>HG992292.1:0-5000000 GCA_905220595.1 Spilosoma lubricipeda
TAAATTTGGAGGTTTTTGTTGAATAATTCGGCAGCACTGTATTTGGTACTGACATTCTATACATATTTGGATAGGTCTCGCCGAGACCCGTCGAAAGACACCTAAATTTTTAAGATCAGACGTATAGAAAACCGGAAAATCGTCATATTTATATTTTTCATACATTTTACATAGAAATCTACCTTAGGGCTAGAAATCTGCAATTATCATACGAAATTTTTTCACCTTAATACCCTTGAAGTGCACCAATTTTGCTGGATATCGCCTTTGTAGACACTCCTGCGTCGCGTAGGACAATTTTCATCTGGAAAATTAAAAGAAAATTAGAATTTTTAACTTTGAAATTTTTAAATTTGTAAATTTTGGTAATTTTTGACGTTTTTGTCGAATAATTCGATCACCCTCCCTCATATTGTTTATATTTTGACAGATTTAGATAGCTCTCATCAAGACCTATCTAATAACATCCCCTTTACATAGTTTTGGCATATAGGTACTTAGGAAATTTTACATACAGTTTGAAATTTTTGGATTTTTGAAATTTTTTGAGGTTATCTTCAATTTCTTCGATAACCCCGTTGTTTGATAATTATAATTTATATATATCTAGATAGGTCTCTTCAAGGCCCGTCTAAAGACACCCTATTTGTTCAGTTTGGACAAATAGAAGTTTGAAAAATTTTTACATAAAAAATTTAAATTGTTAAATTTGGAGGTTTTTGTTGAATAATTCGGCAGCACTGTATTTGGTACTGACATTCTATACATATTTGGATAGGTCTCGCCGAGACCCGTCGAAAGACACCTAAATTTTTAAGATCAGACGTATAGAAAACCGGAAAATCGTCATATTTATATTTTTCATACATTTTACATAGAAATCTACCTTAGGGCTAGAAATCTGCAATTATCATACGAAATTTTTTCACCTTAATACCCTTGAAGTGCACCAATTTTGCTGGATATCGCCTTTGTAGACACTCCTGCGTCGCGTAGGACAATTTTCATCTGGAAAATTAAAAGAAAATTAGAATTTTTAACTTTGAAATTTTTAAATTTGTAAATTTTGGTAATTTTTGACGTTTTTGTCGAATAATTCGATCACCCTCCCTCATATTGTTTATATTTTGACAGATTTAGATAGCTCTCATCAAGACCTATCTAATAACATCCCCTTTACATAGTTTTGGCATATAGGTACTTAGGAAATTTTACATACAGTTTGAAATTTTTGGATTTTTGAAATTTTTTGAGGTTATCTTCAATTTCTTCGATAACCCCGTTGTTTGATAATTATAATTTATATATATCTAGATAGGTCTCTTCAAGGCCCGTCTAAAGACACCCTATTTGTTCAGTTTGGACAAATAGAAGTTTGAAAAATTTTTACATAAAAAATTTAAATTGTTAAATTTGGAGGTTTTTGTTGAATAATTCGGCAGCACTGTATTTGGTACTGACATTCTATACATATTTGGATAGGTCTCGCCGAGACCCGTCGAAAGACACCTAAATTTTTAAGATCAGACGTATAGAAAACCGGAAAATCGTCATATTTATATTTTTCATACATTTTACATAGAAATCTACCTTAGGGCTAGAAATCTGCAATTATCATACGAAATTTTTTCACCTTAATACCCTTGAAGTGCACCAATTTTGCTGGATATCGCCTTTGTAGACACTCCTGCGTCGCGTAGGACAATTTTCATCTGGAAAATTAAAAGAAAATTAGAATTTTTAACTTTGAAATTTTTAAATTTGTAAATTTTGGTAATTTTTGACGTTTTTGTCGAATAATTCGATCACCCTCCCTCATATTGTTTATATTTTGACAGATTTAGATAGCTCTCATCAAGACCTATCTAATAACATCCCCTTTACATAGTTTTGGCATATAGGTACTTAGGAAATTTTACATACAGTTTGAAATTTTTGGATTTTTGAAATTTTTTGAGGTTATCTTCAATTTCTTCGATAACCCCCGTTGTTTGATAATTATAATTTATATATATCTAGATAGGTCTCTTCAAGGCCCGTCTAAAGACACCCTATTTGTTCAGTTTGGACAAATAGAAGTTTGAAAAATTTTTACATAAAAAATTTAAATTGTTAAATTTGGAGGTTTTTGTTGAATAATTCGGCAGCACTGTATTTGGTACTGACATTCTATACATATTTGGATAGGTCTCGCCGAGACCCGTCGAAAGACACCTAAATTTTTAAGATCAGACGTATAGAAAACCGGAAAATCGTCATATTTATATTTTTCATACATTTTACATAGAAATCTACCTTAGGGCTAGAAATCTGCAATTATCATACGAAATTTTTTCACCTTAATACCCTTGAAGTGCACCAATTTTGCTGGATATCGCCTTTGTAGACACTCCTGCGTCGCGTAGGACAATTTTCATCTGGAAAATTAAAAGAAAATTAGAATTTTTAACTTTGAAATTTTTAAATTTGTAAATTTTGGTAATTTTTGACGTTTTTGTCGAATAATTCGATCACCCTCCCTCATATTGTTTATATTTTGACAGATTTAGATAGCTCTCATCAAGACCTATCTAATAACATCCCCTTTACATAGTTTTGGCATATAGGTACTTAGGAAATTTTACATACAGTTTGAAATTTTTGGATTTTTGAAATTTTTTGAGGTTATCTTCAATTTCTTCGATAACCCCGTTGTTTGATAATTATAATTTATATATATCTAGATAGGTCTCTTCAAGGCCCGTCTAAAGACACCCTATTTGTTCAGTTTGGACAAATAGAAGTTTGAAAAAATTTTTACATAAAAAATTTAAATTGTTAAATTTGGAGGTTTTTGTTGAATAATTCGGCAGCACTGTATTTGGTACTGACATTCTATACATATTTGGATAGGTCTCGCCGAGACCCGTCGAAAGACACCTAAATTTTTAAGATCAGACGTATAGAAAACCGGAAAATCGTCATATTTATATTTTTCATACATTTTACATAGAAATCTACCTTAGGGCTAGAAATCTGCAATTATCATACGAAATTTTTTCACCTTAATACCCTTGAAGTGCACCAATTTTGCTGGATATCGCCTTTGTAGACACTCCTGCGTCGCGTAGGACAATTTTCATCTGGAAAATTAAAAGAAAATTAGAATTTTTAACTTTGAAATTTTTAAATTTGTAAATTTTGGTAATTTTTGACGTTTTTGTCGAATAATTCGATCACCCCTCCCTCATATTGTTTATATTTTGACAGATTTAGATAGCTCTCATCAAGACCTATCTAATAACATCCCCTTTACATAGTTTTGGCATATAGGTACTTAGGAAATTTTACATACAGTTTGAAATTTTTGGATTTTTGAAATTTTTTGAGGTTATCTTCAATTTCTTCGATAACCCCGTTGTTTGATAATTATAATTTATATATATCTAGATAGGTCTCTTCAAGGCCCGTCTAAAGACACCCTATTTGTTCAGTTTGGACAAATAGAAGTTTGAAAAATTTTTACATAAAAAATTTAAATTGTTAAATTTGGAGGTTTTTGTTGAATAATTCGGCAGCACTGTATTTGGTACTGACATTCTATACATATTTGGATAGGTCTCGCCGAGACCCGTCGAAAGACACCTAAATTTTTAAGATCAGACGTATAGAAAACCGGAAAATCGTCATATTTATATTTTTCATACATTTTACATAGAAATCTACCTTAGGGCTAGAAATCTGCAATTATCATACGAAATTTTTTCACCTTAATACCCTTGAAGTGCACCAATTTTGCTGGATATCGCCTTTGTAGACACTCCTGCGTCGCGTAGGACAATTTTCATCTGGAAAATTAAAAGAAAATTAGAATTTTTAACTTTGAAATTTTTAAATTTGTAAATTTTGGTAATTTTTGACGTTTTTGTCGAATAATTCGATCACCCTCCCTCATATTGTTTATATTTTGACAGATTTAGATAGCTCTCATCAAGACCTATCTAATAACATCCCCTTTACATAGTTTTGGCATATAGGTACTTAGGAAATTTTACATACAGTTTGAAATTTTTGGATTTTTGAAATTTTTTGAGGTTATCTTCAATTTCTTCGATAACCCCGTTGTTTGATAATTATAATTTATATATATCTAGATAGGTCTCTTCAAGGCCCGTCTAAAGACACCCTATTTGTTCAGTTTGGACAAATAGAAGTTTGAAAAATTTTTACATAAAAAATTTAAATTGTTAAATTTGGAGGTTTTTGTTGAATAATTCGGCAGCACTGTATTTGGTACTGACATTCTATACATATTTGGATAGGTCTCGCCGAGACCCGTCGAAAGACACCTAAATTTTTAAGATCAGACGTATAGAAAACCGGAAAATCGTCATATTTATATTTTTCATACATTTTACATAGAAATCTACCTTAGGGCTAGAAATCTGCAATTATCATACGAAATTTTTTCACCTTAATACCCTTGAAGTGCACCAATTTTGCTGGATATCGCCTTTGTAGACACTCCTGCGTCGCGTAGGACAATTTTCATCTGGAAAATTAAAAGAAAATTAGAATTTTTAACTTTGAAATTTTTAAATTTGTAAATTTTGGTAATTTTTGACGTTTTTGTCGAATAATTCGATCACCCTCCCTCATATTGTTTATATTTTGACAGATTTAGATAGCTCTCATCAAGACCTATCTAATAACATCCCCTTTACATAGTTTTGGCATATAGGTACTTAGGAAATTTTACATACAGTTTGAAATTTTTGGATTTTTGAAATTTTTTGAGGTTATCTTCAATTTCTTCGATAACCCCGTTGTTTGATAATTATAATTTATATATATCTAGATAGGTCTCTTCAAGGCCCGTCTAAAGACACCCTATTTGTTCAGTTTGGACAAATAGAAGTTTGAAAAATTTTTACATAAAAAATTTAAATTGTTAAATTTGGAGGTTTTTGTTGAATAATTCGGCAGCACTGTATTTGGTACTGACATTCTATACATATTTGGATAGGTCTCGCCGAGACCCGTCGAAAGACACCTAAATTTTTAAGATCAGACGTATAGAAAACCGGAAAATCGTCATATTTATATTTTTCATACATTTTACATAGAAATCTACCTTAGGGCTAGAAATCTGCAATTATCATACGAAATTTTTTCACCTTAATACCCTTGAAGTGCACCAATTTTGCTGGATATCGCCTTTGTAGACACTCCTGCGTCGCGTAGGACAATTTTCATCTGGAAAATTAAAAGAAAATTAGAATTTTTAACTTTGAAATTTTTAAATTTGTAAATTTTGGTAATTTTTGACGTTTTTGTCGAATAATTCGATCACCCTCCCTCATATTGTTTATATTTTGACAGATTTAGATAGCTCTCATCAAGACCTATCTAATAACATCCCCTTTACATAGTTTTGGCATATAGGTACTTAGGAAATTTTACATACAGTTTGAAATTTTTGGATTTTTGAAATTTTTTGAGGTTATCTTCAATTTCTTCGATAACCCCGTTGTTTGATAATTATAATTTATATATATCTAGATAGGTCTCTTCAAGGCCCGTCTAAAGACACCCTATTTGTTCAGTTTGGACAAATAGAAGTTTGAAAAATTTTTACATAAAAAATTTAAATTGTTAAATTTGGAGGTTTTTGTTGAATAATTCGGCAGCACTGTATTTGGTACTGACATTCTATACATATTTGGATAGGTCTCGCCGAGACCCGTCGAAAGACACCTAAATTTTTAAGATCAGACGTATAGAAAACCGGAAAATCGTCATATTTATATTTTTCATACATTTTACATAGAAATCTACCTTAGGGCTAGAAATCTGCAATTATCATACGAAATTTTTTCACCTTAATACCCTTGAAGTGCACCAATTTTGCTGGATATCGCCTTTGTAGACACTCCTGCGTCGCGTAGGACAATTTTCATCTGGAAAATTAAAAGAAAATTAGAATTTTTAACTTTGAAATTTTTAAATTTGTAAATTTTGGTAATTTTTGACGTTTTTGTCGAATAATTCGATCACCCTCCCTCATATTGTTTATATTTTGACAGATTTAGATAGCTCTCATCAAGACCTATCTAATAACATCCCCTTTACATAGTTTTGGCATATAGGTACTTAGGAAATTTTACATACAGTTTGAAATTTTTGGATTTTTGAAATTTTTTGAGGTTATCTTCAATTTCTTCGATAACCCCGTTGTTTGATAATTATAATTTATATATATCTAGATAGGTCTCTTCAAGGCCCGTCTAAAGACACCCTATTTGTTCAGTTTGGACAAATAGAAGTTTGAAAAATTTTTACATAAAAAATTTAAATTGTTAAATTTGGAGGTTTTTGTTGAATAATTCGGCAGCACTGTATTTGGTACTGACATTCTATACATATTTGGATAGGTCTCGCCGAGACCCGTCGAAAGACACCTAAATTTTTAAGATCAGACGTATAGAAAACCGGAAAATCGTCATATTTATATTTTTCATACATTTTACATAGAAATCTACCTTAGGGCTAGAAATCTGCAATTATCATACGAAATTTTTTCACCTTAATACCCTTGAAGTGCACCAATTTTGCTGGATATCGCCTTTGTAGACACTCCTGCGTCGCGTAGGACAATTTTCATCTGGAAAATTAAAAGAAAATTAGAATTTTTAACTTTGAAATTTTTAAATTTGTAAATTTTGGTAATTTTTGACGTTTTTGTCGAATAATTCGATCACCCTCCCTCATATTGTTTATATTTTGACAGATTTAGATAGCTCTCATCAAGACCTATCTAATAACATCCCCTTTACATAGTTTTGGCATATAGGTACTTAGGAAATTTTACATACAGTTTGAAATTTTTGGATTTTTGAAATTTTTTGAGGTTATCTTCAATTTCTTCGATAACCCCGTTGTTTGATAATTATAATTTATATATATCTAGATAGGTCTCTTCAAGGCCCGTCTAAAGACACCCTATTTGTTCAGTTTGGACAAATAGAAGTTTGAAAAATTTTTACATAAAAAATTTAAATTGTTAAATTTGGAGGTTTTTGTTGAATAATTCGGCAGCACTGTATTTGGTACTGACATTCTATACATATTTGGATAGGTCTCGCCGAGACCCGTCGAAAGACACCTAAATTTTTAAGATCAGACGTATAGAAAACCGGAAAATCGTCATATTTATATTTTTCATACATTTTACATAGAAATCTACCTTAGGGCTAGAAATCTGCAATTATCATACGAAATTTTTTCACCTTAATACCCTTGAAGTGCACCAATTTTGCTGGATATCGCCTTTGTAGACACTCCTGCGTCGCGTAGGACAATTTTCATCTGGAAAATTAAAAGAAAATTAGAATTTTTAACTTTGAAATTTTTAAATTTGTAAATTTTGGTAATTTTTGACGTTTTTGTCGAATAATTCGATCACCCTCCCTCATATTGTTTATATTTTGACAGATTTAGATAGCTCTCATCAAGACCTATCTAATAACATCCCCTTTACATAGTTTTGGCATATAGGTACTTAGGAAATTTTACATACAGTTTGAAATTTTTGGATTTTTGAAATTTTTTGAGGTTATCTTCAATTTCTTCGATAACCCCGTTGTTTGATAATTATAATTTATATATATCTAGATAGGTCTCTTCAAGGCCCGTCTAAAGACACCCTATTTGTTCAGTTTGGACAAATAGAAGTTTGAAAAATTTTTACATAAAAAATTTAAATTGTTAAATTTGGAGGTTTTTGTTGAATAATTCGGCAGCACTGTATTTGGTACTGACATTCTATACATATTTGGATAGGTCTCGCCGAGACCCGTCGAAAGACACCTAAATTTTTAAGATCAGACGTATAGAAAACCGGAAAATCGTCATATTTATATTTTTCATACATTTTACATAGAAATCTACCTTAGGGCTAGAAATCTGCAATTATCATACGAAATTTTTTCACCTTAATACCCTTGAAGTGCACCAATTTTGCTGGATATCGCCTTTGTAGACACTCCTGCGTCGCGTAGGACAATTTTCATCTGGAAAATTAAAAGAAAATTAGAATTTTTAACTTTGAAATTTTTAAATTTGTAAATTTTGGTAATTTTTGACGTTTTTGTCGAATAATTCGATCACCCTCCCTCATATTGTTTATATTTTGACAGATTTAGATAGCTCTCATCAAGACCTATCTAATAACATCCCCTTTACATAGTTTTGGCATATAGGTACTTAGGAAATTTTACATACAGTTTGAAATTTTTGGATTTTTGAAATTTTTTGAGGTTATCTTCAATTTCTTCGATAACCCCGTTGTTTGATAATTATAATTTATATATATCTAGATAGGTCTCTTCAAGGCCCGTCTAAAGACACCCTATTTGTTCAGTTTGGACAAATAGAAGTTTGAAAAATTTTTACATAAAAAATTTAAATTGTTAAATTTGGAGGTTTTTGTTGAATAATTCGGCAGCACTGTATTTGGTACTGACATTCTATACATATTTGGATAGGTCTCGCCGAGACCCGTCGAAAGACACCTAAATTTTTAAGATCAGACGTATAGAAAACCGGAAAATCGTCATATTTATATTTTTCATACATTTTACATAGAAATCTACCTTAGGGCTAGAAATCTGCAATTATCATACGAAATTTTTTCACCTTAATACCCTTGAAGTGCACCAATTTTGCTGGATATCGCCTTTGTAGACACTCCTGCGTCGCGTAGGACAATTTTCATCTGGAAAATTAAAAGAAAATTAGAATTTTTAACTTTGAAATTTTTAAATTTGTAAATTTTGGTAATTTTTGACGTTTTTGTCGAATAATTCGATCACCCTCCCTCATATTGTTTATATTTTGACAGATTTAGATAGCTCTCATCAAGACCTATCTAATAACATCCCCTTTACATAGTTTTGGCATATAGGTACTTAGGAAATTTTACATACAGTTTGAAATTTTTGGATTTTTGAAATTTTTTGAGGTTATCTTCAATTTCTTCGATAACCCCGTTGTTTGATAATTATAATTTATATATATCTAGATAGGTCTCTTCAAGGCCCGTCTAAAGACACCCTATTTGTTCAGTTTGGACAAATAGAAGTTTGAAAAATTTTTACATAAAAAATTTAAATTGTTAAATTTGGAGGTTTTTGTTGAATAATTCGGCAGCACTGTATTTGGTACTGACATTCTATACATATTTGGATAGGTCTCGCCGAGACCCGTCGAAAGACACCTAAATTTTTAAGATCAGACGTATAGAAAACCGGAAAATCGTCATATTTATATTTTTCATACATTTTACATAGAAATCTACCTTAGGGCTAGAAATCTGCAATTATCATACGAAATTTTTTCACCTTAATACCCTTGAAGTGCACCAATTTTGCTGGATATCGCCTTTGTAGACACTCCTGCGTCGCGTAGGACAATTTTCATCTGGAAAATTAAAAGAAAATTAGAATTTTTAACTTTGAAATTTTTAAATTTGTAAATTTTGGTAATTTTTGACGTTTTTGTCGAATAATTCGATCACCCTCCCTCATATTGTTTATATTTTGACAGATTTAGATAGCTCTCATCAAGACCTATCTAATAACATCCCCTTTACATAGTTTTGGCATATAGGTACTTAGGAAATTTTACATACAGTTTGAAATTTTTGGATTTTTGAAATTTTTTGAGGTTATCTTCAATTTCTTCGATAACCCCGTTGTTTGATAATTATAATTTATATATATCTAGATAGGTCTCTTCAAGGCCCGTCTAAAGACACCCTATTTGTTCAGTTTGGACAAATAGAAGTTTGAAAAATTTTTACATAAAAAATTTAAATTGTTAAATTTGGAGGTTTTTGTTGAATAATTCGGCAGCACTGTATTTGGTACTGACATTCTATACATATTTGGATAGGTCTCGCCGAGACCCGTCGAAAGACACCTAAATTTTTAAGATCAGACGTATAGAAAACCGGAAAATCGTCATATTTATATTTTTCATACATTTTACATAGAAATCTACCTTAGGGCTAGAAATCTGCAATTATCATACGAAATTTTTTCACCTTAATACCCTTGAAGTGCACCAATTTTGCTGGATATCGCCTTTGTAGACACTCCTGCGTCGCGTAGGACAATTTTCATCTGGAAAATTAAAAGAAAATTAGAATTTTTAACTTTGAAATTTTTAAATTTGTAAATTTTGGTAATTTTTGACGTTTTTGTCGAATAATTCGATCACCCTCCCTCATATTGTTTATATTTTGACAGATTTAGATAGCTCTCATCAAGACCTATCTAATAACATCCCCTTTACATAGTTTTGGCATATAGGTACTTAGGAAATTTTACATACAGTTTGAAATTTTTGGATTTTTGAAATTTTTTGAGGTTATCTTCAATTTCTTCGATAACCCCGTTGTTTGATAATTATAATTTATATATATCTAGATAGGTCTCTTCAAGGCCCGTCTAAAGACACCCTATTTGTTCAGTTTGGACAAATAGAAGTTTGAAAAATTTTTACATAAAAAATTTAAATTGTTAAATTTGGAGGTTTTTGTTGAATAATTCGGCAGCACTGTATTTGGTACTGACATTCTATACATATTTGGATAGGTCTCGCCGAGACCCGTCGAAAGACACCTAAATTTTTAAGATCAGACGTATAGAAAACCGGAAAATCGTCATATTTATATTTTTCATACATTTTACATAGAAATCTACCTTAGGGCTAGAAATCTGCAATTATCATACGAAATTTTTTCACCTTAATACCCTTGAAGTGCACCAATTTTGCTGGATATCGCCTTTGTAGACACTCCTGCGTCGCGTAGGACAATTTTCATCTGGAAAATTAAAAGAAAATTAGAATTTTTAACTTTGAAATTTTTAAATTTGTAAATTTTGGTAATTTTTGACGTTTTTGTCGAATAATTCGATCACCCTCCCTCATATTGTTTATATTTTGACAGATTTAGATAGCTCTCATCAAGACCTATCTAATAACATCCCCTTTACATAGTTTTGGCATATAGGTACTTAGGAAATTTTACATACAGTTTGAAATTTTTGGATTTTTGAAATTTTTTGAGGTTATCTTCAATTTCTTCGATAACCCCGTTGTTTGATAATTATAATTTATATATATCTAGATAGGTCTCTTCAAGGCCCGTCTAAAGACACCCTATTTGTTCAGTTTGGACAAATAGAAGTTTGAAAAATTTTTACATAAAAAATTTAAATTGTTAAATTTGGAGGTTTTTGTTGAATAATTCGGCAGCACTGTATTTGGTACTGACATTCTATACATATTTGGATAGGTCTCGCCGAGACCCGTCGAAAGACACCTAAATTTTTAAGATCAGACGTATAGAAAACCGGAAAATCGTCATATTTATATTTTTCATACATTTTACATAGAAATCTACCTTAGGGCTAGAAATCTGCAATTATCATACGAAATTTTTTCACCTTAATACCCTTGAAGTGCACCAATTTTGCTGGATATCGCCTTTGTAGACACTCCTGCGTCGCGTAGGACAATTTTCATCTGGAAAATTAAAAGAAAATTAGAATTTTTAACTTTGAAATTTTTAAATTTGTAAATTTTGGTAATTTTTGACGTTTTTGTCGAATAATTCGATCACCCTCCCTCATATTGTTTATATTTTGACAGATTTAGATAGCTCTCATCAAGACCTATCTAATAACATCCCCTTTACATAGTTTTGGCATATAGGTACTTAGGAAATTTTACATACAGTTTGAAATTTTTGGATTTTTGAAATTTTTTGAGGTTATCTTCAATTTCTTCGATAACCCCGTTGTTTGATAATTATAATTTATATATATCTAGATAGGTCTCTTCAAGGCCCGTCTAAAGACACCCTATTTGTTCAGTTTGGACAAATAGAAGTTTGAAAAATTTTTACATAAAAAATTTAAATTGTTAAATTTGGAGGTTTTTGTTGAATAATTCGGCAGCACTGTATTTGGTACTGACATTCTATACATATTTGGATAGGTCTCGCCGAGACCCGTCGAAAGACACCTAAATTTTTAAGATCAGACGTATAGAAAACCAAAAAATCGCCCGCCCACCCTCCCATATTTCACAGGGTATATAGGATTCGTTGACCAGGGGTCGTAAACCGGTGGTATCGACCAAAAAATTTTTTACTCAATTTATTTATTAATCTTATTCTACTTATAATTTCGTATATTTTAATTCTTGACCGAGGCCATTTACACCTCAAATAACCGACCGGCTCAAATTAGAGCATAAATTTATTTGCATCATTGATTTTATATTTTATTGTTTTTAATTGTTCTATTGACTAAGTGACACTTACCCCCCTATACAGGGTCAAACACACATCGACAGACACCCCCATATACAGGGCCAGACAGAAACTACTACATTGACTTTCACCCCCCTATACAGGGTCACACAGATTTACACACATTTACACTTTAGACAATTTCCCCCGTCACACACACAACACACCACACACACTTACATCCATACTTATTACACGCACCTACAACATGTTTGCCAGAGGCAGTGTGCCAGAGGCGACCGCGTCACAAATCCCTGTACAGGACCTGACTAGGTCTTCGATTTTCGCTCAACACTGCGGAGCTATACGAAAGCAGCTCAATATGTCAGGTAACATCAAAAGGGACATAAAGAGGGAAATCGAAGACAGAGTCAGAGCTCTGGAAAACCTGTTCAGGGACAGCGAAGAAGAGAGGAGAAAATCTGTTGCGGGCATGGCAGCGGTGCCCCCCGAAAGGGAAGAGGCGCTGCTGGAAAGGTTAAGGATGATGGAAGGCGCAATCTCCACGAGGCTCGACCAAATGGAGGACAACCTCAAACAGAGACTGGAGACCCTCGATGGAGAGAACAATAATCGGGGCGCCGACATCATCGAGCATGTCATGGATAACGCTGATGCGGTCAAGCTGGCCACAGAAAAGGCCGTAAAGGGGACCACGCTAGCCGTGGAGAGGGCAGTGGAGGGGGTCGTGGAAAGGGTCTTCCACAAAATCGAAGAGTCCCAGGTCGTCACCGACCAGGCAACCGAGACTATGGTGGTGCGCGCGCAGTCCCATATCGAAGACCTGATTGGGACTGTCGCAAGAGATGTCGTCATTGAGACCCAGACGCACATCAGCGCAGCCGTCAAGGGACTAACACCAGTAAGCGTCCCAGACCCGATCCCGACCCCCAAAACCTACGCCAGCGCAGTAGCAACGAAGCCCGAGCAAACAACCCTACACTCACTGGTTGTCACGTCCAGAGACGAACTGGACACCGGAGAGGAGGTCATTGAACGGCTAAGGAAAGTTGCGGAAGAGGATGAAGGATGGGTAAAGGTGGAAAAGATTCGGAAAGCCAAAGACAGGAAAGTGATAATCGGATATAAAACGCAAGAAGACAGAGAGAAGGCCCAAAAAAGGTTAAAAGAGAAAGGAAAAGATTTTGTGGTGGAGGAGGTGAAGAACAAAGATCCCTTATTAATATTATACAACATCCTAAAAAATCAGACGGATGAGGATCTGGTAAAAGCTGTAAGGTGCAGAAACCAGACCTTATTCCGGGATCTAACACCAGACCAAAACAGGCTAGCAGTCCTTTATAGAAGGCGAGCAAAGAATCCTCACATGTGCCACGTGGTGCTCAGGGTCTCCCCGACGGTTTGGTCTCGTGCCCTAGACGTGGGGAGACTGCACGTTGACCTGCAACCGATTAAGGTTGCGGATCAATCGCCTTTAGTGCAGTGCTCCCTATGTCTGGGATACGGGCACAGTAGGAAGTTTTGCACCACTACGGAACTCAGATGCAGCCATTGTGGCGGGCCCCATTTGAGGGCCGCATGCCAGGACGCTGCCAGTGGTGCAGAACCGAACTGCTGCAACTGTCAAGGGGAGAGGCTGAGCAGCACGGGGCACAGCGCCTTCAGCGCCGAGTGCCCAATCCGAAAAAAGTTTGACTATCTGGCGAGATTAACAACGGCATATTTGTGACACACCCAGTCACACACGCACGACACTAAAACACACACACACACACTGATATCAGAAGGATATAGTGAATATATACGGAGACATCAATACATGCACACAAACACTGGACACGAACACAAAACTATAAAACACAGCATAACAAACAATTCACGACCGGGATTACAATAATTGTATATATTTTAGCATATATATATATTGTTGATAACAAAGGCGGAATTAATGCTAATAATAAAAAACACAACCAGACACGAACATTACATAGATTATATACATACAGATTTAATAAAAACTTTAATTCCACTTAGATAAAACTATATACAAGAAACGAAGAACACTGAAATATACAAAACACACACAAAAACACTGAACATGTACACAAACACAAGAACACAAATACACAAGTCACAAGTGCCGTGATCTCGACAGATAGGAAAGCCACAATCAGCTAGACATTTGTATAATTACACAACCAACAAATTAGAAAATATGAATAATAACAATAGTAGACAAACTTAGATGAAATAATATATATAAATAGTATAATAATAGAAAATAAACTGTAGAAGCAATAAATTACTGTAACAAATAAATTAAAAGAAATCAATACCATACTTTAAATTAGAAACTTACAAGAATATAACACCTGAACTATAAACCTAGACTAAAATCAACTAACTTTAAAATAAATTTTATATATCATACCTTGTAATAAAAAACGTAGATGAATATAAAACAAACTTAACAATAAATTTTGCAAAGAAAAATTCTTCAGATTTTGTACTTGGAATAGTTAAGTGAAATATATGAAATAGTTAACAATATCACGAAGAAAAAAGGATAAAAGAATTTAAGAAATCAATGTCGTAGATTTTTAATAATTTAAAATAAATGTTACACTGAAAAATTTCGATTTAATATAATAATAAGAATAGATAATAAACAATAAAAGCAGAAACAGTTATGAAACGGATGGGAGGCACCTAGTGCCAAAAGTTACAATAAAACGATGAACATACACTCGGAACGATAAGGTCCTGTCGAAATCTTGGACGGGGGAATGCTGCGTTATCTCTAGGGGTAACTAAAAAAAAAAAAAAAAAAAAAAAAAAAAACCTAACCTAACCTAACCTAACCTAACCTAACCTAACCTAACCTAACCTAACCTAACCTAACCTAACCTAACCTAACCTAACCTAACCTAACCTAACCTAACCTAACCTAACCTAACCTAACCTAACCTGGGGCCGGCATAGAATAGCCCCACCCCATCTCATCCCGTGGGTGTCGTAAAAGGCGACTAAGGGAAAGACGGCGCCGACCACCAGGCTGCCGAGGGGGATCCCTAACAGTCGCTCCCAGCCCTCTGTTTAGCAGAGGGGACAGAGGAAGAGACGGTGTCCGGGAACCAGGGACGGGTCGACCCACTGCTCGCGCAGAGGCTGACCGCATAGGGACGGGCTCGGCGTGTACTCACCCTACCGTCGAGCAGGCAGTGGACTTGTGTTCCTGCCACCGTTGGCATATCGTAATCCCGATTGATCGGGGGCGAGGGTCTTGGCTTAATCGCCCGGGCCGCGAGGAAGAAAACCTCTATAAAAAATTACCCCGAATCCCGTGTTCTGGTGTGTGGCCAGGGGATGCATGGCTGATGGGTAGTTCAGTCGCAAGCACACCCCCAGCCGGGGCACCTGCGGACCCCTCGGTTGGGAAACAAATCTACGCTTACCCGGGTACTGGGGGATCTCTGCCCGGGTGGACCTTTATTTCTCCCCCACTCGTGGGAATTGTTATGGCACATTTAAATACAAAAAACAAAAATAAAAAACCTGAAGAAGAAAAGGAGAGCTTGACGAGAGAGGAGACGGGGGAGTTGCGAACCCGGTCACCACACCCGTTGGTGACAAAGGAGGCACGCGTGACCCTGACGCGTTACAGCACGTCCAGTAGGGACTCGTCGGTGGCGAGTGACGCATCAATGCTGGATGAAGACTCGCGTCCATCTTCGCCGGGCCGGCTGTGGCGGAAACGCCAGAACCCTGCGTCGGAAGACGACAGCTCTGGCCCGGTCAAGGCGAAAAGGAGAGGGCGCCCTCCAACGACGGGCGAGTACGTCGGCCTGGCGAAAGCCAAGGCCGAACTCATCAAGGCACAGGAGCGGGAGCTCGAGCTCCGTGCCGAGAAGGAGCTGGCGGAGGAGGTCCGACAGCAAAGGGAGTCTTTCCTCCTCAAGACTCCCGCTCAACAACCGAGGTCGGACCCAACACCTTCCTCCGAGCCCGTCAGCGCCGAGCAGCTGACGGGGAGCATCGAGGCGGCGGTGGCGGTGGTGCAAACCATCGCCACCAAGAGCTCTAAACTGAAGGGCCAGTATGTGCGGGACTTGCGGGTGGCCTGCAGCTCCATTTTGGAGCTCGCCCACCAACTCAAGGCCCGCACAGTAAACGAGGAGGTGGCCAATCTTCAGGCAGAGCTCGCCGCCATGCGGGCCGAGATGAAGGCCCTGAAGCGGCAGGCGGAAGCGGCTCCTCCTGCAATGACCCGCGAAGAAATCGCCTTTATGGTAGAGGCGAAATTCGCGGGGATCCAGGACCGCCTGCTGCCGGAGGAGCGTATCCGTCCGCCTCTCCAGGCGGACGTGAGGAATGCCGCCAGAGCCGCTGGCGCTGCTCGCGATGCGGAACCCAGGGCCTCCAAGTCCAGCCGGAGGCCCGAGCCTTCTGCCCTCCCTCTTCCGGCTCCGCCCCTCTCGCCCGTCGTGACAGACGGGCAGAAGGAACCGGGTCCCCGCCCCTCTGGGACGGTCCCGGCGGCGGAGTTGAAGGGGAAAAAGAAGGCCAAGAAGAAGAGCGCCGCATCGCTGGAGGCCGAAGCCGCCCGTCAGCCGCGCCAGCAGGCTCCCGCCACCGCCCCTCCACCTGCGAAGGAGGCGTGGAACGTGGTGGCGGCGCGGCCAAAGAAGGCGCAAGCTGCCCCAGCACCGCCGAGCACCAGGGCGCCCGCCAAGCCTGCGAAGCAGGCGAAGGCGAGGCGCAGAATCCGCGCCCCGACGACCGCTGCAGTGTGCCTTACACTGCAGCCGGGCGCGGTGGAGAAGGGTGTCACCTACACCCAGGTGATCGCCAGTGCCGAGAGGTCAATAGACCTCAAGACTCTCGGCATTGACGGCCTCCGGTTCCGCACTGCCGTGACTGGGGGTCGGATCCTGGAGGTGGGTGGCACCGACAGGGCCGTGAAGGCCGACAACCTGGCGGCACAGCTAAAGACGGTGCTGGGAGATGAAGTCCGTGTCGCCAGGCCGGAGAGGTGCGTGGAGCTGCGCATCTCTGGCCTGGGCGATGCGGCGACGAAGGAGGGGGTGGCGGAGCGCCTGGCAACCGAGGGAGGTTGCCCTGTCGCCTCTATCAAGGTGGGCGATATAAATCGCCCTCCCGGTCGACAGGGCACTGCCTGGCTGCGGTGTCCGGTTGCGGCGGCCAAGAAGCTGACGGACGGCCGCCGCATCATCATTGGGTGGTCGGTTGTCAGGCTGACCACCTTGGAGCCAAGGCCGGCGCGGTGCTTCCGCTGCCTGGAGCCGGGACACGTAGGGGTCAGGTGCGCTGCGAACATTGACCGCAGCGCACTCTGCTTCCGCTGCGGACAGGAGGGCCATAAGGCGGCCACCTGCTCTGCGGAGCCCAAGTGTCCCGTCTGTGCCGCGGAGGGTGCAAACTCCGGCCACAGGCTTGGCTCCGCCAAGTGCCAGGCAGCCTCCCGAAAAAGGAGCCAGTCGAGACGCAAAGCGACAGGGGGGGTGGAACAAAAAACCACCTCAACCACCCTGTCGCCGCCGTCACACGAGGAGGAGATGGACACCGCCCATAATTAATGGCTCACAAGATCTCCATCCTGCAGGCCAACGTCAACCACTGCGCCACGGCCCAGGACTTACTCGCCCAGACCGTGATGCAGTGGCAGACGACAGTGGCGGTAGTCGCCGAGCCGTACTGCGTTCGCACCGCCCCCAACTGGGTCAGCGACCGCGACGGATTGGTGGCTATCGTCGCCCAGCGAACCGGCCCTCACCAACTCGACAGAGTGGTGAGAGGCCGAGGGTGCGTCCTCGCCACGCTGGGCGACGCTGCAGTGATCGGGGTGTACTTCTCGCCCAGCAGAAGCCTCGCCGAGTTCGAGCAGTGGCTCACGGAGGTCGGGGCTCTGCTGGCAGATGCGCACCCCACTCCGGTCGTGGTAGCCGGGGATTTCAACGCCCACTCACGGGCGTGGGGATCTCCGAGGACCGACGGCCGGGGGGAGATCTTGGAGGAATGGGCGGTGTCCCACGGCTTGGTGCTGCTCAACAGGGGGGCGGTTCCCACGCTTGTGCGGCCCCAGGGCAGCTCGATAGTAGACCTATCGTTTGCTAGCCCTGCCCTGGCTAGCCGCACTCGCAATTGGCGGGTCGTCGAGGATGTGGAGACCGCGTCGGACCATCGTTACGTACGGTTCGACGTGGTCTCTCACTCAGCGGCCGCCCGAGGAGAAGTAGGTGGAAATAACCGCCCTCTAACAGGAGAAGGTCCGCGGTGGCGCCTCGGTTCTTTGAACCGGGAACTGGCTCAAGAGGCGGCTATCGTCGAGCGTTGGGCTGCTGTCGACAGCGACCAGGACGTGGACGCGAGATGCGAGCGGCTCGCTGGAGCGCTGACTCGCGTCTGCGACGCGGCGATGCAGAGGGCGAGACCAACCCCGCCCCGGAGGCAGGTGTACTGGTGGCGACCCCACCTAGCCGGGCTGCGTACTGCTAGTTACGCGGCCCAGAGGCAGTACGCCCGCAGCCGAAGGCGGGCTGTTAGAGATCTCGCCCGCGAGGAGGAGTTGCACGCCGCGTACCTGGCCGCTCGTCGGGCCCTCGGCTCGGCGATCAAAGCCGCCAAGGACGAGGCCTGGAAGGAGTGGCTCGAGAGCCTGGATCGAGACCCGTGGGGGCGCCCGTACAAGACCGTGAGTCAGAAACTCCGGCCTTGGGCGCCTCCCCTCACCAGAACTCTCGAGCCGGGCCTTCTGGACCGAGTGGTCAGTTCCCTCTTCCCTGCGAGGGGAGAGTGGGTCCCGCCGCGGATGGCAGCACCGAGTCAGGTGCCGGCAGACGAAGGGGCAATACCTCCCGTGTCCGAGGCCGAGTTGGGGGCCGCGATACTGGCACTTCGGTCCAGAAATCGCGCCCCGGGCCCGGACGGAGTCCCTGGGAAGGTTATTGCCACAGTCATGCCGGCACTAGAGGAGGAGACGCTGTCCCTCATGTCGGAGTGTCTGGCGTCGGGGAGGGTCCCCCGGCGATGGAAAATCGGCAAGCTCGTGCTGCTCAGAAAGTACGGGCGCCCAGCCGAATCGCCGTCGGCCTACCGCCCCATCGTGTTGCTCGACGAGATGTGCAAGCTTTTTGAGCGGGTGCTCGCTGCGCGTCTCGTCGGCCACCTCGAGGGGGCGGGGCCCAACCTGAGCGACGGCCAGTTCGGCTTCCGTCGCGGGAGGTCAACTCTCGACGCTATATCCCGACTGCGGGACGGCGTCGACGAAGCGGTCTCCAGGGGTGAGGTGTTGTTGGCGGTATCGTTGGACATAGCGAACGCCTTCAACACCCTCCCCTGGGAAACTATTGCGGAGGCGCTGAGGTACCACGATGTCCCGTGGTACCTCAGGCGCGTCCTTGCGGACTACTTCGTGGACCGGGTCATAGTTTACCCGGCCCAAGACGGGGTGGTCCGCAGGGGCATGTCTTGTGGCGTTCCGCAGGGGTCGGTCCTCGGGCCGCTCCTGTGGAACGTCGGATATGACTGGGTCCTGCGCGGTGCCAATCTTCGGGGAGTCGGCGTACTTTGTTACGCCGACGACACCCTAGTCACCGCGCAGGCCCCCACATTTCGGGACGCCGCCGTCCTTGCGACGGCGGGCGTCGCGCACGTAGTGCGTCGCATCGGGGCGCTCGGCCTCGAAGTCGCCCTCGAGAAGTCCGAGGCCCTCTTCTTCCACGGGCCTCGGCAGACGCCGCCTCGAGACAGGTCGATCGTGGTGGGTGGCACCCCCATCGCTGTCGGGACGAGCCTGAAATACCTCGGGCTCGTTCTCGACGGTCGGTGGCGGTTCGCGGAGCATTTCCGGCAGCTGGCACCGAAGCTGGTGGCATTTGCCGGAATGCTCTCGCGGTTGCTGCCCAACAGCGGAGGCCCGGGGTCTGCCTGCCGCCGCCTCTATGACGGAGTGGTGCGCTCCAAGGCGCTCTACGGAGCGCCCATATGGGCGGAGGCCCTCTGCCCGACGAATACTGCGTTGCTGCGACGTCCGCAGCGCGCCGTCGCGCAGAGGGCTGCTCGGGCGTACCACACCGTCTCTTACGAGGCGGCGTGCGTGATAGCGGGTAGTATCCCCTGGGATCTCGAGGCTCGCGTCCTCAAGAGGGTGTACGAGGAGGGCGCCCTGATGCGGCGTGCTCTCGGAGGTCGGCCCCCCCCGGAGGAGATCGATCGCTGGAGGCAATCGGCTCGCGATGATCTCTTCCGGGAATGGGCCGAAAGACTGCGGGCGACCCGCGGCGGCTCGCTGCTTGTGGGGGCCGTTCGGCCCGTCTTGCGACAGTGGGTAGAGCGGGGTCATGGGGCCCCGACATACCACCTCACCCAACTTCTCACAGGACATGGCTGTTTCGCCAAGTACCTGTGGGAAGTGGTGGGGATCGAGTCGGAGCCCCGGTGCCGAAACTGCACCAGCGGCGACCCTGACACTGCCCACCACACCCTGAGTGTGTGTGAGGCGTGGGACGGACCAAGGGCGGCCCTCATGAGCACCGTCGGTGCGGACCTCTCGCTGTCGGCCGTGGTCTCGGCTATGGCCGGCAGCGAAGAGTGTTGGGCCGCCGTCGCCTCGTTCGCCGACGAGGTGATGGCGGCCAAGAGAGAGGCTCTGCGGGAGCGGGAGCGAGCTGGTCTCACTCTCCCGCCCCGCAGACCCCCGGAGAGGGGGCGCCGGCGAACACAATTCGCCCGCGCCCCCGAATGAGAGTGGCCACGGGCGGTGGGTCGGGGGACCTGCCGCCCCATGCTAAAGTGGCGGAATGCGCCCCCCTGTGTTCCTGGGGTGCATTCAGGCGAGGAGGACAGGCCCCACCATCTGGGCACGTGGCCCGGAGGGTGGGGCCTTGACAGAAGCGAGCCCGACCAACAGGGCATCCCCAGCCGAGTCACGGTGAGCAAACTATCCCGTGGCTCGGATTGGGTGAAGGAGGAACACCGTGGTGGTTTAGTGGGTAGTCTGGCCTCTCTCCGAGGCCAGGAGTCCCACACGAAGCGAACCCCCTGCCCCCGCGGGGGGGGAGCGAAGCGCGTAAATGCATTCCACCACGTAAAAAAAAAAAAAAAAAAAAAAAACCTAACCTAACCTAACCTAACCTAACCTAACCTAACCTAACCTAACCTAACCTAACCTAACCTAACCTAACCTAACCTAACCTAACCTCTTACGAGGCGGCGTGCGTGATAGCGGGTAGTATCCCCTGGGATCTCGAGGCTCGCGTCCTCAAGAGGGTGTACGAGGAGGGCGCCCTGATGCGGCGTGCTCTCGGAGGTCGGCCCCCCCCGGAGGAGATCGATCGCTGGAGGCAATCGGCTCGCGATGATCTCTTCCGGGAATGGGCCGAAAGACTGCGGGCGACCCGCGGCGGCTCGCTGCTTGTGGGGGCCGTTCGGCCCGTCTTGCGTGAGTGGGTAGAGCGGGGTCATGGGGCCCCGACATACCACCTCACCCAACTTCTCACAGGACATGGCTGTTTCGCCAAGTACCTGTGGGAAGTGGTGGGGATCGAGTCGGAGCCCCGGTGCCGAAACTGCACCAGCGGCGACCCTGACACTGCCCACCACACCCTGAGTGTGTGTGAGGCGTGGGACGGACCAAGGGCGGCCCTCATGAGCACCGTCGGTGCGGACCTCTCGCTGTCGGCCGTGGTCTCGGCTATGGCCGGCAGCGAAGAGTGTTGGGCCGCCGTCGCCTCGTTCGCCGACGAGGTGATGGCGGCCAAGAGAGAAGCTCTGCGGGAGCGGGAGCGAGCTGGTCTCACTCTCCCGCCCCGCAGACCCCCGGAGAGGGGGCGCCGGCGAACACAATTCGCCCGCGCCCCCGAATGAGAGTGGCCACGGGCGGTGGGCCGGGGGGCCTGCCGCCCCACGCTAAAGTGGCGGAATGCGCCCCTCTGTGTTCCTGGGGTGCATTCATACGAGGAGGACAGGCCCCGCCATCTGGGCACGTGGCCCGGAGGGTGGGGCCTCGACAGAGGCGAGCCCGACCATCAGGGCATCCCCAGCCGAGTCGCGGTGAGCAAACTATCCCGTGGCTCGGATTGGGTGAAGGAGGAACACCGTGGTGGTTTAGTGGGTAGTCTGGCCAGGCTCAAGTGGTCAGGAGTCCCACACGAAGCGAACCCCCTGCCCCCGCGGGGGGGGAGCGAAGCGCGTAAATGCATTCCACCACGTAAAAAAAAAAAAAAAAAAAAAAAAACCTAACCTAACCTAACCTCCGCCGTGTGGGGCCGGCATAGAATAGCCCCACCCCATCTCATCCCCTGGGTGTCGTAAGAGGCGACTAAGGGAAAGACGGCGCCGAAGATCAGGCTGCCTGTCAAGGAAAAGACTTTAAAACCCGACAGCAAAGTCGTTAAAAGAAGTGGCTGCCGTCGCCTCGTACGACGGGGTGGTGGCGGCCAGGGGAGAGGCTCTGCGGGAGCGGGAGTGAGCTGGTCTCATTCTCCCGCCCCGCAGACCCCCGGAGAGGGGGCGCCGGCGAACACATTTCGCCCGCGTCCCCGAGTGAGAGTGGCCACGGGCGGTGGGTCGGGGGACCTGCCGCCCCATACCTAAGTGGCGGAATGCGCCCCCCTGTGTTCCTGGGGTGCATTCATACGAGGAGGACAGGCCCCACCATCTGGGCACGTGGCCCGGAGGGTGGGGCCTCGACAGAGGCGAGCCCGACCATCAGGGCATCCCCAGCCGAGTCGCGGTGAGCACACTATCCCGTGACTCGGATTGGGTGAAGGAGGAACACCGTGGTGGTTTAGTGGGTAGTCTGGCCTCTCTCCGAGGCCAGGAGTCCCACACGAAGCGAACCCCCTGCCCCCGCGGGGGGCGAGCGAAGCGCGTAAATGCATTCCACCACGTAAAAAAAAAAAAAAAAAAAACCTAACCTAACCTAACCTAACCTAACCTAACCTAACCTAACCTAACCATACGAAATTTTTTCACCTTAATACCCTTGAAGTGCACCAATTTTGCTGGATATCGCCTTTGTAGACACTCCTGCGTCGCGTAGGACAATTTTCATCTGGAAAATTAAAAGAAAATTAGAATTTTTAACTTTGAATTTTTTAAATTTGTAAATTTTGGTAATTTTTGACGATTTTGTCGAATAATTCGATCACCCTCCCTCATATTGTTTATATTTTAACAGATTTAGATAGCTCTCATCAAGACCTATCTAATAACATCCCTTATACATAGTTTCAGCATATAGATACTTAGAAAATTTTACATACAGTTTGAAATTTTTGGATTTTTGAAGATTTTTGAGGTTATCTTAAATTTTTTCGATAGCCCTTAGTTTGTAAATTACAGTTTATATATATCTAGATAGGTCTCTTCAAGACCCGTCTAAAGACACCCTGTTTGTTCAGTTTGGACAAATAGAAGTTTGAAAAAATTTTACATAAAAAATTTTATTTCTTAAATTTGGAGGTCTTTCTCGAATAATTCATTCATTCTTTATTTGGTATTGACAATCTATACATATTTGGATAGGTCTCGTCGAGACCCGTCGAAAGACACCAAAATTTTTAAGATCACACGTATAGAAAACCGGAAAATCGTCATATTGTCATTTTCATACATTTTACTTAGAAATCTACCTTAGGGCTAGAAATCTGCAATTATCATACGAAATTTTTTCACCTTAATACCCTTGAAGTGCACCAATTTTGCTGGATATCGCCTTTGTAGACACTCCTGCGTCGCGTAGGACAATTTTCATCTGGAAAATTAAAAGAAAATTAGAATTTTTAACTTTGAATTTTTTAAATTTGTAAATTTTGGTAATTTTTGACGATTTTGTCGAATAATTCGATCACCCTCCCTCATATTGTTTATATTTTAACAGATTTAGATAGCTCTCATCAAGACCTATCTAATAACATCCCTTATACATAGTTTCAGCATATAGATACTTAGAAAATTTTACATACAGTTTGAAATTTTTGGATTTTTGAAGATTTTTGAGGTTATCTTAAATTTTTTCGATAGCCCTTAGTTTGTAAATTACAGTTTATATATATCTAGATAGGTCTCTTCAAGACCCGTCTAAAGACACCCTGTTTGTTCAGTTTGGACAAATAGAAGTTTGAAAAATTTTTACATAAAAAATTTTATTTCTTAAATTTGGAGGTCTTTCTCGAATAATTCATTCATTCTTTATTTGGTATTGACAATCTATACATATTTGGATAGGTCTCGTCGAGACCCGTCGAAAGACACCAAAATTTTTAAGATCACACGTATAGAAAACCGGAAAATCGTCATATTGTCATTTTCATACATTTTACTTAGAAATCTACCTTAGGGCTAGAAATCTGCAATTATCATACGAAATTTTTTCACCTTAATACCCTTGAAGTGCACCAATTTTGCTGGATATCGCCTTTGTAGACACTCCTGCGTCGCGTAGGACAATTTTCATCTGGAAAATTAAAAGAAAATTAGAATTTTTAACTTTGAATTTTTTAAATTTGTAAATTTTGGTAATTTTTGACGATTTTGTCGAATAATTCGATCACCCTCCCTCATATTGTTTATATTTTAACAGATTTAGATAGCTCTCATCAAGACCTATCTAATAACATCCCTTATACATAGTTTCAGCATATAGATACTTAGAAAATTTTACATACAGTTTGAAATTTTTGGATTTTTGAAGATTTTTGAGGTTATCTTAAATTTTTTCGATAGCCCTTAGTTTGTAAATTACAGTTTATATATATCTAGATAGGTCTCTTCAAGACCCGTCTAAAGACACCCTGTTTGTTCAGTTTGGACAAATAGAAGTTTGAAAAATTTTTACATAAAAAATTTTATTTCTTAAATTTGGAGGTCTTTCTCGAATAATTCATTCATTCTTTATTTGGTATTGACAATCTATACATATTTGGATAGGTCTCGTCGAGACCCGTCGAAAGACACCAAAATTTTTAAGATCACACGTATAGAAAACCGGAAAATCGTCATATTGTCATTTTCATACATTTTACTTAGAAATCTACCTTAGGGCTAGAAATCTGCAATTATCATACGAAATTTTTTCACCTTAATACCCTTGAAGTGCACCAATTTTGCTGGATATCGCCTTTGTAGACACTCCTGCGTCGCGTAGGACAATTTTCATCTGGAAAATTAAAAGAAAATTAGAATTTTTAACTTTGAATTTTTTAAATTTGTAAATTTTGGTAATTTTTGACGATTTTGTCGAATAATTCGATCACCCTCCCTCATATTGTTTATATTTTAACAGATTTAGATAGCTCTCATCAAGACCTATCTAATAACATCCCTTATACATAGTTTCAGCATATAGATACTTAGAAAATTTTACATACAGTTTGAAATTTTTGGATTTTTGAAGATTTTTGAGGTTATCTTAAATTTTTTCGATAGCCCTTAGTTTGTAAATTACAGTTTATATATATCTAGATAGGTCTCTTCAAGACCCGTCTAAAGACACCCTGTTTGTTCAGTTTGGACAAATAGAAGTTTGAAAAATTTTTACATAAAAAATTTTATTTCTTAAATTTGGAGGTCTTTCTCGAATAATTCATTCATTCTTTATTTGGTATTGACAATCTATACATATTTGGATAGGTCTCGTCGAGACCCGTCGAAAGACACCAAAATTTTTAAGATCACACGTATAGAAAACCGGAAAATCGTCATATTGTCATTTTCATACATTTTACTTAGAAATCTACCTTAGGGCTAGAAATCTGCAATTATCATACGAAATTTTTTCACCTTAATACCCTTGAAGTGCACCAATTTTGCTGGATATCGCCTTTGTAGACACTCCTGCGTCGCGTAGGACAATTTTCATCTGGAAAATTAAAAGAAAATTAGAATTTTTAACTTTGAATTTTTTAAATTTGTAAATTTTGGTAATTTTTGACGATTTTGTCGAATAATTCGATCACCCTCCCTCATATTGTTTATATTTTAACAGATTTAGATAGCTCTCATCAAGACCTATCTAATAACATCCCTTATACATAGTTTCAGCATATAGATACTTAGAAAATTTTACATACAGTTTGAAATTTTTGGATTTTTGAAGATTTTTGAGGTTATCTTAAATTTTTTCGATAGCCCTTAGTTTGTAAATTACAGTTTATATATATCTAGATAGGTCTCTTCAAGACCCGTCTAAAGACACCCTGTTTGTTCAGTTTGGACAAATAGAAGTTTGAAAAATTTTTACATAAAAAATTTTATTTCTTAAATTTGGAGGTCTTTCTCGAATAATTCATTCATTCTTTATTTGGTATTGACAATCTATACATATTTGGATAGGTCTCGTCGAGACCCGTCGAAAGACACCAAAATTTTTAAGATCACACGTATAGAAAACCGGAAAATCGTCATATTGTCATTTTCATACATTTTACTTAGAAATCTACCTTAGGGCTAGAAATCTGCAATTATCATACGAAATTTTTTCACCTTAATACCCTTGAAGTGCACCAATTTTGCTGGATATCGCCTTTGTAGACACTCCTGCGTCGCGTAGGACAATTTTCATCTGGAAAATTAAAAGAAAATTAGAATTTTTAACTTTGAATTTTTTAAATTTGTAAATTTTGGTAATTTTTGACGATTTTGTCGAATAATTCGATCACCCTCCCTCATATTGTTTATATTTTAACAGATTTAGATAGCTCTCATCAAGACCTATCTAATAACATCCCTTATACATAGTTTCAGCATATAGATACTTAGAAAATTTTACATACAGTTTGAAATTTTTGGATTTTTGAAGATTTTTGAGGTTATCTTAAATTTTTTCGATAGCCCTTAGTTTGTAAATTACAGTTTATATATATCTAGATAGGTCTCTTCAAGACCCGTCTAAAGACACCCTGTTTGTTCAGTTTGGACAAATAGAAGTTTGAAAAATTTTTACATAAAAAATTTTATTTCTTAAATTTGGAGGTCTTTCTCGAATAATTCATTCATTCTTTATTTGGTATTGACAATCTATACATATTTGGATAGGTCTCGTCGAGACCCGTCGAAAGACACCAAAATTTTTAAGATCACACGTATAGAAAACCGGAAAATCGTCATATTGTCATTTTCATACATTTTACTTAGAAATCTACCTTAGGGCTAGAAATCTGCAATTATCATACGAAATTTTTTCACCTTAATACCCTTGAAGTGCACCAATTTTGCTGGATATCGCCTTTGTAGACACTCCTGCGTCGCGTAGGACAATTTTCATCTGGAAAATTAAAAGAAAATTAGAATTTTTAACTTTGAATTTTTTAAATTTGTAAATTTTGGTAATTTTTGACGATTTTGTCGAATAATTCGATCACCCTCCCTCATATTGTTTATATTTTAACAGATTTAGATAGCTCTCATCAAGACCTATCTAATAACATCCCTTATACATAGTTTCAGCATATAGATACTTAGAAAATTTTACATACAGTTTGAAATTTTTGGATTTTTGAAGATTTTTGAGGTTATCTTAAATTTTTTCGATAGCCCTTAGTTTGTAAATTACAGTTTATATATATCTAGATAGGTCTCTTCAAGACCCGTCTAAAGACACCCTGTTTGTTCAGTTTGGACAAATAGAAGTTTGAAAAATTTTTACATAAAAAATTTTATTTCTTAAATTTGGAGGTCTTTCTCGAATAATTCATTCATTCTTTATTTGGTATTGACAATCTATACATATTTGGATAGGTCTCGTCGAGACCCGTCGAAAGACACCAAAATTTTTAAGATCACACGTATAGAAAACCGGAAAATCGTCATATTGTCATTTTCATACATTTTACTTAGAAATCTACCTTAGGGCTAGAAATCTGCAATTATCATACGAAATTTTTTCACCTTAATACCCTTGAAGTGCACCAATTTTGCTGGATATCGCCTTTGTAGACACTCCTGCGTCGCGTAGGACAATTTTCATCTGGAAAATTAAAAGAAAATTAGAATTTTTAACTTTGAATTTTTTAAATTTGTAAATTTTGGTAATTTTTGACGATTTTGTCGAATAATTCGATCACCCTCCCTCATATTGTTTATATTTTAACAGATTTAGATAGCTCTCATCAAGACCTATCTAATAACATCCCTTATACATAGTTTCAGCATATAGATACTTAGAAAATTTTACATACAGTTTGAAATTTTTGGATTTTTGAAGATTTTTGAGGTTATCTTAAATTTTTTCGATAGCCCTTAGTTTGTAAATTACAGTTTATATATATCTAGATAGGTCTCTTCAAGACCCGTCTAAAGACACCCTGTTTGTTCAGTTTGGACAAATAGAAGTTTGAAAAATTTTTACATAAAAAATTTTATTTCTTAAATTTGGAGGTCTTTCTCGAATAATTCATTCATTCTTTATTTGGTATTGACAATCTATACATATTTGGATAGGTCTCGTCGAGACCCGTCGAAAGACACCAAAATTTTTAAGATCACACGTATAGAAAACCGGAAAATCGTCATATTGTCATTTTCATACATTTTACTTAGAAATCTACCTTAGGGCTAGAAATCTGCAATTATCATACGAAATTTTTTCACCTTAATACCCTTGAAGTGCACCAATTTTGCTGGATATCGCCTTTGTAGACACTCCTGCGTCGCGTAGGACAATTTTCATCTGGAAAATTAAAAGAAAATTAGAATTTTTAACTTTGAATTTTTTAAATTTGTAAATTTTGGTAATTTTTGACGATTTTGTCGAATAATTCGATCACCCTCCCTCATATTGTTTATATTTTAACAGATTTAGATAGCTCTCATCAAGACCTATCTAATAACATCCCTTATACATAGTTTCAGCATATAGATACTTAGAAAATTTTACATACAGTTTGAAATTTTTGGATTTTTGAAGATTTTTGAGGTTATCTTAAATTTTTTCGATAGCCCTTAGTTTGTAAATTACAGTTTATATATATCTAGATAGGTCTCTTCAAGACCCGTCTAAAGACACCCTGTTTGTTCAGTTTGGACAAATAGAAGTTTGAAAAATTTTTACATAAAAAATTTTATTTCTTAAATTTGGAGGTCTTTCTCGAATAATTCATTCATTCTTTATTTGGTATTGACAATCTATACATATTTGGATAGGTCTCGTCGAGACCCGTCGAAAGACACCAAAATTTTTAAGATCACACGTATAGAAAACCGGAAAATCGTCATATTGTCATTTTCATACATTTTACTTAGAAATCTACCTTAGGGCTAGAAATCTGCAATTATCATACGAAATTTTTTCACCTTAATACCCTTGAAGTGCACCAATTTTGCTGGATATCGCCTTTGTAGACACTCCTGCGTCGCGTAGGACAATTTTCATCTGGAAAATTAAAAGAAAATTAGAATTTTTAACTTTGAATTTTTTAAATTTGTAAATTTTGGTAATTTTTGACGATTTTGTCGAATAATTCGATCACCCTCCCTCATATTGTTTATATTTTAACAGATTTAGATAGCTCTCATCAAGACCTATCTAATAACATCCCTTATACATAGTTTCAGCATATAGATACTTAGAAAATTTTACATACAGTTTGAAATTTTTGGATTTTTGAAGATTTTTGAGGTTATCTTAAATTTTTTCGATAGCCCTTAGTTTGTAAATTACAGTTTATATATATCTAGATAGGTCTCTTCAAGACCCGTCTAAAGACACCCTGTTTGTTCAGTTTGGACAAATAGAAGTTTGAAAAATTTTTACATAAAAAATTTTATTTCTTAAATTTGGAGGTCTTTCTCGAATAATTCATTCATTCTTTATTTGGTATTGACAATCTATACATATTTGGATAGGTCTCGTCGAGACCCGTCGAAAGACACCAAAATTTTTAAGATCACACGTATAGAAAACCGGAAAATCGTCATATTGTCATTTTCATACATTTTACTTAGAAATCTACCTTAGGGCTAGAAATCTGCAATTATCATACGAAATATTTTCACCTTAATACCGAGGAGGGTCGGCCCCTGCTGACCCAGGGGCTGACGGGCTCTTGGGCCGTCGAGTCAAGGAAAAGACTTTAAAACCCGACAGCAAAGTCGTTAAAAGCAGTGGCTGCCGTCGCCTCGTACGCCGACGGCGATCGGCCGACGGGGTGGTGGCGGCCGGGGGAAAGGCTCTGCGGGAGCGGGATCGAGCGGGGAGCTCTCCTGCCTCGCGAGCCGAGTACCCCGCGAGGAGGGGGGGCGCCGGCGAGCGCAGTTTGCTCGCGCTCCTGAGTCCGAGCCCTGCGGGAGCGGGTTCCCCCGACCGCTGCCCTGCGGGGCATGGGCGACGGGGCAACGGCGCCCCCGAATGAGAGTGGCCACGGGCGGTGGGCCGGGGGGCCTGCCGCCCCACGCTAAAGTGGCGGAATGCGCCCCTCTGTGTTCCTGGGGCGCATTCATACGAGGAGGACAGGCCCCGCCATCTGGGCGCGTGGACCGGAGGGTGGGGCCTCGACTGAGGCGAGCCCGACCATCAGGGCATCCCCAGCCGAGTCGCGGTGAGCAAACTATCCCGCGGCTCGGATTGGGCGAAGGAGGAACACCGTGGTGGTTTAGTGGGTAGTCTGGCCAGGCTCAAGTGGTCAGGAGTCCCACACGAAGCGAACCCCCTGCCCCCGCGGGGGGGGAGCGAAGCGCGTAAATGCATTCCACCACGTAAAAAAAAAAAAAAAAAAAAAAAAAAAAAACCTAACCTAACCTAACCTAACCTAACCTAACCTAACCTAACCTAACCTAACCTAACCTAACCTAACCTAACCTAACCTAACCTTCGCCGTGTGGGGCCGGCATAGAATAGCCCCACCCCATCTCATCCCGTGGGTGTCGTAAAAGGCGACTAAGGGAAAGACGGCGCCGACCACCAGGCTGCCGAGGGGGATCCCTAACAGTCGCTCCCAGCCCTCTGTTTAGCAGAGGGGACAGAGGAAGAGACGGTGTCCGGGAACCAGGGACGGGTCGACCCACTGCTCGCGCAGAGGCTGACCGCATAGGGACGGGCTCGGCGTGTACTCACCCTACCGTCGAGCAGGCAGTGGACTTGTGTTCCTGCCACCGTTGGCATATCGTAATCCCGATTGATCGGGGGCGAGGGTCTTGGCTTAATCGCCCGGGCCGCGAGGAAGAAAACCTCTATAAAAAATTACCCCGAATCCCGTGTTCTGGTGTGTGGCCAGGGGATGCATGGCTGATGGGTAGTTCAGTCGCAAGCACACCCCCAGCCGGGGCACCTGCGGACCCCTCGGTTGGGAAACAAATCTACGCTTACCCGGGTACTGGGGGATCTCTGCCCGGGTGGACCTTTATTTCTCCCCCACTCGTGGGAATTGTTATGGCACATTTAAATACAAAAAACAAAAATAAAAAACCTGAAGAAGAAAAGGAGAGCTTGACGAGAGAGGAGACGGGGGAGTTGCGAACCCGGTCACCACACCCGTTGGTGACAAAGGAGGCACGCGTGACCCTGACGCGTTACAGCACGTCCAGTAGGGACTCGTCGGTGGCGAGTGACGCATCAATGCTGGATGAAGACTCGCGTCCATCTTCGCCGGGCCGGCTGTGGCGGAAACGCCAGAACCCTGCGTCGGAAGACGACAGCTCTGGCCCGGTCAAGGCGAAAAGGAGAGGGCGCCCTCCAACGACGGGCGAGTACGTCGGCCTGGCGAAAGCCAAGGCCGAACTCATCAAGGCACAGGAGCGGGAGCTCGAGCTCCGTGCCGAGAAGGAGCTGGCGGAGGAGGTCCGACAGCAAAGGGAGTCTTTCCTCCTCAAGACTCCCGCTCAACAACCGAGGTCGGACCCAACACCTTCCTCCGAGCCCGTCAGCGCCGAGCAGCTGACGGGGAGCATCGAGGCGGCGGTGGCGGTGGTGCAAACCATCGCCACCAAGAGCTCTAAACTGAAGGGCCAGTATGTGCGGGACTTGCGGGTGGCCTGCAGCTCCATTTTGGAGCTCGCCCACCAACTCAAGGCCCGCACAGTAAACGAGGAGGTGGCCAATCTTCAGGCAGAGCTCGCCGCCATGCGGGCCGAGATGAAGGCCCTGAAGCGGCAGGCGGAAGCGGCTCCTCCTGCAATGACCCGCGAAGAAATCGCCTTTATGGTAGAGGCGAAATTCGCGGGGATCCAGGACCGCCTGCTGCCGGAGGAGCGTATCCGTCCGCCTCTCCAGGCGGACGTGAGGAATGCCGCCAGAGCCGCTGGCGCTGCTCGCGATGCGGAACCCAGGGCCTCCAAGTCCAGCCGGAGGCCCGAGCCTTCTGCCCTCCCTCTTCCGGCTCCGCCCCTCTCGCCCGTCGTGACAGACGGGCAGAAGGAACCGGGTCCCCGCCCCTCTGGGACGGTCCCGGCGGCGGAGTTGAAGGGGAAAAAGAAGGCCAAGAAGAAGAGCGCCGCATCGCTGGAGGCCGAAGCCGCCCGTCAGCCGCGCCAGCAGGCTCCCGCCACCGCCCCTCCACCTGCGAAGGAGGCGTGGAACGTGGTGGCGGCGCGGCCAAAGAAGGCGCAAGCTGCCCCAGCACCGCCGAGCACCAGGGCGCCCGCCAAGCCTGCGAAGCAGGCGAAGGCGAGGCGCAGAATCCGCGCCCCGACGACCGCTGCAGTGTGCCTTACACTGCAGCCGGGCGCGGTGGAGAAGGGTGTCACCTACACCCAGGTGATCGCCAGTGCCGAGAGGTCAATAGACCTCAAGACTCTCGGCATTGACGGCCTCCGGTTCCGCACTGCCGTGACTGGGGGTCGGATCCTGGAGGTGGGTGGCACCGACAGGGCCGTGAAGGCCGACAACCTGGCGGCACAGCTAAAGACGGTGCTGGGAGATGAAGTCCGTGTCGCCAGGCCGGAGAGGTGCGTGGAGCTGCGCATCTCTGGCCTGGGCGATGCGGCGACGAAGGAGGGGGTGGCGGAGCGCCTGGCAACCGAGGGAGGTTGCCCTGTCGCCTCTATCAAGGTGGGCGATATAAATCGCCCTCCCGGTCGACAGGGCACTGCCTGGCTGCGGTGTCCGGTTGCGGCGGCCAAGAAGCTGACGGACGGCCGCCGCATCATCATTGGGTGGTCGGTTGTCAGGCTGACCACCTTGGAGCCAAGGCCGGCGCGGTGCTTCCGCTGCCTGGAGCCGGGACACGTAGGGGTCAGGTGCGCTGCGAACATTGACCGCAGCGCACTCTGCTTCCGCTGCGGACAGGAGGGCCATAAGGCGGCCACCTGCTCTGCGGAGCCCAAGTGTCCCGTCTGTGCCGCGGAGGGTGCAAACTCCGGCCACAGGCTTGGCTCCGCCAAGTGCCAGGCAGCCTCCCGAAAAAGGAGCCAGTCGAGACGCAAAGCGACAGGGGGGGTGGAACAAAAAACCACCTCAACCACCCTGTCGCCGCCGTCACACGAGGAGGAGATGGACACCGCCCATAATTAATGGCTCACAAGATCTCCATCCTGCAGGCCAACGTCAACCACTGCGCCACGGCCCAGGACTTACTCGCCCAGACCGTGATGCAGTGGCAGACGACAGTGGCGGTAGTCGCCGAGCCGTACTGCGTTCGCACCGCCCCCAACTGGGTCAGCGACCGCGACGGATTGGTGGCTATCGTCGCCCAGCGAACCGGCCCTCACCAACTCGACAGAGTGGTGAGAGGCCGAGGGTGCGTCCTCGCCACGCTGGGCGACGCTGCAGTGATCGGGGTGTACTTCTCGCCCAGCAGAAGCCTCGCCGAGTTCGAGCAGTGGCTCACGGAGGTCGGGGCTCTGCTGGCAGATGCGCACCCCACTCCGGTCGTGGTAGCCGGGGATTTCAACGCCCACTCACGGGCGTGGGGATCTCCGAGGACCGACGGCCGGGGGGAGATCTTGGAGGAATGGGCGGTGTCCCACGGCTTGGTGCTGCTCAACAGGGGGGCGGTTCCCACGCTTGTGCGGCCCCAGGGCAGCTCGATAGTAGACCTATCGTTTGCTAGCCCTGCCCTGGCTAGCCGCACTCGCAATTGGCGGGTCGTCGAGGATGTGGAGACCGCGTCGGACCATCGTTACGTACGGTTCGACGTGGTCTCTCACTCAGCGGCCGCCCGAGGAGAAGTAGGTGGAAATAACCGCCCTCTAACAGGAGAAGGTCCGCGGTGGCGCCTCGGTTCTTTGAACCGGGAACTGGCTCAAGAGGCGGCTATCGTCGAGCGTTGGGCTGCTGTCGACAGCGACCAGGACGTGGACGCGAGATGCGAGCGGCTCGCTGGAGCGCTGACTCGCGTCTGCGACGCGGCGATGCAGAGGGCGAGACCAACCCCGCCCCGGAGGCAGGTGTACTGGTGGCGACCCCACCTAGCCGGGCTGCGTACTGCTAGTTACGCGGCCCAGAGGCAGTACGCCCGCAGCCGAAGGCGGGCTGTTAGACATCTCGCCCGCGAGGAGGAGTTGCACGCCGCGTACCTGGCCGCTCGTCGGGCCCTCGGCTCGGCGATCAAAGCCGCCAAGGACGAGGCCTGGAAGGAGTGGCTCGAGAGCCTGGATCGAGACCCGTGGGGGCGCCCGTACAAGACCGTGAGTCAGAAACTCCGGCCTTGGGCGCCTCCCCTCACCAGAACTCTCGAGCCGGGCCTTCTGGACCGAGTGGTCAGTTCCCTCTTCCCTGCGAGGGGAGAGTGGGTCCCGCCGCGGATGGCAGCACCGAGTCAGGTGCCGGCAGACGAAGGGGCAATACCTCCCGTGTCCGAGGCCGAGTTGGGGGCCGCGATACTGGCACTTCGGTCCAGAAATCGCGCCCCGGGCCCGGACGGAGTCCCTGGGAAGGTTATTGCCACAGTCATGCCGGCACTAGAGGAGGAGACGCTGTCCCTCATGTCGGAGTGTCTGGCGTCGGGGAGGGTCCCCCGGCGATGGAAAATCGGCAAGCTCGTGCTGCTCAGAAAGTACGGGCGCCCAGCCGAATCGCCGTCGGCCTACCGCCCCATCGTGTTGCTCGACGAGATGTGCAAGCTTTTTGAGCGGGTGCTCGCTGCGCGTCTCGTCGGCCACCTCGAGGGGGCGGGGCCCAACCTGAGCGACGGCCAGTTCGGCTTCCGTCGCGGGAGGTCAACTCTCGACGCTATATCCCGACTGCGGGACGGCGTCGACGAAGCGGTCTCCAGGGGTGAGGTGTTGTTGGCGGTATCGTTGGACATAGCGAACGCCTTCAACACCCTCCCCTGGGAAACTATTGCGGAGGCGCTGAGGTACCACGATGTCCCGTGGTACCTCAGGCGCGTCCTTGCGGACTACTTCGTGGACCGGGTCATAGTTTACCCGGCCCAAGACGGGGTGGTCCGCAGGGGCATGTCTTGTGGCGTTCCGCAGGGGTCGGTCCTCGGGCCGCTCCTGTGGAACGTCGGATATGACTGGGTCCTGCGCGGTGCCAATCTTCGGGGAGTCGGCGTACTTTGTTACGCCGACGACACCCTAGTCACCGCGCAGGCCCCCACATTTCGGGACGCCGCCGTCCTTGCGACGGCGGGCGTCGCGCACGTAGTGCGTCGCATCGGGGCGCTCGGCCTCGAAGTCGCCCTCGAGAAGTCCGAGGCCCTCTTCTTCCACGGGCCTCGGCAGACGCCGCCTCGAGACAGGTCGATTGTGGTGGGCGGCACCCCCATCGCTGTCGGGACGAGCCTGAAATACCTCGGGCTCGTTCTCGACGGTCGGTGGCGGTTCGCGGAGCATTTCCGGCAGCTGGCACCGAAGCTGGTGGCATTTGCCGGAATGCTCTCGCGGTTGCTGCCCAACAGCGGAGGCCCGGGGTCTGCCTGCCGCCGCCTCTATGACGGAGTGGTGCGCTCCAAGGCGCTCTACGGAGCGCCCATATGGGCGGAGGCCCTCTGCCCGACGAATACTGCGCTGCTGCGACGTCCGCAGCGCGCCGTCGCGCAGAGGGCTGCTCGGGCGTACCACACCGTCTCTTACGAGGCGGCGTGCGTGATAGCGGGTAGTATCCCCTGGGATCTCGAGGCTCGCGTCCTCAAGAGGGTGTACGAGGAGGGCGCCCTGATGCGGCGTGCTCTCGGAGGTCGGCCCCCCCCGGAGGAGATCGATCGCTGGAGGCAATCGGCTCGCGATGATCTCTTCCGGGAATGGGCCGAAAGACTGCGGGCGACCCGCGGCGGCTCGCTACTTGTGGGGGCCGTTCGGCCCGTCTTGCGTCAGTGGGTAGAGCGGGGTCATGGGGCCCCGACATACCACCTCACCCAACTTCTCACAGGACATGGCTGTTTCGCCAAGTACCTGTGGGAAGTGGTGGGGATCGAGTCGGAGCCCCGGTGCCGAAACTGCACCAGCGGCGACCCTGACACTGCCCACCACACCCTGAGTGTGTGTGAGGCGTGGGACGGACCAAGGGCGGCCCTCTTGAGCACCGTCGGTGCGGACCTCTCGCTGTCGGCCGTGGTCTCGGCTATGGCCGGCAGCGAAGAGTGTTGGGCCGCCGTCGCCTCGTTCGCTGACGAGGTGATGGCGGCCAAGAGAGAGGCTCTGCGGGAGCGGGAGCGAGCTGGTCTCACTCTCCCGCCCCGCAGACCCCCGGAGAGGGGGCGCCGGCGAACACAATTCGCCCGCGCCCCCGAATGAGAGTGGCCACGGGCGGTGGGTCGGGGGACCTGCCGCCCCATGCTAAAGTGGCGGAATGCGCCCCCCTGTGTTCCTGGGGTGCATTCATGTGAGGAGGACAGGCCCCACCATCTGGGCACGTGGCCCGGAGGGTGGGGCCTCGACAGTAGCGAGCCCGACCAACAGGGCATCCCCAGCCGAGTCACGGTGAGCAAACTATCCCGTGGCTCGGATTGGGTGAAGGAGGAACACCGTGGTGGTTTAGTGGGTAGTCTGGCCTCTCTCCGAGGCCAGGAGTCCCACACGAAGCGAACCCCCCGCCCCCGCGGGGGGCGAGCGAAGCGCGTAAATGCATTCCACCACGTAAAAAAAAAAAAAAAAAAAAAAAAAAAAAAAAAAAAAAAAAAAAAAAAAAAAAAAAAAAAAACCTAACCTAACCTAACCTAACCTAACCTAACCTAACCTAACCTAACCTAACCTAACCTAACCTAACCATACGAAATTTTTTCACCTTAATACCCTTGAAGTGCACCAATTTTGCTGGATATCGCCTTTGTAGACACTCCTGCGTCGCGTAGGACAATTTTCATCTGGAAAATTAAAAGAAAATTAGAATTTTTAACTTTGAATTTTTTAAATTTGTAAATTTTGGTAATTTTTGACGATTTTGTCGAATAATTCGATCACCCTCCCTCATATTGTTTATATTTTAACAGATTTAGATAGCTCTCATCAAGACCTATCTAATAACATCCCTTATACATAGTTTCAGCATATAGATACTTAGAAAATTTTACATACAGTTTGAAATTTTTGGATTTTTGAAGATTTTTGAGGTTATCTTAAATTTTTTCGATAGCCCTTAGTTTGTAAATTACAGTTTATATATATCTAGATAGGTCTCTTCAAGACCCGTCTAAAGACACCCTGTTTGTTCAGTTTGGACAAATAGAAGTTTGAAAAATTTTTACATAAAAAATTTTATTTCTTAAATTTGGAGGTCTTTCTCGAATAATTCATTCATTCTTTATTTGGTATTGACAATCTATACATATTTGGATAGGTCTCGTCGAGACCCGTCGAAAGACACCAAAATTTTTAAGATCACACGTATAGAAAACCGGAAAATCGTCATATTGTCATTTTCATACATTTTACTTAGAAATCTACCTTAGGGCTAGAAATCTGCAATTATCATACGAAATTTTTTCACCTTAATACCCTTGAAGTGCACCAATTTTGCTGGATATCGCCTTTGTAGACACTCCTGCGTCGCGTAGGACAATTTTCATCTGGAAAATTAAAAGAAAATTAGAATTTTTAACTTTGAATTTTTTAAATTTGTAAATTTTGGTAATTTTTGACGATTTTGTCGAATAATTCGATCACCCTCCCTCATATTGTTTATATTTTAACAGATTTAGATAGCTCTCATCAAGACCTATCTAATAACATCCCTTATACATAGTTTCAGCATATAGATACTTAGAAAATTTTACATACAGTTTGAAATTTTTGGATTTTTGAAGATTTTTGAGGTTATCTTAAATTTTTTCGATAGCCCTTAGTTTGTAAATTACAGTTTATATATATCTAGATAGGTCTCTTCAAGACCCGTCTAAAGACACCCTGTTTGTTCAGTTTGGACAAATAGAAGTTTGAAAAATTTTTACATAAAAAATTTTATTTCTTAAATTTGGAGGTCTTTCTCGAATAATTCATTCATTCTTTATTTGGTATTGACAATCTATACATATTTGGATAGGTCTCGTCGAGACCCGTCGAAAGACACCAAAATTTTTAAGATCACACGTATAGAAAACCGGAAAATCGTCATATTGTCATTTTCATACATTTTACTTAGAAATCTACCTTAGGGCTAGAAATCTGCAATTATCATACGAAATTTTTTCACCTTAATACCCTTGAAGTGCACCAATTTTGCTGGATATCGCCTTTGTAGACACTCCTGCGTCGCGTAGGACAATTTTCATCTGGAAAATTAAAAGAAAATTAGAATTTTTAACTTTGAATTTTTTAAATTTGTAAATTTTGGTAATTTTTAACGATTTTGTCGAATAATTCGATCACCCTCCCTCATATTGTTTATATTTTAACAGATTTAGATAGCTCTCATCAAGACCTATCTAATAACATCCCTTATACATAGTTTCAGCATATAGATACTTAGAAAATTTTACATACAGTTTGAAATTTTTGGATTTTTGAAGATTTTTGAGGTTATCTTAAATTTTTTCGATAGCCCTTAGTTTGTAAATTACAGTTTATATATATCTAGATAGGTCTCTTCAAGACCCGTCTAAAGACACCCTGTTTGTTCAGTTTGGACAAATAGAAGTTTGAAAAATTTTTACATAAAAAATTTTATTTCTTAAATTTGGAGGTCTTTCTCGAATAATTCATTCATTCTTTATTTGGTATTGACAATCTATACATATTTGGATAGGTCTCGTCGAGACCCGTCGAAAGACACCAAAATTTTTAAGATCACACGTATAGAAAACCGGAAAATCGTCATATTGTCATTTTCATACATTTTACTTAGAAATCTACCTTAGGGCTAGAAATCTGCAATTATCATACGAAATTTTTTCACCTTAATACCCTTGAAGTGCACCAATTTTGCTGGATATCGCCTTTGTAGACACTCCTGCGTCGCGTAGGACAATTTTCATCTGGAAAATTAAAAGAAAATTAGAATTTTTAACTTTGAATTTTTTAAATTTGTAAATTTTGGTAATTTTTGACGATTTTGTCGAATAATTCGATCACCCTCCCTCATATTGTTTATATTTTAACAGATTTAGATAGCTCTCATCAAGACCTATCTAATAACATCCCTTATACATAGTTTCAGCATATAGATACTTAGAAAATTTTACATACAGTTTGAAATTTTTGGATTTTTGAAGATTTTTGAGGTTATCTTAAATTTTTTCGATAGCCCTTAGTTTGTAAATTACAGTTTATATATATCTAGATAGGTCTCTTCAAGACCCGTCTAAAGACACCCTGTTTGTTCAGTTTGGACAAATAGAAGTTTGAAAAATTTTTACATAAAAAATTTTATTTCTTAAATTTGGAGGTCTTTCTCGAATAATTCATTCATTCTTTATTTGGTATTGACAATCTATACATATTTGGATAGGTCTCGTCGAGACCCGTCGAAAGACACCAAAATTTTTAAGATCACACGTATAGAAAACCGGAAAATCGTCATATTGTCATTTTCATACATTTTACTTAGAAATCTACCTTAGGGCTAGAAATCTGCAATTATCATACGAAATTTTTTCACCTTAATACCCTTGAAGTGCACCAATTTTGCTGGATATCGCCTTTGTAGACACTCCTGCGTCGCGTAGGACAATTTTCATCTGGAAAATTAAAAGAAAATTAGAATTTTTAACTTTGAATTTTTTAAATTTGTAAATTTTGGTAATTTTTGACGATTTTGTCGAATAATTCGATCACCCTCCCTCATATTGTTTATATTTTAACAGATTTAGATAGCTCTCATCAAGACCTATCTAATAACATCCCTTATACATAGTTTCAGCATATAGATACTTAGAAAATTTTACATACAGTTTGAAATTTTTGGATTTTTGAAGATTTTTGAGGTTATCTTAAATTTTTTCGATAGCCCTTAGTTTGTAAATTACAGTTTATATATATCTAGATAGGTCTCTTCAAGACCCGTCTAAAGACACCCTGTTTGTTCAGTTTGGACAAATAGAAGTTTGAAAAATTTTTACATAAAAAATTTTATTTCTTAAATTTGGAGGTCTTTCTCGAATAATTCATTCATTCTTTATTTGGTATTGACAATCTATACATATTTGGATAGGTCTCGTCGAGACCCGTCGAAAGACACCAAAATTTTTAAGATCACACGTATAGAAAACCGGAAAATCGTCATATTGTCATTTTCATACATTTTACTTAGAAATCTACCTTAGGGCTAGAAATCTGCAATTATCATACGAAATTTTTTCACCTTAATACCCTTGAAGTGCACCAATTTTGCTGGATATCGCCTTTGTAGACACTCCTGCGTCGCGTAGGACAATTTTCATCTGGAAAATTAAAAGAAAATTAGAATTTTTAACTTTGAATTTTTTAAATTTGTAAATTTTGGTAATTTTTGACGATTTTGTCGAATAATTCGATCACCCTCCCTCATATTGTTTATATTTTAACAGATTTAGATAGCTCTCATCAAGACCTATCTAATAACATCCCTTATACATAGTTTCAGCATATAGATACTTAGAAAATTTTACATACAGTTTGAAATTTTTGGATTTTTGAAGATTTTTGAGGTTATCTTAAATTTTTTCGATAGCCCTTAGTTTGTAAATTACAGTTTATATATATCTAGATAGGTCTCTTCAAGACCCGTCTAAAGACACCCTGTTTGTTCAGTTTGGACAAATAGAAGTTTGAAAAATTTTTACATAAAAAATTTTATTTCTTAAATTTGGAGGTCTTTCTCGAATAATTCATTCATTCTTTATTTGGTATTGACAATCTATACATATTTGGATAGGTCTCGTCGAGACCCGTCGAAAGACACCAAAATTTTTAAGATCACACGTATAGAAAACCGGAAAATCGTCATATTGTCATTTTCATACATTTTACTTAGAAATCTACCTTAGGGCTAGAAATCTGCAATTATCATACGAAATTTTTTCACCTTAATACCCTTGAAGTGCACCAATTTTGCTGGATATCGCCTTTGTAGACACTCCTGCGTCGCGTAGGACAATTTTCATCTGGAAAATTAAAAGAAAATTAGAATTTTTAACTTTGAATTTTTTAAATTTGTAAATTTTGGTAATTTTTGACGATTTTGTCGAATAATTCGATCACCCTCCCTCATATTGTTTATATTTTAACAGATTTAGATAGCTCTCATCAAGACCTATCTAATAACATCCCTTATACATAGTTTCAGCATATAGATACTTAGAAAATTTTACATACAGTTTGAAATTTTTGGATTTTTGAAGATTTTTGAGGTTATCTTAAATTTTTTCGATAGCCCTTAGTTTGTAAATTACAGTTTATATATATCTAGATAGGTCTCTTCAAGACCCGTCTAAAGACACCCTGTTTGTTCAGTTTGGACAAATAGAAGTTTGAAAAATTTTTACATAAAAAATTTTATTTCTTAAATTTGGAGGTCTTTCTCGAATAATTCATTCATTCTTTATTTGGTATTGACAATCTATACATATTTGGATAGGTCTCGTCGAGACCCGTCGAAAGACACCAAAATTTTTAAGATCACACGTATAGAAAACCGGAAAATCGTCATATTGTCATTTTCATACATTTTACTTAGAAATCTACCTTAGGGCTAGAAATCTGCAATTATCATACGAAATTTTTTCACCTTAATACCCTTGAAGTGCACCAATTTTGCTGGATATCGCCTTTGTAGACACTCCTGCGTCGCGTAGGACAATTTTCATCTGGAAAATTAAAAGAAAATTAGAATTTTTAACTTTGAATTTTTTAAATTTGTAAATTTTGGTAATTTTTGACGATTTTGTCGAATAATTCGATCACCCTCCCTCATATTGTTTATATTTTAACAGATTTAGATAGCTCTCATCAAGACCTATCTAATAACATCCCTTATACATAGTTTCAGCATATAGATACTTAGAAAATTTTACATACAGTTTGAAATTTTTGGATTTTTGAAGATTTTTGAGGTTATCTTAAATTTTTTCGATAGCCCTTAGTTTGTAAATTACAGTTTATATATATCTAGATAGGTCTCTTCAAGACCCGTCTAAAGACACCCTGTTTGTTCAGTTTGGACAAATAGAAGTTTGAAAAATTTTTACATAAAAAATTTTATTTCTTAAATTTGGAGGTCTTTCTCGAATAATTCATTCATTCTTTATTTGGTATTGACAATCTATACATATTTGGATAGGTCTCGTCGAGACCCGTCGAAAGACACCAAAATTTTTAAGATCACACGTATAGAAAACCGGAAAATCGTCATATTGTCATTTTCATACATTTTACTTAGAAATCTACCTTAGGGCTAGAAATCTGCAATTATCATACGAAATTTTTTCACCTTAATACCCTTGAAGTGCACCAATTTTGCTGGATATCGCCTTTGTAGACACTCCTGCGTCGCGTAGGACAATTTTCATCTGGAAAATTAAAAGAAAATTAGAATTTTTAACTTTGAATTTTTTAAATTTGTAAATTTTGGTAATTTTTGACGATTTTGTCGAATAATTCGATCACCCTCCCTCATATTGTTTATATTTTAACAGATTTAGATAGCTCTCATCAAGACCTATCTAATAACATCCCTTATACATAGTTTCAGCATATAGATACTTAGAAAATTTTACATACAGTTTGAAATTTTTGGATTTTTGAAGATTTTTGAGGTTATCTTAAATTTTTTCGATAGCCCTTAGTTTGTAAATTACAGTTTATATATATCTAGATAGGTCTCTTCAAGACCCGTCTAAAGACACCCTGTTTGTTCAGTTTGGACAAATAGAAGTTTGAAAAATTTTTACATAAAAAATTTTATTTCTTAAATTTGGAGGTCTTTCTCGAATAATTCATTCATTCTTTATTTGGTATTGACAATCTATACATATTTGGATAGGTCTCGTCGAGACCCGTCGAAAGACACCAAAATTTTTAAGATCACACGTATAGAAAACCGGAAAATCGTCATATTGTCATTTTCATACATTTTACTTAGAAATCTACCTTAGGGCTAGAAATCTGCAATTATCATACGAAATTTTTTCACCTTAATACCCTTGAAGTGCACCAATTTTGCTGGATATCGCCTTTGTAGACACTCCTGCGTCGCGTAGGACAATTTTCATCTGGAAAATTAAAAGAAAATTAGAATTTTTAACTTTGAATTTTTTAAATTTGTAAATTTTGGTAATTTTTGACGATTTTGTCGAATAATTCGATCACCCTCCCTCATATTGTTTATATTTTAACAGATTTAGATAGCTCTCATCAAGACCTATCTAATAACATCCCTTATACATAGTTTCAGCATATAGATACTTAGAAAATTTTACATACAGTTTGAAATTTTTGGATTTTTGAAGATTTTTGAGGTTATCTTAAATTTTTTCGATAGCCCTTAGTTTGTAAATTACAGTTTATATATATCTAGATAGGTCTCTTCAAGACCCGTCTAAAGACACCCTGTTTGTTCAGTTTGGACAAATAGAAGTTTGAAAAATTTTTACATAAAAAATTTTATTTCTTAAATTTGGAGGTCTTTCTCGAATAATTCATTCATTCTTTATTTGGTATTGACAATCTATACATATTTGGATAGGTCTCGTCGAGACCCGTCGAAAGACACCAAAATTTTTAAGATCACACGTATAGAAAACCGGAAAATCGTCATATTGTCATTTTCATACATTTTACTTAGAAATCTACCTTAGGGCTAGAAATCTGCAATTATCATACGAAATTTTTTCACCTTAATACCCTTGAAGTGCACCAATTTTGCTGGATATCGCCTTTGTAGACACTCCTGCGTCGCGTAGGACAATTTTCATCTGGAAAATTAAAAGAAAATTAGAATTTTTAACTTTGAATTTTTTAAATTTGTAAATTTTGGTAATTTTTGACGATTTTGTCGAATAATTCGATCACCCTCCCTCATATTGTTTATATTTTAACAGATTTAGATAGCTCTCATCAAGACCTATCTAATAACATCCCTTATACATAGTTTCAGCATATAGATACTTAGAAAATTTTACATACAGTTTGAAATTTTTGGATTTTTGAAGATTTTTGAGGTTATCTTAAATTTTTTCGATAGCCCTTAGTTTGTAAATTACAGTTTATATATATCTAGATAGGTCTCTTCAAGACCCGTCTAAAGACACCCTGTTTGTTCAGTTTGGACAAATAGAAGTTTGAAAAATTTTTACATAAAAAATTTTATTTCTTAAATTTGGAGGTCTTTCTCGAATAATTCATTCATTCTTTATTTGGTATTGACAATCTATACATATTTGGATAGGTCTCGTCGAGACCCGTCGAAAGACACCAAAATTTTTAAGATCACACGTATAGAAAACCGGAAAATCGTCATATTGTCATTTTCATACATTTTACTTAGAAATCTACCTTAGGGCTAGAAATCTGCAATTATCATACGAAATTTTTTCACCTTAATACCCTTGAAGTGCACCAATTTTGCTGGATATCGCCTTTGTAGACACTCCTGCGTCGCGTAGGACAATTTTCATCTGGAAAATTAAAAGAAAATTAGAATTTTTAACTTTGAATTTTTTAAATTTGTAAATTTTGGTAATTTTTGACGATTTTGTCGAATAATTCGATCACCCTCCCTCATATTGTTTATATTTTAACAGATTTAGATAGCTCTCATCAAGACCTATCTAATAACATCCCTTATACATAGTTTCAGCATATAGATACTTAGAAAATTTTACATACAGTTTGAAATTTTTGGATTTTTGAAGATTTTTGAGGTTATCTTAAATTTTTTCGATAGCCCTTAGTTTGTAAATTACAGTTTATATATATCTAGATAGGTCTCTTCAAGACCCGTCTAAAGACACCCTGTTTGTTCAGTTTGGACAAATAGAAGTTTGAAAAATTTTTACATAAAAAATTTTATTTCTTAAATTTGGAGGTCTTTCTCGAATAATTCATTCATTCTTTATTTGGTATTGACAATCTATACATATTTGGATAGGTCTCGTCGAGACCCGTCGAAAGACACCAAAATTTTTAAGATCACACGTATAGAAAACCGGAAAATCGTCATATTGTCATTTTCATACATTTTACTTAGAAATCTACCTTAGGGCTAGAAATCTGCAATTATCATACGAAATTTTTTCACCTTAATACCCTTGAAGTGCACCAATTTTGCTGGATATCGCCTTTGTAGACACTCCTGCGTCGCGTAGGACAATTTTCATCTGGAAAATTAAAAGAAAATTAGAATTTTTAACTTTGAATTTTTTAAATTTGTAAATTTTGGTAATTTTTGACGATTTTGTCGAATAATTCGATCACCCTCCCTCATATTGTTTATATTTTAACAGATTTAGATAGCTCTCATCAAGACCTATCTAATAACATCCCTTATACATAGTTTCAGCATATAGATACTTAGAAAATTTTACATACAGTTTGAAATTTTTGGATTTTTGAAGATTTTTGAGGTTATCTTAAATTTTTTCGATAGCCCTTAGTTTGTAAATTACAGTTTATATATATCTAGATAGGTCTCTTCAAGACCCGTCTAAAGACACCCTGTTTGTTCAGTTTGGACAAATAGAAGTTTGAAAAATTTTTACATAAAAAATTTTATTTCTTAAATTTGGAGGTCTTTCTCGAATAATTCATTCATTCTTTATTTGGTATTGACAATCTATACATATTTGGATAGGTCTCGTCGAGACCCGTCGAAAGACACCAAAATTTTTAAGATCACACGTATAGAAAACCAAAAAACAAAAAATCGCCCGCCCACCCTCCCACCCTCCCACTTTTTACGTGGTATATAGGTTTTGTAGACCAGGGGTTGTCAACTGGTGGCATCGACCAAAAAATTTTTATTTTTATAATCATTTTATTTGTTAATTTTATTCTATTCATAATTTCGTATATTTTAATTATTGACAGAGGCCTTTTACACCTCAAACTTGACTCAAATTAGAGAGAAATTTTATTGTGTCATTTGATTTTATTGTTTTTAATTGTTTTTAGTTTTTATTTTTAGTTGGATAATTGACACGTACCCCCCTTTACAGGGTCAGACAGACACCTACTGACACCCACCCCCCTTTACAGGGTTGGACATACATTTACACTTGATACACGACAATTTTCCCCGTACACACACGACACACTACTCACAAGCCCGCTACCACAAACATGTCCGACACTGAGCCCTGTCCTGCTGGTTTGCCGATGGACCCCAGGCGCATCAGCTTCTCCTCTTCATCGCCGTCGCCGCATCCCCATCCGCCTAAACAACAACAAACGAGGAACAGGACAGCCCAGGCTAGGGTCTGGCTTCAGAGAGCGAAGGCTTGCGTGAGCGAGTCCCGCAATCTGAAGCGGGACCTTAAAGAGGGAATCCTCAATGCCGTAGACCACCTGTATAAATTGGTGAAAGAGGCGGATGCGTCCAAGGCCGTTGGTGCGGCCGCAGTGGCTGTGTCTTCTGCACAAGGGGATACAGCTGCAGTGGCTGTATCTTCTGTGCCGGAGGAGAGATTGCTGGCGATGATGGGGGAGATGGAAGACTCCGTTTTTAATTGGCTAGAGGAAACACGCCACAAACTCGAAAACCAAATTCAAGCCGTCAGCGATAGGAATGATGACCGGGGCGGTGAACAAATCGACATGATTTTCGAGAAAATCGAGGAGACACAGGTGGAAATAGATAAGGCGACTGAGGGGATCGTAGTGCGTGCGCAGTCCCAACTCGAACACCTGGTTGGGACTGTCGCCAGGAATATCGTTACAGAGACCAAGACGCACATCTGTGAGACAATGAAGGAGCGAACGCCCGATAGCGTCCCGAACCCGATCCCCAAGACGTACGCCAGTGTCGCAGCGGCCAAGCCCGGGCGTCGGCCGGCGCTTCACTCGTTGGCGGTGACCTCCACGGACAGTCAAGAGACTGCCGATGAGGTACTCGCCAGGGTGAGGAGGGCGGTCGACGCCAGGAGCACCGGCCTGAAAGTGAGTAAGGCGAGGAAGGCCAAGAACAGCGTCGTAATTCTGGGCTGCGACACAGAGGTGGAGATGGCCAAAGTGAGGGCGAAAATTGAGAGCAGCAGCGATGGGCTTGTGGTAGCGCCCATGAAGAACAAGGATCCACTCGTCGTCCTCAAAGACGTCTACGTGGACGGTGAGGACGACGAGATGGTGAGGGCCATTTACACCCAAAACCCCGAAGTCTTCATGGGCCTACCACAAGAAGAGAGGAAATTGGCCATTAAATATAGGAAAAGAACCAGGAACCCGAAGACCTCTCATATCGTTATCCAGGCGAGGCCACGGGTATGGCAAAGGATGACGGAGGCTGGAACCCTCTACCTGGACCTGCAAAGGGTCAGAGTGGAGGACCAGTCTCCGCTCATCCAATGCACGAAGTGCCTCGCATTCGGTCATGGCCGCAAGTTTTGCACCGAGAGTGTGGACAGGTGCAGCCACTGTGGAGGTCCGCACTTGCGCGAAAAATGCGCCGACTATACCGCGAGAACCGAACCGCGATGCTGCAACTGTCTGCACTCTGGGCTGCGAAACACCGGCCATAATGCCTTTAGCACCGAGTGCCTAACCCGCGCAAAATGGGACTACCTCGCGAGGTCAAATACATCGTATTTGTGACCCACTCACACACAGTACACACACTACACAGAAATACATACACACACTGATTTGGGAAACATATAATGATTATATATGAACAAATCAAACCATGCACACAAACATTAGACACGCACGCATAAATAAACCAAACATCAGCTAAGAGCAATTCATAACAGAGACTGCAATAATTATATATATTAAATATATATATACATTTTTGAAAGAAAGATAGTAACTAAGAATGTATGAATTGGGAAAGGTATAACACACACATGGGACACTGTACACGCACACAAAAACAGGATACACGGGTCACAAATATCGCGATCTCGCAGACTGGAAGTAGAGGCTGAAGGAAATGGAATTAAGAACTATGGAACGGAAAAGAAGACAGAAGTTGTAATTGTTGGTAGACTACACTATTGGAACAAGTGGAATAGCGACAGAAAATGAACAAAACACCTAGTCATAATAATTATTACCTATAAAACAAAGAAAACACTTAGAAGTATTAGACCAAAGAAGATTACAAATAAGTTAAAAACATATTTCAAATAAAACAGTAAAGGAAATGAAATTGAAAGCTATAAGAAACAACCGTAACATAAGAAACTAGAAACATAAAATTAAAAGTAAGATAAAAATAACCGTATATTAAAATAAGTATAGTTAAGATAAACACTAGAATTGCAAAGCAAAGTAATTTTATAAAATATATAGTAATAATATAGAATAGTAGTAAAGTATATAGATAACTAACGGGAATTTTACCCGACGACAATACATTAATGTAATAGTATATATATATAGAAACCAGAATGACAAGGTCCTGTCGTTTCTATGGACGGGGAAAAGCAGAGAGGTCAGCCAGACCTCATTAAAAAAAAAAAAAAAAAAAAAAAAAAAAAAAAAAAAAAAAAACCTAACCTAACCTAACCTAACCTAACTCTGACCTAACCTAACTCTGACCCAAACCTAACTCTGACAACACGATTTTTATTATTGAGTATAGCCACTAATACGACCGTTTTTGTTTGCAATCATCTTTGTAGACACTCTTGCGTCCCGCGGGAAGATTGAAACCTGAATAACAAATAAAAACTAAAATTTTTGGACCTACAATTTTTAAATTTCATTACATACATTAAAGTCAGAACAGGCTCCAATTATGTTGATGGATATAGAGAAAAAAAAAACAAAAAAAAAACCTAACCTAACCTAACTCTGACCTAACCTAACTCTGACCTAACCTAACTCTGACCTAACCTAACTCTGACCCAAACCTAACTCTGACCATACGATTTTTTGTATTGAGTATAGCCACTAATACCACCGTTATTATTTGGGACTTAGAATTTTTGAATTTTTAAATTTCATTACATACATTAAAGTCAGAACAGGCTCCAATTATGTTGGTGGATATAGAGAGACAAAAAAAAAACAAAAAAAAACCTAACCTAACTCTGACCTAACCTAACTCTGACCCAAACCTAACTCTGACCTAACCTAACTCTGACCTAACCTAACTCTGACCCAAACCTAACTCTGCCAATACGATTTTTTTATTGAGTATAGCCACTTATACTACCTTTATTGTTTGCAATCACCTTTGTAGACACTCCTGCGTACCGTGGGAAATTTCAAAGTTGAAATAAAAAAGAAAGTTTTTGGACTTAGAATTTTTGAATTTTGAAATTTTATTACATACATTAAAGTCAGAACAGGCTCCAATGATGTTGATGGATATAGAGAAAAAAAAAAACAAAAAAAAAACCTAACCTAACCTAACTCTGACCTAACCTAACTCTGACCCAAACCTAACTCTGACCATACGATTTTTTGTATTGAGTATAGCCACTAATACCACCGTTATTATTTGGGACTTAGAATTTTTGAATTTTTAGATTTCATTACATACATTAAAGTCAGAACAGGCTCCAATTATGTTGGTGGATATAGAGAAACAAAAACAAACAAAAAAAACCTAACCTAACACTGACCTAACCTAACTCTGACCTAACCTAACTCTGACCTAACCTAACTCTGACCTAACCTAACTCTGACCCAAACCTAACTCTGACAACACGATTTTTATTATTGAGTATAGCCACTAATACGACCGTTTTTGTTTGCAATCATCTTTGTAGACACTCTTGCGTCCCGCGGGAAGATTGAAACCTGAATAACAAATAAAAACTAAAATTTTTGGACCTACAATTTTTAAATTTCATTACATACATTAAAGTCAGAACAGGCTTCAATTATGTTGATGGATATAGAGAAAAAAAAAAACAAAAAAAAAACCTAACCTAACCTAACTCTGACCTAACCTAACTCTGACCCAAACCTAACTGTGACCATACAATTTTTTGTATTGAGTATAGCCACTAATACCGCCGTTATTATTTGGGACTTAGAATTTTTGAATTTTTAGATTTCTTTACATACATTAAAGTCAGAAAAGGCTTCAATTATGTTGGTGGATATAGAGAGAAAAAAAAAAACAAAAAAAAACCTAACCTAACCTAACTGACCTAACCTAACTCTGACCCAAACCTAACTCTGCCAATACGATTTTTTTATTGAGTATAGCCACTTATACTACCTTTATTGTTTGCGGTCACCTTTGTAGACACTCCTGCGTCCCGTGGGAAATTTCAAAGTTGAAATAAAAAAGAAAGTTTTTGGACTTAGAATTTTTGAGTTTTGAAATTTTATTACATACATTAAAGTCAGAACAGGCTCCAATGATGTTGATGGATATAGAGAAAAAAAAAACAAAAAAAAAACCTAACCTAACCTAACTCTGACCTAACCTAACTCTGACCCAAACCTAACTCTGACCATACGATTTTTTGTATTGAGCCACTAACACCACCGTTATTATTTGGGACTTAGAATTTTTGAATTTTTAGATTTCATTACATACATTAAAGTCAGAACAGGCTTCAATTATGTTGGTGGATATAGAGAGAAAAAAAAAACAAAAAAAAAACCTAACCTAACCTAACTGACCTAACCTAACTCTGACCTAACCTAACTCTGACCTACACGATTTTTTTATTGAGTATAGCCACTAATACGACCGTTGTTGTTTGCAATCATCTTTGTAGACACTCTTGCGTCCCGCGGGAAGATTGAAACCTGAATAACAAATAAAAACTAAAATTTTTGGACTTAGAATTTTTAGATTTCATTACATACATTAAAGTCAGAACAGGCTTCAATTATGTTGGTGGATATTGAGAGAAAAAAAAAACAAAAAAAAAACCTATCCTATCCTAACTGACCTAACCTAACTCTGACCTAACCTAACTCTGACCCAAACCTAACTCTGACAATACGATTTTTTTTATTGAGTATAGCCACTAATACTACCGTTATTGTTTGCAATCACCTTTGTAGACACTCCTGCGTCCCGTGGGAAATTTCAAAGTTGAAATAAAAAGAAAGTTTTTGGACTTAGAATTTTTGAATTTTTAAATTTCATTACATACATTAAAGTCAGAACAGGCTCCAATTACGTTGGTGCATATAACGAGACAAAAACAAACAAAAAAAACCTAACCTAACTCTGACCTAACCTAACTCTGACCTAACCTAACTCTGACCCAAACCTAACTCTGACCACACGATTTTTTTATTGAGTATAGCCACTAATACGACCGTTGTTGTTTGCAATCATCTTTGTAGACACTCTTGCGTCCCGTGGGAAGATTGAAACCTGAATAACAAATAAAAACTAAAATTTTTGGACTTAGGATTTTTAAATTTCATTACATACATTAAAGTCAGAACAGGCTCCAATTATGTTGATGGATATAGAGAAAAAAAAAACCTGACCTAACCTAACTATGACCTAACCTAACTCTGACCTAACCTAACTCTGACCCAAACCTAACTCTGACAACACGATTTTTTTTATTGAGTATAGCCACTAATACTACCGTTATTGTTTGCAATCACCTTTGTAGACACTCCTGCGTCCCGTGGGAAATTTCAAAGTTGAAATAAAAAAGAAAGTTTTTGGACTTAGAATTTTTGAATTTTTAAATTTCATTACATACATTAAAGTCAGAACAGGCTCCAATTATGTTGGTGGATATAGAGAGACAAAAACAATTAAAAAAACCTAACCTAACACTGACCTAACCTAACTCTGACCTAACCTAACTCTGACCTAACCTAACTCTGACCCAAACCTAACTCTGACAACACGATTTTTATTATTGAGTATAGCCACTAATACGACCGTTTTTGTTTGCAATCATCTTTGTAGACACTCTTGCGTCCTGCGGGAAGATTGAAACCTGAATAACAAATAAAAACTAAAATTTTTGGACTTAGAATTTTTAAATTTCATTACATACATTAAAGTCAGAACAGGCTTCAATTATGTTGATGGATATAGAGAAAAAAAAAACAAAAAAAAAACCTAACCTAACCTAACTCTGACCTAACCTAACTCTGACCCAAACCTAACTGTGACCATACAATTTTTTGTATTGAGTATAGCCACTAATACCGCCGTTATTATTTGGGACTTAGAATTTTTGAATTTTTAGATTTCTTTACATACATTAAAGTCAGAACAGGCTTCAATTATGTTGGTGGATATAGAGAGAAAAAAAAAACAAAAAAAAAACCTAACCTAACCTAACTGACCTAACCTAACTCTGACCTAACCTAACTCTGACCCAAACCTAACTCTGCCAATACGATTTTTTTATTGAGTATAGCCACTTATACTACCTTTATTGTTTGCAATCACCTTTGTAGACACTCCTGCGTCCCGTGGGAAATTTCAAAGTTGAAATAAAAAAGAAAGTTTTTGGACTTAGAATTTTTGAATTTTGAAATTTTATTACATACATTAAAGTCAGAACAGGCTCCAATGATGTTGATGGATATAGAGAAAAAAAAAACAAAAAAAAAACCTAACCTAACCTAACTCTGACCTAACCTAACTCTGACCCAAACCTAACTCTGACCATACGATTTTTTGTATTGAGCCACTAACACCACCGTTATTATTTGGGACTTAGAATTTTTGAATTTTTAGATTTCATTACATACATTAAAGTCAGAACAGGCTCCAATTATGTTGGTGGATATAGAGAGACAAAAACAAACAAAAAAAACCTAACCTAACACTGACCTAACCTAACTCTGACCTAACCTAACTCTGACCTAACCTAACTCTGACCTAACCTAACTCTGACCCAAACCTAACTCTGACAACACGATTTTTATTATTGAGTATAGCCACTAATACGACCGTTTTTGTTTGCAATCATCTTTGTAGACACTCTTGCGTCCCGCGGGAAGATTGAAACCTGAATAACAAATAAAAACTAAAATTTTTGGACTTAGAATTTTTAGATTTCATTACATACATTAAAGTCAGAACAAGCTTCAATTATGTTGGTGGATATAGAGAGAAAAAAAAAACAAAAAAAAAACCTATCCTAACCTAACTGACCTAACCTAACTCTGACCTAACCTAACTCTGACCCAAACCTAACTCTGCCAATACGATTTTTTATTGAGTATAGCCACTTTTACTACCGTTATTGTTTGCAATCACCTTTGTAGACACTCCTGCGTCCCGTGGGAAATTTCAAAGTTAAAATAAAAAGAAAGTTTTTGGACTTAGAATTTTTGAATTTTGAAATTTTTTTACATACATTAAAGTCAGAACAGGCTCCAATTATGTTGGTGGATATTGAGAGACAAAAAAAAAACAAAAAAAACCTAACCTAACTCTGACCTAACCTAACTCTGACCTAACCTAACTCTGACCTAACCTAACTCTGACCCAAACCTAACTCTGACCACACGATTTTTTTATTGAGTATAGCCACTAATACGACCGTTGTTGTTAGCAATCATCCTTGTAGACACTCTTGCGTCCCGCGGGAAGATTGAAACCTGAATAACAAATAAAAACTAAAATTTTTGGACTTAGAATTTTTAAATTTCATTACATACATTAAAGTCAGAACAGGCTCCAATTATGTTGATGGATATAGAGAAAAAAAAAACAAAAAAAAAACCTAACCTAACCTAACTCTGACCTAACCTAACTCTGACCTAACCTAACTCTGACCCAAACCTAACTGTGACCATACAATTTTTTGTATTGAGTATAGCCACTAATACCGCCGTTATTATTTGGGACTTAGAATTTTTGAATTTTTAGATTTCTTTACATACATTAAAGTCAGAACAGGCTTCAATTATGTTGGTGGATATAGAGAGAAAAAAAAAACAAAAAAAAAACCTAACCTAACCTAACTGACCTAACCTAACTCTGACCTAACCTAACTCTGACCCAAACCTAACTCTGCCAATACGATTTTTTTATTGAGTATAGCCACTTATACTACCTTTATTGTTTGCAATCACCTTTGTAGACACTCCTGCGTCCCGTGGGAAATTTCAAAGTTGAAATAAAAAAGAAAGTTTTTGGACTTAGAATTTTTGAATTTTGAAATTTTATTACATACATTAAAGTCAGAACAGGCTCCAATGATGTTGATGGATATAGAGAAAAAAAAAACAAAAAAAAAACCTAACCTAACCTAACTCTGACCTAACCTAACTCTGACCCAAACCTAACTCTGACCATACGATTTTTTGTATTGAGTATAGCCACTAATACCACCGTTATTATTTGGGACTTAGAATTTTTGAATTTTTAGATTTCATTACATACATTAAAGTCAGAACAGGCTCCAATTATGTTGGTGGATATAGAGAGACAAAAACAAACAAAAAAAACCTAACCTAACACTGACCTAACCTAACTCTGACCTAACCTAACTCTGACCTAACCTAACTCTGACCTAACCTAACTCTGACCCAAACCTAACTCTGACAACACGATTTTTATTATTGAGTATAGCCACTAATACGACCGTTTTTGTTTGCAATCATCTTTGTAGACACTCTTGCGTCCCGCGGGAAGATTGAAACCTGAATAACAAATAAAAACTAAAATTTTTGGACTTAGAATTTTTAGATTTCATTACATACATTAAAGTCAGAACAAGCTTCAATTATGTTGGTGGATATAGAGAGAAAAAAAAAACAAAAAAAAAACCTATCCTAACCTAACTGACCTAACCTAACTCTGACCTAACCTAACTCTGACCCAAACCTAACTCTGCCAATACGATTTTTTATTGAGTATAGCCACTTTTACTACCGTTATTGTTTGCAATCACCTTTGTAGACACTCCTGCGTCCCGTGGGAAATTTCAAAGTTAAAATAAAAAGAAAGTTTTTGGACTTAGAATTTTTGAATTTTGAAATTTTTTTACATACATTAAAGTCAGAACAGGCTCCAATTATGTTGGTGGATATTGAGAGACAAAAAAAAAACAAAAAAAACCTAACCTAACTCTGACCTAACCTAACTCTGACCTAACCTAACTCTGACCTAACCTAACTCTGACCCAAACCTAACTCTGACCACACGATTTTTTTATTGAGTATAGCCACTAATACGACCGTTGTTGTTAGCAATCATCCTTGTAGACACTCTTGCGTCCCGCGGGAAGATTGAAACCTGAATAACAAATAAAAACTAAAATTTTTGGACTTAGAATTTTTAAATTTCATTACATACATTAAAGTCAGAACAGGCTCCAATTATGTTGATGGATATAGAGAAAAAAAAAACAAAAAAAAAACCTAACCTAACCTAACTCTGACCTAACCTAACTCTGACCTAACCTAACTCTGACCCAAACCTAACTCTGACCATACGATTTTTTGTATTGAGTATAGCCACTAATACCACCGTTATTATTTGGGACTTAGAATTTTTGAATTTTTAGATTTCATTACATACATTAAAGTCAGAACAGGCTCCAATTATGTTGGTGGATATAGAGAAACAAAAACAAACAAAAAAAACCTAACCTAACACTGACCTAACCTAACTCTGACCTAACCTAACTCTGACCTAACCTAACTCTGACCTAACCTAACTCTGACCCAAACCTAACTCTGACAACACGATTTTTATTATTGAGTATAGCCACTAATACGACCGTTTTTGTTTGCAATCATCTTTGTAGACACTCTTGCGTCCCGCGGGAAGATTGAAACCTGAATAACAAATAAAAACTAAAATTTTTGGACCTACAATTTTTAAATTTCATTACATACATTAAAGTCAGAACAGGCTTCAATTATGTTGATGGATATAGAGAAAAAAAAAAACAAAAAAAAAACCTAACCTAACCTAACTCTGACCTAACCTAACTCTGACCCAAACCTAACTGTGACCATACGATTTTTTGTATTGAGCCACTAACACCACCGTTATTATTTGGGACTTAGAATTTTTGAATTTTTAGATTTCATTACATACATTAAAGTCAGAACAGGCTTCAATTATGTTGGTGGATATAGAGAGAAAAAAAAAACAAAAAAAAAACCTAACCTAACCTAACTGACCTAACCTAACTCTGACCTAACCTAACTCTGACCTACACGATTTTTTTATTGAGTATAGCCACTAATACGACCGTTGTTGTTTGCAATCATCTTTGTAGACACTCTTGCGTCCCGCGGGAAGATTGAAACCTGAATAACAAATAAAAACTAAAATTTTTGGACTTAGAATTTTTAGATTTCATTACATACATTAAAGTCAGAACAGGCTTCAATTATGTTGGTGGATATTGAGAGAAAAAAAAAACAAAAAAAAAACCTATCCTATCCTAACTGACCTAACCTAACTCTGACCTAACCTAACTCTGACCCAAACCTAACTCTGACAATACGATTTTTTTTATTGAGTATAGCCACTAATACTACCGTTATTGTTTGCAATCACCTTTGTAGACACTCCTGCGTCCCGTGGGAAATTTCAAAGTTGAAATAAAAAGAAAGTTTTTGGACTTAGAATTTTTGAATTTTTAAATTTCATTACATACATTAAAGTCAGAACAGGCTCCAATTACGTTGGTGCATATAACGAGACAAAAACAAACAAAAAAAACCTAACCTAACTCTGACCTAACCTAACTCTGACCTAACCTAACTCTGACCCAAACCTAACTCTGACCACACGATTTTTTTATTGAGTATAGCCACTAATACGACCGTTGTTGTTTGCAATCATCTTTGTAGACACTCTTGCGTCCCGTGGGAAGATTGAAACCTGAATAACAAATAAAAACTAAAATTTTTGGACTTAGGATTTTTAAATTTCATTACATACATTAAAGTCAGAACAGGCTCCAATTATGTTGATGGATATAGAGAAAAAAAAAACCTGACCTAACCTAACTATGACCTAACCTAACTCTGACCTAACCTAACTCTGACCCAAACCTAACTCTGACAACACGATTTTTTGTATTGAGTATAGCCACTAATACTACCGTTATTGTTTGCAATCACCTTTGTAGACACTCCTGCGTCCCGTGGGAAATTTCAAAGTTGAAATAAAAAAGAAAGTTTTTGGACTTAGAATTTTTGAATTTTTAAATTTCATTACATACATTAAAGTCAGAACAGGCTCCAATTATGTTGGTGGATATAGAGAGACAAAAACAATTAAAAAAACCTAACCTAACACTGACCTAACCTAACTCTGACCTAACCTAACTCTGACCTAACCTAACTCTGACCCAAACCTAACTCTGACAACACGATTTTTATTATTGAGTATAGCCACTAATACGACCGTTTTTGTTTGCAATCATCTTTGTAGACACTCTTGCGTCCTGCGGGAAGATTGAAACCTGAATAACAAATAAAAACTAAAATTTTTGGACTTAGAATTTTTAAATTTCATTACATACATTAAAGTCAGAACAGGCTTCAATTATGTTGATGGATATAGAGAAAAAAAAAACAAAAAAAAAACCTAACCTAACCTAACTCTGACCTAACCTAACTCTGACCCAAACCTAACTGTGACCATACAATTTTTTGTATTGAGTATAGCCACTAATACCGCCGTTATTATTTGGGACTTAGAATTTTTGAATTTTTAGATTTCTTTACATACATTAAAGTCAGAACAGGCTTCAATTATGTTGGTGGATATAGAGAGAAAAAAAAAACAAAAAAAAAACCTAACCTAACCTAACTGACCTAACCTAACTCTGACCTAACCTAACTCTGACCCAAACCTAACTCTGCCAATACGATTTTTTTATTGAGTATAGCCACTTATACTACCTTTATTGTTTGCAATCACCTTTGTAGACACTCCTGCGTCCCGTGGGAAATTTCAAAGTTGAAATAAAAAAGAAAGTTTTTGGACTTAGAATTTTTGAATTTTGAAATTTTATTACATACATTAAAGTCAGAACAGGCTCCAATGATGTTGATGGATATAGAGAAAAAAAAAACAAAAAAAAAACCTAACCTAACCTAACTCTGACCTAACCTAACTCTGACCCAAACCTAACTCTGACCATACGATTTTTTGTATTGAGCCACTAACACCACCGTTATTATTTGGGACTTAGAATTTTTGAATTTTTAGATTTCATTACATACATTAAAGTCAGAACAGGCTCCAATTATGTTGGTGGATATAGAGAGACAAAAACAAACAAAAAAAACCTAACCTAACACTGACCTAACCTAACTCTGACCTAACCTAACTCTGACCTAACCTAACTCTGACCTAACCTAACTCTGACCCAAACCTAACTCTGACAACACGATTTTTATTATTGAGTATAGCCACTAATACGACCGTTTTTGTTTGCAATCATCTTTGTAGACACTCTTGCGTCCCGCGGGAAGATTGAAACCTGAATAACAAATAAAAACTAAAATTTTTGGACTTAGAATTTTTAGATTTCATTACATACATTAAAGTCAGAACAAGCTTCAATTATGTTGGTGGATATAGAGAGAAAAAAAAAACAAAAAAAAAACCTATCCTAACCTAACTGACCTAACCTAACTCTGACCTAACCTAACTCTGACCCAAACCTAACTCTGCCAATACGATTTTTTATTGAGTATAGCCACTTTTACTACCGTTATTGTTTGCAATCACCTTTGTAGACACTCCTGCGTCCCGTGGGAAATTTCAAAGTTAAAATAAAAAGAAAGTTTTTGGACTTAGAATTTTTGAATTTTGAAATTTTTTTACATACATTAAAGTCAGAACAGGCTCCAATTATGTTGGTGGATATTGAGAGACAAAAAAAAAACAAAAAAAACCTAACCTAACTCTGACCTAACCTAACTCTGACCTAACCTAACTCTGACCTAACCTAACTCTGACCCAAACCTAACTCTGACCACACGATTTTTTTATTGAGTATAGCCACTAATACGACCGTTGTTGTTAGCAATCATCCTTGTAGACACTCTTGCGTCCCGCGGGAAGATTGAAACCTGAATAACAAATAAAAACTAAAATTTTTGGACTTAGAATTTTTAAATTTCATTACATACATTAAAGTCAGAACAGGCTCCAATTATGTTGATGGATATAGAGAAAAAAAAAACAAAAAAAAAACCTAACCTAACCTAACTCTGACCTAACCTAACTCTGACCTAACCTAACTCTGACCCAAACCTAACTGTGACCATACAATTTTTTGTATTGAGTATAGCCACTAATACCGCCGTTATTATTTGGGACTTAGAATTTTTGAATTTTTAGATTTCTTTACATACATTAAAGTCAGAACAGGCTTCAATTATGTTGGTGGATATAGAGAGAAAAAAAAAACAAAAAAAAAACCTAACCTAACCTAACTGACCTAACCTAACTCTGACCTAACCTAACTCTGACCCAAACCTAACTCTGCCAATACGATTTTTTTATTGAGTATAGCCACTTATACTACCTTTATTGTTTGCAATCACCTTTGTAGACACTCCTGCGTCCCGTGGGAAATTTCAAAGTTGAAATAAAAAAGAAAGTTTTTGGACTTAGAATTTTTGAATTTTGAAATTTTATTACATACATTAAAGTCAGAACAGGCTCCAATGATGTTGATGGATATAGAGAAAAAAAAAACAAAAAAAAAACCTAACCTAACCTAACTCTGACCTAACCTAACTCTGACCCAAACCTAACTCTGACCATACGATTTTTTGTATTGAGTATAGCCACTAATACCACCGTTATTATTTGGGACTTAGAATTTTTGAATTTTTAGATTTCATTACATACATTAAAGTCAGAACAGGCTCCAATTATGTTGGTGGATATAGAGAGACAAAAACAAACAAAAAAAACCTAACCTAACACTGACCTAACCTAACTCTGACCTAACCTAACTCTGACCTAACCTAACTCTGACCTAACCTAACTCTGACCCAAACCTAACTCTGACAACACGATTTTTATTATTGAGTATAGCCACTAATACGACCGTTTTTGTTTGCAATCATCTTTGTAGACACTCTTGCGTCCCGCGGGAAGATTGAAACCTGAATAACAAATAAAAACTAAAATTTTTGGACTTAGAATTTTTAGATTTCATTACATACATTAAAGTCAGAACAAGCTTCAATTATGTTGGTGGATATAGAGAGAAAAAAAAAACAAAAAAAAAACCTATCCTAACCTAACTGACCTAACCTAACTCTGACCTAACCTAACTCTGACCCAAACCTAACTCTGCCAATACGATTTTTTATTGAGTATAGCCACTTTTACTACCGTTATTGTTTGCAATCACCTTTGTAGACACTCCTGCGTCCCGTGGGAAATTTCAAAGTTAAAATAAAAAGAAAGTTTTTGGACTTAGAATTTTTGAATTTTGAAATTTTTTTACATACATTAAAGTCAGAACAGGCTCCAATTATGTTGGTGGATATTGAGAGACAAAAAAAAAACAAAAAAAACCTAACCTAACTCTGACCTAACCTAACTCTGACCTAACCTAACTCTGACCTAACCTAACTCTGACCCAAACCTAACTCTGACCACACGATTTTTTTATTGAGTATAGCCACTAATACGACCGTTGTTGTTAGCAATCATCCTTGTAGACACTCTTGCGTCCCGCGGGAAGATTGAAACCTGAATAACAAATAAAAACTAAAATTTTTGGACTTAGAATTTTTAAATTTCATTACATACATTAAAGTCAGAACAGGCTCCAATTATGTTGATGGATATAGAGAAAAAAAAAACAAAAAAAAAACCTAACCTAACCTAACTCTGACCTAACCTAACTCTGACCTAACCTAACTCTGACCCAAACCTAACTCTGACCATACGATTTTTTGTATTGAGTATAGCCACTAATACCACCGTTATTATTTGGGACTTAGAATTTTTGAATTTTTAAATTTCATTACATACATTAAAGTCAGAACAGGCTCCAATTATGTTGGTGGATATAGAGAGACAAAAAAAAAACAAAAAAAAACCTAACCTAACTCTGACCTAACCTAACTCTGACCTAACCTAACTCTGACCCAAACCTAACTCTGACAATACGATTTTTTTTATTGAGTATAGCCACTAATACTACCGTTATTGTTTGCAATCACCTTTGTAGATACTCCTGCGTCCCGTGGGAAATTTCAAAGTTGAAATAAAAAGAAAGTTTTTGGACTTAGAATTTTTGAATTTTTAAATTTCATTACATACATTAAAGTCAGAACAGGCTCCAATTACGTTGGTGCATATAACGAGACAAAAACAAACAAAAAAAACCTAACCTAACACTGACCTAACCTAACTCTGACCTAACCTAACTCTGACCTAACCTAACTCTGACCCAAACCTAACTCTGACCACACGATTTTTTTATTGAGTATAGCCACTAATACCACCGTTATTATTTGGGACTTAGAATTTTTGAATTTTTAAATTTCATTACATTCATTAAAGTCAGAACAGGCTCCAATTATGTTGGTGGATATAGAGAGACAAAAAAAAAACAAAAAAAACCTAACCTAACTCTGACCTAACCTAACTCTGACCTAACCTAACTCTGACCCAAACCTAACTCTGACCACACGATTTTTTTATTGAGTATAGCCACTAATACGACCGTTGTTGTTTGCAATCATCTTTGTAGACACTCTTGCGTCCCGTGGGAAGATTGAAACCTGAATAACAAATAAAAACTAAAATTTTTGGACTTAGGATTTTTAAATTTCATTACATACATTAAAGTCAGAACAGGCTCCAATTATGTTGATGGATATAGAGAAAAAAAAAAAACAAAAAAAAAATCTAACCTAACCTAACTCTGACCTAACCTAACTCTGACCTAACCTAACTCTGACCCAAACCTAACTCTGACCTAACCTAACTCTGACCCAAACCTAACTCTGACAACACGATTTTTTTTATTGAGTATAGCCACTAATACTACCGTTACTGTTTGCAATCACCTTTGTAGACACTCCTGCGTCCCGTGGGAAATTTCAAAGTTGAAATAAAAAAGAAAGTTTTTGGACTTAGAATTTTTGAATTTTTAAATTTCTTTACATACATTAAAGTCAGAACAGGCTCCAATTATGTTGGTGGATATAGAGAGACAAAAACAAACAAAAAAAACCTAACCTAACACTGACCTAACCTAACTCTTTTTTTTTTTTTTTTTTTTTTTTAACGTGTGGAAACCCCCTCGGGCCGTCACCCCGCCGGGGTTTGCGGCGGGGCGGTGTGTCGGAATCGAACCGACTAAAACCACACGGTGTGCCACTCTGCGCCTGAGACGGGAGGGATCCGGGAACTGCTGCTATTAACACATCCGGACCCCTCCCAGCGCCTGCCCGCACTGAAGCGGGCACCGTCTGCTGCTAAAAACTCTCAATTTAGGCGACGTACGGCACACGCGTAACGTCGCCCCCTCGCGGGTGACCACTAAAGCGGATGGTGGGGAAAACCCATCCCGACCATCCGCGGCCACACTCAGGGCGGCATGAGGCGCTGATAGGCGCGCCTCCGCCGCCCGGTTCGCCGGCGGCGGATCGGGTCCGAGTGGATATCATCCTCCCGGGCCTTCTCCGCCGCCTCCTTCTGCGAGATTACATCTTCACAGAAGGTTGCGACCGCGGTAAAACTGCTGTCGCTACCGGCCATGGAGCGAATGACGGCCGGTAGCGACAGATCTCCTCCGATGACTGCAGTGAGGGCCCGGCGCTGCGACGCCCAAGCGGGGCAGATCGCCAGCGTATGCTGGGCCGAGTCCTCACTGCAGTCGCAGTGGTGGCAGGCGGGACTCAGTTCCCTCCTGGCGACCGAGTGCAGGTACTTCCCGAAGCATCCATGCCCGGAAAGCACCTGCGTCAGTCGGAAGGAAAGAGTCCCGTGCTGCCGCCCTGCCCACTCGTGGATGACCGGCTGGAGAGCCTCCACGGCTGCAAAGCCAGCGCGTGGAGTCTCCAGCCGGAACGACCAGCGAGCCATCGTGGCTCGACGGGCGGCTTCACGCCACTCGCGTACCTCTTCGGGCGGAGGGCGAACGCCTCTCTCCGCCCGGAATTCAGCCACCCGTCGATAAACTTCGGCGAGCACTTCCGCCTCCAAATCCCACGGAGGTGTTCCGGCCAAGGCGCACGCCGCCTCGGTGGACACCGTGCGGTATCCGCGTATGGCTCTGACCGCCAATACCCTCTGAGGCCGCCAGAGGCGGGCCTTATTGAGGGCAGTCAGAGCCGCCACCCACACCGGTGCCCCATACAGCGCCATCGACCGGACCACCCCCGTGTAGAGGAGTCGCGTTGCGACGCTGGCTCCACCCAAGTTGGGCAAAAGTCGCCCAAGGGCAGAGGCAGCGTCGACCAGCCTGGGACCAAGCTGTCGGAAGTGCTCGTCGAAGAGCCACCTACCGTCGAGGATCAGGCCCAGATACCTCATCTGGGCCCGAACCGGTACGAGGACCGAGTTGACCACTATGGAGGCGCCGGGGGGCGGCCCACGACGGGGCCCATGGAATAGCAGGGCCTCCGTCTTGTCCAGGGCCACCCGTAAGCCCAGCGCCTCGATGCGCCCGACCACCAGAGAAACACCAGTGGTGGCCAGGCGCGCCGCCTCCTGGAAGTTCGCCCCCCGGGCTGTGACAAGAGTGTCATCGGCGTAACAAATTACGCCCAGCCCGGGGGGGAGACGACCTCTTAGGACCCAGTCGTATCCCACGTTCCACAGGAGTGGTCCAAGGACAGACCCCTGCGGAACGCCGCACGACATGGGTCGCCGTCTCAAGGCGCCATCTCGATCCTCGTACACGACGGTACGCTCCTGCAAATAGTCTGCCACCAGCCGCCTCAGGTACTCTGGCACTCCGTGGTATTGGAGTGCTTCCCCGATGCAGCTGAATGGCAGACTATTAAAGGCGTTGGCGATGTCCAAAGACACCGCCAACACCACGCCGCCACAGCTCACTGCCTCTTCGGTCACGGCCCTAAGGCGCATCACGGCATCGACCGTCGAACGCCCCTCTCGGAATCCGAATTGGGCGTCCGACAGGTCGGGCCCCACCTCGCGGAGTTGCCGGACGATGCGGGCAGAGAGTATCCTCTCAAAAAGTTTACCCGCCTCGTCCAGCAACACGATGGGCCTATAGGCCGCGACCGAATCGGCAGGCCGTCCCGGCTTCCTCAATAGGACCAGCTTCCCGCCTTTCCAGCACTCAGGAAAGCGTCCGGACGCCAGGCTAGCGTCCAACACTTCCCTGAGGCGGTCCGACATATGGTCGAGGGCTCGGGCCAGAACTCGGGCTGGAACCCCGTCCGGCCCGGGGGCGGTGTTCTTGGAACGAATCCGCAGAACAGCCGCCCCAACCTCCGATTCCCTAACGGGCGGCACGTCTTCCTCTCGACCCCCGTCGTCTCTGACCGCATAGGCCATCGACGGGGGTGTGTGCTCCGCCCGCTGCGGGAAAAGTCCCTCGACCACTTCCTGCAGGAAGCTGGGCTGAAGAGTCTCGGTAAGGGGGGGGCCCGCCGTGCGGAGCTTCTGTCGCACCGCACGATATGGGCGACCCCAGGGGTCACGGTCGAGACTCTCCAGCATCTCCTTTTTCTTCACCTCTTTGGCGCGGCAAATGGCCAGCTTCAGAGTTTTCCGCGCTTCGCGGTACTCCTCATGAAGCTGGTCCCCGCCACCGTCTCCGCGGTGACGTCGCCGGCTGCGGGTGTAAGACCTCCGGGCACGAGTACAAGCCGCACGGAGGTCCGCCAACTCCTGGGACCACCAGTAGACTTCCTTCCGAGGAGGCCGACGACCCTGGACGCGGGGCATGGCCGTATCACAAATCTGCGTAATCGCATCGCGAAAACGGCCAGCCCCCACGTCCACGCCGACCTCCTCGGTCGGGGCCTGCGGAGACAGCCAAGAGTGAATAATGGCCGCCTCCTCTAGTAGGTCCCTATCGAGCTTGGCGACAGCCCACCGCGGAAAGTGGGACATTTGCCGCGCCACGTGACCCCTACTGGGGCCCTGGGACCGGGAGAGCTCAAATCGGATATAGAGATGATCCGAGAGCGTCTCGACCTCTTCCAGGACACACCAGTTCCTTACTCGTGCGGCGACAGCAGGGGTAGCGAACGAAAGGTCCACTATCGACCCCCCCTGCTGTCGCACGCACGTGTTGGTGGCGCCTCTGTTCAGCAAACAGAGGCCCACCGAAGCCGCCCACTCCTCTACGGCTTCGCCCTTGGCGTCCGTCCTGGGGGACCCCCACGCAATGGACTTTGCGTTGAAGTCCCCCAGCACGAGGACGTGCCCAGACGCTAAACGCCGCATCGAGGTCTCCAAGCTGTTAAGGAAGACCTCGAAGTCGCTCAAACTCCGGTTGGGGGAGAAGTATACACCGTAAACGGTGATCCCCCCCCACTCGACGGCCACATATCCCGAGCCCTTGTCTCTAAGCGACAAGGGCGGGGAATGAGCCGCCCCGGAACCGACGACTGCCACGGAGCCGTCCCAGTCACCCATCCAGTTTGGACGGGGAGGAACGTAATAGGGCTCCGCGACTACGGCAACACCGATCGACCACTGCGCCATGCTTTGCAGGAAGAGATCCTGCGCCGCGGCGCAGTGGTTGAGGTTCGTCTGGACAAGGAGGTTGGAGACGTGGTCCATTACTGAACCGTCTCTACAACCTCCTCCATGGGCGCCGATGTAGACGCAATAATGACTTCGGAGGCAGCCTGGGTCGCCAGGCTAGCCCCCGAAGTCTGCCGAGAAGCGCGGGGAGGCTTGCAGCCCCCCCGCCCCATCTGGTGATTGGCGGGCTTATTGCCCGCCGCACACATGGGGCAGTGAGGGGCCGCAGAGCATTCCGCCGCCTTGTGCCCCGGTCGACCGCAGCGGAAACAAAGACCGCTGCAGTCGAAGCAACTTTCGCACTTAGTGCGAGTGTGTCCTCCGGCAAGGCATTTGTAACACCTCATCGGTCTCGCGGCCAGCACTGTGACTCTGGCACATACGAAACCGACGAGGATCTTGCCGGCGTCGCCCAACAATTTGGCCGACGCCACGGGACAACACACCCACACGGCGCTAAGCCCTCCTGGACCGGGGCGGATGGTGCCGACCCTGATGTTGCCCACGTTGCACTTCGTCCTTTCCTGGACTGCAACGCGGACATCATCAGCAGTGACGGAGTCGTCCAGGCCCGAAATGCGCAGCTCTGCGCACTTCGTGGGCCTGGAGATCCTCACACCATCCGTGGCGGAGAAGACCTCCCTCAGCCTCTCGGCGAAGGTGTCCGCCGTCTTTGCGCCATCGGCCCCAGGGAACTCGAGGATTCGAGCTCCCGTCTGGGCGAGGCGCAAGCGGACACCTGACGCTCCAAAATCTGGGGCGAGACTGTCCCGGGCCGTCTTAAAGACGTTTGCGTAGGACAGTCCGCCCCTTGCCGCCTCCGGTGACACCGTGACCACCACAGCCGCGGTTTTAGGCGGCTGCAACTTCCGCGGCTTCTTTGGGGTGGCCCCCGCCACCGGTGACGACTGCGGGCCAGAGGCCGCCTTTCGGGCAGCCTTATTGGCCCGCTGTCGGGACTTCTTCGATTTAGCCCCCCCTACTAGCTGCCAACCATCATTTGATGGGGCAGTAGATGTGGAGGGGCCTTGCAGAGGTGTTGGAGTGGGGAGCGGAGGAAACTCCGCTCCTGCCCCCGCCGCCGTCTTGGGCCCCGCCTTCTTCGGCACAGCCGTCTTGGCTGGGGCCTTTGTCAACCGCTGCTGCGTCTGTCGAGCAGCAGTAGGGCCCGGCGCCGTCGTCGCCGCCGCGTACGACACGCGACCTCCCACCACGGGGAGCGGGGTCGGTGCCGGCACGACCTTCGGCCTCGGCGCCGCAAGAGGCGGCCGAATAATGGGGGCGGGAGGCAGCCTCGCCTCCAGGCCGGCCAGACGACCGTCCACCAGATTCCCCACCGAGGTGAGGATCTGCTGCAGCATCTGCTGCAGGACGGCGTCTGGTACCCCGGGGATGGTAGGGGCCGGCTGGGACGTAGACGGGGCCGGCTGGGAGGCAGACGGGGCCGGCCGGGACGCAGACGGGGCCGGCCGGGAGGCAGACGGGTCCGGCCGGGACGCTAACGGGGCCGGCCGGGATGCAGACGGGGCCGGCCGGGACGCAGACGGGGCCGGCTGGGACGTACTCGGGGCCGACTGGGACGCAGATGGGACAGGGACCCTACGCTCAGGAAGCTCCGCCCGAAATTGGGCGAACTGAGCGATCAGGTCCGCCACCTGCTCCGTCAGTCGGTCATTGGCCGCCTGTAGGCGCGCCACGTCTCCCGCCAGGGTCTCCACGACCCCGGCTACGGCGGAAGAGGAGTCCTTGAGGGCCCTCACGAAAGTGCCCTTCAGGTTCACGGATTTGGTGGCCACCTTGTGAATGATGGCCACCGCCGCTTCCGCTCTCTCCTGCAGGGAGCACGGTGTTTGGGGCACTGAGTCCCCATCCACCGGCTCACCGATCTTCAGCAGGAGACCAGCGATCTCCTCTTCCGCCTGCAGTTCCCCGTCGGCCCTGGCTCGCCTATAAGACTCCGCCTTACAAAAGACGGAGCCCGACGGGGCCGAAACCGGGGTCCGCGATCGCCCCCTATGACTGCTAGCCACCTTAGGAGGCAACATCGCCTGGGCGAGGTCACTCTCGCAGTCATTGGGGCGTCCGCGCTTTCGACCGTCTACCTCCGTGTCCATTGGCTCCAGTGCGTCCGTCCTCGCACTGGAACCAGCACCCCCGACATCAACCGCGGATCTTGAACGCACGCGTTCAGACGTTCTTCGGCTCCCAGCAGTCAGATCAACTTCTGGGAGCCCATCCGGTGTAGGCGTTGCAGCCTCAGCGACATCCTCTGCGGACGAATGTACGTCCGCCTTCTGGAATTGGCCTCTGCTGTTACGCGTCGGCCGTTTCCGCTCTGTGCTTACAGCTAAAAGTGATAAATTTATTTGCGCGTCCTCCGCGATATTTCGGTTGCCGGATTTGACGCTCGGCAACGGGCGTGTGTGACATTGAATGCCCCCCCCATAATACGATTGGGGGCTGCCGGAGCCGACTGGCTCCGGCAGCCCCCAATCGTATAAACTATATATAAACTAAACCTAACCTAACCTAACCTAACCTAACCTAACCTAACCTAACCTAACCTAACCTAACCTAACCTAACCTAACCTAACCTAACCTAACCTAACCTAACCTAACCTAACCTAACCTAACCTAACCTAACCTAACCTAACCTAACCTAACCTAACCTAACCTAACCTAACCTAACCTAACCTAACCTAACTCTGACCTAACCTAACTCTGACCTAACCTAACTCTGACCTAACCTAACTCTGACCCAAACCTAACTCTGACCACACGATTTTTTTATTGAGTATAGCCACTAATACGACCGTTGTTGTTTGCAATCATCTTTGTAGACACTCTTGCGTCCCGCGGGAAGATTGAAACCTGAATAACAAATAAAAACTAAAATTTTTGGACTTAGGATCTTAAATTTCATTACATACATTAAAGTCAGAACAGGCTTCAATTATGTTGATGGATATAGAGAACGAAAAAACAAAAAAAAACCTAACCTAACCTAACTCTGACCTAACCTAACTCTGACCCAAACCTAACTCTGACAATACGATTTTTTTTATTGAGTATAGCCACTAATACTACCGTTATTGTTTGCAATCACCTTTGTAGACACTCCTGCGTCCCGTGGGAAATTTAAAACCTGAAAAACAAAAAATAATAAAAGTAAGAACAGGCTTAAATTATGTTGGTGGATATAGAGAGAAAAAAAAAACAAAAAAAAAAACCTAACCCAACTGACCTTTTTTTTTTTTAACGTGTGGAATCCCCCTCGGGCCCTCACCCCGCCGGGGTCTGCGGCGGCGGGGCGGTGTGTCGGAATCGAACCGACTAAAACAACACGGTGTGCTACTCTGCGCCTGAGAGAGGGAGAGATCCGGGAACTGCTGTTTTACGACCTCCGGACCCCTCCCGGCGCCTGCCCGCACAGAAGCGGGCACCCTCCTCCAAATCCTCTCCGTTTAGGCGACGTACGGCACACACGTAACGTCGCCTCCTCGCGGGCGGCCTCTAGAGCGGATGGAAGGGCAAACCCGTCCCGACCATTCGCGGCCACACTCAGGGCGGCATGAGGCGCTGGTGAGCGCGCCTCCGCTGCCCGGTTCGCCGGCGGCGGATCGGGTCCGAGAGAAGATCGTCCTCCCGGGCCTTCTCCGCCGCCTCCTTCTGCGAGATGACGTCCTCGCAGAAGGTGGCGACCGCGGTAAAACTGCTGTCGCTACCGGCCATGGAGCGAATGACGGCCGGTAGCGAGAGATCTCCTCCGATGACTGCAGTGAGGGCCCGGCGCTGCGACGCCCATGCGGGGCATGCCGCCAGCGTGTGCTGGGCCGAGTCCTCACTGCAGTCGCAGTGGTGGCAGGCGCAATTCGCAGAACCGCCGCCCCTACCTCCGATTCCCTCACGGGCGAAACCTCGCCCCCGTCGTCCCTGGCCGGGTAGGCCATCGACGGGGGCGTGTGCTCCGCCCGCTGCGGGAAAAGTCCCTCGACCCTTATCGTCCTGCAGGAAGCTGGGCTGGAGAGTCTCGGTAACGGGGGGGCCCGGCGTGCGGAGGTTTTGACGCACCGCACGATAAGTGCGACCCCAGGGGTCACGATCGAGACACTCCAGCATCTCCTCTCTCTTCAACTCCTTGGCGCGGCAAATGGCCAGCTTCAGAGTTTTTCGCGCCTCGCGGTACTCCTCGTGAAGCTGGTCCCAGCCACCGTCTCCACGGTGACGTCGCCTGCTGCGGGTGTAGGACCTCCGGGCACGAGTACACGCCGCACGGAGGTCCGCCAACTCCCGCGACCACCAGTAGACCTCCTTCCGAGGAGGCCGACGAGTCCGGATGCGGGGGCATGGCCGCATCGCAAATCTGCGCAAGTGCATCGCGAAAACGGCCAGCCCCCACGTCCACGTCGACCTCCCCGGTCGGGGCCTGCGGAGACAGCCACGAATGAACGATGGCCGCCTCCTCCAGCAGGTCCCTGTCGAGCTTGGCGACAGCCCACCGCGGAAAGTAGGACATTTGCCGCGCCACGTGACCCCTACTGGGGCCCTGGGACCGGGAGAGCTCGAATCGGATGTACAAATGATCCGAGAGCGTCTCGACCTCTTCCAGGACACACCAGTTCCTTACTCGTGCGGCCACAGCAGGGGTAGCGAACGAAAGGTCCACTATAGACCCCCCCTGCTGTCGCACGCACGTGTTGGTGGAGCCTCTGTTCAGCAAACAGAGGCCCACCGAAGCCGCCCACTCCACTACGGCTTCGCCCCTGGCGTCCGTCCCGGGAGACCCCCCACGCAATGGACTTTGCGTTGAAGTCCCCCAGCAAGGACAAGTCAGCCCTCAGTCAATCCACTCAACTAATACGAAATGTACACATATTAAAGATCGCGAAATATATTCGGTATACTTAAATAAACCTTTTATTTTATACCAAAGACGAATATATAAGTAAAAACCGGTGGCAGTCAAGTGAAGTAACCTAGCAAATACGAACTAAATAAATAATTTAAAAAAGGTGCGATGTGTTACATTAGCTGACGATGCATTCGCTATTGCAAAGTATTGCATCATCGTGACCCCACACTCTCTATAAAATATGAGCCATGTGATCGTACACATATTTTTACAAGTAGGGTTTTTTAAGGTTAAATGGTGAGTACATAACTTATTAAAACAAAGTTTAAACTCAGTTTATTTTTTATTACAACAAGTTACCATTTTCGCTTTACAACCTTTACAAACAAAACTACAAAATCATAATCGTAACCACTCACAAAACATACAAGTTACACACGCGTCAACATTTATTTACATAAAATACAATATTTACAAGCGATCTTTCGTTCGTACAACAATAAATATGAGCGGCGCCGGTAGCGGCGGTCTACACAGTACACACTAGTATCACACGGGACGTCTCAGCGGGTCCGGAGCGCTCACACGAGCACGGTGAGCCGCTCGGGCGGCTGCATGCGCGCGGGCGGCGGCTCGGGCGGCGGCAGCGCGCGCTTCGTCAGTTCCTTGTCGCGCGGCGGCGTGTCGTTGCGCGCGTCCGCATTCTGCGCCTTGTACAGCGAGTGCGCGCGCGGCAGCTCGTCCTGGCGTCGCGCGCTCACCGCGCCGCCCCCGCCGCCCCCACCGCCCCGCGGCTCCTCGCGCAGAGGATTCGCGTATCGCCGCAGATTCTCTTCGTTTTGCAGGTTGTTGGACTTCTCCTCGTCGCAGCGCCTCGAGCGTTCGGCGGCCGCGGCGGCTCGCCTTCGCCTCAGCAAGAGCACTGCACCCACCGCTCCCGCCGCCAGTATCGTCGCGGCCAGGGCACCCAACGTGAGAGTGAGGGTGTTGGGTCCTGCGTTATCGTCGACGGCGGCGGCGGGCGCAGAGGCGTGAGGCACGCGCAGCCGCAGCGCGGCGCCGAGCAAGGCGTGGTGCGCCAGCCGCCTTCGCGACACGAGCTCGCTCAAAGCCCGCACGGCGGCTCCCAGCGCTTCGGCACGCTCCGCGCCGTCGGTGCCCACCTCGTCACCGATCCACTGAAATCGACACGAGAATTAAGATAAAAATACTCATTACTTGAGATATCCGATCGAATCGATCGTATTGGATTTTTTATCATCTATGAAGCTCGTTTGTCACCGTTTTTTATTTTTTCAAATATAGTTCATACGGTTGAAGAAGTATAAGAGGCACGACCTCTTATTTTCTGTGAAATTATCACGTCGGGTGCCGTTCTGATCAGAGATCAACAGAGAATTATAAATAAATAAATACATAATAAATAAATATTTAGGACATCTAACACACAACGCCAACTAGTCCCAAACTAAGCAGAGCTTGTATTATGGGTTCTAGACAACTGATATGAATACTTATATACTTTTTTTTTTGTAAATAGATACATATTATACATAGAAACACCCAAACTCCGAAACAAATATTTGCAGATCATACAAACATTTGGTCCGACCCGGGAATCGAACCCGAGACCTCGAGAACAGCAGTCGCGTACGCTACCACTGCGCCACCGAGGCAGTTAATGATTAAAGGCATTAAAACAACGTGACAAAAATTAGCGACATCAGATTAAGTGAGTTTACCAGAGCGAGATCGAGCGCATCATCGTCGTCGGGTGCCAGGTCACACAGCAAGGCCAGGGGCGGTGCGGGAGGGGCGCGCGCCGCCAGGGCCGCGGCGAGCGCGCGTCGGAGCGCCGCACACGCGCGCTCCACGTGCGCGCCGCGAGCTAGCCGCTCCCGCGCCAACTGCAGGCTGGCGCGCGCACACCCGGCCGGCAAGCGTGCCGAACGAGAGCCAGGCCAACAGGAAGGCGGTGCGGGTAAAGCTGGTGGTTCCACGCGTCGGCCCGATACGCGCCGACACTCGCCAATAGGAGCGCACGGCGCCCGAAGGCACAGCGCCGGTGCGGCCGGGACGCATACCTGCCGATGACGAACGATATCGATCACTAACGAGTCTAAAACGCACACGTTCCGTAAGAAGTAAGAGTGACATGTGACATACACTGAACGCGAGTTGTGCGCTGATTCACAATAAAAATGGTTGAAATGTAATGATACAAATATGATGAGAGCGCAGTAGTTGTAGAGTACGGTTGCACGGTACAGTCACGTTATCATTTATTAGAATCATAGGGACCACTACTTTAGTTGAAATGTGACTGTGGACTAAAGTCTATGTATGTGTCTATCTAAGTATAAGTATTTTAATGTCAAAGATCGTTACGATCGTCAGATTCCTAATAGGTTCAAAATTAGAAAAGTCATTTGTAATAAATTCAAATGAAATTTGAATAGCTGTAGTGTTTAGGCGAGAGCATCGACAGGAGCGTACCTCGTCGGTTCGGCAGGGCTGGGCGTGCTGGCCGTGGCAGTCGGGCAGGCCGCACCACAGGCGCGTGCAGGCGGGCGCCCCCGCGTCGCACCAGCACGCGTTGCAGCCCCACCACCAGGTGCCGTTGTCTGCGCCGCACGCGCCCGGCTCGCTGTCGGCGCCGTCGTCCAGCCCGTCCCCGCCCTCGCTCCCCTCTCTCCCCTCGCTCCCTTCCGCCCCGTCGGCTCCCAGCCCCGCCAACACTGCGCATCATATCATTCACTTAATTAGCAATTGCTATACACATGCCTATATAATAGCAATGTTTGTCACAATAAAATTAGAATACATGTATGTTTATCTTAATCTCAATAATAAAGTTAAATGGTTGGCCATAAAAAGGTTTGAAAAAACGAGTGTTTTTTCAATTTGGAACATTACAACGCTCCAGCAATGTTGTATGAAACGGCGTGCTGCGGTTATTATATACTCTTTGACTGGATCTCTTTTTACTAGTTCCAACAGTTCAGAGAGTGAAATGGAAATTTGTACTCCACCAGATTTAAGATCAGAAGCCAAATCGGCAATGGTAAACCTGCTTCCAGCGAAGTCAAAAACAAAAAAAAAATGAAAGTATATGAAAATTTTATGATTTGGAAAAACAATAAAAAGTGAAAATTTTCTCCGAAACAGTATTTTTGGCGTATTTTAATGAGATTGCTAAAACTAAAAAGCCATCTACATTATGGGCGATTTATTCCATGCTCAAAAGTACAGTTCACGTTAAAAACGGCATTAACTTGAAAAATTATGGAAATTTAACTACTTTTATTTCCCTGCATTCTTTTGAGGAATGCACTATATGTATGTATATGCCTCGGCGGAAATGGCAATCGCCTATCTCGTGTCTTCAAACTCATACTCGACCTGCAATCGCCCATTTCCCGGACTTTGCAATAATGTGCTATTAATTCACAAAACTTAATCTATCATGTTACGTTAACCGAGGAAAGTATTTAAAATGCTTACTCTCGAGGCAGCGTCGCGCGGCGCGCTGCGGCGGCGGCGGACACACGCAGCGCGCCGCGCGCTCCGGGTCGCGCGCGTCCGGCACGCACGCCGCGCCCGCCGGACACGCCGGCGAGCACGACGCAGGCGCCGGAACACGTATCGCGCAAGTGTCTCCGGTCCAGCCCGCTGCGCATTCGCAGGCCCACCAGCCGGCCCCGCCTACGCAGCGTCCCCCGTTGCGGCACGGCGAGGATGCGCAGGAGTCCATCGTCAACTCGCAGCGCGCGCCCGTGCGGCCTTCGCGACAGACGCAAGCCCAACCTGGCGGCGCGGGGCTGGGAACACAAGTGCCACCCGCCGCGCACGGGCACGGAGGCGCGGCCGGCGGAGCCAGAGGTGCCGCAACCAGGCTCGATTCGCAGGTGGCGCCCCCCCAACCGGTAGCACACGCGCACCGCCATGAGACGCCGTCCCGCATACACGTACCGCCATTCGCGCAAGTACCCTCGGGACACACGTCGATTTCTTCGACGTGCACTGTGCACGTTTTACCTGTAGGCAGTCGGAAGTGCCATTAACAAACGTGGCAAAGTAAGGGAACGTTCCATAGTCGAGCTCGTCACTAGCACTGACCGGTCCAGCCGTCGCGACAGACGCAGGAGAAGTCGAGGGCGGCGTCGCGGCAGGTGGCGTTGTTGTGGCACGGGTTGGAGGCGCACGGCTCTACGGGCACGCGCACGTCGCACAGCGCGCCCACGTGGCCCGGCTCGCACGTGCAGCGCGGCGCCGCGCCCGCCGCCCGCACGCAGCGCCCGTGCGCGCACACGCCCGCCCCGCACATGTCACTTTCTGTGGTCACACCGAATACTCATCAGTTTTAAACATAAACTAGATAGTGCACGTGTCAAGGCAGTATACATACGTTCGCGAGCTGCGCGCGTAGTGCAATTCTTGCCGGTCCAGCCGGGCGCGCAGTGGCAGTAGTAGTCGCTCTGCGCCGTGTAGCACGCGGCGCCGTTGCCGCACGGTGCGCCTGCACAGTGGTCACGGTCGTCCTATACACGCATACACATTATGCTATTTAAATTAAGTTACAGAATATATATATATATATATATATATATATATATATATATATATATATATATATATATATATATATATATATATATATATATAATTACGATACATTCGCAATCGAAACACCACCACGCCACCACCACCACAAGGCACACAGAAGTTACTTTGGTATAAACAGAAAGTCATGCAAAAGTTGGATCTATTAAAAGAAACAAGAAAAAAATTGACAACTATAACTCGACCACGTAAAAACTTGAGCAGCATTCATTTAAATAGGTTCAGCAGTTTAGGCGCTACGGTGGATTATACAAACATAAAATACTGTCAAATCTATATATAATCACCCCTGTTGCATAAAAACTTTAAATTATGTTTATATTGTCATAGTTTTAGTATGCATTTATAAATCTTACTTGTAGGTATATATAAGAAAAACAATTTTTAATAACAATTTTTTTTTTCATTCAATAAGCAAAGCTTGTACTAGCTTGTGGCTAGATTGACTGAGATGATTCCTTATACGTATAAAACATAGAAATAAAACTCAAACTATGAAATAAATATTTGCAAATCATGCAAAAATTAGGTCCGACCCGGGAATCGCGAGATATAAGCACAGCAGTCGCATACGCTGCCACTATGCTACCGAGATACGTATGACTTGTCCCGTACACGTTTCAGGCAAACACACAACACAACTATATAATCGTGCTAGTGACTCACCGCGCAATAGCGTCCCTGACAGGGAGAGAGCTAAAAGTAAGCAGAAGTCAGGTTAGTCGGTGTTAGAGCATGAGCGTGGGTCCACCTGAGCGATTAGTTCTATATTTGTAGAGTGGAACACGCAGCAGAGCCGGTACGTACCTCGCAGTTGGTGCCGGAGAAGCCGACGGGGCAGATGCAGCGGTAGTCGTTGAGCAAGTCGACGCACTCACCGCCGTGACGGCAAGGCCGCGGCGCGCAGTCGTCCACGTCGCGCGCGCACGTGCGCCCCGCGTAGCCGGCCGCGCACGCGCAGTGGAAGTCGTCCACCAGATCGATGCACGTAGCCCCGTTGAGGCACTGACCGGTGCAGTCGTCCACGTTAGTCTCGCAGTCGCGCCCGGTCCACCCCGCCAGACACGTGCACATGTAGCCGCCGAGGGTGTTGTTGCACGAGGCCGCGTTCACACACGGCCCGAGCGCGCCCTCCGCCACACTCGTACTTGCCGCACCTCGCGAAAACCTTTCGCCGGTCTGTTGCTCACACTCGTTCACGTCTGGTGATGATAACATTTTTAATTATATTAGTGGTCGCCCCGTGGTCGAAATTCGACCATAATGCTTTTTGACGTGAATACGTCTCTTAAATTGCTTTCATAGGGACGCAACAAAATCTGGGGATACAGTTTAGTATTGTAGCTGCTTATTTATTAGTAGAAGATCCGACCCTTCTTTTTTTTTCTTTTATCGTGTGGAAATCCCCTCGGGCCGTCACCCCGCCGGGGTTTGCGGCGGGGCGGTGTGTCGGAATCGAACCGACTAAAACCACACGGTGTGCCACGCTGCGCCTGAGAAGGGAGAGATCCGGAAACTGCTGTGTTACGACCTCCGGACTCCTCCCGGCGCCAGCCAGCATTGAAGCGGGCACCCTCCTCCTCAACCTCTCAATTTAGGCGACGTACGGCACACACCTAACGTCGCCTCCTCCCGGGCGGCCACTAAAGCGGATGGAAGGGAAAACCCGTCCCGACCATCCGCGGCCACACTCAGGGCGGCATGAGACGCTCCTCCGCTGCCCGGTTCGTAGTAGCGAGAGATCTCCTCCGATGACTGCAGTGAGGGCCCGACGCTGCGACACCCATGCGGGGTAAACCGCCAGCTTGTGCTGGGCTGAGTCCTCACTGCAGTCGCAGTGGTGGCAGGCGGGACTCAGTTCCCTCCGGGCGACCGAGTGCAGGTACTTCCCGAAGCATCCGTACCCGGAAAGCACCTGCGTCAGTCGGAAGGAAAGAGTCCCGTGCTGCCGCCCTTGCCGCCTGGCTTTGCCTCCACGGCGGCAAAGCCAGCGCGTGGAGTCTCCAGTTGGAACGACCAGAGAGCCATCGTGGCTCGACGGGCGGATTCCACTAGACTAATAATGCCTGCATGTAGGAGTACTTTGTTTCACGATAACTGTTGTGTTGTGTATAAAGGTTTTTAATAAAATACCCAAGGCAATTCGAGAATTGCCACCATCTAAGATGAAATCTGAGTTGAGAAAATGGCTAATACAGCGCGCTTTTTATAGCATTACGGATTTTTTGATTTGAAAGTTCAAAATCTGACATGAATTTAGTTATAAGTAAACTTATTTTAATGACTTTAAATGACCATATATTTTTGCATGTCATTTGTCTTTTAATGTAATTTAATTTTGCATGTCAATGTTGACAAAATGTGTGATACTGTATAATCATTTATAATTGTGCCACATTTTATGCAATAAACTGTTCTTTATTTTATCTTTATCTTATCTTAAAAAAAGAAGTAAAAAGTTTTAGTACAAAGTTTACCTTCGGAGCAGGTAGGCCCGGTCCAGCCGGGAGCGCACTCGCATACGAAGGCGTCTAGCTGGTCGCGGCATGTGGCGCCGTTACTGCACGGCCCGCTGGCGCAGTCGTCCACGTCCTGATCGCACAGAGCCCCGCCCCAACCTCGCGCGCACGCACAGACGAATCCACGCGGCGAAGCACTGAGTGAGCATTCGCCGTGCACGCAGGGCTGTGGAGCGCAGGGGTTGTCAACGCGCTCGCAGTCCACTCCAGAGAAGCCCTCGGCGCAGCGGCACAAATACTGGTCTGGCGCTGTGTTCTCGCACGTCCCGCCATGCTGGCACGGCTCGTGAGTGCCGCAATAGTTGAGATCTGTATGAATAAGTGAAGATACATTTATTGATGGTGATTTTATAAACATTGTAAAATTAAACAAGCCTAGCCAATTAATGAAGAAAGTGTGATCTTATCGTGAATAAATTGGTGTATACCTTGATCGCAGAGAATGCCGCCCCAATTGGTGTCGCAGGTGCAGTCCCAGGAGGACCCGTTGCAGTAGCCGTGCTTACAGCCGGGGTACGGCTGGCACTGGGAGCACAGCTCGCCGCGCCACCCCGGCCGACAGCTGAGGACATCGATCACATTACTCACTACAATCAGTAAATCTCCGCTCTGGTCTTTAGTTTATAAGTAACATCTATTAATTAAAAGATATCTAAATCATTTATATATCTTTAAGAATTAGAGAAGTTGAAACGATAGAAGTATTCGACTTAAAATTATTTAGTTCCAGTAATTAGGAGGAGGGTAATTAGGAGCTTATAAGACCAGGTAATAGCTCAATAATATAGAAAAAACTCACTCGCAGTCACCGGGACGGTCGCAACGCCCATGCGTGGGATGACAGCCTTCTTTACACACGGCTGCAATAATCAAGAAAAAGTTAACTTTTAAAATATCTACTTTTGCTATAGCACTTAGAATTCGTCTATATATAAGAATAAAATGATGACGAACGTTTCTCGCAGTTATCTCCCTGCCAGCCTGGCAAACAGCGCTTGTCGCCCTCGTCAGTGCAGGAGTAGTGGCCGAACTTGTCGTCGCGCGGCCGACAGAAGGTGGTGCACGTGGTGTTGTAGTAGTTGGGCTGGCACAGCACGCGCACCCGGTACGCCACCGCCGCCGTCGCGCCGGCGTGCTGCAGGGCGTGCCACTCCGCGCTCGGCTCCACGATGCCAGACCACCACGCCTCCTCGATCAGACCGGCTTCTGCACGCACAAAGTGTATATGAGCACCGTAAGCAAACACACATACACACACACTGCGCCGAACATGTACCTACCTGGTTCCGGGTATTCGTACTCATCAAAAGCCTGTAGTATCAATGTAAACGATCGCTGTAACAAAAGAATAAGAGTTGATTCGGATCGATACTGAGATTAGGGATTAATATCAATAGGTAGATAGGTGAAGCTTACCGTCCAGCGGAAGGAGAAAGGTAATGCTAGTGTGTAGAGCGGTTCGGCAAGCGTGAAAGAGTCAGTGCCGAGCACGGGGGAAGCCGCTCGGCCGAACGAACAAGCGCCTGGCGCCGCCGCAGACTGGTACTCCTTGAGGCAGAGCGTGAATCGCGTGCGGCAAGGCGCAGAGCAGGCGTGCGGGGCCGCCGCAGCGCCAGCAGGCGCCGCCAGGGACGCCGCGGACGGGGAGGCGCCACCGCAGCACCCGCCCGACGACACCTCCGCGCGGTAGTTGGAGAATTCTAAGATCTGCAGCTCGAACACGCCCGCCCCCGCCGCACACTGTGGGACATACGGCACAGAGATAAGCATCACTACGAGTCTATGAAGCACCTTTTTATCGTTAGTTTTCAAGACGTAAAAAAAAAAACAAAAAAGGAATATTTGCTTTAGTGTCGGCCGGTATCTCATCTAAACCACAAATATGTTGAGGCCGTGAATTATTGAGTCCAATATCCAAAAATCCATGTCTGAAAGATTTTGAAATATTCAATTTTTTTATAGTTATTCAAGGATATGTCATGTAGCCGTGTTATTTCACATTTTCCTTTTTTTCCGAGTTCAGCACACTTACCTTACCAAAATAGTCACGAACTTAAGAGTTCATGAGTAATAATTGTGACTGGTCTGATTCGCATCGCATCGGATCGCATTTCGGTCAGTAGCTGCGCATATCTTTTGATTTGAAGAAATGATCGAAGACACAATCTTACGTTACCACTGAATATTTGGGACAATACTTGATTGTTTACGTTTACAACAGTATTTAAATAATTTTAATGTTACGTAATGTTACTGTACCTATTCGTTCAAAGGACAATTTACCTAATAATTATAAGCAGATTTTTATTTATTTATTTCATCGGATATACCACCTAGGCACGGGCCGAGTTCCTTGTGGATCGGATACGGATTTATCGTTGTAAAAGTAAAATAACCTTGAACTTTGGTGTCGGATGGTCATACCGCCAATATGATTCAAATTATGGCATGATGACCAAGTCGATTGTGATGTGAAGATTCAGTGTGTAAATAGTTCGGCCATTGTTTTGATTGTATAAACTTAATTATCATTGTTGTGCGGTCAGCTGCGAACGGGTGTATTAAGAAATGGGAAGCTGCCCCGACCCCGTAGGTGTGTTGTACGTATATCTGGACGTTGTGTAGTGTGCCTAGGAGCTCCGTGATTTCGCTCGTCTGTTGATTGTTGTTGTTTTCCTTATCAGAAGAACAGATTTTCGATTGGTCTGGCTTCCGCAGAGGCTGGTGAAGGTTATTTACTTTAAGGATCGAAGCCTAGTAAGGAAAATAAACAGTTTGGTAGCAGAGCGTGGTTAGACCTCTGTCTGAGGTGTCAGACAGGTATAATAGCCTCGTAGTTAGAAAGGTCACTGAACTGTTCCAATATCCTATTAGTTTGATTTCAAGGAAATAGCTAATTTAGACCGCTAAAGCTTAGCGTTGTGGGGTACTTAGATAATAATTAAAAGTGGGTGGTGTAAAGACACACCTAATCATGTTGAAGTGTTAATATATAGAAAATATCAAACAATTCAATAGTTAAATTAGTGAACAGTGTGAACAATAAGTGATTATATTAATATTTTGAATTTTTTGGCTTATTGCAAAACTCGAGATTAATTGTTTTGGGACATCGGTCCACCAAGCTTTGGATAAAGGTTGCAATTACATTGTACATTGCATTGTACAATTGAAATTGTGTAATTGTTGTATATTTGATTGTGGTTTTGCAAAACTTAAATTCAATTGTTTTGAGCGGCTAGGCAGTTATAAAGTAGAATCTTGTAGGTAATTAAATTGTGTGGTGTATGTATGTAGGTACATATGCATTAGATAGGATTTGTTATAATTCGTTGTTCGTAATAAAAGTTTATTGTAACTTGTAAGTAAGGTTCTGCACCATGTCGCGTTCATCATGTCAGGCTGAAATTAGGCGTGAGTTACGATGGTTTACTTCGGCACAGGGACTTCCTAAACCGAACGGATAAACATGATGCTTTGTTGGCGCTAGCCTTGGATGTAACAGTACGGCTGGAGGTTGTTTTGGATTGGTTTATTAAGACCAGGGCCCTTGATGTTGAGGAGTTCAGCGATCAGAATAGCTCCTGAATGCTGGCTGATGTTGACCAGTGCCTGTCGATTACTGATGATATAACGCAGAACTGGCCGCTGTGAGGCAGCTATGGAAGGCCCACGCGCACATGGTGTTGTATCACGGCTGTCTCAGATAGAACTGCCTAGTTTTGATGGCGATTAAACGGCGTGTAATTGGAGTCGGGACCCCGCCTAGAACTTATGTGTTTGAATTGGGACTCAAGATCATTGTATGATTGTGAATCAAGCAGCTATCATCGCCAGGGTACCCAAGGCATCGTCGGAGGTTAGCTGCCATCACACATAAGGTCAGTCTTAGATACTAGCCGACCCACGCAACCTCGTTTGCGTCTTCTATTGCTCGTAGCGTGATAATTCAACAAACATTCTTCATTGTTGCTCCGCTCCTGTAGATCTTAGCGTAATGATATATAGCCTATAGCCTTCCTCGATAAATGGGCTTTCTAACACTGAAATAATTTTTCAAATCGGACCAGCGGTTGCTGAGATTAGCGTGTTCAAACAAACAAACAAACTCTTCAACTTTATATATTAGTATAGATTGAAGAGGTGCATTGCCTCAGTTTGACTCTTTACCATAAGGGTAGTTTTTCGAAGAACTAGCTTTGTCTGATGGGCCCGCAACGGCTGGTGAAGGTTCCTTACTTCAAGGATCGAAGCCTGGTTAAGATTTTAAACAACTAGGTTTTCTTCTTTTTGATTACTAAAATTAGCCATTATTTTTTGCGTATTTTGCCAATTTTCGTGCATATTTTAAGCACTTTCCATGCATATAACAAGCTTTTTATGTTGCATATAATTCGTTCTCTACTAATTACATACCTAATAATGAATATCTCATATCATATCTATCTATATACAGCTTACGAGGATCGTAATAAATAGTTTTGCTCTGCATAAAGTACTAAAAATCTTTCGATTCTGGGTCGAACTGGATTTTCTTCTTAGTCCAGTCATTTGGGGAAAGTTTTTCAGGAGTTTAGAAAATTGGTGATTTTATAGATTTTAACGTGCTTTAGGTTTCCTATAGGTTTTAACGCCATTTCTTCAATATGGTGGCGCGAGCGGTAAAGAAACGAGGTGGCAAAGTGAAAATTTTTAAAGAGCACGTCGAAGTCTATGATTTTCTAAACTCTCAGAATACTTTTTAGGTAACCGTCTTTTTGAGCACCAAATGACTGTACTATTAAGTTTTCGAAAATTTGACTAAATTTATTATGTCAAGTGTGTGCTACGCATTCCGATACGTTATGGGTTTGTCTTCATTTTTCTCTGAAGACACTGTGAGTTTTAACAATATGTCACTGTAGAGCAAAAACGCTGCAAGTCGGTAATTTTAATATCATTGTAATTGCACTGGAATTTACATATCCCCAGGACCACCAGAATTTATCAGTCACAGATTCTAAAGTTATTAGGGTTAGTCTAACCAACTTGGCAACGTCTATGTATATGTATCTCAACATGTAGTACGTTACTATAGTAAAGATCTATTTTCTTCTAAATTTTTGTCGCTTAAAGTCGAAATTTATCACCAAATATCAGATTTTGTTGGTCAATTCTTCAAAAGTTAAAGGAATTTCTAAGTATCCGATACATTATAATATTTAGAAGATAAGGACAGTGCTTAAATGAATTATTTGACAGATTTGATAGAAAATTGAACTAGACATGCCCCGATTTGTCGAAAAGATCGATTTGTTTCACTATTACAATGCACAAATGCATTTATCTCTAATTGTAGTATAAACATTGCAGGACTTGCACATCAGTTTTTATTTTATGTATGTGCCTGCCAATATACGAGTAAAGCATGAGCGAGCATACCGTGCAACAATTCAGCACGACGACCCACACCATGATGCAGATTGAGATGCTTCTGCATTAATGGGCCTCCGGTGTCGTGTCGCACTTACCAACGAACTACGACAGCACGAATGCTGTCATTTTAGGTTGGTCTTCTGTGAGAAGTTAGAACCATCCGGTCGCCATTATCTCCGGACCCACCTTACTCGCCCGACTTAGCAACTTGTGACTTTTTTCTATTCGATAGTATGAAAACTTGGCTAGGAGGAAAATTGTTCATATGAAATGAAGACGTTATCCCAGAAACAGATGCCTATTTTGCAGAGTTATAAAAGGGTTGTTTTTGTAGGGTTAAAGAATTGGGTGAAACGTTGGGAAAAAGTATATAAACATAAAAGAAGCCAAGGCTGAAAAGAATGAAAGAGTTTATAAAAACTTGCGTTCACTTTTCTAACACCCAAGTAACTTTAAGTTTCCTGACCACAGTTCTCATTTAAACTCAATCTTCCGACATAAAAATCTAGAATTACACCGTCGTTGTTAGAGTGGAACCTGTTATTGTTGGCTTTCTTTTCCAATTAGGTATTCGGCACTTAAAAAATCTGATAAGTCTAGGTCCAACCTGGGGCCTTCTATGGCCTCGTACTTTGTGAAAATAATTTTGAGTCCAAACTTAAAGAATTTGCTGTTGGGTGCTTCTATTCAACTTCAAGTTTTGATTTAATGATTTTATGGTAGAGTATGCGCACAATTTAGCCAATGTCGTGCATTTGAATAATTTCATATACCTATGTCATGTCAAAGGGTTATATGTAGAGTAACGCCCATTCTAATGATACCAAACACGGCATATTTATCTCAAATTTATTCGTTAAAACTGTACTTTATGTCGGCTAGAAGGTGCCACATTACATTCAGTCATATAGCTTGTAACCAGCGGACGATCAAGACGCTTCCAATGATACCTCAATTGTCCAGTTCTAGTAAGTAGTTAAGGGGCTATGAGGAAACTAACGAACATATAATACGTACATACATCCTACTAATACCTACGAGGATTATAAACGCGAAAGTTTGTAAGTATGGATGGATGATTGTTATTCTTTCACGCAAAAACTACTGAACGGATTTGGATAAAACTTTACAGTAATCTAACTTATTCATCAGAATAAGACATAGGCTACTATTTGCAGCGATAACCGACATGTACGCGGGCGGAGCCGTGGGCAACAACTAGTACCTACATACATACATAGCCTGTCAAAATCATAACCCTCCTTTGGCTCTGCCGCAGTCGGGTATAAAAGAATAGGATGGTAAAATGAAAACAACTGCTGTGCGGTATTCTAGGAATATTATAGCTCGCACAACAAAACTGTGGAGTGAACTGTCGCTTGCGGTATTCCCGGACCAATACGACCTTCAAAACTTCAAGAAAAGAGCGTAGTCCTTCTTAAAAGGCCGGCAACGCACTTGTGAGGCCTCTGGTGTTGCGGGAGTCCATGGGCGGCGGTAATCGCTTACCATCAGGCTATACGTCTGCTCGTTTGCCCCCTATTCAAATAATAAAAAGAATCGGTACGCAAAGGGCGGTCATAGAAAAAAATTGTTTACGGATGAGACTTTTTTACAAATGAGCATTATTTTACTACTATTATCTGTTATCTGTGGAACGGATGACAAAATGACATGTTATGTAATGGTTGTAATTAGATGTTGGTTAGATGGAATGTAAGTAAATAAGTGAATTGTCAATGAAATTTCAATTTTATATTTTGTGCTCTATCTTCATCATTACATCAGCTTCTCTTCTTCTGTTAATACGATTGTAAAGCAAGGGATCAAAAGAGGGTCAAAAATTCACGCAAGAAATAGTTCTTGAGTGTAGTTACTTCTTCGTATGTATTTTCTTCGTTAAAAAAGTTCAACCATGTACCTACTTAACACTTATGTGGTTGAATGATCAAAATTATAATACATTTTATATATTAATGTAGAGTTTATAAAAGTTTGCATTAAGTTTCGTACGCTGATCTAATTGTCATTAGTAAGAAATTGCAAAAATATATATTAGACGTGCAATTAGGAAAAAGTTTCGTTTTCGTTTCTAAGGGATCTGTTTTTGCCGCCCTCTTGACAATGTCACGCTTGTGCGGTGTACACCCGTATCTTTGAACATTGAGATTGAAAGTACACGACATTTAAGCTTATTATTACATAATTTTGACTACTTTGAAAGCTCAAATCAATCTGATGCGGACTGTACCTACCTATAGGCTGTACAATAGAGAAAACCAATTTATGTCAACCCACTAATAGCACTATAACTGTAGATATAGGTATACATATCTTAATTATAGTAAGTAAGTTTAGTTGTTGAAGTATTGCGCACGTGGCGAGGCGAGGCGGCGAGGCGTCGAGGCGCGTGGCGTGCGCGCGTGTCGTCTGCGCGACATTGTCAGTGGGAAGGTAAACAAAGCATGTGTTGGAGGGGCGCGTGGCTTTGTTTACAGCGCGACGAGCGGCGGCGGCGGCGGCGGGGGCTGCGCACGCGCACGGGCACGCCCACCGCTCCCTCGCACGCCCACCGCACCGAGACACGCCCACCATCCCTCGTTTACAACGAGGATTATAAGAAAACCACTAGTTCCAATCATACTAATTGTTTTTCTCAGAGTAATAAAACAGATATACCTAGGTGGGATTATCAGTTTATAAATTAGGTTTCTGAACAACATTAAAATTTATGTTTTTCGTATTCAATGTTACCGTTGAATCGTTAAAAGGTAATGATTACGAGTATACGTGGTGTGACGTCACAGGCTGTTGTTTCGTATTTAGTTCATTTTCATAAAGCAGCACGGTAGAAAGTTCCCCTCTATCAAAGTGAGTCGTAGTGACAAGCGATTGATTTTGAGCATGTGTGAAACCCCTTGTTTTGTGTGTGTGGTAATAGACCGCCAGCACACCTATTGTAATTGTAAGGACCTCATTGAAATATCTTAGCGATAGTACCTACCTACAAGTGAGCTGTCTCTATCTGTTCCCTTCAGACTGTATGATTGACTAACAGAGTACCTCTGGTAAGGGACAGACAACGATTAGCAGAGGCGGTTGAAGTGAGTAATATTCGATACCCAAGTGTCACTTGTGAGCCGGACGCCGACGCACGACAGGCGGTGTGACGCTCTTCATAAAGGATATATACAAATATCTCATGAATTTACCAAATGACGTAAGAGAAACGCAGTTACCTGATGTGAATGTTCTATACTGCTTTCAAATTTAATGAAAGCATTTTATTCTTCTCGTTTCCGTCAATAAGAATAGAGCTGATCTACCTATGAATTATTATTACTTTTGATGCCCATGTGTCGTGAATATAGGTAGATACTCTATTATATAATAAGGGGGCAAAGGAGCCGACACGATATCTAATGTACACGACTTGTGCAGCCATCAATGTTGGTCTGGTGGTCAATAGACAATTGTCAACACAACGACGCAAAGCAATGCATATCTAACTGGAAATGCAATAAATGTAAAAGTTGGCGACAAAGCATGTACCTAATAAGCTCACAGGTTTTGAAGAAGATAAAACGAAAAGCGTTGTGGTCATCATGGCCCTCACTGCTCTGGATATCTCTGTAGATCAGCGTTTATTAAACTTTTTGAAGTCACGGTCCACTAACTGAATTCAAAAGCCGCTACGAACACCTTTCAAAGAATATTTTTGGAAAAAGAAAAACAAATCTTTTATGCCTGCCTTTTCTTAAGTAGTCAATTTTTTTGCACAAAAGACTTTTACTAGCTTAGTTACACTTAGGCACCTTAGGCATATTGACCTATAAATATGTTTTAATATTTTATATAAGTTAATGTATATACATATAGATGGTAAGTTAATTATATAGTGTGTCTGGATATGTATATGTATGTATGTATAAATATATAAATACTTATAAGATTTAGGTATAAGTTTATTTATAAGATTATAATAAAATAATTTACATAAATGTGTATGTGTATTTAAGTGTAGTAGGTAGGTAGCCTACACCTAATTAGGTAAAACAAAACTAAATTAGTGAGAAGAATGCTCTGGTTTGGCCTCGACAGGCACGTTAAATAGTGGACTTATCTTCGACAAGACAAGGCAATGCGATTTTTTGTTTTTATTGATACTAGACGCGATCAAACAAGCGATGCATGAGTTTACTGGTTACTGCACAATTTTCTGATAAATATATTAACGTTTACTGAGCTGATGCGGACCCCTGGCACTCATGTTACGGATCCCTAAGAGTCTGTGGATTCCACTTTAAGAAACCATGCTGTAGATGGACAGAAACAGGTGTCGCTTAGCGTAGCTTGTAAACAAAACGGTCGTAGAGCGAGCCTGGTTCTATTTCAACTCACTCAACTTATCAGATTGTCGATGAGGGCCCAATGTACGAAAAATGTGTGATGGAGTTAGGTACATTTTTTTGGCTTTTCGCACAGCTTTTGGCTTATTACTTAAACATTAAGCTATTGACGTTTTTAATTATTGAAAATTATCTTGATTTCCAATAAACAAAATATTAATTAGTTGATTAGTCGCTGCGTAAATAGTTAATTGTTCCTTCAAAGTCACGTGACAGCATATGTCTCTCTTTTTATGTTGGCTCATTAAAACCTTTTTTTTATGGTAAACAAATTTGTTCACGCTATATAACAATTCAATTATAAAACAAACTGTAGATTAATTTAATAAACTAGATTAGTATAAGTATAAATAAGTAAACATATGTAGCCAAAATAGTCATAAATAGGATTTTAACATTTTTTTTTAATAGATAGATTTTAACGTTACATAGATTTTAGGTTATAGTTTTTTTTCTTCCTTAAGATTATTGTATAACTTAAGTAGGAACTAAGTTTCTATAAATAGCAGCAGCACATAAGTACCATAACAAGGCAATGGTTAAGATACTGATATATAACTGCATGAAATAAACAAAAATAATGTATCTAATAACATAGAATAAGACCGATACTAATGTATGCAGCATTGTAAATTTACAGGAAATTAAAGGCTTTTTATTTTATTTATTATATAACAATATTTCTACACCACCCTAAGATTGACTGGTAGAGAATTCCCTGGGCATTAAGTCCGACGATGTGACTACAGCACGCAACGGACAATAGGAGACACAGACGAACGAGCTGGCGCGGTTCAGCTACTTGTACCATTAGAGACGTATCTTAAATTAAATGAGGCATCTCTCATTTAATTTATGATTAAAGTTTGGGAAATTTTTATATCCCGAAAGATTCATCCAGCCCTAATTTCACACCGCACACTATTAACCATTAAAACCACTAACAAACTATAAGTTTGTTATAAAATTTAATGATTTTTTAATGATAAAAAAATGTAGTTTCCATTTTTTACCTAGCTTTAACATTGGTCAGTCAGTTTAGTCGGACAGCTTCAGCATCAACCTCTGCAACAGGATTAAATGGATATGAAGTGGGATGATATGTAGGTTGTGCAACATGTGCACATTTTGAGAATGAATAAACTATTGCACTTTTCCGATGGGTGGTGGTTTTATAGTAAACAACAGCGTTAACACAATAGCTATATAGATGCTAGTTGGGTTTGTATCGCTGCCAGTGCAAGGTGCGAGAAATCCTCTATGTGATATTAACCAAAGATGAAAGGAAACCAGTTACAAAACAACAATGTTTACCAAGCTATAAAATACATGGGTATACCAAGATACGTACAACGACATACCGTTGGGGCTTATTCCAGTTTTTTATTCCAGTGTTGTTTAAATTAAGAAAAAGCATATTATTTCCCGACTCCAACCTTTTACTTTGTATTTTGTTTGAAATGGTTGTGATGAATGAAACTACGCCATGTCACTAGTGACCGTACGCGGTGAGTGGTCGCGTCAACACGTTTCTCACACTCGACATTCCTCGTTGCTGCCACATCGCCTGTGCTACTATTGTGCATTAAATCGTCTTCGTATTGTCGCGGTAGTGTCCTGTCCATACTAGAATATTATGAATTCGAAAGTAACTCTGTCTGGTTTTTAGTTTATTTAGATGAAAGCCTGCCAAAGTGCCTCCTACTTGACTGATGGAAAGATTGAGTGGTACCCTAGAGTGAGTGTCACCACACACACTACGAAACGCTTTCACGGCAAAATCGCAGCACCGATTTCAATGAAAATGTTCGTGGAGATATTTTGATTGTTGAGGAAGAACATGGCTACTCTTTACAGCGATAACCGATACACACGCGGGCAGAGCTGCGGACTAAATACCTATAGTACTCAGTATTTGCCGAACTTCTGCCGTAGGCAAAAGTTAGTTATCTATTTCTTATATTATCGTGGTATTGTGTTTATGTGTGTATTAATATTTAATATTTTATTTTCCTTGATTCTTTCATGAAAATGTTTTAAGTGATGCCCACTTAGGTACTATAGTTAAGATGAGTATTGTATGTAATATTTCCTTGTCGTTTTGGTTCCTATATAATTTCCATTTTTTTAAATTATTATGTCATTCAATACGAATGGTTCAATAATAGCTTTCGTTATCAAGTACTATTGAGTGAGACATAAATGAACAGAATATAGGTATATAGTATAGTAATATTCGAATATAGGTACATAGATCTGACGCATTCATTCAATTGTGGGATCGTCGAACGTAACCAGTATCCTATCTACAGATATCGTGTGCCATCTACATCCTGGCGCGACGTGCCAATATGTGGCGAGTTTGAATGTGGCCGATGCTGTACCTATCGAGAACGAGGATCTGTCTACCGACCTCATTGTTCTGTGTTCACGTAATAATTTCGAGCCAGAATATGAGGCCCATGTCCTAGCGACTTTTATCCGAACCGTCAACCGTTAAATTAGACTATTCATATGTGATGAAATCGTTGCAATAATATTGGTTTATGGAGTGCAATTTATCTCTTGTAGTCAACAGCAGATTAAGTAGGATACGGGCTTAGCAGATATTCTGCGCGCCAACGTGAGTTGGGTCGCTGATGTGCCGGCATCAGTATGTGAAACACGCGCGCACCGACCTCACCGAGTGCCGGTCGCGGCGAGTCGGCCGCTCGACGCACGGGAAATAATTCCACTTATTTCAATATTTATCGCCACGGACACAGAGAGGCGATCTCGACTACACCACATATCTTCTTAACGTTAGACGTACCTAGCTAACATTTGGTGGAAGGTTTAGGTAATACCCTACGCTGATCGTATTACAAATGAAAGGCTGAGAAGGCTATATAGTGGAGGTAGGATGAGAAGTAGAAGCGGCAGACGTACGCGCAGCAGGCAGGCGAGGGCGAGGGCGAGCAGCAGCGGCTCCCGCCGCGGGGTGCGCGCGCGGCGCATCGGGTCAGCGCAGCGCGGGGCGCCGCGGCGCGCGCGCCTGCCGCATGCCGCCAGGGGTGGCGCAGCTCCAGCGCACCGCACCGTGCACCGCGACTCACTACACTCACTGCACTGGACACACTTCGTGCTGCTACTTCGTACACGCTCGCTCGTCACTCGTCACTCGTGCGCTCGCCTCGGGCCGCGCGCTCGTACTGCCGCCGGGCGCGCGCCCCCTCGCCCCCTCGCGCCGCGCCCCTCGCCTCGGCCTCCGCCCCACCGACAAGCTTTTAATCCGGTGCAGCACTGATTTACTTTTATTGCAACGTGTATGGTGCGCTCCCCACCGCACGGCATGCGTTCGCGCACCCATGCCTAGCTTATTTTTTTGTTGCCAAATAAAGATTTTAAGGATGTATGGATGTTTGTGATTCTTTTCCGCAAAAATCACTGAACAGATTTATGTAAACTTTACAGTTATATAGATCATACATCAGAGTAACACATAGACTCCTTTTTACTACGATATCCGACGGTTACTCGAACGGGGCCGCGAGCAGAAGCTAGTTACAAATATTTGTGATCACCGTCTGCCTATATTTCATTTAACCTCATATTAACATATGATTTTTGGTAACATCATTGTGCTAAAAGAATAGTTTTAGGAAAATTGGAAGAAGAGGATTCGTAAGCTCTCTCAAATTTGAATCTCGAAAGATCATCCACTTTAGAAGGTCAATACTCGTGACGTTAGTGCGATCGCAATGCCGACAGTAGGTCGGTACTCTATTTCGATCAAACTTTTATTACGAGAATTGGCGCTGGTGTAGTGAGGGACAAGGAGCGGAGGACGGCAGTGGCCACCGTAGGGCTGACACTTGGCAGATAAATGGGCGGAAGCAGTTAGATGTTATCTCGTCTCGCGAACGAGACACATCCGTCGGGTATACCGATAGTCCATCGATGATAGCACTGTGGTGCGGGCAACCTGGACCGCCCCTCCGCAGCTCCACAGTCTTACTACTCGTATAATATGCCTATCTGTTCTGACAGCGCATTAAGACTAAACTTTTATCAAACTAATAATTGTAAGTCACTGACCAAGAGAATATGTTTAATGTTAAACTAAATGAAAATTATTAAGCTGCTTGCCACTTGTTGAAATTTATTAAAATTATGAAATCCACTGTTTGCTTCATGCTGGAAATATGGAAGAAAGTTTGATACTTAATATAAAAATAGAGCTTGAATAACCGCATTCGAACGAGAGCGCCGCGAACGTCATGTGGCTGGTCGCTCGCAGGCACTCGCAGGCCGCTGTTCTCACGCAAATTACGCGCTGTTCACGCTACAATTAGGTGAGCGCTTGCGATGACGAGATACTCATAAACGTTGCTACGCCACAAACATAACTTATTCTTTTACCCAACAGGACTGTATTATTCCAATATTCCATCTCCTACCTCTATCTTTTACAGCTGAGAATCTTATTTAGTACACGAACCCGGAATAACAATTTCTTGTGTATACTTTATATAGATTTATTAAAGTTGTACGGTTGTATGGTGATTGTACCCATGTCGCCAAATCATTATGTGGTAACGTGAAACTTGTTGGCTCATGTGACTCTGACCGTTCGACTCTAGCAGAAGTGACTCACAAGGAAAGATAGTAAGAGTAACTTGCTAAACGTTTCCGGAGATATACGAGCAACGTTCTCGATGGCCCTACATGACGAGGTGGTGAGTAAACAGCCCGGGGTGAGCACGCGCGCTCCTCGCGCTGCGCTGCGCTGCGGCGGCACACAGCCCCGGGCCCCGAGCTTCACACTCATTCACTCTCCCGACCAACGTGCGTCGTTCAACGTAAGCTCATTCATGCTGTGGACTCGACGCAAAAGTCACCAGTCCTCAAACACTGTAGACATTATTGTGAACGCGTGAGAGAACTTTTAAACATTTCGGTTATTAAAGTATTAGTAATGAAAACAAAATATGTTTAATGAATAAACTATATTTTATATAGTACAAGGTTTACTAAATATTGGTTTAGGTGTCTTTGTATGATACATTTATATTCGGGCATCTGAGCCTAGTCTAGATAAGAACTCTGTATTGCAAGCATTAAAGGTCTTCTCAGATTACGCCACCTTATCTGTTATTTATGACAACACAAAAATTTCACACATGTTTTTAAATATCGGACTGCAAATCAAAATCAGAGGAAATAGTATAGTAGTACTTTTCGAGCTCACACATTCCATTGTGAGAATGGAATGTGTGAGCTCGAAAAGTACTATTTTATTGGTAAAATATAGTAAAATATGAAGATTCGGTGTCCGTTAGACTAGGAGCGCTCAGTGTGTCCTGCATGCGTGGAGGGAGCACTGAGCCAGTCGTGGCGTGATTGACGATAAAGAGTGCATCGCACGGTGTGTTATATAATTATGTATTATGTTAGACAAATTGAATGAGCGTGGCGGCGGCCGGCCGCGAGAACCGGTCGTGGGCCGCCGCGTCGCCGCCCGGTCCTGCAACACTCGCCCCGCCCGACACAATGTGTCCAACTTAAAACAGAGAACACTGAAGATGCACATATCACAGTACCATTTTTATTGAGTCTTAGAGACAAGTAGGAGCTGAAGTAAGTATGAGTCAGGAAGAAGAGCCTTTAGTGAAGGTACAACAGCAGTTACGAGAAATGAGATATCTGTACAGGTGCACGGCGTTGTTTGTATGAGTGGTCGTTGGTGCTCTCGACCGGTTTAATGATCGCCTCCATCCCCTCGGTTCGCGGGGAGGGGTTGGAACATGGGATATAATCTCAGCTGTGTCCTGTTTATTTTTAACTAACTGGTTGTGTCGAATCTGTTCGCATCCACCTGTGTTCGCCGGCGTCTTCGCATCAATACAACAAATGACTATCGTTTACCTCTTTAGCGAGCACGAAGTGAGTACAAACTAATAATAGAATATAAAGAAGCTAATACTATTAGCTATGCCAGGCAGAATTATCTCAATTGAAATACCTTTATACAGTTAGTAAACCTGCTTGCCACACATTTGGTAATGATTTTACATCTTTATTTTTAAAGATTATGTTTTCCATTAGTTGTTTTTTTTTAATTTTGATTGTTTACATTTTTTTTTTATTTATTTCTTAACTTTATGCTCTAAATATATACATTGGCGGACTTAATGCCCAAGGTATTCTCTTCCAGTCAACCTTCGGGTGGTGTAGAAATCTTATAAGGAAGATAGGTGCATAGAGGTTACACTCTTATGAAGTCAGTTAAAATGTAAAGTTTATAACTTATTCAAAAATATTACTACTATTATACATACACCAATTATTAACAACATATACATAAACAAACATACATACCTATATAAATATATACACATACAAATTAACATTTACATAAATATTAAATTTATACACTATGAATAATGGAATCGTAAATTATGCTATTGATTAGATAGTTCTGTCAGTTCACTGAGAACGAGATCATGTACTTTCTTTTTAAATGTAAAGCGGATAGTGGATAGTGGATTTAATGTAGAGGCTTTTAATCAAAATGATTATGCCAGCTTCGTTGTATCCTATATTAACAACTAACATATGAAAAACTTATAAATACGTCATACCATACAATAAGGACCCAATCAAAACACATAATATGAACAGAGAGTCAAATTTTCTTTAATTTATGTATAAATTTGTGATTTGTTGTTGTTTTTGATTGCGTTCTCACTGTACGGCTTGGATAGGGTGGACTGGAAAGTACCAACATTCAATATATTATTATTTATACCAGACAGTAATACTTCCCTCTCTTTTCTGGACCGAACACATTCCACTAACAAGTGATGGACATCTTCTACGATTCCACATTGTTCACAATTAGGGCTACTAACTTTGAAAATGTGTGAGTGGGCCTAGTCCCAGTAGTCCTGCTAATATTATAGACGCGAAAGTTTGTAAGTATGGATGGATGTTTGTTACTCTTTCACGCAAAAACTACTGAACGGATTTGGAAGAAACTTTACAGTAATTTAGCTTATACATCAGAATAACACATAGGCTGCTACTTGCTGTGACAACCGACATACACGGAGCGCGCAACAACTAGTGTACAAATAATAATATATAAAAAAACTCGAGAACAACAAATCAGAGATAGAGATGAGACAATCTATGTGGCTAGGTGAAAGATAATGTGAGTCACATAAATACATTAAAATCGTGATTGCAATGATTCAACATTTTCTTTTAATTTTGTGATTTAAAATAGCCAGTAACCAACTTCGTGGCAGAACCACGTCAAATTTAATGTGAATTCATTCAGTAGCTTTAGGCGTTATGAGATCAAGTGATAAAAAGACGAATGATATAATAGATTTAAAATAAATGACAAAAACCTTATAGATAATTAATTAATACATTTTATCGCATAGGTAGGTCACAGCAAACGATAATGCAACGATTGGAGAATATTCATATCCCATTTACATTTGGATTTCGAAAGTTCAATTTTGAAGAAAACGGAAATGTCGACATATTCAGTGACTCCCAATATGTCGAGTTCTCATCCTTTCCTTACTCTTTTCAGCACTATACGACCCCGATTTACCTTCTTACCTCCTTCGTGCATTTCTCTTAGGTGTAACTTCTGTCGCTCCTCTTCTTCTCTTTCGATCTCCTTCCCATAGGACAAATCGCTAGAACTCCTTCAGTGCTGCGGCTGTGTCGCTGTGGAATACCTTGAGGTTGGGCGACCGGCGACCTGAACGGCCTGCGAGCTGCAATTGGCTTTACTCATGGGCCCTATGGCTAATCTCAAAGTCCTTACACTACCAGGAAGCAGCACTGCTGGACGGACTAAACAAATACATTTAAAAGAAAATGTTATCATCAGGTTATTAGATGGTTGTAAGTCGATGTTCACCGGCTCTCGTACTAATACATATATGTATTATACCTATGGGTATAATATAATAATACATATATGTACGTAGCCAACAAACAACTATAGAAATGAATGTTGTTATAGTTTGAATGATGTACTTTTTCTTCTACCCATTATCTATCTATACATACTTATAAATAAATAAAATTGGAGTGTCTGTTTGTAATATTGAAATAACCGCTTTTTAATAAATGTATATATATGTATGTATACAAGATACATGTACAAAAATAACTTTTTTTACAATTTTGGTCTATCTGTCTGTTTGTTCTGGGTAATCTCTGGAACGGCTGGACAAAGACGGGACTTTCACTAGCAGATAGCTGATGATCTAAGGAGTAACACCGCGCAGCTCAGACAGTAAAGAATATTGAAATGAAAAATAAAACAAAAATGATTATACGATGAACAGATGATTATGATTATCAAACAGATATTTCTCTCTGGAGAAATACATTACGTCTGTGGCGTGCATTTGCTACGAAGAGATATCCGCTGATCAATAAATCCACAACATACATATGAGTTTTTTTTTCAAAATCCCGCCAAAATGACTCTACTCTGCTTGATGGAAAGTGTAAACAGAATTCAAGAGCGGTGATTATCATACTCATTGCGTATGCAGACAATGCAATAACGGAGCATGGGGACCCACACCATGGCGGCCTACTTATGTTTCATTGGGCTCCCGGTCTCGCACTCACCAACGAAACTGATCTTCTGTGCGAGGATAGTCCCGCCCCGGTTGAGCTGACTCATTCGTGCCGAAATAAGCGTGGCGCTACTACCTTAATTAGTTTAGTAAGACTTAAATATATGCACGAGGTGGAAACGCGCAGAAAGTCGGTGCGCTTGTCTAATCAGCCCCCCTAGCCAAGTTGCAAGCGTTCTCCTTTCTGTAATCCTTCACGCCTAAATTCTCGTGTGTCAGAATCTAGGCGTTAACGTTTGCAACTTGGCTAGGGGGGCAAGAGAACGTAGCCGCGTCGTTGCGCTGCTCATAGGTGTCGCGACATTGTTACGTCACAAATATGAAGGGTCTCGGCACTTATGCTCCATTCGTGACATCAATATGGTAATATATATATATACTAAGTAATTATTAAAAAAATAGTAAAGTCAGTTCAGTACTATTGATTTGTTATTAATATACAATTAATTTACTAAAGATTGTTAAATATATCTGGCCTAAGTCTTTAATTACTACGAATACTTTCTCATTCCCGTCATCATTGTACATTGTGTTCATTGTGGTGAAGTGTAGTAGTGGAGTAGAGTGCATATGGCGAGGGCGACAATAGCGCAGACGTAGCGCCCAAGGAATGTTTCGAGATTGTGATCGCGAGGAACACAAATAAAACGCGACGTATCGGCGCGCAGGTAGCGTGTACTATGACCACATTAATCGAGCGCCAGGACCTAAAGTTTCCAAACGATACAGTTGCTGGAGTGGCCGGCTTAAAGGAGTCGCGCTATAGGAGCGCTGCGGCCGGCACGCTGTGCGACACAAATCCAGACGTTTTAATTAAGGCCTCCCCGGGGTGGAGTGGTTGGCTGGAGGGAGGGGGGTCCCTTATCTCCGTTAATTCGGTGGAAGTCGATAGAGCGACATCAGCCGAGTCCCGACGTCCTGTTACCAAGTTAATATTGGGCTGTGATTGATGTTTAGCGTTGAAGGTTACCATTATGTTTTATGATAAACTAGCTGAACCCCGCGGTGTTACCCGCGGTTATTGTTGTACCACGAGTAACGCCGCGCGACAAAGTTAGTCTAAAAAAAGTAGCCTAAGTTACTCCCCGGATCATCAGCTACCTGCAAGTCCCGTCAAAATCCGTCCAGCCGTTCCAGAGATTACCCGGAACAAACAGACAGACAGACAGACAAAAATTTTTTTACTACATTTTTCGTATATGTTCCGTATATACATACATATGCATTTAGTAAAAAGCGGTTATTTTAATATTACAAACAGACACTCCAATTTTATTTATTTGTATAGATTCAATATGTTTGCACCTACCGCATCGTAAAGGTAATAGTTACGAGCTGACATTTATTAATTTCAGTTTAAAGAATTTGTGTACAGCTGCACCTCGTGTGCCTTTGTCGACACAATACTGATTTAACTTTAATACATAGATGCCAAATTGGGTCCAAACAATATAAAAGGAAGAGAAACTTTTAATCACTGAATGTAAGATATTATGAATGTTAAGGACCAACACCAGGAGAGGATATAGATTGTAGGCAAAGATACAACGTCAGACTACCTAGTGTCAGTGCCAAACGTAATCAGGGAAAATAAAAACCGCCTAAAGGAATAGGTGAAGATCGAGCCATCAAAAGAGCATATTTAGATATGAAAGAGATTACAGCGCCCTATTGGTCTGATGGTCTGAACTGATACAGAATATCTAAATAGGAATGACGCAGTTTAAAGTCGGAGGCCAAGACACGGTTTGGGTGACTGAGCCAGCGAAGCAAGTTCTAACACTTATAGTATGCTACATAATCTTTTCCTTGTAAAAAGTGTCAAAAAATAGCGTAAAGCATTAGTCAGTCATTGGAGTGATAAGAGTTAGCTGGGCGGTGCGCACGCGCCGTACTATCAGCGACGTTGGGCAACAGGCGCGGATGTCGATAGCGGGTTCCGGCGGCGCACGCGTCGGCCGGCCACTACTCGCTGTTGCTAATCGTCGCATCGATATTATCATACGTACATGGTGTTGTGCGTGGCACATTGGTTGGGTAACCCAGTTACACACTGAGCCGTCGGAGTTATCATTACCACTGGAAGCGTATGACGGCGCGTCCGCACCAGGTGTCGCTAATATAGTGCACAGCCCGATTTACAAGCGATTTTCATTCATTATTATGTCTAGACATAGACTTCAAAATTCTGGAAGACTGATTTCAAACGTTTACTTTAACACTCACACATAGCTTTCGTCATACGGAGCGACTTATTAGCGATTACACTTGTATGTAAGACCTTTGATTACGATGGCTAGATTATTGCAGATGTAATGGTAGCTAATGAGAAGTGTATGTCTATTATTGCAAATAGTAACCTATGTGTTATTCTGATGTATTGGCTATATTACTGTAAAGTTAAGGAGCCATAGTGTGGGACGCTATACTGTATTGTTTGCTTTCGCAGTGAGTATGGTGGCCCCCACTGTTGGATTTTGCTTGAGCTTACCATCAGGCTGAGCAGAGTCACTTTGGCAGATGAATTATAAAAATAAAAGTTTCATTCAACTCCGTTCAGTAGTTTTTGCGTGAAGGAGTAACAAACATACACACTCAGGAACTTTCGCCTTTATATGTTAGTGTGAAGTGTGATGTGTGATGTGATATTTTCTGAATCTCGGACACAGCTCCAAAGATTTTCATGAAATTTAGTATGCAGGTTGTTTGGGGGCAATAAATCGATCTAGTTAGGATTCATTTTAGAAAAGTTCGCAAAACTAAAATTAAGAACAAAGCGCGGTCATCCAGGTTCTATATCTATACCAGATCATGTATTACACATTGGCCCTCAAGCTCGACATTGTACACTGTTGGTACTTATGATCCGTTACTAGGAGACTATTAGGCCGCGAAAACGAACTCGCAGGCGCGGGAGCGGAGCGGCAGCGGCAATATCAAATGTATAGACTTATATATGAGTATTCAGGAACACTGCGGAGCGACGAATGGAGCGACGAGTGGAGCGACGAGCGGGCGACGAGCGGCGTACGTGCGGGTGCATCAATCTTAGACAAAGTGTAACATAGACTTGACACGCTAACAGCGTTACCACGAGGGAGTGCGATAATTATACAATTTTCTAGCGTGTTAGAGAAAGATAGAGATCCGTATTTTTTATCTTTTTCGCCGATTCGCTTTTTTATGGTACATAAACATAGGTGCCAAACAGTGTTCAAAACGGGAATTGTGTCAGGAGTGAAAAATCACCTTTTATGTCGCAATTACTGTGTGAATTCAAGTGTATGTAATTATTTATAACCGAGCTACTTTAAAAACTATGTACAGTGTTGTTTTCGGCAGTGGACGTAAATATGAAAATATAACCTTTCACACGTAAGTATAAAATATACGTTTTATCGGCTTAATATTGATTTTAATATTAACTACGATTATTTACAACAATTGTTGTGTGTTAATTATGCAGAAATAATTAACTTAAGTGGTAAAAACTAGTTTCGAAAGTGTGAAAATTTTGTAATTAACCAAGCAAATTGCGACTGGATTCGTTGAACGTTTGAAACAATGTAACGGTATTAAAATAGAATTGGCTTTAACCTGGCAACGTTATTATTTAATGTAGGTACTTGGTTTCTATCCCATACGACAAGTATATATAATACTTTGTCTAAGGCACCAATGTAGCGGTATCATATAGGAATGGAATAAAATAGCTTTGATTAGGATTTCTAATTATGTAATAGCGTCATAAATATTTTAAATTTAATTTTCTAAAATCGTACAACCTAAGGCTGAAAACTTTAAAAATCTTGGTTAGTCGTAATTGTGAACACATTAACTCAATCATTATAGTAGATCACAGAGAGCACAATGAAAAAAAAGTAACATCAATAACGAACAAAATCAGAATTAATAAAGATGATTAAAACGTTTTAATAGCAATAAATAAGTAAAATATAAAATATTAATAATTGAATAAACTTAAAACAATCACAACATTGACAAAAATAAAAATCATTAATCACAGGTGATTCCTATTTTATTCCACCCCTGTTTGACACCGCTACACTGATGCGCACCGCTCGTAAGCCATACTCGTCGCCCGCTCCCCGCTCGTCTGGATTCGTGAACACACCCATAATGCCCGCTCCGCTCCCGTTGAGTTCGTGTACGCGGCCTTAACGCCACGCCTCTGTTGCCAAACAGAGACGCTCGCTCCCGAATGCACTCGGAGAGTGTGCATTGTGGGTAATACAAAGTTGGTGGGTCCGTGAGGCGAAGGCGCGCCGCGTTTTTGTGCGCAACCGCTCGGTGTGCATTGTGAGGAGGGGTGCAAAAAGCGCTCACTTCATTTCAGTTCTGTTCACCTCAACTGTTGTGTGTCTGACCACAAGTTTTTAAGCCCACCAGGGTATTATCCACTTTATGTGTCTTGCTCGACAGTATTCTTACGTTTTATGTTATTTACAGCATAAGTAATGAATTATCGCTTGACAGACGTTGCATATGAACATTACCTGCAGGAACATATACCAACGGGTCATGGTGCTTACTGTGAATGTTCCCCTGGGAATTATCTTTGGCATCATCATCACTCTGAGAGCAAAGAATAGTGACAGTAATAATGGTTAAGATCAAGCGAATAAGTCGGTAAGTGTCACTGCGTTTTCAGAATCAACAAATTCAGTGACCTAACTACGGTCTTAACACCGACGTTTAAGAAATTTATAGTTTAATTAGATTTTAGAAGCATTTAACCGCGGGATGGGCTTCGGCTCGCACACGCCGACTCGAACGGAGCAATACCACGGCCTCACAGGAAACCTACGTTAAGCAATCTTGACTAAAGAAACTTCGGGAGTGGTTTGGCTGCAGCATCATCTCGCCTACAAATTAAAATGACCTGATGCAATTTAATCTCCGATAGGATTGAAACAATGGGAATAAGATGTTTGGGGTAGTCTCCGGTATTACTTTTCCGTCTAAACCACGAAACAGATTTTGAAATTTCTTCCACCAGTGAATAGCTACATTATAAATAAATATTTCGGACATCTAAACACACAACGCCATCTAGTCCCAAGATAAGCAGAGCTTGTGTTATGGGGTACTAGACAACTGATACAAATACATATATACTTTTTTTTGTAAATACATACATATTATAGATAGAACACACCCAAACTCCGAAACAAATATTTGTAGATCATACAAACATTTGGTCCGACCCGGGAATCGAACCCGAGACCTCATGATCAGCAGTCGCTCACGCCAACCGCTAGACCAACGAGGCAGTCTAGTACATTATAATCAGCGAGTGACATAAAGCAACTTTACTACTACGAACCGATATACACGCGAACGACATCACAGAACAATTATATCTATACTAATATTATAAACGCGAAAGTTTGTAAGTATGGATGGATAGATGGATAGATGGATGTTTGTTACTCTTTCACGCAAAAACTACTGAACGGATTTGGACGAAACTATACAGTAATATAGCTTATACATCAAAATAACAAATAGGCTAATATTTGCCGCGATAACCGACATATACGCGGGCGGAACCGCGGGCAACAACTAGTGTTCAATATAATTGTTCTGTGATGTCTCTATATTCTCTGTTCTGAGGACAACATACACAATACATTTTTTTTAATATTTTGGTGCGTATGCATTACATATGATCATACAACAATATATATTATATACGTTATAATATATATTATAATCACTTACCTGATAGTTAAGTATTTTTTTTTAAATATGCTCATAAAAATATTGCATAAAATCCCAAATGTCAATAACTAGCACAGAATTGATGAGTGTGAAGATATGCGTGCGCAACTAGCCTGCTCTTGCCACGAGGCACCAGCGTTGACGTTGACGTTTATGCCAGTTCCTTTCTTTGACATACATCTCCAATAACATCTCTAACGTAACAGCGTGCTGTAATCACCTATAATTAGTCAAACAACTAGAAGGAGACTTCACTACATATGTAAAATTGTTATGATGTTGTTGTGACTGTTGGTGATTCTTCACTAATTAAATAAATAAATAGCACTTACAAGTTACAAGTACATTTTAGACCTATTACAATAAAGTTACTGTAGTACTTTACATTAAAATTGTTCAACTAGTGTACCTCTTGTTAGTAAGCAGACATGAATGTTTTCACGCCACGAGTGGCAGACTTGTTGTACTGAAATTTATTAAAATCTGTAAACGTCCATATTCTTGGACGTAACGAGATAATTATTATTAGGTGTGTGACTTCTATTGCTTTGTGCTGAATTGTGCTTCTTAGTAAAGTGTAAGTAATACAATTATTTGACACATGGGCTGTGTGACGGGCAAGGCGGTATGCTAATAGCGCACACGCATGCGCTCGCTACACTTTTAACGAGCTCTTGTTAGTTGGGTGTTTCGTGTTGGGCCGCCGCCCGAGCCGCCCGCGCCGTCCGCGCTCACTGACGAGAGACCTGCGCTGCAACTGCAACTGCACAGATGTAACCGGTTAACATTTCTCCGTGCATATTATGCTAATAAATCGACGCGCGACTCATCCTTTTATACGGAAATTCTGAAATTAGGGTATATTGCTAACGATACCTTCAATACTAAAGTTCGAGTACCATTCCAACACCCCGTACAAGTAATCAAAATAAATATCGTACTATCGATTATTATTCGATTCCGAATTGTCCTGGACTCTAAATCTAGAATAAAAAAAACAGATTTCAAAGGACGTTTTAATCCTCAAAAGCAAGTATAAACATTAAAAAGTTTCTAATTCCTAAATGGAGCTACGAATTTGAAAGAATGTTTGTGGGTGACTAAATCAATAGCAAGTAGCGAAAAATTCTAGTCCTTAGAAGATCATTATCACTTTTCTAAGGAATGAAGGGACTTTTGAGTCGATGGTAACTCGAATGAGTTATTTATAATTTTCAATAACCTAAAATGACAGCATTCGTGCTGTCGTGTTTCGTTGGTGAGTGCGAGACCGGAGGCTCAGTGATACAGAAGTATTACTAGGCCGCCAAGTCGTGGGTCATTGCACTGCATTGTTGCATTAAATGCACATTCAATGAGTATGGTGACCACCACTCTTGGATTCTGCTTATGCTTGTCACCGGAGAGAATACAGTCACTTTGGCTGGTTAATACATAAAAAATAAATAATATAATTGATCTGTCGCAGTTATTCACTCATAACCTACCCATAAAGTGAGCCATTCTACTTTCGAAGAGAATGAAAAGAATAATGAATTATGGTGTTTGCATGGAGTGTGACCGTTGACGTCACTCCTACGCCATGTTGTGTCTCCATGAGCACGAGCCGGTGCTGCCCTACACACTGCACTTCGACAGGCGCCGTTTTACTCGCTCAACATCTCCCACTTGTGGTACCTACACAAGCACAAGTTCATTCATCAACAAATAGGCTTTCAAATGACTAGTAGTAATTTATTTGACATGTATACTTCGTGATTGCGAACTAATGGTGCCGTTGTAGAATATTCATTAGTGGGATAGTGTGTGTGAGTGCTCCATGTGCAGAAGCTAGTGATATAGCTGTTGTACTTGCACTTCAGTGATTTATTAGCGAAAACAAGTAGTGCGACATGCCAGCGCAGAGATTGACAAAAAGCAGCGAGCTCAGATATTATGTGCATCGGGAGCGGACTGCCTCGAGGAACCAGTCAGGTGTTATGTCAGCGCAGGGCGCGGGGCAAAGGCACCTGCGCACCGCGCGGCCGTCGACCCCGGCCGACGCGACCCCCCTCTGCCATCTTCTCGCCGCTCGTAGAGCATCATCCTGCGCCGCAATTCGGAGCCCGTCTGCTACGACCAGCCACGCCGATCTAACTGTGGCTACATCATAGTTTTTGGAATCCACCAACAACAAACAACTGTAACACAGTAAGAATGTTTCTTCTAATGACAAAAACAATAGTTTTCCTTGAGCAAACGTTGAGACTGTCGCTTAAAGTAAACCGATACCAATGCCGTGATTTCGTTCTTTTTATCTAACTCGCAGAGTAGCTCTAGCCGTGTCGTGATTAGATTCACGTGTAGCACAATGGATCTAATTAAATGTTTTTCGTTCTATAATTTGATAAATTAAATTGAAACGGCGAAGCATGACTCGATATAAAGTATCCAGTCGGTGTCAGGGCTCCACTCGTAAACGCTTAAATTTAATTTGTTCCCGCATTATGTAGCAGAGGCAAAAACGCAGTGCGGCTCGCCGGGCCGCGGCACAACGCGCCGTGTAATCCAATTTATTTGTGAGGAGCGAGCGTATCGTGGCATTGTGCCCAACACACCACCCTTCGCTACTCGGATGCTGACCACAAAACGATTCCATTGTGAGAATCAGTGCTTGCACATTGACTCATTCCAGTCACTACCCGGTGCGGCGATGTCAACACGACACAACCTTAACGTCGAGTTCGACATGTCTCACAGCCCTTCTCGTGTACTGCCTACCTACTACTACAGTATAGGCCTACGCGAGCGAGCGAGCTACAAGAATTAGCATTAAGATTAGTTATCACTTATCACAATAAATAGGCCACAGCGGGCGGTCATCATATTGCGTTGCGAATTCCTCCCTCTCGAACAAAAATAAAAGCCTGGTCGACGACATGACCTCAGGGCACGCGGGACCGGGTTGCGGGTGCAGAGGGAGAGGAGGGGGAGGGCGCAGGGAACAATTTACACAGAGAGCAGAGCGCACGAGTAAATGACCGCGATCGTAACGAACCATCAGCGGTCGCCGGCAGAGCACACCTAGGACCTAACAACACTACATTACTACTTGCTACGTTACTGCTCTGCGTCAGAGCATTCAAAGTGCAAATGTAACAGCTAATATAGTGTTAGCACTACGCGGCTGACGTGAACTTAATAAACGCTAAGAATTTGAAATTAGGGATTAATAAACGCATTACAAATTCTTTTAATTATGTTTACTTTAACGTGTTTACTCTATGAAGGACTGTGAAATAAAGAAATCCTCAGAATCACAAGTCCCCGAGATTCTTTCAGAGTACGCTATACTAGGTACTAGTTGACCCGCGCTAAATAGTTTGTGCCTCTAAAAAGGAATATTTTTCATTGATTTTGGGCTCCCACTGATAGCTAAATGGGCTCTCCAACACTAATAGAGTTTCTCAATTCCTGCAGTTTTTTAATTTAGCGCCTTCGCCCAAACATAAATTATTCAGTTTTACAAAAAATATTAAAAATCAATTTTATTAATATGTACCTGTGTTTATATTTGACAGTTCTTTTATGATTACCTAAATATTTAATAATTCTGCATTACATGTGCATGCACCTCTTGTTTGATTAAACTTTGTTATGAAATTACTTATTTATTGGGGTATTTGTACGGAGATCGGAGAGTACAACAAGCCTCGGTCCCGGTTGTCAGACAAACTTCTTTGGTAATCGTAACGAGGTAGTGTAAGCTCTAAGGATCTCGAATACTGTCTTTCTACAGAACTAGCCGACCCACGCAACCTCGTTTGCGTCTCCTATTGCCCGTCGCGTCATAATTTTCCCCCGTTTTTGAAACATTTTTCATTGGTGCTCCTCTCCTATTGGTCTTAGCGTGATGATATATAGCCTATAGCCTTCCTCGATAAAAGGGCTATCTAACGCTGAAATAATTTTTCAAATCGGACCAGTAGTTTCTGAGATTAGCGTGTTCAAACAAACAAACAAACTCTTCAGCTTTATATATTAGTATAGATTTCACTGTCGCGTAGTTAGTTAGGGAAAGAGGCTCGCAGGAACAATTGTATTGACGATCATTCAATCCGTAAGTATTATTTCGTCTTTATAATAATAGTTAATCAGAGTTAGATGTTTGATCACACAACTGTTTCTTGAGTTGCATGAAATCAAATGTAAAAAATATTTTTGACAGTTTTGAGACAGGTCTACAGGACTAACTTTAGAAGAATTGGAATTCAGATCTATTTGCTTGGACGAATGAGGCGTTGTTATGTGCGCTGCAAATCGGGTGAATAATTGCACATGCACAGGTAATTAGATGGTAAAAAAAAGAAAAAAAAGGCACTCATCCACACACGTGTACGTGCATCGGAGAGCGTCGAAAACAGCCGCGCGGGGTCCCGGGGGCTGCGCGTTACCGGTACTAGTAGTAGCGTAGTTGTTACTAACATTATCGCTTAAATTATACCTTAGCTTGATACACGTTACGCCTCATTTAGCTGTTAAATGCGAAAGGCCACTTGGGCGTCCTCACACTTCCCTCCGGGCATAGGTTGTCTATGAATATATAGGCGCCATCAAAAGAACTAAGTGCGAGAGCGCCAGTAGGCCAGTTGGTCGTACCGCGTGTCCCTCATTACCATACAAAGTCGCCGGACATCTCCACGGAAAGCCACGAGACACCTGTGTGCTGCCTCGGGCGGTGGAGCGGGGGGCGGTGAGCCCTAATGAGTCAAACCTCAGTCGTCGCTACATTACTCAGTGACGTCACTGGCCAGTGCCGGGTTCGGTTCTTATTTCAGTTAGAGAGTTAATTAGTGGTAGTTTCTCACGAGCGCTTGCACCGCCCTTTATTAAAAGCTTGTCCGATTGTGGTTTAGGTATTTTAATGAGCCGGTTACCTCTGTCTGTTCCCTCCTCGCCCTCAGCCGACTCTCACCGGCTGAGGATTTATGTGCGTCTGCTCAGTTTTGGCAAAAAGGCGACAACTGGCTACGAATTGCCTGCATGTACGTCATACCGACGGTCTAACTATTAATTAACTTTTAGTACAACCAAACATTAATGTTTGCAAACTTGTTGCATAATATGTGACCATCAGAAGATATATATAAATGAGATCCAAGTTTATTTTATTTATTTATTTATTATTTATTAAGTTCGATATTATGATATATGCCTTGGTTGTTTACTTCAAAGAAAAAAGAAGTGAGATCTAACTGGGTGCCAAGTACAATTGGTCAGTCCTGAAATTTATTTGAAGCAACATTTTTATAACAACTTAAAATGTAATTTCTTCGTTAAACTTAGACAATACATTAAAACCTAAAGTCTGACTTCGCTAGTTTTCATATTGTATTATCTTACTATATTTTGAACGTTAACAAATAAATACCCGTTTGAGGTGTGTTTATCAAATTTTGAGAACATATGTAACCTGTACCTCGCAAGTCTAAATACTCGTATGTAAGCCAAATTAGACATTTTCATGTGAAATAGTTTTGGAGTTATGTAGGTATCAAGGTGGCTCCAAACAGTTCGTGTAATATTACACGCGGTGCTGCTCGCCAGCTCTGTTAGCTTGAACTTGGCTTGACTCGCTACCTCGTGTCTAGATGTTGCACGGCCCCCTCTCTAGTCATTGCTGCCTTCATGTTTAGTATTTATCACTAACAACTACAGACCGTGAGGCGTAAACTTTAGCAAAAGTTCTCACGGGTCGGCAGGTATCATATTTTCATTATGCTCACAGTTTTATTCTGCAGGCAATCACCGTGGCTCGTAAAGACGCGTCGGAGGTAAGGCGACCCTCGGACGCGCTCGTAAACCGCCGAACACCGCGCGCTCGCGCTCGTGGGAGACTGGCTGACGACACCGACCGCGCCGATGTCGTCCGGCCGCCACTCACACCATTTCCTAGTTCGCACCCCCTTCCAAGAAAAGACTTCAACGGGTTCACGATAACCTCTTAATTGTTGGCCAACAAATTGGTAAATTTTAAATGTCTTTATATACATTTCCACTTTTTTGTATGTTTGTACTACTAACTATTAATTTATTTCCATTAGCTACTTAAAGACCTCTCAGTGTAAGAAGAAGCGGTACGGTTCGCTTCTCTTGTTGTGTCTTTTGTGTTATCCACATGTCACTCATTGACAACTTTCTGTATGTATATATATATGGTCGTTTTTTTTTATGTTTGGCCCTGCCAAAATGACTCTACTCCGCCTGATGGAAAGCATAAGCAGAATCCAAGAGTGGTGGTCACCATACTGCGAATGCAGACAATGCAACAATGCAGCATGGTGACCCACACTATGGCGGGCTAGTGATGCTTCTGCATCCTCCGTTCTCTCGCACTCACCAATGAAACACGAGCCGGCCCAACCGTGCTGAAATCAGCGTGGCTCTACTACCTTGAGTTGTCGTTGCTATTACAAATACTACTATTATTATACGATTATCTAGATATGAATCTCCATGCTATCATTTACTTGGAATTTTCAATATCCACAACACATATCACTGGTCAACAATTTTAAATGTTCATTGTATCAAATTTCTTAACCAGATGCAGATAACAAGCCAAGTTAATGTTTTTACTTAATTTTGTTTGTACCCAAGCTGTTTAATGAACACTTAACGCGTGATGCGCGGGCGCACCTGCTATCGGCACATCTGGGCTCTGTCACGTGTCATGCTCATACTTTGGTCTTAATTTACTTTCGCCTGTCGGGGACGCGCGGACCGACAGACATAAAATTGTATCTTTATAACTAGATCTTGAAATGTAATCTACTTGCAGGTAATAAATGACACTTACTACATGCCATGCTGTACATTTTATGAACAATCAATGAATGCGGGCATTTCAAGGAACCCACCGTCATCTTTGTCCCAGGTCTCCATCAGCTTAAGGATCCTCGTCTACTGTGGTTATTACTATCAGAAATCACCCGTAGAAGGTCACGCTTTTGACAGATTCTTAATAACATCCACTCATGAAATCTCCAGTTGAACAACAAGTGTACGTGGGTGGGGCAAACAACCATTGAGCTGTTAATTGTAGCTAGAGCTTATATGAGCTCTCAACAGTAGGTTTTTCACATGTATCATGCGCATGCGTGGGACACGACGGGACTCTTTCATGTAGAGTTAACATGGTAAGGCTGATGCTAGTTATAATGCACGTGTCGCATGCAGCGTGCTGTCGGGCCGCCACTACCGCCCCGGGGAGTTGAAGGAAACTAATATGAGGACGATCAAACAAAGTTGGTCGTAAGAGAAGAAATTAGAGTATCGCAATAGAGCAACGTCAGCCAGATAGATGATCCGTATTTGTAGTAATTGTTTGGTCGAAGTGTACAAGTGACGCTTTGTAACTATTTATCAGTAGACGAGGGGTTTGATTCGTTGGAATTGCTAGTCTCATAAATAAAATTGAAAACTCGAACCTTTACTGCACACCGATCACAATATCATACCTGCTTGAATATATAATAATAATAATAATCTTTATTTACAAAGTTTACAAATACAGGTTGCTTCATAATTAGATACAAGTAAAAGTATTAATCTTAAGGTACTGATACTGTCTTCCAAACTAAGCAATATACTTGTGTTTTGGGTGGCAGTTTTCAGTCATGAATTTGAATCTGAATTTAAACACCTTGTACATTGTATTTGTATACACATGACTATATGCAACAAAAATTCTTATTTTTACGGTCCACTAATGATCTTTCATTAGTGGACCGTATGTTGGTGAGTGCGTATATGTAAAAAAAATATTAAAAGAAGAAGATGCACAATGGGCGATCTCGTTGGTGGAAGCGAACTCTCACGGGCAACCTTGCAGGAACAAGTCGACAGGAGATAATTATTAATTATAATAAAATAATTAATATTTTTTTATTGTTTTTAGTTAATTTATTAAGCATATTTACATCTACTAAATGTGACTTGCAGAATTCTAATATTCCCTGCTATGGCAAAAACATAACTTTTCATATATTTCAGTACGAATGGGCCGGCTCGAACGGGGCGGTATACCCTCGCACAGAAAATCAACGTAAAATGACAGCGATCGTTCTGTCTTGTTTCATTGGCGAGTGCGAGACAGGAGACACAATAATGCAGAAGCATCACTAGCCCGCCATGGTGTGCTGCATTTTAGTATTGTCTGCATTCGCAGTATGGTGAGCACCACTCTTGGATTCTGCTTATACTTTACATCAGGCAGAGTAGAGTGACTTTGGCAAAGCCAAACATAAAAAAAATCACTGTTTATGTCAACATCCCTTCATATAAGTAGCACGTGTAAGTATCCACCCGGACGAGGCGTATTGGCACGGATTAAATTAACGCACATAGCACACGCTAAAGCGCCGCGCGGTGCGCGGTCCCGTTACGTGCCCCGAACTTATCCGAGTGGAGCACCACCAAGCTCTCTAGCTCATCGTTGTAAACGTGTCATTTAGTGCAGAGAGTGATTAGGCGATACTTACCACACTGATTAACTGCTGTTCCTCTGGGGGCTTAGTTCTTTGTTGGTCTTGTTTTAATTCCGTAAGTCACAACTCGGTCTGTCGACATTTCAATATAATTTAGAATAATTATAAAAAAATTTAGTAATATTCAAGAAAGTGCTACCGATATAATTTATTAATTTTTCGAATTTTGTAATCTACTGAATTTTCAAATAGTTTCTGGGCCTCCTCGATTTCCATTGAAAAGCGTTGGAGTACCATTATGTCATATTACGCTGGAACTGTGTCTCAACGTTCTATTCCATAAGAGCGACTTAAACAATAATTACACAATTTAAAACGTCAAAATCAATATAAGAGATCCTACAATTCATCAATCATTTAATTTTCAACATGTCTATAAATGTAGTTCAGAACTCAAAACTAAGTTGATTCAACTATCTCTGGAGGCGCATTTCTTAGCCGCGCGGATGTCTTTAGCTTATTTCGCCGGGAAAAGTTAATGAGTCCCGCGGCGTTCCTTCTCTCCGTCCCTCCCCGTCGCACCCCGCTTCACCGGTCTGAGGCCCTAGCTTATTAGTTTTTATTGGAGGACCACCTGTTGCGCTGCAAGAGAGCATGCTTTACTTGCATATGTGTTTGTATGTGTCGAGGATTGTGCATAATGTGTGGTGTGTATGAAGTAACGACGCAGCCACAAGTTTGTAACTAATACCCTTTAATTTTAAACTATTGTGACAATCTTTACCTATTTATTAACCGACTTCAAAAAAAGGAGGAGGTTTCTCAATTCGACCGTATATACATATATATTTTTTTGTTTATGTGTGTTCGCGGATAACTTCGTCGTTTATGAACCGATTTTGATGATTCTTCTTTTGTTGGAAAGGAGATGTCCCGACGGTGATACCATGACAAGGAAACTAGGATCTGATGATGGCATCCCAGGGAAATCGAGGAGAACCCTAATTTTTTTCAGGTATATACTATGTTTTTCGTATATTTTCTGAAAATACTCTTATATTTGCATCTGGTAGTCATTATTTAGTGTTGATGAGCTGATGATGTAAGGTACAACTCATTAACGGTTAGGAGTTGGAGGCTAAATCTTTAAATGTAATATTTGTGTATGTTACCTTTAGTCGTATTCTTTCAAGTTATTTAGGTAAGCTGATGATGGAAGGTACAACTCCTCAACGGTTAGGAGTTGGAGGATAATTCTTTCAATTTCATACGCATCTATAGACCTTAAGTTGTATACTGTCAAGTTTTTGAGGTGTATTCGAAGTGGTCCCATTGCCACCATATCAGGATCTGATGATGGGATGCCTGGGAAATGGAGGGAATCCCTCATTTTCTTAGACACGTACTATAAATTATATGAAATAGTTTAACTTACTGATAACCTACGATTGCTTGCACTAAAAATGGAAAAATAAAAAAAATTATAACAAAAAAACCGACTTCCAAAAAGCATCCTACGAAAACTCCCTGCCAAAAAACACTAAAAAGCTTAAAATAAACTGGCTCTTTATAAATTGCTATGCCAATTCCTGTCTATACCTAATTCTTTGTTCATTTAAATAGTAGTATTATTATGTGTGCTAGGTACCTAAAACCTTTGAAGTCGGCGCCAAGCCAAAATGTAATAGGAGATACCGCACTCGCCACTGCCGGATAGCCACTCCTCGTAAAGCACAAAACAACCCAAGCAGCCAGACACGCGCACGCTAACGTCGTTGATGGTCGTTTCGAAATATAGCGAGTGTGTACCTACTATTTTATTTGGCTTGGCGCCGACTTCAAACTGGTTAGGTACCTAGCACACATAATAATGCTACTATTTAAATGAACAAAGAATTAGGTATAGACAAGAATTGGCATAGCAATTTATGAGGAGCCAGTTTATTTTAAGCTTTTTAGTGTTTTTTGGCAGAGAGTTTTCGTTGGATGCTTTTTGGAAGTGGTTTTTTTTTAAATTCAATTATTTTTTTAAATACATACTAATAATTGCTGACAGGGTAAGATGGCGGGAAACTATGAGAGGGGCTTTGTCCGCCTCTACAACCAGTGTGCACTCTACGTGATCACGACCGCTCTGCCAAGAGTGAAGCGAGTTAGAAGAAGAAGAATAATTATTTATCCTCGAAAAGGCAAAGATGTATTTAACACCATAATTTTTGCCAACTACTATTTACAGTTCCACTTATGTAATAGGCAATGGGCCTTTTGCCGCTTAACATGCATATTCTATACATAAAAAAAATTCTCGTTTAAAAAACCGACTTCAAAAACTAAAACAGTATGAAATAACTTAATAAATATTTAATTAAATACAACTTATATGCAAACCTTTAGTATTGATGAAACACTATTATTTGTACTCGTATGTGCTACCTATTCATAGGTTTGAAGTCCGTGCCAAGCCATATGAATATAAAATGAATGTAGTAGTAAAAATGTAATAGGAGGTACCACACTCGCTATATTTAGTATATTTCGAGACAACGTCAGCCCGCGCGTGTCTGCCCGTTTGGATTGTTTTGTACTACACGAAGAGCAGATTACCCGCACGCGCGGCGAGTGGGTACCTACAATTACATTTTGGCTTGGCACCGACTTCAAACCTATGAATAGGTACCACATACAAATAATAGTGTTTCATCAATATTAAAAGTTTGCATATAAGGTGTATTGAATTAAATCTTTATTAAGTTATCTTTTACTTTTTAGTTTTTGAAGTCGGTTTATAAACAAAGTTTTTTTTTATTTTTCGCTTTTTAGTCTTTCTAGGCAGGCAGTTTTCTTTTGATATTCTTTTAAAGTCTGTTTAATAGCTTTGCATGACTACTAGTCATTAGATCGGAATCTTAAAATTTCATCTATATTCTAACCTTACCTGTCAGATCACCTGAACAACTTGAAATAATACAACTAAAGCTGTATTCGTATATTTGGTATAACTATAGATCTATAGATATGTATGAAATTTCCAACTTCCAACTCCTAAATGTTGAGGAATTGTGCCTTCCATCATCAGTTCACCTAACTAACTTGAAAGAATACGAGTAACGGTAACATACATACACATGACATATATAGATTTATCTTCCAACTCCTAACCGTTAAGGAGTTGTATCTTCCATGATCTGCTCATCATCATGAAATGATAACTATGAAAAACAGAGTATGTGCCTAACAAAGTTCAGGGTTTCCTTCGATTTCCTTGGGATCCCATCACCAGATCCTGATATAGTGGCAATGGGACCACATGGGGAGCATACCCTTTCGATTACAAAAATATTTTTTTAAATCGGTCCACATTTGACAGAGTATTCAGTGGACATACATAAAAAAATACCAATCAAATTGAGAACCTCCTCCTTTTGGAAGTCGGTTAATGAGCCTCAGATTCTGAATAAATGGTAGTGCTTGTTAGAGAACCTCTTGTGCTGGCTAAGAATCGAACGACGGCTGGCGCAGCACGACCTCTGAGTTAGCATTATAAAATCACTGCGTATCTATCTATCTACCAACAAATTTTGTAAAAACCTAATTATTAGGTAGGTATAGAATTGTAATCCAATCCCTTTTGTATCTGTTTTATTGTAGTTATACGATTGGTCGAGGTTCATAGTGTTATTTAGTGTATAGCTAAACATTAAAGAGACGGACGGGGTGAGAGATGTACGAAACTGTTAAAGCTGAGATTTAATTGTGCTCAATGACAGTTATCCGAGCTGGCTCGGGTCCGTGCACACTGACCGATTCGCGAGGTGAGAGACCAGCGGGGTAGGGGGAGCGGGGGAGCAGTGGCAGGGAGCGAGGGGGGGGAGAGGTCGGGCGAGTGTGCACCGAGACGTTCTCACGGTGACGCGCAGGATATTCATCCTAATTAATTCGGCGCGCAGAGCCGCGCGACCGCTGCGTGCGACACGCCGCGCCGCCTCTGTGTCATCCATTGCTATTGACATCGTACCGTTCATTAATCACTCAGATTAACGAAATGACGCACGCGCGCGATCTCGCCTAGTAAGCCAGTGGAGGAATCTCTAATGATTTTACAAGTTAGGAATATCAAGACTAAACTAAAATTTTATATGTATATAAATGAGTAATGAACTGTTCCATCACATAGTCTTTTGAAACTAGAGACTTACTCTTGTTAAGCCTTGTTGCTTAGCATATGGAGGTGCGCTCTCAGTTTTACTATCTTAAATATAGAGATTTGCGATGAACGCGGTGCTGGTTGAATAAAAATATTACACTTTTAAATACTTATCTACTTAAAGAGTATGCATTGGTGATTAACTTCATTAGGTAAGTCATTATGTTAGAGTTAATCACGCACCTATAGAGTGTGCACACTTAACAAGATTGACAAACACATTAGTGCGGTGCGGCATTATGTTAATGTTGTTAATTAAACAAATATAACGTGGGACACTTGTGAACCGCTGACTTGAAGATTTAGATTAACGCAAATTGCACGACATTGATCAACAGATGTCTTACCTTAAACCTCTAAAATGGTATGTGTGCAGATATAACTACACTTCACTAAGTACTGCGCTAACTTCACCTTACTAGTGCTAGCTTAAAACATATGTATGCCTCATCAAGTGTAACGGTGAGCGTTGCTGTTCACAGGTATAGCGTTACACTCATAAACACATGTCTTCACAAAATATCTTAACATTAGAAACCTGATCTTGAATGCATCAGAAGTACAATTTTTTTTTAAAGACAACTCCCGCATTTTCAATAAACATCCTGTGTCGCCGCGGGGACTTAACAAATATACATGAAACGGACACAAAGTACAGCCAGACTCAGGACAACAATTTGTGGATTACACAAAGTGTTGTACCCCGCGTGGGATTTGAACCCTCGACACTTGGCGCAGTAGCAAGCGGCGTGGCGACCACTGAAACCACTAGGCCAACCGTGCAGTTTTATATTATACACTACAGTACTTCTTCTTCTTCGGCCTAGCGTTTTCCCTGCTTAGTGCTGGGGTCCGCTTTCCTACTTAGCCTTCTCCACTTTGCCCGATCTTCGGCATCCTTAGGTGTGAGATCGTTCACTTCCATGTCCGCTCTGACAACGTCCAGCCAACGCTTTATACACTACAGTACTATTACTATTATATTGATACTAGCGGCTCTACCCACGTGTATATCGGTTATCGCGACAAATAGTAGCTTATGTGTTATTCTTATGTATAAGCTATATTACTGTAAAGTTTCATCCAAATCTGTTCAGTAGTTTGCACGTGAAGAATTAACAAACATACGCACTCACAAACTTTCACCTTTATAATATAATAATAATAATAACCAGTTGTTGCCCGCGGTTCCGCCCGCGTATATGTCGGCTATCGCGGCAAATAGTAGCCTATGTGTTATTCTGATGTATAGGCTATATTACTGTAAAGTTTCATCCAAATCCGTTCAGTAGTTTTTGCGTGAAAGAGTAACAAACATCCATCCACCCTTAGTAGGAAGTAGGATAAGTACGATATAGGATATAGTAGGATAGGATAAGTAGGTTTAAAATTACCAAACTAATCACCACGTCTCATGTCAATGAGGCCCACGAAGCGGTGGAGGATAAGCTCGACGCAAGTAGAAGGATGCGCGGGCGCATCGTGCTACGTTCCTCACGAGCGATTAATGTGTAACATTCTTACAATCGCGGACATTAATCGTAACTATATCAACATAAATCTCTTTGTTATTGTTATTCTACGAGTGAAGATAAACCGACATTTGTTAAATAACTGGAATGAATCAAATAATCTTGTTGGATATCCATGATTTTCTTAATGAAACTGAATTATAATACTAACTGAAGAAAAACTACACAATTTACGCTTTATTCGAGTTTTAACAAAGTTTTCGTAAAAGAATCGTAGTTCAGTCGTAATGTAGTAGCCGACCTAGTTTGGGAAAAAGGCTCGGAGAAAGAAGAAATAGTTTCAGCTTGAGCTTAAAGTAATATTTGTGAATATAAGCTGGACTATATTTAGCGACGTAATGTCTTTTTGTAATTTTTTTATATACATACATATATAAATATATGTCCAGTGTATACTTTGCCAGTCAACCTTTGGAAAGTGTTGAAATCTTGTGAGATAAATGTGTAGATGTTACATATACTTACATATTATGTATTTATCCTTCTTTAGGAAGGGTTTTCTTTTGCATGATAGGTATCAGTGTGTGCTGATCCTGTTCTTTATTCATGGTCACAAAATATTCAAGTAATTGTGGTAGGTATGTGTGAAAAAAATTACCTGTCCGGTTTTACCGGACAGGTTTGTTCTTCACGCTTTTGTTCTAAATCACACACTTAATTAATAAAAGGTAGTTTTCAACGAATCTGTTAATAATTTGCATTATAAAATATGTTTATAGTGTTTAATAAGATCCCAGCGATCAATAATATATGTATAATATAGTTCCCCATTACAAATCACCGAGCACGCGACGTCGTTAACTTAGCTTCGTCGTTCAGTTGTGGCATTTTAAATACAATGGACAACTTTAACTTTATCAATATAGTTAAATATATGTTTTTGATTCATGTTTGTAGTCAGTAAACATTAGATTAATCCTATCTATACATGTGAGCAGAAAAGACCCTAAGGAGATATGTCGTGTTTGTACACTCACTGACTGGGCTGGGTCCCAGGTGTCGCGTGTCGGCGCCGCTTAGTGCACGCGAACTGTTTCATGTTACCCACGCGACCTAGCTCACAATAAATTATCGTTAGATTAACGTCATTTACTCATGGACCTTAATTACAAAAATCGGCACCTCCAACAACTCATCATCAACAAGTCCGTTTGTATTCTCGAGAGTTTTTGTAAACAATCTTTTTAAAGAGATATCAAAGATGTGTGGGTATTTTGTTTAGCAGCATGAATCCTTACTTTCTATGAACGTTGTGTGTGTGTGTGTGTGTGTGTGTGTGATGTCACCATGCCGCATTGTCTGCATTTGTAACGTTGTTGAGTCGCTCCACTCTTCGACTCTACTCATGGTTTTCATCACGCTGGGTGGAGTCACTTTTGCAGGTATTAAAAGAAAAATGAGTCGGTTCACTTGCCATGGTATATTAGGTATTTTTGAGTTTGACGTTTCATATCAACACGACACAACTTTCTAAAGACGTAACACACACATCAATAATTTTTCTGTAGAACCCTGTAATTAACATTGAGTTATTTTTATTTCATCACATGACATTCTTTATATCTAAATACAAATACAAAAAAAAAATATAAACAGCAGACTGACGTTTTTTTTGATGTCTTATCTTTTTTAATCTTTCAGAAGTGTCATAGGCTAGCTTCTCGATTAGATGAACTATAACGTCGGACGGCGCGAAAATGATAATCTACAAAATATGATTTAAGTTTTTAAAGAAATATTTGTATTATTCTTATTAGACTTCACCAAAAAAAGTTAAGATTAAAAATTATTTTGCAGTCGATTAAAAATTATGTTATAAAAAAAATCAACTCTTTCTACTTAAGAAAAACACAAACTAATATCATCGTCATCTACAATTTTGCGGTATCGAATGCATTATATATATTTGGGTACACCCCTGCCTTACACTAAATCTGTTTGGGCGAAATAAATCGAAATATGTTCATCAATGCACCTATCACATCCATTCGATGAACAGGATGTTTAAGTCTAGTTGCTACCGCTATGAATACTCTACGTGTTGGTAATCTAGCAACTGGCGAATAAACCTCCAGATCACAATCAGATTGTTCAAACAATCAAAAAAATAAATGCACGCTTGTAGAAACATTCACTTCAAAGTATATCTGGGTTTCCTGCAGTTATTTTTGAAGCTTGATAATAAAATCAGCGAATCGTCTTGATACATATAATGCAAAAGAGGAAGGGACAATACAGTAGTTTTTAACTTAAACTACAAAATGACATTGACAGAACATTTGGTGCGTTCCATTTTAACACGTTCGGCCTAGGAGGCCCCGTGCCGAGGTAAACCATCTTAACTCACTCCTAATTTCAGCCTGACATGATGAACGCGACATTGTGCAGAACTTTACTGGCAAGTTACAATAAACGTATGTATATAACAAATACTATCTTATGCATATGTACCTACATACAAACACTACATACTATAATTACCTACAAGTTTCAGCTTTATACCTGCCTAGCAGCTCAAAACAATTGAATTTAAGTTTTGTTATACTTGCGCAGCAGCTCAACAATTAAATTAGTACCCGAGTGCAATGTACAATACAATTTAAACCTATATTCCAGTAAAATATATATAAGTAAACAACAACAACCCATAATGTCCCACTGCTGGGCTCGGGTCACCTCCAAGAAGAGGGGTTAAGGCCATACGTCCCCACGCTGGCCAAGTGCAGGTTGGGGACTGGCAAGACAATGTGGTGGCTACGTTATTCTGTCGTTTGATGTTTTTAAGTCGCCCAAAGGCCTCCAACTAAGCTTTACGACTGTTATCATATAATAACAACCGGGACCGACTGCTTAACGTATCCTCCGAATCACGGAGAAGCTCATGGTAACATGCCACTAGCGGTCACCCATCCATTTACTGACCGCGCCGTCGTTGCTTACACTTGATGATTGTTTCTAATCACCAAGTGCAAATGGGCTATGAGCGCATCTGTACAATGTATAAGTTTCACCAAACAACAAGTAATTTACACAATAATTATACAATAATAAATGTCTTTGGGCAGGTACAATCTTATTGCAACTTATATTGACTGCCTCGTTGGTCTAGCGGTTGGCGTGTGCGATTGCTGATCATGAGGGCTCGGGTTCGATTCCCGGGTCGGACCAAATGTTTGTACGATCTACAAATATTTGTTTCGAAGTTTGGGTGTTTTCTATGTATAATATGTATGTATTTACAAAAAAAAAGTATAATATGTATTTGTATCAGTTGTCTAGTACCCATAACACAAGCTCTGCTTAGCTTGGGACTAGATGGCGTTGTGTGTTAGATGTCCGAAAAAAAAAAATTAAAGTTCCGTTAAAATCGGTCCATAAATAAATCGGTCTATATACAAAGCTTGGTGAACACGATGTCCCAAAATAATTAATCTCAAGTTTTGCAATAACCCAAACAATTCAAAATACTAATATAATTACTTATTCCTGAATACTTTAACTACTCAATAGTTATTTTATATTAACACTTATACAATGATACGGTGTGTCTCACACCACCTACCTACATTTGATTATTATGCAAGTACCCGAGATAACGTTAACCTTTAGTGCTCTAAATTAGCTATTTCTATGAAATCAAACTAATTGGACATTGGAACAGTTCCCTGCCTTTTCTAACTACGTTGCTGTCCTCTTTAGACTTTTTTACTTTAATCCTGTCCAGCAATGCTGCTTCCTTGGAGTAAGGAATTTTACAACCCTCTGAGGGCCCATGAGACAGAAGCACTCACAGATCAATCACCGATGGACAGTTCAAATTTGAGGCGTTACACCGTGTTAAAAGTTACATAAAAATATAATGTACTCACCTAGTGTCCGTGATGTGTATGTGTTTTTCTTTCTTTTCTCTTCGCTGCGGGGTACGACCATCAGCTAGCGTCATAACACATACATCACAACCGCTTTACTTCCCTAACAAGGTCGGGAGTCCTAACCCTAACCCTTTTATATTAAGGTAATACAATCAAACCGCGGCCGAACCATTTACGCAAGTTTGATCCTACGAGGCCGCTCTGAACGATTATCAGACGCTTCCGAAGCAGAATACACAATTCTCAATTAATAGTCTCCGACAGCCTTCCGCGTTCTCTGAACCGAGTTTATACAATGGCCGTTCCAACGGCTTCGAACAGTTTATTTAGCCTGTCAAACCACGATGACCATGAAAATCCTCATCTAGAGCTAAATACAATGAATTAAAAACACGACACTAATCGCCATTTTTCTAATAAAAAAAACTAGTTCCCAACCGATTCTAAACAGTTCAAACAAATTCTACCCGTAACAAAGACATGACATTTTACTTTGACATAACCAAAGAAAATGTCACCACAAATTACATTTGTCTTAGAGCATATATATATACGGAGGGGCATGACAACGGGACGGTACGTTTCTAGAGCGTATTTGGTATCGAACAACCGTATTTCGTTAATGTGACACATCTGTACATCGATACTATTTTTTTTTTTGTAAATGCCTACAGTTTTCCGTCGTCGTTAAGTATTAAACATTAAACGGTGACGTGGACATGCGTGATGTTGCTGGCTCTCCGCCCGATGCGGATGCTGAGCGACAGCGCGCTGTGTATAGTTACGCCCACAGATAAATCTCGATCTAGGAAAAAAGCCAGTAATAAATCTTATTGCGAATTGCGCTTCATTTCTCAGCAACGGAATGATATAATTACATGATTGCGGCTGCGCTCGGCAACCATCGCCACTGCTGCGCCACAGACTGAGGAGAGGAGGGAGCCAGTAGTAAGAGGGGGGACGCCTCTTACACATTCTGCGGACTATTCTTTTTGCCAAGTTTGATATGAAAGATATTAAAGTTATTATGTAAAATATATAATGTGCTTCATATTTCTTTGTCTCGTTAAGTTTTATTCACGATTAAAAATACAGTTGTGAAGATTTTTGATTCCGCTTTAACAGAAACAGACTTTAACCTCCACCCGGATGGAGGCTAACAGCAGGCTCTGAATGCAAGTCGCTCTACAAGTGCTGCTCTCCCGCAAGCCGCGGTCGGCGCGCGTCTCGTGCAGCCGTGTCTTGACCGCCTCATGGTCGTGCGTTTGTTCAGGTCACTCACTCCGTTTTAATTAGTCCTAGCTCTTTATTACCGGCGCGATACAGTGTCGGGCGGCTATTATGATACGGCTGTACGCGCGCTGTCCACGCCTTATCTACAAATAAGTATCTAAGATTGTCAGCCAACAAATTTGAAAGTCCTGTTCGGGCTCACACAAAGATAATCTCTAAATTATGATCGGGCGCGCGGGCGCATATATCTTTAATTAACATCGCAGGGTGCGGGGGCAGTGCGGGGGGGGGGGTATTGGAGGAGCCTGATCGATTGCGCCTGCGCACCACTGCCGCCGCCCAGCTCTTAATTGACAGCATCGATTACGAACATTGCTTATCTTCAAACACGTCTCATAAATGTGAGAACTCCATACTTCATGCCTTTGTTCGAACCACGTAATTGTTTTATTGACAAATTACTTATTTGATGTTATGGTTTTCTGTTCACTGTCAGTAAATATTATCACTATTGACGTGATCCGGCGCGCGTCGTCCGTTATGTTGATTAGCACACGAGGGTCGGATGAAATGACCGCGTGTCTCGTCCAGATTGCAGAACTCGTAGGGGACGCTCGTGTTACAGAATGATTGTGTACTTTTAATATATAACTATCTCCGCTATAACGTCGTGTACGCATGAATTAAACAATAGTTAACAAATGAGATACAAGTGGCCTCAAACAATGGCATGCGCACAAGTGTATTAAGCGCCGACGGCCCCCTCGGGCTATCTCCACCGCAGAGCCGGGTGACAAGGACGAGGGCGCATTGTCCGACGCGACTCATCAGGGATCGCGTCCCGAGATCGCTAATTGCGAACAAATACGTGATTAGTGCAGGGCTATGGTTAATTACATAAGCGTGGGGTGAGTAGGTACACGTGGCCGCTCTCTTAGCTTAGTGCACTAAATAAATATATTCAGACATCTAACACACAACGCCATCTAATACCAAACTAATCAGAGCTTGTATTATGGTTACTAGAAAATAGATATATATCTTTGTATAACTGTTGTTTCCCAATAAGTCAATCTCTTGTAGTGGAGATATGTGAACACAACATGCCACGACTCACGGGGAAGAGGGTTCTGTGTAGCATAGGGAAAAGTAAAGTAATTACGTCTTTAGTTACTAGTTAACTAAATTAATAATCTAATACCTTTAAACGAGCAATTTTTGTAAATTATGTACCAGAAATGCCTTAGTTATTTTGTTTTGTATTCCAAGTAAATAAGTATTTTCTATTGTTATTTATGATCACCCTGAGCAACAAACATTGTTATTTTTAATAATAAAAATACGATATTTTAACTGCAGGAGTAGTGATAAGAGTAGTCCGTACAGGTACATCATGTTATTATGTCCTATCTTAGCTATACTCTAACTCTCTCTAATAAGCCATGTGTCCCGCTGCCCACTGCTAGGCTCGGCTCTCCTCTAAGGAGAGGGTTAAGGCTATAGGTATTTTAGTCGATCGTTAGTCACTTAAAGAGTTTATGAACAATATTTCACAGTTGTTTATTGCATATTTGTAACATATCTATACATACGCTCGCTTGCCAACTCTGTTACAAAAAAAATCTGCTTTCATCGATTTCAAACGCAATAAGACAATCGATTTATTAAGTAGTATGTACTAAGACGCGTCATAAGGCGACTGGTCCAACGTGTCCGGGAGATTCGTTCGTCGGAACATCACCGCGGTCGTCGTCATCGTACCGTTTACACGAATAACTTATAGCTCCAATTACTGTCAGACCATTCTTCCGATCGTCAGATAGTTAACTTGAAACAAATATACTGGCAAAATTATCGCTCGTGATGGAATGTGATCTTCACATCAGCGATGGCACCGTGAGCTCGTGGCTGTTCGAGAAACAGTGAGGGGATGCGTAGCTTCAGTTGACAGCTCTGGCTGAACTAAGCACTTACCTAATGTAAGCCATATTTATAGAAATTGATAGTTTGCTGTTTTTGTCATGTTACTTATTACCAAAGTTTAAGTGATTATCGCCGCCCATGGACACCTGCAACACCAGAGGCGTCACAAGTGCGTTGCCGGCCTCAGGGGGGGGGGGGGGGGGGGCAAGTTGGGAGGGATCGGGGTATGGGCCTCCAGTATCCTCACTCACACGGTGAAACACAGCGCAAGCACTGTTTTACACCGGTTTTTTGTGAGGCCGTAGTATCACTCCGGTCGGCTGCCATGTAGGTAGGTAAATAGTATTTTTCTTTTATTGCTTGTTCAATCTTGAAAGAAGGCCACGCAACCTCGTTTGCGTCTTCTATTACCCGTGGTGTGGTGTTATAAAGTGCTCCAATCCTTAAAAATAGACATAATATGTTGTCGTGGTCTTTTTCTTAAACTGAAACAATTCTATCCTACGTTGTATTTGTGAAACTTTAACCTTTTACGTAGCGCACGCAATGGAAGCTTTCAAAAGGAATATTTTCTCTCGTTATGCAATATTTCTCATTGATACTCCGCTCCTATTCGGCGTAGCGTGATGATGCCTTTAACCTTTCTCGATAATTGGGCTATTTACATTGGATAACTGAAATTATTTTAAATTCGATTGGTACTTCCTCTCATTAGCGCATTTAAACAAAGAATTATTCAGCTTTATAATATGTATTAGTATAGATTTTGATTTGTTACGATTATATATCACCATTTAGCCCATTAATGAAATTATTGTATCGGAGCGGTATGATGAAATAAACAAAAGATTGGAGGATATAGAGGTTGAGAAAAAGAAAAACCTTGCGTATATTAAAACTATGGAGACGAAAATTGAGTTCTTGGAAGGTAATACCCGTAAGACAAGTATTGAATTAGGAAATGTTCCTCAACAACAACACGAGTCGAAGGACAACCTAGCTGAGATAGTACAGGAGGTGGGTTCTGCATTAAACATAAAAATACATATGGCGGAAATAAAAGATGTTTTTCGATTAAAAAGCACAAAAACCCGGACTCCACCAATAACTGTGCGCTTTACATCGGTACTCACTAAGGAAAAGGTCCTGGACTCGATGAAGAAGTATAAAAAGGATAAAGGGATTAATCATCTTAAAACTTCGGAGATCAAACTGAAAGGACCTAGCTTACCAATATACATATCTGACAGCTTAATGCCGCGATCTAGAAGGTTATATGCGCTTGCTCGAGAGTTTGCAAAATCACACGGATTTAAATTTTGCTGGACCACGCATGGTAATGTTTATCTGAACAAGCGGGAAGGCTCTAAATCGGTTCGTATCGATTCAGAGTCTGATCTGGAGACCTTGAGGTCTGCTATATGACTGTATCTTTTGTTTTTCATACTGAAGTGCTCTATTTGTTTTGTGATTGTTTGCATGCATTTATATCATATTCCCAATGTTATGAACTTCAATATATGCATCTTAAGCTTTTATATAAATATAGTAAAAATAGTATGGTACCCGTATCCGCTGGGGTTCGTAGCGTACAACTTCAAGTTCTTAGCTGTAAATGTGTATCATACTGTTCTTCGTTTAAGTAACTTTCCCATTTTTTGTAAAGCTATAAAACCTTTTGGTTTTATGTCGACTAAACAAACATGTACACACTTTTATTTCACATATTTACACAAAAACAAAATACAACTAACACTTACACTTTTCTTCACGTGCACACACAATTTAAATACATATCTGAATATCAATTATACATCATACACTTCTCACAACTACAGCCTATTTACACAATATAACACTTTGATTGACAGAAATACTCAAAATTACATATACAATTTTGTTCACTTTAGTTGCAAATCGTTACACTTATGTGTGACACTTAATATTAATAAAGAATATTGCACTCTAGACTGATTCATGAATATTTTCAATACACCTGGGCTTCATAAAATGCAGACCTTATCTTGGAAAATTCGATGGCACACGCGAAATAATTATTGACCTTGACGACCTACGCATTGCTGACTCCGCAGCCTGTGAAATAGACAACTTTAAAAATATAATAACAAGACCTAGCTCCCTTATTAAGATATTTCACTAAAATATTCGAAGTATTTCACGTAATATACCAAGTTTACAGACGTTACTTCATAGATCTGAAATAGACTGGGATCTCATTGTTCTCACTGAATGTTGGCTACCACGAACCCATTATATACCAGTGATGGAAGGGTATAACTTTTCTCAAACTAAAAATAACATTACTCAAAATGAAGGTATTGTCGTATACTATAAGAAAAATATTACCATAACAGTTGAAGAACCACCTATTGCTGAATGTAACTGCATTATGTTAAAAATTAATAATAGCATTACAGTCCTAGCGATCTACAGACCTCCTGGCTATAAAAACCCAAATAACTTCTTACAATCACTTAATAGGTTTCTTCTTACAATCTCTAAACACCCAAATATAGCGTTGATAGGTGACATTAATATTGATATTTCACACAATAACTCCGATTCTAATTATTCTACCTATCTTAACCTTTTAGCATCACACGGTATGTTGCCTGCGCATTCTATACCAACTCACAATAAAACTTGTCTGGACCATGTTATATTAAAAACGTGTCTTACAGCTTCTTGTTACGTCGCAGAAACCTCCATCACTGATCACGATTCCTTAATAGTAACATTTAACCAAAAGAATCCCCAAAATGTAATACATAAAATTAGAAAACTCATTGACTACGACACTTTGGATAAGGATATGAGAAGTTTAAATTATACTGACATTTATTTAAAACCAGATGTTAATGTTGCTACCTCGCTGTTGATTACTCTGCTTAGTAATACAATAACTAAAAATACTAAAACATACAAAGTGCCTAATCGCAAAGTAGTTCGTAAGCCCTGGTTGACACCAGGATTGTTGAAATGTATGAGAAATCGAGATAAACTTCACCAGAAAGCCAAAAAACACCTTGACAATGAAGTTATAGTTACTACGTACAAAAGATATAGAAACTTTACTAATGAACTACTCAAAAAAGTCAAGATAGCACACGATAAGAATGAAATAAAAATGGCCTCCAAGTCAGGTAACAAAAAATTATGGAGTACTATAAAATCTATCACCCATACCACCAAACAACATAGCCAGGCAACCGAGCTTTTAGATAATCTGCACCCGTTAACATCTATAAACAGAGTCAACACATTCTTTACTAACATTGGCAAGAATTTGTCGGAGGCTTGCCCCCCTAATGATAATTGTATGTTACCGCCAATAAAATCATTTCAGGGTTCTTTTGTGATGCTTCCGACAGATGGTGCAGAGATTGAGTCACTTATTCTTGGTTTGAGGAGTGATTGCACCAGCGGATGTGACAATATTTCATCCACTTTCCTTAAAAGATACAGGGAGTTCCTAGTCCCTGTACTCACATACATTTTTAATCTTGCTATTAATACTGGTAACTTTCCCGATGCCTTTAAATTAGCAGAAATTCATCCTATTCACAAGAGTGGAGACAGAGACCTAGTTGATAACTACAGACCTATTTCCATACTCCCAACTCTGTCTAAAATCTTGGAAAGGATCATTAACAATCGTCTAATTGGGTATTTGGAGTCCAACTCATTACTATCGCCCTCACAGTATGGATTTCGATGTGGGCTGTCAACTAGTGATGCGGTACACGATCTAACTGATTTTATAGTGACAAAATTGGACAGTAGTAAAAAGGTAATTGCAATATTTATAGACTTGGCCAAGGCTTTCGACACGGTTTCTGTGCCACTCTTGTTGCGTAAATTGGAGAAACTCGGAATCAGAGACACCCAACTAGATTTGTTATCCGACTACCTTACGAACCGATTCCAACGGGTTAAAATAGGTGATTGTGTCAGTACCGATCTCCCTATTGAGCATGGGGTTCCACAAGGGAGTATACTTGGTCCTACATTATTCTTAACATACATTAATGACCTCTGCGATCTGAGCATTCCTGGTGGGAGGATCGTCTCTTTTGCCGATGACACAGCTCTTTTATTTGAGGCAGACTCGTGGTCGGAGGCCTTCAATCGGGCGCAAAAAGGACTCAACTTGGTATTTGCATGGCTTAAACATAATAAATTGAGACTCAACGTTGATAAAACTAAATATATAACCTTCTCTCTAAACACTCAAAATTTACCTCAATCTGACCGATTCACGCTAAGAGTTCATTCCTGTGAAAATTTACATTCTGTGACATGTACTTGCCCAAAACTCACCCATACTAAAACCATTAAGTACTTAGGTATCATTGTCGACAATAAACTTAACTTCCATTCCCATATAGACTTGCTTACATCTAGAATACGTAAATTAATTTTTATTTTCAAAAATCTACGCCATGTGACTGAATTCAACATTATAAAAACTGTTTACTATGCCCTTTGTCAATCTTTGTTAACATATGGTATAACGATATGGGGTGGAGCACATAAAACTGTCATGCTCAATCTTGAGAGAGCCCAAAGAGCAGTAATAAAAGTGAGTAAATTTCTACCATTTTACTACCCAACTAAGGATCTTTATGAATCTTGCGGGTTGTTATCCGTTCGTCAGCTTTTTGTTTTGAAGATCTTGCTTCGAAAACATTCACACCTTCAGTATGACCATGGTGTTGCTGTGAATAAAAGACGAAGTTATGCTGTGTGCCCAAGTAGACGAATTAGGACCACGTTTTCACAAAAACACTATGAATTTCTTGGATCTTACCTATATAACAAAATTAACCGAATTTTATCCATATATCCCCTAACTAGACACCAATACAAGATAGCATTATCCCAGTGGCTGCAGTCCTTGGATTATGAACAAAGTGAAAGGCTGTTGGTTATACCTTCGTAAATACATATCTTATGCACTTAACACCATACCTTCACACTCACCTATATACACACACACACACGCACACACGCACGCACGCACACACACACACACACCCACACATGCACCCACACACTCACACATGCACCCACACACTCACACATGCACCCACACACATACATAAGCTCATGTACTCCACAAATAGACAGATACTCTCATAAAAGCACACATTTTTAAGCATGCATGCTGCACTCTTCTCTTTTGTATTGTACTGGCAGTTTATCTTATTGATTCTGTGTAAAATTCTATATGTTCGGGATGGGGCCTGGAGGTCTGTCACACAGGGGTGACCCTAGTATAGACTCCAGTCTCTCACAAAGAAATGTTGTTTTGTAATCTATTGTGTATATTGATCCTTTGTGATGAGAGAAATAAATACCTTATTATTATTATTATTATTATCTTAATTTTTATTATACTAGCATATAGTGTAAACAAACCAATCTTGCAACATTTTCATAGAAATAAAGATTAAACATGAATATATTCGTTTTACAATTTATGATTGTAACTATCTGGTACGTTTGGTTTAGTTCCTGTTTAGTCCATCAATATACACCCATGTAATTGTTTACCAAATATAGAAGTTTTAAATTTGATAATATGTTCGCCAATGGGCCAGACCCCTCTACCACTGTACTATTCTATACGGGCAAGCCTCTGCTTCGATCGCTTCGCGTAGTCTTAACTACGGGGACATTAGTAGCCGACTACTACCAGTAACTGTTCGATGTAAGTCAAGTACACGCAAAGCTTTTAAAAATTTTGTAACTCGACTCACCACTTCCTAAGCTTGCTCACTGATCTTTTACGCCAGGAATTATTGCTAATACGTATAGCTACAGCCGGGTACAGTCATGGCGCGCTGGTGTGGCCAATTTGAATGGCGGGCGTGCACGTCACGGTCCTGAAGGTTCCACGCGAGCCGAATGCGAAATTCAAGATGGTGGAGCTTTTAAAGTTTCAGGTTTCAGGCTTATTGTGTTAAGCGGCGCGTGCGTTGTGCGTCCAGCGGCGGCCAATGGTAGCCGGCTCTCGGTGTGATTGGTCACCATTGTCCGCTGGCCGATTGTAATCGATTTCGCGGTCAATTTGTTTCGCAAGACGCCGCGATAGCGGCTATCTGTGCAATTAGAACGTCGCTACTTAATCGAGGCACGGGAACAATGGACGCTTCCCAGAGTTACGAAATACTTTAGATTAAGTAATTTGTACTAGCGCACCCGTTACTGAGCGGGCCCGTAGCCAGTTGCACAATAGGCCCGTGTTTATACTCGGATCATTAAGAGCTCTCTTCACAATAAAATGTTCGGTGCAATTACGCGAAGGAGTCGGTTCAAGTTATTCGCGAGCGGTCCGGGCGGAATGCGTTCGTTGGCCGGAGCGCGGCGGGTGCGCGCGCGCATCCCACCGCGGCCGAAACAAATCAACGTCACGCGCTGATGTCTCAACATAAATCATTGTTTTTTGAACAAAACGAATTAAAACAGCTTCACAGTTTCAAATCTCATTATAAAGCTACGGTGAAAGTTTAACAAAATGATGCATCTTAAACTTGATGTAATTTATTAATCCCCTCGTGGGTCAGGGGCGCCGTGTGAAACGAACTGAATGGCGTCACGCCACTGCCGTGCCGCGGCCGCGCCGTACTATTGTGTGCCTTGAAACTCTAATATACAGATCTATATCCTCATACACCTTGCTAGATGTGTTTGTTTAAGCAGCAACTCTTGTTTGGCCCAGTACAGAAGGCTCGTTACTGCGCATGCGTTTCATTCTTTACGAAAATAATAGGAGTTTAATTAAAAGCACTCACAGACAAGAGCATACGTATTGTATGCGAGACGATTTAATTATCACGGCGAGCTCCCCGCGGCTGCGCGGGCGCAGGTTAATGAGCAATCGCACGGTGAACAGAGCGCTGAGACGCGCACAATAGCTGATTGATTGTGTTTGCATTGACACCTGACACACGCTGATGCGCGAGCTTGTTCCTGTGGCACAGCGCTTCTCGCTGAATACACACGGACGCAATACACCACCACACTGGCCGGGTTTCAATAAAGCATTTAAAAATATACATTGTGTGGTTGATTAAGTGGCTGCGCTTTCTAAACGCTCCATTCATAGCTCAAACGTTGCAGCAATCAAAGGAAGTGCTTGTTAGCTCATGTCATATATAACGATATAAGGCTTCGTATTCTGAATTAGAGGCTTGAATAGGTCGGCCGAAAGGTTCAGTCAAGATCATTATCATATTCGGCTAACAAATATTGCAAAACATGGACCTCCCACAGAGAGCGTTACACCGAGCGATGCCGTGAGATACGAACCTCTTCGTGTAACCGCTCGGCTCCGAGATCAATAGGTATACAGCTTCGACCTCGAGACACTTACATTTTAAAAGATTCCTTCCACTATATTTTACTTAATATCGTACCTACCACTTACAATTAGATACTAAGTATTTGATAATCTATCCTAATATTATAAAGCTGAAGAGTTTGTTTGTTTGTTTGAACGCGCTAGTCTCAGGAACCGTTAGTCCAATTTGAAATAGTATTTCAGTGTTAGACAGACTATTTATCGAGAAAGGCTATATATCATCATGCTAAGATCAATAGGAGCAGAGCACCAATTAACAAAGTTTCAAAAAAAGGGGAAAAAATGAACGTGGGACACCTAGTTAATTATAACTGTTACACTGCTAGCACTATAGTTAACAGTGCTGCTTTGTCTCCCTGAACACTGGAGAGTATTTACAGGAGAGGAGGCTACGAGTACGGGGTGAGTTATGTGCTAGGAGGTCAGTATTAAAATCGCCCATGATATATTAACAATTATTTTTGAATACCTCTGATTTGCCTGACGTTTCGACTAGGTGGTCACAGGCAGACTGAAAAAAAAATCGCCCGTGATGACGTGGTGTAAGTATTCTGACCCTAATTGGCAGCAGGAAGGAAGTAATCTACCCCTAGTAAAACATCCTTTGAGAAGTATTCAGCGGCAATACAAGGATCAGAAGTAGAAGAGAGAACCTTAGAAAAAGTATCTACTATAAATATATATGTAAAAATCAGGCAGTAAATAACGTAGACTTACTATTTTTCGTCTTTACTATCTATATCTATACTAATATATAAAGCTGAAGAGTTTGTTTGTTTGTTTGTTTGTTTGAACACGCTAATCTCAGGAACCGCTGGTCCGATTTAAAAAAATCTTTCGGTGTTGGATAGCCCATTTATCGAGGAAGGCTATAGGCTATATATCATCACGCTAAGACCAATAGGAACGGAGCACCAATGAAAAATGTTTCGAAAACGGGGGAAAATTTTCACGCTACGGGCAATAGAAGACGCAAACGAGGTTGCGTGGGTCGGCTAGTGTGTTATAAAGCTGAGCTGTCTGTTTGATTGAACGCACTAAAATCTCAAATGTAATAGTAGTTACTGCACTCGCTATATTTAGTATATTTCGAGACAACCTTCAACGATGTCAGCCTGCGCGTGTTTGCCCGCTTGGGTCGTTTTGTTCTACACGAAGAGCACCTATCCCGCTCAAGGTCACGCGCGGTGAGTAGGTACCCTATACATTATGGCTTGGCACCAAATAACTAACTGAGGCTCTATTCGTGTATTTGGTACAACTATAGATACGTACGAAATTGAAAGAATTATCCTCCAAATCCTAACTGTTGAGGAGTTGTACCTTCCATCATCAGTTTACCTAAATAACTTGAAAGAAAACGAGTAACGATAACATACATACACATAACATCTAAAAATGAATCTTCAAACTCTTTCATCATCACCTCATCATCATAAAATGACGACTACCAGGTATAAATACTGCAATAGCTTTAGAAAATATATGAAAAACATAGTACGTGCCTAAGAAATTTGAGGGTTTCTTTCGATTTCCTTGAGACCCCATCACCGGATCTTGATGTAGTGGCTATAGGATCACACGGGGAGCATACCCTTTTGAATACAAAAATATTTTTTTAAATCGGTCCACAATTGACAGAGTAATCAGTGTACATACATAAAAAAAAGAAAAAATACTAATCAAATTGAGAACCTCCTCCTTTTGAAAGTCGGTTAAAAACCAAGCAGCCTAAGTTACGCCTTATATCATAAGCTATCTGCCAGTGAAAGTCCCGGTAAAATCGGTCCAGCTGTTCCAGAGCTGCTTAGCCGAAACAAACAGACTGACAGACAATTTTTTAACTAATTGATTTCTAACCGAATTTCAAAAGAAGGAGGTTCTCAATTTTTCGATCGTGTTGTATACTCTCATAGACTGTTAATTTGAAATTTCAAACATACACTTCAATTTTATTTATTGCACAAGTGAGTGAAAGACTAAACACAGTGTGAGATACTAGTTAATATAGTTTTACAGCGAAGTTTTTTTTTGAAACAGTGGGAAAATTAGCGAGGCCCGCCTTTTAGGTTTGATGTGGTTTAAAGTTTAAGTATGGTACATTAGGGCTAAAGCTGCGGTAAGTAGTTCTTTGTTCGTTCTTCCCTTGACTCGCGATGTATGAGGATGTGTGCATTACACATTAATATTTTGGCAAGCACCTGCATCAAGGACCGCTTGATCAAAGCGGTTCCGGGAATCACTGTGCCACGTCCCATGCATTGCTTCGACAAGTGCACACACGATCAAAGCGGAACACAAAAAGCCTGACGTCTGCTGTCGTCGGTAATTAACTCTCAGCCTTCGATATAATTAGGAGGTGCGCTCGGCGCTGGGCGGCGGCGGCCACCGGCGAGTTGTCTTGTAAGCCTTCATTGTAACCGAACTGTTCAATTAACTCTCTTCCTACTACTATTTAATTACCCACTGGTATTTTACGATGTATCATTAACATTGTCCAAACACTTATTATAGAAACTTTATTTAAATTATAACCATTGTATTATCAAAATACGAGTATGTGATCCTTTGATTACGGTTAGTGTAACTGTAAGATCACACTCTAGAATCAAAATATATTTTTTTTGGGTAACCTCATTGTCGCCATTAAAGAAGTGCTGCGTGGTCATAGAGTTTGTGTGGTGTAAGCAACAAACAAAAGACATGAAGCTAAGAAGAAACATTAAATATGTAGACACAAAGGATAGACTATGACTCGTGTAGTGTGGAGTAGGCATAGTTTTCAACAAATCCATAAAAGATCAACCAACAGTGTATATGTAGTTTTGCGTACGAATGGACATTTCACGGTTGACAAGTCAGTTAAGGTTTAGAAACTACCGGTTTTGTAAGAATCGAGGGAGAGATAAAGTAATGAATAATGTGAGAGAGTTTGTGCTCAGCGACGTGTCTGATGTAAACGTGTGTAAGACAACGATCTGATCTGATACCGCGATGAGCTGTTCACTGCAACATTATAGGAGCTGCTCGATGTGGGTGTTACACAAGTGCTTACCTAATGTGGAAACAGTGCGGGACGTTGCCGCCTCATCTAACTTCTTAGTACTGAACTCCCCGCAACTGGAGGATGCCTCAGTCTTGGTGACACCGTACTCGCAATCACCACTATCACGGTAGAGGTGTTCGAGCTTTACAACACCTTTATCATTATTACTCTACAAACAATAATCCTGAGCGATTGTCAAACTGTTATCTACTTACATTGAAATTAGTAGATAGTCGAAGCAATTTTTGATGAGTTCTAACTTTTTACCCGACTACGGCAAAGCCAAAGGAGGGTTATGACACTTACTTGTACAAATTTTATAATTCAAATATATATATATATATATATTATTAGGTAATATTTGTCCGTATTTATTTGAAAAGAGGCGCTCATAGCCCAGTTCCACTCGGTGATTAGAAACAATCAGTGAGGGTAAGCAACGACGACACGATCAGTACCTGGATGGGTGACCGCTGGTGGCATATTACCATGAGCGTCTCCGTGATTCGGAGGGCACGTTAAGAAGTCGGTCCCGGCTGTTATCATATGATAACAGTCGTGAAGCTTATTTGGAGGCTTAAAAAAACCAACAGCAAGATTACATAGCCACAACGTTGTCTTGCCAGTCCCCAACCCGCACTCAGCCAGCGTGGGGACGTATTATTAACCTTTTCCTGAGAGGAGACCCGAGCCCAGCAGTGGGATGTTATGGATTTTTGATGATTTGAAAATTGTTATAGGAGTTTCTATGGCATTTAAAAATATATTTTGCAAAGAAATTCATATTATAACGGCACCAAAACAATTGAAATTAAAAAAGTAAAAATTAAAACCCAAATACGACAGAAAACGACGCTGAAAAGTATGAAAAAAATTTGGAAAGCCGTAGTCATGCGTTGTTGTCGCCGTTTTAGTCATAAAAATGTACCAAAACTCTACATCCTACTAATCCTATCAATCCCGATGTTATTCCTGCTAACATTATAAATGCGAAAGTTTGTGAGGATGGATGAATGTTTGTTTGTTGACTCCTCACGCAAAAACTACTCAGCGGATTTAGATGAAAGTTTAATGTGTAACATCAGAATAATATAAAGGCTAAAATTTATTACGGTTTTTGTGCTATTTTGCCATAATCATAACGCCCACTATGAGGTAGCGCGCCGCTGGAGTAGAGGTGTGGCCTATGCAATTTTCATTATATAGGTGTCGATGCAAAAGTAGCTCTGTTCCATATGCTTTCACGGCTATACCGCTGCTCTGAATTTATTGAACTTTAGGATGGAGATACTTGTCTTTGATTCTTGAGAGACTACTATACCGACAACCGCAGGCAAAAGCCAGTTTGTATATAAATACTTTTGGGTGGTCGCGTGAGCCAGCTTTAGCGATTGTTTGGCTCCTCTCTAATAAAACAACAATATCGATAGCGTAACCGAGTGCTTGCTGCGATTAGAGCCGGTGCGCGACTAATCGCACGACAGTGCCCGTCAGAAACAGTAGCGGGCGTGATTGACACTACAGGCTCTACAGCGGCCATCACTCCAAGCGTAGTCGTCTAATTAAGTTAACACTGAATGCTTCGCCGTTCCGCTTCTACTGTCTTCTTATTGTTAAGCGTGAAGTTGTCTATAAGTAGTCATCGGCAGTGAGTCAACTGATATTTGTAATATGGGCAAATAATTCGCTTCGGTGTTGTTGATATTCTTATGTGTAAATATGGCACCGAAACAGCTTTTATCAAATATCCACCTGTCTAGCTTCTTATAAATACCTATCCTTTGTACGTACAGTATATCGAGGCTTAAAATGTTGTTTACATATAGAAAACATTGTAAACGTTAGTATAAATCGTAGTATGTAATGTATAATGTTGTAGATATTTTTAACATGATAGTTCACAAGTTGGCGAGCGTCGCGACACGACGGATCCAGGCGTTGATTACATTTAATTACGAGTCAAGAGATCAAACACTTGTTTTTGCGCATTAGTTCCGAACTTGATTGTTGACTAAACTGTGTTAAATTACTGTTACATATCAACTGGGTTTTTTCCGACACACATGAACAAGTAACCTCATCGCGAATATGTACGTGTGGGTGGGTCGTCGACCGGCGCATCTCATTAGCTCGCGAGTGTTCGCTCTCTGGCGCATTTGCTGTGAGCGGCTGATTGGACGCGAATTAGGAAACCACTGCGCCAGCGCAGGCGCTAGGTAACGGCGCAAAGTAATGCACAGGGTTGCAACGAATTTACAGTCTTTTTAAAGGGGAAACTGATATAGTACAAACCATTGCGGAAGCACTGTACTTTTAGAAGTGACAAGTTATTTAACTTGTTATTTACTTGTTATTACAAGTTATTGTATTAGCCACTGCACTGCTGTATATATCGTGGTGTTCACATGTCACATAGATAGGTAGGTGACTTATGAACAAAGTACAAGCTTTAATTGAATCAAATGATCAAGGTTGATAAACATTGCTGGCACGGTACAGGACATAAAATTGTATAAGGAGTATTTCTTTTGGTATATTCAGTCATATTTTTATTAACAAAACGTCTAGTAATGTATGTCGATTTGAGGATCTATTGTTTGATCTAAACGAGGAACTGCAGCAAGTGTGAGGAAGCCAGCGCGCAGTAGCCCTGCGCTCGCCGCTGTCCAAGTTAACTCACGCACGCATTGCTGCACAGTCCGAGCGCTAAATTAAACTTCACATTTCTTGTTTATACGTGTGTTGCGGTACCTAATCTGTCCAGATTGCAGTTGGATATCTAGCGGAAACCTATGTCTTTTCTGTTGCCCACTTAAAAAGTCATTACTCTTTAATGTTCTATTAACAATCCAAATGACTGATGAATACCTTTAAACAAGCAATTATATATTATGTAATCTTATTTTCGAAAACGTCTCCATTCTCCAACGATTTTCATGAAATTTAGTGTCCAGGGGGTTTCGGGGACGATAATTCGATCTAGCTAGGACTCATTTATTTATTGAAAATTAGTCAACCGAGCAAGGCTCGGTCATCTATCCATCGGTACTGATCATTATGAAGATTATTACACCATGATTAAAATTGTAATTTAACGTATTTTGTTTTGCAATTGCGTAGAAATAACAAAAAATATGTCTTTGAACTTATCAGTTTACTGAAGAATTCTCAATAGTAGAGTTCATGTGCAGGTAGCAAAATGTCGCATCGGTGTCAGGCGTCAGGCGTCAGGGTGCACTAATGGGCTGTGCGCGCGCATGTTTCCGCGCCGTGACGGCCGAGGCGTCTCGTCCCGCGCACGCTTATGTCCGACTCACCACACAGCATCTGCTACTAATTGTCACGAACTAAAAAAAAACATTCTCTATTCGGAATCGACCATCACGATCACTATCGTATTTTATAGTTATTTTAAACCAAGTATGGTAACTATGTAATTTTAATTTTATAAAGCACCAAGCAATAAACACTAACTAGGACAAATTTAAGTTAAATTTTAAATATTGCAAAGGACTGTAACGACAAATGGACGAAGTTGGAAGCACTTACAACAACAAACTTCTGTAGAACATTACAAGTCGCGACACGAAACATATTAGAAATGCTCTCGATTCACACTAATCGGATTTGCTTCTGATTGATATATCCTGTTCATGATAAATTAAGCTAAATAAAACTTTCCGATGTACCTACTGGAGTTACGCAACATGTTGATGAAATTTGTTTCTAATCAGTTGAATTTACAAATGATGTTTTCATATTTAATCACGATTAATATCAATTATGTTGTATCGATTAAAGCTAGTGAACAGCTATGATATTTTACGGAACAGTGACGGAGAAAGTGCGTTTTTAGATATAATTGGGCCCAGTAACCAACACGTCCACTTGGATAAATAGCGGCTCAAGAATAAAGTAACGAATGAATTGAATAATCCTTTGAAATATTTCAGATCAAACAAAATAAGAGCGTTCCGTTATTAGCTACGTGATCCCACACTTTCTTTGAATTCAATAAAATAGTTTCAAATGTAAGTTGTGCCAGGTACCGCCTCATCCTTATGAATAGTCTTACTTTAAGTGTTTTATTTTTAAAATTATAATGAACAGGCATCTAGAAATACTGTTCAAATTTTCAAGATCTAGATCCAGAGGAGGTGGATCGCACATTTCCGTTAAAGTGCTTGTGCACATGGACATGTTCTAGTTTAATTATCCGCGCGGAGGCTGCGGCGCGGTGCTCGGCACACACACACATTTGTTATTTCCGTGCACTCACGCACCCACACACTGCCCGCACCACCACACGTAATGAAACTGTAGGTTCACTGCCAATGTTAATGGGAAATTCAAAACCATCATTGCTGGTAAGTAGTTACTGACACTGTTCAACCTTTATTGTCAGATTCAATTCTCGGGTCAACTAAAGACTAATTGTGTTTACTTGTTAATTTATTATTAACAGTATACACAATAACTTAAGTTAACACTCACACTACATCGACTGCCATTTGGTTTTTTTACCATTGTGTTTGGAGTGTTAAGGATTCTTCGCGTGGTGACGGATTTAGAGTATGCAGTGCTACCACCCCTAAACATCCCGAGGGTGTAGCAAGTGCCAATTTAAGGAGTAAAACAAGACAACATCTCTGCAAAGAGAATGGATAACTTGAAACAAAGGGTGGCTGGAAACAAAGTTAAAACAAACGTATAGGTCAAAACCTCCTGACTAAGCAGAGGTCTATGTCGAACAGTTGATGATGACGTAATGTGGGTGAATACCTCAATTATTGAACGTATCTGTCTGTTGCACCCACAATACCGTCTCGTCAAAAAACTTGTAAGGTAAAGGAAGTATCACGAACTCCTTGGCAGTACTGTTTTTTATTTACGACACGCTTGCTTTAGAACCCAGACTGGAGAGATCTGGTAATTTGCTACTATGATTTTTCTTGTGTACTTTGTACTATTTCAAAATTCTTTTTATGGGCAAACATTTTAAAAATTAATTAAGATTGCGCAAAAAACCAGTAAATATTGACATCGTCCGCGTTGGCGTCGCTTGGAGATTGATGATCGCGTTTGATATTATCTTTAGACGGACGGATGGACTGACCGACTGACACACTGTCTCGGCACTGACCGGTAACACTATCTGTCAATAATGGGCACATTCACTTGGTTTGACGTGAAATTAAGCTTAACTGCTATTAATCATCAATGTTCACTAAACATTTCTAGACATTTATTGGTACTACATTAAACCGACATTTGATAAAATACAATATTAAGAAACTCAGTTTTCTAGTAATGTTTTAAATATGAATTTTATATCTGTTAGAAGTAATTATTTATAATAGCAGTCGGCTCTCAGTATGATTTGCATTGAACAGCCTAAGCAATCACACACTGTCACAGTTGTAAGAAGTTATTGTATGAATAATTTGATCTCTTCAATGTAGCAACAAACATACAATGCAGTTTCAGCAGTGATTAGCTGTATCTATTTCTTCATATTTACGAATTACATTGTTTCAGAAAATAACGATAGTTAGTTGAACAATAATTGCAAGCGATAACACCACCACTCTTTGTGTACGCCTACTTAATCTAGTTTTGTAGCGTGCCTGTCAAATATTCATTGCGTATCCATGTTTGTAGTAAAAATGTGAACAGTGAACAATTGACATATAGGCACTGAAAATCTGATCTCTCTACGCTTCTTGAAGGTTTCCTAAACGCAAGTGAGGAGTAATGGCTTATAAACACGATGATTCACGTTGAAACGACTCAGCTGCAACGTCATAACCAGGCTCGGTTAGCGTCTTTCCCGTCGCATAATTAATGTATCAGTTAAAAACTTTATTAGTAACAAATAGAAGATGAAATATTTAAGATAGATAAGATGTAAAACAAAACATTTCTTCACACAACTTACTTCACTTAGATATCGTACATACATATAACAAGTTCTTAAGAAGCACCTCCAGCAAGTATTAAGGTTCACTCCATTGCTAAGTATACAGATACATTTTCGTCAGTTTTTTTATCATATTCGTGAAAAATCGTTAACCAATTTTTTTTAACTACACTACCTTAGGTACTTCCTCTATGAACTCAATATTTACTTGAATTTTTTTTCGGACATCTAACATACATCGCCATCTCAGTCCCAAACTAAGCAGAGCTTGTATTATGGGTACTAGACAACTGATATTAACTTATATACTTTTTTTAATACATATATGCATAAAAAAAGGATAGAAAACTTGTCGAATTTGTTTAAGACGTGTTAGTGTGTTAGTCGTGTACTCAGTTAATAAGTCACTATTGATGACGCACTACTACGGAAACCTACGCTAAGCGTGGTGAGTGGTGACACTTAGATTAGTAGTAGAAATTGATTCTCTGGACACACAACTACTGTCTTACCTATCATATTTATTTTTAGGGAAGCACGTTCTCGGCGAAGGTTCAGTCTTTATCAAAAGAAGAAGAAGATTTTATCAAAACCGAACCGTCTTTATCAGTCCGAACCGTCCGAACAATAGTGAGTGACCGCTTCCAGAAGTGTCTCCACTTTAGAAGTTTCGTTGTTAGTCATTCGACTCTTACTTTTGTAAGTGGAGCCCATTAATAGCCTGCCACTCGTGAGCGTAACATTTGCACAACAACATAAAATATTTATTATTAATATATTATCACGAACATCGGCTGAAGGTTGCGGGGTCGGCGGGGGCCCAGGCTCTGTCAATAGAACACATTCATCACGTTGCGGCCGCGCACCTCAGACATCATTTATAACGCAAACTTTGACACGAATATCTCTGCTCTCCGCCGAGGTAGATAACTCCGTGTATAGGAATTCGACGCACCGCTCTACCTGAGTATCGCCGCTGAGGGTTTACAAATAAAAATAAATGTTAAATTAGAATCCTTTATTTATATTAAAATAGTCGGGCTGCCCAACGAATAGCTAATTAACGAAATATACGATCTCGATGTTATCGGCAGTGGGACAGTTTTGTTGTTTTGATTGCAATGCGGAATTAAGTATAACTGATACGTTACAAATACCTAATTAATAAAATAACTCTCATCGAGAGATGTTATCTTGTCTTGGAATATATTGTAAGGGGTTCAAATAACAAGCGACGTTTTATTTAATTTGGGATTTAATTTTGAGGCATTTATCAGATTAATAAACGTGGGTATTTGTGCGCAGGTGTGTAGCCGCGGTCGCATGAAGTCACCCTCGGCATGCTGGCTTTGATGACAGCTAGCATTATGTAGTGAACTGCTACTTCACTCAGTGGCTAACATAAGTGCAAGCGTTACAAAGTATTCCTTTACGTATAGTTCCAGACAAATCGAGGCTCGTTATCTTCAATAGTAGGTACTTCTTTAAGATAACTCCCGAACTAGGAATATATCCTGTGTTGCGGAGGACTTTACAAACGAACATGAAATGGCCAAACAGAACACCCACACTCAGAACAACAATTTGTGGATTACATTAAGTTTTGCACCATGTGCGGTTCGAACCCTCGATACTCAGCGCAGTAGAAAGATGTGTCCGTTAAAGCCACTAGCTACGCCATCCACGCAGTAAAGATAATGAGTATTATGTACGTACGGTACGTTACGTATTATGTAAATGATTAATTTGAAGGAAGCAAAAGTATAGTTCTTGAAGAATTACTTTTACGCATTGAACAAAAATAAGTTTCTGAAACACCGGAAAGGTAAGCGAGCCACGATATCGACAGAGATACAGAGCGCAACAGTACCAGTGCGGGGCGCGGGGGAGCTCGCACTATCCATTAGTAGCTGCCTACATTGTACATTACACACGACACACCGTGAGTGGCAGCTCTATAGACATCACAATGCACAGTTTAGAGTATGGAACACACAAACATATAAAAAAACAAACGATGAGAAGCTTTTAAGATAGGGATCGATGTGGATATAGAGAGTACAGAACGGTCCGGAGCGCTGCATCGCACGACGCATCTGTGTCGCTCATTGTGTTGGGGCGGAGATTCACATCCAAATATTATTGTAACACACAACACGGCGGCCTAAACTTCAACCGTAAGTAGCAGGCTATTCGCTGCTCTACTAAACACACTGTTCTGCTCAAGAAATAACCAGTAGTAGTCGTTTACTTAGCGTAGTAAATACATTTAGTATTTTACATATTTATAACATATATGCAATAATACAAACAGAATTTGAGATTGTTTATTAACACAAAGAATAAAATCTAATAAAGCAGGTGGCCCAAAAGATAATCTAGTAACCTTTTTCCTGTTAAATAAATTGACAAATTCCAGATGTATACAACAATATTATCACAAATGGTGGAGTATCTCAGTTCTATAGAATAAACCAACAGGGACAAGTTATGTCCTTTGCCAACTAAAACTAAAAGCAAAAAACTCAATACTGCCGCATAAAACAGTCGCTTTTGAGGAAGTTTCCGCTACGCGGCTTCAAAGATATGGAATAACTTACCACCGCCCATAAGATCGTTTAACACTATGGACACCTTTAAATCTAGATTGCGGCAGTATCTTATAGACGCACAGCGGAGACTAGATATGATCAATGTAAACATATCTATACAAATAAATAAAATTGGAGTGTCTGTTTGTAATATAAAAATAACCGCTTTTTACTTAATGCATATGTATGTATACACGATACATATACTTAAAATGTAGTTTAAAAATTTTTTGTCTATCTGTCTGTCTGTCTGTCTGTCTGTCTGTTTGTTCCGGGTAATCTCTGGAACGGCTGGACGGATTTTGACGGGACTTTCACTGGCAGGTAGCTGATGATCCGGGGAGTAACTTAGGCTACTTTTTTAGACCAAATTTGTCCCGCGGCGTCACTCGCGGTACAACAATAACCGCGGGTAACACCGCGGGGTTCAGCTAGTCTTTTATATAGCGCAAAACGGTGCGATGTGAATACTGGCGAGCGCTCCCCGCAATGTTGAAATACGCATGAGGTGATGCGACCGCTGTGTTCTATTTTTAAAATTTAAATTTAAATTTTTACTGTTTTTAATATTTAAATTTTATTTTATTATAATTTAGTGGTTATGTATGTGTGTATGTAGTTACACATATATGTTAAGTAAAGTTTTTATTAGCTGTCTGTGAGAATGGTGCAATTAGATCTTAGGTATAGCGCCATTATTGCCTGTTAGTAGTTTTAGTTATACTGTCACTAGGGCCCAATTGAAAACCAGCGTCAGGTTTTATGTCTGACACCATGCTGGTTTGGGTCCATTTTTGGTACCATTTAAAGTTTTTAGAATATGTATTTCTTTTTGTTATTTTTTTTAATGTTGCCAAAATAAATATTTTTCTTTTCATTTCATTTCATTTAAAGCAAAATTTGTTGTCAGTAGCTCTAATCGAAACTATAGTGCTGTTACCAGTTCGACTGGGCATTGCTTAATCTGTAGCTAAGTACATAAGTACTTATGTACCTGCGGCCTGCTCCTAAATTCTAAAGCTTCACGAATGAAGGAAAATACTATGATGTATAAAATATCTGTTATACAAGTTCTTTTTCGTGATTTTACCATGGGAGAGTCGCGCTTCGGCATGAATGGGCCGGCTCAACTGGAGTGATACCACGGCCTCACAGAAAACCGGTGTGAAATAGCGCTATCGCTATCACTAGTGACGCCTGCAGATGCAGGTGATACGTCTGCTCGTTTGCCCCCTATTCTAAAATTTCGATTAGAAAAAAATGCTTTTATATCACCTCTTGTCTCCGCGTCACTTAGGCGATGTTACAGAGCCTACATTCTTCGTCGACGAACACTCTGTTCAACAGTAGGGAATATAATTAAAATATGTCACATAATTTCTGAGATTTAAACTACCACTAAAACTTTTCTGGTTTTAATTAATCACTAAAGACAACGCCTTGAAACTTAGGAAGCTCAAAGTTATCTTGTTGCAAAACCATAATTAAAACAATGAAATGTATCGCAATAGCGCGCGTTACTAACTTACGACACAATAATTATTATTTATCATTGTTATACGCTCTCGATGGCGGCACGTAGTTATTAATTAAACATTAGACATTAACAAAGCGTTAGATAACCCGCAGACCACCATCACGCCACCATGTGAGATTAGTATGAGCAGTAATTTGTCCGCGTTGACCCACAGCCGATATTGTCCCTGTTACACAACAACTAATCAAAGATTACAATGTAACGTCTCAAACGTATTTTGTATTGAATTTTACAGTTAAAGCTAAGGTAACTTTCCTGTTCGCACAAATAATATAGATGAGAACTCATTGGGCTGGATTTTATTGGAGACAAATGCTTTCTATCAATCGTGATTTATTTGAAGGGAACTGTAGAAATAGAATAACTATTTTAAAATATAATACATTTTGGAAAAAAGCTGCAATATTTTTTATTTTATTATAGCCAAGAAAGTCTCGGGATGAGCTTGCGTTATCGGACTAATGTAGCAAGGAAGATAATCAATATCATTTATTTAAGGCAATAAACAATATTCTTACAATAAATTAATTATCAATTTTATAACATTTACAGTTAAATGAATTAGAAATTGGTAGACTTATAGAAAGTTAAAACAAAGAACAAACGTAATCGTACATAGTAAGAGAAAGATCTCATGTGATGTACCGTCGGTTGTTGAGCAATGTGTGGATCAATACACTAGATGATATCACATAATCAGTACGTGGCATGCGGTCGCGTCACGCTCGGGCACCGCCGACGTTAGCCTAAGTGACATCACTATACGTCATATCCGACACATTATATACATAATTCCCATTAATCAGTGGATCACATCGACAATTTAATCTATTAGTTTCTGAACGATCGCTTATGTCGTTTGTCAGACATACATATATCAAGATAGCGATGTCATACAACGACGCTTTATGTAAAATGATGGTAGCTCAATGTAGTAGAGCCACACCGATTCCAGCACGAATAGGCTCTAACACCTGAAACGGTACTATCCTCTCACAGAAGATCAACCAAAAACACAGTGTGCTGTCGTATTTTGTTGCTAAAAACGAGACCGGAGGCCTAATGATGCAGAAGTATCTCAATAGGCTGACATTGTGTGGGTCACCATGCTGCGTTGTTGCATTGTTTGCATTCGCAGTGAGTATGGTGACCACCTGAGAGTCACTTTGGCAGGCTAATAGATAAAAATAAAGGACCAAGGTTATTTCCACAACGAATTCTGGGTTAACTAATTCTCGAGTGGCAGAGTATCGTAAAGAAATATAGGGCAGGTACGTAATTACGCATATGTGTCGAGGACGCGTGACAGTGACCACGTGTAGGAGTCGCCAGTAGGACAGAAACGTATCGCCAAATTTGCTGTCTTAACAAACATGCCCGTGGGAGAGCCGCTTCGGCATGAATGGGCCGGCTCGACCAGAGTGATTCCACGGCCACAGAGAACCTGTGTGACATAGTGCTTGCACTGTACTTCACGGAGTGAGTGAGGTTACCGGAGGCCCATAACCAAACCCGCTCCCCTATCTCCCCTCCCCATCCCCCAAAGGCCGGCAACGCACTTGTGACTCTGGTGTTGCAGGTGTCCATGGGCGGCGGTAATCGCTTACCATCAGACGATACATCTTATCCTTTGCCCGCCTATTCTATAAAAAACATGAAGAAACATGCACATTCAAATAAATGTCAGTATTAGAACGAAACAATACTGATGACGTTTTCTAATGTTATCTACTTTGTTAAGTAGTAAATGTATAAGTAGGTAGTGTTAGATTATAACATATAGATTAACGCGTATGCCAGACCACTTACATTTATTGCTACCCTATAGGAAATATATAAAAACTGTACTTTGTACAGATGCAAGCATTAGTGTGTGCTATGCGTATCCGCTTCACTGGTACTGGGTGACGTGCGAACCAATCCTCTTAGTTCATAAATGTTTAAAACACCTCAACGATAAATAACAATTAAGTGTCAGCAATAGAGAACAACAAATCACTACCATGAAGCTATATCGCTAATAAAGCCGGACAGTAATAGAGCCTTCGTTTAGATCGATTCTTTGTTAAAGACACGGCATCGCGAACATCGCCCGCGGCCGCACTACAGCTGAGTACAGCTATTTCTAATTAAGTGGCGAGAAATCAGCCGCCTCTACCATCTACCCTCCAGCCGAGGGCGATTGTTGGTATATCGGCCACGTATTAATGAACCATAAACCTTCAGGATGGACCAATAGGAGTCAGTGCCGGCCACGTTATGTGGGAATGTTATAGACAAGCTAATTGCCTTCTGAAGACGGTTAATCACAACGCATTATTACTAGACATTACACGATTTTAACCTCATCGACTTTAATAAGAATCTTCTTCAGAAGGTTAAATTTAGCATTAAAAGACTCCATAATTTTAAATGTCTTATTCACAAACATTGTGTGTATATACGTGTATAGTATAAAGCTTTTAAAGTTAACGCATTGGGTAATTCTTATTCAAAAAGTAGTTTTATTTTGTTATTGTCTATGCATTACAATAGCTTAGCAAGAGCCAACACGGATACAAAGAACCTGAACCAACTAAATCAATTAAATTACGCGGGCAGATGAACTAGGCTGCTCCAATTAGAGTACATGTGCTTTTGTTGAAGCCGCCTTTACCTATGTCTTGCCTAGGTGCTTCCTAGTATACCTAAACTTTAATGTTATTAGGAACCATAAACTAGTAAAAATACAAACTGTAAGATGATTCCGAACACATCTAAATTACATCTGACAATATCATGGGTATTATAGACGATCCCTGTGGTCATCTCCATATTTGAAGCGAGGCTCGAGCCCTCGGGGCACCAGGAAATCATAAAGCATGAAGCGTGCGTTTGATTTGTGAAAGCTCTTGATACCCCGAGGACAGCGTTTGCTGTGAAGCGCGCGTCACTCACTACCATTGACAATTACATAGCTGGGCTGACATGCGCCCGGAGACGTAAACACTTAATTTATTGTACAGCAGACGTATAATCACAATTATTATACAAATGGTGCACGCCAAAACGTAACATTATAATTGTTTTAGTGTAAGCACCGTGCTCTTGCATGTGTTTGGTACATGCGCAGACGCAGTTCTTGAAAAACACTAGTGTCTAAATAAATGTGAAATATGCACACTAGATCGTTACGCAGCTCTGGTGTGATCAGTATATCCTAGTTATCTATCATATGTTAAAACATAACATGTATCGAGGAAAGAGAATCTAAGGAAAACCGAATGTACCTATTTATATGTTGATGCTTGAAGTGACATTTCTCTGATCTTGAAGGTTTAACCACCACCTCAGTACAGACTATAAAGTTACTTTTAACCCCTTGCGTTAAGAACCTCATTTTTGGAGTGGACCATTCAAAAGATGAAGGGTTCATTGCAAATATGCATCCCAACCATCGATTGAAAAAGATCACTTGGAGCAATAGTTTAGTAATTGTTCTTAAACTTTTGTGACTAGACAGTCGACTTACAGTCAAATAATAGTTTAGTAGATTTGTGGTGAGTGCGTGGATGTAGTGTAGGTAGCGGGGAGGCTGTATACAATATATTCCTGTGAGGTCCTCACGTTGGTCGGTGAATGGTACTCAATCACGGGCGGCTAACGGCACTCCAATCAATAGAATTGTCCCTCATTAAACGGATGGTTGAGTCTGATCTGTGCCGCGACGGTAAGCGTGCCCGAGTCACGGAGCTTGCATCGTAACGTAGCGCCACCGCTTATGTATATATTCTAGGCACATTATATGTGTTGGAAACACCAACATTAAAATAAATATTTTTTAACTTTTTTTCTGTACTATACAATTAAAATAAATAAAGTGGCGTCTTATTGTTACGATCGATTACCTCGCCCTACAGTCCACTAGGAAAATCCAAATAGGCCCAGAATAAGGTTACAAGCAATATGTACTATTTTTTTTGTGAGTTTGTATAAAAATAGTTACACATTGAATTTTAATTTAGTTTATGACGACACTGAAATTTACTTTGTACGATTAAAATGTACTACTTATATTTTGCACTATATTTGTACACAGACACACATATATTTTCAACACACAATTTTCACGTACTGCGACTACACATTTATACACATAAAATCTTTCATCAACAGTATACACCTTGAATCAATTAAACGCTAAACATTTTTAAAAGGGCCAATAACAACAATCAAAGAAACAATATCTCATCGTGGGCCGATCGACGTTTGATCAGATCTGTCGATCAGTCGGCGGACGTGTGTGAGAGCGGCTCGGACTCGGCCAGTGGCCACTTAATACATACTTTTATTTGTTTCAAACAACGATTACATGCGGCGTCCATTAATTAGTACTCGGGCATCAATCATTAGAGCGATTGCAGCGCGCCCGAGCCCGCGCCGAGCGCTGCTGCTGCGGCGAGACCGCTCTAGTCGTGCCGCGGCTCTGCGCTCCTACAGATGTCTGTACATTTTTATATGTCATTTCTACATTGATATTTTCTGACAGAACATGAATTTTAATAGCTAAAGTTTAGTACCCATATTGATCTGATGACACCATAGAAGGCGTGTCATAAAACGTCCAGTGTTCAGCGACTGCGAGTGTTCACTGAATATGTCTTGTGTTCATCGTGATTGCTCTGTTGCGTTGTTGTACAGTTGAGCCCAGAGATATCTCAGATGAGAGATAATAGCTAGTATTACTTATTACTCGATAGCGCAGGATTTTGATGGCTGTTCATTACAATGACCAGAGACTCGATTGCGTCGTCAATTGTAGACAAATATGACTTCATCATCGATTGAAGCAGAATTTTGTTGAAAGTTAGTCCTTATATGGTATTTAATGGTTTGAGTGGGTACGTCACTATATACAGAATCAGTCGACGAATAACTTTTGACAACAAATGCTCTGCGAAAAACTTTTTATAAACAATAGTAACTTGTTTCTTAAGAACTTTAAGAACTATTAAATGCGGCCCAAGCAAAAGAAATTGAAAAGGCGCCTAAGTACTGATTGCTAATTCTACGTAACTTTGGTATCGTTTTATCTTCAAAGTGAACATTAATACGACGTTTCTCATTTTACCTCTATACCTTTAATTTGTGTTATTTTTCTTCTTGCTAAATGAAGAAGTATAGAGGTTCTATCATTAAGAACTTTTAGAAATATTTGATTTCAAGAGAGCTTGAAAGGCTCTCAGGAACACGAAGTAATTAGAAGTTATATACTATCATATTTGATAGAAGGTGCTAAAGACGAGGGAGACGAGAGCAGCGCGGTGGGCACTTCGCAATAAAGACGGCCAATTGCGCGTCTGCGTGACGCTTTACGACTGCACTTTATTGTCCTCCGTCACGGGCGTCACGGCTGATCGACGCGCTTTACACACCTCCACTACTCTTTATACCGTCATTAGGATCTACCAATAAAACCTCAACTTTCTTAGTTAAGACATACATACCTTGTTTTATAGACAGACGCTTAATTAGATAAAAATGATACGCATTAAGGTCGATAATATCTACAATGGATCAGGTTTCAGTTGTTGGTTAGTAAATGGGCTTTCGAATGTATTTAATAGCCGTTCTGAGTAAAACGCCATCGCGTGCTGGTACTGTCTGTCTCCGATATCAAAGGAATGTTATGGTCTATAGCCGCAGTCATTGCTTACACGCGTGTAAGGAGAACGCTGGCCACCAGACACACACCATTGCGTCATCACCGTGCTAAATAAATATGTCAAAAACCTGACATACAGATTTAGCTATATAATAAGCACACGCTTCTTCATATGATGAAACTGGTGCCACTTCTGTGCAGTAATAGAACTTCAGTTCTGGCAGAAGTCTGAAATGTTTCTATCAGGCTTTGCTCTCTAGACTGTATAGTTATACAGTGATATAAGTGTGTGTCGTAAACTCATAGTTTACGTTCTAGTAACTGACATGAATGGTGAACCAATATCACTCAACGACAACAAATCACCACCCCTCAACACCTGACACACAAAACTTTAAAAAACTATAACTGTTTAGTTGTACTTCTCGAGATCTTGTGTGGGTAATAAATACACTTGCAAGTGTCAACACTCTGTGATGAAAATGAAAGTGATGAGATTTCTACTATTAAGATAATATGTAATTCCGTACTACAGGACTGCAATATTAAGAAATTGAGTGCAATTATGGTCGGAAATCCAAATGATCTTGATTATTCTCTGTTATGTGTATACATGTATCTATACGAGTACAAATAGAAAATATTTCAGTTTTGGTTAGTCCAGTCATTGAGTAAGGTCATTGGTCAGTCATTGAGTTAGGGGTCCGGATGTGTTAATAACAGCAGTTCCCGGATCCCTCCCGTCTCAGGCGCAGAGTTGGCACACCGTGTGGTTTTAGTCGGTTCGATTCCGACACACCGCCCCGCCGCAAACCCCGGCGGGGTGACGGCCAGAGGGGGTTTCCACACGTAAAAAAAAAAAAAAAAAAAAAAAAAGTCATTGAATAAGGTTATCCAACCTTACTCAATGACTGAATGATCTTATCAGCTGGTGAAAGTATATAACCAAAAAAACTGTCTGCTTGTTAAACACCTAATCTCTGGAACGGCTGGACCGATTTTGACGGGATATTCACTGGCAGATAGCAGATGTAATAAGGAATAATTTAGACTTCTTTTTAGACTAGCTTTGAAACAGGTTTTACCCGCGGGTAAGACCGCGGGGCACAGTTAGTACCTATATTATTATAATTTGGAATAGTTACTTTTGTTCTATTTTGTGTCCCTAACAATGTGTACTCGTGCAAAATTCAAGAATTATCAATTAATCGGTAAGCGCTATTAAGGAATAAATGAATTATAATTCACATTAATAATATTAAGAGACCCGCCCCGTCTTCGCAAGAAAGTCTTTGAAATCCTTTGAATTTCCTCTACTATTACACATATATCTAAATCACCCTCTTGTATCAGTCTATCTATCTCTTGCTAAAAACTACATTAAAGTCCGTTGCATAGTTTAAAAGGTCTTAGCGAACAAACAGCAGAAGTGACTTCATTTTATACTAAAGAATAATGTCAAGATACTGCACTCTCATGACATATTCACTCATACACTAACTTTACAATAGTTATTATCAAAATCAGAAAACATGTACATTTGATATAGTATATTGTATTAGTATAGATACAATACATTATTTTCGTATAGATTTAAATCTATACAACTCGTAATATTATGAAGCTGGAGAGTGGTTTGTTTCCATAAATGCTCTAGTCTCAGGGATTACCTGTCTAAAGGTCTTACGGTGTTTGATAGTATATTTATCAAGAAAAGCTTAGCTTAAGCGTTTGGAGCGAAGAATCAATTAGAAAATGTAGATAAAAAGGGGCAAAGTTATATTTTTAGAGAGCTTTTGCGTGTTCCTTCTATTGTAAAGTTTCACAAAAATCATGTATGCCAGAGTAGATTCCCTTTGAATTTCTTAAAAAAGTCTAGGACTGTGAGCGAATGTGTATTTTCTAGGGAAGTTTAATGTACCTACCTAATCTTTTTCATGTTAATCAAATTTGTTCACGTTGTGTAACATCACACTAGGACCAACAGGAGATGCAGGCGAAATTGCACGGGCCAGCTAGTATTTAATAACGTTCCTTCAAATTGTAAAACAAAGGCTTGACTTAAAGTCTGGTCGTAAAACACGACACAGACAGAGTATTATTAGAAGGTAAGCCGTTTCCCAACACCAACATTAAGATCAAATTGTAGATGATGTGATTTCTGCATCCAATTAGACATTGGATGTTATTACTAGATCAATAAAGAGTCGCTGAACGAGTTTCGTGGTCACGAAGGAGGGCATTATATTAAAAGTAAATTATAGGCTGCGTTAAGGTGCACGGTGCCTACCTTCTGTGCATGTCAGCCCACTATTATGTTCCACGGCTCGCCTTCGCCGGCCGCTAATATTATTATGTTGTTATTTATTGTTCATTTCATTTCACTCGACCGATCGAGGTCACCCACATTTTGTGTTGTTCTCACACTCTACTTCTCCTCTTGCGATATCTTCGTCTTTTATAGACGCCCGTCTTAGTTATAGTATACCCATTCAAGTTAGCGAAATTATTAAAAGTGTCTTTCAATTTGCGGTAGAGCGGAATGAGCTATTCGTTGTTCGTCAATTCGTCATTTAAAACGTAGATTAATTTTAAATTACATACAGAGGCACCCATAGGCCAGTTGCACTCGTTGATTGGAAACAATCACCGAGGGTAAGCAACGACGGCGCGGTCAGTACCTGGATGGGTGACTGCTGGTGGCATAATACCATGAGCGTGTCTCCGTGATTTGGAGGTCACGTTAAGCAGTCGGTCTCGGTTGTTGTCGTAGGGTAACAGTCGTGAAGCTTAGTTGGAGGCCTTTGGACCTCTTAAAAACATCCAACAGCAAGATTACGTAGCCGCAACGTTGTCTTGCCAGTCCCCAACCCGCGTTTGGCCAGCGTGGGGACGCATGGCCCTAACCCTCGATTGAGAGGAGACCCGAGCCCAGTAGTGGGACGTTATGCGATGTTGATGACCGAGCTAAACTGAACAACAAATGATGAAAGATTTATAATAGACTTGCAAATCAAATATTTTCAAATATTAATTATTAATATGATTACTGTCAAATAATGGAATTTTCTCCTAACAGTATATAGAAGCAGCTCAACGGACTCGTCCTTGCGAGCATCATGTCAGTATCGGTCGGTCGCATCGCGTGCTGCAGGTGGATGCGCGGGCGCACTGGCGCGCTATCTGATCGCACTGTGTAATAGAAACCGTTCCGTTCAACGCAGCCATATTACATGTTATATGTGTTTGATTTCGACGGCGGCCCATTGTACAGTACTAAACACAATATTAAGTAAACACTGATTCTCATATCAGCGCTTTTCGACTATATATTTGTTCAGCGGTAGAAACTCGCTTGGGCGTGCGATTTGCCATTAAATATTAGCTATGCGGGTCAAACTCCTCACGACTACACATTTTCAATTAGCCTCGGCAAATAACCAACATTATATGACATAATAACAGGAAATGTATTTAAGACGTGCGTATAATTACAATCGCTTTGGACGATTGGAATCACGATCTCCGCTGTTAGCCGGCAGTGCCACGACCGCGTCGCTTGTAAAGTGGGTCCCGAAGACACTTAATATCTAACATTTACCATAAAACAGGCTCTATTTGAATACAATGTCAACATTATTGCGTGTGAATAATGCAGCAGAGTGGAGCGTCCGCGCACCTGAGTCGATAGTCAGCTGGTGTTATCAGCGCGGGCGCATAATATCGCACCAACTTGCGCACCATACACATACGGTGTCTGTGCGCTGTTATAGCCGCCGGTTAACTTTCTAGTTGTGAGTTTTATGTTAAATGCATTATTAAAATTTGAGAGTCGATAATAAATATGAACTTGTGTATAACAAATTAACAAGCTTTAGATTATAATCCGGGAAATATACTATATTGTTGTTGTGTGCTTGTAGATACTTAATTTTTTCTAGAGGATACTTTTGAAATCTGCTTGTTTTGATTGGAAATGAGAAAGGTATGACAACTAAACACATTTTCGGCGGTAGATACTGTTCGTCTCCAGATATTATGATAATACCAGAATGGCTATCGTCTATACAAATAAATAAAATTGGAGTGTCTGTTTGTAACATTAAAATAACCTTTTTTTACTTAATGCATATGTATGTTTACACGGTACATATACCAAAAATGTAGTTAAAAAAATATTTGTCTGTCTGTCTGTCTATTTGTTCCGGGTAATCTCTGGAACGGCTGGACGGATTTTGACGGGACTTTCACTGGTAGGTAACTGATGATATAGGGATTAACTTAGACTAACTTTGTCCCGCGGCGTTACTCGCGGTACAAAAGTAACCGCGTGTAACACCGCGGGGTTCAGCTAGTATAATAATGTAATTCTCAATTGACAATAACACAAGGTATCGTATCCAGCAGAACAACACGGGGAGTCATTGCACATGTTTTAATCAAATTGATTTTTTGACATGATCTTATTATACAACTAGTTATTGCCCGCAGCTCCGCCCGCATGTATATCGGTTATCGCAGCAAATAGTAGTCTGTGTGTTATTCTGATGTATAAGCTATGTTACTGTAAAGTTTCATCCAATTCCGTTTGGCAGTGTTTGCGTGAAGAAGTAACAAACATACATACTCATAAACTTTCGCCTTAATAATATCGTATCCAGTACATTGCACATGTTTTAATCATCTTCATTTTGTAACATGATCTTATTATACAATTTATAAAAATTATAACACAATTCATTGAACTAGACTGTCTATAATCCGTAGAAGAAGTGGAACTATAAAGTATATCGAGGAAGTCATTTCATAACTTGTATCCGATTGAGAGAAAAAGCGGTAAGTTCGTCGCTCGGCCGCCGGTCGCGGCTCGCGGCGCGTCCGTCGAGTCTGCCGCCGCGAGATACCTTTGTGACTTCACGTCACATACCTCCACGATGGGAGGAAACGATGCATTGTAATTGTAATGTAATCGATTATTATCAGTATCGTATACATACAAGCACGTCGTCACATAAATACCTACTTGGGTCTCCTTGCTGGCTCCATATGTTATAATGGCTACCCATTATAACATATGGATCTGACCATCTGATGACAGTCACATTGGAAGTTTACCAGTATCGTAAACTTCCATTGTGCTAAAAGCTGTTCCCAACCAGGGTAGAAAAAGATTCTCAGAGAAAGAAGACTTATCCGTACGTACCTACTATTTTATCTATACAAATAAATGAAATTGGAGTGTCTGTTTGTAATATTAAAATAACCGCTTTTAAATAAATGTATATGTATGTATACACGATACATTTATCAAAATAAATATTTTTTAAACTTTTGTCTGTTTTAAATAAATTCGAAAGAAACTGTGTCTTCTTCGTCTTCACTGCACCGATTCCTATGTTTGGCATGGAGACGCACTGATTCTTGAGGAAGGCTACCGCTTGCTGCGATAACCGACACTCACAAACTAGTATTATTATTAATAAATTACACCTATTTAATACAATTGCAATTGATCGTGTTTATCACACAATTACATTTGTTCGGTGCGAGAATTGAGCCCATGACCTCTGGCTTAACAATCAGGATCTCTAAGCATTAAACCAACAGGCTCGCTCTGATACAAAGGTAGCAATGTAAAATTACTTTACAGATCTTTGAACAATCGAAGATTGTTTCACCACGACTGTAAGCGTTTAAACAAATAGAGGGGGTCATACACATGTATGTACCTCTACGGGTATAAGCAGAGGCAGTGCGGAGACAGTATCAGCGAGCGAGCGTCCGTCCGTGTGAAACTGTGAGCAGCGCGCTCTACGCACCATACATTAAACATGACGGAGCAACGAGCGCGCTAGCCACGTCACACGAAGACGACAATGCGACACACAGTGTTACAGATCTATATTCCGTGTACGGATCCGAGACCTAGGGCTACCGTTTACCCCTTTTTTACAACATTCTAGGAGTCCAACGATAAAACGGACAATCATACTATTACGAGTACATTATGTAAATGAAGTAATGTTGATAACAGTGACATTAAATTAGCAAACCGGTAAATTGACTTGGCCGCTACGTTGTAAGGCACTCGTTTCGATTAATTGCAATGAAACGCATTAATTGGTTATAGGTATTATTGATAATGACAAATGCGTGTATATTTACAAGTTTAACAATCTGTTTATTGATTCAATTTGTTTGTAAATGTCCCTTACGAACGTCATGTTTTAAAGTTAAGTAAGTACTTCTAACACTTAGTGACAAAATTATAATAGAGAACCAACGACTGCTCAAACTTCGCTGATAATAATGTGAGCAAAAATCCAAGAGCCGTGGCCTATAGATTACGGCCGACGTATATTGGCGAGTCCGAACTTCGCGCAGAAGGTTACACTAAATCTATAGTAATACTCTATACTAGTCTATACTAATATTATGACGAAGACATTTTTGTATGTTTGTAAGGATAAACTCAAAAAGTGCTAAATCAATTTCCAAAATATTTTCACCACTAGAATATTCAGTGGCTTGGCTATATTTGTAATTAAAAAAAAACCCTTAAAAGAAAATGATATAAACCAAGGTGTAAAAAAATCGGTTAGACATGGCTTTCATCGCTTTTGACCCATCACCCATTGATGATAGAACAGAAAATGTTCTACAATATTAAAGACCATATTTCTTTAGATTTTTTTAATGATCCTACCACATATCCAAAATCCAAGGATTGTAGTTATAAAACTTTTAACTCGAACAGTATTTTATGCTAATTTTTAAAGAGATGTAGAGCATGTAGTCACCTGTAGGAACAGATCCTTTGACCTGTTCCCATAGATGCAACAGTACAGGTGCGTGGTGCGACAGTAACAGTGTTGCATCATTCAACTCAATTACATCCACGCTATAGAAACAGATTATTAGGAAATGCATTGTAATGTGATCATCTCGAGCCATTCATAGCTTTACATGTGCAGTAAAAAAATATTTATGTACCTGCATATCGGAGCACTACTGACGATGGAATTCAGAAGCGTCAATCTCACGCAGAGTTCGATATCCAAAAATAAATGAGTCAATTTCTATTCCATTGTTTATTATGTAATTAACGTTCGGGATAGTGTCGCGTTTTACTTTATAAGGTTTTTACCGCTGAGCCATCGGCGTTTCGGCAGCGAGTGACGCAGGCGCGCGGCGGGGTGCGTGCGCGCGCATACGTCGGGCGCGTTAATTGAATAACGGAATATTTATGCGCGGAGATGTACAGCGCCCGCCGATAACACCGTTTATATTGCCATTCTCATACACCACACAATACGACACTTAAACGGATATAAATGTTTTATGCACCGAGATAGTGTCGCCGTAATTGAATACTTGTCATGTTTTTAATAGCAGCTCGTAAACGCCTCTTAGATTCGGATCTTATTCATGACATGCGGTGCTAGCGATCCGTCTGTGAAGTAAAGGGCGCGACGATATCCGGCGGACGACCGCAACACTTCGCAGATGTCTACACACAATGCCCCGTGGGGGCCAAATGTCTTAAATCATAACAAACTGTCAAAGTATTACAAGCCCACGGGGTTAACCTTTACTGCGGCCAGAAGTCAAAGCGTGCCTCGTTCTGTACACAAAAACCGTAAAAACTATATGATTGGTATTAAACGCCACATCAGCTATCTCTGATATGAAAAGCAACGGAGTTTGCATTAATTCTCTCCCATGAGCTAGTCAACACTTCATACATCGTTCTATTTTACCAATGTTGAAAGTCACTGCTCCGCGCTTCTATAAGTAGTGGTGGTGTGTTTGTGTGGTGTGTGGTGGGTATTGTCCGCCACAACTTGTGGTAATGTAAAAATCCTACTATCCTACTAATATTATAAACCCGAAAGTTTGTAAGTATGGATGAATGGATGGATGTTTGTTACTCTTTCACTCAAAAACTACTGAAAGGATTTGGATGTAACTTTACAGTAATACAGTTTATACATCAGAATAACACATAGGCTACTACTTCCCGCGATATCCGACATATACGCGTGGAGCCGCGGGCAACAACTAGTCACACTAATATATAAAGTTGAAAGTTTGTAAGTATGTATGTTTCTTACTTCTTCACGCAAAAAGTACTAGACGGATTTGAATGAAACTTAACAGTAATATAGGTTCATCAATCAGAATAACATAGCTACTATATGCTGCGATAACCGACATACACGCTGGCGGAGCCACGGGCAACAACTAGTGTGATATATTTTATTTTTTATGAGATAGATAGGATGACGTATCGCCTGATGGTAAGCGATTACCGCCGCCTATGGACACCACAGGCGTGACAAGTGCGTTACCGGCCTTTTAAGAAAGAGTATATGATAGGATATGGCTTAGTTAAAAGAAATAAAGTAGTAAAAATACATAAGTTTACCAATTAGTAGCTCTCTATCACTACTTGGTGGAAGTTGTGAATGAATAATATGGAACACATAGAAGGTCGTACAGCGGTTCTCCAGCTACATGTGAAATCAGCCGATGTCAGTGTTCGCCCGATCACAATTCAGTTCGAAGGTATTTTCAGCAAAGTACACAATTTTGTTAACAGGTTACCGACTCAATAGTTTACAGTACATTACTGTCAACGTTGGATATTTAAAATTTTACTAGGAAAATAGGTACCTAGAATAACTGTTGTGAGATGAAAAGTAGATCGCAATTAAATTGTGACAAAACTTTTATTACGAGATGGCCTTCTGGCCCTGTTGAGACAATTGGCGGCTTGAATTGTCACCATACAACATTTAACAAAGATAAATGCTTATCTAAGAGAGTATAGTACTACCAGTATTTGAGTAAAATACTCTGTATGTTATTGTATTTATTCAGAAATATATGTGTTTGGATGAATTAATTATAAAACATCTAAATTTTATATATCATTTTTTTAACGCATGAGTTTACGATAATTAACTTTGTATTATGATAAATTTACAAGTACTTATTGCAAGTAGTAGCTGAACAATTGACAAGTTATCAGATGTCAACCGTGTGACAGGTGCAGTGCCACTTGACACAGTGTGTGCGCCTGCGCATCCACCCAAACATCAAGTTATCTCTAACGGTGCCGGGCAGAGGGCGCTGTGGGCGCTACACTCCACGCACCTACAAATGTGAAAACACTCAAGCGCGACAAGGATGCCTGAGAGCCCCCGAGGGCCTCGCCGACCACGCAACGTGTTTACTACAAACACAGAGCTAGTGTATGTAGTACTCGAGCTGAACAGATCAATTGACGATAAACCGTAGGAGATAAATCATCTTAAGCAGCCGGGAGCCTGAGTGGGATGCTGTGAGTAAAGCACCGTGAAATATCAACAGACCATATTATTGTTTACACTTGTACAAAACCGCTGACTAACTACAATTAATTCACACATGAGCATCAAAAATCAACCAATGGACTTACGAATACCCCTATTGGACTCGGACTTTAGTTAAAGTAAAAGTAATAGTTGTCAAGCGAAACATGATTTATTTTAGTTTATTCAATGTAAAATTCAAACATTGAAATGGAACAAGTAAACAGATATAAAATAAAACGGGTATTTTGAATAAGGGTGAAGTTTGAAAAGCAGTAAATGAATTACAAATAATATAAGGCTCAGCGCTCGCGGCTCGCGCCACGAGGAATGCGCGCCGAGGACAGGTGCGGCGATTGCGTGCCGCAACCATCTTGTAAATATTATTGCACTTTTAACAATTAAATCGATCAATAAAGCTAATAGAACTGTAAATATAACAAGCTAATTAACTATGCAACTTTGTCTGAGGCTTATTTAGGAGTTGCGTAATGAATCAACTATTTGCCACGATTACGCTCGCGTGATCATTTCTTATTTCTAACTTTGAAAATGGCGAACTTCCGTTTTACACTCCTAAGGTCGAAATTTATAAAAATCCTTTTATTCAACCGTGCTCTTTTTCTTTTACTTCCTTTCTATTCCTATTTCTGACTCACAACTTAAGAAGGATCGGTTGTTTTATGAAGTTATAGATGAGGCGAGAATTAAGCATGTTGTAATACTTTAAAATTTACTTCAATTTCGTAAGGGAAAAGAGTGCCGTTAACTAAGCTAAAGGTTTTAAAAACTAAGCGTTTAAAACAATGGTCATCCATTCACAAAGATTGGTATCATACCCGTCAAAATCTAAGCCGACCCAAAGCAGGATTTTTCGTAAATTGAATCTGAGGAATTTGAACGTATACTGAAGCATGTCCTGGCAATGGAAGGAAGACAATATTGCTAATGGGTATGAATTGATGCAAACACGATCAGGTCAGGGTCGCCACGGTGATAAATTGTATCTTTTATGGTCTGCCGTCTATCTAACCGAGTCTAACCCTATCGTAGGGACAAAATGAAGACAAATAAATAAAAATAGGTAGATAAAAATAAACAAAAATAAGTAGTGGAATTCATTGAGGTAATAAAGACGGCGGTTTCTTTTTACCTGGCTTTACGCTCTGGCTTCCCTGGCTTAAGAAATTGTTGCAGTATTGCAAAACTTGTGTTGAACACGAAACTAAGTTTTCAGTAGTTCGAAGAAGGTCATGCATCCGCATGTCTCGTCCCGTTCCGTAAGGATGCTACTTAAACGTGAACACCATCATTACCCACACTGAGATATAATATAACTCTATGATGTTTGATGGTTTATGTATTATGAAAATGGTCAGTTAAAATAAATACCTAAATGGAGCTTTTCGTGTCTGTAACTCGTTAATTTAACGAGACGTATTTATGAGAATTTATTATTATTTATTATTGTGTAACGATAATTTATTCTTATAATAGATCCAATTAAGAGCACAATTTCAACAACTATTTATATACAATGTAGCGCTATGGTGAGCGTACGGGGTCGGCACTAATATTAATTATGGCGATCTGAACGCTGTATAAGAGCGTTGCTTCATTAGCAATAAACAACGCGTCGTGCGCCCGCGCAGCGCTTCATCAACCGTTACCACAACTTACACTAACTCACTGTATCTATCTGCTAATAGCGCTACACAAATATATAAACTGAGACTTTAATATTTATATTTTTAATAGTAAGTTAATGATGTCACTGAAGATGAGTAAATAATATTATCATTGATTAAATGAAAAAATAATTTGTGATGTAACGTGCGGGTTTTATTTCGACAGCCTAAAGAACGGCAAGACATCGTCTTGTGAGGATGTATAGCTCTCAAAGAAACTCTTGATGTCAACCAATTAGGAAATATCCCTAAGATTATTTTAAAATTACCAAAAACTTGTTTCATTTTGATCCATACAGTGACACTAGTTTAGTAGTGGAAAAATTAGTGCATGATACCAAGTGTACCGAGGTCCTCAAAGCTCACCCTTAATGCTACCAGTAAAAACATACTTTTATACCATCACCAATGAAATAAAAGATGCATACAAAACTTCTTTATGGCACCTCCATTAGTAAATTTCTCAATATTTAATATAGAGTGGAGTAATGTATTATTATTATTTTATTTTACAATTTTAAGGAGACTTATACCTAGAAATACAACTAAAATAAAAGTAATAACATGGATCACCATGTTATTGGCCATCAGACCAATTACAAGTTTCCACGAATATCAAAATGATAACATTAAAAGAAAAAGTACCCCCCTAGGTAGTGAGCAATTTCCTGTGCGTACCTAACTATCCGGCTATTCTCGAAAGTAGTGGATACACAACATTGTTTTAAGTTGTGATATACTGGTGCAAAACAGATCCACATCAACTTCCCAACATGCGGCATTGTAAGCACGACAAGCCCGTATTCTATATGAATTTTGTCTGTACGCAGTTTCAACCACAGGAATGTGCAATAGATTAGACTTGCGTAGAAATACTGTGGAAGCACATAGGCCTATTTTGGTAAGCAATTCCATTACATCTACTGATCCGTTGAAAATTTTCCACAAGAACACTATATCCGCAATTTTTCGTCGTTGTTGGAACAGAATTAAATGTACCTCAAAAATTTACTTTGATTGCCTTCTAGAAGATCAATATAAGTATTATACATGGGGTTCCACACTTGTGACGCATATTCAAGGTGCCTTCAAACGAAAGATTTGTGTGGTTACTTCATTTGGAAGCGTTTAGAGCAGTTACCGACACATGTCAGTGAGATGAGACTCTATCTGTGGTAGTGGCATTGTATTGTGGCGCAGCTCTGTGTGCAGCGCACGGGTAAATTAATTGTAGTTGAAGGGTTAACGAGAGTAGTTAAAATTAATACGATCCTTTGTGAAGCGATTATGTTCCATCGTTAAGTGCTCATGAACCATTCGACGCAATAAACTAAGTATCTTCCTTAAAACATTATTTTATAACTCATTAAGGGGCACGGTTTATAAGATAAAGTTGGCTACACAAATACTACATAAAACTACTAACTGGAATATAACCGCTTTTACAATACAAATAATTTGTAAAAGTAAGTGCACACAAAACAACACGATCCATGCATGTTATGTCACAACTAACACTTCACTCCTCAACAAAAAGCTCTGTCGTCTCCAACAATACCGGGACATCTTCGAAGTTTGTTGAACTAAATTAAACTTAGAATTAAACCATATGTATTTGCAAATATGAATATTAGTGACTAGCATATTTTTACACACATTTTTCTACACAGAACTATTTATTATTTGTGTTGTTGTGCAATCATCGTACGAAATTAAAATAAGCATAGTTTTACACACACATCGTGCATCGTGCGCCCATGCTTAATCGAAGTGTGATCGGTCGAGGTGACAATTCAACTATTATGTTGAGTCAACGTATAGAGATTAATAACACCGATGGTCTAATCTTAGAAGTGAATGTTTAAAGCCAATTTCTCCGAGATCATCTTTACGCAACTGTGAAATAATATAATAAATCAAATAATTTATTCATTGCCATTATAAATATGGCTCGGACAGTTTACGGCGTGGAGTATAGACAGTGTACATTAACACCACGCACATGGAACATGGCGACGGAGGGTACATGGACGGCGGTGCCCGCGGACCGCACAGTCGCAGCTCTCAGGTGCAAACAGCTCAGCTCTATGCCCGTCTCTATTAACGAACTCAATTAGCCGCTGACGGAACGAGTCCACATTCAACGTAGAGATTTATTCCCAGTGTGTGCTAGTACATGCAAATATAGCCGATGCACTATCTAGAGATTAAATTATGCACGCAGATAGTTAGCGGTGAGGTACGGTTATACTGAACGCTCTCGTGCCGGTGAACGTCAGCGCCATCACTAGCTCCGTACAGGCACGTAACGATTCACGACGAATTCAATTGAATTCTACAAAAAAATCTGACTTTTGAAATCCACCTAGGTAAACTTGACAACTGTACACTGCGTCTACACTTAACATTTTCATGCTAAGCTATTTATTCGTATATTAGAGAGCCTTAGCCTTACAGCAGCGATTTTCATTGAAAAAGATAAGGGGGGAAATTTCGATTATTATTTTAAGTAGTAATAGCACTATTGAAACACCAGTTAGTCAAAAAAGCCTTGACAAGACACGAGAGATAGGCGATAACGGAGCGATAAAGTAAATAGCTATTTTTGCTAACTTCGAAAGGATCTCGAGACCAAGAATTCTCCTGGCTCCGAAAGTAAATCACTTAGACGTTTTCGTTGTCACAACCCTGATGAGGACACTACAGATATGCAACTTCTATGGTAACCCTGTGTAGTCATTTCTAAACTTCTTGTTCTAATAAAATAAAATAAACTAATTGTTTAAATTATATTAAGAATAAACGCTTTCTATAATGTATTAGCTCTACATCAAATTATTTGCGATCCGTTGCCTAATTGTGATGTTTAATTTTTTAAGATTACCCTCGCTCCGATGTTTCTCTGTGAACATTCTTTTTGCATTGGCTGTTAACATAATTTATGGTTATTACAAGAATATTTTGAAATGAAACGACTTAATTATCTCGTGTCAGTGATGCTGTCCGTAGGTAGCCGCATCAAATCTACAGTTCAGACTGTATTGGGTCTTTGGAAAAGAGTTTTTTATGATTCACAATGTATAAAATCTGTGTTGTTGTGACTATTAATTTTGCCGAATTCATTTGGATTCCTACACTTTTCGTGAAACGGATAAAACAATAAATTCATACCTACATATCGGTTTCCTTCTACAAGCTCGACGCATTACTTACTAGTGGAAGCCATTACATCGATTGATTTATAAACGTTAATTCTAAAACTTATAAATTTCAAGAACTTTAGTGCCTACTCCGTCACTGGTGAAATTAAAAAATAAGATTTACGCGTTGTAGACCTCTGTGTAAGCTATTATAGCGAGGTTTGAACAAATCATAGGCTATTATAATCCGTTAGATGAATACGGCTACGAACCAACCGCTGTATATGAACCTGAGTGTGCTGGTACGAATGTGCACAAGATCACGAGAACGTTCTCGTTCTCCCGAGTCTCGCTGAACCTATTCGCAATAATACTAACTAATAACCATGATTAACTTGGAAATCGGCATAATTACGATTGGCTATAAAACAAAGGCATATCGGTCCGGGTGCGCAGGTCTATGCAACAATATAATAATATATAACAATGACCGCGGTGATACGTAAAAGTGAAAGCGAAATTAATTGGTAGGTAATTGCGCGGAAGCGGCTCCACACACTCATTGTCAGGTGCTAGTGATGTGCCGCCTGTGGGAACAGTTTCAAGATTTAAACACTGTAGTTCATAATGAACAATAAATGTTTACAGATTTTTGTTAAAGAACAACGAAGGTGGTCAGTTGGTGCTCGGTGCGGTATTTTAAATCGGATACATTTTGTAATGTTTTCTATACTTTCTTTAGTTTTGGGAATATCAATACTACATCATGAAACCGAAATAATTACGTAGTAGAAACGCAACTGATTATTTATATAACAGTATTTTAATACGATATAATTTATGAATGAAATGGTGGGTATGTTTTTAAAGTGACCACTACGAGGTGGGTTATATTCCAAATACACACGCACACACTACTGGATCGCATTGTGCAAATGTCAAAACGACAGCCTTAAAAGCAACTCGTGTTTTAATTAAATATATTAAAGTTCATCATGATATATCGGATGTAATCAAGCATTAGATCGGGCGGTGAAACGAGATTTGAGATTACAATCAACAGACGGCCGTTTACGGGCCATTGCAATATGCGCACCGCAGCGGTGTATTGTTTTGTGGTATATCTCAGTTTGCGGTAACTATCCCCATGTTCACTTACATACATCGACAGACTTCATCACATCCCTATAGGTGCAGTGTGTAGTCACGCTACCGCTGCGCTGGCGCCGCTCGGAGCTGCGCACCCGAACCTAATAACATAATTGCGGGCTATCGACACAAGCGCAGCGCAGCCGACCAGCCAGCGCACCTATTACTTTCATACCACTCACATATTTGTTATGTGTAATCAAAACTTGAGCCGTGCACGGCCGAGGAAATGAAGCCAGTTTCCAACGCACAAATCGTTTACTTAGATTTTTGGTATTAGTTTCTGTCATGAAGATAATTATCTTCTATATATTCTTGACGTAATCAAGGATATAACAAGAAGCTAATGCCATAATATGCAAATTTAAAAGTGGTATGTTTGCTTAAAGACAAAATCGTGGCATGTTTTCTATTGTTTAATGGTCTACGGCTCACTACAAACAACATAGTATATGTGTTAAATTGTAATCATTCCAATTAATTGGTTCTATTCATTTTCATTTACCTCATGATAGTCATCAAATGAAACTTTTGTGCTCAGTGAGTCCAATTTAACTTTTTTTGTATAACGCCAAACATCTTAATTCAAACTGTCAATCAGTTATATTATTTCTATAATCTTAAATGTGAACGTCAACATCTGATTAAACAAACACAAAGGCGCACAATCAACATTTAACCGTCGAGTACCCTCGAGTCCGTCGATCAATGAGATTTATTCGTTATTTAATTGTGAGCGTGGAGTGTCAAACGACGCAGCTTTATTTAAGCACATCGTGTTAACACGTGTATCGACTTTCGTGTTTGTGTACTGGATGGAGGGCACATTCCGTCCGTGCCTCTGCTGACCCCTAGTAAGATATCATAACTAATCTCATTATCATGTATCAATTGCGATCACTAAGCAATAACACTATATTATTATTGACGACAACAGTTAGCCCAGCCACTTCGGGCGAGTTCGATTAGCTCCGCGTATGTCGTCATTATTGGTGATCATCTGGGAGCAGTCGCACGCGCATAAATCAGCTCCTCGCCGTGCCCCACACTGGTTGCGCGCCGGTCAGCTCTCGTAGCCCACGGGCCCCAGCAATTTATTGATAGGTGTTAATTACTTCGTAAAATTACACCAGTATTCGTCAAAACTTGATTTTGTAACATTTGTGTAGACGGTACATGAATTAATAATCAAGATAGGAACGGACGTGTATACAAATATAATGCTTAAAAGCAGTCACGTAATGAAACTCTTACAACCCTAAATTATCGTATTGGGTTGTCTGCTATGAAGCGAGCACGCAGCTAGCTCAGCTCGCTACGGCTCATAGAATAAATGTCAAATAATATAATACAAATGTCTTAACTGTTGTCCCCCAAGGGGTACATTAAAAATAGAGTAATGAAAAATATTGTTGGAGATGAAGACGTATCGTTTAAAACTTTGTGTTCTAGACACACGGTAGCGTATCAAGCCAAGTTCAAGCTAACAGAACTGGCGAGCAGCACCGTGTGTAATATTACATGAACCATTCGGAGCCACTTTTGACACCCTTATAACTCAAAAACTATTCCAAATAAACATGTCAAATATGGCATATATATTAAGACTTGCAAGATACACCTGCCTTCTAAATTTCATAAACACACCTTTAACGGCTTCATAGGTATTAAGGTCCAAAAATCATAATTTTTATCACTATAGATCAAAATTATAACCCAGTTCCAGATGACCTAGAACAGGAATGGCGAACCAATGGCACGCGTACCATCGGTGGCATGCGACACAATATATTGGGCAAGTCACTAATATCCATATATGATTAAATAAAAAAATCTATTGCTATCGCTATAACTTTTTTTATGATCATTTTACCTAAAAATGACATAAGATCGTTTTTATAGCAGCGTTTGTAAGGAATGATTTCCACTCTATTTTTTTTATTTAATTTTTGAAGGTTTTACAGCGCTGCGTTGCAAACACAAATTTTCATTTACATTACCATATATTTTTTAATTTTTAAAATAATATTTTTAATTATTGATAATGTAATATTATAATTATTTATATTTGACTCTTTTCGCCACCACCTGCGAGGTAGAGTCTGAAGGCGCGTTTTATTTTCAGTGGACATAATACTCTGTTCTCGGTCTTTTTCCTGGACCAGACTGCGGCTCGGGATTTAGTTGACCTTGTATTTCAAATACTTAATGGAGAATCGAAGAAGGAAGTGGCGTCATTCTCGGCACTTCGTCATCAAAATCATTTTCTTCAGTTAATTTTGAGATTTCCATTACGTAACGTAATGGAAATCTATGACAATAAAGAACAATGGATGCACACTGCAGCATATTTGAGGCCTGTTTTCTGACATCCACACATTACTCCACAGTTTCTTTTGCATCTGCAAAATATTAACGTTAGAAGATCTTGTCTCTTTTTTGGTAAAATGATCAGAAAAAAAGTAAAAGCGATCAATAGAATTTTTTTCCGAAAATTTTCATAGACGGTCGCTTATAACGTTCGTGTTTTTGGTTCTACGACTAAAAGGTTTGGCATACTTTGGTAGATAAACCATAAAACCATTTGCACCCCATTTTTTAAGATGGCGGCCGGGGACAAAGGCTGCTACCCCACAAACTTTAATTTAACTTTACACTAACATCTCCTTCATATCTAAAAAGTAAACATGCGGTCCTCTGAGAAATGCTCGCTAAGCCATAAAAAATGTAAAATTTCAATAGACTATATTTCAAAGCCTCAATATTGATCAAAGAGGTTAAAATAACTGTTGTTGGTTGTCACTTGAATAAAAGATAAGTAAAATGCAAAACTATGTAAAGATCATACTTCCCTTACCTCATGTACACAAAGCCACTCCCAAACTATGCGGCAAGCTCCGACGGGTTTCGATCAAATGAAGGACTGAGGGATTGAAATATCAGAGAATCCTAGGGCGTACTACATTCCCAATGAGTATTGAACATCGTGAGATAACTATTTCAATTACCGTTGGACTGATGATCGCCCGCAGTCGTACAACTTCATATATTATATACGTTACACCTCGTAGCCAGTACCACTATAGGCTCTGGGCTAACAGCCTGTCACTGGGTTAACTCATTTATTCATAATTTTCTCAACATGTCAATACAACGTATACCTTTATACGGATGTATGTATGGAAGAAAGATTTAACAGCGTGTCCGTGATTGTGTCAAACGATTAACCCCGCTTCCAAAAATTATACATTTAAATATGCGTTCATTTAATCCCAAATGAGTCGTAACTTTCAGTGTAAATAGTTCGGTGTTTGTTGAGTTTGGAGACTGTTTACACAAATCTAAATAAGTTTGTTTCAATAAAAGATGCAAATGTGTCGTTATTAATATGGCAGATAAATAAGGTCCAGGCGCGCTGCGCGTCTCCACTCTGAGCTTTATTTATGAACTTATGAATGTTAATGACCCTGGCCGATCGTACAACGAACACACGAATAATTATGATAATCTATATTGCTGTAAATATGTTCAAATATTGTGTATTAATATTGGTAGCCCAACACTATCATGATATTTAACGTCGTGATCCAGGAAACAAATTACTTGACGTTTACAGACATCTTTAGGGCATTTATGATAAATAAGTTTATAATACAACGTCATTACTTTTAAAAGAATGTTATATCGGTAGTAATAAGTAATAAATAAGTCAGTAATGTAATACTACCTTTAATCATAGTTAAGGCCGGAAATGTGTGATTTATCGCGGCGGAGTCGAATATGTGACCGATTTTCATCGAGCGATCATTCGGTCGGTTGTTAAGGATTATAAATGAATAATTATCGTTTCTTGTTTTATCTGTGTCAATAACTATGAACAAAAAGTGAACTTGTTAATTGAGCGGCCATCGGTTTTAACACCCAAGAAAATAAAATATTTAATGAAATTGATGGTTGATTAAGGCTCACAATTCGGGCCGTTAGAACTCGCGCATTATTATAAATTGAGTACTCAATGAACGCAAAATTATTTTTATGTACCACGTTAATTTCCATATTACGGTTTTCAATTTCATAATTCATTTAATATAAACGTACATGTGTAGGTAGCCTTGATTGAGTAATTACATGGAAACTTTAATTGTAATGAATAATTGGTGATTCACCAAACAAAATTATGATTAGTGATCCCTTGATGATTATAAATAAAGTCCCTGGCAGCTATTGTAAAGCCAGAGAAGTCAAATGTCACCATTTTTGTTCTAACTCTTGAAGAAGTTTGTATTGAAGACTTGTCACGACATAGAGGTAAATCAAATATTTAAACGTTTTTCTTAGAAAAGCCCTGTATTACAGGACTAGTCTTAGTACAATATAAACAGTACAAGTGTGGGGTGACAACATACAACCACAGTCACTGTTATATTAACAATTATTTTTACAGGAATTAACGCGATCACTTATTGAAAGGTATTACATACCTCTGATTTACCTGACGTTTCGACCAGGTTGCACTGGTCGCGGTCACAGGCTGACTGGCTCAGAAGTGTGCAGGCTTGCTCTAGTCGATTTTGTATAGACTAGAGCAAGCAGGTAATCAATAATTATAGGGTATATAATAGTAGAAATAAGATTTCAAATGTATAATTTAATGGAATGGCAATTTTTTTTCTTATTACATTCAGTTAAGCCCTCGCTAGGCGCGTTCAACTCCAGTCGAGTTGAACGCGTCGAGGGCTTAACTCAGGTTACCTCATTACTAATAAAATAAAAGGGTTTGTTTAATTTTGGGCGCAGCCGTCAGTGTTGAGTTATTTGTACGTTATTACACTAATACACGCAGTGATTCCGGTGCTACCTGGACGTGCGCGGGTGTCACCGCGAGGCGTCATTAGCGAGCATGACTTGCGCGCGCGCATCGTCCGCCGCTGCGCTGCGTTTGCACCTCGTGAGAACCGACGCGGCGACGCGACCGCGGGGGTAATTTGATGAATAATCCGATTAAGTTTTTGTCACTTTCTATCAATAATGACGTGTGACGGCCCGAGACTTGTGATCATCCTGACGAGGCTTAACCGATGACGTCATGAAAAAAAATACCAAATAAAAATATGGGATTTAATTTATCGTTTATTGCCTTCGGAGCACCGCGTCGTGCATGTTTGTCGACTTCAGATTTAATCCTGATTAATTTTCATACTTCGTGTGTTATCCGATTAAGTTTATTTATTGCCAAATGACGTGTTCATATCGATTCGATAAAACGTTTAATGTGCGATTGTCGTAAAACCTATCACAATAATATGACTTAAATAAATGGACAGACGCTATAGCGTCGCACATCACAGCGCGACTATTGTTTACTGCGGATGATAAAAGAAAGAAACTTTTGGTGCAAAAATTTAATAGGCCATACCTAATATATTATTATTATGGCCTATTAAATTTTTATTATTATTAAATAATAAACATTTATTTACTCGCCACAATACATTTTTCAACATTACAGCTTACACATAAATTGATTAGGTTTATACTGTGGGAGACCGGTGCCTAAGCTAGGCTCGTAGCCGTATTTCAGGACACCAAGCTCCCCTCCGTTGAAGTTTACATTAAGTTAAAGTTACTTACGATAAGATAAGAAAAATTATATATGGGCATTCATGCATATGTATGTTTATATTTTCTTCGTACTTTATTTGCATTAATTGCAAAGAAGGTTAATACATTTAAATAAATTATTGAAAGGAACATTGAGTAATTAGTACAAAAGAATTCCGTGTTGTGTTGACTTATTTCGGCGCTTCCAACGGCCGCGTTCCAGCTCACACCAGTTTCTCGGTAATGAGTGGTAACAACTATAACATACCAGTATCTTATACAACTGTTAAATACGTAGTATAAGTGCCTACGCACACTCACTGTCTTTACAAGTAACGGAATTAAAAAAGAATGATTAAAGAGAAACATTATGTTTAAGGGATCTCAGTTGATGCAAGGGCTTTATGGATACTCATTAAAATGTCTGGGTCTATCTATGGATATTAAAAAAAATGTGGAGACCCTGTGATTTCTTCACGAAAATGTTAGACACTGCTAAAATAACTTTTGTCAAACTTTGTAAGTAGTGCGTGTAACAGGCATTCAACACTTTGAAAACTGTTTTAATAAATATTTACATCAAATGTGAATAGTACAGGTATACCACCTGTACTACTTTTAGTTTGTGAAAGGTCTCAGGCTACAGATTTCTAATGTTCAATCAAATACTTCTCGCGTCTATTCAGGAGGATAGACGCTAACTTGGAGCTCTTATGATGTCATTATAAAAAGTTATTCGGATACTCTGTGCAAGGCCCGTTTTTCGAAACCGTAAAGTCATTTAACTAATCTTCTACTCAGATTTAAATAAAGCGATTTTCATAATACCTTAGACTGGCTAGTGTGAACTGAGCCTTACCTCTACCAGTACTGTTACATTGAGAGGTACAATACACGGTTGACTCACAAATATCGCACCGCAGCTCGCGATCTGCGGCACTGTGGGAACGCACTAGTTGCATGCCCCACCTGCGCCTGCGCCCGAATTATGCACCCGCTATCTCAATCTTGCATCTGTTTATCAATAAATGTGTTAAAGCTGTGGTCGTACCGATAGCGAAGGTCTATACATATTTATTAATATTATTTGAGACTCATTCAACAGAAGACAATCTCTTTGCGTAGTCTCCAAACATGTTTTCTTTCAAACTATATACCTAGTACATCTAAACTTAAGAAAATTGATCTATGATGATATCAGAAAATTTTTATATTGCAGATATAGCTAAATCTGTATTGTGAGTTGTATAAAAATAGTTTTTTAACGAGATATCATTCAATAGTATCATTTCGCTGAGCAAGACTGTTAGTTCCGAGACCATGAAACGATGATGTGGGTCATGACATCACACCCAATCAACGGATCGTTGACTTTAGTTAATTTTATATCTCACCAAATGTGTTAGCGACTCGCTTGACATATTTATTAATCACTTTATGTACGTTGTATCTGCGCACGCTCGAATTAATCGTGAGATAAATTACTCGCGGATTCCTTATTGTTCATAAGTGACGGAGATGGTTCGCAATTCTTAGTTAATGTACTAAAGATGTTCAAAAGGTTAATATGTACTCTTACTCACATTATAAAATAAATAATAAATATTTATTAGATTTTGTGCCATCGTTAGTTGTACACTGTGGCATTTTTACCATAGGTGGCATGTGTTCGCGGCGGGTATCATAAAACTTCATCTGATTTTATTGCTAGTTTTCAAATAGACTTTTCTAAAGGACACTGAACCATTACTCTTATTTAGTTGTTGCATTACTTAAATATTATCATCAATATTTTTGTATGTGGAATTCAAATATTACAATATATCTGTGGTGGGGTACAAGAAATGCGAGCTATACCGCTATCGCTTGTGAGTGCAACCGCGGTTTGCCTCTGCTACAGTTGCATAACAAGCGCGAACGCACCGGATCGCTGCCTGCATTAGCGCATCGTCCCCGATCCGGTATATAACACCGGCCATAAACGAACTGAATAATTTTGGAAATAATTGAATTACTCTCACATTTCTTACATACACTGCATATATAATCTAAATAATAAAGTCGATATGAAAACGTTATCTTTACATTCATAAATACTCTCAACAATAAATATTTTTTTCTGGTATGTCAATGTTTATGAAATAGTAGTTACGATATAATGACTAATGGACAGTTTCGTGTCTTAGAACTAAGAATACTACATGTATTCTTAGTTCTAAGACACTAGAACTCTTTCTCTAAAAGTTCTTTTTCATCTCTCATGAAGTTCTTTCACATTCATCATACAACTTGCTAGGCGAGTCATAATTTTTACCCGACTACGGCAAAGCCAAAGGAGGGTTATGATTTTGACAGGCTATGTATGTATGTATGTATGTATGTATGTATGTATGTATGTATGTATGTATGTATGTATGTATGTATGTATGTATGTTCATTTGTTCCCTCCTAGCTCCTTAACTACTCATTAGATTTGGACAAATGAGATGTCTCTAGAAGCGTCATGATCGTCTTCTGGTTATAGGCTATATGACGTGTCACTGAATTTAATGTGGCGCCCTCTAGCCGACATAAAGTACTGTATTAAAAAAAATATTTGAGATAAATATGCCGTGTTTGGTATCATTGGAAAGGGCGTAACTTGTACATTTCAAAAATATATATATTAGTAGCATTTGTTCGTGACTTTGTCTGTATTTATTCGATAAGTGTGATATTTCTATGGTATGCTTATTTGTTCCCTCATTCTTTCTAAACTAGTCAGAATAAGACAAATGAGGTATTGTTAGAAGTGTCTTGATTGTCCGCTGCTTAGAAGTTATATGACGTGTCACTGAATCGAATGTGGCGCCCTCTAGCCGACATAAGGTACTGTATTAAAAACTAAATTTGAAATAAACATGCCGTGTTTGGTATCATTGGAAAGGGCGTTACTTGTACATTTCAAAAATATATATATATTATTAGAATTTGTTCGTGACTTTGTCCGTATTTATTCGATAAGTGTGATATTTCTATGGTACCTATTTAAAATAAACTTTGCACAACAATAAGTATTATAGAGGCACCAAAACATTTTAAATAAAAAAAAGTAAAAACTAAAACCCAACTACAACAAAAAACGACGCTTAAAAAGTATGAAACAAGTTTCAAAAGCCGTAGTCACGCGTTGTTAAAGTGTTGTAGACTATGGTACATTACACTACATGGACTACGGCTTTTAATACTTAGGAATGTTTCATAGTCCATAGGACTTTAACAACGCGTGACTACGGCTTTTGAAACTTGTTTCATACTTTTTAAGCGTCGTTTTTTGTTGTAGTTGGGTTTTATTGTGTTTAGTTAGATAATGATTATATTGAAATTCATAAAACCCTTTAGGACCCATAATTACGGCTTCGAAACATGTACATGTACTAATAATATATAATATATATTGTAATAAGATTGTAACAGGTCGTTGTGTTTGTGGTCTATAGATTATAAAAAAAAATCTGATGAGGCCGAACATTTCTGTTGGGCTTTCTTCCTTTACGTATTTAAAAGACAGTATGCAACATTCACCTATTTATACTATCACCTCATTTATGAAATGCATTAGGCCTCCATATACTTCAATGAATCGGTGAAGAAAAGTAGCTTTTGACATCAATTATTCTGCATCTGTCACTTCATATTTATGAGCTATAACAGTTTTCAAAGCACCGTGAAGCCGGTTGAGTTCCCATCGCAATACTCGTATATCTTTTTTGTATTAAATTCCAAGATACATGGGTATTAACTGGAAAATTTCATAAACACACGCTACAATACACCATTGAACTTGCAACTGAAGATCTAAATTTAGACTCTTTCGTTGTTTTGTTTACTACAAATACATATATTCAGAATTTTTGAAATGGAATGTTGCTGAAACATTTAACAAATGTTGCGAACAACAAACATTCAAAGAAGTCGATAGACACACGTTCCAAATCACGCTTATTTTTTTCTAGTATTTATGCTCTCGATCTGCATTCGATGCAGTAACTCTTGTAATTTGTTAATAATTCAACAATAGTGAACATCGTTATTCAGTTTCAATCCAGGAACAATTTCTACTCTTTGCTGTAGCATGGTGCGGGGGACAGTTGCTTCTGGTTGGTTACATTTAATTTACTACAATTGTTGATGATTTAATATATTGCGAATGTGTTACAGCTGATATACTAGGTCACAATTTGTAAATCACAGCAACTTTCAAGAGTGACTTTCAAGAGTGGAACGAAATGTTACTGAAATGTCACCCGCACCATGGTACAGCGCAAAGAGTATAACGAACTTCATTTATTTTCCCACTAAATATTAGGTTAATAAAAATAAACTGCAAATCATTGCTCACATTAACTCGCTAAAGTCTGCAAGCCTTACGCCGTGGTAACGGAATTCCAGCACCGGAAGACATAAATACCCATCCGCTGACTGACGAGCGAGTGCGAGTGGAGAGCGCGTCGAATTCGTCCTGCCTCCGTCGAGCCGTCTCTTTGTCGAGAGCAAACGGCTCAGGACGGGCTGTGGAGTTATTTAGAGCTTTTCTACTCAATACTGATGAATGTTGCCTCCAGAACACGCACACAGACCTAATGGAAAGCGTTCATGTATCTGCTGTAGGGTAAGGACTCTCGTGTCGTGTATTTCTCAATGTTTTAACGTGTCTCGTTATTTTTACCCGACTACGGTAAAGCCAAAGGAGGGTTATGATTTTGACAGGCTATGTATGTATGTCTATACAGACAGTACGCATGTGTATTCATTAAGGAGCAATGAAGGGAATCATAGCTCCTTAACTACTTATTAAAACTGGACAAATTAGGTATCGTTAGAAGCGTATTGATCGTCTGCTGGTTATAGGTTATATGACGTATCACTGAATCTAATGTGGCGCCCTCTAGCCGTCATAAAGTATTGTATTAAAAAATAAATTTGAGATAAATATTCCGTGTTTGGTATCATTGGTAAGGGCGTTACTTTTACATTTCAAAAGTATATATATTACTAGCTGAGACCGGAAAAAGTCGTTTTGCTTTAAAAAAAAATTAAGGATGGGTCACCCTTACCATTTAGGGGGATGAAAAATAGATGTTGGCCGATTCTCAAACCTACTCAATATGCTCACAAAATTTCATCAGAATCGGTCAAGCCGTTTCGGAGGAGTATGGCAACGAAAACTGTGACACGAGAATTTTATATATTAGATTAGCATTTGTTCGTGACTTTGTCCGTATTTATTCGATACGTGTGATATTTCTTTGGTAACTATTTAAAATAAACTTTGCACAGCAATAAATATTATAAAGGCACCTAAACATTTTAAATAAAAAAGTGAAAACTAAAACCCAACTACGACAAAAAACGACGCTGAAAAAGTATGAAACAAGTTTCAAAAGCCGTAGTCGCAGTAGTATAGCGCTATATCGTAATACTACCAGTCACTACTACAGTTTACCTCTTCGTGTCGTTTAATTAATTGGTTTCATAAACAAACGTTCGGACATCAATACATCGGTATTTTTGATTTTACTTCTTATTAGAAACATTAACTCTTAAAAAAAACTGCAGTCCTTAATGTATCCGTAGATAGGAATAAATAAATGGTGTTTTATCCTACTAAATAACATTTAACTTATAATTGTTGCTATGAAGGGAAATTGCATTGAGCTGAGCGCTATCTTTTTCTAAAAATAAAGTGATTGTTGATATAAATATTATTTATACATTTCATACTTCCGCACACATGCGCTCTATAAATTCTTTTCGTCTTCTATTCATCCTCTCTGAGTGGCCAAACCGTCGAACACATACCGACCAAGTTGGCAATGTTCTGAAAAAGAGTAATGTAAAAAACACCAGAAACTTAGAAAAACAGCAATTGATGAACGTGGTCGAATCAAAAGAGGTGTATCAGGACCGGGAATCAATCGTCTCTGCCTACTCCGCTGAGAAATAGGCATGACTCTATGTAAAACTATATTTATTTAAAGCAACATCTATAAATAGGCAAGCGTATTTTTTATATAATACTAAAAGCTAAAGATCATTTAAAGTAAATCGTGGGGCGCGGGTAGTCGACCACAACATTATTGAAGTTGAGCGAACATGCGCGGGCCACATTAGTGGTGAGTACGTCACCGCACGCCGCACCGTGGCCTGATGGTGCGCAGCGGCCGAAGGGTCCGTGCGGTCGGCACACCACTGCACCACGTCGTTACGAACAATGCTCTGATCGGTTAAAGAAAAGGTTCATTTTATTTAATAGTCTTTAATAGGCACAATATATTGTGGGATAGGAACATTAATGAGTCTACAAAGTATTTGTGGTTTCATACTTACAGAGTTCTTGCAGTGGTTACACTGGATTTTGTTGAAGAAGAGGTTTTAATCGGAGAATTTTACCGTGGGATTGCTAGCTACACTTCGGCATAAATAGATCGGCGCGACCATATTGATACCACGGCCTCACAGAAAACCGGTGGGAAACAGCACCTGCGCTGTATTTTACCGAGTGAGTTAGGGTACCGGAAGCCCATACCCCAACCCTTCCCCCATCCCTCTCCATCTCCATCTCCCATCTCCCAAAGCTTGGCAACGCACTTGTGACGCCTCTGGTGTTGCGAGTGTCCATGGGCGGCAGTAATTGCCTTCCATCAGGCGATACGACTGCTCGTTTGTCATTACATTTACATAAAAAGAACACACGAATTGTTTTGAGAATGCCAGACTAACAAGAAACGAAATTCCTTATGGGGCGTTGCGGAGGGGTACTAGGGTCTTGTAGCCGACAAAAAGCGTCCCTAACGTTAAATCTTACGTTAGTAATATTGACTAAACAGTCTGCATGAATATAGCATTTGAGTGCTTTGGATTTGCTAATTGCCGTGCCCATAGGTACCATACTTGAAACTAAAAGTGTATAGCTTGAAAGATCTCAAAGAAATGAAAGCAATCTAACAATAATAAAGTTATAATTTCTTTTGAAGTTTTCTACAGTATGTCTTTATTAATATAACGATTATTTAATTTGTGACGATACGCTAGGTGCTCACACACCGCCACTAAAAGGCGTGAAGTCTTAATGTGGTAAATTGTGGAGTACAAGACGCGCCGCGAAATGACCGGCTGGGAACATAGCGATTGTGAGTTGTGCTTACTTGAACTAAATCTTATGAGATCAGATTCCACGTTTTTTTTTAATTTTAGTAAGTCGGAAAAAATCAAGGACCATGTTATCAAGTAAGGGCAACGATCATATTACTACAAGTTTTAAAACATTAAATTAATTTATAATAATATATATAGTCTTCATAATTTCAAGGTAGTAGAGCCACGCTGATTTCAGCACGAACGGGCCGGCTCGACCGGGGCGGTACTATCCTCGCACAGAAAATCAACGTAAAATGACAGCGATCATGCTGTCGTGTTTCGTTGGTGAGTGCGAGACCGGAAGCCCAATGATGCGAAAGCATCACTAGCCCGCCATGGTGTGGGTCACCATGCTGCATTGTTGCATTGTCTGCGTTCGCAGTATGGTGACCATCACTCTTGGATTCTCCTTATGCTTTCCATCAGGCAGAGTAGAGTCATTATGACAGGGTTAAACATAAAAAAAAATTAAAAAAAATAGTCTTGTCTTACCCATTTATGAGGTTTAGACAAAAACTAAACACATAGATCACACAGTGGTTAGAATACAGTTTCTGCCCATAATATTCAGTAACTTTTGATTAATTCTATAAAACTAAACATTGGATATCTACGCGACATTGAAGTAAATCTATCTCCCGGACATCTGAACACTTGCATCTGAAGCAGCGCTATTTCACTCCAGACTCCATGTGCCACCTCAAGCACACTGCGCCTGCGCACCGCCCACACGTAAATCAGAAACGCGTGAAGCTCCCATGAAGTAACACAACTTATCTTGTTCTGAACTAATAACATAAACTAAATTCTATTGTGGAAATTATAAGGGTGAAATTGCATTGAGGGGTGGCATTATAAAATGTGTTATTGACAATAGTAATGAAAGGTGTAATAAGATCAAGCACAGTGGAGTATCGCTCAGCGCGGGGCAGTGACGTACGCGCGGCGCGGCGGGTGATGGGTGCGCTCACGCTTGCACATTGTAGCTCTGATTTACGCCTAGGAATTATGCAAAGCTGTGAATGTTAAACGGTTTAGCGATGTGTTTGTTTCGCCACATAAGGAAGTGTGCGCACAGACTTCGTTCGTATTTATTACACAGTATGTTGTTTATCAGCCACTTTTAGATTCTAGAAGTAAGCCGAGTCACGTTTTCATGAAATAAGCGGTATTAGCTATAGTAAGAAAAGCGGTAATCATAAGATGGTTATGTTGATCTTAACAGATTTAAACGTATTCAGAATACTCATAGTAGTAGATGGAGTTACACACTCACTGCCTATAACTCATTTAATACATCATCAATAGAGGAGAGAGAATGACTTGATTCAATCGTGTGAAGTTCAGTGTGATTTTAAAACACCAGCTTTATTTAGTCTAGATGAGCGGTGCCTCGTTAGAAGTGGCTAGTTATGACGGCCACGCCGTGTCGGTGTGAAACGCACAGATCACACATCATTTCTATTTTAACATCTCATAAACGATGTATTCGCCGGTACTCACTCGCATCGACACGGCACTTCTGAATCGTTACCTAACCTTACACATGTGCTCTTGGAGTTCTCGCCAACAAACACGTGCTACAACATTCAGGCACTTCATAAACTGCAACAAAATATTTTGCACAAATAGCTTGTTTAGTGCGTTTTGTATGCGTGGGCGCATGCCGTGCATTACCATAAACACTTAACCGATGCTTCTTGGAAGCGTCCGGGCGTGTCCAGAGCGGCTCGAACCCGGACTCGGACCGATGTAGCTGAATGCGCCGGCGCAGTCTGGATATCTTAGCATATCCATATTCATAGACTACAATTCATATCAGCTATTGAATATTTTACTCTTTTGATGTTATGAATGGGATGTGTGAAAGTGTAGGAGGTATATGATGAGTTGATGAATAAAGGTTGCTATAATCTTATTCTGATTTCTCTAATTTCTCTGTTAAATGAATAGTTATCATTTTTTGAGAAACGTTTGTTTCAACGATCACATCAAATCGACAGCTTTAATTAGTACATATTATTATGTCTCTCCTTAAAAAGGAGGTCTTCAACTTTCAATGAGGTTTGTAATTGTAGATAATACATTCATGAAAAAAGAATACAAAAAAGAAATTTGTATTTTTAACCACTTGCGTGGTTGACTGTACCCAATGTAAGCGCGTACATATAATCAACATGTATGACACTAATCGTTTGTGGAATGCTCTTATCATATTTTAACTTTTTACTAATTTAGGTCTTTTTAAAACTAGAAGCGGAGATGGCATACGCATGAAACAGTTTTCTCCACATTTCTTTATAAAATATGTACAGTATATATGTATGTAAATACAATATACAAAATAAACACGGTCTCCTTATAACTTTGAATGTTATTGGCTAAATGAGAATGACTACATTAGAGGATGCCTGAAAATAGCGCCACTGGATGAAAAGTTATCCTTCTATAGATATGTAATGCGTAGAGATGAGCAAAACATAATGAAGATAATTTTAATTATGAAAGTTACAAATAAGAGTATCGGACAACCAAAGAAAAGATGGGCGGACGTGGACGTGGCATGAATGAAGACGTCTCGGAATTAAGTAAGCAATGAACTGACGAGTGACATAAGATAATGGATAAACTCATTGCACCGACCCAACATAGAGGTTATGAAGAGGTGAGAAGATAAAGATGATGAGGACAGATCGCCAAAATAAAAATAAAAGTTAATCGGAATAGCTTTTGTCACGATTAACAGCAATTGGTATTTATCATTAGACAAGTCCATTGTGATTAATTTAATGCATTAATATTTATTTAGAATTCTTAGTATGTAGGTAATATAACATAAATAATAATAATAATATTTGTCACATTCAAATAACAATACAATGGATGAAAATAAAAGCTACTTTTTAAATAAAAACGTTACAAATAAGTGACGTAATACATATAAAAGTATTTGATATTAAAACGGCTGCGACGGACATCTCGATGTTGTCCAATTATTTCACAGCGATTATTGAATTGACGGCGGGTGACCCCGCGGCGCGGCGCATGTACCCGTTTCTTACAATATCTTGTCATAGAGGAATGTGGTCGTGTTACGGAGGGCCACAGGTGACGGCGGAGGTTATCGCGGCTCTCCCTTACTACGCCCAAAATACACTATTTGTTATGTGACACTTTTTAAGAGGTGGACGGCGAGTTCTCGGTGCCGACATTGGACAAAATTAGTATGTGAGCCATTAAATATCCGTTTATTGTTCTGTACAACTATATTTCATTAGAGATATCAGGTGTTGCGTTTGACACAATGATGACATTAACACTTGGGTCCAACTTTCTTTATCGTCTATCGATTAAGTATTGCTTTTATTAATTTATTGCCGAAGATATCTCAACTTCTAATGTCAATAAGTTCCCCACACCTAAATAGTAAGACTCTACTAGAATAAACCCGTTCTCAAAAAATAGGGGTTAATTGTGTTTCTCGATGTTAATATTGTCTCTGTTTCATGAAACTCGTATTGTTAGTGGAGTACAAGACTAATATTTTTAAGGTGTTAGGGTATTTGATTAGTAGGGTTGGTTCTGCAGGTAGAATAAGCGCTGATCTGATATAAACTTCAGAAATACATCGCATTTTTAAATCGATGAAATCGTCCCTTGCATTTCATTACAAAATGTCACAAAAGTCACCGAGATTAAGTTCAACCTTTGACTTTCGCGACAAAAGATCATACTTTTAGTTAATGTCATCATTTCGACACACACCCTTGACACAAACACATCATCTTGACATGTCGGAGATACCCTCGCACAAGTCAATATACCACAAGAACACGTATGGTCAGTTCCATATAGGGCCCTGTACTATACCTGGTTATTACCCGTCATTATGGTTAAGTACCGCTTTATGTGATTTCATTATGTCAGCTTGTTTCGTGAGACGATCGAAATATTGGACTGGAATGAGCGTGCCAACAAGATTTATACTTTTATATGTTTTTGGCAAAGGTGAAGGATAAATAAAAGTTAAGTGAAATGCCTTATGGCGTCTTAATACAAGCATTCCAATAAAACTATGAAGTCAGCGCATAATGAAATAAAAACTGTAGTCGCACTATCTTGTACAATACAATGAACTATTTGTAATAGAAGTATAGTCATAAGTACATTGTTAATAAATTACTTCAGTACTCGTGTCATGAGTTAGTTATCGTATAACAAACAATCTTTTAACTTTATGTTCGTACTTTACAAAAGGCATGACATTTTCTTGTAAAAACACTTAAGTACATACATTTTCTTTTTAAAACTTCTGACGATGGGACATGATTATGTTTGTGTTTTTATTCGTGGTGATTCTTTTAAACAGAAATCAACCATTTTCTCAAGTAGGTACTTTAGAAGATTCGGAAGTATCCTCGAAATAAATGATACGTTACTTTTTGTTAGCAATAAAATAAAGCCCTAATGCAGGGTGCCAATAATAGTAGTTATAAAAATACGTGTTATTACACAGGATGCTATCACCTCTAATCGTGCAATGTCACTAACGACCAAGGGCCTGCGCCGGCGCAGTGTGTGCTATATAATTTGGTTCTGTAATGTGTCGCAACATTTTGTGGTCGATAAACGACTGCCATATGAGGTCCGGTCATAAAAACATCTTATGGGTTTACACTTTTAAAAAATTATGTGATACTAAATATTTTAATACATGTTATTGCTTACATTAAAATAATGATGATTAATCGAAAGAAAAATTGTGTCACACCTGTGATACAGTTTTCCATTCACTTATTAGTGAGGAATCATTAGCGTAACATATAATGACTAGTTATTGAATGGATGGGAAGGACTGACTGAATGACTGGCAACAGAACAGTTGATTGAAGAAACATCAGCCTGTAAATTGTAGAGTACGTACAAATTACTTTCTGTTGTTAGTGGGTTTCGAAAGGTTCTTGAGGATTAAGAAGGGTTGAAACGCTGGATTCCAACTTGAACTTGACAATTTACTTACAACGTATCTGATGACGAATAAATCTAATATCAGATCATGAACTATAAGTCGAAGGGGTAACCAGGAACGTATTAACAGTCATATTTAGCTATTTATAAATTAGATCACTGTCGCTAATATTTAATGTTACGTTACAGAAGGTAAGCCTCTTCTATAATAATATGTCAAAAGGTAATTAGCCACTCCGTATCATCTAACTAAGTATTACGACACGAAATATAATTACCACAAAGGGTGAAGATTATTGATTTTCTTAAAATACTAACGTAATAACAGTATCTGACAAAATGAATAAACAGAAACAAGTATTTACTACAGTTGTCTGGAATTTTTCTTTGAAACAACATGCATACAAATATGTATACAAATCGTTCCCGAGTGTGGCTCGGCAACTATTGTTGGCAACAAGAAAGATAGTAGCCCAAGATTATCCCGCTCATCACCTCTCTGAACAGTGCCACTTTCAGATAGCAAAAGCAATGTCAAAGTACAAACAGTTTGATGTTCCTAATGAGACTGTTTAAGGCCATCTCGATAATTCAAATAGGGCTGTTAATAGTCTGCGCCGGGAGCTCGGCTCGACTCCGCTAATCTTTTCTGGATCTGAACGCATCCAATTATGTGTCAGAGGTGCCTTTGTACAGCGCCAGACCTTCCAATCTCCCATACGGTGAACAATAGTGCTAACAGTAAGCTTATGTAAGATTTATTTGGATAACATTAGTTTACTTAACTATAAATATGACAAAATGGTTGATAAATGCATAGATAACGCTTCTAACGTTACACTAAACCTATCAATAACTAAATATGGGAGTATGTAGTTGAAATTGAGATCGGTATCTTGATGTATGGGACGGATGGATAGACGGACATATCGGTCGATTGTTTTAGCGTACAAGTCGGAATCAATTACGGCAGACGTACGGACGGGGGTCACGAGCCGACGGACGGCGGAGACGCCCGATCTCAGCCGAAGATACCGCGGGACGTTTGCGATTTATATATAAGGTCCGTTGATGGACGATACCACGTATCAGGCAATAGGTCTAATGGAGATCGGTGGAGCCGCGCAGTGTCCGGCGTGGCCTTACAAGTGACTAACATAGCCGTATGTTATATCTTGCCGTTGATCTACAACGTCCTGCATTCCGCACTACGAATACATCACAATATCACATGTATCGTGGGGGAGTCGTGAATACGTGCACATAATTCAGACGCTGTTTGAATTTTCCCGGATGCTTATTTATTTTTGTGGAAAATGTTCAAGCTATTACTTGTATTTATTTTATGTTGTTAAGGTGACAAAGATATTAAATAAAACAAACATAAGATATACTGACAGCCTCGTTGGTCTCGCGGTTGGCGTGTGCCACAGCTCATCATGAGGTCTCGGGTTCGATTCCCGGGTCGGACCAAATGTTTATATGATCTACAAATATTTGTTTCGAAGTTTGGATATTTTCTATGTATAGTATGTATATGTATATACAAAAAAAAGTATATATGTATATATATTTGTATCAGTTGTCTAGTACCCATAACACAAGCTCTGCTTAGCTTGGGACTAGATGGCATTGTGTTAGATGTCCGAAAATATTTATTTATTTTATAAGGCCACAGCCTAAAACGTACCAGCGGAACTAAACAATCATTATGAAAGGATGAAAGCCTTTCTCCCTACGGGCAACTGTGTTTATTACCTTCTCACCTTTCAAACTTTTCAAGTTTAAGATAATGAAAATAATAAACACACATTTAGAGATCAATAATTATTTCAGTTCTGAGCAAAGGGTGCTCCTCCAAGACTCATAAAGTCCGTCCCGTTCAAAATTTGTTCACTATCCTACACTCCGGAATAGCGTCCCAGTGTATATATATATATATATATGTATATATATAACATGTAACATACTGACCTGACTGATTGTGGTATTTGTAACTGCCAAAGGTTGTGGATGATTAGCGATAAAGACTATTCAATATTTCGCTAAGAAATACTTTGATGAAAAGTTTAGTTCCACGTTAGGAGAACGTGTACTCCTACATTTTCCTTTTCAGATGGTCGTACTCTCCAGTGAGTGCGCCAGCACAGTGCCGTAGCGCAAGCCAACGCAGTTATCTCCCTTGATTATTTTAATGTAAAATAAAGTCGAAGCTCCCATTGTATTGCAAAGCCACAATGGATAATAATATCACAATTTAATTTAATCGCCGCTATGTGTAATAACCATCGCAGCGCCCCACTTACGACCTACAGGCACATCGTTTGTAACATTGTGTTAATAACATTAAATAAGATAAGTATATTGTTCTCTCATTTATTCTGCATTCTGAACTTTACAGGTGTTATCTAAAGAATATTCAACTTTTTATTCGTTCCCGTTATGTGGGTACTACTCTGTTCGATAGCACGGTTCGATAAGTATCTATCTGAAAATAAGTTATTTAATTGGAAATGTCTCAAATCTCGTAGAGACTATGGTTGTGTTAACTTCCAAAAACATCAATTCTGTCAATAAATACATTAACAAATTTGAACGTCTCAACTTTTTAAAATATTTTTGCAGATTACCACACTTTATTTTGAGATAATGTCAAACTAAGTACAAAGACACATATAAACACACTTTGCTCGTCCTTTTAAAGTATCTGTAGAAGCGAATAGCTAGGAGTAGCAGGAATAAAAAAGCGAGACACAATTACAGAGCGAGCCGCGCAGCCTTTGGCGATCGGTCACAGTTCAAGAACGCTACTCTTTCTATACCGTAGGTAGCACGGCTGAGACGCCCGGTACCGTCAGCAACACCATGCGAACAATTCTCTACAACAAATCTCACCTTCTTATAGTTGTATAGTTAGTTACTAACTTAATCTAACTTTCTAGGCGTAATTTTATACAGACGGAACTAAGTTTGTCTGTCTATTTATTTCTGTTAATAGGTTTTACTTGTATAAATCCTGAAAAACTACGGCCCCGAAAATTGTCTGAAAGAATTGAATTACATGAAATATGTTCATAATTACTCCTATTATAAGAGGCACAGCGACGTGTACGTTCGGATAACTGAAAACAATTCGAATGATCTATCAGTCAAAGATTCCATTCACATTATGATATAATTTTACCTTTCAATGATCTATTCAATGACTTCAAGAATTAGGTGCGCTTTGAAAATATGTTTCAATACTTACTGTCCGTACCGGTGAGCTGTGGTCGTACGCTTCGAGGTCAACCGCTCAACGAGCGATGGACTCTTTTGTTCGCCAGCCTGACCTTCAGGGCTCCAGCGCAGCCTGCTCCACTGTTACAGATTGTGAGTTCTCTCGCTGTTGTATTGTCAGGATGATATCAACGTTACCTTAATAGAACTTTATGAGGTACAACGGTGAAATGTTGTTTTAAGGCAGGTTTTAATCGAAAACTTTAGTGAAAGAGGAAAATATCACGGGTATATAGTTTTATTAGAGATACAAAATGAGAGATATGTTACAAAATAAAGCTCACAAAACTTTCATTTTCTTAAAACTTTTGTGTACTGTCTCTAGAACTATCGAACGTAATTTTATACTGGTTTACTGAAGGCTAATAACACTACATTATGAGCGTTCCAATAGGATCAGTGCCTTATGTCGAACATGGGTCAGGACGAAATCGCTAGTAAGACAATAAAATGTTTAGTGTGTGGTACATGTATTCGTTGTGAGTCCGCTCTTAATAAAGAAGTTTCCTCCTTTTATCCAAATGATCTTTCATTATTAATATAAAATAATTTTATTATAAAACCTATAAAATACTTTAAAATGGAACAATGTTCTTATAGAAATGTCCAAAACCACATTCTGCTGTCCGCGGTGACCTGTTTCATTATTCTCCGTACTTGTACAAGTGCTAAAAGCAGAATATTGTAGGTATATTGCGAATTATCACATCTAGCGAGCTATTCGCGGTCGTACGTCAAACATAGCGTGGACACACTGTCTCGACAATACGGTACCGTCTACTCCACACAATACAAACATAACACGAATTATGTAAATATGTCCTCTCACACAATATGTTGACCGCTTTATTTGAGTATCATTCGATGAGCAATATCTCAACTGGCACCGTTAAGCTTGTTTTAGACTTGGTGAATTGTAGTTGAGAAATTTGTATTAGTTTGTTGCAAACTTTACAGAAATTTATCTATATATTTCGAAATAGTAAGGTAAAATTAGATATACTCGTTTTATATAAAAAAATATTAAATAAATAAATAAATTTAAAATAGAATAGAATAGAATAATAGTTTATTGATTTCGGTATTACAAATTTGCACAAAAATACACAAAAACGATACTACCAAAATATAACATTTGGAATTCCAAGCGCTGGTTTTCAGCTTAAACCTTTGACTCCGGTTTACAAAATAATGTTAACCTCATTCAAAAGTATCACAATAAAAAATCTTATCGTGATCATACATTACAGAAGGTATTAAGAATATTATAATAAGTATGGAGGAAAGGGCATCCAGTACGTGATTATGAGACTAAAAAAAACTAGTACAATCATATATGTAATTTAAAATGTTTACCATAAAGTGAATAAAATTAAATGCATGTATTAAAATAGAAAATTTCATGTATTAATTAAGTATTATAAATCATTATGTTGACAAATGAAACTGAGTTCAAAACCATAATTTAATTAATACTTACTTAACATCAACATGATTGTATAATAAAATCACTGTCTTGTAACCGTCGTAACAAAATATATTGTCAACAAGGTTCCATACAGCATGTTGTGTGTATTATATAAAACCCAGTCACAAACAGTTTGTTACAGATAGTTTGCCCGGTGTGAACAAGACCATGTTTAATAATGTATTCCAAAAGGAACAACGCCGGGGCGCGACAATAGCTCGAATGAGTTAAACGGCTGTAACATGATAGTTACAAGGTGTGAATGGACGGACAAACAATGTAATGATATAGTTAACGTGTGAGCGAGGTGTCCGCGCTGATCGACTGCGAGATAAAGTTACTTGACCCATTTGTGTGCTCACAGGCCCTCGCTCATCGTTAGTGACCGATCGAAGTAACCTACAGAATGTACCTGGAATTTTGGTTTTGTCTAAGTTTGGTAGTAACTGAGAAATATTCGAGAGCAAAAAGTTTGGATCACATAAAGGTAATTCTAAATCTCGTCAACTAATATGTACCGAACGTACAGTTTATTTGGGACATCTAACACACAACGCCATCTAGTCCCAAACTAAGCAGAGCTTGTATTATGGGTACTAGACAACTGATATGAATACTTATATACTTTTTTTTTGTAAATACATACATATTATACATAGAAAACACCCAAACTCCGAAACAAATATTTGCAGATCATACAAACATTTGTTCCGACCCGGGAATCGAACCCGAGACCTCAAGAACAGCAGTCGCGTATGCTACCACTGCGCCACCGAGGCAGTTAAATAATATTCTTATTTTCTAGGCGTTTTAAGTATTTCGTGCTATTTGAATTGGTTGCTCTTGAGTATTTAGCTTTATGACAATTGCGATTTCGACGAAAACACCTTCAAAACTCATGCAATAATGTCATTTGTTAACCAATGACAGCAATTAAAATGTTTATTTATTATTATATTATTATTCACTATTTATTATAAACAATAGATCACATCAGTAGTCGCATCATTGACAATCACGAGGCCACAGATTGAATAAATTTTATAATTTCAATCACATGCAATTAATATATTAAAACTGTAAAGAGAATCTCACAAATTATAAAAGCGGACATAGTTCAAAGAAGTAAACTTCAATTATTTTGATCCGCCTAATAATTGTCAGAACACACGAACAAAGTGGATACATAATTACTAAGCCTTTCAAATTACTTATGATTCAATTTAAAGTTAAAGCACAGCCGAACATTCGACGAGTGCTACGTCCCAGTGAGTGCCACGCTGAGAATGTGTCTTGCTTGTTGATCCTGATGCTCTAAAAACGCCTTAATTCAAACTAAGTAGAACCACTTCTGCATAAGCCTCGTAAAGCTTGCTCTCCTTCTATCAATAGTCCGCTCTTAGTTCAAACAAATAAAATATAATAGCACTAGACCAAAATATATGTTTTTTAAAATTAAATCAATAAAAATCGGTGAGCTGCCGACAATAAATTATAATCGACTTATTATTATATGTGCACGTGTGTGCGTGTGTGCAGCCTACCCGTGTAAAATATAGTCAATTTTTATGACATATCGAGAGTCGAGTTGTGCCGAGCGGGGCCGAGCAAAAACGAGCGGGGATCAGTAATAAACCGCACCACTATAAAATGTTATGGCGTTTTAAATTGAAAGCCGGTTATGGCCTGACTCAGTGCGTAAATATTCAGTAATACAAATAAACCCGGGGAGGAGACGATGGGAACACGACGTTTTGATTTTAAAATAAAGAGTGTCGTTCGGCAGAGGTCAGGTTGCAGCCGAGACCCGATAAAAGCTGATCGTCAACTCATTACTATAAATTTAAAAGTTTTATTCATGTAGCCTCGGCCCATTCTTCCAAGAAAACTTGCAAAATCGATATTTTTCTTGCATAAGGTACTATTAAGGTACTTTTAGATATGTTTTTCAAAATAACCATTTTAATATTCCAGGTAGTAATTAAGCATCACTGCACTGAGATCCACACTCGATCGGGGCGGTACTACCCTCACACAGAAGATCAGTGTAAAATAACAGCGTTCATGCTGTCGTGTTTCGTTGGTGAGAGTGAGATCGGAGGCTCAATGATGCCACCAAACTGCATTGTTTGTACGAGCAATGAATATGGTGAGCACCACTCTTGGACTTTTCTTATGCTTTCCATCAGGCAGAGTAGAGTACTTTTGGCAGGCCATATATAAGAAAAAAAAAATATAAACATTGTAATTGTGAGTAAATTATATGTGCTTAAAAAATAAAGATTCTTATAATCATAAAATTCTAATAAAATGTTATTAGTACTAGTGACAAAAATTGTAAGAACTTCGACAGTAACTTTGTAATTTCAAATAAATTACAACGACTTATAGAGCTGCTTGTGCAGTTTGTCTATCCAGAGAAAGGGAGGAAAATTGTAGTGTTATGGAAATTTAAAACAATTGTGTAACAAATTTAAACCTGTGTGACTGCTAAAATAAATTAGAATATTGATGATTCAGCCAGAGAGATATGAGATAAGAATTATTTTTAATATCATGCCTTTTGTCATGGAAAGTATAAATTTGTAGCTCCATCCAAAACGAGGTCACATAAGGTTCTAAAAAGTCTTGAATGGTGCGGGAAAAGGACGGTACAGTTGTGCCTCTGGTGTCGTTGCTTTGATAACATTATCATATCCTCAGATTCCCCACACTTTGTCGCGTTGGTAATATCATATTATTTATGAAATAGATGGATTTCAGCTGCACATTTTGCGGAGCTAACTTTCTATGTATATCACAAGATGGTTTCCCGGGACATTCGTCAACCTTGTATTTCCGGCAGTCATTAACAATTAATACAGTTTCTGAGAACTTGCCATACACACGGACTGTCCGATGTTATCGTATGTGTTTGGGGTAATTTGTTAATGTTGGTTAATAGCGTACGATGTCGCCACCATCGCAATCTTGCTATTAAGAGATTAGCAGATAACATGGTTATTTTAATGGATCATCTTATGAATCACAAGCCATTTTACATAATATAATCCAGTTTACATAATAATATGTGTTGCTTAAGTTGACGCCAAAACCCAGGCAAAAAATGTTTTATTGCTGCGTGTCTGATTACAGGTAATCACGACACTCCTAAAATACACAGAAACTTGTTAAATGTGTGTGTGAGTGTTGCCGGGCGGACTTGCTAATGCACGTGAACGCTCCTCGTCTGTATTTAGAACATTGGTCGTTATTTCTTTCGAGAAAATGGCATTATTGTAGGTGTTTTTCATATCGTTCCCACATGCAATATCTTTTAGCACGTTTCACCAGATACTATCACATGAATTGTACTAAGACTCTTTTATGGAATTATTTTCAGTAGTTCTCATGGACGTCGGTACATTAAAAGCTTATGGAATACTTTTATACTGCTTTATCTGATATCTAACTCCAGTAGAGTCCATCAATCTATAGATTTTTATATACCCCGCCTTATAAAACAATTTACTCAGCTCTTTTGTAGGTCTGGTGTTCGGCTTTGAGTTAATGTTTTCAGTTTTGAAGCGAGCCCTAAATTAGATTTGGAATAAATAAGATGAAGAGCAGACGATGACGATAATGATTGTCAGAGTCCGCAGTGTCAGCCAATCTATGAAACGAAAGTTAAGCTCTGTAAGAATCTTGTAAAAATATTTCTACTGCTATTTAATACCTTAGGGCTAAGTTTGAGTTGGTAGCGTCATAACGGCAATTAGAGACGGTCTCTTGTAATTATCTGTCGCTTAGATCTGTGTGCGTCTGTTGCGGTAAGAGGATTAGCGCAGCGCGGGCGGCGTCACAAAGTGATGTTGGCCGACAGACGCCAACATAAATAATATCGATGTGTGTGTCATTAAGTACGGAAGCGGCGACAAAAAGTTGTGGTTCCATATCAACCTTGATTGCTCCTTCAACGTTCACCTTTTATCTAGATGTTAATAGAAGGAGACTTTATGAAGAAATTATTATCTGTTCATTCTGTTCGAAATCAACAGATATTTTTAATTAACTGTTTTATTTTTCATGTAGTTGTATGGCGCTGGAATCTTACAGAGTATGCCTATGTTTCTTATTTCGGTCAACGGATTCTAAGTTAATGGTTGAACATTACGGTAATTGATTCTCAGTCCATCACTCAGGATGTAAACTAAGCTGCCGAAACGTGGGCGAGGCATACTTCAACCTACTGCCACAAGGCTTCCTGACACTCACGCTCGCCAATATACTTTATTTAGACAAGTTAAGTAGTATTTGAAGTAGGGACTAATTTCAAGTAGGTACATTTCTGCATCACTAAACGGACTCCATTCCTAGACGCTTTACGATATTGTGAGAGTTGTCTTGGTAGTAGGTAGTAACTTCATTATCAAACGATATAATACAACAACGACTTCAACTTTTTATTTTGCAGTTGAATATATATATAGAAGATCGAGCCCTACACATGTACCTAACTCCTTGCACTAAAACAGGAATTGTGGGTTATCAGCTATGTTTTTATAGTTCTTTATCATTACAGGAAATAGGTGAGTGATCAGAGTAGTTCTATCATGTTGTACACCTAGTAGAAATCGAAAGAAAGTTGTGGTCAAGTCTAAAAGAAAGGATGGTTGAAGCACTGCTAGATAAGCGATAAGCGGCTGCTACTACATAATGCAGTATCTATTGCCGCGTCGCTCCTCCAACCTGCACTATCAAAGTATATATTTGTTTCATTTTGTTCTGTTTTCACTGGGCTGTCGAAGAAACGCTTAACTATTCGAGTGCATGTCTTCGAAGACTTAGGCAGAGTTATGTGAATCAATTCTACACAACCTCATGTGTCCTGACACCAGATCGTAGTTTACTAGCAATTAGCATCAGTCTATAAATCCAATTTTTTAATTAAAGTGACTTTGCTCTAAAGAAAAAAGTGTGTGAATATTTGTAGAAATAAATTATCAAATGTACATTTGCATCTACAAAAAAGCAGACATACACTTTAAAAAAGAGATAAATTAAAATATATCGAAGAGATTATCGAGTCGGGCCGTTCTATCAATTAGCCGTTAGATTAACGTCGATGCAAAAACGGAATATTTCCAATGTATAATTGATGGCTTCGGCCGTACCTAATGTTCTGTGAAAGGATTAAGTCGGTACGAACACGCGATTGGCGGGTGAAATGAACCGTGGAACTGTTATGGAGTGTATCTATTGGCTTATGTTGAGTCGTTACGGGTGACCGGGACACCACCTGAACACACCTCTGAGTATAGCTAGTTTTTTTTGTTATTTTTAATATAAGATTAGAAATTCTAAGGATTTATTCTAATAACATGCAAAATTTCAAATAAATCTCACTTCGAATCTCTCTCTGCTATTTTCTCTTGTGCTATATTGAAATAGAATTTATGTTAATTATTTCGTGAATTATGTAGTTTCCTTAGGACCGGGCTATGTGTGATAGTGGATACTTTAAACTAATGAATATGTCGGAGAACGAGTAGTTTTCTTAAGTTTTAATTTGAATTCGAGTTTATTTCAATCGATTATTCGAAACGTCAAACTGTGTATCGAGAAACATGGCAGTTTGGGTGGAATCTGTGGACGGTGTATGGAAAACAGGGCGCATTGATTATTTGTTATTAACGATGTGATTATTACGTCTTAGTTTACTTACAGCTTGATTTAATAATGTTGGTTTAGTTTTAGTCGATTCTGTAAGCAATATTAATTGTTACTAAAATGTGTGCGGGTAACACCGAATACAGTGGTAGGTGTCACCACTAGTTAAAGCGAGCAGCCGGTATAAGAGAGAGCGGCCGCACGAGTTGCGGGACTACTAACCCATTGGCTCTTAAACTAACTACCCACCGTTTCGTATTGAAGAAAAATAGAATCAACAGATCAGTTTGGTTCGAGCATTGTACCAGGAAGGACAAGCTGTAAATAAGCTAAGTACATAGTCTTCTTATTTGTTGTAATTGACTATTGATAGTTTGTAACTAATAAGTTAAGATGTAACTTTCAAAAGAGTGGCCATGAGTTTCTTTGCCGGTTTCTTCTCATAAGGCCCTACGCATTTGGAAACTGGAGATTATAGATTGACACGGACGTTCAGTGGATTTTGGTGTTCTCACCTAATTCACTTTGACAGTGTTGTGCCGATCTATGATTTTAACTGTAGCTTCATTGATTCAATAAACTATTGGAATTCTATATTGTCTTTGGCTGTGCAAATAAACCCTACCTACCAACGTGTGTAATAATGAAGATTGATTACTAGACTAGACTAGACTTGATTAAGAGCGATTTCTGTTGCTTTGGATCATGAGTGCCACTTGACAAAATATCCAAGTGACGTCGGCGAAGCTGACGTCACCATTTCATAAAAACCGCTTCGACCGAACGCCCACACTGTGACTCCGACATCAGAAGTGGGATTACCTGTGATACCCCTAGAGATTACCTGTGAATTACCCCTGTGGACTACCCCTAGAGATTACCTGTGAATTACCCTAGGGATTACCTGTGAATTACCCCCATGAACTACCCCTATGGATTATCCCTATAGATAACCCATAACGGATCAGGAACAGAATACAGGGCAGATTGCTGTTATTTTATTTTACGTTTACCCTACGTTAAAAAAATATCTTTTCGCTACGGAATTAATTTGTGCTATACGAGAACCGCCAACTAGTGAGAGAACTACTCCGACTGTAAAAGTGAAGTGATGTGTGAAAAATACAAGCGCTGTCAAAGCTGTGGCAAAATCATGTTTACGTAATCCAGTAAAGATTAGGACAATTTTAGTCGTGACAATATTGCTAACACATAATCTGAGATTTCAGATACTACCTTTGCCTGACAGTCAAAGGAAACCAAAGCGCAGAAGACGAATACTTGAACCTTATTCAAGTGTGGTGTCATAGATGCAGTTCCAATATGAATGCCAAGGCAAACGATTTACAAACCGAGTAACCAGTGAATGTCAGCTCCATCCAACCAGCTCTAGTTCAGCTCCAAGAAAGATTTGGTGAGAAGTTTTCATTTTGTTTCAAATGCTCTTTAATAAGACAAATTCTGTGAGATAGATTTCTGGGCCAACGACAATATGGTGCAGTAATATTATTGAGGGTAGGTAACGCCCGCCTTTATTGTAACATAGTATTGTGTGGTCCACGAATTGTTGCCCTGAGTCTGGGTGATCTTTGTGTACGTTAGTAAGGTCCCCCGTGGCATAGGATGTTTATTCCTAATGGGAAAGTTGTCTTTTTAATAAAACAATAAATTCTGTCAAGAAACCCGGGTTGAAGAAATGCACTGAATAGCATTTCCTGTAGTAGGTACACGATTACTGTATTCCAAACGACATAATTATTTAAAGAAAAGAATGAAAATCTGCTTGCTTTACGCTTTTCAGTTGTAATTTTCGAAAAGTTCTTAAAAATAATAAGGTCGTTTCTATTGGTGCCTACATTCTCTTATAAAATGAGGATCGCAATCAAATGAAATTAGACCCATAGTATAAAGGTCCTTACGTGGTCGCCGATATACTAGAGGGAGACCGCGAATTTGCTGTACACACATATTTTCTACCGACCATTGATCATCTACACCCGCGGTAAGCAAAGTGAATACAGACCGTCAGATACCCACTAGTGAAGTCCCTATTGATATGTCCGATGAACATGATGTAGAAAACAATGATCCTTGAATAGTTTATTAAATTAATCGAAGGTTTTATTTCTGTTTTGATTATTTTGTTCGTGAACAATTATTTGGAATGTATTTTGTGACGTTTAACCAGACCATTGTTAATTGCTGATAGAGATAGGATTACACTCTTTAAGTTTATTTTAATTAATAAACAAAGTTATTTAATTACAAGGGATTTAGTGTTGGTAACCTGGTTTCACTACCTCCTTAGGTCTCGCTGGTCATTTGTAGCCGTAGCTCGTGCAGTACTTATCTGTAGAGAGTGCGCGGTGCGCATCTGGCTATGCGAATGTTAGTCGCTGGTTAAGTGACAATAAAAAGATCTCGATCTCTGGTTAAGAGTTGAGCAAAAAGCCGCTGGTGAAGTGGTGATACGCAGTTGCTGGTTAAGCGACTAAGTCAAAACGTCTTAACGCTGTTACTGGCGATTTAGACAGAGGTGCTGAACCTAGTTTAACAATCATTATTGTTTGTACTAAGATTTATGTGATTATGCTGGTAGAGACATAAATGAGCATGGTCAGAACCTTATCGTGATACTGACGTGAATAGAAACATCAAATTTGAAATCATGAAGGCAAAATAATTTGTTATAATTGAAATTGGCTTCTATGAATCTTTAATTTGGTCAGGAATAGCCGAGAGGACGGATTCACTGTCCAGATGATTCCTCAGTTAACAAACACGTAGACGTGTAAGTCTTATCAGAATGCCTGTGGGCCAGGCCGAATAAATTGAGCTACTGTGGTTGCTTTTTCTTTGTTTACAGATGACTCACACGAGGACGTGTGAAGCATCAGGACGGCCGTGTCGGAGAACGAGTAGTTTTCTTAAGTTTTAATTTGAATTCGAGTTTATTTCAATCGATTATTCGAAACGTCAAACTGTGCATCGAGAAACATGGCAGTTTGGGTGGAATCTGTGGACGGTGTATGGAAAACAGGGCGCATTGATTATTTGTTATTAACGATGTGATTATTACGTCTTAGTTTACTTACAGCTTGATTTAATAATGTTGGTTTAGTTTTAGTCGATTCTGTAAGCAATATTAATTGTTACTAAAATGTGTGCGGGTAACACCGAATACAGTGGTAGGTGTCACCACTAGTTAAAGCGAGCAGCCGGTATAAGAGAGAGCGGCCGCACGAGTTGCGGGACTACTAACCCATTGGCTCTTAAACTAACTACCCACCGTTTCGTATTGAAGAAAAATAGAATCAACAGATCAGTTTGGTTCGAGCATTGTACCAGGAAGGACAAGCTGTAAATAAGCTAAGTACATAGTCTTCTTATTTGTTGTAATTGACTATTGATAGTTTGTAACTAATAAGTTAAGATGTAACTTTCAAAAGAGTGGCCATGAGTTTCTTTGCCGGTTTCTTCTCATAAGGCCCTACGCATTTGGAAACTGGAGATTATAGATTGACACGGACGTTCAGTGGATTTTGGTGTTCTCACCTAATTCACTTTGACAGTGTTGTGCCGATCTATGATTTTAACTGTAGCTTCATTGATTCAATAAACTATTGGAATTCTATATTGTCTTTGGCTGTGCAAATAAACCCTACCTACCAACGTGTGTAATAATGAAGATTGATTACTAGACTAGACTAGACTTGATTAAGAGCGATTTCTGTTGCTTTGGATCATGAGTGCCACTTGACAAAATATCCAAGTGACGTCGGCGAAGCTGACGTCACCATTTCATAAAAACCGCTTCGACCGAACGCCCACACTGTGACTCCGACAAATATAACAAGGTTCCCCTGTGATGGTATGGTTGTGAAACATTTCGCAGCTCATTGCTGGCGCAGAGCCGAGCGTCGGTCAGTAACGGGGAGGCTGTTTAGAGAGCAGCAGACAAAGAGCGGTTGTGGTACGGCGCACCTACTGCGCATGCGCCGATCTCAATTATAGATAGCGGCGACCACATCCACGGGCCGCGACGTACAGCCGCGCACAGAACTTAACTGAGTGTTACCACCCTTAGGTATTCATCGCATGGGTGCTATGAGAGCGGACAAAATTAGCGATTTACGCGAGACAAGAGTACAGAGAAGAAAACTTAAAACAAAGTATATGTCTACTAATCATAATAGGCCAAAACCTCTTTTCTAAGAAGAGGCCTATCTCCACCACTACCACTAGAGGACCACCAAAGGTTGTTGATACTGATGATTGATGATATTACTCCAATATATGAAGTTAAAGAAAATAAAAGATAAAGGTAATACCTGCAGCCTCATTTGACTGAAGTTCATTTTGATATGTAGTTTAAATAAAATGTCTGGAAAAGTATATGAGTAGAGAGTAAGTAGTTGTATGACCTCGAATTAATGTAAAAGATGATGTACGTATACATATACTAGGCAAAATATATTTCTAATACCAAAAATATTGTGGTGAGACAATAAACACTTTTATTACTTTTCGTAAAAAACTGTATAACTACTAAAATATTTTTTCCGAAACTTAGAAATAAAAAGTCGTAATGTAAATATCAGTGCTTGTGTGCTCGGTGGTACTAAGGCTGCGCGGGCGCACCCCACAGCGCAACCGTGATCCTCAGTATTTGGGAGCACAGACTCACTACAAGACGTGGCCTTGTACCAGCCATTGCTCATCTACTGTTGTGAGTATTTAACGAAGTCTTGAGTTTTTAGTTAAAATCTTCGAATATTATGTAATCTTGAAGTAGTCGTACAAAATCGTTCCCGTGCAATAAGCATGCGGAGAGCCACGATATTTAAAGCAGCGAATAATCAATAATGAGTCAATAGTTTGAATAAAACTAATATAAAATATGTTTTTCGTCAATAACCACTTAACGTACTGTAAGTCACTACTGATCTACAAAATATTAACACTGCTTTGTTCGTGAGACCAAAGGAAAGAGTTCAACGCGTGCTGTTAATGTTAACATAAAACATACACGGAACAATGAAATACATATTATTTGTACACTGGTTATATGATACTGTCCTGAATATACAATGAACAATTGCTAAAACATATTTCAACAATAATTAGTGTGTGTAGACTTCTCTTCATTACAAAGTTAATTTGAAATTGACATTTTATTTTCCTTTTTTTTGCTTTTGTGTCAGATGTTTTAGCGTTCATTGTTATTTAGAAGAGAATCCCCGCAAATTCTCACCCTCCACCTTTGCACAATGGTGTCTAACTTCTAATATCTTTAGTCCAACTCCAATACCTGCCATCTTTTCAGTCTTGCAGTCTTCTTTTGGTGTAAAAAAGATTACTAGCTGATACTGACTAGTGACTGTATACAGATTTTATATTTTATACGAATATGTATAATTGTATGGTTGACTAAATATTGCGGGTTTTTTATTTTTAATTAACTTATAAAATGAAGAGATTTTCAGTTCGAATATTTATAATGGACATATTGTTACCCAAAACATATTTTTTTTATTACATATACTCTATCCGATACACAAAAGATTTTTTCTCAAACTCAGCTAGTAGTTTCTATCAGCAAGTGTTTTTTGTGAAGTATTTTATCATTGTAACACTGTTCGGTACAAAATATTCTCTTACAATCGACAACATTCCTCAACACAAAATAATAAAAATAAGAATCAATTTAATTTATTGAACAAAAGACCATCTTAATTTTTGTACGTGAGGCCATCCCTTACCCCTTCCACTAGCCAATGTTCTAACAATGAGGCTCCATTACTGAGAATGGAAGTAACAATTCGAATGATGGCGTAGAGTCGGGTGGTCTGCTAACGTGGCGTTTAATCAAATCAGCGTCTCTCCCACGGCGGGCCGTTCGTCACGGCGGGTCACGTCGCGTCACGCCGCGTCACGCTCGTGGACGGGCCGTCACGGGCCCGTGTCGTCGATAAACGCCACATTACACGCTACAAATGAGCTAGCAACACGAACGGAAGCCTTCCACGAATGCTCTCTATGTAGAGATGTAGAGTCAAGTGGCGTGACGAGCGCTAATGTGCACAAAGGAACACGACTCGGGCTGTGAACCGGTGCCCTTTGGAACCGGACACGCGACAGCCTACCGCAGCTCTACAGTAGACGAACATTTTAATTTACACGTGTTTATACTAACACAAAAAGAAAACTAATATGTTTATGGTATGGTACCAAGATTAACTTGCCAAAAACGTATGTTCAAAAATCAAATAAGATAAAGTATTTTTTTTTACGGAATAGAATGGAAACGAGCTGATCTATCGCCTAATGGTAAGCGATTTCCACCGCCCATGGACACTCGCAACACCCGAGGCGTCACAAGTACGTCGCTCCCCTTTGGGGTATGGGCCTCCGCTATCCTCACTCACTCGGTAAAACACAGCGCCAGCCTTGTTTCACACTAGTTTTCTGTGAGGTCAGTATTAAGCTGGCCCATTCAGGCCTATAAACAAAATAAAAGTTCTAGCAAAATATAACTCCAATAACTATTAGGATCTATTTTTGATAACCTCGAGGGTCAAAATTCGAACCTACAATCGAGTGACAGACAACGCATCCTTAATACAATGCACAAAAACAAAATAAAATTAACAAAAAATTAACAAAAAAAACCTAAATTAAGAACTGGACCACATTAAAATGCGACCACACGGGAAGTACCAGCTTTCAAATAAAAAAGGATCATTAAAATCTGTTCACCCAGTCGAAAGTTCTGAGGTAATAAACATAAAAAAAAATTGAATCGCATTCATTGAGAACCTCCTCCTTTTTTGTAACATAACGTAATAATAACGTAAACATAACATGTAAATAACGCATGTATGAGTAGTAGGGATCAAGATCAAATCATGTTTATTTCAAATAGGCCCCGTCGAGGAACTTTTCAAACGTTACATTGACTCTAGTCGTAATAGAAATATTTACATTTAGTCATTAACGAAAAAAAAACACATTTGAGCCGTATTTAGAAAGCTAAAAGTAATTAATGCGCTAATGATGTCCTTCGGGGGCGGAAGTGACGATCTAACGTACAAGTGGCTTCCGTGTACTGACACACTGACCGCCTCTTGTACTTGTACTGATAAATAGATAAACGCACTAATTTATTCTTGCCTCGTGTTTATGTGCTCAACTATCATGGTACTACTTTTTTGTACAATAACGTGGTAATTAACCCTTTTCAGAGTTTTATAGTTCTATCAAGGATTATTTATTCGGTTCTCCTATCTATTCATTGGTTAGGAGCATTACAAATTTTTGGTCAGCCACAAGGACAGATGATATTTTTCAGATAAGTTCCACATAAAATAGGCATTTATTCTCCTGTATGATATTGTAGAGTAGGTTTTTATATTATATACATTGTAACAAACAATAAAATCATTAAAATTTGTTCAGCTTTTTAACTGTAAATACGTTATAGACATGCAAAGCTACTTTTGCTCTTATAATATTAAGTATCTATTGATTTATTCAGATTTCAGTTTACATAATATGCAAGTTTGTCGTAACGTGTACCGCTAAATGTTAATGTTCACCACCTGTTGGCATGAGCCGCTCTGCTCGGCCCCATAAACAGGTCGTTAACTCTCATTAATAAAACCATTCATTATTATTATTTTAGCCCATTTATTTGTTAATTTATTGACATTATATTTATTTATTCCGATATTGAGTAAACATTGTACTGCGTATCTGCTCTGGTGAGTCAATCAATCTATAAAAAAACTCACAATGTATTCGAATGAAATAAATAAATTAACAGGGCTCATCAGACTTAAACTGTGGCAAATTATGACGTGACAAGTTCTTTAATTTTCTTCATGCTTAAACGAAATGCGACTTTTTTGCATTAAATAATAATAAAGAAATGATAAGCTCTTTAGCCCAACACTGTTTTCAAGATATCTTTATTACACTTTCACCGGTTAAAACTGTACATTTATCTCAGTGTATTAGGAAGAGACAGTTCTGCCTCGTGTATTGTTACTAAAGTCAAACCTGTTCATATTTTGTATGTGAATAGATTTGAAGTTAAAGCCACCCAGGGTACGTTATCACCGGTGACCGATGACATTATCAGCTAATTCAATTAAGTTTCCAATTTAATTCGCCATTAAGATGTATCAATTAAGTGCGCCCACGCACTTAACCCCGCCGTACAATTATAATACCTTTATTGGTGAGGAAGGTTCACTGCGGCCCTTGTTATGTGCACGGCGCGTCTCTTTAATAACCCATCAAAGACCTTCTTATAAAGGAACATAACTCTTTATACTATGTCTGCACTTGTGTTTTATAGCAATAAACGACACACCCGAACCTACTTGATGGTCGAGCGGTGCGTGGTACTAACTGCTGAGCTGAGTGACTGAGTGTTGACAAATAATTGTGTAAAATGCATGATCATTGATTATGCGTCTATGTGTGTCTGTAATGCGGAACTTTTTCATTGAAATCCTTCATTTTACTAACTAATACTTAATGCGATCATTCTCCTTATGACACTAGCTGTATTTGTGTTTACAATCTTAAATAATAGCAGTAGTATTAAGCAGTTAAGTAATTTTAATATCGCATAAAAAATATTCCTATAAAGAAAACTATAAAACAATAATGACGATAAAACATTAAAAAGCGATGCCTTCCACTAATTAAAATAGAGTTACGAGTATAATAAGAGATATATAATATCGTAAAATGTTAAGTAACTCTGTTGCTTTCACAGCGGTCGGCGGTCACTGTTAAGTGGCCATTAATAATTTGCTCAAAGCCTTGCTCTTTTCAATCATTATACAGGTAATGCCGTGAGACGTCGAAATTGTCATCGATTGGTTATGACTTCTTATTTATATATTTGCATTGCTGATATGAACTTCATCCCAACACTTCATCTCTCCACAAAGTTGCAAAGACGTAATAAATTATTCCCTTCAGCTACGTAACCGTCCCCATAGCTCAACGTCAGGAGGCACATAAAACGTCCGCACAATTATCCACAATTAGTTATCATATGATACACCATGATTGCCCGGTCGGCGCGCACACGCCTCACGCCCGCCATTCTTACTCACAGGAGATATTACACATTTATAAAAACACGGTCTTCTCTGTACACGTAATTATAAACAACAATGTAGAATTGTAGTAATATTTTACGTTCCCATAAAATGGATGAGATAAACATTAAAACGGTCTCGCTGCAGTGGTTGCTGGTTGTGTATTCTGTAGTTACTAATTGTGGTATATGGATAACCATAGCATATTAATATGGTTAGGCCAAGTAGTTACAAAGTGAACTAGTTATATTATCACACCAATACGAGAAGTTAAGGAGCAAAAGACACTCTGTTTCATCAATTCTTGCTACAAAATACTGGTGTAGGCACGAGTACCTTTAAAAAAATTGGTACATGTACGCTCGATCGATGTAATAAATCAATAAACACAAGTCTTGTACTTTATTAATAATTTCAATCAATCAACAGTACTGAAGATTGTATTTTCGTTGGTTTAACTGATAAAATTGTCTTGAAATAAACCAATTAAAATTTGTTACCATCATAAAATTAATGATTACACATCTAAAATCTGAAAGCGTTGCTCTAGAGCCGCTTCATAAGCCGACAGCGAGCAAACAGCCGAACACGTGTAATCGTGGTAACGAAATGGTATTACTGTAATTATTGCATGAATTTAGAGACACTTCATAAAATAATTGAATTTCAATAATAAAATAAATAAATAATAAATATTTCAGACATCCAACACACAACTCCATCTAGTCCCAAACTAAGCAAAACTTATATAGAAAACACCCGAAATCTGAAACAAATATTTGCAGATCATAAAAATATTTGGTCCAACCCAGGATTCGAACCCGAGACCTGATGCACAGTCGCGTACGCTACCACAGTGCTACCGAGACAGTTAATACTGATGCAAACGTGATACGAAATGGACCTTTAAATCCGTAACCTCCAATAAAACCTTTACCATGTAGCCGAGGTTCGCTAAACGACGCACACATAAACAAAACTTAAACTGACATTAATTGTACAAAATATTTTGTGGACAAAAGTATCAAAATGCCATAAAAAGTCGGTTCGGACACCATAAATATGGTGCGTGGGCACTTGGTTACTCAACGCGGTGGAATTAATTATAAAATATGGATTTTTACCAATATCTTTAAACTCGTGCATTTTATGGGACAAGTGCATTAAGTCCGTCCACCTGTGTTTCGTTTCCCCCTTAACTGGAAGGAACCATTGTTACTAGTTAATAGTCTAGGTCAACGTAGGGTGATATCACCCTTTCTACAATAATAAATATTACCTCACAATTGTCCTAGTGTATGTGTTTTTCTTCCTTCTGTCTTCGCAGTGGGGAAAGATACCTCTTTGATGACTACGCAAGACCATACACACACTACACAAGATTCCGTACACATCACATCTCCTACGGGGTCGGGGCGGGGCTTCCCGAATTCTAATACACCCGTTCGTGGCCGACCGCACAATAATTACAATAAGTTTATACAATTAAAGTTCATCTAACCGACACAGTGGTCACAACGTTATCACACTGGAAGTATCACACCACTCCAAAACCGGAGGATTTATCAATTATACACATTAATATACTGGCCCGCGCCAACACACAACCTATGTGATAACTTATATTTTCAAACTGTCTCCCTAGAGATTTTTTAACCCAGTCCTTTTTCATTTTGACAACTGACATTTTTCCAAAGACAATCTAGTGTTGCCATTAAAACATTATAGTTTATACTACGATACCAAATTGATGATTTGGGATCAATCATGCACTATTATAAGAAATTGCCCTGACATAGTCACAACCGATGATCTCTTAGTAACCGCCAGGTCAATGAATCCTAATATTCAATAAAGGTATTGTCGAATTTTGAACGGTTTATTTTAATAAGTATTAAAAGTCAGCAGAAAAATAGCTGTCATCATTGAAACTATAAAGGTTTCATGAAATTTTATCAATGATTGAAAAGTTTCAACCATATTTTTTTATTTCACGATCACAATAGTAGCTCGACTTTAAACAAGGATTGTATTCAGTATTTTTTGTTTTATGTGAAATTAATTTACGAAGTACAGTATACATACAGTCTTTGACAAAGTCGGCCATCTATTGCTGCAAATAGCATTATATAAACATCTTATTAAGCTAGATAGGAACATCTTGAATTATATGACTCCTTGGAATAATAATGAATTTATGTTCCATTTATATATTGGTTTTATTTGTAAATCATCATAAGATGCTGGTCGGAGGACTTGGTGTAGGGTTCTTACCAAATTTGACGTGCTGGCTTGAAGCTACGCGATCACTAATAGAGTTTTCAAACACCCGGACACACAAAAAATAGTTAACTGGTTCTGTTTGACGAATTCATTCTGTGAAATAAATATACGACGACTACCTCAATACAATTTATTTAGTTAATATATTTGATCCTTTATTTAACTCCAAGTTAGCACTCAGCATTAAACTAATGTTCGTCAACATCCACCGAGCTGCTCGGTGCGGTCGTCGCAGGTGTACGGGGCGCGTGGGTTGGGGTCGCGTGTGTTGACAGACCCGCGCATGCGCAGCCCGTTGGGCTTAATTGATAGTGCACGCTGACGGCGGTGTCGACCTTTGTGACAAGCGACGCTTAATCCCGCACACCTACTGCCATGGGTGGAGTGGCCATAAAACGTAAGGTAATCGACATTGATGACATGCAACAAGTACCGGGTTCAAAGCGGCGCAGGCCATGTAAAGTCGTAAACGGACATCTGTGACAATTGAGTTTTAGAAGTGCGACGCCTTGCCGCACTCTGTGTAGATCTTTAATTAGACGCTGTTATCATGAATCACATTAGCGCACGATTACTATAACTTCTAAAATAAGAGAGTGATAAAACTAAAAAATATATGTGATGTACTGTAAACTGTAAACTTCCACCGAAAATTAGTTTGAACTAAAACTACTAGATCTAGTTCAAACTAATTTTCGTGGTGGAAGTAGATTTTTTTAATACGTCATAAATCGTTAACCATTTTCCATTCAACCTTTCATTCAATCAACTCAAATTTGGTACGAAGCAACATCTTATAGCACAGATAGAGGAAAAATTGCGAAAAGCATAAATTTTTAGTTACATCATATATACCTAGGTTTGTAAGGAACCCTCGGTACGCGAGTCAGACTCGCACTTGGCCGGTTCTTTTATCTAATATGACTTTTCGACTCTAGAGCGTCAAAAAATAATTTAGCTAGTAAATATATAATAGAAAACACATTAAAATGTTTGTAAAAATAGATATATTAAAATTGACACAACATCTCTCTCACTGGACGAACCCGTTCCAAGTTATTTACTCTAGTTTTCAACGCACTTTGGACAGCTACAACGCAACATGTGAAGCCTAAGGCCATACTTAATAGAGTGCTTAAACTATTTAATGAACCGGTATATTGATTAAAACTAGTAGCTTTAATTTCTTAAAAATAAAACCGTTTCAATATTTTGGCATCGCCGCCAAGATTTATGTGTTTTCGAATTAACACCGAGGCTGTGGAGGCTGTCAGCCACTCGCGGAGTGCGCGCACCGTTAGATCTACTTAACAAGTTTGTAATCAAATAATATCGGCACAATTACCACTCGCTAACGTTCAGTGATTGCGGCCATAGAAATAAAACTCGCCAATTCGCATTTTAATAACAGATAATGATGTTTGGTACCCGTCATGTATCACTCGACTTAGTTCCGCTTTACTTAGTCGATTTCACTCGATGAAATATTATAGTAGATCCACAACTACTCTCCAATCTAGACAGGTTTATAACATTTGAGGTTCTAGCTGTTCGATGTGTCAAAATACTCGTTCACGCTCGTTCTTTTAGGCATCATATTATCAATTTTATTTAGATTTATGAATTACAAAAATAGGAACTAATTCTATGGGATGTAGATATGTATAATATTATATATAATACTCCTTCAAAATCTATCCTATCAGTACGCATTACAACAATAATGTAACGATTACCAACAAAAGGTACTGTCCCTGAGGATATTATTGAACAATGAAACTGCACAGCTCACGATTTATTTGATCTCTTGGGACTAAAACAATTTGTGTGTGTTGGTGCGACAGTTGCGCAATGTTGTGCACAAATCGGTCTGTTTATGTCTCGCGTCGCGTCGACGTGATGGATGTGTGTGCGGTGGTGCGCGCTTGCCCGCGGCGCCCGCCATGACGCGCCCCTCGCCGTGTGAACGCCGCCCGCTATCTGGCTCACGCAAATTATACCGCTTTTGGCGCAGAGTTTATTTGAATTATGACTGAGAGTTGTGTAACGCTAATGGCTGATAACAACTCAACTCTCGAATGCGCTAAACAAAAGCAGAATAGTTTTGGTACAGGCTGCTACCACGTGCCATACCACCATTATAATATCATCATCATTTATTACAAGAGCTTTATTACGCTTTTATAATATCTCGGTTAGGATAACTTTAAACCGTAATAATTACTGCTTTACCGCAGACTACGCAATTGTCAGTGTACACTTATTGTTCAATCGAGTAGCGAACCAAGACGGATGAACTTATAAATTCTCTGGTGTTGCTATAGAGATAGTTGTATGCGAGCAAGATTGGTGTATGTTATGTATTAAATAGATCGTAAAACATTCCACAGAGACGACACGCGGGTGACTTCCTGAGCGAAGCGACGCGACTTATCTCGCCAGGAATTTAATTAAAATTACAATGAGCACCTTACATTTTACAGCCTCGATTAATGAACTATATAGCGTTTTTTAGAATTAATCAATTCCCAGCGCTTATAGTTGAAATTCTCATTTTATGGGTGAATAAAAATCTATTCAATAGAAATAATGTCTTATCTATAAATCGATTTGAACTTAAACCACAATTAATTTAAAAGTATTGAATGCGAGATTACCTCTAGTGGCGAACGTTCGACAAGAATAAACGAACCGTTGGCAACCAGCCCGGAGACATGGCTTGTGTGAATGATAGGGTAGTGAGTGGTCAATGTCGGTAAATAATTCTATATTATGATTGTTGGGCGTCGGTCGATAGTATCGGCGATCGGCGTATGCGCGGTAGCCGCCCCGGGGGAGGCGCTGCCGCGCTGCGCCGGTGCACGACCGCCGCCGCCGCGAGCCTGCAGGCAACCCTGTAATAGCCACCGTACAGCAACATCGTCAACTTTAAGAAATTAATATTCACTACGTCGTACATTAACCGTTTAGTTTGAAATAACATTCAATTTAGTTTTACATGGATAGCAATGTATCGTTGAAAAGTTGCAACATTGATATTTGATATTTAATGGTTGGTTGGAGTAGAGGGTTTTATTAATGCCATTAGTTGGTAATGAATGATGTCCCGCGGCCGGTGACACATTATGAAGACATTCTTTAAGTTAATGGGTTAATTAAAGCGTTTGCACACATCCCTACACACACGGAGTTAAACCGTGTAGCATTATACACAGACGCATCTAGGATTTAAAACTGATGATTATGTGACCTCCCACGTGTGGGAGGAAGTAGTCCCCTGTCCCGAAGGTCAAAGTTACCGTGAGAAATATGTAAGGGAATAGTTTTATATTTAATTACGTTTGGCGGCTTTACAGCGAGTTTAATGAGACGGTAGCTATTTTTAATCAGAAACGAATCATATGTATTTGAAATCGTAAAATTATAAAATTACCTACCTAGCTGATGAAACCGTCACTCGTTAAATTAATGAATCAGATGAAGATAATTGTAGGTGGGGTGTAACAAAAGTATTTTCTTTATTTAAAACTATTTTTGAATAAATTGAGATCGTCTCCTCTGAAATCCTCTCACAAATTCGTATTTCGTTTGTGATTCCAGATCCAATGTAGACTCATGACATGACTAACGGCGGAAATTAGTTTGCGATACGTTTTTATTATCTAAAGATCGAAGTGTGACCGAAACGAAAAAAAAACGTTGACTAGTTAAATGTACAATTTTGTATAAGTTAATATATTTTATTTAATTAATATATGATAAGTGTCGGACTAGATATATTATGTTTAATGGTACAACTCTCTCTTTCCTAAGAGAATGATAAAAATTGAGTCTCGGATTATTTATTTCCTTTCACTAATGTTTCTAATTCATTCGTGTGGAGAACAATTAAACCATAGAGTATTACCGCCGCTGTTTAGCACGTGGTGTTGTCAGAGCTGAGTAAGGGAGCGAACTACTCAGGACAACTGAACTGCAAAGAGAAGGAATATTTGAAACAAACCATTATATCTACTCAAACTGGCTATATCCACCTATCAGACCTGCGTGGTATAGTAGACCTATACTTCCTTCCTAAAGATAATGTTGAGTGCTGCTGTGGATATTTCTATCTGTAACTTTTCTATGCATCAAATAAATAAACAGAAGGAACGGAAATGTAAATACACTTTTACTCGGACCGATGAGCGGCGAAGGTGGTAGGGTGGGCTGTCAGGTAGTGATGTAATAGTAATAGTAAGGGAAGGTGCATTTTGCTTTTTACAATAAAAAAATATCAATATCAACTAAAAAAAATACAGTGGTGGCGTGATAACTGTGATTTCAAACATCCGACAGCTAATCAGATGCACATATTGCACACTCACGCTACTAACAGTACACAATAAGAAATTCTCCACAAAGAGTTTTTTTTTTATTTTATTCATAAATTTTAATTTGACCAAAGAAACATTGTGTAATCTTCAAAGGTAGTAGAGCCACACTGATTTCAGCACGGTTGGCCGGCTTAACCGGGGCGGTACTACCCTCGCACAGAAGATCTACCTAAAATGACAGCATTTTTGCTGTCGTGTTTCGATGGCTAATGCAAGCCGCAGGCCCAATAACGCAGAAGCATCACTAGGCCGCCATGGTGTGGGTCACCATGCTCCATTGTTGCGTTGTCTGCATTCGCAATCAGTATGGTGACCATCACTTTTGAATTCTGCTTACGCAGAGTAGTCACTTCGGCACATACATAAAAGAAGAGTTCGTTGTAACTTTGATAGATGTTATAATAATTATGTATTTTTTTGCGGTTTACGATTTATGACGTATTAAAAAAAACTACTTACTAGATCTCGTTCAAACCTATTTTGAGTAGAAGTTTGCAAGGTAATGTACATCATATATTTTTGTTAGTTTTATCATTCTCTTATTTGAGAAGTTACAGGGGGGGAGGGGGCACATTTTACTACTTTGGAAGCGTCTCTCCCGCAAACTATTCAGTTTAGAAAAAAATGATGTTAAAGACCGCAATTTCGAAGACCTATCCACAGATATGGGTATAGATATACGTATGGGTTTGAGAAAAAAATAATTCAAGTTTCAGTTCCAAGTATGGGGACCCCCAAAATTAATGGGGTTTACAGAATACATCTACTTACCAAGTTTCAATATTATAGTTCTTATACTAGTAGTGTCGGAAAAAAGTGGGTGTGACATACGGACGGACAGATAGACAGACAGACAGACATGGAAATTATGGCCAAGCTACTGTAATCTGTACTGTACTGTGATTTAATTGTGTGTCTGGGTGAAACCAATAATATATGATTAGAACTTATATTTTTGAAATATTTTGTTGTTATGATTGATGGCGTGGGCGTGGGAACAATCAAGTTTTTGATATTCAATCTCAATATCTCTTTTTAATTTTACATTACTCTGTGCTAACTAGATATTTCTATCGATATTAATTCGAGCACTCTGTATGTAGCAGCGTGTGGTACAGAGCACCAATTACTTGTTATTAGTCGTCATAACGCGAGCTCGTAAACCTAATCATAGAGCGTAGAGTCGGCTCGAGCCCACGCCCACGCCCACTGCGCCACAGCGTGGACACGACAACCGCTCTGAACTAGATCGCATAATGAAGGGAATTCACTCAGTTTTATGATTTTCTAATGTGTCATGTCATTTGGCATTTAAGGAGATTTTATGAGTGTAATCCCACGCATAACACCGTCGCTATCCACCATAAAAGGTGCAAACAATATCAGTAACACTTGTGAGTTAAATAATATGGTACCAATTAAAAGCAAGGCTCCCAAATCCAATTAGTTCTGAAATAGTGATATTGTCTAGAAATGTTTGTCATATGTCAGAATTGATCTACCAACACTGGATAGCAAAGATGGGCATTCAGGTCCACCTGCATAATAACTGAGGTTTACAACTATTATGTTATGAAAACGCAATGTGTTAAACAAAACTTGGTACATTTTTATTTGCGATTTTATTGACATTTTATATAATTTCATAAATAAAAATAATACATGTGGTTTTTACTTACCGACTAGGCAATCACTACACAAGTACATACACACCTTTCAAGTATTGGTATTTTATTTGCACGATTTCATTTTATTAAGCAAAATGAAATGAAATTAATATAAATTTTATTTTATGAAGCCGAGGATCGAACTAAGTGGCGTGCAATTGGAGAGGCCTATGCCCAGCAGTGGACTGCGATAGGCTGATGATGATGATGAAGCAAAATGACATGACATGCAATAGTTAAATGTTAAGTTAAAATAAATCTTTACAAACTAGTGTGACAGTCGCTAGCAATAGCGATGTTCAATTCGATGTGCAATCATTTAAATAATAAAATAAAAAGATGTCTAGTCGAGAACAATATAAGTAGAGTAGACGTCACATCCGCTCTGTAATCATTTCCGGTCGCCCGTAAACCTTCTCTAACATTATACATCGCTGTTTTATAGCTTTCGTTTCAATCGTATGATGTTAATACTCATAGTGTATAACTATTAACGGCCTGTGTGATGTCTGTCACTATCACAACATGGAGCTTCTGGCTGTACTTTGTGTCCGTTTCATGTATGTTTGTTAAGTCCCCGCGACACAAGATATTTATACCTAATGCGGGAGTTGTCTCTTAAATAAAATAAAAAAGGAAATAAAAAAATAAAAAAAGCTTCACACATCGAGTTAGGGTCATTGGTATACAGGAACTCATTGGATCTAGAAGCTCAGTTCAGCATCTATTATAAATAATGAGTTATTAAGACTGTATTGGCATAATTTGTTCTAATTTATTTTCGAATTCTACATGTTAGCAATTTAGAATTCAGCCCTGACTTTAGCTCATTAATTAGTTTATATATCATTCCATTTTCTTTTCTGTACTCTTGACAATCTGCATTCAAAATTTCAAGACTATAAGTTGAGCCGTTAAAGCGTAAAAGTGTCACAAATAAACATACTCATAATATTTGTGCACCTCTTTTATGTAGCGTGAAGCGATGGTGACTCTACATCTTTTCAGTAAGTGAACAGTGTCAGAAAGCCTCCGTCTACATTGTCGTTAACAATATGTAGAGCCGCCCACAGGCGTCAACACGACTCTACACGCCATTGTGTGTCGAGGGGTGATTTGTCAACATATTAATAAGACTTAGTTTATTAAAACGGTTGACAGTGACCCGGCTTGAACTCTATTTAGAGTTCACGGCTCAATTGTGAGACGGGATTAAATGAGTGTTTATTGTGAGATACTCTCATATTTGGTACAAGATCCTTTGAAAACCACATGAATGGACGTGTCTGTGATAGAGACAGTTACAAGACTAAAGGCTTATGAGATTAAGTAACAAATACACAGACAAAAGCTATGAACATAGCTGTATTTGGTTGGTAAATGTCATAATTTAGGTTAGTACAGCTTAGTGTTGAGATTTGAATGTAGAACTACAATTCATATATTTCTTACTTTTCTAATATTACAAAGTTCTATCTCTTACTAAGAACCTTTGGGTATGTAATACTCTTCAGACGAGACTAAGGAAGAAGATAAACTAGAGTAAAGACCTGAAGTCTTTTATGGAGAAACGAGCCGAGAATTCAGAAGCTGGTATTTCACTTATTTATAACTATTCTTTCATTTGATTGAGACATCAACCAACCGGCAATAGTTTAATATACGTTAGAATACTAGGGAACTTCAGCTTCCTTCTAGTTCTTTACTTTGTAGACACAGCGCAGTAAGTAGAGTCATCTGCCCATACTTGAACCAATACAAAATATGAAATTCGTAACATAGATTACACGCTCATGTTGGAGGTAATTTCGTAAGAATGTAGAGTCCGTCGCTAGGTAGAGCATAAACAGGCACAGCAACGGTGCGCTATAATTTGCACAAATCATTGTTGGTCGTATGCGCTTGCGCCATACGTCGTTCGCACACCAACATGTTAAATATTTCGATGTAGGAATACTGACTGTTGGTGTAATCGTTAGTGATAGAGACTGATGAGCCAGAGGTCAGAGGTTTGATACTTATCAGGGACTAATGACTGCACTTGACCTGGGGGTTCAAGTGGTCGCCTTGCCGCTTCCTACTGCGCCATGTGTCGGGGGTTCAAATCCCATGTAGCACAACACTTTGTGTGATCCACGTGTTGTTGTTCTATGTCCGTCTCATCCGTCCGTACATCAATACAGAACGATACAAGACATAATCCTAGTACATCCTAGTTTATCTAGTATTGTGTTGTTTGGAGTGAATTATGAATTTGAATTTCCTTATAAAATGTACGTTTAGATAAATTTAAGATACACTGAAGTAAACTACAAATCAATAAACATGATCATTTGAATAATTATTGTTTCGAGGAAAACAGAAGAATATAATATGTACATTAATAGTCACATTCATTTTCTACCAAAAAGACTATGTTCACAAATATTAGATTTATCTACAAAATTTACATAAGCACAAGCGAAGCCACAAAAACTACGAAGTTACGAAAGAAAACAATGGGTATACGAATATTTTTTTAGAGCGAACCCTTTGAATTTATTAGAATGATAACGCAACAAACGGCCGGTACCTACGTTACACCATCTCGAACATTCCTCAACTATTAAGCGTCCAAATTAGCTCACTCATAGTCCACTCGGCGCTGAGCCCTCACCACGCACTTGCCATCATGACTATCCAATGAGTCGTACCCAAAATTAATTTATTCAACAATGGCGCACAAAAACTGTACAAAGCTTGTGGTGGAGCGATAATTGGCAGTAATCTTGGAGCCAGCAGTAGCCGGAGCAGGTCAGGGGCGATTAACTCGGGCGGCCATTACGGCGCATGACTTGACGATACCTGACGGCGATTGTACGCGTGTGATCTGCTTTAATCATCTCATGTTTAACAGTGTAATCATTTTACACTTCTCTTTATTATAGCAACCTGGAATATACACATATGTTTTGGCATCGGCGCCAATGAACGCCTTACGTTACATTTGTAACATTTTCTTGCAAGTACGATGATTTTAATCAGAATAGGTTTTCAACCGATCTGTCAAATGTTTAATGTTTCTAATCATTCTATGTCGTAAAGCGAGTCAGAATTTTGCTTGCCCCGTGTCTGGATGTAGTAAATCTATCGTACAACACTTACATAATTCAAACTCTCACACATTCTCAATTTACATGACATTATAAATGTATCCACTTTACACCCATTACTTTACATTACCACAGCACATATTATTCTCACTTTCACTGTCAAAGCTTCTGAAATCTTTAAAACTTTAGTTGGTTATTTTAAGGCTTTGTATTCCTGTGTTTTTCTTAATTGCAAAAATTGTAATTTAGCGAAGGCATATGTGGATCAAAGTTCCTGCGGGTGGGGCCTGGTGACCCGTCATACAGGTTGTACTCTAGCATATACCTACAACAGGCTCTATTCTCTCACAATGTTAGCTCGATTTCCACAAATGTTATGTTTACCATTGTGAAAGAAGAAATAAAGTATATTATTATAATATCCATGTACTTAGAAGTGTTGAAGTTTGTTTATCAACATTCTGCTTAATTTGAAATTAGACAACAGTTTTTGAAATGTGTGAGATTATAATGATGAATATATTATTAATAATTAAGACAGATGACTACGAATAGCATTTACTTCCATTATTTTGAAAAAATAAAACTTTAAATTAAAGTAGATATAATTGCGACTTGGATGGACTGGATTGTATATTTACACCATCTGGTAATCCTATTTTAATCTTATATTAGATTTTGATTTTAATTAAGACCATTTGATTTTAAGTGTTTTCATTTAATTACATTGAAGTATGTAAATTTAAGCGAATTTATTTTTATTATTTACAGTGAATACCAATTAACACATTCCCCCATTTGCTAAAGGCTTATTTAGTATCTTCGTAAGTAAATCATTATTTGGCACAAATGACTGACATTTCTCTTTTAGAAAACCTTGTTCCTTCCAAATGTGGGAAATAGAGTTCACTTTAATATGTAGACAAGGTAAACGAATGGTCTGAGGCGGAATACTCGAGTGGGCAAATAATTCAATCTTGTCGCAGCGCTCGCCCTGTGACAGTCACTCAACGGCTCTACCCGCGCTCTACATACATACCGTTACACTCTTACCTGCAACTCTCTGATGAGTACCAAGTTTGGTATCTGGGATTGACAGGAAACGGAAAAACTTATTCTAGTATCGAAAAAACTTTACTTAATAATATTTGAATATAAAACAAGATACATCAAACATTAAACAAATTCAACAGTAGCCAATTAAAGGGAATAATTTTATTTTACAATAAAACGGTCTCGATCTGCGGTAGTCGCTTCACCACAGCCTCCGGCACAAAAACCGACCCGCCTCTAACATCATCTCATTTAACGCTACCATCTCAAATCAACTCTACCATTACGTGATTTGAAAGACAAACGACACTACATCTAGTTTAATGCAAAATGAACCTTATGTTTATTAAGTTACGGTACACTTGGCTGTTTGTGATGGTGGTTGAGTTCCCGCGGGCAATGGACCGCAGTGTTTAATTGTTGTTAATTGGTTAATTCTAACGAGACGCTCTCTATGTCCGTGCGTGTCATCGACTCGTGACGTCACCGCTGCAGTATGCCATGAGAACCACACATTGGAGTCTTGTCAAAGGACCGTAATTAAAGCTTTACATTACTCAGTTTGGCAATGAAAACATTCAAAGTGTACGGCCCTAATTTGTACGTGTTGCGTTAATTTGTGTTCTATACTGTAGTATATAGAATTCATTTCGCGATGTGAACAGTTAATGGTAATGTAGTAGGAAAGCTCTTGAGTGAGGTATGGGTATGTCTCCGTTATGGTCGTCGGTTCAGTTCCGTGCAGTCGAACTGATGTAATGAAGCCATGAATTACCCACATACGACTATAAATGAGGTGCTCTGTTCGTACGATATATTTGATAGTCAGTAGCATATTTACATAGTCAAAGGAATAGGGTTGTCACTCACGCTGATCTTTTTTTTATCCTGTTTCTTGAATAGGAACTACTTCTTACGAAATTTCTCAAAAAAGTATTGTAGGTTGTATAATAATGGTATGTATATTATAATGTCTGCTAAATTATAGTATTTTGTTGATGCGAATGTAACTAACTATAGCATCCGTCTACGTAGTTCACGTTCACAATGAAACTACTTTTATATATTTGACTTAAACAAATTGTTATGATTGACAAAGCTTCTTTCAAAGCTAGTGTCTGGGTGTACCGATATACAAGTATAAAAACTAACAAAATATATATTCGTCGTTCTAGAAATGGTCACAATCCGCTTATATCGACTGGTCTATAATTTTATTATTATAATACGTTTCTACAAAGTATAATGTATGAGATCTAAATCACTTCATGTACATATTTATATATCAAACATTGCTGTATATTTTATGCTTGCCTTTTCCCGCGTAAATTATTTTTTCTTTATTTTTTATTATTATTTATTTATTATCTAATAGACTTTCTACCTAATTTATACCTAATTTATTTCCTAAATTAATATCCTAGTATGAACTTCTGACAATATGCATACAAAGTTTCAAGACGGACGCCTAAAATACTCATCCAGTACTTTAGGCGTGAAAGTGTACCAAACAAACTCCCATTTACATTTATAATATTAGTGATAAAATAAAGCGTGTACCATCAAGCCATGACATCCCATAATCGTGTAAACCGCTCACACTTAAGCTTAATGAGAACACCATTAACATAATTCAATGTTTTGATTCATTTACAATAAAATTAATTAACACAAGACGTAGGAGATTGTTTATTTTCTTACAAAAATAAATTTGTTTGTGCTACATTTATATTTTATTTATGTTATGTTTTCCTATTAAAGACGTAAACTTTGTTGTGACATGGTCGTTAGAGATAACTACCCTCTAGCTCTGTACCAATCAACTATGTTCAGGTCGCAAAGACACCATCTGAAGTCGCAAGAAAGTGTGAGGGGTCATATTCTGACATACTATATAAATGTATTATTATAATATAAAATCAAAACATTTGACTTAGTACAATCATTATTGTACACTGTTCTTCTTCATTTAACATAAGGAAATAAGATACTTATTCAACCTTAATTATAATTCACGGTTATGCATGTACAGTATATAGTAAACAGGTATACGCAGGCGCAAGGGTCAGCCGACAGTACTTGTAAACGGCCACTCATGTTACGATTCGCGTTAAATTGTGCAATAACACGGTATAAACAGCAAGTTATTAAAATTATTGCCAACGACCATATATTTTATTAGTAAATCATTAGGAAATATGAGAAGTAAGTACTGGACGTTCAATTAGCTAAGAATTACTTATGTATGTTTATAAATATTTTATACATTTCATGTTGTCTGGTGGCACATAGATTTGATTTGTGACGGTACATAGTGCACAGGTACAATACAACAGTAATAACAACAAATACATAGAAAATACCACACAGACTCGACGATGGAGGGCTTTCACAAATGAATCTGTTCACCTGTGACCAGAGCTGGGCTCGGCTTAGATGCATTGGCATCTGAACCGTTAAGCAATTCAGAGGTATAGTAAATATTTTTACATCATTTAAAACTTTACATATTTTTGCTACTAATTATTATCTTTTCAGATATAGTGTATTGATTATTCTATTTATCAATCTAGTTTGCAGGTTCAATTATCACAAAAATTTAGCAACACAACTATTTACAAAGAATTAACTTTAGATTATTTATACAATTGCACCACATTTTAACGCGCGTAGTTTTATTTCACAAAACAATACCCTTACGTGGTGAATTATCATGCACAAAATCTTATTTCTTAAGACAAACAGAAACTTGCTAACGCATGTTTTTAACAATTACAGTGTATATATGTATGACAGCTGATTCGCACCCCCTGGTGGTAACTCTGAGTGTTGGCCGACCATGGTTCGTTAGCTGCGCAAGCGTGTGTGGAAAAGCTCAGCGTGAGTTGTTTTTGCTCGTACCAAATGAAGCAGCAAACGCGTGCGATGTTTAATGAATAGTTGCAATAGCTACGTGAAGTGCACGACGACTTGTTTATAATAAAAACAGCAAGTTAATTAGGTGTGACTCCCTACATGACTCCCTTTTTTATTGAATAGTCCGCCTAATACCTTGGTAAATTCCAGTTAAAAGAAAAAGTAAAGAAAAGTTATTCTGCTATCGCATTAGTCACTTGTTCAAAGTGATTAGTTAACCAGCCACTTCGTGTCGCACGGGAAACACTGGCCTATTTTCTGAGGTAAATAAATAGATAAAAAAAACTCCTTTAGAAGATCATATTGTAAGTTCCCTATGAAATGTTCTATTTGTACTTCAGAAAGCAAAGCTCCCTTTTTTAGAACTTCAAAATTGCAAGTAATAAATACAACACAAGGGCGAATTTATACTATTAGCTGGTATTTGTTTGTGGACATTTCAGTAAGGCTGAATGGCAAATGGATGATGTGCTCTTATATCAGCTTCGTGTGCCAGCGATAAACAAAATTAATTTCGCGAGCGTAGTCCACATGCCCAGGCTGTGCTCGGTCGGTGGTCGGCCCCGCAGTGATGGATGCGCGTGCGTGTAATTGACAGCGACTGCGCCGGCGCACATACATCAATCACTCACGCGCTTTGGTGCAAGGGTAAGGAGCCTCTTCCAACACCTGCAGCACACCATTGGGCTGTGCTCATTAAGGTAATTACTTACTTTGAGGAACTGCTCTCAATTCGACGTTGTGGAGGACTCGATTGAGCAAAAACTCGTGCAATCAGATGGTGTCTGAGAATTAAATGTATTTGATCTAATTTATTTCCCCATATAAGTACGTCATTGTACTATGTAGTAATGTTATCAATGTTGCGTATTGCTATTTCAAGCGTAAGAGATAAGGAACTGGAACATTTAATATTTTTTGATGAAAATATAGCTAGACTGTTCACACTGTTAGGATTTTTTTCCTTTTCTTGAATTTTTAAAATCAAAATACCGATATTTAACTAAACTAAAGAAACTACATCCCGAAAAGTGACGGACGCATCGAATAAGATTTCATTTTCCTTTTAGCCAGTATATTAAAAAGTTTCAGAGAAGGTAACAAGCAAGAATACATATATAGCTACATAACCCAAGTATGCAGTTGACCCGTGACTTACGGTGCATCTTATCGACCTTATATTTTCTAAATACTAACAAAATATAGCTGGTTGCAGTACCGCGCGTTGGGTGCATAAATCTAATGATGTTGCGCGTGCGTCGGTGCCCAGGCGCAGCGGGACGCCAACACGGCTGTTGTTGCAACACTTCGCAGAAGAGCTAGGATATAGTAAGGGACACATGTCAACCGTTGCAACGCTACAATAACTAATATAATGATATAATATCTCACACAAAAACTCCCAAAGGACAAAGATGTGTCAAGGTGGTACTATATTGTGTGTTTATGTGTATTTAAATACAAACGTACTTTGAAAAATGCACATTTATCACGGATGTATTTGCGGTTGTGGCTGTTGGAATTTGAAATATAGTCATATTCAAAAGGCAGTAGAGCCGAACGGTCCGACTTAACCGGGGCGGTACTAACCTCGCACGAAAGATCAACCTAAAATGACAGCATTCGTGCTGTCGTGTTTTGTTGGTGATTGCCAGACCGGAGGCCCAACGGTGCAGAAGCATCACTAGGTCGCCATGGTTTGAGTCACCACGGTGCATTGTTGTATTGTCTGCATTCGAGTATGGTGACCACCACTATTCGATTCTGCTTATGCTTTCCACCAGGCAGAGAAGAGTCGCTTTGGCGGGCACAAACATTAAAAAAAATGTTGTATTGTTATATACTGTACAGCTTTTTAAGAGACAAACAAGTTCTGTAACGAGAAAATGTATCTTGGATAGAACTATGCTAGTTTGCAGCAAAAAACAGAGAATGTATGAAACATGGAGATCTGTCTGACAACCTGCACTAAATACTAACTAAACCCATTAATGCTAACCTTGGTCTTTGACCTCTCCAATGTGATTCACTCAATAGTCCGCATACAAGAATCTTAAAGTAATGTAACTGTCGAATCTGTATCTATAATGCAAATTACGAGTGAATGAGTGAGAATATTCCCTTGTTAGAATAATTTTTTCTGTACATATTGTATAAAATTCTGTGTATTTAATTGATTTTAAGACATTTTAATAGGGCTGTCAAGTCTGGTTTTAGATGCTTGTGCACAAGACATAGCAATAGAATCGTTAAAAAATCTAACGTTACCATAAAATTATATTGATATTAAAGCATTCGACTCCTTATATTTGTTCTATTGACTGGTCTATGGCTTTTTGTATATGAAACATTTCTAAAGCTATTCTTCATGACCATGAGTTTTATAGCAATTTCCTACTATTACTATGATATTACAAAATTACCGTTTTGTTCTCTTAGCTCATTTAAATCATATTTATAAACTAATACTATTAGCTGCTTTAAATCGTTTACTGGCTCGCTCTTTATTAAATAAATCTGAGTGATCGAAAAAATATCTGACGGTATCTTTTAGGTGATAACCCTATATTTTGGTATCGGCAGCTATGCACAAGCGTAACGGTGTACATTGAGTATTTACACCTGATTATAAAGCGAAGAATCGATATTGATTGTGTGGTGATTACCGGTGATGGACGGTGACAAGACAATCACATAGCGCGCGGTGATTTGAACACAAATAATACAAATATGCAATAACTTCAGATTGGGTACCCATATGTTGTGGGTAGTTGTGACGCTGATGTCTGTGTAGGAGTTGAATTAACAATATTGAATATTTTGTTATTTATTTAGACTTTTATGTTTAGAATAATGAACTTGGGGTTGCCTACTTGATGAAATTAAATTTATACATTCTTTTCTTAGAGAGATGTTAAGGGACTCCCCACAACTGTAATTTTGAGTTACAATTATTCGATCCTTTCCAGCTAGCGCATTTACACTCCCCATTTAATACTTATAAGTCATGTCTTTTTCCTTTGATTAGAGTTCCTCAGCATATTGCTGAGATAGGTACACTTACTTACTACTACTTAGAATATTCTGGCATTATAATTGCTTGTGACTAATTAATTGCTTTAATATTCTATTGTATCATGTGCAGTTATCCTATGAATGTTAGAAAAATGACACCTTTCTTTCTTCCTATTGCTTTCTCTTATTGTCAACCTTTCACTTTCAAAATAAAAATAAGTACTCCTAATTTTCTCATTCTTTTTGGCAACTGTATTTTGAAACGTATTTTGTACTATCTACCCCCTAATCCAATTTTAAATCAGAATGAAACATAACAGCAATTTTTTATCACTATATAGAGCTACTTACCATGAAAAACAAAGTCAATTGCGAGTTTGTAGTCGAACTCCTCTCATCTCTGTATCTCTGATTTGCCACCGATAGAGCATGGCCTTCGATACCATCATCAACATACAATGCGGCATTAGGAGGCCACACTAATGCTTTAATGTTATTTACTGCGATCTGATCGCTCAGCCCGCGACGTCAGACCTCGCAGCATGCGTGATATGCCTCGTGATAGGTAAAAACTAGTGTTCCTGCCGCAGCTCTCTGTATAATGTAGCACATATTGATGGATATGGAAGTTATATATGGCGAACCTTGTTTAATGTGCATATAACATGTTTGATTGTATCCTAGAATAATAAGTCTGAAGATAAATAACATAGGTTGGACAAAGTATTATTCTTCAAAAGCTGCATTCACACAGTACAGATACACTTCATTTCTCTACAGTATACTGTAGAAATAATAGTGTAAATATATTTTCAGAAGTTGTGTCACTCTATATTTTAGAATAAAAAAAGTTCAAACATCGTGGCCACTTTATAACTAGGCAAAGAATATTATTTTCATTTTTTCTATTTACTTTCTTACACAAGCTTACAATCAGTTTAAGCTGTCGCGTATTCCTCTGCTTTATATAAATAGTAAAATTGTGAAAATTCTTTTCTCTTCAATAAACATAATTAATAGTTTTGTTAGTGTTAAGTCATATATTGACAGTTAAGGAATTATTTTAAGTACTAATAGTAAACGTTTAGGCCATAGTATAGCCATAGGCTTAACGGGATGATAAAATTCATTTGCTAAGAGAAACTTACCTGAAGCGGCCTTTCTCGAAATGGAAATGGAGGCTTTACAGTTTATGCGGCATAAGTTTTGTGAACATTATACGTAGTGAGTACGCGTGAATGGTTTCCACAAAGCAGCTCTTTAAATGTTTTCGGCCGCGACTAAACGCCTTTTATCTTAACGGGCAAGTGGTAATAAAATAATTGTTTGTACTGTGTACCTGCGCCTTTATGAGCCTCTTCGTGAATGTATTAGCTTGTATTGACGACTTTTCTCATAAACATATAAATTTACATACATAGGCCATAGTGCTAGACTTTAGTTTGTGAATGGAAAGAGCGTTAAGTTTGCAATGAACCTAAATATGTAGGTTTATCTAGGAACACTTTATTTTCTAAAATTCTGTAATACTGTAGCTACATTCAACAACCTGAATTCTAAAGCCCATTTTGCGCTGAATTATGCATAAAATCATATTTACATAAGCTTGTATTGTGAATAGAATCACTATCTTTCACAGACTTTCCACACGCGCGATAATCGTGATTCATGTTTGCTATGATATTTATCATTCAAAACAGCACTTATAAAGTATAATAGAGATAGTAAGAAATAAATTATAATTAAGACATACCTAGGTCCCTGCTGGCTCCTTCACGCTGCATACGTCGGGAGCAATGGCTGTGTAGGATACAATGCGCAGGCGCCGTTCAACGGTTTGCGCATAATAGTGTAAGGTGTGGTATAAATCTAAGCTGTTATCATGAAAATACTGCACCAGCGCCTGCTCAGGTGTTAATATCGTGAAGCGGCCAGAGTGACCAAGTATTATGAAAATAGAAAATAGTTATATACGTTTTATTCACTGTTCATTTTTCTTTGCAATGATATCTGCTTATCGATGATTAGTGATGATATTCTTAAGAAGGACTGTTTGAAAAGTTCCAGGAACCGACGAGCATTCACGTAACGATTGATGAATGTAGACGAGGTAAAAGTGAAGGACTGTAGTATATGGAGATATTATATATAATAAGCGTAACTTTTTAGTTTGTTTTTTTTTAAATGGGGACAAACAAGTAGACGTGTACCCTGATGGTAAGCGATTACCCGCAACCCCAGAGGCATCACAAATGGGTTGTCAGCCTACGCTCGGCTACGTTAAGAAGGACTACGCACTTTTCTTGAAGGTTTGAATGCTGTATTGGTCCGGGAATACCATAGGCAACAGTCTATTCCACAGTGTTGTTGTGCGAAGCAGTTTCTAGAACACCGCACAGTTGTGGATTGTGGATTATGCATGTATGTTATCCTCATAGTACCATATAGAGCTATATAACTTTTATTTTACGGATTTTTAGAATCCTTTATCCTAAGAAACTTCAGGGCGACGTGGTTCACCAAACGATATCAAACAAATCAGATTTATACGCCCAGTTCACACCTCATTCTCATTTAAATGAGCCGTGTGACGATCTGAACAAATCAGCTATAAACATACATACCTACATATACGTCACCTGTGTTTGCGATGTAAGTATGGTGAATAAAGCGTTGTTTGCTTGACCATGAGTTATGGTTTCATTTGAATCCAAATGTTTTGTAATAAATCAATTATTTAAAAACTCAACAGTGTATATTATATGATGATAATTTTTCTTAGTATTATATTTGCTTATTTTTGTCTTTCTAGCTGTAGAGTGTATAGATGTGCTAGTGTAGACTGATTGCGCGACTTCTAAATGTTTTTGATGGATTTTCGTATGATGACCAATAAATAAAATTAACATGAGTAAGATGTAAATACAATATTAATTAAAGGATTTATGTAAATTATCTGAAATTTAACAATGATTTTCGATATATCTTGAATCAGAAGCCAACATACTGAAACGAAAACATTATATTACATAAAAGGATGAGAAATATATAGGTGAAATAGTTTTATCTGGAAGTTAACAAGTAAAAGAGTAGACAACTAAAGTAGATATAGATAGACGATGTAAGTCACATTACCACTGACAGAGTACAGTTGACACAGAGGTGACAATTTATTTTACATCAATACCTTCATCAAATAGTGTAATCATTTGTATAACATTTATATTAAGATAACGAATCTGAAATGATGAAAATAATAGGAGTGAGGAGGACTTCGATAGCCTTAAGAAGGTGTCATTATCATCACAACGAAACTGTTGCAAATACACCTAGGTATTGTTGTGATGCAAAACGCAGGTAATACATTACAGATAGCGGACAGTTGAGCTTGTTCTCGCGCCGAACAAAGTGTCAGCTACCGCGTTGTACCTCTAACGACACACCTAGGTGCACGTAGCCAAATGTAAAACTTGACCAATTTCGTGCAAACTGTGAACTTTAGAATTTATGAAGTGACAAGCTGCAATCCTGAGTTTACCTAAATAAACAAATGTTGGCAAAACAATTGCACTTTGTTAAACATATTATTTTAGATAACTCTTAAAATTATAACCTTGGAAATAACTGAAATAGTAGATTGAGATAATGAACTCACTTCATGTCGGTCGAGTGGCTACTGTTTTTTTTTATATAAGGAATAGGGGGCAAGCGAGCAGACGGTAAGCGACTACCACTGCCCATGGACACCCGCAACACCAGAGGCGTCACAAGTGCGTTACCGGCCTTTGGGGGTTGGTGGGAGAGGTTGAGATATGGGCCTTTGGTATCCTCACTCACTCGATGACACACATCGCAAGCGTGGCACTCCCACGGTATTGTAATGTACTCTTTTAGATTATAGATTCAATTTATAGGTTTGTATATACACACTACTCCAGATGGGATTTTGAATTATTATATTTCTAAAAAAGTAAACAAAACCAGAGCTGTTAGCACTCCGAGCAATATGTCTAGTCACAAACATATTTGTGGTGCAGTTGTCTGATGGTATCTGTAGGAAGGGTTCGAGCGTAGCGTGATTATTTCAGCGTCGTGTAACGGCTAAGCACGTTGCAACTGTCGAGCGACACGTAATGGACGCCCGGCGCATGTCGGCCGCACTTTGTAACCAGTGTTAGAGCGCGACACCTCGTAAAACAATGCTGACTAACGGTCGACAGGCTCTGTACACACCTGCGACTCTTCCTAACAAACTCACCAATATCATAAACGTTAAATCTTTCACATTATTATCTATTTTCAGCACTTTACAAGTATCGATAACTGCATAGCCAAAGTTCATGTTACAATTATAACACAATTGGTTCCGTTATCGTGAAATCATCATTATTTTTTAGGCAAAGGATTATATACAATCGAGCAAATTACTCTGCATGGACGATTGCTCCCGGAGAATTACTTCCGCATAGCACTTTTCAATAATAATAATAAATATTTCGGACGTCTCACACACAACGCCATCTAGGCCCAAACTAAGCAGAGCTTGTAATATGGGTACTAGACAACTGATATTAATACATATTTACTTTCTTTTTTTTGTAAATACACATATTATAGATAGAAAACATCCAAACTCCGAAACAAATATTTGCAAATCATACAAACATTTGGTCCGACCCGGGAATCAAACCCGAGACCTCAAGAACAGCAGTCGCGTACGCTACAACTGCGCCACCTATGTAACGTATATGCAAACAATCGCTGATCGACTATTAATTTCATATTTTTTTCTTCTAAATCTAAATTTTAGAGAAAAAAAACGCCATGGAATATCCTAAACACTGTAGACTTTTAGTATTCAAAGGTCATTGCAATGTTCATGATTAGTCGAAGTGCTGCCTCTGACCTACACAAGAAATAGGTGGCAGCTATCTCCCAGATCTTTGCAAATGCGTGAATTGTTACAATAAAGTGAACAATTCACAGTTGGACAAGTGATTGCGTAGGCGACCGTTAGCGGGATTTACTGCCATCGATAGTAGCAACTAAGAGACCCAAATAGGGGCGACTAGTCGCGGCCGCAAGACGGATGGTCGCGTCGCTAATGCGCCCCTTTACCGCCGCGCGCGTGAAATGTTACCACCGCTGAAATAACGCGATTTGTGTGGGAAACTGCTACCGATAGCTTTTTATATTTCCATTATGGTCTTGATTTCTTCATTTAATGGTTTATGTACGTTCATAAATATTTAGGTGCAGTTAAAGCAACTTAGATGTTCTTTGAGATACCGTGTTGTTTCATTATTTTGTTTTACTACCCAATACTTTGTTCTTATGTGTTTTTGTAAAAACAGTTCCGTAACAAGATTCTACTATCAGACCATCGTTTCTATGTCGAATCAAATGACCTTAAACTTGAGAACGTCAATTTAAAAAAATGAATCATTGAAGAATCACCCTACCTACTGTTGTATTAGATCTATTTAGAATATGTATATAGATTACTCCATTACACGGTAATAGAATATTCTATTTAAGTATTTATTTATTTATTTATTTATTTGTACAGAAACAATTTACAATTTAAACTTATCGGCGGTTTCCGCACTAAGCTCAAGGCTTGTGTCGCGGCAACCAAGAGCAGATCATTCAATAATGATTGGTGCTAATTCCGATGTTCCAAGATCTCTCCAAACAAAACCAGAAATGAAACTAAAAAAATTGTGATGTTCAAAAGACTGAAAATTGTTTGTAGTTAGAATTAATCAGAAATTAGCACCATATCATCACTAAGACAAGGACAGAATTTGGTTGTAATAGAAAATAATATAAAAACAATATAAATTCAGAACAGACAAATTAAGACTAATAAAAAAATAAAAGAAGTTAAAATAATAATACCACTTTAGTTATGTGGGATAACTGTGTTCATTGTGTTGAGAGTGTTTTCGTGTGTAAGAGTGGATATGTTTGGATGCGAGTTTGCGTGTGTGTCAGTGTATGCGTGTGTGTTTGTGAGTGTGTTATGTTTTGCCGTTATTGCCTAAGATTTGGAAGAATCAGTATCAAAGCTATGTGCACCCGATTTACATTTTATTCCATTTTATATATTGGTACAAACATATCACTTCAACATCTACAAATGAAAATTATAAAGAACATAATAAAAAAAAATTTTTGGTTACAAGGAACGTGTCTTCATTTTGACAAAAATAACTGTGTCGATGTGCATAATTTTACAAATCTTCGGTTGAACCCATCTATTGGGGTGTAGGGGTGCGGTCCGGGGAACGTGGAACATCCGTCAGCACTCGTACATATTACGCCGAAAGCCTATCTAAGGTACAACCTAAGTACGTGTACCGAACGAACACCATAGTGAATCGTTTAATACTCGCTCGTAACCTACGCCTAATTACCTAAATCCTTAATGCCATATATTCTCTACCTCTACCAATATACGGACCGTGCGGTGAGGGTATATATACAAGTACATATTATATAGACCGAATGCGGTGCAGGCACTGCTTGCGTCATAGAGATGATGTTGCGGGTGATGCAATCATGTTCTAGATTGAACAAGGGTGTTTCACTATTTTCATTGGGATCACTTCAGCAGCACAGAGAGCTATGCAGATCATTTCTTCCCAATAAACTATAGCTATTGTTCAATATCAAATGGATTTTTTAAAAACAGTTTAATGTCTCAGCATTAAATAGGCATTAGCCTAATGAGATAAAAAGTGTCTCAGATCATGATTAGTGAGTTAGACCGGAACTGTGGTATCTATCGGATCAGACGTGGGTGTGGGCGAGTGCGTCGGCCGCACAGTTTATTGCCCATGCACTAATTATCGACGTAAACACTACGTCACGAGTTCTTCCCGCCTTAATTAATGTTATAACTAACATAAGAGTACCTCAATAATATTTATATGGAATATATCTTATATGGTTCTTTTTTTTTTTTTTGTTCCCTGTTGTTGAGTTATAGAAAAAAAGTATCCACATTACTTGGCTTAATTTTTTTTTTGTAAAATAGTACCTGGATTAAAACTATAGCGTAGTAGCAGTATTTTCTAATAAATAATAGTTTGTCTTTTACCACAGAATAACAAATAGTGCTTCGACTTGAGATTAAAGCCTATCGGTACGTCAGATGTCATCCAGATCAGTTTATCTTTCTGGCGTGACTGAGAATGAAGATCATATAAACTTTCGTATTTCAAATAGTAGTATCATAATAAGTTATGTAATATTTAACGTTAGTTATTAAATATTTGTAGAATTCAAGCACCAGGCCCGATAATATTTTGTAACTCATCCAACCCATTTTTAGTTTCTACAGCTCACACACACATGGCACCAAACTGTTTAAAAGCAAATTAAAAGCTTAGATATGTGGGCGGTTATATGTCATAGGTACATAAGTAGTTATTAGAGCTCTGCCATTGGTACCATGCGCGCGCTCTCTATCTAGATTAATCTTATTAAACGCTTAACTGTGCCTCAGCAATGGAACGATATAATCGAGTATCAGATCCGATATCGGCCACTTATAATAATAAATATTTTGCAAGCTTCTGAGAACTCACGAATAACTACTTAATAATTATGTTTGACCACGTTTCTCAATAAGGTAACTCCAGGTTGTCAGGCGCAGATACACATTTGATAGCAAATAACCAATTTAAAGCAAGCATCGCATGGGTTAAATGAAATATCTGTGATACTTCACATTTAAGTACATTTACTACATAATTTTACTCGAAGACATTTTATTTTCTATTATTTAATTTAAACTGTTAAACTGTTGTAAATTTTGATCAGTCCTTGGTACCTTTGTAATTATCAAGTTATTCTTACATTTGAAGTAAGAGAAAGTTACGTGGATAGATTCCATTAGTCTGATAAATAGATGAAAGAATAATCTTTAATGAAGTTTAACTTGGTAATAAATAATTATCCTTGGTGTGTCGGCCAACGCGTGGTAAATGTTGAGCAACAGTGTGTGAGATCGACCCACGAACATTTTTTGTGCGCTACAATCCAACTAATAACTGGTTCAGTTCACTCACTGCTTTCTAACTCAATTATAGTTTTAATGCTATAAATATTATAGTTACCAGTTGATTAATGAGTGAGGAAACTGGGTGAAGAATCTTGATACATTTTCTCTATTATTATACTAGTGGTTTTGTAACAGTATAGTTACTAACAAATCGCGGCAGCGCAACGACCGCTGTGCCAACCACCTATCAAGGCCTTGCACATTGCTCTTATTGAATTCTTAAATAAGAAACTGTATTAAAAGTACCTATACATACATAGCAAGACCAATGTAGTAGATATATGAAGTATAATTATTTAGGCTCACACATTTGTAAGCTGCGTTAGTAGGTACCTACTTCTTATTTGGTTATGAAAAGGTAGTTTAATGTTTTTTATGTGTCTATGCACTTTTAAACATACTTATATGCTTGCAGACTTTAGGTATTTGAATACTTTCTCTGCGTATTTGCTATACAAGGAAACAGAATTAAATATAGCAAAACAAGTATTTAATTAGATAATGATATTTTTAAGTACCTGTTTCTTAATGGTCGTGTTTTCATTTACTCTTTTTGACGTGTTGTTTAGGGACGCATGCCTCATATGATAAACATAATGATAATGAGAATCGAAACTCACCGCACGCACATGAAGAAATAGGTGAAAAATTGTCTGATCTCTATCTTCGGACAGGACTCAACCATATGGAAATATACTGATGTAAGTGGATGCAGTATCTACTGTCCATTTTTTTAATCATTTTACATTTAGTAAAGTAACCTATTATAACGTGTATTTGTGTGTTGTTCTACATATTTTTATACTGACAATTGCGAATAATTGTTAAGGTTTATGTATCAGATATATGCTTTGAAAAGTAATACATAAATGAAATAAAGAACAACACTACTACTCAATAATAAACTATTTAACTTGTAACACATAAGCGTGGGTTCACATTATATGCATACTAAGTCATTATGTCTATTAATTATATGTTCATTAAAAAAGTCAAGGCGAATTTAGTCGTAGCATTTATGATACATTTCACAAAATATTGGGACACTCGTCTAGTGTATATTTATGTAAAAGTCAGGGCCAGACGTAGATGACGAGCTAATTGTAATGATGGACGGCCTCGGCGAGGCTCGTTCCCAGGGATGTGGAGCACTCGGCTAATTGGACCAGTTATATCAAATGATGAAACTGTGCACCAATCTGTATGAGTATGCTAATGAACGTCTCGAACGCTCCACGGAATATCTTCTCATAAACATCAACACACACTAATTACTACAAATTAGAAGGTTAATTAACACTTTATTGGTTTGGTATTGATCTAATCTAAAGTATGTCAATGTGTTTGTCAATACTATCAATAGCTGCAGCATCTCAGACAACCTGCAACTTGCAAGTTATTTGCCTGAAGGAATGTGACGTCTGCATATATCGTTAAATATTTTTATTAAATCTTGTTTTGTAATTATAATAATTTACTTAAATATGTTTATTACAAAACTTAAAAGTAGGTAATTCATTTATGAATATTTAATCAGTTAAAAATTACATTTAACTATCTCGGTGGCGCGGTGGTTGCGTATGCGACCGCTGTGCTTGAGGTCTCGGATTCAACTTCCGGGTCAGACTAAATGATTGAATGATCTGCAAATATTTGTTTCGGAGTTTGGGTGTTTTTCATGACTAATATACATGTTTTTACGAAAAAAATAGCTTTTATGTATTTATATCAGTTGTTTGTACCTATAATAAAAGCTCGGCTTAGTTTGGGACTAGATGGCGTTGTGTGTTAGATGTTTGTAATATTTCTTAATATTTTTTTTATTATTGATGTTTTCATAAAATTATTACAAAAATGTTGTGATGAAAACTTAAGAAAGTGCCAACGAAAAGTCCCAAGCCTTTATTTGCTTAGAAAGTCAAATTTGTTTCAAAGTCAAGGTGAGTTTATTATTTATTTAAAACTTGATATATTTTTAGTACATCGGCGGACTTAATGACCAAGGCATTCTCTTCATGCATACACATACAACCTACACATAGATATACACATATACACGTCATAACTACATATTTAATCACATTTATATGTACAAAGTACACATACACAAATCCTTATATTCAAAAGATATGACTACTTGAGGGTATTATTAGGTTTATTGTAGGATTTCATTAGTCATTTTGATTAGACGTGCACCTTGAATAATTTCTGTATTTAATCAAACTCAAATCTTCAACGTTATCACGTTTTTTTTCCTTTAATTTTTAATTTAACTTTATTTAACTAATTTAATTTCTAGTACATTTGTAACCACATTTTGTAAATATAATGAACATAATTGTAGTGACATGTGAGAGCGGTCCCTCCTAATACAGGCATTTTTTGCTTAAAAGAAGAGTCCAACTTCTATTGTACCTCATTGTATATTTGTTAACGAAAATAAACTATTTTGTTTTGTTGTTTTTTTTGTGATTGGTGATTTTGCCAGAATTCTTCTCATAAGGCTCTATCCATTCTGGAAACTCGGATTTATGGATTGACATAGGCAGACAGTAAGTAGATTTTAGTGTTTTCACCTAATTTACTTTGACAATACAGCACATGCTGTGCATCTGTTTGTGTCGATCTATGATTTTAAACTGTTGCTTCAGTTTAACGTTCATAAATGTCACTTAGTGTCTTAATCGAATAAATGATTTGAATGTGAATTAGTTAGTAATACGTTATGCCCTTAAATGTAACAGAATCTGTGTCACTACACAACCCTATGACTAGATAAAAATAGGTATAGTCAGTATCTTAATCACAGAATGCAATAAAAAATGTAATGGCAACAAAAGAAGAGCGATCTAATTGTTAGCTAAATAGTCACATGACTGATTATCGGCAACATAAATATAAACTTTAAATAAAAATAATGTCTGAATGGCTGGAAGAAAGATATTGCAGTAGTGTTTTCTTTTACTTGACTTGGCGGGGACACTACCGACCTACCAGATAAATGTCACTAAGAAATCGAAAGTGTCCGGAGAACCGTTTTAAAACAAACATGTTTTAGTGAAATCTATTTGCTTACATTAACATGTAAATAATTATATAACTATAGTTATTATAAATACCAAGTAACCTATTAAACATATTAATTAAATTAAAAATCATTTTCATCCTTAACATGTTTTGATATCTGATTTAAGCTGTTCATTTTAAAAATACCATTAAATGACTGCACAAATATAGCATCTTTTAATATATCTGAAGGCTGTGCATCATCAGAGCGGGCACCCTCACATTAGCCCATAATTACAGGCACCAATAATTGTGGCTCCTGTACTGAGAACAAGTGCTCGTACAAATTGCACATAATAACATATCCGTGTTATTTGCTCGCCGACGCGACGTTGGAACGTTCCTGCCAAAATGTCAGGGGTCGGAGAAACGTTGACTTTTAATTTATACTTAATTATTTACTACAAGTCCGAGGAGGAGAATAGTGATTAGGGTATTTTGACATAAAAATAACGGTAAGAGCGCGCATCTGCCTTAGATGCCATAACAAATACAATAAAGAACCTTTTGTCAGGAACTAACGGTCTTCAATGTTGCCGGTAATTTTTTGATCAAAGATAACAGTGAACAATACTTTTGATGAACTCCTTATTTTATATATATTTTTGAAAACTCCTGAGCAACATAACATTAAAAATAAACCTAAGTTATGGTCAGTTCTCTAAAGTTTCCATTCATTCATTCATTACTCACAACAACTTTTACATTGTGTTGTATCACATTCAAATTGGAAACTATTGTAAGTATAACTAAAAATATATAAAGTAAATAGTAGAAAGAAGTAGAGTAAAATATATAAAACTAATACGATAAATATAAATATGTTTGCAACTCCCATCTATAAAGTAATTTGCTTATAAAATACATCTAAAAGCAGATTCTACGATGGTTTGATTACATAACACAAAGATTTGCAAATATACTCGAATAAGTTTTGGAATAGAGAGGTGTACATAAACACGTAAAAGACGACAAATTAGTGCTTCGAAATATTCAAACATCAACAATTTTGACACATGTACCTACCTAGAAAATCATCATACGGGCACGCCGTAAAACAAGTAAACATATTTTTTGTCAGTTTTTCTGTGCAATCGTCGGTAAGTTATAACAAAACACTAATTTTCATTACTGTACACAAAATTAAAACAAAAAAATTGAAGCAAAATAATCTAACGTCATAATTATAAGTGCTTAACCAATTATTCCCCTTTCGATTAAACGGTATACATGGAGCCACGCTGATTCAGCACTAATGGGTCGGCTCGACCGGGGTGGTACTACCGATATATATCTAACTATGCCGAAGACCAACATAAAATGTCACCATATCCAATGGGATATGGTGAAGTTTACGGCCGTCTGTTCCGCTTTCATCCAGACTTTGTAATGACAAAGTCTGGATGAAAGCGGAACAGACGGCCGTATTTCATTTACTCCACGGGTGTCACTAAACATCCACTCATTCACTCACTCACTCACTCATGTGATATTTTGAAACGTGTGTTAAATTGTCTTGATAATAAGCCATCCACCCTTTACTACAGGTGCAGTAAAAATTACCTCCGAATATTATATCTTACTGTAGTCAAAATAATAAAAATTATAAAGTACAACTAACTAGGCTTGAAGAACGTGCATAGACAAGAGGCTGTTTTTTTTTGTTAGATATCATAACGGATTATTTAAAATGTATCTTCTGAGCCAACACGGACGTCAGCTTACTGTCTAGGATATATCATTATATATCTTGATTGCGGAGACTAATAATTCATATTCATTCAAATCTGGTTAGACTAGTACTAAACTAGACAAACTCGTGTTGAAATCGAAGCAGAAAAATTATGTGATTCGATTAGAAATTATTGGAGCTAGTTATAAAGTGGTTACCGCATTACGTGATCATGTTAAGATTGAAAATACATATTCATTATATGAGATACTAAGGCGAATAAATCGATTGCTTGCTCAATCAATATCTGATATCTTTACTACCGCAATCAATATAATCTTAAAACGTTACCCATTAGATGATGAAATTGCTACAGATTGTCAAACACACGATGTTTACATGTACTCGTAATCTTGTACCTAAATAGACTCTATATCGCAGGTAGAAGACAGAACATAAACATTTACACAAATGAATCCAAATTCAAAAAGTAGTGACGAAGGTACTAAATATAATCAATTTTATATAACACTGATCATGATTTTCATTTCTAATTTATCACTTTAAGACATACAGTGCAACCTCAAAATAATAATACTGAAGGGAAATAGCAAATAATAGTTATATCAAGTCATTTGTTACAATGAGGTTCGTTATACAGAGGTTAAGTTGGTCTACGATTCGTTTTAAAAAGGTTAAAAAAATAATCAGCTTTACGTAGGTAGGCAGTTGCTTACTGGCTTTGCCTGTTAAAGCAAACGATATTCACTAAAAAATGAAACCACGTTTAGAGACTTGTCCTGAAGAATAAGGCCTCCGGTTGCCACATTTTTGTCACGGCACTGTTTTAATATTTTTTAAACACATTCCTCTATGTCCGTGTATTCACTAACTATAATATTTTACCTACTATTTGCGCGCAATCCACTTTCTTCTGAAAATGTATATATGAACTTTAAAATGGTGGTCAATGTACTAGTGCGAATTTCGAACTATTCAGTAAGGACATTTTTTTTTATTATAGTATACTTATTTACATACTTTATGATTTTTCGTTTTTCTGCGACGCTTAAGGAACATCTTTTCGTTTATCAGCCATTGCAACCTTTAGAACTAATAGCAGTACATTACTAAACGTCAAACAATTAAAATTTTGTTTTATGAAAAATTGTGAAATTGAATGTAGAAATGTATGATACGATTTGTTTTGTAAAGGTTAAATGTTGAGAAAAATCTGTAAATAGAATAAATAATCACTTTCTTGTTATTTTGCAAAAAAATATTATAAAAAGGTTTTGAATAAATGTATTCATAATGTAAAGGTACATTTTGTATTAGCTCTTACGGGCAGTTCTAGGGAATTTCGAAATATTCGGTAAATCGCAATAATGCAATAAATTTGCGACTGAAGATGGATGAAACTCAGCAAGTTTAATTAGCGTTAATGTGTAGAAGAGGATGCGATGTAGTGTAAATATTCGGTAAATCGAGGTAATCGATATATTGAGGGTCATTACATTGGGGTTATACTGTAGCTATAACTAATATAAATAGAAATTGTTGTAGATCTCCATCTACTCTATAAAAACGTATTAGCGTACGCATGGAACAGGGGTAAACAGTTTAAATAAATATAATAAAATCGGCCAAGTGTGAGTTGTACTCGCGCAGAAAGGGTTCCATACCATTATCTATACATTTCATGAGTTTACATGTTGCCTATATCAATATCAAGCAGAAACGAGCAACAAAATCACGTTGGTTGTGTGGTAGCCCCATATATCTTTATTTTATTCTGTTTGTTAGTATTCTCTATATCTGTAAATTATGATATGAGATACAACCTGGTGACAGACGGACGGACAGACAGAAAGATGAACAGCGAATACTTAGTACTAGGGACCCGTTTTACCCTTTGGGTACGGAACCCTAATAATTTAGCAAGTAGCGAGTTCGATACCTGCACTGCAAATAACTAAAAGATATATCAAAAGCTATATGCAGCTACTAATAACGTTCTATAATGTTCTATAGTAAAAACTATTAAGTCGAGGAATATTGCGTTATCTGCTCCGTTAAAGAGACCGCGATGTTCGCTTCATCAGTATTCAGCGCGCGCGCAGCTTATCTAGCTCTTGTCAACCCCCAACTAATACCTCCCCACCATCTTGTGTCACATATAAAAGGTACACAAACAAAGTTAGACACGACACAGACTAGCAACTTTTCATCATCAACCTCTATTAACGTTTCACTTATGAGTCACTCAACACTTGAGCTGAGTGACTCTCTTGATTCTAAAATACCTTTATTCATATAAACAGTTTGTAGGACGTAATTGTCATGTTTCTTGCAATAAGTATTCGAAAAGTTTATTGCATAGGAATTTTAATAAATTTTACTATGGTTTCAAAGACATATATACTACAAATGATACGTTTTGTGCTTATACACTTATTTACAAACATAATATTCTAATAAAGTATGGCAACAATTGTTCAACAAAAAGTTACCGGTCCACCAACGCCACAGAGTTAGATAGTCACGACATTTGTGAAAGCAGTAATCTCTCAAAATTAATCTATGTGCGCCTGCGCATGCCTTGAATACTTGTCACTAAATTTATTAATATCCGCTGTTGTTCGACAAAGAACTAGAGTCATAAATTAAAGATTAGTATCAATTGTAATTAACCACTCAATATTTACGGTCGGTAATGCTTCGTAACATACATCTGAGTGTTGATTAAATGGTGAAGATGGAAGAATTATGGCGAACGTTATACAGTCCATAAACATAAGGGTAGATTAGCTACTGCACACATCAATTAATCTGCGTAATTAAGCAGTTTTTCAAACGTAACTGATATATGGGTGATCGCTTCTTAGATATCAGAGTTCCTTCGTAAATAGATATTAGATTAACGCAATAGATTTGCGACTGAAGATTGATGGACCTCAGCAAGTACTCACTAGTTTAATTAGCGTAAATGTGTGGAAGAGAATGTGACGTGGTTTAAGGGTAAAGCAGTAGTGTATCAATAATATGGAGACGACTAATAAATTGTTTAGCCTAATACAGTATGTTCATAGGACCACGGTAGCTTGCAATGTAGATTTCGTCTAAAATGCAGCCTACTGTTTCTTAAATTATAATACTATTACTTAACCGTTTAAAGTACTTTTATAATATAAGTTATCCGCTTAGTTCCGTGACAGCACATACAATTATAGTGTATCACTATAACGCTAAGTGTGGGTTGTTTCACACAACTGACACTTACTCCATTAAGAGACTGAACGTTAAGTGTAATGACGGTGACCACAAATCACTGAACCGTCCCATGAGGAGAAATGCACCAATAGCAGCACAAAGCTACGATTCTATGTACATATAAATAAAAAGATTTTCTCCAATTATTGATCAAATTTTGAAATTTGCCAAGTAAGTGGGGCTGCACTTACTTGGCAAATTACTACTTAATGGTAAGTGAACAATACTTATGTAGCGAGATACATTATTTTAAAGATGGCTAAAATAACTTCGATAAATCTTAGACTTTAATGCTTTATACAAAACTAGCTGAACCCCGCGGTATTACCCGCGGTTATTGTTGTACCGCGAGTAACACCGCGGGACAAAGTTAGTCTAAAAAAAAGTAGCCTAAGTTACTCCCTGGATCACCAGCTACCTGCCAGTGAAAGTCCCGTCAAAATCCGTCCAGCCGTTCCAGAGATTACCCGGAACAAACAGACAGACAGACAGACAGACCGACAGACAGACCTCACAAGACAAAAAATTTTTCAAGTACATTTTTGATATATGTACCATGTATACATACATATGCATTTAGTAAAAAGCGGTTATTTTAATATTACAAACAGACACTCCAATTTAATTTATTTGTGTGTATAGATATACAAACTCGATGGTTCTGTTTTAGTAAATATGACTGCAATTCATTAGATCGCATTAAAATTGTAGATTCTAACTTTGTTGTCTAAAATTAAGGTATATTTTTACATTGTGTTGGTGTTTATCTACTAACAATAAAATGATGTATGTTTTCTCAAATTTAAGATCTCATGACAAGATATTTGCAGGAAATAGGAGGTTTATACAAAGAACTAGCTGAACCCCGCGGTGTTACCTGCGGTTATTGTTGTACCGCGAGTAACGCCGCGGGACAAAGTTAGTCTAAAAAAAGTAGCCTAAGTTACTCCCCGGATCATCAGCTATCTGCCAGTTAAAGTCCCATCAAAAGCCGTCCAGCCGTTCCAGAGATTACCCGGAACAAACAGACAGACAGACAGACAGACAAAAATTTTTTTACCTACATTTTTGGTATATGTATCGTGTATACATACATATGCATTAAGTAAAAAGCGGTTATTTTAATATTACAAACAGACACTCCAATTTTATTTATTTGTATAGATTAGAATAAGTAATGAATGCGGTCAGTGATGTTACTAATTAGGATCACAAACACAAAAGAAAAATGCATCTAATCTGCATCTTTGAACAAGACTACAAGTAAGGATTGGCGCTTTCCACAGAGCACATTTCGTCTGTTCGCACACAACACAAAACAACAATCCAACAGTGCAGTGATGTGATTGCTATCGACACTATCGGCGATCGTAAAACACGTTGTATGTGCTGCGCCGGCGCACTCACGCTCCATGTACAAGTACTCCATTCTGTGTCTACACTTATACGAATATCGAGATTGAAACTGCCTAAGTAGGGAAACAACTAGACTACAATTTGTAAAATTAAAAACAAGCTATCTCCAAAAAAAATGGTTAAGATTTACCACTAAACTGTCATGACTGTCAATTTTATTACCAAGAATATTTCACTGACAATTGATACAAGACCAAATGAGTAGAATTACTGTTATAGTTACCATAAGTTTATCACTTCAGTTTTATATCTCAGCTATTTGCAAATCATACACAAAGAATATTCAGACTTCAGACAGACACAAAGGTTAGGTTTGAATCCACAGCACTGAACGCAGTAGAAACTACCGAGATGACTGCTTTAACTACTGCGCCATCCGTGCTGTACCTTTTAATTTTATTTTGAATAATATGTTAGTGTGTTAGTAGACACCCTGATTTCAAAGGAAAGAATCATTAAAAAGAAGAACCGACTGCACAAAAAAGATGAGCCAACAAACTCTGGCGTATTGGAAGGACAACAAACAACGATTTTATTGTGGAACTGAGGTTTTTGTCTCCTGTCTGGACTAAATTAAATATATTTTGTAACAAACTGTGTTATGTAATAATTTAGCAATACAATCTCACTCTGGTCATCACCCGCGGGCTCCGCTTTAGACCAGGAAGAATGTACCTGCGCATAAACTAGAGCTAATATACGCTTATAACTATTAATGTTACACCCAATACATTAACTGAATGTTATGATGCTAATTCACTGCGAATAGAAACGTGAGCGAGTGTTATTGATGTCAACGTGTACTTGTAGATGAGGTAGGTAGTGAAAAACTTTGTCGGAAGAGCGCCCTCTCATATACGTACATTTTGAGTACCGGACATCTCCAGAGCATGCTTCTTCTAACTAAGGTCAAGCATACGACAGTTTATAAAGTATATTTGGTTGTTGATTCATCAAGATAAATGAGATACAGTGTCATTGACTCTGATAAATATGAATAATTTTCTTTTCAGAACAAAAAATCCACCAGTGGTATTCATATCTGTAAAACAAGTGACTTTTTTTTCTAAAACAAGCTTCTTTTATTACTTCTTATTACTTGTTAATAAAAAATATAACTTTAATCCCTTTCATTAAATACCCATATTGGGTGGGTTGTTCAAAAATATAATGTATGCCACCATTTGGTTACCGATTATATATAATTGCATTGTCATCAGAACTAAAGGTATATTTCAAATTTCAGCTCTCGATCGGAAATCGGGAAGTGTACCAAATTGAACTTGCAAGGTTTGATTACAGACAAACATCGGGACAGGTGATACTAAATAAAAGCTTTTACAAATATATAGGCTACGGCCTCTGAGTTTTTTACCTGTACCTATATCTGTATATGTAGATATTTTAGCATCTATAACAGAAAGATACTTCTATTTCATGAATTGTTGTTGCAATACTATTTATTTTACATTCATTTTCATATTTATTTTTTCGGAGAAAAGGAGATAATTAGATCTAACCGCTTAATAATGTCCTACAATTGAACAGTATTCAAAGAGGTAGTTTGTAGTGAATAGTTTGCGAGTTTATCTCTCGGCCTGCGTGTGAGAGTCAAATTTAAATAAGAACTTAAAACTGTAGCGTCCCGCGGTGCTATTTATGGCCCAGTAGTAATAATCGGTGCCGCGCTGGTTCGGTGAGTACAAATTGAAAAAATCTGTTAAAACTTACACACTATATTGCTCGTATTTTAACTTTTTATAATATTTGTATGTGATTTTGCATAGACGAACACTTTGTATACTTAAAGTAGTTTTTTTATTAATAGGTATTCGAGGCGTAATGTGAACGTGAGGCTCGTAAATTACAGAGGAGATAATAGTATAATGCCCCCCCGGGTTTTTCCGGTTGACATTGATACTAAAAGCAATAATTTACTCAAGATATTACTAATTTTTATGTTATATGTAATTTTGTTTTTAGTCATAACATTACACGGTTTTCTTAATATTTATGTTTTTATTAGATAAATGTATCGGTGAAGTAACTTCTGATACGAACATCATTTAGGACTCTATTTTGGATGGATGTACTGACATGTGTCCTTAAATGCACACAACTACTATATTGCATAAATGAATATAATATACTGATTTTATGATGTATCCTACTAATATTATAAATGCGAAAGTTTGTAAGGATGAATGGATGTTTGGATGTTTGTTACTCCTTCACGCAAAAACTACTGAACGGATTTGGATGAAACTTTTCAGTAATGTAGCTTATACATCAGAATAACACATAGGCTACTATTTGCCGCGATAACCGACATATACGCGGGCGGAGCCGCGGGCAACAACTAGTATAATATATTTCATGATGATTAAAATAGTTATTTTATCATTCTCATTCAGAATGAATTAAGGCTTATGATTAGAGTTTCTGTTAGAAACAGGCGCGTGTCCCTCCCTTGGATTGATGCCGTAACGAACTCATAAATCTCGCAGGATAATAGGTAAATCTTAAAGTAATAACAGATTGCGTACTCATACATACAGTAACTTAGTTTAGTGGTGAGTTGTCCTGGCTGCTAAAGTTGGTTGTCGTGGGTTCTATTCCTACCCAGGACACTGACTGTGTGTAATTTATTCATAATAAGTATGTAGATATTATATTAAGTAAATTTATTCGCACTTTGATTCCCAGGTACATGTGCGAGATGACGAGATTAAATAAAAAAATGCTGAAAGTTTGATTATTGTTCTCGTTCGATATATCATGATGCGAGTAATGGATTCTTAGATGCAATATCTTCATATCTTCTATAATAATTTACACATTGGTAAGTTCGTACCCAGTTTACAATGACACTACAATTTATTGCTCTAGCTTTATATTATTCACATAATACACCAAGCAAGCATCTAAGTCGGTATTTATCACTGTTTCTCGCGAACGCCGACACCTCCGCCAGTATCAGTGAACAGCGCGTGCTTCGGTCTGGCATCGAAGCGCAACCCCATCATTCAGGAACATCACGACTTCCGCGCCACGCTATAAAGTACACCGTACAGTGATTATTGTGAATGCAACAGTGAGCTAAGGTAAGTCAGCAACTGAAGGTGAATAAAATTGATGCAGAAAAATGAGTATGGGATAATTATTTTGACTGCCTCGTTGGTCTCGTGGTCGGCGTGTGCGACTGCTGATCATGAGGTCTCGGGTTCGATTCCCGGGTCGGACTAAATGTTTGTATGATCTACAAATGCTTGTTTCGGAGTTGGGTGTTTTCTATGTATGTATTTACAAAAAAAAAGTATCTAATGTATTTGAATCAGTTGTCTAGTACCCATAACACAAGCTCTGCTTCGCTTGGGACTAGATGACGTTGTGTGTTAGATGTCCGAAATACCTATTTATATTTATTTATTATTTATTTTACAATTATAATATTCTTATGAACCTTCGTTCATACTTGTTTGTTGTAGTTGTTTCCTAAATGTGACAAAAGAATAACGTACGCTGAGTAAAGGTAAGTAAATATAGAGAGGTAACAGAGGTAAACGAGGACGCAAATATTGGATGGCGAAACGGACCTGCCGTTACTCGAAGATACTGGTGCTATTAGAAAGATAGAGATAAAGGGTATAAAAGTATAGAACATCATTTAAAAATGTCGTCATCACCCTTATTACTATAGATATAGCTATATATATAGCTCCTGCCAGCCATGTGGAGCAAGTCGTCACTCCACCTGGTTCGTGGGCGTCCTACACTACGTTTTGCCGAGAAGCAAATATGTAGCTACTGAAATATTATTTTGATAAATAAAGTGCCCTTTTGTGTCTTAAGAAAATTCGTTACTTATCCGTTAACAATTTACTTCTTTTCATAATATAAGAGTCTGTCACAAGAGTTCAGTACAATGTTCGTTGTAACTCCCAAATGAATGAGCTCTAGATGTCGTTGGGTTAATACGTTCACTAAATACTTGTCTTTTTAATTACCTTCAAAAATAACATGGTAAAGTAAGTTTAAGAACCGTTTTATGTATCATTCTGAGAAGCACGCGCTATCTGCATACCATCAAACAGTTAATTAATCCTAAGCAATGGCTTCTTAGAAAAAAACCTAGCACCGTCGTTCTTAATGTTGTGTACGCCATAGAATTATATTTATGATGATGTGTTGGTATATATCTGTCAAGTTTGAAATGTGTAAATGGTTTTTTTGTTAATTTATTTATTCAAATTTTGCGCCGTTTTAATTTTTTTATTTTTTTATCTGTGACAGTATAGCCTAGAGTGAAATGCCAAATGTTAAATTATAGACCTATTACAATTCAGTCTCAATACTGTATCACTTTTCTTTTGATCCAACTGATGATGTCATATGTTATTAAACATAATATATTATTTGTACTTGTTTAATACACATGTCTTCACATTTATCCATACTCTATACAAATAAATAAAATTGAATTATTTGTTTGTAATTTCATCAATTTTTCACTAAAAGCAAAAATATATACGATACTTTAAAATAACATAATTATATATTTATACAATTTTAATTTTTTAACGAAAAAAAACATTTTTAAGTTCTTTTTGTCTGTCTCTCAGTTTGTTTCGGCTAATCTCTGGAACGGCTGACCCTATTTTGACTAGGCTTTCACTGATAGGTGACTGATAATAGAAGGAGTAACTTAGGCAACTTTTTAGACTAGCTTTACCCCGCGGCGTTACCCGCGGTTATTGTCATACCGCGGGTAACACCGCGGGTTCAGGTAGTCAGCTAATACATTAATATATATATGATATCTGTGCCACAATTACTTTAATATATGATCAAAACCCGCACCTCATCTTCTGTATTTTATCTTAGCTCGTAGTGTCGGTATTCCAACATAATACATATAGGTATAGGCATCCTATAAACGTAACGTCCTATTACCTGTATTCCTATGATTAAGTGGACATGGCAACCATAAAACTTAATTAACCCGATAATTCTGATCGTTGCCCGAGTACGAAACCTAAATACAACCATTCATTTCAAAACATTTATTATTTTCTCATCAATTGAGTAATAACAGTGTTCAAATATGCGGAAGGGTTGTAAAGCAGAGATCTGCGCGATCAGATAGCCGTGGCCGATACCTGCGCGCACGCAACTGCACAGGATCGCCGCGGCCGCCATATTTACTGGCTGTCAGAGCGACATGCTGTATACCGGCTCGTAGGTGTGAACGGTTAAACGGAGAGGAAACTTCCACGAACCTTACAGATTTATTGCAGCTACGTGATGATGGTGACAGCTGACTTAAGCTCCACTTTGTTTTGTATTTCTATTCTATAGTTGCATGAAAACGGGACTGGAAAACCTTGAAAATTCTCTTAATTACCTTTGTGAATTAGAAGTCATACAACCAATTAAAAAGGTCAACAATATTAAACAATAAGAATTCATTTTAATTTCAGGTGCTGATCATATCATATGATTAAATTAGGACCATCGGTTTCCAACCGTTCTGAACCATCTTTAGCCATGTATGTCTTGCAGTTATCGCTAAGCAAGTGTGATATATGGACAAACATTGCAGATAAACAAGTAAAATTTTAACAAAAATAAAACCGACTTCAAGGTTTGACTCGATTTCTCATGGATGCCATCATCAGATCTTAATGTCCTTATCATGATACCACCGTTGGGATATCTCCTTGGCATAAAATTTTTTTTATCAAAATCGGTTCATAAACGAAGCAGTTATCCACAAACACAAATAAAAAAAAAACAAATATATATATATATATACGGTCGAATTGAGAAACCTCCTCCTTTTTTTGAAGTCGGTTAATAAATTTCAGGTTAATAAATTTCACTAAGTCTAAGTAAACTTTAAAACTAACATTTTGAAAAAAAAATGTAAGTTTAAATAATTGACTTGCCATTACATAATAGGTATCTATTGTGTGCAGTATTATTCAACCATACCTGTTGCTCACGACTTCAGCGAAGTATAAAGGAAGCGTTTACATCGCTCTCAAAAGAATGTGTAACCGCACAAAAAATTAATACTCTTGAACCATTTAGGTCTACGTTTGCGCATGTACATCGTTCAGTGTGTAGACCGCAAACGCTGCGGTCTTGCGGGTTGAATGGCTATGATATTAGGCTTTGTGTTCACTGGGACACATGCGCTGCTTAATATTCCAGAACACGTTCTCCATAAGCATAGTATATAATCACGTATGATTACCTATATTGAAATCGCTCCAGCCATTCCAGAGATTAACCGGAACAGACAGACAGTCAGACAGACAAAAAAAATGTTTAATACATTTTTGGTGTATGTACCGTGTATTTGTCCAATTTTATTTATTTGTATAGATTATTTTCGTTGACTTTCGAGAGTTGAGTGTGTATTTGGAAGTGGGAACACAAATACAGATCAAACTCTTAGCTCAAACATTCATCCGTTGGCTTTGCTATCAAAGTTGATTGTTTCTCACACAACAGATCCGTTGCGAACATTCCGCAATAAATTTAACAGCACAGCGTGGTGGGGTGTAGCGTGTAAACAGTGCGCAAGCGCAGTTATCGTGTAAGATCTGCGATATGTCTGTGCGCATACACATGTACTATCTGAGGGTTCTCTTACAATATGTATGTTGTAGGACATGCCCGGTTCTGATATTTCAGTGCTTATATCGTCTCTAATCAGTATCATATTAAAGACGCTTTCGATAGCAATTTTGAAAGAAATCAGTAAACTAGATTTTGTTTGAAACACAGGATAGATACTTCAATGTATACAAAAACAAATTCATCGATTTTAAATAACTCAATACTCACAAATTTTACCAAAAAAAACGACTTCAAGAACTGGACCAAATTGTAATGGGACTATACGAGAAGCATCAGCTTTCAAATAAAAAAAGAATCATCAAAATCGGTTCACCCCGTCGAAAGTTATGAGGCAACAAACATAAAAAAACAATCGAATTGATAACCTCCTCCTTTTTTGAAGTCGGTTAAAAAGAATTGCCTTTTTAAGATTTATGTGCCAGAATCTTTCGAAACAACAAATAATATCTATACATGGATGCTTTGCAAACAGATAAAACCAAAAAAGTATTGACACACAGAAGGGCAGATGCCCTTCTGTGTGTCATGTCAATACATGAGATTAAGATTAATCTCATGTATAGGAAAACAACCTATCGTTTATTTATCTAAAAATGATTTTATATTATTAATGTTTCGGTGGCATCAATAAGTATTATTTTGTTTAAATATATCATTGAACGTATTATAGATAGAGAAGATATATCATTGAACGTATTATAAATATAGATATAAATATTAGATAGAGAAGATGTACAAAGCTTAAAAATGTTGTAACTGAGTGTGTTCAATTCCAATGCCTAAACACATACACGAGAAAGAACGATTACCCCAAAGACATTAACAACAAGACAACAGTTTTAGCATATGTACCTAAGATAAATCAAACAAACGGACTCAAATCACTCCCCAGTGCAGTCATAACTTATACAACAAAGTGTAGGTAAAACAAAACCGTTGTCCACCAACAGTCTAACACTGTGTCTGACTGATAACGATGGCAGATAACTTATCCAGCGATCATCAAACGGCTGTTTGCGGTGCGGTGCCAGAGGAATTGTTTAACCGTTGTGAAATTATCGCGCTGTGATTAACTCGAGTTATTAAATCGTAAATTACAGCTTGTTGGGAATTATAAGGTGTTAATATACCTTGTCGAGCATGCTCCATAAAACTGACAACTATGTTTTACAATAAGACGTTGAAATAGACAAAAATGACGCACTCATAGTTAAAACATAAAGGTATTCAAATAACTAGAAATATTTGAGTATATTCAGAACTCGGGTGTCGTGCCAGCTCCTAATTAGTATAGCAGTTGCTAATTGTGTTTCATATACATTAGCGGCCTAACACAAAAGGTTCCGTCAAAGTTAGTGCAGCAGTTTATGAGGCAATTATGTATAGAATCCATTGTAAGAGAGCCATGCTTCGGTATGAATGGGCCGGCTCGACCGAAGTGATATCACAGCCTCACAGAAAACCGAGTGGGTGAGGATATCGGAGGCTAATACCCCAACCCCTCTCCCTATCCCCCTCCCCATATCCCAAAGGCCAGCAATGCATTTGTGACGCCTCTGATGTTGCGGGTGTCCATGGGCGGCGGTAATCGCTTACTATCAGGTGAAACGTCTGCTAGTTTGCTCCCCTATTCAATAAAAATGCGAGAAAAAAAACTTGAATTTAAAATAAAGAAACCTTAAACATTTATATATATGAACTTGGGATGCAAATGCAATGAAAATGCAATTGCACCGTTGCCCTTTTGCTCGTAAAGTCGGTAGAGTATGAATATCACAGCGATGGGTGTATAACTAATACTACTAATAAACGTAAAGACATATCCAAAGTGTCGTCGCCACATTTATAACTCGAATTTATTTCATTAAAATAGAAATAAACTAGAAAATAAAAATGTTCCTTATTCGAAATTAAAAGACCCTGAAAAATTGTGGGCTAAATGAATGTAACAAGAAAATTTAAATAATAACAGCCAACTATATATATAAGCCATATATATAGCTTATATTAGTTTATCAAAAGTCTTGTCACGGGCCATTATTAAGAATCTATTGACACTTCATTCATAAAAATCGTCGTTTATTAGTACGCTCTACGTTGGACTATATAGATATAGATTGCCAAATCTATTGCCTTTCCTTATGACTTTGCCGTAGTCGGGTAAAAAGACAAATATAAGACTATCAAAAATTCACTAGTTGTTATTGCAGCACTGATCAAGATTTGTACATTATGTACAGTTACCTATTGTTACTTGGTAATTTCACTTGTTTCTTAAAATAAAAAACAGTGTAGTTATTGGACACCTTACTAGTATAAAATAAAAACCTAATTTCTCAGTTTGTCCAACATTTTAATAGACTAGAAATAGGTTATCTAAAAGAGTAAATCGTGTTTTTGTAAGCGTTGGCTGCTCACGTCGGTCTATATATTGGTTAATAAATACTCAAAACTGTGCATGTGCTGTGTACATCAATTTCCAATTATGCTTTATTTTATCAAGCGCGCTCAGAACACCCACACCGCGCTACGAAAGCACTAAACACATCCACTCACCTCACAAACTTTAAACTAACACGCGATCAATTATCTAACAATAACAAAACTTCCCCCGGCTTTCACTTGTGAACAAACAGAGCCTTCGTGTAGTGTTATTGTAAGGTGACGTCACGATTCACTAGCTCTGTCTCGGAGAACGATGACGCAGGATCAACATCACATGATAGCTTGGTGACTGAGCAAACTAAACGCAACTAGGGTTGTCAATAAACTTGAGTCGAAGTTTGTTTTTTAGTTATCAGTCGAATGTTTTGCCAACATGCATTCAGCAAAACTTGAAGATGCATACATAAAGTTAATAATTATTTACACTCCTGCAAAGTAATAATTCATTCGTGTCTTGAAAGAATGAAAACATGATTGGTCTATTCCGGAATTATTTAGCCATAGGTCGTAGTTTCAGTTACCATCCAGAACACATAACTGTGTCATAAACATGATCTGATTTATTTCGTACCTAGATGTTATTTAAATACATTATGTATGTAGGTGCATCTATAAAAATAAATAAAATTTGAGCGTCTGTTTGAAATATTAAAATAACCGCTTTTTAATAAATATATAATATATATACAAAACCAAATGTGTCGTACCAAATCAACATTTCTTAAAAAAAATGTCTGTCTGTCTGTTTGTTGCGGTTAATCTCTGGAACGGTTAGACCGATTTTGACGGGACTTTCACTTGCAGATAGCTGATGATCTAAGGAGTAAGTTAGGATACTTTGTTTTGGACTAGCTTTTTCCCGTGGCGTTAGGCGCGGTTTTACCCGCGTTTATAATCGTACCGCGGGTAAACCCGCAGAGTGCAGCTAGTGTAAAATATGTTTATGTAAATGCTCTGACTAACTTGAGTGACCTAACATTATGTCAAATTATAATAATTTATCACTAAAAAGTTATAATTGAACGAAGGCACCCCCAAGGATCTACTTTTACTAACTCTATTGAGTTCCTTAAAAAGAAAGGGTTGACATTCTTAAGGATCTAACATTTAAACCCGAAACACAAAGACGATTCTTAATAAGCATAAATAAGTATCTAAGTCAGGGGAAAAAATAAAGACGTTTGCATCTTCCTAACGGTACCAGTGATATATTAACAATTATTTTTACGGGAATTAACGCGATCACTTATTAAAAGGTATTACATACCTCTCATTTGCCTGACGTTTCGACCAGGTTGCACTGGCCGTGGTCACAGGTGTCTACTGTAGTGTATTATCTATGGTCACAGTCTGACTGGCTCAGCGGCGCACGCCCTCCGTCGTCGAATCCGTGGAGTAGAAGTTTGTTCGTCCACCCGCACTTTCTCGATATTTTTAAGAAATTTGTTTCGCCATGTACCGTCACATACCACACTAACAGTGTCCCTATTCTGTAAGCAAACCGATGTGCTCCTATTCTGGTGTTTATCCGACTGCGCAGAAAAGCGAGGTGGTATGTTTTTTAACACTGGATTCCACGCTGTAAATAATTTAAAACCATCTTCTCGATTGAAAGTTTTATGTTTTTTTAATTTCAATCGCTTCACGTACAACTCTTGAGTAAAAGTGACGTTCGGTGGAGAGGACTTGCGTGCGGTGAAATTCAATCCAGTGGTTGTTGAATCGCGTTAATTCCCGTAAAAATAATTGTTAATATATCATGGAACGCGAAAGTTTAAAAGTTAGGTACCAGTGAACCTAACGAGACCAACTAATAAAGTGTACTTAACAAAGGAAGGATTAACCCATCAGCACCACCAACAACTCCCATTTAGAGAATGATAAAAGTCCGATCACGTCCACCCATCAAGAGTCATCCTTAAGTTCCTCGACTAAGACCCGCGTGGGCGCACTCATCGATGTTTGCTCCTAATACTGGACTAAACATGCCGAGACCCATCAACTGTGTACTTTATTGGGTATACGTTCAAACATCATAGAAGTCTTTCTCCTCCCCCCGCCTGCACTGCCCTCACCTAACAGCCAACACCTTCATTATCTCTTTTAACATAAACATATGTTTTTACACATATTGTCGATATAAGCTCCCAAATAACAGGAATATAACAGTTACCTCAAAATAATGGAATATTGAGCGAGTGCTAACGGAGTGTTCTCACTGTGTAACTTATACATTTAATGTACTCTTGATGTTTGTGAGAAAATGTTCAAGTGTCATATAGTTGCGACAATGGGCCTTAACAATACACGGACTGCCCGCGGAGACGCAATAAAAATAGATCAAATAATAATTTGTTTACGACTTTACTTGCTATTTATGACAGAGTTAACGGCTTTTACAGTTAAATTGACTAAATGTATCTCCTTCCCCGCGCGTAAGGGATAGGTGTATCAATTATCAACGTCTCTTACTGAAAAGCGTCTATTCCATGTGGAGACCAACAAGTAACTAAATGTATATAAAGATTATTTGTACGCATTATAATTAGGTTTAAAAATCAAAGCTACAAACACTATAATAATAGATGTATTTTTAGCTCTAAGTGAGACGAGACTGACCTATATGATCTGCCTTATAATTCAAAGAAAGTAGATATTCTTTCTTTCATCCTTAAAAAATTAAAGTATGTTATTATTATTGTTACCTCATGCTCATATTTTGAAAAAAACAACTCATATATCCAACCATTCTACACGATTGCTCAACTTTAGGTAAACATGATGTTTGTGAACAACCAATAAAATATTTAAAAAACAAGAGATATAATTATCGGTACCCTTCTACCCATAGATCACTACAATCTAGCGAACGCAGGCTACCAATCTATAGACAAAACAAATATAAATAACTTGTGTACGGCCTCCATCAATTAGGCGCCACATTCCACAATTACTGCCCACCGTCTTAGCCACAAATTATTGAAGTACAATCACACATATCATCGCGACATTGTCGACAAATTATAGGATTAATATATGAATGTGCTTTACACGCGCCATGATTTGTAGTCAAACATTGAGTTTTTAATGGAGCATTTAAAAATGGTAAAATATTTAATGGACACCTCGCGATGAGCCGTGGAAATTGAAATAGCCATGGTGTTTGGTAATTTTAGACGAATAGGCGATCTGTTGTAATTGCATCAATTTGTACATGGTACTACACAAAAAAGTGTGGTTTATGGGTGCGCTTAAAGTGGTTTTATTTCTTTATTGCTACAATATTTGTTCAATTTATTAAACAACACGTTTTGAATCCTACAGCTGCAACATTTAGTAGCAAAAATTTAAGACGTACTTAATGTTTGCGGTCAGATCACATGACAGTAACAAAGCAGTATGAAGCTTATTGTATAACTGGTTCGTGCACTCACTAAAGCCTTCCCTTGACTGATATGTAAAGAAACGTATATAAAAACTTTTTGAGGAGCAGATCACTGAAAGTGTTCATACATTCACGTTCATTGTTTAATCGAAACTGAGACTAAAGCCTAATTACCACTTACATTTGGCAACTGTAGTTTGGTCCGTGTAACTTAATACAATTAAGTTAACCGAATGCTTTGGGACTATATAGTTGAGACTGCAATTATGTTAAGAAGGAAATTCGGGTCAGATATTAAGGGGTGTTAGGAACTTGCATGCACTACCTGATCCTGGTTATAGAGAGTATACACATCACATCGTCACCGCATACCCTATGACTAGAAATGACAGTTTGTTCTCTCTCTTATACATATAAAATACAATACAAATAAATTACGTGGGTATGATATGTATTTCAAGAGTAACCTAACATTATAACATTTAATTTGACCGGTATATTCGAAAATAATTAGACGAGGTATAATTCGCAGGTAAGGCGATATTTGTGGTGGCCGGCAGACAGATACGCTGTGCGGCCAGTGCGCGCGCCGAGGAGCGGCGCTCACATCGCGTGCCGCGCTAAAGGCCACCATTTACCAAACGACAACTTGATTATAGCACACACGCTGTTGTAATCGATCTACTATTGTTAAGCCTAGAAAATTATGTGCACCGTTGTTCCTAGAAAATGTGCAATGAATATTTGTGCCGCATAAAAGTTATGTTTTTGTGCTTAACTTCAATTGTTAACTGACATACGCTGTGCGTAAAAGTTCCTAAAACAAGAATTTAATAAAAAAAAAAACTTCAACTGTGTTGATGTGTCTTTTTACTATAAGAAACCTGCTAAAAAATTAATTTAAGATTCGTGTAAGATGATTCTTACACGAATCTTAAATTAATTTATTTAATTTTAAGAAATATTATTTATATACGAGTATTTGTATTGACAATGCTACGATTAACAATGAAACAAGTACAATTTTAACAAAAATAAAACCGACTTCCAGACTTGATTTCTCTTGGATGCCATCATCAGATATTAATGTCCTTATCATAGTACCACCGTTGGGACATCTCCTTTTCATTAAAAAAAGAATCATCAAAATCGGTTCATAAACGAAGAACTTATCCGCGAACACACATAAAAAAAAAAGAAAAGAAAATATGTATACGGTCGAATTGAGAAACCTCCTCCTTTTCTTGAAGTCGGTTAACAAATGATTACCTGGGCCAGTCCGTTTATCTAATTGATCCCACTGTCAGAATCAGGATCATTCAGAAGCTGCTGATGAGAGAGTTGCCAAATGTAAGTCTATTTTTAAGACTTCGCTGAACGTCTGTCCGTCCGTCCGTCACCAGGCTGTATCTCATGAACCGCGATAGTTAGACAGTTAAAATTTTCAGAGATGATGTATTTCTGTTGCCGCTATAACAACAAATACTAAAAACAGAATGAAATAAATATTTAAGAGGGCTTCTCAATACAACAAAAGGGTTTTTACTCGTTTTTGTTCGATATTGATAACAGCAACAGGTAGACGCTTGAAATATTTGCAGAATGTTTAGATTAGATATAAGTATATTCAGTTTAAAATAAATAATGAAATTAAAATAAAACAAATATTTCAGGGGGGGCTCACATACAATGAAAAAAGTAAAAACTAAAACCCAACTACGACTAAAAACGACGCTGAAAATGTATGAAATAAGTTTAAAAAGACGTAGTCACGCGTTGTGAAAGTGTTATGGTACATTTCTATGTAACGTGTGACTACGGCTTTTCAGCGGCGTTTTTTGTCATATAGCCGATAACCAGCGGACGATCAAGACGCTTCTAACGATACCTCATTTATCCAGTTGTAATCAGTAATTGAGGAGCTATACGGAACTTGACCGGTTTATCTAATAATCATTATTTAATACTTTGTTCGACGATAGCACTCTACCTGCAACGTCCAGATATATATTTAAAAAAACACTGTTTTTTATTAATTCAAAGAATTTGTATGGCATACGAATAAAATAATTTACTTCTAAATAGATGAGTGACGCGTGAGGATCAACATTCATCCACAAATAGTCGCTTTGTCACATTACTTCACGGGTTATTTCAAAATCACATTTTAGATATTTAAATTAATTATATTGATACAGTCTCAAACGGAAAATGATTATGCTAAGTTTGAGAGGAAATATTGTGTAAAATAATTTGATTATCCTTGATTAGCCTTATCATGAATTTTGTGTAAAAAACAGTACTATTGAGAAAATACCGATTATACTCGATTTTAGACTTAAATAAAGTAGCTTAAAGCTCTCTATTTAAAGTACCTGGTTTAAGTTTCCTACATTTTTCTACCTACTACGTAGATATTTTTACCCGACTACGGCACACTTTTACACTTTTTTTATTTCAAATAAGAAATAAAACTTTACCGTCTATCTGAATAGATAGCAGGCTACTGAGCGGTAAATAGTTATATTTTATTATATCTATTCGTATACATCATATTTCATCAACATTGTCAACAGAATTATAATATACTCGGTGTAAAATCTGCAGGTTAGATAATTATTACTGGGTACTTAATATCATAGAAAAGTTATACCAGTCGGCAGCTGTCTCGCCCAAACTAGATCGGTTTATAAACAATACGTTACAACACATTTTCGGTCGTCGCTCACCATATCTCTTTATTGCTTATTGCTTCACTTACAATCTTTATTTATCTCTTTTTAATTGTAGAACGTTGTACTGGAGAAAGTATGGCCCCCAATTATCTCCTACAAGATAAGAGTCAGCGCACAGTAGATACACAGATGCGACACGGCGCGACAATAAATCGTCACTATTCCAAGACAATTAGTTATCTGTCGGATAGTCGTGTGAAGTAACAGATAGTCTTGTCACCGTGTCGCACAGGTGCCTTGTACTGTATTATATATTGTAGCGACCCTTATCTGAACGTTTTTTAATTGTTGCAACTTTTGTACAAAGGCAAGCCACTCAGGCGGGTCAGACACCTAATAAACGAAGTCATTCCTTTATAAAATCCGTAATTGCATAGGTTATGGTAGTGATCTGGAAAGAAAAATACATCTATGAAAGCCGACTTGAAAACTTCGTTCCAGCGAAGGTACTTAAATCAAAATAACAAACTACAAATTGATAAAAACAAATTGATTTTGAACTTGGAATAGATTTCTAATGTTCTTTTTATCTATTTATAAAATCTTGAAGAAAGGATATACTTAACAATACACATATTGCACACATAATTATTTGAAAAAACACGCTACATAAGTTACAAGATAGCATATCGCATCGCGCACATACAATATTAAGTTTATGATAAAACTAGCTGAATCCTGCGGTGCTACCCGCGGTTATGTACCGCGAGTAACGCCGCGTGACAAAGTTAGTCAAAAAAAAGTAGCCTTAGTTACTCCCTCGATCATCAGCTACCTGCCAGTGAAAGTCCCGTTAAAATCGGCAAAGCCGTTCCAGAGATTACCCAAAACAAACCGACAGACAGACAAAAAAAATTAACTACATTTTTGGTATATTTACCGTGTATACATACATATGTATTTATTAAAAAGCTGTTATTTTAATATTACAAACAGACACTCCAATTTTATTCGTTTGTATAGATGAATTTCTAAATTATATAAAACATGACTAACCATTAAATTTAAATGAGTAGATTTATAGTTACATTCATGCTGACTAAATGTTCATAAATTTAAGAATGAGAATTGCACGTACGACACGCATGTACTGAGCTTCATATCGGTATATTCAAGTAAACTTTTACGAAATTGGCATGAAGTGTGCTGTGTGTACATAATATGACAGTAGATTGGAAAATTTGAGCTCGTATCGGGTATAAAAGCCAGCTTGTCCGAACTATGTCAGTCCTGTGTTTGGAGAAGCTACTAACTACATCTACAAATCTACATAGACTTATTTTTAAAAATCTAATTATTTATATTTATTGCATTCACTTATCAGAGATATAAAATAAAAAAGAGTTGCAATATATAAACGTAACAATTGGCGTTGCGGATATTATGGTAATAAATTTGCGCGGACACGATAGTACTTAGCGAGACATTGCAACATGTGTTATGTGGTGCCATCTGTTGTAGCTCTGAGTGAGTTTGTGCATTAAAACATATTTGAAGCTCTTCTGTGACTATGTTAGTTATTTGAGGCGCTGTAGAGGTAGCATTTGGCTTAGATAACAATCTGTATTTATCTGTAATGTGCCCATCAATTGAATTCAGTAACTTTTATTTAGTTATGGGGTGTTATGGCACCATAAATTTGTATGTATAAGATCAGATCACCTCGTAGGTGCTTCGGATCAGTATTTGATTTCAATCAATAGAACATGTAATTAAGATTACCGATGTCAGAATATGATCTTTTTATGGTATTAACAGTAAGCATGCAATACAGGTGGTTCTGATGTTAAGTTGATCTCATGGTACTAGTAAGCTCAGTCAAAACATCAGAAGCTCACACAAATAAAAGGATTTTTGAACAGCACCTTTCTATGAAACTGTGGTATTGATATTACAGCTATATCAATACCACAGTTTCAGTCAAACGTAGTAGCTTGCAGTAAACACAATGTTACACCTAATTCTGTAATTTTTAATTCCAACTAATATTATTAATTCGAAAGTATCTTTGTCTGTTTGTCTTTCTGTACGTTACTCTTTTACGGTTAAACTTATGATACTTTGATACTTGAGGAAGAACGTGGGCTACTCGTACCGTGTAAATTGACATTCACTAGAACGGGACGTCGGCAAAAGCTAGTTGGCTCATGTACTTTGTCATAAGTACCTCAGATCATTGAAACCACTACCTTATTTCTATGATCTACAATATCATGTCTAGTGTTAACTAGATGTCTAATTGTAGTGTAATAAAGGTCCGATTGCACTAACAGTAGAAATTAAGGCTTTACTATTTCAAATCAAAGAACTTGCTAATAAAAATTGAAAGGTAGCTTTTTAGATAAGCATAGTCAATATGTAACGTTCTCACAGTAGCGTAGTAAGTTATATGTATAAGTTAAATGAACAAATGATGGTCACGGAGGCCCAATGATGCACAAGCATCACTAGGCCGCTATAGTGTGAGTGCATTGTCTGCATTCGCAATGAGTATGGTGACCACCACTCTTTGATTCTGCTTATGCTTTCCATCACGAAGTGTAGAGCCATTTTGACAGAATCATACATATTTTAAACGAGGTGTAGCGTAGGTGTGCTTCAAGTTGAGATCCTCTCACCAGGTGTGATTGTTTAGCGATTGTCTTGTCTTTATCTTTGGGCCATATAGGCTACAAGGTCTCCATTGGGATTGCAAACCCTCGTGAAAGGATTCATCAGTTAATTTTTATTAATTATTGTGTAAAGAAATCTAAGTCAAATCATTGAGTCGGTTCTGAATTTATTTGCTCCACTGCCTTTTAAACATATTTATTTTCAAATCTCCAAAATAACATAATCTCACACCGTTTATACAGTGCTATTTAAATATTGGAGTTGATTTTATTGATCATTTGCCAAAATACCGTATCCAATACGACAACTTAACGAATGAAAACGGTCTATTGTATCGTGTATTTGATAAATTTTATACCAAACAGATTTATACGACCATCAAATAAATTGGTGTAATAAAACACACTTTATTTGATGACAAAGAATTTTAAACACTGACGGAGACATTATTCACGGCCGTGTAGGTATAGGTAAACAATGGACATCATGTGTGGCTCACCGGCCATCAACGTTCGGCTTTATGATGATGACAATCACTTAGCTAAATTATATACATTTGGTTAATAAACAACGGATGTAAATCAATATCGTCAGGAATTATTTTGCCTTTCGATCACACGCGCGGGTCGTAGGTGAGCTCCATTAATAAGGTGATAATTTACTGCAATGAACTTGTGTGGGGTCAACGAACTGAAGAACTTATTTATATTCGATGTGTCAAGTTCATGAATGGTTGTTTTTCTCTTTTCCTGATCGATAAAGTTTAATCTTAATTGAATTTTTTACGAGCGCTTCGGCTCTGCATTGGTTGAGGCGGTATATTTACTAAGTACATTGAAAGGTATACGCTTTTTATTGATGCATTGAATCGCAAGTTCCTGTACTCTTTTCTTACTCTAATTTGCTATCATTTATCAAATTTGAACAACAGGAGAGATCAAGCAGTGGGCTGATATTGAAGAATCCAGCCAAAACCTTTTATTACATAGAGCCGGCGCGAAACCTAATTTGAGCAAAAGGTAATGAGATGAAGATTAAGTATTACTTATTCTCTTCACTTCTTATGTGCCTATTTTATAATTATTAATATTGATAACTTGTGATGAAAGTATTAAGTACTTTGCCATACAGTGTCTTAAATATCTCAGACAGATTGTAGTGAAACATTGATGATAGGTTTTAATATCCATTTTTATCGCAACCGACGTCTGACGGTAACAATATTTTCTCGATGATTATCTCCCACACTAAACAATATTATATTTTGACGCTGTTGAATAATTCACATAAAGAATTAAATGCTATTTCTGATCGCAGCCTAACATTAACAATTATTGTAATATAACATAGGTTAGCGAAATCTGATTTAAACGAGAGTTTCAACCACATCACTTCCAGGTCACAATTAGGTTCACTATTTGACGTAACACCGTCAAAATGTAATCTTAGGAAATTGCTTTAGCATAAGCAGTATTTTCTCAGTGAAATGTCATAAGAGTGACAAGCGTGAAGTTAATATAGTTTCATTATCATGGGTAATGGGAAACTTATTTATTTGGATGGGCGTGAGGTGACGCGCCTACCGACATACATATTGAACCAGCAATAAAGCCGCAGAAGCCGATCATATTTCGTAAATAATGTAATCTAATACACAAACAAAATGAGCAGACGCTCGAAGCGTCGCTCGTAACGAGAGGGAATATAATGAGCTTGACTCGGAGGTCGGAGGCCACTGGAGTGATCTGCATAATCCGAATGTTTGGACCTTTCGTGCCTCGGCGTTTCGATATCAACTTGTAATTGACTTAATAAATATGCTTTCGAATAAAAAATAAATAAATGTGTGTGTATAAAAAGAAATAAACGGATAAAAGCAACGATGTTATCGTGATGTATAACGGGAATTAACGGCACTGTTTGAGGGTCGGTATAATCGTTTGCACAAGTGTTTGCACTACCAAAACTCTGATTATATAAAAGTTTAAAATTATCATTAGGTTTTAATTTAAGTTATTTTTTTCAAGGAACATCTAGGTATTAAAACAGTACAGGATTTAATTTCAGAATCAGTCATATTCCTTATGACTACAACAGGTGTACTTCGGCCAAACAAATATATAAACGATTATTAACGAGGTAAGCAAAGAGATGACGTTCAAAGATTCTTTGTTTCTTACGGGTCTTATGATGTGAATGGGTCGGGTGTGATTTCTATAGAAGGCATTCCGTAATGTCTCGTAAACATGGATTGTATGCTCGTAATGTGTTTTACTAATTTATTTGTAACTATTGCTGTTTCAGTGGATGAAGCTTTTAAAATGATCTACCACTTTCTAAATCGAGGATATCATGTCATATGTAAACTTCCACATTTCATAGTAAATATTTCAACAAATTACATTAACAATAATACAAATAGTGTGCTCACCTGTACCTACTTTGCCATTTTGCATAAATCATTAAGACTTTTATAATGAAAATATTTCCATTAAGGCTTATATTAATAAATACAGACTGAATTATTATGTGTCAGTCTTTTGGTTTTATTTTTGACGATCAATGTGTTGTAGGTCTCGACCATTCTGAAGTATTCGATATAATTACATACATATCTTAAATTATTTATAAACAGGTGTTTAAGATATTATGTATGTAATACCTAATAATAAAAGTCCATGCATCTCACACACGGCTGTGTGGTCACAAAATAAGCTCAGCCTGTATAATGGTAACCGGATTGCTGATAATCATACTTATATACGAGTGTTTCTAAATACAATCATTTTTCTTTTATATATGGCCCTGCCAAAGTGAATCTACTCTGCCTGATGGAAAACATAAGCATACCAAGACTGGTCACCTTACTCATTACGAATGCAGGTGATGCAACAATGCAGCATGGTGACCCACACCATGGCGGCCTTATTATGCTTCTGCATCATTGGGATTAGACAAATTACACCCAAACATAAAACAAATGATCGTGTTCGTCGATCACTTAGCTTAGACTTAGCAGTCAGAGTCACTAATCACTACATATAAAAGGTTGGTCAAATCTATACTAATATATAAAGCTGAAGAGTTTGTTTGTTTGTTTGTTTGTTTGTTTGTTTGTTTGTTTGTTTGTTTGAACACGCTAATCTCAGGAACCGCTGGTCCGATTTGAAAAATTCTTTCGGTGTTGGATAGTCCATTTATCGAGGAAGGCTATAGGGTATATATCATCACGCTACTACTAATAGGAGCGGAGCAACAATGAAAAATGTTTCAAAAACGGGGGAAATTTTCACGCTACGGGCAATATAAGGCGCAAACGACGTTGCGTGGGTCAGCTAGTTACCTATATAAGTATGGGCGATGTATAATGATAATTTCACAAATACACATTTGTGTAAGATAGCCGCTGTTCCAATGCCAATTTGGCTTTTTATGGAATAATCCATTATGATGACAAACGAGCAGATGAGTCAGCTGATAGTAACTACATTCATCCGTATGTACCCCTCCAGTATCGGGAGAGAGGAGGAAGTTGCCCTCCTGTAACTTCAATCACTCGGTCCTGTCCTCAACGCACGTTTGCAATAACATAAGTCACTCACAAAAATTCTGTAAAAATGCTTTTATTACTATTTTAAACAACCATTTAAATGATTGCACAAAGAATATGATAATTCTTCAGCCTGCTGTCCCAAACTTCTTTCGGTGGGTAGTGTGTTCTGACCAGCATTGATTAGTTTTGGCAGTACATTCATTACCTACATTGGACAAAATATATCTCCGGTGTGGTAATAGAAACAAGTATCCAATATTACTAATAATGATAGACGATGTCCATAACCCCGTCCCTGGTGTCGCGTCACCGTAGTTCAATAAATTCGTGGCAGAGTGCCCGCTGCGCGTGCGCAACCGCGCGCGGTGTTTTATTCAAATTAGACGATACGATTAACGAAAGATGGCCGCTGAACTGTTGCGCAAGTGTATTTATGTGATATGCGTTTACTTGATCTACGCTTATTCGGAACATTAATTTGTTATTGGAAGTAACGAATATATAATCATGAACATGTCTAGTTTCAGTCGTATAATTTCATCAAATTCGGGTACATTTTGTTGTTTCCTGTAATTTACACATAATTACCGTGTTGTCAATTTTTCATAAGGCTTTTTTTGTTGCCATTTTGGTGGTTATGGAATAAAATGGTGGTGGTTGAGAAATGAAACTTCAAAAAAGTAGCACTAATTCACTCAGTCACCTGTTGCGTGAAGGAACCTCTCTACCGCTTTTACTTTAGGGAAAAAAGAAAGAATTTTGAAGAAATTTTACGGACCTTTGTAATGATTATGTCTGACCCCGACTGCAATAAAGATCTTTCACAAAAAGTCTATTATACTATTGTATTTCGTTTCTCTACATCTGTTCCACTTTTGATTTACAGTTATGATATGAATGTTAGCATATATTCACAGTAAAGCCTTCTCAAGAGTGTGCGACATTATTCCCAAGTTCATTGCCATGCCTTATGCAACCCATAACTAATATGTTTTGACAAGAACATACAATAACAGTAGTAGGGCCTGAATATTAAGTATTAAACCTGCTCACTGAGGTCATAATCCGTTAAATTAAATTATTTAACAACAATATCTGTCTAAGTGAGTACAACATTTCTTTTATATAGTTAGAACTAGTTTTTTCTCACGGCTCCGCCCGCGTATATGTCGGTTATCGCGGCAAATAGTAGGCTATGTATTATTCTGATGTATAAGTTACATTACTGTAAAGTTTCAACCAAATCCAAAACCCAGGTAGTAGAGCCACGCGCGATTTTAGCACGAACGGGCCGGCTTGACCGGGGCGGTACTATCCTCGCACAGAAGATCAGCGTTCATGCTGTTGTGTTTCGTTAGTGATTGTGAGACCGGAGTCCCAAAGACGCAGAATCATCACTAGCCCGCCATGGTGCGGGTCACCATGCTGCATTGTTGCCATATTGTCTGCATTCGCAATGAGTATCGTGACCACCACTCTTGGATTATGATTATGCTTTCCATCAGGCAGAGCAGAGTCATTTTAGCGGTACATAATACATACTACTAAAAGGATTTTTTTTAAAAATCCGTTTAGTAGTTTTTGTGTGAAAGAGTTACAAAAATCTATCCATACTTACAAACTTTCGCGTTTATAATATTAGTAAGATTCTTGTGGTAATAAGCATAGCTAGTAGTACCGTATATTTGTTAACCTCGACCCCTGAGCTTCGTGTAGAACTGGCAAGCTCTGCATGCCAATTATTAAGCCTCTAGCAGAACAACATGAAAGGGGTATCCAATGCATGTTGTGCTGGCCATACGTTATCTAATTTTAATTTGAGTATTTTCAAAATTAGTCTTTATCCATTTACTACACTAAGTGCTTTAGAATGGCAAAACTTTACTTTGACTGCTGATAAATATAATGACTACCCCGATGGTGGTGACGTTTGCGACTGCTATGCTCGAGGTATGGAGTTTGATATCGGGGTTGCACCAACTGTTTGTATGATCTGCAAAAATTTTATTTCGAAGTTTTGGTGTTTCTATTTATAAGACGCATTTACAAAAAAAATATAAATGTATTTGTATCAGTTGTCTAGCTCTCTAAGTACCTTCAAGATCTGCCTAGATTGGGACTAGATAACGTTGTGTATCAGATGGCCAAAATCTTGTAAATAAATATTATACTACCTTGGGTATTGTTTCGCCCAACATTACTTTCTTAGTTCAGTCTGAAAGTGAATACATTTCTAAGAAGGGCACTAAAAATAATATGATAGACCTATAGTATTTTAGTAATATATTACACTAGTTGTTGCCCGCGGCTCACCCCACGTATATGTCAAGTAGTATAGGCAAGTAGTAGTCTATGTGTTATTCTGCTGTATAAGCTATATTACCGTAAAGTTCTATCTCAATTCGTTTAGTAGTTTTTTCGTGAAAGAATAACAAACATTCATCCATCCATCCATACTTACAAATTTTCGCGCTTTTAATATTAGAATAGATATTTATTTGCAGAGAAATGTTTCTGAGTACTCCTATACTTATAATATATCCTATTAAAGATGGATATTACTGTTTACTTCGATTTTGTTATATGGTAAACACTTGAGTACTTATGAACACAGCTTAACCTTTGTGTGTATGTATCTGTTCATCAATGGTTAAGATAAAATCTATTGATTTGTGAATGAGGGATCCAATTCTTATCTAGTATTTGGTTATTTAAAGGGCGCGTGTCGGTTGTCACTATAAACTTCTCCTACAAGATTGTAGTCATCGGAGTCAAGTTTGTTTGAATCTTGGAGTCGTCACAACTTAGAATCGAACTGACGTATTAATGCATTGATTATGTATGAGTCAAAGTTGCATACGGTTGTAGATTTTTATCACTTCTTCGGCAGTGAAACTATAAATGATGCATATTTATGTTCATTTAAATTTTAGTTTCAGTTGCAAAGATTTGTATAATAAACTATAGGTTTTACTAACTAAAGTTATTATATAACAGGAAATGTTTCCTTTATAGAAATAAATTAGCACCACTATAGCATTATCTATTTTTTTATCGGTATACCAACCATTGTTTACTCAACACAAAAACAAAGTAAAAAGAAAATCACATTCAGACGAAAATAGCAATTGTGTAACAATTACTTACAGGTAAACTCTGCATGTATAACAAGAGTTCCGTATGTTATTATGGACAATAAACATAATATTACAATAAAATAAATTAAACATAATAAGTATTAAATATAATAACAAAACCAGAGTGAGCATGTTTTCACACATTCCAATTCACATTCATATTGATATGAATGTGATATAATTGCGATGCAACCCTTTTCGTAGAAATTTTACACTAGGTTTTTACTACTTTTATGAGGATTACCCTTCTCTAATTGGGTGCCTTTAGACCGAGCAAAGTCTGCGACGGCCGTCTACTCATTTAACTTTTTCGTTGTTGATAAAAACATGGACAACTCAAATATTAAGGGCCTGGTTCAAAAACACACAGCATAGCAAGACATTACGAATCCACCATAAGTGCTGTCATTTCTTTTTGTAAATACTGCACAAATTTATTCACATATAATTTAAGCATAATCTGGTCAATACAGTCTTGTTATTCCAAAGACCATGGAATTTCTACAAACATTGCGATCCGTACCGGTTGAGCAAACCCTCCATAACTCTGTAAATATGATACAAGTAATTATATCCACTACGGCAACCGTAGCCCACAGCAACAGCCATGACGCAGGGGGCATTTCATTAACCCATGGTAACCGATACCATCGTTTAATTGGCCGACGCCAGGGCTTATTAATTGCACTTCCTAGTGGACGGTGTGGCAGCTTGTGAGGAGGTATGGATAATGGAAAAATATTGAGATTGTAATCATATTGGAAATAATCTCAAGAATCAAGATTATTAGTTGTGAAGTTAGGTTTGAATACTTTCAAATAGGAAGAAAATCCAGCTTAATTAATATGTGTCAGATCATGGTTTTTTTTCCCTCCCAGGAGACATAATTATGTGGTCACTTGTTTGATCTGGATGCAATTGATCTATGATATGTATTTAGGTATTTAAAAATATATAAGAGTGAAGCTAAGATGAAAAAAGAAGAGAAAATGTTTGTCAGAAGTCTTATAACACATTTGAAGAGTATTTACACATCACAGGGTTTCGTACAGGAAACGCATCATCCTGACTGGTACATAACAGTTCGGACGGAGAAATATATTTATTCACGTCTAAGTGAACTAGGCCGACATTAACGTTAGATCAACTACTATGTACTATTGATCTCGCTTGTCCGGGTTGCGAAAAGAAAAGTGATCATTTGTTTCTTTACTCAGTATAATTTATCTATAATATGTATGATAATACAGATTAAGACTCAAGTTTATAATACACACTACCAGTATTCCTACACAATAAAATGGTATTGCATATTACCAATCAGTGATACATTGGTCATTGGGTGAAGAATGCCAGAAATTCGCTCCGCGCCTTATCTGCGGCAGAATCGCTAAGTTCGCCTATATCCGTGCAACAGTTGTATGTCCATGTTTGTAGTTGGTTGTGTAACAGACAAACAATAGTACTGAATATAAACGTTTTGGAAAGTGTTCCTATCGCCGCTGATCTTATGGGGTGTCGAACCAACTGCGAGTTGTGTACTCATAAACGAGTAGAAAGTTATTAGAACTGAAGTTCCTCTATGTTTTCTCATTGCAACACTATTGCACTTTACTTTTTGTGATTTGATTGATTGAAGTTAAATTTATTTTCCAGTCAAATAAATTAAATACAAACCTAAATGAGCTCTCAGAAAAGTAGACAAATTTACGCATTGCTCAAACGTTTACATGTCTTCTTTCGATTTTTGCTAATATTTGTATTCATGAATGACTTTTTCTCTTAATCTGCGTGGTGTGAAACACAATGTTATATATATGTATATGTATGTCCACAAAAAACATATTTATTTAATACTATTTATCCGTATTCTAGGAATCGTATCGAACTGTGAGCTTTGGAGTATTTTTCCTTCATAGGAATGTATAACGAGAACTCTCCAAGCCCTTCAGTTTCACTGTTTAATTAGACAAGTATGCGTTACACAAACGTCTTGTGTTATTGTAACGCGGGTGACAAGACTATTCAATCTTTTTGGTTCTTAAAATCATATTCCACACTATTCATACTAAAATAGCCATTAAAGGGTCGATACACTACCGCGGTGGTCGTTGGTCACTACCACACCACCTACTTAATTTAAAAAAAAACTTTTTTAACAGTTATAATGCTTAATCGACTCGCTACTGATACTTCAGTTCTTTATCTTTTTTTGGAGCTCGCCATGTTGACTAAACGTATTTTATTATTTATTATATTAAGTGTACCTGATAATTACTTACTCTAAGTCAAATGCAAATTGCTCTCAAGTCACTTTCACAAGAAATAGGCAATCAAAATATGTATTCATTTATTCCGTTTTGACAATTTTATAGGATGAAAGGTGGTTCTTATATTATGTCACTATGTGAGTTCAATAGACAACTTTAACTTACGTGTGAAACAGGAACCTTCTCACCAGGAGATCTCAAGCAGGCATCGTAATATTTTTGCCGTTCTGATTCATTTAATAGTCGCTAACATTTTTTTAAATATACTTACGTTGTTTAAGTATTCGTTTTCGGAGGGTAGAAGGGAAGAAGATACATTAGGGTAAAGAAAACGGATCGAATAGGAGAACTATTGAGACAAACGTAGTGTAGGACGCCCTGCGGCACGATGAACTGCCAATTAGAAGAAAGTGTCTGGCGGTGAATGGATGCGGACTGCCCAAGACAAGTTGGGGCTCCTTGGGGAAGACCAAGTTTCAGCAGTGGAGGGCGATAAGCTAACTCTATTACCATAAAAGAGCTATGGTAAGAAATAAAAAGTTTGAGACGGAGAAACGAAAGTGTGGGCCCAAATACCAGTAGGTTTTTACTTCTCAATTACTTTAAATGACTATAGTTTGATGGATTATTATTATTCTATCTTTTTAAAATACATTCTCAGTTTAGCAGAATATGAATAAATATAAAGAATACTTTATAAAAGCAACAATTAAAAGTTTAACATAATTAAATGACAAGTTTTTATTATCAACATAACAACATAAATGCCATCCGCAGCTTTTTAATTAAGAAGTGCTATTAATCGTCAGAGATTAAGGTAATGAGGTGCAAATATTAAAGATTCGGTGATTAAATTAGCCTTTATATTGAAGTCATTAAGATGATATGTTCTCGGTGGATTAAAATACTGTGCCAATTGCTTTAGAATAATATTAATTTAATTCTCCGCTGCTTATTAATTTTGATGCAGCTTATGTAGATTAAATATGAAAAGAGCATTCCCTGCCGGTCTACCGTGGAGTAAATACTTCTCCGTTTAGTATTTTATCATTTAAATAATTTGATTAATGATATTTTCTACTACAATAACTAAGTAACCATATGACTTAAAGGAATGTGACACTTTAAATGTATTTAAAAGCGGGATAAAAAATATGTTTGTACATATATATACTTTCAATAAAATAAAATGAATATTTCGCTAACAACGGCATCTAGTCCCAAGCTAAGCAGAGCTTGTGTCTTGTGTTATGGGTACTAGACAGCTGATACAAATACATATATTATTATACTTTAATACGCTGAAAGGCTATTGTATTAGTAGATGTCGATGATGACTGACTTATTGTCTTTACATTTCATTTCATATTTTCGTTTTTATTTCTCACTTATTTTATATCTTAGATTAAGTAAACATTTAGATAAGAATTCTAACTCGTACGAATCGTTTATTTCATTCGTGACGTTTGGATCTAAATCAGAAGGTTGTACCCGTACATTTACATAGAAACCTCACTTGGTCTTATTTCCCATGCGAATAACATGAATAAACATGCACAAAACATGATTATTTATGCGCCACTGATTACACAAAGTGATCAGGCCAGCTTCATTATGAACGGTAAGGTTCGGTAAAGCTATTAAGATTGCGCGTGCGGGAGGAGCTGAAGATGCACTCTAGTGACGCCTCAGATACGTCGCAGTGTGTCGCGCAGCTCTTAGCATAAACATGGAGTTTAAACTCTGTTTGGGTTTAGTTTAATGCGTGGTCACGACTGTTTAATTGATTACGTGAATATATAAATATAATTATCTAACTGAATTGGCTTGTAAGTTATTCAGAGCCACAGCGTGTAATATACCAACATCGCGAGTTGTTATTGAACTCGACGTGATAAAGCCCACACATCATTTTCATCGATATAAGTTTTCAGAGGATTTAGAGAATTCATATTATTACATTTAGGTTTTGCTCACAGTTTAACTTGAGTAAGAGTATTTTTCTTAATCCATATGTGTTTAACTTCATTTCTGGACAAAACACCAGCTTACGAATATAATAAAAAGTCATCAAAATCGGCACGCAGTAACAAGCTATGAGGCAACACATACAAAAAAATACTGTGCTATTAAGGATCTCTTTCTTTTTATATCTCTGGTAATTTTTATGCACAATTTCTTGATGACCGACTATAGAAACCGTATTACAAACAAGGATTGATTATATTATTTATAACACTGAGTCTCAAGATTTAAACAAAAACTTAACTACTTGTTATAAAAAATTCAAAATGGTCCGTAAAAGTTTGGGAGCTTTGCGATTAAGAACAAACGAACATTAATGTCTTTATTTGTAGATTACAACTTAATGAGGTTCTCTTATCATGAAAGGAGCAGGGAAGATGCGGGGTTAGAATGGGTGGAGCCCACCGACTTATGGAGACCTAAAACTATGGGGTGTAGGCTCCGATGAGCCGTCAAAGGAAGTGATAAATTAATTACCAACACGCATATTAACTTGATAACTTATAGTTGCGTGACCGGTAATCAAACTGAGACTACGTAAAGTACACGGTTATCATACTTCGACCGTACTTTACTGTTTCCAATTTTATTTATCTATTTATTTATTTAATGCTTCCTGCGTTTCACGTTGCTATTAAAGCTACAAGGCATTATCTTTCCAGACAACTTTTTAGTAGGACTTGATACTGTGAGGGGCAGGTGCATAGGGAATAGAAGGTTGATCAAACACGCCGCTGTAGGGAGAAAAACAAATAATAATAAATTAATATTTTTTCGGGCATCTAACAAACAACGCCATCTCGTCCCAAGCTAAGCAGAGCTTGTGTTATGGGTACTAGACAACTGATATAATACTATATACATAGAAAACACCAAAACTCCGAGACAAATATTTGCAGATCATACAAACATTTGGTCCGACCCGGAATCGAACCCGAGACCTCATGCAGAGCTGTTTAATATAATATATAGCAGCAATCTATATATATAAAAGAGGAAGGTGACTGACTGACATACCCACAGATCAACGCACAGCCTAAACCGCTGAACCTAGAATCCTGAAATTTTGAAGGATTTGTAGGATTTTTATATGACGGAAGTGAGCACTAAGAAAGGAATTTTTGAAATTCCACCCCTAAGGGGGTAAATCAGGCGATGAAAGTTCGCGTGAGCGAAGCCGCGTGCAAAAGCTAGTATAATATATAGTAATACATGGATGAACACATTAACTAACTATATAAAATAATATACATAACACTTTAGATACACATTATTATTATTTCAGGGTATGCATGCATGTTATAATTTATAATAGACTGCGCAGTGAACAAGAAAATAATTATTTTAATAGTACACTGCGGTACTCTTAATATATCTGTTTTCGTTAAAACATGATAAACATGTTTTAAGAAGAACCCTCGGAAATAAAGCGTGTCGCATATTGAGACAGCTTTATTGTTACAACTACACCCGCAGTAGGAATAATTTCTGCGTCGCGGTGACCTTCAAAACATAAATGAAACGGATATAAGGAAGCGGTCGCGAGAGACTTTGCAGACATACAAGAAAAAGACACAAAGAACACCCAGAGTCAGAACAACAATTTGTGGATCACGAACGACCTGCGATTGTGCAGCACTTACTCGAGTCAAATCGATAAAGTACCGTAGTAGTAAAGTAAGTAAGTAAAGTTATCTGTCAGCCGAAGGACTCCAAAGAAAAACTTTCGAATAGATACGTATTTTGAAGCCGAGGGTAAAAAAGTCGTTAAATAGTAGTAATAGCAACATTCGAAACTTTTAAATTCAATCTAGAAGCAACGAAAATTACAAGAAATTACAATCTACCGGTATTCTACTTCCGAAGTTACTTCGCGACTGTGAAAAAAAGATTGTGATTAGTTTGAGGTCCACAATGTGAGTAATTATTGTGTGTTGTATTCAAGAATTCCCTGAAAAGCTATGTTAAGAACAGCAAAAAGTTATTGCTTTGATTTAAAGTAAATGAGAAAAAAAAACAGTTATTGTTTAAAACTACAGTTAATACTTACAGTTAATACATAATTACTTCTAGATATCAACAACAAAATGTTTTCTCATTAAACAATTTAATTTATTAGAGAACTTTCACGCATTTGTCGTTAACGATATCTTATCTCGAGTAAAGTAATCTTGATGCATTTAAAAGCAAATCACGAAGGTATAAATATTCTTCTACATATATATAAATAAAGCGGTACTATTGCGGATCTCGCACCAGCTCTGTTCAAAATTTAAGCTAAATCAAAGACGGGCCCACACACGAACTCAAACGTCAAATAACATCAAATTACCACGCAAATTCAAACGTTCATCACGAAACAACAAAACGTTATAACGTCACAATACATAAATTGTGCCGCGACTCCACCCGGGTGGGCTATAGGACTCTCGAATTACTGCCGATAGCTAAACGACCACGAATCACCAAATGTACACACACATACACAATTTATAGAAAAAACATATTAGTATCGGATCTCGGAAGTATCGATTATCGTAATCGTATCGATAACTCGATCCGAGACTGTGCTATCATTGCAACATCGACGTAGGGGTTCCCTATTAAGTAAGATTAAGTATGTTGCTTGTACGTATTAGTCGTAGTTTGTAACGGGACGTGACTGTGATCACTTGTACACAATCAATTAATGAGCTTGTCGAACCTTGCTTGTCGCTTTGATTTAAATGATATTTAGTATTCACAATAATTTGATCATATAAACAATAAACTGATGTTGGATAGCATGTATTATATTAAACTTACAACAAGGCTTTAAATCTTTCATGTATTGGTAATATTTCACAAAATTAGGAGATACTTATAATGATATATGTGTAGGTTTCAGTGGTACATTATCTACCGGCTAAGTTCGAATTCGTATTATAAAATATTCGAAGGAAGAGGTCACATCAAGGAGATCCATGAAACAGAATGAGAGTACGCTAGTAGCTCTGCCCTATTATCTTTTGCCTGGTGGTTTTGGTGTAAGATCCGGAACTGAACTGGAATATTTATTTATTTATTTATTTAAACTTGATGCACATTTTGCACAAAGGCGGACTTACAATAAGAGCAATAGCTCAAATTTTTTTTATTTACTTATTGACACAAAGCTATATACATACAGTAAATTTGAATTCTCTGGCCCCCGAACTAAAGTATACTGTATTTCAGGGACCAGTGACTTCGCTTCAAACTACATAGGTTCTTGTACGTCAATTACAAAAGACAATAAACTTAATTAATTAAGGAGAAAGATACAAAAAGAAACAAGATAGACATAAGTAGTACAGAAACCACACACCTGACCCGTGTATATATTTATATATATATATATTTGCGTGTGCAGGCGACTATTGAGCTAGTTATTCCTTCTTCAACATCATTTTCACAATATCATAGTAGCTGATTCATCATTTTGATCATTTTCATCAGCCATTTTACTAAAAGTAGTTTAAATCTATTCAATAGAATTTAACTTCGATATGTATGAGCCAAATAAGTATTAAACGCATATCCAAGTTATAAATATGTGAATGTTATCAGCGAAGTAACAAAACAATTAGTACAGCTGAGACCGACCTGTTACTCTAGCTAGTGGTTAGAGATCGTGACTGCGATTAAACCAGAGATCATTTATTTTATGTCTAAGTGTAATTTATCTACAATATGTAACTATATAGAAATCCTACTTAATAATATAGACGCGAAAGTTTGTAAGTAGGGATGTTTGTAACTGTTTCACGCAAAAACTATTGAAATGATATGGATCAAAAAAGCAATGTTTTAATTTTTTCCCGAGTGACGCCGCAAGTCGAAGCTAGTCTAGAAAAGTAACTCAAGTTACTCTTTATATTATCAGCTATCTGCCAGTGAAAGTCCCGTCAAAATCGGTTCACTCGTTCCAGAGATTAGCCGAAACAGACAGATAGAAATTGAACAGACATGGGCTACTATTTGCCCCGATAAAATAGTAGTACATTTGTTATTTAAATAAACACTGTCGATAGAAATGGGGTTGAGTGGCACTAAATTAAATGATCGCCCGTGTGTTGACAGACTAATAATACACAATAGCATGGAGGTGGTGACGTCCATTCATCCCATGGGGTGGCGTAGAAGGCCAGGACCAAAATCACTTCAAAGATAAAGAAAACTTGAATCAAACCCTACACCAACCTGCCTGGAAAATAATGGTAGAGTAGACACCTCTTTTCAAAGGAGAGCTTTATTGTTACCAAAATCATACCCCACTCTTCCCCCTATCTCCCCTCCCCCCATCCCCCAAAGGCCGTCAACGCACTTGTGGCGCTTCTGGTGATACAGGTGTCCATGGGTGACGGTAATCGCATACCACCAGGCGATACGTCTGCTCGTTTGCCCGCCAATTACGTAAAAATAAAAGACTGCGTTTTATCCCTTCTCAATCCCTTCTGGAATAAAGGGTGAGCATATGTAATACAGTTATCGATACGTTGGTTCAGAGTCACGTCGGAGTAAAAGTGAAATGATCACTAAACAGAATTAGATCCCGACGCACGCATCTCTCATTACAGCTCGGTTGCCTTACAGCAGTAATTAATGACGATCTAATAATAAATAATTATGGCTATCGTAATGGAAAGTTTTATTGCCTTGATTATTAGCTAACTATATTAGGTACTAGTTGTTGCCCGCGGCTCCACCCGCGTATATGTCGGTTATCGTGGCAAATAGTAGCCTATGTGTTATTCTGATGTATAAGCTATATTACTGTAAAGTTTCATCCAAATCCGTTCAGTTGTGTTTGCGTGAAAGAGTAACAAACATCCATCCACCCATCCATTCATACCTACAAACTTTCACGTTTATAATATTAGTGTAGATAGATATTATGAGAACGAATTGTAATAAAAAAGGTAACAAGTAAATAGTTGGTAGACTGCAAAGAATGAGGGGATTGTAGGTAATTAATGAATATCTTGGTACACCAAAGGTTTATATTTCAGTTACCTAAATAATTCGTGTTGTTTACTGCGAGTTACAACTTAGGAAGTCACATGAGTTGTGATAACCTATATTATACTACGAGATATTAGCTTTTTTTTTTAAATTAGCTTCATTTGTGACCAATACACAATGTAAATAAAAATATAAAGTGGAACATAAAACCTCCGCCTATTTAAATTTGATAAAATAATTTTTAACTAACTTCCTCAGATCAATTAAAAAAAGGTAGATAATGCGCGGCCTTATTCTTGTTGAAGCAAAAAAAGTAGCGTAGTTCCAAGTAAACACACGCGTTAAGCACTAACAAGCTATAAACTAAGCTATTTTTCGTCAGTATCGCACAAGTATTGATACTTGTACCTATTATCGTATCTACCGTTTTTTATTTGATTTCAGCTTACTTCTAATTGATTTTTTTTTGTTCGACCCTGTCAACACAACTCTACTCTGCCTGGTAGAAAGCATAAGAAGAATCCAAAAGTGGTGGTCACCATATTGCGAATGCAGACAATGCAACAATGCAGCATGGTGACCCACACCATGCTGCATTGTTGCTGTTGTTGTTTACCAACGAAACGCGACAGGACGATCGCTGCCATTTTACGTTGATTTTCTGTGCTCAGGTAATACCGCCCGGTCGAGCCGGCCCTACCGTACCGTGCTGAAATCAGCGTTAGAGCCACGCTACCTTGTCTTATGTCTTATGAATTATAAAATAATGTTTGGATGTTAGGATGTGTGGATAGTTAAACTATGATTTTTTCAATTATTTTTGTACGCTGTCAAAACTTGTTTCATATTACTTTATTTTATTAAATGTGTGTTTTATAACTTTGCATCTAAGTATCTTCCATCATAAATAATATTTTGGAAGTAAAATAAACGATATCCCATGAATAAAACGATCTAGAGGGTCTCCGGCATCGAACCAATGACTCACGTTGGAACTATTGTCGCTCAAGATAAACATCTCAATTTCTTCACCTAACATCACTTGAAATGTCTGAGAATGAAGGTTTGATGATAAAGCTCGCTTTGTCGATAGCCCCATGTTTTCTAACAACGCACAATGAATACAAAGAAACATTACTTTCCGATCGTAATCGCGGTCCAGCGTTCGATGTCTGATCGCCCAATCTTGCCCACGGATGGGCAACATAATTACCGGTACACGCGGCTTTTGACAACAATGGTCAATCACTGCGCGACCTGCGAACTTTGGTGCACTGGTGTCTGGTGTAGTAATGAGCGGAGCGGGCAACCGTCTACAGCAGATCAGATTTACTCGTAAAATACCTTGGAAATAATTTCAACTCATACGATGAGCTAATTTTAAATTGCTTTAATGGGGCTTTTTATCCCACTGCGAAAGAAGGAGGGAGAGTGTATGTATGTATGAACGTATGTATGTATATTTCTTCGGCATGCCCTAGAGCCTAAACGGCCGTATTTTTATGTGAGTGGTGTCAATAGATTCGTCTTAGTGGTAAGAGTTTAAAAAAAACTGAATCTGATAAAGATGGCAGATATTGACGAAGTCTCGTTTTTTTAAATAATTTATATTCGTTGACTTTCGTTGGAGTCATATTCAGATAGGAAATACTAAAAAAAACTACCTAAAGACGAAAAAAGAAAAGAATAAACTTACAAACCCATTTTTGTAGACCTATGTAGGCAAACATAACGTTATGAAAAACATAGTACGATTAATCTAATACATATTTAGTTTAATGAAAAGAAATTAACGATCAAGGAAAATGGTTTTTTTTATCGATAATGCGGCTCAATGGAGAATCAATTTTACTAATGCAAATTTTGATCATTTCGTATTCACATTTTGAATGTTATTTCACCCAAACAGAAGGCAATATTTTCTTTTATATTTCATGAGCTTATAAACTTGCCATCCGCCGAACTCAGTGCGCAGCTTTAAACCTGAAGCATGGCAACAATGCGCTCAGTAAGGCGCATTACATACTAATGTCATAGATAATGAGTACCACACATCTGTCAGTTTGAAACATTTGACATTTCGGGTGTCGGCGGGTTGCGGGTTGCGACACGAGCGCGTTTGACAAGGTGAAAGTGCGCCGATTACACCACTTACCAACATAAGTGTTACCCGAGCACATAACTTACAAATATTGATGTTTTGTATTAGCATTTTATAAACAATTGCTGAAAACACAAACTAACTTTTGACTATAAAATCTTGGTGGCAAATGACATATGTTAAATTTTTTGTTCATTTAAGATGGTACTGGTGTATTAAGTAATAAAAGTGTCTTTAAGCCATTAACTTAGTAAACTCTTTCAATATCTTAACTGATTTCAACCAGTACTTTAAAGTAAATAGCGTCGTATATATTTTTTTTTAACATTTATTTATCATCATTGTTAAAATGTTAGTCGAGTATGTATGTATGTATGTATATCTGTGTGATTCAAGATACAGAAACTTTAACACTTTTCTAACCTTAATAATTACATTACTACTACTACGAGTATAATATAACTGTAACAAAATGAAACATGTCCTGAATGATTCATATTTTTAACTAATAGAATGCATCCCTGTTTAATTACAAGTTTCACTTGTCCCGATGTCTATAATCAAATCTTGCAAGTTAAATTTGATTCACTTCCCAATTTCCGATAGAACTGAAATTTTAAATTTACCTTTAGTTCTGATGACAATAAATCATATATAATCAAAAAAATATATAATATAGGTATTATTATTAATCCAAAATGGCGTACATATTTCTGAAAGACCCACCCAATAATAGTAGCAAATGAAAGAGCTTAAAGTTAATTTTTTTATTAACAAGAAAATAAACCATGTTTTAAAAAAACTTTTTAAACTAATCACTTGTTTTAAATGTTATGCTTTGACTCTAAATAATGGTTTACATTTCAGTCACCTATAACTATTCTACCAAAAACATTACTTATTTTTACTTTGTCTATACTGCAATTCGTATAACCGTATAACCCCAGTTTTCATATGTGAACTGTCAAACGCGACAGATGTGAATATTTCTTCATAAGGAACACCATCTGGTCAAAATCTTTACGTAACAATAACGTAATAGTTATCACTGAATGTTGCTTAAAAATAACAAATGTTCTTGTTACTTTCAAGGTTTAACAAAATAACATGTACTGTTTCTTAAGCAAACGCAGTATTAGGTATAAAGGATCTTATGAAATCAATCCTATGGCCAGTTTTTCCTGTAACTTGTCCAGTCTCAGAATCATATTTTCGAAGTGACAAAACATAATTCCCCAAAGAATACAGTGAGAAAAATACTGTAGCATCATTGAATTAGGAGGTTTTGAAATAGTCATCAAAGGTAAGTTTTAAACGGATATTTGTATTTTAATATGTTTATGCACAGGAAAGCAGAGAAGAACCATTTATTTGAGACCCTCTGTCAACTACTCTAACACGGTTAGTTACATATTCTTGTATTGTTTTATCATAATTTATTAATGTACTTATAGTATTTTTAAGACTTGCTTTATACTTTTCAAACGTTTGTTTATTTTTTTCTTATTTTCTTTAATTAATTCAAACAACAAAACCGTGGGAGAGCCACGCTTCGGCATTAATAGGCTCGACCGAAGTGATACCACGGCCTCACAGAAAACCGATGTGAAATAGCGCTTGCGCTGTGTTTCACCGAGTGAGATAGGATACCGGAGGCCCATACTCCAACCCCTCCCCCGTCCCCCTCCTCATCCCTCAAAGGCCGACAACGCACTTGTGACGCCTCTGGTGTTGCGGGTGTCCATGGTAATCGCTTACCATCAGGCTATATTTCTGCTCTTTTGCCCCCTATTCCATTTAAAAAAAAACAAATCGAATAATTATAGTCGCCGTATAGATGGCAGCACACATCGCTCGTTTATGTGTACGTCTTCGGTCCGAAATTGAAGTGGTGCGGCCGCTCTCACGTGTGTTTGCTCGTGTGTCCCAATATTTATAGAGTCCCACCATAAACACGCTGTAAACCTCACTCGCGTCTCGAGTCTCTACCTACTCGTTGTGTCAATAATTAATATTCAATTACGTGTGTTTGGCTCTACTAGTTGAGTTAAGTAGAGTTCTGTGTCATGGAGCAGTAGTAAAATGTTGATCGTATTTTAAGCGGGTCTTGTTGGACAAGTTTCTATGCGGCACCAGCGTTGGGTTCCGCTCAAGTGTTTGGACATAAACTAGTTACGTCACCGAGTACATACTTCTGCTCCGGCTTTGCTCGTTACTACTGATTACAATCAGCCATTAAAAGACCATATGTGTGGTTGGAGAACTGTCACTCTTTGTTTATAAAAACTTAGCTTTAATGAATGGGCCTGTTGATTCAAAAAAGGTCATGTCTTCGATTCCTGCTCAGATATAATACAGAATAGATACATATTGTGTGATGAACACTTGTGTAATTTATCTATATTATTTACGTAAAATGATATTTATCAGACATATAGTTACCACAGTACTGGCTGTGACCATTTTTATGGGACTTTAATATAGCGAACGAATGTCAGGTGGAACTATCTGCAGACGTTAGTGTTAGACATTAGTTAGTGTCACTGCAACGACTTCTATACAAAATAATTCATTCTGATTGACGTGTAAGTCACTAGGAAGTGGCTCATTGATTGCTCCTCACAGAAATATATCTTGAACCATCTTGTTTAAGACGTATTTCTCTTGTAATGGCCGATGTCGGAGGCTGTGGTTTACAGTGACGGTATTGATTGCAACAGGATGGTTTAATTCTCAACATCGTTTAACATGTCAAAGCTTGTAAAGTGATCAAGCGGTATAGTACCATAGATCTAGTGGGACTGCGCCGCCGCGAGGCAGGAATCTTCTAGGGTTGATAAGACTAATATTTACTGTAAGTTTTACTGTTTTAAGGTAATAGACTTTTTATAAAATTTTAAAAGATGTGGCACGCACGTTTTCCTAAAGAGACAGGTGACATATCAGTTGCGACATGCACACCACATGTAACAAATTGTTCATGATTATGGGCTCATGTTGGAAGCAATTTATTCGAACCTTCCATCAATATGCTACCATTAGGCAGTACTGACAGAATTTTAATATAAGATATGTCAATACAGATTAATTGCCAATGATTCTATAAAACAAATAGCAATATAAATTAATACCTAGGTTGCAGTATCTAATAAACGCCAGCCCTAGTATCAATGAACTCAATTAAATGGTGGCTCGATCAATAAGTCAGGTTATAAATTGTTTGAAGCTGCTTGGGCCTGAGGCGCCCCCTGCTGGACTAGACCCGGACCCCCGCAGATCCACCGGATACAATGCGAGACCCCATCACTCACGGAGTCGTGCTTCTGCCACCAAACGAAATTTAGCAACCAACTCGTAATTGAGCAATGAATTTTGTTGTTATTGTTAAAAATCTTTCCCAGTTAATGCAGGTTACAAAGATAAATCAATGTAACCAATAACTGTAGTTGTAATTTGATTTGACGATTATTCATTTAAAAGCAAAAAATTGAGGAAAGTATGAAATTATAAAAACATGGTGTTAAAAAGAATATAGAAATAAATAATAGAGAGTAACTACATGAAAAGTGTGTATGGAATGACTTTCAGAGTAAATGCAAATATAAAAAGCGATAGACCGTGTGGAATGTAACGCGTTCAGAAAGAGAATGAGTAAAATGACGAAAGTATCTTCTGAAACATGAGACACATCTCAACGACCAAAGATAATTGCATTCAGGTAAATGTTAAAAGGAAAAATATATCAACAACCAACGCACAATATAATTCAGCTAGTCTTATACACTTCTTACGCAACGCAGCCTTGTTATTTGTAAGTAGCTCGTATATTTACAATTAAAATGTGTTTTGTAACGTTACAATCAAGTTCCCGCGCTTGTATCCCTAGCTAAATAGACAACAGTATCCGCGCTTGTACATGAAATACCAGGAGAACAGAAAACACCAGGTACCTCTCAACTTCAACAGCTCTGTGCTGAGTTAAACGGTTGAAGTATATTTGCATTCAAAGGAAATTATTCGGAGCATGTTCCTTTAGACAAGCGTTGTACTCAATTTTCGTTGAGAATGTTTATTCATTCTCGACTTGTGAAATATCCTGTTATATGTATAGTCTATTCGCTTAGATATGATTTGTCAGTTTATGCTGTTGTATGAATTAATATATATTTGTGTTTCACAAGAATAACCACAATTACGAGCGGGTGCACCGACACTATCTAAACGAATGTACTATAATATACATACCTTATTTCTAGTGACTCTACCCACAATTACAAATGAAACTTGACAGTGTTTTTCTATAATGGGAAAACTCTGAAAGCTATCATGCATCACTACTATACTTATTATTGACAATAGTTTTGTCTTATTATATTCTTACTGCACTAGCTCATGTCATCAAGTTAATTTTATTAGTTATTGTTATTGAATTTATTGTTTTCCTTATTCTAATCTACATTATATTTTTCGATGAAACTTATTACAAGGTAGGCGCAAGCCATCGTTAGCATGCAAGTAAAAGAAATCAGTAAGAATGCTTGTTACAAAATAGGCCAACCCTAAACAGTATTTGATAGTTCGCAAGAAAACTATTGATGCCGATTCATGGCTCATTGGCTACTTGCCCGCATACCCAAAAATTCATATTCCTGAAAGTCCTTCTCTGAATTTTATGTTCTTCGCTTTCAATCTAAATTTATTCAATATTTAAAGCAGGAGATGGACTTTGGAGCATCAAGCTTGTAGAAAATTATATTAAAAAACCGCTGAAATCCATAAATGTCTAAAGGGCTATTAGGAATCAACAATAGGAAGAATCTCAATACGCTAACGAAACTCACAGAGATTGCAGTAAAACACGGTTCATAAATGTCATCAATATTTATTTCATTTCCACTCCTAAGAGCTTTACAATATTTTATGAGGCTAATTCTAATTAATTAGCACAAAAATAAGGCTCGATATCTAACATATAGTATCGGCCAATTTCGTGACTGTTACCGGCCAATTAGGGCCAGCAAATGCACGTAGCTAATAGGTGTAATAACTCTGCGAGGGCGCAGCGCGTCTACCCGTCCCGGCGCGCATGCGCACACTGTTGTAATATTTCTTCCTGTAAAAGGATGGGCCGACTTTACTTCGTGTATTGAACGATTAAGGCTTTGTTCACCTTATTTGCGGGTATTTACATCATTATTATCGACGAGCTATCGCTGTTACAGTATTGCAGTACAGTCTGCATGTTTAACTCAAAGTGGTTCCATAGCGATGTTACCTCACTTTCCAACACAACACATCTATATATTAATACGTGAAGGAAAAACTTTGTACCCCTTTTTGGGTAAATGGAGGACTATAAAATTTGGCACGGTTAAAGTTTATACGAAGGAGCATTGCAGACCGCAAAAAAAATGCATTTTAGTTGAATTTCGACAACTAAGCGACCACTAATATTCACAAAAATTGAATGTATTCTGTTATTTTTTTTTTTTTTGTAATAACGAAAAATGAGGAAATAAAAAATTATTTGCATTTTAGTAGCTGACGGTCTGATCTCTTGGTGTCGGTCAGCGATATTGACTGCTGAGCCGAAGGCCACAGCGTTGCCCATTTGTCCTGACAAATAAAGGAGAAATAGCGTAATAATAAGGATAAGGAATACATTCGCTTGATCTGTGACGGATAGTAATTTGTATTTATAATTTACGTGTATTCAAAAATACATTAATAAGTAGGTTTACCAGCGATCTGGTAACCACAGTTTCTCATTAGATTAGAGCGCGGTGCGTGAGGTGCCTAAGTTATTTATTATCATGTGTTTATTTACTTTCACTCTAAGACTAGAAAGCGCTATTGAATAAATACAATTTAAAACAATTTCTCCTCTCATTCACGGAAATTAAGTGAGACAGTTCAATTTTATCAGCTGTAATGAGACATTCACATTCAAAACGATCGACTTTCAACAATCCTTTTACTAAACTGTTAATTATAATAATTAGTGTTATTAACAGTGTCTATTAAATGATACTTGATAGGACTTATCATTCTTTATATTAACAATAACAGTAAAGTAAAGGCGACACGACGTGTCGGTAACTAGCGGCTAAGTGGCGCAGTAATAATAAACATTCAGATCGAATGGCTGCGGCGCTTTTAATGGGATGTGCTCCTCAGCTCCTAGGATAATACCTAATTTAAGTTAAGTTGATTCTTCGAGAAAGCAAAATAGTATTTACTAAACGCAATTCCAATTCTAATTTAAACTATGCCGTATCTTTTTTACGAAGTATTACTCACACAGAGTTTGACTATTTTTGTTAAGCTTTAACATTGATTTGTTAGATTATTCCATTGGTCTATACTCAGAACCTTAATTTAGCGCTTAGTAAATTACCGACTTACATTAAGTTTAACTTTGGATTGAAGGCTTTACACAAATATAAATCTGAAATTACCGTTAGTTTTGTGAATCCTCAGAGCGTAAATTTAAAGCCTACATCCAGTTGGATATTCAGAGTTTAAAAACGTCAGATCTATAAAATTTTCTTCACATTAGAAAAAAGTTTTGATAAGCTTTTCTCTAAAAGCTACTCCACTTCTGCAAACTCGCGAAACGTGATCCTGGTATTTCATGCGTTCTTATATATAAATAAACTATATCCCAAGACTGTCCTTCGATACTTATAATGCATGTATAGGAGCAAAAAATAGTCTCACATTTCTTTACAAGCTCCAAACATGCTTGCGAGGAGGATGATTTGAAAAATTCGTTTCTATTTTGTAATTTTCTTGCAAACTGGTATCACAGCATCAACGGGGCTAAAAGTGGCACTATCGGTAAATAACGTTTGCGCATGCGCCGCAGTACCGTTGCACCAATTCGCGCTATCTTCCGCTCGTGACGCGCTCATTAAGATACAGCCTCCAATCTCGATACTTGCTGTAATGGACCTGCCTCTGCCGGCCACACAAGCCTCGTGTGCGGCCACACTGTCCGCAGCAGATGGTTAAACTAGTATCTAACCGTATGACTCAAACAAAGTAAAATCACTTTGTTCTCAAGTTAATATTCGTATATTTAATACATATTTAAATTTACCTTTTATTTTACCAGGACATTTTCTTAAAAACAAAATTTGTAACATTGTTGGGTAAAGTTTAACAGAAATGTTTTATGTATCAAAACAATTTGAGTAATAGAGCCAGGAAAGTCTTCAACAAAATATGTTCGCGTCGATTTACCGGCCGCTAATCGCCATCAGTGAAGCCACGCCACAAGTCCCAGCTCAGTAACAAAGATTCTTTTGTATAAATTAAAGACAGATGTTATTACGTTAACTGTAACGATTATGGCTACAATTTATTATGATACGAATACACGGAATTTACTCCATGCACTTAATAATAAGAGCTTTATGTTTTCTAGTTAGAAACCAGTTGATGTTTATAGACCCTCAGGTTTGTTTATACAGTGGGGTGGTCTACGACGAAGATACGACCACTGGTGGTGGTCATAGAGATTGTTATGACAAGCCGATGGAGAATATTCAGCAAATAGAAGTGTCTGGAGTGTTTGAAGGACGTTTCTAGTGTAGGTACTTATTGTATAAACTATTAGTTTTTAAACTCTCAATTCTCAATATTTTGGGTTGTACCTTAGATGGGTTTTTTATGGTATAGATGACAAGCGAGCAGACGTATCACCCGGTAAGCGATTACTGCCGCCCATAGAATCCCGCAACACCAGAGGCGTCACAAATGTGTTGCCGACCATTGGGTGATGGGGAAATGGATGTGCGGATGGTTTGGGGACGGGCCTCCGGTATCCTCACTCACTCGGTGAAACACATGGCATGCGCTATTTCACAATAGTTTTCTGTGAGGCCGTGGTATCACTCTGGTCGAGCCGGCCCATTCATGCCGAAGATTGGCTCTCCCACGGTAGAAATCCTTAGACATTGAAGACCCTGTCTAGCTTAGCGTTGGGTGATTTATGGGTGATAAGGGGCATAGGGCTAATGTATTATGTGATCATATTTCGATAAGATTTATTGTTACTATTTGAACCCTCTATTTCTTTAAGGTTTCAAAATATGTAATTATTGTGTAATTATACAACTCAGTCTGAGATACATATTCTCTATTCAGCAAAAAAAAGACCTTCAAGCTTTTAACATAGATCAGGTAAATGCAATATTTTATCAATTTTCAAAAAAAAAAAACTGATTTAAAACATTTAGACAATTGAGTGGTCAAATAGTTGTCATTAAGAAAAAGAAAAACAATGAGATATTGGAATAGTCTTGTGCCTCTTGTCAGATTGGCCGTGGCTATAGTGATGGTGGTTCTCTTCTTTTCTTTTTTAGAAGTTCGGCCCAGATGGAAAGCATAAGCAGGATCCAAGAGTGGTGGTAACCATACTGCGAATCGTCTCGCACTCAGCAACGAAACACGACAGCACGATCGATGTCATTTTACGTTGAGTTTCTGTGCTGAAATCAGCGTAGACAGCTATCAGGGTACTACCCGCCACTTCTGATTGCTGACAGTATGTAGCTTTTTTTTTATTTTATTTTTTGTTTGGCTTTGCCAAAATGACTCTACTCTGCCTGATGGAAAGCATAAGCAGGATCCAAGAGTGGTGGTAACCATACTGCGAATCGTCTCGCACTCAGCAACGAAACACGACAGCACGATCGATGTCATTTTACGTTGAGTTTCTGTGCTGAAATCAGCGTAGACAGCTATCAGGGTACTACCCGCCACTTCTGATTGCTGACAGTATGTAGCTTTTTTTTTATTTTATTTTTTGTTTGGCTTTGCCAAAATGACTCTACTCTGCCTGATGGAAAGGATAAGCAGAATCCAAGAGTGGTGGTCACCATACTGCGAATTGTCTCGCACTCACCAACGAAACACGACAGCACGATCGATGTCATTTTACGTTGAGTTTCTGTGCTGAAATCAGCGTAGACAGCTATCAGGGTACTACCCGCCACTTCTGATTGCTGACAGTATGTAGCTTTTTTTTTATTTTATTTTTTGTTTGGCTTTGCCAAAATGACTCTACTCTGCCTGATGGAAAGGATAAGCAGAATCCAAGAGTGGTGGTCACCATACTGCGAATTGTCTCGCACTCACCAACGAAACACGACAGCACGATCGATGTCATTTTACGTTGAGTTTCTGTGCTGAAATCAGCGTAGACAGCTATCAGGGTACTACCCGCCACTTCTGATTGCTGACAGTATGTAGCTTTTTTTTATTTTATTTTTTGTTTGGCTTTGCCAAAATGACTCTACTCTGCCTGATGGAAAGGATAAGCAGAATCCAAGAGTGGTGGTCACCATACTGCGAATTGTCTCGCACTCAGCAACGAAACACGACAGCACGATCGATGTCATTTTACGTTGAGTTTCTGTGCTGAAATCAGCGTAGACAGCTATCAGGGTACTACCCGCCACTTCTGATTGCTGACAGTATGTAGCTTTTTTTTTATTTTATTTTTTGTTTGGCTTTGCCAAAATGACTCTACTCTGCCTGATGGAAAGGATAAGCAGAATCCAAGAGTGGTGGTCACCATACTGCGAATTGTCTCGCACTCACCAACGAAACACGACAGCACGATCGATGTCATTTTACGTTGAGTTTCTGTGCTGAAATCAGCGTAGACAGCTATCAGGGTACTACCCTCCACTTCTGATTGCTGACAGTATGTAGCTTAAGTTAAATAACCAGTTTTTCAGTGAGAATCAAGTTACTCATTAGTTGTAAACGTGACGTCAATCTTATATAAAAAACTCAAAAGCCAACCTTTAAACAAGCTCCGTTACGTTGCCTAATATGTACAGATCAGATAACTCACCGCCCACAATTTGTACATAAAACAATTTGGTAAAATACACAAAAATGATGAATTACCATAAATAAGCATTTCCCCGTGTACCGTCACGATGCGCCGCGTCGTGCGGCGTCGTGCAACGCGCGCACTCGCATGCTAAGTGCTCTATCTCAGTCTATCGGCGATTGTATCGCGGAGGCTGCGCTCCAAAATATTCGTTTGTCTTCTACTTTTCTGTAGTGTGGGTTGAAGTTAAGGGGGTGCCATATAATATGTAACAATGAAGTCGTAAAGCTAAAAGGTTTGTTTCTCTTAAGAAAAGTGGTGTTTACAATTTTCAAAAAACAAGAATTTGTCATCTCGGTACCGAATTTCATTCAACTTGTGGTCTGACCTTTTGAAATAAAGTCAGATTCAGTTAATAATACTATAAATGACGTTTTCCTTTTTATTCGAAAAGAAAGAAATGAAATAAAATCCAATGGTTCTTTAAGACAATAAAAAATAGTTTGGTGTCAAAAAATCATTTCAGAACATATTTTTTTAAATAATCATTAATTTAAAATGTTGTAGTTGAAAAGGTCACCTCAAGTTATCAACTTTTTAATAAACAAGCTATAAACATACAATACTGAGATAATCTTCTTAAATAACTTTTAGATATGTTAATTTAAGCAAATCCTTACAGGCCAAATACATATTTTATGCTCAAAATTAAGCGTCCTTCACTTATTATTAATTCAGTATTAATTTATTGCAGTTAACTTTATCTATTTCCTTCGTATCACTACATCTGCAAGTAATTGTTGAAGTTAAGCTGACTATAAGTGACGTTAGAGCCAATTCTGCTAACATATTTTAAAATCTTTTCGGCATGAGAGAATTTCGTTAAGTGGTCCTATTTCTTGAACCATAAATTTGTGAAATTTTGTGCATTATTCCTGGCGACTCTGGCTGCTATGTGAGCCCCTTTACGACTTGTTACTATGTATATGTCGGCGTGAAAACATCTACTTGTGTTTTTGAGCGTCTTAATAGAACTTTACTATCAATTATAAAGTCAGAAACGAAGTAATGTTATTGTCTAACAATTAATATCTTAATATTTAGTAACTACAATTATTTATATTTTCCTGTAAAAAAGGGTTACTTGATTAAGTTGTTTGATTATGACTTTTCTAAACGGAATAGTGTTACTCTTAATTTAAATTGCAAGCTTGTTACTATCTAATAATTATTATAATAAAATAAGAGATTCAGTAACGAGTGTCGGTAAGCAAAGTAATGTCTTAATAATTGATTTCAAATAATAATTTGAATGACGAGCCTAACAAGTTAGGCTCGCATCTATCGCAGCTATTGCATTTAAATTAAAATAATGTGAGGTTGATCGCAGTAATTCTAATTATTTAATTAAGAATTTATCATGCCATTAAAATAGGGCGTGACACATCTTATTGTTTTGTAAATTAATACGAAAACAAACGACATCCGTTATTTGGGCGCCATTACTACCGCCAGTAACATTTGATGTCGGTTGGTTTCGTGTTGTTGAGAAAGATAAACTTAGAGATCACTAGTCAGTTTAGTACGGGCATTGTACGAGGCAGGACGAGCTGTAAATAAGTTAAGTACTTAGACTTCTTTATTGTTCTAATTAACTATTAAACGTTTGTAACTAATAAGTTAAGACGTAACTTTAAAAGAGTGGCCATGAGTTTATTTGCCAGTATTCTTCTCATAAGGCCCTACGCATTTTGGAAACTGGAATCCAAAATGCGTATGGATTAGGGATCGACACAGACGGGCAGTGAATTTTGGTGTTTTCACTTAATATACCTTGACCATGTTGTGCCAATCTATGATTTTAACTGTAGCTTCATTAATTCAATAAACTATTTGGAATTCTATATTGTCTTTGGTTGTGCAAGTAAACCCTGCCTACCAACGTGTGTAATAATGAATTAATTGAGAGCGATTTCTATTGCTTTAAACCATGACTACCACTAATGAGATAAGCAGTGACGTCGGCGAGGCTGACGTCTCCATTCTTAAAAATCATTGCTCGCCCTACGTCGCGACATATATTATATTTGAATTAATCTTTCTGAAAAGACAGAACTCTCGCTTCTGGCATGGTTAGTGGCCGAGTCTCTTGCGCACAAGAGCATTACCGCCAGTTAGTATGCGCGCTGGCACCGACGTACATCTTGCGCGGGATCATGCGCGCGCATTTCGCTCACGTCCCTAATTGTACTCTAACTGTTCTCTAACAGTGAGTGACGAGCTGTGAGCACAGAGATGAGCCACAAGCTTTCCATTTATAATGCTTCTCTAGGCTATAAATAAAAATATGTAAAATTTTCAAATAGAAACCGATATGAACCGACTTTGGATTAATACAAGTGGGGTCATGAGATAAGGCATATGTGAAATGTATTCCGAAATGCACTTTGTTAGAACATCGCAATAGCTTATAATACTACCGATGGTTGCTAGAACAGAAGCCGTTAATCAGCCCATTGGTTTACCACGCCTTTGCATGCTCTGACTACATTAGCAAACATGGCACCACCTAGGGAACTAGTTTCGTGTCAATGCACAACCGCTTCAGGCGTCACTCGTGAATTTGTTGGTAATTCTTACAAATATTAATGAACAGTAATTATTAATGATTACAGTTTATATTTTGTACAGGACTTTTCTACAAAAAACAAATCTTTGGGCGGTACGATGCGGTGACGTACTTTACACAAACGTATAGATGACAGTCATAGCTAAAATTAATACACAACCGTTAAGAAAATGTTACGTATCTTTCCATACAATAATAACAATACAATTTTTATTGATCGTAATCCAAAACTAAAATTTGAAATCGCATTTACTTTCTCGTTTCAGGAGAATAGAACAATTCTAGTACTCCTGAAACGAGAAAGTAATTTATCACAACTATTACAATGATATAAGAACAAATTATAAAGTATTTACTTGGTCCATTATTGATATTAGATTAACCCCTTTAGACACTGGTGATATCAATGGTTTTGTTTACTCTATTAACTCCTTGAGAACTTTTATGAATGTTTTACAAAGGTCTTTTGATTTATTGTACAGTGAATGTGGTACAGGTTTCAGATAAAATAACTTATAGGCAGACCACAGTTATTTTGCTCACTGGCGCTTTTGTCACTGGTTGTAATTAATAACTAAAAAATAATCTCTTAAATTTAACCCATAAGGGAGTAAAATAAGGGATTTACGGTTGTATGGTAGTTAAAGTAAAGATGGAAATACAACACACAATAAGAAATAATCACGTGAGCAAAGCAGCGGGAAAACGCTGAACATGTTGAAGGTTTAAAATAATGTTTTGACACGAAATCAATAAACAGTGACGTGTTGATGTCTTTTCGCGCGGAAACATGAATCATAATATCTATATGTATTCAATAGTTCTTAATTTATATAGTTGTGCCACAACTGATAATGTGTGCTACAACTGATCTGTGATCTGAGACTGTTAGGAATATTAATAGTATATTGTGTTTCTCATTTTAAATTCTAGTTTGTAGCCAATATCTATATATACGAGTATATATCTAAAGATATTTCAAATTTGTAAGCGCAGAGGTTTGCGTTCTGCATTTATTAATCAGTCAGCCACTCAGGTCAAGTAATTTCATATCTTATTAATAATTCTTATTAATCCCCCCAAGATTTGTGGCCGGCTACTAGTTCAACAAGGTTATACTTAAATGTCTATGTTTTTCAATGGAGTGACTGGCATCAGATCTTCACAACTTTGAAGGCAAACTGAATTCTAAGTTTGAAGTAATTGTCTGTATACTCGTATTTGGGGGCACTTTCTTCCTAATAACAATTGCATTAGATACTTATTCCACCATTTTATTATACTTTCATCTTGACCGGTTTCACCCTATGGCGTTATCAATTGTTACTGGTTATATTAAAATCATTTACATTGCCTGATGGAAAGCAAGAGCAACAAGCCAACAATGTAACATGGCAACCTCCACTATGGCCGCCTATACTTCTACATCATGCGGCTCCGGTCTCACACTTACCAACGAAACACGACAACACGAACGTTGTCATTTTAGGTTGGTCATACAGAAGCGAGGTACCGCTCATGTCAAGCCGGCTCGTTCCTGCTGAAATCTTGAAAGAAAGAAAGAAAATCACAGCAAAACTTTTCCATCCTACTCGGAAATAGAATCCGAGACCTCTTAATACTTCTTGTTCCTTCTAATTTTTTTGCCAGTTCATTAACGTGATTTGATAATCTCGCCTGATAGCTTACGTATTATCTAGCGATCCCCTGTTTGACAGTATAACAACAAGTAATTAATTTAAAAAGTTTTTTTTTTAAAAACAAGCTTTTATTACTTGCTGATAAAAAAAAGAAAACAATTGCATTGTCGTCAGAACTAAAGGTATATTTAAAATTTCACCTCAATCAGAATTCGGAAAGTGGGACAAATTTAACTTGTAAGATTTGATTACACACTGTGGGGGACAGGTGTCATGTCCCACCAACACAAAGGGAGGGTCCTCCTACCAGGCGAGGTGAACATACCTGGTGGACCACTGCCCAACAGCTGATGTTGGGATGTTGTATATATTGCTAATCGGAGCGAGAACTTCTATTGCGCTATTCAGGATTAGTAGTTACTCGGTGTTGTGCGTTACTTTGTAGTTTAGTGTATCTGCGGTAGATGGCGTTGTCATATGTTTTTATTGCCGCTGTATGAGGAAGTCGCCACAAGACAAACATCGGGACAGGTGAAGCTAAATAAAAGCTTGTAATTTACATTACGTATTATCCTGACGATAAATTAAATCAAAGCAGTTTATAAATAAATTATGTCGAGCGTGATGTGATCGGTGCAGTTGTCCGTGTGACTACTCACGGTGATTTGCGGCTGTGAGCCAACAAAGTAGTTGATGCGCGGGCCAACGTACGCCGAGCATTTCCTCCAGAAATAACAACACGCTTTCATTCAATACTTGCACGCAGTAATAAAAAACTGACCGCTCTACCGCTTAGCTATTTTAATCGAAGCCTACAAGAACCCAGACGTAACATCCTCTCATCTTACGCAACAAAAAGTGAACGAGTTTATACTTTTAATTCTGCGGTTGCGCATGTCGTGAACGGGAATAGAGCGGCCGACCCCGCGGTCACGTTTCAACCCATTGTTTACGTTCACGACCATTGTTTAAGGGGCGAGCTGACCATCAAAACGCTAATAAACTGAGAGCTGCGCGTGCGCCTTTCTAACCGAGGTGGCCAATGAGAGCGCTGTGGAGCCACGCCCCCCGCCCCCCGCCACTCTAGAGTGCCTAGACCTCCATCGTGTCCTCTCAGAGTGCCTCAATACCTCACTTATCGTTGCTTTATTAGCGAAACGATCGCAGGTCATAGATTCGCCGTTCGAACCGCTCTCCGAATTAGATGTTAACACCTTCGAGCTGAGGCTTTCTAGGAATATATAACAACGAGATAGCGCTGCACTGTGCTGCTGCATCCAGATTGTATCATGATTTAAGACCTACAGGGAACATATTGGGTTTTGGATCGAGGGCAACTTACGAACAACCAACTATTTCCACAATGTGCCAATCACGAAGCACTTGTCTAGCGATGATTCATTTGAATGAATCACACTTTTAGTAATTTTTGCAGAATAAAATTTTATGTTGTTAACTTAAGCTACTACGTTCTTATTCGTTTTTTTTACCTCATCCTCCTTCACCCATCCTCCTTACATATGTCTATCCTATCCGTCTATTCTGTAAGTGTAACTTCTACACATTTTGCTCATCTCTATACCCATACATTACACGTCTATACCAAGTAAAGAATTGAAAACTAAATAATCGAATACTTTTAGATTTCAGTATTGAAAGATAGCAGTCAAGATTTGTCAACGAAATAATTTATAATTGAAAATAAGAGCAAAGACTTGTTACATTTGTAGCCACATCTCAATATAAATCAGACAATATACTACATATATACATGAAAATACTAAAATAGAATGTGAATAGGATACATGTAAATAGTATTCGATTTCTGGTTGGCAACAAAATTTGCCAAATGCATCGCAGTCTTCCTCACCACGCATTTAAACTATCGCGTTCCTTGATATATATTAACAATTATTTCGTTTCAAGCAAATCAGAGGTATGTAATATGAAGTAATATCTTTTAATAAGTGATCGCGTTAATTCCCGTAAAAATAATTGTTAACATTTTTTTATTTTCATGTATTATTACATATTTCATTATATAAATGTTACACGTTGATTTTATTTTCTTCGTCAAACCATTCGTCAGCTGCTGCAGATGTGAACCTTATAGAATTTTTTTTTTCTTTAAGGTTCACATCTACAGCAGTTCATTCCTTAAAAAAAGCAGTTTAGTTTTATATTATTTTTGAGGGGTTATGTAGAAGGGCCTAACTTGTAAAATGCCCTACAATAGTAAATTTCTAACAAAAGTAATGCAATAATAAGTAAACCACACCGACGGTTTGCTCTCTTTCTACTGGCGTCTATCACGCCCAGTTACCCGCGTTACCCGCGTCTCTGCAAGGCACTTCTCATGTTGCGACCCTTAGCTGCTCGCGCCAGGGTCACCTGACTGACGCTTGGGCCTCCAGCCCGGCGTCCCTACGTTACTGCAAACTACCAAGTTGAGTGCCTCTTACGTCTCGGAGGTAACCGCAATCTGACTCTCAGAACCTACGCCCTGTCTATATGTCTATCTGTAATTTTGTGCTCATAAACAGTAATAAATTGTATAACTTGATATTCTATAATAAATAGTGTGAACATTTTTATTGTAATTATCCAACTGAACCTCGTGGTCTAACCACCATCACCTCATGGCTCCTAAAGCCCCATAACGTGGCACATGCTAAATTTTAAAAATAAAATATGACCAAATGTGTGACTATAGAACCCTGTTCTATGCGTGACTTGTTACGCACTTGACCCGTTTTTATTCTGCTCTCTTGTCTTATCATGTATGTACCAAAAGTTTTTTAAAATGTAAATTCTAATTTGTGTATTTCTATAGTCTTTAATTTGAAAACAGAAGTTTACTTTGTTGCTTTCACCTATACTTATGACCTGCATTTTATGGGTTAAGATATTCACCGTGTTTATTTAACTCACCGTACTTGAAAAGAACCGAAGCAGTGCGATAGTAATTAGTGCAAATATCTTGGTTTAGGACGGGAGCCGCAGCGAGCTGTTTCTCCAAGTAATGTTGTTTAGCCGCGTAATCTTCCATCTCATTACAGGTCAGGCATGTTTATGTGCAGCACGTCTGCAGGAGGCTGCGCAGATGGATAGTTCGCTGCTCGTTGTGGAGTCACGAGCCTTGTAATGAGGAGCGTGTACTTTGTAAAGGCTCGCCTGTAAATATGCACCAAAGTGTTCGTGTATCATCAAATGGTATTTCCGCTCTACGCGTCTTCGCCATAACGAGTGAGACGAACAGGATTTATAATGCATCCTACGTGAAAGGCTTTACGCTGCGTTTTACACAAAATAACTGAATGAGATTGGTGCATATAAGAGCATCTCCATAAGGTTTGTTTTTTACCTCTTTGTGATATTTTATTTCTATTTTATTTAATAGGCACAGATACAGATAAAAGATTGAAAAAATACAAAGAGCAGCCTTAACAGTACATTATAGTAAACCTGCCATCCAGTTACAACTGTACACAACTTTGAGAGTAGACATTGCTTCGTTTTGGCATAGGTATAAAAATTATAAGAAGAAAACAAAAACTAACCATAATTAGATATACCGTTACAAACTGAATATATATAGGAAACTGAGATGTGACATTAAAATTAAAGCTTGCTATTACGAATGAGAGAAGATTTGAAGGCATTGAGGTTTTCGTGAAAAATATCGAACTATGAGCACACGATATTATAGTTCCTACACATTCTGTTTAGTGGGTTATTATGTGAAACATTATTATTGCTGGGAGAAACATTAAACAAATAATATTCGGGCTCCTATATCATAAAATTAAAGCGATATCGGTTTTATTAAATAATTTTACAACATTATGTCTCGTTGCATTTGGGAATTAGTTGTAAGTCTATAAACATCCATACTCCAAACTAATATTTTGGATTCGAAAGTAACTTCGTCTGGTAACGGATTGAGAATACCGAGTATCACCTCCCCTGGGGTGCTAAGGGAGCAAACTGCACAGGACAACATCACTGCAATGAGAAGGAAAAGTTGATGCAATCCCTATACCAACCCGTCACGCCACGGCCAGCGTGGTGTAGTAGCCTTGGCCGGTATGCTATGGTATGACATATACGCGGGTAGAGCCGTGGACGAAAACTAATAATGTCATAAATATAATAGATGATAGAGGTCTGGCAGGTAATGTTAATTAACTGAAACTTTCATTAGATGGTTGTAGTAGCTATTTTCCTTGTCCTTGATAATGACTGGTAATGCTAAGAGCTTATCACCGTAAGTATAAACTACATACCTTACAAAAAAGACTACTGCATGTGATATTTCCAAACCCCCACTAACGCCAGAGATAAATTTTCCAACGAAAAAGTATAAAATGAAAAAGTGTAGAGATACGATGTGAGAATGAGACAAATTAAGAGTAATTCGGTGCGATCGCGTCGTCTCATCGATTTGGCGCAGTTTGTAGTCTATAGTAGCGCCGGCGCCGCTCCGGGTCGCGCTGCGGTGGCGTGAGCCCGAGCCGTTTGTCCGCGGGATTTACAGTGCGATCGGTGATACCGCCGCCACTCTGATTGGTACACGAGCCCTCAGATCACCCGATAAAACCTTATTTCACACGTCGCGATATCTACTTGACCGCGGAGCAGCCTCTACCTCTCGCTACAAGATGTGATGATAACTGCCGACACGGACGGAGGCTGTATCTCGTTATTTCGTTGTACAATAGAACGATTTATTGGTTCAACTGTAAATTAGACTATTGTTGTAACCATATTAAAGGTTTTGCCAACTCTGTCTGTTATCACTCACGAAATCATAATGTAGTTAATGATTTTTCTGATAGCATTGTGCTGTTGTCGCCTACGCACTTTTAATATAAATGTTAAACACCTACTTGGGTTTTGATTGATTTAGTTTGACACGGATAGTAACTGACACTAATATTGTTTCTATTAGTGTTGGTCTATTATTGTGTTATTGCTATTGTCGGTCATACGAAAATAGATTTTGTAAATCAATTTAGGTTGATAACAGTTAGAAAATACTTAGCAGTACTTTTATTCAGAATAATGGGTAACCATTACTCTTTACTATACAGATTTTACAGTTGTCAATTAATAAGCTTTTGAAGTGTGATAAATAAAGAAATAAATGGTCTGGTCATCTTACAACCACTAGGGTATCAAAATAGTAAAAAATGAAAGTTTGACTTGCTCCACAGATGATGGAGGAATATCTGTTGTTCTTCGAAGTATAGAAATATGTGTTATTTCTGTTGATTTTGATCTCTGGATTATATATGAATGGTATAGCTATGTTTCTATATTCTACGAGGTAAGAACTGTTCCTACGATACCAGTTAAGGAAACCCTGTACTGGTGCAACTTGACACAAGTGCCCAAGTTTCCTTCTCTTTTGCAGCTTGTTCTCTGAGTCGGCCCCTACGACACCCGTGTGTGAGGTGTGTTAGTGCTAACACTTCGTAGAATCGTAGGTATTCTTTATGTGACGTGGTATAGTAATAGTAGACAAAAACCTCCTTTTTTTAAAGTGACTTTTTTTAAGTTAACTATGTTGATGAAATTGATATTGGTCAACGTCCCTTCACAAATTCTTTACATTTCTCTCATAAAGTATCCCAAAACTTGTTATTCTTTCTGTGCATTTCTCGCTAATAAAATTTTATGAGTATCATGTTTTAATTTTCTTACAAAAGTTCTTTCCGCAACCCTGTCCTTAACTAAAAATAATACGTTTAACTCATTACCATTAATAAGCTATCGTTGCTCCACCGTTTTTTTTTTTCAATAATACAATGTGGTGTTACACATTCCATATAAATAAAAATCCAATAACCGCAAACCAAACACAAGCTATCCGTCCATCGATTTATCAGTGTAAGTGAAGCGAGGGGGGCGCGGCGAGGTTCCGTGCGCGCGCGCAGGCCGCGTCACGCGCGCCTGATAATTTATGAACGATGCCACTTTTTCATTTTGCTTTGCCAGTCGCTGCCAGTTGCAGGGAACGACCGTGAGTTGCCGGTGAAGGAACCAAGAGCTAACCGATGCTAGGATAGTTCTCATTAATGTCGGTCCTTTCGTTTACCAACTTGTATCCTTGTGTCAGGTAACAATATCCAATTTTATACAATTCTTATTATTACATTATTTGATAACAGTAGAAACCCCAAAAAATACTCAGGGATTTCCAATTATGACAGGAGCCTTTTACATGTAAAACAAAATGTAGCCTAAGATCCCGCAAGCAAAAACCAAAGAAATCCCTTAGCGAGAGCGCTTATCGAAAACAAAAACTATCGCACTCTAATTTAACGATATACTAATTTAACGAGCCACTGAGCGATACTACGGCGTCACATAAAAACAGCGAGCTCACAGAAACTCACCCCTGGTTAATGTAAAGAAAACAGAAATTTGGTGGATTGTTTCTGGCACATCACAATGATTAACGACTACCAACGTAAAAGAACATACATCCTGCTACTTTAGATACTTCCACACAAAGACATATATTAGTGTTTACACATCATAAGAGTATTAAGTATAGAGATAACAAACAAATATCTGCACTAAGTGTAACCCAAGACACCTGTTAATTAGGTTACGATTCTAATTCTTAACACTTTGAGTTTAAAAAAACTGAAAAAAGCTTTTATAAAATCTCTATAATACTTAAGACAGCAGGCGCGCTTTATTTTCAAATAAACACTTTTCAAGATATTATTTAATTAGGAATATAAATCAATATTTTACCAAAGCCAGTTTGGTCACCCTACTTTTATAGCGTGCAGGGCGCAGCCAGCAGAGGTCGCTGCAATCTATCTGTCACGGTGCGCCGGCGCAGCGCGGGTCGCGCCGCGGCCACTGACGGACGAATGGCTTTGCGAAAGTTTAGACCTGATTACCGAAGATATTGGTCTCACCTGACTATTCACATGTACGAGAATTCTCAATTTACCTGTTACTTTTGTTAAATACTGAAGCAAGACATTTGCTTTTGAGCAAGACTTGAAATGAAGAATCATTTCATAGATTATTTTTTCCTCCTTTTTACGTATGTATATACGATGAGGCGCCACGTAAGTCATTGTTTCTGTAGAAGAATGGTATTGTATCGCAATGAATGTTTCATCCAAAATACCCTTGATAAAACAAAATTTTAGTCCTCTCCGCACTCGCCTATGGCAAATCGCTAGCAACAAGATGGTTATTTTAATAATAATTAATTAAATCCAGCAAATAATGTACACTTTTACCCGAAAACTGAAACGATCAAGAAAATATCGATCCGGTAAAATCCTTGAAACAGAACTATGATCTTAATTATAAAGAAATATAAATTTTGTTGAGTGTTCTTTAATAACAACTCTCGCACTTGAGAATCATTAATTAAAGCTTATTAAATTTCTAATTATATTATAAAGCAATTAATAAACAATTAACGACTCTATAATACATGCAGACAGAAAGAATAATCTAAACAAATAAATATTAACCCACCACCGGGGGTCGAACCTACAACATTCATTGTAGTGGTAGCCGGTGAGATAACCACTTTAGCTGCGCCACCCGTGACGTATAAAACCAGCGGCTTTTATTATAATATTTTCTGAATGTTAATTATTGTGAATGTTAATTATATTTTCGTAAAATAAACCACAGCGAGTGAGGGCAGGTGTCTGTTACCCCAGACAATATTATTCAAGAATCATGGCTCAGGATGTCAGACGTTTACGTCATGAGATAATTTGTTGTTGTAAGCAGGTTCTGTTTCGTCTTACTGGTTTTTAAACGCGACTGGGTAGGATTCGATTTAAGATTTTGTTTAAAATTTAATCCCTAACCGTATGAATACAGAGTTCATATACATTTATTTAGGCTTTGACTTTTGTTTTCTTTCTATGAAATCTGGAATGTTTCAGTATGTCATGTAGAAGTATTACTAATTTATTATTGTGCTATTAACGATAGTCTTTTACTTGAACTCATCTCTCGAAGAATTTATAAGAATTGAAGTATCATCAGTACCAGTAAAAAGTAAGTATAGTTTAACTGGACATGTTCCTAAACCGTAAGTTGAACACAAAGGTTTAATTAAGAAAAGCTGAGCTTTAAACTCGATAAACTTTTAACCCAAAAAATAATTACCTATATTATTAAATACTCTTAACTAAACCAATATCAAAATGGAAATATAATGAGATAAATATCTTGAATACAAAGAAATTAATTAAATAATAACAATTGTATTTGGTTCGCAAATTAATATTCAGGCGACATAATAAACTTGTAATAATATGAAAATCAAAATCAAAATCTTTATTGCTAACTAAGTGTAGGTACATTTTGTGATCTTATATTAAAGTTTGTCTCAACTTAGTGCCTTTTACAGGCATTGCAAATTTAAGAGGAGATTACCATGTTACTTAATTGTTTGAGATTTTATCTTTATATATGTAATAGCTATTAGATATATAAATGTTAATATTTTATAGAAAGGAAAACAAATTAATAATTATAATAAAATTTAAGTAATATAGTAAAAACAAAAATTAAAATCCTTGAAACAAAAAATAATAATAATAATATATATATGATGACATTTCACATCAAACAGCAGCATAAGTTAGCCTAAAACTAACCATTATTTTTTTATTTATTTTGTAAATATTATGAATCGGCAATATCTAAAACGTATAAATAGTATGTCTGTCAGAAAAAGTTCTGTTTCACTTAATCATATCCAATATCATTGATCATTTCTTTATAAAACTTGTGTGGACAAGCTAGTATTGACTTCTCAAATTGATCTCCGACTATCGGATAACTACCTAAACAATCATGGCAATAACTTCTCCGATGAGCATATGAACTCAACAAACCCTCGTATTTCTCACGACTAATTCACCTGATCCTTTGGACGGTGTCCGTTTCCCAAACCACACAACAATAGGCGCGAGTGGGCGTGGGCGGACCGAATGTTATCGTGGACAAACGGCCGACAATTATATTAACATACGAAGCGCCTGTTGCGATCGTAATATTTGTGAGCAATCGTAGGATATCGACGCCATAAGATAAGCCATTAGGAACATGTAAGGATACGTAGAAACCGTATTATGTGAAAGTTATTGTGACCGTGGCTTACCTTGGTATTCCATTTTGTTGATGTGCCAACAGACACATATATCGTGTAGATATTATAACGGGTTAATATTATGAAGGGCTATGGGTTAAGTGGATCGGAGTGTCGACTACTGAGCCAGAGGTCGTGGATAAGATTCTTAGTACAAGAAATTGTATTGATCTCGATAAACTGTTTTGTGTCTGGGTTTGTTTTTACATATAACCTGTATTTATTTACTACCGCCCGCGCCGTCAAGGTACAAGTTACACCAAGTTTTCAAACTGAAATGCCAAGTACAATTGACTAGAGACATATCCGATGACCTGTAATGCTATTAATATGCAAAATCACGTTACGGTGTTGCAACAATGTTTCAAAATCACGCCGATTTACCTACTGAACATAATTAATTCAAGCATTACTTTCATGTAACAGAAATACCCGTTAACAGGCGAGTGTTTGTGTCGTGTGTTGTGTATACGTGAACAGGTCGCAGGCACCGGCGCAGGAACACGACGCTAGGCTTAATTAAAGGGTGCGCATGCACTGGTCTAAGTATGCGAGGCGTTCAGACGCCAGGTGGAATGTACTGTGAGGTGCAAGTTTACGGTCGCATTGTATGCTTTAATACGCTCGTAGACAAACCGCGAGGACAATTTAGATAATTATGTGTGAGGGAAATCGACGGTTCTTATTTGAACAAAACTATAGTTCTAACCGTTATATTGGTGTATGACGGCCTATTAGGGTTCCATGCCAAAGGCAAAAAAGGGAACCATTATAGTTTCGTCATGTCTGTCTGTCTGTCCGTCCGTTTTATTTTTATTTTGTGGTGTAAGTGGCAAACGAGCAGACGTATCGCCTGATAGTAAGTTACCGCCGCTCACGGACACCCGCAACACCAGAGGCGTCACAAGTGCGTTACCGACCTTTAGGGGATTGGAAAATGGATGTGAGGAGGGATTGGGGTATGGACCTTCGGTATCCTCAATCACTCGGTGAGGCCGTGGTATCACTTCGGCCAGCCGGCCCATTCAACCCACGTAAATTGTACATACATCTTCTTATCATCATTATTGTTCAACTGTCGGGAACAATGTATTTCTTCTTGTTCAACTGTCGGAGTCACCAACTATAGCGAACTATTTGTACAAGAATAACAACGGCGATGAATAACTTTGGGGCTAGATTTATTATGCAGGAGACACGGCTCCATAATAATCTTAATTGTTACATGGTGGCGTCTGTCTTCTTACTCTCTAACAGTTCATCATATATATACTAAAAAGATTCGTTACAATGCATTTAGTCACGTCTTGTTCTCGATGAGATAAGCCGTGTCTTTATCCGACGTGATCGGTAATCTGCTGATATTTGTAATCTGCTGACCTAGCTGGTTGGTCTTATCTATGTATAATTTCTATTGATTTAATAATATATGACGTAGGAATTATGTACATTACCACTACAACTTCCACTGAAAATTGGTTTGAACGAAATCTCGTAAGTAGTTTTTTTTAATACCTCATAAATCGTAAACTGCAATTTACCTTTTATGCATTCAACATAAATATCAAATAAAAATTATATTATGTTTCTTGCTGTTGCGGAACCCTTCATAAGCGTGTCCGACTGGCGCTTGGCCGCTTTTTTTATAATTTAATCATAGAACAGACAATCAGGCACGTGACACCAGCTTTTTCATGATAGTGTAGTCTCAGTCCTCGTACGATATTCCTTTCAGTAGCTCCTAATCAGTCTGCTGTCTATATTACTCATCCCTATTTCTTTTCTGAATTCTGTCTGAAAAAGAACACAAAAGTTAACGTCAGATAAACTGCCGGTTATCAAAGAAACCAGTTAATACGCCAGGAAAACCAATTCTCATTCTATTAAATTGCTGACATAAGTTTTAACTATAACTAAGCATGCATGCGCTATAGGTAAATATACCATAAGTGGTCAAATTATTAGGGACAGTATCAATACTGTCCCTAATAATTTGATTTTCGTATTTTCTAGTTTAATTAGATTTCTGTAACAAATGATTAGTTTTAGGTCTTTCATATATTTTTTATTTCTATTTGTGTTCTATTGGGGTCACAAAAACGACAAAAACATTCTACAAAACTTTTTTATATTATATATATAAATAATGTGAATATTGGTGAAAATGGTTGATTAAATTTTAATATTTAGTGATGCCACCCTTTGCTGCAATAAGAACTTTTAGGCGTCGGGGTATGCTCTTAGTACTTGTTTTTGCATATTCCTGGAATTTTAATTGGTGATGGGATTCTCTGATAAAAGTTTTAATTAACTGCCGTTGGTGTTAATCACTTCTATCGCAGCCACCTGTTTGGTGAGTTCCTACATGTTTTCTATGGGATTCATGTCTGGTGAATTCCCTGACCTAAGCAAAATATTGGCATTTTTTATTCAAAAACAATTATAATGATACCAGTAGCAATATCAGACAAAATACTCCTTGAAAAGGACATAATTTATTCAAACACATATTACAGTATAAATGACGTAAATATAATAATATATATTTATTGTAACAAAGTATGTACACAATTCAAGTACAAGCCCTGATTCCCAAACTAGCGTGAAAGTACGAGCACTGTCCCTAATAATTTGACAACTTGCGAGTAAATCAGAAAATTAAAAGCTAAGAACAAACTTAAGTATAATACAGAACCATTGTTACTATATTAGATTAGAATGTTTTGAAGAGATAAGGTTTTGTTCAATTTAAAATCTTTAGTTTTTTTTACTTTGGATTAAATATACACATACATACATACATAATCTCTGTCCGAACTATAAAACTCAGGTAGGAGTGTTCTCGTAGGTGGGCCTATTAACTAGCACAAAAGCAAACCCCGATAATCCGTTTTATTTTTCATTCTTAACTACCGTCCACAATCTTTATTACTTTGGAAACATTTAGTCAACTCCATCAAAAATACTTCAAATTATCAGTTTTACTTTGGATTAAATATGTTTCAAATGTCAGAGCTCATTATATCTCGTCATAAGATCATTTTTATAATAAACCCGCGTTGAAACTTAATAGGAACCTGTGAGAAGAGCCGCACCGAATCATTTTAGTGACACTCTTACCAAATATGATGTGTTTTTTTCATATTGGTTGGCTTTTAACCCCATGGTACATACTTAAAAAGAGTTTTATACGAATATACGTGTGTAACCCTGTTTATTTACCACACATACACTTCAGAATCAAAACAACATTAACTTGAATCTATTTTCAAAGCATTTAGACCCAGTTGTTTCAAGTAATAATAATAATTATTGGCATAACTAAATATTACAAACAAGAGAGACGTTTAAACTACTTGGCTACATAAACTGGTTTCGTTGAACAATATTAAAAGAAACATTCATACCGGCTAGTAAGTGGGCAATGGCTCTCTTTTTTTAAGTAAAATCGGTTCAGTTTAGTTCTAACGCATAAACAACTATCAAATAAATTTAGTTTATCTGAAAAAATAAGATAATATTGTGATGTGTGGACACAACTGGGTTGACTATCTTTGTGAATAAAAACTATTAAAATCCCTACTAAAATTAAAAAAAAAAAACAAAAGATTATTTCCAGCATACTAAAAAACAAATCTTGGCATCGCTTTGCTTTTAAGTATTTAAAATGAGTACATTTTTAAGTTAATTTCTCCTCCAAATAGATCCCAAAAATGTTCAAATGTGGTAACTATGGTAAGTAGTAAATTAAAAGCTCATATGATGTGGTGATGCGGCACAAATTGTTACATTACCGAGCTGGGCTCATTTACATTTTAATTAAGAGACGACAGAAATTATCGATACGATGGCAGTCTTTGATTGCCTCAAATGACGCGATGATGAGTGAGGTGGGAGGTCCAAACATCGATATGATGTAGTTTAAGCGCTATCGATAGATAATTACGTGATCAGCGCAGCACTAAAGTTTTTATAGTAATAATAATTATTCGTGTGTGTGGGGGTGGATTAAGAAAACTGATAAAGGTATCAAAGTCGGTTTGTGTTGCGTTCTATGTGATGCAATGGGCAATGGCGTTGTAAATAGAAGTCCTACGGTGCGATCAAATCAAATCAAATCAAATCAAATATTGTATTTGTGGAAACATAGGTTAATTACAGATCTTATGCTTATTGTAGAGATACACTATGTCCTACCACATTATGCGGTGTGCAAATATTGTAAAAACAGAAAGGTCACAAGTCAAATTATTCAAACATTTAAAATAATCAAAATATGTCAATTAATATATCAAAATTAAAAACAATATATACACTGTGTGTATTATCAATATCTATCTTTAATTAAGAATTGTACAGTCAAGGCTTAGTAGGTTGTGTCCTAGTGGCCTCTTCAGTCACGGTTAAGTGATCCCGATCTGTAAAGTAAATAATACTTACGAACTGAGTAGTTTCTTTTGACATTCTCGTTTCAATTCCGAATATTTATATTTTCAAAAAGTAGTTATTTTCCTGAAACATTCCTATACGTGGGGGAGCCACGCTTCGGCATAAATGGACCGGCTCGACCGGAGTGATACCACCGTGGAGAAAACACACAAAAAAAAAGAATGAATGAGGATACCGGAGGCCCGTTCGTTTGAATGCACATTTCGGAAAGCCCAAAGCTAAGTAATTAAAATAAATTTGAAGCATAATCTTAAATACGTACAGTACAATTTATAAGTAGCTATTGAAACGGACACAGACAGTACAAGGCACAACTTAACCCTGCGATCGCTGGCGCGGCACCGTACTGTGCCTCTAATACTGGTCTAATTAGCACGGGCCGTGTTGTACTGCGGAAGTAAAGAACTGACACGACCCAACATCCATATCGTAATGGTTAAATGTATCTGTGAAAATGAAATGGTAAAATCCTTAACATTACCCATTAGAAACGCAGGTGTGGTGATCGTGTAGAACTGTACAAGTTTTAAGTAATATGATGATCACACTGACGGTAGTGACTAACAAAGCCTTTTGGGTGATTCAAAAACAAGTGTAAAACACTCGTCTATCCAGAATAACGGTCAGCAATAAGCGGACTGCTCTTTTAATAGTATAAATCAAAATCTTTGAAACACTTGAACCTCATGTGATTTTGGCATGTCGTAGAGTTTTACAGTTTGCTTTATTATTTCAGTATGATTATTATTATTATTTTACTCTTTTTATATAATTCTTAAATTAATCCGTCTTGTTTTTTTTAATTCTGTATTTTTATTTGAAAAAAGATAACCTAAGCTCTAGGGATTTATTTATATATTAGAGGACAGTCTGCATTTATATTTTTCTTATTAAAAAGGCAATCCCTGTACTAAGAATAAATCCTGTGTCGCAGGGGATTTTACAAACATGAAAAAGACAAAGAATTCCCAGACTCAGAACAACAATTGATGGATCATACAAAGTGTTGTCATATGTGGCACCATTGATCCCAAAACAATTCAATAGATATTGCAGAAAACGACTGTTGCGACTTATTTGGTATTTTTGGTCTTTTAAGAGGAGAGCGCACTCTTTCCTCAAAGACAGACAACACGCATGTAAACTTCTAAGATACATGCGTTCATGGGCTGTAACCTGTGTTAAACCATTTCACTACCACCACTTTTCCATCTGACGGTCTTGGGTCTTGTAATTGAACGCATGATGGAGATAGAAGTATCCTCCGACGAAACGCTCAACAGTTTAACTGCTACCTCGTGTGTGGTGTGCTATTCATTTATGTAAATGAGAACTTAAAGTGTAATAAAAATTGTATAAATATTTATAAGAACAGTTTAAATAGATAATTATGAAGTAAGATAGAAACCGCCTCTACGTGTTGCCGCCTGTTGATCAAAGAGCGGCAAAAGTATGCAGGGGTTACCAGAAACTGCTTTGAGTACACCCGGATCATTTACAATTCACACGCATGAATTGGGACATCGCGTAGTAAATCGGTTCAATCTGAAAATCATCACAGTCGGTTATTTTATAGAAAAATCACTAATATTCGTTAAATAATCATGCAAAATATGATGTTGGTATTTCAACAACTTTTGATATTTAAACCACGCACTAATAACCTTTTACGTTGGTTTTAACTTATTATTCCTATTAAAGGCTGCCGTTGTAAGCGCTCCCCGAGTAATATAAAGTCATGAGAGATATTTCACAATTGAATATGTAGTCAATCTTGTCATTAAATTATGCTAATGGTGGCTCTACATTTTCACAAAAAACTAGCTTTGGCTGGTGGTTTCGCTTCTGTAAGTATTATTTTTGAAGAAGAAGACACCCTTTGTCCTTTACGTATAAACAATAATTTATGAAGAATAAAAAGCCTTGATTTTTGTATGACTACTTATAACACCAATTTACAAACGATTTGTAATGAGCTTAGGAGATTCGTGATTTTAAACAAACTTATATAATAATAATATAATAAATATTTCGGACATCTAACACACAATGCCATCTAGTCCCAAGTTCAGCATAACTTGTGTTATGGATACTAGACAACTGATACAAATACATATATACTTTTTTTTGTAAAAACATACATATTATACATAGAAAACGCCCAAACTCCTAAACAAATATTTGTAGATCATAAAAACATTTGGTCCGACCCGGGAATCGAACCCTCATGATCAGCATTCGCACGCGCCAACCGCTTGACCAGCGAGGCAGCAATATATTTTTGTATATGTAGATGTACCGGCTGAAACAGTTTGAAACACTTAAGTTGGTGCCCACCTATGCTAAATTACGGCACTAATGCATTATTAATCCGAGATCTAATAAAATAGGTAGTAACGAGGCGGTGTAACGGCGCGCGGCTAATGAGCGGCGCTGCAGCGGGCGGCACGACGCGCCAATGTGCGTGCCGCGGACGTGTCGTGTCGCAGTCACGATGTCGTTATGAGAGCGCCACAATATTCATGGCAACACCGACTGTTATTGATAATGTTGCTAGTGTGAATAACGGATAGGTACCATGAGATAGGGGTGAACAAAGCTTTTAGTAGCACGTAAAACCGTCTCTTTACAGTGGGTACCATTTGGATTATAATAATATGTTCAAATAAAATAGTATGGAAATAAAAATCTGTTATCATTAAGGTGTATGATATTTATTTAAATTTATTAAATCTTAAAGATTTTATAGCTACAATTCTGTCACATGTTGTATATTATTATATTAATTTATTTAAAATGTTGATATAATATAGTTATCGATATAGATATAAATAGAGCTCATGGAAGTATACCTTTGTTTAGATACAATTTGTTTTCAGAACAGCAAAGTAATGCATTGGTAGGGATCGACATAAACATGTGGCAACAGCAACATACAGAGAGCAAGTCGCTCGAAGCGTCAATAAGTGGAAAATTTCTTACATCAATCCTATTGTTCCAGTGACGGACGTCCAGCGAGAGCCGCACGTGACGAGATGGATGAAACGGGCTGGCCTGGTACTGACGAGCTGATCTTTGATCCGAGCGTGACGCGTGAAGTAATGAGCCGCCGTGACGGCCGTCACACGCCGAACACGACACATTTCTGAACGGACTGTCATTCGTCACACGCGACAGATAACTACAACAGGGCACCTCGTTTCTGATTTCAGGATTTAGTTCAATGTACAAAATTTACATAAAGGTTTAAATATTCGAAATCTACCTACTACCACTGATGGGTTAGTTTAATTATAAATTTCCTTGTAATGTATACTTTTAAAAGAACCCTGTCTAATCTTTAAGCTTGATTAACTATCTCATGAACCCACTCAAAATAAGTGTAGCCACCAACTATACATTATGGCAGCTCGCAAGCTTCGAGTTTGCTGTCATAATTTTCACATACTAATTAAAGTAGGGTGTGAACGTTTCTATCGAAGTTCATCGTCTTAAAAGTTATAAACACGAGATAAGAAAGAAACAAGCGAGCAAAGTCCCGAGCATTAGCGAATAATTAATAACACCGAACAAATTCATAAGCCTTGCATGTTTGACGGTTTTAATGTAGTTAGTTACGTAGTCTGACAACAAACATGTTTGCAAATCACACTTGTTTTACGACGAAACAATTTGCATTATAATTATAAATGATTTTAACTCAGACTGATGCAAGATTGAACTACGAATTTAATTAATGAATAGTATAAAGGAGTAACATATTTAGTTCAAATATGTATTAAATAATTTCTCAAACCTCAATTTAGTATCAAACTCCACCATTAAAAAACTGTCATCAGCACACCTACGCGTTCAGAATATCAGGTAGGATATCGTTGAATCTTAATTTAAATCTGCTTACTTTCACGGCTAAACTGATTTCGATGAATTTTAGAACAGAGACAGATCGGAGCTTGTAGAAAGAATACGTATTTGTCGCCATAATCGACATTGACACAGGTGGAGTTGAGAGAGGCAAAGCTACTTTCTTATGTATGAACCGAGTACTGAATGATCCTTAATGACGACTTCGACATCAGAATGATGACCAAGACTTATTCTCTTGTTTAAGTACTTACTGCAACAAGTTATTATTTGATAGAAACAACAGTTTGTTACGAGTATTAAGAAAGTTTATTATCAGGTTTTAAAAAAGAGCAACGGCCGAATATTACATTACATAGTTGGCGATTATAATCATTAAGTAATAATATATATTTTTATTTTGTTTATCACACATAAATCTTGAAAAGCCAATTACAATACGGTAGCCGCCTCCCAAGCTCACAATTCGATACGATTATTCGTAAAATATTCTAACGGGGGCTCTAATCGTTTACTATAATTGATAATCGATAACCTATTCTCTTCGTATGCGCCGATATCAAGCCGATTTCACGCTGAGATGCACGGTTAAACACTTTAATCGTTGTAATGAATAAAAAAGATAATTTCGCAAGGGATGTCTATTACTCTCTGGGGCAACATTGCACACTTGTAATTTATTGAACCTGAGAGCAAAACTAGACTATATAACAGTCTAAAAGGGATCAAATTCAATTGTAATGGAGAGGGTTGTTTACAAAAACTAACAATAAACAATTTGCGCGATAGTTTAATCCCATTTTTGTCGCGTACCGCGGACAATGCCACTTGCGCAGCTGACGTTACAAAAAACCGCCCCTTGCGTACATTGTTCGACACTGGGCCAACGCGGGGTCGGCCACAATGCTTCATATTTTGTGGCCGGAATAATGATGTTAGAACAAGTGGGCAATCGACAGTCTGTGCACGTTTGCACATGTTATTATGAGCTTATTCCAGATGATGTCGGCTGATGTCAACTGTTGCTTGACCTGAACGGTTTCTGAATAACTAATAAGGTTTTCTCTAGAACGATCGCTAACGATGGCTAATTACGTTATTCAGGTCTTGCCGTAACAAGCAAACTTTATATACCTGAGACAAAACTGTTGGAAGGTAGGACTTGTAGTAAGCATTTAACTCTCTTTTCAATCTAAATAAAGGTGATTGAAAATGCTGATTTTTCTAACATGTCCTTGACTATCTTGACTTGTCTAGGTACTTGGTTAGTTATATCTAAGTCCATCATTGTAGACACAATATATTTCCCCTTTTTCCAGATCCGACAGAAATCACATCTGAAAAGATATTCTTATTATACTGAATTTTAATGTAATAGCAAATTTGTTTGGTAATCTTAGATGCAATGGGTATGCGACAACGTCATAATATACGAATACTCATTTAACTAAACATACATTAAAGTGATAAATGTGATAAAAGTATTATGTCTTACTTTTTCCCACAGACAACGACTATAATTTCTAAATTTGTAACGAAATACCTTCAGATACAACTAATAGAATACTTTACTACAGACAAAATTATCCTGACGATATTTTATTAATAACTTTTACCTCACGACTCGACTCGACTCGTTATTTCCTCAAAATCAAAGTCACGTAGAAGAAAATTAAAATTATCGATTAACTATCGTTTTGATATCTAATGGCGATCACCTGTCGAAGCGACCGAACCACGGAGGCTATAGCCATGGGGTCTATCGTCACTTTATGACACCTTGCTTGCCTCAGTGAGGGCCTCACCAATTTTATTAATTATTTAATTAGGTAATGCGACTACGCAATTACAATTTAAAGACCGTGTTTTGTCGCAAGCTGCGATAGGTGTGTCATAAAATGATGATGACGCACTCACACGTGTTTAAGCATCACATAATTTCCATTAAATAATGTTGAAATTAATGAAAGATGCATCATTTATTACAAGAGTTAATTTCGTTAATTAATCAGATAGTTCAGTAATAAGAGCCGTGTAACTGCTTTGTTTTTTGAGAGGGGCAATATTATATGAATTGACTTCAGTAATTTTTTATTTTAAACCAACTGGCCATGCACGTAGACTTGCTACAGATTTATATTTATTATAAGGCAAACGAGCAGACGTATCACCTGATGGTAAGCGATTACCGCCGCCCATAGCCACGCCCAGAGGCGTCACAAGTGCGTTGCCGACCTTTGGGGGATAGATAGAGGAACGTGGGGAGGGGTTGGGGGATAGGCCTCCGGTATCCTCACTCACTCGGTGAAACACAACGCGAGCGCTATTTCACACCGGTTTTCTGTGAGGCCGTGGTATCACTCCGGTCGAGCCGGTCCATTCATGCCGAAGCGTAGCTCTCTCACGGTAATTAATATATTTTTGCTTTTATATTTAGGTAGTTTTGGAACAACATATAAGTAGGTGCATAATAATAATAATATATCTCTTTATTGTACACCAGATGCATTCCAAGGTAAGCTTAAAATTAAAGAAGTCCCTACAATTGGCGCCCTTATTGCCCGGAGGCAATCTCTTACAGGCAACCATTGGATAGAGAGAAAACATGATTAGGAGATAGTGTAAGGTAGTGTCTAGTGTAAAACTAGGTAAGACGAAAAAATCGAAAACCCCGTTATAGTTAGTTATACATAGTGTGAGTTATGAAATAAATACAAATGTTTGCATACCTAATGTTTGTGCTCTGACTTGAATTGAAGGGATCAACTGGGTGTCGTCACATGGACATGTGATGGGGAGATAAGGGAAAGAAAAACTGACCAAGTGCATGTCGATTGTCGAGCCACGCAGATCATAGTATTCCGTAGTTTTGTACCACAATTATGTGAACTAAAGTAGGTAGGTATAACTTTTTAAACATAATTAATACTAGTGCGTTTTGTCATTTCATATTACAAACATTTCATATTAACGGCCTTTCGCCCGTTGACTATAAAAATACAAAAGTAGTAAGACAAACAACCCTCCTGTACCTAATAGTTTTCCTTAAATATTTTCCATATACAGACTGCGACCAGTTACAATTTTATTACATGTATTGATACGAGAACTGGTGTACAAGTATTGCAGCTAAAAAAATGGTCCTTCGAATAATATAAATTGTTCCATATCAGGCTTGTTTAGCACAAGTACCTAGGCATTAACCGCCTTACAAGGCGCAAGCACCACTTCAGGCCACCTTGGTCCTTTGTCCCAGCGATAGGCGATAAGAAGCAAACTGCGACCTGACTGTGTCGTTCACCGACAGGGTATGTACCACTTCATTATTAGTGCAGCGACCTAATGTGTTGCAGTTGCAATTTACCCAAGGAAAACTCGAATAGTGTTGAATAGTATTGAAGTTGAATAGTATAACGCACGCACATAATAGAAATACACTAGGTAGGTACTTTTTAATTATAAATGCTCGTAATTTGATTTTGATAGCGGGTGCCTAGGTACTTTGTTATCCGACTTAGTATAGGTAGTATTACGTAGATACATTATTAGTCGATCGTAATATTTCGAATATCTAACAAAGAGCGGCATCTAGTTTCAAACTCAGCAGAGCTTAATGATTAAGACAGGTTTTAAATTGAAAATTGCCTATTGACAGTCCAAGTTGCGACATATTAACAATATGGATTGTTACCACCCCTATACATCCCGTGGGTGTCGTAAGTGGTGACTAAGAGAACAAACGCAAGACATCATCACTGACAAAAAGAAGGCAATTTTGAAACTAACCCTATGCCTGCCAACCTGTCTGACCCGCGTGATCCAGTGGACCAAAACCTCCTTTCAGCAGTGGAATATTGATGATGGCGATGATGATTACTGTTATGTTACTTTCATAATTGCTATATTACTTCGTAGTTCTATGAAAGTTAAAAGAAAATTAGTGTCTATGTTAACCGATTAGGTATTAGTCACATGGAATATATTCAATCACTTTGCTTTAGAAAACACTCGCTCGGCCAATTGTCTTCTGATATCTACTCTACTTACATGTAACTATTTTATGAACCAATGTCTATTCATTCATTACGGTACACTTGAAATCACAGAAGAGGAGAATTCTTTTGTTCTGTGCTTGAAATCTTATCCTAGTCAAACAGGGGATTATTTTTAAAATTTAATTTATAGAGCAAAGCAACTGGCTTTAAAAAAAATCAAATAAATGCCATATGCCCAAGAGTAGCGTCATGTTTAGATTTATCAAATTGTCAAATGTTGCATCTAACTAACAAGGGGGGCGGCAGTGTTCAAATCTGTTCATAACTAGCCGTATTGATAGACTGCGAGTACAATGGGGCGCAACTAGTGGCAGATAAATTAAATATTATAATTTCTATTAGATGTCGAGCCGTATGGTGTTAGAAGTAGAGCTCGGGTGCCGCTAACAAGAGGGCACACATCTGTGTCAGTTTCATAACTATTTGCGTAAGGAATCTGTCGTTTAGTATTATTACAAGCTACGGTATGATCCTCGATAATTTGGTATTTCAGTTTAGTTCGGTGGCTGTAAAGTTAAATATAAATTCTAATATAAGCAGTGGTTTACTTAAATACATATTTTAATAATTAACCTCAAATGTGACCTACTTATGTAAGTGCAACAGTTTAGCTAAGTTTTAATTATACTTCTTTAAAACCGCTCTTGATAAAAGGAACGTGTTTACTTTTCAGGTTCAGGCAACTGCAGACCGATTAACTGGCTAAATTATCTTTAAAAATATTTTGGTAATGCATTTAAACTGCAAATTTACTATCACATAAACGTATAGACGGAATAGTAAGAGAACCAAGTACAATTTTAAGGAAAATAAAACCGACTTTAAGGTTAGACTCGATTTCTCGTGGATGGCATCATCAAATATTAATCATAAATAAATAAATCATTAAAATCGGTTCATAAACGACGAAGTTATCCACGAACACATATAAATATATATATTTATGTATATATCGACGTAGGAATGCATATTTGCTGTAAGTAGGCATATTGCAATTGTTCACCAGAGCCAAAAAACTTTATTGATTTCGGAAAAAAATTAATAGCTTCTGACCTATCCATGATATTGCTACCATTTTTGGAACATAGGTTTATTTAACTGCCCGTCACCATTTGCAATATAAACTTTTTATCCAAAGTTACTATAAGTATGTGTTTGGCTAGTTACAGCAATCAGTTTTTTAAATCACATACCTTTAAAACGCTGTAACTAAGGAAGAAAAATGTACGCGTAGATGGAAATATTATCAATTCACAGGCGGTAAATGTGCTGTATGCAGTAAATTTATTTATATGGGTACTGCAATTCAAGGTGTAAGATTAAATTTATAATTATGATTAGATCTAGAAATGCAGTGGGTTAGTTGGTAATGTAATGTTTGGTTGAAATAAAATTTCGTAAATGGTTAATAATAATGGGTCTTTTAAATTGTTGAAACAAAATTTTAAACTCTAATTATACTGCCAGAACTTCTTTTCAACAATACAATGAATTAAGAAAGTATTTTCCTCTTATATATAAGAAATAAAACATAAAAAAATACAAAAAAAAGGCTTTAAAACTAATTAATAACGCTAGATGTAAATAAAAACATTGTATCCAATCAAAAAATATTTATTTAAAAGTAAAAAACAGAAACTTAGTAGCAATTTGCCTTATTTTAGAACGAAAATACAATTATAATTGAAACTTAACATGAAGACATTGTGTTCAATCAAAAACATGTAATAAGGGAAAGGTAGTAGAGCCACGCTGATTTCAGCACGAACGGGCTGGCTCGACTGGGGCGGGACTACCCTCGCACAGAAGACCAACCTAAAATGTCAGCATTCGTGCTGTCGTGTTTCGTTGGTAAGTGCGAGACTGGAGGCCCATAGATGCAGGAGTGACGGTTAACGTGATAAGTGTGTGAGCGAAAGAGTGCTCGCGAAGTCATAGTAAGGTTGGATCGAACCGTCGGCTAGGGAAATCCGTAGAAACGGTGGTGCCGCTGGCCGCCCGCGGCATAGAGAGGGATCCAACCACGGCTAACCACGCTGGGAGGCTGCCCCGTCAGGTCGCGCATAATCCACGGAGTGGCTCGTCGTGCCGGTTGGTGACCGGACGGTGGGACCAGGCGACCATTTCCGGGAGGACTCAAGAACTACGCACCAGAGTTGTCTCCCGTACTGACACCCTTGTACCGCCTGTCCTATTCCTCAGGGTTTGTTCCGGGGGCTTGAAGAGAGGCGAACGTTCAACCTATCCCCAAAAAAGGTGACCGTTCAGACCCGGCTGATTACCGACCTATAGCCGTAACTTCCATTGTCTGCAAGGTGCTCGAACGGATCATCAACAAGCAATCGGTCCTCTACCTGTAAGATCACTCCTTGCTAAATGATCGGTAATATGGCTTTAGGCCGAACCGATCCACGGGTGATCTTCTAGTGTATGTCACTCACCTTTGGGGTGAAGCTATTGATGGTCATGGGGAGTCCTTGGCCATTAGCCTCGACATGACCAAAGCTTTTGATAGGGTTTGGCACCGCTTGCTTCTCTCCAAACTTCCCGCAGTCGGCCTGCCTCCCAAACTCTGCACATGGGTCTCCGCATTCCAGCACCAGCGCCGCAGTAAGATCCTTTGCGACGGTGCGGCCTCTGATTATCGGCAAGTAAACTCTGGTGTACCTCAAGGCTCTGTCCTGTCGCCCACGCTGTTTCTTCTGCATATCAATGACATGTTGGCCCTAGGCAATATACATTGCTATGCAGACGACAGTACAGTTCATGGGCGATATTTTGGTCACCCTACAGCCAAGTCTGCAGGTGTTGAGGATAAGCGACAGGATTTTGTCGCTGAGCTCAACCTGGTCCTAAGCCGCATCTCTCAATGGGGCACTGAGAATCTGGTCGAGTTTAACGCCAAGAAAACACTACCTGTGTTTGTGCGTTTGTGCGCGTTATCTACCAAAAAGTCTCCCTTCCTTCCCTTCTCCACTTTTCGGAACACTCAACTGCCCCTACAAGATAAGCTCGGTATCCTGGGTATGGATGACTGCCATGACCTCAACATGCGTGAGAACATCGAAAGCGTCATTAAAGCGGCCTCGCGAAAGTTAGGTGTACTTAACAAGGTGAGACGCTTCTTCTCGCCCGGGCATCTGTGTCATCTCTACAAGACCCAGGTTCGCTCGTGCGGGGAGTACTGTTTTCATCTATGCGATGGTGCCGCACAGTATCTGTTTGACGCTTTCGATCGGTTGCAGCGGCGAGCAGTCCGCATCATCGGTAGTCCCGAAGCCACCGAGTTTCTTGAACCTTTGCAGCTGCGAAGAGATATCGCCTCTACGGCAGTCCTCTATCGCCTGTATCATGGAGAGTGTTCTGAAGAGCTCTTCCAACTGGTTCCCCCTTCTCCATTCCTCTACAGGACAACACGTGCTGGCCTTCGCAGTCACCCTTTTAGAGTAGAAGAAATATAAATGATTTATCAAAATGCATTATCTCAAATTTCTAAAAAACCGTGTGTCTAAAAGTACGTGATGATTTGCTGTAAATAACGAAAACTAAAACGATAGGTTCCCTAAACTTGCTGTAAGTAAACGAATGTAAAAATCACACACCGCAAATATGCTGTAAGTAGCGTAAAGTTTTTAAATGGGAAGAAGTAAGTATTTGTAAAGCAAAAAATGCAGTCTTTCTTTTGCTGTAAGTATAAAATGTCTAAAATGACTGGATTTTAGCCTACATACAGCATTTAATCTTGCTAAAAAAAATATAAGTACGGGCGTTTTCAACGGCGTATCTAATTTTTTTTTCATCGTAGAGCCACAGGACCCGGGTCAGTCGATGCGGCTTTTTTTTCTGATTCTAATGATGGTAAAAAGTCACTTTAGGTATTTTGTCTACTTACAGCAAATATGCTTTCCTACGTCGATATATATATATATATATTTATGTACATATATATACGGTCGAATTGAGAAACCTCCTCCTGTTTTGAAGTCGGTTAAAAATAGACCTGGCGACGGCGAATAGTAGGTGAAAAATAAATGACCTGCTAATAAATAACCGAATCAACCTTTTCTTACACATTTGTAAATATAGGCGCCACATTAAAATCTATATTATCCACCTGTTATAAAAATAAATAAAATTGTAGTGGCTGTTTGTAAGTTCAAATTAAAACTCTTCACTAAAGGTATACGATAGAAAAGTTTATGTAGTATATAAGAAAGAATATATGGTACTCATTTAAAAAAAAAACATTCTTTTAATTTTGTCCGTCCACCCGTCTGTCTGTTCCGACTAATCTCTGGAACGGCTGGACCGATTTTGATTGGACCTTTACTAGCAGAAAGCTGAGGAAAATTATAAAGAATGACTTACTTAAGTTTTTACAATAGCTTCGCCCTGTGGCATAATTCGTAGTTGTTAAGGTACCACCACGGGCCTCAGCTAATTGTTTATAAAGAAAACGTTACCAAGTCACGGGAGGCTATAGAATCTAACAATACCTACTCAAACGTATCAAGGTATTAACTAATTCTTCCATATAACTGACAGATCTTGTAGGCACTTCTAAAACGACATGTTAACGAGTTTAACATGTTATACAGTGGTGTTTGAGATATATGGTTATTATACTTGCTTTAATTCTTTGGGCCTAATGTAAAATGTCCGTGGCGCACTCTAACGCTTTCTCATTACGTTCACACTGGCACTACCGCCAAGCGACACGTGAGATACCTGTTAGCTCGCTGTTACCTCGCGCCCATTAGCATATATACAACATCTCATCATCACTCACATCATGATATCACCTCGCCTGCTCCGAGGATCCTCTCTTTGTGTTAGAAGGACATTACACCCGTCCCCCCAAAACGATGGCGGAAATTTTGTCCGCCATTGTCACTCGTCTCGCAATATCTAGCAAAATCAGGGTTAAGCGATAAACAGGTAAAAATAAATAAAACTTCACATTATTATCTATTTTCATTGATTTAATAGACATGTAGGATTACATATACATATTTATCTCATCATAAAACTATATTATATGCAATAATTTACTCAGCTAATGTGTTCTAATAGTGATCCAGTGAGGAGACAACAAATACAGGCGAGGCTGTACCACGCGCCGCTCAACGTCTACCGATAACAACCGATGGTAACAAAACATAAATTCGGATTTAACTGCATTTTAATAAACTCGATATTTTTGGTAACAATAAACTATTCAACATGTAAAAATAACCAAATACTAATACAAAAGCCGTCAGTACAGCCTCGGTCCAACAGGTCTCACATCCTCCGTGTTAGCTACATAACATATCAACACAAACTATAACGAAGGCTGTTGCGTTGTGATATACACGCCACACTTATACATATATATATTTAGATCATGTTCGAGCAATACTTGGGTACAATTCTTTGAGTTGAATATGTGATGTAATCACTTGGTAAACAAAACCTCTGGGTTAGAGAAAGTGAAGGGAAGAAAAGGGTCACAAACCATGACCGTTAGTGTAAACGTTTGAAAAATAGTGAGAAAAGATCTCTTATAATTACGCGGTGAATATAAAAGCACCCGCCAGGACGACTGAATATTCGTTCAACAGACCACTCCATAGTCTTCGGATGTAGTACACACTTAATATCTAATAAATAGCGTAGGACTAGGGACAAACGGAATAGTTATAAGTGAGGGTAGGTGACTACACTTAAGCCGTGCCACTCTCCTGCCTTGCGCGTAAGTGACGTCACCATCCATACACTAACAGAAGCAGATCATCGAAAGGATAATGTCCGTGGGAGATTCGAATCGGTCCAGTGTATATATCACAGCGCAACAACACATACATGTTCTCTGTTCACCTACATGTTGTATAAATTGGCAAGACAATAAATATGTTCTCAACTAATAGACAACAAAATAAGGCTTACAGCCGTTTTGTACATATAATATACCATTCTTTGGCTATATAACATCTCTGGGAAGCGTAAAATCCTTCTTTATAAGCATTCAATAATTAGTAAAAAATAATTTATTGTATACACGCTGTGTTTGTAGCCGGCCACTGACTTCGCCCGAGACCAACCGTGCAATGTGGAGCAGAAAAGTACTAAATACTGTGCACAAGAAACGTCATAAGTAGATATCATTAAATAGTGAACGTAATATTACAATACAAACTTGTGTGTTTTGGTTTAGAAGTGAATGTATACAATAGTGCTCCTCATTGCATTATATCTAACATTTTAAGTACTTTAGTATTTTTTCGTCGTGATCCGAGTACAGATACAGTGTGTATAAGTAAAACAATGCGCTATGTTTGACACAGTACATTATGTACTAAGTAGAGGTGAGTCGGTGCGGTCGCGACGAGCTAGCCCCGCCCGCACCGACTCACCCGATATAAATATAGACAATAATAAAAATAAAGAGAATACAGCTTGATATGTCAAGTTACGGCTAGCGTTAATGGCTTATGTTTACAAAATGGCATCGAACAGTGTTACATATTTTTCGTTTCATTGTTAATGGACAAACGAGCGACCTGCAGCCACTGCGGCCGCGACCCACCAACATGGTCCTTCGAACATTGCATATACCTAACTGCGCAGTGATGCAGACAGGAGTACATCTCGAGGCCATGTTGGGTGGCGGCGGCTCCACTGACGCCAAGTCCGACACGACTAGCTTCTCTATCAAATGCATTTTGGACGTTCAACAACAATAACTCTATAGTGCGGTGCAAAATTTGTTCGGTCGCGTTCACTTGTGCGTTGCGACAAATTGTACTAAAGGCGATCGCATCGGACACCGCATCAGATCGCAGTATCGCACTAAGCTGAGACAACAAGCTATTTATAACAGATGTGGTTTTACGTGCTCACCATCGCCGGCCAATTAGTGAAATGCCCGGTAATATAACTATAAAATTGGAATAACATTAAAAAGATTTTAGCTATTTGTAAAATAATAGTTGCGGGTATTTCTAAACCTAACCGGCGATCGTCAGCATTGTCACCTGTGTAAAACGAAGGGTACTTTGGCACAGTCGGTGACAGGCAGACAAAGGAAATAAGCGTCATAACGAGGTATTTCAGTTCGTCTAGTTTTAAAATAATTATAATAATGGAAGGTGAAAACCAATGGTAAACAGTAACGTTTTTTTAATGATCGGAGAGGACTTTGGTGAAAGCTTATTTCTGCAACTATGTTAACTAAATTCTTAAAGTATATTTGTTAGTTGTATTGGTATTATTTTCAACTTTATCTAAATTCCACAATGGAAGCCATAAATCGCACTTTAGTGTTACAGATATGTTTACTTTTCAAACATGCAATAAAAAAGCCACTAAGTAATCAGCTTTTTAAAAACTCATGTTCAAGTAAAAGTAAGTGATTGTGTCGAGTGTAAATCGATGCTAAAATGGACAACATCTTCCAATAGATTTGCAAAATTGTTCGTTGAGATTGATGAGATATTATACTAATACAAATGTTACATATTAGTGCGCTACTATTTACCATCAAGTAAGATAGAGTCAAGAATAACAAGTTTCTATGTTTGCTGTCACCAAGTAAATTATATTACGTATGAAGTAAAACATAAATAATCTCAAGTTTTTTTAAATAAACTATTATACACGGTGCGTGTTTACCGAATGTGTAACTGGAAGGTGATGTGCACGACGTCAGGTACAGTACAGGCACAGTGGGCAGTAGAGCCTAGAGCCGGCCGACACGAGCCCACGTCACCTATGTAAGTGTCGCGTGCTCAACTCTATATAAATAGCTTTTAGTGCTGCACGAACTCGTACTTACGACGTCTTCGCAAACGTTCCGCTACTTTAAATCGTACTACATTAATTAACAGCTAATAGGTAATATTCCACAGGTAATCTATATCCCCTTGAAAATTAAACGTCAAATCGTCAAGTAAAACAATGCGAAAATGTAAAATTTCAAAATATTAAAATAAACTATCAAAACGTGTCTAAACATCATTCAATATATAATATTTATTCTGGTGTCGGCGAGAGGTCGGAACTTCGCTCCGCACGCTTACATCGGTGGCCGGTACATCGGCTCTTAGCGGCAACGTCCTTGGCCTTGTTAACGACAAGGTCAAGGTCGTGCGAGCGAATCGCGGCCCTGCCACCGCACGCACACTCACGTACACACACGCACACGTACACACACATACACACACTAGCACACGCACACGCACACGCAGCGTACGAGTACAGTCCCACGTAGTGAAGGACAGGCAGTATGAAGTATGTAATAAATAAGGGAGCGCCGAGCGCGTCTGCCGGCCGACGTACCGCTAACTTATCTATACGCTATTTATTTATTAGTACGACTCACATCAAAAATTAATTCTTTCACATACATTTAACTTACGGGCTAGTAACAGAGAAACGTACATAATTATTAAATACATATGTGATATCACCGTGAGGATGAGTGCATGAGTGCAGAGTCTACCGCCTGCCGCCTGCCGCCTGCCGCCCGCCAGAGCGGGACGCTCACCACACATCCGTAGACAAACACTTGCAGAGTTCACGCGATATTGCACACATTCTACTTTCACATTTAACGGTTATTTTAATCGATGGTGAGAATTTACGTAGTGATATCTCTTGTGCTTTCAATTCGATATCATAGAATGTGTCATTACGAAATAAGTAAACTCCAAAAAATATATAAAAACTTGTTGATAATAAGATCAATTTGGACACCAAAACAGTTCTTGCACATATTTTTTTCAATTAATACCATGTAAACATATGTATAAATCTATAATTTATTAACGATTAATATAAAACTCACTCCACAAATTCTCACCAACAAAAAAATAAAATGGCCACTTAAGAATCCATGATGGAATTATCAACAAAGTAAACGAAGCTTCAAACCGCTATAAATAAGGTGCAGCGCTCACCGACAGCGAGGCGGTGAACGCGAACCCTCAACTCAAATATAAAAAATATATAAACAACATGTCAATAGAAGACAATAATATACCAATAATAACGCATCAATCAACGGGAACACGTACAGAGATTTGTAATTTTAATATATTTATATTATTTTGTTCATTATAATATTATTATACACTAACAACTACATAAAGCATTACATTTTGTGCTTGATCTTTGCGCTACCTCCCCCCTCCCTGACCCTTGACCCCCCACATCATGACGCCATTATAACTTAAACGATATAATTAACGATTAAACTTAAGCCTTTGGTATTACATCGATAACTAACAACTAGTGAAATAATACTTAACTCAGAACAGCGTGACTAGACGTACGTGACGCCTTCACTGTCACGCCGGCTAACAATAGGGCCTAGTGTGAGCTTCTTCACATCTACTTGGTTATCACGATGATTACGTTCGGCATCACGATTGGTGGAAATATCTCTGTGGAACCATCGCAGTGGCCAACGCACTCGCCACCTAGTCCGAGTTGAGATAGAACAAACTCACACTAGGCCCCCAGTAGTGTATAAAAACGTATCTGTGAGACGTTTATTGATTAAACAGATCCTATAATCGTATGACTGACGGTCGCACAGACACAATAAATAACATTGTACTTTAGTACCGAAATATATTAAAAATAAAAGATCTAACAAAATACGTAAAGAGAATCTCATGTTAAATGGTAAAATTGGGTGTTACGTTTGTACGTAATTATTAACTAGTTTTGTATAAATAACGAGATAATACTATTTCCAATTGCATATTTAAGTAAATAACTTTTTTATAAATATTACTGGATGGCAGTAAATACAATTTCCGTACAAATGTAACACACGTATAAATACTGCACAATTGTGATCTCAATGGTATGAGTATTGGAAACGTTCGCTTTACAACGCGGGACTAGAAGCGACTCAGTAGGAACGCTACGACATATAGCACTGCTTTATATCTATAATTACTTACTTTGTATATGAAAAACTGGTATATTTTACACACCCGAGACGAGCGTCGTCATGTGTTAATAAAATAATAAATAATTGGGTAATCAATCTCAACTAAAACATAAAATTGATTAGAAAAACATCGAATCGAATAAATTCATAAGCACCATTTGCAAGGTACAGTTTAGAACAAAAGTGTTGTGGCGGCAACACCCCCCCCCCCCCCGCTTCCTCCTCACCCCCCACCTCCAGAACTGCCCCACGCACACACGTACACACACACACACGCACGTACAGTTGCAATAATAACACGCTACTAACGAATGGGGTTTACAGATTCCTCCCACACGCACGCGGCAGTGTTGCCAGCGCTCACGTCGAAGGAGCCCTATTCTCGGAGACGTTGGCCACACCGCCCGCGCTCTACCATGTATGCAGCTTTTCAATATTTACAACAATAAACTGCTTTAACCTTTACAAAGAACGGTCAGTGGTTTATGTATCCGGCTCTATCAGCTGTCGCAAGACATTTCTCATCTACGCAAGTAGCGACTTCTGTCCTCAACACCTGGTAGAGAACATTTTATATATCATATGCGACTCTTCAAAATTATCAACCATCGCGAACGGTTACGTAAAAGACGTTAAGATTTTCCATTTCATTAGAAAAGCGAATTGAATATATTTTAATTCGATAAATGCTGCGTATGAAAGCTTAACTTCCTAATAATCCCCGAAACTAGTGTTTACAATTCGCTTCGATTCTTTTGAAATAGTGAATTACATTACTTCAGGCGCGTGCCGCGAACATCAACAGAACTGTGTTGGGTGTGAAAAGCCACGTGAGTCGAGTAAGCTATAAACAACTGTTGACCTCGGCGATATCCCAGATAGCCGCCGGCTGAACTGGTGACCACCGAGGAGAGTCGGGCCTTCGATGCCCGGGGTGAGCAAATATCTCTTAAATGTCTGCTCCCAAGTTAGTGTGGGCCATGAGTTGGAGCCCTTCACACGCAACAGAACGTTGAACGAACCGAAGAGTGAAGGTTGCGCCCGCGCCTGTCCCGCCCGCACGAGCTACGCTCTCGACGATCTACTTCACGTTCAAACGTACGAGACAAAGGGTATTTAGCCCGCACCGGATTTAACCATACCTTATCGTTATGTATACTAGTTTATGATACATTATTTTTAAGAGATAATTTAGATGTAACCATAATAAAGTTCACGCTTTATCGGCTGCACGATCACAGACCGACTAGTGTGCGACTATCGGTCAACGAGGAAACGGAATACCCGCGGGTAATGCAACTACGTCATCGAATTTAGCCGAAATCGCGCATGAGGTAATCCCACCGATCGGACCTCACCGATACTCAGGTACCGCGGGACACGTCGTGGCGACCTAAAAGGGACCTCACAATAATTATTTTAATAAATAACAGGTAAATCTCAATACGATGAATATCAAGTTTACAATTTCCCGCGGTATTTCAAGACTACGAGGTTCCTGCGCGTAAGGTAAGCTCGCCGGCGAACTGAAGAGAGGCTAACCGATGGCCAACTAAAGAGCAGAAGCACGTTGGCTAGTGCGCGGGGTGCGGTGCGGGGTGTGCGGGGTGTGGTGCGGGGTGGGGGCGGGGGCGAGGGCGGGGGCGCGGCTGCGGCGGGGCTCAGGCGAGCGGCGACTTGTCGGGCGGCGGCAGCGGGTTGAAGTCCTTGTTTACAAACGAAAAGCCGCGGAACTCCTCCTGCAAGCGATCACTAGTGGTTACGACATATTTTGAAAATATAAACAGGAAAATTGAACGAAATTAAGAAAATAGTGACGCACCCTGACCGATCAGGTTCCAATAATTATAGATTAGTATGATTTATTTTATTTCATTTACATACAGCCGTCGACCGGTCCCAAACTAGGCAGAGCTTGTGTACGGTGCAACCGAACACAGCTCTGCATAGACTGTGTTTTTTTTATGGTCCATCGAGCCGGATAACTAGCGACAGCGATAGACCTATGGATAGACTACAATAACCAAACTAGTGATAGACATAATTTTGTAATTTAATAGATATACTTTTATATTTCTAAATACAAATATTATAAAAAAATGACACCCAAACACAGAATTTAAGTGAAGCGTAGGACTCGATCGGTGCTTCACTATTTCCTGAAGGCGAATTGAGTTTGTAACGAGTTCTGTACATCGTACAAAGTGTATCGTGTGAGAGTACCTGGTTGATGGCGCGCACCACGTCGTGGGGCACGGGCGTGAGCACGGGCTCCTCCTTCGTGAACTCCGCGTCGAAGTTGGCCGCCTCGCGCTTACTCTTCTGTAAAGTTCAATAAATCACCATTAACCTAAGGCTTGTATTGTGATAGCAAAAAATATGTTTTATGATATTATAGTGCCGTGGGTGAACCACGTTTCGGCATGCATGGGCAGGCTCGACCGAAGTGATACCACGGTTTCACAGAAAATCGGTGAGAAAGAGCGTTTTCGCTGTGTTTCACCGAGTGAATGAGGATACCGGAGGACCATAACCCAACCCCTCCCCCATCTTCTTCCCCATATGGCGGTAATCGCTTACCATTAGGCGTATACATATACGTATGCTCGTTTGCCTCTTATTTTATGAAAACAAGGAAGACTTTTTTTGTAATTAAATACATATCATGCATATTAAAAACAGCTGCAGCGCGTCCCAGTCCATGTCGCGGAAGGACACGTTCGCGCGGATGTGTCGTGTGTGGCAAGGGAAGGCGGGGGGGAGGGGGGGGGCTACTCACCACCTTGGGGCGGAAGGGCGGGCGCAGGCGGCGCAGCTGCAGCGCGTCCCAGTCCATGTCGCGGAAGGACACGTTCGCGCGGATGTGTCGTGTGTGGCAAGGGAAGGCGGGGGAGGGAGGGGGGGGGCTACTCACCACCTTGGGGCGGAAGGGCGGGCGCAGGCGGCGCAGCTGCAGCGCGTCCCAGTCCATGTCGCGGAAGAACACGTGCGCGCGGATGTGTCGTGTGTGGCAAGGGAAGGCGGGGGAGGGAGGGGGGGCTACTCACCACCTTGGGGCGGAAGGGCGGGCGCAGGCGGCGCAGCTGCAGCGCGTCCCAGTCCATGTCGCGGAAGAACACGTGCGCGCGGATGTGTCGTGTGTGGCAAGGGAAGGCGGGGGAGGGAGGGGGGGCTACTCACCACCTTGGGGCGGAAGGGCGGGCGCAGGCGGCGCAGCTGCAGCGCGTCCCAGTCCATGTCGCGGAAGAACACGTGCGCGCGGATGCCACCCGCACCGCCCGCCACGCCTAGCCGCCGGCACGGATTCTTCGTCATGAACCCTGCAACACCACACCACACCTCTACATCTCCGTAACTGTGCCGCGAGGGCCGGCTCGAAGGACCAAATGTTAACTATGTTCCTTCGAGCTGTACGGTTACATAAAAGTAAAGCAATTTCATTCTATGTAAACGTAGGTCATCGAAATATTATGTAACTGCTAGCTGAACCCCGCGGTGTTAGTCACAACGCCGCGGGGCGGAGCAAAGTCTAAAAAAAAAACCTTACTTACTCCTTATATCATCAGCTACCTATTGAAACCTAGCTACCTATATGAAAGTCCCGTCAAAATTGGTAGAACCGTTCCAGAAATTAAATAGACAGATAGTTAGAACCACGGAGCAAATACAAAGAGGAGATGCCCTAATGAGATTTTTGTATGAAGCAATGCGTGACAATTTGCGGGGGTGAGGGGGTGTTAGTTTACACTTTTCAATCTACCAGACAATAGCAAAACTACTTGCATCGTTGTACGAGTATATTGCTATGTAGTTTAGCTAGCTGACACTAGTGTGGACGTACTCAGAATTTCAAGGAGTAGTTTTTTCAAGGTCAATTTTGTAAGCATCTTGAACAAAAAACAACATTAATAACGTAAATAATTTTGCAAAAGTGAACTTTTTTTTTCTAATAAATAACCCTAAATAAAATATTGTTCAATATGTTTGGTTTACACATGGGTTATGTAATACAAAAATTAATATATGTAGTGCAAATCATTTTATTTAAAAAATAAATAAATTTAAATTTTACTAGCTGCCCCGGCAAACGTCGATTTGCCATAAAAAAATTTAAGGATGGGTGACTCTTACCATTTAGGAGGATGAAAAATAGATGTTGGCCGATTCTCAGACCTACTCAATATGCTCACAAAGTTTCATGAGAATCGGTCAAGCCCACGAAGCAAATACAAAGAGGAGATGGCATAAGCGCATCACCCCCGTGACAAAATACTGACTCCGACGTCATCGCAGTTGACGCAACTTGCAAATTATACTATTAACGTCAATGTTCTAGAACTGCATCGAAAAATCGTAATACTTGAATATTCTCGGTACAATCAAGTAAAAATATGAAGTGCTGTGTTATATCTTGTACAAATATCTCGGATAGACGTTCTGGTACCTCATATTTCTTTTATAAGTTATTTTTTTAGCTAATTTTTTAAAAAGTTCTAGAAAAATCTCTTAGTGTTTTATTGAAATGTTATTATATTTACTCGCCACTAGATGGCAAAACTTTGTGTTACTGGAAATAAAAATACAATGGTACGTTGAGCCGAATATTAATAAAACATACCATAAGAAGATACGGAAATGAGTTCTACATTCTTACCTAATGAATTTTTATACATCATGGTATTTTTTTTGTATTTTTCTTAATTATATTGTGAACAGACTGACATCTATCGCATCTATTCTAAAATAAAAAGACAGGGTCGTATTTAGAATCCAAATATTTTATCAAGTTACTACTATATTAATCTTGCATTGAAAGTTGTTACTTTCAATATTGAAAAAAAAAAGAAATTTTACTTATGCTGATGATTTGACGGTTTTTTTTTAATTCATTAAAATAATACAATGTACCAGTATACAGGTAATGTTCTAAATTTTCATCTAAAGATAGTATTGAAGAGCAATGGATCAAAAAAATAATAGGCAAAACTGGACTCCTACAAAATACACCAATATTTGTTCTTCCCGTTGTTATGATAGTGATTCATTTCAAGGAAAAATCATAAAAAATCGAAAAAGGAACTTATTATCTAAACCCAAATTACGCAAGATTAAAAGTGATTAGATGTGGATATTAGAGGCAACATTGGTATGACCATTCAATTCAGATTTAGATTAGTTGATTTTCTAAGATTGGCGTTATTTAAGCATTCCAATTCCGAAGTGAAATAAAATATAAAATTTATTTATTTTTTAAATAAAAAGATTTGCACAACATATATTAATTTTTGTTCTACATAATCCACGTGTAAACCAAACATATTTAACAATGTTTTATTTAGGGTTATTTATTAGAAAAAAAAGTTAACTTTTGCAAAATTATTTACGAATGATGTTTTTTGTTCAAGATGCTTACAAAATCGACCTTGAAAAAACTACTCCTTGAAATTCTGAGTACGTCCACACTAGTGTCAGCTAGCTAAACTACATAGCAATATACTCGTTCAACGATGCAAGAAGTTTTGCTATTGTCTGGTAGATGGAAAAGTGTAAACTAACACCCCCTCACCCCCGCAAATTGTCACGCATTGCTTCATACAAAAATCTCATTAGGGCATCTCCTCTTTGTATTTGCTCCATGGTCAAGCCGTTTCGGAGGAGTATGGCAACGAAAACTGTGACACGAGAATTTTATATTTTAGATTTCACTTCGGAATTGGAATGCTTAAATAACGCCAATCTTAGAAAATCAACTAATCTAAATCTGAATTGAATGGTCATACCAATGTTGCCTCTAATATCCACATCTAATCACTTTTAATCTTGCCTAATTTGGGTTTAGATAATAAATTACTTTTTCGGTTTTTTATGATTTTTCCTTGAAATTAATCACTATCGTTTCGAATCACAACGGGAAGAACAAATATTGGTGTATTTTGTAGGAGTCCAGTTTTGCCTATTATTTTTTTGATCCATTGCTCTTCAATACTATCTTTAGATGAAAATTTAGAACATTACCTGTATACTGGTACATTGTATTATTTTAATGAATTTAAAAAAACCCGTCAAATCATCAGCATAAGTAAAATTTCTTTTTCTTTTCAATATTTTAAGTAACAACTTTCAATGCAAGATTAATATAGTCGTAACTTGATAAAATATTTGGATTCTAAATACGACCCTGTCTTTTTATTTTAGAATAGATGTCGATAGATGTCAGTCTGTTCACAATATTATTAAGAAAAATACAAAAAAAAATACCATGATGTATAAAAATTCATTAGGTAAGAATGTAGAACTGATTTCCGTATCTTCTTATGGTATGTTTTATTAATATTCAGGTCAACATACCATTGTATTTTTATTTCCAGTAACACAAAGTTTTGCCATCTAGTGGCGAGTAAATATAATAACATTTCAATAAAACACTAAGAGATTTTTCTAGAACTTTTAAAAAAATTAGCTATAAAATTACTTATAAAAGAGATATGATGCCACTCATGGTACCAGAACGTCTATCTGAGTTATTGGTACAAGATATAACACAGCACTTCATCTTTTTACTTGATTGTACCGAGAACATTCAAGTATTACGATTTTTCGATGCAGTTCTAGAACATTGACGTTAATAGTATAATTTGCAAGTTGCGTCAACTGCGATGACGTCGGGGGCGGTATTTTGTTACGGGGGTGATGCGCTTATGCCATCTCCTCTCTGTATTTGCTTCGTGGTTAGAACATAATACGCTTTCACATAACAGCTACACGATATGTTACAGAGATATTTAAAGAATTTACGTTTTACACGATAATCGAGGGGTTTTTACTTATGATTTCGTCGATATTAAAATAAATTTCATGATCTTCCGCGATTCAACTGACCCTTTAGTATAGAAACTGCCTCCTTGCTAAGCCACACGGGGTAGAGCACGTCGTCGTGCAAGATGCTCTCGAACAGATCGTCCTCGTTGTCGGCCTCGAAGGGAGGCTGCCCCGCCAGCATCTCGTACAGCAGCACGCCCAGCGCCCACCAGTCCACCGACGGACCGTACTCTAACTCCTGCAGGATCTGCACAACGGACACCATGCACACATCCCATATGATCGATTGTTAAAACAAAACATCATTCGAATAGTGACGAAACTACTACTTTTAAATATGTACATTTTTTTTAACAATAGTTTGTTCTTGTAATTACCTCAGGTGCTATGTAATCTGGCGTCCCGCAAAACGTAGTGGTCGTTGCTCCTTCTGCAACAAACAAATTTTATGTATTCTACTAGTTCCGTGAAATTCTGAGTGGCCAAGGTCCAGCCGTCATAGGCGTGCACGAGAATTGGTCAAACGTAATGGTTAATGAAATTCATTACAACTATCACTTGAGATTATGTTGAGACATGATAAAATCACTGGGAGCAAAACTTTTCTAAATAAGTGAATTATCAAATATTAATCATAATAAGATTAGTACATACCCAGAATTCCTTCCTTGCACATGCCAAAATCAGCAAGCTTACAATGTCCGTCGCTGTCTAGTAAGATGTTGTCTAGCTTTAAATCCCGGTAGATGACGCCGTGCGAGTGCAAGAACTGTAGGGCTAGTGTTACTTCTGCTGCGTAGAAACTGAAAATATGTGACTTCATTAATACGACTTTCATTTTTAAATAGAACGGGGTGTATTATGAAATACATTTGATTTTTCTTGACGCGAGCAAAACGCTCAGTCGGTCAGTGAATGAATGAATGAGTGAGTGAGTGAGTGAGTGAGTGCTCACCGCGCCCGCGGCTCGTCGAACTTGCGCGCGCGCTGGATCTGGAACATGAGGTCGCCGCCGTCCACGTACTCCATGACGAAGAAGAGGCGGTCGCGCGTCTGGAAGGCGGAGTGCAGCGCCGTGAGGAAGGGGTGGCGCGCCGCCAGCGCCAGCACGCGCCGCTCCGTCAGCGTGCACTCCACGTCGTCGTCCTGGATGATCGCGTCCTTCTTCAGCACCTTCACCGCGTACACCTGACGACATACCAGACCCTCACCCTCCATTGCACGTCTCCTCTCTCCTCGTTTGACAACTTCTCTATGTTCCTAGTGAGCTAGATATTAAACCATGGTCGATTCCAAATATACAACTTCACCGAAGTAGTTGTATATTCTTCGTCCATTTTTTCAAATGATTACTAATGAATACAGAAGTTGATTGCGGAAGTTGTCTTTTTAAAGAACAATTGAAAAAACAAATGTAACGGGAGGGTAAAAAACAAATGTAGCAAAAAGGGAGGAAGTGCGAAAGCAAAGAAATATAATACAGATCGCAGAGCATGGGTAACAAACGTACATATTTAACAAGTATAAAGCTTACCTCGTCCGTCCCTTTCTTCTCAGCCAACATGACCTTCCCGAAAGAACCCTTGCCCAGCACCTTGATGAAATGGAAGTCGTCCAGCGATACCTTGTCCTGCCCGCCCACACCGAAATCGCCTCCTACATGCAACACACGCCATTAGATCACGAATAGGACATCCAAACCCAAGCCCCGAATAGCGACCGAGACAGAACAAACAGTGAAGAACGATAGAGGTGTTCGCCATTTTAAACGACGAGAGAAGTAGTACACTTGTGAAACCAGCCACCAGCTGCTAAAAGCGTGCTTGCGTTACGTGAGCTGTTAGACACTGAGACATCAAAGCGTACTTTCTTTGTTCTTGTATGTTTATAAAAATTAACATTATTTTCTGATATAACCATACGTTCACAACCGGTGAACATAATTATGAATGACATACTAAACGTTAGACACAAAAACTGAGCAATTGTTTAATGCGTTTCATTGGTGACTACGCCCTATAATTTATTGAAGATAAATATTATGAGTTTTTCAGGAATATTAAATTCCTTTACATACAATTAATGTGTAGAAAAAGCATTGCATCAGTAGTTCGTTTTTGCTATAGGATACTCTTTTACTATTAAACAAAATGAGGCTGTATGGTATTCTCCTTGACCTTGAAAATTTTTATATCATTTCTTCGACTAAGAAATTAATAAATTGTGTAAATTAGATCTGTGCTGGATAATTTGGATTATTTTGTTAACTCAAGAATTTCTTATGTTATTATACCTGATATCTACAGGTTTAACCACAAATAAACACTTCACATACTACAGAGATAAATAGTTTTCATAGTTTAGCGGTGAAACAATTATTTTCCGAAGCAATAAATAGAAAAATATACGAATATCCCATAAGTGTTTAGTAAATTATAATTTTAACTGAATCTTAGTAGCAAACGCGATATAATAGCCAACACTTCCTTCTAACGAGAAGTCTGTGTTCAGTAGCGGGCTATTAAAGACCGCCGAGGATTTGAATCTCACTTGTTAATTAAGTAATTGTTCGTTTCAATATTAGTTCATTCATATCAATATACGTTTGTTCTTTTGAAGTACCAAATTATTAGTAAACCCATGGGTTTTCCTTACTGATGCCATTGAATTATTTTCTGTCCATTGAATTTATGAATCAATATATATTAATAAAATATTTAATTTAAATATTGTCTTTTATCCTTCTATGGGTACACATTTTCCTTTGATTTAGAAGTTAGAAACACTTAAACAGTTAAAAACTATATAGGTATACTAGTATATATATCAAAACAGTAATGTTTAAAAAAAACTTTAAAAACATATTATTATCGAGAGGGATATTTCTTCTCAATACTACTTATCTTACCTACATTTTTACTACATTTCTACATTTTTACATCATTTACTACATTTACCTATATACCTACTTATCTTTCTGACTTCCGAGTAAAAAGTCTCATCATTAAACAACAATAATCCAGTATTTGTATACGTAATCTTTTTATCCGTATTTTTTGTATTATCTTTAGGTAAAAGATCCATTTGCTTATTTCCAAAGACATTTAATTTTGGCAAAGGCATAGACAACTTATCCAGTTATTAAAAGATATTAGAATAAGAAGAATGGCACAATGTATTTCAATAGCACTTTCAACAATAACTCAAAAGTGTATATTCAACATAGATTATTACTTCAGTGTGAAATTAAATTCTGCTGCCTATAAAGACGGAGTTTTTAATTAGCTTTTCGCAAAAAGAAGCGATATTAAAATAAGAGTTGAGATTTGCAGCCCCAGATTATATTAATGAGCACATTTGAAGAGAAACATCAGCCAGTGCACAATCCATATTTACAGTAATACTTACCGAGACAATTTAGTACAAACCACTTTAACCAACCACACACAAGATATAAAGCACATCGAATACACCACTAAGCAAAGCCCCACACTGTTGCCATAGATAATGTTATACATGAAGCATACGTTTAGGAACGCACCACTAATCGTATTTACTATTAAACCTAATAAACCCTAATTCCTTATTTCTTATAAAAGTAGGAATATAATTGTTTAGTTGCACTTTAATAAACAAACTACTTAACAGATTGTTAGGGATAAAAAGGACGTAGGTTAAATCTAAAATAGAAGGATTCTTCCTTTAATAATAATGTATACTCTCGATTGTCAGCACTTGATGGAACTTGTTGCAATACAGTCTAGAATCAGAGCTCATTCGTTATGGCATTATCAAAAGTTAATGACTAAATGGCTAACCTTTGTAATGCCATAAGGCGAAATCGGTTAGGTGTAAATTCAATTAAATTAATGGTATAAATACAAGTGAGTTGGATTCTAGAACGTCTTTTTAATAATAACTGATGAAACGTGTAATAACGCGAGCGAAGCCGCAGGCAACAGCTACAAAGAGAGTTTAAATATATTGATGATTTGTTTGGTGCGTCCCACGTATGCGCTTTGGTAAGGTAAAAGTTATAAACAAATGTATGGTGTGGGAGTAGGCAACGTGTCGTAGCTTGTAACAAAAAGGCAGACACCTTCGTCGCAGGTGAATATGTCGTGCAGCTCGTCCCAGTGCGAGCGCCACGCCACCTGCTGCACCTCTAGCGCTGTGTCATGGCGGGAGATGGAAAAATAAACACGACAAATAAAAAATAAACGGTCACTTCCCAACGTCTATGGGTGCCTAAAGACGTAAAGACTCAAATAAAAGTATAAATAATTCTCAAGATAAATTATAGTACATAAGCGTGGTACAAAAATAATAAAGTCTCACCACGACTTTTAATATTTTACTTAATTTTTTTATTACCTTTCTTGATAATGTTCAAGTATACTTTGCTGGTTGAAACCTTGTTCAATATTTCATTATGAAACATATCTCACCTATACATATTTGGAATCTATTATTTCAAAGCAAATCTGTGCCTACTTAATAATATGGTACATCTTTTACTTCTCAAAAATCTCTTAAAATTTCGATCAAACATGTCTTTAGATTTTAAGTTGCTTTTAGAATTTTTCTGCAGATCAAATGTAAGATTGGGGGGAAACATATTTACCAAAAACATAGTGTGTTCGGTTTAAACTTAGTAAGTAGTGTTGTGCCAAAAGCAATATCCGTGGATATTCATACATATCCATCCATAAATTAGGATTGGTAGTTTCTAGATCTGGGATTACGGATTTTAAGTTCTTTTCATTAGTTATACATTGGTATTGAGATATGATGCGTGGTTTCATCTTACTGTAAAGATAATGAAATAGTACCTTAGTTACCATCGTAATCATTTTTTTACCATGTAATAACCGTCCAAGATACGTAAAGCAGCGGCAAAATGACACATATATTTTTTCGTCAGATATCCACAGATACACAAATCCGGCACAACACCAATGGAAACGTATTCAACTATCACCGTTAAATTGTGTGTTGTTATTGGGGGACTGAATCTGAATGATGTATTCTACTCATTTTTGTTGTTTCACATTATTCACAAATCGAATTGAAACAACTGAAAAATAAACACAACGTTTATTTAAAATAAAATAATAAAAGTATAAAATAAATAATAATAAAAGATAAAAATTATAAAATAAGCATAACTGGGTATCTAACAGTGGCTACATGTCAAGCGATATTCTAATAGCCTAAGGTACGTTAACAGTATTCAGCGTGTAGACAAAATAGGTACATGCCTAACTGTTAAGGTGTTCGCTATTTGTTGCAATAAATAATAATTGACACATGGGCCCTTCATCACGTGTAATAATACTGATACATTTTCGTTTTTAAGCGTGTTTATAATAAAGAACATTTCTTTTTTAATTGTTTTTCAGCGAAGTCCAAATAATGTTGTATTTACATACCATAATAATATAGATATATCCATGTATTTCTGTAACTTAAAATGTTGATATTTGAGTATAGATATGAACTTTCAAATGTGTTTTAGCTGTATGACCTTGTGAACTGATTTATTACAAAAGAGAAGTGTGCTAATAGAAAATTACAAATATATATAATAAATAGTGTCTACACGCTGTATAAGAACAATCACAAAAGCCTACTATATCACTACTGCAAACATATAATAAAGGCACTTATTCTACATATTGCACTTACTCTTGTACTGCGAGGGGTTATCGGTTAAGTTACATATAACTTGTAATATATTTTACTTCAAACGTTACACAACTACATATAAGCTATGCCTAATGTAATTAATTAGTGATAATCCAGGAGTGGTTATTCGGTACAAAAATATAAGTAAGGTAGGGACTCTGTTCGAATATAATAAATAATCGATTTCGTATTCATTTTATCGTTAATATGTAAAGATTTATGTAGTATTCGAAACAAATATACATGAAAATACATGTATGAGAATTATACCGGTTAGTCGATATTTAAAACAAATTATTGTCCTGTTACTGAATGTAAAAAAATCTTGAATTTCTATATGACACGTTTCAGTTTTGTCATTTTTTTTTATGGACAACTATAAAATATTTATGCTGAGCAAATTTTAGATTACACAAATATTAATGATTCGGAAGGTAATAAAACTGAAAGAAATTAGATCCCACGACACAGTATCTTAGTGTTAGATCTAGGGATCAAACTCATTTGTATATTTAAAAAAAAATATTAAATTATTATTAATCTGAGTTTAGTACAATTTCATGACACACTTATCGAGTCGTTTATTTTTCACGGACAAGTTACAACATAATCGAAAGGCATGATATACAGTCGTGGTCAACTAATTAGGGACTCCCTCTATTTAAACCAAATTGTGAATTTACTTTTTATTTGCCAACGAGTCTAAACAATATTCCATATCTCTTAAATGTAAGTATAATTAGTCACTTAGTTGCCTGATTATACAAACAATAGTGGTAATTCTTTTGGTGTCATTACTAAACTAAAATTCGTTATTGGATTATATACTCTAATGTCATCTGTTTACAGTCCACTTTTCAATATCTCACATCTCAGCTTTCACCTGATTTAGTTCAATACAGACTAAAATTTGATCACAGGTAACGCTTGTTTATTAGTGAAAAAACTAAATTGCACTATAAATGTAATAATTACAAGAAATAATTACGTAAGTAAGTTAGTCGGCACGTATTTAGACGACGTCCAAGTTTAGTGCGAGATGTCAAGTTTGTGTCACACGTTACACTTTTAAAACGTTCAACACAAGAATAGAAAAAGAAAAATTATGGTTCAGTAATTTAGCTATATTTGGTTATGCAAAAGTAAATTTTACTTTTCAAGTAATAAACAAGCGTGTGTAACTGATTAACGTGTATTTGGCACGTAACTAAACACAGTGACAATTGAGATGTGAGATATTGAAAAAGGGACTGTAAACAGATGAGATTAGAGTATATAGTAATCCAATAACAAATTTTAGTGAATTTTATTTTAGTGATGACACCAAGAGAATCATCACTAATAACAACTTCTTAAACATTAAACCTTTTTACAGTATAGCTGATAGATTATCACAGTGCTATTTGTTCCAAAAAATGCTGGCGGGCCATTTAATTAGGGACACTGAAATATTACGTTCTATTAGAATCTCAATTTTTTTTTTATTTCTTCTATTGTTTGTGGTAGTTTTGGCGGTAATCTAGATTTTTAATTTTTAAGTTTTGAGAATTATTTTTAAGAACAATAGGCAAAAATAAAAGTTGCGATGCAACACTACGAAAAATTATCATGAAGTTTTTCGAGAGTGGTTAGTCATACCGAAGGATAGCAGAATATTTAAATTGTTTAAAATCAATGGTATTGTTAAGGCCGCAGTGCACCGGCGCGGGCGCACGGGACGAAGGGCGCGGGCGCCACTGCGCACTGAATCGGCGCCGGCCCCCTCCCGAGACTCACCGACAACACCGCGCGAAGCGCACGCTTCCCGTCATATTCATTCATTGTAATTTCAAAGTTAATAAAGTACGTTAAATAAGATATTATCTTCTTGGAGTCACATAATTTCTACCCCGAACAGGTATGAAGTGCAGTGCAATATTTCAGGCGCAACGAAACCAGTGCCCAGAAAAAAAATCGAGAAAAACTCCGCAAGAAGATAGGATGATAACCAGGTTAGCTAAAAAAGATTCGCTTCTAGGCTCTGTTTTATTTAAACACGAACCGAATTTTAAAAACTAAACTATTTTTCAAATGTTCCATCGCATTCGTAGCACACCGCCATCTATATTATTGATGATGCCATACTGACAACAAACAAATGTATGTTTGGGATTACCTGGAATTACCAGACTGTTAGCTTAAGAACAACAATTTTAACATTTAGTAAAATGAGATATTGGTTGGAAGGTGTAGGTGAATGATTTATGACGAAGGTGCCTCGAGTTCAAATCTCATATGGGCGTCGTCGTCTTTTTGTGAATGTTTCCTGGATATTGTGGTAAAAGGTATTCATTAAATAAGTAATACAAAATTCCACAAAACAAACAACCAATGCCACCTAGAGACGAGTTGCCGAACTAAAGAGACAAGCGTGATATTTCAAAAAAAGTCATTGAAAGTTCTGCTATTCATCGATAGATGGCAAAACTAAAAAGTATCACCACTGTCCCGTTAGGGGGGTGTTAGGTTAATTTTCGTTATGGAATTTCTGGAGTCGATCTCCACGCTCAAGGCCCGCGATAGAAGCTATGCAATAGCTTAAAAAACAAAAAAAACTAAGTGTTTGGGGCAGACGAAAAGAGCCAGTGTATCAGCAAGGACCGTTCGACACGTCTGGTAGAAGCAAGGTTGTTCGGAAGGTCCTCAGTTTCTTCAGATGGAAGGCAATACGTGCGTTATCCTGTAAAAGCGGCAATGAATCCAAAATTCACAATAAAGCAGGTGAATTATGGCGGAGGAAACATTAAAATGTGGAGTTCATTTTCTGAACGTGGAATGGGACCTGTGAGGAAAGTTCTGGGTAACTTAGACCAACATCAATACAAGGCAATATTAGAGGGAACTATACTTTCCTATACTGAGGAACATCTCCCTATTATATGGACTTTTTAGCATGATAACGATCCCAAACATACCGCCCGTTCAGTGAAGTCGTTTCTAAACAGTCAGTCGGTATCAGTGCTAGATTGGCTAGCAAATGGCCCAGACCTCAACCCAATCGACCACCTTTGGTAAGAAATCTAGAAAAAAGTTTCACTTATCGTACCACAACTTTAGATAACATAGTTAGAACTTATTTAGAGAGGCAACAATTCCCGTCGAAATATGCCAGAAAGTGATAATGGCTACGCCACATCGGTGTCAAGCGGTAATTATTAACAATGGTTTTGCTACTGGGTACTGATTTCACCCATAAAAATGTGTATGTGTGGGAGCCCTAAATGTCCAGCTACAGAATTGTACCCTAAATTGAATACATGGGTTAACCTTTGATATTAAACACTTTTTTCTATTTATTTGATCTTTTATTTACAGCTATTTATAGCATAATAATCGAACCAAATTATAAATAATAGTTAGTGAGAAATGAACAGGGCTTAATATCTATATGTACATAACCGGTTAATGGTCTCCACTCTCTAGAATGTCCGTATTTAGTTGACCACGATTGTACGCTTTGGAGGCTAGTAGTAAAGGGGTTGGTCGTCGTCAATGTAAGGGATGGGCAAGTGTGTGGGGTTACCTTTGTCGAGGCGCGCGTCGTCGGGCTGCGGCGCGCCCGCCTCGCCGCCCTCGCCCGCCTCGCCCCCCTCGCCCGCCTCACCCGCCTCGCCCGCCTCCAGCGCCGCGCTCAGGTACTGCGCACAACACAACAACACTATGTACTTACGGACAGCACATCCACTCAACGATCACGACTTAAGAGTACACATTTGTTATCTTTAAACAATTTAATTAGACTAATTCTTTAAGTTAATACATGGTTTTAATCGCTTTTACCGACAGAGACCACTTAATACGCAATTCAACTACACCCCTTTTTTGAACCGACTCAAAACCGCACTCCGTGTCGGATACTAGGAGCCCGATAAGCCAGATGCAACCTCGAAAGAAAATCTGTTAACCTCATGTACCACGGGGCACCTCATTTCATCATCTCAAGTCTTCTTCAAACATTTTGGTAAACATTTTGGTGTAGGCCTCCTTCAACCCCCTCCACTTGTTATCACCCTAGTTTCGGCTCCGTAGGTAAGGAGGGGTAAGACACACTGGTCGTATATACGTGCTTTCTGACTGCTGGTGAGATTCATTCGAAAAAAAAGTCATGTTTGCAAATTCAACCCAGCCAAGACGCACCGCTAATTTCTGTTTCATGGTTGTCTTTTCTTTCTCTTTCCAATAGAGCTACATTTATTGTAATCGCCGCTGTGTTTTCAGTGGTCATGACTTTGGTCTTAAATAAGTTAATTTCAAGGCCAACACTAAGGGAAGCATCATGTAGTTCTTGAATCATTGTCTGGAGCTCTTCTGTCACCATCAGAGTCACCAGCGAATAACTATATCATCCGCGAATCGGAGATTGGATAGTCGTGTGCCCGCTATTGAAAGCTCTTTGTTTACCCAGTCAATTTTCTTAAACACGTCCTCCAGCACCAGAGTAAACAGTTTGGGTGAGATAGTGTCCCCCTGCCTGACGCCCCTCTGGACCTTAACCGGCTCAGCGTGATGAGGAATGGCTGCCTTCAATGTCGCACTTTTGTATATGCTATCACTGACGAAATATATACTATAGACTTTTCCTTCACTACGAGAGACCTGTACGCGGATTCATAGTAAGCTTAATGTTCCCTAGATGTCACTAAGTGCATCAAATCGTGAATTTGAATGATATTTTCCGACCTACGTCAAAGTACGAACCCGACAGTCAACTGACAAGTTTATTGTCATGCAAAATGTACCACTAGATGTCGTTTTCCAAATAATTATATTAGTAATTTATGTGATATTTTATTAAATCGTCATGGAGCCATCTATACACACAAACAAATAAAATTGAAATGTCTATTTATAATTTCAAATAAACAGCATCGTAATAAATGCTTCTTAGTAAATACGGTACATAAATATTTTTTTTAAATTAATTTTTGAATGAAACTTTTTAAATTTTCACGTAAAACTTTCTATGTAGGGTTTTCAATTGGCTTAAGTAAGGACTGAGAAAATAAATTTAGAATTTCTATTTAGGGGGTAAAATAGGGGTTTGGAGCTTCTATGCAACTTTTTATTTCTTCAATGGATTCAAAGGGAAATAAAAATCTATGAAATAATAAAAAAGTTGTAAGTCTTGTAACTTTTGATTATACAAATTTGCATACTAAAATAAAAAAAAAACAAAAAACATCAAAAATAATCTGTTATTGACAATAAAGCAAAATTATGTCCTTCAATTTTATAGAGGACAATAATGTACACAAAAATCCGCGATACCATAATTATCTCTAACTTTTAAAGATATGTTACAATAGCCGCTTCATTGTGTTAAGATAATCAAAATTTGTTGGAAAAATCCATATTATTCAGTGATGAAAGCTCAGTAGGCTGAAGCCTAGGGCGGCTCATTTTAGGGGGCAGCATATTTAAAGATTTGAAAAAACTACATTACTGTAATAACAATGGAGAAAATAAGTCTTGGCAGTTTAAGAAAACGAAATAATGTATTAATACTACTATTTGAGAAAGTCTATATGCTTGTTAAAATACATCTTTGTAAATGTCTGTTTATAAAACATCTCAATATCAGTTAAATATTACTAGTTAAATTACTAATTTTAACTATTTTTTTCTTGATTAGATTGGTGGGATGGCATGATTTGCTAGAATGCACCGCGGCGTCCGTTTCAGGGGGTGGCGGCAAATTGGGTTGAAGTAGAAATTTTCATACTTGGTCCTTTCGGCCGCCTCTTTCTGTGCAATGTTATCTTCGCAGAAGGTAAAACTCTGTTGCTATCTACTATGGAGCATAACATGGTTGGCAGCGAGAGATACTCTCCCATAACTGCATTCTATATCCAACGCTGCGATGCTCAAGTAATGGCACAGCGAATCGGCTCAATACAGCAGAAAGGATTCAACTCATTTCTAGTAACCCGCGACATCTAGTGTGTCCGTTCGCACTCCCCTTTCGCTTCCCCTGGTTGGCCTTCTCGGGTATTTTTGCTGGCCTGGCCCCCCTAACTGCCAGCTGGGCTGCTGAGCCCACCTTAGCAGCGGCCGCGTAGGTTACCTCGTTTGAGTGACACGCCCAGTCTTTGGAGGTTGGCCTATTTTTTTTTGCTTTTATTATTTCAACAGCGAATCAACTAAAGCATCGACTACTGAGGTACGAACTAAAACTTCGTTCCACCCTGGTGTCCCTTGAGACCTCTCAAGTTTTTTAAATAGATCAGGGCAAAAACCTGGCAAACAATCGGATTTTGCTTGCCACTTTCGGAGTTTCGGATTGTGTTTGGAACGGCAAGTACTACACCTTGCCGCCTTAGGAAAAAATAAGCTTTATATTTGTATAATAATGACAAGCTAAATTTATTTTCATCTTCTTCGTAACCATGATGTTCGTAGCTGCATCAATGCCAATGCTCTAGAAACCTTTTCTGAACTTTTAGTTTTCAAAATGCTGTCATCAGATTTTATTTTTTGTCGTAATTGAAATAATAAGATAAAAATTTGTTGGAAAAATAATGTAAGTAATAGAGCCACGCTGATTTCATTACTTTTGGGCCGGCTCGACCGAGGCGGTACTACACTCGCACAGAAGATCAACGTAAAATGACAGCGTTCGAGCTGTCGTTGGTGAGTGCGAGACCGGAGGCCCAACAATGCAAAAGCATATCAAGGTCACCATTCTGCATTGTCTGCATTTGCAATGAGTATGGTGACCACCACTCTTGGATTCTGCTTTTGCTTTCCATCAGGCAGTGTAGAGTCATTTTGGCAGGCCCAAAAATAAAATAAAAATCTTTAAAGTGTATAACAAATAATATTTTTTTGTCGATCTCCTGACTGATTTAATGTGATTTTAATATTACCTGTTGTACAAATTAAAATATGTATTAGAAGTAGAGATTATACTTTTCAGTTTGATCATTTTATTAAAATTACATTTAATGACCTAAAATTGATGGATTATGCCTTATCAGGCAGGCAATTAAATCGCTCAACGTTATTATCTACACCATATACGTGATCGAATAGAATATATTTAAATTAGGGGGCTTCCATTAATTACGTAAGGTATTTTATATAAATATATTAACTCTTTACAAATCTCACTTAGGTGGGAAGTGGGGGGGGGAGGTTATTTGGCAAATATGACGTAATTTTGTGAAAAATTATTTCTAGAATAAAATATGGACAAATTTGACATAATAGTGCTTGTCGTACTCGTTCGAACTCTGCAGAGTAGCGAAGTAGCACTCGATTTTGCTTTGCTAGTCTTCAATAATAGAACAATCAAAGTAATAGAACAACTTCAATAATTCAACACGTTTACAGCCTAAATATAAATTTGAAGAATCTCGCGTGAGCGGACGGTGGAGGGAGTTGACGAAAATCTTACGATATCTCACCAAGGCGGGACGGGGGATCGAAAAATTCTCAAAAATGCCTCACGTAATTAATGGACGCCTCTTTAAGATGTTTCTTTGAAATTATTTGTTACTTGTTTACTTATTCTTCGTAAGACAACCAACCATTTGACATTTCAAAATCTGACGTAATTATAGCCACTAGGTGGCGCTATCATCGCGCATCCAGCGAATTTAGTATTTTGTATGTCATAACAATAACTTATAAATGTGACATCTAGCGTAGTAAATAGGTCATTATTTTCAAGTTTATTTAAATCGATTGTAACGACATCTCCTAATAGCCCAGTCATATTAGGTAAAAAAAGGGGTCAACCTCGGAATGAAAGATAATAAGCTGCAAATTGGTATGAACCTTTGTTTTGTCATTCTAAATGTTGTCTCAAAAGTCACAATCGTTATCGTGTCCGCGTCTCAAGATATTCAAGGTCAAAGGTCACAAAAATCGGTTTTTCGCGAATATCTGGCTTCCTATCGGTTAAATGAGATTTGCATTTATTATAAAAGTTGTAGGCTATAAAATTCCCTACAACTTTTGTTTAAACTTTTTTTTCATACGACTTTTTGAAGGTAGACCGCGAAGAGTGCACATCGTACAGTCATATACGGCCTAATGCAAGGTCAAGCGTGAGTTATGGTTATCAGTACGTTATAAAGTCAATTATTTACTTGGAAATTATAATTATTAAACAATGCCTATTATTTATGTACTAACTATTAATTATTTATATTTAATTAAAGTAAGTAACTTGATTATTTATATATAATTATTCATATTTAACTATTTAAGTATAAAATATTATTAATTCTGGATTATATATTTTAGTTTTATTTTAAGTTAAAATGATAGTAAGAGTATATATTTTACACATATTTTTATTTATTATTAAATACGGCATAATATACATTTATCAAAATGTGAGTTCAAATATCAAAAGTATCTTTGTTGATTTTAATTGTAATGAAATTGGAAATGGAAGCTAATTATCTTCTTCTTCTTCGTCGTCTTCTTCTTCTTGTCAACACTTCTGTCAACACTTCCACCAACAAGTGTAGCAGCTCATCAACACATAAAACGTGTCTACTACCAGATTCAAACGTGGTTAGGGAAGGACTTAGAACCTCAAGAATGGGGCTGGATGCTTGAAAATGAAATCCTGGAGCCCATACGAACGTTATTACCTCCAGCACCAGCCGAACTACTAAACGTAATATTTTGCAATTGCAAAAATGGTTGTGGTTCCCGCTGTGGATGCAGAAAATCAGGGCTACAATGTTCTTTAGCTTGCGGCCAGTGCAACGGACAAGCTTGCCTCAACGCTTCACTGTATCCAAGTAATCCCGATGAAGAAAATACATATGATCCCGATATTCTGGAAGGTTTGGAGATGAACATGACAGATAATGAGGATGATGACAATGAATCGAACATTTTTGAGCGACAAGAAGAAGAAGACGACGAAGAAGAAGAAGATAATTAGCTTCCATTTCCAATTTCATTACAATTAAAATCAACAAAGATACTTTTGATATTTGAACTCACATTTTGATAAATGTATATTATGCCGTATTTAATAATAAATAAAAATATGTGTAAAATATATACTCTTACTATCATTTTAACTTAAAATAAAACTAAAATATATAATCCAGAATTAATAATATTTTATACTTAAATAGTTAAATATGAATAATTATATATAAATAATCAAGTTACTTACTTTAATTAAATATAAATAATTAATAGTTAGTACATAAATAATAGGCATTGTTTAATAATTATAATTTCCAAGTAAATAATTGACTTTATAACGTACTGATAACCATAACTCACGCTTGACCTTGCATTAGGCCGTATATGACTGTACGATGTGCACTCTTCGCGCTCTACCTTCAAAAAGTCGTATGAAAAAAAAGTTTAAACAAAAGTTGTAGGGAATTTTATAGCCTACAACTTTTATAATAAATGCAAATCTCATTTAACCGATAGGAAGCCAGATATTCGCGAAAAACCGATTTTTGTGACCTTTGACCTTGAATATCTTGAGACGCGGACACGTTAACGATTGTGACTTTTGAGACAACATTTAGAATGACAAAACAAAGGTTCATACCAATTTGCAGCTTATTATCTTTCATTCCGAGGTGAAAGCCCTAATATGACTGGGCTATAAACATAGGTGATAACTTGTACTTACGCAATTGAAAATCATTTTTTTAAAACAAGCATTAGAAAGCAAGATTTATATTCGTAAAATAAAAATATAGTTCCTAGAATTGAAGCATGTAAATAAAATATTGTTAAACTTTGTTAAACGGTTTTTTATATCTTATTTTGTAGCGCCATCTAGATTTAACGGATCTTTTCTAGCTGTTTCTGGTGTACAGTATTGGCCAAGGGAGGGTCGGTCTATTAGTATATTGTGTCATTGATGCTATCTAAGATATTGGCGTAACGGCTATCTATTCGGGCATGACGAAAAGCTTCCGAGACAGCCCACGTTTCGACACTGGCAAAGGCTTCTTATAGTCTACGAAAGCGAGCCACATCGGGATTTGGTACTCTATGCTTTTCTCCATGAGTATCGTCATGGTCAGAATATGGTCGTTGTACTGTACCCTTGTCTAAGTCCAGCTTGCTCTCTAGGCTGATAAGTCTTGTAAGGCGATTGGTTAGTACCTCAGAAAAAAGTTTGTAAGTTTGTGAGAGGAAACTGATCGGCCTGTAGTTGTTCAGGTCAGCTTTACACCTTTTCTTGTAAAGTAGAATTAGTTTAATTTTCCCAGTTCTTTGGTATTTTTCCTTAAAGTATACACTTGTTAAATAAATCCAGGTGAGATCCAGGTCCATTTTCTTTCAGGCCTTTTTTCAAAGAAGGAACTCATGGAATAATTTGTTTGATTAAAAGAAATCTGCCAGCATTTCTCCTCGAGAGTTTCTATCTCCATAACCATGAAGACTCATAAATAACTCTGACGTGTCCTGCTGTTTCCCAATCTTGGGGTTAAAATTTCCGATGACCATTGTGTACGTAGCTTTACCTGAAGTCATTGCTTTTGAAGTTGATTCTATAGCCAATATTTTTTGGTCTAGGCGTTTATGTATCAGTATACCTATTCCATGCTCTTTTCTCCCATCATCCCTGCGTTTGTGAAGAGGTATGTCCCGATTGTAATTTAATACATGTCTCTTCCGGTTTTTCAACCTCACACAGGCCAATAACGTCCCATTTAATAGTCGCTAGTTCGTGTATCAATTCCTCCGTTTTGTGATTTGTACAAAGCCGTCACAAGCATGTCATCCACAGGTGATGGCGACACTACCTTTCAACTCCCTTCCCTGACGCTATACGTAGAGAAAAGTAAAGCTAACACGTACGTCAGGGAATCATCAACATTCAACCAATCGCAAGGGTTCTACTATGTTAAAAAAGAAACGAAATAATTATCTCTGTAGCAAGTAGCAACCTTAAACATCAACCCACTTGTAGTTCCTGACTAGAACGTAAAACGACCCAGAGCAGGAATGAATATATGTCAATTTGAGATTAAAATATCAATCTTTTGACACCTTGTTCATAAAACCAATTTCCCTAAACAATAATGGCACACTTCAATATTACAATCTAAAGAAAGTTAATATACTTGTTAAAACGATATCATTTATGTTTATTCTTATCTGACATTGTTGTGAACACACTAACAGATAATAGAATAACAGTAATTCAACTTAACACAAAGTACACTGTCGCCTCAAAATGAGATATTTGGAACTCTTCGTATATTGTACAAAAGTCTAACATTTCACATTTAGAAGAGCTAACGAGCTAATACGAAGACCCAGATAACTACCAAAGCTTCTGAAATTTTGTATGAGATAAGCCCGATCTATACGTTTATACCGATCGGGTTGCTGTGTGAACATATTGCAGAGAGAGTATATTAGATATTGTTAAGTGCATTTTTTAAATGTATATATATACCTGTGATCATGCCTGGAGGGCAACTGCCCAACGGTAAATGTTGGGATGTTGTATTTATGCTAATCAGCGCGAGAACTTCTATTGCGCGATTTAGAATTGGCACTTTCTTTGTTTCCTTCCTTACTCTGTACTGTACGAATAGGATTCGTATGATAACAATTTCCAAGAGACACAATTTTCAAAAGAAAATGGATTTGGCAAATTACGTACACATAATTATTCTGTAAATTAGTGTCCCTTTACTCTACAATATTTTGTTCAAACATTTAGTTTTATACTAAATTAGTATGAAAGTAGTATAGATACCTTAGAAGCTCTGGGTCGCGGGTTCTTGTCGGGCGAGATGCCCATCTCGTTGAGTATCTCGGCCATCATCTTGGTGTTGATGCCGCAGTTGTTCGCCACGTTCTTGTGACATCGCTTGTGCACGTTCATCGAACACACTGCAATTGTACATGTTAAGATACACAACTACATAATATTCAGTCGTCTTCAAGTTACAAATGAACCAGAGTTGAATTGAGATATATACAACCTCCTAGAGCTCGTTCAATGTTTAAAACTTACATTAGAATTATACAGTTTATTAGTGTAGTGATGTCCAAAGCTTTAAAATCTGCCCCCTAAGCAAATTTGCAAGCGTTCTTCGTGCAACATTCATTAACGCCTACATTTTCGTGTGTCATTGGCTAATCTTAGACAAAGTATTAGCCAATGCGCCAAACGCTTACAACTTGGCTGGGGGTGTGTATTAGCGGAGCGAGAGTAGTCGTGGTCGTAGTCGTGGTCGTACCTTCGCACTGCAGGCCCTGCTTGATGAGTCCGTAGAGCAGGGAGCCGCAGTGGTCGCAGAAGGTGAAGCGCTTGTACGAGTGCACCACGAAGCGATGCGGCACGTTCACGCTGAAGCGCTGCCCGCCCGACACGCCCACGCCCGCTTGTTGCTGCCAGACATTCCGGTCATTATGTACTTCAGCTTCAAATGTATCCAAGCATACAGATACAAATATTTGTTACGATTCTTCAATTTATATTTTATTTATATGAATGCAGATCTCAGGTTTTTTTTTGTTAGTGCAGCATAGTGATCCAGCCTTCCACCTTTTACCGAAAATAACGCGATCACTTATTAAAAAGTTGTGACCGCGGCCAATGCAACCTGGTCGAAACGTCAGGCGAATCAGAGGTATGTAATACCTTTTAATAAATGACCGCGTTCATTCCCGTAACAAAATAATTGTTAACATGTCTTCTAGTACAAAGTAAGATCATTTTAAAAGATGTTTGGTTTTCTAAAACTAAAAATATGGATAAAAAGCCATTCCAATTTCCTAAAAGATGCAAAAAAGACGTTACACACCAAACATTAAAGTAAATTCAAACAACAAAGTTTCTAACGACGTATCTACAAGTAGGGTCAGTAAAAAAATAAGTATGAATGTAAGGGACACTCTTACCTTACTTGCCTCTTCCTTCATACCGGGGCACTTGGTCACGACCAACGAGTGGCAGCGCTTATGGACCACGCATGTACACACTGCAAGATAAAACAAACACATTTAAACAACTATCACACCTGACAACAAATGGATTAAGTTCAATATTGAATGTCAATAGAGTTTCAATGCGCTATTATAAGGTAAATATATTAAGAATAGAGGGCGTCCTTCCAAAAATTGGATTCGATGACCGAACCCAATAATGGAGTACCGTAACCGTGTTCGTCGACTTGTCGAGTTCGGTTATCTGGATCGTGAATCCCCAAAACTTTTGTTGTGTAGTTTTTCGAATATTATAAACAAATATTTATTTTTATAAGCAATACTTTTCGTCAACACATTCTAGCACTTAAATGCATTATTAAATGGTTTTTTTGAGCTCCATTTCTCATCACCATATCTTCATTCAATAGCTAGTAATGTAATAGGACTTGATACGTTGGTAAATCTTACCTTGGCATTGGTAGCCTTGTTTCCCCAAGCCCCTGAAATAAAGTAAACATACTATATACTAACGTTTTCTAGCGTATAAATAGCTAAGTAACTGACGGGGACAGAACGGATACTAATATTGAAAGGGATACATAGTAAGCGAGAAACCGTGCATTAATTTAGTATTTCTTAAAATCCCTTATAGATGGAAAACTTTACAAATCGTACAAAAACGCCAAGTTTTCATGAAGAAAAGTAATAATAACTGGACAAGTTGTTTGACTGCCTCGTTGGTCTTGCGGTTGGCGTATGCGACTGCTAATCGTGGTCTCGGGTTCGATTCCCGGGTCGGACCAAATGTTTGTATGATCTACAAATATTTGTTTCGGAGTTTGGGTGTATTCTATGTATAATATGTATATACAAAAAAAAAGTATTTATGTATTTGTATTTAGTTGTCTAGTACCCATAACACAAGCTCTGCTTAGCTTGGGACTAGATGGCGTTGTGTGATAGACGTTCGAAATATTTATTAATTTATTTATTTAAAAGTTATATTCAGTCACGTGAGCAGGACGAGAAGAACATACAGAGGAGTTAACAGGTCTAAGTTTACTGCTCATCATCACCATTATTACTATTATTGCAAAATTTTATTTGGGGTTATCTTAATGTTTAAAAATTGTGAAATACTTTGGCTAGTTTCTTTTACGGTCATATGCCTGCTTTACTCCGACTCGTCTCTAGAATGTAATCATGTTCATATGAAGTAAAAGGACAAGGTGAAGTGTAATAAAGAAAACGTATTTAAGAGTTATTGAGAGAAGAGAGATACTGCAAGTCCCGAATGAAATGAGAGAAATAATGTGTAGTGTAGAAGTTGAAAGATTGCGAGATCGTGTGATCCAATGAGGTCTGCAGTAAGGCGGAGTGGCGACCGCGGTGGACTCACCAGATGAACTCCCGGCAGTGGCTGCAGAAGGTGGGCTGTCGCAGGAAGGTGGCCATGAACTTGTGTCCGTTGACCTGGTGCACGCGGCGGCGCATGGCCCCGCGGCGGCGCGCGAAGCCCGCGCCCTCCTTGAACTCGCGCCCGCCCGCGCCCCCCGCACCGCCCGCGCCCGCCGCCCCGCCCGCGCCCTTGCCGCCCCGCGCGCCGCCCGCCAGCGCGCTCACCGCCCCGCGCGCCGCCTCCACGCCCGCTACACCGACCACCACACCGACTCTTTACTGATTATATCATATAGCCTTTGCTGCCTCGAGAACATGTGCGGCTTTACTTTTATCGACGTCTTCGACAAAAAATATAGTTATATCTATCCCAATACCTAAAGCTAAAGAGTTTCTTTGTTTATTTGAACGCGCTAATCTCGGGTACTGGTCCGATTTGAAAAATTCTTTCAGTGTTAAATGGCCCATCTATCGAGGAAGGCTATATGCTATATATCATCACGCTGAGACCCACAGGAGTGGAGCACCGATGAAGAATGTTACGAAAACGGGGGGAAATTTTCACGCTGCGGGCAATAGAAAACGCAAACGAGATTGCGTGGGTCGGCTAGTCATACAATATAATCAAAAATTTTAATTTTATCACGAACAGACAGAAACACAAACGCGGTGAAGGACTTTGTTTAATAATATGTACTGGTTATAGCAATTACAACACATATCAAACGAGACATTATTTTTTGGAATAAGTATGGTTCAGTACTGATTGGTACCCTTTCGTAATCACATATAATATATATTGTAAGTAAAATTAACACAAAGTTAACTTTTAAACAATTAGACCTAAACAAATACAACGATAAACGGTTTTATTTCACTTTTAAAGCGATAGCGATAGATAATTCTTTTAAAAACAGTCGCTCGTGATTCGAAAATGTCGACTTTACAATCGTTAATTTCCGTAATTAATTTTAATGACGATAATTCTATATATTTCTATATTCAGTTTGTACGGTCGCCTAGTGAGGTTGAAATTAAAAAGTGTGAAGTTTAAGCATTACTGCATCATGTCTTACATAATCCTGGAAGATAAGAAACTAAATTAAAAACACGAAAATTATAGACATAGATGAATGCTCTTACATAACAATATGTACACATTAGAATACATAGAAAAAACAGTTCAATGGGCGGCCTCATTGCACTGTAGTTTTTGTCTTGTTATTTACCTACATGACCACGTATTGATTTACCTAAAACAACTATCATATGATTATCTCTTTCGTATCATAAGCATTCTTTACTAAAATTAGTCAGTCTACCACAAATTTGAGTTGACATAAAAAAAAACAAAGTAAACAAAACTAAATTAGTTTAGCTTTAAACAAATACAAGTTTATCGTAGTGTCCGTGTGATGTTACATTACAACTATTTATATTCATAAGCAGTGTCACTAACCTTGAGAATTCCATTTCAGATCAATTTTGAGATGCAGTTTCCCCTGAGGTTCTAAGTCAACCTGGAAATGGAACACAAAATCATTCACCGCTTCGATGATAATCAGCGAGGTTATTCTCCAGACTTAAAGGGATATGTTATAACCATGTCTCATATTCTAACAAAACATATGATTATCTAAAAATATTTTTAAACTAAAGGATCCAAGATAGGCATGTTTCAAACACACATAAACTAAATAAAAACACCAAATGACCTGCTGTATGACTGCCATTTCTCTCGCGTCTAGCAAGGAGAGCAGTTCATATGGACTGAATTAAGAGATATAAAAATGCTGTCACTCTACCTACGAATCATTATATACTACAAATAAGAATGTCAGCGTGGGTTTTATTAAAATACCAGAGAAGCATACGGTACACTCTATGGTAAGCAGATTCCAAAAGTCTAAGAAATCTCTTAAAACTCTGTATAAGTAATGATTGGCGAGATAAATAACCAAAAGATAATTTTACAAGGCTAGTGCACAAAAACTCCATATTACGACTATGTAATAACATAAAACGACGTATTCTACTTGGATCTACTAGAAAATACTGAAGATTTCTTATAGACTTATAAGAAATTTCTTTGAGCCAACTCTGTCGTCAAATTCTTTTTAAGTTGACGCTTCAGTATCAGTACCTATCTAGATATTTTTTTATAAATATTTTGGACATCTAACACACAACGCCATCTAGTCCCAAGCTAAGTAGAGCTTGTGTTATGGGTACTAGACAACTGATACAAATACATATATCCTTCTTTTTTGTAAATACATAAATATTATACGTGGAAAACACCCAAACTCCGAAACAATATATTTATAGAACATACAAACAGTTGGTCCGACCCGGGAATCGAACCCGAGACCTCATGATCAGCAGTCACACACACCAACCGCGAGGCCAACGAGGCAGTAAATTTTAGGTCTCTAGTACGAAAGAACAAGGATTTTATACAGCACTGGTGCGAAATCTATATCTGCCATTAGTTTCTCTTCTCTTTCTCTTTACGGTACATTTTTTCTATTTATTCAACACTGCGTCTCCGTAGCCGTGGTTATCATCAGAAAAAAGCTCTATTACCATGTACCAAAATAAATAACCTTTTCATCCCCCCTCTCGGAAAGAGTATTTTTTGCCCTTCGATAGCTGAGTGCAAATGCCCTATCAAATTTAGAACATCGTGTGTAAGTAACTAAGTCACTAAGTTTGTGAATTCAAAACATCATTAAACCTATTTACTTCTACCTCCATGGTGCCAAATTAACATACCTAAAACCTTTTTTATTTTGTTGAAACTCAGACTGACGGAATCTTCTTGGTGTACTTATTTTTTAATATGCTTTGCTCGCGCCATTTTCTTTTCACGTCATTTAGTTATTTCCTCGCCGAGGTGGGATGAAAGGTTACGTGTTGCACTCGAGTGCAAAGATTTTTCACCTTATGTTCTTTTGATTCCCTCGCCGACGCTCAGGATTCTAATTTGCGAATCACTCGCTGCGCTCGTGATCCAATTTTAGAATCCTTCGCTTGCTCGGTCATTAACATTGAGCACGCAGTTAAAAAGCAACTTTGCTCTCTTGTATAACAAATAAGTATTAAAAATACCGTACCTCCAAACAAAAAATATCCAAAAGGAAAAATGAAATAATAAAGAGGAAAAAAATAACTTGTTAATCTATTTTCACTATGCAATAGACTTCCTTAACGTTCTCGTTCAGAAATATAGAGACATGCAAAATGTAGATCAGGTTAAATACCGACAACTCTTGGGTATCTTGGCGACAATGATATTATTTCTCATTAGAAAGGGCATACCAATAGATATATTACCTCAAAAACTACTAAAAAAGTCAAATTTCCTCGACCCTTTCGAAAACATTCAAGGTGTTTTATTTGTATAGATGATGCATATGAAATCTACCTACCGGAATTATAGAATACGTTCTTCACATAAGAAATCGTAAGTACATGTATTTATTACCATAATAGTTTGTAAAGATGAGTACTTGCACAATTGAATAAACGGTAAGCATGAAAAGCCTTAATTTCTGCATGCATTTGGATTCTCAATGAAGCACACTACTAAAGCCGTCAAAGCAGATGAAGATAGCCAACTAGGTGAGCTGTCTGATGCAAAAGGCGGTATTTTGCGACAAAGTACAAGCGTAGTAGGTATAGATGACTTGATCCTTCTATCTTTAAATATAGGTAAACAGCCTAATATAATTGGCGTTACAACTTTTTTATATTAGTAACTTGTAGTCACATCACAATCACACTTGTAGATACAGGTCTCTCCATAGAAAATAAGTTTTGGCCTTCTACACCTACCTACCACGTGGACTAGATGGATTGGTTTAGGGTTTATTTCAAGCTTTCTTTTTCTTTCCAGTTTTTTTTATATATGGGCTTGCGAAAATGACTCTACTCTGCCTGATCGAAAGCATACGTTGAATCCAAGAGTGGGGGGTCACCATACTCATTGCAAACGCAGACAATGCAGCATTGTGACCCACTCTATGACAGCCTAGTGATGCTTCTGCATCATTGGGTCTCGCAATCGCTAACGAAACACGATAGCACACTGTCATTTTACTTTGATCTTCTGTGCGGGGTCGGGGTAGTAACGGCCCGTTCGTGTTGAAATTAGCGCGACTCTACATCCTTGAGCAGTGACGTTGTTCTGTGGAGTTCGTCCCCTTGGTCAGCTCATACGTCATTCAGTGGATGAACAGACGTGGCGTCACCAGATGCACAACTTTTATTAGTGGCTAACAAACCTGTAGTTGTCAATATTTATTTATTTATTTGTACATAAACAATTTACAGGTTCAAATTTATCGACGGTTTCCGCACTAATCTCGAGGCTTGTGTCGCGGCAACCAAGAGCAGATCATTCATTATTATTGATTGATTAATATGTGAGCAATGAGCATATTTCATAACTCTCTAGTGCTCAAGTATCTAAATTACTAAGGAACATACAACTTCTGCATAGGGATGGCATCTCGGCAGTCATGTGCCATGAGAAAACTCGTAAATCGCATCACCTTCAAACCTTCAAGAAACGAGCGTACTCCTTCTTAAAAGGCCGGCAACGCACCTGTGACGCCTCTGGTGTTGCGGGTGTCCATGGGCTGCGGTAATCACTTACCATCAGGTGATAAGTCAGCTCGTTTGCCCACTACTTAAATTAAAAAAAAAAACTTTCGCTTAAGATCAAGGTATTCAAATCAAAGGAAAAATAACAAGGACCTTTATTGTCTTTCTTGGTAAGGTCTTGAAACGAAAGGAGGGATGATATATGTTACCTTAAGTGGAGAAATCGTACGGGACTATAAGATACGGGCGTATATTTAATCATAACAATTAGATTGCGTGGATAAGCGACTTGCTTGGTGTATTAAGCAATTCCGTAATGGTGATACATTCTAAGTGGAGTAATTTTTTTAGACTTGTATTTGAAAAGGTGACCTATATTTACACAAGAGTATTTTTTACGTAGCTTCTGACTGTCTGGATCATAGATGATAATGGTCAAAATGACGAGGATGATGGTGATGTCAGTGATATTTTTTAGTAATATAAGGTGATGTGAACTCATGTATATTTCGTCGCAATATCGTGACACCTGACATTACAGGGTTAGCCAAATCGTTTCAGTTCTTAAGGACGGCAGGGTCCCGAGAAGGAAGGGTCGGGTACGAGAGTCGATAAAAAATTGATCAACAGCAGAAAAAATATTGGTGATATATATCATGTAGTAAGGGCAGGTAAAATGTTACATCTTTTGTTTATGGGATAGGGGCAACGAGCAGACGTATCGCCAGATGGTAAGCGATTACCGCCACCCATGGACACCCGCAACACCAGAGGTGTCGCAATGGCGTTGCCGGCCTTTGAGGGATAGGCAGCGTGATGGGGTAGAAGTTGGGGTACGGGACTCCGGTATCCTTACTCACTCGGTGAAATACAGCGCAGGAGCTGTTTCACACCGGTTTACTATTGTATAAAGATATTTTACAACCAAGATAACGTAGGTAGTAGAATTACAACTAATATAATAAACATTCAAACAAATACACTAAATTAGACGCAGCTTCTGTCTGACTATAGCTGACAGTCTGCCATCAGGCAGAGATGGCGGATGATGGTAGGGCTTCGTCCACCTCTACTATCTATGTAGATGTCTCTACGTAACCACGACCGCTCTGGCAAAAGAGTCCAAAGAAAGAGAATAAGAATTTAACAACATAAGCTTTCTAATTGCACGCTATTCTGCTCGATTTTGGGCTTGTCGCATTCAGGTCCTACCAGATCTTGCACAAATGGTCACTGCACCTGGTCAGTCCTATGCTTAGTTTGAAGAGGTCTGTGAGTTTGGTCACACACTCCGTAACGATTATATCGTCAAACAGGCGCTCGACTGAAATTCGCAAGGTAAAACAAAGAGGTGAATAAGATCGGAAAACGTGGAGCGAGATAAAATGCGAACCGTGGGCGAAAGTAGATTGCTGTGGACGTCCTATGCCCCAATTAGGAGACATAGGACCATAAGTCTTGCCCAGCAGTAGCAATAGGGTGATTATGATGACGAAAAATGATGATATGACAACATAATATCTAGTCTAGGTTTTTTGCATCTTTTGTTTAATTTTCACTTTAAAACAGATGCTACTTCTCCAACTAGAACCAGCATAATCATTATGACCTACAAATATATTGCACACAAACTTTGAATTCTCAATCACTAAGTTCACACATATCAACATCCAATTCACTTCATATCAACAGCGATGCGACTCAGATAACATAACAAATCACAATTCTCACACCTCTTCCTCCAAATAGACATATCTTGGGTCCGGACATGAGAATCTCCTTCTAAAGTTATTCATCACAACTGATGACACTGAGTGAAAACATCATACTGAACGTCTTCACAGTTGGAGCATGGTTTATCAAGAACAACAAACATTGTGTCAATGCTTGATAAAATTCTTGTAAGACAAATATTAAACACCTTATATCTTATCACAGGATATTAATAGATAAACATACTGATCTAGGGATTTTTATAATCAGTCTTTTGGTAACTTTTTACCACACAAGTTGCCTTATAAATAGTGTAGTGGAAGATATTGAAAAGGTGTAGTGGAATTTAAATTTAAAGATAAGTTTTAATATCCAACTTTCTTAATTCTCCAAGGTAAGGATTTATTCAAATTCTTGTGCTCAAATTAAATATAATTCGGATAAACATTAGTGCTGACGATATTTATGTGATATCTATTTTGAATGCAAGATAAACATGCAGGCATTTACAGTTTTTAATAAAACGATTCATGATTTTGTTAATATTAAAAAATAACTCACCCAAAAATCTGTGGCTTCCTTATCTCGATGCATCAGATCATCAAATGGAATTGTGCAGTTAGCGACAAAGTCATCCGGAGGTATTGCAGCATCATGAAACACTGTGATCCCCAAGCTTTAAGGAAAACGGATACTTAGAAATGCTGGCCTGTACAGATTACACACCTATATGATATTTGTGTATCAAGGATGTTGGGTTTGGTTCTTGTATGAGTCATGTTATGATGGCATAGTTTCAAATGCCGCAAATAAAAATTCAATTAAAATTATTTGCTTAATACGTAAAAAAATATTAATAGTAAGGGTTCCAAAATAGTCACAATATTTTATAAAAAAAATACGCAAAATTTCGTAAATTAAAAAAACTATTATTGACTATTTATCTTACTTTCTAAGTCACATGTAGGTAAACACATCGAGATTCAGTTAAAAAGAAAAATATATATAATCAATTTCCTGATAACATACCTACTGACATTGTGTACTTCGTGAATGAAGGTTTCGTTCCATACAGGGTCAAATGTCTTGGGTTTAGTGCTTGATCGGTCTAGGTGGTGCTCGTCCGCGTCTATCGACACGTACGGGTCTATCGGCTGATCGTCTGCAACCATATCCCGTATTTACATATTATTACCAACACCCGTCTCGGTAAACATACTAGTCCTACTTCAACTTTAAATTAAAACCATAATCATGATCCTCTAATGAAAATCTTTGCACGATCGCTTGCTCAGATATATAGGGAAGGCATCTAAATTGCTAGACGAGGCTCACCTGGCTTCCCGAAGGTCATGTTATGCCGTTTCTGGAAGTCGGTCGGCCTGAGACCCGTCGCCTCGCAAACCCGTACTCGCACCGTGCCACTAAACATGGTGCTGCCGACCAACGAGCCGTATCACCGAGACCGAGCCGCCACACGATCACTTCCACACTATAAACCCACTTAAAATCATTGAAGGTGCTTCATAATAGAAACAGAAATTAAATAAAAGACATGACAGCGACGAAATCGGCCATGGATGGATGTGTACTCTATGGTAACTAATGGATTCCAATTTCGATTTCCTGAAGAATGTATGGAATTTGGCTATGGTATTTAAGGACAAACCAAAAGGATTTTGCAATGTTAGAATCCTATAAGAATCTGACTGGCATGACGCAATAATTAGTTTCAATTAAATCATGAATATATAGTGTACATTTTAGGAGATAGTCAGCTGTAAATATTAATTGAATGAGGGACTTTAGATTACGAGAACACACCAACAACAGCTGATAGGAAGAAAAATGGTCGAAGTCATATAAACAGAAAAAAGTACTGCAATACTCTTTTAGGTAAAATATTTGTTTGGTGACATTGTACTTAATGATGAGATTTTTATAATATTTGAACTACTACTTAATTTAACAAAACTTGGATTAATTTCTATTGACTGAGAGGAACTAGTTTCAGAACAGAAAGAAAACTTAATTGACACTATTGACATTTTAAAATTAAAAGAAATCACGAAGTCAAGAACGTTCGTCAGATTTTAGTAAATAATGGAATAAAGTAAAATTAAGACAAGAATAGATAGTATTCTGATTTATAAAAAAAATGGGCTTTCTTACAATATTGAAGAAGTTGAGACAAAAGGAGAAGGAGATGAGAATACTTATGTTGTATCCTTTTTAAAATAATGAAAATCCTTTTAACCTTATTTTTATTGTTTATGAAATTTCCTGAACTTTTTTCATCTTTAGAGGGCTGGATAATGCTGGAAAGACCACGATACTGAAACGTTTCAATGGCGAACCGATTGACACTATATCTCCTACATTAGGATTCAATATAAAAACTTTAGAACATCGTGGATATAAACTGAACATCTGGGATGTAGGTGGACAAAAATCTTTGAGGTAATCCGTTAGTTTTGCTTTGTTTTTCATGTATATATGTAATAAAATTTAATGTAGTTTTGTAGTTGTACTTGTAGTTTATACATAATATTTTCTTTCTTTGAAAAATATACAAATGTAATGTTAATACGTTACATTTGTATATTTTTGATTATTTATTATTTCATGAACCATTATTTTGGATACAAAGCAATATAAACAGTAGTGAAGTAGTACCAAACTGAGATCTACATAAATATTTTTTCGTTTTATTGTTTGTTTAGTTTGGCACTAGATTTTAGAACTGATAAAAAATTCTAAATATTATAGAACATGACATATAGTTCTCACACATGGCTTCAGATCTTCATCAGATCCCAAAAATATCAAAGCCTGTAATAATTAATGTAAACAGCCTGTTGATCATACTTTTATGTGCCTGTTGGTTATAATTAAGTTTTTCAATGAATAGGTACATGTTAAAGATACAGAACAAATGAGTTTGTTCATCACATAAAGATTTGTCCTTGGTGGGAATCAACCCCTCAATCTCTGACTTAGTAGTAAAGATCACTAAGTACTATAACATCAGATGCATTTTATGGATGCCTCTTTTTTCTGTGAGGAATTCTCCCTGAATACTATCTGCTAGTGCTTGTTTTGGACTTAAACCAACTGAAATCTGCACGCCTTCTGCAGTACTAGAAGCTAGGACCTAGGTGCATCATAGAAAGCAAATCCCTGGTGTTTATTAGCATTGACTTTCAATGTAGTATGTTAATGGGTGGTGTGTGGTGTGTGGCAGGTCGTACTGGAAGAACTACTTCGAGAGCACGGACGGCGTGGTGTGGGTGGTGGACAGCGCGGACGCGCGGCGCCTGGGCGACTGCGCGCGCGAGCTGCACGCGCTGCTGCGCGAGGAGCGGCTCGTGGGCGCCACGCTGCTCGTGCTCGCCAACAAGGCCGACCTGCCCGGCGCGCGAGACCTCCCCGAGATACAGGAGGTAACTATACCCCTCTGCTATTAAGCCTACTTCAATTGTAATGTAAAAGGTAAAAGTAGTAGAGCCTCGTTGACTACAGTACGGTTGGGCCGACTCGACCAGGGCGTTACTGCCCTCACACAGAAGATCAACGTAAAATGACAGAGTTTATGCTGTCACGTTTTGTTGATGAGTGTGAGACCGGAGGCCCAATGATGCAGAAGCATCACTCGGCAGTGGCCTAGTGATACTTCTGATATTGATGGTGGTGATGGATCACCATGCTGCATTGTTTCATTGTCTGCATTCCCAATGAGTATGGTAACCGTCACTCTTGGATTCTGCTTATGCTTTCCATCAGGCAGAGTAGAGTCACTCTTGCAGGCCTAATGGTTTAATTTACAAGTAATAATTATAACTTTACTACCCTATTTAAGACTGAAACGCCTCATGTGAGTGACTGCCTGGTTGGTCTAGCGGTTGGCGTGTGCGGCTGCTGATCATGAGGTCTTGGGTTCGATTCCCGGGTCGAACCAAATGTTTGTATGATCTACAAATATTTGTTTCGGAGTTTGGGTGTTTTCTATGTATAATATGTATGTATTTTCAAAAAAAAAGTATATATGTATTTATATCAGTTGTCTAGTACCCATAACACAAGCTCTGCTTAGCTTGGGACTAGATGGCGTTGTGTGTTAGATGTCCGAAATATTTAATTAAATTGTTATCAGTGATGAATGTGTTCGGCATATTCTCTTCAACATGTTCCATGTGAAATAAACTCACACCAGTCGTTCTGTATGACTGATGTGAGTTTAACACAACAATAAAAATATGTGTTAACATGCACCTTGCACCTATGTTTACTTCTATGGTATTATTCACGTTAGGAGACTTCAAAAAGAAAATAAAAACATAGATGCTAATTCTACTGTTTAAAAAGTATCAAAAGTAAACTTACTTTAATCCAACTAATGATGTTTCCTATTGTGAAAATGTAGGACTAAAGTATTTATGAAATAACTAGCTGTTGCCCGCGGCTCCGCCCGCGTTTGTGTCGGTTATCGTGGCAAATAGTAGCCTATGTGTTATTCTGTCGTATAAGCTATATTACTGTAGTTTCATCCAAATCTGCCAAGTAGTTTTTGCGTGAAGAAGTAACAAACACACAACTCACAAACTTTCGCCTTTATATATTAGTGGGAACTGTGATTACCTACCTATACTTATAATAAAAATGTAACAGGTTCAATTCTGTATATTAAAGATATTTTGAACATTTTTTGGGGGGGGGCTCTCCATAATCGATACTGAAGCCCAAACTGTAATAAATTTCATTTTTGTCTGTCTGTGTCTCGACCGCGCATCACGCCGAAACTACTGAATGGATTCAAATGAAACTTGGCATGATTTGAGTTCATACTACGAGGTAGGACATACGATACTTTTCCTAGAGAGAGGGATGAAAGTCAAAATATGTACTTAGTTGTAATTCAATGACACATAGTCCCATTTCATTCTTTCTTTTTTTCCTAGATAGCAAGTACTTTAAATATTGATCCGTTATCTATACTAATATATAAAGCTGAACAGTTTGCTTGTTTGTTTGAACACGCTAATCCGATTTGAAAAATTATTTCGGTGTTGGATAGTCCATCTATCGAGGAAGGCTATAGGGCTATAGGGTAAATAACATCACGCTACTACTAATAGGAGCGGAGCAACAATGAAGAATGTTTCAAAAACGGGGAAAATTTTCACGCTACGGGCAATATAAGGCGCAAACGAGGTTGCGTGGGTCAGCTAGTCTATTTACATATATTAAATCTTAGGACGTCGAGTTTGTCTGTTTGGTTGTGCCCGAATGACGTAAATCGTTCAAATAATCGTGGAAACCTTCTATGCACAAGCATTGTGTGTAATGCGGTATTTAGTTCGTATATTATTTGATAAGTAGGTATTTGTTTAAGGGCGCGTTTACGATTCGTACAAAATTATGCTTTTTTTCGGTGCAATTTGTAACTAAACTAAACAAATTGAATATAACAAAGTACTAACACTTATAGATTAGTTCTTCATCTTCAAATCCGAGGGACAACTTTTTTGGAAATTGTATTTTTTTATATTGTAAAAACGATCTTCCGTAACCATTTTCCACAGTATTTACGATATCGGGTTGAGTTTTGGTACATTTTTGTTCTACAATCAACCTATTTTAGAATTTCTAAAAATAATGTAAGAAGGCATATATAGTCAATTATAAATCCGAGGAAAAAAATAGTATAAAAGTGTCACAGAAAGTCGCAGAAAAAATAACAACCGGAGCTAATATTTTCTCATATTTTGCTATTACGGATGAATCGTAGTCGATTGCAATAAGGGTTATTTTATTTTTTTGAACCTCTTTTGATTTATCGCGTAAAAATTTCGTAATCTCAGTCTGCGCTCAGCCGCCGTCATGAGTGGACACTGTGTCGCCTGTTTGCATTAGCTCTTGTTGAAAAGATCGCTCTTCGAATTCAATATATTCGATAAACCAGAATAGGTTGATACTTGACAACGTTAGATTATTTTTAACCGACTTCAAAAAAAGGAGGAGGTTTCTTCTATTTACAGATTTTTATAACAATATTTTAGTTTGCTAAAACTAAGTAATATTGTGCGAGTTCGGGCTCGATTGATGAGACATTACCTCCTACTTAGGTGGAGTGACCTGAAGGTGTACTACGGTGACTGCTTTTCTAACTTCTAGACGAGTTGACATAGTCTAATCGAGTTTGGGTTCATTTTGTTAGTTATGATGAGACCTTACCTCCGGACTACATGGAGTGACTTGAAGGTGTACTTCGGTGACTGCTAGTGGAACTCCTAGACGAGTTGACATAGTCTTACCGAGTTTGGGCTCATTTTGTTAGTTATGATGAGACCTTACCTCCGGCTTAGATGGAGTGACCTGAAGGTGTACTTCGGTGACTGCTAGTGGAACTCCTAGACGAGTTGACATAGTCTTACCGATTTTGAGCTTATTTTGTTAGTTATGATGAGACCTTACCTCCGGCTTAGGTGGAGTGACCTGAAGGTGTACTTCGGTGACTGCTTTTGGATCTCATAGACGAGTTGACATAGTCTTACCGAGTTTGGGATCGTTTTGTTAGTTCTGATGAGACATTACCTCCAGACTAGATGGAGTGACCTGAAGGTGTACTTCGGTAACTGCTAATGGAACTCCTCGACGAGTAGAACTAGGTGTGCCGAGTTTGGGCTTGTTTTGTTAGTTATGATGAGACCTTACCTCCAGACTAGATGGAGTGACCTGAAGGTGTACTTCAGTTCCATTAGCAGTCACCGAAGTACACCTTCAGGTCACTCCATGTAGTCCGGAGGTAAGGTCTAGTCATAACTAACAAAACGAGCCCAAACTCGGTGAGACTGTCAACTCGTCTAGGAGTACCATAAGCAGTCACCGAAGTACACCTTCAGGTCACTCCAGCAAGTCCGGAGGTAAGTACCTATTACATAGAAATGAGAAAATATAAAAAACTTTCAAAATATCAATTTAGGCAAGTTGACATTTATACCTGCCGCTATCCGATTTGCACTTGTTTGTGTAACTTGTGTCAACGTAGTAATTCGATTCTGTACCTATCAATTTTGCAAACGCGTCCTTAAGGTTCTCTCTTTCCATAGAAAAAGTTATTTTGATTTTCTTGAAGTGTGTAAATTTATAGGTTAGTTCTATAAAATCCTAATAGATGGCGGTTTGGCATATAGATCGCACAGATATCCGGTTAACGACACCATATTTCTACGTTTGAATATAGTATCTGTAATTTGGTCAAAATTGGGAGATAGGGTAGTTTTTACCTAAATTATTGATCTGAATATTTGTAACTGTACTTGCAAGTAATTATCGGTTAGTTCCATAAAATCCTAATAAATGGCGGTTTGGCATCTAAGTTGCACAGATATCCGGTAAATGGCGCGAGAAGGTTTGTATGAAAATAAAGATAATCGTATTTTTTTTGTTCGTGTCTCTAAACTACCTATAATTACTAAAGCAAGTTTTTCAAAAATGTAGAAAATATTTACAAGAAAAATGTGGCGGTACGAAGTTCGATGGATCATCATGCCTACACATATAAAATCACACGTTTCCCCACTTTTTGCCAGTGTTTTGGTCCTATGTATTTGCTCCTAATCGGGATAATCAGGTGAGGTTGGCAAATAACCTTGTTAGTGTATTAAACCCTCTTCTTTATATCTTCCAGGCCCTAGATCTAGACAGTATCAAGACGCATCACTGGCGCATCGTGCGTTGCTCTGCCGTCACCAGCGAGAACCTGCTCATTGGGATGGACTGGATGTTGGATGACATCGCCTCCAGGATATTCACCCTGGATTAGCTGGCTCTATTTCCTATAAGTACTGAACAGATGATTGATTGAGGGTGAAAATGTACTAATTTTAGTATTACCTATTTTGTACTTATACAATTACCAAACTAATTTATAGATTATGGAATTCTGTCTTCTGTGGTGCAAGCCCTATACATTCTATTGAATAAATTTAATAAAGTAGATGCCACTTATTACTTAATAAAGGTATAGATAACCTATTATATCAAAACTGCCCTAACTTCTACGAATTAAAGAGAAGACATCACTTTTTTTAAATGGTAGATATCGTATTTATAAAATTGACCTTTCTAATGAACGCCGTTCACTGCTGAATGTATACAAAAAATTATATTGGTTTTGATCCTAAAATTGATATTTTTATAGTTTTCATTATTAGTAGCCTGATATGAAAAAAAAAAACAAATCAAATTGAGAACCTCTCCATTTGGAAGTCGGTTAAAAAGTGGCACCTATTTCATAGGTTTGCATTTAAATAGTATAGGAATTATCCAAATCTTGTATGATTATAGACTGTTAGTTTCTACTTATACTATGCTTTATTCTAGAAATTTGAAGTATCCTCTAGCATTATAGGTAATCTTCTATAGTTGGTAAAGTAGGCAGTGTGGTGACCACCACTCTCCATCATACTTAAGAGAGTAGTAAGGTATTGGCAGGCTCTTACTTGAAAAAAGGAGGTAGTAGTGTTGGACAGGGTCGAAGCTCCGAACCTAAACTGTTTTACCACATGTCGATATTTAAATTTCAGCGATTTTTTAATATAATTACTAAAATTCAGCTTTGTATATAGTTTATTTAATAAAAATATATTTAAAATTACGGCTAAACATTTCATTCCATGTCACAACTGCTCGGAGAAAATGTACTGTGATCATTTTGTATGTTACTAAGGCTATGTATCAATATAAACTTTTTATAACAATGTTTTTTTTTTTACTTTATTTCTTCATTCCAATGTTGTTCCTTTACATAATTGAAAATACCATTCAAAGTTTTGTACCCAATACATCATCTTTGATAGCGTGTATTATACATCTATACTAATATATAAAGCTGAAGAGTTTGTTTGTTTGAACACGCTAATCTCAGGAACTACTGGTCCGATTTGAAAAATCTTTCAGTGTTAGATAACCCATTTATCGAGGAAGGCTATAGGCTATATGTCATCACGCTAAGACCAATAGGAGAGGAGCACCAATGAAAGATGTTTCAAAAACGGGGGAAAATTATCACGCGACGGGCAATAAGAGACGTAAACGTCTCGATTGCGTGGGTCTGCTAGTTAAAATATATAACCTTCCAAATCAATACATTTACATATTTTTATCACTAAAGAACTTAGGCAGCTTTCTATGATCATTTCATTTGTTGTTTTTTAGTTTACATGGGTAAGCTTAAATAAGCATATTATTGTGGTGACATGGACGGGAATTTACATCTCTGCTAGTTTCATTCAGCTTTGGTTGTTGTGTGTACACCTTAACAATTACAATATCAATGTCCTTTGTAACTCACTAACTAACCTCGCTGCAAATCACACAACATACACAGTAACACTAGAACACCACCATCCTATAAGAACTATGGACCTACAGTAATATTATCACATAACACAAGCCGTATTCTTCAAGTCATTTGTAAGTGTATGTACAAACTTCAAACAAACAATGAACATTTTGTAACTCTTATGGTCTTAGTTTTAACTTTTAGTATTGAAAATACACTGCGCATTTAGAGTTCCCATAGGGACTTCTCTAAGCAGGTATGTACCTAGCTGTGAAACCTATAAATATTTTACACAGCAAGCTATAGATTTGAACCATTTAGTGAAAATATTTCATTCTCAAAGTGTTTAAAATAGTAATACTATTATGTCTTTGTGACGGATTAGAAGAGTCATCACATCTGTTCATTTCTGGTAGTATCCCTTTCTTAAGAGCCTACTAAGAAAAAAACTACAGGACAAGACAAAAGCACTGCAGTCTGTAGCTAACTCATCGGGCGGGTATGGTAATATAGGCCAACGCTTCCTCTTTAAGGACACGTGTATGTCCATGTAAATATTGAGAAAATTGAGAGTGAAAAAGATTATGGTAAGTGCAGGAGAGTCACCCCATAGGAAAGCGGTGCTAAGCAATTGTGTAGTTGCTTTTCACTAAGTCAATGAAGTTCATAATTATTAGCAGCCTTTAAACAGTTCACTACTGGACAGAGGCATGTCCTTAGGGAGGAGGTTTTGGCCTACTCTACCTAACTGGTCAGACGGGTTGGTACGGGGTTTATTTCAAGTTTTCCTTTCTCTTAGTAGTGATGTTGTCTTGCGTAGTTTACTCCCATAGTCGGCTCTTACGTCCCCCACAATATGAATAAAGTGAATAATAACAATGAATGAGGTTACGAAAGCTAAATCCCTGTTGTGGAACCAGTACCAGCGGCAATATTGTTGTTGCTTTCGAGTTGGTGGTGGCTATGGGTAGCAGTAGACAGGTTGCTTTTATAGAAAGATAATTACAGATTATTCTTGAACTACTATTTAGAACAATTTGGCCGGTTTGTGGATTAGTTAATTTTTGAGCATCATAGACCTTATAACCATAACTGTCATTGCAGAATAAAGATGGTTATAGTCTATTCGCTTAGATACGGTTACCAAGCCGCCACAAAATCAAAGGGCCCGCCTGCGGCTTACATCCACAAGTAAGTATGAGTTGTCAGTTTACGCCGTTGTATGTTCGACAATATTCGTATTTAACAACAATAATCACAATTGCGTGCGGATGCACCGATACTATATAAACGAACGGACTATACTATAACTCAGAGGCAAGTGGTCTCGCTAATGGAGAATTCACTGTATCTGTATGAAACAAATGGCTAAGTCCAATGTTTTAGTTGCACGATTTATTTGAAAGCTTGTGATGTGAGCCGGGCTCGCCTGGCGTTAGGAGTTGTCCTCGCCCTGCGTCACGTCCGCCTGTGACTCGTCCATCGATACCTGGGGAGTCTCTGGCGCTGACGACTCCAGGGCGGGCTCCATGCTTGTATCTTGTTCTATTGACGGCTCTTCTTTACTGTCATCTGGTTCTGTAAGCAAATACCGAACAATTAGTCATTATAGTTGACTGCCTCGTTAGTGCACTTGTACCATAAGCAACATGAGGTCTCGGGTTTTCATGATCTATAAATATTTGTTTCGGATTTTGGGTAATTTCTATGTATAATTTGTATAAATTTACAAAAAACATGTATTTATATATCTGTTGTCTACCCATACAAGCTCTGCTTAGTTTGAGACTAGATGGCGTTGTGAGTGGAAGTCCGAAAAATATTTATTTATTTGTAATTTGCAAAGTTGAGAAGTTAATAATAAAACTTTCATACGGGTTAATAATTTAGATGGAATAGATTATGTTGAACCTTGGAGTTATTTTTGATACGAATAAGTTTTCCACAATCAACACAAAACTTCATGAGAACGGTTAACTTGCACAATATATATTGACACCGATTCACATTTTACTACCCCACATTTCATAGAAATTATGAAATCTATACAAATAAATAAAATTGGAGTGTCTGTTTGTAATATTAAAATAACAGCTTTTTAATCAATGCATATGTATATATACACGACTAGCCGACCCACGCAAACGAGGTTGCGTCTTCTATTGCCCGTAGCGTGATAATTTGCCCCGTTTTCGAAACATTTATCATTGGTGCTCCGCTCCTATTTGTCCTAGCGTGATGATATATAGCCTATAGCCTTCCTCGATAAATGGGCTATCTTACACTGAAAGAATTTTTCAAATCGGACCAGCGGTTCCTGCGATTAGAGTGTTCAAACAAACAAACAAACAAACTCTTCAGCTTTATATATTAGTATAGATAAATATGCCAAAAATGTAGTTAAAAAATTTTTTGTCTGTCTGTCTGTCTGTCGTTTTATATATAACTAGCTGAACCCCGCGGTGTTACCCGCGGTTTTTGTTGTACCGCGAGTAACGCCGCGGGACAAAGTTAGTCTAAAAAAAGTAGCCAAGTTACTCCCCGGATCATCAGCTACCTGCCAGTGAAAGTCCCGTCAAAATCCGTCCAGCCGTTCCAGAGATTACCCGGAACAAACAGACAGACAAAAAATTTTTAAACAACATTTTTGTTATATGTATCGTGTATACTTACATATGCATTGATTAAAAAGCTGTTATTTTAATGTTACAAACAGACACTCCAATTTTATTTATTTGTATAGATTGCATGTTTACTCTATATTTAGCATTGACAATTTAATAATGTACATAAATGAAAATAAATAATTTTCATTTAATAATTTAATTTTAGTATATAATTTTGTAGCTATACTTACTAGCATCATTCTCCTCTGCACCATTCTCTTTTTTAACACCATGAGTCTCTTCCTCATGGCCATCTTCATTTTCACTATCTTCTTTATCAACGTCCATGGCAAACTTGTCCCGTTTCTTGACCCCGGTGTCCTGGCCATCCTGATGGTCCTGGTGGGCCGGATCATTCTCCTTGGCGGCTGGTCCACCTGGGCCTCTCGGCCGTAGACAGCGCTGTTCTATCCGAAGAAGCTCTTCTTGTAGCTCTTGTCTTTTCTTAGTCATACACTCTGTAGAAGTAAGGTATGTTTTTGTAAATATGCTTTTACACATATGATATGTACTAACAAACATTATTTAATCATTTTTATAAGTTCATGAACTGTATGACATGTGTGTGAAACAGCACTGGTGCTGTGTTTCACTGAGTGAGTGAGGATACTGGAGGCCCATACCCCAAACCTTCCCCCCATCCCCCAAAGGCCGGCAACTCACTTGTAACCATGGGCGGAGGTAATCGCTCACCTTCAGACGATACGTCAACTCGTTTCGTATTCCACAAAAAAAAAATATTGAAAGAGAACATATTTTTAAACTTTCGCGTTCCATGATATATTAACAATTATTTTTACGGGAATTAACGCGATCACTTATTAAAAGGTATTACATACCTTTGATTTGCCTGACGTTTCGACCAGGTTGCACTGGCCGTGGTCACAGGCTGACTTTGATTTAATAAGTGATCGCGTTTTGACACGACACTGTGACACAATTGTTAATAGAACATATTTTGTCATTGTGAGTTGTTTAATTCAAATATTTAAAATTAAACCATACCTTTTACTTTCTGAAATTAAAATTACTTATGTAATTACTTTAAGAGTATATTAATTTATTCAACTACTCACTGCGATACAAGGGACCATATTTAGCTGTAAATCGTAAATATGTGTTACTATAGAGTTAACACATTTTAAATTTTCAGAACAATATTTTTAGTCTTTAGTAATGTAGATACACTTAAGTTCATTATTTTATTAAATTACTCTGAATCTACTAATAACTAAAAATATTTTTTTTCTTTGCACAATCATAGAGAAAAAAGTTTCACTTGAGAAAAGTATATACCTATTGATGTATATATACTCTTTATTGCTATATTATAATGAATACTTACTTTCATGATATTTTCTACTAGATTCTAACTTCTCATTAGCTTTATCAGTCATCTTCTTAGGCAACCAGTAAACATGTGGTTTGGACTTTGTCAGTATAAAGTTTCCGAGGTTCTTTTGAGATGCTTCCCACTTCTCAAACTCCTGAACCCGTCCCATCTTGGCCTCTAAGGCTTTAATTGTGGCTTTCTTGTGTTCCCTCTCTGCAAATAAAGTCTTTCTTTCCTTCTGCTCTCTCTCCTTTTCTAATCGAGCTTGTTCTTCTATTTTCCTTTCTACTTGTGCTTTTTTTTCCTCCTGAAATTTTATAAGAAGTATTTTGTAACATTGGTCACATCTATTTAAACCAAATACACATAAGAATTTGGTATTACTTTGTTTTGTATTTTTAACAGTTAACTACTGAATGACCTGCAAAATGCTTATGCTCAAAAATGGAGGAAGGATGAAGAAGCTGAAGGAGTACTAATTGATGGTAATGAGTTTGTTTGTTTTACTGGGCCATTTCCACACTTAGCCTCTTGACTGGGCCATTTTACGTGAGTTTGTCATCTTCCTACTCCAACCATCCTAAGAAGCAGTTTGAGGTCACTACATGGTAATGAGTAACAAATGGTGAAATGGGACACAACCTGTATTGCTTGTAGAGTATAGTAGCTCACCCGTGTTGTCCATTTAATGTGATCAAAAAAACCATTCAGACATGCACTTCAACTAAACAGTACCATGAGCCAAAATAAAATTTTAGAATATACTTACTTACTACATAATAAATGGTAATTTTTCCAAAATATTGGAAGAACCAACCTTTGTTTGTAATCCAATTTCTTCCTGTTTGAACTTTTGAAGAGTCCCTAATAATGAACCAAATATGCGTCTGTTCCGAGTTCTAGCCTGTTCATCATCACCCTGTGCCCGGAGAACTGCAGCTCTAGTAGGCAGCTCTCTGCAAACTGCTGATGGCACTCTTGCTCTTTTGTTACCAGGGCCATCCTCTTCGCCATCACTGTCATGTACACGGGCTGATAATCTGGAACATTGTTATATCTATTTAGAAAATTTGACACTTCACTATAAATGAGTGAATGTTTATTTTTCCTAATATTTGTATTACGAATCACTTTCAAAACAGATTTTGCTCATATCATAGTCGGCTAGTAAATACTGTGCTACCACTGATGAAAATTAGATTACACATCTGATAGTAATTGTAGTTTGTAAACTTAATACTGATTTATCATTGTTTTTTTGTTATCTTATGTTTGTTTGAAGCCTTATAGTCTTTGCGTTGTAGCATGGTGCGGGTGACATTTCAGTAACATTTTGTTTCACTCTTAAAAGTTGCAGCGATTTATAAATGACTTGTTATTTCAGCTGTACCACATTTGCAATATATTAAATCATTAATAACTGTAGTGAATTAAATTAAACCAAATTGCGTAATTCAAAATGAAACCAAAAACAATATTGACATACTGTTTTTGGTATCTTGGAGTAAATGAGTTTGTATAAACATTTATATGCAATACAAGCTAACAGTTTCAGTCAAAAGTTTGGCTTCGTAAGAAATTTTAACACATGCTTATTGATTGATATTAATTAATAAGACCTAATAGTAAACTTATTCTTAGTGTCATTCAATTAATTACTTGATGGATATTAGTTAAAAACGCAAAATCGAATGTTACGTCGTCATAATTTCCGGAGAAGAATTCATTACACAGTTACTTCTTATCAACTCAATGTATATATACATGTAATGAAGTTTTCTGAACCGATTTCATTACGCAATATACATGTGCATAAGAATCGCCAGCACATAATATTAATCACATGGAATAATTGCAATTAGTAACAGCAATAACTATACCTGCTAAACACAGTTTTGGTTTCATGTTTTCGTTTTGCGAATTGATCTTCATTTTTGAAATTGTTCCCTCCGTCTGGAAAAGCATTTCTGCCTCCTGTCCTGTTATTTCCTCTTGGGTACTCTCCTGATGAATTAAATCTACAAGAAAAACATGTCATAATATTAATAAAATTACCACGAAATGTTAAAATACACAGTCAAGGCGATCGTGATTGCTAACCTATCATTGAATCTTCCGGTTGTTTGAACAATTTTCTTTATATTTTCGTCTATTTTAAATAAACTACTCTTTTCATTTTCTAATTGATTTCGTAAAGAAGTAAATGATATAGCTACTTCCGTCCCCATATTAAAAAAAACTGTGGAAAATCACAATAATCATTAAATCGTTCAGCCTGTTTGACTTTTTTTTATCGAATTGAGCAGTTGAGCACAGATAACAACAAACAAATACGTTTCATTCGTTCAGAAATTTTATATTTATTTTAGAAATAAAATGTAATATACTTTAAATATATTTTTTAAATTACAATTATTAAATTTAAAAATGATATTATTTTATTGTTAATGTTTTTAATATTCAACATTTAAGATAAATAACATTTCCTAAACCTTTTTCCACAAATAGTCTTAAAACGTGTACATAGATGGAGCTAGTAGGATACCGTCTCCTACGTTTATTACTACTCAGCAATAGATGTCTCTATAATCACAAAAATAAAATGTTATTTTAAGGAAAAAAAACTATTTATTGATTTACAACAAATCTAACTACATACCTTATGTAATTTAAGCATGAACCATGAACTTAATTTTATTTAACTCTTGAGCAATAATAAAACTTTTTGTAATTACATTTAAAAAAAAAAACAAATTAATGTATCAATATTTTAGTTTTATGTTTTTATTACCATTAAACCACACAAACGACTTTAATACATGTCATATGCTACTAAATCATGCAGCTTCCGACCGGGGCAGGTGGCGAAAGGCGGGCGGTATTAATTTCATGCGTATTCAGCCACGGTTTATGCTGCGCCCACGCACGATGATGCCTGTCACAGAAATGATCCGCAGAACATTCAGCTATTTACTTCGCTGTCTATCACTGATTATCTCTCGTTTGAAATAGATTTAAACTATTTTCATAAATCCTTCAAACACTTGAACGTTCCATGAGATTTTTGCACGGCGCATTGGTTTCGACATAAAATAATCGTCAAAACCGATAATAAGAGGTTTATCGGTTTTTAGAAGGTATGAATAGTTTAAAGATAATAATCATCGAGGCGAGAATGATGAGCACGTTAAGCAATAACTGGTAAGAACATAGATGTTCAAGGTTAACCATTATTATCTATCTCTCATTAAATCGTTAGACAATTTAAAAACAAATATACAACTGTAGTTACGATATGATATGATATGACTGCCTCGTTGGTCTAGCGGTTGTCGTGTGCGACTGCTGATCATGAGGTCTCGGGTTCGATACCCGGGTCGAACCAAATGTTTGTATGATCTACAAATATTTGTTTCGGAGTTTGGGTGTTTTCTATGTATAATATGTATGTATTTACAAAAAAAAGTATATATGTATTTCTATCAGTTGTCTAGTACCCATAACACAAGCTCTGCTTAGCTTAGGACTAGATGGCGTTGTGTATAAGATGTCCGAAATATTTATTTATTTATTTACGATATATAGTATTTGTCATAATCTTATGAATATTTCCAAAGTGACGTGCAATATGTATAAAAGTTTACATCACAGAACATCACGTCACGCGTCAAAAGCGTCTTTACCCATAGTGCAGCGTGTGCGGTGCACACAGACGCAGCCGTGTTTTACTAAATGCATACGTTTACACTTTTTACTAAATGCATACGTATGTATACACGGTATATGTACAAAAAACGTAGTTAATTTTTTTTTTGTCTGTCTGTTTGTTCCGAGTAATATTATATGATTTAACTAAAAATGAATACTTTTCGCAATTTTTCCTATCTGTGCTATAAGACGTTGCTTCGTAACAAATTTCAAGATTCTGAGTTCACGGGAAATACCCTGTAGGTTTTTATTCCCTTGAGTGTCAAAAATTAAACGACTGTATCTTTCGTTTGCGTTAGCTTAGAAGTTGGAATTTTCACAGCTCTAAGGGACAGTAGACCTGAGTATTTAATATGAATTTCAGTTTGATTCTTTCAAGCGTTCCTAAGAAAAAGGATCTTGGCAGACAGACGGACAACAAAGTGATCCTATAAGGGCTTAGCTTTATGAAGTCACTGTCTTTAAAAATTATGTGATTATTTGCTTTTGCTTTCCTTGTAAGTAGTTGTAATAAATAAGTAAGTATGGCGTGTATCTACCTAATGTCGACGCCGCCGGCGCGGCAGTGAGAGTGTTTAATTTTGTTCAAGTACCACACCTAATTGTCTTGTGCATTGTATTTAGTTGCTTAACTAAAGAACGAGAAGTTCACACTTCACAGAGCCAGTCTCTGAAGTAAAGATTAAGTTTTTCCTGAGGATACATTTAAAAGTGTGTTATAACATAAAATATAAATCAAAACACAAAACACTGGAACTAAAAAGGTCTTTCAAAAATAAAATTATAATGGTACGATAATTAAACGAATTCTTAACAAATTTAGAATAACAATATATCCAAACAGAAAGATAATTAATTTGAAAGTTTTTCTGTAGGGGTCGCTACACTTAGACGTGAGTACATCACGGTCAATGGCGCATGAATCCTCGATGCGCGGGCGCAGCGGGCTGGGGGAAAAGGGGGGCTGTAACGCCGCTCTTAAGAAAAAAGCAATTAGCTGAAATGCGGAGCGCGGTCGCCCTCTGATGTACTAGGGGTGGCACGTCACGTTACAAAATCAGAACACAAATAACAACAGGTAATCAGTAATATAATCTTCTGAAAATCTTTTTTTCTGAAAATATCTCATTAATCTTCTATGATTGAGTTATAGGCATCACAAGATTCATTCTAATTGCACTGTAATTTCTATAAGCTACTAGATTCACAAGTCACAATTATGCATTTATTTATTGCTTTTCCTCTTCCATGATTCCAGGATAATTTGTATTTTTTGAAATTACTAATTTTGCAACTTTATTTTATTATTTAAATCTGCTTTTTCAAAAGAATAACTTATGGAGTTTCTTGCCGGTTCCGGTACCGAACAAGGCAACTAAAGTAATAAACGTAACGTTTCGAAAGTGCCTGTAAACGGATTCTCAAAATAAAAGCTATTCGATTATTGATTGTAACATTTTGATCCTAAGATAGTAAACAGATTTACAGTCAAGAATCTACTCATGGCATGCTTTTCATTGACAGTACAGTAATGAGGATTATTAAGGACATAAGTACCTAATGGACAAATGAGACGAAAAAGGATAGAAACAGGATTTTTTAACATCTCCATTACAAATGTTCATAATAATCAAACTTGTGCATGAATATTTTAGAAATTTTACTATTTCAGCAATAATAACCGATGCAGTGAAAAAGAAATGGGCGAAAAATACATAAAATAACTTACAGGTACATAAAATAAATAACTTCAAAAGTCAATCTATCATAATTTAGTTAGTTTAGTTTAAAACTCTCTTTCATTCCCTTGTGCTAATAAAATTAACAATCAAACATTACTTATACTTTTATTTTAAGACAATACCGTTATAAACACAGCCCTATGTCAGCAACGGTCTTCAGTTTCGTCTAAATCCGTCATTCGCGGCCAAGCGTTCACGCGTGATATGAAAAATGGTCGCGCACTTACCGAGACACTCGCGTACCGTCCGCGATCAACGTTCGCTGTTTACTTTCATTGTGATCGGCTTTGATCATTTACAATTGATTCTTACTTAGAACATCTTTCTGTCACTTCTTTAGATTTTAATTAAAAATTATAATGTGCCGAGAGAGAGTAGGCGAAGCTGCTGAAACCACTGAAAGTTGTTTTTCTAAGTTGTGTGTGTAGATGTAAGAAAATTAAACAAATACTTATGTGTATCATACATAACTAATAAATATAATCCATTTAAATATAAAAATAATAACAGCTCTAGAACTAAAATTACGTAATATAGGAAACTTTAGGTACATCTTAGGACCCGAGGAATAGAAAAATTACCATGAATCGAAGTCGTGTCTAGTCGTGGGCAATTAAACCAGTATAAATTAGTAAAGGTGGTAAGTAAATCCACATTTAAGGATGTAAATACCAAAATATTTGTACATATTAAACTAACTAACGATATAAATCATATAAGAAATCGAGCAGGTTTAATAAATAATCTTTTACCTCTTTTTTAAAAAAGAAAATAATACCTAACCTACTTTATGCATTTTATTAAAGTTATTATTCTTTCGAACAATACCTAGCGTTTTCTCCTTATTATTTTCTTACTGATTTCTTTTACTTACTTTGGTTACTGGTCTCGTTATTACTACTACTTACTAATGATTTTTAATCCATCCTAACACTGGCATTTAAGTAATTACAAAGATTCTAGATTTCCACTACATTGATTGCCTCAAATAGTGTAATTTCTGTGAAACACTTGTTACCCTAAATGTACTTACAAGTCGTCTTTCAGTGGTTTGTGTACGATCACGCATTTTTGTGTGCGCGTCGTACCGCACCGCGGCGTGTCGTGTCGCGCCGCGGTCACGATTGCTTACCATAATTGATGTTCGGAGATGTTTCACATGGAACGGAACTAGGTATAGTTATAAACTCAGGACATGACATCCGCCTATTTATAACTAATGAAGTTTTGTATTTCAGGAAAGATAAAGGGCCACACGAAGCTGTATTTATCTCTGATCACTTTTATTATTTGGCCATTCAACATTATACAGCACATTACGTTTATCCTAATTTGTAGCTAACGTTTTGTAACAAAATAGATTAGGTGTTTTGTTGGTGTAAATAGGATGTGGCGAAAGATAAAATGCAATTGTAGCAGCAGCAATAACTGGTCAAATTTTAATGGGTTTAAATATTTTCTTAAATATGACCCTTTCGTATATTGGAATTATCTAACATGTTAATCCTTCGAACACAATTATAAGATACTTTTGATTAACACCTAATAGGTAGTTGAAGTAAGAAGTTGTAAGAAAGGTTTTGTCTGCCAGGAACAAACTTTTATATTTATTATTTTTAAAGGCAACTGAATGTCTTCTCTTTATTTCAGTCAGTATAATAGAGTTATTGAGTGTAGTGTAGAAATGAAATGAAATAAATATACTGATTTTGTAAAGAGAAGGTGTTGCCCATTGTAAATTTCTTAGTTCTTTTTAGTAAAAACTTGAGTAATTTCACATCGCCCAAATAATTAGCGAGACCGCAAGACTCGCTGGCAATGAATCAGTCAACCCGTGTCCTGGAGAGTGGCGATCAAAGCCCCCAGACGAGAGGCCACGCCGTCGCCATTTGCAGTAGTAGCCCCGACAAAACGACCACCGCCATCTTGTCGCTCGTCGGCTGTCAGCCGCCGCGACGGATTTGGCGGAACAGTGCACGCGCACGATGCCTACCTAATAAAACGTTTATACTGATTAATTGCGAAGCCCATTACGAATATTTTCTTCAAATAACTCCGTCTGGCTGTCACGGTTTGTCTGCTAATAACTTTACAACAGCAGAAAATGAAAAAGTGCGCACTCGGAAAACGCAGAACTAAAATGTTTTAGTGTGACAAGTGGGGCGGCGGCGGAACGAAACGTATTTTTAATTCATCTCAAGCGGAACGAATTATATAAATCTTGGATGTGAAAAACAGAAATTAAATTGTTAAACACGGCTCTGTAATGTACCTAATGAGTGATTGCGGTGACATGTTATGAAAATATTTTGCGTAATTTAGGCGCTGAGAACATTTAGTTTAATATCTATTCTACATAAATGAAAGAGTAGTTAAAATGTATCATAACTACTTCCAAACAAATGTAAACAAGTAGGCGCCCCGACGGCGATTGTTAATGTATGAAGAGCAGCCTATGAGACAGGGTACCAAGTTTATATAACTAACTAATAAATACAAACATTTAATAATGGAACGTAACGGTCGTATCAAAGTTTAGTATTCACATCAAAAAAATATATTCAAAACTTTTATCCATCTGTCTATATCTGGAACGGCTGGACCAATTGCGACGGGGCTTTCACTGGCAGATACCATGAGGCTAATTGAGGAATAACTTAGGCTACTTTTCTTTATAATAAAAGTGATAAATTATTTTCCGCAAGATAGTCGACGGACTCCGTTTGATAAATGAGCGATATCCAAACACAAATGGAATCAAGTCACGTGATCAAAACAAAATATTAGCCAATGACACACGAGAATTTTATGCGTTAACGATTGCAGAACGAAGAACGCTTGCAACTTGGCTAGGGGGGCAGACTTCACATAATTTAAAGTTCTGCAACGAATGGAGGTTACCAAATAATCCTCAGAATAGACTAAGGGACAAAACTTTAAATTAGACTATGATGTGGACTGGGATATTCGTCGTGCGGTTATTGAACCTACCTGCTACGTCAGAAGTCGTAGCAGACAGGGTGCTACAAGCCTACGTGGGTATAGCCACAAGTATTTTATCTTATTATAGGTTTTGCCTAGTTTTAGTGGGGTTTCTCAAGTATATTTTTCTAAAAGAGATCCTTAGTTTTATCAATATAATAGGGAAACAAACAGATAAAAATAGATAACAATAATATACAAGTAATTTAGACATAATCCAAAACAGTTTCCACAAATTAATTTAACATTTACATACTTATGATATTGAGGTAGTGAAAGTCAGATTTACGCTTAATAAACAGATTCTGGCAATAAGTCGGGTGCGCAATGAGGCGGCCGCTCTCAGGTACGGTACATATGACCGCAACAAGGTGTAACCCGCGCGGCAAATCGGCCGCAGCGAACCGCGCGACTCGGCGTCTGCGGCCACCCGATGCACGCACTTAACTCGCTAATTGGTCGCACCGCATGTTCATTGTGGTCATCTTGGCGTTGGCTGAGCTGCATTTCAGTCACGCGATAACTTCTACTATATTTTTTGGGCAATTAAGAAAAGATTTATTGAATAAAACAATTGTTATAAATTGTGTAAGATTTCTGATTTTACTATTTGTTTTGTGTTACTGTTTTTATTGATAACGAAAGTAAAATTATTTAATTAGATTACATGTGTCAAGATCAGCTTCTACATTTCTAGCTAGTGATATTGACATAGATACTTACTTTAACATTTATTAATAAATAATAGTAATAACTGGTTCAAATATTTAGCAGGTTCCTTTCAATACCTCATTTATACAGAATTTATTTTACAAACTGTATGTATACAATATACCTACTTAGTAATTTGCTGTCTCTAATAAAATTCATCATGTTAAACGATCCACTATAGTGCCTTATACTACGGCAATAACAAGTATATATTTAAGTATCGAATGGTATGTCATTACAAGTAGATCCATTTTTATAGTAGAGCACAGACAGCACACACTCGAGTCATTAACGAGTTAATCTCAAAAGTATGTTAAATGTGTGACGTCAGCGCATAAAAATACAATTATTTAATTACTTTTCTTATATATTTTGGCAGTGAGCTCGTATCATAAATCAGCTGTTTGCTCTAGGTTGTCAGTAAAGTGAATGAGTTTGAGTATCTATGAGATGGTACGTTTAGTCGCGGCAGATGAAAGCGAGCTTCCGCGAAGTAACGCATGAATGAGCGACGTCGCGCGCCGCCGCAACCACGCTAGTGGGCTAGTGGCTTTATTTATAAACGCGATTATTTGTGTAATGTCCACTTCAATATAAATGGGATTATGATTTATCTGTTGACTACATCTCGAATACAAAGATGTATGTTAGATATGTGCGCTTGATAACTTTCAAAGGAAGATTAATTCAGAGAGCCATTAAGTCCAATCCACAACGAATTTTTAAAGGTTAAAAACATAATTATGGTGCTCGTTACCAGAAGTCGACTGCCTGAATGGCGTATTGGTTTAAGTAGTCACCACGTAGCTGTCTACTGAGGGTTGTGGGTGCAAACCCCACATAGGGCAACACTTTGCTCCGTGTGTTAAATGAATTTCTGAGTTTGGGTGTCCTTTGTGTCAGTTTTTTATGTTTGTTAAGTCACCTGCGACCCAGAAATATTTCTAAAAGGGGCAGTTATCTTTAAAAAAAGTGATACCTAGTCTTTTATCTTCTCTAGATAGATAAAAGAGCCACCAGAGATTGTTGTATTACATTGCCCATGGGCGGTGGCAATCACTTAATGATCTGGTCGTCTACTTGACTCTCCGTATAAAAAAAGTGCACATTCATGATAATTTGGTGCTGTAAATAAGGTTTGAAATCCTAGTTGACGAACAAACAAACATTCACTATTAATGGAGGTGATGAAAGTAAGGTACAAGGTATTTCCTAAGAATTTGCCCTAAAAAGTGTGTCTTTTATCCTAAGTATATAAATACATATACTATTTAGAGAGTGTATGTATTTACATGTCCCATGTGTACATATTATGTGGTCGGAGTCAAACGCGGAGTCGTTTGAAGTGACGGCTCGTAAATCTGGCGATCAGCGACGCGCAGCACCCGCCACTAAACTAAGCCGCTAAACATTCATATACTTAGATATATGAAGTACTACATACATATATATTACATTATAGTACAAGTACAGATAATATAACGATGTGTGGTCAAGTTAGACCGTTTTGTTCTATGTTTATGTCGTGTTCTTTTCCGTTGAAAAGAAAACTTGAATCCGTGGTTGGTTTCAAAGTAAATTAAGGTATCTGTTATCACCAGGTAATTGAATTCCGTTTCAATTCGTCTGGAGTTCTTAGTTCCATAATCATTTAGCAAATTTAAACATTGATCTGAGAGTGATAATTCATTTAATTTTGGGCAAATTATGTGCATTAGATACGGCATTGCGGCATACGTAATATACAATATAACAAAATCACAATGTTAGATCCGGTTTCACTGAGTGACATCAAAATTTCTCTCCTTTTTGTCCAACCCGAAAATAATTTTACTCGCAAAGAGAGTAGGCATGGGTCAGGCGTGTGGGCATAAAAGTAACCAGAAAGAAACTTGGAATTTTACAGATTCAAGTAAAATTAAAAAGCGATCAAGTGATTAAAGAAGATAAAAAAATGGAAAAATCAACCAGCTTCACTAATACCAAATAATTTATACCAAAACCAATATGCAATAATTACTAAGGTATCCTCTTTTTTCCCTTGACTAAGGGACCTACTCTCTCATAACGTTGTTATAAAATGCATCTCAAAATAAATATCACATCATTATCATCACATCAACCACAGCAACACATAAACAGCCTTTAATAGCCCACTGTGGTTCCTACGCCACCTATAAGATAATAGAAGTAGTGACATCAAATATTCATAATCGGTCACCTCGCGGATAAAAAAAATAATCATGAAAATAAAACCTGAATCTGCAAACGCCATCTCATTAGCAAAATCTAGCGAAACAAACACTGTACGGACATGCGCGTGCGCAGAGGCGAGGTGGCGCGCGGCCGACCGCAGCCGAGGGCGACCGGAGGCGGCCGAGTGCGGCGCAGTGCGGCGGCTCGGTATACGCTCGGTAAATACCGTTGATCAATTACTTCACTTTACAATATTTAATTTATATTAATTCTAGTGAGTGCTCCTTTAATAGTATGGAGAACTAGCTTACCTTATGATTTATTATGTAATGTACAAGTAACCCATCATAAAAAAAACAATTAACAGTCAACAATTAGTAATGCTGGTGATCATGGCGAATAAAAGAAGAAAACTCACTCAACTCCAAAACTATATGGGAAAATGATGATGATAAAGCTCATTTTCTAATACTTTTCATATGTGTTTTTGAAGTCAGTATTCATTTCTTCTAATCTTAAAAAGTTAGTCTTCTACCCTCTTTACTTCTACTCTATTCATCAACTTTCACAATATAATACTGTTTTGTCATATTTTGCGATCACACACCCACATATTACTAGCCCTACTTTCCGTCATCGCTCCATGTCTTCATACCTTACGTGATCACACCAGTAATACTAAACATACTTCTTAATTTTCACATTTCAGTTGCATGCAGGTATCTCTAACTTTTTTTTTAAACGTCAATCAAATCAGAGGTATGTAATACCTTTTATTAAGTGATCGCGTTAACTCCCGTAAAAATAAAAATTATTATATCTCTAACTAACTCATTTCTCAAACTCCAACTTTCTGCCTCGCACAACAAAACTGTGGAAGGAACTGTCGCCTGCGGTATTCCCGGACTAATACGACCTTCCAACCTTCAAGAATGGAGCGTACTCCTTCTTAAAAGGCCGGCAACACTCTTGTGACGCCTCTGAAGTTGCGGGTAACCATGGGTGGCGGTAATCGCTTACCATCAGGTGATACGTATGCGCGCTTGCCGCCTCATAAAAAAATCTGTTTTGTCGGCCAACATTCCAACATTCAGAGTATGTCAGAGTCGTGCAAGTCACTAATTCCTTTTTTTTTAAGTTTCGCGATAGCGTTCGGAACTAGCGACTTGCATGACTCTGAAGAAAATCTTCTGTGATTCTCTTATACACCCTTTCCTTTCAGTCCGATCACTCTATTGAGTTTTTAGGTTACCCTATATTGATTCGATGCTGTCCGGTCGTTTCACCATATTATTAGATTTGTTAAGGAGCTGATGTTTTTTTAAATGTTTTAGTTACAAAATGACTCTGCTCTGCCTAATGGAAATCATGAGCAGAATCCAGAAGTAGTGGCCATAATATTCAATCAAGACTATGCAGCATGGTGACCCACACTATGGCGGCCTAGTGAGATGCTTTTCCACGCCCCGCTTAAAGGACTCGGGATCATAGTGGGACGGAAACAGGTACTCTGGTAGTGAGTTCCAGGTTTTGACCGCTCGGCACAGGAAGGAAGAACCGAAGCGATGATCGTACGATAGCGTATGTCTACTACTTTGAAGCGGTGGCTCCCGGCACGTGTTGCCCTGTAGAGAAAGGGGGATTCTGCCTGCAATTAATCTGACTTCATTATCCCGTTTAGCCAAATGAGTTCTGGACAAAAAAACACCTGTTTGTTACTGCTACTTAATAATTATGTTCTCCTAACATAATCCTTTAACAGATCATTATCTAATTGTTACCGTTACCGCGGCCCACGTGATAGACACAGTTTTAAAATGAAGTAGCAGAAGTGGTAAAATAAAAGTGTAAGTAAAAACATTGATTGTCACAGCGTGAGTTTTTCATGTTGAAACATAATCTTTATGTCAGTATTGCAGCTAATGAGTATCATGTGAGGAGTGCTACTGCTACACTCCCCCACTAGGGCTGTCACACTACTGGAGTTGACATTTTTTTCTAACCGAAACCGACCGACCGAATTAATTTATTAACCGATTTGAAATGACGAGGAGAACTACACAGAAGACTACGTCCCGGTTGACATGGCCCTTTCGTGTTGACATCAGCGTAGCTCTACTACCTTGACATATACATATTTGTACATACTACTTAACAATATAATATTTAATAGGGTTAAACTATTTACTTTGTGGCAGTCTTCTTAATGAAAAACTTACCATCACAGGAATACTTTCTGCGATCAACCAATTTATTATTTTATAATTTATTTATGAACTACTTGATGACCCGGTAAACATCGTACCGCCATATTTACATATCTGTCTCAGCTTCCCGTCGCAGATAAAATAATTACTTTTGCGGTTATCTTTTAATTTTTCTTGTACTTACATAAACCTTGACCCAACAATAATGATCATATTAGAAAATGAATTATTTAATTCAGTGTAGCCGATCGAAAGTTATGCGCGTACATACATTTCGGCGATTCATTTTTATATATAGATTACTGTTTAAATAGTGACAACCTTATATCGGCTACACCCACAATGCGACAGTGTGGGAAGGGCGGCTCCTTTGATACCGATACCGCGCGAGGGCTGCGACGCGACATACACACATCATGACGTATGTATACTTACTGTCTGTCTGTCTGTCTGTATGTATACTGAATTTTGACGTCTGGACGTCACTGTGACATGACATGTGTTATACGAGACGGTCGCTACGGTATTCCAATAGAATTAATTTAGTTGTGTTTAGTTAATTTGAGAAGCGAGTTTACATTTAGGAAAATTTGGCAAAATTGTATGCCTTTGATCCTGTTTGATAGAATAGAATATATTATTCATAGTTAATCAATAAAAGTATTGGACCCAGTACGTATTATGAAAGTATCGTTGTATGATGTTACAGACATAATAAGTTAAGTTTTATCTACACCCATACTATAAATCCTTTATAAAAGTTTCTGAAACAGTTAGCAACGGCAACTTATGACCGAAGTTGGCAACATTAAAACATCCTGTGTCATAGTAACCACTATATCGTTAAAACTTCTTTGTAAAGCGATTACAAGACCCACGTTCATAAAAATAAATTCATTATGTATTAGTATAGATATCCAAAAATAGTTTCAATGGTTGACAAATAAAATAATCAACGTAGTAACTAGAAAAGTAGAGTCTTCCGTTCATCGTGCTAGAATATTTATTTATTTACAAATTATGAAGGATTTACAGCTACTAAATCAAAATAGAATTAAACAAGAAAACAGACAGCCAATAACAAATCCTCGCTTATATAATACAGAACACAGTTAAGTACACAAGACAACCATAAGGTGGTATCAATACATGCTATTAAATACAATGGTTTTTCCATTTGAACAAAAGAATAGTACCAATTTGATCAAGATTGCGTTTCGTTATGGATTTATTATTGCCAATCTCTATAATCCGGCGTTTTATACTATTGTATAAAACACTTGTATGTATGTATTGTATGTTTGTATTATGGCAAAGTATAAAATACCTAAAACGTGTAGGTAATGTGTGAAATGATATTTATTTTATACTTCGTCTGGGTATTTTATAAAATGCCTAATGCGCAGCTGATAATATCCCATATAGGATCTACAGGAATAGGTATCATGCATGCACCAATTTGCATTTCATGCAAATTGGTATGTGCGTCCACCAATCAGAAGTTTGCGTGAGACAGACAGACTCTAACCAAATGTCTTTTTCTACTACGATCACGCTTACCGCTTATATAGGTACTCTTATATGCTTTTTCAGCGTCGTTTTTGTCGTAGTTGGGTTTTATTTTTATTTTTTTTTATTTAAAGTAGTATAGTTTTGGTATCTCTATAACATTAATTTCTTTGCAAAGTATATTTTAAATAGGTACCATAGAAATATCACAATTATGTAATAAATACGGACAAAGCCACGAGAAAATGCGTATAATATATATATTTTTGAAATAAACAAGTAACGCCCTTTCGAATGATACCAATACGGCATATGCATCTCAAATTATTTTTTTAATACAGTACTTTATGTCGATTAAAGGGCGCCACATTAGATTCAGTTACTCGTCATATAGCCTATAGCCAGCGAACGATCAAGACGCTTCTAACGATACCACATTTGTCCAATTCTAATAAGTAGTTAAGGAGCTATGAGGGAACAGATGAACATACATAGTTACATAGCCTGTCAAAATCATTTCTCCTCCTTTGGCTTTGCCGTAGTCGGGTAAAAATAGACCAAAATCTATTTATTCTACACCTTGGCAGTAGGGCAGTAGGTATTCTATACAATCCCTAGGGATTATATAAAATACCTACGCAAAGTATGTGATAGGCAAAAATATTCATAACTAGCAGACCCATGCAACCCCGTTTGCGTCTCCTATTGCCCGTAGCGTGATAATTTGCCCCATGTTTGAAACATCCTTTATTGATGCTCCGCTCCTATTGGTCTTAGCGTGATGTAATATAGCCTTCCTCGATAAATGGGCTATCTAATAAAGAAAGAATTTTTCAAATCAGACCAGCGGTTCCCGAGATTAACGCGTTCAAACAACAAACAAACAAACTCTTCAGCTTTATAATATTAGTATATTTCATACATTGCCGGGACTGCCCAGGTATATATACATTGCCTAGGTATTATATAGAATACCTGAATTATACAGATTGCCTGTAACATTTATACTCTTCAGCTTTCTACTGCTCTCAGTGTCTTGGGTTAGAGAACCCACATGGGATAACACCTTGAATGATCCATATATTATTGTTATGAGTCTGGATGTTTTGTGTATCTGTTTCATGACATACGAAAGTTCTTGTCATACGAAAGTGGGCGTTGTAAAAAAAAAAGTTTTTTTGTGTTATATAAGGACGAAACGAGTAGAAAAATGAATACATCTGCATTTCAGAACTCGTAAGTCGGATCTTGAGGCCGGAGTTCAGAAGTTCTTCTTTTCAAGGAAAATTATCCCTAAATAATAGCAGGAAAACATAGAGACAGTCCTTTTTTCAGGCACATGTGTACGTCGGTACATAAATCGATTACAAACGCACACGAGTGAACACAAATTGATGATCCAATTATCGCTTTAATTAAAGTGTCTAATTAAAGGCACAGATAGTATCAATACACAGTTTCCGTTGTCTTACGCCCTTCCTGAAACTGCCATATAAAAAGTGACGTTGAATGTTTTGCAGAGAGTTCAGATTAGAGCGTAGTAACATTTTTCAGGAAATTCACGCTGGAGTGAATGTTACGTAGGCAGAGTAAGGGCTATTTTGCTTTGTCAGTGTATTGAGGGGTAAGGTAGGCGGCCCGATTACCGGTGGCGGTGGTGCGTGACGCCCGCCGCTGAGATCTGACGGTGGACGGGGCCTGCGCCCGCGCACTATTTATAGCTGCCATCGTTACAACAATATTGTCAAAGGGTTTGTGGAGATTCTTTGTTAGGTTGATGGTGGAGGCGGACTTGTATGTGGTAGGTGAGGGTTGGAAATAGCCAATAAATGTACGAATATTCCCCGAATTCTCAAGTGATAATGACGCTTAACTGTAAACCTTGCTTTGGAATATTTATGTTGGTTGTATTGCTGTCTCTTCTTCTTTTTCGAGTTCGATTCCCGGGTCGGACCAAATGTTTGTATGATCTACAAATATTTGTTTCGGAGTTTGGGTGTGTTCTATGTATAATATGTATGTATTAACGAAACAAAAAAAATATAATATGTATTTATATCAGTTGTCTAGTACCCATAACACAAGCTCAGCTTAGCTTGGGACTAGATTGCGTTGGGTGTTAGATGTCCGAAATATTTATTATTTATTATTATTATTTTGATTTAGTTATAGAATTACAAGAGTACGACAGCATACACGAATAGATACAGCAAATTGAAAAAATATTACAGTACAACAGAAAAATAATAAAAATAGAGTTAAATAATAGTTACGATACGACGACCAAAATAATAGTTGACGAAAACCTAAAAGTTACTCAAATTAAATGAACTGCTGCAACGTTTTTGTTTCATAAAGCGATGAATATTTTTGTGCCAAAATAATTAAAAGGTTTAAAAATCTTCTTCAGGTACACAACATGAACAAAAAATGAGCTACAAGGCTTTCTTTCGGAGAGACATTGCCATTTCTGATTATTTATTTCTTTGTTTTAAGATTAAGATTATTATGATTGCTTATTTACTAGTTTTTCTTTAAAAACAAAAGGATTTACGAGCGAACTATGTTTTACTCAAGTCTCCCAAGGTTACTAAATCACCTTAGGTACCTCTTTTTCCCTTTACCTATATAAACAAGAGCATAAGAGAGAAAGTTTAGGTCTTTCCTGTCAACAATTCATACAGTATTGAGGAGATGCTGAGAAGTGAGAGCCACTCCTTGCTACAGGCTAGTAAAATTACTAGAAAAAAAGTATCCTAGAAATTACAATCAAACCTCGAACCAATAATTCTATTCACACGAACACAATACTATTTAACACTTATGGAACAATCCCTCTTAGAACGTCATTAAACCACAATGTGACCACATTACAGCGCGGGTCCACGTAGCGCGGTGGTCGTGGTCGACGGCGCGCAACCACTCGCTGATTAACACGATATTGTGTACGCGCATGTCTGTTTGACAGATTATATTTATGGTCACTTTGACAATGTCCTAGCAGAGTCATTCTGTCAACAGACAACCAACATCAAACAGAGTACTCGAAAATGTCACTTCCAATATTCATAAATTATCTTTAGGAAGGATTTATTATAAAGAATTTGTTATAACAAAAATTTACAATACTTTTGGTCCGATCCGGGAACCCGAGACCTCTTGATTGTCAGTCGCATACGTTTACCGTAAGACCAACCAACAAGGCAGTCGTAATAATGTATGTATTTATAACTCAAAAAATGCAGTTTGCTTGTAACACGACGTATACGTAATAATGTAGAGTAAGCCATATTAACAGAATATTTGGGATAGTTAAATGTAGAGCTAGGAATGCTTAGGCGCATATAAGCTTACTGACCCAGAATATTAATACGGTGAAATTTTTCGTTGCTTTTGGCTCCATTAATTTCACTCACTCATGAGTGAGTTAAAGAGCGCTCCTATGAATTTCATATGTCATTGTCACCAGCCTATCGCCATCAACCACTTCTGGCCGAAAGCCTCCTCCGAGGAGTGTTCATTATTGTCTTCTTGGTCAAACCGCATTTAAAGTGCATAACTCGCAGGGAGTGTTGCGGTGCCACGCTTCGTCTGACTGAACTCGTCTTTTTCCAAAAGTTCTGGCGCCAGCGCCACTCGGATTGTGCGCGCATTCCAACTTCCAATTTGGTATCGAAGTCGTACTTATTATACTTATTGGCTATATTATTGGTACTTGAAGTTTTTTTTTGTTTTGTTAATGAGACTGCCAAACTGACTCTACTGTGATTAAAAGTGTGAGCAGAATCCAAGAGTATCTGGTGGTTACCATACTCGTGGCGAATGCAAACAATGCACCATGGTGACCCAAAGTGGTGGCCTATTGAGATACTTCTGCATTATTGAGCATCCGTTCTCGCACTCACAAATGAAACACAAATGCTGTCATTTAAGTTGTTCTTATGTGAGAGAGTAATACCGCCCCGGTCGAGTCGGCCCGTTGGTGCTGACATCACCGTGGCTCAGTAGAACCTAAGTACGGTAGTAACCTTGAAATGATTTCAAGAAGATTGACTATATTCTGTAGGTGAAGTATTAGTATTATAACTTCTGTTTCTTATCCTTTTTCAGATGTATTCTGATGAAGGTGCTATGAGAGATATCCTCTTTCACACACTTTTTCATTTTATTGCAAGATTTTAGCTTTTCGCCATTGCGATTCGTCCTAGTTAGGCACTCTACAATGATACTGGATGTAAATTTTCGCATTGAGAAATAGGTACTACGATGAGAATTGTTTTTATATCACATAAATAAGCCTCTGATATATCCACTCAAGTTTTAATCTACATTTCAATAATTTACAGCAGAGAAATATCATAAGCGTATGTAACGGCTGTGTAATAAAATCGAAGACCTATCAAAAGTTATATATTCGTTCTAAAACAGCTACGTAGTACATTTTCTTCACGGACTGATATCGAAATCTACTATGATTACGCAATTCCCTTACTAATCTGAATAAAACATTTAAAAATATCACATTAACAGAGACTATAAACCTGTAGTGCTATAGAAAAGATAAAGAAGGAAACAATGGGGTAATGCGGCAGGGGGGAGGGGGAAGGGTAGATCCCCCCGTGTGCGGCCACGAGCGAGACAATTGGGCATAAACCACGCGGCTTGCCTGAGAACAATGAGTTATAGGTTATTTATTAAGGTAGGGGCAGTGCGCAGGCGCAACTTGTAATATCCACGGATATAATTCCGTACAAACGAGCCTGTTATTGATATTTTATTTTCGTTACGATTTTAATGCGTTTTGGGCTGGAATTTGGCTCGTCATTAGTGGCTGTATTTCTTCAAGTCGCATGTATTGTGTTACGTTTTAGTTGAGTTACGTTGAACGCAAATAAACTCACCCGGCAAAACTGTCTTTAATACATTCGGCATTATTATGTTTTAGGCATTCTTTGAGTGAGTTGGCCACGACCGACTTTTCCGAACTTTACTTTCCTGAATTGTCCGACTGATCATCAATCATCGTCATCAACCCATAACGTCCCACTGCTGGGCTCGGATCTCCTCTCAGAAGAGGGTTAAGGCCATACGTCCCCACACTGGCCAAGTGCGGGTTGGGGACTGGCAAGACAACGTTGTGACTAAGAAATCTTGCCGTTGGATGTTTTTAAGCCGCCCAAAGGCCTCCAACTAATCTTCACGACTGTTATCATATAATAACAACCGGGAACGACTGCTTAACGTGACCTCCGAATCACGGAGACGCTCATGGTATCATGCCACCAATGTTCACCCATCCAGGTACTGACCGCGCCGTCGTTGATTACCCTCTGTGATTGTTTCTAATCACCGAGTGCAACTGGGCTATGAACGCCTCTCAGAAGGATGTTGTAATATTAGCTGAAGCTTAGATATAAAACATTGTTTACTTGAGCAATAGGTATAGCTACTACTGACTTGCTACAGCTGTATTTCATCATATCCCTAGGTGTTACTAGAGGAAGCATGCATTTCTTTTATATAATATATGAGCCTGTCAAAGTGAAAGTGTAAGCATTATCCAAGAGTGTTAGTCGCTATAGTAATTGTGAAAGCAGACAATGCAACAATGTCATTTTACGTACTTCTTCTGCGCGAGGGTAGTGCCACCCCGGTTGAGCCGGCCCAACTGTGCAGCGTGATCAGCGTGGCTCTCCTACCTTGACAACATAGACGATTAAAGGGAACACCAATAAAGTTGTAAATGATGGCAGTTGGAGTGAAGTGGATATTAGTATGAAGAACCCTGCCCTAGTAGTGGAGTAGGTATTTGGACTGCCTCGTTGGTCTCGCGGTTGGCGTGGCGGTGTGACTTAAATGTTTGTATAATCTACAAATATTTGTATCGGAGTTTGGGTGTTTTCTATGTATAATATATATGTATTTGCAAAAAAAAAGGATATATGTTTTTGTATCAGTTGTCTAGTACCCATAACACAAGCTCTGCTTAGCTTGGGACTAGATGGCGTTGTGTGTTAGATGTCCGAAATATTTATTTATTATTATTATATTTACACTAAAATTATTAAATCGTTCTATGGCCAAAGATTAATCACAATATCAACAGAAGCTCAGTTTGTTTGTCGGCGGTGAATGCCGCCTGCCGCCGCGACGCTTCACTTCGTCGCGGCAATTTGCTGCCGCGGCTTTGGCAAAGCGCTCTTCTTGCTGGTTAATAAGCGACATATTTGGAGTAATTAACAGACTACGCCCGGCGGCGGCGCCTCAGTTATTTTTTGCTTCAATATGATAGAACATGATGCTACTAGACGTTTTGATTCGTGACACGTGTTTCCGTCTTTTGCGGGTTGTTTTACGAGAATGTTAGGAATTTTCTAGTTTTAATTAGTTTCCGAAGGAAGATTTTTTATTTTAGATTTCGTCTTTTTGGTACCGACAAGTTCTTATTTAGAAAATTGAGGAAACAGTACAGTTATAATTTTTTAGTTGCTTTAAAGGACTTATCAATATAGGTATAAAAATGAGCTAAGTGCGTGTCGGACCCACGCAGGAATGGTTCCGTATATCTTCTATCTATACTTATAAAATAATAAGTCCTGACTGACTGATTCATCATCGCCGAGCGTAAACTATGATAGTTAGGGCTATGAAATTTGGCGAGTAGGATCCTTTTATTGAGTAGACACCCACTAAGAAAGGAATTTTGGAATTTCTACCCCTAAGGGGGTGAAATAGGGGTTGAAAGTTTGTATGAAAGTCCGTCATTTTTTAAGTTAGAAACCTGAAACGTTATTTTTGGGCTGCTGATTAAAAATGAGTAAACACGTATTTCAACGTTTCTGAATATTCTACCCCTAAGGGGTGAAATAGGGGTTGAAAGTTTGTATGGAAGTTCGTCATTCTTTAAGTTAGAAACCTAAAACTTTACTTTTGGGCTGCTGATTAAAAATGAATAAACACGTATTTCAGCGTTTCTGAATATTCTACCCCTAAGGGGTGAAATAGGGGTTGACATTTCACATATAGGTTAGTCTGGAAGTCCGTCATTTTTAAAGTTCGAAACATGAAACTTTAGTTTTGCGCTGCTGATTAAAAATCAGTAAATACGTATTTAAACGTTTTTGGATATTCTACCCCTAAAGGGGTAAAATAGGGGTTGAAAGTTTGTATGGAAGTCCGTCATTTTTTAAGTTAGAAACCTGAAACTTTAGTTTTGGGCTGCTGATTAAAAATAAGTAAACACGTATTTCAGCGTTTTTGATTATTCAATCCCTAAGGGGTGAAATAGGGGTTGACATTTCGTACATAGGTTAGTCTGGAAGTCCGTCATTTTTGAAGTCTGAAACATGAAACTTTATTTATGTGTTACTGATTTAAAAAGAGTAGAGACGTGTTTGAGCGTTCCTGGGTTTCTACCCCTAAGGGGGTGAAATAGGGGTTGAAAGTTTGTATGGAAGTTTGTCATTTTTCAAATTAGGAGCATGAAACTTTACTTGTGGGCTACTGATTACAAATGAGAAGACACATATTTAAGCGTTTCTAGATATTCTACCCCTAAGGGGGTGAACTAGGGGTTGAAAGTTTGTACGGAAGTTCGCTATTTTTGAAGTAGCAAACATGAAACTTTATTTTTGGGCTACTGATTATCAGGGAGTGGATACGTATTTAAGCGTTTCTGGATATTCTACCCCTAAGGGATGAAATAGGGGTTTAAAGTTTGTATGGAAGTTTGTATTTTTTTTAATTAGAACCATGAAACTTTATTTATGTGTTACTGATTTAAAAAGAGTAGAGACGTGTTTGAGCGTTCCTGGGTTTCTACTCCTAAGGGGGTGAAATTGGGGTTGAAAGTTTGTATGGAAGTCCGTTATTTTTTAAATAGTACCTCAAAATTTTAATTTTCGGCTATTGATTAAAAATGACTAGATATCTATTTAGAGTTTCTGCATATTTTACCCTTAAGGGGGTGAAATAGGGGTTGATTTTTAATGGAAATCCGTCATATTTCAGAATACATAGAAATAGGTGAAACTTTACTTTTGGGTTGCGAATTAAAAATGAGTAAAAACGTATTGCAGCGTTTTTGAATATTCTATCCCTAAGGGGTGAAATAGGTGTTGACATTTCGTACATAGGTTAGTCTGGCATTCCGTCATTTTTCGAAATAGATGAATACTTATAACAGCATTTATGCGAATTCTGTTCCTAAAGGGGATGAAATATGGATCGAATGTTTGTATGAAAGTTGTTTTAAATGGGCTATTGATCAAAAATAAATAAATGCGTTCAAAAACATGAATAAATTACTGATACATACTTTTACACAGTTTTAATTAAATATATCAACTTCCACGCGAGCAAAGTCGCAGGCAACAGCTAGTTATATATATAATTCTTCTGTGAGTGTGTATGTCACTGAACTACTCTCAAACGACTGGACCGATTTTGATTAATTTTTTTGTGTGTGTTCAAGGGGATCTGGGAATGGTTTAGATTCACAATTTTTTCCGCTGGACAATGTTTTTTTAATTAATTTTTAATTTATTAGTAGTTATGGCAAAACGACGTTTGCCGGGACAACTAGTTATCTATATAATATAATCGATGTTTCTCGTGACCAGAAGGCCGGCCTTTTTTGGCACAGGGAACAAGCATTGCCATTTAACGTGGCAATGCTGCCAGCCTTTTGGGAACGCTACCAGTAGGCGTTGATGCGGAGGAATTTTTTGACGCCTGTATGTAAATACTGTTATTGTTTTTCTTTTTTTTTAATTATGGTAATGTATCTATACGTCTATTTATTGCCGTTAACAATATCGACAAAAATATTTATAAAAAAACTAGCTGTTGCCCGCGGCTTTGTTCGCGTGGAAGTTGATTATGTATTTCATTTAAACTGTTTGCAACATCTTTATTTTTGATCAATAGCCCAATTAAAAGAACTTTTACACAAACATTCGACCCATAGTTTAACCCCTCTAGGAACAGAATGCCCATATATGCTGATATAAGTATTCATCTATTTGTAATCAGAAACAAAAATACGAAAGTTTTTAGACTGCTAAATTAAAAAATGACGGACTAACTAACCTATTTAAGAAATATCAATGCCTATTTCTCCCCTTAGGGGTAGAATATCAGGAAAAGCTTAAATAGGTATCTACTCGTTTTTAGTCAGTAGCCCAAAAACAAAGTTTCATGTTTCGAACTTCAAAAATTACGGACTTCCAGACTAACCTATACGCGAAATGTCAACCCCTATTTCACCCCTTAGGGGTAGAATATTCAGAAACGCTGAAATACGTATCTACTCATTTTTAATCAGTAGCACGTGAATAAAGTTTCAAGTATCTAACTTAAAAAATTACGAACTTCCATACAAACTTTCAACCCCTATTTCACCCCTTAGGGGTAGAATATCAGGAAACGCTTCAATACGTATCTATTCATTTTTAATCAGCAGCCCAAAAATAAAGTTTCAGGTTTCTAACTTAAAAAATGACGGACTTCCACACAAACTTTCAACCCCTATTACACCCCTTTAGGGGTAGAAATTCCAAAATTCCTTTCTTAGTGGATGTCTACTCAATAAAACAATCCTACTCACCAAATTTCATAGCCCTATATCATAGTTCACGCTCGGCGATGATGAATCAGTCAGTCAGTCAGTCAGTCAGGACTTGTTATTTTATAAGTATTTATTTATTTATTATTTTAAGGAACATCAACAATATACATATACAGAACTGGTTAACATTTGTAGCTAAAAACTAGATCTTATATGTATATCTATTATAGATGTACACAACATTGTCCGTAAAGAATAACACCAAATTAAAAATAATAGAAATAACACAAGCTACACACAATTACTAGCAAAAAATTTGACAAAATTGAGTATAAAGCTAAAATAAAAGAAAATATAATAAAAACATAATTCAGTTCCAGTTGAAGGATAGCAAGGTCTATCACTGCATTATCTTTGCATTATCTGCATTATCTTTCGCTTAAATGCTTTGTAGGAATCGTGAAAAATGTCAAGATCATCTGAGCGTCCACATAAAGCATATATTCGAGACATATACGCACTAGTGGTGAGTGTTTGCCAGCGTTTGTTCTGCAGAACGGTTTGTGAAAGGTTTTTGTGATTGGGTGTCGCGGAATTTTGTAAGCTACAGTTAACTTAATGTTGCTTAGCAGTTGACTACGTAAGTATAGATCACGTTTGTTGTATGGGAGCCCCCTTAAATATTTATTTTATTTTTTTGTATTTTTTGTTATAGCGGCAACTGAAATACATTATCTCTGAAATATTCAACTATGAGCCTGGTGACAGACGGACGGAAAGATAGACAAACAGACAGACGGATAGCGTAGTCTTAGTAATAGATTCCCGTTTAACCCTTCGGGTACGGAACCTTAAAAATACCTACAATAACTTCTATGAGGTATTTTATTGCCTAATTCCCACAGACAGCATGGCATTTGGAAATCAAAACTAAATAATTCAATTGTATCTCCTATTACGTACCTACGTTCTATCAACTTATTCTTGTTTGCCAAATACATATAAAGGTATATTGAAGTTTTTGTAGCCTAAATCAAATCATAGTGGAATAACACTTAGCGTTATATAGTTAAATGTTAAAAACACTTGTGTGAATTCAAACTCAATTACTTTCACTTTTCCCATGGCTACTTGATTCAACATTTTGTCTACTTCGGGTCGTGGTTTCATAGAAAGCAACTTAGATTTTTGGATGCTTTCACATTGAAAGTTCATCTAGGCTTAATCAATAATAATGTAAATATTGACATCCTGAATTGACCAATACATAAAATGATTTTTTCTGTAGTTAATTATAAATATACCTATTTAATACGAGTATAAATACTTAATTATAATTTCTTATTTTCATTAAACAGTAATTTTCTATGTTTTTCTTTAGCATTTTATTTAATAAGGTCTGCTAAATATTCAGTGGATAGATGAGTACCTAACAATTTACCTTCATAGGAAGGTAAATTGTAGGTAAAAAAAGTAGGTATATAGATACCTACTTTTTTTTATGTACGGCATGCCAAAATGGAAAGCATAAGCAGAGTCCAAATATTTTCATTATTTCAGTAATCTATGCAAAAAATTATAAGTAGAAATAAAAGGCTACAGTGTATTAGTAAGATGCGATTTCACTATTTGTGACTTGTATTTTTTTGGTACAGAAGGCAAATCGAATTTAGTGACAACCGACGCCCGTGGACAATGGGAGGGTAAATTAAGATCTCTGGTGAGCTCACTCACTTCGAACAGCAACGATTCTCAGCTGACGGCAGAACGGACCGAGTCGGACTTATTTTTTAGTGGCTTCATCATCTTCCACAGCGTAGGTATAGCTGTCAATTGCGGGATATAGCCTATGTTTAGAAAAGAAGTTAACCTGTCGAAAGAGGATTTTGTCGAAGCGTGAGCATTTATGTCGTTATTGAAAATTTTACAAGTGATAGTCCTAAAATCTAAATTAGTTTGTCAGTAATTGATAATGTACCCACATATTTAGTTATAGATTCGTAGACCAAACCATTAAAATACCTACCTACAAGTGTTTTTAACCCTTCAGTTCGCCAATAGCTACGCTAAATTAGTGAAGAAAATGTTGGTAACACCCAACAAAGAGTTCAGAACGAGTGAGTGAGGTTACCGGAGGCCCATACCGCAACCCCTCTCCCTATTCCTTTCCTCATCCCTCAAAGACCGGCAACGCACTTCAAACGCCTCTGGAGTTGCAGGTGTCCACGGGCGGCGGTAATAGCTTACCATCAGGCGACACGTCTGCTCGTTTGGTTTTGGTGTATGTAGGTATGGTTTATTCTAAGTTTTCCTTCTCTTTTCTGTACTGATCATTAGCCGATTCTTACTACACCTGCTGGAATGAATAGGGGGGGGGGGGGAGGTGACACCTCCTATTCTTTATCCGTCGCTATACGCACAGACCGATCTGTTAATCTTTATATAATGATGATAATGACTAGGTATGTTCTCCTAGCCGATTACGGCCACGGCGGCCAGTCTCAACGGAGACCAGCCGTCTACGCAGGAGATATTATAGTGCACAAGTGTGTGCGCAAACATAGAGGAACAGAGAGTGCACCACTCTCTGTTCCTTCTCTTATATTGTCCCTACTAGGGATTTGAACCCGAGAGCTCTTGATTGACAGTCGTATATATCAACCGCTAGACCAATGAGGCAGTCTGTAATAATATATAGGTGTATGTAGTTAATATGGCATCAAGTTAGTACAAAATGACAGTCACGTGCTCGGCTGAAGATTAAACACTTCTAATTTATCGTCACTATTAATTTGATTTAATCAGCCTACATTTAGTTGGCATAAAGGTGAATTGTCGACATTTCATGAAACTTTAATATCTATATGTTTAATGTAATGACATTGCATATAATCGCATATAGGGTAAATGTGGGAGAGTCGCCCTAGTGGAATAGATGCCGCGTTTAACACGTAGCGACATCTGTAAACATTAGATTCGTATTTTTTTTTGTTTAATTGAAATCTTACCGCCGCCCTTCCCTCGGTCAGTGACGAGCGCTTCACTGGAAACTGAATCGTGAGTTGTGGGCAAAACTTACTTTAACTGTCCAAAAATTTGTAGATATAGTTTGACTCAAACTTGATTGCGCTCGAAACTTTAAATTTTATGTAGTAAGTACCTATATTTTTATTTTTCTTAACTGTATATGTATTCAATAATAGTTTGTATATATTATTTTAGTATGATTTAACATGTTTTATGTAATAAATTGAAGGTCGCCTATCCCTTCAATAACCGTCTAGGTTAGATGCCCTTAGAGGCATCTATCCTTTTCATCTATCATCATCTCATATTTATAGTAGAAAGCAGAAGCTGAATACAATAGTAGTGGTTACGATACTCATTGCGAATGCAAACAGTGCAGCATGGTTAGCCACATTCTGGCAGCCTACTGCGATTCTTCTTCATCAATTAACCTTCGGACCAACTGTCTCGGTGGCGCAGAGCTAGCGCATGCGACTGCTGTGCTTGATGTCTCAGGTTCCAAATGTTTGTATGATCTACAAATATTTGTTTCGTTCGGAGTTTGGGTGTTTCTATGTATATATTTACAAAGAAAAGTATTACTTTATGGTAGGTATTTGTGTCAGTTGTCTAGTACCCATAACCCAAGCTCTGCTTAGCTTGGAACTAGATGGCGTTGTGTGTTAGATGTAGATGTAGACACAAACTCACCAAAGAAACACTAGAGAGGGCTAAGGCCATACGTCCCCACGCTGGCCAAGTGCGGTTAATCACTTGGCCAGCGTGGGGCCGCATGCCCGGGCATATTGGACATAGGTATTTAATAAACGCCGAACAAATGCCTTTAGCCTAGGCAAAAACTTTGAATTACACTCCTTTCATTTAAATAGGTATTTAATAGTCAGAGAGGTCTATTTCTAACAGTGGACTGTTGAAAGGTTGTTGATGATAACTGATTATGAAATAGCTATATTTGTGTGAGAAGCAAAGATAAAACGACGATTCACTGTTTTCTGTTTATTTTTTCTTATTACCACGTATGCTACGCTAGTACTCGTGTGTGTATTTTTGTATTTTCAGCACTAATGCTGTCTTTTTAGGTTGGTCTTCTGCAGAACTGTCTCTAGCCCGTGAAGCGCCCCTGTGCAATCATAACTCGAGCGCCGTTTATAAAGTGTAGTGCCCTGCAGTACGCGCACAGATTCATCACGTCGTAACGGATCTATCTGGAATCAAGAACATTAAAAACGACATAAATTAGCTTGCATTAAAAATATCAATTACACCTTGTACATAGGTACGTACATAGCGGGTCGAATGCGCGCGCGCACAGCCGCTGGCCGTCCGCCGTCCCACAGCGCCGCGCATCCGCTCGCCCTATACCTACCCGGCCTACTCGAGCGGCGCGACATTTTCCTCGGCTCTCGTCGCGCTCCCGCCCGAGCGCATCCGACCGAACGGGAAAACAGACATATTTCTTCCTCGAGCGACAAACCAAAACCAATCTTACTCCTCTAGAATAAAATCGTAAATAGCACGGTAAAACTCAATGATGCATCAACACGCTTCAAATAGAACGCGACATGGAAAAAGGAAAGTGTTTGAAATGAAGCGCGGCGATTGGTGGGTGGTGACCAATGGCGGCGGGGGGCGGGGCGCGCGGCGCCTAGCGCGGCCGAGCTGCGCGCGCGCACATGTCGCGGCGGCGCGTCGCGCTTCGAACGTGTCGTAATACACTCGGACGACGTCTGACAAAGTCTCGGTTCCCTCGTGTCCTTATGGTGTAGTGCAGTGCTCTATCATGATGCTCGGTGGTATGGACGGCAAGGAATACGGCGCGCTGCACGCAGCCTGCGCAGCAGCGAGTTACGCCATGGAAACCGGTGAGTGAGCCTACGGCCTCATGCTTAATCTGTGGTGATGTGGTCACCCACACCCCGCATATGTGGTCTATCAAATAAAATCAAACAAGAACGTTAAATTAACTTTCTAACGAGTAAATCGGTAATAGTTAGAGATGTTTACATCTACGTGACGAATTTACATTTTGTTATTAGTTTTTCGATTTTCTTTAGCGGAACTATCAAGCGTGCGTTGAAAATGTGATTTTAAAGCGAAGTAAATGATGCATTCATTAGACCTGATGAGGCTACATCGACTGATGATGATATTTATAAAAGTTTTAGGCCCGCCGGCTTTTTTAAGCTTGAAAAACTCAAAGAAGTGCTTGTGAATTTTGTTTTCAAAGGCGATTAAAATGTTGTTATGTTATGTTATGTTACTTAGTTATAAGATAACTTAGGCGTTAGAATTTATATATTAAGAATCTATGGTTGTATAAAAAGTATAGCGTCCATATTGCCTGATAAGAAATTTAAATAACAACAAACGAACGAGAGTGATAAGCTACAAATGCCAAGGAAAATCCCTGGTATTCCCGAAATTAGTCAGATTGGAACCCGACGGACTCCTCTTTTCAAAGAGTAAGGATTCTGTCGTAAGTGTGCCGTGAGACAACCTCAGTAAAGCTGTAGACACCTACTTCACTGATGAAGCAAGACTCTTTCTGACTTTAATAGAATCCGCCAAAAACAGTAGGTACCTACGTATTTTACTAACAGAAAAATATGAAAACTAAGCAAAAGTGCGAGTGTTTTATTAAATACCTACTCGGAATATAGCTTGAGCATAGTTTCAAGCCCGAAGTTTCATGGAAAACCTACTCTTCCTCATAGAATTTCACTGATAGCACAATATGTAGATTTGATTACGTTAATAGGGCTATTTGTCTGTGTTTTAATAAATGCCAGCTGAGCCCTGAGTGTTACCCATGGGGCGGCTTAGGTTACACCTTATATCATCAGCTATCTGCCAATGTAAATTCCGTCAAATTCGCTCCAGTGCGGCGACTCCAAAGATTAGCCTGAACAAACAAATAGACAAAAAATTTTTTTTAGGAATTGATATTTTTTATTTAAGTGCAATGTATACTTTCATATGCATTTAGTAAAAAGCTGAAAATTTAGAATTACAAACAGACACTTCAATTTCATTTATTTGTATACATATAAAATTGCTTTTAGTTTAATGTTTAACTGCACCTATAGAAAGCGAATCATTCTAAAGAAAATCCCCAGATCATAAAGATTTTGCATCAATCAGATTATAAAAGACATACAGGTCTAATGATAATTGAGAATGATTGATAATTCAGAGGTCGCAGGTTAAAGATATTAATTAAAAGATTATAATAGTTAGGTAAGTAAGTAAGCATTTGTTAACAGGTACCTATTCTTTAATATGTTTCATCGGTCCTGGTTACGTTAAGATTTGCCTAGATGTGGATCGGACGGTATGAGAACTTTGTCTTATGATCAAAAACCAAATCAGTTAAAACCTCATAAGTATGTTCATTATAAATAATTAGATAACATTGTTATCAATCTGTAAACAATGCAAAACATGTTTTTTTGTATAAATATGTTCGCATTTATTTTTTTGAACTTTTCTATTAGAAGTCTCTCCTCCTGTAGGATACCTACATTCTTTACGTAGCTCTACAGAGTCTATTATGGAATAGATGACTGTCAAGTTAAAACATAATCACTTTAATTACCTTTATATCAAATACAACTTTCGTTGTGTGAAATCAATGTTAAATATTAATTTGAAAACATAAATACATACAGGTACCTACTTAATCAATACATTTAATTTATTATGAATGACAATTCAGGCTTTATCTACTTCAAGATGCTACATTTAATGATTCAAGCGAAACTGTTTGTGTCAACATAAAAATTCAACCCCTCTAGCTTCTCTACAATGTTCGTATGTATAATATTGCAGAATGCAATAGGTACAGATTGAATTTAATGGAATTGAAAACATACTTCTACTTCTCGAGCTAGTATTGCCAGGTACAAAAATACATCAAAGATCAGTAAAATGAATCAGGTTTGCAACTAAAGAGGAGCAAAGTGATTAAAGAATAGATTTGTTTCTTAACCAATTTGATTCGGAATGGTTTATTTTTACGTAAAAAAATGCATGTATGCGTATTTTATAATAAAGGTGTATGTCTGAACCAAGTGTTGCCCACTGAGAATATTTGTTAAACAGAAACAGGGCTACAGCCATTCAAGCTAGTAGTTACGCTGATTTCAGCACGAACGGGCCGACTCGTACTTCCCTCGCACAGAAAATCAACGTAAAATGACAGCGTTCATGCTCTAGTGTTTCTTTGGTGAGTGCGAGACCGGAAGCCCAATGACGCAGAAGCATCACTAGACCGCAATGGTGTGGGTCACCATGCTGCATTGTTTACATTCACAATGAGTATAGTGACCACCATTCTTCGATTCTGATTAGGTATGCAGAGTCCTTTTGGTAGAGTCATACATAAAGTAAAACTTCAACGGCTTGGTATTCATCTGTCACAGAGATCAAACTATATTGTAAGGACTATAGTTTGCTTTTTAAACTGAAATTACTTGTTATTTAGCAAAATCCCAGAAATATTCAATTACCTTACCTACCAACCTAACTCTCGTAACTACATCATCTATTAGTAGTAGCAATATATTGTATAGCCTTCCTCGATAAATAAGCTATTCAACACTAAACAAATCTTCCAATTCGAACCAGTAGTTCCTGAGATACCTAACCGCATTTTCTTTATACCTAATATTATTATAGACATGTGCTTATGAAACACACGCACGGACCACACACATTCGCATACATCATCGAACTTATCCGACATTACATCTGAAGACATGGCAGCAATCTCTACTATCTTTGTTCGTTGACACTTGACGTACACAATATAAATATTAAATATAGGTAATTATCGTTACGAAAGCTGAGAGATATATACGCCACTATACATGCAGTTCCTGACTTACAACTAATTAGCGCTTTTAGTGTCTTGATAGTGTTGTGACCTAATATCGATAAAATGGCCTGGCCTTTGGTGGAACTTATCATTCCAGTTTTCTTCTTTTCCCACGACCCAATTGAGTGCCCAGTGACTTACTATCCTCCATATTGGGTGAATAGCTTTAAATATGTAAATTACGTATGTTTCTGTAGCATTGTATCTACCTACCTGCGTGTGGACAAGTGCCTAATTTAAAACTTTTTAAAGGTTTTTACCGTGTAATAATATTAATAGATGTAGCCTGACCTGTAATCTTAATTTTTTATTATTTTTAACCGACTTAAAAAAAAGGAAGAGGTTTCCCAATTCGACCGTATATATATATTTTATGTGTGTTCCGGGATAACTTCGTCGTTTATCAACCGATTTTGATACTTCTTTTTTAATTGAAAGTAAATATCGCAACGGTGGTACCATGATAAGGACATTAATATCTGATGATGGCATCGAAGAGAAATCGAGTCGAACCTTGAAGTCGGTTTTATTTTTGTTAAAATTGTACTTGTCTTAGCATAATATAATATTTTTATGTAAGACTAGCTGAACCCTGCGGTGTTACCTGTTGTCAGTCAGTTCAGGAAGAGTGTGCGAAGTATCGTTATAGACCACATTTCATATGGACTTGCGTTTCATAAGAAAATCAGGGGCTGGTGTTAAAAAAATCTCATTGCAAGCTTGTGCGTCAGAATGTTAATGCCGACGCAAATGAATGTCAGGTTCAAAGATCAGAGTTTATTACGAGCACTTATAAGTGTCTACAATAATCTGAATGTATCGCCTGATCCATGAGTAATTAATTTGGCTGATAAGAAGCGCTTTTTCTTCTACTCTTTTTATTGCAATTGTCAAACTGATCTATCTGTTTATCTCATATATTTTTCCTTTTCAATGTTAATTTACCTGTCATTAGCAGTTATCTCGTCCGTTAGTTACTCAATTGGTTTTTTACACAAAGGTAAACTTGTTATCTATATATATATGAAGCAAAAAATTTGTATCTATTTTACGAAAATTATACGAACGAAGGAGTACGAAATTTGGCACAGTTTAATTTCATATGAGGGAGAAGGGCAGAGAGCTATACAAATATGATGAATTATACCACAGGGCGACCACTAGTCAAAAAGAAAGTCTTCTTATCTAGTCATAATTATTGCTCTAGTGAGGTTTATATTTTGTAATCGCTGCATTACATGTTAAATTACATCGACCAACATCGTCGAAATTAACAACAATCGCTTTTTAAATAACTTTCGTTTAATGATATTATCCTTATAACCACTTATTGTTGATTTTCTTATCTGTTATTGCAAAAAAATAACTAAGTCTACCTAGTAAAATAGTGATTGAATGCTGCTTCCATCATTTACACTAATTAAATTACAGAAAAGCCAGTATAAATGTAAGTCCTTTGATTTTTTGAAATATATACCCAATTAGCCCAGTAACGTAGGCATTTCTACAGAGTACGTACTCACTTGTTCATCATCTCATTATAAAGAGTTTTAATTTGATTTTTTTCTATCAAGACGTTGTTTGTATTCCTGTGATATCAAGACTAAAAAATTACCTTAAATATGAAACTTACTACTTACTTACTAGTAATTAGTTAAATTGAGTGTGACATGATATAAAACTGTAAGTATAAATACAGATAGGCATTAACATCAATACCCAGATGTCAGCTACGTTGATATTGTATCTAAAATGTGTTTGTCTATGCGTTCATTTACATGAAAATTCATCGCTTTTACGTTTCTTTTTGTACCGCAGCAACAAAGATTTTGAGATAATAGCGACTAGATATTCATTTATCAGACTACTTATTTACTAGACAGACAGGATGTAGATAGAGCAAAGGAACCTCTTGAAGATAGATAGTGATAGATGGCTTAGTAATGCGCTAATAAATTAGTACAACAGGTGTATTAATAATTACCTAAATAATATAATAGATTATAATATAAAAATAATAAAATGGTTGTGAAAGATTCATTCGTTTGCGTAACCAAAACAGACTAACTGTAATAGTATCAATTTGTAGACTATTGTGACAGTTGGGTTTTAAATTAACCATTTCAGTCTGACGTTTATAATTGAGTACTTAAAATAATAATTTGTATTTATTTAACGTATTAAAAATGGGAAATGTGTTTTTTTAAATACCTTTTTCAAGTTATTTTTGCTTTAGACTGACTGAATAATGAAAATTACGTCTTTACGAGAGAAAAAAAACAGCTCTGAAAGTGTTAACTTTGTTATGCTGACAAAGTTATTTTTTACCCTAGCTGTGTGTTAGGAATTTTCCAAACTTTTAAATGAGGTATTTGCCAAGTGAATTATGGTAAAGTTGTTTATAAACTTATTGGTGTAAAAACAAACATATTCATGTCGTTGATTACACAATTGCAGCATTAAATCCGATACCATTATAACCTCGCTATCAAATTTTTGTACTAAATAACTTTATCTTTAGAAAAAAAGTGAGTTAATTACCTGCTTTAGCTAAAATTTATTTAATTAAGCATAGGGCGACTACGCGGCGCGCGCTTGGCGCAGTTTATCGACAAGTCAAAGGGCGTCAAGGGTTATCGATAAACGCGATAAAATAGGAGCGTTGCGCGTCACTACACTTATTGTATAACTTGTGAGTTATTTATTACTTTGGAGAAATTAAAATACATTTTTGGAACTTACGATGAGAGAGTATAGATTGGCCGGTAAATGAGTATAATCTTACAGGTAAATGTATGTTACAGACCAAAGATACTAGTATTATTTGGCAATGGTGACTAAATTTTATTTTATTGTAATAAGTGAAATGCTTTGTTCCATCTTTTTAAAAAAAATAATTTTTACAGCCTGTGATTTGGATAAACTATGAATTTTAAGAAAATATTGTAATTCTAATACCCATATCATGATCATAATCAACAGCCTTTAACAGTTCACCACTGGGCATAGTCCTCTCCTTAGACAGGAGGCTTCGGTATACTGTACCCACGCTGACCAGATTAGTATAATATATAGATAATAATGGAAAATTAAGAAATAAAGGTAATATTTAGGTATGCTTGTTATGGAATGGCTGTAGTTTTAGTAATTTTAAAGTGAATTTATTTGGCAAGGACGATTTTTTTTAAGAAATTGCACGTCGTTTGATTATTTTTACCGGTTTTTTTTTACAAATCACAATCCAAGGATTCCTATAGAATAAAAATATTACCTATACTATAAAAATGCTAATTCATCATAAGCATCTTGGCGAAAGGCGTCCACTGCTGCTTCCCACAAGGTTAGCAACAACGACCGTTCCTGTACGGTACACCTAGCTTATTCTAACGTCAACACTACCATGACGCCCTAAGAGGTAATCTGTGATTTATACTATCTATTAATGGATTGCAATATTAAAAACGGACTGCCAGACTTGCCGCTTTTATTAAATAACTCTTTTAAAAAATCTTTTGATGTGTAACACGAATCAATTCAATTAGGGGAGTCCCTAAAAAGAGCCGGAAAGCGCTCTATTTCATTTGACCGAAGACTGATGAGTTCACGCAGTGGTAGCTTATCCGTCAGATGGTAGGTACTTATGTGAGGTGTCAGATGTCACACATCATGTGAGACAACTTTAAAGCTGGTTGGTTTGCTTTACTACTGATCCTACAACTAGTCCTAATAAATACGAAAGTTTTTAAGGATGTATAGATAAACATCTATACATCCTTTGCTTTTCACGCAAAAACTGCTGTATAGATTTGGATAAAAGTTTATAACAATACAGCAGCAGCAGAATAACACAAAAACTTTTAATGCGATAACCTATAGAGACACAGGTGGAGCCGCGAGCAAGAACTACTAGAGTAGTAAATACACTACTACTGTAGTAGTTCTTATCGTGTCTTTGACTTAGGTCAAAGATACTTAAACCGTTTAAAAAAACAAGTCATGAGGATTGCCGACAGAAATGAAAACTCAAAACTATAAACAAACAGTTGTTTAAGCTCACCTGAAATGAACCTCTTTGCTCTTTAAATAAAATACGCGATAAAAAAACAAAAAAAAATGCTTATTGTGATGTTATAAAAATATAGGTTAAGGCTATACAGTATAAACATATTATCAGTCATGTCATTTTAAACAGTTGAGCTCTCAGCTGTCACCATGCGCAAGCGCCCTACGCCGTGACCTAGGTCAGCTCACGTGTGCTGACGCGAGTTTAACATTTTTGACCCATCCCAAAATAAATTTTGCTAAGTGTACAACGCTAACAAAAAATTTTTCACTTCAAACCTTCTAGTTACTAATAGGTACTTCTTCAAACCTTCACCAAAGATCGGCAACGCGCTTGTTACTCTTGAGTTGCAGACGTTAATTGACGACGGTAGTCACTTACCATCAGACGACTTCGTTTTATTTTAATTATTATGATGAGTAGGAGGATACAAGACAGTCCAAAACCTACCATAAATAGATACATACCTATTTATATATACATTTTTTTCAATTGAAAATATTTTAGTCATGAGTATTCCGAAATCATTGTCGTTCGTAGAAATATGTTGTAACTAACTTGATTGCATATTTTCATTAGTATTGTTTTCATGAATGTTAAATTACAGCCAGTGCCGTCTTTACCATAAGGGCACTCGGGGCACGGGCCCAGGGCCTCCATTCTCAAGGGGGCCCCGAGGAACCGACATTTTTTTCTCAGACATATTATTATGTTCTCGTTATAAATTTTCGAACATATTACACTTTTTTCACAAAAAGAACAGGTAGTAGGTACATTAAAATAAGAAATAATAAACATAATTACTGGGCTTTCAATTTTTATATTTATTTCGGTTGAAAATGAAAGCGTACATAGTTGTGACTCTTTCACCTTTGTTACGATCGTTAAATCCTAAATTCTATATTTTCTCTGCCTTTAGCGTTTTGCCTGAATTAAGTCATCTTATTTCAGATAGTTCAGTTCAGTTTTTAATGAATTTAGTCAAATGTAATCTGCAGTTAGCAAACTAGCGTCTTCAGAAGCTAGGATGGTTTCTGGCTGACTGAATCATTTAGAAACCCCAAATTAGAAACGTATTTAGGAAGGTGTAATCGCATTAAGTTACTAACTTCAATCGCCACGCAACTGGAAATGTGGACGATTAAGTAGTGTTAGTATGTACTAAGAACGCTAGCGAACCGGGCGGCGGATTAATTTCAAGTGGGCCTGATAGGCGCGCCTATCAGCGTCTCAAGCCGCTCTGAGTGTGGTCGCGGATGGTCGGGACGGATTTTCCCCTCTGGAGGTCTGGAACTGCAAGGAGGCGACGACGGACGCGTGTGCCGTACGTCGCCTAAATTAAGAGTTAACACCAGACGGTGCCCGCTTCAGTGCGGGCAATCGTTGGCAGGGGTCCGGATGTGTTAAGAACAGCAGTTCCCGGATCCCTCCCGTCTAAGTGACGGCTCGTGGGTGTTTCCACATGTAAATTTACTAGTTATATACTGCTGCTGCTGTAAAAAACCCCACAGGTGTGAAACCAAAAAAATCAGCAACAGTAAAACGGAATGGAAACTAATTGCAGTTGACATCGCGAGCGGAACGAGAAAACCCGATGACGATGATAAAGGTGCACTAGTTTGGCTGAGGGCCCGACACATATGCATAGAAAAGCCCCAAAACTTACAGGGTCCGGATTAACGACGTGACCCACAGGATTCAGCGACAATCGAGTTCAAAATAGTGCATATCCACCACCTGGCTAAATATGGCGTGGTTACAATAGCGAAGCGATCTTACGAAAAATGAACATTCCAGAAAAAGACTTGTCAATCGATTTAGCCGAGACAGTTCTAGTTGGATTGATGAGGCACAGAATATATACAGCGTGAGGTACACATAGCTTCGAATATGGACTGATTGTTGTTGGTTGGCTTGTTTACAGTCAACAGCGTTTTTTCTGAACTGGGCGTTTCGAGAGGCTGTTGAACTTTCCCGAATGATCTAGTAATAGTTTAATCTAGTATGAGAAGGCAGTTTAGTTTGAGCTACAAAGAGACAAATATCTGAGTGATATAAATAATTAACAGAGCGATCTCGACAGTCATTAAGGGCTATTAGTCTGATTTATTCTGTGGTTTTAAGAGCGTTATAAACACTCTTAAAACTTAACTTAATAAATTCTCTTTTACATGTCACAGGGCATAAATCTCAAATTCGCCGAACCTGAACACGTAATAATAAAAAGATGGTTTGTTTAACATAGAACCTGAAAGAAACCACCACTGCTATTGTAACCAAAAAACTAACAGCGTATACGATTACGATTACTCATAATAAAAATTATCACAGTAGAAAAAAGGTTGTCATAATACACTTACTTTAATTTCCAAAAGGGCCCCATATTCTTATGTGCCCAGGGGCCCCAGCTTAGGTAAAGACGGCCCTGATTACAGCATGCATTAAACAAATGAACATGTTGTCGCATTATTCTCTACGGTCAATTAGTTCTCAGCGCATGTCAACAGTCACGCGAATTTGTTATCAGCACATTAAATATACCATCGAACACTCAGTTCGTAGTTGTAAATGTAATTTATTAAAAATATCTGCTATTTTCGTTATTATCCATACTTATTATAATATTATAAATTCGAAAGTAAATCGTATCTGTCAGTTACGCTTTCAAGGCTAAAAAGCTGCAGCGAATTCAATGAAATTTGACAAGGAGAAAGTTTGATTGATGATGATGATTCTCGAGAAAGGACATAGACTACTCTGTACCGCGATAACCAATAGGTATACATACCTACATGCAGGCAGAGGAACGAGCAAATAGTGCTAATAGTGAGGTGATAAAAATGTTAGTTCTGTCAACTTCTGTCTAACTGGAGAAACACCGGCACCGGTCGGTACCGTCGGAGAGCCACGCTTCGGCATAAATGGGCCGGTTAGACCGGTGTGACACCACTGCCTCATAGAAAACGGTGTGAAATAGCGCTTGCGCTGTGTATAAGGGAGGCCCATACCCCCAACCACTCCCCTCATCCCCCTCACCATCTCCCAAAGGCCGGCAATGCACTTGTGATATCTCTAGTGTTGCGGGTGTCCATAGGCGGCGGTAATTACTTACCATCAGGTGATACGCCTGCTCGTTTGCCCCCTAGTCTATATAAAAAAAAAGACTATGGCAACCCACGTATACGTGTTGAGCTACAATCGTCTACCAGTAGCCGTAGTCACTTTACCATTAGTAGTTCCGTCTCCTTATTTACGTCGTATTGCATTTAAGCTAAAGAATAGAGTGAATTTCAGACATGATCCCGATATATGTAGAGTACATTCAGTTAAACATTACAATCTGTTAGTGATGTGAACTCTCACGACACCAACGAGGTATCGATAGTTCAGTATTTATCGACGTATTATCGAGCAGCGATAATCACGGTTATCGTGGGTTATCTCCAGCACGAGCCAATAACTGCGGCACTATGACTGCTTTTAATTATGTTTGGGTTTATACTACTTCGTGGTTGTTGAGGTTAATGATTTAAAAATATATAAATAAATACAGTCAGGGAGTTCTATGTAGTTTGTCAGAATAAGTACTGATTTTCCAATAGCCAGTTCAAGCCGCATGTATTAAGACAACTCTGACCTACTCAATTCCCTCTTATACTCAAATCTTGACATAATTTCATGATTTGTTGGCCATATCCCCGTAAATAAATATGTCCGCTTCCGTTTCTTTTAATAAATTAACTTCTTCCAGCCTTTAAATATATTAGTAATATTAACTGTAATAATATTTTCTCTTTTGACATTATTGACAAACTTCTGAAGACAGAAAACTTGAAGAATGTTTTCCTGTTTCTCGTTAATATATAGCTAATTATTAGCTGAATGTTTGTTTTGTACTATTGTAACAACAAATGAGCACACAACGCATGCAAAAAAAAACTTGCTTGTTGTGTGCACAATGGTTCTACTCTGCCTGATGGAACTCATTGCGAATGCAGACAATGCAATAGTGCAGCATGGTGACCCACACCATGACGGCCTCTTGAGATGCTTCTGCATCATTGGGCCCCTGGTAAAAGCCGACCACGCAATTCAACAGTTAGAAGATCTCGTAACGCCACTAATCGGTAATACCCAAAATGGTCGTGTGAGAAAACACTATGTTTTACCAACCCCAGAAGTTAAACAGTTATTTTAATTTCACCACTTATTATCACGAGGCCCAACATTTTTAAGAAACTAGTGATGTCATATTCTTGGACTTTCATCACTACGCTAAAAAATTGCCAAAATTTTTTATTTTTATTTTTTATATTGTTATAGCAAAAGTAAAAAAATGGCACTCACAAAATCTAAAAATATCATTATATTATCAGGAAAGATATCATTATGTTAAAATGTTTATATATATGAGTACTGTATTTATACATAAAGATTATTTTACAATTCAAAAAAAATTTGACATGATTTTTCAACACAATTTGCAGGTTATAAATCTGTCAGAACTCAAAAGTTCAAAACCCGTTCTCAAATAGAAATGTTTTCGCATACTTAGACTTCGTGTACGTAATTTTCTTTTATGGGAACTGGAACGGGACATCTTATTAAGTAATGCAATAATATTATTTTCTTAAGAGTACAGCATCAAGTTAGGTAATGGTACAAGTATGATGTTTGTGTCGCAGTCGTGTTTGTTCTCGTCGCCGGCGTCACCGCGTAGGCGCGACGGCGACGGGCCGGCCGGTGTTCACGCAAACCAAACGAACAGACGTAAATGTTTTGATGTACTAAATACATATTTTAAAAAACCTTTTATTGTCTTACAGTCAAATCTTGAATATAAATTAAAATAATGTCATCATATTAACTTTCTGTACTTTGATCAGAAAAGAAGACAGTGAAATAAATACAGAGACATAGCCTAAAAATTAAATACGAAACTCTGTACTTTAAGTTATAAATTACATGTATAATAAGCACCTTCCAGTAGATTGATACCAAAAAAAAATTAACAAAAGAAAAAAACAAAAAAAAAACGACTTCAAGGTTTGACTCAATTTTTATTGGATGCCATCATCATATCTTAGTATTCTTATTATGGTACCACCGTTTAGATGTCTTCTTTCCATTAAAAAAAGAATCATCCAAATCGGTATATAAACGACGTAGTTAACTGCGAACACACCAAAAAAAAAAAAAACTATAAATACGGTCGAATAACCGACTTCAAAAAAAGAGGAGTTTTTCTCCTCTTTTTTGAAGTCGGTTAGCAATAAATTAAGAACCTATAAATCTACAACTGTCTACTGACTCAGAACCTTAAGGTTTTTAAGCAGAAAAGCCTAATTGACGTTCGTTAACGTTTGAATTGAATAACAAAAGTAGATGTAAAGTAAAAGATCTCAAGTGATTCAGTTACCTATTATTTCTCTTTAGACCTTAGTTTCCAAAAAAAAAACTTATTTAATATTTAAGTATGTCGTAAAATCCGAGAGCCGATCCGATACGATTTTGGTGCTATAGTAACAGTGCTGGGAAGTTAAACCTGTTCCACCCTTTAGGGTAGATTTGTATACTTAGAGCAATTATCTAGACTATTTTCTAATAGTCTAACAGTAGTCCAATAGTCATTTCTTACCTAAGCGGTGTGGCTGTATCTGAATGATATTACTTAACCATAGTCTTAGTACACCGCAATTTGGCTTACAACAATGACAGGACTGTTCTAATTCACGTTCTTTATTTACCAATAGGTTCAAATAACTATAGGTAATGAGTGTTAAGACTGACGCTTTGAATTGCACTCTATTCAATTAGAATAAGAGTCGCTATTTATTTTCATGATACTGGGACTTCAGCCTTTATAATGTAAAGCCGAACCGTAAATAATAACCTGATGCTACTTATAAGTTATATGCCACTTGCTGTTCTAAGACGACATGAGCGCTTGACGCTTTAGGAGCATACAAATCGCGTTTAGTATCACATTGTTCGCTAATTTGTCTTCGCAGTTAAATTCAAACTTAGCTAAGAATAATATGCTTGTCTGATAGTAACTGGAAATGCATTCCATAAGCGCATTAGTTTAAAAAATCTCTGATAAATGTTGGAATGTTACGGTCAAAACTAAATCTTTTCCAATAAGTCCTTAAACATTGCTAAATTGTTTTCTTTATTAAATGATGTCCGTATCACGATGTCCAAAATTCCTGTAAAGTTCTGATTACTTAGAAGCTTCTAATTTTTGTGAAGTCACAAACACCGAAACTTATATAAATTCGTCACACTGTAAGCTGATACTGTACAGAAGCCTAAGTACAAGCGCAAACGCAGAATTATGTTACGATTTCCTGTCAATTATTCCGTTCTCCCTGAATATGCTGCTTAGGTTACAAATTGCACCCTACTAGTACGTAATAAGGATCGTGAATAATATTTGTTTAGGTAATAAAGGGATAAGTAGATCCGATTTGTTCGTTAGTATTAAGTTACTGTAGAGATTTGATTTGTCCAGACATTTGTCAACAAACAATGTCGGGTGTTTGTGGTTTGACTTCAGTGGGTTTGGGACAGGTTGAGTTCGAAGTGTTTGTAAGGCGCGACGACCGTTCGAACTCGTCTTGGTTAACGGGATTATTGTGGATGCACCAACTGCTCTTAAACTGTACTTAATTTACTGCATTGTGTTTCAACTAAGTAGATCGAAGTCTAGATTCAGACCTCTAGATATCTTCTTCTAAGCAGATATTGAAACTTTAGTAGAAGTTTCTGATCCCAAGAGATCTTCTAAAAGTTTAGATGTTGAAATTTCACGCTACTTAAAGAGTAAGGTCGTTAGGATATGGTATTAAGGTACGAGTATATCAATGCCAGTGACAGCAAGAGAGAGTTCACATTGAATTATTTAATACGTAAACATATAGCTACGTGAACTAACATCGCGCCTCTTTCTGAAAGATGTGTTTATTCTCACCACACCTAACTGTCAATTGGGATGCGTTTACGCACGAGGCAGCAGCCGAGTTGTAGAAATTACTTGCTATTTATGTATCTTGTATTGAATAAAACGAGTTTTAATTTGAAAATTGCCTATTAATATGAATTCAGTTTTCTCGCGGACAAGCAGCCCCACTCTAGCCATTTGTAGATAGAGTAGGGGATCTATTGATCTAAATTTTGTTCATCTCAATAAAATCCAGGGAATTCCATATCCATCACATCGAAATCTTGTCCAAGTGCGAGCCTACCCAGTGTTTGCGCACGCATTAGCCGTGCCCGCCTCCTGTCAACATCGTAATGGCGGCAAACATACCCCCTCGCCTTCACCCCGCACCTCTCCGCTTTGTGCTACCGTTGACAGATGCGCCAGCGCAGACACGTCGCTGTGACTAAATAAATGTTTGATAAATTAATGATATCTCGGGTGTTAAAATGTTAGTAGATAAAGTCGTATTTTCCCGTTATTACAAATTGGTGGCGTCTATAAATTGATGGAGTTCAGAAATCTATGGAGACTACTCTACAGTCTGTCAGCCTCAGTCTGTTGTCTCTAGTTAATGTTTTTTAAATATTTGAGTGATTATGTTAATAATTTTTGAAATTGGTAAAATCGTCACTAATTTTATGAATACATATTGTCTCTTGGACCAAGGTAAACGAAACAGTAACATTACAAGCTACTAGAAAATATAACCCACTCTTATAGGTAATGTACTAAAACTTGAAAAACTAGGGTTGGTTTGTCATTTGTGGAAAAAAAGGGTGTTTGTATTTGCAAGTTGGGTGTTTAGTTTGCAGTCTTTACACCAAAACCTTTGAACTCAAGATTTTCAGATTTCAATACTACTCAATAATCAATAATAAGACGTAACAGATTTACAACTATATATTCTTAAAACTTTTCAATTGAAATGTGTATTCTTATATTTTCCATTTACGGGTGAACTGATAAGCACACTATTATTTCTCATGACTATTTTATGTGGAACGTAATAGCTTTGTAGGATTAACATTTGAATGGTATCTGCGCACATAAATACATACAATTGTGATATAAGATTAACAAATTCAATTTTGTTTGTAAACCTATTGGTTAGAAAGCAATTTAGATAGTACTCACAATGCCTGATTACATATTAAAATCGTTTCTTTTAATCTGACATTATAATATTGACATGTAAAAATAAAACTGCTTAGCTAGTAAACGAATATATATAAGTAGTAAATATAAGTTAATGCGGTAAAACTACTCTAGAAAAGTATCTAACAGAACAAACGGACAGCCAAAAATTTTTAAAGTTACTTTTTTGGTGTAAGTACCGTATATATTTTCACTAGCTGACCCACGCAACTTCGTTTACGTCTCTTATTGCCCGTAGCGTGATAATTTTCCCCCGGTTTTATAAACATTTTTCATTGGTGCTCCGCTCCTATTGGTCTTAGCGTAATGATATATAGCCTATAGCCTTCCTCGATAAATGGCCTATCTAACAGTGAAAGAATTTTTCTAATCGGACCAGCGGTTCCTGAGATTAGCGTGTTCAAACAAACAAACAAACAAACTCTTCAGCTTTATATATTAGTATAGATATAGGTACGTTTAGTGAACAGTTGTTAATTTGAAATTATAAACAGACACTTCAATTTAATATTTTCGTATAGATTTGGCAATGAAAGATTCACCTAATCAACTTTTATAATATTGGGGTTCTTTAAAGGATCTTACAAACCGTCACTGACAATGTTTATTTTTGTTACTGGTATTTTGACCAGTCTTATTTCAAGTAAAGAAAGCTACCTTAGATTAATAAAATCGTTTCTTTCTCTGGAATCAATTATTATCAACTTTAATTTTCATATCGTCTATACGCTAAATATTTTATAAGTAAGTGTTTTTAAATCACACGTTTAATCCTATAACTTCCACCATAAGCGTAGTAAATTGCATACTGGAAGTTTAAGCATTTTTTTCTTATTCCCGTCCAATATGAATGATAATTAAAATTTATGTCATTTCAAAATTCATATATACGACATTTCTCACAAATACAACACCCATTAAGAGGTCCAGCTGCCCTTTCGAACCCTGCGCGTGCGCAGATATCCAGAAATAGACACCTGACAAATAAGGACAACCACAACACAACTGGCGCAGCATAACTAATTGTTACACCTCAAATTGACATACTGTAGTAACGGATGCACAAGCCCTTCTGTGTTTAATTACGCTATGGCATGTGCCAATGATTAGTTACAATGAGTTATGAGTTAACTTTGACAGTGTTTATCAGGGTTAACAAGGGGCAGATGATGAGTCAATACCATTATACGAAGCTCAGATATGTCAATAATGTTCCACTTATATTTAGACTTACAGCATTCATTTAATGGTGCTTTTAAAAGGAAGGAGGCACCATTTTCTTTTTCATATTCTATTTTTTTTATTTATGAACCTGCCAAAGTGATTCTACTCTGCCTGATGGAAAGCAATGCCTGCATTGCAAATACAGACAATGCAACAATACAGCATGGTGACCCACACTTTGGCGGCCTATTGAGATGCTTCTGCAATAATGTCTGTCAATTGAGAAATATACAACAGGTTTAAATTAAGTAGACTTGTCTTAAGACTGTAAGAATCATTTAAAGGGCTTTTATTATAGTTGAATGGACCTACTAACCTTTAAACTTTCGCGTTCCATGATATATTAACAATTATTTTTACGAGAATTAACGCGATCACTTATTAGTCGTATTAAGTTAGTTAAATGGACCTAATTATGGCAAAGTCATATCTAGGTACATAGGTGTATATCAATAATAACTAGTACTTATTTATATAGCACAAGTACACAACATCACACACCTTGCAAAGTAAAACTAAAATCATGTCCAAACTATTGACTCAGAGTACAAACACACTTATATAAGAATGAGTTATCTCGATGACTTATTACTGAATATGCGAATAGAGATTAAACAATGGTTTAAAAATATTTATTATTTAATATCATGGCGCCAGTAGGTATACTTAGACGATGAGACATGGTTTTTCCTTAATTTAGAAATGAAATTTATAAATAGTCGATGTGTTCTGCAGCTCGGTATTAGTTTGCGTATTGTTCAAAGATTTCAGGTGCATTTATAAAGGCAGATTTGAGATCACTTTTTCGGTAACATTTAAGTAAATCGTCAAAATAAAATAATAATAACAATTTATCAATTCCAATTATTGCGTAACTATGTACACTGATAAAAATTTCAAAGGTACATACATATATATTATTGAAACATTATTATTATCATAACTTTCCCACCTTATTCTCAATTACATTAGGGGTCGTTGTTCTGTTATGAGTAGGTAATTTAAACAAGGTAATGACCGCCAGCATGTAGACAAGCGAAGAATGTTTTCGGTTTAGATGGTAGAAATGGCAAATCTTGGATGGGGAAACGGGAGTAAACGTGTTGTGTGAACTAAACCCGCCATAGCTCGAAGGCAAGGGTTGCGTAGAGGACTTTCTTTCCTAAGAAGCAGGATCTAAGCACCCAAAGATCAGGCAACACCCAGGATATTAAAAAGTTTTATGTAAATTCACGTTACCTAGGTACTGTAAAATCCAACTATAACGATAAAACCAAACGATCTTATAGGGTGCAATCACGTAAAAAATAAAAATATTTTAACAATTTGAGTAAGGTGTCCGGCTTGTGTGTGTCTCATAAAGCGCGGTAGCACCTATAGTGGTACGCTGTTTAATCTCTATTAAAAGCAAAGCCTTTTACGGTATTAAGAAATGCCTAATTCAAAACAAAATGTCACTTACACAAACAAACTCAGATGCTACTGCCATTAACCGCGCTGTCTCAGCTAAGGCCTCTTCAAACGGCTGGGACGTGAGCAGCGGCCGGCGGTAGCCCGTGTTTGTATAGCGGGCTCGTTTGTCGGCGGCCTGTCGCCGTGTGTGGCCTCTCGAGGGCCCTTCACTACGGGCTCCTACGATACGGTAGAAAGTTAAACTAGAGAAAACACAGAATAAAAATATCTGGACAATTCTAAAGGAAGTCTGACATTATTCAACCACATAGTATCTCTCAGTTTTTCTTTAGGTAATTGGTAGGTATAAGGTAGTAATTGGATAGGTGTTACTCTAAAATCTGACTCGAAAACGATTAGTGTGTTGCTTCTTAATCAACTTTGTGACGTCATTTTTTTTATAAAATTTACTACTTTGTTATTCTATGTCATTCAGTAGATTTGACTGGTCTCTGAGAATTACTAATTTGAAAATCTTTACAGAAAATTAATTCTTTCAATTCAGATATAGATCATCGTAAAAAATTACAGCCTAAGTTATTTTAATGCTGTATAAAACTTTTACTAAATATATAATTTTGCAAAAAAATACTTGATATTTTCTTACTAAATGAGTTGAAATGAGTTTATAGTTTAAAAACACAGTTTAATGTAAGATTAAACTCCTGCAAAAGCGTATTTACCTCTGGGCGGTCACAAGTATCACAGCGTTGTGATTGGTCGATATATTAGTGTGTGTGCGAATAAAGACTCTCAGCAGAGTTAAATAACATTCGGTTGTTTGTCACCTTTAAATACAAGCTTGGACGATGTACAAGAATCTTTCGTGCTAAATACTTGACTGCTAAATGTTTAAACAGTTAACCTACAATTTGTTACCTGCCATTTATCTTCACAGTTTATTGTGAAAGCGATCAATATGAATTATTTCAAAATATGCTACTGCAATATTTAAGGTGAATAATAGAGTGGTTTAACTAATGTTCAACGAAATTTGACATTGTGTTATATCTATCTTATGTTTAAACTTGTCTAGTAAAATAAAAATACTAAAGTCCGAAATTTGTAATTTAACAAAATGTGTGATAAATGAAATTTGAACCAAATATTTCCAATTTCAATGAGACCAGACTTTGACAAGAATGTTGATTTTCTAATAGCATAGCACAGACTTACCCTTAAGATTTACATATTACAATATTTATTTGCCAATGTAGGTTATACGCCATTAATTACAAGCAACTTACAGTCTTAATACCTACAACACCAACAATAAATACATGCGCCAAACAGTATACTAACTATACTGAAACACAGAAAATACTGTGTACTGTGTGTCGTTTTGCGTAAATGAAATGTGTATGTAATTATGCAAAATACTCGATATTGGCGATACGGGGCCACGTTACAGTGCATCTGTAATAGAAAGTTGATTAGTGTGCGCCTGCGCAGGTTGGTGATTGGTGGAACGCTCGAGCGCTGTCGTAAAAGCGCTCGTAAACGCTCGGGTTTTCATCCGCCATGCTCGCGATAGCATTAACAAGGACGAGTTTGTTGTACTGTTCAGATTATATCGTGTTAATCTTAACTGCATTTATTCATTTTTATAACTAGAGCCTATAGCCTAGCGCTGTAAAAACAATTTAACTCTATGTTATTAAAATGTTGTCATTAAAAAAAAACCGCTCAAATCTACCCCGCCCCCTTGATTCTGGGTTTAATTGCTAAAGTACCCGGTTGATGGGCGTCAAAATGTTGGCGCTTAACATACCTACCTCTGCTTATTCTTTACTCGGTTTAGGCGTGACTGTATACCTCTGGCCAATTTTGAAGAAGAATAAAAGGGCTTTTTATTATTTTTTTTAATTCATTTTAATTTTTTTCCTACTTCTGCCAAACTGCAAGACAGTGTTTTGGCAGACGATGCTCCTTTTTTAATTAATACTTTTTAGTACAATTCTTATATCATTTTCTTTTCTATGAAAAATTGTTAAAATACACACTCGCACACTTTTCACTCAACATATAAACCAAACTAAACTCATGTTACAACGTAGGTTCGCAAGACGATTGGAGTAAGTTAAATATTGTCTGTTGTTATCTTAGAAAGCTCTGGATCAGCTAATAGGTACTTACTACAAATTAATAATTGCTAGCTAATTAAACACAGAGGCTGACTCACTATGGAGCACGCGAGTATCCGATGTATCGTTGATCTAATCGATGATAATTCCGATCCAATTACTTTAAAAATCGTTTTCTTTGGTAGTGATTAAAACATGTTAGATTGCGTTTGAGTCCTCTTAGTAACTTCACCACATAGTAATAGTGTATTGTTCATAATAAACTTATATTGTAATATCCTGCCAATCTCATTGCTAAATGACGCCTTTTATCCAATTAAATAAATAACAGCATCGCTCAGGTAACTTTGAATCTGACAAATCCCGTCATCATCCTCTTCTCGTCAAAATTTGTTCATGGTAGACCCAATGAATTTTCCTTTTCCATCTGACAAATCCTGTTCTACTTAGATTACGCTGACATAGTTTCTGACACTATTTTCGTATTTGAACAGTTACGACCAGAATAGTTGTCAGTAACACCCATGTAGGTAGGTACATTTCATGTAGTCATTTCCAACAAGTATTTGTAAAGACACAAAACATTTGTCAACTACAATCTTCTAACCTAGTCACACATTTTATGTATCATTAGTATGAAATGTGTACATTTCTCACATCATCGCAAACATTATCAGCTAATAATAAACAAATACTTTTTTAAATATCAAAGCTCACGAAAAACATTCTCATAAAAAGATTCAGCGGACTCCGAGTTGAAAGGAACGCCAATTAATTAATCGCTACCACCGTGGAACAGACTGAAACACTTGTATTATATTTACACCAACACAAAAGGCAAAACATTCACAAAGCAATTTTAACGAACCATTGCCGCTTTTATTCTCTAACACATTAAGTGCTTTTATACTAACACAGTAATGTATTTTTAGCGGTATTAGACTTGTGATGTTTCACGAATTAATGAATGTTTTATATTCGTCGAATACACCACTAACTGTCAGCAAGGAAGCGTCAAAGGCGAGTCGTAAATTAGCCGGGAAAGAAAGATGTTTCCCGCCTTATGATATTCTATCCCTTTCTCTCATAAAGTATCTCGTATGACCGTTTCTCTTTTTAGAACCAATTAGTAAAGTTTCAAAGAAAACGTTTGATTTCATATCGGTAGTGTTGTGACGGCTGCTTGTCGATATTATCGCGAAGATTACCGAAATAAGATAAGGTAGATAGGGAAAATGTCGTACGATTCGTGTTGGCGTTTTTTGAAATATGCAAGGAAACCAGAAAATTTACTTTTTTTTCATAATTTAATTGAATTTTAAATAAAACATTGTAAATTATAGTACAAACTTTAATTTCAATAACGATTTATATTTAAAAATCTATTTGATCTTTAAAAAAATATATTCTATACATCTGTTCTACTCCTTAAATAGGTATAATTGCAGTAAGTAAAATCCTTCATTTATTTTTAGGAAGACAAAAATGTCAAGCAATTCGGCTTGATGTTTTAGTTGCTTTTTCACGATGAGTGGAAATCTTGCTTGAAAAAGAATTTACGTATGAAATACCGTGTATAATTTTAAAAGCAAATTGTTAAAAATCACAAAAATGAAATACTTTGAATCGATATCGATAAAAAGTCAATCTCTTATATTAATCAGAGGTGATCACTTACGAAAATGTTTTTCATTTTACACGTTATTATACGTTTTAAAGTGACAAGCATGTCCCTCGCTGTGATAAACAGCCTACGTACAATCATGTTTACATATGAGCGGGTACGTTGGACACAGACGGCTGATCTTAACAGTTGTTGTGTATTTAAGAATTTACTCTAAAATACATTGCTACATTATCACACTCGGCCGTTTGATCCCAAACCAGACAGAGATCATACTATTGTTAACCAGATCACTTAAAAATATTCTTATATAATATGTACAAGGAACAAAACATATTACTTTTTTATTATATTTATAGCTGCGAAAGTGACTACTCTACCTGATGCCTGCATTATTAGAATCCAAGAGTGGTGACCTCCATCCTCATTGTGAAAGTGTACATATATATGTACATAATACAGCATGGTCATGGATCTACACTATGATAGCCTAGTGAGGTACTTTTTCACGCCCCGCTTAAAGGATCTAGGATCATAGTGTTCATATAATTAGTTCTCCTGGAACTAACGACAAATGACATGTCAGGTGTAAAGACCACTAGGCTGGGCCGCGCATATATTGGTAATCGTGGCAAGGCAGGCTAGGCTATATTACTGTGAAGTTTCATCTAAATTCGTTCAGTAGTTTTTGCGTGAAAGAGTAACAAACATCCATCCATATATCCATCCATGCTTACAAACTTTCGAGTTTATAATATTTTTATAATATTAGTAGGATGTTAATACACGTCGTTAAATCAAAACTGTAGGTACCTAATTCTTTTACGGAAGAAAAAATCTAAAATCCGTACCCACTTAATTTATTTTACCCCAGAGTAGCTTATTTTCCTTTTCAGGTCAAAACCATCCTAAACGATAATGTTAAGATAAAATCGCTTGCCCTTTCCGTTTGACATTGTAGTGTCATGAACCCTTTGACACATTATGAGTGCCTTTGCCACAGAACTACTAACACAAACAGTCCTGGCCTTTGAAGTGCGGCGCGGAGCGTGACGGACGTTCGCGGAACGCGCAAAAACTGCACACACGTGCGCTCGCGCAGCGCCAGACACCGCATTGTCATGGTATTTTTGGGCGCTACGCACAAGGATAAATTATTGAGCTCTTCTCACAATCGTTTCCTTAAGTAAAAGCTGCACAGCCAACAGATAAAATATTTCCCCGATTTGAGCTGGTGATTCTCGAACCTTAGATGTTATTTAATGTTTCTTGATATTTACGGTTGAGAACAGACATTAAAGACAACTTTAAAACTATTTTGCTATTGCAGAATGTCGGCATTTACGTTTATAATAATTTGTCTAAGATTTCAGTACTTTTTCTTTCAGGAGCTCTTAAATTTTTGTTAATGTTTTTTCCTTGCTGAACTGATGACTGTGGTACCGTAACTTAAGATGTTATTACACCTAGAGCGCCCATAATCACTTTAGATAAGCTATACAACATATTTGATGGAAAAGTCTACACAAGGCGTCTCTAAGTTACGTGTAAAGTGTTTTCACCGCAGCAGGATAACTTGTCATAATCAATTCCCAATGTTATAATGAGCCAGTGGAAAATACTTATAAGTTGTAGTAATGCGTTGAAGGCTCGTATCTTCTAATAGTATTTCATTTCTAGTTTGTAAAATTATAAAATCAACAATACTACAACAATAATGGTTAAACAAGGAAACTCTGGAAAATCCTATTAATTATATTAATATCGTACTAACATTAAAAAAAAATGAAAGCTTATGAGGATGAATGTGTGCATGTCTGTTACTCTTTCACACAAAAAGTACTGAATAGATTTAAATGAAACCTTAGAGTACCTAATATAGCTTATACATTAGAATAACACACAGGCATTTACCACGATAGCCAACATATTTGCTGGCGTTATTAATTAATAATACGACTCTTCGCAATTTTACAAATAACGTTTATCTGTAAATTAAAATATGCAAAATGATTGTCTGTACATTAGCACATGTGTCGAGGCGGAACAGAGGGCCCCGCCCCCACACAGCTGGTGTCTCCTTGATGTGTCCGACTGCTTCACTACTGTGTCCAGGCAGATACTTGTCCACATGTGCTCCGATATGTTGCTTAAAAGGTGCCGAAAAGATCTCTCCTGTGTTAATAGCCATTAGTGGGGTACACGTAGCTCATCTATACAAATAAATAAAATTGAAGTGCATGTTTATAATTTCAAACGAACAGTTTTATTTGTAAATAGACAATTCACGCATTAGGAATATACATTCCCGTGTCGCGGAGAACTGTACAAACATACATGAAACGGACACAAATAACACCCAGATTCAGAACAACGATTTGTGGTTCACAAAGTGTTGTCCCATGTGGGGTTGAACCCACAACACTTGGTGTAGTAGGCAGCGGCGTGGCGGCCCCCTATACCACTAGGCCAAATGTGCAGTTTTTCACAAAATGCATAAATATAAAAGTACTAACCGACCCACGCAACCTCGTTTGGGTCTCCTATTGCCCGTAGCGTGATAATTTTACCCCGTTTTGAAACATGCTCCATTGGTGCTCCACTCCTTGTGCGTGGTGCTTCTTAGCGTGATGATATATAGCCTATAAGACTTCCTCGATAAATGTACTATCTAACACTGAAAGATTTTTTCAAAACGGACTAGCGATTCCTGAGATTAGCGCGTTCAAACAAACAAACTCGGTTCTTACATCAAAAGTTTTTTTTGGCTTTCTGTCTGTCTGTTTGTTCCGGCTAGTCTCTACTAGTCGGAGTAGGCTACTTTTTTAAGACTATCTTCATCCCGCGCACTTTTTGGCCAATAAGTAATAAGTCAAGTTTAAAGAATAAATAAAAGTTCGCTTTTTGTATGAAACTTAGTTTGCGTTTAAATATTGATATTAATTTGTTAGTGTAGTAAACCCAACAGTAGGTAACGTAAATAGTTTTCAATAAGTAACTAAAAAGCGTAGTACTTTATATTATTTCATTACGAGAAGAACAAAACAAAAAAACCTGCATTCAGTTTCGATTTAATGATTATTGACACTTCAAATTGAAATAGACAATTTTAATGGAAATTTCTTAACATAATGACGTTCTAATTAGGCACGGGTTTATCGACTAATCAAATGTTCTTACCTTAATTTACCTTCTACCCTCTGACCTGTCTAAAACAACTACATTCCAGGGAAGACATGCTAGTAATTCGTATTCAAATGATTGTGACTGCTTCATCTATTTACAAATAAGTCTATGGTATTTCAGTTCAGTATATCACCATCTCAATATCCTCTTAAATCGGTACGTGCGTATAAATAAACTGTAAAAGCAAGTGCATTACACTGTTGTTTCTTCCACATTTGCAACACGACTATCTAGATAACAGGACATTAGTCAAGCATTTTGTACACTGTTCAACCAATTTGTACGCAGACGAGAGAGGAGTGCCGCGATGATTTTTTTGCTGTCTAACCCTGCCAGTGCCAACCTGACTTATGTGGTGTCATGAAGATATTTATTCAACGCATTTTGTCACGGAATTTACTTGTAAATCTTAAGTTAAAAATGGAGGAATATGAGGTAGGATTATTTATGACTTAAAACTGTCAGTGAGCTGTCAACGCTACTGTTTAGAAGATCCATTATTTGGGTCCTGTGTGTTATGTTTATTGAAGTCAATTTGTTTTACTTTTTAAGCGATTTCGGAAAAGAATTTAACTCATAGTTCGGCTGTATTTTATATGGTTGTTACTTAAGAACTCTGTTTATGAAACGATTTAGATTTTGTTGATTTGTTTTTCTATTTGGTCCTATTTACATGAAAAACACTCCTTATAGTGGGAATTATTATGACGTGAATCACCATTTCACATAAATTTGCACCTGTAGGAAAGACTTTACTTTTTAAGAAGTATTAACTTCTTCAAATACTATTTACATAGGATTAACTTATATGTTGATACCTTTTCAATGAGATAGACTAGATGAGACTTAATTGTGCTAACATTTTAGTGAAACGAAACTTAACGAAAGACAATTAATGAAATAAAGCAGGTTAAAACGAGAATATGTATCAAACGATTAACGTAAATTACATGCTACAAATTGTAATTGAACAATATTAAAAAAATAGACCTGAATTAGTCGCAGCCATAGATCACCTCTATCAAAGACAGATAAATCTGTCTGAATCAATTATTAATAAGTAATAGTAATAAATAAATAAATATTTCGGACATCTAACACACAATGCCATCTAGTCAACTGATATGAATGCACATAAAAAAAATTTTATTTTGTAAAATCATACATATTATACATAGAAATCATCTCATACCTACATTTGTTTCTTAATAGCAATACGTAGAAATAAACCAAACTTTATTTTAGTCTTCTCACCTTTCACACATTTGTTGCTGACTATCGCTAAAGCGATACCTGTCAGATTGACAGTGCGTCATAGTAGACGCCACGTCGAGTTGTCAAAATGATTTGAGCGACGTTCATTGAGCGGATGCAACTTGAGCCCACGACTGCGACAGTTAGAACAGTTTTCATCGCGATATTTTAGAGAATACGACATTAAGATTGTCAGCGGTTCATTTTATAGCATTTTTCTTCTTGTGTATGTTTGTATGATTTATAGTTTTATAAGTATTCAAAAAGTAACTGAAAATGAATTCTTTGGAATACAGAAAAATGAAAAACTAATGAAAACCCATCCACTACTTAACTTAAAATAAGACGACAAAAGAAATCGTTGCTGAAAGTGTTGAGTAACGGGCAAATCTTCAAATTGTTGTTTAATTACAATAGAGAACATTGTGCAAATACGTTTAGGAAAAATGTGATGGAAATAGTTATAGAATGTAAAAGATAAATGATGGAGAGAAATAAATAATTTAGAGAGCATAGCAAATAAGTAATTTTTGAAAGAGTGGAGTGAAGAGTTGAAGAAAACTCACAGTGGCTACAATAGTGTGCGGTAACGGAGAATCGATTTGGGTTTATGCCAAGACACGGGGCATGGCGTGCTATGTTTGCTATACAACAACTGTGTGTTTGTTAACTAACACATAACACAGAAAATTGCTTCTACGCCGAGATGTGGGGTTACAGGAAATGTCTAGCACCTATGTGAGGAAATGCCGAACTATTCAGGGTGTGTGTACGCTTAGCACAAGGACCGGCTCTATCTTCTCTCTGTTACATTTTATTCCTTTATTAAAACAATCTCAACAACGAATTATACTTTGTAACAGGCAACATAACATCAGACAATCTTAAACAGATCCCCAATAGTTCAATACTGTCATTTTTTATACGTCTTCATGCATCTAAAGAAACTGTCTTTTGTCTTGCTCTTATATATAGAAACAAAAAAAAATTAAATTTGTTTAATAAATTATCTGCAGCCGTTCTGAAGTTATGTGACATTGCCTTAACAACCCCCCTTCAAATATATTTTTAACCACTCTTTTCAATGTAACAATTTGCGTCTGGTTCAGTGTTTTAGTATAAAATATAAAAATAAAATATAAATACTAACAAGGCAAGTTTACGACTTGGTATCGTCTGTCCATCCGCAGCGTTCACGGAACGACCAGCGTTTGTATCGGGCACATCAAAGTTAGTGTCAGGTGACGTTCGGCTCGATACTAAACTGAAACTTCGCTGACGTCACGTAGGACAAGCGCACGCGCAGGGTTAATAACTTTAATAAGGTTATAATTTTGAAATTTTTTTCAAAGGCTTTTCTATTATCATCATGCAAATTTATTTCCTTTTAAAATAATATAAACTAGGTATACAATTGCAAGATTGTATTTAATCAACGTTTTAAATATGGCTTAATTTACTTATTAACATAAAATAAGCACATAATATAAATAAAAATAAATAATAATAATAATAATAATTAAATTAATCCATATTTAAAACGTTAACGTTTGCATATAACAAATTGACTGATTCAGTGGCGCAGTGGTAACGAATACGACTGCTGTGCTTGAGGTCTCGGGTTCGATTCCCGGGTCGGACCAAATGTTTGTATGATCTGTAAATATTTCTTTCGGAGTTTGGGTGTTTTCTATGTATAATATATATGTATTTACAAAAGAAAGTGTTTATGTATTTATATCAGTTGTGTAGTAACCATTTTTTTTACGTGTGGAAACCGGCCGGCGGTGTGTCGGAATCGAACCAACTAAAACCACACGGTGTGCCAGTCTGCGCCTGAGAAGGAAGAGATCCGGAAACTGCTGTTGTTAAGACCTCCGGACCAGTTGTCTAGTACCCATAACACAAGCTCTGCTTAGCTTGGGACTAGATAGCGTTGTGTGTTAGATGTCCGAAATATTTGTTATTATAATTATTTATATTTACATAGTCGTAATGTAAAAAATATAATACTATTACATGATTATTACGTTTATAATAAGAAAACTTCTCCTTATCTGTAAAAAAAATATTTGAGTATAAAGAAAAATTTAAAAGTTATTTAGATTTATTAAATATCCACCTTTAATCAAAGTTGTAAATTAATAAAGTAGGTACCTACCTTTTTACTTGCGTTAAGTTCCGTTGAAAGCCTGGGAAAAAACAATTATCTTTTTAAATTAATATGACCATTAAGTTATAAGGACTTATTAGAATTACTTCCTTCTTTTCTGTGACACCTCTGGTGTTATAGATGTCTAAGGGCGGCAGTAATCGCTTACCATCAGGTGATACGTCTGTTCGTTTGCCCCCTTTACCATGAAAAAAAAAACTGAACAATCGTACTGAGCTGAACAATCCTTGTCACCAGATCCCAGCGCAGCTGCGATGGGCAACCCCGGCGTTCCTGGCACTGGAACTCAGCAGTACGGAGAGGTGAACCAACTGGGGGGAGTGTTCGTCAATGGACGACCTTTACCGAATGCTGTCAGGTTACGGATAGTGGAGCTAGCGCAGTTAGGAATAAGGTAATGCAAACTAATTATTTCTTATGATTCTAAATTATAATTTACGTTAAACAGTAGATACCTCGAGTAAATGTGGTAAGTTGATGTGTGTATTTATGTGTAATTTCTATTTTATAGTCAACTAGGTTATGCGCGCGGCGTTTGTCGGTTATCGCAGGAAAGAGTAGCCTATGTCCTTCATCAAATATCAAAGTATCTTTATGCCAAATTTCATTGAAATAGGTGCAGCGGTTTGGCCGTGAAAGCAAGACAGACAGACAGAGTTACTTTCGCGTTATAACATAGGTATGGAAGGTATGGATTATGTCAATTAATGTGTAGGTATACTAGTGAAATCCAGTATAATATATGCATTTACTGATTTATCATGATATTGAAAATCAATGTCAGTATAGTTTAAATTAGGTAGGTATATACCTGCTCTTAGGAAATTATATCTACACTAATATAAACTACTATGAAAGTCACTCTGTTTGTTTGTTACGCTTACACGGCTAAAGCTCTAAACTTCGAGATAAATTGCGGTGTACAGATAGATTGGATATAGGGGAAGGATATAGACAACTTTTTTGATGTGATGCGCAAAAACTAGTAAAAAGTAAATTCAAAACTCAGTGCATTTAGTTCGAAATTTAAACATCAATCGTCTGTATAATATTACTGAAAATAACTTCATAGTTACTTTAAGTTCATACATTTGCTTGCCACCAGGCCCTGTGACATAAGTCGACAGCTACGAGTATCCCACGGATGTGTGTCGAAGATCCTGGCGAGGTACCACGAGACCGGCTCCATCCTGCCTGGAGCCATTGGAGGTTCAAAACCAAGAGTTACCACACCCAAGGTACTTAGTATTATTAAACCTCCTACGAGTAGTACATAGCATCCCTGCGTCCCCAACAGTTTTTGGATAGTACCTGTTGGATTTCGGCCAATGATTAGGGAGAGCACCTGGTCTGTACAATAAATGGTCACATGCTCTAGTTTATCAGTCATTTGTTCGTATGCAATGAATCTTATACGAAAAACCCTAAAATATCTGGTTTTGCATACGGTATCTGCGAACGGCTGAGAAGCATATTTACTACGTATAATAGTAAAATGAGCTCTAGAATTTTATTTGAAAGATATTTTACTCAGAGAACTACTAGGCCCCAGGAACAATACCTTTTTTCAATGACGGTTATATTTTTTTTATCAGACAACATTATCCATCACGCTCTTGGGTTGTGAGCATGTTTTTTTTAAATTTCAAGCCGTGTCGTCATTTGATAATATCAGAGATGGCACTTCTAGTGCCCCTCTTTATCACGTTAGTGACAAATAACCTTTGACCCGGCACTTTTTGCGCAGTTGCCAATATTTAAAAACATAATTATCCAAGTACCAAGTTGGCACTGAATATTGCGTATGACATAAGACAGTTTATCTAAAAGTGAAGGCCAATTACGTACCGAGAGTGGCATTGTAACTTTTAGTGAATAGTGTTACAAGAAAGTTTTAAAATAACATAATTAAATAAGGGATAGATAAGTATGAAGTTTCATTATACACTAGTGTCTATGAAGATGTAGGTATCCAAAGGAGACGGCAGTTCATGGGCGCGGGCGCAGCAGTGTTAGGGGCACCGGCCACTTTTAATTCATCTGCGCGCTTATTGGAGGGCGCTACGCTTCCTAATGGGCACTACGCTTACTAATGGGCGCTACGCTTACTAAAGGGCGCTAGAGCAATAATTGCACACGGGCGCTTTACAGGCTAGAGACACCTCTAGCGGTAATCACGTTCCAAAAGATGACCCTTCTGTTACTTAGCTCCCTATAACAGCCGACGCAGAAACATGCTTTCATAAACAAGATTACTTAACAATTCATGTGTTTCAGGTGGTGTCCTACATAAAGCAGCTAAAAGCGAAAGACCCGGGCATCTTCGCTTGGGAGATTCGCGACAGGTTATTGGCTGATGGCGTATGTGACAAGTACAACGTGCCTTCAGTGTCAAGTATCAGTCGAATCCTGCGCAACAAACTTGGTGGCGGCGCTCTGTACCCAGTTCCACCCTTGTACCCTGTGCCTCCGCAACGATGCTGGCCGCTACACCAGCCTTATGACTACTACGTATACCTCCAGGTAGGAACTTTTACACTGATTTTTTAAATATTATTTAAAATAGTTTATCCCTTCGTTGTTGACCACTCGTTCACAAATATTACTTACGCCAAAAACCACTTCCCTCTCCTGCTTCTCCTAATTCAATGGATACCTATGACGAGTCGTGAACTGCAATGATAATGATGATGTTTCTGTGGAATTATTTGTGATTATCGTTTTAAGTTGTTTTTACAAACACAAAAACTGTCTGTTGATGAAATATTTGTCTTTATAAATACAGCGTTACCCATATATTGCGTGATCAAAGCCTAGATTCATTAAAAGAATATTGTCTATTGTTACCAGGGTCGACAGCACACAGCGAGTAATCCCCACGCACTGCCCCACCCCCACCAGCAGCCGCCACCGCCCCACCACGCGCACGCGCACGCACTTTGACACGTGCGAGCCACCAATCACGACCGGTAACCAGCTCTCATCACCACCGAGTGTAGTGTCAGTGATAAACGTGGTCAATTTATGGTGCAAGTGATTTGACATTAATGGCGACTGAGATTAGTAGACTAAGGCATATGAGGTGCGTTGGTGCAATATGGTTAGTATAGATGCACCCAGACGACCTAGTGTGAGTTTATTTTACATCGAGCCGATCGTCACCGTGAGTGTGTTTGGCAGATCGGTGTGTTCTTGGTGAAGAATTCAGTGCGAATCAATTGCATCGGTGAGCACGGTCACTGTAACTTTTTAGTCGATATGAAATGAATTCACACTAGGCCCTAAGACCGGTTTTGTTCAGTGAAAGTGATAATGTGAAATGGACCGACAATAGTTGTATAATTATACTGTTTATAAAAGAAGTATTATATTGCTGTAAATACGATCGAGTGTAAGATACGAGTTATGTTATTTAGCGGAGCTTAACATTTTATTAGTCAACTGGTATGCAACTATGTGTAACGAGATTCAACTCATCAGTCATCAAGACTATGATAAATTGGCAAAGTACGATTCATGTGATGAGAGTAGGTACTATAACATAAACGGATAAACCAAAAAAAATTTTTGGACGCTAAACGAATGTGAGAGAATTATAACAGGTACCTAACAGTTAAGGAAAAAAAATAAGACTTTGAGTTAACCCAACTATGTCCTGTCATTTAAAGGCATAAAGTTTCTTGACTTCGAAACATTTACGTTAATGAATAAATTAGGATTTATAAACTTATTTACGTCAATGAAACATTTTTAGAAAGAGATTTATGTATAATATCTCTATTAGAATTATACCTATCGATTCATCGTTCTCCCATCTTGATATCAATTTGACAAGATCGTCATCAGCCTATCGCAGTACACTCCTTAACAGTTTTTCCCCATTGCACGTCATTTGGTTCGATCCTCGTGGGCTTAAAATGAAAATACTATCTCGTTGTTCTAGCGGCTAGCGTATGCGGATTACCTATCGACAGGTCTCGGGTTCGGGTAGGACTAAAAGTGTTGTTGGGTTTCTCTTACAAGAAATTCTCAATAAGAGCCCGGTGTATTGAAGTTTGGCGGTATTTTAGCACTTTAAACCGTCGGTCCCAGTTGCCATGAACATTTATAATACTGGCAATCGTTATTGGGCAATGAGTGCCCTCAAATATACTGAAAATTTGTTTAACCTTCGAATTCAGTTCGTCCCGAGGGATTGCGGAAAACTGACATTCAGGTAAAACCGGTTGAGCTACGCTGTAAGCTTTTATAGGTTGATATCTTTACAAAGATAAATTGTTTGCAATCCATAGTATGCTAAACCCATTAAACTGTCATCTCTGAAAACTTGGCTGAGTTTTCTAGGAAAAATCATTGATTAACTTGGCTGAGGTGATATTTGGTAACTTGCATGTAAATAGGTATATGCAGTTATAAGGTAACCTTCAAGTGGTTGTAAACGACCGTAGCAGGTAATAAAGTACTTATGTATGTTGTTAGGTAAAATGTTAAGCTCCGCACATAAATCACATACATTATTGTAGATATTGTATTAGTATATACATAAGCAGAAGAGTATTTAAAAATAGGTCCAAAGGTGTAAATATTCTTAATAATTATTATAAAATGTACTTAAATTTTAAACATCTTGATGGAATAATGTACCTTTAACTTTTGTCCTAGTATGTTGCAAGACAATATTTTTAAACAGAAATATTAAGCACGTTATCAATCTATCTGATGTGTTAAGGCTTAATAGTGTATTCATGTTACAGAAATACAATTTTATTTAAATTTTACCTACTATCAAAAACCTGTATTTTTTCTTGTGATTAAGTGATTGTTTGTTAGCGCGATTGGGATGAAGAAAAGTTCAACAATACTGACTGTCTAAAGACAACGCAATGATAATGACCTAGTCTCTCGAGTGATACATGTTAACTAAGCCCGAAGTTTAGGCTTTAACAGCTGTGTTAAAGACAGAAATGTACATAGTATACAACAAATTCCAAACCGACGTACTTATTTTTAGAGCCTTTGCATAAATTTTCATAGTAATTGTATGTAAGGTTTGCCGAAACAAATATTATGAACGTTTCAAATTGTGTAGATTTGAAAATGACACAAATTTTGGCGAGAAGTGTCCCAAAAATAAAATAATACTTATATTAATTGTCACATCGTCTTAAACTTTTAGAAGTTTACCAAAACTCATTTAATGAGACTTAACCCTAGAACAGTCCGCCCCAATCGCGTTCGATCCAGTTACAATAAACCTAAATATTTTCCTCAAACATTTTATGTATAGGTATTTATATTTAAACATCTGTACAAACTAGTTATAATTTACTCAATAACTATTTAAATATTAGATGTATTGGTCAAAATATAGAAAATAAATTGGTTTGTTCATTACATGGTGTGTTATTTAAGTTATTTTTACCTGTACGTATTCGGCTTTCAACAATTCGAGGCTGGTTGATAAATAAAGTAAACTTCCTTACACATTCCAACAAAGTTTACAAAATAGTAATGTATAAAAAATATAGCTAGCAAGCAAAATGGACTTGAAGAAAATTAGTTTGGCGTATACTGACTTTTCATTAGAGATTAAAATAGGTAAATAAATATAAAGCAAGTTCAATAATATATCTGTCTAGCCGGCGGCCACATGACTCAAATTCAATCGTTCACTGTTATAAAATGTTTATTGATTGTGCCACACAATAGCGGTCGCGTATAAATCTCCTATTTTTAGCAGAACGCGATTTAATTACAGCCGTGCGCTGTGATATTTCATTAAAAATTCACTGGCTAATTGAATGGCGGCTACAATACAAATGTACGCCGTCCCAAATCAGCTTTACAACCGACAGCAATAAACGAACGGATATGGCATACAAATATCGTCTCCGGACACGAATTACCAATTAAATCCCTGCTTTGTTTCGAATTTAATACTACCTAATCCGAAATTTTACTGTATTAATAACAAAATTTTATGATGGCGCGGGAAAGGCTCAGGAGCAAAAAATAAAATGGCGACGGGCGCGCTGTTAAATGACATTTGACGCCGCAAGGCAGCGGTGGCGTGCTGAATGCCGGCGGCGCTGCAGGGTTGAGCAAGTCACAGTGTTAAACAATATAATTGGAAGCGATATAATTAGGGAAATCCCATGAACTCATCATCAAACGTAGAACGGAACGTATCTACAATATAATTGTAATAAGGGTAATGAATTATTCTACTGGTAGGTGTTACTGGCTTCTTGGTTCCTATAAATATCAATAAATAAAGAATTTTGGAAAATTAACGTAATATATTGCCCGAATGACCGACGTTTCAAACAGATTGTACGGGATGTGCTTACAGACTGAGTGAGTCAGTGATTATGAGTTATGTTACATAAGTACGGCAAATCGTTCTTGATGGTACATTAACGAGTTAACAAAGAAGAACTTGTAAAGCTGGCCATATACGAGTACATACTGACACTAGTCACTGTGGACGAACGGGTTATAAAGTCTCTTCAAACACGAAGGGTTCCTGCGACCAGGCGAAGTGATCATGCCTACCAGGCCAAGCCCAACGGTTGTTATTAGTAAGTTATATAAATACATGCTAATCGGCTTAAGAGTTTCTAAATCGGGATACAGAATTAATTACTCCGTGATTCAGTGTGCCTTCGGTATATGGCGGTAGGTATGTTTTTCTTTCTGTATAAGTTTCAAGTAATAATTTATTTTATTTCTTAATAAAAGACATTTATCTATCTATCTCCCGCATTAAGAATATACATCCCGTGTCGCGGGGGACTTTACAAACGGACACAAAGACCCCAGACTCAGGACAACAATTTGTGGATCGACACACAATGTGTTGTCCTACATAGGATTTGAACCCACAATACTTGGCGCAGTGAAAAGAAGCGTGGCGACGGCTTAAATCACTCGGCCAACTGTGCAATCGAAATTCTTTTAGAATAACTTTTGTAGTTATTCTGAAATACTGTTAAATAATGTGCGGATGAATGACTAACTATCGGTATGAAGACCATATCCTGTCTTGGCCAACCCTGTATTCACACGGTGGGGCGCGGAAAGCGAAACATAATTAAAAGCTCGCAGCGCGGCAGCTTTGTGCGCCCGCGCATTTTTCGACCCAACTTACGCATAACATGCAAATTATATTTTGGTTAACGTGTACAGTATTTTTCTTATAGTTTGAACTATAATATTTTTTTTTATCGTCAGCAGATTCTAAAACTGCTGGACCTATAACAGATCTTTCTTTAGGAAGAATATTTTGACTAAGTGTACCGAGCTGGCCAGGTAGGTTGGTAGATGCAGGTTGTTATTTCAATTCAAATAAATTGTCGAGTTTTCTTAATTTTACCCCAACCCCCGTTAATGCCCATGACTATGAGTGATCAAATTTCCTTTATTTCTTCATCAGTAAATTTGAATTTTATAGACGAAAAAGGTGAACCAGTTTTATATGTTTCAGTTCACGATACGAAATAGCAAAAATACTTCAGGATATTACAATATTTCTTTTTTTTCTTTTCTTTTTTTTATGGAATAGGCGAGCAAACGAGCAGACGTATCACCTGATGGTCAGTGATTACGGCCGCCCATGGACCTGCAACACCAGAGGCGTCACAAGTGCGTTGCTGGCTTGTAGGGGATGGGGAGGGGAGATAGGGGGAGGGGGGTTTGGGTTATGGGCCTCCGTAATCCTCACTCCCTCGTCAAACACAGTGCAAGCACTATTTCACACCAGTTTTCTGTGAGGCCGTGGTATCACTCCGGTCGAGCCGGCCCTTTCATGCCGAAGCGTGGCTCACCCACGGGGTTTTGTTTTTTACATTTCACTGGTCTGGATTGGTTACAATACCTATAGGATTCAATTACAATATGAAATGGGACTAATACTTAAATATGAGATTTAAACTGCGTAGATAGCTAACTAACCGACATTCAAACTGACTATGGGGAAACTTTCGTTCAGCAGATTATTGAAATTCATCATGAATTCTGAAAAAAAAGAGGAAAAATAGTGAAGATATTATCGGCGAACTGTTAGGCTGATAGGAATCGGTTGAAAACAGTTTTAATTATATTCTGATAACACTCACGACAAATTGACATTTTGATTTTAATTAAAAAAGGGTTTTTTTCCTGATAGTAATGAATTCATCTTTAACATTATGGAACATGTTCAAATCGTGCCTTACTTTATGATTAACATACGTAGCAGGCATACTCCCACACGATGAATATATTCTATGTTGCTGAGGACTTAACAAACATACAGGAAACGGACACAAAGAACACCCAGATTCAGAATAACTGTTTGCGAATCACACAAAGTGTTGTCACATTTGGGGGTTTGATTGAACCCTTATACAGCGCGATAGAGTGACGTGGCGACCGTCTAAGCTTAATCAATCTTTATCATCACTAGTATAGGTGCCGGCATCTAACTTGGCCAAACTTCGTTGTAGTGGGATAAGTTCGCGCATAGTTCACTAATGCAACAAATCAAAACAAAGGAAATCGAAGTGTAGTGTAGTAACTTACGCACCAATCGCTTGCTCGGAACGTCCAATAGCTTGCTCGGAACGGTGCTACTACAATCCCCGCGTCCCTCTATCACCAAAGGGACCTTAAAAACGACTTTCTGCGCATGGCCAAGTAAGCTGCCGGCACCTATACTAGTGATGATAAAGATTGATTCGCACTTTACGACAAGTAATTGTATAATGAACGGTCTTTATTCCTAGCGTGAGTGTAATTTATCTGTGAAACGATCGTATGTATATCTATCATCAGTCTGTTTACCATAGCACAGCCACCATATCTATACCGTGAGGTGAAGTTAGTCAAAATATAGTAGCCTTAGTTACTTCTTTTATTATCAGTTATCTGACAGTTATATTCCCATCGAGATCAGTACAGCCGTTTCAGAGATTGGAATGACTTTTATATATGAGTACCGGATATAATTTCCCTTGCATTTAGTGAAAAGCCATTACCTACTTTGAAATTACAAACAGACACTTCACTTTTATTTGTCTATATAGATTATAATAATCATCACAGATATCTATATTAATATTATAAACGTGAAAGTTTGTAAGTATGGATGAATGGATGGATGTTTGTTACTCTTTCACGCAAAAACTACTGAACGGATATGAATGAAACTTTACAGTAATATAGCTTATACATCAGAATAACATATAGGCTACGATTTTCCGCGACAACCGATATATACGCGGGCGGAGCCGCGGGTAACAACTAGTAGGCCATATATCGTAGATAGAAATATTACAAATACCAATAAAATCTACCGCTGATTTTAGTCACAAAACACAAAAACTGTTCAGTTTTTGTGTTTCATTGATGCGTGTCGAATGTTTAGAAGTGAGGCCGCCACGCACGTGGTCGCGGCCACTTTGTAACGAGAGACGACACGCCCCATGCCAGGACACGTTGTCCTCATGGCGCCTAGGTCTAGAGGTCATTGGAAAAAAAGAACAGTTCATATTTTTTATTTTATAATCTGTCCTAATACTAACTGACCCACGCAGCTTCGTGTGCGTCTCTTTTTACCCGACTACGGCAAAGCCAAAGGAGGGTTATGATTTTGACAGGCTGTGTATGTATGTATGTATGTTCATTTGTTCCCTCCTAGCTCCTTAACTACTCATTAGATTTGGACAAATGAGGTGTCTCTAGAAGCGTCGTGATCGTCTTCTGGTTATAGGCTATACGACGTGTCACTGAATCTAATGTGGCGCCCTCTAGCCGACATAAAGTACTGTATTAAAAAAATAATTTGAGATAAATATGCCGTGTTTGGTATCATTGGAAAGGGCGTTACTTGTACAGTTCAAAAATGCATATATTATTAGCATTTGTTCGTGACTTTGTCCGTATTTATTCGATAAGTGTGATATTTCGATGGTATGCTTATTTTTTTCCTCGTTCTTTCTTAACTAGTCAGAATAAGACAAATGAGGTATCGTTAGAAGCGTCTTGATTGCCCGCCAATAACAGGCTATATGACGTGTCACTGAATCTAATGTGGCGCCCTCTAGCCGACGTAAAGTAGTGTATTAAAAAATAAATATGAGAGAAATATGCCGTGTTTGGTATCATACAAAAGGGCGTTACTTGTAAATTTCAAATATATATATATTATTAGCATTTTCTCGTGACTTTGTCCGTATTTATTCGATAATTGTGATATATCTGTGGTATCTATTTAAAATATACTTTGCAAAGAAATTATTATTATAGAGGCACCAAAACATTTTAAATAAAAAAAAGTAAAAACTAAAACCCAACTACGACAAAACACGACGCTGAAAAAGTATGAAACAAGTTTCAAAAGCCGTAGTCACGCGTTGTTAAAGTGATATACACTATGGTACATTAATAAGTTTCAAAAGCCGTAGCCCATGTAGTGTAATGTACCATATGGTACATATCACTTTAACAACGCGTGACTACGGCTTTTGAAACTTGTTTCATACTTTTTCAGCGTCGTTTTTTGTCGTAGTTGGGTTTTAGTTTTTACTTTTTTTTTTAACCATGTTTGGCTCCTTTTGCTCTAAGTGTGTTTTGACTATCCTGTCTTAGAATTGCCAGCAAAACAAGCCAATGCTTGTTTTATTTGAACGTTTTTACAATTAAAAACGTTTAAATCGGTTAGATAATTACGGAGCTCATGTAAGCAACAACGTGACACTAGAATATTTACGTTGAAATTTGTAATAGAACTAATGCTGTAGGTAAGTTAACACGGATTTATGTTTATGTAGTGCGAAAGATAATAGATGTTTGATCAAAGAGAGATGGCTGTGTTTTAAACTCATGGATTTCGTTCTTTATATATAAATCAAATAAGATTTGAGAACTTATGAGCAAAACATCGACGGTTTTCAATGGCAATATGGAGGAACTTTAACCAGTTCAGTTTGGATAGGTATATGGTTTCACCGATAACCTTTCACCCTTGAGGGTTATCACACACATAAAATAGCGAAAATTGCTCATAGATTGAAAGGTAAACAATTGTATTTGGATAGTGAGTTAGCTGTTTTGGTAAGCGCGCAGGGCTATGTTTCTAAGCGAACGTGTTTATCGTAACAGTGTCTTGATGCCATAACTAGTCTGTGTTCTCCTATGGGAACAATTCTCTGTGTTTTATTTAAAGCGATTATGTCAGGATGTGGAACTTAATTCAAAATGAACAGACAGGTACCTATATCTGAAGAGATAGATAGTACAACAGATTTATATTCTATTTTATAGTGTTAATGTTCCCTACTGCGGCGAAACAAATAAATTATTTTACGTTGCTTTTGAAGCAATCCGCACGTTTGCTTTTCAAATAACTTGTTTACTGAAAAATTTGGTTTTTTGATATTATATAAGCAGATTCTTTTTGATGTCCTGAGTCTGGCTGTTCAGTTTTTCTATGTGCCCGTTTTAAGAATCTTTATTTTGTCCCCTGAAAGTTGAAACACGGGATACACTCCGATACAGGGTACCCCCGCAAGGTTGAAAATAATATGGAGTTCTTCTCCATAAGAACGACATTTTGGAAACGTGAAACTAGAGTAATTCTAATTAGTGTAACGCTTCGAAAGTGCCTGAAAATGCCTTCTTTGAAAAGTATCTACTTAATAGAGTTAAATATAGCTTTAAGTATATTAAGAGTTGAAGTAAGAGAATTGAAATGTAATAGAGCTCTGAAGATATTGTGTTCTCAGCAGTATTATTTTAGTTAAAAATATAATGGTAAAACATCAACAATTACTGAGTTTGATAATAAGTATCTTATCAACATCTTCATCTTAAACAGGAACCTAGAGTTTTGTGGTCTTTATTTTTAAAATATACGTCCATGAAACTGAGTCAAAATTTTATTAAATTACACATATATCAAAAAAAAAAGTTGGCATAACATCATGCTATGTAGGCCCACCGTTCATTATCTACTTAAGAAATATGAAAACCTTTAATACCATGTGGATTATATTTGAGTATTCGTGTTTTCTTACTCCTTCACATCACCAAAAAAAGATTTTTCGATGAAGACAGGGGATCATAACGGGCAAGCCGCTGTCCACCGGTTGGTTGATATTTGAAAGTTATCTAACTATACTAATCGGCCCGAAAATCCTTCACGGCGAAATTCAGAATTAAACTTAGGTAGATTTCAGTTAATTTATATTTTCTCTTTATTTAAATTTAAACCCAGTAGGCATATTTAACAACCCAAAGTACAAAATGCACGAGTTGTAGCTGAGCGATAACGAATACACGTTGGCAACCAAACATTTAATCAAACACACAAAAGCAGCAATATTCAATGAACGGACATTATCTAAATCAATGCTCATAAAATACTGTAACGTTATGTTTTCATTAAAACAATGTGTATAGTTTCTTTTTGAGATAAACATTTGTAATAACAACGTAGAGGAAATTAATTGCTTTTTAGAAGACTACCATCTCACATTTAACGAAAAATTACATCTCCATGTAGGGACCGATACAGTGTCATATTCTATTCATTACCCGGGTGTCGTAAGAAGCAAATAAGGGAGCAAAATACTCAACACACACTGCACAACGAAGGAAAACTTGAAACACAGTGCTAGGCCAAAACTACCGTGGATCTTTAAAGACTGTTGATGCCACATATGTGGTATCCGACCAGTTCAGATTCCTGTCTCTTTAAATTACTGTACACTTTGATCTGAGTTTTATCCGAGACTTGCGGTTTATCTTGTCTCGGTTGCCTGGCAATTTTATCATGGAAGAGCCTTGTTTCAACAAGAATGGGCCGGCTCTGAGTAATACCACGGCCCATAAAAACTGTTGTCCCATAAAGTACGATTTTTCTTTGTCTTACTGTTATCGTTAACAGTATCACTTAGAAAAAGGGTAGGGAGGGATGTTCTGATGATGTCGACAGGTGAATTCTATTGCCCTTCTCCGGGACTGACTAAAGACCATTTAACCTTGGCCGAGAGATTGAGTACGTCTCTCTTATATTGTCTTAAAACCTACGTTAGGTGGAAAAAGTTTTTTAATTTGAAAACTTATAAAAATTATACAGAATAACTGTTAGGTACCACTAACGTAATACTGTTTTATCGACAAGAAACCTTGCTGTGGGAATTATACCTATTTAATAGTAATACTGATATTAGGTATAATATTTGTGTATATTTTTTTGTTATTAAAAAGTTTAGTATTAACATAGAAAGTATTGTCTGGCACGTTACAATGGCTAAACGGCTGAACTAATTTTAATAAAGTTTGGCATGGAGATCATTTGATCCTAGAGGAGGACACAGGAGACTTTTTACGCGATATCGGTTAGACACGATAGCGGAACCTCCATCTAATATTATGTACCTATGTTAGAATGATAAATGAATAAAAACCCAGAATAAAAACCAGGGTAACGGGACATATTTTGATTTGATCTAAGTTTTGGTTCTTCTGTTAGCTTTAGCTTTTTAATTTAAGTCATTTATCGATAATTGTCTACAATTTAACTTTAAATAATTATGTTCTACGTAACTCATAATTTTGTATAATGTAAGCAAGCAGCGCCATCTGTTGTTTAGTAGTTTTCTTAATTCAACTCTTAGGTTTGCCTATCGTACACTAGATGTCACTAAGAGAAATCATAAGTTTTCTTGTGGTAAAATAATCTTGTTACAAGAAATATAAAAAAAAGAAACCGTATAGTACCAAATTTAATAGCTACTTATTAATTTACTCTTCTATTTTTCACCTTGATATTGAACCAGACGTATCGGGCAAATGAAATTAATTACTCGTATCAGTGATAATAATTATTTAGGTAAGTATTTACGAAAGCCTCTGTGCGCGCGGCACCAAAAAATATTTAGTGCCGAGTGAACAACACTTAAGGCGATGTTTCACAGTTCGTATAAGGTTAAATTTGTAAAAGGTTTAATGTTATAACATTTTTACTTTTCACTAGCTGAGTCCCGCGGTGTTACCCGCAGTTCTTTTTGTACCTTTACAACGAAGGGCGAAGCTGGTCAAAATAAAGTAGCCTAATTTACTCTTTTTTACATCAGTTATTTGCCAGTGAAAGTCCTGTCAAAATCGGTCCAGAGATTCCAGAGATAAGCCGGAGCAAATAGGCAGACAGACGAAAATTGATAAAAAATGTTTTATTTTGGTATATTATTATGTACCGTGTATACAAACGACATTATAAAATATGCCAATTTTTTTTTGAACGATGTTCCTTCCGAATTTGCGGAGGGGTACCCTAGCCGGTAAAAAACATCCGTAACGTTAAAAAAAGCATAATTTTTTTATGAATAGTCTATGTATGATGGCTATACAGTGTCTAATATATAGTCTACGTGATGGCTGTTATTATTATTGCAGTTTGTTTTTAACCGACTTCAAAAAAAGGAGGAGGTTTCTCAATTTTGTAAAGTAGCTTTTTTAACTTTTATCGATAGTAAAATCACAGTAAAAAATGTATACCCGAATAATTATTTCTTTATACATCGAATATAACTGGAAATTAATATTTTTATAATATGGAACTTCGATCCTATCTGTGTCCCATGACAACACTCGGTTTTTTTGGCATAGGGGGCAAACGAGTAGAGAGACGTATCGCGTGATGATTAGTGATTACCGCCGAGGAATAAATGTGATCTTAATGCATACGTGAAAGAATAGCACTTTTGGAATCTTTTTTGTTTTAAATATGAGAAAATTTGTCAAAGTTTAGTTAAATGACGGAATAACAGAATTAGCACATTGAAAAATCTTAATATCTCAATAACTTCTTTCAATGACTTATTTACAGTGAAATTACCCAAATCTCCGAGACAATTTATAATATTTCAAAGTTTAACTTGCAAAAGTGTTTTGTATAACCTAATTGCAGAATAAATGATTTCATTTCATTTCATTTCATTGGTTATTAAATTAACAAGTAAACCAAGTAGCGCCATCTGTTGTTTGATAGATCTTATAACCAAATTTTTGGGCTTTATTTTCATTTCAGTTAGTTTATCCACACTACGCTAGATGACACTAAAACATGGTTTAGTCTCAAATTATGAAATTAAATAAGTATTTAGTTGAACTTGAAACAATGAATTATTATGAACAGCTGCCTATTAATTTGTTCATTCATCTCTCACCTCGGTATTGAAAAAGGCGTATCGGTCAAATGAAATAAATCGCTTGTCTCTATCAGTGATAACAATTTATTGACGAAAGCCTCTGTGCGCACGTCACTAAAATATTAGTGCCGAGTGAACAACACTTAAGGCGATGATTCATGTAGATTGCTTTTGTTTTGAAAGAATTGGATTAATCAAATAGGCAGTTATAAAGCTGACAGCGCCTCTACCGACAATTGTGGGAAATAAAAAAAAAATAAGAAAGCGTAAATACTACGCTAGCTACGGATATCTCACTGGATCACTGGGATACATAGTTACGTTAGTTATTTCATATATATACTAATACTTTTAAAATCACTTGCACCGACTGACTCATTCATCAACGGCGAGCCTAAACCACCTGGGGAACAGACTTAAACATTTTGGCAACTAATACTTAATGTTGTCAACACTCACTAAAAAGATTTTTGGAACGTTCATCTGTAAGGAGACACAAGTAGAGGAAAAAATGTACTACGACAGTTCATCTATTTCAAAGTTGAAAACATGACTTTACAAACATACACGAACACGAGAACACCCAGACTCAGAACAATAATTTGAAGATCACACAAAGTGTTGTCCCACATGAGATTTGAACCCACAACACTTGGAGCAGTAGAAAGCTGCGTGGCGTCCGCTTAAAACACTTTTTTTTTTTACTTTTTTTTTTACGTGTGGAGACCCCTCGGGCCTTCGCCTCGCCGGGGTTTACGGCAGAGCGGTGTGTCGGAATCGAACCGACTAAAACCACACGGTGTGCCACTCTGCGCCTGAGACGGGAGGGATCCGGGAACTGCTGCTATTAACACATCCGGGCCCCTCCCAGATCCGGACCGTCAACCTTGCAGTCCATATGAACTAATGATAGTTTATTCTTCTTAAGACAAATACCTAAGTAATCCCTGAAGCAATGTGTCTTGTACTCAATAGATCTCCTCCTTAAGTGGTTTGCACGCGGCACCACTCCAATTCTTTATCAGTAGCTTTAATATCAATTATCATTGATAGAGACAAGTGAGAGTAATCGGCCGCAGTCGCCCCCGGCAACCGCGCTTGCCGCCTCGCTGGCGAACACACTCCGCTAATCGACTAACACTTAATCTCAGTATGATTATTTTCTTTAAGATTACTTTTATTCATATAAGTTTTAGATAATCTGTAGGAACAATTTGTATACATCTGCAACTCAAGAGTCAGAAGTGCGTAGTCGTCTGTGCTCCCACCTTCTTTAGAGTCTGAGAGAGAGGACGGGGCTTTTAGGGTTTGGGCCCCAGGAACTTCTTTCAGTGAAGAACATTGAAAGAATTACTAAACAACAGAATTCTGTAAAATAATGCTAACACTCCGGTTTGGTACCCAAGAATAAGTCGATACTTAACCAAACCAAATTTTATTACGGAAGCTATACTACTCCTACCTTCTAAAATAAAATTACAGAGATTTGAGAAAAGAAAATTACGGCGATCAACTCCTTATTTGAAGGTTATTTGTTTTAACGTAATTTACTCATTGAGGTTACTAAATCGATAGCGCCCTATGGCAGTCCTCTATTGTCTTTACCATGGAGACTGTTCTGAAGACTCTTCCAACTGGTCCCACCTTCTCCCTTCCTCTACAGGACAACACGTGCTGGCCTTGGAAGTCACCGCCTCAGACTCGTAGAAATACGCTCTCGAACTAAACAGTTCGGAAGCCGCGTGGGCCGCCATACTGCATTGTCGATCGAAACTAGGTAACTCGATCCATTTTCTACTTAACACTAAAGTCTAAACGAATCTAGTTCATGCTCGTCAAAGAGCTGTGTACAATATTGCACTCCACCATTGTTTGCACACGGTACTCTCTACAAGATAACTCATCGAACACAGATATTGTGTCTTTCTGTTTTACTCCGCTGTTTTGATTACCACTAAGCATAATAAAAACAAAAATAAAATTTAAAAATGCGTAAATTATATAATAATTAACAGTAAATCAAAATATTTTCTACAACAAGTTTTTTTGTGTTTTGAAAAAGTAACGCTTGTGATCACAATTTAAAAAGACTCTTTGTACCTGGTTTAAATAGTCGCATTTTGTTAGATCAAAGGCACTTTGATTCCTGAACGACAAAACTGATTATAACTACAATGTGTGGAACTGGTGTGGTGTTTTATGTATTATATTGTGTTAGTGATGTGTGTTAGTGGATGTTATTTCAAGATAAGGAAGCACAGAAAACTAACATGGGTTTGTACAATTGTACATTACTATCATCTTTATCAACTGCATTCAATAGTATACTGTTGAACATAGCTCTTTTTAGAAAGTAGGTTTTGGCCATACCAAGCTCATCAGAGAATTAATCCGGCAGAGAACCAAGGTTATCGACATAGCCCATAGAATTAGCAAGTTGAAGTGGCAGTTAGCTCGCCATATTTGCCGTAGAACCGATAACCGTTGGGGTAAACGGATTCTTGAGTGGAGACCGCGTCTCGGCAAACGTAGTGTAGGACGTCCGCAGGCCAGGTGGAGTGATGTCTTGCGCAAGACGGCTGGCAGGAGCTGGATGCGAGAAGCCGAGGATCGAACTAAGTAAAGATTATGATGATGGTGATGAAGCTCGTCAAACGGGTTGCTATAGAATTTGTTTCAAGTTTGAATTCTCTTTGCAGTGTTCTTGTCGGCTCTTATGACATTCGTGGAATGAATAGCGGTGATAGCACTCCATATTCTTAACTAGGTTGTCACGCGGCTACGCCTGCGTATATGTCGTTTATCGCGGTACCTTCCTCAAGAACCAAAGTATGTCCTTGTAACATTTCATTGAAATCTGTGTTAGTCGCGAAAGCGTGACAGACAAAGAGACAGAGTGTCTTTTGAATTTATAATATTCCTAGTACGCATTTGTCACCACACGAATTACAACAATAGTACATTACATTTAATTTAATATCTTGTGTGACTTTGTTTTCTGTCAGTAATCGTAGTCTAGTAAGTTATCAGATGTTATCATTTGAGTGTATTGATATTGTACTACGTGTTTGATACCTACCTACTTGTTTCGAGTGAGATACGTTGATGCAAGAATGAAAACCTCAAGCTGTAGCGCCTTGGGTCTCATTTCTTTTGTCGGATGAATGGTTTCATTTACTCTGAAACGCTGTAATGTACAAAGTAATTGGTAGTTACAACTATTATCTATACAAATAAATAAAATTGGAGTGTCTGTTTGTAATATTAAAAGAACCGCTTTTTACTAAATGCATATGAATGTATACACGGTACATATACCAAAAACGTAGTTAATTATTTTTTTGTCTGTCTGTGTGTATGTCTGTCTGTCTGTCTGTCTGTCTCTTTGTTCCGGGTAATCTCTGGAACGGCTGGACGGATTTTGACGGGACTTTCACTGGCAGATAGCTGATGATCCGGGGAGTAACTTAGGCTACTTTTTTTAGACTAACTTTCTCCCGCGGCATTACTCGCGGTACAACAATAACCGCGGGTAACACGGCGGGGTTCAGCTAGTTATATATATGTGTGTAATCTGAATCTCGATAAAGGCTCCAACGATTTTCATGAAATTTTGTAAACAGGAAGTTTCGGAGGCAATAAATCGATGTAGCTAAGCTATGAAGCTTAGCTAGATCGATTTATTGCCTGATGATACTGATATCATCATCAGTCTATCGCAGTTAACTGCTGGACATATACCTCTTCAATTGCACGCCACTTGGTTCGATCCTCGACTTCTCACATCCAAATCCTGCGAGCCGTCTTGCGCAGATCATCACTCCACCTGACCTGTGGACGTTCTACACTACATTTGCCGAGACGAGGTCTTCACTCAAGAATCCGTTTATCCCAACGAATGTCAGTTCTACGGCAAATATGGCCAGCCCATTGTCACTTCAGCTTCACCATTCAGCTAATCCTGTGGGCTATGTCGATGACCCTGGTTCTCTGACGGATCACCTCGTCTCTGATACAATCCCTTAGAAAAAGCCATCTCCATAGCACGTTAAGCGACTTTGAACTCATGGACAGAGGACAAGCTTCCAAAACGCTGCCCAACCCAACTGGATTCCCCCGTTCACGTTATCTTCAAAATTGTTTCTACCGAACTGCAAACTCTACTCGAGATACACATATTTTTGAACAACTTCGAGAACGGCGTCGTGTACTACAACCGGATTTAGTAATACATTACACAATAGTACCAAGTTCATTGAACATGACCTTGGTCTTGTCCAAGTTCATCCGTAGACCGATGCGTACATAAAAGTCAGCCAGGTCGTTCAGCATCTGTTGTAGGTCATGCAGCGTCTCTGCCATGATGACGATGTCGTCAGCAAATCGCAAGTAAGAGATATATTCGCCATTGACGTTGATACCGCGCTCTTTCTAGCGCAGCGGCTTGAACAAATCCTCCATTGCATTAGTGAACAATTTCGGGGATATAACATTCCCTTGTCTCAGTCCTCGACTGTTTGTTAATTCTGTACTTGAACGGACATAGTAGCTGCTTCGTAGAAACATCTCAACACTTGGATATATCGCTTCATCATATCGCAACACAGAATGGTTGCTAGTTTAATGTTATTTTTTAATTTGATAAGAAAGCTAAAATTAATAAATTACAATTATACATTACAATACATTACAATCAATGAATTATTACAATTAATGAATAATGCGATTAGTATCAATCAGGCATATTTTTTGGTCACAAGGAACTTCTACTTAGACCCGTCAAATAACGCTATTATTTCTGTAAAATTTGGCAACTCAGTAATGCATGGTACATTGTAGCTCCTCTCGTTATATATGCAGCGTGATGTTATGCGTGTTTGTGGGTCTTGGCCCTATTGTGTGCCTTATCGATAATAGTGTTTACGGTAAATAAATGTGTCAGTGCCATTTCAGAATTTTCGCTTATTTTAATAGAATTATGGTAGGGTATCAAGTGTGTTCGGTATTTACTGAGGGAGAAGTAGAAAAGTCCTTCCCGGCGACTATTACAAATAATACATGACATACATGTAATGGCAATTAGAGACGAGACATTTATTAAAACGCTGCTTAGTCATTATATCATATAAACAAATTATACAAAAACATTGAAAATATGACTTGAACTTAGGCTTACATATCTTTAAATGAGCAATTCTTTTATATATAATCTGAATCTCCAAAACGTCTCCAACGATTTTCATGAAATCTATACTATGTAATGCTGAAGAGTTTGTTTGTTTGTTTGAATGCCCTAATCTCAGGAACTACTGGTCTCATTTGAAAAATTATTTTAGTGTTGAGAGGAAGGCTATATCTATATATATATCATCACGCTAAGAACTATAAGAGCGGAGCACCAATGAAGAATGCTACGAAAACGGGGGAAAATTATCACGCTACAGGCAATAGGAGACGCAAACGAGGTTGCGTGGATCGGCTAGTTTAATATACAGGGGGTTTCGGGGTGATAAATAGATCTAGCTAGGATTCATTTTTAGAAAATTTAATTAATTTAAAAAATATATATATACATTGCAAAGTTACTGTACAAAAGTGTGAACAAAGTCATCCAGGTACTACAATTTAAATATGCCTTGACCTGGTAACTATAAAAATTCTAACATTTTTTGTCGATTAAACTCGATTATGGGTAGGTACGTAAAGTAAATATAGCTTCAGTTTGTCGTTCAAGTACCGTCTTAGAGCTGAGTTTTTTAACCGACTTCAAAAAAAGGAGGAGGTTTCTCAATTCGACCGTAATTTTTTTTTTATGTGTGTTCGCGGATAACTACGTCGTTTATGAACCGATTTTGATGATTATTTTTTTAATGGAAAGAAGATGTCCCAACGGTGGTACCATGATAAGAACATTAACATCTGATGATTCCATCTAAGAGAAGTCGAGTTGAACCTTGAAGTCGGTTTTATTTTTGTTAAAATTGTACTTGTCATAATAAAAGATCCATACCTTAGTTAATATACTCTTTGGCCGGCTCACTTGTTTACAATTCTACTACCAGTATTAGGTACAGAAATGCATGAGTATGTTCGTTGGCCATAAACATGTTTTGCTTTAGTTTTACGATGTCCAGACAATATCTATCTTTGTTTGCATGTCTATGAGGCATTTGTGACCTTCGATATCAGAACGAGTATCCTTCACGTTTGGTCAGTGATGTCTCTGTTTCATTAAAGTCCTACAATATTGAGATTGATTCAATAATTACTAATTAACTTTATCAATAATAGCGACATTTATATGATAAAAAGATTCAAAATATGTCGTAGATGTAGGAAAACTTTCTCTTGGAGTGATGTCATCTAGAAATATTCTGTTACGTGCAGAAAAATACCTTTTATTTTAGTCACAGTGTATAAAATGACCACTACGATAATAACTTACTTTTTTTAGGAATTACTGTCAAAATAACTGCCTCGTTGGTCTCGCGGTTGGCGTGTGCGACTGCTGATCATGAGGTCTCGGGTTCGATTCCTGTGTCGGACCAAATGTTTGAATGATCTACAAATATTTGTTTTGGAGTTTGGGTGTTTTTTAAGTATGATATGTATATATTTACAAAAAAAGTATATAAGTATTTGTATCAGTTGTCTAGTAGCCATAACACAAGCTCTGCTTAGCTTGGGACTAGATGGCGTTGTGTGTTAGATGTTCGAAATATTTTTTACTTATTTATTATTAAAATGAGTGGTCAGCATGATAAAAAGCTGGAGTAGATGGTGGTCACATCTTCCTTGTGAATCCGGATAGTGCAGCATGGTGACCCACAATATGGCTGTCTAGTGAGATACTTTATCATGATAGCTTGTTAATATAACTGTTATTTTTGGGTAACTCTGTTAATTTAAGTTTGTATTATTTGTGTACGTACTATGTGTATATATTTATATGCATATTTGTTTGTTCGTTGCACCTACCTTACCAGATCTCTACACCCCCAAAGGTTGGCTGGTAGAGAATGCCCAGGGCACAAGCGCATGAAGCTGTATAAACATAAATATCGAGAGAATGATACATTCATATCTAAGACTGTCTGCATGCAAGTTTACATTTAGGAAGTACATGTAGTAAGTCTTAATATAAAAATGATATCATTCAAGAATCAAGATTAGCAAGCAGAAAAAAATCAAGCATTAGTATTGGTATTTTAATAGTGACCTAAAATCAAAGGCTCTCATTACGCTGCGCACGCGCATGTCCGACAATACGCGGAATAATTTAGCCTAGATTGATTTGAGCTGCTATTTGACAGAATTAGCGAATTTATACATTATGTTATTGGGTTTTTTTTGGTACTGTTATGTTTTATTCATTTATGCAAACCTGTATGGCCTTCACTCAATATCAATTTGGGTGTTCTTTTAGACAAAATCTAATTACATAAACCTAAGTTTTAATGCGTAATGTACCGCAGAGCTCATAAAAATACGATTTGAATTTTAGAGTCTCGTTTAGTTACCGGGTCGAACCGCTCTTGGGTTTTTCACAATAATTCTTAATGCGAAGAGTCCGGAGTATGACGGTATTTCCCGCTCGTGCCTCGGAGAACCCGTTAAGCCCTCGGTCCCGGTTATTATCAACACCTATGAGAATAGCTATTAGGAAGTTATGTATGTTCTCAAATATACTGAAAACTAGTTCAAGCTTCAAATTCAGTTCGCCTGTGATGGCAGTTGCAGAAATCCGTGGAAGAACTGATATTCAGGTAAAACTGGTTAAACTAGTAGCCGACCCTAATTCATTTTAGAAAAAAAATAATGGCTAGGAAGGTGATGTTTAGAAAAGCAAACAAGCCTTATAATCACATCACGTTTAGACATCATACAACAGCCTTCTAAACAAAAGATAAACCTTACTGGTACATGGATAAGTTATTTTTTTGTACAGTTCCGAGCTATCGCGAACAGTTTGTGGTCGCGAGTAATTCCCAAATACTACGTCTACGCCTGTCTACGCGTAGTACAGAAAGGTCCAGAGATTAAAAATCTTTTGACTATGTGTAATAATTATTATTACGAAATCAGACTTATCCTACTTTATCATAATTTTTACATAAATAATCTTTACAATGATCGATTATAAAAGAAACGATTTAACATTTCATGCTTCATTAATAAAGATAGAAGTGTGTACTGATATACCGATACACTTTGGTAAATATAAGTGTTGTTTAGTGCAGCTTCTAAACCAGTTAGTGATCTAGTGTGTAGCGGAGAGTATTCTTCGAGAACACAAGGTAGGACTTTATTGGTTAACTTTTCATTTGCTTTCGTAATAAAGGACAATTGCAGTTTTGTATAGGACTTTGTACCTACTTGCGAATCTTATGGTGGGGATTGTTTTTAATTTTTACCAGACTGCGAAAGAAGAAGGGTTATGTTTTTCAACTGTATGTATGTATGTATGTATATTTCTTTGGCACGTCTAGAGGCTAACCGGCTTCTCGTATTTTTTTTTGAGTGGTGTCAATAGATTCGTCTTAGTCGTGAGAGTGACAGTGAAATAAATAAAAAAAAAAAGAATTTTATAAAGATGGCAGATATTGACGCAGTCGGGTTTTTTTTATTTGATTGCTAATATCACCGGCAGTAACATTTTAAATTTTTATGAGTTTGCGTTACAAAATATTTTTTTAATCAATCGCTTCAATGTTAATGTCATTTTATTATCTTGAAACCTGCCCCTCCCCCCCCCCCCCCCCCCACCGAAACCAAAACCTGACTATAAACTATACCGCTATGTAATAGTAGTTAAATTTAAAAGATAAGTTGATATTTTATACATATTTATCTTACATTTGTCTCTATCCAAGACTTACGAATCGCAAATCTGTAGTTATTTGGCAGATAACTTCAAAATAGCTATTAACTCTATCAACAAGTTCTGTTTTAATGAAGGGTTGTCTATAAATCTATTTCGCTGGTTCCTTTTCAACTATTTAGGGGAGAAATTCAGAAGATGGCAATTCATATGTGACACTTGCATTACCATGACCGTGACCATCAGGTGTACCCGTAAGCTAGTTTACTATCCCAAGACATAAAAAACTAATAAATAAAAATAAGTAAGTTCGAAGCAAAATACTTGATGACTAAATATTAAAACTTGGCTAGTAATAATTTATTCGGCAAGTGTGGTACCTTGTCACGATTTAACTGAATACATTAGAATAAATAAACAATATAATCCATCAGTTTATTATATAGTATTTATTGCAGTCGTCAAACTGTCTGTCCATTATAAAAGTAACGATTAAGTAAATAAGTAAGACGCAGACGACTCTCTTCTCACAGTGTACTTAAATGTTTCGTAATCTTTATGAATATTGCAAGCCAAGTTGAGAGCTTGCATGAAATGGATAGTTTATTTTGTAGTTCTGGCACTAGCACAGATTATTTAAAGGGTTTATGCAGGTTTGAAAGAAAAAGGAACGTACTAGGTATGTCAGCTGTTGAGAATCATTATTTTTATTTAAGTCTCTTAGACAGAATATGTTACTTTAATAATAGTAGTTCAATCGGTCAGAAGGAACATCTTCTTAACTTTTCCTACGCATTCTTATTGATAACTTGATCTGATTCTTATTCAGAGTGGCAACGATAAATTATTTTCTGAAATTGTACCGACTTCAAACAGTAATAACAAATGCGCTAAAAATTAAAAATAATTATAAATTTTACATGAAAAACTTTATCAAGTGCAACTTAAATTTTACAGTTAACATTATAAAAGCAATAGATGAAAAGAAAAAAAACGGACATTTAACACACAACGCCATCTAGTCTTAAACTAAGCAGAACTTGTTCTATAGGTACTAGATAAGTGATATTAATACATACATATTAGGTATAAACAGAAAACACCCTAAATCCGTAACAAATATCTGCAGATCATATAAACATTTTGATCCGACTCGGTATTCTAGATAGATACCGTCTAGTCTGATTGAAGTCGGTGCTAAACCCAATAGGTACTACTTAATAGGCTATGTCATATTCATATCATTTATTTGCATTCCACAATGTTAAAATTAGATGGTTTACATGTCACGCTTAAAAACTAGAAACAATCGTGGACCCTGTAGGGCACAGCAAATCACAAGTCATATAATATCAATTAATTATTAGCATTACTAAATACAACAATATTAAGTTCATGCAAACAAAAAAATAAAATAAAAAATAAGAAAAATTGTTAATTATCAACTAATCAAAACCTAAAGTCAACCAAATCAAAACAAAAAAAAAAAGAAAAATAACACTTCAGACTTTTAAAATGGAATAACGATTTCAATAATAATTTAATTTAAAATAATAATTTGGCATATTTTATATATTATATTATATATTAAGTACTATATAATATATTTTTATCATTCATGTATTCATTTAATGTGTAATATGCTTTATTTATAAGTATTTGTTTAATTCTATGTATAAAATGTATCTCATTCGTTTCATTTTTAACGGAATCAGGTAGTTTATTGAATATTTTGATGGACATCACATAGGGACTACTTGAATGTAACGTTATACGGGAAGTGGGTAACATTAACATTTTCTTGTGTCTAAGAGATCGGTTCGTATTTTTGTCTCCGCGGGTTGTGAAAAAAGTGATATTATTTCGGACAAACTTGCATATTTCAAGAATGTAAATAGACGGTAGGGTAAGTACCTTATGTTTTGTAAAAAAAGGTTTACAACTGTCCGTTTGTTCTAAGTATCTATCTATGTAAGTATCTATGTACAACATGACTTGACAGTTGAGAGGGTGCTATTGCTATGCTAAACGAGCTAAATTGGGTTACACTTTAATTATTTATTAATTAGTTCATAAGCTTGAGTAAATTATAATTGAACCGGATCATAATTGATCAGGATCCCACGATGGCCAGACATATATTATTTTACAAAAAAGCCTTAACTTTCGATGTAACTGGCAAGGTGAATAATCCATTGAAATTGTTCGGCTGTAGACATAATATATTTTAATAGGCACTTAAGTGTTATACTAAATATTGATTGATATGATCTATAGCGTAAATGCTTACATTATTATTAGGGCTTTGGTGTGTCTGGCAGAGAGTTGCAACCGCACTAAGTGCATTACGAGATGTCATTCCAAAGAAAAACAAATGGAGCTTTTAAGCGAATTTGAGGTACTTTTTACACACCTAATAAAGTAACCATAATCCAAACTCCATATTTGTTGATGTGTCTTACCTGTGTTGGGAGTATGTACAAGCAAACTTCCAGCTTTTATATAATAACGTATGTCTGGCCCTCGTGGGCTTCAAGGCTATTATTAATATATGGTTAATAATTTTGCAGACCCTGACAATGATAAAATTTCCAAGTGGGCACTTGTGACTGTTATTTGCAGGTGTCTATGTGGTTATCATTAGTTGATCGGTCTTCTTTTAGCCTCCAGTACCAAATAAAGTGAGTTGAATCCTATAACTTAGAATATCTAGACCCAGGTACTTTATTACTAGTAAATACATAGTGGGCTACTTTTATATGCAGCTCGCGTGTTCCAAACGTTTACTCCAAGGCAGCGCCAAGTACATGCAGTCATCAGTCGGCCTGGCTTTGATTATCGCATGTATTGAGGTACTCAACTCGGCAAATGTTACATTAATGGACCGTTTACAATACTGAAGGTAGATTTATACGTAAATGAGTGCATATTGTTTCACAGAGTCTCCTTTTATTACCTGTCACTTAAGAATGTAAAATATGTAGAATTTTTTACTTTCTGTATTTAGAATAATTTGCTTTTGCTTTTAAAATACCTTCGTTTTCTTTTTCTAATCCTTTCTGTAGCAAATTGATGACGAAATTCGTAGTTCTGGTAAATTAGAACGTTTGTCTCTCGATATAAGGTTTTCGGATAAGATTTGCGACTGAATTGGTTTACAAAAGAAAATAACATTTTCTTTGTAGTAAACGGATCTTATATTAAATTACAAAACAAACACAATATAACCGCCGAAACAATGTACGCGGAACTGTTCTACTAAGTTTATTGCTTACAAGTAAACTCAAATTAAACATTTGGTAAGGTGACGAAGACAAACTCAACCAAAAGCCTTGAATTAGACATTTTAATCTATACTAATATATAAAGCTGAAGAGTTTGTATGTTTGTTTGTTTGGACTCGCTAATCTCAGGAACCGCTGGTCCGATTTCAAAAATTCTTTCAGTGTTAGATAGCCCATTTATCAAGGAAGGCTATATATCATCACGCTAGGACCAATAGCAGCGGAGCACCAATGAAAAATGTTTCGAAAACGGGGGAAATTTATCACGCTACGGGCAATAGAAGACGCAAACGACGTTGCGTGTGTCGGCTAGTCTTATACAAGACGGCTTAGTAGTCAAATTGCCTTAAAAATCGTATGATGTTCATGAAAATCAAGAATAGTTATGAACTCTGTTATGACCTTTCCTGTCCTTAGCTATTACAGAAGAAAACTAGTTTATGTATTGATCGTTTCCTTTATATTCCACCTTAAAGAAATTTCATATACCAAGATTATATAATAGCAGACGATGCAGTATTTGATTGGTATTATTACATATTATCACTCACTAACATTAGTGACATAACCAAACCTAAGACAACTACCTACTTGGTCGTGCAAATCTTGTCACGTTATGTCACATTCTATGCCTGTCATCTGTGAGCTGCGCACGCGCAGCGCATACGGCACACAACTCTGTACAAATACAGAGTTGATAACGGCTAACGGTGTGTTTCGGATTAAGATCCTGATTACTGTGATATCGAAAATCCTGTTAGCATTCTTTTTTGTTTTGAATTTTAATAGATGAACAAAATGTTTTAAACGGCTTCAGAAAGGAGGTTATCAATTCGACTGTAATTTTTTTATGTTTGTGACCTCATAACTTTCGACTGGGTAAACTGGTAAACCTTAGGCTTTAATTTGAATGATCGGTAACGATTTATTTCAAATCGTTTCTATTGTAAATTTATATGAAGAAATGATTACGCAAGGCGTTAATCCATCTCCAACATCTTTTCTCTCGTTTTTCCTACAATTTCTGCAAGTAATTTTGGCACTGAGGTTTTCGTATTAAAATTTTACTGAGCGGATGGATGCCAACTGCCCGAGCGAGACATGAGCGGGATGGTTCGGCTCTTTGGAGAGGCCTTCTTTCAGTAGTTGACGGTGATAGCAGGAAATTAATTTTGTGGCGGTGTAGGTGTAAATCGTGTCTCTCGTTATTCGATATGACCGATGTGCGTTTGTTGTACTCGCGGTAATAAGTATTATATGTGTTATTTTGATGTATGAGCTATATAACTGTAAAGTTTCATCAAAGTTCATTCAGGAGCTTTGAAAGAATAGCAAACATTCATACATCTAGCCTCAAAAACTTTACTTTTAATATTTGTAAGATAGACACTTTTAAATGACGTATAAAAAAGTAAAGTAAGTCAATTTTGTACTCGCCAGTGCCTCGATTAACACTTTTAGGTTAAAGAGTTGTCGAATGCTGCTCTCATTTCTCCTCTTAACACCTGTGGCATAATAAACTGACATAGTTTTCTCTACTCCATAAGGAAAACATCGACATTTATATTTTACAAAAAAATATTGTAACCAAAAACTGTAAAATCAAACTATATTTATTTACCGTAGAACGAAAGATGTCTTTTGAACAGATTGAGAGATTTAACAAACTTGTGTCTTAAACTTCCTTAGATGAAGTTCATAGAATATTAATCCTAAGTATTCTGACTTAGTATCGACTATGCCGGACCACTAGATAAATAGGTCCGTCATGATGATAGTATAATTACTTTTTATTGAAACTAGTAAGCTCTTGTCAATGTCAATCAAGGGATTCATTACAATATGACACTGTCTGTATTCCTCGTCGTATCGGTTTTTTGCAAAACCTCTTTGAAAGGACCCATAGACAACTGCAACTCAAGAGACAAAGAATTTCTCAAAGATGAGTGAATGGAGTTATTTGATTGACTTGCTGTTAATTTTATTTTGACTATTATGAAATGTACTAGTAAATTAAGTGATTTTTTTGACATATTTAAAGTTGATGCCATTAATTAAAATTTATGTTCAATTTGTATCAAGTTTTATACACATAAAGTTGGATATCATTACATAACGGAATAGGTACATCACAAGATAGGAAGGAAGGTAACATGCGGCGTGGAGCTCACAAGTCATTCAATATCCGCCCCGTTCCCAACTCTGTTCTAGGGTTTTTTGATTCCTCCAAAGAGCGGCAACGTCTGTGTGAAATGATTAATTTTACATAAATAGAGTACTAAAACAGGTGTTTTGTCAATGTAAACTTTAGAGACCATCCATTTAACCACTGGTGGCATGTGAAAAAGTATTTTATTAGTAATTTAAAATAATATATAGGTATCTCTGTATCATAGGAAATTTATCTTTACCGTAACATTACCTACTGTTTCAATAACGTTGCGTTAGTTGAGTTCAACCTTGACCATTGAGGTTCGTGTTTCTCACGATTCGAATATTGTGTTTTTATACCACAAGTGCTATAAAATGATAAAACGAATATTGTAAATTATTTCAAATATTGCATAGTAGAGAGCACGTTAAGCCGTCGGTCCCGGTTGTCACATCTATGACAATCATTATTATGGTGGATCTTTATACGTGTGGACAACCCCTCGGGCCGTCACTCCATCGGGGTTTGCGGCGGTGCGGCGTGTCGGAATCGAAGCGACTAAAACCACACGGTGTGCCACTCTGAGCCTAAGACGGGAGGGATCCGGTAACTGCTGTTATAAACTCATCCGGACCCCTCCCAGAAATATACCGACAACTAGTTCAACCTTTGAAGGCCAATGCCAATCGCTCCGTAGAAATCCTGATATTTAGGTAAAATCGGTTTAACAGATAGCTGACCCAAAAGGAGGTCATATAATATAAAAAACTAAAACCCAACTACGGCAAAAAACGACCCTGAAAAAGTATGAAACAAGTTTCAAAAGCCGTAGTCACGCGTTGTTAAAGTGTTATATACTATGGTACATTACACTAAATGGACTACTTTGACTTTTGAAACTTAGGAATGTTCCATAGTCCATAACACTTTAACAACGCGTGACTACGGCTTTGGAAACTTGTTTCATACTTTTTCAGGGTCGTTTTTTGCCGTAGTTGGGTTTTAGTTTTTACTTTTTTTTATTTAAAATGTTTTGGTGCCTCTATAATACTAATTTCTTTGCAAAGTATATTTTAAATAGATACTACAGAAATATCACAATTTTCGAATAAATAGGGACAAAGTCACGAGAAAATGCTAATAATATATATATTTTTGAAATCTACAAGTAACGCCCTTTCCAATGATATCAAACACGGCATGTTTATCTCAAATTTATTTTTTAATACGGTACTTTATGTCGGCTAGAGGGCGCCACATTCAATTCAGTGACACGTCATATAACCTCTAGTCAGCGGACAATCAAGACACTTCTAACGGTACCTCATTTGTCTAATTCTGACAAGTTTAGAAAAAATGAGATAACAAAAAAGCATACCATTGAAATATCACACTTATCGAATAAATACGGACAAAGTCACGAACAAATGCTAATAATATATGTATTTTTGAAATGTACAAGTAACGCCCTTTCCAATGATACCAAACACGACATGTTTATCTCAAATTTATTTTTTAACACGGTACTTTATGTCGGCTAGAGGGCGCCACAATAGATTCAGTGACACGTCATATAGCCTATAACCAGAAAACGATCATGACGCTTCTAGAGACACCTCATTCGTCCAAATCTAATGAGTAGTTAAGGAGCTAGGAGGGAACAAATGAACATACATACATACATACATACATACATAGCCTGTCAAAATCATAACCCTCCTTTGGCTTTGCCGTAGTCGGGTAAAAAGAAAGGATTACTAAACGTTAGGAAGATGAAGGCAAAACTATACGTACTATCCCTGTTACAGAAAATTTCAGTAAGACTTTTTCTTGATATTTCTTTATCGGGTTTAATTAGTTCTTAGGATTTAGTTCTGTAATATCGCATTGGATTTAGTCTGTAAGGATATTGTAAGTAAGAAATAAATATAAATCATTCTATTTATTGGTCAATATTTTTTGATTCTATGAACGTGATTCTAATGTTGCTATGCCGTAGCCCATACCTCACTTTTCTTAATTCCGTAGGATGAAACTCGACAGGTGGCCACGCACTTTTAACTTACAGCTGCTCCTATCTTATCTTTTGTCCCTATACTATAGGAAAGAATACAAATTTGAACAAACTTTCAATTGGTGTAAAGCCTCATCGTTCAAGCGGATCCAATTTCAATCTGGATTTCTTTGTGCAATTGCTTAGTATCGAGCGGCAGGTAGAAAACCTCGTTCCAGTTCTTAAAGTGCATGTAGAAACACATTCGTGTATAAAGTACTTAAATTTTCGAATCTATACTAATATTATGGAGATTTTGTTTGATGGGTAGCTAAACGCGTTAATCTCCGGAACTTGTGATTCGTATTAAAGTTAGCTTTAATTTTAGATAGCCCTCTTATTAAGATATATTAATTACAGCTGCCGCTATGTCCAATAGAGTCAGAGCATCAAAGGAAAATATTGCTAAAACGTTGAATTCCGAGGTTATATACAGAAAATACCCAAACTACGAAACAAATATTTGCAGATCGTATCAGTACAGTCACCAAGGCAAATATACTGCATAAGTAACAACCTAAAACGTTCTATAGTTTTTGAGTCAAATTCTATATTTTTCAAATAGTATGTATATTAAATAACTAGTGCTCTGTGCACTAGTGCTATTCTGCTAGTGACATTAGTAGGCAATTCGCAGACGCATAAGTTTTGAAACGCCGCGTCGGTCAACTGACACACTTCCCGTATTTGATACATACGTATAATACGTACGTAAATATAATATATTTTGATAAACTATGAACGTTTTCAGTTATCAATTTCCATTTGCACCTGATCACGCAGAGATTTTATTTTAAAAGCATTTTAGTAATTTTTTAATCGACCCCGAAACGGAGGCGGATCCTAATTCAGTTGAATTTTTATTTTTGGCTGTCGTTGTTGTTATACCTTTGCGACAGTCCCCGCGGGTACAAGGCGCACCTAGTCTAAGCTCTAAACTTAAGCTGTCTGTTAGTGAAAGTCCGGTCATCAGCGCAGCAGTCGTAGGAACAAGCAAACAGACAGACAGACGATTATTTTTTAAAGTGAAATTTTTTTAACGGCGTTCTGCACTTTAGCAAAATTTACTTTGGGATGGGTCAGAAATGTAAAACTCGCGACAGGACACGTCGCGTTAGGACACGTGACCTGATCGTAAGACGGCGGCGCATGGCGCTTGCGCGAGTGTGCATGGTGACAGCTGATGACTCGATTGTCTAATATGACATGACTGGTAATATTGTTTATACTGTATAGCAATAACCTATATTTTTTAACATCAGATTAGGTATTTTTTTTATTTCCTTTTATCGCGCATTTTATATAAAGAGCAAAGAGGTTCATTTCAGGTGAGCTTAAACAACTGTTTGTTTATAGTTTTGAGTTTTCACTTCTGTCGGCAGTCCTCATGACTGCTTTGTGTTTTTTTTTTATATAAATATGATAAATATAAATACTTTCATACGCATTTAGTGAAAAGCTGTTAATTTGAAATTACAAACAGACACTTGAATTTTATTTATTTGTGTGGATATTTGTCACCACAGAATTCCGTTATTTATGAGCCGATATAATTTTACGATGTTGTTGTTATTGGGTAGGGTATTCCCGTTTGGCCTATTAAAAACAGAAATATAAAATATTTTATACATGCACATAAATTGACGAGACATGGATTGCTATACTGGCCTAGTAGTAAATGATAATGGCTACTAAACGGGAGGCGGTTCGATTCCCATCGAAAATTAAATGTGCGATAAATCAGTGAGATTTGTTCCGTGTCTGGGCACCATACAGACATTGGCCTACCATATTGCCCGCCAATTGGTAAATGAATGCATGTAGGATCAAGAATCTGGCTGCTTTAGTACAGGCTCTGCCTAATTAAGGATCAGAGTTCCGACGGCCGTGTGTGCAATGTGACAAATTACTTTTATTAATTTACCTAACAGGTAACAAGGTTAAACTGCCACCTACACAAAACTATTTGTCAGTAGCCACACCACAGAATAAACACCACTTCCCACTTAAACGATAAGTAGGTACAGTACCTACCAACGACGTATAGACCAACTCGGTGACATCCCTGTCCGCGGCACACAGTCGCACTGCAACCGCAGCCAAACCGCAATAAACGTACAATCGCATACGCAATGAGCTGGAAAAGATAACAAGTTTGTGGCGTAATCGCAGCACAGAACAACATAGACACAGTCGAAACAAGTCTTGCGCCCGCGCACTGCCGCGGCCATACCGCCCTCGAATACCGCCGAACGAGGACGCTTCGTTCCATTTTTTGACAGCTGTCAAATTACCCAATTCTCCCGGAATACGCGAGTGCATTCGCTATTTAAAAAAAAACATTTTTTTAGTGTTGTGGTTTTTTGGAAATATATTGGTAAGTACCTAAAATGGCTACATATGCTATTATGTCCTTGCAAAATAATTGCGATTATTATTTTAATGGTGAATGTGATTATGCTCGTACTATGAATGGATGTTTTGAAGCGAATAAATTAATTCGTTTTTTGTGTCTATAATAATGATTTGTGAATAATTTGACTACGACTACGTTGTAATGTGTATAATTTCATGTTCTAATAAATACATATTTGCACGAAATTTGATGTATAAACTCTTTTGTTGACATACAATAGAAATGTTTGTGTACATGTACGAGCCAAGCTAAAATTACATAAGGTGAATTACACAATTGAAAATACCAGTTTTACAGAAACACATTCATAATACACAACATCAAAGTGAACGGCATTACGACGTGACCTTTGGGAGTTAGTTAGCTAACGAAATATTGTAACCGTCAATACGGGATAGTAAATTTAAGAAACATTTTTATACAGCAAAGTCGTATGAAATCTACGCGTTGTTTAAATTGTACTCGAATGTAAAAATACATATAAACAAATTACCTATAACTACTAGCGCGCGATTAATTACAGAGGTACACTATTATTGTAATATTTTCCTTGTATTAACTGGATTATCCACCTCATCTTAAAAGAGATTGTGCTAGGTTGGTGTGGGGAAAACCCGCTAGTTTTATGCAGGGTTTTCAACGTCGTTGGTATAACCCCTCTGTACCAAAACTAAATAAATAAATAAATATTTTGGACATCTAAACACACAACGCCATCTAGTCCCAAGATACGCAGAGCTTGTGTTATGGGGTACTAGACAACTGATACAAATACATATATACTTTTTTTTTGTAAATACATACACATTATAGATAGAACACACCCAAACTCCGAAACAAATATTTGTAGATCATACAAACATTTGGTCCGACCCGGGAATCGAACCCGAGACCTCATGATCAGCAGTCGTTCACGCCAACCGCTAGACCAACGAGGCAGTCATGAAAAACTGAGCTTCAACTTTGGGTAGATATAACTTTAAATTATATTTCCTGGTGAAAGATTAAGTTTTCAGAAATGGTAAATAGGTACCACAACATATTTATTATTCTCACTTTTATATGCACAGAGTTCACTATAATGGGACCAGTTGTGGTGATCCCATCCAGTCCGCCAGGGGAGGTCTAGGCTCAGCAGTGATGTTCTCGGTTGAGATGATGATGAATAGATAAAGGTTGTTATTGTTATTTGTTTTAAGAAAGATTAAAAGTTAAAAAATATGCGGTTACGGTTACGGGACGGAAAAGAAAATTAATCTATACTTAAGATATAAAGCTGAAGTGTTTGTTTCTTTGCTTGAACGCGCTAATCTCAGGGACTACTGGTCCGATTTGAAAAATTAATTTAATGTTAAATAGCCCATTTATCGCAGCCATAGGCTACATATCATCACGCTTAAACCAATAGGAGCGGAGCTCTAATGAAGAATGTTACAAAAACAGGGGAAAATTATTACGCTACGGGCAATAGGAGACGTTATCGAGGTTGTGTGGTCAGCTAGCTTATGATATAACTTAATGTTACAATCGTATTGTTAAACTTTTTTAATTTTGGTTATGTTTTCCCAATATGGTTACTATATACTATAGTTAGTAATAATACATAAGATGAGAATAAAATGCATTCGACAAATTTTGGGTCCAAAACAACAAAATAAGTTAATTTTTAATGCCACGAGTCTACACACACACGTCTCTATCTAGATCGAAACTAGAATAGCTTTTATTATACTAGTTTGTTCTACATACTTTCTAGAGACAATAGTTTAAAGATAACGACTAAATAATACAACAGAAAAGTAATATGTCAGTATTACTCTTTTACTCTACTATTTACTGAATTTACTGACATATGTACATGAATTAATTACCAAAATCTTAACTATGTTTTCTTAACCTTATTTTAGTAATAATTTAGTGAAGAAAAGCAAAAGCTGCCTCATTAGACCAATGAGGCTGCTTCTGCTTTTCTTGAGAGTTTAGCGAATGCTATTGCCAATTAACAGGTCTCAGGTTCGATTCCCGGACCGATAAGTCTTTTGAGTTTTTCCTGCAAGAAATTCTTAACAGCAGCCGAAGTATGAATAACGGTGTTTCATTCACACCGTGTCGGAGAGACTTTATGAAGGAATGACCAAATGCAGTACCGTGTCACCACATTGATCATCGCTGACAGGGTCATTTACACTTCTTTGTTTCATTTTTCAAGTTTTCATACACTGAAGTCGGGTTTATTTACCTTTTTATTCAATTTACATTACATTTCTACAGCTGTTCAGGTGTTTTCGTTGTAAAAATAATATTATTGTATTATATTTTTGTTTGAACAACGCTCGCTTACGTTTTCTATTTAACTGTGTATGTCTTTGTACCCTCTATGGATAACTTTTGTTCTATGTAAGCGTTTATCTGAAAAGACTGTCCCAAGACTTTCTTTTGAGCTGACTTAAACTTTCAACTAGGCCTTAGCTTGTATGGTATGATATATGTATGTAGGTTCTATGGATTTTCTACTATTAGTATTTACCTTTTCCAACATTTCATCTCTTTTAATGATCACTACTTTAAGGATCTCCTAAATGTTTGTATGATCTGTAGGTATTGGTTTCGGAGTATGGAAATTGGCTATGCATAATATGTAAAACAAAAAAGTTTTCTATAAGTCAAGTACCAGTTCTATACATATAGCTATATATAGCTGACCAACGCAACCTCGTTTGCGTCTCCTATTGCCCTTAGCCTTAGTATAACCTATGATGGTTTAATATATAAAACTTCGAAACTGTCCGACTTCCAAACATCCAGAGTTTCCTCCGTAACCTTGTCTCGTATTCATTGCTCTTAATCGTGACCTGTACAAATTCCGATATCAAGTCAAGAAATCTTCAAAGTATATTCTATGAAAAGTCACTACTTATCCGAAGTAATACTATCAGTTAGTTTATTTTTCTAAGATGATAATATCATCACCGTTCGGGCATGTAACAAAGTCATTACCTATAGCGGTCAGAAACAGGTCAATGCACACAAAACAAAAAAGTTTTTAATTTAAATTTGATTCAATTTTGAAAAAAAAATCCAATCAATATTTCATTAAATTTGTAAAAAAGAAAACTTGAAAATATATGGAAAGTAGTAAGAAAAATAGTTATCACATTCATATTTAACAAAATATTGCTGTTTATGAGTTTGGTCAGACTTTCGACATCTAAAATGATAATGTGATTGGTAAATAAAAGTAGATAAATATTATCGACGCAGTGATGAAGCCGCATTAATGTCATTGGACTTCTTACGAATAAAGTTGACACTATAGATAATTTGTTACATTCTTAATCCCTTTCTTTCATGACATAGAGACATATTATGTCTAATGGTGTTCCACAGGGCTCGTTGTTAGGACCACACTTCATATTTCCATTTTAATAGCTTTTTTTTTCAAATTCCTTAAGAACTCGCTATTTAGATATTTAATAAGATATTGAAGAAATACCGGAAGTAGAAGATGTTACAAACGCAGTTAACGATGGTAAAAAATTCAATCAACCAAAATATTCCGGAAAGGTAATCTTGTAAAATTAAATTAATTAGGTATTTATCTTTCGTCTACCGAATCTTAATTTTGTTTTCTTTAAACTCTTATAGTTTCAGTTATTTTAATAAAACAATGCGGTGTAACTATAAGTAATAGTAATTGAACTATTTCTTTTTCAACGATTTTCTCACTGGAGAGGTATCGTAAGCCTAATTGAACAAGTCCATTTGATAAATATTCTTTTTAGTTTTCATAAAACAATTTGTTGCCCATTTTTAAGTTCATTTAAAAACTAATCATCATGACACACAAATCAAAATACTATATTGATATGTAGGATTGATGTATAATATGACCAAGTTTCTAATTTTGGTTTCTTGTTATTAATTTTATTCTAACTGTTTTATGTGCACTATTTCGCAGGCCTCTAACATTATTTTTCTAAAATAAAAGTAATTTGAATAACTTCTTGTAACATTAGCAATTTCCTGAGTGAAAATCACTTGAAAATCGGCCTTTTGTTCCAGAGATAAGATGGAACTGCTAAACAGACGTGCAAAGAATAATGAAAACCACTTAAAGGTGGCAATTACCTGCACTTAAAGGTGGCTTTTATCATATTACTAGTTTTTATCCGCGGCTTCTTATGGCGTAAAGCCTATATCCTTTCTCATGAAACAAAGTATCCCCATGCTCAATTTAATTGGAATCAATGCAGTGTTTTAGTTGGAAAGCGTGACAGACAGACATACTTCTGTCTATCTGTCTATCACTTTCTAAATTTTAAAATTAATTTTGTGTAGTTCTTTAATAAATCCTTGAAAGTATCCCATAACGATAAATTGTTATTCATGTCGAGAATCGAACCTCGAATGTTTTTTTGTGCGTGTACTTGTCACGTAACAATCGTTTACAATGGAAATAATAATGCGTGTTACAGAACATTGGTTTTACCTAATTGCTTATTAGTTTCCACTTTCATAGCTCTTTACGTATTAGTATCCGCTTTAAAGTAACAACAGAAGAAAAATCGTTCACCAAAACTAAACTAAAACACGACAAGTTGATATAAACATGAATTTGTAGAAATGTTTTTCCACGTGATAACGTGAAACACGTTGTTTATCAATGGGTTAACTATGTTGAACTGTGTTTATGATTTTGATTTACACAAAATATTTTTTCTATTTTCACCATAACTACATACGACACTACATACTACATAACATAACATACATAACATACATTAGTAACTACTAATGTTTGAATGCTGTGGTCTCATGTCACCGAGAGATTCATGTAAATTTTTATCTTAAGTTATAGTTGTGTATAGTCTCTGTTGGAGACCCTAATCTGTATAATAAATAAATTAACACGACTACGTGAAACAAATAGATTTGTTATGGTATATGGTATGGTAGTAATTATCGCCATTCGCATTGGAAGTAGGTATGCTTTGTCCATGAAGATTTGAAGGTCTAAGACCAATGTGTTTTTTTCAGCAGGTTATTTTCTCGGTTTTTTACTACAAAAAGGAACTTGTCATGTTTCGCATTTTCACAATTATGTGGTTTCTGCTCTTCTTTTAAGTAATGTGGTATTATACTGCTCATAACCATCATCATAAAAAAAATACTGTGATAGTGAAAAACTCAACCCTAGGAAATAGCCCTTATAACTAGTTTATTATACTTTGTTTCTTTGAAAAATAGGGCCACATTCCAACAACATCCAACTTTGACAAGGTATTTAAGAAGAACAATGCCTTAACAATATGTATTTTGTTTCCTGATGCTGCAACCGAATATTTATTTACCTAACTGTTTATCCTTAATTCGTAAAATTATTTATTTGTATATTTAATATAAATTAAAATACTTAAGAAATTAACAATACGTTATGACATTTTGGCAAAAATTATTGAAATCCTGAAATTGGAAAAATATTGTTCAGACAAGTAGATGATGATTTATCTCTCATTGCCCCAATGAGAGAACAACGGAAAGCACTGTTCGTTCTGTCTGTGCAGTCAGACATCTTTAATCTCCTGAGTCGAGACCTGTCTCGTGTATGCTGTGTCATTGAGATAATTACATTAACATGTTTCAAAAATGAAAATGTAAATATATCAAATAACATTCTCATAGTATAGAGAAGCTTGTGTTAAACCACAAGGAAAACATAATATTTTTTTTGAAAATTGTTGTTTATATATTTTTTTAAACCACATGACACCTTATAACGTAGTTGTGAAAGTCGATTTTTGTTTGAGTATATTTGATAAGCTTTCTGTAAATAGCACTTCTTCAACAGCTTTTAATTGTCCACTGCTGGACATAGGCCTGTTTGAGAAAGGAGGTTTTGGCACTACGATGTCCAGACGGATTGTTATTTGTTTCAAGTTTTCCTTCTATTTGCAATTCTGTTGTCCTGCGTCCTTTACGCACTCACGGCTCTTACGATAACCTTACGATAAATAAAGTTCATAACGCTTCGCATCATAAATTTCCATGGACACAACTACACTACTACCAATTATTTACAGCAGGTCTTATAAGTAGTAAATGATGATACTGCTAGCAAACGTCACTACGTAAAGAAGTTCCTTTATTTCTGCTCTACAGTGAATTATAAATTACTTTCTTAAACGGTTAAAAAAAAATACAGTGAAACATAGAACCTTTTTCTTTTCGGAAGTTGGTTAAAAATCGTCATTCAAAGTACAGATATCCCTGATATTATGTACTTACGTCACAAATCTGTAGTTGACACAAAGATTGGCGCGAGTCAGGAGCTGGGCCCGATGTAGTAGCTTTATTGTTTTAAATTAAACAAAATGGGGCAGGCCAATCATGACATCCAGTCACACTGGATAGAATAAAGATATGTTTCACCAACTAACCTCTTGTAGAAATCTGTTTGATACGGTCATAGTTTAATAGCCTATAATTTGATTTTGGATCTAAACTGTTATGAATTTAATTCAGTACCTGCACAAGATTCATTGTGGGATTGCATAAAAAATCCTCTAGGGCTATAGCTTTAAAGTGAGGTTTTCGGTGGGACGGTGTGGGTGCATCGAAAAGAAATTGGGCCTATAGCTTACTATTACTGACTGCCTCGTTCGTCTCGCGGTTGGCGTGTGCGACTGCTGATCGTGAAGTCTCGGGTTCGATTCCCGGGTCGGACCAAATGTTTGTATGATCTACAATACCGTTACCGTTCGGGCATGTAACAAAGTCATTACCTATAGCGGTCAGAAACAGGTCAATGCACACAAAACAAAAAAGTTTTTAATTTAAATTTGATTCAATTTTGAAAAAAAAATCCAATCAATATTTCATTAAATTTGTAAAAAAGAAAACTTGAAAATATATGGAAAGTAGTAAGAAAAATAGTTATCACATTCATATTTAACAAAATATTGCTGTTTATGAGTTTGGTCAGACTTTCGACATCTAAAATGATAATGTGATTGGTAAATAAAAGTAGATAAATATTATCGACGCAGTGATGAAGCCGCATTAATGTCATTGGACTTCTTACGAATAAAGTTGACACTATAGATAATTTGTTACATTCTTAATCCCTTTCTTTCATGACATAGAGACATATTATGTCTAATGGTGTTCCACAGGGCTCGTTGTTAGGACCACACTTCATATTTCCATTTTAATAGCTTTTTTTTTCAAATTCCTTAAGAACTCGCTATTTAGATATTTAATAAGATATTGAAGAAATACCGGAAGTAGAAGATGTTACAAACGCAGTTAACGATGGTAAAAAATTCAATCAACCAAAATATTCCGGAAAGGTAATCTTGTAAAATTAAATTAATTAGGTATTTATCTTTCGTCTACCGAATCTTAATTTTGTTTTCTTTAAACTCTTATAGTTTCAGTTATTTTAATAAAACAATGCGGTGTAACTATAAGTAATAGTAATTGAACTATTTCTTTTTCAACGATTTTCTCACTGGAGAGGTATCGTAAGCCTAATTGAACAAGTCCATTTGATAAATATTCTTTTTAGTTTTCATAAAACAATTTGTTGCCCATTTTTAAGTTCATTTAAAAACTAATCATCATGACACACAAATCAAAATACTATATTGATATGTAGGATTGATGTATAATATGACCAAGTTTCTAATTTTGGTTTCTTGTTATTAATTTTATTCTAACTGTTTTATGTGCACTATTTCGCAGGCCTCTAACATTATTTTTCTAAAATAAAAGTAATTTGAATAACTTCTTGTAACATTAGCAATTTCCTGAGTGAAAATCACTTGAAAATCGGCCTTTTGTTCCAGAGATAAGATGGAACTGCTAAACAGACGTGCAAAGAATAATGAAAACCACTTAAAGGTGGCAATTACCTGCACTTAAAGGTGGCTTTTATCATATTACTAGTTTTTATCCGCGGCTTCTTATGGCGTAAAGCCTATATCCTTTCTCATGAAACAAAGTATCCCCATGCTCAATTTAATTGGAATCAATGCAGTGTTTTAGTTGGAAAGCGTGACAGACAGACATACTTCTGTCTATCTGTCTATCACTTTCTAAATTTTAAAATTAATTTTGTGTAGTTCTTTAATAAATCCTTGAAAGTATCCCATAACGATAAATTGTTATTCATGTCGAGAATCGAACCTCGAATGTTTTTTTGTGCGTGTACTTGTCACGTAACAATCGTTTACAATGGAAATAATAATGCGTGTTACAGAACATTGGTTTTACCTAATTGCTTATTAGTTTCCACTTTCATAGCTCTTTACGTATTAGTATCCGCTTTAAAGTAACAACAGAAGAAAAATCGTTCACCAAAACTAAACTAAAACACGACAAGTTGATATAAACATGAATTTGTAGAAATGTTTTTCCACGTGATAACGTGAAACACGTTGTTTATCAATGGGTTAACTATGTTGAACTGTGTTTATGATTTTGATTTACACAAAATATTTTTTCTATTTTCACCATAACTACATACGACACTACATACTACATAACATAACATACATAACATACATTAGTAACTACTAATGTTTGAATGCTGTGGTCTCATGTCACCGAGAGATTCATGTAAATTTTTATCTTAAGTTATAGTTGTGTATAGTCTCTGTTGGAGACCCTAATCTGTATAATAAATAAATTAACACGACTACGTGAAACAAATAGATTTGTTATGGTATATGGTATGGTAGTAATTATCGCCATTCGCATTGGAAGTAGGTATGCTTTGTCCATGAAGATTTGAAGGTCTAAGACCAATGTGTTTTTTTCAGCAGGTTATTTTCTCGGTTTTTTACTACAAAAAGGAACTTGTCATGTTTCGCATTTTCACAATTATGTGGTTTCTGCTCTTCTTTTAAGTAATGTGGTATTATACTGCTCATAACCATCATCATAAAAAAAATACTGTGATAGTGAAAAACTCAACCCTAGGAAATAGCCCTTATAACTAGTTTATTATACTTTGTTTCTTTGAAAAATAGGGCCACATTCCAACAACATCCAACTTTGACAAGGTATTTAAGAAGAACAATGCCTTAACAATATGTATTTTGTTTCCTGATGCTGCAACCGAATATTTATTTACCTAACTGTTTATCCTTAATTCGTAAAATTATTTATTTGTATATTTAATATAAATTAAAATACTTAAGAAATTAACAATACGTTATGACATTTTGGCAAAAATTATTGAAATCCTGAAATTGGAAAAATATTGTTCAGACAAGTAGATGATGATTTATCTCTCATTGCCCCAATGAGAGAACAACGGAAAGCACTGTTCGTTCTGTCTGTGCAGTCAGACATCTTTAATCTCCTGAGTCGAGACCTGTCTCGTGTATGCTGTGTCATTGAGATAATTACATTAACATGTTTCAAAAATGAAAATGTAAATATATCAAATAACATTCTCATAGTATAGAGAAGCTTGTGTTAAACCACAAGGAAAACATAATATTTTTTTTGAAAATTGTTGTTTATATATTTTTTTAAACCACATGACACCTTATAACGTAGTTGTGAAAGTCGATTTTTGTTTGAGTATATTTGATAAGCTTTCTGTAAATAGCACTTCTTCAACAGCTTTTAATTGTCCACTGCTGGACATAGGCCTGTTTGAGAAAGGAGGTTTTGGCACTACGATGTCCAGACGGATTGTTATTTGTTTCAAGTTTTCCTTCTATTTGCAATTCTGTTGTCCTGCGTCCTTTACGCACTCACGGCTCTTACGATAACCTTACGATAAATAAAGTTCATAACGCTTCGCATCATAAATTTCCATGGACACAACTACACTACTACCAATTATTTACAGCAGGTCTTATAAGTAGTAAATGATGATACTGCTAGCAAACGTCACTACGTAAAGAAGTTCCTTTATTTCTGCTCTACAGTGAATTATAAATTACTTTCTTAAACGGTTAAAAAAAAATACAGTGAAACATAGAACCTTTTTCTTTTCGGAAGTTGGTTAAAAATCGTCATTCAAAGTACAGATATCCCTGATATTATGTACTTACGTCACAAATCTGTAGTTGACACAAAGATTGGCGCGAGTCAGGAGCTGGGCCCGATGTAGTAGCTTTATTGTTTTAAATTAAACAAAATGGGGCAGGCCAATCATGACATCCAGTCACACTGGATAGAATAAAGATATGTTTCACCAACTAACCTCTTGTAGAAATCTGTTTGATACGGTCATAGTTTAATAGCCTATAATTTGATTTTGGATCTAAACTGTTATGAATTTAATTCAGTACCTGCACAAGATTCATTGTGGGATTGCATAAAAAATCCTCTAGGGCTATAGCTTTAAAGTGAGGTTTTCGGTGGGACGGTGTGGGTGCATCGAAAAGAAATTGGGCCTATAGCTTACTATTACTGACTGCCTCGTTCGTCTCGCGGTTGGCGTGTGCGACTGCTGATCGTGAAGTCTCGGGTTCGATTCCCGGGTCGGACCAAATGTTTGTATGATCTACAAATATTTGTTTCGAAGTTTGGGTGTTTTCTATGTATAATATGTAGGTATTTACAAAAAAACGTATATATGTATTTATATCAGTTGGCTAGTACCCATAACACAAGCTCTGCTTAGCTTGGGACTAAATGGCGTTGTGTGATAGATGACCTAAATATTTATTTATTTATTTATTGCTCATTTGACTTTAACCAGAGAGATATACTACTCGTGTTTGTTATTATTAAAGGTAATAAGTATTCTTAAGAGAATAAATACTTTGTAGTGAACGGTCTGTAAACACGATTCATTTAAATTAATATCAAGTAATGTCATTATTATTGAGAAATAAATAGCCATTGATGTCTGTAGTGGGACAAATTTAAATACGATATCGTAACTATCATTGCTTAAAACGATTGATGAATTGATATTAATGAATTAAACAGTGTTTAATAATTCTGATAAGAGTACCTACTTTAAATATATTACTGCATCGAAATGACATTTAAATCTTCGAGAAAGAGCGTAGTCCCGCTTCAAAGATCAACTTGCACTCTTTTGTTTCTTGAGTTGTAATTCATCTTTTCACTCCTCAGTTTTTACTTTCCATCAAGTGTCTTCTCTGGTCGTTTGGCCATATATAATAGAAAAAGAAGGATCTTCTATACATTTGAACGAAGAAGCCGGCAAAAGTTGTCATACCTTTAATATAATTTAGACAATTCGAGGATACTTTACAGTGACTCGAGACTTTTTAGATATGGTCAAATAAACTTATATGTATGTATGTTTACATTGTCTATTGTGTTCTTGGCGTGACCAGGAGCGTGCTTCATCTGTACATTATACAAATTTGTAATACACAAATAACAGGTTTCTCAAATGATTGTTGCGTTTTTTTACATTTTTGATGGTGAATAATTCTGGTAGAATATTTTCATATGTAACTTACATTTATGTTACTAGTTATTACATTTCATCAGTAAATGAATATGACTTTAAAAAGTTAAGTGGCAGTTACCTGTCCCTTAACTTTTTATTGACTTTATCTTAGGATCATATTTGAATTGACATAAGCACATTAACTATATATATATACAATGAAAATATAGCCATTTTTCAAATCGGCCCCGTAGTTCCTAAGATTAGCGCGTTCAAACAAACAAACAAACTCTTCAGCTTTATATATTAGTATAGATATAGATATTTTAAAGCTGAAGAGTTTGTTTGTTTGTTTGAACGCGTTAATCTCAGGAATCGCTGGTCTGATTTGAAAAATTCTTTCAGTGTTGGATAGTACATTTATCGAGAAAGGCTATAGGCTATACATCATCACGCTAAAACCAATAGGAGAGGAGCACCAAAGAAGAATGTTACAAAAACGGGATAAAATTATCACGCTACGGGCAATAGAAGACGTAAACGAGATTGCGTGGGTCTGCTAGTTTAACCAATATAGATAAAATAAGTATTCCGTTCATTAGATAAGCTGATTAATATTCGAATTTGAAACGACCTTCATTCAAAACAATAGTTATTTGTGTACGGTCTGTAGATGGTATCTTTTCAGTTGGAAAAAGACATACAATGTAAAGTCCATCTGTCTAGATAGTGTCGGTGGTTATTGTTTTGAAATACGAATATAGTAATTTATTTAACGCACGGTGTAAACTGACAAATCAACTGGCTTGTGGGAGTACGCCGCAGGCGGACTATTTGATTTTGTTGTGACTTGCCGCACGCGTGACTGCGGCGCGATCAAGATGACCGTATTTAAAGCAAATGAACTATATAAGGAAACAATGAGACCTGTTATACCTGCTATCGTTGTTTTTAATTGACGCGGCTTCTATAAGCAAAATGAGTAGACATATTTTGCCTTATTTAAGGGAAATTATAAATATTTCACATACTGGATTCTCCGCAAAAGTTGCAGCTCAGTCGTGATATTTTGTTCCTCTATCAAATAAACTGCACCGGACGGCTGACTCTTGAGGACTGGTATACGCTACTCTTTTATACTACCTACCTCTTTGTCAGCCTGTGACTACGGCCAGTGCAACCTGGTCGAAACGTCAGGCAAATTAGAAGTATGTATCTTTTAATAAGTGATCGCGTTGGTCTAGCGGTTAACATATGCGACTACCGATCAAGACGTTTCGGGTTCGAATTCCGGGTTGGGCCAAAAGTGTTATTGATTTTAACTCATTATAGAAATACTTAATAAAAACTCGGAGTTTGGAAGTTGGGGTCTGAACCACCGTGCCTCAGAGAGCAAGTAAAGCTGTCGGTCCTGCACCTGATTTTTCCCTGATTGTGTCGATTAACTGTCCCATCGGATTATGAGAGTGAGAGAACAGAGAGTGCACCTGTGCTTGCGTACACACTTGTGCTGCGTAGTTGGCTGGTCTCCGTTGAGACTGGCCGCCGCCCGTGGTGGTAATCGGCTAGTTAGGAGTTTACTATTAATTTTATTCATAGTTAAAAAACTAAAAATCCGGTTACACACAAAAATCGGTTACAAATAAACATACAGGGGAAGTTATTAAAAGGCTGTTAAAATAATCACAAATTATAATAAAAAAAACGACCAAGAAGTGGACCAGATTGAAATGGGTCCACACGGGAAGCATCAGCTTTCAAATAGTAAAAGAATCATCGAAATCGGTTAGCGTGATGTTGAGTTATTTGTTAATTTGTCGTGCACATAAATAAAGAAAAATAAAATTTTATTACATACTTAATGCAAATTGACGACTTATAATATGGTTTTATCATTAATGACATTGTCTGTCTGAGAACTGGACTAAATTGAAATGGAACCAGACGGGAAGGTAGCACTAGCTTTCAAATAAAGAATCATCAAAATCGGTTCACTCAGTCGAAAGTTAAGAGATAATATAAAAAAAAAACAGTCGAATTAATGACCTCCTTCTTTTTTGAAGTAGCCCACTTCAAAAAATGGTTAACGAACTCAATATAGGTCCTGTATCAAGGAGTGTCCGAAATAAATGTTAGATTACTTTGTTTTACGTTACTACTCACAAAGTTTTTATTCGTAAAAAAACTGTTTTGTTTTTAAAATATAACAGTATCAGTAGATACTGCACTCCAGTCATAAATGTTTGAGTTTCATATTGATTTATCGCTCGTAGCTTTTAAAGTTGGCTGATTATATTACGTTTGATAGCGAGAGTTTTACCATTGTTTGGATTATAAATGCATTTATTTGACTTTGATTTTAATTACAGGGATATAATTTTATTCAGCTAAGGACTGGACATTCAAAAATGTATATTTATGTATGTTTTTAAACTCAAGACTGCTTTTTTGGCATGTAATTTCTCAGCTTTGTTATGTTGAGTTTTTTTTAGTAATTTTTGATGAACTCAATAACAGCATGTCCATATTTATGAGTATATTTTATTACCAGTTGCATAGACTAGCCAACGGTATAGGAAGTGTAGCTTTTGGTACAAGGAAGATTGAGAATAGACTCTAGCCACGATTCCGGTTTACAAAACCAGTTTAGGTAAACCTATGGCATGCGCCCAGATCGGTTCTGCATTCGCTCCGACAATTTATTTTACTTCGCACAGTGTTTTCATCGCTAAATTATGAACTTTTCGATACGAAAACATCAATTTGTTCATTTTAACGGTTGGCTATGTCACATGTCATAGTCAATTTTGAACTAAGTCACGTGTATATCTATACTAATATATAAAGCTGAAGAGTTTGTTTGTTTGTTTGTTTGAACACGCTAATCTCAGGAACCGCTGGTCCGATTTGATAAATTCTTTCGGTGTTGGATAGTCCATTTATCGAGGAAGGCTATAGGGTATATATCATCACGCTACTACTAGTAGGAGCGGAGCAACAATGAAGAATGTTTCAAAACGCTACGGGCAATATAAGGTGCAAACGAGGTTGCGTGGGTCAGCTAGTATATAATAAACTAGTTGACCCGGAGAACTTCGTACCGCCATATTTACATATCTGTTTCAACTTTCCGTCGCGGACAAAAGAAATATTGACTTTCCCCGTTATCTTTTAATTTTTCTTGTACACAAACCTTATCCTAATTAATATATAGAAATTATTAAAAAAATGTCTACGGCTTGCCATAACATTTATATTTAACTAGCTGACCCGCTCAACTTCGTTTGCGTCTCTCCATAAGAATAATAAAATAATAAGCAAAATCTGTTCAGCTGTATACGCGTGATGTCGTGACCAAGGCAAATAGGGATTAATTTATATATATATAGATATATATATATAATTTGATGTTGTTTGAAAATGTAGTATAAGAAAAGAAGCACATAAATTTTATATATCTTGAGAACCATTTAGAAAGAAGAACATTACTGACTGTGCTAGCAAATATTTCATTTAAAACCTGAAAATCTGCCCTGCTATTATAAGGAACTTAAGTACCTGTATACTGTATATATGTAAGTTAGGTAACCACTATATTCTATCCAGGAGCTGATTTTGCAAAAAAATAAATAATGTCAGAAAACACGTATTAAGCAGGCATTATTTTCATGTGCATCCAGCGCCAGATCCTGGGACCGCGTTTCTTAAAGCCTCACAAACCCAACTTTTTTCTTCTTGCCAACATCCCGCTCCCCATAATTTATGAATTGAAGTATACTATGTACATATGTTAGTTTCTGATTAATAAAAACTCGTAATGAATGTTATCAGTAATGCGCTTCGGCTGCGGCTCACACCTCCACCGTGAAGATACGGCGCATTGGCTACGGTCACACTTCACGCCATTCAAACATGTTACACGTTACAATTTAAAACTATTACAATTACATACTTATATAATTTATATTTTATAACTAGCTGAACCCCGCGGTGTTACCCGCGGTTATTGTCGTATCGCGGGTAACACGCTAACAAAGCTCGTCTAAAAAAGTAGCCTAAGTTACTCCCTGGATCATCAGCTACCTGCCAGTTAAAGTCCCGTCAAAATTGGTTCAGCCGTTCCAGGGACTACCCGGAACAAACAGACAGACAAAATTTGTTTACTACATTTTTGGTATATATACCACGTATACATACATATGCATTTAGTAATAAAAAAAGGAAAAACTAAAACCCAACTACGATAAAAAACCACGCTGAAAAAGCATGAAACAAGTTTCAAAAGCCGTAGTCACGTGTTGTTAAAGTGTAATGGACTACGGTACAATACTAAGTTTCAAAAGACGTAGTCCATGTAGTATAATGTAGTAGAAATGCATATAAGGTACAACAATAACCGCGGGACTCAGCTAGTTCCGATATAAAAATCACACCGAACACCGGTGAGTACCTTTATGAGTTATGACTAATAATTTAATTCGGTTTTCCTGTAACATTCTGAAAAATACTAGTGTCCTCGTAGTAGTAGTAGTAGTTTTAGTTGATTCATTTACATTGCCGGCAAGTACTTAGTGAGCACAATATTTAAGTAAAAGTATTTAATTGTTTTTATCTTCATTGTAAAAGTTGGTCATAGCATTGCATATATTTTTAATTAACCAGTAAAATTCGTTACCAACTGTATCGATTGCGAATTAATCGAGGCAGGTTGACTGCACTAACCACTTTCTACCATTCCATTGCTAGTTAACAAGGGCAAGGGATGCCATTGCGACACCAAAACCAGCAACGGACTAAAAAATTGAACAAGTGTCGTAAGATCATAAAAGATTGTCGGTTTTCAAGGTTATTAAATTAGTCTTGTCTTGAACTCTTGATATATTGGAACAATAAAGCGACGATGGTAATCTCTTTAGCATTTTATTTAAAACTATTTGTTTATCTAAAGGAGCTTCACGACTTTAGCCAGACCGTAACCACAGAAAGATATTTGATAAGCTAGAAAAAAAAACACATATTTAATTACAAAAATGTTTTTAAGATAATATACAAAAAAGTTTACTAGACATTTTGTATTGAGCCAACATATTCCAATATATAACTGTTTAGCTTATACAACAGTTAGAAATCACTGTTGTAAGGAAGTTATTCCACATTAGATTACAAACACCAGGTGGCCATGCTTCAGTATCTGTTGTCGTTTAATCGATCTAACTCAAAATCATTTCGAAGTGCAGGATTTCGTGTTATTTGATAATATTTGTCTCCATTCTGTCGGTTACGGAGATATTTTGTAAACGCATCGCCGTGGCCTGCAGCACTGCGGATGTTTAGCTCGGTGGGATTTACATCAAACGTTGGTATTTTAGGAGTACAGATATGACACGTGGTTATATGTTTATAAATATAAGTAGAATTTTGAAATTTTCGACTTAAATTGCCACTGTAATTTGATTTTATCCTTTTTTTTAGAAACAAGTACTTGAAAATAAGTATGGAGCATATTCTCAATACAGTAGTTGATTGTCGAAATTAAATAAGAAATGTTAAACCGGTTGTCTGTAAGAAATATAAATAAATTGCTTTTTAGCGATAAGGCTACCTTGTGTACATAGTCATTAAGTTAATGTATTCTTGTGATAGGTGTTGGATGTATAAAATTGGTACACAATAAAGTTTATTCGATTCTATCATTTGTAATTAAAAGAGAATTCCACACTTTACTAAGGATAAAGACTACTATTGAGAATAAAAAAAATTCTCCATTTGAGTGTTACTATTCGGAGGGAGGGGGCAGTATCTTATATTTTGTAATTATACAATTTATACTACATATTGGAAAACACTAAAACGCATATTAAAGACAATTGACACACTTTCCAGTTATAGTCAAACAATTTATAAAGACAGGTGTCAAGTCATTAGCTGCCATTCAGTATTTTAGAGTTGTATGTGTGTTTGTTTGTGCACATACTTAACTATGTGATACACGTATATTATGTTAATGTGTAAAATTATCAGTAAATAACATTTTATGTAGTTAAGTGTTTTCAACGTTTAAATTACTATTTTGTCACAATTAACGGCATGGATGAAAAATTTTTGTTTGTATAAAATCGTAAGATGAAACTATTTAGAGGATATTGTACTATTTTTTCTTAAGAAAAGCTATCATATTTAAATTCAGGATTGAATTGCTTTTTAGCGTGTAATGATATCATAGAAATAAAAACAATAAAAAAACAATTTATTATTCAACCGGTGCCACTGATGCTAATGTTGCAATCACACAACATTTTACTTTTATTTCTGTTGTTGCACTTACATTTCTTGGTTCATTTCACAAAAAAGGTGCTTCAAATTGCTACTACTAATCTCGTATCAGTAGCAATTTGAAGCACTTTTTTCATCGCACAGATTCATAAATAACTAGTTTTTACCCTGAGGCTTCATTCGTATTGCTTTTTTTAATAAGCCATCATTTGCCCTCATACCATTAAAAAGTTCTTAATCACAATGATAACCGTCTCTTTTCAAAAGAACAAACAATCTCTCAAAAGCAAATAAACGTTCGCTTTATAATATTACTCAGGACAATTTAAAGTGATTCCAAATACTCTACCTATGTGAGATTAGATCTTACGCGAGAGACAAACGCAATCACATTTTGTTTAGCTGGTAATTAATCCCTGACCTCGCTATATTAAGGTCGTGCTTGCGCCATCTCTAGTACTTATTTTTGTTTGTTAATTCTCGTTTGTTTTTCACAAAAGATAGAGGCAGTTGAACACACTGAACATTACCACTCTTCTGATAATAACCATCAATAGTGTTTAATAATCCACTGCCAGATATAGGCCAGTTGGGACTAATCCCGCCCACACGCCCACCACTGTAACTCCTGTACACCAGGATCAACAGCAGTGACCCACGAACACACCGAGTTATGACACTTGGGAAGTCCCAGGAAAAAAATAACTGTCTTGGAACCCGCAACGAAATTAATAAGAAGAAAAAAAAAAAATATATAGACCAGTTTTTGGAAAGGAGATTTTGGCCTATTGTACGACGCTGTTTAGTCGGGTTGGTATAGGGTATATTCTTTTAATCGACTCAAACGACACCCAGGGGTGTGACGGTTGGTTACACTTTGTGTTCTTATCCGTCACGAAGCGGACAAAGATTCTATATTTAGGTATAACTTTCCATCAGGCAGGGTAGAGTGACTCTGACAGGTTCATATAAAAAAAAATAAGAACGGCACTTGTGAGTTTCTAGAGATGTAGGTGTCTATGTGGGGCGATGTTCACATATTTGTATCAATAGGTCAGCAGACCTGGAATAGAGCTGCGTTAGTTTTTCAATAAGAACAAGTTTTTAAATGTTTGCAAACTACGTAGAGAATTGTGATGCTTCATTTAATCATTAAAAAACACAAAAAATTAAAAAAAAACAATTCAAAATAGCACCCAAAAACACCTGTTTGTAGAATATCGAGTTAATAAAACCACACTGCGCACGCGCATCTCGAGGTGATCTCAAGGTGATCAACATGTACTCTATTCGATGTACTTCAAAATACTTGTTCTTTGGTATTTTGCATCGCAAGTTAACAATAATATTGAGTTGAAATCCAATAATATTAACATAGTAAGAGCGATCAACAGAAACTTACACAAATGTTCTAAAAAAATGTTACCTTTTAGTTTTACGTTACGGCAACATTCAAACTATAATAAACTTAAATTTAACACACACATCAGCGATAAGCTGTCATGACCTAATTACTAACTTCATATTTAACATCTTGATTTTGATAAACTCCATTAATGATATGAATATCAATAGTGAGGATCGTAATATCTGTAGATATAACCATTTTGTAGTTACAAGTATGTACAATATGTACATATTTAAAACGGCCATTGAAATTTGACTCCTTGTAATGATTGATGAAGATTGATTAAAAGAGCAAACTCTGCAAAATACGACCCCAAGCAAACCCGAGGTAGTAGAGCCAAGCTGATTTCAGCACGAACGGGCCGACTCGACCGGGGCGGTACTATCCTCGCACAGAAGATGTCAGGGCCATACATAAAAAAACCAATATCATTCACTCTGCCGGCTGTGTTATAGTAGGTCAAAACTTCCTTATTAGGCAGAGACTTCCAGTAATTAACTATTAAAGGCATCTTGATAATGTGAGTATAGCAATCTATTTATTCGTCAGAACCTAAATACTTATTACTATACTGAGTTGTCCAAAGAAAAGTCTTAATGAAGAGAAAAGTTTGAAAACTTTTTATTTGATCTAGGATAATCAAGTGTGCAAAGCCAACATGCCTAACACATTCTAACTAGATGCACTAGTACATTCGCGAATGGAATCGAGACGATTGTAGATATCCTGAACAACTGTGGCCATACTGAAAGCGATTGCGAACGCGATTGTTTTAATTCTACGAGGACCACATCACAGATTACATCACAGTTCTCTAGTAGACAATTCTCTAAATGGCTTATATTTTACTATCTATATACCTAGTTATAAGTACAAAGGAAGAGGCCTATACAAAGCAGCGAATAGTGTGCTATACATAGATACTTCTACATGGATAAATTATTAAATAGCAGTCGTAGAAATGAAAAGATTAGTTTTAAGTCGAAAGTGTGAGTCAATTTTGAAGAATCCGTATCTTAGATGTAAATTGTAATAATCTTGTATTGTGTGTAATCTTTAAGAGGTTAGGTACACTTTATGTGTTACTGACGAAGGGCTCTAATGAAGTTACGATTTAAATACCTTTAAATTATCTTTTCTAGCTTTATTGTTTCTTTTTTGCCACGCTTTCTATCAGGCAAAGTGACTCCACTCTGTCTGATGGAAAGCATGAGCAAAATCCAAGAGTAGTGCTCACCATAATGGTATAGTGACCACTATTCTTGGACTTAGCTAATGCTTGCAAATGCAACAATTCAGCATGGCGACACACACTTAGTAGCTTTCTACTCTATTGAAATTATTTTTCTTCTTTCTCCCTGATAGAGAAGGGAAAAGTGGTAAGGAAAGAAAAGGTGTGTAAAGGAAACGCGGGGAAACATGGGCTATTTGATTTTTCTAATGTGTACGACGCGCGGTGCTAGAACCGACAAAATTGCAGAAGAGATTTTGGACTCGCTCATTTTCTTTTGCTATTGCAGGTATTTTGACACATGCAATTAAATATGACAAAAGCTTGTATATTATATTATTATGCTGCAGTTTTTAAATTACAAATTTCGATGGTAGCATGTATATCATCATATCAGTATCGACATCTATTGACATTTGCCAAACATGCTACATGTTACCTGAACTCATATTATATCCACAAGTATTTATTTATACAACATTCGGAACGAGTTTCGTTTTGATTTCAGAACTCGTGATAACTATATTCTTATGTTTTATCGCTGCAGTAAAAACAAAACGAAAAGGTAGCCTTGGCGACCTACCTGCTACATTTTACGATGGTAGAGCGTATAGCCATTAAATTTAAAGTTATAAAACTATAATTTTATATACCTAAGGATATCAAAAGAGAAAAAAATAACTTCTTGTCATGAAGTTAAACTTATAAATTTAACATTTTTCTTTAACTTTTTAGATGTGTGTTGTTTATATGTCAGTTCATGTAATTTTTGTAAGGTAGCGTCAGCGGTTTGTAGCCCAACATTTCGACCTAGAAACAGGGCAGCGGTCGTTGTTAAGAGTTGTTACGGTTCCTTAGATATTGTTGTTATTGGTGAGAACTGGACAGCACCTAAGGTTGAACGCAGAAACAACATTTGTATCATTTAAGACAATTGTATTAAATTGAAGATAGTTCTTTTCTCTGATTTAATAAATTGCTTAATTTTGGTAATTCTAAAACTGAGTTTTACATACTTAAAAAATAAATTTGAGCTATAAAATTCCAACATTAAATGAGCAATAAATTTGTATAATATGACATTGGGTTGATATTCCGTCGTATATTCATACAAGTTTCTGCAGCATACACCGTTTTGATTAATACAACCATAACTGTGATTTAAAGTTCGCTGACATCAGTCTAGTCTGACACCAAGGAGGTGGCAAAACAATGTTGGATTATGGAAGCAAAGTTTCGAACTTTGTGGAATATGCTCGAAATGGCTTGTAATATACAGCTAGACAATCATAAAACTCAACAAAAAATGAGTCCGCTACCAAAATGTAAAATAATCAGCAATATGGCTTTAGACCGATCTAATCCACGATTGACCTTCTAGCGTATGTCACACACCTTTTGGGGTGAGGTTATGGATAGACATGGGGAGTGCTTGGCGCTCAAACTCGACATGGCCAAGGCTTTTGATAGGGTCTGGCGCCGTTCGCTTCCCTCCAAAGTGCTGGCATATAATAATAAGACTTTAAAAAAGACGGCAGTGCCATGTGATCCCTGCGTAATGTGGTAAACAGAGAAATATTTCTGAATATACACATACTATAGGTAATTTACATATGATAAAGTATCGTACCCATCGAACAACTTATTTGTTCTTAGTGAGAACCGAACCCAAGATCTTTCAGTTTAGCAAGTGACCCTGTCACAACAATTTAACTGAACCAACAGACTCATAGCTATATTTTATTCCTACACCATAATTGTATCTTAGGTAGTCTTTACTACATAGGTAGGTGTAGAGGTAGGTATTGTCCGCTAGTCAGTGTCATAACGATGATTATTGAATGAGTGAGTGAGTCTATTACCCGTCAGAGGAGGAAAATCGCACCTCATGGGCCACAGGTGGGTGGCGGGTAAAACCCGGATTTGCGACTGATGAAAAACAAACTTAATATTTATATATTTTTCTTTTTTTATGTATGGCCTGCCAAAATGACTCTACTCTGCCTGATGGAAAGCATAAGCAGAGTCCAAGTGGTGGTCACCATACTCATTGCGATTGCAGACAATACAATAAAGCAGAATAGTAACCCACATTATGGCAGCCTAGTAGCCTATGCTTCTGCATCATTGGGTCTCCTTTTATGTATTTTGCATATATTATAAATAAAATATATAATAGATAAAATATCATTAGCCTTAAACTTAAAAATGATTTATTATTAAGTGGGAAATTTTATTCTATAACTAGCTAAACCCCGCGGTGTTTCCCGCGGTTATTATCATACCACGAGTAACGCCGCGGGGCGAAGCTAGTCTTAAAAAGTAGCCTAACTTACTTACCATTTCATTAGCTTACTATCAGTTAAAGTCCCGTTAAAATCGCTCCAGCCGTTCCAGAGATTACCCGGAACAAACAGACAGACAGATAAAAAAAAATAAAAGTACATTTTTGGTATATGTACCGTGTATACATGCATATGCATTAATAAAAGGAGGTTATTTTAAATTGGAACGATACAGTGAAGATTAGCATAGCCTGGCAAGGATATACATACACATTTTTCCTAATATAATAATTAAATACTATAATAGAATAAGTGATGTTAAATATTTAGTTGTATTATAAAATTCCAGAAATGAAACACATCGGTCAAACAAATTTTGATATATGTATATAACTCTATTTAAAATAATTTTCTAACCGATCTTATAGTGTGAAGTACGCTCGAGTTTCCTTTAGCATTCTTTAGCATCTTTTACAGTCGTCCATTGAAAACGAATAAAAATATTTAAATAATCTGCTTTAGATCTGTGTAGAGATCTCAGGTCGGAAGTAGGTTCCTACTATTGGAGTCAAGGTGAGGACAGTAGCTGTTTGCGCAACAGTACTGCGCCCGCGCCGATTGCCCTGCACACTCGGCGGTGAAAGTTTCTCTTGCACAACTGCAGATGTCGTACATAAGTGGTAAAATTAGCAATAACTATTAACAAAAGATGTTAATTTGACGTTACTTTGAAGAATTATTTACGTGAAATTAAACGCAAAACTGCTAGAAAGTTTTAGACACACACATCCAAAATAAACGTTAATCTCGTATTAGCCCTCTTTTCGGCACGCTGTCCCAGGTTTCCGGGTAATCTCTGGAACAACTTGTCCGATCTTGACGGGACTTTCACTGGCCAAATGACTGATGATACAAATAGTAAATAAGGCTTATTTTTAACCGACTTCAAATAAGGAGGAGGTTCTCAATTCAACTGTTTTTTTATGTTCCGTTTTTATTTGAAAGCAGGTGCTTCTCGACTCCCGTGTGGTTCCATTTTAATTTGGTCAAATTCTTGAAGACTTTTTTTTGCTTTTTAGGCTGGCCGCCACGCGACGTTACCCGAGTGTACTGTTGTACCGCGAGTAGCATCGCGGGGTTCAGCTAGTGAAAAATATAATACTACATGATCTCTTTATTGGTATAGATATGTATGCAAATGAAAAATGTAGCGCTGATAGACGCCCGGTGTTGTTGAATTATTAATTACAATATAATCGTCACATGTTTTATAACACTACATTTTACTCACTTTATGCATGTGACATTCTTATCAACTTTTCTGTAGGTACTCGATGTATTGAAACAATATAATCAGGGTTGCCAAACTTATTACAACCGTTTTCAAAAATGGATGAATTTCTCAAAACGGTCTTTGAAGTGGAAAACTTCTTTTGATGTTGTGCACTTTAGCAAAATTTATTTGGGATGTGTCAAAAGTGTTAAAGTCGTGTCAGGACACGTGATTCGTCAGGACACTTGACCTGACCTAAGACGGCGCAGGTGACAACTGATGGCCAGACTGTAATATGTTTATACTGAATAGTATAAACATATCTATACTAATATATAAAGCTGAAGAGTTTGTTTGTTTGAACACGCTAATCTCAGGAACTATTGGTCCGATTTGAAAAATTCTTTCAGTGTTAGATAGCCCATTTATCGAGGAAGGCTATAGGCTATATATCATCACGCTAAGACCAATAGGAGAGGAGCACCAATGAAAAATGTTTTAAAAACGGGGGAAAATTATCACGCGACGGACAATAGAAGACGCAAACGAGATTGCGTGGGTCTGCTAGTATTTTATAAGATGACAATAAGCATTTTGTTTTACTTCTTTTTATCACGCATTTTATTTTATGAGCAAAGAGGTTTATTTCCGGTGAGCTTAAACAATGTGTTTGTTTGTGTTTGTTTACAGTTTTGAGTTTTCACTTCTGTCGCCAGTCCTCATGACGGCTTTGTGTTTTTTTTGTTCGGTACCTCAAAACTCTGTCATTTGTCAACCGATTATTTTAGTTATCTTCACATAGTTTACAATGAATTCACTTCCACTGTCTGTTAGCTTAGATCTTTAAAACTACTCAACGGATTTTAATACAGTTTTCAGCAAAAGATAGAGTAATTAAGGAGGAAGGTTTTTATATGTAACTAGCTGTTGCCCGCGGCTTTGCTGCGTGGAAGTTGATTATATGTATTTAACTAAAACTGCGTAAAAGTATATTTGAATAATTTATTCATGTTTTTAAACGTATTTATTTATTTTTGATCAATAGAATTTTCATACAAACATTCGGCCCTTTAGGACCAGAATTCCCATAAATGCTGCTATTCATCGATTTGTAACTAAAAACCTAACGACGAAATATTCAGGCTGCCAAATAAAAAATACGGAGTTCCAAACTAACCTATATACGAAATGTCAACGCCTATTTCACCTCTTAGGTAGAATATCTAGGGGTAGAATATCCGGAAACTCTTAAATACGTCTCTACTCTTTTTCAATCAATCAGTCAATCAGTAGCACATGAATAAAGTTTTATGTTTCTAACTTAAAAAATGACGAACTTCCATAACAAACTTTCAACCCCTTAGGGGTAGAACATCCTGAAACGCTTTAATACATATCTACTCAATTTAATGTAGCCCAAAAGTAAAGTTTTAGGTTTCAAACTTAAAAAATGTCGAACTTCCATACAAACTTTCAACCCCTATTTCACCCCCTTAGTGGTAGAAATTCCTTTCTTGGTGGGAGTCTACTAAATGAAGCGAACCTGCTAACCAAATTTCATAGCCCTAACCATAATAGTTTAGGCTCGGCGATGATGAATCAGTCAGTCAGGACATGTTATTTTATAAGTATACTCGTAGATAGATACATGCTTATTAAAGTTAACAAAATCCAAGAATTCCAAAGACATCGAAGGAGGACGATTTCCCTGCAAAGCCGGGCCGGGTCGCTAGTCCTACTATAATTAATTCATGTGTTTTCTATTTCAATCGATTTGATTTGTTTATTGCATTCAGTTATGTTTTTGTATTGAAAAATATATCGTTCCATTTACAAAGAGTACTTATTGAACTAATAATCTACTTTAGCATACCTAGAAGTAAGTTGATTTTAATTACTCATAGATAATTGAACTTATTATTTAATATTATTACTCTACAAAACAGACGGACGTGACCGATAATATCCATAACAGATGGCTTATTAATATAATATAAAATTTTATTTCTATCTTTTGACTTAAACGGTTTTTATTATATTAATATATACTCCCTTTTCCCCTTTAGTTTTCACCAAGCAGACTCGAACGTGTCTCCTTAATATACAGAGGAAATATTCAGATGGGCCTTTGCTTCTATGCTTCAAATTTAATTTATTATCATAAAGGAATTGAATATATCCGTGTGGGGACAAATTAAGAACACGGACTGTCAACACACCCATAAGAGAGGTAGAAGAAATTTGGTATTCAATACTAAAGAGGTATAGGAACAGACTAAGGGAATAAACTAAGCAGAACAACTGCACTGCAAATAGATCTGTAGATCAAAATTGCTTTTCTAAAGAGATGCTTAAGTGCAGCAGTGGACTTCTAAGGGTCGTTGATGGTGTTGTGAATAAACTTTAAAAAAATGTAGTTGACAACCCTAGCAGTCGGTAACAATCGGTAACCGGTATTTAATTACTAGCCGACCCACGCAACCTCGTTTGCGTCTCCTATTGCCCGTCGCGTAATAATTTTCCCCCGTTTTTGTTACATTCTTCATTGGTGCTCCGCTCCTGTAAGTCATAGCGTGATGATGTATAGTCTACAGCCTTCCTCGATAAATGGGCTATCTAACACTGAAAGAATTTTTCAAATCGGACCAGCAGCTCTTGAGATTAGCGCGTTCAAACAAACAAACAAACTCTTCAGCTTTATAATATTAGTATCATAGATTACAATGAAAAAGTTATCCTTACTGCACGTAATTAGAGTCAAAACTTGTTTTATTATCCAAGACAATAATTGGTATTCATCGAGTGAGTACGTCATTTTCCGTTTGTCGATGTTATTGTTTTTTTTTGGTTTGAGACATTCGACTGACAAACGGTTTTAAGAAAAGTGAAATTGACTGCGTTCGTCCTCGAAAGTTTTCGAATTGAACTGGATTTTCTAAAAAGATGAAATCTCCGTGATGTAAGTATGTTATTAGCATACACGGAAATATAGTAACAAAAATAAGAATGTGGGTTTCTGAATACATTTTGTCCATACTTCTACATCTATATCACCTGAAGGTCGACTGGTTGAGCATGCCTTATGGCATTAAACTCTCCTTTTTACAAGTCTATACAAATAAATAAAATTGGAGTGTCTGTTTGTAATATTAAAATAACCGCTTTTTACTGAATGCATAGGTATGTATACACGGTACATATACCAAAACTGTAGTTAAAAAATTTTTGTCTGTCTGTCTGTCTGTTTGTTCCGGGTAACCTCTGGAACGGCTGGACGGATTTTGACGGGACTTTCAAAAATTGGAGTGTCTGTTTGTAATATTAAAATAACCGCTTTTTACTGAATGCATAGGTATGTATACACGGTACATATACCAAAACTGTAGTTAAAAATTTTTTTGTCTGTTTGTCTGTCTGTTTGTTCCGGGTAACCTCTGGAACGGCTGGACGGATTTTGACGGGACTTTTACTGGCAGGTAGCTGATGATCCAGGGAGTAACTTAGGCTATGTTAGTCGGGATGCGGGACAAAGTTAGTCTAAATTTTTTAGACTAACTTTGTCCCGCGGCGTTACTCGCGGTACAACAATGACCGCGGGTAACACCGCGGGGTTCAGCTAGTTTAAAATAAATAAAACCTCTTATTACTAATTAAAACATAATTATTTTCACAATGTCATTAGAGGACATAATTTACAAACAGGTATACAATCAGTACATTACAGACAATCTATTATATCTGCCATAACTGCCACGTGTTCTACACTATACACCATTCACAGTAGATACACAGAGTACAACAAATACCCAGACAAGTTGATAATACAATAACTTGTGAAACAATTGACTTACATAACAATACATTAACTTTAAAACTAATAATCCATTCATACCAAGTAATTTTCGCTTATGTAATAATAATAATAATATAATTTTATTTGCATATATGTGGTACAAAAAGATGGTAAAAAAGAAAAAAAAAATGCACGAAAAAATGCACTTAGTCCTCATCTCTCGGTTTTCCTCCTATTTTCACTTACAACTTGTTAAGCTAACATTTTCTGAGAGTAAATAAGGAAATCCTGGAATTGAAATCACGTAGCTATATGCAGAACTGCGCAATTTTAATCGTTCGTTAATGTATTGCAATTTTCATATCACATGATTAGCTTGTGGTGTAGCTCAGCGGTGCACGAGCCCTTTAATCGAAATTTTTAGTTACTAGCATAAGTTTAGTAACATCTTAATCATCACATTCTCTATCTTGCTCTCAAAAGCGTATTAATCGTGAACTTTGTATTCCAGACAAACAAGAGGGATCATGGACCACGTGCACGACCACACCGGCATGGACCACGGGAGTATGGACCACGGGAGTATGGACCACGGAAGTATGGACCATGGGAGTATGGATCATGGTGACATGTGCGGACATGATGGCCACAGCCACGCCATGGCGGTAAGTGTCTTAATATTGTATAAAGCAAGCTTCTAACACAATTTAAGAAATATCTGCAACTGAAGAAGCTGTAAACGAACATGTACATTTTGGAGATCTTCGACTAGTTTTTGCATAAATCGTGCTGCGCTTTCACGGAAGGTTGCTTCAGTCTTTGCACCAAATACTTCCGTCAGTGCCGAAACAGGTCTGCCAACACTAAAACGTCTATATGATAAAACACTTGCCTTCAGACAGACAGACAGACCAGATCGTTTTTTTTACTTAGCTGAAAAATACAGTTTGAAGAAAATACTAGTTATACGTTAAGAAGTCAAGGCCTTTTATTTAATTCATATTTAAACTAACATGTTAATAAATGTAAATTACATTAGTAAATCACGTGCAAGGATTGCACCACAAATATTGTGTATTTAATTAAAGTTTTTTATTACGTATATATTATGAATGTTGCAATAAAATGTATTTATGCGTTCACTTTATACCTGCATTTAATATACATAAGTAACTGTAAGTTGTTAATCAGGTCTTCGACTCTAAAAGGTACCAAGGTCATGGACATAATAACGTACATATGTACAGTACAGTACAGTACAGTCTGGATAAATGGTGATACCCACATTTATTAAAACACTTCGTTGGCTTTGTTGAATTGTCTGCATTCGCAATTTAGTATGGTGACCACCACTCTTGGATTCTGCTTATGCTTTTCATATAGCAAAGTAGTCATTTTGGCTAGCCCATACATAAAAAAAACTAGGATGGGATCTTAGATGAGTACTGTTAGATAGAGACGAGTACCATTGCTCGCTTAAGTACCTTTTTTGATAGAATACTTGAGAAGAGAGGCATTTGCTTGTAGGCCTGTGCGCCTACAAGCAAATGCATCTCTCTCATCTCATCATATTGTTACAACATTCCACAAACAGCTAGACAACCATTGCCACTTCAACCTAATAACTTTCAGAGTTATGTCGGTCACATTCGTTCTCTGACGAATAACTTCGTTCCGAATTTTGTCCTTCAGAAAGACCAAGCAAAGCTCTTTCTATGGCAAGTTGACCGACTTTAAGCTCCACGTCTCAGCAACGTACGTCATTAAAAGAAGGACGCACTGGTTGAAGAAATTCGTCTTTAGGCTTTCTGGTATAGCAGCAACACAATAGCAACATACCTACTTTTTTTTTTCAATTTCAGCTCTAATATAAAAGAAATACGCGTGCAAAGACTCGGGGAATAGTCGGTACTAAATGTACCTGAGAAAGCGTACCTACTTATTTCAATGTTCCAATTATTATTCTTCGTTATGGCCTCGACAAGGAAAACTATTTATCAGAACGAAGATGTCAGATAAAAACAAAATCAAGTTGCTATAAATACTCAGTTTTCAACCCAATATGCAGAGCGCAGACTGTTATCGGCCGCGGTCTGCGGTTACTGTTCTTTCCTATAGATAATATAGTTATATATTTATTATATAACGGAAACCATTTGAGGTTTGTCGGATTTTACATATTCTTTCGTGTTATATATAACTATTTAAAGAATTTTGGTTCACTTTTTAAATCACATGCCTTACATAGCACTCCGGTACTCGTCAAGTTGTTGAGGTAGGTTGGTACCAACCGATTTGTCTCAGTTTCTATTTAAAACAGACACACCCTATAGTTCTTACGCAAGTAACTCTGCAAAATTCCAAATAACGCTGAAAATTTCTGATTTCTGATCACTTAAGTAGTGGAGGTTTATTGTCTTTCTTAGACTTAGCTCTGTAGAAGTGGTGACAATAACAATGACGTAACAATACAGGTGTTGTGTTTATTGGCACCTGTAAGTACGTGCTTATGGTCGCGTGCGCACGATATTGTTTCTCGACTTTCTTGTATATATTATTTACCCAACTAAATTAAAATCGACCAGAGTTGTACCAAATACTATGGTCAACTAATAGAACACCTCTGAATGAATTCCTTCGTTATGTTCATTTCACTGAGGTTATCAGAACCAGAAAAGAAATTTCTCTGGTTCCTGGAGATCTTATTTGTCAACTGTACTCCTTCTCAAAATAGAAAGAAAATTTCATCACTAACTAGGAAAGGCTTTTCCTCTGACATATTTTGCATAATAAATTAAGGTTTCTCACGATGTGAGTGGACGCGTCACATATTTCGTTCAACATCATGTAACATATTATGAGACACGAACGCATGCGCATGCGCAGCCGACGCCAGGTGACAGAACAATGCGCAGGAAGCGACACGCGGTACATTACAATTGTACTAACAAACTCGGTATGACACACAGACACGAATTTAGACAAATTTTAGTTTAAACACGTGAAGGAATGCCAGAAACGCAGTCTGATTTGAGGACAATTTCTTGAAAAAAAAAAAGTTTTGTCTGTTGTTTTGTATGTCTCGGGTTTTTAGGATTTAAAAGATGATAAAAGAGCACACAGGTCACTCGATGACAAACAACTAGCGCCGCTCATACCCACCTGCAGAGCAAGAGTCTAAAATGTAGTTGCCATCCTTTGAGGAAGGTTATACGTTCGGTAAAAAGCAATAAAAAAAACTAAATAAAAAATACCACAGTTTTTTCATTGCCAAAATCTAATATTTAAAATCACTGTCTATTGTTTCAAATTGTACTTTAATATTAAAGCCTCTGTACCTAAACCATTATTTAGTTTAATGATTAGATGTATCAAGTTTTATTAAAGGCTTCCTTACTGCAGTGACTAGCATAACTAGACTCAAGTATTAGTATAACAAGAGTGATAATTTCCTATTATGTATTTACCCGTATCTCTAAACTAGGAGTAAATTATAACCGCTATGTCTATCCTGCAATCATTCGATAGCAACTTTGAGATATAGCTAGTACCCATACATTTCTATATTTAACGATAGTTTCAATTCGTCTTAAGAGAGCCATGCATCGGCACCGGCATACCGGTGTCACGTAATTTTTTCTTTGTATTTCATCAGTCGAAACTTGCCCTCCAACCTAATTTTGGCAGAATTCAAGGCCGCTCGGTCATCTCCACTTCCGCTCAGCAATCACCTCAACGACGTCTCTTCCAAACTTTTATAAGTATATATATTTATAAATATTAATACGTGAAGTAAAAACTTTCTTCCCTGTTTTAAGAAAATAATGCGAACAGAGGAGCATGAAAATTGGCACAGGTAAAGTTTGGTGGAATTCGACCACAGCTTGGCCTATTACTCTTATAATACGACATTAGCCAACATTTGATAAAAATAAATTCCTGTCATTCTCGTTTCTATGCATTGTTTAATTTCAAAACAAAAACCGTTACAAATTATGCGTTTACAGCTGAAGTAATGTGAAACATTTTGTCATAATGTCAATTCGCACAAAAGGCGACACTAAAGTGACTAGCTTATTTCACCGTTTGCTATTCACGTGAAAATAAAACAAGAAATAAACAAAGAGATGAAACGCAAGACTTGCGAACGTTAGACTACGTACCTAAATGCTTTACAGTGGTTTATGAGACCCGTATACGAGAAGTATAGTTGTGTTTAGCGAAACTTTTTCAAAGGATGTTACACATGTGTAAAGGTTTGCCTATTCGAGTTAAACTAGCCTCTTTCGGCTTCCTTCTGATGAAAAGTTAAGTTGCTACACCATTTTCTCAGAGTCGCAGAGGGTTGTTATAAATTTAATGTGTCTATCTGTTCTAATCTCTAATTCCTTTCCCCAAGGCTTCGTACTTGTAGTAAGTAATTTTCACCTGCCCTTTCGGCCCATAGACAAAGCCAGTAAATCGAAGATCTATCTTCTTGGGGAAAGCACGATTTAAACACGACACCAATCGACATGTCTACAGAACTAGTTTTAAACTAAAAAGCATAGTCGCCGGGGCCTATTTTGAGTTCTAAACTGAATCACATTTTGACATAACCTAAAATGTGATTTGACATGAACTAGTGTTCCCAGTACAAATTTATTAGTCTACGATACATATACCAAAGAGACAATTTGGTACTAAACAAGTATTATAGTGAAATAAGTAAACAAATTTTTAACCGACTTCAAAAAAAGGAGGAGGTTTCTCAATTCGACCGTATATATATATATTATTTTCTTTAGTAGCTGCGTATGTTATTCTTTTGAGAATATTATGATATTCAGCGACGGATCGGTTTTTCATTCTGAATATGTTTTGGTCGAAGGCGTACTTAGCTAGTGTTCACCGACGAGGGAGCGACATCTGCATAATTGTGCTTGAATGTCACCTAAATGAGAGTTTTGCTTGAAGGCAGTGCTTATGCTTTTGCGAGCAGATTGCATGGTCTGAAAGTCTTAAATAATAAAAGCTATTCCCTGATCTCAACATTTCTGGCACAACATGACACCGTGCAAATTTAATTTATTCGATTCCGAAATATTACTCTACTGATTTCCGAGTTTTCTTGGCTAAAAAGAGGGTGTTCTTAGCTAGACTAGAACTCAAGATAATTTAAATTTGTTCAATACTCATTGAAGGGACCCTTGAGTAATTAATCCCTTTTTAATCTCTTACAATACTAAGTACTTAGTGTTCTATAAGATAAAATATATCGCGATCTCTGTATAGATTTTCTATAAAAAAAATTGCCAATATAAAAGCAATAATTCCTATTTGCAGTTCCACTCATCAGTCTGCCAAGAGATCCTGTTCAGCGGCTGGATGACCACCAATGCTCTTGAGCTGTTCGGGTCAGCGGTCGCCATCTTCTTTGCTGGAGTTCTATACGAAGGTTTGAAGTACTTCAGGGAGGCGCTTCACGCTCGAGCCACGACGGTTACTGGTGACTCCAGGGTTAATATCACGAAGAGTGAATGTGGAAATAATGGACCTTGCAGTGGACCAGCTGTTGTTAAGTAAGTCATCTCAATTTGTTTCTAGAGATAATTAGATTTGTAGACAAAATTTACTTTTTACAATCTTTGTAGAAAACTTAGATTTAATTTTTCAAGGCTTACTTAATTCCCTTAAAATTAGAAACGGGTATTATAATAATAATTTATGTTGCTGTATGTATAGGTATGTGAATTGTACGTATTATAAATGCACAATTGTTTCGAATAAATAAATAATGAGGCCTTTGAAAAACTAGACTAGAAATGCAATTTAAAAATTTTCGTGAATTTTGCATGTATACTTACATAAAGTTCTCGCCTTTCTGATTTTAGGATAATTAGAGTTCTTGTAAAGGTACCGTATTCGTGTCTGTTTATTTGGTAATTACAATTTCAAGTTATTTTGAGAAACTGTAAGTACTGAAGGGCAATAATATGCAAAGAAATTAATACATACTGTGTACATCTATACAAATAAATAAAATTGGAGTGTCAGTTTGTAATATTAAAATAACCTTTACTAAATGCATAAGGTATGCACACAGTACATGTACCAAAACATTTTTTACACACACAACATTTTTTTTTTGTCTGTTTGTTCCGGCTAATCTCTGGAAGAGCTGGATCGATTTTGACCAAACTTTCACTGGCAGATAGCTGAAGATATAAGGAGTAACTTAGGCTACTCTACAATTTTTTTCGGACTAGCTCTGCCCCGCGGCGTCTCCCGCGATTGTTGTTGTACCGCGAGTAACACCGCGGGGCTCAGCTAGTTGTACATAAAAAGTTATACATTTTTTTTAAATTGCACTATTCGCTGGTTTTTTGATTCTGGTCCACAAATCTAGCTGAAAATTAAATAATGGCACATGTTTTACAAATGAAAGTGAAGGACGCGACAAGTTCGGTTCTAGGTCGAATTACTTGTTTCATATTTCGCGTCGAGATTAATTATCTTGCTCAAACGTTGAGTATTTTTTATTCGATACTTTGAAATAGAAATCTGACTTTCAACTTAACATCTTTCGACATATTTCGTTTTCTATTGTAAAAACAATTCTAGACGTCTTTAGGTACTATTGGTTTTCTGTAATCTGGGAGTGGTTTCTTGAAGGGACAGACAAACGAAATGAGCAACAGGATTATGTCTGAGGAAAATCTTTTACCAGTGGTAGAGCCACGCTTCGGCTTGAATGGACCGGCTCGACCGGAGTGATACCACAGCTTCATAGAAAACCGGTGTGAAACAGCGCTTGCGCTGTGTTTCACCGAGTGAGTGAGGATACCCGAGGCCTTTACCCCAACCCCTCCCCCATCCTTCTTTCCATCCACCAAAGGCCAGCAACGCATTTGTGACGCCTCTGGTGTTGCGGGTGTCCATTGAGGTATCATTTACCATCAGGTGATACGTCTGCTCGTTTGTCCCCTATTCCAAAAAAAAAGCCCATTTATTTAGTCATAATTATTTAGTTACTTGAAAAAGCACAGGCGACTCTAGAAAGGTCGTCAGATATTAGGCATCAAATACGATACTGTACCTACTGGAAAAGAAAGGCTCGCTGTCCATTTTGTTTGGCTGTTTACGTTCACCATACAAGATAGCTACGCATTGCATAAAACTTTGAATACCCTATTGAAGTTAACGATCGCATACTACATACATACATTTTGTATAAATAGTGCCGTGGTAAATCCTACGTAAATGTACCTAATCCAATATTTTCAAATTATTACTTTTTCAAATTCCAGATATACGATGATGTCATCAGGTCATGTGATACAAACATTCCTCCACTTCATCCAGTCGACTACTTCTTACATCCTCATGTTGGTGTTCATGACCTACAACGTGTGGCTCTGCTTAGCACTTGTCTTGGGCCTGGCGGTGGGATACTTCTTCTTTGGATGGAGGAAGAACAACGTTGTGGACGTCAACGAACATTGTCAGTGATAAAATAATTGTCAGGAGTGGCTATAGACTAGATAGAACTCGCCGGTAATGACTGTGGACTGAAAAACAGACAGGAAACTCTATTTTAACAAACCATAGAGAATAAATTGGCAGCTTTAGAACAATTTAAATATTTAGCCGTCCCTTAAGCATCAATCATTGTCAACTTAGGATGTCCCTGGTCATCGCACTGATTGTTAATAATATTTTTAAACGACAGATTTGTAAAAATAATGGATGGGCTTTCTAAAGTTGAACTGTATGGCAACTGTCAACGATTATTTTCAGGATAAAAATCTTTTTTTGAAAGTACCTACCCATAGACAGTATTGTTCTCTGGAGAGACTTTTAAAGAAAAATATATATCTTCGGGGAATTGTATTGGGTCAATATCCGTATGCGCATGTGTAATAAATAAAAAAACTTGTTAAGTTGTCATAAGTTTGCTCAGTGCGATGATCTGTAGATAAATTGTCTAATGTTGACTATTAAATTTAGCAGTAACATTAGGTATATTTCGTTCTCAGGATAAAGAGGCCAATCAAATTTGTTTGTACCACAGGCATTCCCGCCGAAAAAGCCATTTTCTATTTGAAATGAAATTATGAATAATGCCATCTCCATAAATTAATTTAGTATTAATAATAGTTTTAATTAGTTTCAACGGGGAAGTTCTCTGTTAATTCAAGGCAGTATCAAAACCATTGGTATTTTAACCATATTTCCAACCAATTTTTTTTTCTTTAAATCTTGTTGCTATAGGTCACGTCAAGTATTTCATATGGAAATATGTTAATTGAATACGTATGTATATGTACATAATTTACTAAATAGTTTGGTAGAAAATAAGATTGTATTAATATATATTGTTTATGACTGTTTTGATACTGACTTCATCACAACATTTTTAACTGTTTGTTTTTTGATGCGTAACATCTTTCCTCTCGCTTTCCTCTTAAAAAAGTGACGGATGTTTGTAGCAGGAAGTCGTGAAAGCGCGCATTTTTTTATTTTGACTTTTGTCAATACTAGTATTGGCCGTCAAATGGTGCGAAAGATGTCAGATGACACCCGTCAAATGCTGTAAGGATCGCTAGTTTTTCTTTTAATTTTTTTTTTATTCTATATATTATGTTATTGTAAACTATTCAGATGTGATATTGTTTTAATTAAAATTTATTAGGTAGGTACTTTGTGTATACCTGTTGACACCTGTATGACACGTTAATAAAAAGCTAACGTTTAGGTACCTACTCAAGTATGCTCAAAAATTGTGTTTCCTTTTTGTAATTATAGCCTTTTGTATTTTTATTTTAATTGATATAATTATCTGGAAACTTTCTAATAAAAAAGAAATTTAATTCTTGTTAGCGCCTGATAAATTATAGTAGCAATCTTTAATCATAGAAAATAACTATTCCAGCGGTATCCAAAAATACTTCTGTAGTCTAGGTATTTCATTTGATATTACAAGAATTTTAACACTTATAATAAGAATAGCTTCTTTCGAATATAAGAAAAAATATTATATTGTTTGATAAGGAAATGTACACCCATTCAGTTGGTATTCCTATTTATCAGTTTTAGAATTAATGAAACGTTATTATCTTGCCATGATATTCAGTTACGTTTAAATAATATAAACTTAACGTGTAACAGCTTTCCTTTCACTTCACTCTTTCTGTTTGTCATTTCATAAAAAAGGGCGGAAATATGTTACAGGTAAACTAATAATCGCGCCTGATGAAAAACTTAGATATAGTCCTTAAAATGTAGCTTGATCTCTGTGACAAATGTCACTAGTGTCATTTGAGAACTTACGAGATACATTTTAGATGTGATTTTTTTTATTTATAATGTATTGCAATTCATTTGTGATAAACTGGTGCGTAAAGAATGAAAATGTATTTGATACGGAACAAATACATTTTCATTCTGTGTACCACAGGTACTTTGTCTGTTTTGTAACCATCAGCCACAGAAATCAAGCTGTATTTTGAGGACTGTAGACTGAGACTTGCTCATATTTTTCAATAACTTTATTGTTTTTAGATCAATATCGATTAGTATCTCATGAAGATCCAACTTTAAGACAAAGCAATGCAAAACCTAATGCACTATATTTCGATGTAAGAAAGTATGTTTATTATAGTTGCTATAAAATACAATATTAATATCTCAGTTATGCAGTCGCAGCCCTGAATCATAACAGAAGGAAACTATAATTTTTTATAATTGAATTGTCAATGACGTTCAACTCCGCAAGTTCCTCTGAAAATAAATTCAATTCATAATTACTTGTTATTTACTCTAGTATAAGATTATGTACATATGATAAAATATACATTCCAGATTTATAATTTGTAGTTTTCATTCCTTATTCTATATATTTATGCTTTACTAGCAGCCCGCCCCAGGTTCGCACGGTAGGCATAGGTATTTCGAAGTTTTCATACGGACCCCTAACTTCTTCGCCGATGTAATATCGCCAATGTTACTCGGGCATGACTTAGCTTTCTAATGGTGAAAGAATTTTCATTTTTCAAAGCGTTCAAGTAGGTACTTTTCGAGTTAAGTCGTTACAAACATACAAAAATCCAATATTTTCTCTTTAAAATAATACCTTTCTCAGTTTTCTGTCAGTAAAGTCACTTGAGTACAGTTTCTTAAATTTCATTTTTGATAAATATTATACTCATCATAACTTTTAAATAAAATCCGACAATAATTCAAAAAGTAATTTATAAATACTGATATTGATATAGCCTTAAATGTGAAGTGATTTTTTTGGATAAGGATTAACACCAAGGCACGAATAATGAGGCCTAGTTTGTATCGACGTAACTCTCACAAATAAACACGAAGACGTAGTTATTGTAAACTATATACCTGTAATAGTTAGACATGGTACCGCTGACTTTTTTGTGAATATTGATGTTGTCTATAAAAAGTACATCATTTTGCTCTATTGTCAATACTTTTATATAATACTAGCCGACCCACGCAACCCCGTTTGCGTCTCCTATTGTCGCCTGTAGCGTGATAATTTTCCCCCGTTTTCGAAACACTTTTCATTGGTGCTCCGCTCCTATTGGTCCTAGCGTGATGATATATAGCCTATAGCCTTCCTCGATAAATGGGCTATCTTACACAGAAAGAATTTTTCAAATCGGACCAGCGGTTCCTGAGATTAGCGTGTTCAAACAAACAAACAAACTCTTCAGCTTTATATATTAGTATAGATGGATTTTTAGGGTAGGGACTTTTTTACACCTTTGGCTACATTATCGAAGTTTTCATACGGATCCCTAACTTCTTCGCCAATGTAATATAACCCACTTCATTTTTAATTTCCATTTCATATCTTCTTCAGAGAAGTATTCTATGTCTTTATTCTTTACTAGCAGCCGGCCCCAGCTTCGCACGGTAGATATAGGTATTTCGAAGTTTTCATACGGACCCCTAAATTCTTCGCCAATGTAATATAACCTATGTTACTCGGGGATGATTGAGCTTTCTAACGGTGAAAGAATTTTTAAAATCTTTTCGATTTAAATCGTTACAAACAAGCAAGCAAACATACCAACAAACAAAAAATCATATCTTTCCTCTTTATAATATTAGTATAGATGAGAATAAAGTTTCTTAGACCCGATGTCATAGCGTAAAATTCTTTTTAAATCATAGGTAGGTACACGAAATATGCAAGTTATCTGCTAGGTATCTGCTAGATATGCATATCTATTTTTAATGTTTTTTACCTATTTATTTAATCCGTATAGTCTCTGGAACGGCTATACTGATTTTGACGGGACTTTCGTTGCCAGATAGTTGGCGATTTATGGAGTAATTTAGACCAGTGTTACCAGCGGGTTTTTTTATATAAAAGTACAACAAACAACGCGGTAACACTGTGGGGGCAGCTTAGCTATATTAAAAATAAAGAATTTGATACGTTTTATAAATAAATGCAGTTATAATAGTTTATTCTTCAAAAAATCATGTCTAAGTAATAAATTGCAAATATGTTATGGTAATTTAAATGGTCAAAATAGTTAACTGGAGTGAACAACTGAGGCCTAGGTCTTTTATGGTTTTTAGCCATGACAACTATAAATGATATAATCTGCATTAAAAAAAAATATATTGTCGTCTGTGGCGACTTCCACATGCAGCGCAACAGAAATATACTACAGCGCCATCTAACGAAGTTACACTGAACTACGGAGTGACGAACAATACCAAGAAACTACCAATTCTGAATCGCGCAATAGAAGTTCTAGCGCTTATTAACATATAGGTACACAACATATCAACCGTTGGGCAGTAGCCCACCAAGCATGATCATCTCGCCTAATCCCCCAACCAGATCCTCCGATCCTCCCTTTGTGTTAGTGGGACATGACACACCTGTCCCCCACATCGTCCATTCCAGTCTAGAAACCTCATAATACATCTTCCAGTTGAACTCTCCGCTCGAAACGCTCCGCACTACCGCTCGGAAGGTTTCGAGTTCTGGTCCAGCAGACGAATTAGTTTAATAACGTACCACTGACGCAATATATACTATGTGTCATTATAACGTACAAACAGTTAAACACATTGATGTACTACTAGGTAGTCGATTTACTCAAGAAGTCTATATCGAATCAAAATCTCTTCATAGTAGTAAACGTCGTACTTCAGAGTATGTATGTGGTATAATTATGATATTGGAGGCCTTCCGGAAACTTGTTCCTAAGGCGATAGTCGTCAAATATGCGTTCGAGAAATACTATACTATAATGACGCAATGAATGAAAGACATGAGTCTATAATTCTTTAGCAAGATGTTATCCCCCCTTTTGATAAAAAGCACCATGCCTCAGGCAGCTTTTTGGACGAGTATGAGTATGACGAGTTTAACGAAATCAAATATCTTCTACGACATCTTTCCACCTGTCTTAGAAATAAAAAAAAAAGAGAACCAAGTCTACCAAATCGTTCTCGGATGTTAATTATTGCCATGATTTACATACTGAATATATTATAATGAAACCTACTTTTAACTAACATTATGGGAACATAAATTACAATATTTATGACATTAGTAATTGTACGTGCCTACTATGAAAACTAATTATGGACCTACTTCACGTACTTCATACCTCTCATACCAATACCAAGAATGTTCACAAGAGAGGCCATGAAAAAATATTGACAGAGAATGCTACGTATAACATACATTGGCGGCATACTTCGAAATATTGAATAAAAACTTAAATACTAAAATTAAGATAAACAATCACATCGAGGTCAGCAGAACATCTGGCGCCGGTTCTAAATTTTGCTTTGATGTAACGTTTATTCATTCAGCTTTATTATTTCGTGCATGTTGTTTTTTCCATTCGATAGATAAAAACTGCGTATTTAGAAATTGTTGGCGACTTATTTATTTTTTTTAAGTTGCATTGCGTAACGTTTTAAGACGAACTGTAGTTATGGTCAGAATAAATATGAAATTGTAGTCCTAAAGATACAGGACATACTTGAATTCATTTATTCTGTTTTTTATTTAAATCCGATTGTTACACGTTTAAAGTGTAGTGTAGCTTTTTGGATTCAAGTTGGAATCCGTTTCCGAACAGAACTAGTGTCATGTCAAGTGAAATGTGACGGGTGTCCCATGTTTTGCCTTTTGTAATTTACTTGTTGATTTTAATATAAGAATTAGTGAGACTTTTGTGTATCGTTGCTATATCGTTGCGTAGACAGATATGTTACTATTTTGTTAGTGCACTTTGTGTAAACGATTTGGCCGAAGACTCCCACAGCCGCCGATTGTACAGGTAACGGTATTTGTTAGTGACAACGTCGATATTTTCTTTTATACATTTATTATTTACGTTATTATTGATTGTGATCAGTTTAAGTGACCTTTGATTTGGCAATTAAGAGTTTTAGTTGAACATAAAATTGTTTATTTAAGTAATCGTCTCGTGTTTGTCATAATAAGTTTAAGACGATTTCTTGAAGCGGAACTAGTTTCTGACAAGTGCACACTGTGTGAATTTGTATTTTTACTGTTTTCAATTAATAAATTCTATAATTTTCTAGTTCTAGACGCTGTTTAAAATAAAATATTCCTACACTATAGCTAACTTGTAAACTTTCGTGTTCTAATAGATATTATCATGTTTGTGTATGTGAATTCTTAATTCTAAGTTATTGTACACCTTAACCTGACCTGTCAAATTGATCAGACTCACAGCCTATGGTCATAGACTCCACTGACTGGCCACAGGATGTTTGACTCAATAAATAGTTAAAAGTCATTGCATCTGTGAGGCAGAATGTTCTATAGCAATCCACACATCTACATGAATGGTGTTCCTATTCTAGGGAATAGAAGAAAAACAACTTCTAATAACATCACAATACTTCTCTTTCTGCTTCCTACGTAATAAATATCACTGTAGCACTGAAATTCGCATATCTGCTCTGTGATTAACACTTAACCTGACCCACTGATTCCAAGACATTACTGTATTTTTTTTCAGGGAATAAGTCAATTTTACTTAAACCTTTATTTATGAAACAAAAGTTATCATTTAATAAAAAACTGTAAATTTTTTAATAACCTGTACAATATCAAATACCTTAAGTAAACCTTTTTAGTGAGACCAATCCTAAAATTTATAATATTAGCCAGTAATCTGTTAAATATGTAAATTTTATTATTTTCATGAATCTGTTTCTTCATCATATAAATCATCTGTTTCCTCTTCTTTCAAATTAACATGTGACCGGTAAAATTTGCTGTAAATATTATCCCAGAACAGCAGCCTCTGGTTCTTTGGTGGTGGTCTCACTCGCAGTGCAGTACCATCAAAATGTAATATCTGTATACTGGCTATAGCCTTTGTGTCCCGTATGTCTGTCACAATGGGTTGCCATATAACCGGAATCAAAGTGGTGGTTAGTGGTGTAGGATCTCTGTAACAAATAGTTTTTATTATATTGTTACATTCGTAACCTATTTTGAAAGTACAATTATAATATAAGCTACATCTATACAACTAAATAAATTGGAGTGTCTGTTTGTAATATTAAAATAATCGCTTTTTACTAAATGCATATGTATGTATACACGATACATATACTAAAATTGTAGTTAAAAAAAATGTTGTCTGTCTGTTTGTTCCGGATAATCTCTGAAAGGGCTGGACGTATTTTGACGGGACTTTCACTGGCAGGTAGCTGATGATTCAGGGATTAACTTAGGCTACTTTTTTTTAGACTAACTTTGCCCCGTGGCGTTACTCGCGGTACAACAATAACCGCGAGTAACACCGCAGGGTTCAGCTAGTTCTAAATATACAAGAAAATAAATTTATTTAGAGAAAAGTTTTTTTTTAATCTTTGCTTATTTCAATGTAAGATCTGTCATCAAGCATTGGCAACCTGTTAACTTTTAAGATTATTAATTTATGCTTAACTGTCATTTCTCATCTGCTTTAGTTTTAATCTTAAACCACTTGCTTGGTCTTTCATTTTATTTTTCAAGTCAAGTTTTGTACATATATAAGTTGCTTGATTTAAAGAGAACTAAGTGCAAACTTTCAACTAATCCTCTTATGTCATCATAAATTGTAATTCCCTGCAGAAAAAGATTCCATGAAAGGTATCACAATGTACCTAATATTATACTAAAATTACATACCCCATTTTTATAAAGTTTTCCCACAATATATGAGCCCTCTCGTAAACAATATCTTCTTCATAATTGTTATATAAGCTATCTAAGATATTACTAATTGCTGTTGATCCTTGAGTGAACTTCATCAGATATACCATGTGAGGACCACTTCCTGCATAAAGCATTGCAAATTTTACAACCGGATATTCTACATAAGTATCATAGTTGTATTCAAAATAAATTTGGTCTAAATCATCTGTCAGAAAAATATCATTTCCAAAATAAAATTCTTTGACTATCTGTCCAATTTTCTCTTGGATAACATTATTATTGAATTGCAAGTTTTCTGGCATCAAATTTGCCATACTATCTGGTGGTTTCTCTAAACTTTCTGTAATGTTAGGTGTTTCATTTGTGTCTGCATATGTGATCATAATTGGTACCTTGTGGTATTTGCCATCTTTTAGTTTATTTATTGGATCAAAATTTATTAAGCTATGTGAATATTCATTTTCCTCTACACACGGTAGGAATGTAACCCCTATGTTGAGCAGTTCTTCAATGGATGCTTCTTCATAAAATTTATACATTTCCTCTTCACTAATTGTTCCTTCATACCCTATTGAGATAGCACCTCGATAGGCTAAGGATATTGGGTCGTAAGTCATAGATATTGGAGAGAGTGCTGATCCAGATTCAACAATTGCTTTATGTATTAGTCCATCAACTAGTCCCGATGTAAGAAGCAGCTGTATACTGATAGCGCCAGTTCCTACTCCATGCACTATCACTTCTTGAGGATTCCCTCCAAAATGTTCAATGTTTCTTTGGACCCAATATAAGGCGGCTATCTGATCTTTCAAGCCAGCATTGCCGAGTGCGTCAGGAGTATTTAGACATAAGAATCCTAGGGCTCCGAGGCGGTAATTAAAAGTAACTACCACGAATTTTTCTTTCAATAATCTTTCAGGAGGTTCGTTGGTGCCCCATCTGGAAATATTTCATTTATTTTTACTTATTGTTAGCTGGATGACCGAACTTTTAATTGACATTTATTTTAAAATTTTCTTAAAATTAATCCTAGCTAGATCCATATATCGCCCACTACAAAAAAAATGAAGGATGCAGAAGGAACTGACAAAATACTTTCTCTGAGTTTAGAAGTACGAGGGTCATTGACGAATTCGGTAAATTAGCATAGCCATGAATCATATGCAAACGGTTCTTAATAATATATAGTAGGTATGCTGACTAAGTTTCTCCGCAGTCTCATTCATGTTTTAAGTGCTCCCCTCCGTAAGACTAGTAGCCTGATGCCATATAGCCTAATAAATATTCTATCCAATGTGAATAAAGTTTTTTACTAAACTATCACAGTGTGGGAAATTATCGCGTTAAGGAACTACTGTTTATTATTACTAAAAAATCTAAAAATACTTTAAACTTTTAACAAAAAAAAAGCACTATTCAGACTTATTTGTTTTGTTTCTTTAATAATCGTAATCTGTGGAAAACATTCCAGATCTTAGTCCAATAATTACCATATTTTGAAAAGATTTAGGAATACTGCAAGTAAGAGACACAAGCGCGTTACTTTTTAGTGCCAAATCAGAATTAGAGACTGTTTGACCAGAAAACTCATTCACTAAAGAATTCGTTAACACTGGTTTTCCCCGTGACCGTGGTCCAGCTCTAGGTGACCCGACCCCTATGTGCCCAATCAAGGTTCTCCCACGGTTATTTATCAACAAAGACTCAGATCCGTAAACGTATAATAAAACGATTGCATTTTCGTGATTCGGAAATTCCCGGTTAGTCACTGGCCGCGATGGCCTTCTGTAGCCTACGTACTGTGATCTACCATACGTAAAAAATGTCATGACGCATGGTTAACAGTTTTGTCACACGTCTGTGATAAGTAAGAGACAACTTAGATTACTTAAGAAAAGCGGACAAGGTTTTTTTTAAACAGGGTAATTGGTGATGTTCGTAATTTGTTTACTAAAATTTACTTATAGTAAATTTTTGGCCTAGTGTATAGATAACCAAAATGTTGACATGTTCCATTTGACATTAGAAAAATCCTCGATGCAAATAGTATTGTGTTAATAGCTTAGCAGGGGTTTGTCTGTCAGTTTGTCAGCATTTATGAATGGTATTATGGGTCATAAACGTAACAACCGTTTTTTAGTTAATAATGCCATTAAACGCCTAAATTATCTCTTTAAAAGTCGTCTATTTCTTTCAAATTTCATAGAGATCAGTTCAGCGGTTTAGTTGTGAAAGCGTAACAAACAAAGTTACTTTCTTAAATTTAATATTAGTTGAGATTATTTCATAGTTTCTTTGATCCAGTTATTTTTAGATAGCTTATTTGAATAAAAAAGCGACAAAAAGGAAAATTATTATTAGGTACGTTTTTTATAACATTTTTCATTACTAGGTAAGATAGATAAGTTGCATTGTGGCGCGATGTTATTTATGTTGCCTTATACTAAAAGAATTTTTCAATTTTAATTATTAAGTTCCTAATTTCAACAAAAATCTTAAATCTGTATTATGGTATGTTATACAAACTATTTAAATTAAATAAAATTCATTAACTCTCTAACTTCAGTCCTTTTACCGTTGAGTACTTATTAATTAAATCGCTACGTAATGCTTAGTGCGCAATTAAATGTCACTTGGCGCCTGCGCAATGAAATTAAAACCTGTTCATTTCAGCGTACTTAGTAGAGACAGATGCGACGGTAGTATGGTCCACCAGGTATAGTAAATAGACTACAAAAGCAAGCATTTCTTGCTACTTTTCAACTCATTGTATTAAGAAACTAATAGGCCTACTAAGGTATGCTTGGTATGGTTCGAATGTTCTAATTAAGAACATTGTATATATATAAGTTTTTTTTTATTTTTAGCTCTGCCAAAATGACTCTACTCTGCCTGATGGAAAGCATAAGCAGAATCCAATTCCCTAAAAAACTCAGAATACAAAACAACAATAGTTCACTTAAATCCGTGCGGCCATTTTACTAAGGACGCCTACGCCGCTAAGTTATTTTAATCTAATTTATGTACTAAATCATGCTGAATGACAATATGTAATACATTGTATTTTAATCTAAGAAACCTCTATACTGCATTCATCAAAGTTTCTTAGATATTAGGTATCTATTTCGTTAGGACAATTTACTTTTCTTCAATAATGACGTAGGTAGGTAGAGCGGTCAAATCGCCGTTTCGTACTGTCCCGAGGGTTATGGGTTCTTCGATCTAATGGGACTACACTTTGTGTGTCCACAAATTGTGGATCTGAGTCATTGTTATTTCTTCTGTGACATGAGAACACTTCATAGTGCAGCTGTCTTTTTTAAAAAGTTTACATGTAGGTATTCGTTTATAATACATGAATATTATTTGTGTTGAAATTATATAGCAAAACGGTAATATATTAAAGAACTGTTTTAAGAAAGTGGGTATTGCCCACTTCTATTGCAGTCTTGTTATATTTTTTGTTATGCTTAAATATGTATTTTTTTAAATGAGTTGTTGCACTTTTGTTGTTTTTTGTTAATCTAACGTTTCTGAGCTGTAAACTGTAACAAGTTTATAATTTAGAGTAATGTATAGTTGCAACACAAGATACAGGTAAATTTTATTTAAAATGTGTATGTTATACCGGCTTCATGTACACCAAGGTGGTAATATACACATAATTTACCATAACCCAGGATGTTAAACCTTTTCATCAAATTTATTTAACTTATCATCACCTGGGCCATTATTACGTATCTATTGTCACCTCCTTCATGTAAGTCGGTTCAGTAGTTTAGGCGCTACGGTGGAACATACAAACATACATAAATATACATTAACAGAATATATTTAAAAAAAATCCCTTAATAGATTTTTTAACGCTTTTATTGCCAATAGTGACAAAACTCCACCGGGTGGTATTACCCTCGCAAAAAAAATCAACACAAAATGCCAGCGTTCGTGTTGGCAAGACCAGAGGCCCAATGATGCAGAAGCATCATTAGACCGCCATAGTGTGGGTCAGCATGCTGCATGCAACAAGCATTGACTGCATTCTCAATGAGTATGGTGACCACCACTCTTGGATTCTGCTTATGCTTTCTATTAGGCAGAGTAGAGTCATTTTAGTAGAGCCAAACAAAAAAAACTTACTAGATATAGCAAAATGATATAATCCCGCTTTGCGTATCCTAAAAATATGTACAATAATACAAAATTTTAACAAAAAATAACCGACTTCAAGAAAGGGATCAAATTGAAATGGGACCACAAAGGAAGCACCAGCTTTCAAATAAAAAAAGAATCATGAAAATCGATTCATCCAGTCGAAAGTTATGAGGTAAACAAACATAAATAGCAGTATAGCAAGCAGACATATTTTTGACTTCCATAGCGTAATTTTAAAATATATTTATATTTGCATTTCATTGTTAAGGACTAATTGTTGCCTCGACCTCGACTGCCTCGTTGGTCTGGCGGGGGTTGGCAGCTCTCCCTCATCCGCCATACTCACCAGACCTTGCACCTACCGGCTATTACTTTTTCCAAAATTTAGACAACGTTTTAGTGGGTTAAAAATTCAATTCCCGAAAGGCAGTACAAAATGCCTTTGAAGAGTTTGTTGCCTCCCGTCCAGCTGATTTTTACAAGAAGGACATCAATAAACTGCCAATGCGTTGCCAAAGATGCGTGGATTGCATGGGTGATTACTTCGAATAAAAGAAATAAAAAAGTTTGAAAAAATAAGTACTATCACTTATAGCATACAAAACGGCAATTTCATAGGTAAAGACCTATTAGTATCGCGGCCTTTTTTAACCGACTTCAAAAAAGGAGGAGGTTATCAATTCGACTGTATTTTTATTTTCGGTCCAGCCGTTCCAGATATTACCCGGAACAAACAGACAGACGGACAGACAATATTTTTTTTAACTACGTTTTTGCCATATGTACATTATGTACCGTGTATACATACATATGCATTTAGTAAAAAGCGGTTATTTTAATATTACAAACAGGCACTCCAATTTTATTTTACGCGAATGAATTCGCGCGAAGTATTTTGCAGCAAATTCGTACCTTCTGGAGAAGGTTTTAAATAGAAGAAATTATCGCGCCCATCACGCAGTTATTTTGTTATGGAATGGAATCGAATATCTTTACACAACTGTGTACAACTACTCATGCTTTCCATCTGGCAGAGAAATGTCATTTTGGCAGCTAAAACCAAATATATATATATATATATATATATATGTATCATGTATGTATCTATGGAGACAATACATACCCAGTGTTAAAACCCCCATCATGTATCAGTACATAGACAGGCAGGGGATCAACATGTCTTGGTGCGAAGATGTTGATGACCAGACAATTCTCGTCGCCATCCTCGCCTGGTTGGGGACACTTGATCTTGTGACTTGCTTCGAAGATTCCGTCCCATGTGGGGGGTGGTTCTGGCGCCTGCAGCAGTTGTCTGAATGAAATAGGGTCACTCCAAGGATTTTAACAGTTTTAATATATATATTATATTTACTGCTATAATTAAATCGAAAGCAGCCTTCAGTCAAAAATGAATAGGTTTCTTGAAGGGTTTAGTGCGGGCCAATCGTAACGCCGAACGAAATCTCCATCGCGTCGAGAGCTAGTTGATATGAAATAAATTCACACTAGGCCCCTTGAACGGTAGGCTACATCATGAATTAATCAGTTTTTTTAACATAATACTAAACTTGTAAAATTACACCACAATTTCCTTGTTAAGTACAAGACTTCTTTAAAGTACATAACATTTAGACTTGACTTCTTCGCCAACTTAACTCTTGTGCCAATCGTTGGGTAATCCGGAAATACCGCGAAATTTTCGTCCCTTGTCCAGAAATTACATTTTAGCGTGGGAGAGCCACGCTTCGGCATGAATGGGCTGGCTCGACCGGAGTGATGCCACGGCCTCACAGAAAACCGTTGTGAAATAGTGCTTGCGCTGTGTATACGTCGGCTCGTTTGCCCGCCTATTCCATAAAAAAAAAGCACGATGAATTAACTGTTTTTAAAAATAAATAAATAAACTTCGAATACTATTGTGATCAGTGATCAGACTAGTAATTAAATGTAAATGAAAAACAAGGTTAGTGATTAAATTAACAAAGGTCATTACTAAAATGAAACTTCACCATATTGATGTACATGTATTGACAAAGCCAGTAACGACTGACCTGGCTATAAAATTCCACACACCTTAGTCATTAAATCTATATACGCACATAGGTATAAGATAGTTTAAATTAGTTTTAGTACACCTAATAAAAGCTATGATTGGTCTATATTGCTTATGCGGATGTATAGTGGAGCGTAAGTAATAGCGCCAGTTAGTCAGGATCGCCTGCCTGTAACTTATACAGGTTGATATCAGAAACTCTGATGAGTAAAATTTCGGAATTCCCAAAAGTATCACACGTGTTAAAGTTGTTACTCGTAGTTGCTAGTGATTTCCCTCCCCACCTCCTTTCGAAGTGATTTAGCGGTAAGAGGCAGGAAATATTTTTTTAGGTAATGTCATTGTAAAAACAAATTGAGACAATTTCAAAAGTAATTATGTAGATCAACCATTGCGTAAATCTTGTCATTAATCCCCAAAAAGTTAACCCTAACTTTGAGAAATCAAATGTAAACCAATTTACATAACACTTAATAATATTAATGCATTAACAAACATCTGACCTTATAGCGGTCCCTCCGCGTGGGTGAGCGAGCGTACGGTATGCCGAAGTAGGCGACATGCGTCGGGGTGAGGTACCCTCTGACTGTCCCCTGCGTAGTGGAAACGTCCCTGTGCGGCTTCATCATAATCGTTCGCCTTCCTATCACCCCCCACAAGCTACTCACAACAAACACTGCAATTAGCTTCATGTTTAACTCCAGTCTGGCGTTATATTGACCTGTGTGTGGATATTGTTTACGTTATAACTATCATAACATGAGCGGCTCGAGGTAAGTGTGTATGTGGGTTTCAATAGCGGGAATTCGAAAACAAATGTACGTCTGTTAGGACTAGCTGATATTTATATGTGCCTGTTGTGGCTTCGTCTGTTTGTGTGTCATTGTTAATCTTCACAACTTTCTAAAATAAAACCCCAAAATGTTTTTTTTTTAAATATTAATCAAACCAATGTATCTAAGTCTCCTGTAAATTGCCGCAAGCTTAACGTAGATTCAGAAACATACATTATAAATTGTTAACAATTATAATAGTGTAATCTTAAAATATACTGTAACATGATTGGGATAGCAAGAAAGTAGGATAGAAAATCCGAAATGTTTGATATTATGCAATATTTCAGTACAAGATTACTAAACCTATTACCGCCGCGGAGGGCGGTGGCGGTAAATCGGATTTCGTAGTGGTGCCCCGCGCGCTCGGTCAGTACGTGTGTTATTCATCAACAGATTTAATAGACACCAATACGACATGAGATCCGCTTCACCGCCTACCGCAGCGGTGCGCGGTGCCGTGTGTTAATCGCCTAAAACCAACGGACGATCAAGACGCTTCTAACGATACTTCACTTGTCCAGTTCTAATAAGTAATTGAAGAGCAATGAGGGAACAGATGAATATAGGAACATACATCAGTCAAAATAATAAATAAATAAATATTTCGGACATCTAAACACACAACGCCATCTAGTCCCAAGCTAAGCAGAGTTTGCGTTATGGATACTAGACAACTGATACAAATACATATATTCTTTTTCTTTGTAAATACATACATATTATAGTTAGAACACACCCAAACTCCGAAACAAATATTTGTAGATCATACAAACATTTGGTCCGACCCAAGAATCGAACCCGAGACCTCATGATCGGCAGTCGCTCACGCCAACCGCGAGACCAACGAGGCAGTCAAGTCAAAATCATAACCCTCCTTTGACTTTGCGGTAGTCGGCTAAAATATAGATAACGTGGGACGACTGACAAGCGCACACTAAAGCGCTCGTGTCGGCCGACAGCGTTCCAGACGGTTCGTTCGTGGTATGGATTGAGACCGACAACCGACGCAGCCCGTCGGATGGGATGCGCTCCCGACCGAGGCCATTGAGATCAACCAAACATCGGTCGGACAACCGATTTCTAATCTGTCCATTAATATATGAACCCGACCAAGGACACGGTGGTTGGTTGGTTGGTTCCGATCGTGTAAAACGCTTCTAAGGCCCTCCTGATGGTTTGCAGGACGCGGGGCGGTGGCACGCTCAATCAACCAATTTCAATTTGCCATTACATCGCTGTTCGCCGGCAATGGCTGACGTAAATGCGTGTGTCATTTTTAACTAGTTAGTTAAAAATGACCACCTTAACTTTGTCGTTCGAAAGAAATACTTTAGTTTTAATAAATTATAGGTATGACATAGATAAACGCTGGTACATACGTATCATATGTACGTAATGCCAAGTCTATGTGATATTTTCTCTATGGCACAAAAGACATTCTCGCATTATAAAAAATGCTTAAACGATGATTAATAATAAATAACTTTGGAATATAGACATCTCAGTAACAATATCTATTTATTAATCAAAATTATGTGTTAACTTACTGAACCCTGCTCCGCTTCAGCATGACACAGCAACAAAATTGACGCCAAAAATACATAAAAACAATCTACTAAACAACTATTAACAGTGAAATTTCAACAGTGCTTTTTAATTCATAATTTATTGAAATATAGTATTCACGCTAATATAGTACACAATGAAATAAATAAAAACAAATAAATAAGAAATCATTGGAAAATCAAAACGGTTGACTCTACACGATATGAGATACAGTAGTGCAGAAAGTTAGAAAGAATAAACACTGAAAAACAATAATCATATAAGCTAAGGGTGATATATTCCGACTGCCGTTCCTCTCGATGAAGTGATTCTGATAGATCTCCGTCCAAAGATTTAAACGATTCGTGTGGAGACCCGTCTGCATGACTGAATTGGAGTTGATCAGGAGCCATCTTTCTTCATTTTCTTCTACCTCTCCTAGGTCGTTCCATGTAACAGTGTCCGTCGATGGCGATCTAAAAGACGACGATTAGAGTAGTAAAATCCTGTGTATAATATCATCCACAGAAGACAGTAATGCCCGTTTTCACCAACTATACCTAAATCATCTCTTAACTAGGAACCCCTTAACGTAGGTAGCTCCTAAATAGAAATCATATCTGATTTCGTTTTTACCATGCTAAGTGACACCTAACTAAGGGTTTTCTATTTTGTAGGGATTTCGAAAACCGTAAACGTGCGCAAGTATATTTCGATTGTCTTTTTCTGCAATATTAATTTATTAAATTGATTATCAATATTATTATTACTAAGTAATAAACATATTATACGGAATAGAATATGTTTTTGTTTAATTTATTCACCAGTTTCTGTAATTTCTGTCTTATAACCCAATGTTTCGAAGTGTCAAACTGACGACTGCGAGTCATTGACGTTATAAATTCTCGATGTATTGAATAAACTGGGATTATTTATTATCTGTAAAGTCTCCACAATATTGGAAAAATCCCATAACTCCTCCATTTCAATAATTTTAAACAAAATGTACGTCAAGTTTCTTTTTCAACTTGTTAGGGGTTGGTTAGATGGACAACATTCGAGCCCTTAAATATAAGAGACGTCTAGGCACTTAGGTAGCCCCTAAAGTTTGGTTAAAACGAAAATATCCCTAAGGGTTACCTAACTCTCTCTCTAAGTAGTCCCTTAAATTTAGGGCACGTTGGTGAAAACAGCCATAAGTCTTCTATTAAGACGGGTGTTTTTTTAGGCATTACTAGGGGTTAGGGTTTACGCTTGATTTGGCTGCTTATATACATTATTATCATCAACAACCCATAATGTCTTTACTTGGCGCGGATTTCCTCTCAGGGGAGTGTCAAGGCCATACGTCCCAACGCTGGTCGAGTGCGGTTGGGGACTGGCAAAACAACGGCTTAACGTAACCTCCGAACTAAGGAGATGCTCTTGGTATAGTGCCACCAGGGATGATTGTTTCTAATCACCGAGTACAACGGGGCAATGAGAGCTTATATACGTACCTAAATATATTTCTAAACAGAGAAATAGATTAACAAACTTTTGTCCGCGGTTCCCCCCGCGTGTATGTCGGTTATCGGCCTGTGGCCTTCTTCAAGAATCAAAGTATCTTCATGCCAAATTTCATTCAAATCTGAGCAGTGTTTTAGCAGTGAAAACGTAACAGACACACAGAGACTTTTGACTTACAAAATTGGTATGATGTATGAATTACACAAAAAATCAAGTCTAGCGCAGCCTGATCTAATCTCAGGCAATTAAAGCATATGTCACACCGATTACGTGTTCGAGTTAATTCCCTTCCCATGTATTTATACACCCATGTTACAAACGAAAATAAACCCATGATATTATTATATCTATTAATAAAATAATATCATGGGTTTATTTTCGTTTGGACTTTAATCACGGTAATCTCGGAACCTGTTAGTCGGATTTGGACATGATAAAAAATAATAATAAAAATTTCGGACATTTCACACACAACGCCATCTAGTCTCAAGCCTTATCAGAGCTTGTGTTAGGTGTACTAGACAACTGATATAAATACATATATGTATATATATTTTTTTTGTAAATACACATATAACACCCAAGCTCTGAAAGAAATATGTGCAGATCATAGAAACATTTGATTCGATCCGGAATCGTACCCGAGACCTCAAGCACAGCACTCGCATACGCCACCACTGCGCTACAGGTGCAGACAAGCAGAATTTTTATTACAAATGTAACATAACGGTATAAACTCTAGGTAACTGACCCATGAACTCTGACTCTGAATTTCTAAGTATATCGTCCCCATAATACTTAATATTTCTCTTTAAGCTATTAAGGGATATCCTCTTTTAATTACCTCTTATTAGATAAAAAAAATAAGTAGGGACAATATACTTCCTGTAAATTAAGTTTTAACTTGTCTATTTTCTTTCAAAAATGTGTTTCGTTAACACATATTAATGTATTGAACGAACATTAACGCCAGGGAATCTTCCAAAAACAAAAAAACATGATTAGGCAACAGAGTAATCGGAATGCAATGTACATCCAGTAAGAATTTTTAACTGGTCTATTTTCTTTAACTAAAAACCAATTCTGCTGTATAGAAGTAATACAGCGACTACTGGTTATATCGACAGCAATTTTAGAAAAAGCACTGCTTAAAAATTGTGCATAAGATTTGTATCTCGGTGGCGCTGTGGAAACGTATGCGACTGCTGTGAGGTCTCGCGTTCTATTACCTAGTCGGACCAAATCTTTGTATGACCTGCAAATATTTGATTCAGAGTTCGGGTGTTTTCTATGTATAATATGTTATATATTTTAAAAAAAGTATAAATGATTTTATATCAGTTGTCTAGTACCCATAACACAAGCTCTGCTTACCTTGGGACCAGATAGCGTCGTGCGTTAGAGGCCGAAATATTTAGTAATTTATTTATTATTATTTAAGCCTCTTTGACACCTAACTTTAAAGAATATTCTAAGAATTACAGGTAGCCAGTGGTAGGTTGGATAAGTACTAGTTTAGTTAATATAAGCATCATTTCTATAAAATAAAACGTGCCAAATACTTACCCAGAGTTCAAAAAATTCGTCAACATCTCAGTCAATGTTTCCACCACTCTGCATTCATCAACAAATTCTTCTTTACAAGGAATTCCGTCTTGCGTGAATAGGTATCCGACGATATCTCCTCTCACGGCGCCTTCGACGGCACGATCAATCAAAACTAGCTCTCTGTTTAACTTGCCAGCAAATGCAAATTCATAAAAAAATACAGTTGCGCCAGCTGCTACCAGATGTCTAGCAGTACGGATCGATGGGCCTAAGTATCCGATATCTGTAAAGCAAAGCGATAAACGGCGCCGATCGCTTAGCTGGATACTTTCATTACCGAAATATTGTATTTTAACCCTCTCTCCTGTTTTCTGTCTTAAATCTGAGGAAGAAAATTGTAAATCGTTTGGTAGCAAATTCGTATAGTCTTCGTTAAGTTTGGCTATACTACTCTCTGTTTGATGCACTGCTTGATGAGCACCAGCGTACATCGCAGAACCTATTAGAAATGAAATTTCAGTATTATTGTTTAATAACGTAGCGTACGGAGTCGTTGTCATAAAAGCATTTTCGTTGTCAGTTTCTACACAAGGCCTAAATTCTATACCCTTGGCAGCTCTCAAAATATTTTCCATAATAATATTTTCTAAAGACAAATTTGTTGCAGATTCTTCATTCATTTCATTTATTCTTTCCATGAATTTTGCAGCTGTTACAGTTGGGTCTCTATCCAAGGACCAGTAAGCTAGAAATGAACCACTTTCTGTGATGACTTTATTAACATTTTCTCTAGACATTGGATATAAAGCCAGTAATCCAGATAACGCTCCAGATTTTCCTTCGCCACTAACAGCTATGTTATTAGGATTCCCACCAAAAACTTCAATATTGTCACGAGTCCACTTTAACGCTAAGCTCAGATCTTTTAAAGCCATATTGCCAGGTGCTGTTTCATTTTGCATACAAAGGAATCCAAGAGGACCGAGTCTATAATTCGGTAGGACCAAAATTATTTCTCTAGTTACTAGATAGTCTGGCCCGTATATGTATGGATTGCCGCTGCCAGAGTCAAAATTTTCGGCGTGAATGTGAAACAGAACACTTGCGTTATCAGCGTTTAGGGGCCTAAATATGCTTAAGGTCAGACAGTCCATATCTCCAACGACTTTTTCGTTTTCTAGTTGTGGACAACGTTTTTTGTGTTCTTGCACTTTATGAATTGTTTCCCATTTATCTGCTGCGGTTGCTGCCTAAAACAGGGAATTTCTATAATTCTTTCTAACAACGTTATCTAAAACTATTTAAGTCAAAACAACTGTAACTCATAAAATCCTTTTAATCGTCTCTTACGTTTTTAGTCAAGTCTTAGATCAACATACGTAATAGCCACAATCTATTTTGTCAAAAATGATAATACTAAACGAAATTACATACCTGAAATGGATGACTAAAAGTCCCATATGGAATATCGTAATAGCCAATTATATTCTCATTCTCCTGCCATTGGAAACCCTGAACTGGTCCAGAATTCGTTACCACCGCCAATTCTTCATTAATATTATCAGATTCAGGCTCTGTGGTTGCAGGGGTGTCTGTTGGGATATCAGTGGTTATCGACTCATCTTCTTCAGGGTTTTCAGGTACATCGCCTCCAGGCAAGTCGCCTCCAGGTAAGTCGCCTCCAGGTAAGTCGTCTCCAGGCAAGTCTTCTCCAGGCAAGTCGTCTCCAGGCAAGTCGTCTCCAGGTAAGTCGTCTCCAGGTAAGTCGACTCCAGGTAAGTCGCCTCCAGGTAAGTCGCCTCCAGGCGAGTCAACTCCAGATCTGTCTCCTACAGGTGAATCGCAGTTGAGATCTCGGTCGTTTACAGGATTTATAAGGGTTGAGGCAGACGCTATCATTGCAAGCATTACTGCTAGCCAGAATCTTTTGTGCCACCACATTGTTTAGATCTTTAATTGTTTTATAGGCATTCCTGAAATAAATAATATAAACTATTAATTGCTTCTAAACATACCTAGTCTTGTTACTCAGGATATATATATTGAAGTTCGTATCACCTGTTCGAAAAATGGATGAAATTAGTGAAATCTATAATTGAAATATTTTATTGAATGACGTTTATTGCATATATATATTTATATTTTATTTATTATGTATAATTCTCGTGTCACGCGGTTGCTCACGAAGAATTTCAAAACTTTCTAAAAGATTTTCACGTTATTTTAAATGTGTCTGTTTTTGGCGTGCCCAAGATAAGATTAAACACACATCACGCTTAGACAAATAGGAAGCCGGGTATGATTGAAAAGAGACGCAGATGAATTTTCGTTTCAGCTAGTACATAATTATAATTATATATACTTACATATAGCGATAACGAACCATTGCGTTTTTTAATGCGGTCTTTTGTCAAGTGGACAGGTCTTGTGTATCTACTAGCTATTTCGTGAAATTTCATCTGTTTCTCATAAAAGCTATTAATTTTCCCAGTATATGCAACCTCCTTCAATGGCTCCTAGTGGTATTAAAGAAATGGTATTTATAGCCTTTATTCGAAAAGTGAGCTATCCATAACTAAAAGTATCATTGATATTTTTATAGGTATTCACGCGTGATGCCGCGATCAAGGGAATTATTGATTTATTTTTTTATTAATATTTATTTTTAATCTGAAGTTTTTATACATGCAAAGGATCGATAACATTACGCAAGTCGAGCCAGCCATACTCGTATATGCCAAAGCAAGGCTCTCGTACCTACTACCGTTTAATATAGTCGGTAACACAATCAGTATATCAACAGTTTTAAGCTCTACTCACCGTATTGTGATTTGTGGTAATGTCACCAAAGAGCAGCCTTCGCAGTGGTTGCTGCCCAAATGTGGGATCCCATCGATCTGACAACGTAACAATGTGTGTACAGACGAGTACACAATAACTTAAATAAATAAAAACTTGCCAAAATATATCGAAAAATTGTTTAATAGAATAGGTTATATCTCTGGCAAAGTATAGGGGTTGAGCGTGACGGACGAAAATTACTGCAAATTGAATTAGGATAGTCATACTGAGTGGATTAGACTTGGTCAAATGGCGTTTGTTCCTCTCCTTTACCAGTATTTTTTATATGGGTGGTATATCGTGATGACAGCTTCAAATCGATGTAGACACGATTTATTCATCCAAGCCAACTATCCCGATCTTGGTAGACTTTTGTTCACCAATGGTCCTCGGTAGGTTGTTTTAAATTCGATAATCTATACTTATATTATAAATTCGAAAGTAACTCTGTCTGTCTGTCCGTCCTGCTTTCACAGCCAAACCGCTGCACCGATTTCAATGAAATTTGTTATGGGGATATTTTGAGTCTTGAAGAAGGAAATAGGCTATTTTTTGCTGGGATAACCGACAAACTAGCGGGCGGAACCGCGCAAAAGCTAGTTTTATATACCAGAAGCTACATAACAATGTGACCAAGTATAAATTTGACGCATTGTTAAATTGTCACTGGAAATAGTCGGTCACACAACAGCACGGTAGAGATTAGCCATAGGTACGCAGGCGTTCCATTCTGTCAATGTATAAGCCAAAATGGCCCTACGCGTAACACTGCTATGACACAGAATGTATTTATTGTACGAGGAATTCTGAACGTTTTGGGTTAATTGTTATGTGCATTGCAAGTTCGTGGTGACAGGTGATCGTTTTTGTATGTGAGTCTAAAAGGTGTGTGTGAAGATTTCCCGTGAAATGACAGGCTATTTTGTATCGAAAAAAGACGTTAACTTCCCTCGTTCGCTCTGCGTGTTGCTATCTACATAGTCAATACTAAAATTAGGCCGCGAAATGTGTAACTCAATACCTGTGTACACAATTTCTATGCTTTCCTTTATTTTCTTTTTATAATGACATCACTAGCTTGTTTAAAAAGCAACGAAATAGATGCTTAAATAGATTGCTGACAAAGTCGGCCCTTAAATGCTGGAACATGTTTTTCCGATACATAATTCTGTGTGTTAATAATCCACTGCTAGTCTCATTAGAATGAAATTTGGACTTACTTTTATACTTGGACCTGGGTTAGTATAAACTTTGCTTTCAAGTTTTCCTTCTCCTTGCAATGCTGTTGGTCTGCGTAGTTTGTTTCTTAGTCGGTTTTTGCGATACCCGCGGGATGACGAGAGGCGGTGACGCTACGTGTTTTAAATCAGCCACCACATAGTGTTAATATTCGTGCACGTCTTTCCGTCCCACTACCGGGTCCTTTAAGCGGGGCGTCAAAAAGCATCTCACTAGCCCGCCATAGTATGGGACGCCATGCTGCACTGTCTTTGTTCGCATTGAAGGTGGTGATCACCACTTTTGGATTCTGCTTGTGGTTTCCATCAGGCGGAGTCATTTCAGCATCTAAAAAAAAGTTAATTATCTTTAATGGATGTATTTCGTCATCACCTGTACCAAGCTCACTTGCTTATCACAATGTAATATTATCAAACGCTATCACCCACTCACTGATAACAAAAGCTCTGCCTAATATTTGTTTTCGCCGAATAATTTCACAAATATTTTATTATACACATACTTTTACTTACACATTCCCAAAGAGGCAGCCAAAACCACACACCCTCCCCGACTAAAACTTTTGTTCTACTTCTCGTTATACTACTAAATCGTCATCAATAGCTTTTAATAGTCCACTGGTAGCCCCCTTCTTTGTAAGAAGACCTGCTATGACATGCTGACCAGACGGATTCATATAGGCTGTGCTTCAAATTCCCGGTTTATGCTGCACTGTTCTCCTGCGAGTTTGTTCTCCTGTCGACCCTTACGTTTATACTTAGGTACTTACATAATCGGCGACAAACCGAATGCGTGAAGTTACGTATTAGATAGATGAATTAGAAAGTAGTATGAATAATATAGTGCACAATTCCAATTAATGGAATTGTAAAAATAGTTCGAGCCACATAGTTGGCACCTCAACCTGACAAAGTCTTTTGCAAGCCTAGCCCACCAAGTTAAAATTCTACATCGTGAACGTTAATAGAAAACTAACAAATGTATGGGAACGGCGTCATCTCACAAAATATTAGCATACGAGAGAATAGAGGCGATAGCGATTATAGAAAGAGATTCGACGCGAAACACTTCCAACTTGACTAATGGGGCTTGTCTTTTAACCTGTACCTTAACCTTTTAATTATGGTACCTTAGCTCTAATGGTAGAAGTATAATTGCAACGGACAGTAGAACCCAAAAAACTTATTTTGATCCATACTAATATTATTAACTAGCTGACCCACGCAACCTCGTTTGCGTCTCCTATTCCCCGTAGCCTGATAATTTTACCTCGTTTTTGACATCTTTTAAATGAATAGGTAAATAACACTTACTCAAATCTTATTAGATCGATTTCCATAAATCCTAGGCACAAAATTGCTCATGCTTCACAATTTCATGTCGCTTGTAACGGTTGTTGAACATAAACTATTTCAATATATCAGGTATATATCCTGATGATCGATGATAGAGATAAAAGTATCCTATCGAAGCGTTTTAAGATTCCATAATTAGGGAGAAAAAAAATTGAGAGTTAAGCCAGTCAGCCTGTGACCACCGACAGTGCAACCTGTTTTATACGACACAACAATTAAAAGGTACGTAGTACCTACGTGATTTATTTAACTTCTAAATATAAATTTGCATATGACACGAAACTTCATGAAACAACCTATATTATTGATAGTTTCTTTTTACTTTACAAAATTCGATATCATTAAAAACTTTTAAGAATAATAGTAATATGATTTGTTGTTCATCTATCCATATTTGCATTGAGTAAATCATAGAATATAATCTTTAGTACCTGCAGATTAGAATATATTAGATCAACACGTTTGCAAGTTTTTAAACCTACTTTACAAAAAGTAGGAAGTTCTCAAATAGGTTCTGAAATATACACGTTGAATTAAGTCAAGTTTACTTAAAGTAAATTATAATATAAAAACATGTGTTTCGAGGTCGTTAGTTATTACTAGCCTCTTTTTAAGTAACATGCTTTTATTATAATAACCTATAGGATCAATAATCCCTATCTAATAACGAAAGCATCCACGAATGAAATGATAACGCTAATCCCGTCATAACTTCTACGTGTTTGTAAAAGGGAAGTTTTACTGAATGAGCGTTAATATTATACAAGTAAGGTACATTTTACCCGTCGGTAAACAACAACTTGAGTATCGTGACCTAGATATCGAAGTGACTGTTTGTTTTTAGGCTTGCCATATAAAAGTACGCTCAGGAAGGACTGCCAGGTTCGTTGGTGCGAATAGTTATCAACATATAGATGAATAAAAGTCAGTAAATGGTTTTTTTTCTGTTAAAAAATAAGGTGGTTAAAAGATTTGCTACTATTATCACATCAGCGTTATAAATCTTGTTATTTCCACTTTCGAAATTCATGTTGAAGATAGTAGACATTATCAAAGTCGCTTTTGCTTGAAATTCCTAAACTTAATTTTCTTATTTATTTGGAACTTAAAACTTTCTAACTTTTACTTGAAAAGTTAAGTACTATTTAATACTACCTGAACCCTGCGGTGTTACCCGCGGTTATTGTTGTACCGCGAGTAACGCCACGGGATAAAGTTAGTCTAAAAAAAAGTAGTCTAAGTTACTCCCTGGATCATCAGCTACCTGCCAGTGAAAGTCCCGTCAAAATCCGTCCAGCCGTTTCAGAGATTACCCGGAACAAACAGACAGACAGACAAAAATTTTAACTACAGTTTTGGTATATGTTCCGTGTATACATACATATGCATTTAGTAAAAAACGATTATTTTAATATTACAAACAGACACTCCAATTTTATTTATTTGTATTGAGTAATATAATAATAAACAGTAAAACACCCAGGCTCGACATTGCTGACATGTTTACACACTTACACTCAACAATTCTAATCTATGTGCTATCATCCAATTCGAAGGACACTAACTCTTTGAAATACCACTAAGCTTTATTGTGTATCATTCTATTTTCTAACTCGTAATTGAGTGTTTTCACTCATTTTATCTTAAACAATAACAAACAATATCTTAAACGTGCCAATATCTTTAGATGAATGTAATCGACGTGTCCAAATAAGAAAGAGATCACAATCTAAACTGAAACCTAAATCTGGGTCATGCGATCAGGCGATGGTTGCGGTGGTATGACAAAAGAGAAATGCGGATCTTACAACTTGAAATAACATGCATTACGAAAAAAAGACTTCTTTGGCGAAATTTCATGCAATGTTACCATTATAGTACGGATTTTGCTCAATTCCTGTTTAAAGGTTTAAAGTGTGTTCATGTTTTCCAACATCGATGAATTGATTGAACATGGCTGTAACGTAGAGGCTGAACAAAGAGTTTTTTTGTAGCTTGCTGGAAAGTATACGGGCTAGTTAAATATCTCGTAGGACTTTGATTGAAGGAATCTGAGTAGATAAATGTGAAATAAAAGAGATGTTCCATAAACGCGTAAGAGTTTTTTGAATTGAGGTTGTCACGATACATATTCTGAGGGTCATGGCCCCTATTGAGAGCTATTCTGCGTGTGATAGCTCGCCACCTGTTTCTATCTTGAGCAGTGGTTATGGCAACATGAACCGTAGTGTTGAGAGTAGAGCAAACTTGGTCTTACATTTTAGTCACAAATTTTATATTAAAAACTGAAGTCAGAAAGGGAGAAAATATGGAAATTAATAAATCTTTTTTTTGTTGCAGGTAATCAACCACTCAACTTTATGGGCTCTAACGTGCTATAAACACTGTGGGCGAGACAACGGAATAAGGAATGGGAATTGTTATTTTAAAACCAGTAAACATTCATTGGGAATTCCCCGAAAATTATTATAAACACAACTACCATTCCCGTTAACAGATTTGGATTAAGTGTATTGTGTGTTATTGAGTGTGTACCTTCCACCGTGCCTATTAAGAATAACACGGCAATACACTACATACAGCAAACGCAAACGTCTTGCGTAAGGCTCCGGTGGCAGCTTCATCCATTTAGTCCGAAGTCTTAAACTGACCACTTTGGCTCCTAAAATAATTAGGCGTCTCTGAAATTTTGTAAAACTCTGATATTACTAACTCAGACCTTGGGCACTAAATTGTAATGTAACATAATTTTAGCGGCATGAACCTTGAAATGTTCATTAAGAGGTTCTTATAGCTACTAAGTTAAAATAAATATACAGAATAAACTAAACAATGAAGAGACTAGTACATCATAAATACTCGCGCTACATCCTATAAGGGGTAAATAAGGATGTATAACTTCCCTATGATTTTCCGTTTGCCTGCGATATTTTAGTTTCACTTAATAAGAGCAAATATGTTGTCGTCAAATAGCACTTATATGATTACTAAATGACCCACGCAACTTCATCTGTATCTCTTTTCAATCATGCCCGGCTCCTATTGGTATAAGTATGATATTATCCTATCATAGGCTCATCAACAAAACAAACATTGAAAAAAAATCGGTTAATAAAGATAGCTTCGGAGTGCAATTTTAGCAACAACGTGACACGAGAATTTATAGATAATAGATTTTTCATAACGATCTCCAAATATGTGAATTTGCTGCGTTTATTTCACTAGGAGCTGTTGAAGACTAATAAGTTTTGCCAAATCGAATTTTTTCTTGTTAAACCCGCGTCTATTGCTTTATCGCCAGCTTTGTTAATTTGTCCTTCAACGTATAGAAGACTTGATTTTAGTTTCAGTACGAATGCGTTCATTCCAAACTACATTTGCTAATAAAAGGAACTAATATTCTTACTGCCAAGTTTTATATTCGCTCCACTTAAAATGTAACATACATTACAAATTCGCTGTAAAATCTGCCTTTTGCTATTAAAATTGTTTGCAGTTCTCGATTGTGTTTTCAGTTTCGCTATTGGATTATGTCGCAACTAGCAGCGATGAATTTCTGAAAAGTGAAAATAAACTTATTTTTTAAATCTGAACAGAATACATAACATTAAGGAAAGGAAAGAAATATGTTACATGGTATGTAAATAACATGTTAGTTCCTCTTATGTAATATGGGCAAGCCTATTTTCTTTTTTTTTTATGCGTTTATTAGCTTCACCTGTATTGTTGTTTATTTGTTCGTAACCGTTGTCTGCGGGCATTTTTTTGTTTTTCTATACAACTAAATAAAATTGGAGTGTCTGTTTGTAATATTAAAATAACCGCTTTTTACTAAATGCATATGTATGTATACACGGTACATATACCAAAACTGTAGTTAAAAAAATTTTTGTCTGTCTGTCTGTCTGTTTGTTCCGGGTAATCTCTGGAACGGCTGGACGGATTTTGACGGGACTTTCACTGGCAGGTAGCTGATGATCCAGGGAGTAACTTAGGCTACTTTTTTTTTGACTAACTTTGCCCCGCGGCGTTACTCGCGGTACAACAATAACCGCGGGTAACACCGCGGGGTTCAGCTAGTAAATAATATGTTTTGATTGTTTAATGATATTACACTAATTAATACTCTTATGAATGATGCGCTAAGTAATTATTCTAATATTACGTAAACCACACCCTTCTCACCCAGCTATTTGATCAATTTTGTCGTGGAACTCGATCATGTCCCACTCTTGGGGCGTGGGCTGCGTGTTTATGTACACACCGGGCACTTTAATCAATTGATAGTTCAGGAGGTGACGATCTGCAGGCGGCCAATTTACGCCACAAGATGGATTGCTGGAACAAAGTGACATGTGTAAAATATCTGAACTCTTAACTTTTTACTTACTATTACAAATGCAACAGTTTTAATGAATTTTCTCACTCAATCATTGCAGAACGACTGATTTGGTTAAAATTTGGAACAGATAAAGATTATGGTATAAAGTAGCTGGCCCTCGTAACATTGTCTGCGACAGTCAAAAAGAATCCGCCGCCTATATTATAAATGTTAATGGAAGTTTGTTTGTTACGCTTTCACGCGAAAACTACTTAACCGATCATCATGAAAATTTATACACATATTCTTGGAGGTATTAGAAGTAACATAGGATACTATTTATTCTATACGAGCGAAGCCGCATGCGAAAACTAGTAGGTATTAATATAGTATAAATTCTTAAAAAATTTTAGCTTTTTACATTTCTAAAAATCATCATTAAGTGCTCCCGATGTGAAATACTTCCATTATATTTATTGAAAAAGGAGGTAAAGAACTGTCTTCGTCGATTTAGAAATAATATTTAGAGATTTAAGACATAATATCTATACGAATCAGTGTCCGAATACCTTACTTACTAATACCTAATACCTTTTTTAAATAGGTATTATAAATACCTATTTAAAAACATACAACTTACTTGCATCGCATAAAATTAATGACAAACATCGTCATCCAATCCTGCATATGCTCATCGCTGTTGAAAGATGTAAAAGTATTTTGTTTTCCAAGCAAGGCATTCTCGCGGAAGATGAATGGTAAATCATCAATATGGGCGCTTCCCTTGTAGTTCAAGAACATCGTCTGCTTAATGACGCTGAAATCACTGTCGTACGAGAACTGATATAAGAATGATGGAGCTGCTCTTAAATTCTCCCTCCATCGAACCAGTTGGAAACCTGGATGACGGAAAAAAATATCCGTACAAGATCGTACATACTCATCATAATGGAATTTCCTATGAGAATATCTATTAATTACTTTCTCAGCCAGATGAAGCGCGACGTTCGGTGAGGTGGAAAACTGTATCCAGCCCTTCAAAATTAATGCAGGATTATTTTTTAACCGACGCAGAAACTGTAAATACTGTTGGCGACGCCTTAAAGTCTCACATTCGTTATTAGTAAAGCCGATTATCATAGGATATTGCTTATCCCTTCCCTGTTGTATAAGATTGATTGGCTCATCATCCACTATCATTGTAACACCTGGATGTTTAGCCTCTACAACTGGAGTAAACAAGACCAAGCCTGCTGTTTCTAGTGTTACGGTTAAAGCATTTACAATATCTTCTATCGGTGTGGTGATAAGCTCCTTGTGGATGATTTCAGGATCTGTAGTATTGATGCCCAAAGCTTTAAGAAATAAAGCTGTTACGCTAGCGGCGTAAATGGGCGAGGCACTGTAAAACGTTGGTATTGCTGTTCCGCTCATCAGAATTACCCTGGAAAAATTGATTTCATATAGATCGTAATAATTTCATCAATTAACTTCAAATATAATTCCCACCGTTTAAATAGTCCCCTGGTTGCTTTAGATAGAGCTAGTAAATGTGCAATAGATGCTCCTGCGCTATGTCCTCCTATGGTAACATCATGCGGGTTACCGCCAAAGGCACGCGCATTTCTCTGTACCCATCGCAGCAGCGTCACCTGGTCCCTGAGACCCGCGTTGCCAGGAATACTTGAAGTATTGAGAGATAGAAATGCAAATACATTTATTCTGTAAAAATAAAGAATACTTTTAGTCATGTTATATCTCTTTTTATTGCGGGTAGAGATGAGTCTCGTTATTCACATTCGCAGGGTTTTTATGTCACTTCTTAGGGGCACGCTAATTTTCGTAAGGATCCAATATATTTTTTTTCTTACCTTACCCCCCCCCCACTTCCCTCCTTACCGCTATGTTTTGATTTTGGTTTGGGGTTTGGTTAAAAATATTAATATCTTTTGATAAAAACGTGAACTTACATTTTCTTAAGTAACAATAAAAAAAATATAACTTTCGTTGTCTATATTCTTTGCCTAAATAATCGTGCAAATCTGAATAATATTTCAGAAGTACATAATTCAAACGTTTCATCATTCATCGTGTTTCACAGGTGAATGCGAAACCGGAGGCCCAATGATGCAGAAGGATCTCAATAGACTGTCATTGTGTAGATTACCATGCTGCATTGTTCTCACAATGAGTGTGGTGAACACTACTCTTGGATTCTGCCCACGCATCAGGCAGAGTTTATCAGACTGTGCTATCGTCTGCATAGCAATGTATGTTGACAAGGGTTAACATGGATCATTTCGGTGATTTAGCAACGAGTGATCGTCCCGGTGGTTGACCAATTGCTTGTTGATGATCCGTTCGAGCACCTTGCAGATCTGAACGGTTGCCTTTTTGGGAATGGTTTGAAAGTTCGCCTCTCTCCAGGCCTCTGCAACTGGTCAGGGACGGATAGGGAGTTCTCGGTAGGGAATATAATATTCCATACCGACAGTCATGTCATCACCTACGGCGGACTCACTCTACGACAGATCCCTGTTTTCAAAGCAGTTTTGAGCCAACGGGATAGACGCAATGTAATCGCACATTCCATCTCATTTAAGGAGTACCATAATCGCCCTTTTGATGCCATACGTCGTTGTAGGACAACACGAGGCACGGCGGTAGAGACCAGGTGGTGGTCGGTGGGTCCCAGAGGAGCGAGGACCGTCATATTATACTGGTCGGCAGTAGGTCTAGCAATGAAGGCGCTTGACTCGACATGTCTGGTATCCTCCTGAGGTGAAGAACTAGCTGATTGAGGCAATGCGTGGACAATTCAACCCGCGTAGTCAGTTCTGGAAGATGAACACTAGGGCTAGTGATGTAGGTCGAAATCTAAACCGTATGTAGTTTCGGGTCATAGTTGCTAAAATCCACGTGGAGCCAAAGGGTTAAGGAGCATATTGCTGGGATAGTGAAGGCATTAAAAATAATGAAGAAATGAAGTGGCAGGGTAGCGCATTTGTATCTCCATTAAGAAAAGCATGGTCGGCCGTGCTGTCTCAAGATCATAGTGGACAGCATTGAGGTTTTCATGAGTCCACGAATATTTGTGAATAGCACCTCGAAACTCGGGTTAGTGGCAGAAGGGAATGCCTCTGTTGAACGTATGTGCTTTTTCCTTGACTCAGAATGCTGTGTCGTCATATATAAAACATAACGGTGACCGGACCACGGACTGAAGGGCCCTGTTCCCTTCCGAAAGTGGTCGTCTGGTCCCACCGTTTCTATGTACTCTTTCAGAGTGGAGCTAGCTAGCTGGCGCGGGCGCATGTAATTCAAAATATATGCAGACGCCAGTTGCATTCACAGAGCTCTCCCGAGCCGCGCGTCTTCATGCGGCGGGCGCGGGCGGCTCTGTCCGCCCGTATCGTTCACAGTGATCTAGGGTCTGTTAGTTGAATACCAATACAGAGGAATTTATATCTGCAGTACAACATCGCACTGCATACATAAAATTATCCAAACTCTTCTATTCCTTTATTTAAATCGTGCGTGCCAATCTTCATGTATTGTAATTTCCATTTCAAGTATGAATTTTTTAATAATAAAAGAAAAATATTCATATTTTTTTCTAAATATAATAGCAAAGTTTGTGAACGACCAAACTCATGTGCAATGACACTCGTAGCTCGTTCAGCACTGTGAATACGCAGACGCCAAGACCCGAGCGCCCACGCCCGCCCCCGCACCCGCTAGTGCAGTCTGATTAACCACTATGGGCCTTCCTGACCGATAGTTCGATCCTAGCCAACCTTACTATGATTTCACGAGCATTTCACCACTTACACACGTGACCACCATAACTGTCACCGCTGCATCAAGGGTTCTCCGGTTTTGCACTCACCAACGAAACCCGACAACACGAATAGAACACTGTCAATTTAGATTGCTGTTCTGTGAGAGGGTACTAAATGTAGTCATAGTTTTAATCACTTGCACTTGAAGGCTAGTTTGAATCATTTTTTATTGAAGCTGTTGAAGAAAAATGTGCTGTTATAAAAAATATAATTTCCTTTGGGGGCATTGCGTGCCTGCGCGTGCCCCCACAAAAAAAGCCACACGCATAGTCAGGTGAATCTTGTAAATTTGAATAACTAGTCTCTGTTACTCGTAATCTTACACAAATACACTTACTCAAATATCTAGCATTGAAATATACAATTAATACCTGTAATTAAAAGTAATTAGGATGGCTCCTTTGCTGACTAAATACTCCGGTCCGTACAGGTCAGCATCACCTGATCCTGCAGTGAAGCCACCGCCATGAATCAAGACAAATATAGGGTTACCAATTCCGTCGTTATCATTATATACAAAATCAGTACTGTTCGTAAGTTCATCAACTTCCTCACTCTTCGGCAAGGCTTCTATTGGCACGTGAACGTTCACGAAAATGCAAGACTCGCTCATACCTTTGAGTTGTTTTACCAAGTATCCAAATATTATATCGTACTGAGGACAAATTGGACCTTCCTCTGTTGCATCCAAGTGGTGGAGCCAAGGTTCAACAGGTTGGAGTTCCTAGAATTTACATAGTTTGGGATTAGCGGGTAGGAACTTTAAAATTATTCTTGTAATGTATGTAGTAACAGGACTCAGTTCCGTTCAGCAGTTGCTCAGGCCCAGATTCCTTAGTCAAAACAGTTTTGACTGGTTTTTGTATTGTATCGCTAGTGATCTTCATAGGACCCAGGACAAATAATTCTGTGATGAGCAAGTTTTTCATTTTTGTATATTTGGGTGTAATTTATGTATGAATAGCTGTTGGCCGCGGCTCCGCCCGCGTGCATGTCGGTTATCGCCGCAAATAGTAGTCTATGTGTTATTCTGATGTATAAGCTATAATACTGTAAAGTTTCGTCCAAACCCGTTCAGTAGTATTTGCGTGAAAGAGTAACAAACATCCGTCCATCCATCAATCCAAACTTACAAACTTTCGCGTTTATACTATTAGTAGGATGTGCATTTAGAAATATATAAGTATCTTTATCAATAGTCAGTCAATACCGGATCCACTTAGTTCAGGATAAGACGCTGTGAGATGTTTCAGGCTACTATACCTTGAACCGCAGTTCTCTCAGTGGTTGTTTGGCATACGGGATCCCTCTGAAGCTGGCATATCGCACACCGTGCTCTGCCTCTCTGATTAATCCGCACACCCATCCAGAATCAATTTTCATCCGCACGTCACATCTAAATTCACTAGTTTCTGTTGTAGTTACTGAAATTAGAAAAATGTTTACATAAGCTTTTTGAATATTTTGATATATATACACGACATAATAGAGAATAAAGTACAAAACCACTTCTCTAAAAATGCTCGTATTACGAGTACTACTTTCGCTGGGAATGTAGGGCTCCCGCACATAACTACGATGCGATGCGAAGTCGCATCATAGAAAGTTGCGATGCGAATTGCTACGATACGAATTCGTGCGGTAAAGCATTTGTTCAATGGTCACATGAACCAATGCTTTACCGCACGAATTCGTATCGTAGCAATAGATTTTCGACTTTCGACCACAAAGATGTCCTAATGAGATTTTTTGTATGAATTGGATGATGAAAAATAGAATAAAAACAATAAATAAAAATAATATAAATTATTATATATAATTATAATAATATTATTAACTATAAATATATAATATATATAATTATAATATAAATATTATAAATAAATAAGAAAATAGATTTGTTAATGTGATAAAAGAAAAAAGATTTTTTTTTATTCTTCAGTATTTGAACCAAAATAAAATTACATCTCAGATCCTGCAAATTATGCGTAGCGCATAGTTACCTAGCTAGGTAACTTTACACTACATATGTATAAAAAAATCTATACTAATATTATAAACGCGAAAGTTTGTAAGTATGGATGGATGAATGGATGTTTGTTACTCTTTCACGCAAAAACTACTGAACGGATTTGAATGAAACTTTACAGTAATATAGCTTATATATTAGAATAATATATATATATTCGCCGCGATAATCGACATATGCGCGGGCGGAGCCGCGGGTAACAACTATTAATACATATTTAGGACATCTAACACACAGCGCTATCTAGTAAAAGTAGAGTAAAGAAATCTTTTAAAGTCTGACCAAGTCTGAGTGGACCAAAAATGTTGTCAATACGTGTGACGTAACATCGTACGAATGCACGATGCGAATTAGATCGGAAGTTCTTGCGGTGCGAGCTCGCACGAGTTCGCAGTTTTGTGTGGGCGCCCGTAGCTGCGTTAAAATAATTGATTCATTTAAAAAGGGTTTTTTTTTAAAAGATGCTTTTATTACTTGTTAATAAAAAAAGTAACTTTAAGCTCTTTCAGTTGTTACCCATATTGGGTGGGTTGTTTAGAAATATGTACGCCGCCTTTTTGTTACGGCGGCCATTTTGGATTAATAAATAATAGTACCGATTAATAACAGTGTCTGTTTTTAATTTTAAATTCACAACTTTTCACTACATACCTAAGAAAGTACTTACGGTAAATAGTTAATTAAAAAAAAACATTTTTATTTCATGTCACTATATCTATCTGTTTGACGCTTTCACTGGCAGATGTTGTAAGCAGTAACGTTAGCCTACCTTTATTTTATACTAGCCGACCCACGCAACCTCGTTTGCGTCTCCTATTGCCCGTAGCGAAACACGAAGGCCACCATTTTTTTAAATTAAATTCCTCGTGATTAAAGTCGTAGGTAGGCCGCTAGTAGAAAATAAATTATTATCAGCAAAATATTTGCAATGTATTTAATTCGCCCCTGTCTACTACGGGGTGATACACTTGAGTATATCAATACATATGCACATATATATTTTAAAACATAAGCTACTTACTGTAAAGTATGCAGTATACCAATACATAAATAACGAACATAATTGGATGCTGCCTGTTTCACTACTTAAGAAAATACCGTTTAGGTAATTGCTTTTAAATACTTGCTACAACCAATTACCGACACGTGGGTCAAATCTAAATAACAGACAGAGAAACAACAATGCATGTCTAAATGTCTCCTGTAAATGTACATACCATTCATGTTATTTGTACACACATGTCAAACTATTCATAGGTAGTAGAACGAAGCTGATTTCATTAACGGCCCGACTCGACCGGGTCGGTACTACCCTATTATAGAAAATCAACCTAAAATGACAGCATTCGTCGTGTTTCGTTAGTGAGTGCGAGATCGGAAGCCTAATGATGCAGAAGCATCTCAATAGGCCCTCATAGTGAGGGTCACCAAACTGCATGGTTGCATTGTCTACATTCGCAATGAGTATGGTTTTACGACTCTTCTTGTATTGTGCTCATGCTTTTTATCAGGTAGAATAGAGTCACATCATGTGATGCGCGGACAGAAATCACCACATGCGCGCGCGCGCGCACACACACACACACACACACACACACACACACACACACACACACACACACACACACACACACACACACATACACACACACATTTCTTTTATTCTTCCTATTTTTTTTTATTTTTGTTCTTAATTGTTAAAATTTGTTTAGCGGTATCACAACTAAAATGATGTAATGAGTGTCATACAGGGTGGAAGACGCTGGCTGCTGTAACACAGTTAACACTAGTATAGCAGTCAACGACGACAACCTCTTATTCCTTATAAAAATATCATTTTTCGGTTGTATAATTTATATGTCTGTGATTAAGAGAAATTGTGAATTTTGAGTATAAAATAAATAAATTATAAAATAAAACATTGTCAGGCCCATTTATATAAAAAAAATATTACCAGCAGAGGCGGTTAAAGATTTATCGAAATTTCGAATTTAATTTCGTTGCATGGTTTTCAAAGACCTGCATGCACATGGTATTCTCGAACGGGAGATCTAATCATAGGTGATCCTATTGAAGCACGTTTCCGCATATTGTTTGCAGTTGATCTTCTGTTCAATATTTACACGATGCTTGCGTGCTGAGAGTTCGCCACTTTACTGCATGGTATGGCTCTCGAAATTATTGATTAACGTATCAGTGCCCAAATTAACAAGCTCTGTTTTATTTAATTTACGAAACATTGATTACGTTGGTTCTAGACCCTAATTGATACTTCTTTGACTCTTTTATATTTGTTACAAAAATTGCATCTTGGACAATATCCTAGCCTGTTTGTTTACTGGGTTTATGATCATGAATTCTGGTCAATAGGTCGTGAGTGTGCACTTTCCATTAAGGGGATTTATTTTTCTGTCTTTGTCAAAGATTACAATGGTTACGTATTACAATTATGGTCCAATTGTACCACCACTTGTAATCATTTCACATGCTGTTTTAAGAAAGCATGTGTAGACCATATTGAGGATTATCATTCGGCTTTCTCTTTTTCAGGTAAGACATCGTCACTCACTTCAATGATCACTATTTACTGATTAGGGATATCAGTGTTATAAATACATCGGCTGGATCATATTGGACGCTTTGAGGTTTGGTCTTAAATATTATTCACTGTGTAAATTGTGTATAGACTCACATTCTATATATCAAAACGGGAAGCAAAAACTTTGTAGCCCTTTATACGAAAGTTCTGCTAACGAAGGAGTGTGAAAAAACATTTAAAGTGCTTGGAAACCAGAAACATTCTGAAATCATGTATCCAAACGTTTTTTTTTTCTATGGTATCATCATTAACAAAAAAAACACACGTTGTTGGAGTGAACTTTAATTTACACAATACGATTTCTTGTATAATAAGTTTTGTCGTAGATGTCATCCCACATGCGTGTCGTCCTGGAGTGGGGATAGTCCATCATTTTCAGTTCCTTACTAATATCTAAGAGGCGAGAGTGCTCCTTTTTTGTTGGTTCCCAAGTCGTTCTAAGACCCTCATGTTTAGGTGTTGGATTTCTGAAACAATTTTAGTACCATTTTGAACTATTTCCTTAGTTCTAAATAGGTCTAGATTGGTTATCAATTCTTAAATTAAATATTGAAAATAAATAGGGTTGGTGTGAATGACAACACTTACAAATGTTTAACAAAATTCGTCCAAAGTTTTACCAAATGTAGTTGCATAATTCCATCTGCCCCATCAAGAGCCAACTCATTGAACAAATACGCTAGCTCATCAGAATGTGCAGCACCTGTTTTCTCTACGCCTGGCTCGGACTGTACACCTACATCTCCAGAATAAGAGTACCGGTAGTAAAAAACTGGAGTAGATGACGAGTAGTGATAGACGCTTCGATGAATGTGACTTGAGAAATAAGCGTCTCTGGAAATATATTTCGAAGGATATCATTTATAAAATAAAAAATCTTGATAAAATTACCTCTTTTGTCCATCTCAAGGGTTTTACCAACTCACCTGTGATATTCTAAAACAGACGCCATTGTAACATTCTCATTGAAGTACATATTTGCGACTTGCCGTGCAACTTGTTTCCGTTCTCTAGCATTTAGGAACCGAAGATCATCGGGAAGTAAAAACGAAGGAGCTTTTGATATCTTTCGAAGAACTTTCGCTTCCTTAAGTAGCGATGTAAATATGTAAGCTTCGTTACTGTTATATCCGATTATCATTGGAACTGTTTTTAGTTTATTGCTTGTAAGCAAATCGTAAGGAGCTGCATTTAAAAGTCTCTCTTCATTCTTTAACGGTTTTTCAGCACAAATACCAAAGGGAGAATAAGGGGCATCGAGTTTATACGATCTCGTAACAAGCTCCTCAATTTCTGCATCAAGCAAATATTTTGTCAAGTCCTGAATATCAGTTAGAGCCATTACTCGTTCTCGAGCATCATAGTTAAAAGCCCAAGGACATAGAGCTGTTCCACTCTGTAATATTGCTCCATGAAATAGTCCTGGAGCCATAGATGACAGAATTAAAGAATCTATTATAGCCGCACCAAAACTTTGCCCTGCCGCTACAACTCTGTTGGGATTCCCATAAAAAGCAACGATATTGTCACGAACCCATCTCAGTGCCAAGACGACATCTTTTAATCCTGCATTTCCTGGTATTGCTTCTTCATTTAGGCATAGGAAGCCTTGTGGGCCTATCCTGGAAAAGTAGATGAAAACATTGGATTTTGAACCGTAACGTCAAGCTTGTACAGCAGTTTTCTTACCTGTGATGAACGATAACCACAATAACCCCTTCCCTTATCAAATGGCCAGGGTTGTATGGACCAGTTCCTCCCGTTATCCAAACAAGAACTGGCCAACTAGTACCCACAGCGGAAGGCACGTACACGTCCAACTGCATGCAGTTCTCTGCTTCAGACAATTTAGAGCAAGTAGATATTCTGGATTCTCTAATACTTGACCAGATAGGGGCAACACCTGCCATCTGCAATATTATTGTTAAATCTCATACTATAATGATTAATAAGAGCCTTATTATTCATTTATGATGCAAATACAGAATTCGTTGTTGCCTATAATTATGATAATGCAGAACTTTGTGTGTTTCTAATCCTGCTCTCAATAGTTTAGCTAATATCTTTCAGGTCAGACACGGATTTTAGAATCGTAATTGACCGTAAGGAATTAACAAATAAATAATGCACTTGCGACTCTTAATAGCAGATGTCTATAGTAACTTACCATTATATGTGCCGTTTGCTCATTTTGCCCCTCTGCTAATAACAAAACCATTTAAGTCACTTATTTTTCCACTTCTAATACTTTTCCTATTTTTCTTTCCGTTTTTTTAATATCAATATATATGTCTTAGAAACAATTGCTTTTAGTAAATGGTTTACCTTAAACTTGTCCTTGCCACTGGACACTGCACCATAAGGTATTCCGGTATAGGCAATATAGCCATCATACGCCACCCCTCTTATCTGTCCCTGGGCAATGCTTATCACGTTCTGTCTGCTTAATACCAATATTTGTAAGAACATCATCAGTCTCCTCATCATGGTGATTATTGTGGAGCACACGTGCAAGTATTTGTCCTGAATAGCAATCGTATATAAAAAATTAATGAAACCATTCGAAAACTATTCTGATCTTTTAAAAAATTATGTTGACTGTATGTGCAAAACAATACTGCGTGTTTAATTTCAAACACCAAAGTGTCAGTTGTCGTGTCATTGCTTGCTCTGCTGCCCTCGATTAAGGTTGACACTCACTAGCTCTCATTTTCCTTACAGTTCAACCTTTATAAAAATAGAATACTTCCGGACCCAACTAAGGGGCGTTAGTCAGTTGTAAAAACAATAATAAAGCTCAAATCTAAATGTCGAATCACATATTTAAAAAATAGAATACTTGCGGACCCAACTGATGGGCGTTTATCAGTTAAAAAAAGAAGTGTCAAGCACTAATCTAAATGTCGAAACACATTCAAGGATACATTCTAAAACATTACATATTAGGTGTGTTCTTATGTCAGTGTTCTTGTATTTAAAGTATTTCACTAATCCCTCCCCATAGAATTCTCCGTCTCCTACACACAAGGATGGTCTGTCTTTGAACCCGCAGTTAATTAATCAGAATATAGGGCTCCCACACATAACTGGGAATGCGCAACGTATCGCAAATATCTACGAGCTCGCACGAATGCACCGCTAGAACTTCACGCCGCACCGCATCGCAGTTACGTGCTGGAGCCCTAAATTGAAAGAGCCGTCTGGCCAGCTTGGTATAGTAGATAAAAACTTCCTTCTAAAAAAGGGCCTATGCCCTCCAAAGGACTAATAAATGCTTGTAAGGACTAGTAATTTCCCAAAAACTAACAAACCCTGATGGATGGATGGATGTTTGTTACTCTTTCACGCAAAAACTACTGAACGGATTCGGATGAAACTTTACAGTAATATAGCTTATACATCAGAATAATACATAGGCTACTATTTTCCGCGATAACCGACATATACGCGGGCGCAGCCGCTGTCAACAACTAGTAAATAAATAAATAAATGAAGAGTATTAAAAGTATTTCACAAACCACTTCAATAGATAGATACCCTTAAACACATTTACTATATAACGGGAATTGAAATGAAACCAGTGCATTAGCGTCCGTTCACCGCAATTATTTTATTTGATACATCCAATCAGCGATTAAATCTCATATATAATTGTACTCAACACATTGTTAAATGAACTAGACACAATAGAAATGCATTATTTACAATTCTGAACTTAAAATACGTGACTTAAATAGTAATACGTAACATCAGTCTATGATAAATATTGCACACGGAGGCAACAACATCCAAATTAAATAAAATTTAACTTATCTGAGGGCGTAGTATAAGTTTATTTCCCAACAACTCGATCTACACAGTGACCGCGTTCGGTGTTGCGATTGGCCCTTATTGAAATTATTCCTACGTCATATATTGTTCAATTAATAGAATTTATACATAGCTAAGCCTGACCAGCTATATGAGCGTATTTTGAGATATGAGTATGTTATCGGGCACGTAGTATTAAGACACGACGTATCTCGTCGAGAATAAGACGTGATTATATGCATTGTACGATAGATTTCAGTATATATAATGTAGCAGTAAGTTGGTATAACAAGCCACTCGTTACCATGTAACATTTGAGTATTATGGAGCCCTGGCTCCTGCATAATAATTACTGCTCACATCATTTTACATCGCCGTTGATATACATCGTACCCATAAGTTACCGCTATAGTTGGTGACCCCGACAATTGAACAAGGAAAAAGAAGCAACTAATCGCGCCTTTTGAAGGAGAACATATATTGAACTGGCAGAGCAGTATTGCGTAAAAGGACTATCGTCAGGATGTCGCTGCTTGGAGCTGAAAGTGCTGCAAAAGCCGGAGTTTTAAGCGAAATGGTAGCAGAGGTATCGACCATCACCGTGTTGGAGAGGATCAGGCAATCAAGAGCGAGGTCACGTTCGCCATCGCGTCACAGATTGTGTTTTTAGCATTGAGAGTATAATGATATAGTCTGCACTATCAGTCTCTCTAACAGCCTCATGATTACCGACCGACAGAGAGGTATCATGTTTTGGTCAATACGGGGGCCAATATTAGTTTTTTGTCGTGTAAGGACAAACGTATAGTGCAGTTATACTGAGCTTGATATTCTTGGTTATCATACAACGAGCCAAGGGATAAAGCCGACAAAACAAGAAACACGTGAGACCTTAATAGAAGACCATCAGGTAGGCAAGTGACTGCAGAAGAAGACTGACGCTTTATCACGCACAACCGGAGTAATCTCTATGCCTTCAACGCTAGATACGATGAGCTTTGTCGTGAGCAGCAGAATGAATTTGTTGACTAGTATTCCTATGTCATACATTATTAAATCAATAGAATGTATACATAGATAAGACCGACCAGCTAGGTCAGCAGATTACAGATATCAGTAAATTACCGATCAAGTCGTATAAAGACACAGCTTATCTCATCGAGAATATGACGTGATTAAATGCATTGTAACGAATCATTTTAGTATATATATAATGAACTGTTAGTAAGTAGGAAGACAGACGCGACCATGTAACAATTGAAGTATTATGGAGCCGTGCCTCCTGCATAATAAATACTGATACCAAAATATTCATCTCCTTTATTAATCTTGTACCACTAAGGTCGCTATAACTAATAAATATAATAAATTATATTAACATAGGAAGTATAAAATCTGCACTATATTCCCTCGAACCGCCTCATGATTAACTACCGACAAAGTAGACGAGGTTCCGGTCATAAGAGGGCCAGTATTAGTTTGTTTCCGCGTAAGGACAAACGTATAGTGCAGTTATCAGACTACAAAAGCACCTTGGAGTGATCTTTGAGCGTCTGAATGAAAATGGAATTACGATAAAGGTGGATTTTTTTAAATCTGAGCTTGATATTCTTGGTTATCATACAACAAGCCAATGAATAAAGCCGACAAAACAAGAAAACCATGATTATTAATAGAAGTGCACAACTCGCAAATAAAAAAGTATGGTCTGCCGTAATGCTATGTGCTATTTTGCTGCTGGGGACTTCACCCCAGTCTGCAGTCTGCAGAAGAAGACGGACGCGTTATCACGAACAATCGGAGTAATCTCTATGCCTTCATCGCTAGATTACAACGAATATTGTCGTGAGCAGCAGAATAAACTTGTTAACTTGGAAATATGGAATATGATGACAGTGTAGTTTGTAAATGTTGCTGATACATGAAGGTCGCGACGCACGCGCCAAGTTGTATTGTTTTATATGCAAGTTGTTTATATTGTAAATAAATTATAGTGTCGTGTTCTATGTAATGTTATGATTCTTATTGCCATAGGTCAGGATCATAAATGTAAATAGTAAAGTTAGCGTAGAGACTGTCTGAATTTACTACCGTAAATTTTTATTTGGGTTGAATAGGAGGGAGTTATATTCCTACGTCATATTATTAAATCAATAGAATGTATAAATTCCATTATAATAGATAAGATAGCTAGGTAAATTATTTAGCACGTAGTACGAAGACACGGTTTATATCATCGAGAAGAAGACGTGATTTAAGGCAGTGTAAGGAATCATTTTAGTTGTATAAAAGTAGATGTAATTGAGGTACAGTCACCAGACGCCACCGTGTAACGAATAGAATATAACGTAGCTGTGGCTCCGGCTTAATAAATACTGCTTCCAAAGTTACATATCGCCGTTATCTATCTATCACTACGAAGTTCGTTATACTAGACAACTGATACAAATACATATATACTTTTTTTTTGTAAATACATACATATTATAGAAAACACCCAAACTCCGAAACAAATATTTGTAGATCATACAAACATTTGGTCCGACCCGGGAATCGAACCCGAGACCTCATGATCAGCAGTCGCACACGCCGACCGCGAGACGAACGAGGCAGTCAATATCGTAATGTGATGACGGTGTAGTTTGTAAATTTTGCTGATACAAGAAAAGAAGACTCACGCCCCAACTTCTATTGTTTTGTATGTTTGTATATTGTAAATAAGTTGTAGTGTCGTGTTTCAAATTTAATGTTATGATTGTTAGTACCATAGGGCAGGTTCATAATTGTAAATAGTAATGTTGGGGTCTCTCGTCGTTGACGGTACCCCGGTAGTTGATAGTTGTATTAGGTAAAAGTTCACACTAAACCAGTATTAAGCTTTGCAAGATTTAATTTATCTATATTTAATAAAAGTTAAGCTAGGGTTAATAATCTGAGCCGTACGTTATGTTGAATATTGATACTAGCACGCGTGACGGAGTTGTTGTTACGACTGAATAAAATACTTAAGTACTACTATTTAAAAGTAAACCAAAAAAACTGTATGAGCATTATTGGCTCGTACAAGTTAATATAGGATAAAGGCTGTCTGAATTTACTTTCGTTTTTTTTTTGTTTGTGGGGAGTTATATTCCTACGTCATAAATGGTTATATCAATAGAATTTATATTATAGATAAAACCAACCAGCTAGGTCATCAGCTTACAGATGTGAGATGTTATTGATCACGTAGTATTAAGACACGACTTATCTCGTCGAGAATAAGACGTGATTATATGCATTGTACAGAGAGATTTTAGTATATATAATGTAGCTGTAAATTATTATAAGGAGCCATACGTTACCATGTAACATTAGAGTATTATAGAGCCGTGGCTCCTGCATAATAAATACTGCTCACATTCGTTTATCGCCGTTGTTATTCTACGTACCAATAAGTTTGCTATAGTTTGTGGTTTATACAGTAAAGAAGTTTGTAGTGTCGTGTTTCATGTTTAATGTTATGAGTGTTATAGCCATATATGGCGAAGCCATCGTATTATAATAGTTTAGAACTGTACGCGGCCACGTGCTACATTAATTGTTTTACTCAGTTAACCTACGTGCCGTCAAACAACAGTTAATATTGTAAATTATTAAATAAGGAAGCATAAATAATATATTGTCAATTTAGCAATTTAAGTAAACAGTAGTTCCTAGTTACCCCCACCTAAACCTGTCCATATTACATACGTAAATATTATTGTATATAAACTTTAGTTTAAGTTAAATTGGGAGAGTCATTATTAAATATTACAATCAACGTGTCGTCTAATTGTCTCCCTGGGTAAACACGCAATAATTGGTGACCCCGACGTGATCTATTGGTTTCTAGTGCTGATATAATACCGGGACGACCGGAACCCTATTAGGTGTTCAGCAGTGAATCTAGAGAACAATAGCATTACGAAATTATCACATCCCAAAAATGGCTCCAACAACAACTCCTTCAAGAGGCAACACTGGGTGCGAATCAGTTGCTGCTATCACGGTCACAGACAAACTACCGCAATTTTGGACAGACTCCCCACGTTTATGGTTCGCCCAGTTTGAAGCAATAATAGCACCACAAAAACAGGGCGAAGATTACAAATATAACATGGTAATATCCAAACTACCAAAAGAGGTCGTCCATCAAGTTAGTGACATTTTAACTAACCCGCCCAGCGAAAATAAGTACTCCACCATCAAGGAACGTCTAATAAACTGCTACGAAGAGAGCGAACACCGACGTTTCCACAGACTACTATCAGAAATGGACCTTGGAGACCAGAAGCCTTCCCAGTTTTGGAGAAAAATGAAGGAAGCTGGATGTGGAAAAATAAACGACGACACTATTCGCCTGCTGTGGCTAAGGCAACTCCCTGCGTCGCTAACAGCGATATTATCAGTTACAAACAATATATCGTTAGAAAACTTGAGCGAGTTAGCCGATAAAATATACGAAAACTTGACCTACAACAAGAAAAATACTCAAGAGACAGCGGTTGACATTAACCTAGTTACAAACATATCGTCATACAAAGTCACAATTCGGAGAATTCATGCCAACGGGAAGATTTTCCCATCTGCATATTGATTTAGTAGGACCTCTACCCACTTCTCAAAACAAACGATACATAATCACAATGATAGATCGTTGTACTTCATGGCCAGAGGCATTCCCCATAGCTGATATAACTGCAGAAACCGTAGCCAGAACGGTATACAAAGGCTGGATAGCCCGATTCGGATGCCCTGAATACATTACCACAGACCAGGGACGCCAATTTGAATCTAAAATATTCAAAAATTTAGCAAACTTAATGGGAGTTAAAAAAATTCGAACCACCCCATATCATCCACAGTCAAATGCTAAAGTAGAACGATTGCACAGAACATTAAAAACTGCATTGATAGCAAGAGGAAACACAATTAATTGGGCAAAAGAGTTAGCTACCGTTTTATTTGGCATAGTACGAGTTTACGGCAAGACACAGGATTCTCGGCAGCTGAACTAGTATACGGTTCAACAATTAGACTGCCTGGAGCATTTTTCGAGACACAAAATAACTCAACGTACGCAGATTTTGTCAGAGAAATTAAGGATAACTTAGAACACATGATTGCGTGTCCACAAAGACAAAGCAAGAACGACAAGATATTCATACACCCACAGTTAGCGGAATGTAGGCACGTTTTCTTACGTTGTGACCGACTACGGCCAAGCCTCACACCACCGTACGAGGGACCTTATCTTGTCATCAGTCGAAATGATAAGATCTTCACGATCTTGATAAACGGACAACAAAAAAGTGTAGCTATCGATAGACTTAAACCAGCATTTATTTTAAACAATAGCAAGTTAAGCGAACGAACAATCGGAGACAAGATAACAGAATCTTCACAAGCAGATAAGCAAACAGAAACAAGGACACGTTCTGGTAGAGTCTCCCACCAGACGGTTAGATTCCAATTATAATATATAAACTAGAATTATACAACTATATGCATTCACCTAGCCAGCGTCGAAACAACACAAACATGGGATCAAACGCGAGCCACGAAAAGGAACAAGTCAACATGGTGCAGAACAATGCACCAAAACCAGAAGACTTGTTAAATCTGCACTCCCAAGTGGTCACGGAAGTGCAAGGAATTCGAAGCTGGTTATATGTCATGGCGATAGCAGGGATCATCATATGTGGTATCGCTACATTTGTCATCGTTTGCAAATCCGTAGCCAAGAAAATCGAGAAGAGGCTTACGACTATAATTAGAGATGCAAACGTGGTTTAAAGTCACACCATATTTTTTTACAAGGTATAATGATATTTTTTCTCTTCAGAGGGGGAATATCTATGGCGAAGCCATAGTATTATAATAGTTTAGAACTGTACGCGGCCACGTGCTACATTAATTGTTTTACTCAGTTAACCTACGAGCCGTCAAACAACAGTTAATATTGTAAATTATTAAATAAGGAAGCATAAATAATATATTGTCAATTTAGCAATTTAAGTAAACAGTAGTTCCTAGTTACCCCCACCTAAACCTGTCCATATTACATACGTAAATATTATTGTATATAAACTTTAGTTTAAGTTAAATTGGGAGAGTCGTTATTAAATATTACAATCAATGTGTCGTCTAATTGTCTCCCTGGGTAAACACGCAATACCATAGGTCAGGGTCATAATTGTAAATAGTCAATATGGGATAAAGGTTGTCTGAATTTACTATCGTAAATTTTTGTTTGTAGGGAGTTATATTCCTGCGTCATATATTGTTAAATTTATAGAATTTATACATAGTTAAGCCTGACCAGCTATATCAGCAAATTTCAGATATGAGTATACTATCGAGCACGTAGTATTAAGTCACGACGTATCGCGTCGAGAATAGGACGTGATTATATGTATTGTACCGATGGAGTTTAGAATATATAATGTAGATGTAAGTTGGTATAACAAGCAAAACGTTACTATGTAATATCGGAGTATTAAGGAGCGGGAGCTCCTGCACAATAAACATTATCCCATCGTTGCCCATCGCCGTGGTTATTCTTATTACCTACAAGTTCGCTATAGAAATCTTCACTAATCGCTACACTGAACGCGCTTGACTTTGAGAGCGACGTTGTGTGTGAAAGTGTGAATAATAAACTCACACTAAGGCCTCTGATCGTCTCTTAACTCAAGATTGAAAAAACTAAGGGACCGATTTGAATAACATTTTGGTTTCCAAAAAAAATATACTGTTTAAGTCAGGAATTAACAATTGTTTTTTTTTTTATTTTGGGCTTAATACAAAAAACTAATTCTTACAATCTTACTTCATATTTATTGTATAGATCTAAAGTTACTAAAACCTAATTCATTGTAAATCAAATTCGATCTATTTTTGTTTTGTCTTCATACTTATTATATACTAGAGATCGCCTGGTCGTTTTTAGTATATAAACTACCATTGTATAAACTTTGGAACCAAGATGGATCAAAATATATACTTTTACTTATAATACGTATTTGAGAGAAATAGATCGAAAATGCAATTCAATAATTTAATGTTAACTAAATATTAGGATATGTATCAGTTTAAACAACTTGTTCTGTGTTGTAACGTAACGTAGATTCTGTGTCGCTCTCGCGGGCACAGAATCTACGTTACGTTACAAACGTGATATTCGTGACGGAATATCAAAAGGTGATTAAATTAGCTTTTATAATATGTACTTATTATCTTTCAGAATTCGGAATTTAATAACAAGCTGTTTTCTCAATCAGCTGTTATCATACCTCCGGCACTACAAATTTATTCGAGATCTTAAACACCAAAATCGAAAAATAGTATGTCTATCTTTTTGGACATAATAGTTCTAAAAACTAAGTGAAGTACTAACCTATAATTAAAAAATAATGGCCGGATTCATAATCTCGATAAAACATAAATGAGATCTCGTTTAAAATTGTACGTTTTCATCAGCACTACGGTTGAGCCTGTGTTTATTATGTTAAAACCAATAAATGTAAAGACCGTTATCGTATTTATCGGAGAAAATCTAATAACTACTAAATAAAATAAATTAATCATAAATAAAAATCAATCAATTATAAATAAAAATAGAAGAGTTTCAAATGATTACGTTTTGACAGGCTTGATACTACAAAAGAGATTATATGAAATATCCCACAACCAAAGTAGCTGAGGAGTATTTCATATATATACAATATTCATACAGATACATATGTACTAAAAACATTGTTTCTGTGACCACTTTGCCAGATATGTTCGTCCAGTATCAACTCAGAACCATTAATTACATCCTGAACAACATTTTATACATACTATCATGAAAATATAAATCTGGATGAATTATATATTATGCATAGTGTACTGTGACGTAGAGCAGTCATAGACCTAATTACTCCTTACCTGCCAATAAAATGTACAATACATAACCTCTTTGCTAACTTTTACAAGACCAAGGAAAGTATAAACTACTGACACATGTTTCCACAAGATGTCAGTATCGATTCCTTTCTTTGCAAATTAAATTGTATAATCAAATCATTAACCGTTCCTTTTTGCCACAGTCCCTTAATATTCTTGAGCTACTATTCTGTCACAACTATTTTCATCAGCTCACGGTACAACAGTCAAACTGTCGAAGAACTGGGTGACCGCTTGTTGCCTTGCGGACAGTCCCGTCAGATGATATCTGTTGGGTTCATTGATGTCCTCGAACACGATTTCCTTGTCATTGGCGACAGACCAGAGCGGATCAGCCACGTCGCAGATTGGTTTACTGTAATTATAAAGAACACAATTCACTAAGTTATCGAAATTTAAATGAAAAATATTTCTACAAAATCTCAACTAGAATTAGTATTAATAAAATAAAAATAACAACCTGACAGAGAGAGCCTGTACCATTTCAGTCTGAATGCTTTTAATTACAGACTAGTAAATGAAATCATTTAATATATATATATATTACAACAACAATTAACAAATATATTGCTCATCGCATGATTTGTTGGTCCTGGATGAGAGTTTAATCCACTATCTCGAAACTGGAGCCGTAACCAATAAAACCACATAGTCGACAAATGAAACCCATGAAGTGAAGTTACTGGTGTTGCCAATCAAAAGCGAGGTTCTCGGCAATTTTTATACTATTCTACATAGCAGTACCTGGTAAAGTATGAAATGAAATAATTACCTGCAAGTCATGAAGTTGACGATGAATTTTGTCATAAAGTTTTTCATGCTGTCGCTATCACTGTCTGCTGGCCTGCGGATATCTACCATAGAGTTTGTTTTAAACACATACGTCATATCTTCAATATGTGCAGCTCCATTATACTTCTGCCCTTCTGTTTTCATAACACTAGAATCGTTATTATACGAAAACTTGTATGCATATACGGGAGGACCATTCGTTTTTCCGTATTCTTCTACAACCTTCAAAAGGGGGTATTCGAAGAAACTTTCGGTACAAGATTGCAGGAACCCTTCTAAAGTAATTGCTCCATGATAATATCTGTCATTTATTTTCTTAACAACATTAGGTATCGCATTGGTTGGCACGGTAAATAAATATTTAGGCGGAATTATAATTGTTGGATTTTGTCCAGTTTTTCCAACGAAATCGAACTGTTCGAGACGCTTGCGGAAAGTTTCGCACTCAGCATTTGTGTATCCAACTAAAAGTGGAATGTCTTTGCCACGACCTTTGGCTATCAAATTTTCTGGATAATCATCCAGTACGGGTGTCACTCCAGGGAAGGACGTTTCAACATTAGGAACGAATGTGGTTAAACCGAATTGATCTAGGAGAACTTTGTTGGCGTCGACTAGTTTATGGACAGGCATTTGTATAAGCTCTTGGTAGACGTCATCAGCGTTCTTAGATGTGATTCCCAAAATTTTAAATAACTGCTCACTTATAAACTTCGCGAACAAAGGCGATGGACTGTAAAAAGAACTTGTAGCTGTTCCACTCATCAGTATCGCTCTGGAATTTATTGAAATGTAAAATTTAGTCACTTCAGTTACATATTAAATTCACAATTAAAATAGCCTATTTTAATTGTAATAATAAGTATACAAGAATTATTATAATAGTTTTAAATCGTACCTTTTAAAGAGACCTTCAGCGGCCTTGGATAAAGTCAGCAAGTGTGCAGCGATAGCGCCTGCGCTTTGTCCACCGAGGGTGACATTGTCTGGGTCTCCACCAAAGCTTCCTGCGTTTCTCTGCACCCATTTCAGAAGTGTTATCATATCATGAAGACCGGCATTGCCAGGAACTTGGGTTGTGTTAAGAGACAGAAAACCAAATACGTTCAACCTGTAAAAGTTAAGATGTAGATTTGTATTCGTCTCAAAAACTAATGATAAAACTGTTAAAAACGAGTTAATGCTTATATACGACCTGGAACAATATTTTTTATAACTAAAACTTCTGTTCATATTTCTTTATGATATTACGAATTATACCTTAGCTCTATTTTTACATGACTATAATACTTTGAATCCAGTGTGTGAATCAAGTTAATCTGTGGTCACAATCAATGCAAGTTGATCGATATTTCAGTCAATTCGAGTGAGTGAGAGTGAGGCCCATACCCCAACCCCTGCCCACATCCCTTTCCCCATCCCCCAAAGGTCGGCAACGCACTTGTGACACCTCTGGTGTTGCGGATGTCTATTGGCGGTGGTAATCGCTTACCATAAAGTGATACGTCTGCTCGTTTGCCACTTATATCATAAAAAAACTACACATACATTATCTACTAAATCTAAATTTGCTTACTCTATATTTATTAAATTATGTAAATAAAAAAGACTTGAACGACAAACATTGTTATAAAACGAAGGTTTTGGAAATATTCTAATCTCCTGAGAGTATATTTTTGTAGTAATTTAGATCATTTTTATTTGTACTTGAACTATCTTACCTGTAGTTGAAGGTGATAACAATAACATTCTTGCTGACGAGATATTCGGGGCCGTACAAATCAGAATCACCAGATCCAAACGCGAATCCTCCTCCATGAATGAATACCAAGATAGGCAAACCTCTTGACGGTATAACTTCTGCACTTTCATCAGCTGCCTCCCTTGGTGGCTCCAAGTCTTTTACTGGTGGCTCACAACGGTCAGTCGTTGGTAAAGCATTAATAGGAACGTGAATATTGGCGTAAAGACAGTCCTCGTTCATCCCATGGGGCTGCATGAACCTTCCATATAATACATCTGTTTGATAGCATATCGGGCCCTCAGTTGTCGCATAGCGTGTATCCCAAGTATCTAAAGGCTCTGATTCCTGAAAATAAAGAAAACAGTATTTGAGATTTTTGAAAAGAATTCGATAATCGTTTTTTACTAGAATAAAAAAGCAATGATTGAATGTTTTACCATAAACCGCAGATCTTTTGTTGGAGGTTTTGCATAAGGTACTCCTCTGAAACTTGCGTACGCAACGTTATCACCAGCTTGCCTCAGGAGTCCACAGACAGGTCCTGTAGTGGTGCACATTCGAACTTTACACGAGTCTGAACGCGCGTACGTATGACCTGTAAACATTTGTAAACGTTAAATTTATAAATTGTGTATTTACGTACATGTATTTCTTTAATTAGTTCTACGGTTTATAGAACTTCAATTAATTTGATTTTCTGTGATGGCTTCGCAACATCTGCGCTGTGACAATCAGTCAAACGTTTTCTTTTAATTTACTCAAGGTCAAAACATTCTTCCTAGGAAGAGGCCTATGTTATTATTATGCTATATTACAAAAGTCATGTTCAACCTAACCTTTAAGGCTGGCAAATGAAGTATTTTGTTCTTTCACTACTATATAATAGAAAACAGGGATGAGAGAGGTCTATGCCCAGCAGTGGACTACAATAGGCTGATGATGATGAAATAATAATAAAGTAACTTCAGAACTGAACATTGACACAGGATAACATAACAAATGATTTGAAGCGATTCTGCAAAAGAACACATAACTCGTTGGTAAAGTATGCAGAAGATGCGCATCTTAAGTCCAGCAGTGAATGTCTAAATTATGATAAATTATAAGAAGTGGCCCGAAAAAGAGGAGCTTTTATTATAAAAAAGTTTAAAAATATATTAATGTCCAGAGCGGGCAGAGCTGTCGCAAAGTAGTAGCAACAAACTACCCCAGTATTACAAATACAGAGTGGTTTGTTTAAATTTATTATAACTAATTTTTAAACTTAACATAATGTTGCAATGAACTCTTAGCCAATAATAAAGTTTCTCGACAAGTAAAACGCACTATTTCAAATTTATACATATTATTATGTAAACATATTGGGCAGAGATTTTTTTCTAAGACTCAGAAGTAATATTCTATCTATTATCATTTGTTTTTAAAAACACTTTTTACAAGTAAATTGCAAAAGTCATTGGACTGGTAACATTTCATGAATTTTAATTACATGATGATGATGTTCTCCTAGCCGATTGGAGCCACGGCGGCCAATCATCAACTTTGTAATTAAGTATTTCTATAATCAGAAAAATTCAATAACACTTTTGGCCCGACCCGGGATTCGAAACCGAACTCTTGACCGGCAGTCGCATACACCAACCGTTAGACCAACGAGGCAGTTGAATTACATAATCTCTAGCTAAATGCCAAATAATTGGGCAGATTACAAGATAAAGATACATTAAAAAGAAACTTTTAAGAGTGACAAATACTCGATGTAGCCAAAATTATAATCTTTATAGCAGCTAGATAAGCGAGCGGCGATGTTGAATTATAAATGTAAACACAACATTTTCCTGCTCTTACACGTGTCATCATTTATTTGAATGTTGAATGATATTATGTAATCTTTAGAATATGTTTGGGGGCCTTCGAAACTATTCAAGGTAACCGTGCTAGAGACATGGTTCGACACGTATGGGTCGGCTCGACCGAAGTCATTACGCCAGATTTCTTTAAAGACTACAGTGGACAGTGGGAGTGGGGTAATTGTTTTAATGTGTTTTTTTGACATATATGGGCCTGCCCAAGTGACTACTCTCCTGATGAAAAGCATGAGTAGAATCCAAGAAAAGTGGTCACCATATTCATTGCGCTTACAGATAATGCAAGAATGTAGCATGGTGACCCACATTATGACGGCCTATTGAAATGCTTCTGCATCATTAGGCCAAGCTTGGCAAATTTTTAAGTTTTGGCAAAATTTCACGGGTCTGCTATTTAATCACCAAATCAATCATCATTGTTGCCAGATAATGTAATTTTATCCCGAAAAAGCGATTGAAACAATTGTCCATCGTTGTCTTTTATTGATGCGTCTGCACTACATTAATGCTCTGTTTATTTATTGATGTTCATCATTAGGTCATAAATATGATGATTTATTGCTTGCTTTGATATATTGCTTGGTCATAAATCTTTTTCTATAATGATATATAATTTAATATCATAAAATGTTTATGTGAAATTTAGTTAATTTTATGCCAGCACGTGTTGTGTATGTGTATGTGTAGTGTATGATAAAACCTCGAATAACCGATACTTTTTGTCTATAAGAAATAACTGAAGTCGTCGTTATTATTTTGAGTAAATCCAGAGAATCTAGTTGTATATGATAGACGGCAAGTTATTTTACCTAGTATTTCTGTACAAAGTAGACTGAGATGAGCAGCAGGTAAATGGCAGAGTAGGTAGGACAGGTTTATTTGTGGCGCGCTTCTACTTTTTACTAACCGACTTCAAAAAAAAGGAGGAGGTTTCTCAATTCGAACGTATATGTATATTTATGTGTTTTCGCGGATAACTTCGTCGTTTATAAACCGATTTTGATGATTCTTTTTTTAATGGCAAGGAGATACCCCAACGGTGGTACCATGATAAGGACACTAAGATCTGATGATGGCATCCAAGAGAAATCAAGTCAAACCTTGAAGTCGGTTTTATTTTTGTTAAAATTTTACTTGTTTCATTTTAGATTATTTTACGTTTCTCTAGTTACGTGTCTTAAACTTAGCGCTGCGGATCAACACGGGTTTTCTTTAGTTTCATTTAAAAAGAAGCGGTTCATTAATTTACATATGTATACTCTATAATATATTTAAATATTAGATAGGTAAATAAAACTGAATCCGGGTTCCGACAAATTTCTTGTACGGCTGGTTCGATTTTCACGGGACTTTCACTGGCAGATTACCGACCTAAGAACTTTATTTTAGACTAGCTTAGCCTTGCGATTTTACCCGCGGTTGTTGTGAAGGTAAAACAACAAACGCGGGTAAAATCGCGAGGTGTAGCTAGTAAAACGTAAATAAACACGCAAATGTGCTAACTGTCAAAATATATCTTTCGATATCAATATTTGGGGCCACATTAATGAAATTACATTATTATAATATAAATATGTTATGCAAATCAATCAAATGATGTCAGATAGATTAACGAGACGGAATTCGGGGATGTTTTGGATCTAAACACCTGCCATAATTGTGTTGTAAGTCCTTGACGCTAACACACATTGGGATGTTATGAATTGATATGATTTATATTTAATTTATAGTTAAATTATTTTGCCCTGTTGTATAATCGAGGCCACGATATGACGTAACACATATTATTAATAATTTATAACACTATATTTTATTAAAAAATATAAACATATTCAATGATGCCTCTTTAATGATGAATGGTAATAAAATAGATAATTTTCTTGACGTATCAAATAATAAAAATGTAAATCGGATCAAAATGACGGAGGTCTAATTTAACAAACAAATGAAAGAAGTATCCTTTATAGTATTGCTGTTTATTTCGACGCTTGATTTCAATTAAATGTGTAATTAAACAGATAATTAATTGAAGTTGAACTACAAATTCAAAATCATTTATTCAATTAAATCACCAAGTGACACTTATAAACGTTAAATTGAAGCTACAGTTAAAAAAGTTCCATTATATACAAACTCCCATAAACTATGCATTCAGATAATTATATGCAAAATTCGTGCATGAGGAAAAATTAAATTGCAAGAATTTCTGTGCATCACGTAGAGGAACTCGTAGCGTGTGCTACGGAGTGCTACGACCTACTTTGAGCTAGCACATATGAATAGAGCTATACGCATGTTTGTTATTCCCAAAATCAAAACGATACGAGTGCAATTTTGGTTTTGAATACATATTTGTTTTGTTGGTATCTTTAGCTACTTACGTTTTGCTGTTTACTATCCTACTTAATATTATAAATGCGAAAGTTTGTAAGGATGTGTGCATGTGTATTTGTTACTCTTTCACGAAAAAACTACTAAACAGATTAATATAAAACTTTACAGTAATAACGCATATATATCAAAATAACACAGGCTCCCATTTGCCGCGATAAGCGACATATACGCGGGCGGAGCCACCGTCAACAAGCATTCATACATGTTTTTAATATCATATGATATTCTGCTGCTAATGATTATCCTATAATGATTATCCTACCAACTCTTATGATATTTTTTTGTTTTCGTCAAAGTATTCCTTCTACTACGGTGTAGTAAATTTTTTAATGATCCCGATATGAATAGTGCATTTATAGATCACTGTGACGAAACTAGATTTTTTTCTGTTATATAACTTTTTAACACGCTTTTAATTAGCTTTACTTGTTTGTTTGTAACACCTAATTAATAAACGATTGTCGACTTGTTCATTCGGTATAGGTAGACTTTCTCCGAATGTTCTGTTACCACGGTAACAATATATGCACATAAGTTTTAACAACAACATGATTAATGTTCATAAACAACTGCAAACTGTGACCGGTGGAAAAGTGCAATGCCTAGTCAAAACACATATCTGGTTTATCTGTCACTCATTGTAGACGGTGTGACGTCACTGTGTCACCGGTACATATGTTTGTTTTAACCGACCCTTTTGGACTTGATTTAGACCCCCTTGAAACGGTCAGATTTAATTTAAATGTCAACCATGAATGTCCAAGTCTTATCGATATCCAAGTCTTAGCAATACAATAAATAATGTTTTAAAAAAATACGCTTTTTTTAAATTAACCAAACTAAAAAGTACAAGATAATTTTCTAAATAATTCAAATTAAAGATAATGAAACATTAAAGAAAATAGTTTATTGTAAAAAAGCGTGGGCATTATCGAAATATTTTTAAGCACCCCACGCTTTTTTACATTAAAATAATTTCTTTTATTTGTCACTCGTTCCTAAATTTGAATTATTAAGGTAATAATTTTCTACTTTTTAGTTTGGTTTACTTAAAAGAGCGTATTTTTTAGTTTTTTTAACTATGACGGAGAGTTTATAATTTGGTTAAGAAAGAAAAACCTAAACGCGATGTTATATATTTACTTTTCATCAATGATAAAGTAGCTGTACTGTTTTTTTAAAGCAAAGAACATCTGTAAAAGTTGTACGCTTTTCTGACTGTTGGTTGGTATGAAATGCTTATTAGATTGCTACGTTTCTTCGCTCGCTTAATCGGTCGAGTCTTGTATTTATTTGTATAAATTATGTAGACTGCCAAGTTATAAAGACATATTTAAAATACATCACAGTCAAATTAGCAACACTTATCTCAATCATTGAAACAACCCACAATAATATTATCTTGCAATCATAAATAGCGACATCACCGATATTAATACACAATCAAATTAAACGGGTCACTAGTGCCATCTTCATTTTTAACATAAACAAACATACATAAATGTCTTATCAACTCTCGAAAAAATGCACCCGCAATCGGTTCCACGTGTAGCGATAAGTTTATGATTTATTTCGTTATCACTAAGGATGTGCGCCCGCGCCGGTGACACAGTGACGTCACACCGTCTACAATGAGTGACAGATAAATAAGATTTGTGTTTTGATTAGGCATTGCAATTTTCTACCGGTCAGAGTTCGTATTTGTTTATGAACATTAATCATGTTGTTGTTAAAACTTATGTGCATATATTGTTACCGTGGTAACTGAACATTCGGAGAAAGTGTACCTATACCGAATGAACAAGTCGACAATCGTTTATTAATTAGGTGTTAATGCTTGTAGTACAATTAATCAATTAAGTGCTACGAATTCATAATTAAATTAATTGAGTATTGTACAATTAAGTTTATAATTTAGTTAATTAAATTAATTGGATTATAAGGCAGTGTATAGGATGTGTGAAGTTATTATTACTGAACTTAATAACATGTACAATTGTGGTAGTAATTATAGGAATCGTACACCAATTAATCGCGTTACTTCAAATTGTCACAATTATATGTAAAGGCGAAAGTTTGTGAGTTCAAAATGTATGAGTGTATGTTTGTTACCTTTTCACGCAAAAACTACTGAACGGATTTTGATGAAACTTTACAGTAATATAACTTATACACCAGAAAAATACAAAGGTTACTTTTTGCCACAATAACCGACATACAACAACTAGTTTGTATGTATGTCACACAACGCCATAGTTTAAAAGTTAAAATACGTAATTACGTCTGAGTAAAAGTTTCTTCAAACTTTGATATATATTATTTAATTATTGAGATCTTGAGCCTTTTTCCGATATAATAATAATTATAATTGTAGTAACACCTATACACATGACATGATTTATAAAAAGAATACACTAAGACAAAAAAAAAATATGAAATTGTTTCCTTATAACCAGATAATTTGAAAAATAATTTCACAAAAAATTTTGGTAAAATGAAAATTAATACACGAACTGATATTCTTAAATAATAAAAAAAATATCACTTGAGATTAGTGTAGACTCACCGGCGCGTACTCCGGCGAGAGCCAGCACCAAGCACACAAAGATATGTCCCGTCATGTCTGTAGCGCACCACTCACTGATCGTACTGGCTGCCTAGTGCCTGTCCCCGCGTACATATATACGAACCGATCTCGACAACCGCATGCGTAATCGGGATCCAACGCAACCTCATTCATTTCTATATAATATATAACAGGCGATATAATAAATCTATTTCACTATTTATAAAATGTCTATCAACAGGATCATGACTTAGGATTAATTAGTTGTAGGTTTTAGTTAATAACTTAACACATCTCACACGGGAGACTGCTAGTAAATATATATACTAAAATAATAACATTTTCAATACAAATTATAAATGGATTAATTTTATTTTAATTACTAGCTGAACCCCGCGGTGTTACCCGCGGTTATTGTTAAAAAGTTACTCCTACTCCTCCTAAGTTACTCCCTGGATCATCAGCTACCTTCCAGTGAAAGTCCCGTCAAAATCCGTCCAGCCGTTCCAGAGATTACCCGGAACAAACAGACAGACAGACAACATTTTTAAGCTACATTTTTGGTATATGTACCGTGTATACATACATATGCATTTAGCAAAAAGCGGTTATTTTAATATTACAAACAGACACTCCAATTTTATTTATTTTTATAGATTTGTCCCAGCTAGGAATTAAACTTACGAGTTAAGGCTTAGCAATCAGGACTAAAAGACCTAACAGGACAAACAAATTTAATTCAAATTAATCTGAAAATTAGTATTAAAATGAAAAAGCTTTTCAATAGTGTACTTCTCACATTTTCATATTATCTTTCACTAGTGAACACATACATAGTAAAAACTAAAGTCAACTCAACGGATTTTAATGCAATTTTTAGTAATATATAGGGTTATTCAAGAGGAAGGTTTTAGTTTACGTTAATAAAAAGAAAAAAACTAGATTTTCTTTAAAATATCTATATCTTTTTTAATAACTTTATATTTTAAATATTTTTCGGGTCGCTAGTTATAAATAAATGACTGAGTAGTAGTTGTTGCTGTGAAGTGTATTTTTTACTAAATATTTAAATTTCACTAAATAATAATTATTAATTGATAATTATTTTTAACCAAATTTTGTTCGCGGCAAACCCTGTTCTAGCGTCATTGTGTCTCATTTTCCTTATTAGTGGACAGTTGCAAACAAATATTTTGCTAGCCAAACATACATTTGGTCCGACCCGAGAATCGAACCCGGGACCTCAAGCACATTAGTCGCATACACTACCATTGCGCCACCAAAGCACTCGAAATTTAGTTTATTCGATCTCAATTATGATCATATTTTTGAACTCTAATAAGTAGTGTAAATAACACACAATAAAATGTAACAAATTGTAAAAATAAAATAAAGCTGAATATTCAAGGCACGTGTACTTTTTTGCGAGTTGCTCAATCTTGTTAATGGCGATAGTTAGACAGTCAAAATGTTCACCGACGTATCTATACAAATAAATAAAATTGGAGTGTCTGTTTGTAATATTAAAATAACCGCTTTTTACTAAATGTATATATATGTATACACGGTACATATACCGAAAGTGTAGTTGAAAAATTTTTTGTCTGTCTGTCTGTCTGTCTGTTTGTTCCGGGTAATCTCTGGAACGGCTGGGCGGATTTTGACGGGACTTTCACTGGCAGATAGCTGATGATCCGAGGAGTAACTTAGGCTACTTTTTTTAGACTAACTTTGTCCCGCGGCGATACTCGCGGTACAACAATAACCGCGGGTAACACAAATAATATTCAATTGTTATAATACCTTCAAAGTTCTTTCACGAGTTTCCCAAAATATATGTTGTTACAATCTTATACGATGGTACAGGCCTGGGTCCTGTGGTCGGGCGCAAGCTTTCGTTTTGTCTATGTTTAGACCTAATGGGAAACCTTGAGTACAGACAAAAATGGATATGGTCTAATTAACGCCATATCCATATGTCTGTCAATCCCTCTTATAGATTATTATTAGTAGCTGACCCGGCGAACTTCGTAACTCGTCGAACTCAGCTTCACACAGGCAGTCGCGGACAGAAAAATTGACTTTTCCCATTATCTTTTGATTTTTCTTGTAACACCTTATCTTTACAATAACGAACATAAAAAGAATTATTTCATTTGGTGCAGCCGATCGGAATTTAGGCGCTTACATACATTTCGGCGATTCATTTTAATTCACATAGAAACAACAAGAAAGTTATCGTGTTACTTTTCTATATAAATTAATAACGCTGACAAAGTAGCAATATATAAAAAAAAAATTACTCACCCTGACGGAAATATATTTTAGGAGGAGTATATATTTTTCAACCGACTTCAAAAAAAGGAGGAAGTTCTCAATTGGACCGTATAAATATTTCTTTTTTGTGTGTTCGCGGATAACTTCGTCGTTTATGAATTGTTTTTGATGATTCTTTTTTTAATGGGGAGGAGATATCCCACTGGTGGTACCATGATAAGGACACTAAGGTATAAGGAGATTAAGATACAAGTTTTAAAAATATTTGAAATATAAATTTCAGCTTAGCTTCTTGTTACATTTAACTAATCTCTCTGCTATACCTACAATGAAACCTACCAAAATGGGACACTTTTTATTAATTTTACTTTGGACCTGTCACAGAATGTAGAATATTGGTAATTGTGGAAATTAGACTCCCTCCGAAAAGGCTAATCACACTAATATTATAAAGGTGAAAGTTTGTTAGTGTGTATGTTTGTTACTCCTTCACGCAAAAACTACTGTACGGATTTGGTGAAACTTTACAGTAATATAGTTTATACATGAAAATAAAACATAGGCTACTATTTGCCGCGATAACCGACAAAACACGGGCGGAGCACGAAAATTAAGTCCACGTGCAACCTTTAAGTCCCACGGTAAGTCCACAAGGCAGAATGTATATGAACTATAATATATAATCGTATGGCAGATAGTAGTAAGTAGGTAAAAAATAACAAAAACATGACTCGTAACTTAACACAAAAACGTGTGATTTTTTTTTTTTTATTATACGCCTTATTCTGTTTTTTATCTCACTTATTATTATCACGGTCATGTTAATGTATGTATATTTCTTTGACACACTCAGTAGTCTAAAACACAATCTAACACGAAGGTATAACTTAATTACGGGAATGAGTAGAGAATGGTAGCAGTTTAAAGTAGGTGAAGCAATACTGATTTCTATTAAAACTGGAACGGTTCCAACTTGGAAAGTACCGTGCATAAAGAACCGTGGTCTAGCCTAGTTGCTAGGGTAGTTTTACATTGTAGTTTTGTTGTGCTAAGTTGTCCTACTAGGAGTTATATCGGGGAGAGCCATGCTTAACAGAATCCTCACGGCCTCGCAGGGAGCTCGTGATTCTCTCGTTTATTTCAGTTAGTGAACGAAGAAGAGCTCAAATAGCAGCAGCGCATTTGTGACCTCTGAATTTTGAATTTGCCCATAGGCGGCGTTTTCACTTATCGTTGCAGAAGCAAGTTTAACTTGCTTCTCTCTCTGCGTTTCACTTGCATTTAACTTCTCTTAACCTAACTAACTTACTTAAATAATACTAAAAGCTCCTTCACACTCTAGCGTTTGCGAAGCTTAGACGATTGATGGGCGTACGCGCAAAATAAATATTCAGGCTGCATTTCAGGTTTTAACGCCGGGCTGGCAAGTACTCAAGCCTATCTTAATATTGTAAATCGTTTTGTATTTTTTCTTGAAACAGTTCTTCTCTCTCAATAACATCAATATTTTGTGTTGAGAGAAAAGTCTAGTTACGGCCATTTTGTTAACTTTTTGCTGCCTCAGACGTCATGATGATTGATATATCATCACCATATGATTTGAAAAGACATTTTTATTTGTTAATAAACTTTTGTAATAATTAATTATATTTTTGATTTAACCAATAAAATGCAGTTTATTTTTATGAGGTAGGCACGACAAACGAGCAGACGTATCACCTGATTGTAAGTGATTACCTCCGCCCATGAACACCCGCAACACCAGAGGCGTCACAAGTGCGTTGCCAGCCTTTGGGGGATGGGGAGGGGAATGGGGGGAGGGGTTGGGGTATGGGCCTCCGCTATCCTCACTCACTTGGTGAAACACAGCGCAAACGCTATTTCTCACCGGTTTTCTGTGAGGCAGGTGCAGAGAAAACGCACAGCACCAGGCCTGCAACACCACTATTCTGTAGACAGCCTTACTATGCTCTTACAATGCTCTATGCGCTATACGAGTGACACGTTTAGCTAATAATAACTTAAGGCACAAGACTATATGACCGGTTTCTTGTTAATTTGTTTTTATTTCATAGAAAGTAATTTCCATTAATTTTTTATCTACTTAAATTGTCACAATAGTCCGAGAGCTGGCACGAATTTTAGGGTAGGTATTTGAGGCAAGCTGAAAACTTGTCAGATACCTCTCCTATTATATCCCAACTCGGGATTGCAGACCTGGCTGGTGAGTAGCGGGGTTAAATCAACCCCTACATTTTTAAAAATATTTTTTTTTTGTCCCCAAAAATATATTTGAGGCAATACGCAATTTATATATGTTGCAGTGTAATGCTTTATAAATACGAAAAAAAATAAGCCAGATCATTTAAGCAGGGTTTTAACATTGCCAGACGCGTGCAAAAATATTTTGCAAAAATTATAAAAAATGTTTTTGAGGCAACTTGAAATTTTTATGGAGTGTTATTTATAACTAAAAAATAAGATTCCCAATGTGTTTTTAGTACAAATTCAGAAAATTTTAATTTAACTCGTAAGTAAGAACGAAGACAGCTGTTGTTATGGGCTCTCTCTCACACTACAGCTTGTCTATAGCACTGCAGGCTCGTACCCATTCATTATTTGTTTGATCACCTGGCAGGTAGAAAGCCCCACCGAAATGATCTGTCTTTTTGGGAATCTTATTTTTTAGTTATAAATAACACTCCATTAAAATTTCAAGTTGCCTCAAAAACATTTTTTATAATTTTTTGCAAAATATTTTTGCACGCGTCTGGCAATGTTAAAACCCCGCTTAAATGATCTGGCTTATTTTTTTTCGTATTTATAAAGCATTACACTGCAACATATATTAATTGTGTATTGCCTCAAATATATTTTTGGGGACAAAAAAAAATATTTTTAAAAATGTAGGGGTTGATTTAGCCCCGCTACTCACCAGCCAGGTCTGCAATCCCGAGTTGGGATATAATAGGAGAGGTATCTGACAAGTTTTCAGCTTGCCTCAAATACCTACCCAAAAATTCGTGCCAGCTCTCCTACTACAACTAAGCCCATCAAAAACACAACGTTAAAAAACCTGAAGTATTACACAACATATACTTTAAGAATTGCAATTAGCAAACCAGTTTTTTAACACGCCCACGAAGCTAGCTATTCGAATACGGAAATCTTCCTCTCTTACTGATCTTCCATGTCATCATCTTCATCTTCCAAGACTTTATTATCCCCGAGATGATAAGGGATCAATTCAGGTAAAACCAGTTGAACTAGTTCAAGTAGTTGTAGTAGTATTTCCACCAATCAATCAAAAAATCTTTGAAACAACAATTCAATTTGTTGTAAGAAAAACCCAAACACTTTTGGCCCGACCCGGTGAATCCGAGACCTCTTGATTGGCAGTCGCATACCCTAACCGCTAGGGCAACGAGGCATCTACTCTTTTCTACCTCCACTTGTGAAATGAATGTGATCTGAGCTCAGAAGGTGAGATGCTTCTGCTCCCCGGCCACGGCCAGTGCAACCTGCTCGAAACGTCAGACAAATCAGAGGTATGTAATACCTTTAAATAAGTGATCGCGTTAATTCCCGTAAAAGTAATTATTATTATATCGTGGAACGCGAAAGTTTAAAAGTTAGTATATATATATTAGATGTTACCCATCTGTCTTGACATACCCATGTGATCGCACCTACTCGTCTATACAAACAAATAAAATTGGAGTGTCTGTTTGTAATATTAAAATAACCGCTTTTTACTAAATGCATATGTATGTATACACGGTACATATACCAAAATTGTAGTTAATTTTTTTTTGTCTGTTTGTCTGTCTGTTTGTTCCGGGCAATCTCTGGAACGGCTGGGTGGATTTTGACGGGACTTTCACTGGCAAGTAGCTGGTGATCCAGGGAGTAACCTAGGCTAGGCTTTTTTTAGACTAAGTTTGTCCCGCGGCGTTACTCGCGGTACGACAATAACTGCGGGTAACACCGCGGGGTTCACTATTTAATAACGAATGTTCACAGTTACGCAATTAGTAACTTCACTAGGCACGATTAATAAAAAATCATGGCGTTGTTGTTGTTCATTAGTGTTTACATATTCATAATTTATGCACCGATTTAGTTTTTACATGGGCCTCGGTGGAAGTAACAAAAATTTGTATGCGTGAGACGTTCTCCTTGACCACAGGCTATTGACGCACTTACTGTATACCTATGACGCATTTAACTTAATTCTAAATATGTATTATGGAAGATTCTAATTTTTCATTTTTTTACTATAAACATTTTTGCATTCGTACTTTTAATGTTTGTTTTAAACTAGAAGTAACTACATTTAATTACTTCCGATTTGCTAGAAGTAGTATTCACTATGCCAGTCATAAAGCAATTCGGCCAACAATCTATTACGGGGTGTCAAATATAATATGACACGACGCAACGCTGCGAACGCGACGAACGCGATCAACACGCCATAACCTACTTGCGTCTTATTGTCAAGGTAGTTACCTCAAGCTATTACAGACACGGTGATTTCAGTACGAACGGGCCGATGCCACCGAAGCGGTACTACCCTCTCACAAAAGGCCAACCTAAAATGACAGCTTGTTTCGTCAGTGAGTGCGAGACCAGAGGCCCCATGATGCAGAAGCAACTAAATAGGCCGCCAGAGTGTGGGTCACCATGCTGCATTGATGTATGTATGTCTCCTTTCGCATGAGTATGGTGGCCACCACTCTCGGAGTCTGCTCATGCTTTCCATCAGAGTAGAGTTACTTTAGCAGGCTCATATAAAAAAAATGGGAGAGTCTGCAACGACATGCTAAGTAATGCGTATTTGTTTTATGAGTTGACCAGATGCGACACCGCGGTTGATTAGAAAACACTGATCATCGTAGTCGTCGGTTTCTGCTTAATAACAGCAATAATGTAATCGAAAGGAGACGGTTATACTCCACAATATTTTTAAAACATTTTAGAATCATTTAATGGAATTTGCAAAATATGTTTATTTGTAAGCATGAAATTGTGCAGCATGCTATTGTTGCTCACATGGGACACGTAGTGTATCATCGCGTCACGTCGCATCACGCGTCACGTCACGCCGCGTTCGTCGCTCACGTAGGACACCACGTTAGCAAATTCTTATATTTATATACAGATTCTGTAAACAAAATATATATCCTAACATATGTACAACGGGAAGAACAACAAGTTTAAAAAAAAACTCCGCAGAGTTCGTTTGTCTGATTGCTGCTTTAAGTTAAGATAAAGGGTCTGTCCATCAGAAGTCTACTAATGGAAATAAACTACCTCCGTCGCGAGAAAGTCTGGCTATATTTTTTATGTTTTAGATAAGTTTGATGAAATGTTGCGAAAAGGGTAATTTAGGGTGGTAGATTCGTATAGTATTTTATAAAATACTATACGAATATATTGAGAATTAACTTCACCTAATACTAGTAATATCAAGCTACAGTAATGCTATACCTCCATTTAGCTTATACGCTTTGAAACGCATCCTATAGGAGAATAGATTTATTGCGGATCTGTAACTTACTAAGTAAGCATTTATTAAAATAACTTACTTAACATTACTCTTATTCTCATATTATGCTACTTTAGGCTTTCATCAACAACCCATAACATCCCACTGCTGGGCTCGGGTCTCCCCTCAACTTTATTCTTTAATTTAACCACTGTTTAGTTTTATTACTTCCTAGCTTTTGCCTGCGTAAAGGTCGTTTATCGTGGTGATTCTTCAAACTGATATAACTTTTTTATTTATGAACCGATTGAAATGAAACAAACACCTGATGCTAAGTGGAGCAAACCACAACACATTAGTGAAAACCGCTTTCAAATTGGTTAAGACGTTTCTGAGATTAGCGTGCACAAACGTACATACAAAAAGACATACAGGCAAAAATTATATAAATCATCGTTTTGAGTTCTATTGCATTCATAAAGCCCTCCTAAAATAGTTTTACTTAAATATCTTCCATGTACAGACAGCGTCCTTACGATTTATATGTATCGATTTAAATTAAATAATAATCTATGCATATTAAACCCTGGGGCACAAAACTTAATAAAGGCCAAAGGAAAACACACCCACTCGACTGTTTGCTTTATTTATTATAACTAAATTACAATTCCTAACTTCGCTAACTACCGATACTACACAGCCAGTGATTGATATTTCCGCAGTCCTAGAACTTTTCCGAGAATGTATTTCTTACGCCCACATACACCAAGAGTTAACATTTGCTCTAAATATTAACTTCGTTGTACAAATATTGTAGAAAACCCCGTAAAATTCAAAGTATAAAGCTTGTAGCAAGTCTTCTTGAAAGTTCCTGAAACGTCGAAAAGTCTTATAATCAAATATTTGATATTATTTGGTTATAACAGATTGTTTTGTTAATTAAGTTGAGGAAAATCCACCCACGTTTTCTGTTTGTTCTTACCGAAATGAAAGTAATGTTCCCTGTGAAATTTATTTAAGTCGGTGTTAAATTTATTTAAGACTAACACTGACCCACGCAACTTCGTACGCTTGATTTTCTGTTTGATGCTCCACTCCTACTATTCATAGCGTAATGTTATAAGGCCAATAACCTTCCTCGACAAATGGACTATCTAACACTAAAAGAATTATTGAAATTGTTCCAGCCGTTATCGCGTGATGTCGTGACCAACGGAAATTGAGATTAATTTTATATGTATACTACCCAAACCCCACGGTGTTACCCGCGGTTATTGTCATACCGCGAGTAACGCCGCGAGACAAAGCTAGTCTTAAAAACTTAAGTTACTGCTTATATCATCAGCTATCCGCCAGTGAAAGTCTCGTCAAAATCGGTCCAGCTGTTCCAGAAATTACCCGGAACAAACAGAATTGTGAAAAATGATAATTTGGTACATGTACCGTGTATACATACATATGCATACACGGTAGTGGACTGGCTAGAACGGAAGAAGAAAATTAATAATATAATTACCTATTTTAAAAATGGAAAAGTCGCTACACAACACATAAAATATGCAATAAATTTAAAAACTTGATACGATCGTTTTGTAAAAGACCAATTAGGTTTATTAATTAATCATACATAATGTATACAGTAGCGTATCACAAAAACTAGCTTACACGTGCCACATCGTAAAACTAAGGTCAGTAGCATTCATCAGTATGCAGACTTGTCCGAAATGGTCTTACATCTTATCATACAATCGCCCCGTACACACATTAAAATTCTTTTGTTGAATTATTCACTGTTATAGGCCGACGTGCATACAATATTGTAGATGTTTAGACTTTTATAATGCACTAGCAGAGCCGCCCAACTTCGTCTGCTTTCAAAAGGAATCAATTTTGCTCGTGTTTGCAACATTATTTGTTGTGATACGGCTCCTATTGGTTGTTAGCGTGATGTTATACACCCAAAAGCGGTTCTCGGCTATCGTTCGTAAATTAGTGCATTCAACCAAACAAATTCTTCAGCTGTATAATCCATAATAATATTATAAATTCGAAAGTAACTTTGTCTGTCTGTCACTGTTTCACAGATAAATCGCGGCACTGATTTCAGTTAAATTTAGCATGAAGATACTTTGATTCTTGAAGAAGGATATTGGCAACTTTTGATCGCGATAACCGACATAAGTATAAATTCTAAACAATCGCACTCATTACAGTCTACAAAAATAATTTTGTAGACTGCTGACTTGGTTTGACTGGCTGACTTGACTGATCCGTTAGTCTGCGATATTTGCGATCCTGACTGCTAACAGGTCCTGGGTCCAATTTTAATTCAGGATTCCGATTCTAATATTGATAGGTCAATACTGCCGTCAGAAAAAGCTATTTCGAGAAAAGAAAGCCCAATTTTTTTCTTACCATACTTCATCATCATAATCATCATCAGCCTATCGCAGTCCACTTACCATACTTACAGCTCTTTAACTAACAAGATAGTGCACCCCTAATTTACGCACACGTATGAAACGTAGATAGGAAGAAGCTTGTTTCTCGTATATTTTAAATCTATAGAAATAAATAAAATTGGAGTGTCTGTTTGTAATATAAAAATAACCGCTTTTTACTAAATGCATGTGTATGTATACACGGTACATATACCAAAAATTTGGTAAAAAAATTTGTTGACTTACTGCCCTCTCGATTACCACGCAGTACAATGATTTTTGTTGAGTATGGGTGCAATTCATCTATAATATGTATTTAGAAATATATAATTATGTTAATATTTAAGGCAATATGCGAACCCTACAAGAGGGTCCGACGACCTGGTGAGGGTCGCAGGAAACCGTTGGATGCAGACATCACAGGACTGAGGACCGGTTGTTATGGGTGGTCTTTAGAAAACGTCTTTTGGCTGACATGATGATGATTAAGGCAATAAGATTGCTCTCGTTACGCTTTGACTAAATCAGAGTCAGCAAAATATTGAAGGTTTAATTCGTGCCTGTCTACCCCTTTGGGGAGAAAGACTGAATGTATAATTATAGCCAGTGTAGATATGCCAACCTTTTTCTATATCAAAAATTATTGTAGTTTTTATTATATTTATTTTCAATATTTGTGATAGGTATCAATATTTTTTGTCATTTTAACCGTAGATGACATGTTATAAGCCTTTCTTGATAAATTTCTTATATCATGGTTAAAACTGCATCGTAATTCGTTACGTGATGAAATGGGGTTAAATGGAGATAGCGTACGCGAATAAGCAGACAGACACGTAAAGTAATTTTATTTAATACTATATGTTAAGATAACTCACGTTACAACATGTTTGAGCTATTTTCGCATTGCCTTCAATTAAAATCATTCACCGTTCACGGGATCCTTTAAAGAAAAATATATTCTTTTTTTTAATACAAATTACGTACCAGGAATAAATCCTGTGTCGAGAGGGACTTTACAAATATCCAAAAAATGGACACAAAGAACATCCAGACTCAGAACAACCATTTGTGGATCACACAAAGTGTTGTCAGATGTGTGATTTGAACCCACAACACCTTTCAAAATAGGAAGCGGCGTTGCGACCACTTAAACAACTAGGCCATACGTGCAGTCATATTATAAATATGATAATATTCGTTATCAAGGGCGTACCCGGGGGGCGGGAAGGGTAGCTGCCCCTTCTGAGTTTGGTTACGTCCCTACTATCTTCTTTTGTCGTTAAGAAGAAGTACTTTTTGCCATAGGTACATTAGGAGTACAGTAAAACAACTTGTAAAAATTGTGCGGTGCGCCCGTTCTATCAACTCGCTAGCAGCGCTTTCTCGATTCTTTCTCGGAAGACATTTGAAACAGTTTTGCGGAAGACCCCTTATAGTTACTTTTAAAATAGTATTTCTATAAATAAATAATTTATATAAATGTCTATTATAAAAACCCGGTTTGCCGCCCCTAGGCCCAGAACCTGGGTACACCCATGTTCGTAATAGATTACTTAAATAATTGTTTTAATTATATTTAGTTTTTAATTTTGTTCATAATATATTTGATTTTAATGCCAACTTGATGTATTTTACTCGTAACGTTATTCAATTTTTATTTGCAATGATGTAATAGTTTATGTATTTGTCCATGGCATGCAATTGCATATGTGCATACTATTTACAAATTTGTCTACAATTAATTATTATTATTACACAGGGTTCGGTTCCGATAACTTCGCATTCGGTATTGTGCCACGAAATAATTGCTGAACAGTTGGCCTGTTAGAACTTTATAGGCCTCTAGAACAAAGTTTATAAGGCCATGGCATAACTCCAGTCGAGCCTGTTCATATGTATCATACCTTGGCTGACTACTTGATGACTTCTAATAGACACACTTATTTTTTCCGCCTCGTCTTTATTGCACACTAGCAACTCTCCGCAGTTTCAACTGCATAGTTCCCGTTTCTGTAGGTATACGGGAATAAAATACAGCCTATGTCACTTAGGGATAATATACGATTTTAATGGCGAAAGATTTTTTGAAATCGGTGCAGTAGTTTATGAGTTTATTCTTTATATACAAAAATACAAATCTTTCCTCTTTAAAATATTAGTGTAAATGTATATGTTATAATTAAAAGCCACAGATTAACAAGTGCCAATTAAAAATATACACAAGATAATATTGTCATACATTGATAGTCGTTATAACACCTAAGGCCTTTTGACCTGTGGACATTAACACACTCAAAAAATATGCATTCTGTGACATAGCCATCGAAAATAGCTGTGCTCTGTTACAATTGATTTATCATTCATCATGTTATCATTATTGATCAAAATTCGTTTTCCTCAAGCCTGCGTTCTCCATCTTCCCACAATCTTTACAAGATCCTTTGTGCTTTCTTTCCACCATTCCACTTCAAAACTCAGCAGCATCGCCATTCCGTTCTGCAAGCTATGTTATACTAGCTGACACACGCAACTTCGTTTACGTCTCCTATTGCCCGTAGCGTAATAATTTTCCCCCGATTTTGCAAGATTCTTCATTGGTGCTCCGCTGCTTTTGGACTAAGCGTGATGATATATAGCCTATAGCCTTCCTCGATAAATAGGTTATCTAACACTGAAATAATTTTTCAAATCGGATCCGTAGTTTCTGAGATTAGCGCATTCAAACAATCAAACAAACTCTTCAGCTTTATAGATTAGTATAGATACATAAGTTCACAACGGACAAACTTACAATATAACTCTCTTCAAAGCTAGTTTAAATACTATGAGATACTTTATGAAGTCTGCAGTTAAATACCACACTTTGATCCGTACTTTGTATTTGTATCGATCATTTATTATTAGTTTAATTATACCTAATCAAATTATCAAGATTTATATTTAAATTTGCTTTAATCTACTCAAGCTAATCTAGTCTTCATTTTTTTCCTACTAATATACTTAAATGAAACACCTATATTTTGTGATGTATATACCTATGATATGTATGTGCTATTTCACCGTTCCGAAATTTATTTTAAAACAGGATCTTGGGATCCAATTGCATATAAGAGACAAAAAGATGCACATACATCCGTAGACGAGATAACCTGAAATCTATGCTAGCTGTATAATTATAGCAAGCCAATCGTAGTTTATCTCGGGTCGTGGTATCTATTCCACGAGTCAATTAACTAAAGTTTATAATTCACCTCCGATAATGTGATAATTAAATAGCTACTTGAGCAGGTAGGACATAGTGCATCCGAGTGTTCTATGTTCGCATCTGCATAACTTAAACATATGCTCAAAAAATCCTTAGTTTTTTGTTCGTAGATGCAAATAATGCGGCTTGACCGGAGTTAAACCACGGCCAAACACGGCAACAAAACCGATAATATACAACTAATGCTATTCTTGCAGGTTAGCAGGGTCAAATCCTTCTTCCCCAATCCACTCTCTCAAAGAGCGGGTCCACAGACAGAAGCAATAATTAGGTGACCCATCTCACCGTTTCCTCCGCCAATTCTATAACAAAACAATTCCAAAAACTCATTACAGCAGGCTTTTTTTAATGACATAGATGTTCTAGATGGTAGGAGTGGAAACTTAATCAACGAAAACAGTTTATTACAATTCAGCATGATGGTGATACTTTTTGTTTAAATACATCCTCATTTATACAAAAAAGATATAAAAACTCGTTTGTTGTGCGGTGTGCGTAAGGTGGACGGGAGGGCCGCGACCTCTAAGCGAGCCACGTGCGAGTGAAACCGAGAGTTGTTTTAACAAATAATTTGTATGGTAACAAAAAAAGAGGGAAGGGGATTCATATCAATTGTGCATGCAGCGTATGACAACATGTTCGGCAACCATAGACTATCGAAAAGTCCGCGACAGCATTATCTTATACGGTAGGGTTACTTTATTTTTTTTTCTTGGTAAACTAATTTGTTCCGGCTGTTATAACATCATGCCAGGGGAAGACGTAGACGAGTTTGCGCGGGTCAGCTCGTACGTCTATATTTATCCTTTCGGGAATGTTAATGAGTGTAAATAAATATACACGTGTGTGGAACAATTAGTTATCACGCCTATTTGTTAGTCAAAACATGAAACCCCACGCATCCTTGATCATGTCACGTAAACAGTTCGAAGCCCTTTGACACCATCCTTCCATTTTGCCGTCTGTTTACTCGTCGATATACAACTGTGATATCAACCGAAAATCATCTCTGAACACATTAACAAAGGCTTCATTTACTTTGATGCAATAATTAATTCATTTATCTATTCGTTTGATTAATGGGTCCAAACATCAACGTAGGTCTAGCACCCGATATCATTTTATGTCGTTTCCCAAAGTTTACCCATAACTTATATATTTTTCTTAATAATTAAAAGAAAAAACAACTAAAAAAATATTTTTTACAAAATCGACATAGGCAAGAGCTTTTCGATTTGGTTTTGTACATATTTAAATTTGTTCATGTATGTTACCTATATTCTCTGTCACTCCTGAATGGATTAAAATTTTAAATTCATTTGAGAAGGTATAGAAGTGTTTTGGTTCTTTACAAATTTGAAGAATAGTTACGACATCTAAGGATGGAAAGAACATTATACAAACCTACACGCGTTAACATTTGGCAAAGTGCATTGAACTCGGTGATACTTTGTTACAAGTTGATTATTGTAACAAAACAAAGTCAGGTCCTGAATCAGGGCTTTCGATTTCACTCACTCGTGCCTCGCTGAGGTCACGACCCTCCCATCTCGCGTAGAGGTTATATACCGTACAACAAACGAGTTTATTGTATGTTCTATAAATATCTAGTTTTTACAAATTGACGATGACTTCTAGGAACTTCGGATGGTTGATGCGGTCGTTTAAATGGTCACCTTGTTTTGAGTCTAGATGCACTGTTTATCTGTTATGCGCAATCTTTACATAGTATAAAACTAGCTGAACCCCGCGGTGTTACCCGTGCTACGACAATAACCGGGGACAACGCCACGGGGCGAAGCTACTCTAAAAAACATTGAAAAAAATGTTGCATTCATACATATGCATTTAGTAAAAAGCGGTTATTTTAATATTACAAACAGGCACTCAAATTTTATTTATTTGTATGTATAGATGAAGTCTGATTTCAGCAATAGATCTAATGATTCAAGAGGAAGAATCGAATGTGTAATATATGCATATATTAAAGTTTGATTCAATAAATAATGATCGATCGTCAGGCAATCAGGATCAGACACAGGTGATCTCCGAAACATCGCTTTCCAATGATCACCTGAGAGTGAGAGCACCTAAAATGGGTAGAATGTCCAGAAACGCTTAAATACATATCTACTTATTTTTAAACAGTAGTCCTAAACAAGTTAAAACTAAAACCCAACTATAGTATTATTATTTATTATTATTATCACACTCATCGAATAAATACGGACAAAGTCACGAGCAAATAAATGTAAATGTAAATGAATCTATACTTTCCACGTCTTTCATTCCATCCCATGGTTGCCTGTAAGCGATTGCCTTCGGGCGTTAAGGCCGCCACTTGTTATTATTATTATTATTATTTTTTATACCTTTTCTGGTCTCCTTTTTTTTTAAAAAAAAGGGAAGTTAAATCTAACACACTGGCCTTAGCCAAGTATGCCAGGGGGAAATGGTGTGAGATTAGGATGACGATGATGCGAGAAATTTTCGTGTGAAACGGCATGTATTTAAAAGAACTGCTTTTTGAATCAGCATTAGGGTGGATTTCGGCATTTGCAGTGTATTGAGGCTATTTTGAAGAGTCTTCGGAACCACACCAGTTGTGGATATGACAATGGGTACAATTTTAACTCTATCTACCTGCCATTGTCTTTTGATTTCAGTAGCTAAGTCTATATATTTTGAAACTTTTTCTGTGTGCGTTGTAAGAAGATTGTGTGTGTTACATACTGCTATGTCTACAATAAAAACTGTACTGTTAACCTTATCTAGGATTGTTATGTCAGGTCTGGTTTATATTTATTAGGTATAGGAGGTACTGGGTTTATATTTATAATAAGCAGTTTATTATTAACCTATTATTATTATTATTGGATCTTTACAGCCAACGCAGTAGAAATAATTGTGGTCTATCTATAGATCAGAAATCTTTATTCTTCGTCCGTTAGCATTTTTATTGGCTGACCGAGCACAAAAGATCTTATGTATTGTCTCTATAAAATAAAAACTTATGCAAGTTATTATGGTTTAGATAGGTATTGTAAAAAATACAGACGTTTTAGTTTTATTTTTTATATTTGTTTGTTTCGTCTGCGAGGATGGTTATGTCATAGTATAGGTAGCGGCACGTAAGTCTAGCGCTGAGCGGAACGTTCAGGCGATAGCCGCGCATGGGTACTGTCGCGCACGCAAATTAGTCCGGTCAATTTAGACAATTGAAATAAAGAAAATTCCGACAGAGCCAAATCTTCGTAGAGACCTTATAGACCAGGGTAGAAGCCTTTAAAAATAATAAAAAGTGAAAAAAAATAATAGTAGTATGAAACCCATTAGAAAAGAAGGGGAATATTATAAAAATGAAGGGAAAAATAATTTACGGGCGATCTAAGGTCGGGAAGGGGATGGGGGTGAGTTTTTAAGGGTAAAAAACGGTTTTTCTCGATTTCCGGCAAAACTAAAAGTCCTATCGAAAAAGTCAAATGGCAAGGTTATAAAGGTAATAAAAAGATCTAAAACTTTTGTATTCACACTTTTTTCGCATAATCTCAAAATTTATGTGAAAAATTCAAAAAACCAAGTTTTTGGTTTTTTATTTTTATCTTTTACAATTATCAATTTTTTTTTTCATCATTTCATCAATCAACAAAATTTCATGAAAACTTACATTTTTATGTCCCAAATACGCTGTAATTTATTTGATTAAAACTATTTATTTTTTCACCTTATTTTGAATTAATATCGAAAAAACACCCTAATTTTCAATCGAAAATTCACCCGTCAAAATATCAGCTTTTTCAAAAAGTTGGTATGTTTTCTGTTCGTTGAAATCTCTACTTTCCGATGGTAAAAAAAATATATGTTACTATAGTAAATCTTCTCAGAAAATGCAAAAATTCGAAAAAATATCGAATTCGAGATTTTTTTTAATTATTATAAATAATTTTGAGCTATTTTATTAAAATTTACACTTCAATTACTCGAAAAACGTTAGATTACATGTTAAATTGATAACAAAAAAGTTGCAAATAAAAATATACTACTATAATCAACAAACAAATAAGTTAATAAAATTAATATTTAATAAGACATCTACAACATTAGGAGAAAGTTGTCGAATCTTCTTTAAATTATATGCGTAGATGCCTATTTATAACTATTTGAAGATAAATTATATACCTGAGTGACCTTGAATGTAGCCCATCAAAAGGTATTTCATGGAGAAGTGGGGAAGGGGCTAGGCGTGTCTGGGTCTTACTGCATACATACCTACTATTTCGTAGCAGCTGTTACAACCGTTAGCATAACCAATATTCGAAATACAGTACAGTATACAACATCGTTTATAAAAATACACGTGCACGCTGAGTTTCTTGAAAAAATTGTGACAAGTTTACTTAAAAAAAAATACTTTTCGAATCTGCATAGGAAGATAAATACTATTTCTATTTTTATCTGTATCAATCAACTCAAACATAAAAATCGTAATATTTTCTTTAAAAAATAGTATGCTTAACGTAACATAACCTAAAGATTGAAATTAAATGATATTTTAGTACAAGATAAAAAAATAATAATCTCCTTAATTTTGCACAAACAAATTTAGATAAGCCCTTGAAAAAAAAAAATTCAAAATACATAAAAAATATATTAAAAATCTATAAAAATGTATAAAATATATATCGTAAATATATTTTTAATAACAAACTTTTGGCCGATTTTCATATAAATTTTATACATTTCAAATATATTTCAGATATATTCAAAACTTTCAAGTTCGAGTTTTTTTTCGATTTTTTGCATTTTCTGAGAAGATTTACTATAGAAACATATATTGTTTTTTTCACCGTCGGAAAGTAGAGATTTCAACGAACAGAAAACATACCAACTTTTTGAAAAAAACTGATATTTTGACAGGTGAATTTTCGATTGAAAGTTATGGTGTTTTTTCGATATTAATTCAAAATAAGATGAAAAAAATAAATATTTTTAATCAAATAAATTACAGCGTATTTGGGACATAAAAAGGTAAGTTTTCACAGAACACTCGTTAAAAAAAAAAATTGTAGAATATAATAATAAAAAACCAAAAACTTGGTTTTTTGAATTTTTCACATAAGTTTTGATAAAATGTGAAAAAAGTGTGATTACAAAAGTTTTAGATCTTTTTATTACCTACAACATTGCCATTTTACTTTTTTCGATAGGACTTTTAGTTTTGCCGGAAATCGAGAAAAAACGTTTTTTACCCTTAAAACCTCACCCCCATCCCCTTCCCGACCTCAGATCGCCCGTAAATTATTTTTCCTTTCATTTTTATAATATTCCCCTCCTTTTCTAATGAGTTTCATTCTACTATTATTTTTTTTGTTTTTAAAAATTATCGATCCTGGTCTATTAGGTTTACCACAAGGAATAAAGTGTCAAAAGTCCCAATCAGTCCCATGTGCGCTAAGGGACTTATTCGGGACCCAAGGTCAAAATTTTAGGTATTTTTGATTTTTCTCGAAAACGGTAAGTTTTATCGAAAAAATACCTCAAAGCAAAGTTGTAGATCTTAAAATTCTCTATAAAAGTGGTCTTTATGATATTTTCTCTAAGACCCACTATTTCCCAGATATTGCGCTTGTAAGAATCACGTTCTCATATTTAGGTACTCAAGCAAGTTAAAATGCCTACTCGTGTCTCCTCTTATGTATACATTATACTATTCTAAGAAAATATACTCTAAAAAGACCGCCGGTCCTTTACCGAATCAAGAAAGCAATAACTTAACAAAAAACAAAAAAATAAATTAACAGCGATAACAATATAATTCAGAACGCGACTGTACACTGGAAGCACGCGGGGCGTCGTATTGGTGCAGCGAACGGAATGCGACTGGAGAGCCAATCGGTGCTACGCACGCCCGCCCCTCGTCCCTCTTGCTCCCCCAAGATACCTGTTTTTTGACTTCTGCGCAACAACTGTCACCGCTAGAGTTACGTGCCGCTACCTATAATTTAAGGGTACATATTCACCAGCTCTATTCTATTCGCAATATGTAATCGGCAACAATGCGCAACAACAAAAAATAACTCTTTTGTAATAATCAAACCGGTGAAATCTGTTAACATTTCTTTTTGCCCTAAAACGTTGGACATACAAGTAAAATTATTGAAAATTAAACTCCCAACTGCGTTTTTAAATATATTCGTAATCACCGTTAAAAAATCTTTATTTTGATACCACACTCGATGTATTTTAAAAAGATTTTTTTTTTAGATTACTTTTACTTTTAGGCTCCAAAAATCCTTAATTTTGTGTTTTTAAATTTTGATGTACCCAGTGTCACTCTCACGACTAAGACGAATCTATTAACACCACTCACATAAAAATACGACAAGCCATTTGGGCTCTAAGGCGTGCTAAAGAAATATACATACATACACTCGGAAAACATAACCCTCCTTGTTTTGCAGGCGGGTAAAAAGAGAATACCTCCACATCCGACTTTCTTAGTTTTATATTTTTTCGCCATTATGCGTTACACAACTGTCAAATTGTTGAGTTTCAGACTATTAGTCACAATACATTTTCTTTTTATATATTTCTTTTTTAATTTATGTAATCAGAAACATTAACGCTGAAAGCAGTTTTGACACGGACTGGGACTGAGCATGCTACGTAGCCTGATGGAATCTGCATTGATGTTCAATATAGCAATGCCATCTTATTGACTAATATTTAGTGCTTCAATCGTTATCGAGTGAATACGGCGCTTAAAAAGACTGCACTATCAAGCCAGTTATATATGTTGGTAGCATACCTGCAGTGGCTGTTGTTTCCACTGCATTTTCAAGGTCCTTATATAAACTGTAAAATGGCAAGATCATCTGAATGACAAATTCTATACAATGTTCAAAATAATACTGGTTCGTCTAATCGCTAGGCTTTTTTCGTCTTGAATATGCTGAGTTTTTCGCTCCATGTTGCCCAATAACGTTATGTTGGAACTTTTTTATATTGTAGCTAAATAACAATAAAAATTTATCATAGTTCAGGATATTTTGTAAGGGTTGACAACATGCTAAATTATCAAAATAGGTACATAGGCATATTTCGCAACTAACCGTGACAGTATGTTGTTCTAGTAATTGCCAACGGCTTCGCTTTAGTGATTACTAGCCGACCCACCACGCAACCTCGTTTGCGTCTTCTATTGCCCGTAGCGTGATAATTTTCCCCCGTTTTCGAAACATTTTTCATTGCTGCTCCGCTCCTATTGGTCCTAGCGTGATGATATATAGCCTATAGTTTTCCTCGATAAATGGGCTTTCTAAAACTGAAAGCAAATCGGACCAGCGGTTCCTGAGATTAGCGTGTTCAAACAAACAAACAAACTCTTCAGCTTTATATATTAGTATAGATTAATTTTTTCGTGTTTCTTATTTTGAAAATGATAATCTTCCGTTCAAACGTCCATTCCTTATTTTACTCCCTTACTGGTAAAAGTTCCAAAAATCCTTTTTGGTGGGTATTTATGGCATAAAATGTCTTTGCTAAAATGTCAACTTTGTAGCCCCAGTTGCTTAGGCTCAGTCAGACAAGTACTTCAAATGTATATAAGACTAGCTGAACCCCGCGGTGTTACCCGCGGTTTTTGTTGTACCGCGAGTAATGCCGCGGTGCAAAGTTAGTCTAAAAAAAAGTAGCCTAAGTTACTCCCTGGATCATCAGCTACCTGCCAGTGAAAGTCCCGTCAAAATCCGTCCAGCCGTTCCAGAGATTACCCGGAACAAACAGACAGACAGACAATTCTTTTTTTAAATACATTTTTGGTATATATATCGTGTATACATACATATGCATTGATTAAAAAGCTGTTATTTTAATATTACAAACAGACACTCCAATTTTATTTATTTGTATAGATTATTTTTTGAAGTGAAACTTCTTTGCCCGCATGAAGGTAAAATATTTACGGATAACACGCAATAAAAGTGACTGGAAAATGTGGGACGTTTTTATCCTGAAAGAGGAAAAGAGCGTTTGAGACGGATAGAGAGGAAATGAGAGAGGGTTTGGTTTGCCAAAGAAGTTTGACTTCAGACATGTGTACTTTGTACGCACGCAAATATTTTGTTAATGTTTTGCAATATAGTCGTTAATCGTGCTGTACCCAAGTAAATCACATAATAATAGATAATAAGCCACGTGTTTTAAATCGTTGTAGCATGATTGAGCGGTTAAACAAACACCGGATTGAGCTAACATTATCAATGTTATTAATTTAAATGTTTAATGTAAATGAAAAAAATATACACGCGCAAAAAATATAATAAGTTTAGAACAACCTGTCGTATTAACACGTTGTTTTATTACTGTAATTGCTTTACCTTTTCAAATAATAATATAATAGAGACGGTTCAGTGAACCATAGCGGACATGTGCTGTGTGCCCTGAGTTTACATAAACCCGTACACACTTGGATTACGTCATCACTCACGTCTTCGTTACAATCTTGGCACATGATACGGCTAAGCCAGAACCTTTACTATGTTTGCTTTCTATGTTAAGGAAAAGTTTAGAAAAAATAAAACTGGACAGTAAAAATCTTTTAATAACAAGCTAAAATTAAAATTTAAAAAACTCTTAATCGAGTAATCATACACCAAAAATACCTTACATTATTTTGGAAAAGATCTGATACTCTTACACTGCTAGACCGATAATATTAATAACCAAACATAGCTAAGAACCACCACAAAGAAACTGGCTTTCAAATGAAAATAACCACATCGAAATCGGTCCATCCGTTTGAGAGTTACGATGCCAAAGACAGACACACATAAACAGACAGACAGACATCGACGTCACACTTATAACACCCGTCTTTTTGCGTCGGGGGCTAAAATCAAATAGGCTATGATACCCACACCCTTATTACGAATCTATTGACACCACATTCATTAAAATCGGTTCATTACTTTAGACGCTACGGTGGAACATACAAACATGCACAGCCTGCAGAAACTATGACCCTTGTTTTTGGATTTCGCAGTAGTCAAGTTTGCTTACATATTTGTAATAAGTTGCTCAAGCTGGTCCATTTATCTATATAAATAAAAAAGAAATGCTCGAAATGTATGTACGCGCTTAACTTCCGATTGATTCCACCAAATTGAATAATTCTTTCTTTTATGTGTTTGTTATTGCCAGGATAAGGTTTGTATAGAAGAAAATTGAAAGAAAACCGGTAGATAATGTAATATTTTCTTAGTCCGAGACTGTCCATTAAGTACCAATGGGCAGCGGTGGCGGACATAACTATAAAAACTTTTCAGAAATTTATACAATTTCTACAAAAAAAAAATAAGGCGAAACAAAGTTCGCCGGGTCAGCCAGTATTTCATAACTTTCATTTGACAATAAGTCTAACAAGACTACCCGTTTGTCCTCACAGCGAAATGGTGAACGTCATCAACCGCCTATAATAGTCCACCACTGCTGGACATAAACTTCTCCTTAGAGAGTAGGTTTTGGGCTACTATACCACGCCTGGCCAGATGGATTGGTACAAGATTTATTTCAAGTTTTCATTCGCTTTGCGATGATGTTATCCTGTAGAGTTTGATCCCTTATCGGATCTTATGACATCCACAATGTCAGTAGGAGTCGTGAGACTCAGTCATCACGCAAAAAGTGTAAAGGTAATTTTTTTTATTTCAATAAAATATATACAAAAAACTCGACGATTGAGTCTTTTTCCATCAATTATTAATACATAGAGGATGACTGACACAATCATCATTTAACTTGACACCAGAGATTAGTTTAGTTATCTAGTTCCTAAGCCGAAGAGATGTCTTGTTACTATTGAGCGAGACAGTTGTAACACGTGTCGTCTACACAATAACACACATACAATACATAAACAATAACAATAATACACAAGTAGTCACGCCTCGGTGATTGTTTTATTTTCTGACATTTATATCTAAAACTAAGCAAAACAATAACGTGCAGCGTTGAACGTCACACATTTGTTGATGATGGGTTTTAGATTTACTCGTAGATTAGTATTTTACATAATATATACGTGCATAAGTAGTGCATAGTAGGTTACCGTGGGACAGCCACACTTCGTCATGAAAGGCCCGGCTCGGCCGGAGTGATACCATGGCCTCGCAGAAAACCGATGTAAAATAGCGCTTGCGCTGTATTTCACCGAGTGTGTGAGGATACCGGAGGCCTATACTCCAACCCCTCCCCCCCAATCCCCCTCCGTATCTCCCAAAGGCTGGCAACGCACTTCAGGACTGCTGGGTTGCGCCCTCTGTTCCATAAAAAAAATAGGTTAGGCTATTTGTCTCGATTTGATTAATTTCTTCACGATGTCCTGTGCTGAGTCATCAATAAAATTATATTATTATTTATTGTCGAAATAATGATGAAGCATTCTCTCAAGCGTTACTAAAATCGCGCCCTATATTTTCCATATACATACATACTTCCCTAGTGGTAAAATAATGGCAATCTGAACAACCTAAAAGTCATGTAATTTTAGCTAATATTACAATAAGGCTTTTTAGTCATTTATTTGTTATGGTTTTTTAATTCGTTGTAAATATTGTATGTTATTCGAACCTAAAAATAGCAAACCGAAGTAAGCTTTTCGGGATTAGTATCGATATTTTTGACATGAAATAGTCGATACGATGGAGCTGAAATACCTAAAACAACTGAAAAATAGAAAGGCTTTCTTAAAAAAAAAAAACAAACACAGTTTAATGACAAAATGGAAAGTTAGGTTAATTATTATCACTATAGAAATAATCCAGCCCCAATACATTTTTCCACTTTGGAAGTGTCTCTCGCGAAAACTATTCAGTTTAGAAAGAAAATATATTAGAAACCTCACTGTCATTTTTCAAGACCTATCTATAGATACCCCGTACCTATGGTATTGTATTTTTTTCTATTTTTATGTGATAATCTTAATGCGGTTCACAGAATACATCTACTTACCAAGTTTCAACATTATAGTTCTTACAGTTTCGAAAAAAAGTGGCTGTGACATACGGACAGACAGACAGACATGACGAATCTATAAGGGTTCTGTTTTTGACTATGGCACGGAACTCTAATTACCTTCAACTAGTTGTATTTGAAGTAGTTTATGACTCAAGGATAGAAACAGTTCATAGTACGACATGCGAGCATGTCACTACACGTGCTAAGTTATAACACAAAATGAGAGAATAACCCTGAACTAAATAATATGGCCGGTCGATCTATGAACCGGTCGCATTATAATCGAAACGAGTGTGATGGAAAACTGTCATAATATTTTTATAAATGGATATAAAATGAAAGTGGTTTGTAAGCTTTATAGCTGTCAATACTACGAGTGCTACTTCGCCACGTGTAAGTTCCCACTAACTTATGTGATCATCCACACAATGTCACGGTCATTTCTCGGAGTAAGAGATATATGATAATGTGTCCGGTGCTTGCTTGCTTTTTTTATGTATGGCCCTGCAAAATTTACTTTACTCTACCTGATGGAAAGTATAAGAATTCAAGAGTGGTGGTCACCATACTCATTGCAGACAATGCATACAATGCAGCATGGTGACCCACACTATGGCGGCCTAGTGATGCTTCTGCATCGCTGGGCTTTCGGTCTCGCAATCACCAACGAAGCGCGACAACAGGAACGGACACTGTCATTTTAGATTGATTTTCTCTGTGAGGGTAGTACAGCCCCGGTCGAGCTGGCCCGTTCATGCTGAAGTCAGCGTGGCTCTATTAGCTTGAATAACTCAAAACTTATATAATAACTTGCTTGGTAAAATTACTCGTGTCTGCGTAGATGGAAAGCCTGAGTAGAATCAAAGAGTGGTGTCCATAATCCGCGAATAATAATAATAGAATGGTTAATGCAAAATCAAATCTAAAGGCTATGGCAGAAAGTTAAAATATATTTATTTAAAATTCACATATGTGGATGGGTGAGAAATAATAATATCCGTGAAAGAGGAGTTACGTGTTTATTTAAGTATTTTTGATTTTATACGCCTTTTCTCTCACTTGCCTGGAATCCACAAATTGTAGTGTAGAGAATGTAGAGACGTAGTAAAGAAATAAAATTATTTTGTAAAACAAAACGAACGTCTGTAGGTACCAGGCAGCTCGCTCCATATGATTTGACCGACTATCGCGGGCTTCATTTTTGTAATACACGTAAGCAGTTTTCAACATTATCCCCTATCTAATACGTTTAAACAATATTTGTTAACAACAATGTAATGTATTTTTTTCTTATAAGATCAACACCTTATGACTACGTGTATGGCGCAGTGATAGCATATGCGACTGCTGTGCTTGAGGTCTCGGGTTCGGTTCCGAGGTCAGACCAAATGTTTGTATGATTTGTAAATATTTGTTTCTGCGTTTGGGTGTTTTCTACGTGTATATATGTACAACAAAAAGTATATAAGTATTTAATCAGTCATTCTATCTTTCATAGAACAAGCTCTTAGTTTGAGGCTAATGGCATCATTGTATTTCAGATGTCATGCGCTTTAGCTAACAAACTATACCAAAAATCATTAAAAAAAAATAAAAATCTAGTGTCGTATTGTAGCGGGCTGTAAGTGTGCTCTTTCACGTGCCGTCTAAACTAGTGTAGACCAAACATAATATCGCAGTGCAAAGATATCGGTGTCTGAACTAACACGTGTACAGGACTGACACGTTACATAAGTATGTGTAGTGATCTGACACCCGTTTAGCGCCATTTGTTTATTTCAATATGTACCCACCTGTACTCATTACGTTGATAGGTTGTAGCCCGCTTTTAGCAATCTCTATCGGTCTAGTCCTACTCGGTATTATTGCTACATTTACATCCTTTTATGTGGGACTAAAATAATAATCACATTTATTGCACGAAAAGAAAATACAATCTGTTCAACTTCTTTTCTTTTTTTTTATGTATGGGCCTGCCAAAATTACTCTACTCTGCCTGATGGAAAGCATAAGCATAATCCAAGAGTGGTGGTCACCATACTCATTGCGGATGTAGACAATGCAACAATGCAGTGGACATTTGTCAACGCTGTCCTTTTACGTTGATTTTCTATTCGAGGGTAGTACCGCCCCGGTCGAGCCGGCCCAACCGTGCTGAAATCAGCGTGGCTCTACTACCTATAACTGTTCAACTTCACACTAGTTTATGTAGTATATCGAAAATGAGATAGCCTCTGTTGCCAAGCTAGATAGAAACCTGTATTTCGGCTAACAGCGCCATTCCCCACAGTAATTTCAAGTTAAGTAGTGATTTTATAAAGTTAAGTTTAATAAATAAAATATAATAACAAAATGTAAAGTGTGAAGTGAACCTCTATGTCTGTAATGAGGGTGTATATGGGAGTGTGTGTGTTCAGGTTCATGTGAGAATGTGTGTCTGTAAGAGGTGGAAATCATAGAAAGGTAAAATAACGTTAAAATAATTATTAAATAATATACTAAATTGAACGTAATTAAAACTTAGAAAACAATCAGAAAAGTAAAACGTACAAACTACGATGATACTGCTAGAACCTCCTCAGTTTCCTTAAATCCCAAACTTTAAAGCCAATCAGTAACCTTAATCTTGTAATCTTTTATATTAAAACGGTAAATAAGGATAGACAGACAGACAGAGATATGACAGAGGCTAGAAGAGCACTTTTTCTTTCTGGCTCTAAAATTATTGGTGGACAGAGGTTACTTACCAGCAGGTAACTTAGGTGATCGGTGATCGTTCGCCCCCTATATCATGAAAAAGAGACGCCGTCCTTTTTGAGCTATTGCAGCTTTGGTTCCGTTTCGGTCTAAAACTTTCTAATATATTCGTAATCACAAGACATGCATAAATAGTAACAAAGTAAGGTACAATGTGTCGCAAACCAATGAAAAGCACGTCAGAACTTTGAAATGCCCGGCTAAGACACATCATAGCAAAATCAAGTCATTAAAAAAACTTAAGGCATACAGGGGACCAGCTCGCCGGCCGGTGTCTTCAGATCGGCGATTTTCAGAGTATCATGGTACCACGACTTAGTAAAAGTGTATAAAAATTTTAAAACAAAACAATTAAAAATAGTAAATATAAAGTATCCAGCGTTGTTTTATTGATAAAACACAATAATACACTTCTAATACTCAATAGCTGTATAATATCGAGGGTCGTGTATTTTTTTAAGTCTACTCGATACACAATTATAGGATTCGTGGACTTCTCAGCTCTACTCTGCCTCATGGACAACATGAGCTGAATCCAAAAGTGGTGACAGGTGGTCACAATACTCATTACGAATGCAGACAATGCAACATTGCAACATAGTAACCCACACTACGGCGGCTTATTGATATGCCTCTGCATTATTGGGACGTAATGCGCGTAATAATAACGGTCAGGCGGTTTATCCGCACTAAAACAGTTGCATGTCATTAAATTGTCTACAATGCGGCAAATGAAGCCGTTATAAATTAGTATACAGATTAGGTTATTCTTGAAGTCGGTTTTTTATTTTGTTAAAATTTTATTCGTTAAAATCCTCATTGGAATTTTTCGCTTCTTTACATCATTCTAAAAGCCAGAAAAGCAGGAAAGCTAGAACACATATACCCATAGGGCTCTGACTTCATTCCCTCATGCAGCACTCCTAAATAAACATAAAGTTTTTTGACTTCTACCCGTGTTTTGAAAACGAGCCGCAATACGATTACACAATCAACACGAGTTTACATCAATACATAGGTGCATCGTGTTATTGTTCTACATCAAAGCTGCGAATAAGTTTACACGTGGAGCGATGATAACCCGCCCTCGTGACACTTTTATGGAGGGATAGGGTCAGTTGCATAATAATTATTTTATGTATCGTACGAGGACGTCGGGAAGGAAACCGTGTCAATTGCTGTCACACGCGGGACGTGATATTTATTGCAGCTATATAAGCACATATATAGGGTGATTATTAATTTGATCAATGTGGAATTTTTTTCATAGATGAGGGATTATTATTATTTTCAAAGGACCAAACGTGATAACAACTTCAATGACTGCATGGTTACTTGCAACCCAAGAGTGCCCTCATAGAATTAGGTACAGAGGTGCCTGGTAACCTGTACTATTTTTTTAATGTTTCAGCTGCCAAAATGACTCTTCTCTGCCAGATGGAAAGCATGTTTACTTCACTCACTCAAAAAAATGGAGTATCGACTGTTTTCTGTGTTTTGACTGCCTCGTTGGTCTAGCGGTTGGCGTGAGCGTCTGCTGATCATGAGGTCTCGGGTTCGATTCCCGGGTCGAACCAAATGTTTGTACGATCTACAAATATTCGTTTTGGAGTTTGGGTGTTTTCTATGTATAATATGTATGTATTTACAAAAAAAACAGTATATATGTATTTATATCAGTTGTCTAGTACCCATAACACAAGCTCTGCTTAGCTTGGGACTAGATGGCGTTGTGTCTTAGATGTCCGAAATATTTATTTATTATTATTTATTATTTATTTAGCTTCGGTATAAATTTACTAGAAATATTTTTGTTATGATAATGAGAACCAGTGAGTTATTGTTAGATTCCGTTTTTTTTTTTTTAATGAGTAATATAGCAAAAGCTGCTATATACGTATAGATAACGCATAGTTTTGTTATCTATATCTAAACTCTATATATATATACAATAAATAAAATTTGTGTGTCTAATTGTAATATTAAAATATCCGCTTTTTAATAAATGCATATGTATGTATACACGGTACATGTACTAAAACTATAGCAATAACTGCCTCGTTGGTCTAGCGGTTGACGTATGCGATCTTGACGTTGACCTGCTGATCGTGAAGAGGTCTCGGGTTCGAATCCCGGGTCGGGCCAAAAATGTAATTGAGTTTTTCTTGTTATAATAATACTTAATATAGAAATACTTAATAACAACTCGGAGTTTGGAAGTTTGGGCCTGAACCCCCGTGCCTCGGAGAGCACGTAAAGCTGTCGGTCCTGCGCCTGATCTCTCCCCGATCGTGTCGGTTAATCGTCCCATCAGATTATGAGAGTGAGAGAACAGAGAGTGCACCTGTGTTTGCACACACACTAGTGCACTATAATATCTCCTGCCTAGTTGGTTGGTCTCTGTTGAGACTGGCCGCCGTGGCCGTAATAGGCTAGGAGAACATCACATGTACTAAAATTTTCTGTTCAATTCTTGTCTATCTGTCTGTTTGATCCGGGTAATCTCTGGAACGGCACGACCGATTTTGACGGGACTTTCACTGGCTGATGATCTAAGGAGTAACTTTTGTTGACTAACTTTGTTGTACCGCGGGAACGCCGCGGTACAACAATAACCGCGGGTAACATCGCGGGGTTCGGCTAGTATATAAATAAAATTGAATCTCCGAAATGTCTGTAAGCGCATAACTTCCGATTGACTACAGTTTGTTTAGAAGAACATTCAAGGATAACAGCTAAAGTTATTTTGTGCCCGTGACTGTAGGTACACTACCTGTGAGAAGTAGAGACGGTAAAACAAGTTTTACAGAAATTTAGAAAATATTTAGAAAGAAAAAAATGCACGTGTTTTCATTGACCATTCAAAGATTTACATATCATCAAGAATACACGAATCGCTTTGTAAGTAATAATATATCGTAAGTAAAGAATGCACACTCTCCAATATTGAACACTCACGTAACTGAATATACAAATTCCTATTAAACGTGCTGAATGCTGTTTAATTATTTTATCTTATCTGAAGGCCATCCGAGTGCGATGTTATAATATAGTCATACTTCCTTCATTCCATCGCTAAGAATTTCACCTTTTCTCGATTGTTATTATCAGTATATCTACGTGATAAACTAAAGTTCATGACTTGAGTGTCTTTTGGATAGGCACGACTTATAATTTATTGCTTCCTCCATTTGTTTTGTGAAAGTGAAGGACACGAAAACATACCTCTGCTTTAAGTAAACGCCATAGTAGATTAAGGGGTCATCTCGCCAAATATTCTCGTCATGCTCCGCTGACAGTCAGCGGATCCACAAATTGTTCGTCTACATGACAACTTGGAAGCTAGCTCCTGTGGCCCGGGGAACTTTCCTGGACTCAGAACGACAATTTGTGGAAAACGTAAAGAAGTCGAACCTACAACACTCAGCGCAAGAGGAAGGTATACGGCGGATTTTGAGATTTTCAACGCTTAGCGTAATCTATTTTAGTGTCCTTAACTTCACTTTCTCTTCAGATATACGGAGCCAGTTATAAATAACAAACAAATGGTACTTATTAACATGCGCCGGACTCGATTTGTTATTTATTGCCTCGATAGTGGAGTCACCCGTGAAATGACGATCTAGCTTGCTCTAAATATAGTTAATGTGTTATTATTTACTTTATAATATTCTATATATTTGCACACCGTCCTACAGATATAAGATAAAGTTGTAACCTTTAAAAATATAAACTTCAATAGTGCGAGTTCAACTTGCGTTACATGGGTTACGGGAGTACACAAACAAGCCTATCCTGGTACCTAATCCAAAACCTTTTTGGGAAAATAAAGTTCACAGTAAATATCAGTGCTGTAAGATCTTACTCATTGTCAGATTTCATTATTCTAAATCACTAAGATACTTCCTATAGGGAAGCCCATAATGTTAGGTGTATTTGACCTCGGCTTTTAAAACAATATCTTTTGATTCCAATGATATTTTAAACTTTTTTCAATATATCATTGATTAATTCCATTGATTTCGAGCTTTAAAATGTCGCAGATCTATCTAGGTATTCGATTTGGAAGATCCTTTTCATAGGTGGAGGCATTCGATTTAAATCATATACAGAAAAATAACGAAATTGTACGGATTTTATGTGTTGATGGAACGGAACTCTAAGTACCTAAGTGTATTCGACTACAAAACAAAATAAATAAAGTTACAAACAATGATTTTCCCTTTTTTATTTTGTAACTAGCTTTACTCTGCGGCTTTACTCGCGGTTGTTGTTGTACCGTGGGTAACAACAAGGGGCTCATCTAGTATATATGTATGATAATTCTTATACTTAAATGCCAGTTAAAATCCTTCTGCCATAATTACTTTAACTTAAATAACATTGGACTTTCATCCCCCTTTTTAACCCCAAAAGGGGGTTGCTTTCTAAAGACACATTATTAGTAGGTACACCTCCACACATTTTAATTTTCATGTCTGTTACTTCAAAAACAGAGGACTTTCGTACAAACTTCACATCCCCGTTTTACCCTCTTAGGGGTGGAGTTTCGTAAAATCTGCTGTTAGCGAATGTCTACACTATATAATTTATTTACTCGAACCCAGTGAAATGAAAACGGAATGTTTACGACATGGGGTTTGAGAGCACGTTGTCCGCCATGCATCACTCAGACGGGTATCTCGTGACACCAGCAAGGTCAATGTCAAAGATTCCACGTGTACGCACATTCGTCCCACGAGTTTTCATTGCCCACGGGTATACGAAGACAAATTCGTAATGTTTACAATCGGATTACTAGTCGTAATGTAACCGTAGCCTTCAAATACGAGTATAGGTGTCTAAACCAATTAATCGAACAAAAACCTTATTGCTTAGAAACATGCACCGCACCTATGTAACAGTAAAACTATTGTCTGGCAACGATATTTTTCACGAATTTATTATTTATTTCATCTAAATCTGCTACAATAAACCCTCACATGAATAAACATAGGTCTCAGAAACATTTTAGTCATTACTATCCATTGATTACTTATCAATAATCTTCTGATAGAAACGTTATTTTCTGAATCCACCAGAATACACATCACATCAGCAGTCTTCAATCATCCACTGTTGGCCATAGACATCTCCTTGGAAAGAACCGTTGTTACCGTGGGAGAGCCACGCTTCGGGCATGAATGGGTTGGCTCGACCGGAGTGATACCACGACCTCACAGAAAACCGGTGAGAAATAGTGCTTGCACTGTGTTTCACCGAGTGAGTGAGGATAACAGAGGCCCATACCCCAACCCCCCTCCCCTATCTCCCCACCATCCCCCAAGGGTCGGCAATGCACTTGTTACGCCTCTGGTGTTGCAGGTGTCTATGGGCGGCGGTAATCGCTTACCATCAGGCGATACAACTGCTCGTTTGCTATGATTACATAACAAAAAAGAATGCTATATTAACAATTATTTTTACGGGAATTAACGCGATCACTTATTAAAAGGTATTACATACCTCTGATTTGCCTGACGTTTATATCATATATATTTCGAACATTAAACACACAACGCCATCTAGTCCCAAGCTGAGCAGAGCTTGTGTTATGGGTACTAGACTACTGATACAAATACATTTATACTTTTTTTGTAAATACATACATATCATACATAGAAAACACCCAAGCTTTGTCCTACATTTGGTTTGGTTATAATTTTCTTGCGTAGTTTGCTTCCATAGGGGAGTCTTACGACACGCTTGGCATAAATAGGGGGAATAACACTCCGTGACCACACGGACAGTAGCAAAAGTAACAATTTACTGATAATAGATAAGAAATGCAAAAAGGATTAGTCACCGGTGGTTCCGTAGCCTCGTGTGGTTGACAAAACAACAAACTAATTATATAAGTAGTAGTATTGTACGTTCATTCATTCATTTATTTATGACTCACTTGAATTAACGTCTTTCAATTTTTACTGTTAGCAACTGAGTTTTTCGTAGAACTGTTGAAAACTTGATCCGACCGCAAGCGAGGCGAAGCCGAAGAATTTCAACCGCACGTTTCAAATTGCATTATAACGCAACAGTTGGGGATCCCTAATACTCTAATTACTAAGAAATACGCGCCCTAAGTTACTTACCGTCTGCTTCTATAGACGGCGACTGAACTTTTGAGGTTTTGCTTTGTTAGAAATCCTTTTTTTTTTTTCAACAACCACTCGCGCATATCTAAAAGAGCAAAACTTTATGTGTGAAGTCATATCCAAATAGTTCCAAAAAACAGTTAATCTATACAAATAAATAAAAGAGGAGTGTCTGTTTGTAATAATAAATACCTGCTTTTAAATATATGTATGTGTATACACACGATACATGTATCAAAATAACTTTTTTTTTAATTTTTGTCTGTCTGTCTGTTCCGGGTAAACTCTGGAACGGCTGGACCGATTTTGACGAGACTTTCATTGGCAAGTAGCTGATGATCCAGGGAGTAACTTTTTTTAGACTAGCTTTGTTACGCGGCGTCACCCGCGGTACAACAATAAACGCGGGTAACACCGCGGGGTTCAGTTAGTAAATAGTAAGAAGACCAGGGAACTTCCTTAGAAGCGAAAGTTAAGTATTCAAATGTGACGTAACTCCCAGCTTCTTCTATATTTAAAATAAATATAAATATAAATATTTCGGACATCTAACACACAACGCTATCTGGTCCCAAGCTAAGCAGAGCTTGTGTTATGGGTACTAGACAACTGATACAAATACATATTATACTTTTTTTTTTGTAAATACATACATATTATACATAGAAAACACCCAAACTCCGAAACAAATATTTGTAGATCATACAAACATTTGGTCCGACCCGGGAATCGAACCCGAGACCTCATGATCAGCAGTCGCACACGCCAACCGCGAGACCAACGAGGCAGTCAAATTTATTTTTTTAAATGTATATTATATGTAGATTATTTATTCTTTAAATGTAAATGTATAATTTATTTAAATGCTTTTTACGTACTAGAATTACTCATAATTCGTTACTCGCTATTGGGATTCTTCCTGAGTGATATTCATGTATTCTTCTGACGAACTTCGGTTGTTCGTTTTTGTGTGTATCGCAGACGAGCGGGGTCTTTCTGGTTTGGAGGTAGACTATTTTTTTAAGAAATTACCATTCATATTATGATGCAATTGGGTTCGGTTTTAGATTACGACTCGGTCTGCACAAATACCTTTTCCTATTTATTTTACGTTTTCAACTTCTTTTAAATATTCGCCCTTGAACCCGTGATCCGTCGATGTAGTAATGGACTAGAAGCGTTACAAAACAACGCTAATCATATAAAAATTTCTTGTGGTGTCGTGATAAAGATATAACGATTAACGAGACCACAAAACTATATAACGAGAGAGATAATAACGAAGTTCCTTATCATAAAATATATTAATATAGGTATTATAGGTATGCAACTTACAGATGGCGCTATACATTTTTTTTAAAATCTTACATTTTAATTCCTTACCATAAAATATAATAATATACGCAGCTTACGGATGGCGTTGTACTATTTTTTTTTAAATCATACCTTTTTTTATTAAATGTTACGGACGTTTTTGCCGGCTAGGGTATACAGATGGCGTTATACTAGTTTTTAAATCTTACGCTTTTTTGATTTAACGAATTTTAATTTATGGACGCTTTTTGCCGGCTAGGTTACCTCTTCACAACGCCCCATAAAGAACTTTCGTTCCAATATATTTTTTCTTTCAAAACATTACTTTGAAACCCATATCGGTACATTACTTTCATTTAAATATCAAACATGTATTATTTAATAATTGATTAGCTTAATAATATGCGCTTTTAAGACAACACAAAAATATTTGCGCTATTATAGATAACTCTCATATTGAGATAATACGAGGAAAGTAAATTATTCACCTACACGATTTTAGTAAGAGGACCTGAGATAACCTGTAATATTCAAGGGTAAGAGATTCTGGTGAAAGTACATCGCGACCTTTAGCTGGATTACTGGTTACAGATAGTGCGGGGAAAAACCTCATTTACTACAACATTGACAATTTATAATGTTATACTTTATTACACCATCATCTTCCGGTTTAAGGATTTATTTCACGGTGATGTGGTATTGTTGAATTAGGTCATATCAGGCCAACGAGGAGACGACCGCATGTTCCGTACGTCGCCTAAATAGAGAGTTCACCCGAAAGTAGTGCCTACGCTAGTGGGCAGTCGCTAGAAAGGTCTGAATGTCGCAATAACAGATGTTCCCGAATTCCTCCTATGGCCACACCGTGTGGTTTTAGTCGGTTGAATCCCGATAAGATTTCCACAGGTTAAACATACAAATGTATTAGTAATCAGCTGCTTGTCTGACGCTGATCCTCCTTGTGAATAACTTTTTTAAGAATTATTCCAATCAAATTATGTAAAAAGCGTCGTCAAAAATTTATATGCGGTACTGTGCGAATGCTTAAAAAGATAGTTTGTTTTAATAACACTCGATAAAATAAATGCTATTGAGATGAGATCATAACTTAGTGTTACAGATTTGACAGATGTCATTTCGACTCATTTGTACTGACTGCGACCGCGGACAGGTCATCTTGATCTGGGGAGAACCTATCTTCGGCACATATGTGGTATCTAGACTGAAGTAAAACAAAGGACGTATTGTAGCCCAGTCATATTAGGGCTTTCACCTCGGAATGAAAGATAATAAGCTGCAAATTGGTATGAACCTTTGTTTTGTCATTCTAAATGTTGTCTCAAAAGTCACAATCGTTATCGTGTCCGCGTCTCAAGATATTCAAGGTCAAAGGTCACAAAAATCGGTTTTTCGCGAATATCTGGCTTCCTATCGGTTAAATGAGATTTGCATTTATTATAAAAGTTGTAGGCTATAAAATTCCCTACAACTTTTGTTTAAACTTTTTTTTCATACGACTAACCGTTTTGAAGGTAGAGCGCGAAGAGTGCACATCGTACAGTCATATACGGCCTAATGCAAGGTCAAGCGTGAGTTATGGTTATCAGTACGTTATAAAGTCAATTATTTACTTGGAAATTATAATTATTAAACAATGCCTATTATTTATGTACTAACTATTAATTATTTATATTTAATTAAAGTAAGTAACTTGATTATTTATATATAATTATTCATATTTAACTATTTAAGTATAAAATATTATTAATTATAGATTATATATTTTAGTTTTATTTTAAGTTAAAATGATAGTAAGAGTATATATTTTACACATATTTTTATTTGTTATTAAATACGGCATAATATACATTTATCAAAATGTGAGTTCAAATATCAAAAGTATCTTTGTTGATTTTAATTGTAATGAAATTGGAAATGGAAGCTAATTATCTTCTTCTTCTTCGTCGTCTTCTTCTTCTTGTCGCTCAAAAATGTTCGATTCATTGTCATCATCCTCATTATCTGTCATGTTCATCTCCAAACCTTCCAGAATATCGGGATCATATGTATTTTCTTCATCGGGATTACTTGGATACAGTGAAGCGTTGAGGCAAGCTTGTCCGTTGCACTGGCCGCAAGCTAAAGAACATTGTAGCCCTGATTGATGCAATAATAACATTTTTACTCGTGTACACTTTTCGACACTCGGAATGCACATTTACAGAACTTAAAGTATTTAAATAGTCTATATGTCCATCATTTCTTTCAATACTTGCAGTTTTTAAAGTTTGTAAACCACGTACGACATTCACAGAAACACCTTCTGAAAGTTTCTTATCACATATAAAACACAAATCAGCCATAGCTCTTAAAACCGTACGTCCGTAGTTGCAACGGTACAATTTCAAACTAACGAATAATCTTGACTCATACAAAGTGGAGAGAGTGGCCTTGAATACTATAGAACATCTGTCCCGGCAATGAATAGAAAAGGGCATAGGGTAGGGACAAGTATTTCCAGGTATATAAGTATTGAGAAATTTACGCGTTTTAAAGAAAAGATATATAATGTCGTGTTAACTTAAAATAAAACTAAAATATATAATCCAGAATTAATAATATTTTATACTTAAATAGTTAAATATGAATAATTATATATAAATAATCAAGTTACTTACTTTAATTAAATATAAATAATTAATAGTTAGTACATAAATAATAGGCATTGTTTAATAATTATAATTTCCAAGTAAATAATTGACTTTATAACGTACTGATAACCATAACTCACGCTTGACCTTGCATTAGGCCGTATATGACTGTACGATGTGCACTCTTCGCGCTCTACCTTCAAAAAGTCGTATGAAAAAAAAGTTTAAACAAAAGTTGTAGGGAATTTTATAGCCTACAACTTTTATAATAAATGCAAATCTCATTTAACCGATAGGAAGCCAGATATTCGCGAAAAACCGATTTTTGTGACCTTTGACCTTGAATATCTTGAGACGCGGACACGATAACGATTGTGACTTTTGAGACAACATTTAGAATGACAAAACAAAGGTTCATACCAATTTGCAGCTTATTATCTTTCATTCCGAGGTTGACCCCTTTTTTTACCTAATATGACTGGGCTATTGGTGACTTTTGATTCGCGAATATCCATCAGGACGGTAGCCTCTATCAGGTGGTCTGTTCGGCCGTTAGCTCCCTATACCGGTAACAAATATATAATTCAGGAATATACTGAATGACTCAGTATTTACTTAACAACTAATTTCGCAACTTCGGACTGTCCCTCACACCTACGTAAGTCTATGTATGTCGAAGCTATGAACTTAACTGATATGTATACTTTTCAGTGAGGCGGGTGCACCTTGCGAGGGGTGTCCCGACGCGCCATGGAAGACGACGTGATGTTCATGTTCCAGCTAGGCGTGCTGCGCGACGCGGTGAATGCGCCGGCGCACCTGCTCACGCTCGCACATCTTAAAGAGCTCGCCGTCAAATTCGTACACGAAAAGGTACAGAAACAGTTGTGAAATGTAACAATACTAAAAAATAATTTTGTTTTAAACTGGAATAAAGGATTGTTTTGGTTTATAATTATTGCAAAACAATTCGTCCTAGATTTTGTTCGAAAGAAGAGAGAGAGAGAAGAAGCTTTAAGACTTAAGAAGTAAACTAGTAGTTTATTAACCCACGGTGTAGGTATTTTAACTGATTGCTAAAAAGAGGAGGTTCTCAAGTCGACTGTATTTTTTTATGTTTGTTATCTTAACGACATAATCATCATAATCGGTTCACCCGATTTTGATGATTATTTATTATTTGAAAGCTGGTGTTTCCCGTGGGGTCCCAATTTAATTTGGTCAAGTTCTTGAAGTCGATTTTTTTTGGCAAATTCTTCGTTTATCATTTACTAGCTGATCCACGCAACCTCGTTTGCGTCTCCTATTGCCCGTAGCGTGATAATTTTCCCCCGTTTTTGTAACATTCTTCATTGTTGCTCCGCTCCTGTAGGTCTTAGCGTGATGATATAGCCTATAGCCTACCTCGATAAATGGGCTATCTAACACTGAAAGAATTTTTCAAATCGGACGAGTGGTTCCTGAGATTAGCGTGTTCAAACAAAGAAACAAACAAACTCTTCAGCTTTATATATTAGTATAGATTTAGAGATTCAAGAAAAAATAATTTTAAAAAATCGTAGACAAAAACATTATCTTTTCTATGGCAATGCCTATGTCCTCCAATAGACTATTAATGATGAAACATTCGAGATACTGGGATTATAACTATAAAACAGAGAGGGTGATTACTATAATAATATATTTGGTTTGTTATGTTACATCTTGCGTATTAATTAAATAGACAAACAACTCTCTTGATACATTTACTGTTGCTAAAATATAATAAGAAAGTTATGACATTGAACATTTAACAATAATGCTGATATGCATTAAATAGAACGCATATAATATTACGCAAACAAAGTTTAAAGTCTAGATTTTCATTCACGATTCTCGAAGGGGTAAACAGAGGTGTATTAAACACTCAGCTTTAGACGGTCAATATTAATCTCACGTTTGTAACAGAGGCTAAGATTATGATATAGCCTTTAATACGCTTAATCTCCGTGTTACTCCCCTGTTTAAAAAAGGTGTATATTGTTAACTAGCTTTGGCACGCGGCTTCGCTCACGCAGACTTTTGTGCCCTGATTTACGCCCTTAGAGTTGGAATTTAAAAAATACCTTTCTTAGTGTTCATTTACGTAATATAAAGAACATACATGCGAAATTTTAGGATTCTAGGTTTAGCGGCTTGGGCTGTGCGTTGAACTCTGGGTATGTCAGTCACCTTCCTCTTTTAAATATATAGATTTCATTTTTTCTCTCGCTTTACTAGGGAGGGAAATGTTCTTATTATGTATCCTCCAGTTTTCTTCGAATTAATTTAATTGCGGGTTCCATGACAGTTTAGTTTTTCCTGGGACAGCCCGAGTTTGGGTTCAGTGGTGGGCGTATGGGCTATTACTCAAAGAACTCCTTTAGGAATTAGAAAAAAAAATAATAGGGAAGCAATGGTCAGATATTGCGCATGTAAATAGATTAAGGAGTATCAGCAAAACCAAATGCAAAATAAGATTTATTTACAAGAACTTGCAAATAACGACCTTCTAAAACGATGATGTAGTTGAAAATAATTGATATAAAATTTGTATATAATGTTTGATAGAAATACAGTTATTCTGCTTGATTATTTATAAACACTAAAGATTGCCTTGCGTTAAATTTCAACTTCGATAAATGTTTTATATCTTCAACCAGTTTAATTTATAGTATCATTAGTGGTGATTCTCTTGTTGTCATCAGTTAACTAAAAGTCACTAAAATTTGTTGTTGGATTATATACTTTAATCTCATCAGCCTACACTTCTTTTTTCAATATTTCATATCTCAGTTTTCACTTTATTTAGTTCAATACCGATTAGAAGTTGATCAGAGGTACACGCTTGTTTATTAGTTTCATTAATTATGTAATTAAATATTAGTAAAAAAATATAAGAAATAATAAGGTAGATAATTTAGTCGCATGTATTTAGACGATGTCTAAGTTTTGTGCCACATGTCAAGTTTTACGTCACAACTTACACGTTTTAATCGTTCATCACAAGAAGAGCAAAAGAAAAATATGGTCTAAGTTGAGTAACTTAACTAATTTTGGTTATGCCAAAGTAAATTTTACTATTTCAAGTGATAAACAAGCATGTGTTTCAGATTAATGTGTATTTGCTACAAAACTAAACTAAGCTAAGATGTAAGATATCGAAAAACAGACTATGAGCGGATGAGATTAGAGTTTATAAACCGATAAGAAATTTTAGTGACATTTAGTTTAGTAATGACAACAAGAGAATCACTTTTATAGTAATTTTTATAACACTACATTTACTACTTTATAACACTTTTATAATACAATTGTATAGACATTTCAACGATGACAAGTTACATACATATTGAACCAATGTAACATTCCTCCGTAGGGTAGGTGAATAAAAAAAAGAAAAGTATTTTACAATTTATTCTAAGTAGGACAATTAAATTAAATATGAGGTAGTTAAGGTAATTCAAGAAATTAGACCCAGGGGTGGGTTCGGGAACACCCACAATACGAAATGGTGCAATTAGCGAATAATAAGGAACGCCACTGTCCTGCGTTAATATCCGCGGTAGTCCGGTCTCAGGGGGCCGTTCCGGTTGTCGTGGAATAGTTGCCTGGATAGTCTGGTAGCAGCGGCGGCGTCGTTTGGTGCCACAATTAGGATCCGGAGCCTGGTAGGTGAACCCCAGTTTGGGGTAACACAGGGCGCACAAGATACCGTACTATTTGGAGCAGGTACACCCAAAAGGCACAATAGAAACTTTTAATATTTGTAGTAATAGAAATAATAGTAGTAGCAGATACAATATGATCGGTAGACGTCTGTAATCAAAATCTAGTAGTTTCATATCGCCTTAACATAATTTCTTTGTAAATAAATATCAATTTTGTACGCAGATACCAGATAACGGGCTAAATCGGCTATCAGACCGAATCCTGTTGTTCCGACATGATTATTGCTCTCCAAACGTGCTACAGCTCATCAACTCCGCCTCTGACGTCACTGATGAAACGCTAGTCGAGATCGTACTCACCGCGAACCGTGAGTATTAAGACTTTTCTTCTCGAAGAGGACCTGTTACATCTTCAGTATTCGTGAAGTTATTAGCTCCTATAAACTACGAATTCAATGCATTTTCAAAACATCCAGAAGTATTTCCAGCGTTTTACCTACGTGCTTGTCATTTTTTTTGTGATTGTCACAGAATTTTAATGTATCTACAAATTGAAATGTTTCAGCGTACGTGTGCGATGACGAGCTGCCGGCGCCAGCACCGCGGCCCCACGCACTCTCTGTGCACTCCTACAAGGCGCCCACATTTTGCGATTTTTGCGGAGAAATGCTCTTCGGCCTAGTGCGGCAGGGACTCAAATGTGAAGGTACGTTTCGTAGTAATCCATCAGGAGGTACTCTCTACTACTCTGGAACATCTGTAACAACGAACCCCCTACAATCTTATGTTCATAAATCTCAATGAAACAATAAAGAATAATAAAATAAATATTTCGGACATCTAACACACAACGCCGACTAGTCCCAAGCTAAGCAGAGCTTGTGTTATAGGTACTAGACAACTGATATAAATATATATATCCTTTTTTTTGTAAATATATCTGCTACATTTTATACATACAAAACATCCAAACTCCGAAACAAATATTTTCAGATCATACAAACATTTGGCCCGACTGGAATCGAACCCGAGACATCAAGCACAGAAGTCAAAAGGTCCGTCTGAGGTAGTCTAAATATAATCAGTAAATTCTCGGAAAACAGTAACCCTTGTTGTCTTTCTTTGCGTCACGTTCTTTAACACAAAGGGAAGATCGAACGGACATGTATTTACTCTATTACAATCCCTTGGCACTTCCTGAGCATTTACAATACGAGTGTTGTGTTCCAGGATGCGGGCTAAACTACCACAAGCGCTGTGCGGTGAAGGTGCCGTCGAACTGCACGTCGCCGGTGACGGGCGGCGGCGGGGGTGCGGGCGGCGGCGGGGGCGGCGCGGGAGGGGCGAGCTCGCGGCGCGTGTCGGCGGGCGGCGCGTCCACGCACAGCCACGCCTCGCACGACGACTCGCTGGTAAGGAGGCTCGCTCACCTCGTCACAGGGAACACGAAAGACAGCGGCTAGCGCTCACTCACTACACTTTTACATCTCTCGTACGTTTACCCGCATGTACTGCCGATTTCACCGGCACAACATCATTTTGAAATCGAGAACTATATATATTATACATACTGTATTTAGACACTACATTAAAAGACAAATTTTAGAACCGTGTAGCAAAAAATATGACTAGAAGTTTTTGAATCAACCTGTATAAGGTCCTAAGCAAATTCACAGGTTGGTGCAAAAACTATAGTCATACATACTTAGATGGTAACACTAATACATTCCATTACCTTAAAGGCTAAAATAATTGTATTATCTCAATAAATACATTGTTGCAATTCACCTTACCGCCTGATCCTTACTTACAAGATAGAATAATATGGATACGCCATCCCGGGATAGTGTAAAAGCCAACTATTAAATTTGTTATTTTTATACATTGAGAGTGGCTAGAAAATCGGCAGTATTGTTTTTATGCAACAACCATATTTTTTTTAAATACGTATATAATTAAATTTATTTTCTTATTATTTATCTTTTTACGAATAAACGAACAAACATTGTATTTACAACTATATTGTTGTTAGTAATAAAATACGTCCTATTTTACTATACATTCCGAATGTGACTATTGTCACTCTTAGTATGTAACTTATTAGATACTTTTAAGGAATATTCTAACAAATAATAAATAGTATTTTTCCAAACAACGACAGCTATATTACTGTAACCTGACATTGACAGTATTTTTATATGAAATGTGTATCTGTATGAAAACGTCCAGTATGTCCATATGTTTCTGTTGTGTATTTGATATCTCGTTTGTACAATAAGTCTGACATTTTACACAATTACTTGAATTTAAACTTTATGAATCTCAGATTATTACCTTATATATAGGTATTGTATTTTGTAATCAATTTTTAAGATTACTTGAATATCTAAAAAATATATCTAAATTAAAAAAACAACAAAATTAATGTTTAAAACTATATGTATTACGTTTTTATGTGATTTCTTATCATTAGAGTTATTGACGAAATATTTTTGATTAATATATTTTTACTTGTTTTAGTACTTTTGTACTGAATTATTACCGCACGTGAATTATGCTAAAAGCACTGTTTAATATTTTTTATAATTGGTATTATTGTAAACTAATGAATTGAATAGGGTGGTGGGTAGCATATGAGGAAATTATACTTTTTTTTTACAAATAAAAACCTAACTCCCATACTTTCTAGTTTTATTTTATTTCCCATGTTACCCATCATCCAATTCAGAGCAAAGGCTATACAAGTTGGCCAAATGATCGAGTTGTTTTTTTTATTTGAGTGAAAGATATATTGGTTGATCGTTTTCTGAAGGTTATATCCGACTAGTTCCTGAGTCGATGTCAGGTGGAATGTCACTAGACCACTTAAGGAAGAATTTCGTCAAATTTGGTACTACACAGTCCTTACAATACAGCTTGCTCTCTGTCATAGATGGCTATAAAAAGCCCGGTCAAAAGGTACACTTACAGATCAGTGCCAGTGAATGAAATATTACCCTTGCATTAATTTCCAGTAAAGTTACATGCAGGTAAGGGACACCACTCTAATGAAATCCTGAAATATAACATAACATACAGTCTCGCTTTTTTCCCGGAGTGGTAGGCAGAAACAATTGATCTCCACTTACTGCGGTCCTTAACCTTATTTCCCGCTTTCACTCTTCTTTCTATATCATCTTCATGTACTCCATTCCTTGTGAACATCGAACCTAAATATACAAACTCACCCACTTGCTCTACTTTCTCACCTTCAATCGTAACATTAAAGTCAGACATACTATCTTCCTTTTCAAAAATAATTTCTTTAGTTATCATAACATTATTTTCATACCCTTCATTTTAAATCCCTCATTCATAAGTGTTACTCCTCCGCCGTCGCAGCAAGTAGTACCACGTCATCAGCTTAGAGAAGGCATTTGACTGATAACTCTCCTATTCTCAATCCCAATTCAGAATATTTCAAATCCATCAAACAACTGTCCATGAATAAATTGAAACTAGCCAAGGAGACGCTACGCATCCTTGTCCGACACCTTTCGAGATGTCAAACCAATCTGTGTGGCCATTTATTCGAACACAAGCTCTAGAATTCTCATATAGAGATTTAAGGGCCCGCACCATCTGGCCGTCCACCCCATACATAGACAGTGTTGACCACAAATCGTCCCTCACCACTCGGTCATAGGCCTTCTCGAGATCGATAGAAGCACAGAAAACTTTGTGACGTTTAGCGAGGTGTTTTTCAATGATTGATCGGAGCGAGAAGACCTGGTCCATACATCCCATCCCCTGTCTAAACCCACCTTGCACTTATCATATTCATTGCCGACGATACTGAGAAAGCTGATTCTGCGATAGCTTGAGCACTCCTTTTTTTTTTTTAATGTTCGGAAATCCCCTCGGGCCGTCACTCCGCCGGGGTTTGCGGCGGGGCGGTGTGTCGTAATCGAACCGACTTAAACCACACGATGTGCCACTTTGCGCCTGAGACGGGAGGGATCCGGGAACTGCTGTTATTAACACATCCGGACCCCTCCCAGCGCCTGCCCGCACTGCAGCGGGCACCGTCTCCTGGTAACTCTCTAATTAGGCCACGTACGGCACACGCGTTTAACCATAAAACCAAACCACATAGACTTTTTTTAGTGAAGTTACCGCTTTAGTAGATATCAATGTCTATTTTGACCGGCCGAAAACCGACGAAGTAACTTGGAACACACTATTTGCCAGTCATCTCACTCACTCACTTATACTGATTTTGTAAGGCCGTGTTTTTTTTTTTTTTTATTCTTTTTTATTCGGGGAGCTTACAGCAAAATTTACAATATACTTAAAATATTGCTTCTCTATATGCCAATTAAAAGCTTCCGCATATAGAAAGAAGACAGTGCTGTAAAATACAATCAGAATGTAATTAACTGTAAAATATAACATAATATATGTAACTAAAATAACATTTCTGGTTCATGAGACATAAGACTTTTGATATTATACTTGCTATTATAGAATAGATCAATGTGTTCCAAATGGTTTAGCTCGTTAAACAACCTGGAACCTCGCGGTAGGAAGCTATTATACCGATAGTTACTGTGGCAAAGTGGTACGTGGAGTAGGTTTTTGGAACGTAAATTTCTAGTGGGCACATTAAATTTAATTTTGCTAAGTAAATCAGAACAATGTAACTTGCTCTGCGCTATATTTAAAAGAAGGCAGATATCAGATATTTTCCTACGGCAAAAAAGAGGTAGAAGAAGAAGTTGAATGCATCGCTGTTCGTAATCAAGACGAGGCAATTTGAATTTAAAGCCTAAATATCGAATAGACCGTTTCTGAATTCTTTCTATGTTGTTACTGTAGACATTATAATAGGGGTTAAAATTTGACTACAAAACTCAAGGTGGCTGCGTACATAGGCACAGTAAAGTATTTTTATTGTTTTCATATGCCTAAAAGGTCTGGAGACGCGAATTATGAAACCAAGTGCTTTGTACGCTTTGTCAATAATATGTTCAATGCGCTTGTCAAACAGTAATATACCATCATGCAAAACTCCCAGATCCCTGATTACACCAGTCGACTGAAGTTCACAATTCTTCAATTTATAGGCAAAAGTGAAAATGTTACGTTCACAATAGATGTCTAATCTATTCAAGTCTTCCTGGAGAAGTAACGCATCGGGAACATTATTAACAATGCGGAAAATTTTCATGTCATCGGCAAACAATAAAAAATTTGAATTTAAAAAACAAAATGCAATCTCGTTGATAAATAAGACAAAGAGGAGTGGCCCTAACAATGATCCTTGCGGAACGCCCGACGGGATATCTACCCAGTTGGAAGTACAGCCATCCAAAACAACAGTGATATTATGACCAGTCCGTGTATGAAGAATATAGTCAGTATGTCACCACCTCCAATCCAAAACCTCTTTTCTGAAGACAGGCCTGTGTAAAGCGGTAGATTATTAACGGCTGCTGATAATAATGATGATGATGATTTTTCTCAAAACATACCTTTTTTTTATTGAGTGAAACAAATTTCAAAGTTATTAAGCTTCTTGTAGATTAAACTAGGTAAACATACGAGCAAAATATTTGTAACTTTGTTTCTTCGTATTAGTAGTAAGTATTTACCTAACTTAATAATAATAAATATTAATAGACTTATTCGATAGGTACATATGCCAAGTTCCAGATTCTTCCTTAGTTATTGATAACATTTCTCTCCTAGTAGCTGAGATAAAACTTACATTGACTTATATTGTGAACTACATGAGACTGTCTTGTTACTATGACGACTTTTACTTTAGTGCAATACCTACATCAATTGAGATATCTCTGGATACGAAGGTCGTTTCTTTCTAAAATAATAATATTGAAGTTACACGAGTTATTTATTTATTTATTTAATTATCACGATAACGACGAGTCATTAATTAAATCAATCACGTGGTTTTTGTTTAATCGATATGTAAAGGTAAAGAAAAATATTGCAGATGATTATAGATTTAATATCTGTAACAATTGAATTTAACCGTGGGAGAGCCACGCTTCGGCATGAATGGGCCGGTTCGACCGGATTGATACCACGGCCTCACAGAAAACCGGTGTGAAATAGTGCTTGCGCTGTGCTTCACCGAGGGAGTGAGGATACCGGAGGCCCATAACCACAAAACAAATACCTATAATGAAACGCCTGCACGTATTATGTGGTACTTTTCAAATAAAAATGTCATCCATGGGAAGAATTATATAATACGTGTATACGATAAAGACAGGTCATGTTTCTTTACGACGTTATACCTAAATACTTTGGAAATAATAATCTGTTCCCGACCGTTATTCGAGTTCAAATTAAAAGATAGCCTCGTGCCTCCATGCGAGGTTTCGCTGGAATGACAGCTGTCACTGTAATTCGACATTACAAATGAAGCCTAAAGCATGATTTTAATAATGGTGCAATCAAAGACAAAGAAGCTTAAGTCAATCTTCCTGTTCCATGGTTCACTTCAGTTGGGTATCGGCAAGCGCAGCCGCTCCCCGTCCCGCGCCGGCTCCGTGTCGAGTGCCCCGAGCGGCGTCAGTGCGGGCGGCAGCCTCGCCATCCCGCACACCTTCGAGGTGCACTCATACACCAGGCCCACCGTCTGTCGGTACTGCAAGAAGTTGTTGCGGGGGCTGTTCAAGCAGGTACACCTACTTATGGATCTATACTAATAGCATTTACCTTTACAGTATAAGCGTACCGGTCATCTAATGGTAAGTAACTGCCAATGATAACAAATGCCACTTATGTTTTGGCAGCCTTTGAGCGCTCTGATCCCGGTATTAGAAGGGTCGTTCCTCCATTAACCTCACTTTTTGGAGCATTACATAACACTATTCTGTGATGCCATTACATCACTTTGTGCAGTCGACTCGTAGGTGCCTTTACAACATATATATCATCAATCTTTTTACTAAAGAGGTAACATACAAGCTCTTCATAGTCTGAATTAAACCATGTTTGAAATGTCTATAGTTATTACATTCTTTTGATATACTAGCGACTCCGCCCACTTAAAGTTGGTTATCCAGGTGATTCTTCATACTGACATAACTTTTCCATTAATGAAGCGATTGAAATGAAACAAACACTAAATGTTAAGTGGAGCAAACCTCAACACATTAGTGAAAATCGGTTAAGCCGTTCCTGAGATTTGCGTGCACAAACGTTCAGAAAAACAGACAAAAATTCCGAAAATCATTGTTTTGATTTCTATTGCGTTCGTCCTATAATAGTTTTCCTTGTATATTTTCCATGTACAGACAGCGACCAGTTACAATTTTATTATATGAATTGATATTTGTGTCTGTACCCAGGGTATGCAGTGCCGCGACTGCCACTACAACGCCCACCGCAAGTGCATCCCGCTCATCCCGAAGGACTGCGGCGCAGAGATACGGGACGCGCACAGTAAGTGTTAGTACACACTCCAACTACAGGGTTTGCAACACGTCATATATTACATCCATTTATTATATTATCATGCATTTGATACAAAGTTGAGTGGAGATATAACAGCATTTATGAACTTGACTGTCATACCCTATGTCAATTTTAATTACTTCGAGTATTAAACATTCGAAATCCATTTGAATGTATGAATAGAGAGCTATTTGGCATCCGGTAACTTTACCGTACCACTAATGCTCCTAAATATTTCAATAAAAAAAGGGTAGTTTGATATTATTAAGCCAGCGGCGTCTTCAGTAAATTGTGCAAGGATTGGTCCCTTTAACACCTAAATTAATGTTGTATGCTATTCTTATATATTATAAATCTTTAATATTTCAATGATGGATTTTTTTTATTTTATTGTTGTTAATCTATTATGTTGCAATTCGTGAAAACCTGTAATTGGCTTGATGTTGCATATCAAACTAATATATTTTTCTGTAGCTGTTGGCTTTGTAAGCGGAAGTTAACCAAAGCGGAAGCTTTGGTTAAATTTGAAAACTACCAATCCAACTGCTTAGGAATTCATTATCGCACCATAAGACGTGACGTCACTTCACTTTCAAACTAGCTTGGGATTGAGCTTACATGGAATTAAAGTTTACTAAAGTATTTCAAACTTTGATAATAACGCTTGTTTCAATGTGTCACATCTGTTTTATATAACATAGTCCCTTTTTGTTGTGAGTTTTTAAGGTTGAATACAAGCGGACTCTGAACCTGAACAGCCTAACTATAATAGCAAAAGTAAAATTTGATATGTAAACATTTTGTGATGGAACTCCCATTGTATAAGACTTCGGTACATACATTTATGTTCACCAGTGGACCATCTGCTTTGGGCATCTAGTTACAAAGACTGCCATGTTTATGAATTTTGCGTTCTATCTAGCGACATGTTTGTTTTATATGTCGCACAGGCGAGTACCAGGACAGCAGCACTGGCAGCGAGTTCTCCGAGTCGGTCCGGATGCCGGATGAGGAGTCAGACGATGGTGGCAACGATACAACAGACATCACTACCATTGATGAACACGAGGTAACCATATACTTTACATCTAGTACAATGTAGACTAAAGAAAATAAGTCAGATTTTTAAGGTTTAGAAATAATAATAGAGATTCTGGGAATAACCCATCGGTTACGAAACAGAAAACTAGAGCTGCAACTAGGTAAATGACGATACCATTATTATTACTTACTGGATCGTAATCCCAAAAATCGCCTTTAGAAACGTGGTAGGAATGAAACACACGTCCAAGCGAGGATAATTTTATTTGATGTAAACGGCATTTATACAATGATCTGTGGTTCTTAACATCGCGATACAGAAAATCGATACAACGCCATCTATCGAGCTCAAACTAAATCAATGCACATTATTTACATTGAACATACCGCCCACCATGGCCAGAATGGCCATCACAAATGAAAGTGTCTCAACACATAACTAAAGACAATGAATACAAAATAACACAAATATTAGATGGGCATGGTTAGAACGAATGGACTGTATAATTTAAACACAATTCAACTTATAACCTATAAATTTCATTTACATAACTAAATACAACAAAAACAAGTAAAAAACACAATATTAATCATGATTGCAAGCAATTATTTATTCCGCGATCGGTAACACAATCAGTTTCGAAACAGGTCGCTTTATTACTGATCCCCTACAACGCAAGGAAACAACTCGAGTGACTTTGTCCGAGCCAGTGTGTTTCTCTACAATGAGACCGTAAAGCCATCGCGCTGGAGGAAGATCGTCTTCCATCACCAAAACAACGCTTCCTACTGTTGGTTCCGATACCTGGCGAGACCATTTGTACCTTTGGTGGAACTGAGCAAGGTATTCATTAGACCATCGACGCCAAAAGTCCTGCACCATACGCTGTGCTAGATGTCACCTCTTTAACACACTAATGGTTGAGCTTTCGAAAGTAGACTCGGGTACGAGCAACAACGGCTCTCCTACCAAAAAGTGACCCGGAGTCAATGGGCACGGGTCGTCAGGATTGGTACTTAACGCGGAAATCGGTCTAGAGTTGAGACAGGCCTCGATTTGAGCAAGTACTGTAGCCATCTCTTCAAAAGTAAGAGTGCTATTACCTATAACCCGCCTCAGATGGTATTTGGTGGACTTCACTCCAGCTTCCCAAAGCCCTCCGAAATTCGGAGAGTGAGGTGGAATGAAGTGCCAGTCAGTTCCATTAGTAGCCAACCAGTCAGCAATGTCGGGTGCCACACCAGACCTTTCGTGGCTAAAAAGAATCTGTAATTCTTTATTAGCCCCTACGAAGGTAGTGCCGTTATCACTCCAAAGCTCCCTACAATGGCCTCGGCGAGCTGTGAATCGTTTAAAGGCTGCCAAAAATGCTTGAGACGTCATGTCATTGACAATCTCTAAGTGAATGGCTCGAGTGGCCATACACACAAACAGGCAGATATAACCCTTTGTAGAGTGATAACCGCGACCCTTTGTTGCTCTTACACTAATAGGACCTGCGTAGTCCACGCCACTATGGTAAAAAGGTCGACTAGCATTAACCCTGGCAGCTGGCAACTGCCCCATCAACGGCGCAACACCTCGAGCAGTATGTCTAATGCAAGCAACACATTTATGTATGTGACTTCTAACTGAAGTTCTAGCGTTTATGATCCAATATCGACTACGCAAATAATTTAATACTAGCTGTGGGCCGCCGTGCCAAGTTCGTTCGTAAGCATCACTTATCAAAAGAGTCGTGAAATGGGACTTGTGAGGTATGATTACAGGATGTTTCATGTCCTCGTGAATGTCAGCACGGTGTAATCTACCCCCTACTCTTAGAATTCCATGTTGGTCAAGGTATGGATTTAGCGAGGTGAGTTTACTTTTCTTATCTATCTGTCCTGTAGTCTGCAAACTTTTTATTTCATCATTAAAATGATCCATTTGACATATCTTAATACATGTAAATAACGATTCGTTGATTTCTGTAAATGTTATGAGAGCGTTCGATTGTTTTTCGTTTTTATTCTTTAACCTTAAAAATTTTCTACAAATTGCTACTACTCTAATTAATCGTTTTAATGATGAGAATTTTAAAATTATGTTGTTTTCTTGATTATCTTTTATTATTACATTCAATGCTACGTTTGATTTTCTCTCTTCTAAATTAGTCTCTTCTATTTTACCTTGATTATAATTGATAGTCTTATGTTTCAACCACTGAGGACCCTCTTTCCATAATGTAAACTCCACAAACTCTGAACAACTCATACCTCGGGACGCGCAATCTGCTGGATTGTCCTTAGATCGAATATGTGACCACTGAGTAGTCTCCATTGCAGTAATAATTTCGGAAACTCTGTTGCCAACAAAGGTGTTCCACCGACTAGGATGACCACTCAACCAAGCAAGGACGACTGAAGAGTCAGTCCAAGCATGCACATTCTCCTTGTTTATACCCAAGGTGCCCGAGACTTCTAAAAGAAGTCTTGAAAGCAGCACTGCGCCGCATAATTCCAAGCGTGGTATGGAAACCACCTTGACTGGAGCAACCTTGGTCTTGGAGGCCACCAAACTAACGTGAACATAACCATTACAATCTACAGACCTTATGTACACGACAGCAGCATAAGCGACATTGGATGCATCACAAAAGCCCTGCAACTCTGTTTGTATGTCTGTTCGCCTGGTCTGAAACCATCTAGGCATATGGAAGGAATTGATGTTGCGCAAACCAACCCTATAATTATACCAAGCTTTTAATATGCTATCTGGAAGCTCGTCATCCCAATCAATTCCCGATAACCATACACGCTGTATAAGTACCTTAGCTGTTACTATGACAGGAGCAAGCCATCTAAGAGGATCAAACAATCGAGCGATGTCGGAGATTAATCTGCGCTTAGTAATGGGTGTTTGCAGCTCCGGTAGGTGGACAGTATATTGGAAATTATCTGACTTTCTATCCCATGTCAACCCTAAAATTTTCACAATATTATCTAATTTAAATTCTAAATTTTCCTTTAAGTCTACTGTCCCCTTCGTAATTTTGTGCAAAAACTCTTCGTTATTACTAGACCATTTTTGGAGCTGGAAACCTCCACGACGAAGTAGCTCGTTAATTTGGCTGTAAACACCTTCACCCTCAGCGATCGAGTCACAACCGGTAAGTAAGTCGTCGACATAAAAGTCATTAAGAACACGACCAACCGCTAAGGGAAAATCCCCACCATCGTCAAGAGCCAATTGCTGCAGTGAACGTACGGCAAGATATGGAGCTGAGGATGTACCAAAGGTTACACGCAACAAACGCAAGTGCTTTAATTCAGTGTCTGGATTTTCACGCCACAAAATACCTTGGTAATCAGTGTCATCCTCTGAAACCTTTATTTGCCGATACATTTTAACGATGTCACCGACCAACGTTATAGGATGGCGGCGCCATCTCATAATAATTTGGCGTAAGTCAGTTTGTAAGGTAGGGCCAACCATCAAGTCGTCATTCAACGAAACTCCATTGCATCCCGAACAAGAAGCGTCGAAGACCACCCTCACCCTTGATGTACTTTTATCGTGCCTGAGTACTGCATGATGCGGTAAATATACCGCATCTCTTTCCTTTTCTGCATGAGGAATAATTTCAGCGTGCCCTAGCTGAAGGTACTCATTGATAACATCGCTATACTGCATTCGATATTCAGGATTCTTCGAAAATCTTTTTTCCAGCATGTGAAATCGTTTCTGAGCCATGATTTCTGAGTGACCATACCTAGACTGTGGGTTAGAGGATTTAAATGGCAATTTAACAACGTACCTACCAGTCGAGTCTCTTTGAGTAGTTGCAACATAAAATTCTTCACATTGCCGCTCTTCTTCGGTTAACGTAACCTTGGTGCTTGAAGGTTGATAAGACTCTAACTCCCAAAATCTACGCAATAGCTCATTAACGTCTGTGCCAACTGTAACATGGCAACATACTGGCCTCGAAGCCAACAGTGAGTTCCGGATTTCACCTGATAAAATCCAGCCAAATTTGGTATTTTGTGCGACGGGCGTGCCCGGCGGACCCTTAACCAAACCTTCCAACAAAACTTCGGCAACCACTCCTGTACCCAAAAGTAAGTCTATCTTACCTGGAGTAGAAAAGGTTGGGTCAGCTAGTTTGAAGGATGAGACCGTTGACCACACTTGAGTGATTCGTCTTTCAGGCAAACGCGATGTTAGTTTGCTGAGGACATAAGCATCGACATCCAAAACAAAGGTGGGATCTAGGCGTGATTGCAATTTGATTTTAACCATCCATCTAGAGGGCATTGGCGAGCCCTCATCATCGCCTAGTCGAAATACGTCGGTGCAGGCAGGTGTTTTTCTAAGGCCAAGTAACTGTACTGCGGACTCCGTAATAAAAGAGACCTGCGAACCCTGATCCATTAGAGCTCGTAAAAACACAGCAGTACCATTCCTTGACTCGACCTTTACCAAGGCTGTTGCTAACAGACTTTGGTTGTGAACATCTGTGAAGCAACAAATGTTTGTGATACACTCGCTTTGAGTAGACGACGTAGTTGCTGTAGCAACTACGACATTCTGATCTGCTGAACCGTCACTAGGCTCAGAAGACCTTGCGATCGTTTTGGGATGAATTAGTGTGTGATGTCTTTTCTTACACAATTGACATTTTGTGGATTGACGGCAATGATAAACTGTGTGATTTTTACCTAAACAATTGAAACACAAGTTGTTGGCTCGGACAAATTCACGGCGAGCGTCACAATCTTTCTTTGCGAATTGCTTACAATGACACAACTTGTGGTCTTCAGAACATAAAACACACAGTTGTGAAGCGACATGAAATGATTTGGCAGTGTAACTACGATTGCCATTACTTGTTACATTTTGTTTCAAAGGCTTAATATCTATATTCTCAAGAGATCGAAATCTTGATTCTAAAAACTCTTTAAACTCTTTAAAAGTAGGTAAGTTATCGGATGAACTAATTTCTCTTTCCCACAATTTACGTGATTCTACATCTAACTTTGCACTACTCAAAAAAATAACTATAACGTCCCAGGAATCTACATCAATCCCGAGCGTGCGTAAAGCATGTAAACAGTCCACTGTGGGGTCCAAAAGACTTTTAATAGACGCTGACGTTTCCCTCACAAGCGGTTGATTTACAAATCTTTTTAAGATACAGTTCGATAAATATTTTTTATTATCATACCGCCTTGTTAGGATAGACCAACATTCTTTGTAATTGGAAGCTGTGACAGGGGTGTGTCGCAGTAATTGCTCCGCTTCGCCCATAAGATGCGATTTCAAATAATGAAGCTTTTGAACGTCGTCGATACTTTCATTGCTATCGATAAGTGACAAAAATAAATCACGGAATGTGTTCCATTCGGTATATTGTCCCGAAAACGTGGGAAGAGAAATTTTAGGTAGTTTAACATTACAATTTTTTGTTTCCGTATGTTTACTAGTGCTAGGTTTAGTTTTAAGTTCCTTTAATTCACTTTTGTATATTATGTAAATATCTTCTGTTTTGTCGTATATCTCGTTTGTAAAATATGTATTTTTCATATCTGTTGAAGTTGCAGCTTCGATAATTTTACGATGTGTTTGAATAAATTGTTGCCATTGATCTTCCAGTGTTTCTAATCTAGTGTCAATAAATGACTGAGTTAATCTGTCTTTTGGTGATTTTTTAAAATTAATTCTACCTTTTTCAATAATCCTTTGAGAATCTACTTGCAACTTCACTAAGGACTCCATTATAATTTCAAAATGGCAAACTACAGATAATTTTACAAGTTAAAACTGCACACTTATATGATACTACTAAACGAAACAAAAGCACACAAATTATTCTAAGTCCTAGAAAAAGCGAAAAATTTTACAAGTGTTTGAGACAAACATGAACTCAAACAAAAATCGGGCATAGGTTCCCCGTCATATCACTTTTTACTTAACTATTCTAAGTCTACAAACTACTTACTACTAAATTACGCTATGTCCAAAACTAATGCTAATATATTTTCTAAGTCCAAAACACTTAACAAATTTTCTTCAAATTGTTCAAGTTAAACTACTGAATACTTGATGTCTTCTACTGCGAAACGTAACGTTAAAAATAGTTCAAAAGTACTCACAATTTATAGCTGCCAAACCTCAAATGAACACATCACTTCACTATGTCAGCACCAGTAGCGCCCTCTTGCGTCTCCCAAAGACTTCAGTGGCGACCGTCTCCGTCTCGCACGAATTCCAAAGCTCGGTACTTGCTTGAGCCCGAATGTATGTTTATCGCCGGTCGGTACTCATACAGCGCCCTCTGTAGGTGGCCACACTTGCTACTACTGAACCTTTGTCGTGATGCCAACTAATCGTGTTACCCACACGATGCCTTCTCCACTACACACACTCACAACGGTGTCGCAACACAAATCGGTGTTAACGCACTGGTATATCCGGCTCGGATAGGACCAAAATGGATCGTAATCCCAAAAATCGCCTTTAGAAACGTGGTAGGAATGAAACACACGTCCAAGCGAGGATAATTTTATTTGATGTAAACGGCATTTATACAATGATCTGTGGTTCTTAACATCGCGATACAGAAAATCGATACAACGCCATCTATCGAGCTCAAACTAAATCAATGCACATTATTTACATTGAACACTTACTTTGTTCCCTTCGTCTCATCGAATTGTTAGAGTGAGGGAACAGAGGGGACCAGTGTTTTGCGCACACTTGTGCACTTTAATATATCCTGTTTAGTCTGCTGGCCTCGATCGGGACTGGCTGGAGTGGCCGCCATTGGTTGAGAGTACATTACTGACTTTCTTACTTCGCTTTCATATTTTTGATCATATTGATTGATTATTTTTTGAACATGTTAACAAACCGCTAAAGAAGGTTATATAATTTATTTGAACCATCCTAAAATGTTGTTTCAAACTAACTTGTGTTCAAGGTACAACTGCGGCGTCGTCCTGGAGACGACGAGGATGAACCGCAGCGTGACACACTGCCGGAGCGGTCGGCGAGCCGGCCGAGCAGGTAAGGCCGTTTGTTGGCTGAGCTATTTCACAATGTCTCTGGTGGTGGCGGTGATGGTGCTTATTTATTTTAACTTATTTTGTACTGAGTCCTTTATTCCGTAAATCTTTTTAAGATGTTCTCTAAGGGTCTTCTTATAAAATCTGTTATGGATCGTCGGTTTATTGATAAGCCTGTGTGTCAAGTGGGTTTTATTTTCTACCGTATGTGAACAAATCACACAACTATTTATCTTATATTTATAGTTTGTATTAAATACTATTGGTATTTTTTTTATTAAAGACGGTCGTCTCATGTTATTATTATCACTAATGGTCCCCCAGTAGTCAAAATTTGACCATTATTCATTTACTTATTTTGTTTAGCTTTCTTTACTCCTTCTCCATATAATTTAACTGTATCAAATATTATAATCTTCCGTTCTCTTATTTTTCCTAAAAAGGGAACTACAAAGTGGTGTTAGCGTTATGATTTTATATGCTTCAAGCGTTTTTTGTAGATTTCCTATTTCCATATGTTTTATTATTTTCTATTAATCATCAATAACAACAACCATTAACAATTATTTTTACGGGAATTAATGCGATCACTTATTAAAGGGTATTACATAACTTTGATTTGACGTTTCGACCAGGTTGCACTGGCCGTGGTCACAGGCTGACTGGCTCAGCGGCGCATTAGAATAACAACAAATATTCCAATCTCCATATAATTAGGGTATACCAAAAAACCAAAAACACGCCTACGTAAAAAACAGTAGCCGACTACAACAAACAAATATACAGGTGAAGTTAATAAAAGCGTGTTAATAATAACCACCCACACCATCGCTACCCCACCTCACCATTTCATCCCTCAACCCTCCGTCCTTGTAGATCTGACGCGTCTGTACGTTACAGCTCATCATCATCCCCCAGCGCAAACATACCCTTGATGCGAATCGTGCAGTCGGTTAAACACACCAAGAAAAGAGACGGGCAATGGCTGAAAGAAGGATGGTTGGTACACTTCACAAATAAGGATAAGGCGGTAAGTTTCATTTTTAGACCATCAGAGTCCATTTCTAACATAACATTCGACAACCGATATGATAATGGTACCGGATGACCTAGGTGCTTCAAATGAATGATCAAATTCAAATCAAAGCCTTGCTATATTCAACGAACTTAGTCATCAGTATAAATATTTTGAGGACAACTTTAATCACATTTACAAGCACTTAGAACAGCTTAGTATTTTGTGATGAGTTTCTGTTTTTCTTGTGTTTTGAATTTTATGTAAGAATGTAATGTTCGTATCGATATTTTTAGTTAAAACGTCACTACTGGCGACTCGACAGTAAATCGATTACTCTATTCACGTCAGAACAAGGAACAAAATACTACAAGGAAATTCCATTGAACGAGATTTTGGCGATAGACACTGCCAGGCAACCACATCCAGGTATGTCGCTCGTTACTGTATGCAATAGGATCAATAAGTACTGGATACTATAGTAAGGGTCCAAGTACGCTACCTTGAGAGATACCTAACCTATATAAAATATAATACTGTTGTGCATATTATTTAGCTGTTTTCAAGCCAAGATATCTCTCACGGTATTGTTGCGTTAGCTAAACATGTTTCAAATAATGTAGTCTAGTTACCAGTTATTCATTTCATTTTTCCATAACTATACCATGAGGGTCGATGTCGAATGCATTTGTGAAATCTGAGAATTCGAAAAATATATTAGTAACGTATTTTTTTTTGTTTTGTGTAAAAATCGCAACGTCTGGTTTTAAAATAGAAGAATATGAGATATCGAATATTGAAAGGTCGATGATACGAGGCTTGTACTGGGCGGTTGGCAGGCACGGGCGTGCTGCACTGCTTCGAGGTGCGCACGGCCAACGTGGACTACCTGGTGGGCGTGGAGGAGGCGTGGGCCGGCGCCGCCGCGCCCGCGCCCGACTCGGGGCTCGGCGCCTACCTCGCGCGCTCCTGGGAGACCGCCGTGCGCCAGGCGCTCATGCCCGTCACGCACCACTCCGGTACCTCCCAGCCTACCCTGGCTCATTCTATATTCAAAATTACACTCGCGGTATCGTTAAAGGGCTGATCATTTAAGATCAATACGATGGAATTTTACGAGAAGTTTTAGCTGTCAAAGCATCTATGTTTAATATGTCTTTACCTAACCTTTCGGAAATATACGGATATGGAGGTGAACAATGTGAGCATATCTTATAATTGGTTTTCGAATATGCTGGGTCTAATCTTATATATATATTATAAAATCTTCGAGGGAATTAATGGGTAACACACACGTACCTTATCAGCTGTGCAGCGGTCCCTTAGCAGCGGGCCCGCCATTGACTCGATCCACGATATGTCCAGGTGTATTCGAAACGCCATTTTCTCTTCAATAGGTTCGCGGAGTGGCGAGACTCATAAGATAATTACAAAAGCACAATGCCATAGATTTGCGATATTAAACGGATTATTAACTTAATTTCAAAACAGTAGAAACAGTACACAATCAGTACATTTCACACGCAGTGGGATTATTTATATAAATCAATTTGGAGCTGTAATTCGCATGGCGGAATATATCTTTTGTATCAGATATCAGAATCAGGTAAATTTCAATATTTTATATGAACAACACGAGTTTTCTACTAACGCTGACTCCGTTGCGTTAGTAGAAAACTCGTGTTGTTCATATACTTTTGTACTAGAAAAATAGCGCATAGCGCTCGCGGTGTGTGTGTATAAAGGCATAGGAATTTGGGAACAGGAACGTTCCATTAAATAATATTTATATCTAACAATTTGGCGCAACCACTTACAGTAATTGCATATAACGTGTAATATTTGACGTCTTGGTTACTTGCTTCTCCAGCTTATTTTACAGTATTTGCATATCTTTTCACAAAATTACACCCATAGCTCATATGAACGACAAACGGAGTACTATTGTTATGTATTGTTTGATGTTTGGTGTGTGAGTGTGTGTGTGTGTGTGTGTGCGCAGCGGAGGCGCGGGGCGGGTGCGCGGGTGGCGCGGGCGGGGCCGGGGCGGGCGTGGCCGAGGCGGAGGGTGAGGCAGGTACGGAGGAGCGCGTCACCGACATGGCGCAGCTCTACCAGATCTACCCCGACGAGGTGCTGGGCTCGGGCCAGTTCGGCATCGTCTACGGCGGCCTGCACAGGCGCACCAAGAGACCGGTCGCCATCAAGGTAACCGTCCCATTGCTCATTCTGCCATACTGCTAGTTCATGTATAATTTGGGACTAACAGATTCACTTGCTTTAATGGGAAAAAAATATAAGTTCAAGAATCTCTGATTTAACAAACGACCTCACTTATACTTTAATGATTATTAGTTAAAATATTCAGGACTACTTTTGACATAAATATCACATGGATGGTACTTTTAACAAAATTTGCGAATACAACTAAACCATTCACACATTAAAACAACATAAGTTTTTTGCGCATTCAAAAACCAATACAAAATAAAAATAGAGTACATGACTAATCAAAACTCGTCAAATTTCAAAAACCCAAGATCAATAGCGATTGGTTTCCACTTGCAGATAACACTTAAGATTGATATACACATAACACAACAATACACATAACTTAACACTTAACACACAATACTACCATTTTTTAACACAATGTATCAAAAAAATCCTTGAGTACTATTCTATTATTTAAATCCACTAGGTGATAGACAAGCTCCGCTTCCCAACAAAACAAGAAGCTCAACTGAAGAATGAGGTGGCAATCCTTCAGAACTTGTCGCACCCAGGAGTTGTCAACTTAGAACGAATGTTCGAGACTCCAGAACGGATTTTTGTCGTCATGGAGAAATTGAAGGGGGATATGCTCGAGATGATACTGTCACATGAGAACGGGAGACTGACAGAGAGGATCACTAAGTTTTTGGTAGCACAGGTAAAATACTAATATATACTACTATTGCGTTTTAATCAAGCCATGTTTCCAAAAAGATCAAATTTCTACCTTTTTCACTTTATTTGGGGATATCCATGTCATGATGTATGTAGAAACTCATCTACCAAACTTTAGTGATTATAAAACAATAAAGTTTCTATTGTTTTTCTCAATGTCATTCTTATTTGACTGCCTCGTTGGTCTAGCGGTTGTCGTGTGCGACTGCCGATCATGAGGTCTCGGGTTCGATTCCCGGGTCGGACCAAATGTTTCTACGATCTACAAATATTTGTTTCGGAGTTTGGGTGTTTCCTATGTATAATAAGTATGTATTTACAAAAAAAAGTATATATGTATTTATGTCAGTTGTCTAGTACCCATAACACAAGCTCTGCTTAGCTTGGGACTAGATGGCGTTGTGTGTTAGATGTCCGAAATATTTATTTATTTATTTATTTATTTATTGTTTTAGTATTTTTTTTTTGTGATCACATCTGTAAAAAGTTATCTGATAGCAAACGAAAACAGATAGCAACTCATATATTTGGCTCCCACTTACTCTAGGTACTGGCCTAATGTATAACACGATTCATCGTCGCATTTCGATTCCTGGCAGTTTGAAACTTCCAACTTATGTCATGTCAATATAAACTATTCGTAGAGTTACATTTGTTATGATATTCTTCTCTATTCGTTTCTAGATTTTAGTATCCCTCAAACATCTCCACGAGAAAAATATAGTCCATTGCGATTTGAAGCCGGAAAATGTCCTGCTGTCCAGTGACGAAGAGTTTCCACAAGTGAAGCTGTGTGACTTCGGCTTCGCCAGAATCATCGGCGAGAAATCCTTTAGAAGATCCGTAGTCGGCACACCTGCATATCTTGGTGAGATATCACAACTAGAACAGTTCAGGATCGCATATACATATAACTCAGACCTATTGCTGTTGAGAGTCCAACTGCTCAAAATGTACATAAGTGTTTAAAAACATCCAAAATGATATCAATTTGATGGCAATTTATAATATGTAAAATTATTGTTTTAACAAAATAATTTCATCTACAAAAGAATTAAAATTTCAAAGCTTCTACGTGGTAGGTATATAGTTACACACGAGATTCTTTTTCCAGCTCCTGAAGTCCTCCGCAACAAAGGGTACAACCGTTCTCTGGACATGTGGTCGGTGGGCGTGATTATTTACGTGTCTCTCTCAGGCACATTCCCTTTCAACGAAGACGAAGACATCAACGAACAGATACAGAACGCAGCTTTCATGTACCCTCCTACTCCCTGGAGAGAAATTTCGGCGGAGGGTGAGTTGTAGACATATTAATTATGTGCATTGCGAAGTCATGTAAGTAATAATAATCAAGCTCTTATTGATATATAGGAGAAGTAGTATTGTAAGCTTGATATTATTTGTCCAAGAAAAATCATAGGATTTTGATAGCGTCGACCATAAAATTTATGCTTAATTTAATCGCTTTCACATTAGGGAGGGATTACAAAATGTTGTTAAAATACATTTTAATACAATTTATCATCATAAAATACTATTTACCATTTATGTGAACATATTGGAATCACTAATTAATAACACCGATGCGAGCGTACCGCAGGGATACATTCTTGGTCCTCTATACCATGAGTTGAACTGAATTAACTTTATGCCGTGAAAACTATTACTGGATACATACATACTATGCTCCTATATTTTAATTATTCTATGTATCTGTCCCGCGTTCGTTACAGAACATTCGCTTAACATAACGTGTTATTACAGCGATCGACCTGATCAACAACCTGCTGCAAGTGAAGCAGCGCAAGCGGCTGTCGGTGGACAAGTCGGTGTCGCACGCGTGGCTGCAGACGGGCGAGGCGTGGCGCGACCTGCGCGTGCTCGAGGCGCGCGTCGGCACGCGCTACCTCACGCACCCCAGCGACGACGCGCGCTGGACCCCGCCGCCCTCGCCCCGCCCCGCCGACCAGCGCTGACTGTACGTACACTCGCTCCTACCCCTCTATACTAGGTCGGCACGCGCTACCTCACGCACCCCAGCGACGACGCGCGCTGGACCCCGCCGCCCTCGCCCCGCCCCGCCGACCAGCGCTGACTGTACGTACACTCGCTCCTACCCCTCTATACTAGGTCGGCACGCGCTACCTCACGCACCCCAGCGACGACGCGCGCTGGACCCCGCCGCCCTCGCCCCGCCCCGCCGACCAGCGCTGACTGTACGTACACTCGCTCCTACCCCTCTATACTAGGTCGGCACGCGCTACCTCACGCACCCCAGCGACGACGCGCGCTGGACCCCGCCGCCCTCGCCCCGCCCCGCCGACCAGCGCTGACTGTACGTACACTCGCTCCTACCCCTCTATACTAGGTCGGCACGCGCTACCTCACGCACCCCAGCGACGACGCGCGCTGGACCCCGCCGCCCTCGCCCCGCCCCGCCGACCAGCGCTGACTGTACGTACACTCGCTCCTACCCCTCTATACTAGGTCGGCACGCGCTACCTCACGCACCCCAGCGACGACGCGCGCTGGACCCCGCCGCCCTCGCCCCGCCCCGCCGACCAGCGCTGACTGTACGTACACTCGCTCCTACCCCTCTATACTAGGTCGGCACGCGCTACCTCACGCACCCCAGCGACGACGCGCGCTGGACCCCGCCGCCCTCGCCCCGCCCCGCCGACCAGCGCTGACTGTACGTACACTCGCTCCTACCCCTCTATACTAGGTCGGCACGCGCTACCTCACGCACCCCAGCGACGACGCGCGCTGGACCCCGCCGCCCTCGCCCCGCCCCGCCGACCAGCGCTGACTGTACGTACACTCGCTCCTACCCCTCTATACTAGGTCGGCACGCGCTACCTCACGCACCCCAGCGACGACGCGCGCTGGACCCCGCCGCCCTCGCCCCGCCCCGCCGACCAGCGCTGACTGTACGTACACTCGCTCCTACCCCTCTATACTAGGTCGGCACGCGCTACCTCACGCACCCCAGCGACGACGCGCGCTGGACCCCGCCGCCCTCGCCCCGCCCCGCCGACCAGCGCTGACTGTACGTACACTCGCTCCTACCCCTCTATACTAGGTCGGCACGCGCTACCTCACGCACCCCAGCGACGACGCGCGCTGGACCCCGCCGCCCTCGCCCCGCCCCGCCGACCAGCGCTGACTGTACGTACACTCGCTCCTACCCCTCTATACTAGGTCGGCACGCGCTACCTCACGCACCCCAGCGACGACGCGCGCTGGACCCCGCCGCCCTCGCCCCGCCCCGCCGACCAGCGCTGACTGTACGTACACTCGCTCCTACCCCTCTATACTAGGTCGGCACGCGCTACCTCACGCACCCCAGCGACGACGCGCGCTGGACCCCGCCGCCCTCGCCCCGCCCCGCCGACCAGCGCTGACTGTACGTACACTCGCTCCTACCCCTCTATACTAGGTCGGCACGCGCTACCTCACGCACCCCAGCGACGACGCGCGCTGGACCCCGCCGCCCTCGCCCCGCCCCGCCGACCAGCGCTGACTGTACGTACACTCGCTCCTACCCCTCTATACTAGGTCGGCACGCGCTACCTCACGCACCCCAGCGACGACGCGCGCTGGACCCCGCCGCCCTCGCCCCGCCCCGCCGACCAGCGCTGACTGTACGTACACTCGCTCCTACCCCTCTATACTAGGTCGGCACGCGCTACCTCACGCACCCCAGCGACGACGCGCGCTGGACCCCGCCGCCCTCGCCCCGCCCCGCCGACCAGCGCTGACTGTACGTACACTCGCTCCTACCCCTCTATACTAGGTCGGCACGCGCTACCTCACGCACCCCAGCGACGACGCGCGCTGGACCCCGCCGCCCTCGCCCCGCCCCGCCGACCAGCGCTGACTGTACGTACACTCGCTCCTACCCCTCTATACTAGGTCGGCACGCGCTACCTCACGCACCCCAGCGACGACGCGCGCTGGACCCCGCCGCCCTCGCCCCGCCCCGCCGACCAGCGCTGACTGTACGTACACTCGCTCCTACCCCTCTATACTAGGTCGGCACGCGCTACCTCACGCACCCCAGCGACGACGCGCGCTGGACCCCGCCGCCCTCGCCCCGCCCCGCCGACCAGCGCTGACTGTACGTACACTCGCTCCTACCCCTCTATACTAGGTCGGCACGCGCTACCTCACGCACCCCAGCGACGACGCGCGCTGGACCCCGCCGCCCTCGCCCCGCCCCGCCGACCAGCGCTGACTGTACGTACACTCGCTCCTACCCCTCTATACTAGGTCGGCACGCGCTACCTCACGCACCCCAGCGACGACGCGCGCTGGACCCCGCCGCCCTCGCCCCGCCCCGCCGACCAGCGCTGACTGTACGTACACTCGCTCCTACCCCTCTATACTAGGTCGGCACGCGCTACCTCACGCACCCCAGCGACGACGCGCGCTGGACCCCGCCGCCCTCGCCCCGCCCCGCCGACCAGCGCTGACTGTACGTACACTCGCTCCTACCCCTCTATACTAGGTCGGCACGCGCTACCTCACGCACCCCAGCGACGACGCGCGCTGGACCCCGCCGCCCTCGCCCCGCCCCGCCGACCAGCGCTGACTGTACGTACACTCGCTCCTACCCCTCTATACTAGGTCGGCACGCGCTACCTCACGCACCCCAGCGACGACGCGCGCTGGACCCCGCCGCCCTCGCCCCGCCCCGCCGACCAGCGCTGACTGTACGTACACTCGCTCCTACCCCTCTATACTAGGTCGGCACGCGCTACCTCACGCACCCCAGCGACGACGCGCGCTGGACCCCGCCGCCCTCGCCCCGCCCCGCCGACCAGCGCTGACTGTACGTACACTCGCTCCTACCCCTCTATACTAGGTCGGCACGCGCTACCTCACGCACCCCAGCGACGACGCGCGCTGGACCCCGCCGCCCTCGCCCCGCCCCGCCGACCAGCGCTGACTGTACGTACACTTTAGTACCTGTTCTACACTAGTTTCTCACCTAGGTGGTCACCGTGTGCTGATTATATGAACAGATTAATAATACAGAGTGTCACCATACATATTAATGTCATAGATGCCGTATGAACCGACTAATGAAACGAACTACCCCGGACAACAATACTGCTAAGGAAAGGAGAAATTGTAACAAACATTAAACCGCGATAGTGGGATGGATGGGAACCGTTTTAGACAAGACGTTTAGGGAATTATTATTTTGGGAAGTGGACGTTTTAGGGTCAAATCTGTTGATTATGAATATACCTGGGACTTTTTCTGCTCCCAGATCGCAGAAGAAACCTCCCGAGGCCAGGCTGCGCGCCTCGCTGAGCGTCAGGACTCGCTGGAAGAAGCTCCTCATCCGCGTCCGCTAGGCGCGCCACCACCCCGCCACCACTAGGCCCGCCCCTCCCCGCCCCACCCCGCCCCGCCCCGCCCCGCACCCTCCCCTCCCGCCCGAGCATTCAAGTAACGCACCCGAGCGACGTGCCAAACAACACCAATCGACCGTGCCTTCTGATTGAAAACATTTATGCCAATAATGACAATAGTCAACTTCGATATGCCAAATGAGATTATATTAATGTAATGTTTCACTTCAAATCGCATATACGATTGTACAAAACACATGATTTTATCGCATAAGTAATAGTATTAGGTACGTAAATTTTCATAATTAATATTTACATTTTTAATACGTGACATTATATTGTTAATGTTATATTTATTTATTTTTAATATTTTTACAACAAGTTCTATTTGGCTCTATAAAATTTGTATATGAACACATTCCTTAGCCACAAAGTTATTTAAATAATAAGCGCAATGAAAAATCGCCAAAACATAGGTTTTTTGTATGTATGCTTTTGTATACTTGCCGAAATCCTTTTAATTGCAAGATAATTCAACGACAATATTGATATATGCCAAACGTTACTTTAAAATAGAAATCTGCTATTCTGCTGCTAATCTGATATTTCGGCGCTGTTGCAAGCGCCAATGACAAACAGAAATCTGCAATCGCCCAAATGACTGGATTGAGTTTCATAACCCACAGATAATTACGACAGAACGCCACTACATACCTAGATTGATCAGGGAAGCGATTGAAATTATTAAATACAAAAATTTTAATCGTGACGTGACGGGTTCAAGTTGACAAACGTCCGAATGTGCAAAAACCAACGAAATCAACAAAATATAGTTTTGCGATCAGATACTTTTAGTGTGTGTGTCGAGAACAGTTACGAGTGAATAGTGAGTTAGTGAACAGTGGTACCGGGGACGATCGTAGTAAAAGACTGCGAAAGACCAATATGTCTGCCAATAACAGCCCACCCGCAAGATCTTCAGTTACTTGCTTGCAACGGCACCGAAATATCGGATACTCACAAACAAAAAGGTACATGGTAGCAATCCCGCAGATTTCTATTTTAATGTTACTGACCATGAAAGGTTAAAACAAACGTTACTAGTGCGTAATACCAATTTTTATGAAGTTTTGTTTAAGGCTTATACACATGACCCAGCAAGGCTTTCATAACTTTTATTCGTCGATATAATAAATAAATAAATAAATAAATAATAAATATAAATCTCGATTCATGAATAGCAGTTAATGGTCTTTTCATAACACAGGACACTGTTTAGCTATAAATTGCTTAGAAGGATGTCTATTCGCTGGGTCAATGTAGTCTGTAGTGTAGACGAATCTTTATTCTCTGTTTTTAATAGAATTTAATAAAATAAGAGATCTCGATGAGTGTTGCGCTGCGCATTTTGATATATTTTATTTTAATTTTTGACTCTTACTTTTATGACACTAAGAATTAATGTGAATAATTTTAATATTTTTTACGTTTTTGATATGTTTACTTTGTTAATATTTTTATCATAATAATAATAGCACAAAACAATATATCACAAATAAATGGTTGTCAGATAATTGCATTCCTGGATTGAACTATTTTTTTATTAAATTATTATTTATTAAATAACGCATACTGATGTATAGTTACTTAGGTTAAATTTTAAATTACATTAACTACGTTTATTTGTTTTAAACAAATATTAAGTTGTATATTTTTAAGTGTTACATTGGAGATGTATAGATAAAACATCACCAGTATGATGTATTGAATGTTAGCCAAGCTAGAGGACGGCAGGTCCTTCACAAGTAGCAGAATCATGCGAGACTGAGCTCTTTCAACCTCTACGGAGTTCCAATTCTAAAGTACATATAGCACAATGGGATAATGGTTTAAATAATAAATGTTACTAGTTATCTAGATAAATAATATATAACTTATCCAACATTTTCCCTCTATTTAAAAATTGCTATATAAGTATTGTATTACATTATATATTTTAATTGGTCGATGTGCTATTAAATGTTTGAACTCACAATTTAGTACGTAAGTCGACTACTAGTCTTTAAGGATTAAATTAAAATCATAATAATTAATTTAAATACGAAGAACATTTGACATTTTTTATTTGTAGTTAGGTTTCTATAATTGTATTATCTTATATACTAATATTGTAACGAAAAGTACATTAAATACGGCCTTTGTGGAAAACTTGGTAGCTAATGAACGAAAAAAGAAAATTATTTACAATTTTAAAATATTAACTCACACATTCAACAACAACAAACAGAAATAGATAATCTTAGAATCTAAATAAGAGCTTCATATATGAAACTGATATTTTTTATAAAATACAATAATTAATATAAACAAGCTAATATTGCCAGCATAGCATCATAGACAGTCCCCGAGTTTAGCATCATTTTGCCGTTGCCGATACATGACATCTAAATTTTATGTCCATGACATTTATTACGTTCATTCATTCGTTCACCATATCGTTCATAATAGTGCTTCTGAATACTCATATTCCCTCAGGTGTCACGTCACTTTGACATAAGCATAGCTTGAGTGTCACTAATAATTCCATTTTCCCGACAATTTCTCTCGATAATTTCCCGACTCGCGGCCATTGACCGGCCAGTGGCTGGCCGGTCAATGGACCATGTTTTAATACGGCCAATGAAAGGCCGTGGACACCTTAGGGGTTATACTTAGATACAAGTACCTGGTATTAGCTCTTTTGAGCTAATTCAGCTAAGATTCTTTTATATCTTTTTAGCCTCAATAAGCCATTAAAACCTGATTATTGTTTTATATTCAATTTATTCTTATAACAACACAAAAATTGTTGACTACCCACCATGGTATTTTTTTTTCATTTTCACTAGGTTAATTCTAATTAAAAAGTAAAAGTTCATATCAAAATTACATATTAATTATATGCTAAAATCATTGTAAAAATCATTTGTCTAATATTGAAAATCTAGACTACATAAAATCTTTGTTATTAATAACTTTTTTTTTTGTTATTTACTAACTTGATAAGGAAATGCGACGGCCTAATTTATATTAATATTTTACATTTAATATATACAGAGTTTTCCTTGAAGACAAATAATTATTTCGGACATCTGACAGACAACGCCATCTAGCCGCAAACTAAACAGAGCTCGTTCTATGAAAGCTAGATTGATTAATAAATACCCATGTAGTGGGAGAATTATACGAAATATTAATTATGTTAGAAATACATTGGCTTACAGAGTACATTTGAATTTCTTTACCTGTTCAAATGGTATTTTACATTACAGCATTTGCATCAGTCATTGCTGATGATAAGAAGAGGTGGTTGTGTTAAGTTATTTTATTTAAATTGAATTTTAATTTACATTATAGATCATCACACATCGGTTGTAAGGAGGCTAGGGTTGTAATAACACCGATTACTTAAAAAAATAAACAACAACCGCAATATAAACAAGTAATAGTTATTTGTAGTTAAATATTCAATTTCTATAGTTTTATAATAAACTTTAAAGTGTAAAAACAGAAGACGTAGAAGATGCTTACACAAAAACATATATAATCATGAATACTAATAATATCTATTATGAAATGGAAATATATTCAATTATATAATCATTTAATACAATCCAACATGCGACTGTCGTGCTTGAGGTCTCGTGTTCGATTCCCGGGTCGGACCAAATGTTTTTATGATCTTCAAATATTTGTTTCGGAGTTTGAGTGTTTTTCTATGTTCAATACGTATGTGTTTACAAAAGGAAAGTATGTATATATTTACATTAGTTGTCTAGTACTCATAGTACAAACTGCCTAGTTTGTTGTAACTAGATGGCGTTGTGTGTCAGTTGTCTTAAATATTTATTCATTCATTTGCAATGAGAGGGAATCGAACCTTTTTATCCATCTATCCTCAGTTGATTAATAACGAATAACAAAGCTATAGGCCTAAAGAGAATTATAAAATAATTATACCTCATTATATATGTTACTGTTGTATTTTTCAAGTGAGAAAACAAGATTAATTATTTTAGGTGCGAATATTTTCATGGTATTGAAAGCAAGTGCCGTTTTAATATATTAACTATAATTCGGAAAGGAACAACAACCAGACGCGCCTAGCTCTAAGCTGTGATTTTATACAATTTTATTTTGTACGTTTTTACATTATTTTACAAAACAAACTTCCATTTTTCTGTGATCTCTCTGTATCGCGTTATTTAATCGCAGTTAATTTTTTTGTGAAATATTTTATATTTATTGTATTCATTTTTCATATAGATCATATTTTGAGCATTTAATATGTTTCTAGTAGGGTACTAATTTTATATTTTAGTATAAGATTAACGAATGTATGAAAAATCTAAAAAAACTTTTTCAAATAATGGTATGAGTGATTGTACTAGCACTTTTTTATTATAAAATGCATTTTATTTGTGCATTTTAATTCTGTCTTAGTAATTTATAACTATATGTAATAATGTAAGGTTCTATGTATTAAAATTATACACTTCATCGATTAATTCTCCATTTTGTAAGACAAAATCTCCATATTTATTGTCAATTTGTTAACTTCTTTAATGACACTGTAACCTTTACTATTAATGTTTGCGCTAATTTTATATTGTAAATACGTTTATATACAGACGTATCTATACTATAATATTATAAATCTGAAGAGTTTGTTTGTTTCAACGCGCTAAACTAAGGAACTGCTGGTCCGATTTGAAAAATTCTTTCATTGTTGGATAGTACATTTATCGAGGTAGGTTATAGGCTATATATTATCACGCTAAGACCAATAGGAGCGGAGCACTAATGGAGAATGTTTCAAAACGGGGAAAAATGATCACGCTACGGGCAATAGTAGACGCAAGCGAGGTTGCGTGGGTCGGCTTGTACTAATATATTACAGCTTCACTTGTTACACCTTCAATGAATTATATATTTTAAATAATAACTTTTGGACCAAACGGTAATATTTACATGTAAAATATTTTATTGTCAGCAGCATTAGGTGTAATGAAATGTCCGAATGTGTTGGAAACAGTGATGAAGAGACAATTTACTTTGTACAGTCACCGCTAGTGGTCGCTACTGGTGTATTTCCCGCTCGCTAAACGTAAACGTATCTGTTAAATTATAGATGTCCCTGAATTTACTTGTAGACACACAACCGGTACGCATAACTTAATACAAATACAAGACTTTGTGTTCCACGTAGCAATATTTGCATTTTTTAATGTACATATTTTATTCTCTCTGACTCTACTCTACCTGATGGAAAGCATGAGCAGAAAACCAAGAGTGGTGACATATTCATTGCAAATGCAAACAATACCATGGTGCATGGCGACCCACACTATGGTGGCCTGTCGAGATCAACAACAACCGATAACGTTCCAGTGCTGGGCTCGGGTCTCTTATCGGGAGAGCGTTAAGGCCATACGTCCCCACGCTGGCCAAGTGCGGGTTGGGGACTACGTGGCTACGTCATCTTATCGTTGGAAGTTTTTAAGCCGCCCAACGGCCTCCAACTAAGCTTCTCGACTGTTATCATATGATAACAACCGGGATCGGCTGCTTAACGTGACCTCCGAATCACGGAGACGCTCATAGTAACATGCCACTAGCGGTCAGCCATCCAGGTAATGACCACGCCGTCGTTGCTTACCTTCGTTGATTATTTCTAATCACCGAGTGCAACTGGGCTATGAGCGCCTTATTTTGTCCAGATACTTCTGAATAAATAGACCTCCGGTCTGGCACTCACCAACAAAACACGACATCACAAATGCTGTCAGTTTAGTTTGGTCCTCTGTGCGAGGGTAGTACCGCCCCGGCCGAGCCGACCCGACCCGTTCCTGAAATCAGCATGGCTCTATTACCTTGTAAAATGTATAATACATTCGATTATAATCATAAAGTTAACCGTCTCAAAATTGTTTACAGTAAAGAGATATTAGCTACAATATTTAACATAAATAATATAACACATCGATTATATTCTCCAAGTCTAGTGTGCGTATGCAAGGTAAAGTCTGTTGTGGTTATCATTTAAAGACCATCCCTGTGACCAACACATTTGAGCACATTACAATATATCACGTTTAGCACATAAGTACGTAAAGTGTCAAAGTGTTGAATAATGTGAATGTTTATGTGTGTTAGTAGTTGTTATCTGTAAGATGTTATTGTGAGACCGTCTAGAACAGAACGCCTAGTGCAAGTTAATTTTACTTCTACTCGATCGTCATGGTGACCGCGTTCGACATTGCGATTGGCCCACACATAAATGTTTACCAGTCCCAGTGCCTAATTCACTTGAAGAGAGTTAGTATATATTATCTATATAAAAGAGGAAGGTGACTGACATACCCAGAGATCAACGCACAACCCAAACCGCTGAACCTAGAATCCAGAAATTTCGGATGTAGGTTCTTTATATAACGTAAGTAAGCACTAAGAAAGATTTTTTTGAAATTCCACCCCAAAGGGGGTAAATCAGGGTATGAAAGTCTGCGTGAGCGAAGCCGCGTGCAAAAGCTAGTGTGAAATAAACTCGCAGTAGGCCGTTCGATCATACTAGTACATGATACGGTCTCGGTACTATTGTAAGGGAGAATGGTGTGCTCACTGAAAGTGCGATGTGGTTTTATATTTTTTTAATAAATTAAAGAGGTTTTAGTGACGGAAGTAGTCATGTCGTTTTATGTACCTATCAGTGGAGTTTATTCGACATTGTGGAAGTTGGTTGTAAAATTAAAACTGTCACTTTTATTTATATATTAGCAATAGATTATATTTAGTTAGATTTTAAACCACGGACAACGAGATAGTCATATCAGACGAGTAGTCTATTCAATATTAATATTGAAATATAATGTTCATGGCAAATTTCTATCTTGTTTAAATTAATACTATAGTATTAAGATGAGTTAAACCTATATATCTGTTTCAACTATAGCTGAAGCTGAAAAATAGGAAAACAGAGGTAAATATAGTAAATTGAATAACAATTAATAAACGAGAAACAGATCGTAGTTGAAACTCTTATACTAACTGGTGATTAAAATTCGACCATAATTCATTGTTTATTTATTTTTAACATTCTGCATTCTTCTTCCATATGAACTTTAGCTGTGCCAAATTCCTCCGTTCGCATAATAAGAGGAGAACAAAGTTTTTGCTTTACATATAAATAAATTGGTTTTACTGCTTTCTATTCCCGAAACAAGTATCAAGAACTTCCTCAAGTGTCAAACTATGACATATTGATTTTTGTATGAACAAGTATTAAGAATATAACTCTATTGCTTTACTTGTGTACGTTATTGGCAACTAAATACACACAAATGTGTGCAATCGTCGGCCTATTTAGTGCTTAACTTTAGTTCTTAAGCAGTGAGCACACGACAGTATCTCTATATCATTGATGTTCTAGCTGTGAGACCTGAACGATTTACAAATTGTATGTTAATTATAATTAATTATTTAAATATATGCCGTTTTGACTATATCGCTGTGTTTTACTTTTTTTAATTGAATGTTAACCCTTGAGTGGTAACTTTTATGGAGGTTTGTGAAGTGATGATGCCAAAAGGCGGCTGATATTGAAACAATTTTTATTCTACAAAAACGAGCCATCCGCTCAATGTACAATTTAGGTGCTAGAGTCTCTCTTCGAGAGTTGTTTAAAGAAATAGGTATTTTAACTGTTGCATCACAGTATATATTTGCAAATATTATGTTTGTTAGGCTCAACATTAATGACTACAAGAAAAACAGTGATGTACAAAATATTAATACAAGAAACAAATCTAAACTCGTTGATACCTATCATCATTTACATAAGGTACACAACTCATTCGAAGGTCTTGGTATACGTTTTTATAATAGAATTCCTATACATGTAATCGACCTTCCTGTAAATAAATTAAAACTAACTATAAAAAATCACCTTATTTAGGAAAGCCTACTATACGATCAACGACTATCTAAACGACAAACAGTCATGGGCTTAAGGTGTCATTAGATAGATACACACAAACTTCTTTGTTATATAACTGAGCTAAATATTAACAAACAATTGTTAGTTGAGGGTAATGCGTGGCGATTATCATGGTAATTTAATTAGTAGTGATTTTTATCAGTATCTCGACTATGGTCTGTCATGCTCACTAAAATATCATTGCTTGCGGTGTCGTTGTGGGGCGGGTCGTTTCTTTCCCTCTGATATGGCGAAGGAGATGATGGCTGGTCCATGCGTCATACTCGTGAACGGGTGCTGCTTGGGGTGATTGGTCGGCCTAGTCAGCGATGCTTTAGACATACCTACTATTATTTTGGTTCGTTCAACTGCAACTGTAGCCTTTTAATCTAGTCACGAATTATTTTCAACAGCAGATTTTGCAACTGATTGTAAGTAGATGTGCACCTTGAATGATTTCTATGTTTAATAGACTAAAACCTTTAACGTTATCAATGAGTGATTTTTCTTTTCTTTTTTGTTTGAACATTAGATTTTGGAGCATTTTAATAAAAGGAAATTCAGGTGGCAACAGCTTGCATACTGTTTACCTTACATGTAATACTAACACTATTGTACCTGAAAATCTGTCTTTGAAAAGAGTGGCCATGAGTTTCTTTGCCAGTATTCTTCTCATAAGGCTCTACGCATTATGGAAACTGGAAGTTATGGATCGACACAGGCATGCTGTAGATTTTGGTGTTTTCGCCTAATTTACCTCGACAATACAGCACATGTTGTGGCGTCTGTTTGTGTCGATCTAGGATTTTTAACTGCAGCTTCAATTTAACGTTCTTAAATGTCACTTAGTGTCTTAATTGAATAAATGATTTTGAATTTGAATTTGAATCCAATTAAAAAGCGCCCAATATGATATAATTATATCTAACTAAAATATACTTAAACTACTTCAGTGGGTAACAAAAGAGTTTTTTTAATCTCATAGCATTTTTTCAACTTTTTTCTTAAATTTTTCAGGCCAACGACAGCAAACCACGAATTGAATACAACAGTCTAAAAGTCTCAAAAAAAGTTAAACTATTTATATCTATACAAATAAATAAAATTGGAGTGTCTGTTTGTAATATTAAAATAACCGCTTTTTACTTAATGCATATGTATGTATACACGATACATATACCAAAAATGTAGTTAAAAATTTTTTTGTCTGTCTGTCTGTCTGTCTGTCTGTCTGTTTGTTCCGGGTAATCTCTGGAACGGCTGGACGGATTTTGACGGGACTTTCACTGGCAGGTAGCTGATGATCCAGGGAGTAACTTAGGCTACTTTTTTTAGACTAACTTTGTCCCGCGGCGTTACTCGCGGTAAAACAATAACCGCGGGTAACACTGCGGGGTTCAGCTAGTCTTATATACCTACTAGCTGAACCCCGCGGTGTTACCCGCGGTTATTGTTGTACCGCGAGTAATGTCCCGTCAAAATCGGTACAGCCGATTCAGAGATTACCCGGAACAAACAGACAGAGAGACAAAAAATTTCTAACTACATTTTTGGTATATGTACCGTATATACATACATATGCATTTAAATATAAAAGATAGAGATAGAGATAAATCTGTGAATATTTTATTCTTATAGGTTCTTAAATGTATAGATACACATTTGTTTTAGGATATATTCCTAGTGCGAGAACTTACCAGCTACATTTAAGGTATAATATTTTATACTTATAACTAGCTGAACCCCGCGGTGTTACCCGCGGTTAATGTCGTACCGCGAGTAACGCCGCGGGACAAAGTTAGTCTAAAAAAAGTAACGCCTAAGTTACTCCCTGGATCATCAGCTACCTGCCAGTGAAAGTCCCATCAAAATCGGTCCAGCCTTTCCAGAGATTACCCGAAACAAACAGAAAAACATACAAAAAAAAAAAACTACTTTTTTGGTATATGTATTATGTATACATACATATGAACTTAGTAAAAAGCGGTTATTTTAATATTACAAACAGACACTCCAATTTTATTTATTTACTAGCTGAACCCCGCGGCGTTACCCGCGGTTATTGTTGTCCCGCATGTAACGCCGCGGGACAAAGTTAGTCTAAAAAAAGTAGCTTAAGTTACTCCCCGGATCATCAGCTACCTGCCAGTGAAAGTCCCGTCAAAATCCGTTAAGCCGCTCCAGAGATTACCCGGAACAAACAGACAGACAGACAGACAAAAACTTTTTTAGCTACATTTTTGGTATATGTATCGTGTATATGTGTATATATATATGCATTGATTAAAAAGCTGTTATTTTAATATTACAAACAGACACTTCAATTTTATTTATTTGTATAGACATAGAGTAGCCGACCCTCACAACCTCGTGTGTGTCTCTGCCCTTAGCGTGATAATTTTCCCCCGTTTTAGAAACGTTCTTCATTGGTGCTCCGCTTCTATTGATATAAGCGTGATGATATATAGCCTATAGCCTTCCTCGATAAATGTTCTATCCTACACTGAAAGAATTTTTCAAATCAGACCAGCTAGCGCGTTCAAACAAACAAACTCTTCAGCTTTATAATATTAGAATAGATTTGTATAGATTAACATGTTTATTAGAACCTAATAATAACAATAGCATTGTGTAAATATGCTCCAGTTAAAGTCATTTTAAGACATAATATAAACTTGACGTGCCAGCGATTCTCGTCTCTTCAGCCCCGTGGAGCATATAATTACAGCGTTTACCACAAGTACCTACATATTTCAAACATTTTTATGACATTATTTAAACTGAATATCGAGTTGTTGGATTTCGGCAATCTGATATTACAAAGTTAATGTGCGGTAAGAGTACCTAAGTTAACAATTGCAAATTTTGCGAAGTAGGTAAAATCCTCTGTATTTTCTTTTTTTTACCAGACACTCTTACAGTATCTTCTTATATATCAGTCTTATATATTAGTAAGAGTCATCATTCCTATCAACAGGATAGTTTTGAATAACCATAACCACAATAATATAGCGTGTGTGGTAGCGTTGTAAAGGTATAACAACACACGCGGGTGACAACGCAGGACGCAACTAGTCTAAAGTAAAAATAACCTAAGTTGCTCCTTACAATATAAGCTATCTGCCACTAAAGTTCTGTCAAAATTGGTAAAACCGTTTCAGAGATTTGTCGGAACTGATTCAGACAAAAAAATAATATTTTTTGATATGAAATCGTATACTTTTAAACGCATTACGTAAATTTAAAATTACACAAAGACGTTTGTATGCTATAAAATTGTATGCATATATTTAATAAATACCTACCTATTTCAAACACAATACCTAATAGATAAGATCTAGATACTAAAATTATGAAACAAGTAACGTACATTTTTTTCATGATTACTACGTGCACAATTATTCGTCGGTTAAATTTATGGATGGATAATGTGATAAACACATGCAAATTCATTGAGCACCTACATCTTCAATAGAACATACTTACTCTAAATATTTATCTGTAAGCATCCTCCAGTAGCGTACCCCTGACATAACAGTATCACATCTCACGACCTACAACACGTCACACTTGGTTCACAGGTATTCAAACATGAGAGCAATCCACACAAATCGAAAATGTTTCTCACACTGCTTATCGTAACTCAAGCTGTCGCCGAATGGGTGGAGATTTCTCAACAGCACTATAGAAAACCGATGCACACCTACAGCATCCATAATCCGTTTACAACCCCAGACAGAATGGAAGTGGAAGAAACTACTCAATCCTGGACTTACAACAAAAGTGTTTCTGAATATAGTTGGAAAAGGGGATCTAAAACGCAACCCGACTTTGAGAATCTTAAGCGAGTTCAATTTAAGGGTGCTACTAAAACAGCAGAAACTGTACATATACAAGAACACAAGTATCCTGATTATGATAGCGATGAATTTGATTTGAAAACTAACTACGGACCAACCAGACCAACTGTAGAGTTAAGAAACAATGTTAAGCAAAAGGGTATAGTTGAAAAAGTTCCTAATACTGGAAGTGTTAAGCGAGTTTCATTGAGTAATACTCCTATAAAATCTCCAGTTGTGAATATCAAAGGTGATACAAAGACTGTAGCAAACAATCGTTATGAGGAACTTACTTTAAATACTGATAAGCGATTTTATGAGCCCAATAAAGTTTTAGATACGAAATCAAATAAAAGAAGGATTTATATCAATAATCTAAGAAATCAGACTAACACTGAACACACACATACTTTCCCTGAAGATGATGAGGAAATCTTTACCACGGAAGCACAAATTTTGAGGAGACGTCCAAGACCAGAATTAACGGATGACATTAATTTACGTAAAAGACTTACACCGGGAATAACTGAAAAGAAACATTTTTTTACGACACAAGCAACTAACGTTGAAGAATCTACCGTTATAAAATATAACAAAGATCTACATAAGCAGTCGATTAAACAATCTCATAAAATTTATGAATTTGAATCAAGTGACAAAATTGATGAATTTACAAAACATCGACCATCCAATAACGTTCCTGAAACTGAACACATAGAAAATCACATCGAGATCATTAACGATGATCAAAACGTATTTAAAAAAGGGGATCAAGACGAAAATAACGTAAATTCTGGAAATGAAGTAAATAAAAATATCGAACAAAAACACATTAAAGATACCAGTCAAGGTGGTCAAAAAGTCATTACATCAAAAGAAACCGAATCTCAAAATAAAATAGGCAATATGGAGAACCTGTTAAAGATTATGAAGGTAGTGGCCGATACCATATCACAGAATACGAGACGCAGTTTCGGTGGCAAGATAAGATACCTGCATGATTTAAAAGATACGCTATTGGATAACATTGGTAAGTTTAAATTTATATCCTGAATTGACCAATATATAAACCAAATAATCAAATCATTCACACACAAACTTAATAACAAATGCCGATTGATTTACAATCCTAAATAAATTGTAGCTTAGGCAGCTATCCTAACCTTACAGTCTATCGCTACTTGCAATGCTAATTGTGAAAACTGTTTATAAAAAATAAAACCGACTTCCAGGTTTGACTCGATTTCTCTTGGATGCCGTCATCAGATCTTAGTGTCCTTATCATGGTACCACCGTTGGGATATCTCCTTTCCATTAAAAAAAGAATCATCAAAATCGGTTTACAAACGACGAAGTTATCCGCGAACACACATAAAAAAAAACATCATTTCGACCGTATATACGGTCGAATTGAGAAACCTCCTCCTGTTTTTGAAGTCGGTTAAAAATCAGAGCTAACCGGCCGTAACCAATTAATATGAGAACTCACGCTTTAGGATTATAGATCCGGTGTCGCAGGGGACTTTTACAAACATACATGAAACGCACATGAAGAACACACAGACGGTTCTGAGTCTGTGTGTTGACAATTTGAACAATTTGAAGATTACACGACCGCTTAAACCACAACGCCCACCGTTACTAATCTATACTAATATATAAAGCTGAAGAGTTTGTTTGTTTGTTTGTTTGAACACGCTAATCTCAGGGACCGCTGGTCCGATTTGAAAAATTCTTTCGGTGTTGGATAGTGCATTTATCGAGGAAGGCTATAGGGTATATATCATTACGCAACTACTTATAGGAGCGGAGCAACAATGAAGAATGTTTCAAAAACGGGGGAAATTATCACGCTACGGGCATTATAAGGCGCAAACGAGGTTGCGTGGGTCAGCTAGTCTATACTAATATATAACGCTGAAGAGTTTGTTTGTTTGTTTGTTTGTTTGAACACGCTAATCTCAGGAACCGATAGTTCGATTTGAAAAATTCTTTCAGTGTTAGATAGTCCATTTATCGGGGAAGGCTATAGGCTATATATCATCACGGTAAGACCCACAGGAGCGGAGCAACAACAAATAATGTTACAAAATCGGGGGAAAATTATCACGCTACGGGCAATAGGAGACGCAAACGAGGTTGCGTGGATCTGCTAGTACATTCTAAACACTTTTATTTTGTAAATAACTATTCAAGAAAGCTAAATCTCAGATACACATTTAAACTTAGTTAACTAAGCTTTCTTTGGTTCAGGGTACAATTGGAGTGTGGAGTTTTTTTTTTAATATTTTAGTTGGGTATTTTTTAAAACGTGTTTAGTGGTAATAGATCATTTATATTTACAGCAGCACGCATAGATGCTACATGGCCTGACGATGACGTAGATGTTCCTCACAGACGCGCCCGCTCCGCACAGACGATACCGCGTGGTCATCACGTTCAATTTCCGTCTTCAGAGAGTGCCCTCATGACTATATCGTTTCTTACTTTCGCAGTATTTCTCATCAAACTAGTTTTGGTATGTGTATTAATAATTAATGTTTATCTTATAAAATCAAGAAAAATAAATAAATATTTCGGACATCTAACACACAACGCCATCTAATCCCAAGCTAAGCAGAGCTTGTGTTATGGTATGGGTACTAGACAACTGATATAAATACATATATACTTTTTTTTGTAAATACATACATATTATACATAGAAAACACCCAAACTCCGAAACAAACATTTGTAGATCATACAAACATTTGGTTCGACCCGGGAATCGAACCCGAGAGAAATAATATAAGTTTTGATTTTTTGAGGCAATGGCCAGTCATTCGGCTCGCTTTTTTTTTATTATTTATTTATTTATTGATACAATATATACAATTTAGGTGTAATCTATAGAACATCACAAAACCTTGACAGGTTTGTCTGGCTTGTAGGTACATGTTGCGCTCTTGTACTAATACTTCAAGATCCTAGTCAGCCCAGACTTACATCATTTTAGGAAAGATGAAATTTTTAGGATCGGTAGTCTAACATACTCAGAAAGGAATGGATAGCCGCTAAGCTGAAAGCGGGGCCGTTTTACAATTAGCGGGTATCAAAGGTGGAAAGAAACCCTGCTAACTCACGTCATTTTTGGAAGTCTGAATTTTATATTAAGTATAATATAATAAAATATTTTCCAATGAGCCAGACTAATGTAAATAATATATAAATATTTCGGACATCTAACACACAACGCCATCTAGTCCCAAGCTAAGCGGAGCTTGTGTTATGGGTACTAGACAACTGATATAAATACATATATACTAAATTTTTTTTGTAAATACATACATATTATGCATAGAAAACACCCAAACTCCGAAACAAATATTTATAGATCATACAAACATTCGGTTCGACCCGGGAATCGAACCCAAGACCTCATGATCAGCAGTCGCACACGCCAACCGCTAGACCAACGAGGCAGTTAAATGTGACGAGCCATTATTCTTTCCAGACTCGTTTTAAGTTTACTGGAACGAATGCCTCTGTTATATTTAAGTTATGCATACGCGTCATGTGTATTGTTATATAAGTTAGCATAGACGTTCATACTTCTCAACAATATAGACTATAAACTAACAACACAATCACTCAGAACTATTTTAAATATTTCCCAATGAGCCTGACAAATCTAGCGTGCCAAATATCCTGCCAGACTCGTTAACATTTCCACTGTGCGAGGAGTGCGAGAGCATTAGAACATTATTTGAGCGCATAAGTACAGCTGAGATGCACATTGAGGGTGAATTTCTATCTCCTACCACTCCTGACTACTCTGAGTTAGTGGGTTATTAGTTTCATACCACAGGCTAAATATGAAAATCATTTCTTAGGGAGTACCTAACTCCAAAAATTCGAAACGCCTATCTACGCGTATAAACAAAAGAATGCACAAGACATGCTTCTTTACAATTTTTTTTAATTGTACACACCTTCCTATCTACTATTGTACTGTAACGCTCTAGGTCTTGTTTCATAAATCTGATATTGTTATACTATGTGTTATTCTGATATATACGATAAATTACTGTAAGGTTTCATCCAAATCAGTTCAGAAGTAATGGAGTGAAAGAGTAACAAACATCCATCCACCCATCCATCCATACCTTCAAACTTTCGCGTTTATACTATTAGTATAGATACTTAACCTTTTCAAAATGGAAGTTCCGTTTCAGCAAATAATCCACACATACAAGAACAAAACCATGATGGTGGCTCCGCTTATGGTATCTGCAGCAGGACGAACTGTTCTCAGTCATCGCGGACATCGCTGATACGTTATAATTACATGCTATTCGGAGCACAATTGTTTTAAAATTTGTATTTTAATAAAGTTATCTTACCACTATATTAAGTTTTTAATTGTCTTTAACACTAGAACAATGTAAAGTTCAAACACAATTTTCGTAACTGCCGCCATAATACACAACTTGTCATACAAATTCTCGTTCGGAAAGGGTTTGCCAAAGGTATTTTAACTGAGATTCGAACTAAATTACACTAATTTTTCTTGTATAACTACGTTACATACTTAATAATTTGTGGTTAAAAACTATTTACGAAATGTAATCGATTAACATTTTTTGGAAATAAATTCGCTTTCCACGATCCCTACTGTGGTATTTCTGAACGAAAAACCAAACAACAATAGTTGTAATAAGACATTATATTTATTTTAAGATTTTGAGTTTTAGTGAATGGTTCGTGACTGTTAATTCTTTTAAAAATGAATAACGGTAATGATCAAGTATATTTATTAAATTCTGTACAAAGTCATCCACAAAAGCAAGTACCGACACACGGAACCACACCAGTCAATCTTGAAAGTAAGTAAATTATAAACATTCCGAATTCTTGATTTCGATTTTCAAATTTTCGTACCAGCCAGTTTGGATTAAAAAGTGGGTTATAATATAATAATTGATAATACTCGTAATTGTTTATAAAAGTACACAATGGGTCTATGCGTACTTTTATAAACCAAACTTTATAATAAAAAAAACTTGTTTTAAAATACGTACCTATCACATATATATATTATTATACCTGATTGAAATTATATATAGCGATTCCTATGTTAATGCATTAATATGCTGGCCTTGGAAGTCACCGTTTTAAGACTAACAAAAAAATAAATTAGTATAATAAATTCATTTTTAATAGTTGAAAATAGTAACGTATGCTCTCGAACTCAATGGTTAGGCTCTTCCTACCAGCACATGTGTTTTCCTCCCACTATGATCCCTGCTCTTTTAAGCAGGTTGTAAGAAAACATCTCACTTTGCAATGAAGATGGTGATGTGATGGTCAGCTTCGATTCTACTCTTGCTTTCCATAAGGCAGAATATGAAGTCATTTTGGCAGCTATATTTAAAATAAAACAATAATAATAAAGAAACTTTTTACTTGTTTAATTAATGAAACTCTATTAATAATAATTAAATGAAGATTTATAACGGCTCATCTTTTATACAGATGTGGAAAATTTCTCTAATGTGTGTCGGACATGTGCCACCATCACACAACTTGTCATTCCCATATTTACCGGGGAGGGACTGGAGCATCACTTGCCTGAAAAAATACACAAACACTTGCCCATATCGGTGAGTATGTAAATTATTAAAATAATAAATATTTTCTTTAAAGACAACCCCCGCATTGGGAATATACATAATGTGTCGCTGGGGACTTAACAAACATACATGAAATGGACAAGAAGAACAATTTGTGGATCGCCCAGGTGGGATTTGAACCCTCAACACTTGGCACTTTAAGCTGTTGCAACCACTAGGCCAACTGTGCACTCATCATACTTTTGATAATTCTTTTATGGTGTACTAGCTGACCTCTGCATTTCTGTTCATTGGTACTCAGCTCTTATTCATCATAGCATGATGTAATAGAGCCCATAGCCCATAGCCTAACACTTAAGGAATTGTTGAAATGGATCTAGTCCATGCTGTGATTTATTTTTGTATCTATACAAATAAATAAAAAACATTGTCAGTTTGTAATTTTAAATTAACAGCTAACAGTTCCGTTAAATTCAACACATATGAAAGGATTTATGCTACTTACATTGAAACAAAATAATTTTCTTTAATCTCTGGAACTGCTGGCTTATGTTTACAGGACTTTCACTGATGTAAGGAGTAACTTAGGCTACTTTCGTTAGGCTTTTTTTGCCCCAAGGCTTTTTTTTTATAGAATAGGGGACAAACGAGCAGACATATCGCCTGATGCGAAGCGATTACCACGCCATCAAAACATCCGCAACACCTGAAGCGTCACAAGTGCGTTGCCGGCCTTTGGGGGATCGTGGGCAGAGGTTAGGGTATGGGGGGTATCCGGTATGCTCACTCACTCGGTGAAACACAGTGCAGGCGCTATTTCACGCCGGTTTTCTGTGAGGTTGTGGTATTACTACGATCGACCGTCCCATTCATGCCAAAGCGTGGCTCTCCCACAGTCACACACATGAAGCCTACCACACACTAAACTATTCTATAAAGTTCTAGCATGGATAAAAAATGAACTCTTGTTCTTCCTTTTGTACAGGTGTCCGAGACTGATCTCTTACCCTTAGTGATGTGCTATCAATGTGTCAGCACACTGCTAGCTTGGCATGAGCTAGTGGAGTGCTGTTTGCAGGCTGATCGAGCCCTTAAAGCTAAGATCGGTGTAGTAACCACTACTGAAACTCAAAAGGTATGTATTGGTTAAATTAAAAATCGTCAGTTTTGGGATGTGTATTGAAATATATTTTCCAACTTGTTTCTTATTATGTGTTTCAGATAATCCAAGCACCTAGCATCAGCACAGATGAGGATTCACAAAGCAAGTTAGTAATTTACTTCTGTACCTACATTTAATTAAGTTTACTTTAAATGATTGACTTAAATTGGTATGTTACTGCTCAGAAAGTAAAACTTCTTAATGTAATAAACTTCAACGGTTATAGTCTGGATCCCCGGAACAAATTTCACAAGTTATTACTATCAAGCAAATTTTTCGTAAGTGGCTTCATTTTGATGAGGGGCCCACATTTCATCTTACAAAAATTTTCGGTTGTGGTAGCTAACAGGGCTAGCAAAGACTAAAATCTTTTGAGCGTAGGGCCGGGATAACGTAACATGCTATTTGTAGGACAATGTGGCTAAATTATATAAATATTAACTAACATTATTACATAATTAAAACAAATATTTGTCCTACAAAATGTATGGTTTGATCTTTCCAGCATATATCGATAATGAGGTCAACGAAAATGATACTAACTAGCTGATTTTTTAACAGTTGCTTAGTTAATATTGTAACAGACACATTGTCCTACGAATTGCGTGGTACGTTATCCGGTCCTAATCTAAGAAGTTTTTTTCCCTGCTACCTTTGTAACTACCACAATTGTCATTTTTTTAAGGTGAAAGATGGGCCCCTTATCAAAATTACTTGGATAGTAATAACTTGTTGATCCCGGACTATTATTAATTATTCTGTATTTTGTTTATTATTTCCACATATGGCTACATGTTCCACTTTCAGATCATATTACGGGATGGTGAGAAATGTACTGGTGAAATACTTTCATCAATTGTCGTTGGAAGAAAGTTTGGACACAGAGTTTGTCTGCCAGATGTGCGTAGAAAAACCTGCCTTGACAACAGTGGAAAGTCTAGCGGATCATTTGAAATACGATCATAGTTCACACAGTAAAGATGAGGCAACAATTAAAAAGTTTATCAAAAACTATGTAACATTTGAGGAGGTGTTGGTTTTTGACGATTACGATAGATGCGAGACCGAAAGCACAGAAATAATTAAGAAACCTTTGCCTAATATATTTTGCCCTTATTGCGCAAGTGTCTTTTCGTCAGCAACGCGTCTAGTGTGTCATCTCAACAAGCATTTCCAAGTGACTATCGAAGATGGTGTCACCTGCTGCGGTGTCGTGTATAACGATAAGAAAAACTTTGTGGTACATTTACAGGAACATCATGTCGAAAGAAAGAAAGACGGTCTTGAGAAAGTGTGCAAGAGCTGTGGTCTAGAAGTAGAAGATGCGAGTGAACTCCAAGCTCATATAAACGATGCACATCAAAAGAAGGAAGTGTGTAAAACAAAGACACATCAGAGTCCCAAGAACCAGAAATATATCCCAGCGGTTTGTCCGGAATGTAATAAAACGTTTGCCAATAAATACAGCATGTTTCTACATATGAAAAACCATAGCGCTGAAGTACGTAAGTATTCCTGCGACAAGTGCAAGAAGAGTTACAAGAATAGAGCAACTTTGAGTAGCCATATAAAAATAGTGCATGAAGGTGTTTTAAACTTTTTATGTTCAGAGTGTGGTGAAGCTTTCCCCACGAGGACGGCTCGAGACGTACACGCGCGTCTACATACCGGTGACCAACCTTACAGGTGTAAATATTGCTGCAAGTGCTACCGCGCCAAGAACACGCTAGACTCTCATCTAGAAATACATCTCGATATACGGAAATACGAATGTGAGATATGCTCCAAAAGATTCAGAAAGAAAACGCATCTTAACTATCATATTAAAACGCACAGCAAGTAAAGAGCACTAAAGAAAGTTATTTGTTACAGGGACGACTCTCAGTTCCTGGATGCATCAGAAACTTCAGACCGATCAGATGATAAACCGCTTTCTACATTATCTACTAAAACCCCTGAGGATCTGTACAGCAAGTTTTATAGAGCGCTCGTAAACTTTAGAAATCATTTTGTCGGAGAACATGACAATCGAGAGTCTTATCCCGATTTCACCGACTCCTCCAGTGCATCAGAAGTTGAAGAAAATAGTATAGACGGTTACGACGACCTAACCAAGTGTAACATGAGAAAAGATATAATGGATAAGGAGACCCGACTGGAACTTAATCAGGCACAAACCAAGATTAATGGAAAAGTATTCTATACGTGTAGAATCTGCAGCAAGAACCTAAGTTCATCGCACACATACATGTTCCATAAAAGAATACATACCGGCGAGAGGCCTTGCGTGTGTCACATATGTGGAAAACAATTCCGAGCTCCAAGCGGATTACAACGGCATCTGACGGAAACGCACGAACGTCTACGAAGATACACCTGCAGTCTCTGTCCTAAAAACTTCGCCAATTCACAGAATTTGAAGCAACATTTGAGGATCCACACCGGCGAGAGACCGTTCGTGTGCTCGCACTGCGGCAAAAGATTCACCCAGAGCGGTTCGCTGCACGTGCATTTAAAAACGCACAGTGAACTGTTTCCGTATTACTGCGCCGAGTGCGGGGCGAAGTTCCGGCTTCGATCCGGCTTAGCGAGGCACAGGCTCAAGCACACGGGCGAACGTCCGCACGTGTGCGCTCTCTGCGGGAAAGGATTTCGAGAACGACACGAATTAAACTGTCACAGCCTGTCCCACACCGACGCGAAGCCCTTCTCTTGTACGGTCTGCGGAGCGACGTTCCGTCAACGGCGAGCTCTCCGCCATCACGTAAAGAGACTCCACGAAAACGAGACGGCGCCGAGGGAGGCCCCTCATTCTATGATCTACAATCACGTCGGCCACTACTAGAGGACCGAACGTCGCCGGTCAAAATATACCATCGAGACGGAACCGCACGTTTTACTTCTTGACCGGATCCTCTCCCTTGCAGGGCGCTCGTGGAGGTGAAGATCGAGGAATGCGACGGCGACGGCGCCATAGCGACGGAAAAAAATAGCCCGACGGCGGCGACGGTCGCCTCCGACTCGCGGGGAACCGTGTGGTGCGAAAAGTGCAACAAGAGCGTATCGGCGGTGTCCCGGCGGAGACACGAGCGGCTGCACGACGGCGAGAAGCGCTACAGCTGCCACGCGTGCGGGCGCGCCTTCGCCGACAGCGGGAACCTCGCGCGGCACGTGCGCGCGCTGCACGCGCGGCTGCGGCCGTTCTCGTGCTCGACGTGCTCGAAGGCGTTCTCTCGGCGCGCGCACCTGGAGGACCACGAGCGCTCGCACGGGGAGCGGCGCGAGTTCGTGTGCGAGTGGTGCGGCGCGGCGTCCAAGTCGCGCGCGGCGCTGCGCATGCACGTGCGCACGCACCGGCCGCGCGCGCTGCGCTGCGTGGGCTGCGGCGCGCTGTTCGGCCGCGCGGCCGAGCTGCGCGCGCACCGCTCCGTGCACTCGGGCGAGCGCGCGCACGCCTGCGCCTGCGGCCGCGCCTTCCGCCTGCGCACGCAGCTCACGCGCCACCGGCGCTCGCACCGCGCCGCGACACCGCCCGCATAGCCGCGCATGGCCCTGCTTCTCCTACTGAACAATATATCGACCTACGAATACCTATCTATGTGTTTTTATTAACGTGCCGTAACCTTCCTTCCTTCAATGTTTTTCGGTAATGTTCGGTAATTCATTATTTACATTCTTCCTTGCCCGCAACGAACACCTGCGTTCGAATACGTATGGAGCGAACGAACGACCTCGACCTTATAAAATATTGTTCAAATACTAATACCCTTCAGAATGACATAAACGTAGACGGGTAAAAAAGGAATGCTGTACAAAAAAGAAGTACAAAATGTACTGAATTTTCTAAAAAAATAAAATTGCCGGAATTTATTTTAATCAAAATTTTTGGAAATGAATTTGGAATGTCTTATGTTGTGTGTAGCATCATACGATAATTATATTGTCATGATAAATATCTTTTGAACTTCCTTTGTTATAAAATTCGAAACAATCTTTCTTCCAAATTGCGTACAATTCCTGAGATTAACTGTAAAAAAATACTTGTCTGTTCATACACGTTAAAATAGCTGCAGTTCGGAAATAATACGCGCCGACTGTAAACTAAATAGCGGTAAACGAAGCCCTTTGTTACAGGTTGAACAAGATCAATAACTATGTACGGCCACCGGAACCGCAGAAATTTGGCGATCCCCCACAATATTCCGTACCACACCAATTATGCGATTTCTGCAACGTGGCATTTCCTGAAGACACTTTCATTAAGCATCTCATTGTCGAGCATTCAGAACTGCTCTTTCATTGCGAACAATGCGATACATATCTCAACAGACGTCAATTTATAGCACACATGTCACTACATGCGGTGCAGTACACGGACCGATCAGAACTAGAAAAAAATATGAGAGGGGAAAATGGCGGAAATCAAAACAATAATACTATTGGCACAGCTCCTAACCAGGAGGCTGATGGTGCTGCAGAATCGAGAAATGGCCAAAGTTTAACTGATACTGAGAACACTACTACACGTGATTCTAGTACTATTATATCAATAACGAGTAATCAAAATGTTAATTTAACCCCCACTGTGACCACTCATGATAACATAAATATTACTGCACCAAAAACTAATTACGATTCTAGTACTGCAGAAATAGTAACAACAAATAAAATACCGACAACTTCAGTAAAACGTAACAAAGCTCAGCAAAACACTGCTGTTACTCCAACATCTGATACAGAAACTGAAGATACAACAGCTGCAGCAGAAAATGAGAATATTAAGGCTGCACGAGCCAAAAATATTCATAACGATGATACTAATCCTGCTATTCAGTTGAGACATAATCAAACAGCTAATAATACACTTTCATTTAAAAATCAAAATACCAATACCAAAGCTCCAGTAACGCGCAGTCAAAATATTACCACAGCAGCACCAAAATCAGAACCGTCATCGCTGCCACAGAGTAGTAAAACCACCAAACATAGTCAAGAAAATGAATTTTCTGATCACAGTGATATTGAGTACGGGTTTGGTCCCCTTCCTGAATCAGTATTTGAAGCTATAGAAGACAGCCAAGATAGCCAGCAAGCAGATGATACAACTCAAGAAGTAGATATTGAATACCTCGACGAAGAATCTAACTCGGAAACTAAAGACTGTAATTTCAAACTATCCTCATCTAAAAAGCCTAGGAAGTGTCCCATCTGTTCCAAAGTGTATAAAGCATCTTCTAGCTACTTCTATCACTTAAAACACACACATAAGAAAGTTAAAGAGCATGAATGCGAAATCTGTACAAAGAAATTCGCCACCAAAGCTGGTCTGGCCTCTCACATCACGACTCATACCGGAGAATGTCAATTTGAGTGTAAGCACTGCAAAAAGCGCTTCAAATCTAATGCTGGTTTGTACATCCATGAACAAACTCATACTGGCGTCAAAACCTTTTCTTGTGAACATTGCGATACATCGTTTCGATGGAAGACTCATTTGTTAAGACATATGAAAAGACACACGGCGGAGAAATCTCACGTGTGTTCCGTATGTGGTCGTGGTTTCAGCATCCGATGTGATTTACTGAGACATATGCGAACGCACACTGCGGGCGACTTTAGTTGTGAAGAATGTGATGTTAAATTTGCTCAAATGAGGTATTTAAAAGCGCACATGAACAAGAAGCACTCTAAGACAATTGAGAAAAAATAATAATACTTATCCAAAGAAAATCGTGTCCTAAAACGATCTGCGCATCCAGAATTTTGGATTGAATGTTGACTGATTGCTTTTGAAAAAAATCGCAGTCATTGTTTATAGTTACTAGTATCGCGGTTTTATGAGATGGTTAGAAGTAGGAAAGGCGGTTCTTTAACTTACATGTCTGAAACCTAAAGGGAGTATTAATTATTATTAGTCTCTGTTATGAAGTTATGAATATCTCCTGACCATGCTTCTTACGGAGAAATCTTTAGAGAAATGAACTGTAATAAATAAAAACCAGCTAAAATCGAGTATTTCTTACATTTTATTCATAACTTACATTTAAATATAAAACTATCTATATGATAAACTTTATACAAAAACAACTAACTCTTGCTTGATAAAACAATAAATATAATCAAAAATAAACAATCATGCAATAAAATATGGCTTTTGGATAGACAAATATTATTTTTCTTTTTCAAGAACAGGCAACATATTTGTTTCTGCAAATAATTTGAGTTAATTTATTACATTATAGTATCAGTAGTAATGATGATGTATACATATTTAAATTAATTTAATCAAAATATATAGGAAACATCAGGATAGATAAGTTATTACAATAAAGTTGGGGGTAAATGAGTTAACAGGTCGCTTAAAGATAAGTGATTACCGGATCCCATGGATAATTTCAAATCAAGAGTGCCGGTATCGCACTCGCAATGAAAGGATTGCCTCTGAGATGGGACTATGCTCTTTTCTTCAAGATTTAAAAGTCAGAAATATCACAAACATCTATTTTATCTTTTTTGTTTTGAATTATATGTTCTTATTATTAAAAACTTCATCTATATTAACCAATTAACTAAAAATTATTATCACATAAAAATAAACTCCATTCATGAGACTCCATACGATTTACATTGTGATTGAAAAAGACATTCACTCTGATAACATCAAGGTTGCCAGTACAAAAATGTTTTACAGAAGTTTCTACGGCTCGTAAATGTATATAAAATTAGGTGTATAAGCATAATGTGTAACTTATCAGATCAGATTGTCCAACAGAACAGGGCCTGGTTCACATAAACTCGATAAGTTATTAGAAGGTGTTTAGTTAAGTATTATTGAGTTTTATTGAACCAAGACTCACATATATTACTTAGTATTGTGTGTGGGCAAAAGGCAAATTGAAATACTGGTTCATTTTTTTCAACTACCCTCATACTAAGAGAACAGTTATACTGCTAATATATAATGCCTCTTTATGGCCTTGACATAAATCCGTTTCACAATCTCATTTTATTAAATGATAAAAAAAGTATAACATCAAATATCTAATTAACTTCTTTGTACCAAAGTAAACAATAATTAACAATACATATTTACAATATAATGTTTAATATGTTACCACGTTTTTAAGCATCTCAAAGCTAGCGTAACTTTTGTTACAGTCTAGAAAAGCTATATGGCATTTTAAAACTTTTTTAAATACATTTCTTGATAATTTAAAAAGTGTCGAACAATCAACATTAGCGGGTAGACCAAAAAACACGTGATTTTCTCATCAACAATCATTTTAGTTTGACATAATGAACTTGTAAGCTTTTTAATTGTCGAATTCTCAAAAGCAACTAATATAAAATAAGTTCTTGAGTATTACATAATTACTGGATAAATAACATTATTCAGTTTTCAGTTTTTGTTCACTTCATTTTGTTACAATTTATATAAATGAAATACAATAATTTACCTCACTAAAACAACCCTATATTTTTGTGCCTATACTTCAATAACGTTCAACGATTTAATTCATTTCACTGCGATAAAAGTTTTATTTATTTTCCTTTGTTATAGTAGTAGGTAGATAGAAAAGCTATAACAGCTGTGCGCTCGAGCGATTAAGCGAGCGTAAATAAGTTCTAGAGTAGCGCCTGCATTTTTGTCTTCGTTAATGATAATATTAACATATTTGAACATTCTTCAACAGCCTAAGAATTTCATATACCTACCTTTTAATCTTATCAAGTCTTTGTCTTTTGTACAATACTGGGATATTATCCATTGCATTCCACAACTCCCTCTACTTTCTTCAAAATTCACAATGTATATTGAATTTAGTAATAATATTAATAAATGAAATAATAAACATTATGTCTAATTTGGAATTTCATATTTATAATTTAAATATCACCATCACACAAACATGATTTTAGTTTTGAGATGAAATCAAATGTTTTTTCATAGAAATAATCAAATGTTGTATGCATTTTGGATACGTAAATTAGAATGTAATATTTATAAGGTGAATCGTTTTGTTTACTCGCTGTTTCGATCGAACTCCATTGTTCATGTTTACAGTAAGACTGAATATTTTTATATCTTCGAAATTTACAAATACATGGAGTGGTGTATTTGTAAAGTTCGTGTCGAACCGTTCGGTAAAAGTTTTTATGTATCTTTGCGATTTCAGCTCTATGTCGGTTTCATTAAAATTCATTATTGGAATAACCAATCAACCAAACGTTTGCTCAAAATCCAACTTCTCATCTTATTGCTCGCCAGCTTCTACAGGTGGGGTTGACCTTCCTGTGTGGTCCTGTGTGGTTGGAGAGCCGCTCTCGTTGACCAGGCGTTGACGCTCGCGGAACATGGATACCTGGATGTTTTCCCTCTGATGGTATCGGCATACCTTCAGCGTGGAGAAGACGGCCAAACCTACCCACGTAGCGAATGCAGCCCACGCACCGAACTGTAATACAGCATATTGGCAATTAAAAAACCAATTATAGTTTAATTTAGTTTTAGTCAGTAACGTACTGGGAATAGGGTTCAATCGCTGAATCACTTACGGCCGTTTTTATAATTTATCTCTAATTAAAATAGTGATTGGAATGGAGATAGTCTATATAAAGGAGGTTTTTTTCCCGTTAAAATAATTGTTAATAAAGGAGGTTGTTCTCAGTTCGGCTCAACTTTCTACTGGGTGAACCGATTTTGATGATTCTTTTTTTATTTGAAAGCCGGTGCTTCCCGTGTTGTCCCTTTTTTTTAGTGTCTCATTTTACCTTTGGGTACGGAACCCTAAAAAAGGAGGGTTATTTAAAATGTATTTATTTATTTTATTTTATCTTATATATATTTAAATTATGGATGAACACTCAAAGTAAACGTATTAACTTTTATATTTTTTGTCTCTGGCTCGGCTGGCTCCGATCGCATATAAGCCAGTTATCACGGTAAAAAGTAGCCTAGATCCCTTCTCATGAATAAAAATATTTCCATAATAAATTACATACGATTCGTTTCAGCGGTATATTAGTAGGTTTTACATAAATATACCTACATGCGTTAAATGTCCAGCGAGTGTATTATATTATCTGTTCTCTAATCGCGTGTTCATTGAATCATATTATTTACACAGGTGTTACCTTACTATCATGCAGATCCGTATCAAAACTATGAAAACCTATTTAAAACTTCATATTTTACACTTACAAGTAACATATTTTGCTTTTATGAAACTTTGTGATCTAATATTTAATTTAGTATCTATTAGCAAATAGGTTTTTGTACAACACTTTCCTTCCTGAGTTCCAATGCGATAAGGAAAACGCCTCTTTGCAGTATTAATAAATGTGGGATAATGTTTGTAATTCTATTTCTGGAGCTGGCTGGTTGTATTGTAATTTAATTACCGTTAATTGATATGTATGTACACTGAAGCCTCCTTTTTAGCGTCCCGTATACAAAGGGTAAAACGAGACCCTATTTGTAAGACTCCGCTGTCCGTCCGTCTGTCTCTCTGTCACTAGGCTGTATCTAATGAACCATGATCGTTTGACAGTTGAAATTTTTACAGATGATGTTTTTCTGTTGCCGCTATAACAACAAATACTATAAAACAGATTAAAATAAATATTAAAGGAGGCTCCCTTACAACGTGATTTTTTTGCCGTTTTTATAGATAATGGTACGGAATCATTCGTGCGCCACTCCGAATCACACTTGGCCGCTTTTTTACATTAAAATAATAAATAAATAAATTACATGAGAATCTTCTTTTCCAAGTAGGTTAAAAATTAATGAAAACATAAATTAATAACAACACTTTATCGTCAAACGGTAATAACGAAGTTTGACTGTTGAAACTTTCCACGGCACAAAATTAGAGTTCAAACAAAACGTAAGTATTGTCAAATTTATCAACTAACAATTCATTTAACAACGCGCGCGCTTATTGGTAAAATCACACAACACACACAAACCACACTTTTGGTTACACACTTCCGTCCCTCTACACGAAAATACCCTTTTTTATGTATGAACCTGACAAATTCACTATTCTGCCTGATGGAAAGCATAAGCAGAATCCAGAGTGGTGATCACCAAACTCATTGCGAATGCAGACAATCAAGCATAGTGATCCATGGCGACCTAGTGATGCATCTGCATCATTAGGCCTCCGGTTCCACACTCACCAACTCACGCAATTGCAACTCTCATACATTGAATAAAAGAGATAGGACAACTGTCACACATAAAAAAATAGCTATGAATTTACCTGTGCCGCGCCAGTTTCTATGTAGAATCCAGAGGTCTGTATCTCCTTGTCTATACTCTGACCTGCACCAGCTTCACAACTATGAAAAAAAAAAACTATACATAAATATACTGCATAGAAAGTGCTAAAATCATTATATGGACTAGTCTCATCAAGGTATACACCTGGAAAGTGCAACCTGCTGTCTAAGGAAGCCCTATGTCCATATTTAACAACTAGGAAATAAAGACGGTTATACAGTACATATGGACTTACCTGGTGAATCTCATTTCTATGATCTGACACCAGCTCATGAAGCCGAGGGTCATGAAGATAGCGGTGATCACAATCAGCACGCACATTATAGCAGAACCCACCGCCTCCAGGAAAGCGGAGAGGAAGGAACTGTCCGTGCCTTTGTACATGAACATTGACAACCTAAAAAGAACAATATTATTAGGTTATTTTACTCAACTGCGCGAGAAGGAAGGTTATGTTTCTCGGAGTGTATATATGTATATAACATTTACACACTCTGTAGCTTAAATGTCTTTATGAACTTTGGCGATTTAGGGCCTTATCATACTACCGGGCGGTACCAGTATATACTCATACTATACTAAGCGGGCGCTCAACGAATATGTTACGGACGTGGAACAAAATCGTCGCGAACAGCAGCATGGACACCATTTTGTACTGTCTCGTACAAACGCTAGTCAGGCTCGTCGGCATCCATTTTGTTACTAAGTGTATTCCGTACGTCCTTAATTTGATACAAACACACGACAAAAACGTAGCATATTTGCCACGCGTCCGAGACCCAAACCGCTAGTATGATAAGGCCCCAAGGTGTCTCGTTAATATCGCCTTAAGCTTCGGCCAAACCTGAGCGACCAAAGCTTGTGCGAAGCGGGAGCGTCTGCCGCGCGGCGGACGCAGCCCACAAAGCGGGACTGCAGCGTCCCGCTTATAATAATATAATATATAATACAGAGATGTTCATTGATTGCGTCTTTTTGTAATATTGCATATGTATACACACGATACATATACCAAAACTAGCAGTGTCCCGCGGAGTTACTCGCGGTTATCGTCGTACCGCGGGTGATGCCGCGGGGCGAAGCTAGTCTAAAAAGTGCCTAAGGTTCTTCTTATATCATCAGCTACCTATCAGTGAAAGTCCTATCAAAATTGAAACGGCTAGCGTTCCAGAGCTTAGCCTGAACAAACAGATAGACAGACAAAAAATAACAAAAAAAATGGTATATGTACCGTGTATACATACATATGCATTTATTTGTATGGATAATATTTTTTACAATAGTCTGTCTGTCCGTTTGTTGCAGCTGGATCGATCGATGATTTTAACGGGACTGACTAATAGGTAGCTGATGATATAAGGAGTAATTTAGGCCACTTTTTTAAACTAGCTTCGCCCCGCGGTACGACAACAACCGCGGCTAACACCGCGGGACCCGGCTAGTACCAAATAAAGACGCGCTGCTTTAGTGACTGTTCACTAACAAATCAAGTTCGCGGTTCGCATCGCTGTCGCGCAGGTGTGCACGATAAGTTCCGCATCGTAGACGCTCCCGTGTCGCGTCCCGCTTCCCGCGTCACTGACGCTCAGGTTTGCACGAAGCCTTACTTGTGCCGAAAACAAACTCGAGACCTCTCGATAAGCCAGGTTTTTTTGAAACGTTACATTGAACGACTCTAGTTGCTTAGTTCCAAAATGTCATTCTTATGGAAAAGAACCGGAAAAAAGAAACTTCATAAAAACTAAAAATTGCAACTTTGTTCATTTTAATTTTTCATGTCAAATACAATTATCAACTCCATTTGAGATATATATTTGGACTGAAGAAAGAGATACATTATTACTAAAGGCAATTATACTATTTTTGGACCCAATGGACCTTTTTTTTATGGAACACCATGGGGTGACTTTATCTTTAAGAAATCTCACAGATAGCCACAATTTCTATTTACCCTATTAAACAAATACCTTTATAAAATTTATTACCTGTAGATCTGCACACTGCACACTAAGAATGTGAGCACTCCAATAGCAATAACATAGTCACAATAGGCGCGGCTGGCCCATGTAACGTTCAGGTAACCAGTATCCTCCCACGTACCACCAGAGAACAGCAAACATTTGCCCCTGCAAACATAAACATTAACAAGTAATAAATACTAGCTTTAGGCTTCACCCATGTTAAAGTCAGTTATCACAGGGATTCTTCAAACTGATGTAACTTCACTATTTAAGAACCGTTTGAAATGAAACAAATACTTAATGTTTTTTTATGCTTGGCCCTGCCAAAATAACTCTACTCTGCCTGATGGAAAGCATAAGCAGACTCCAAGAGTGGTGATCACCATACTGCGAATGCAGCATGGTGATCCATACCATAGTGGGATAGTGATGTTTCTGCATCAATGGGCCTCTGGTCTCTCACTCACCAATGAAACACAACAGCACAATCATTCATTATACAATATCAAATATCACAATTCATTTTATATCACCTATATGTGCATTCTTTACGTGTCATTTTTATCATCATAAATAAAGTGCGAAGTTATCTTTATATATTTAATTCTTCTGTGAGTGTGTATGTCACTGAACTACTCTCAAACGACTGGACCAATTTTGATGAAATTTTTTGTGTGTGTTCAAGGGGATCTAGGAATGGTTTAGATTCACAATTTTGTCTGCTGGACAATGTTTTTTTAATTAATTTTTAATTTATTAGTAATTATGGCAAAACGACGTTTGCCGGGACAGCTAGTACATTTTATAAATTTACACCTAAAATGTACCTCTTCAAAACTGATACTAGTGATATCAAATGACAAAGGATGTTTTATTTTATCTCAAAGGGACAAACAATAACATTAGGTTATTCATCTGATTGTCTTAGTGACTACCATCCCTAACAGTCACCAGCAACTTCGAAACATCGGCATTAGAACTGCTACTCTCAGAAGTGCCTAACTTTCAGATAGTAGTGTTGACAGCAGCAGACATACAGCACATTTTAAAGTTTCATATCATTTTTACACTAGTTAGTTAATATTTTCTGAACTCAATTTTCTTATCTGTGATTGTAGAAACCACTGACAACAATTCTCATGACCTTACAACATCTAGTTGTTAGCTATTCACATCATAGATGTAGAATATCATTAGGTATTCTATATCTATGATTCAAATAACGTTATATAACTTTTAAACTTTCGCGTTCCATGATATATTAACAATTATTTTTACGGGAATTCAGTCAGCCTGTGACCGCGGCCAGTGCAACCTGGTCGAAACGTCAGGCAAATCAGATGTATGTAATACCTTTTAATAAGTGATCGCGTTAATTCCCGTAAAAATAATTGTTAATATATCAAATAAAGTTCACCAGCTCTTACACTTTTTTTAATCAATTTACTCATTTATTATGCTAAAAACTGCAAATCTATTATAGCATTTCTATAAACAGACCTGAGGCGGTCAAATAAGTGTATTCGCTACTAAATCACATAATTGTATACTGAGATAGCTCTACAGGAAAAATGAATTAATTTCCAAGTTCAAAATCAGGGATTTTCAAGTCAACTTTTATTTATTTTTTTATTTATCATTTATTGCACTCCATAATGTACATATAGGTGTTAACAGCTTATTACAAGAAACAATTATGGACCCTGTTGGGCACGGCAACTGCAAGAGAAGACGAAACATCTACTGTCAAAGAAGCACATAATGTGCAACTCAACTTGTGTCATATATATCTGGAAGCATAAAGAAGTTTCTAAAAATAATGTGATCAAATGTCTTACTTGAAGTCATGCAGGTGCATACTCATAGGCACAATCATACAAAGGGACACTATCAGCCCAATAACATGACCAGCTATTTGACTCAGTAACAAAACGTTCGTGAGAGCCATGGCTCTGAAAGCTTAGTGCTAAAACTCCGCAACAAAAACAAATTTATCTGAATTTTTACGCTCTTAAAAAGAGGAAAATCAAATTACGATTCAACAATAACACTTTATCACTTGCCGAATAAAAACAACACAACACAACATTCAATTCGTTTCGTTTGACATTAAATTTGATCCATCCAATCCACCTGTGCAAGTGCAAGAATAAATATGTCAAATCGATTTAGAAAAATCGACTTCATGGAAAACTTAATTTCGTGCTTTTACAGTATGATATGATTTTACTGGAAAATAAATATCAAGAATAATATATCTTGAGTGCAGCTGTATTAAGAAGAAAAAGGAAAAAGTTGCTAAAGGAAATAAATGTCGCGTGTGTAGGTACGACATCAAAATGCCAGGGATTACAAAGTGTGAAGAACTAGTCTCAATTAGAGGTAACTGAAACAGTATAAAATATTCGATTCGATTGAAGAGAACGTAATTCATATCTTTTGAGTCGGATATAAACAAGTTCATTCATAGCTAAAGTTATATGGGTCATCAATTACTGAACACTAAAAAGGTCGTTATTTAATTTGATGGCTATCTGAAAAATTTAATTCAAATTCAAATTCAAAATCATTTATTCAATTAAGACACTAAGTGAAATTTATGAACGTTAAATTGAAGCTGCAGTTAAAAATCACAGATCGACACAAACAGACGCCACAGCATGTGCTGTATTGTCGAGGTAAATTAGGCGAAAACACCAAAATCTACAGCCTGCCTGTGTCGATCCATAACTTCAGTTTCCAAAATGCGTAGAGCCATATGAGAAGAATACTGGCAAAGAAACTCATGGCCACTCTTTTCAAAGTCAATTTTACAGGTACAATAGTGTTAGTATTACATGTAAGGTAAACAGTATGCAAGCTGTTGCCACCTGAATTTCCTTTTATTAAAATGCTCCAAAATCTAACGCACAAACAAAAAAGAAAAATCACTCATTGATAATGTTGACTGCCTCGTTGGTCTCGCGGTCGGCGTGTGCGACTGCTGATCATGAGGTCTCGAGTTCGATTCCCGGGTCGGACCAAATGTTTGTATGATTTACAAATATTTGTTTCGGAGTTTGGGTGTTTTCTACGTATAATATGTATGTATTTACAAAAAGAAAAAAAGTATATATGTATTTGTATCAGTTCTCTGGTACCCATAACACAAGCTCTGCTTAGCTTGGGACGATTACATGTATAGGAATTCTATTATAAAAACGTAGTTCTATTATAAAAAAAAAAATGAGTTGTGTACCTTATGTAAACGATGATAGGTACCAACGAGTTTAGATTTAGGTATTTCTTGTATTGATATTTTGTACATCACTGTTTTTCTTATAGTCATTAATTTTGTGCCTAACAAACATAATATTTGCAAATATACTGTGATGCAACAGTTAAAATATCTATATCTTTAAATAACTCTCGAAGAGAGACTCTAGCACCTAAATTGTACATTGAGCGGATGGCTAGTTTTTGTAGAATAAAAATCGTTTATATATCAGCCGCCTTGCCCCAAAGTAATATACCATAGGACATGACACTGTAAAAGAGGCTTAAATAAACTAACCTAGCTGTGTCCGTATCAGTGAGCTGACGTAGCTTCCAAACCGCATGAGCTGCCGAACTAAGTCTACCCGCAAGGCTATCTATCTGGGCTCCCCATTGAAGTTTACTGTCTAATGTAATTCCTAAGAATACTGTTGAGTCTACAATACTTATGATTTCATTATTTATTGTTAGATGAGTGCCTAGTTGTTTTACATTTGGCATAGTAAATCTCACACACTTTGTTTTATTTGAATTTAGTAGGAGATTATTCGTTGTAAACCAATTTAATACATCATCTAGTGCCCTATTCACATCGTCAAAAACTGTTTTCGACTTTAAAAATAAGTGGCGTATCATCAGCAAATAGAGCTATATCACAGAGATCTTTTAAATAATATGGTAAGTCATAAATATATACGAGAAAAAGTAAAGGACCCAGTATAGACCCCTGCAGGACGCCCATAGTAGTGGTTAATCCAGATGTCCTCGCACCATTGACATCTACATGTTGAAGTAGCCTAAGTTTAAGAAAAAGCGTGTTGTGTTCTACGCAGTCAAAAGCTTTTGAGAGATCGCAAAATACACCTATCGCATCTTGCGAATTCTCCCATGCATTAAATATATGTCTCAAAAGAGTTGCACCCGCATCAATTGTTGAACGACCCTTTGTAAAGCCATATTGTTTTTTATGAAACTTTTTCAAAAATTTTACTAATAGCCGGTAAGATTGAGATTGGCCTTAAGTTACTTGTTTCAGTTGTACAACCATTCTTGAATAAAGGTATTACTGTGCTATACTTCATCAAGTTAGGAAAAACACCAGAATCAACACATCGATTGAATGTTAAAGCTAGGAAAGGTGCTATATCAATTATAATAGTTTCAATTAAATTAACTGAAATCGTCTATAAGTCATCAGTTTTCTTAGAATTACTACAGACTTGAACGTTTTTAAAATATCTGTGGGGTTTATGTATTCAAATTGAAATATATTCTTACATTAATTTACATTGGTCCTTAACAACAGTTCAGACCTGGACGCACAAGAATTCAAGGTACTCGTTGTACTAACTGGTATATTTGTGAAAAAGGTATTGAAAGATTCAGCTATGTCTAAGTTGTTTGTTATAACCCTATTATTGATATTTAACTTTAAATCATTATCTCGAGGTTTACTACGTCCAGATTATTAATTATGTTCCATGTAGTTGTTATTTTATTATTGGAAGACTTAATCCTGTCACTAATGTACAAACGCCACACCATACGCTCTCCCAAATATCCTTGAGTAACTTCTAACATTTTCATGAAATTTTGGGTCGATATTAACTTGTTTCATAGCATATAAATCATACAGCCTTTCCCTACTTTTGTATATTCCCGTTGTCGCCAAGACACAGAACGTCATTTTGGGTCGTTGCATGGTTGTTTTTGACTTAAATATACTATTAAATTCGATTTCTATCATGTTGAATAAGTAGCCGTAAAGCTTATCCGGATCCCTTTGAGTCCAATGTAAATTGGCAACCTTTTCACTAATTAATGATACTTCAACCCCGAGTCTGTACTTCAAGCCCAAGGCTGGACTTCAACCCCAAGGCTGGACTTTAACCCCCAAGGCTAGGACCCCTTGTTCCAGGGGACGGTAACCGACGTAATTATATAAAACTGCTTCTAGGTTGTATAAACCGTACCGGCCATACTTAAGATTTATTTCACCTTTCGAAGATGCCTCCACACACACAAACCGAAACTGACGTAGCGAAAACAATAGACAAATAACTTGCACGCGGCTGAATTTTGTATATACGTTCCTCTAACTATCGTCCCGTATGCATTTTTATATCTAGACTGGATCCGTCTCATATACGGCGGAGGGGGTCCCCAGTGAGTCTGGGCGGTTGCTGTATAGTGGCTGGCTGCTGCATAGACGGGAGAGATTATGCTCTGCTTATATGACCCGTAGCTGCAGTGTGCTGTGCCTAGACACTGATAAGGCCGTAGGGGTAAACCAGCCTGGAGCGGTCACTTTCTGCGACTGGTGTTGGTGTGTACCGTGTGTATTCCTGTTGAGGCCGTGGTTGCTGGCTTGCTGTGCAGTTGCTGTGCTTGCATGGTGGAGCTGATTTGTTTACTTGAAGGCAGCTTCCAATCACGTCGGGGGTCACCACTGTGGGGGACAGGTGTCATGTCTCTCCAACACAAAGGGAGAATCCTCCGAACAGGCGAGGTGACCATGCATGACGGGCTACTGCCCAACGGTTGATGTTGGGATGCTGTGTTTATGTTAATTTTGTTAGTTTCTTGGTATGTAAAATCCCCTGGAAAAAATCATTCATTATATTTGCAAAATCTTATGTACTTTTATGTAGGTAGGTATATCTCAATGCTTTTAGGTTACATTTTGAAATGGTACAAAGCGCGGTATTTAAATATGTTATCTGACCCGACGAACTTTGTACCACCATATTTTTCTTTCGTAAATATTTGCTAAATTTCTGAAAACCTTGTCACGGACAAAAAAACTATTTCCGTTATTTTTTAATTTTTCTTGTTCACAAAACTTCTCGTAAAAATAACAAACACATAAAAAATATATAATTTGGTGCAGATCGAAAGTTATGCGCGTACATACATTTCGGCGATTCATTTTATTTCTAAGATTTGTTCACTGTGACACTACACACCATTTACTCGACATTTAATTAATAAAATTGGACCAAACTGATAAAATTCACTTAAACTGCGCTAATTTGTTTTGTTGTGGCTAGCGAGTGACGTCACACGTCTCATGTGACCAGCGCCATTATAGAAATATCGTTTTTGACATGGTTGTCAAACTTCAACTCTAACATAGATTTAAAATCAAAATTCAGTGAAAATTCCACAAAATATTAACGCAGTGTGCTAATAATTTAATAAAGAATAATTTAAAACGATTTCCAAAAATCAGTCAAATAGCCTATTGAAAAACTTGATAGACATCCGTACCAACTTGTGAAGATTTCGTAATACGCAGACGATGCTGGTTTTGGAGTTTTATTGATTTTTAATATTTTAAGGTGTAATTAGTTTTACCTCTTATAATTAGAAAATATGTTTTGTAATAGTACTTGTAGTCTTTTCATTAGGTAATTTAAATTTATCATGTACATTTTTTCACAATATTCAATAGAAGAAACAGACTCGCACTGAAAGGTATGTCACTGTTTGATCTGACATCTGACATGGGTACATGACAAATGACATCACTGACTGAACGTCAAATTGCGACAGATCGGATGTTGGTGATGTGTTTCGGGAATAAGAATCCGATCTAAATTGTTATAATTGAAGAATTTACTATGTCATTGCCCTCCCAGTAGACAAATAAATAACATACACAATGAATTTTAACGCATCTAGAAATGGTAAGCTGTTTTAAATGTATATTTAATGGGTTTTAATTTGCTACCGATTTTATTGTAATCTTAACTCAATGGGGTTCAAATCTTAGTAATTAGTAACATACACTGCATTATGCCTTTCACGTTTCGGAAACACGTAAATGTAGCATGACTGACGGACATCGGTTTTAAACGAATATTTTAACAATGTTGCAATTATTATTAGAGTTAGATAAAAGAAATTGAGAGCTTGTTTTACTAACCACGTACTGTGTTAGTAAAACAAGCTACCTAATATAAGTATATACCTAACGTACTGTGTTAGTAAAACAAGCTTCCTAATATAAGTATATACCTATGAAGTCAGTTGACGGAGGCCCAATGATGCGAAAGCATCACTAGCCCGCCATGGTGTGGGTCACCATGCTGCATTGTTGCATTGTCTGCGTTCGCAGTATGGTGACCATCACTCTTGGATTCTGCTTATGCTTTCCATCAGGCAGAGTAGAGTCATTATGGCAGGGACAAACATAAAAAAAAAAAAAAAAAACTTATGTTTCTTTATTCATATTAAATGGTATATGTATTTTTTTCGTGTTTTAGTCAGTCAGGGTGGAGGCATTCGTAAAGCGAAGCGAGTCAGTGATGTAGCAGCGATGGGTACTCCGTCGCCTGCTCCTCCATATAATCCTGCACCTGGTTACAGCCCAGGATATCCGCCTGCAGGCCCACCTCCTGCATACCAGGAAGGAATAGAGTTAGATAATACTCAAGATTTTGGACCACCTGCACCTAATGCAAGTAAGTACTCACAGTGAAGCACACAGAGGCACATTTAATAAAAGCATACATATAACTAGCTGTTGCCCGCAGCTTTGCTCGCATGGAAGTGGGTTATATTAAAAAGGATATATAAACTTTTGACCCTTGTTTTAACCCCTTTAGGTGTAGAATTCCCATAAATGCTGATATGAGTATTCATTTACTTGTAATCAAAAGCCTGAAGACCTCTATTTCACCCCTTAGGGAGAGAATATTCAAAAAGGTTAAAAAAAAAAAAATCAGCAGCCCAAAAGTAAAAATCATGGACTTCCATACAAACTTTAAACCCCTATTTCACCCACTTCAGGGGTAGAAATTCCCAAATTCCTTTCTTAGTAGGTGTCTACTCAATGAAACGATCCTACTGACCAAATTTCATAGCCTTAGCTATGTTTACGCTCAGCGATGATGAATCAGTCAGTCAGTCAGGACATCTCATTTTGTAAGTACAGATAAGCTATACACACACAATTAAGTTAATTGATTAGAATTAAAAAGTAGGTGACTAAGGTAACTGGTATAATACAGCTACTCACATCTAACTACAGCATGATATAGAAAACATCAATAAACTTATTGATAGATGCATTATCTATACAAATAAATAAAATTGGTGTCTGTTTGTACTATTAAAATAACAGACTTTTACTAAATGCATATGTATGTATACAAGGTACATATACCAAAAATGTAGTTAAAATATTTTTGTTTGTCTGTCTGTTTTTTTGTTCTGGGTAATCTCTGGAACGGCTGGACCGATTTTGACAGAACTGGCAGGTTTGACTGGCAGGTAGCTGATGGTCCAGGGAGCAACTTAGGCTACTTTTTTAGACTACCTTTGCCCCGCGGCGTTACTCGTGGTACAACAATAACCGTGGGAAAACCGGGAGGTTCAGCTGGTTATTAGTATAAAACTGACATGTCTGCTATTGTTTTAAGTATGTCTCCATACCTAAGTTTATCTATGGTAAGCCACTCTAGAGTCATTGAGTAACAAGCATATGTTAAGCATTTGCATTAAAAAAAAATGCCTGTTTCCGGGTATTAATAACTAGCCAACCCAACAGGTATTAATAACTAGCAAAGCCAACTATTGCCCCTAGAGTGATAATTTTCTCCCGTTTTTGTAACAATCTTCATTGGTGCTCCGCTCCTGTAGGTCTTAGCGTGATGATATATAGGCTATAACCTTCCTTGATAAATGGGCTATCTAACACTGAAAGATTTTTTTTAATCGGAAAAGTTGTTTCTGAGATTAGCACGTTCAAACAAACAAACTCTTCAGCTTTATATATGTGAACTAGCTGACCCACGCAACTTCGTTTGCGCTTTATATTGCCCGTAGCGTGAAAATTTCCCCCGTTTTTGAAACATTCTTCATTGTTGCTCAGCTCCTATTAGTAGTAGCGTGATGATATATACCCTATAGCCTTCCTCGATAAATGGACTATCCAACACCGAAAGAATTTTTCAAATCGGACCAGTGTTTCCTGAGATTAGCGTGTTCAAACAAACAAACAAACAAACAAACAAACAAACAAACAAACAAACTCTTCAGCTTTATATATTAGTATAGATAATAAATCTGTACAAAGATTTGCTTATTATGCTGGCTTAAAAGTCTATGTGTAAGTTTTTAACAAGGACAAAATAAACTCTTGAAAGTAAAATAGGTACAAAGAAATAATTTTATTTTAATATATTCTTTTACTAGAACATTTTAATTGAACTCCTTGAAATGGAATCTTAATTAATATAGTTTACATTAGCTAGTTAAGTAATGCAGTGTTTGCAACTGAGAGATATCATACATAACTGAAGTTGATATTTTCACATATGTTGAGTTTTTTGTTTAATTCGCCCCTTCATTATTCTACTGTGGCAGGGCCATACTTCGCCAAATATGGTGCAGGCTTGACCAAAGTCTTACTGCCTAATAATTGCTGTTTTCAAAACAAGTTTTAACAATAGCAATTATTGAATACCAGCTTTTGCTTGCGGTTATGTTCACGTGTATGTCAATTATCATGGTATATAATGGATTTTTTTTATGTATGCGCTATAACTACTGTAAAGGTTCAGATAAGATAGATGGCGTTGTGTGTTAAATGTCTGAAATATTAATTTATTTGTTAAACTGGATAATTCATGTTTCTACTGTGTCTGTGCGAGAGACATACTTTGGCACACATAGCTCAATCAGAGTGAAGTCTTTCGTTGTTTGTAACCAAGAGACTTAACTTACTGCAGCTCATATTCGCCTTTTCATGTTCGGAGGAATACTTAGTTCGTATGTGGATACTATCACATCACATCACACATCTCCTCATGTACTTAAAGTAAACAAATAGTATCAAAGCCAACAATGAAATCTAATATTATTATTTCAGATTATGGTTACATGGGGGGCTATAACCAGGCTCCAATGCCAAATCCAGCGCAACTGGGCTCAATGTTACAGCAGCCTATTGTACAGGTAATGTGAAAGCCATTGGAAATTTTGTTAACAATTTAGAATAGAATAGAATAGAAAACTCTTTATTTGTACACCATTATAGTACATTGTTAACACCAGGAATACTTAAATCCTGTCAGTCTGTTCTTGCACCAGTGATCACCCATATCTGTAATTTGTCCATAGAATCTGGCTGCTTCCCATCTGCCTTCAAGAAGGCTGTTGTATACCCAATCTTCAAGAGTGGAGACAGACACAGTGTCAACAATTATAGGCCTATATCAATTTTACCAGCGATCTCCAAAATACTGGAAAAAATCATCAACAAGCGTCTAGTAAACTTCCTGGAGACATTTAATCTCTTGTCTCCAAACCAATACGGCTTTAGAAAATGTAATTCGACTGAAGATGCGGTGGCTGCACTTATAGATCAAGTTGTTTCGAAACTAGACACTAAGTCTAAGTGCTTAGCTATCTTCCTAGACCTTACTAAAGCGTTCGACACTGTGTCTGTTCCTCACCTCTTAAACACGCTAGGCTAGAGGAAATCGGAATTCGTGGCCTCGCACTTAAACTTATGAAAGATTACCTCAGTGGCCGCTCTCAGTGTGTCAAGATTGATAATTTACTGAGTGACGATGAATTTCTGAAGTTTGGTGTGCCTCAAGGCTCAATCTTGGGCCCCACGTTATTTTTAGCTTACATAAATCCTCTCTGTAACCTGTCGCTAAAAAATTGTTCCATAATTACTTATGCTGATGACACGGTTCTGTTGGTTCATGATGATAATTGGCAACGCGCGCTTCATACAGCCGAGGAGAATCTAAAAATAGTTATGAGTTGGTTAGGCAATAACCTATTGACTCTCAATCTTTCAAAAACTGTATACTTACCTTTCTATTTGAAATCCCCCACTTCGAATATATTGGACTCACTATTTCTTACAGCCCATACATGCACAGCTAGTTCTGATCGTGCACCAATTACATCTTGTGATTGTCCTCGAATTTTGAGGTGTGAATCTACAAAATACCTAGGTGTTCACCTAGATAGTTCACTAAATTGGAAGCCCCAAATTGAAAATCTATCATCGCGACTTCGCAAGTTGATATTTATTTTTAAAAAACTAAGGTGCTCTGCTAACTTTCAACTCTTGAGGTCAGTTTATATCACATTATGTCAGTCACTTGTCACATATTGCATTACTGTATGGGGCGGGGCTCACAAAACGCACTTACTTCCAGTGGAGCGGGCACAGAGGGCTGTTTTAAAGGTCATGACCTGTAAACCTTTTGGATATTCGACTGAAGCTCTATATAGCGATTGCGATGTACTCACTGTGAGACAGCTCTATGTGCTACAGGCTGTACTGCGTAAACATGCATCATTGACTTTTGTAAAACCTAGGCTAAAACGAAGAAACTATAGAGTCTGCCCTGTCTTAACATTCAAAACAGCTCTCGCTGGCCGTCATTATTCAATAATTGGCAGCCACCTATATAACTTAATAAACAGTAAATGTAATATTTATTCTCTGCCTAAAAAACAATGAAAGGAGAGAGTTCGTAATTGGTTAGCATCCTTAAACTATGCTGCTACAGAAAATCTTCTTAGAGTCTCCATTCTGTAACAAGAGGCTCAATCATATGTACGCCTACACTAATACACATACACACACAAACATACAAATATATACACATACACTCGCACATACATTACATAACATAGCTATAACTGATAATTTTAAAAGTTTTTATGTTGTATCTTTACTTCCTCATTGGCGATCCACTCTGTAAAAAGTAAGAGATGTATAATCTGAGAGAGCACTGGTACCCGTAACACAAGTTAGATCTTATCATGGGTACCAGAGTTCCACTGCCATTGACACCACTAGTTTTTCTTTTATGTACATTTTTATGCCTGTATAAAAGAGTGTTATTGTTTCAACTTTATATGAAATAAATTATTATTATTATTATTCTCTTTATTACAATTATAAATACATATTAATTACATTACATTACTTTTATTATTATTATTATTGTTACAAGAGTACATAAAATGTGAAATGTAGTGTACAAAGGGCGGCCTTATTGCCAGAAGCAATCTCTTCCAGGCAACAATTTTACAGCTGCTAAGCCGTAGTAGGTTTGATTCCCAGCTAGGATAATTTTGTGTGGTTAGCATGGTTTTGTATTTTCATCAGCTGTATGATTACCATAGAAAACGAAACACGATAGTACTAATGTTGGTTAGGGTAGTACCGCCCCGGTCGAGCAAGCCTGCTCGTGAAATCAGCATGGCTCAACTTCCTTGAAATTATATAAGTGCTGAAAAACCTATTTAACGAAGCATGTTTATTTCACATCAAAAATGTTGCAAAAATGAGGAAAATTTTCATTTAAGATTTCTGTCTTCAACTTTGAGGTCTGACTGTACTTTCCAGGATATGGCTCTGCAATACGGCAACCAGCTGGCGGCCCAAGGTCGAGATGTGGTGCAACGCGAGCTCAACAAGTACGTCCCGGTGTCTCGACTGCGGTACTACTTCGCTGTAGACACCAGATATGTGATGCGGAAACTACTCCTCATAATCTTCCCCTATACACATAAGGTAAGGTTTGTTAGTTGGTTATTTGGATTGAGGTTTCTTATATATTCTTCTGAAATAGTAAAAAAGTATATGCTAAGTTCTTTTAGTTGTTTTACCCGATTAAAAAGGGTAAAATCGTAAAGGCTACTTCCCGTGAACTCAGACTCTTGAAATTTAGTACGAAGCAACGTCTTATACCACGGATAAAGGAAAAATTGCGAAAAGTTTTTTTTTTCTTTTTTGTGGTATACGCATTGGCAAACGAGCAGACGTATCACTTGATGTTAAGTGAGTACCGCCGCACATAGACACCCGCAACACCAGAGGCGTCACAAGTGCGTTGCCGACCCTTGGGGGATGGGGAAAGGAATGTTGGGAGGGGTTGGGGTAAGGGCCTCAGGTATCCTCACTCACTCGGTGAAACACAGCGCAAGCGCTATTTCACACCGGTTTTTTGTGAGGCCGTGGTATCACTCCGGTCGAGGTGGCCCATTCATGCCGAAGCGTTGCTCTCCCACGGTCACGGTAATTTTTAAGTTACACCATATACATACAGGTTTGTACGGAACCTTCGGTGAGCGAGTCCGACTCGCACTTGGCCGGTATTTTTTACTAAACGGATGACTGTTTAATCCCTACATGAAGAAATATTCCACGTGATCCACAAGTTATTGCACTGAATGCTTTATATTCGTTTTGATATATGCTTTAAAGTCCCCGCGACACAGTATACACTCATAGAGCGAGAGTTGTATTTTCTTAAGAAAAATTGGAAGTATGTTCACAATCTACGTTCATTATTACTTTTATAATTCGATCGCCCAATATTCAAAAGACGACAATGATTCATTTATTTATTTTAGCTCCCTGCACTCCTCCGCCATATATTAATGAAAAAATATTGTATTATCTAAATTAACTTAAGCCAGATGTGTTCTGTCTAATTAAGCTGTTGGTGTCTGTAGGATTGGATGGTGAAATACGACCAGGACACTCCGGTGCAGCCGAGGTACGACCTCAACGCTCCAGACCTGTACATCCCCTCCATGGGTTACGTCACATATGTTCTGTTGGCTGGCTTTATGTTAGGTAAGTTCTGAACTGGTATGTGGCTACATACATAATATCAAGTTGAGGTTTTAAGTTATAGGTATGTCAGTGAGACATAAATAAATAAATTATTAATAATTTTTGCTGAAGTGCACAAAGCCGCTAAAGGTTTCACTTAAAAAAAAATACTAGTTTCCGTCCGGTGGTCTAAATGCTGTTTTTAAGATAAATCAGTGGACAAAATAAAGTCTTTAAGTCTACTAATGTCATACTACTTGATATAGATTCTTTTACAGCTGTATAATCGAAAATAAAATAATTAAATGTACGGCTTTATTTGCAATAGTCAGGTGGCATGGACACGTGCTTGATAGCAAAACTGTGCACGTAATTTATTTTGACATAGTTTACTGACTGAAATTTTTTAAGCATAAACCAAAGGTTTGTAATAATTATGATTTAAGTTAGAGTAAATGTATTTTTCATTTTGGACATAGGGATATTATGATTTTATATCATATCAGCTAACATTACTTTTACTGCCTTATCTTTTAATGTCCAGTTTCGTAGTCTTTTACTTTCATCAACTTTAAAATACTACGGCCATCTATATTGTATACGCGGTACTAATATTCTTTTATATTGAACGCGTCTAATACTCGGTCGAGGAATTCCCGTCTTAACGGGGAATCCCTGAACGAATGAACGAAGTGTATTTTTTACGTAATTGTCGTACAGCGTGCACCTAAATACTCGAATAAGCACACAACGTTTCTTTCAAAATTAAGTTAACAGGTCGATTGTTCTGTGTGTGGTTGGGTGTCCACACAGTTGGATATAAGCCTCTCCTTAGAAAGAAGGTTTTGGTCTTGGCCCACCATACTACACCGAATGACTGAACTGAAATAGAATTTGTTTCAAGTTTACCTACTTTTTGCAGCTTTTTTTTTATGGAATAGACGGGCAAACGAGCATACGTATAGCCTGATGAGGCGTCACAAGTTCGTTGCCGGCCTTTGTGGGATGGGGAGGGGAGATAGGGGAAGTGGGTTTGGGTTATGGGTCTCCGGTATCATCACTCACTCGGTGAAACACAGCTCAATCAGTATTTCACACCGGTTTTCTGTGAGGCCGTGGTATCTCTCCGGTCGAGCCGGCCCATTCATGCCGAAGCGTGGCTCTCCCACGGTACTTTTTGTCCCGCGTGGTTTGCTCTTTTAATCGACTCTTACTACACCTATGGAGTCAATGTGACGACAACTTTTTTATATTCTTAATCCGTTACCACTCGGAGAGACACATTTTTTTTTATGGAATAAGGGGCAAACGGGCGAACATATCAGCTGGTGGTAAGCGATTACCACTTCCTATGGATAGCCGCAACATCGGAGCCGTCACAAGTGCGTTGCCGGCCTTTTTTGTTCAGTTCAGTTATGGGTAGAGGGGAGGGGTTTGGGTCTCCGGTATCTTCACTCACTCTATTTGGTGAAATACAGCGCAAGCGCTATTTCATACCGGTTTCTGTGAGGCCGTAGTATCACTCCGGCCGAAGCGTGGCTCTTCCACGGACTATGGTTTTACATATCTCATTTTTATGCAGGTCTCCAACACCGTTTCTCTCCTGAACAAATCGGAATCCAAGCTTCCTCAGCGCTGGCATACATTCTATTTGAAATGATTATGTATTTGGTGACTCTGTATGTGACCAATACAAACACGAATCTGAAGACTCTGGACCTGGTGGCTTACTCCGGGTACAAATACATCATCATGATAGCCAGTCTGCTGGCTGGACTGATGTTGAGCAGGACGGGGTATTATTGCAGTTTGTTGTATAGCAGCTTTGCGCTCAGTTATTTCTTGGTAAGTTTCTTTTTATAAAACTTTATTTATTTATTTTTGCCAGTGTAACCTGTTGTTTCAGTGTCTGTATGTTTTATTTATAACCACTTTATAGCTAAAATTGATGATTTTGAAGAAGTGATTAGTTTTTTTGTAATATAGTAATTTTGATATCATTTTGAAATTGTGAAAAGTACTTCCAAATTCTGTTTAAAATTCTTTGTCAACTAGAAGATTTTCTCTGAATTTGATAATCTGTTAACTGTAACTATTTAATCAGAGTCGTTTTCATGTAGTCATGACTTTTTACTTAGAACTCTTCGTATCCTAAAATTACAAAAGACATTTTTTTCTTTCTTTTCCAGGTAAAATCTCTTCGCCTGCAACTCCTGTCCGGTTCCCAGGCGCCGGAGCAGGCTCCGTACGGCGCGTACGGGCCGGCCGCCGGGCAGTACAGCACCAACCCGTACGCCGAGAGCTGGGGCAAGGGCTCCGGCGCCGGCGGGACCAAGCGCCGCGTCTACTTCCTGCTGTTCGTGGCCGTCACGCAGCCGCTGCTGTCCTGGTGGCTCACCTACCACCTCGTGCCCGCAGACGCGCTGCCCTCCCTCTCCTCCCTCCCCGACCTCCCCGTCCTCCCCAACCTTCCGGAGCCCGCCCGATAGCAGCGCCTACTCACACGAACCGGTTCTACTGTTCAATGTAAATATTTGAAATAAATCGTGGTTTATTGTAATGCATGTTTTATTCGTCAAAGTGGTCTTAGTAAATTAACACACGACTGCACTTCTAATGTGATCGATTGGTATTTAAAAATAAATATTGCAAGTGAATAAAACCAAAGACGTATGGTTTGCAGGAATAAAATTTCAGAGACATAAAATTATATCTATATAATAATATATTAGGGTGAAATAACTAACGTGCGGTAATGTAAGTATAATGTTCTCTTGGTATGTGCTTCCCGGTTTCTAATTGTTTTATATTCACGTCCCTTTTTATACGAATTTATAGCATACATTTTATAATTTAAATATTTAGTTCTTTTGTAAACATTGAAAATTTTTTCTTCTTTTAAAAATCTTAAATTCCGTTTTTTAATTTTTAAGGCTGTATGTACTTATTTTACACATTTTAAACGTGAATTTTTACGTTACCTAAATCAATTGAAAAAAAAGAAAACAAAGTTTAGGCGAAACAAAATATACGAAAACAACAATACTTAAGATTACAACAAAAAACAGTTTTCTCTTTTGAATCGAATACAACTCATTAGCAAAGAAACTTATTACTGAACGCCCTCTAATAATTACATTGAACAGTAAAACCCGCATTTATTATAATATAACAAACTATGCTGATACATGGTGTTACAGACTTAATTCGCCTTTAAAACTCACATTTTCACTAACTACCCGACATTGACAATAAACAACTAGTAACGCCATCTATCAGCATCTAGTCGGACTATAAATTACTAGAAATGTAAATAAAACATATACCTAATGATTTTGTAACAGCTTTTTCTGTAAAGTAAAATACTAAACAAAGTTGAAAAGAAGTTTTAATTACATGAATAGCAGCATAGATTGCTTTAAAATTGACTCTCAGATACAATGTCCATGCCAAGTGGGAGTCGGACTAGCGCACCGAGGATGCCGTAAAAACTTATACTTTTCGCGATTTTTTCTTATACTGTGCCGCAAGACATTGCTTCGTATCAAATTTCACGGAATCGAAAATTTGCAGCATAAACGGCTGTATCTTGATTGCGTTGGCTGGACAGTACAGTAGGCCTAAGTATTTTATATGAATTTCAGCTTGATACGTTCCTGAGAAAAAGGATCTTGACAGACATTTAGGTTTTTAGGTAATTTTAAAACACAATATACCTAGGTACACTTATAAAAGCGGAATAAGAACGCTTGGTATCAGTAGTCTGCTAGTGGCGCCACTAGTTCTATAAAGTAGCGCCTCTAGCGGTAGGAGTTAAAAAACTTGTCAATACGTAAATATTTGAAGTTAGCCATTAATTTACTTTTAAACCTGAAGCTGTTTAATGTAAAGCCTGGAGAAATAAAATGATTTTATGATCATATAGACTATACAGGACTGGATGCGTGTTATGTACTAACTCAACGTAAATATTTAAGTAAATGTTATTTTATTTTATCGACATTACTCACTGTCATTCCGTACCAATATGCCTTAACTAAGGTAGACCAGTAAGACAAAACTACTTAATAAAGATATTGCAAATCACTCACAACAAAAATCAAATGATACAACTAGTTACATAATTCTGTACACAACCATCACGCCATAAAAGACGTTTACTACTACTACGTCTACCTTTTTTTACGTGTGGAAAATCCCATGGACCGTCACTTCACCGGACGTGCTTCGCTTCTTTTTTATTACTAGGCTAACCGTGCACTCATGTAGGTATATCAAAACCCTTGTTTTATTCCGTCATCGCAATAGCAATCCAAGACACGCGCATTTTATACCGAAAGGCTCGGTCCGATTCAGGTGAGAACAGTAGGTAGGTACTACATGATTGTTTAACACCGATGCTGTTGATTGGTCGCTGCACCTTTGGTTTAAAAACTTAAGATTAGGAAGGTAGAAGAAGGTCGAAGGTCGTAGAAGGTCTCCCTTAATTTATTTACAAATATAAATAAAATCTTGAAAAAAAAAGGCAATTTTATAAAGACAACCTCCGCACTAGGATTCATGTGTCGCGGCAACTTTACAAACACACTTCTTATTCTAAATACATATTTTGCCTTTTTTCGGTTGTATAAAAATTATGTCTGTGATTATGAGAAATTGTAAACTTGAGTATAAATAAAAATTATAACTATTATTAAAAAAAATACATGAAACGGACAAAGAACGCCTAGACTCAGAACAATTTGTGGATCACATAAGATGTTGTACCGCGTGCAGAGCGGCCCCGCAAAAGTTCGGAGCACAGTAGGAAGCGGCGAGGCCACCACCACGACTACGCTGTCAATCTCTTTTGTACCTACCAGATTAGTAACAAGTTAACTTATCTAGGAAAACTGAAACTAGGGAAGTACAATTGGCGGCCTTATCACCCGGAGGCTATCTCTTATAGGCAACCGTGAATATAGTATACTTACCATAGAATAAGTTAAAGTCGCTTCCTTTGTCTGTTCGCTTAGATCCTTACACTACTCAACGAATTTTAATGCAATTTTCAGCAATAGATAGTGATTCAAGAGGAAAGTTCATATGTGTAACTAGCTGCGCGTGGTTGTTAGTGTATGTACGTAGTACCTTTATAACACCAACCGCGGGTAACATTGCGACGCATAGCTATTGTGCTATAAATATATTGTTTGAGTAATTAATTAAATGCCAGCCGCGCCATTCACAATGCGCTATAAATTTTATTTTTAACACGCTTCTGATAGCTTCTGGTAAATAACAATGTAAAAATATATTAAGAAACCATTCTAATCTAATTTTGATTCTCGTAACTAAATCAAACTTTGTACTTGTAGGTAGGTATGTTATTAGCACAATGAAACTGTAATTATGCACCGTGATGGAACCAACATATTGATGCTGAACCTTTTCAAAGGCAAATAGTAAATGGCAGAGTGGAAATTTGCTCTACATTATACAAACATATTTTTCTGATAGTCATCACATCAAATCAACAGCCTTTAAGAGTCCACTGCCCAATCTAATCCAAAAGTATAAAATATAAATCCGATAGTCTTTCATAGAATTAAAATTCATATAAAACTTTCTTCGGACTTTAATAAATGATTCGGAGGTCACGTTAAGCAGTCGGTCCCTGTTGTTATCATAGAGGATAACAGTCGTGAAGCTTAGTTGGAGGCTCTTGGGCGGCTTAAAAACATCCAACGGCAAGATGACGTAGCCACATCGTTGTGTTGCCAGTCCCCAACCCGCACTTGGCCAGCATGGCATGTGTGGCCTATGGCCTTAACCCTCTCCTGAAAGGAGACCCGAGCCCAGCAGTGGGACGTTGTGGGTTGTTGATGATGATAATACTTTCTTATAAATGCATCCCCATACGTTTCTACTAAATTCTGACCTTTGGCGAAAAATTTTTGTGCCACCGGCAAGTGGAACAAATAAAATTGACTCAAACAGAGCTGTAAAATCCCCGATTATCCCGAACTATTAAGGACATTTTAGACGCCTACTTTGACAATAATCATGGATAAACATGGAATAGAGATACACTCAGTAAATTCAGGTTTGAACTTCGCAGAAACAAATAGCATTTCACCGCATTCAGTCGGTGTCGTATTCGTATCAACGCTTAACTAGCGCCTTCGATTCATTCGATGAAAAACGTTGTTATTTTATCTAACAATGAATTAGATTAGATACGCTTGTTAATGGTCAAGGGGTCAGCAAAACTGGGTCGTGAGGATATTATGAAATGGCCACCGAAACGCTCTCGCTTCTACGCTCGCCTCGTTCTGAACATGGGATTTAATCAAGTTGCTACTATGTTATATTTGAGTACCTACAGGAGTTTGGCGCCGACTGATTAGTAACGTGAAGTAGAAGATTCAAATCTCGTGAAAGAATAAAAAAATCAGATAACAAAATTAAATTCCGTCCGAGTTTTGTCAAAATATTTAGCGATTCCTTTTGAACAGACTTCGTTTCTTATATAAGTTCTATAACTATGCGGAAAATCAGTTTGTACAATTTGAAATATATTAATGATGGACGTCGGACGGACTTTCATTCTTACCTCGTCAAACATTGTGAAAATCTATTCTTTCTTAGTAGTAAGCAATTGTTATTTGGAGTTAGTGACATGATTATTTTATGGTAGGTAGTCCTGGGTAGTCCAATGCATAGAGCAACAGAGACCGGCGGACCGGAAAGAAGTAGCGTCTTTATCCAAACAAAACAGTCAGTCATTTCTTGCGAAAGTAAATCCTTACACACACACATGTATTTTCGACTCACATACAGAAATAATCACCTATCACTACGAACTCACACATACACAACAGTTTAAACAAAACATTGTCAATTTTACACACACTTGTAGACTTATGACTAGAGACCGGATGACCGGAATGCATATAGCATTTGCATATTTGCATACCTATGCATTTGCATATTTAAGCCATCCTCAGCGGTAATAGCATATTTTACCGAAGATCTAGTTAAGATGCATATTATCGGTACATTTTTTTCCCATTTCAGTACACTTCCCTACATTCCGAAATGGGAAAAAAATGATATATCCAGAATACGACCAAATTTAATAATCTATACAATTTTTTTTAGGCCTACGAGACCGCGATAAAATCATAAGTTAATCATAAGTAAGTCACGGTAACTTTAAGAGCAAACTACACTCATTTAAATTAGTGGATTCACCATTGTGTCAATGCTCAACACCTGATATTAGCTGTGAACAGTCGACTCATCATTCCTCTGTGAGTGTAGTCTTTGGTACAATAATAATAAATAAATAATAAATAAATATTTCGGACATCTAACACACAACGCCATCTAGACCCAAACTAAGCAGAGCTTGTATTATGGGTACTAGACAACTGATATTAAATACTTATATACTTTTTTTGTAAATACATACATATTATAGATAGAAAACACCCAAACTCCGAAACAAATATTTGCAGATCATACAATGCACGTAACACAATGCTAAATAGCTTACAATGACATCTGGGGCAGAATACTATGAGAATCTTGTGTCAACTGCGGTGAATTTCCGTGCGTTTAGGCGATTCTGCTATACATACTATAGTAATCAAATATAGCTCACTTAGTTATGATTTATAACATTTTATCCGTGATGCTTCCGGGTTTGAAAAAGGTGTCTGCCTATTTTGACTTCATTTTATCTCCCTTTGCGGAGGGAAGTGGACTTATCATATTTCCATCTCCTCCTGTTTTTTTCTTCTGATTAATTTCATTGCGGATTCCAAGACAGTTAATTTTTTTCCTGGGACTTCCCGAGTGTCATAACTCAGTGTTTTCGTGGGTCACTGCTGTTGAGCCTGGTGTACAGGAGTTCCGTGGTGGGCGTGTGGGCGGGATTAGTCCAAAAAAAAGACTACTAATATTATAAACCTGAAGAGTTTGTTAGTTTTAACGCGCTAATCTCAGAACCGCTTGTCCAATTTGAAAAATTCTTTCAGTGTTACCAATAGGAGCGGAGCACCAATGAATAATGTTACGAAAACGGAGGAAAATTATCACGCTACGGGCAATAGGAGACGCAACGACGACGGGTCAGCCAGTCACAAAATATAAGGGTTAATGAGTACCTAATAATAATTGTGATTCATTTCATGATTAGATCATCATTTCTGGCAGTAGCTGCGCATGCCTTTTGTTTTGAAGAAATGATCGAAGACACAATCTTACCAGTGAATATTTGAAATCACACTTGATTGTTCACGTTTACAAAAGTATTAAATAATTTTGATGTCATGTAATGTTACTGTACCTATTATCACCGTTCAAAGGATAATATATTAATTGTATGCTAATTTTGTAATAAAAAAATTGTGTTCTTCTTTTTTGATTCCTAAAATTAGTTATTTAGTTTAACGTATTCTGCCAATTTTCGTGCATGTTTCAAGCATTTTTCATGCATATTTCCATGTATAGAGTAGTAGCATATATATATATGTATAGAGTTTTTTATGTTGCATATAATCACGGGACGCCTGGCAGATGTTAAACATCGAAATAAATAGTTTTGTATAGTTATTCTTCTTCTTCTTCTAGCCTTTATTATTCCCAAGATTTGGGGTCGGCTACTAGTTCAACCGGTTTTACCTGAAAATCAGTTTTTACACGGAGCGACTGGCATCGGATCTCCGCAACTCTGAGGGTGAACTGAATTCGAAAGTTGAACTAGTTGTCAGTATATTTGAGGGCACCGACTTCCCAATAACGATTGCCAGAGATGTTCATGACAACCGGGACCGACGGCTTAACGTGCTCTCCGAGGCACGGGTGGGAAACACCACCTTCTTCCATACTCCGGGCTGCCATTAAGAATGTCTTTTAAGAAAAACCCAATAGCAATCCGACTCGGAAATCGAACCCGAGACCTCATGATCTGCAGTCACTTAGGTACTCTAACCACTAGACCAACGAGACGGTCATAATATACAAAAAAAAAACATACAAAATTTAAAATGTTTAAATTTATTTGAAATCGCAACAACTCAATTATTTTCATCTGCGACTTCGGTAAAGCGAAGCGGCGAGCGTCGCCACGGTAATTTTCGCCACGCCAAAAATCAGGTTTATCTGCGCCGCTACACTTATGATGTGAAACTATAGATGTTTCACATCAAAAGTGTAGCGGCGCAGATAAACCTTGGTGCTGGTGGTGTCATGAGTTCAGAACGATTTTTTTTATAACTCTATACTATAAGTTTAGTTTTTTGACTTACAATATCAATTTAATAAATGTTCAGATAGGAAAAACAAAAAAAAAATCTTGTGTTGTTTTATTAGTAAACATAGTAAACAATGAAGTAATACTGGACTGACCTTTCTACTTGTTTGTACAAAATAAATTGTTCAGAATGATTGTTTGAAATGATTGATTTGTACATAGTAGGAGTACATAAACAAAGGAAATTGTTCTAGTATTTGTTTCATTTTATTACGAGCTGCCCCGACAGACTTCGTTCCCTTAAAAGTTATTGGCCTGGCGCTGTCCAATGGAGAAAAGAAAATAAATGTTGTTTTAATTATTTGCCTCGCAATTTCTTGCTCCCTTGAACCTTTCTAGTGCTTCCTTAGTACCTTAATATTTTATTTAAAAAAAATATTGAATTGGTGTAGCGATTTCGTGATTTATTTTTATTACCCGGCTACGGCAAAGCCAAAGGAGGATTATGATTTTGACAGGCTATGTGTATGTATGTATGTTCATCTGTTCCCTCATAGCTCCTCAACCACTTATTAGAGCTAGACAAATGAGGTGTCGTTAGAAGCGTCTTGATCATCCGCTGGTTATCTATACAACTTTACAAATTAAAAAAATGGAGTTTATGTTTGTAATATTAAAATAACTGCTTTTTACTGTCTGTCTGTCAATTTGTTCCGGGTAATCTCTGGAACGGCTGGACCGATTTTGGCGGGACTTTCACTGGCAGATGATCTAAGGAGTAACTTAGGCTTCTTTTTTTAGACTTACTCTGTCCTGCGTTCCGACAATAACCGCAGGTAACACCGCGGGGTTCAGCTAGTAGGATATATGACGTGTCACTGAATCTAATGTGGCGCCCTCTAGCGGTCATAATATACTGTCTTAAAAAATAAATTTGATATTAATATGCCGTGTTTCGTATCATTGGAAAGTCCGTTACTCGCAAAATTTTAATAATATATATATATAATAATATATAATGCGTGGTGGTAATGGTGAACCCATGCTGCTTTGTGCTTATTCGCAATGAGGATGGTGACCACCACTATTTGATTCCGCCCATGCTTTCCATCAGGCAGGGCAGAGTCATTTTGGCAGCTCACTATAAATATATATATATATATATATATATATATATATATATGTCGTGGCGTAGAGCGAGTAATGGTTTTTACTAACGGGTGACGTCAGCCTCGCCGACGTCACTGCTTATCTCATTAGTGGCACTCATGATTTAAAGTAATAGAAATCGCTTTCAATCAATTCATTATTGCACACGCTGGTAGGTAGGGTTTATTTGCACAACCAAAGACAATATAGAATTCCAAATAGTTTATTGAATTAATAAAGCTACAGTTAAAAACATAGATCGGCAGAACATTGTCAAGGTGAATTAGGTGAAAACACTAAAAACTCCTGCCCGTCTGTGTCGATCCATAACTTCCAGTTTCCAAAATGCGTAGGGCCTTATGAGAAGAACACTGGCAAAGAAACTCATGGCCACTCTTTTAAAGTTACATCTTAACTTATTATTTACAAATGTTTAATAGTTAATTACAACAATTAAGAAGCCCATGAACTTAACTTATTTCCAGCTTGACTTCCTCGCACAATGCTCAAACTAGACTGACTAGTGATCTCTTAAGTTTATCTTTCTCGACAACACGAAACCAACCGACATCAAATGTTACTGGCGGTAGTAATGACGCCCGAATAACGGATGTCGCTTGTTTTCTTATTACTTTACAAAACAATAAGATGTGTCACGCCCTATTTTAATGGCATGATAAATCCTTAATTAAATAATTAGAATTTCTCCGATCAACCTCACATTATTATAATTTAAACGCAATAGCGGTAGCGAGCCTAACTTGTTAGGCTCGTCATTCATTATTTGAAATCAATTATTAAAATATTACTGTGCTTACAGACAGTCGTTATTGAATCTATTTTATTATACTAATTGTTAGATAGTAACAAGCTTACAATTTAAATTAAGAGTAACACTATTCCGTTTAGAAATGTCATAATCAAACAACTTAATCAAGTAACCCTTTTTACAGGAAAATGGAAATAATTATAGTTACTAAATATTAAGATATTAATTGTTAGACAATAACATTTCGTTTCTGTCTTTATAATTGATAGTAAAGTTTTATTGAGACGCTCAAAAACACAAGTAGATGTTTTCGCGCCGACATATTATATATTGTTATAACATTTGCTTAACACCAAAACACTTTAACAACGCGTGACTACGGCTTTTCAAACTTGTTTCATACTTTTTAATCGTATATAGATAGCACACAACGCAGTCCTAAATGAAATATAGGGATGTTTTTGACCTCTTGAAAAAAAAGGTACCAACACGTTGTGTTGGTACCTTTTTTTTCAAGAGGTCAATGTTACAACCTTATGTGTTGACATCCACATAAGTATAACTCATCAGTGGTATAACTAAACAAATTACTTGTGGTCTTGTGGCGTATAGGCTTCGATCAAATACCATATCAATATATTATTTGATCGATAGAACTGCCTCGTTGGTCTAGCGGTTGGCGTGTGCGACTGCTGATCATGAGGTCTCGGGTTCGATTCCCGAGTCGAACCAAATGTTTGTATGATCTACAAATATTTGTTTCGGAGTTTGGATGTTTTCTATGTATAATATTGTATGTATTTACAAAAAAAAAAAAGAAGTATTTTATGTATTTATATCAGTTCTCTAGTACCCATAACACAAGCTCTGCTTAGCTTGGGACTAGATGGCGTTGTGTGTAAGATGTCCGAAATATTTATTATTTTATTATACCTATAATATTTTTAATAACATATTTGCTCGTAAAGGGTCTCTTATTTCACCAATTTCGATATCGTAATGTATCTCATTACGTACTTGTGCGTCATTGTAATGTAAAACGCACGTTTTTTTTTAAATAAAGTAAAACTCACGGTTTATGAAGATACTCGAACGATACTCTTTTAAATATTAGCAAAGAGTTTGTCGGAAAAATGGTCAATATTTTGTTAATAAAATTAACTTTGATTTAATTCTTTAATTTCATTAATTTTGACAATAAATTACAACCATTTATCTGTGACAAAAACACAAAAGTATTAATCCTACTAATATTATAAATGCGAAAGTTTGTAAGGATGGATGAATGTTTGGATGGATGTTTGTTACTCTTTCACGCAAAAACTACTGAACGGATTTGGATGAACTTTACAGTAATATAGCTTATACATCAGAATAACACATAGGCTGCTATATGCCGCGATAACCGACATATACGCGGGCGGAGCCGCGGGCAACAACTAGTATATAATAATAACTTGACAAGCTTAAAAATGCCAACTGACAACATAATAATCAATTTTACAAAATGTTCAAACTTTTATAACTGCTTTACTTGTTAAATATGCTATTTTTTGTTATTTTTTTTTGTTAATTAAATTACTTGTTAATTAAAGATTTATTCGATCAAGCAAGTCTGACTTTTATTTATTTCCTCGCAAATATGTTAAAAAACGTCGTATGACATACGTGCGCTTTGATTCAGCTTCAGCTTCAGCTTTATTGTAGTTCAGGCAATATCGCCTCGATTGTAATTTTCAACTTACCGCACAATTATATCATAATGTACTATTATTGTTTATCAGTAAATAAGCTACCGTTACACAATGGTTTATGATCAGTCTGTCGTGTGTAAGATGGGTCAAGTTATTGTTAAAGTTTTATAAACTACGCTTAGGTACGTTATTAACAGGGCGTCTCATTTACCATGGGTCCCCAGCTTGGTACCCGAGACGCGGTGTGTGGTTTTTAGTTGATTCGAGTCCTTCATAACCACCACATCGGTCGACCGGTGTGGGTAACCAACTGGATTTTAGCACAAAAAATAAATGGAAAAGGTTTAATTATCCTTGAATACTAGCTGTGCTGTGAATCATGTATGTGTACTAATATCATAAATTTGAAATTAGCTCTGTGCGTCGGCCTGTTAGGCTTTCACGGGTAAGCCGCTGCACCGATTTAGATAAAATTTACTATGGAGATCCTTTGATTCTTGAGTAAGGACATTGGATACTATTTACCGCGATAACCGAAAGTAATGCGGGCGGAGCCGGCGCAAAAGCTAGTTGGAACATTAATAACAAAGGAAGTTCACTATAAATAAGAAATTTTATATGCAAATGTTGTTACCACAGGCCAGAACATGAAGTTTGTTAAATATTTATTTCTTTATTCTATGGTTGTTACAAATAACCATACTGATATAGGCAATATACTTACTAAAAATAGTTCAAGTAGTTAGCACCAAAGAGCGTAGGTACATATTATTATGTTAATCGTGCGTTTTATTACTCGAAACTTTGATTGTTTTACTTAATCGCTTAAAACTTTTGATGAAACTATTACACCAAATGGGCGCGAATAGTTATCATTTTATGTTATTTCACATAGACACAAGTTTACGATATACGTATGTAGATAATATGGGGATTCATGATTAATAAATTCTGGTGTCACGCACTTTGTTATCACGCTCCTTACAATCACGCTTTGTGAATTATAAAATTTAACTTAATTATATGGAACAAGTAAGAACAATAGCAAGCATCACAAATTATTATTAAGGTAATGATAATTGTCACAGTACAAACGTAGCTAGATTAAACTTAATCGTAGTTTAGTAGTCAGACTAATAAGTGAGTACACATCACGGAGCAAATACAAATAAATAGTAGCAAATAATAATATCAAATACAAACAGTTTGTATTTGCTCCTTGGTACACATAGACCCGTACCTACCTGCTGCAATATTCATGTCAGAATTCGCCTTGTTTTAAATCTGTGTCCCGAGTCTCAACACTTACCTAAGGTTACATACATACGATATAATACCAAAACAAAGCATCCCTAGTCCAGGACAGTTTTATTCTAATTACACACCTACTTCAAAATCTGTTCCACTTTCGTTTTATTAGTTCAACTTTTAGTTACATGGTTAAAATAACAGATGGCGTTGAAATACCCCGCAATGCGCTACGAGCAATGCGGCTAAAATAATTTATTTAAACGAGGACGGAAATTAGATGTTTTAAAACTATTTGTAAACTTTCTGATTAAAATGAAATTTGAAGTTAGATAAGAAAACATTGATTCAAGGCCAAAATATTTTTTACGCGGTGTACCGCAGTGTGCCTAATATAATAAAATAATTGGAACATTCAATTAACCAACTGTAAAATTTTTGGAAATATGAGAATGATATAGGTGTAGGGTGCAGTTAGTGTTAAAAAATTTAAAAACCTACTCATTCTTTACATGACCTAAAAAGCCCAGATCTCTTTGTAAGAGTGAGACAGAACCACTTAGCTCGGTCCTTGACCTAGTTTAGAGTTTTGATTTTGCTGGATTTCAAAATGGCGTTTTATTTAGGTTAATATTATATAAAGTAATTTACGACATCATATTTCTACTTTTGGAAACCAATAATAATGTTTAAAACTTATATGTATAAATCTCGAAGAATATTATTACAAGAAATTTAATAACTCCAGTTATACTAACCCTATTTTAATTGTTTATTACATTTTCAAAGCGAGTAATAAAACAAATACAACCTTTTTTATTATTCTTTTAGTTTACTATGGATATTTAAATATTTAAACTTATTTACATTTTTACTTTTTAAATATAGCGCCAGTGGTGCTACTGGAGTGAAGCTAGTAGCAGACGCTGAGTGGTTAACAAACGACCTTGGCGCATTATGTATTTGTAGAGTTGTGCTTCTTTTTGCAAACTAGGTTATCGACACAAATATCGATAGGAAATTGTCACTGGCAAATATAACCATTTTTTTAAAGTCACGTTTTTTTTTTTGGTTTTTAATGAAACTCACGTTACAGAAGTCAATGTTTTCTCCCATTATAAGTAACGCAGAAATTTTATGCAAGAAGTGCAATGAAATGAATGTGAGTTTGTTGTGTAGGACTTGTATATGATATGGATGTAAGAAAAACTGTATGGAATAGAATGGGAGGTTTATATGTTTCTCTAGTCTCTCAAAACTATAATGAGCTTTCAAATTAATTTGAGATGGCAGAAAATACTGCCATATAATTTTTAAACTCACTGGAAATTTATATAAATACCAATAAAAATACACCATTACTTTTTAATTAACAGAGAAAAATAGAGGCAGATACATAACGTATGTACTTACATAAAACTCCTTAATATAAATGCCAAACAAACAAAACAAAACTTTTTAAGCTTCTTAAAATCACAATATACGTCCATAGTTTTTGGACACAATATAATAATTACGCTCGTAGTGCAACGTGTAACAAATCCAATCAATGAATATTTTTTCTCTTTCATTGTCTGTCTCGCTCAACGCAGTCACACGACGTGATAATGGCGGGCGTGGGTGATGATTCATTAAATATTATTATTGCAGCGACTTCTAACACAACTAGGTTTATGTTTAAATCGTTAAAATACCTTATCATTCTAATTTCATTGTAATGACAATAAAATCAGAGTACATATTTAGGCAAAGCTTGCGTGAACTGAGTAATAAAGTTGGTGCCTACCTGCTTAACAAAGTGTCTCAATCAATTACTGAGAAGCCAGTCTTTAAATTGACCAAACGCAAGAACCGTACCTACCAATGTATTATCCGATACAGGTTTACTATTAATTTAAAATTAAAATTTAATAATTTTAAAATTAAGTAATCAACAAGCAGCTACTACAGAACTTAATTTAAGTATTTCATACATATCACTACAAGTACTTAAAACGAACTTTACTACTTACTCACTTTAAGTACTTTATGTAAGAACGAAGACTAAATAGAACTAATTAAAAAGAACTAAGTGGCGTGCAATAGGAATGTTGACATAAACAGCGAATATATGAAAAGTTATGTTTTTGCCTGATCAAGGAATATCAGAATTCTGAAAATCATATTTTGTAGATGTAAATATGCTTAATAAATTAACTAAAAGTAATATAAAAATGTGGAAAATAATTCTGAATATCACGCGATTGAAATTAATTACGATAGAGCCTGGATTTATCAAAGAAAATCTTTAAAATTTACCAAAAGTAGTTACTTTTCTTCTTTTTTTCTTTCTTCGTTGGTGAAAATTTTCTTTACTAAGAGCAAGGATTTCTCTGCAGCGGAGTTCGCGAAAACATCTTTGTAAGTAAGTTTTTTTTAAAAAGGTATAATAATCAACAAATAAATACAATTCTTATAAAACTTGCTATTCATTATTTTTACTTAAATAATGTATGTCGAAAAAATCTTAGAAAATAAATAGCATATAAATATTACAGCTTTTGATCTAACACCTTTGAAAGACAGTTTGACAGCAGTTTGTTTATATAATCCAGTGTTTCGTCATCAAAACCACGTGACAGCTTGGAGCGCTTAGGTGCGAAAATTCAACACTAAAGTTATCGAAAGTTGTTTTTTTATCTAAAATTAATGAATTAAAATTTAAAGATAATTTTCCATAATGTTTACGTTCCTATCTATAACATGAAAAGAGTTCCAAAATTAGTCAACATTTCTATTGTAGAGGCCTATGTCCAGCAGTGGACTGCGATAGGCTGATGATGATGATGACAAGTACTTTAATTGTTCAATATACGCACACTTCACTACATACACACTATTAAATTCACTTTCCAAATTTTTAAACATTCACTTTGCTCCCCAAGTAAAAGTCCATAGGAATTAAATCGGGAGACTAAGCGGGCCACGCGACTGTTTACACTAAACCTGTGTTGGAATAAATGCCGCTGAGTCAATTTAGGATTCCTCATTCACCACCAATGTTCGTTGTGATGGTTGAACAGTCCTATTTGTGGAAACAATGTGCATTCGGTATAGCAGAAATGCGGTTAACGACGCCAAAATTAAAATTGCAGTCATTGTCGAATGGTGGTCGAACTGAACGAACTCGTTCGAACTCGGCACATGTTAACTACCCTTCTTATCCTAGCAGCTCGCTCGCAGTCAAGAACATTGACTGGATTGAAGGATGTTGTGTCTGTAATCTACAGTAACCATCAGTTATAGTATCTTCTTTGGGTTCAGCTTTTACTTAAAGTTAGTTGAGGTAAAAAATTTAAAAAAGTTGACAATTTTAGATTTTCTTTTTGGAAAAATGCGTTGCCACACACAAATCTCCATACACACAAAAACGTATTACATTTTTACTTTTTAAACAGAAATAAAAATAAAAATACGTATCATCGATACCTTGGCAAAACAGCCCTAAATCAATCAGCTGGTTAGTGTCATAATACAGTGGTGCCAACACGACCGACGTGACACTTGCTGCTAGCTTCACTTTGGCCATGCGCCACAAACAGCCGCAGTATCGACAAACGTTCACAAAACGTTTAGACGTAACAACCATAGTGTTACTTCTCTTCTTATTTCATTGACTACACCATCCAAAACTTCAAATTTCCTTCGTTTTTAGTTGTTTAAGTGTTAAGTGTTACCATTATTATGTTAATATAATATATAGTGCCGCATAAGCGTACATATTTTTAAGCAATTACGTAATGGGAATTATGCTAGACAAGTTTAAAGTTTTGCCCTGAAATTCAACATGGCCGCTGACACAGGGATGGATACTTGCCCCAGTCCGGAAATCACGGACTCGAGGAAACGACCACTTGACGGCGACTCAGAAAATGGAGACGTGAAGAGATCACATTTTAGTTCGGGTGAGTGGTGTACATTATTCTTACACAATATACATAGTTATGAGAATCTTTACTTCGTTGGCAAGGCGGGCATAACATTGACACGGCGAACTTGTGGTCGATTTGGCCACACGCAGCTGGACTCTAACTAGATTCTTATCAGTGCACGCCGCTGTTATCATTTTGACCTATTTTTCTGTGATTGTGAGGTCATAATGTATCGAATTATGTTTGTTAAAATGTACTAGGTATAAAATGCCGCTTTATTACTGTTTAATGTTTAACGAGTATAATAAAATTATGTTGAAAACTTGTACGAATAATAGGAGGAATTTATCAGAGTAAGTTGGTAATTTTTTGTTGATAAGACAGAGGCCAGACTGCCGCCTCGTGTACAGTACGAATTGATGCGATGTTAATAGACGGTCGTTGTTTTTTAGTGCAAGACTTGGTGACCGCGTTGCCACTGGCCAACGGCCATGCGAATATAACGTCTCATTTCGGTGAGTCGACAGTCAAAGCATATGTTCCCTCATCGGCTTTGTGGTTGTTGCGGCGCGCATGCCTCACGCGCGCACTCGCTGCTCTTCATCACCTCTGCTGATCACCCACAGCCCTCCATCGCATCTCTGCACCACCCCACCATTCTTATAAGACTCTTATTAGACTTGATCATGTTAACACTTACTAGTTCTAATATTACAGTAGCTAAGGTCAAACTACTGTCTGTCTATTTGATTACAAGGTTGTAACAGCAGCTTAGTAGTTACCACATAAATTGAACATTATTTGCATAAATTATGTATATTGTATTGAAGAAGATAAAATAAATTAAATATGACATAAGATTTCATTTTTGATCATCATTATTTATATTATCATCACTATAATTACCTATTCCAATTATTATTTTTTAATTTTTTAGTATATCTCTATTACTCATATGTTATATAATGACACAATCATAAATAAATATTAGAATTATTTTCTTTGGACCATTCAAGTCTTATAAGAGACGAGAGAGAGGATTAAAATTAGAATTTGCAAAGTAATCATTACATTTAATGTAGAGGTATATTCAGCAGAGTGTGATGGCAGCATAGGTGTTAGCGTTTATCGTTAAATCGTCCATCGTGCACCGTATACATTGCCTCGTTGTTGTGAGCCACAGATAGCCTCACAGCGTACCACCCATGGCTTAGTTGTTGCATCGTTGGTGTGACCATCCACTTTAATGTACAGAACTTCTACCATTTATTATTTTGGTGTATTCTTCTCATTTTTCTTCTCTCTTGATAAAATTGATTATATTTTTGCTTTGTTTTTTATTCGCTTAACGATAAACTAACCATTGAAAATTAACATACTTTATTTTGCATAATCAATCATCAAATATGACCACACAAGTAAATAGATTGGCACAATCATCTCCATTTAATAAAAAATTAAAACATTTTAGGTAATATTGTGAAGATTTTTTTATGTTACCAGAGACAGCAGTAAGTATAAGTAGATATTTACTGCTTTATTACGTCATAGTTATGTATAGAGCTATTAGTCTCTGAATTCTAAAATTAATATTTTTTAATTTATGTTAAAATTTATAAGAATTCATCATTCTTATTTTTTCGTAATTGGTTTATCTGAATTATTACTTAGGTTGTGATTTGACGTTTTTGGATGAAGAAATACTGTTCACAAGCTTGAACATTACGTATTTCTGATAGAGGTTCTAATTCCTACCCTCTGTTCACTCTGAATAGAGTTTAAATCCATAAATTTTCGTATCACTATGTGAGTTATAAAATAAGGGCTTAAGATTCCGACTGACAGATGTAAAACAATAATAAAAGTAACATGTTTCGTATGTAATCTAAGAAGCTAACGAAAAACTAATAAAATAGACCAGTTTTCCTTTTTTAAGTAACTAAGATTTAAAAATAGTCAATTTATAAAATAAATAATTCGCTGTTCCGGACGCACAATAATGGGCTCGAAGGACCAATAAAAGCGTCACTTTTACGGAACATCAAAATTCTGTTATATAATCTTTCTCTTTGAATGGTTCATCACTGGAGGCTTTGATTGTATCAATCAATTCTAAACAACCTTCCAAGTTTTTCTATTGAAGTATTATAAGTTACATTAAACACAGTGATGTAATATTTCCTTATGTACTCATATCATCGATGTAATATAAAGCAACTGTATACAGTAATCGTTAATATATATGTGAAGGTCTGTTGTCAGCCAAGGTCATTATCAGACTGCATTTTTTTACTGTTATTTAATATTGTATCTTATTGTTTTGTGTTAGATTCTGTTATTGCAGGTTTTCCGTTGAAGGTCGTAGGCAATTTGTCGTGTCTAATGTGTCAGTTGTTTACACATAAGAGCTGTGTCGGCTAAGATTGTTAGATCTGTAATGTGATGTGTGCGGGAATATAACAAATTGTTTATGCTTTGTTTTGTATTAAATAACTAAATAAATACACAGAAATTGGGATAATATCTTTTCACAAATCTATTCTTACTTCTAATTTATAATGGAAATCGAAAGAACAGATCTTTAAGTGTTATACTTTTCCAATCTCTATTGCTGTTAGATTGCAAGAACGGTTTTTATTCACATTTAAAAACTGTTTACGCATACATTCATCTTAACGAGGATGAAATCCTAACTTGCTTTTCAGTAGTCGTGTATGATGTAAGATGTCAGTTCTGACATCTTACTTACCATCTGACAGCCAACAAGCACCGCGTGCGCTCATTGGTCAAATCAAATATCGCGCGTGCAACATATCAAATATCGGCTTTCTGTTACACACTTCCGTCGCTTTTTACGATCCACACCTCTGTAGGTTACAAAAATGCGTGGCGAATGATGTAAATTGTAACACATCAGAAACCGTAACTGAATATAGGTACGTAAGGTAATTTTTATGTAAAGTTGCAAGGTTTTTGCAACATTTATGTGCGGTCGACATCGTAAGTAGAGTTTTTGCGAGTTTCCAAAGTTTGCGGTTACCTTACACCAGTCAATTCTTTGTCCGCTAAAATAGCAATAAAACAAGGTTCTTCCACATAGCAAGCACACTTGTCTATGGACGCTGAGGTTTCCTACTTTTTTTAAATAATTTTTTGTACCTAACACAGTCATAGTTTCATTGATATATGTGATTGACCTTATACCAGTAAATTCTTTGTCCGCTAAAATAGCAATAAAACAAGGTTCTTCCAGAGAGCACGCACACTTGTCTATGAACGCTGAGGTTTGCTACATTTTTTTAATCAATTTTTGCATCTGTTACAGTCATAGTTTCATTGATATATGTGATTGAAACACAAAAATGTTTTATATTATAAATCCTAATCATACAAATCTTGGTCAGCTACTATGGGAAAATAATGAGAATAAAACGCATCCACTGGTTTTCGGTAATGATATCTTATTCAGTAATTTTATGAATTTTTAATGTGCCTATCGCATTGTGCTTAATTACGCCACTTCCTCTCGAAAGCAGAGGTAGCTTACTACAAATGCTAGTTGCGTTACCAAATGTCAAGGGAATTTGAACTTTACTATTGCACAATTACGTATTAGAGGATAATTTATTGTATGGTGACAGCGATAGAAGTTTAAATAAATAACATAGTTAATTTTGAAGTAGCCACGGCGTGAAGTAATCGTTAAATTGGCGTTCTCGTAATCTTGAATAAATTAACTATTGTGAGTTAAGTTATTTTTTCATTAAAACGTTTTTATTTCTTACTTTGAATCACTCGGTTTTTATGATTACTTTTCTTACTATACTCTTTACAAAATGTGTAAAACACACGTTATTTTTATTCATTAATCTTATTATTTTGTAATGGTTAGTGCTGCGGTTATGAAATAACATTTTTTGGTGATCTTCCGTGTAGAAATGGATAACTACTGGACTCGAGATTTAAGTATGCAAGACTACGATAATATCTTTTATGACATTTATAAGATCGAGATTGAATCGAAACTGACATTTGATCGAATTCTTATTATTAGAATTTTTGACCTCCAAGAGTTCTTTTGCTATAAGTTAATATTTTAAGCTCTATTATGCTAAAAATATGTCATAAACTTCATTAGCTGTCCACAAGAATTTACCCTAAAATATCTACCGATCGATACTACCTACTTCCCCTAAATTGAAAGAAATCCTTATATGGCAACACTGTTTGGAATTAATATTGTATTATCCATATCAAGATACAATACCAATATCAAAATATTCATTGTCAAGATTTAATACGGTATGCGCTTTAAAAAAAATTGGGCATAAATAACGCAAGAAAACCAAATCCGGAATAACTGACGCTCTTGATAACTGAATAACTGAGCTTCGTTCAGTAGTGGTCGGCGATTGGTATACTCCCAAATCCCTTTGTCCCGGTCTCTCATTGACCAAAAGCCTTCTAACAATGAAGTTAGTTGGCAGTATAATGCCTCTTTAGTTAGCTAAACCACAAATACCTATCCTTCCGTGTTCGGTTACTGTCACCGTATTGTTAGACTTGGGCTGTCCGGTTGTACGGAACCTAATTCCACCGGCTTGCGGTCGACACCGTTCGTTGAGCATTTCGTAGCGGGAATTATGACTAGAATTTATGGAGATACATTGGAGAACAATATAGATATTAAAGTAGACGTTTTATTGAATACTAGCAGTTGTCAATGGCTCCGTCCGCGTGTATGTCGGCTACCAACTCGGAAACCTTTGAAGATCATGACATGATCCAATGCATAGTTTATGATTCTATAAAGGAAATACAGACAAACATTTATTTTTATATAGATAGATTCAGTTATATTCAATAGTATAATAAAGAGTGACAAGAGAACTGAAAGAAAAGGTATTTGTTGGCATAGACCCAACTCATCGACAGATGTAGACATTTTTACAATTTTGCAAATAACATACTGCATACCCAACTAGGCTAAAACTGAACTGAACATAATATGTCCTTGGTGTCGAAAAAGTAACCAAGAAAAAATCGAAAAAGAAAAAGAACTTAGGAGAAAATTGTAAAGTTAAAACTTTTTTCCATGAATTTTAAGAAACATCTATAATTTTATTACTCTTACGACAACCCTGAACTACTATTAATTTATTAAAATGCATTTAATAATATACCTACTGTTAAACTTTTTAGTAAGTTTCAATAAAGTAATAGCATCATGGAAGGAAACCTTCAAAGGAGATGAACCCCTATCATTGCCACTCTGCCAACATTGAGACACCCATAGAATTGCAGATTTCAAACAAAACTTGATTGCCTAAGTTTTATTAATCCGTTCACTCCTCAAGGCATTAATTCGGATGATTCATGTAATAATTTTACAGGTTATTTTTTATAAAAGCAGCTATTTCTTATCGTAGCTTTATCGGTCGTAAAACTAAATCGAGAGTGAGGTACGATCGTTCTAGTGAAGGCGTGAAAATAACACTGAAATTATTCTCCTGCAATGTGCAGCAATTTACATATCTAAGCCCTAATAAGTCACTACTTTTAATGAAGGAATTAATCTATATTTTATTCGTAAGTCCATGTTTATTTTCAGTTTTTGATGAATATTATATATTTTTGAACGTATGTATCATGGATTTTGAATCCACCTTAGATAATACATAAGCTACTTAAAAATACTATTTTGATTTTAAAAGTGACATGGTGTTAGAGATAGGATGACATAAAAATAAGTTATATATTGATGTAGATAGATTGATGTAGAGAAGTCTCCTAATGATCTGACTAGAAAATCGCTCCACAAAAATATTTCGATCGAGAAGGAAAGTTTGATAACTTTAGTCCAGAATCACAATGTCTTCACAATTTTGTTTGAAAAAAGTTAAAAAAATTGTTATTAAGCTGTAAAAATAGGCAGATAAATAAATAATACATTATTCAGTTTCCCCTTGGTGATAAGTGTCGAGCTCTGATTTATACGCAAGTGGGTATTCAACAAAGGTACAGAGGGATGTAGTAAAGTAAATATTCACATTTTGGGGCTAATTTGAGGCCCTTTAGTCCTCCATGTCTCGTGAGGATTACACGTGTGAAGTTTCACGCTCGTGTGCCCTAAATCCTTACACAAAGACTAATTTTGTAATATGTTAAAATTACCCTCATTTTAGCGAAGTTTTTACATACTGCCACGCTAATATTCCCGATGGAGTATGAATTAGGAGGCTTATTAGACAGCCACATTATGCTAACTTGAATAAAATTTTGCTTCTAGACACGTAATGGTAGCAATCTTATTGAAGTTTACCGAGCATTTTACAAATTAAAGCGGTCAGTACCTGGATGGGTGACCTCTATTGGCATGTTACCATGAGCGTCTCCGTGATTCGAAGGTCACGTTAAGCAGTTGGAGGCCTTCGGGCGGCTTAGAAACATCTAACGGCAAGATTACATAGTTACAACTTTGTCTTGCCAGTCCCCAACCCGCACTTGCCTAGCGTGGGTACGTATGGCCTTAACCCTCTCTGGGAGGAGACCCGAGCCCAGTAGTGGGACGTTATGGGTTGTTTATGATGATGATATCTACGTCAAAAACCAACCAACCTGTCTGGTAAGCGTAGTATAGTGTTTAAAGCCTAATATGTTGAACTACTACTACACCTGGCTTAATGCATGCCATGTCCAGCATTGGACTGGCAAAGGCTGTTTGTCTGTTGACTGTTGACAAAAATGTCCGCTCGTAACTGGCAACCAGAACTTTGTAGAGTTCCATTGTTTTCTATCTTCTAGTTTAGGTATGTATTAAGGCTTACATGGGAATTAGTAATTTATCATTGGCTTAAAAAAAATCTCAGTCGGCTGGCTCCCAACGACAGTTGTACAAAAATTAAATAAAGAGATTCGCATAAATATTGGTAAATATGAAGGCATACCGCAAACTGAATCAATATTATCGAGATCCCCCTTACTTATCCGCGTTCGAAGCTAACATTGCGAAAAACTCCTGCTTCATTTCTTTTACAATTTACTTTTCATATATTTTTACTTAGCCGCGGGCCCGCAACCTTCCGCGCTTGTTCCGACTGTCGTACATTAAATTTATTTATTCAATGATAAATATTTAAGTAAACGAAAAACAAAAATCTCGTTTGTGGGTTAATAATACATGGTTCTTGTTGTATAATAACATTTTCTTATGTAACATTTATGACTGAATTTCGTTTAATTATCTCAGAAAATATTTGCTTTAATTTAAATTTGAAGTTTGAACACTTTAGGGGTAGGCTTTCGTTAGACAATTGAATTGCATACCCTCTCGTTTCACTCCTGCTCCGGGGGAGGAGATAGATAGATAGGTTATCTTTATTGCACACCATAATATTAAAAATACAATGTCGAATGTACACAAATAAAACAGTGGTAAAATGGGCGGCCTTATCACAGACTGTGAATCTCTTCCAATTTAGATCTTACAAAAATATGACTTTGGATCTCCGGCTCCTCGGGGACCTAGGAGCCAGGAGTATGTACAGTTTCCACTTAAAAACACTCTTACAACCAGCTTTTGGCGCACTATTCTGGGCCAAAACAGACTATTTGAATTAGAATTTCATATGAATTTTTTAAAAGGGAGTGCTTTCGGTGTTAGTTAATACAATTGGTTAACACACGTGGTACGGGCCAATCGGAACGCAGAACGTGGTCATCGTGACGATTGTATGGTACACTGTGTTGTACATTAAATAAGAAATGTCAATTTTCGAAATAATAAACGTTCTGAGGAAATAATTCAAATAATGTCAAGAAAATAATAAAAAAAGAAACTGTAGAAAATGGTTAACGAAGAGGAAATTGTGTTCGAAACTGGTTTCGATAAAAGAATTATGGATGAGGAAACTCAAAGAACTTCATTATAATAATGCACATATTTTTACAATAGAAACAAGAAACTGAACATCGATTTCATGGAAATGTAGAAACCTTGCCAAAGATGTTTGCGGTATTAATATTTAGCGAGGACATTGTACATGGCCGGTAACCTGGAAATTATTCTTGTTTTCCTCGACAGAAATTATCATTCTCTGGATTTCTTTTTTACTGTAGGTTTGATGACTCCCTGATACAGTACCCTTGATGACCTCTACTGTAGGTATTGTGACGCCTAAAGCCTTCATCATCATTGTCAGCCCGTTGTAGTCCACTGCTAGACAGCAGAAGTAGCATTACTAACAAGAAACACTTATATATATTTTTTTTTAATATTTATTGAGGTAACTAAACAATGACACATTACATAATATTAAAAAAGTAAAAATTAACGAATTTAGCAATTGTGACACCAGCAACATTTACCACATATTAGCAAACTCATTTTTGTAGTGTATATTACAATTTTAGTTAGGACTACCTGCACCCCGTGGTGTTACCCGCGGTTATTGATGTACCGCGAGAAACGCCGCGAGACAAAATTAATCTAAAAGAAAGTAGACTAAGTTACTCTCTGGATCATCAGCTACCTGCCTGTGAAAATCGCGTCAAAATCCGTCCAACCGTTCCAGAGATTACCCGGAACAAACAGACAGACAAAAAAAAATTAACTACATTTTTAGTATATGTAGCGTGTATAAATACATATGCATTTAGTAAAAAGCGGTTATTTTAATATTACAAACAGACACTCCAATTTTATTTATTTGTATAGTGTTTGTATGAACAACCAGTTTTCTTTTTATTTTTAGTGATTTGAGAATGAGAAACCTTGAGTGCGTTCTCTAAAATCTAAAACCCCATTTATCGGGATTGCTATAACATCGATTTTAATATCTTTGTGAAAAAAAAACGATTTCTTATGCGTTTTCTCTTGAAAGTGTCCCCTCTAAATGCATTTGAGGTTAAGCACCACGTGGCAACGCCAAAAATACTATCGAATTGTTTAGTGTCAAGGTGAACTGCTTAGGAGGTGGTTTTATAAGAATTGTTTAGGCAATTTATTATAGAAATTTATGTCAAAAGGGTAAAAAGTGACTTTTCGATAGTACTGAGTTATAAGGCACTAGAAATCGTTTGGCACTCGACTTTTGAACCATGACAAGTAAACATATATTAGAGACATAGTTTGTGGCTGTTGCAGTATTCCGTGGTCAAAATGTCGTGTTTGATTAAACTATTAGTGCTAGTAGAAACCTGATTTTTATTATTAATCATATCAGTCATACCGACAAAAAGTAATATATTGTTAAAAACCACAGAAAAAATATCTTGGAAAATAATTGTACAAACAATATTTTACGCACATAGGTATTGTTTAAAAATAATATATTAATAATTTGTGCACTCTTGCGTAAGCATTCCTCCGTACGCCATATTTGTTTAAAAAAAAACACGCTTACAAATTCGGTTACAAATACAAATATCTATACAAATGAATAAAATTGGAGTGTCTGTTTGTAATATTAAAATAACCGCTTTTTAATACATGCCTATGTATGTATACACGATACATGTACCAAAGTATTTTTTTTTACAATATTTGTTCCGGGTAATCTCTCGAACGGCTGGATTGATTTCGACGGGGCTTTCACTGGCAGATAGCTGATGATCTAAGGAGTAACTAAGGCTACTTTTTTAGACTAGCTTTGTCCCGCGGCGTTACTCGCGGTACGACAATAACCGCGGTGAACGTCGCGGGGTTCAGCTAGTACATAATAAAAATGGGTGTTAAGAAAAGACCACACAAAATTTTTCTTCAAGTATTAATATATAGATATTAAAAAAGCAACACATAATTATGAGATAGAGCTGCCTACACATTGATAAGTGGTATCTTAGGATGCATACTGATACTGTTATCAGACTGTCGTATTATTTTACAATTTATTGATAAGCAAGCTGATTTATCTTATCACAAATGCTCCTATCATATACCATTTCGTATGTTACACCCGATAATACCATTTCCTATTTTTTTATATAAAAATCCTTGGGTGGATAATTAAGAATCCATTTTAATAATTAATAATGTAAATGTAAAAATAAATTAATTATATTATGTTACGAAATTATTTTAACAATTTGAAGTGTGCCGTGGAACAAAAATGAATTTAAATTAAAAATTATACTATAAAACAGTTTTTTATTTGTCTATGTGCCGTTTAAATGAAACTGAAATCTAGGTAATTAAAAATATAACTCAAATTCCGATGTTTTATAGCGTTTGTGTTACGCGTACATGCCACGAATGAAACGTAAGATTTATGCATATTATGTCGGTTGTCGCTGAAAAAAAAGACCATGTCCTGCCTCGTCAATTAAATAATCTCCATGTAAAGTTTCATTAAAATTGTTTTAGAAGTTTAGCTGTGAAACCAATTCACACAGAGTAACTTTCGCAATTATAGTGTTACTAGTTGTTGCTCGCGGCTCCGCCCGCGTGTTTGTCGGTTATAGCGGCAAATAGTAGCCTATGTGTTATTCTGATATATATTAGCTACACATATTACTGTAAAGTTTCATCGAAATCCTTTCAGTAGTTTTTGCGTGAAAGAGTAGCTAACACACACATCCTTACAAACTTTCGCATGTAAATAATACAATTATACTAGCTGTTGCCCGCGGCTCCACCTGCGTATATATCGGTTTTCGAGGCAAATAGTAGCCTATGAGTTATATAAAGTAGCCTATGTGTTAATCCAGAGTGTCAGCTTCATGCATACGAAATTTTATTAAAATTGATCCAGGCGTTTGCGCGTGAAGAAGTGACAAACATACACACTCACAAACTTTCACCTTTATAATATTAGTGTTATATAAGTAGGATAGGATTCGTAGAGATAAGATCACTCCGGTATCACTCCGGGCGAGCCGGCCCATTTATATCGAAGCGGTGAGAATACGGCTATAGAAATTGCAATAAAAATGTTTACTTAGTCTTTTCTTATTTAGTTTAGTTCTCACAGAAACTGCAGTTTACTCCGAGTTTTAGGAGGGAGGTCTCAGTATCCACTAACGCAATCTAGATCTATTATTAAATCAGTAATTTTTATTATAATGAGTTATGTTACATGCAAAATGTTTTAAATCGTTGCCCTGTCCGTCTGTTTAGCATTCACAGCGTCAGGTCTTTTTATTATTCATGCTGTTGAGGCGGGCATTCGGGTGTAATGCATTAGTGATTTTTCTCGTAATTGTTATTTTTCTACTGTCGACCATTTTTACGTTATTTGAAATTGGTATTACGAGTACAACAAATTTATGTACAATATATTTGAGCAATGGTAATGTTCAGGATATTTTAAAAACGGATGTCATTAAACTTGAATGAGGCCTATGTCCAGCAGTGGACAGCGATAGGCTGATGATGATGATGATGAAGTAATACAGCACAGGCGTATTAAATGTACCTAGTTTATTAACTTTTGATTGCGGTTACGCTTAGGTTTATTTTATACTAGCTGAACCCCGCGGTGTTACCCGCGGCTATTGTTGTACCGCGAGTAACGCCGCGGGACAAAGTTAGTCTAAAAAGTAGCCTAAGTTACTCCCCGGATCATCAGCTACCTGCCAGTGAAAGTCCCGTCAAAATCCGTCCAGCCATTCCAGAGATTACCCGGAACAAACAGACAGACAGACAAAAATTTTTTTAGCTACATTTTTGGTATATGTATCGTGTATACATACATATGCATTGATTAAAAAGCTGTTATTTTAATATTACAAACAGACACTCCAATTTTATTTATTTGTATAGACTAGCTGTTGCCCGCGGCTCCGCCCGGGTGTATGTCGGTTTTCGCGGCGAATAGTAGTCTATGTGTTATTCTGATGTATGAGCTATATTACTGTAAAAAGTTGCATCCAAATCCGTCCAGTAGTTTTTGCGTGAAGAAGTAACAAACACAGACTCACAAACTTTCGCCTTTATATATTAGTGGGATTTATAGAAATTAGATACCCTATGTCGGTTTCTGTATCATGTATAATAATACAACTTCACGATAATTGGTAGAGTCGTTAAGGCGTGAAAGAGTAATACACAAAAGAACGCATTTATAATATAATCGAACTAGCTGATCCGTGCCTACTTCGTTGGGCGTTAACCGCCCGCTTTTCTTCGATCTGATTTACAAATACATATATTTTTAACTATTTTTTTTTTTGTCAATTATAATAAAATATAGCCTATATCAAACCTGAATAGTGTTGCTTTCTGTTAGTGAAAGAATTTTCAAGATCGGAACAGTACTTCCGAAGATAACCCCCTACAACAGAAACAAAGTAAATAATTGTGTTTAAAACGTAAGTTCAAGAGGTATAAAAGCGACTGCTAAGCCATAGGTCTTGAGTTTGATTCCCACACAGCCTTAACAGTTCACTGCTGAACGTAGGCCTCCTTAGAAATGAGTATGATGATCAATCTGGCTACCATAGTAAGTACATGTCCTGCCTAGCTAGGAACCATACGGCCATGTGTGAGATATGTATATAAGGTTTTTTTTTATGTATATCCTTGTCAAAGTGACTCCTCTGCCTGATGGTAAGCATAGGCAGAACCCAAGAGTGGTGGTCACCACACTCATTGCGAATGCAGACACGACTCACAACATGGCGGCTTAGTGATGCTTCTGCATCATTGGGCCTCAGGTCTCGCACTCACCAACAAGCAACGAAACACGACAACACTGTCATTTTATATATACTCCTTCGTGCTGAAATCATCGTGGCTCTACTGCCTTGTATTACGAGTATTAGATAGCTGTAATGAATCTAGAATTTCAAAACCGACTAGCTGTTAGCGTTGTATAGAATTTCAAGGACTTCTGAATATGACGTGTTTCTAATTTATGAATACATATACTTACGCGAGTTTACACCTACATAAAGATCACTGGAGCGAATTACGTGAAGTGTTACAATTGACTGCACGGAGGCGTATGGTTCCTAGCTTCTTGTGTCCGTTTCATGAATGTTTGTAAATTTTCCTGTGACACAGAATATATTGGGGCTCATTACTAGCCACGACACTCCCAAGAATATGGCTTTCTATTGGTAAAATAATTTCTAAAATAGGTTTAGTAGATCCTGAGATTTACTCCCCACAATCTCAAAAACCTCTTCATAATATTAGTATAGGTGTGTAAGTGAAAAAGACATTAGTTGTCATACATTATAAATGGTCTTATATTAATAGCTATCTACTCTACACAATCTTATAAATCACTAGCTGAAGCGCGCGGTTTTACCTGCGGTTATTGTCGTATCGCAGGTAACGCCGCGGGATAAAGTTAGTCTAAAAAAGTAGCCTAAGTTACTTCTTAGATCATCAGCTATCTGCCAGTGTAAGTCCCGTCAAAATGTCAAAATCGGTCCAATCGTTCCAGAGATTACCTGGAATATACAAACAGGGGTTCAGCTAGTTAATTTCATGTAATTATCTACTAGTTTCATGATAACAATGCCATACATTTATAATACGTTTTTACATCTAACAAAGGAATAGTAATTGCGTGTTTGTATATCATAAACTAACGTTTATCTGCTCTCATTTACCCGTGAATAAAAACCGACTCTATTGAACACTACTGAGAGTTCAATTTGTAATTCAATGTGTTTATCATCTAACTGACATGTACATTATCAGTTGTAATCGGTGCGCATTGACAATAGAATTGTCCCAACACATAGTTGGTCGTACGCAGACACCATTTGAATTACAATCGGAATTTATTACTTATTGATTTATTCCAATTGAAGTTGTACTTGTATATCATTGTAGTAAGTCATTAAGGGCCAAGTTTGTTTGGTCACGTTGGAATTTCCACCAGATTGCAAAGGATTGTGGTCGTCAGCTGACCTAATTCTCGTTCATTTAACATTAACAAGGCAGAATTCCTTGAATGCGGTTAAAACAATGATTCATGTGCAGCCATACAGGTATCAGCGCGACCTCAATTTCACTCTTAATCATTGTTATAAAACCTCAGCGGTTGGCTTTCACAGTCAAGAACCCCGCAGTGTTACCCGCGGTTATTGTTGTACCGCGAGTAACTCAGCAGGACACAGTTGTCTAAAAAAAGTAGCCTAAGTTACTCCCTGGATCATCAGCTACCTGCCATTGAGTGGAAACTCCACGACCCAAGTCCGGTTGTCATTCTTAATTTTTCTTCAGCATCTTTAATTGCTGGTTTACAGCGTCCTTCTGCACAGTGCAGGTTAAGCTGGGGTATTAATTTGAAAGAAAATCTGGCATGCAAACTTCACTTTCCCTTTGCAGTAGTCAAGAAACGGACTTTTGTAAGGTACTTCCTGCGTTGTGTATCCTATTTTTACTAGAACTCAAATTTGTAACATTAAAATCTTTTATCTGTGATGATACCGAGTCACCAATGTTCATCTGTCCATTAGCATAGTTCTCAATGTTGCAAAACGTAACATAGTGACGATCGTGAATCTCATCGATGTATAAATAGATGACAGATATAAAGTGCGACAGCTGCCCACTGGGATCTTACGTTGTAGAGAGAGTCTACGTCACGGGAACCGCGAAAAACTGCCATCAAAACGTTTCGCTCGATTGAATGTTTTATGTACCTTTTATTTCTATTCATGGCTTTGCATGGAATAACATGTAATGAACACACTTTGCACGACTTGCAAACAACATCTTGAAACAAGTTCAAGATAATGTTAGCTGAACTCGTTTTTCTCATGGGCTCAAGACATAAAGGGAAACGTAAATTAACCGCCGGATCGTTAATAGTAGGTGTTACTTTTTGGGATCTCTATTGCCTATAACATTGTACAATATTACGTTTATAAACTTAAAACTTTCACTTCTTTTTTACCGTCAACCCACTAGGGTTGCAAGCGCTCCTTAAACTGACTTCAATATACACTTTTATATTAATTTAGAATAGCTTATTTCATTTCTGTACATGAAATTAAAGCGTATTGTAATAAAATCAAATATTTTTCTTGCTGTTAAATTTGATCCAGGCGCAGTTGTCTTTGAGTCATGACTCTAGTATTCAATTTCATCCGCATTAATAGACATTATTCCGCTCCTTCTAGTCGTAATGTGATATAATAATAAAATGTTATAGCTTCATATTCAATTACTTCAAAACACATTGAAATAAAATACTTACTCGGAAAGAGAGAAAACCAAAGACCCATTAGTTCCGTAAAATCTGGACTTAAGACCGGCAAAATGGTTCTGACTATTCAGTAGCCATGGGTGGCAGCAGTTACTCTCCTCCAGGTGGACCATTTGCTAGTTTGCTCTCTATACCATTAAATCATTTTCGCCGCCATCGATTTTGACAGGTTTATTTAATTAATTCACAGTTTATATACTGCAATTTAGTTATCTCGCAATGTAGTTTCTTTCCCTGTTTATATTATCCAACGGGGTCGCAGCCAAAATCTAATTTGAAATATATAGGTATAAACTGTTCTGAACACATGTCATGTCAGACAACTCATCAAAGTCATAACATGAAGAAATAAAATAAATTTAGATTGGAATATGTGCGTTTCGAAAGACCCAGTATTATGTACACAATCTTGAAATAGTCGCTGTACAACGGTACGTTAGATTCAAAACTCGATTTATAAACACTAATAAATTTGACGACACATTCGCCACGGAACACAATACAAGATTATTTTTAGGTGTAAATTCTGTAGGTACAGATTCAGTTGTAGAGTTCTACGTGATTGTTGCTTATTTATGACTTTTACGAGGTTTATTATTTACGAAATCATCAATCAATCGAAATTAATTAAGAGTCCAAAAGAAAGTTCTGCATTCGGACAAGATCTGGGTCCGCCAGTATGTGATATTTTGCTGAGTTGTAAGACTCAGATATTATTCCATCCATATTTTTTTTTACTATAATCTATAACTATAATCAAAATTGTTAGTACACTCTTATTTTAGATGGCTACAGTCTTAACATTACGTGGTTTAATAAATTATAAACTATTTGTTAGTGTTTTACATCCGTTCCCTTTCCGCAGTTGCTAAACGAACGTCCAATTTTAACATAGTCCACATAACTGAGTATATTACATGTCGGAATTTTAATTTAGCCAAGATTCTCGGCCAAGTTCCTTTGCAAATATTTTATTAGTTACTTTATTGGTTTTGTGTTACTTTGTCACGTGGACTATAAACGATTTAACGATATTAACTAAAATTGTAGTTTGAAAGTTGATGACTATGATTATGTAGAATTCCCGTGCTTTAGAAAGCGCATTAGTTATATCCTCGGTTTTGCCCTCAGCTGTAACCTAACCATTCATGTAGTGGCTAAAGTATTTATTAACAGTATTAATTAAAATTGAGTGACCTGACTTATGGTATAACCTGACGTAGTGACAACTCCAATCACAGTATGGCAGGGAATGCTGACGTGATCGTCAGGTATCCTCGCTCTACAGCAATCTTAGTCCCACTTCTTCCTCCCTCACACTATCCACTTTCCTCAACCCAATTGGTCTTCATTTGTCCCCTTCTTCCTGTGTTCCCTCTGAAAACTATAACTATCTCAATGAGAGCTGGCCCGGGGCTAGTCATAAAAGGCATAACAAAGATAGGTCAGGCATATAAATATTGTCATTGAGATTGAGAGCTCAACGCACTACCGCCGTACACATTACGACTTAGGTGTTGTAGTACTGTATATTATACATCTAATAAGACAAGATCATGCGTGTGGCCGTGGCCCTTGAGTCTATCCTTCAACAAAATCTTGAAAGCTAAAGTCAACAAGAAACGAATTCTTACCCTCACAATTTCAACATATATGAATATGTCGGCATAATAACGATAAGATCTTTTATAAGTTTCCGTCCTTCCTGTAAGAGAAGTTTTATTTATCGCCTGGATAAATCAAGCCGCAAAACGACGTGTCAACTCGACTCGTAAAAGTTACTCGACGGGTTTAATAGACTATAAGTTAGAGTGTTGCAACTTGGTATGTTGCTATTTCAATGTTGTACACTGTTTCGCAATCGACAGATCATCTCTAACTTACTTTTTAATTGGTTAGGTGTGTTCGATTTGTCTGCGACTTTCTGTGTTGAAAATTCTTTAATAACTCTGATTCGTTCGTCATTTAAGTGTCTAACTTAGGAAAACAAAAAATAACTGTATAAGTAATTACGAAAATAAAATATTTACTTTACTGATTATTATAATAGTGACTCATATTGTAGTTATCGCCTTTTTTTATTGAAATAATGCCTTTTGCAGTTGTGAAAATTGTCTGGATTTTAAAAGAGACGGTGATCCTTGAGTTTGCTTCGTCTTTTCTTCTCAGGGCTAGTCCAGTCAGGAGAGGCCGAACCCATCTGCTCAAAAAAAGTTTACTCTGCAAAGTGTTTATGTAACCTAATCTATACTAATATATATAAAGCTGAAGAGTTTGTTTGTTTGAACGCGCTAATCTCAGGAAGTACTGGTCCGATTTGAAAACTTCTTTCAGTGTTAGATAGCCTAGCCTATTTATCGAGGAAGGTTATAGGTTATATATCATCACGCTAAGACCTACAGGAGCGGAACACCAATGAAGAATGTTACATAAACGGGGGAAAATATCACGCTACGGGCAGTGGGAGACGCAAACGCGGTTGCGTAGGTCGGCTAGTTGCAGAATAAATGATTTCATTTCATTTTATAACCGAAAGTAAATCCAAATGTGTTCATTTTTTATAAGGAAAACAGCTACTCCTGTCTTTCAACTTCGCTCATAATATAACGTATAGCGTGTATACGGCAGTGTAAACAACCGTTTACCCCCTAAGGCCCTCAGTAGGGGGCCCCTCTTAAATAGCTACGAACACTTCGATAATGCTACCTTGACAATATAAAGTGCTGGCGGGCAATTCTCCTAGTTGACACACCTCACTTTAATTCGCTAGGATAATACGAACCTTTCTTTTTTAGGCATTGTCAGTAGGTGTTGTTAAAACATAGCAAATTTTTAAAATGGTGCTAAACTTGTCATTTTTAAGTATTTTTATCATCGTGGTAGATAAGTAGCAAATACTTGAAGAAATATTATTATTGCCAAATCTGTTGTAACATAATTGGAATATGTAAATCTGAATTGTTACTAAAGATTGAGAGAGTTTTAAAGATTGAGTTTTTTTTTAAGCAGGTTGCTTCGGAATTGTCGTTAGGTTCGTCTTAATTTTAAATTGTGATGGATAGACACCGAGTATATTCAAATTAAAAAGTACCTTACACATTTTTAAGGAGTCTGATTTTAAAAATTTTGCTTGTTTTATCTTGTCACCATTAAAGCGTATCTACAAAACTCTCGCACAAATAACCTAACCCTACCTATAGCAAACTTTTCAGAGAAAATACTCCAGTGTTTACACAATAGCAACTTACACAAGTCGACATAAAAGACAGATTCAAAAAAAAAGTAATTCGTGCGGCCATTTTGAATTCCCTCGACATTTTCAGCCAGCTCTAAAGAGGAGGTAGAATAATTATCTTTTTGTGCTACTTGCGAAAAACCTTTTTCTTTTATTTGAACAAAATCACTGAATACTATTTTAGTCAACTCTCAATTTAAATACTAAGATGTTCTTATTACGGTTGTACCTTCATCTCGAGATTTATGACTTTTAATTTTTGCTAATTTACATTATTGTTTTCCTACAAATTTTGTATTCATTGTTCTAAAACATTATTTAAATTTAACTATTTTTATTTATAAAACAATTGAGCTAATTTAATGCTAGTATTATGAGTGCGTTCACAATGGTAGGGCACTGAGTGGGATTCGAACCTGAAACCACTGGATTGCGAGTTTATCTTAGCCATTTAGTTAAGTTTAATTCTAACGTAACCTCCTTTTGTCTTATATTATTCTTTTGCCTTTTGTCTTGCCTTCAAGAAATGCACCAAGTTGAAATGGGATCTCACGGGAAGCACCAGCTTTGAAATAAAAAAAGAATCATGAAAATCGGTTCACCCAGTTGTACGTTTTGAGGAAACAAACATAAAAAAATACAATCGAATTGATAACCTCCCCCTTTTTTTGAAGTCGGTTAAAAAGTAAAATTTTCCACAGTCCTTAATAAACCACTGCTGGACATAAATCTCTTCTTATAACGGAGGTTTTGGCCTGAACTACAAAAGTAAATAAACAGTAGCAAAGAGAATAGAGAATCATCTATGTATTGTATATGTGTTATATGTAAATAAAATAAATTTTGAGAGCTCGTCTCGGTAAGAATATTAAATGAAGCAACAAATTGTACAATACACCATGAATGCAAGATGAGATAGACGCTTTCTAACTTGTCCTTATTATGCTTAACTTAATACAAACATACATTACATATTTTATCCATGCTTTGTTTCTGTTTGAGTACCTAGATAATTACAAACCAAATTCCTAAACTCTATTACAATATCTCAACAAAATCATCAATAATTAATTATCATCATTTTTATAGAATTGGTATGGTTTTAAGCTGTAAATGGTTTGAAACAAATGGAAAATACTTCGTGGTGCTACCAGTCTATGTTCTTCCTCGAGTATCAAAGTATCAAGCGATCGACGTGACAATTTGACGGTGACCATCGGTGATCGTGAGAAGTGATCATATTCTAGTGCTTGTGTCTGTGATATGACGAAGACCATCTCCGGAATTTGACCGAGCACTACTCAACAGCGGATCTTAATGTTTTTGCCGTCCTACCCACATCTGCCATCAGTGCACCGTACACTAGTGGCCGTCAACTGGCGAGTGGGGCGGACATTTCTGCGCGAGACACATTGACACGGGAGTATTTGAGGACATAATAAGGGGAACTTGTCGTAGTGAATAAGGAGTAAAACAAGTAAGTGGTTTACATTGATATTACCAACAAATACACATTTTTCTACCTCTTGTTTACTCGTGTGGTTGTGGTATTTGTTATGTCAGTGAAACGCACACCACCGTCCTCATCTTCATCTAGATCATCCCCGATTGTGAGTACTGAAGTACAAATGCCTAAAAATACGGAGGAAGGACCGACCATTTCCCAAAGATCCAAAAGGAAATATGAGCATGGAGATGATAGAATGGATGAGCTAAAACGTATGTTCTCCACATTTGAGGTAAAGCAAGATAAAAAGTACACTCAACTGCTAGACTCCGTAAAGGAAATCAAAAAACAGAACACGGACATATCCTCTTCTATTTCCTTTTTGTCTCAAACCTACGACGATTTAAAGCAAAAATTTGATGTTCTTGAAAAAGAGCGGAAGGAAAACCTTGCCTACATTCGAAACCTGGAAGAAAAGGTCGAGCTTTTGGAAAAAAGGAACAAGTCATCAAGCCTAGAATGTAGAAATATCATTTCTACAAAGGATGAAACGAAAGATGACTTATGTAATGTTATCCTGAATATTGGTAGAACTTTGGAAGTGTCGATAGAAAAAAACGAGATTCGTGACGTCTATCGCACCATCACCAACACATCTCACGAAAAACCGTTGATTGTAGATTTTACTTCTGTCATTAAGAAAGAAAGCTTCATTAGATCATTCAAAGACTACAACAAGAAAAACAGCCGAAACAGACTCTCTACTACAGTACTAAATGACAAACTTCCACCCAAACCAATATACATATCTGAGAACCTTACCCTCAAAATAAGACGAGTGTTCTTCGCTGCTCGAAAGTTTGCTAAAACCAACGGCTATGATTACTGCTGGACCACAAACAATTGTATTTACTTGCGTAAAAAAGAGGGTTCTCCGGCTATACGTATTACTTCTGAGATGGACCTTACCAAACTAAAAAATCAAGCATGACTATTTTTACTCATAAGTTTTTACTTTTATTTTTTGAATTATTATTGTTGTCAATTTTTGAGATTTCTTTATTAATGATTTATTTATGTATTTGTTTACTATTCAGTTATCCAATTATACAAATTCAATTTTATTGCATGTTTATTCTAATATATTTTGGGAGTAACATAAATTTAGTTACACGAACACACTACAATGAAAGGAAACTCAACTATATAATAATATCCTCAAATGCGCATAATATACATACGCACGCACGAATACATATACATGCACTGATGGTGATAGGGCTTAAACTCTTTACTTGCACTTTTTTAAATCAGTGCCATAATTTGGTCAAAATATTATATTACGTGGTTAATGGATAGTTTAATTAAGGTTACTGATGATCTAGAAGCTATAAGCGTGTCTAAGTCAGTTTTATGCTGTCCTAGTCAGAGTTTCGACCATGTTTACAGGGGAATCAGGTCTCTTAATATATTTCATATGAACATATGTAGTCTAAACAGGCATTTCGATGAATTACGTGTTCTTTTGGACACGACGGATATTTCATGTGATCTTATAATTCTGTCAGAGTGCTGGCTTAGTAAAGTCGGACATTTACCAAGGATGGAAGGTTTTACTGATTATCGATCTACTTATTCGAATCAGAATGAGGGCGTTTGTATTTACGTTAGATCCAATTTGAGTCATGCGATTTATGAACCTTCTTTTATGGATGCCAACTGTCTTGTATGGACAAGTGATGAGGTTGCAATAATCGCAATATATCGTTCTCCATCATTTGATAAACTTGAAAATTTCTTCATCAGTCTTAACGACACGCTACATTCACTTCGTGCTTATAGGACAGTTGCAATTATTGGCGATATTAATATTAACATAATATCTGATCGGTTGAACTCCCACTCAGAAGAATATCTTAATGTTTGTTCCTCACATGGTCTTCTGCCCGCTCATCTACTGCCAACAAGGGGTGCTGCATGTTTGGACCATGTCATGCTGAGGACACGGAGACTTGCTGTGACCTTGGTATGGGATACGCATATTACAGATCATCGTCCCACTCTATTGAACCTAAACACAGCTAATATTATGAACAAGCCTAACCCTTTTACACAGCGTGCCGACCAGCTTGCTGTAACTGCAGAGTTGAAAGCGTATGATTTCTCATTTTTATACGAGATCAAGGACGCAAACTATGCTGCCGAATCTTTTACATCGATTATTTCAGATGTCATTCGAAAGCATACAAAGCAGATTAAAGTATCGCACCGAAAGAAAAAAATTCGCCCGTGGATGACAGATGGTCTTTTGAGATGTATAAAACATCGTGACGCACTACATAACAGAGTAAAGACTGACCCAACAAATATCTTACTACAAGTTACATATAAACGCTATAGAAACTTTTGCAATAACTTATTGCAAAAGCTTAAAACTGATTATGACAGAGATCAATTCCAAAAGGCAAGGGGCAATATAAAGGCCACTTGGGAAGTCATTAAGACCGTAACTGACTGTGCTCAATCAAAGACAACACCAAATGAACTTTTAGAGGTACACAGAAATCCAAAAGACTCAGTTGACTTTGTTAATAGGTGCTTTGTTGATGTGGGGAGGTCTCTTGCCGCCAAAATTCAAACTGATACATGGAAGAGTACTTCTTATAAGAAGTATACTATGTCGGCACTAAACAGATTGGGAAACTCAATGGTTTTGCCTCATGTGACCACTTCTGAATTGAGTACGATAATTGAAGGTCTCAAAAGCAACTGTGCAGTAGGTTGTGACGGTATTAGTACTTCTGTAATAAAATCCCTACGTCATCACTTGACTTCTCCACTAACATACATATTTAACCTGTGTCTCTCCACTGGTATTTTCCCGAACATTTTCAAAAAAGCTCTTATACACCCAATATATAAGAGTGGTGACAAAAATCTGGTTTCTAATTATCGTCCTATCTCTGTTCTGACAACGGTGTCAAAAATTTTCGAAAAATACATAAATAACATATTAGTGAACTACCTCAATCAGTATAATATAATTGAAGGTAATCAGTATGGTTTTGTTAGGGGCAAGTCTGCGGAGGATGCTGTAATGGACCTCACGGAGACAGTGATATTGAATAATGAGAAAAAACTCAAGACAATGGCTATGTTCTTAGATCTGTCGAGGGCGTTTGACACTGTTTCCGTGCCCATCCTATTGGATAAGATGGAAGCTGTAGGCATACGTGGAACTGTTCTTGACCTTTTCAGAAGCTATCTGAGTGGTCGAATACAGTGTGTGAAGATCGGGAACCATGTTAGCGATGAGGAAACCATTACTTATGGCGTCCCACAGGGCAGTGTGTTGGGTCCAACTCTCTTCTTAATATATATAAATGACCTCTGTCGATTGGCAATTCCAAACTGTAAAATTGTCACTTATGCAGATGACACAGCATTGATTGTAAATGGAGGGAGTTGGACTCTTGCCCATAGTCATGCTGAAAAAGCGTTATCTACGGTTATGGCTTGGCTCGCAGCCAATATGCTTACTTTGAATGTCGAAAAAACTACATATTTATTGTTTTTCCCATCTTCTGCTTCTTTGACACAGTCGAGCCTCTCAGTAAAGGCTCACATCTGTGACCATACTAGTGAGGACTGTAGTTGCCTTGCGCTGACAGGGGCACCGTGTGTAAAGTATCTGGGTGTACATATAGACGCGTACCTTCGTTGGAATAAGCACGTGGAGGCCTTGAGTTCTCGTGTCAGAAGACTAATATTTGTAGTAAAAAAGCTTAGAACTTCTGCTGATGAGGGTACTCTGAAATTAGTTTATTACACTCTATGTCAGTCTGTGATATCTTATTGCATATCTGTGTGGGGCGGAGCATGCTCTAATAATATGATTAGAGTCGAAAGAGCACAGAGAGCTGTTCTGAAGGTACTTACAGGCAAACCTCGAAGATATCCCACAAAACTTCTGTATGAAGAATGTTCGGTATTAACTGTGAGACAGCTTTTTGTGCTCCAGACCACGTTAGGCAGGCATGTGCAGCTTCCATACGTACGTAGTGATAGGCGTAGAGTGGACCGCATCTGTTCAATTAAACCTCACAGAACTGCTGTTGCTAGCAGAAGCTTTTCTGTGAGCAGCTGTCGCCTTTATAATCGTCTCAATAGGGCTATTTGCATTTATCCATTGACTGTGAGGGAATGCAAGAAATCTTTGGAACGCTGGCTCTTGACTTTGGATTATCAGGGGACCGAAAATCTGTTAAAAAGCGTATCTTGATTTTTAGCTAGTGCATACACCTACACCTTATAACACCTACACTTTACATTACTTACCGCACACATATACACATCTTCATATGACACTTTGCAGTTTACACTCATACTATCAGTGCAAAAACCATACCTCCAATAAATGCTCGATATTTTGATATGGGAATAGCTTAGTGCTTAATTTGGTATTGTATTGAGATGTAACATTATTTGTTTTTCAATTGAGTTACTTTTTGAGTTGTATTTGCTGTCACATGTACTGGAGAATTGTCCAGGAATGGTGAAGGGCGCTGGCACCTGTGATACAATGTTTAAATTCATTAGTACAGGTGCTAACGTTTCACATTTTTGATTGTTTCATATATTATAATAACTATTATTGTTAAAGTTCTTGATTTGATGTGATAATTTTGTGAATCTTTATTAGTGGATTAAATATATTATTATTATTATTATTATTATTTCCTTTATTACAGTTATAAATACATATTAATTACATTTTTAAATATAAATATAAAAAACAAATACATTTAAAAATATATAAAAAATAGTAGACCACCGACTTCGGGTACAGGGACCAAGAAACCGGTGGTTAGGGCTCCAAAGACAGGAACCTCCTCACTATACGTGCCGTGTCAAGGAGGACTGCCTTCTGCATCAGACCCTTGATCCAGCCCTCTAACGTGAGCCTCTTAAGGTGTTGGTCGAGGCTCTTGGCTATCAATCCGTGAGCAGAAACGACTATCGGAACAATGATCGCCGAATCCACATTCCACATATCGACAATCTCGTGAGATAGATCCAAATATTTTATTTGTTTTTCTTTTTCGACTTTCACGAGATTCTCGTCATGAGGAACGGCGATATCGACAATCATTGCGCGGCGCTCCAATCGATCTATTACCACAATATCAGGCTTATTGGCAACAATAGTCCTGTCTGTGATAATAGATCGATCCCAATATAACGTAGCACGACCATTCTCGAGAACTGGGTCGGGCACATATCTGTAGTATGGCACCTCTGAACTCACAAGATGGTATTTAAGGGCAAGTTGTTGATGTACAATCCTGGCTACTTGGTTGTGCCTGTGCAAATATTCGCCGTTAGCAAGACGAGAACAACCAGAAATAATATGCCTGATAGATTCTCCAGGACGGTGACATGCCCGACAGATGTCAACCGTACCATCCTTCAGGATATATTTCCGATAGTTATTCGTCATGATAACTTCGTCCATAATCGCACAAACAAAACCTTCGGATTCTCCGAAGAGATCACCATACCGTAGCCAGGATGTTGATGCTTTAAAATCTATATCAGGCCCATTAAGGGCCCGATAAAATCGACCATGAAGTTCTTTGCCCTTCCATACCTCCCTGCGATCATTAGTACTAAGTACTACAGGTTTGCGCCAATTCTCTTTAGCCAAAGCGAGCGGAGTAAGTCCGGTATCCACTGTAACTACACTGCGATGCACTCCCACATCAGTATGAAGGAAATATTCTCTAAGATTGTATATCTCGCGATTGTGTAGGGTCTTGGCATTTAATAGACCACGACCCCCAAACTTTCGCGGGATATACAATCTCATAACCGATGACCGTGGGTGATGCATTCGAAATGCAGTTAGCAGTGTACGGACTCTCCTGTCTAAGGCATCTAATTCGGTCTGAGTCCATCTAAGTATACCAAAGGAATACATCAGAACCGGCATGACCCAACCATTGTAGGCTCGCACCTTGTTACCGCCTGATAAAAGACTTTTAAGTACTTTTTTCAGGCGGCCAAAGAAGCGTTCCCGCAACGACTGTTTCATGTCAGGTTCTGGTATTCCTAAGGACTGTGAAAAACCTAGATACTTGTAGGTTTCGGTTGCAGACAGAGATCTAAGTCTTGTAGAATCTGAAAGCTCTGTTCCTTCAGATTCCACAATCACTCCCTTCTTTACATACATGACTGCACACTTGTCTACACCAAATTCCATCTTGATAGAATTACTAAAGTTTTCAGTGACTTTTAGTAACGCTGTCAATTGTAATTTAGTGGGGGCAAGTAGTTTTAAATCATCCATATAAAAAAGGTGAGATATAACTTGATCATCTTTCTGCAACCTATAGCCTAACCCTGAATCCTCCAACAGAGCACTTAGAGGGTTCAAAGCTAGACAAAACCACAAGGGACTCAGACTGTCACCTTGAAAGATGCCCCGCTCGATGTTTATAAGTACGTCGTTTACCGCAGTCTGCCGACATCCAGGATAGCGAAGTACTGTTCTCCATTGCCCCATACACGACTTTAAGAACGTGCACAGAGTTGTATCAATTTTATACAACTCCAGCACCCTCAAAAGCCATGTATGTGGAACAGAGTCATAAGCCTTCTTGTAATCTATCCAACATGTCGCCAGACTCTTACGATTACGACGCACTTGTTGGCTAATGGTCATGTCTATGATAAGGAGCTCTTTAGTGCCACGGGACCCACTTCTACATCCATTCTGAGAAACGGACATTATCAAATTATTATTAATATGTGTAGAAATTTTGAGTCTCAGAATAGATGTCAGAAGTTTATACATGGTTGGTAAACATGTTATGGGTCTAAAATTTTTAGGATCCATGGCACTACCAGATTTATAGAGTAAGTGAGTTATACCGGTAGTTAAAAACTGGGGTAAAGAACCCGAATCCACTGCAGCTTGGTATTGAGATGCCAAACACGCATGTGAGCTTCGGAACCACTTAAGCCAAAAGTTGTGCAGTCCGTCTGGACCAGGTGATTTCCAGTTTGGTAATGAACGAACTGCACAACCAATGTCATCTTTACTAATAGTAATGGGTTCCATGGATGTTATGGACTCACATGAGCGCTCGACATCCCGATACCAATCACCTTCTGTATGAGTGACAGGCACTGACCAGATGTTACGCCAAAATGTATTTGTGACATTTTCGTCTGGAAAGCGCCCTTCACCCACACGCGGACTTGGTTCCTCCCATTTCCGGTACACCCACTTCTCATTTCTTTGGAACATTCGATTCTGGATAAACCGATCTACTCGTTTTCTATACCGTCTTATCCTGTTTGCCCATGCATAAACTTTTTGCTTCAAGAAGTCAATGCGCTCTGTGACACTCGACATGTACTGTTGAGGACTTATGGTAGTCCCCAAGAATGCCTGTTTCACAAAGCGCATGACTCTTGGCCGCGTATTGCCTGACTGAAACGTAATTAATTTGCCAATGAGTGTCCTGGTCTCAGCAATACGACGTTCTATTCTGCACTGCCAAGCTGGCACTTCATTTTTTGGTCGAGTAGTAGTGATTTGTTCAACAAATTTAACACCAGCTACTCGACAAACTGCAATAGCAGCACAGTACAAAATAGAATGTGTATCACTAAGATCTTCGCTATTACCAAAATAATCTGGTAACAACGAATTCAGGGCACTCACCAAGGCTAGATTACGTTTATGAATGGGCAAACGGGGTAACCGGGGTCTGTTTTTATAATCAACATGCCGGTACTCCTGAATCGCATCCTCCAAAGCTCTCCTTATCCTATCATTACATTGGGTACTTACGGTCATAACTTCACTCTCCACTTGTTCATCAACATACTCATTGTGTGGTAATTGTGGTGTAGTAGCTACCAAATCCACAGAATGTGACGAAGAAGGGACAGTCAAAGTACCCCGTACGTCAGAGCGTATCCTCTCAAGTACCACATCATCCAGCAGGTGACAACGCTGTATAGCTCGTACTTGATCCGACAATCGCTGTGCAGATACGTTGACGGCTGGCTCAAGCTCCTGAAACAGAGAGACTAGTCGAACACGGTACGCAGTAAGATTCGTTCCCAACTCTGTAGCCCGAAAATATGCCCGCATGACATTCTCATTAATAGATTGTGTCCATTTCATGCGGCGCACATCACCACCGGCAGCGGGGGCCCTGTTCGAGGTCAGTGGTCCTCGGGGTCCCAAGCTGGTCGGTGGCCGGTCTCTCCCCTGCCGACGTACAGGTGTTGGCGACGTCGGCGGGGAGAAAAACTCGTCGCTGGAAGATGAGCTCGACGCCTCTGCGACTGTTGGAACTTCTGTTCTGGCATCCGAAGACGGCAGGGCGGAGCGTAGCGACGAGTCCGAAGATGGTAAAAGTGCTCGTGATCTAGCTCTTGTTAACATTTTGTCAGATATTCTCTCATTTTTATATTGTTATGACATGACGTTAAACGTCATGTCTTATGGTAGATATTTATTTTCTATACGTTAATTTTAGGCGTGTTACATTGTTATTTTTAAAATATTTATCCATTTTTCTTCTTTGTTATTGGCTGTATGATATTTATTGATTGAAATATATTAAAAATTGATTTTATTTTGAGAATAAATATAGGTACTCGAAAATCTGACTGTTGCTGTTGGTGTTGCTAGTTTATTATTTAGTTTATTATTTATTTAGTTTATTATTATTATTATTATGTTTTTTTGTAGTAAAACATTTTCCATCTATAATCTTTTTCATTTTAATTGGTGATCTAGAACAATTTAAAGTCCATTAAAATTAAAAATCACCCAAAAATAGCAAATGAATTTAGTTATTAATTTAAAAAATATCTCTTCCAACTCATTTTGTGATGAATTACAATAAACTCAATATATCTTTGTATGTTCCACCGCGGCGCCTAAACTACTAAACCAATATAGATGAATAATGCTTCAATAGATTCGTAATTCTCTTTTAAGCTTTTTCACGTTGTCACCTTCAGGGATGGTTTTTTCTGAAATTTATTCAACTACATTCTTCTAAATGACTTTTAAAATTAAATAATAAAAAAAACGGTTTAGATTATGGTAGTCGATTTACTTTAGGGTAACAGCCAAACATCACTATTAGTAGTAAATAAAGAAGACGTTCAATCAAGCCTCATAAATAAGGCATTTATAACAAAAGCTTTGTAGATAAACATCTAGTTGAATGGGCTATAAAAATGGCACACATGACAACTACCGTCACACAGACAACGAACACAGTTCTAAGTGTTTATAGACCATTTGAATGCGCAATGCGCAAACATTCATTTTACACACTTTCGTTTTCACTAGTGTACCACACAAATGACGCAATGTACACTATCTGTTAAGCTGTGTATACTTTTTTGGAAGACTTTCACTCGAGTTTCTAACTGAATGGTTCAAATTGGTGATCGCTAAGTTTGGATTAAGGTTATGTTCTTAGATTACCATATATGAAAATAATAGAACTGCTATTATTAAGGCTAATTTGATTGGAGTACCGTATAGTGCCATTGATTAACCTGAATTTGGTTTCATTTATTTTCAATCATAAAAGATTTAGTGTCAACATTATTTAATTATTTGCTTAAATTAAATGATGTGTTCTTATATACTACCACGCCTATATTTCCGAAGAGGTAGGCAGGTGCTTACATTTTGAAAACTATAATTTGTTCCACTTACATAATAAGGCCTAATACTTTTATTTTTCGTAGGGATTACTTGGAAAAAATTACTTACTTCCGATAAAAGAGAAGGTAGATACGGAAAATTACTGGTGGAAAAGAGATTTCAGGGATAGATTAAGGAGTGTAAGCAATAGATCCAACGGATCAGAGTCGCATACCATTATCTTGAATTGACTATTGCCGCAGAGCCTCTAACCTTGCGTGTATATTTTTTTCATATTAATAATGCAAACTGAATATAAAATTGTATCGATCAATACACATTACTTGTGCTTGTCTAATGTTCTCGTAAGGTCAGTACAAAATGGCCTTGTCTATCAGTAATTAAAGCGCGTTTAACTTGGTGCACCGGTACACGCTATTTAATCGCGTGTGAACACCCATTGCATCGCTTTGTGTGAGGAAAGTTCGTGACTATGGCTATCACGTACCTAAAGCCACTCAGGTCACGAAACCCCTGATAATGATCACTTTATTCCTGCTGCTAAGATTGAGAACAAAGATTTTCGGGCGCGGACGCGTCTTGAGACAAAGTTACGTCACGAGAATCAATGACGTCATTGACCAACGTTGGCAACACTCCATGTTTTTCAGATTATACTGCCTACCTAAGGTTCTAATACAATGTATCAAGAAACATCTATAGTTTTACTTGTATTTATCGAACTTAGTATCCGTATTAGCGTTTCATGAAAACGAACTCCTAAATATCAATACGTTTGTAAAAATAAAGAAAAAATTGCGAAGAGAAGAACGTATCGTACTCAAAGTAATAAAACAACCAGTCAACACGTGATATATACAGTTTGTTTATTTTTATATAATCATAAGCGGCCTCAATGCTAAAATTATATTTGAGTAGCAACAATAAATTCGCATTCGCTACAATTACACTGAGAATTAGGACGTGTATTACAATTTATTAGAATAGTATTGAAATTTACAACAGACGTGAGTAAAATAGCTAAGATTTTCTGCCTAATGGCCATGTCGAAATGTGCCCGTGAAATATTACTAAATGGGAAGGCTGTGCACAGTACTGGCTTTAAAATGGGCGGAGAAACAAAGGCACGTGCAGGGTTATTGTGTCGTTATTGTACTCACGTTGTCAGATGTACTCGGGTTTTGAGATCATTTCAGATACAGCCTACTTTTTTCTGGATTAAAAAGTCATCTGCAAAAGTACCGTACTCGACAGAGTCAAATTGATGCGTTCCGTTTCGGGGTATTCGTTCGATCAATGTCAGTTTTGATAGAGCGCAGTGTAGTAAGAGGTGCAGGACAATATCTGTGTAGCTAACTAGGTCAGACCTCGGCACTATGCCCGCACGCAGCGCCTACTGGCTCATCACTACTTTTATTTTCAGCTATAGACGAAAAACACAAAAGTTTCCCTTCCTTCTACGACTAATATTATTTACTATACAAATTATAAACGTAAATACAATTGTTACGTTAGCTGTTTTTGCATGACGTGGACTAATCAAATAAACTATTTAGAAACAATGAAAAATATAATAAAATGCGGCGGCAAACTGCATTGCAGTATTCATTGCAACGTTTTATATCGATGTGCACTTAGAAATTTATTACTTTAAAAATCATAAGATATACTTCACACGTCTATAGAAGAAAATTAAAATTCTTTTCTCAAGTAAAACTACCTTTTTCTTATGCCAGCAGTTTTACATAATTCTTGTATCTCAAAGTTAGGTACAATCAAGTCCACTGCAGAGTTACGCAAAGCCCGGAGCAAATACGTCAATGCGGGATAATCCACACGGTGCATGTTTGAAAAGCGTCGAGCGAGCATACTGTGAAAAGCGTTGATGAAGCTGAAGAGAAGTCGAGAGCTCCTGAGTGGGACTTAATATCTGGCACCAGCGCAAAGAGCCACGACGGCAGACTTCATCTCTAAGCAGTTTTATTTTGTAGAATTGAACGTCTTTAAATGTAATTGATTAAGTAATGTCAGATGTAAAAAAGAATGAGCTAGACGAAATAGATTATTCTCTTTGATCTCGAAATAAATACTAATTTCTTTTATTATATTTATGTTTTAACAGTTAATGCATTAAATACGTCTTCTCTGGTTGCGCTAACCAATTTTTATATTAAGTCTTAGATTTCTTAAATCTTTGTTTAACATTTTTATTGTCAGAGTTAATTTACAGCGTTGATAGATATGTTAGTGGATATTGTTCTGATATTGTGTTTCCGTGTTCGGCGCCAGTCGGTACGATGACCCAATTTTATTAAGTGCCACCAATCACAAGCAAAATCAACTGTTTTTATAAAACTTCTCCCAACGAAGTTAACATGAACTGACGTTATCATTAATACTCCTTGTAACAAAGAGATTAGGTAACCCCATTTCGTTTTAATGGCATTTTCGTTGCCAAATATTGTATTGCCCAAACTCCCATGCGTTTAATGTAATGGAGTTTCGAAGTGAAACATGCTACAGTTGGAACTTATTCGGATATCCGGTACATTTAATTTTGTAATTTAATTCCTCAAAAATGAGTCGTACATTAGACTAGACGATCAATATGGTGTCACTAAATATTCGTCTGAAAAATTGTAGAGTCGTCTAGAAACTGGTTATCGAGAATTGTCCGATACCGTCTAAACCGCGCAGTGACAAATTATAATATGAACCGGTTTAATGCGTTTATTCTATGCATTCTAGTCCAATCTTGTTTCATTTTATAACCGTTAAGTGTCTGTATCTTCTTTCTGGTTTCTATAAAATCATTAAAAACTATTGTCAAAAATGTTAAAAACGTCTTAAAGTTTCAGTTGGCAGTAAATTAATTTCTCGACGTTAACGAATACTATTTAGAAGGATAAATAGGAATAAAATAAACATTAGTTATTAGACTGGAGCCAATTTTTTTTTGCTTGAGGAAAATATAAATTATGTAATGCATTAATAAACTTTTAGGTTATCGACTTGTTGAATAAATTTATACAATTTGGGTCATTTGCAAAATTCTGACCTCTTTTCGAGGTGGCGCGATTATGAGCACGGAATGCTTTTAATAAATCAATAATTCATCGTTTATGTACAATTTACATTCGAATGCTATTTTGTTTAATATTACAACCAGGTTTTGTGTGCGGTTTTGCTAGAAAAAGTGATTTTATCCATTCCTTGATATTAATTACCTTCTTTTGATTAAGTGTATTCAACATTGTGTGATAATGAGTTCAAAATTTAAGGATGAAAGATCTGACAAACAAACTCAGAATTTATCTCTTAAGTTATGATATTAAGGCACACATAAGAAGTAAAACAAAGCCTGAAAGAGAGAGATGTGTATGTGTGAGTTACCTTAAGTACCAAACACTCCACACACTGGTAATTAAATTTAACGTGCTTGTTAAACGTAAAACGTACTGTTACTTATCACGAAGAACGTAACACCGTCTATATAAAACACATAACGAGGCACACTTGTCGTGCCTGGATCAGTTTTACGACCATCAAAATCCCACATAAGCCATTCAATAGAAACATTACGACTGTTGTCTCTTCATGAGATAAATGCGGATGCTGATTAGATTCACATCATCATTTTCAGGTTTATTCCCATGTTTTAGAGATCTCATAATGGGTATCATTGGAAATGGATTTTGCGGTATTTTAGGTCCCGTCGTGGGAATATTATCGTTTTCAACGGAACTAAAGAATCGGTTCTAATATCGAAACAGGTCACTAGCTACAGAACGTTATATCAAAGACTAGCTGACCTGGCAAACTTCGTACCGCCATATTTACATATCTCCCTCAGCTTTCCACAGGCAGTGTACAGCGTACAGGACAAAAAATAAAGACTTCCCGTTTTCTTTTAATTTTTCTTGTATACAAACGTTGTCCCAACAATAAGGAACACATAAGAAAAATAATTATTTAATTTGGTGCAGCCGATCGGAAGTTATGCGTGTACATACATTTCGGCGATTCATTTGTTAAATATGTAGAAGATAAATGAAACATGTAATTACGTATACTAGTATTCGCAGATAATTGAGACTAGTTGAAGTAGCTGACTCTAGTGTTGTGAAGATTCGGGTAGGATGCATCACACTGTGTATGCCAGATTGTTAAAAACAGATATCCCATAGCTTTTCAAAAAAGTTTACTATGTATAAGTTATGTACTATAAAGTAAGTACCACATATGAATAGAATACTTTTTTCTGCGACGAAATAAAATAATGCTCTATCAAGATTTAGATGTTCCCATCGGACGGCCCCTAGAGAGGAACGCGTCTGTTTTCCAAACCGTCTTTATACAAAGTTTCATCGGCTCATTGACGACTGTCAGTCCCTTTCCCTTTCGTATTTACTTTAGTTCTTCAATTTTGAATATTGCGGTCTATTTGAGAGCGCCACACTATCCCTTCAAAAACGTTAGTAATTTTCTCAACACGTGGTTTATTTATTTAATTTCTGTACTTGATGCCAGTGTGTGCAAAGACGTTCACCACGTGATTATGAAAAAAAAAATGTGAACTAGGGTAATGTATTCGATTCGTTAAAATCTATCTATATCACTTTTTTTACTCATATTTTACAAATTGTAAAAGAGGAAAGTGACTGACATACCCAGATATCAACTCACAGCCCAAACCGCTGGACCTAGAATCCTGAATTTTTGCATGTGGGTTCTTTATATAACGTAAGGGAGCACTAAAAAAATGTTTTTTGAAGTTTCACTCCTAAGGGGGTGAATCAGGGGATGAAAGTCTGCGTGAGCAAAGCCGCGTGCAAAAGATAGTACTTAAGATGAATACAAACTCGAGGGGTTTTCCTAATACTAACCCTTGAATGGTTTCACCGCCTTTTTTATTAGATATCAGATCAGATTATATATGTTTCTATTTAATCGCTACCATAAATATTAAAATTTAAGACCAGTATGACAATTAGTACACTTAAATATAATACGATGTTTATTTAGGTTTTCACAGATAACGCTAATAAAATGTGTCTATCACACAAGAGTACAGTCGTTACAATGTGGCAAAGACACACATGCGATTAGATCCAAAAACTGTAATTATTAGTTTATAATTACCTTACTTTGAATACGACCATAACTGTTACTACTGAACAGTTATCGTATCGTATTCAAAACTAGCTGAACCGCGTTTGGGTATTGTTGTACCGCGAGTAACCCACTCGCGGTACAACAATAACTACATACAATACACGGGACAAAGTTAGTCTAAAAAAGGAGCCTAAGTTACTATTTGGATCATCAGCTACCTGCCAGTGAAAATCCCGTCAAAATCGGTACAGCCGTTCCAGAGATTACCCGGAAGAAACAGACAGACTGACAGACAGACAAATTTTTTTCAACTACCTTTTTGGTATATGTACTGTGTATACATATTTTTAAAAAAGTAGAATTAAAATAAGTTTGATTTAAAAAAAGAAAGTTTAAAATACACTAGTGCACACATAAATAAGACAAAATTTGACATAATTTTTTTTATTAAGCACATCATAGACCCATTTTATTTGATGTTAACTATTCTATCGTTTTTTTTCTGGACCATCATTACCCATGTGTCATAGGCGTTTTAAAAATAATTTGGTCGAATAAATTTCATGTAAATGCCGCAAACGTGGTGGTGTGTCGTCATGGACCTTATTTAGATAGCCGCCGATAACCCCTGCGCTTTAGAACTAACGAGTGATCTGATCACGCGTGGTTACAGAAGTTGCTTATAAATGAGATAAAAATAACAATATCTCTTAAAATAATTGTCACAATATTAAAATTTTGGACGATCTAAAATTACATGTTTTTTAAACCGACTTCAAAAGAGGAGGAGGTTCTCAATGCGTGTTCGCGGATAACTACGTCGTTTATGAACTGATTTTGATGATTCTTTTTTTAATGGAAAAGAGATATCCCAACGGTGGTACTGTGATAAGGACAATAAAATGATGGCATCCAAGAGAAATCTATTGATTTGGTCGTTCTTGAAGTCGTTTTTTTATTTTGTTAAAATTTTACTGTAGGAAAATCTCGGTGGGGTTCTTAAATAAGACTAGTAAATAAATTGTGCTTTAAGTTTATTTATCCGTTGAATATTTTAAAGAGGATTAGGCGGTATGGTTTAAACTTCCAAGTAAAATGGTTTTTCCTTTTAAAAATGAACTAAAGTAAGTTGTTATTTGGCCTTTAAATACTTATTACTTTAACATTTTGACCACAAAACTAATATAATAAGTAACTATTAATTCTTGTACAAATGAGCGAAATCTAAACCCAATAAACAGGCACTAATTTTAAAGGGTATTTTAAAAAACCTACCTATATAAGTATGTTATCTATTTAGTTTGACGATAGGTGGCGTTGTGTTTTAGGTGTCCAAATATTTATTTTTTTATTTAAAATTTTACCTGTTGAAGTGCTTATATAATTGTAAAAATTTTGGACTAAATTATACAAAATACCTTTCTTCTCTTCCATAAATAAATAGGTATACAGTCAGAAAATAGGTACCGTAGTTTATAAAAGTAATAAAACCATGTTCCAACAACAAGTTCTTAATCCCATACATTTCAATACATCTCTTATAGCCTTATTTTCCAGCAACACAACAGTATTTTGCATTTCTGCAAGGTTTCCACACAGGATATATCCGCCTTTCAGAGTTCTAAAAGTACAAGTCTATATAAGTCGACGTGCATTAGTGCACTAGATATACAGTGTCCTATTAATCTAGGAGTGGAAGCGGATCAAAGCGCAAAGATGAAACGCTTTGTGAAACATGAGTATTCTGCTAACGGGGCCACGAGGGCATTATATCGTGTAGATGGCGCTTGTGGCCTTGTATAAATGGTGCAACATTCTTATGGGCTCTTTCGTTTTCTGCTAAATAAGTGCGGTTCATATTCGACTAAATATAATGGTTTTTGGGAGGGAGGGTTTAGAAAGGACTGGTAGAAGAACTGTGCATAGGTACGGATCAGCATAAACTTAAGATCTACAAAATGTTGTCTTACTTTCTTTTAGTTTCAACTAGCTGACCCGCTCAACTTCGTTTGCGTCTCTCCATAAGAAATATTTTTTTCCTATTTCTCAACATTTTCGGTCGATGCCCGGCTCCTATTGGTCGTAGAGTAATGTTACACAGCCTAAGACCTCAAACAAAAAAAGAATTAACAAAATTGGTTCAGGCGTTTACGCGTGATGTCCTGACCAATGCATATAGGGATTCATTTTTATATTTTTATAGATTACTTATTAGTAAATTTTTAATAATTTTTCAAACTACAATTATTTTGATATATTAACCTTCCAGTAGTAATAAAAAGTTTAAAAGGTAAATAAAATGGATATTATCTATATATTAATAACGTGAAGTGAAAACTTAAAAAAAAAACCTTTTTACGAAATTTATGCGAACGTAACGGGTTTAAAATTATGCATAGTTAGTTTATGTGGAGCAGTGCAGAAAACTACAAATAAATAGAAATAATGATAAAAAAACTGCACGGTCTAATTTCGACCACTAGTATAAGTATGTATATAATTTTATTTATCCTCTTCTTCCTAGACTTATCCCAAGATTGTAAGATTATTCATAATGTAAGAAGTTTTAATTTATAATATTTATTTATTTTCTTGTTTTATTCAATAAGTTATTAATAACGGGTATCGTATTAAAACTCTTCCAAGGTCCCTAATAAGCAGAACCAAATCATTATACTTACAAATCACTAATATCGAGACAAAATCGAATATATAACAATATATTTACAGCACTAGTAAATATTTATGCAATTTTGCTGTTCAAAGTCGACAAATACTTGTGAAAATTGGACTTGCAGCTTGTCAAATTAAATTGAAACAATAAGGCTGATTGCAAGTAAACTAGTTCTCGTAAATAAAGGGAATGGAGTGAGTTACCTCATTGGCAAGTAGAAGAACCTATAATCACCGAAGAAAATATTGGTTATAAAATTGATTTGAGGTCACGTTACGGTTGGTTAAGAAATATTGCTATACTCAGATAGTTCTCGTATTTAAAACTGAATGTTGGATATGTAAGATTTATTTTCTGCCTATCCCTAGATTTTTGGGAGAAAATCTATTAAAAAATGACGGCACAGAAACATACGCATGCTTTTTGATAGACGCAAGTCATAGATTTATTACACAATACTTTATACTGTAAAGGATGATAATTTTTTCCTTTTAATATATTTGTCACATAGAGAAACACGGTATAGAGTAGTGATGTGCAGGAGTTCCCCTCTGTCTGTCAATGAATAAGCCCAAATGGGCCTACGCGTTACACAGTTATGGCACATAATGTATTTATGTGTGCGTGAAATTCTGAATGTTTTGTTTTAATTGCTTTATGTGCCAGGCGATTGTTTTTATGTGAGTCTAAAATGTGTATGTGGGAAGATACGTCCCCCCCCCCCCCCTCCCTGCAAAAATACACTATGGCTGGCTATGTGTTACTCTATGATTTGCAATAACATTTTAATGACGACCAAAGTTCACCTATTTATTTCATTGACTTATATAACTGATAGATAAACATAAATACAGTAGCTTAACATAGCCTGAAATATTCCAGATATTGCTTTCCTCCGTTCAAAATTCTTTCTTAGAAAATGCGTACAAAAGTCTCTTCCCGTAATAAAATTATTTTATCGGCTTAACATTATTTATCGCACGTCGGGGTAAAGAGGCGGTATTAACCGACATAATACTTGAACGACATCTTGATTAAACACCAGCGTTCCCTCTTGGGATACGAGTAGAACTCTTCAATTCAGCAAAATAACATTCAAGATAATTTGTGGGATATCTATATAAAGTATTTTCTTTGGTTAGCTTTTAAGGCAGCCACTTGCTTCACGCCAATCTTTTTTTTTGTACGTGTGGAAACTCCCACGGGCTGTCAACCCACCGGGGTTTGCGGCGGGGTGGTGTGTCGTAATCGAACCGACTAAAACCACACGGTGTGCCAATCTGCGCGCCTGAGACGCGACGGATCCGGAAACTGCTGACATTAACACATCCGGACCTCTCCCAGACTTCACACCAACCTACTATAAGTAAAAAAATTGATTTAGTAGAATAGATATTAGGGAAAATATTCTAGGCTAAGAAGTACAAAAGAACTGGAAACTGGAGTGAGACGCTAGTGATTCGAGTATACCTTGAGGTACCCTTATCCGAGGAGCTTTATATTTTACTAGCTGTGCCCGTTACTTCGTACACGTGACTTTTTGGATTTTCAAGTTATTTTTAATTTTTCACCGTTTAAACTGTCCCTGGACTACGTCAAACATTTCAAAATTCAAATCAGCTAAATCGGCCCAGTCGTTCTTGAGTCTTAGCGAGACACGAACAGCAATTGATTTTTGTTTATAAGAAAGAATATAAGTTTAATTCTTGTGGATTAGAGTGAAATATGTTAACTCTATTTTAGAGAATTCAAAAGTCTCTGAATACGTTAATTTCAAATAGGTGGTATATTTAAATTGTTGAATAATTCAGTATTATCGCTTTTTTTGAAAAAAAAAAAAAACATGCAATGAGTGTAATATACTAGCAGTAATATGCCTATGTAGGCAATAAAATTCTGATATTGACGTCAGCGCTGCAATTGTTAGTATCGATTGGCCCTCAATGCCACAGCAGGGCCGTGATTAGAACAATCTGTCGCCGGTCCGTTGTTTAGACATTGGAATATTAAAATCAATTGATTTGCATAATATTTTCCTGCTCAACATGTATACGATCACTTCTCTAGATTGTACACCTTGACCGGAGCGTCAAGTGGTCATTAATATATTAAAAAACATGATAAAGTTGTTAGACTTATTGTCTGGTACACCAGGATAATTGAAAACCCGAATCAATTACAAATTTACAAATCGTTAAATAATAAATAAATAATAATAAATAAATAAATATTGCGGACATCTAAACACACAACGCCATCTAGTCCCAAGATAAGCAGAGCTTGTGTTATGGGGTATTAGATAACTGATACAAATACATATATACTTTTTTTATTTTTGTAAATACATACATATTATAGATAGAACACACCCAAACTCCGAAACAAATATTTGTAGATCATACAAACATTTGGTCCGACCCGGGAATCGAACCCGAGACCTTATGATCAGCAGTCGCTCACGCCAACCGCGAGACCAACGAGGCAGTCAATCGTTATAATCTTTCTATGTGAGTGCTCCAATTCAGAAGAATCAAATGAGCTCTTGAATTTAAATCATAGTAGCCTTTGCCAAGAACTTAGAGGTACACATATATACAATCCTTCGGACAGTCAGGAAAAAAGTATTACAGGAGTGTATAAGTGCACTATTTGGCTCCAACTGCGCTCTGCTACCTTCTAAAGTTTCCAGATTTACAGAATTGGCCTCGTGTCACTATCGTTATCTAAATGCGGGCGGATAATAAGATATAGTCGTGCATAATACTTTATTCCAACCATGTTTTTATAATCATTACGTAACCGGTAAATTTCCCTGCACATTGCGGGGCATGTGTTCATTCAATCAAATTCATTAGATTCAAATAGTACTATATCCTCTGAGCCCATTTTCTCGTGATCACTCGATTGTAACAAATGCTCATTTCAAGTTAGCGCTTGACAACAAATGAATGCACATTGCTGAGACTGACAAGGACACAATAGTAATAATTATAAAGCGTGAATTATAAGAGACCGCGATTTAATCTAGAACATTGATAGTGATTATTATCATATTTATAATGTCTGAAAGCTTTACATTGCCAAATACAGCTTGGCAGTTTTAGGCGGTAAGGTCACGACCTATAACACGGCACAGGTGCGGCAGTAGTGCGGCAAAAGCTTCACTATAATTAATTCGATTACACTCGACACAAGACGGCTTGACTTTCCAACAAAGATACCATTAAAAATTAATTGACGCCAGAAAAACGAGAGTTTACCGCCCGTTACAAAACAGAAAACGCGCTATTAAATAAAGAAAAAGTGCCTTTTTATTAAACGCAACCTGAGTCCCGAGGATTTTGTAACTGTATTATTCTGAGAGAAAACTTCCTTTGTCGAATGTTCCTTAACAAAAATCGGGCAACTGTGAGTATAAAGGTTTTATGTTAGGAGGGTACTAAGCCCACTTTATTGGCATACCCGAACGAAATTAATATCAAATTGTCAGTATAAGCCAGATAGCCCTTATTGATAGGCCATCTGAGCCTAGATTAGGAGCTACCAAAGGGTGGATTAAATAATCTATCTCATACTTTTAACACTTGCTTTCAAACGGGTGTCTTTCCCACGTCGTTCAAGAAAGCGATAATTCACCCTATCTTCAAAAGTGGACCTGGTAACCAAACAACTAACTACCGTCCTATAGCAGTTTTGAGCGCCTTATCTAAGATACTGGAGCGATTAATTAGCAGACGGTTAACAGGGTATCTGGAACACTTCAGGATACTGTCCAAGCAGCAATATGGTTTTCAGAAGCAGAAATCCACAAGTGACGCTATAGGTGACTTAGTTACTTGTATTCTACAAAACTTAAACTCCCGTAAGAAAGTTGTCACTATTTTTCTAGATCTTGCAAAGGCCTTCGACACTATCCCTATTTCTGCTCTCCTACTTAAACTAGAGCAGATTGGGGTCAGAGGCCTTCCTCTCGAGCTGTTTAGAGGCTATCTCTCTGGACGCACACAAATAGTTTCCATCGACAATCACACTAGCGATGAACATACCATATACTGCGGCGTCCCTCAAGGTAGTATCTTGGGCCCTACGTTGTTTCTTATATTCATTAACGACCTCTGCAATATCAGTTTACCTAATGGGAAAGTTGTCTCCTTCGCAGATGATACTGCGCTCACATTCTTCTCAGATTCATGGTCCGAACTTCAGACTGTTGCACAAAATGGATTTAATTCTGTCTTGAAGTGGCTACTTTCACATACCCTAACCCTAAACACATCAAAAACTAAATTTATTACTTTTTCGCTAAACACAGTGTCGCAACCAAAAACGCCCATCTCTATAATAGCTCATTATTGTTCTCCACTTCTTCAAACTCGATGCCAATGCCCGAATATTGCCTCAGTTAGCGAAATTAAATACCTTGGTATAGTTTTAGACCGCTGTTTAAACTTTAGACACCATATCAATATTCTGACAGGTCGTGTTAGAAAATTGATTTACGTTTTTAAAACACTGCGATACGTTGCCAATCATTTTATAATACGAAACGTATACAACGCGCTTTGTCGATCTATTATCAACTATGGTATCTCCTGCTGGGGCGGCGCAGCGAAAACTATTCTGATGCCTCTAGAGATAGCTCACAGAGCGATACTAAAAGTGGCTACATTTCGCCCGATCTTATTCCCTACAAATGAGTTATACAAATCATGGAATGTACTCAATGTAAGACAACTTTATATACTGCAGATAGTTATGATACAACACCGACATACGCCATACAGAGAAATCACGACACGCAGAAAGGATAAAATTTGTGTCATCCCACACACATATACTTCATTTTTTAACAGGTTTTCTATGCATCTTGGTCCATCCTTGTACAACAAAATCAATGCAACGTGTAATATCTATGGCTTGACTTGCTTTGCTTGTAAAAAGACTGTGGTGAAATACTTGTCAACGTTAAGTTATGAAGAAACTGAATTCCTTTTAATTAAATAAAAGCAAGCACGCACACACACACACACACACACACACACACACACACACACACACACACACACACACACACACACACACACACACACACACACACACACACACACACGCACGCGGGCACACACACACATATACATAGTACACACATACATGTATCTTATCTAATAACAACCACCGACATACCAACAGGGGGTCGGCACTGTAACTCCTTATCACAGGTTGCTTAGTAGCCTATCTAGGAGTGCAGTTCTCAACCTAAGATTCTCAACCTAAGTATTATAATGAATGTGTTTCTACCAACTAATTTCTACATAATATGACATGTATAATGCAAACATAAGCAATAAATAAATTATTATTATTATTAAATACCTTTTGTTAAATAAAATTAAGAAGGCCGATATTCTTAACGATGTTGACTTTTTTCAGAAAATAACGTTGTTCAATAAGACTGGCTAAAATAAAAAAAAACATAGTTCATTTCCTTTTTGTAATGTCATTTGCCGAAATTTGAATTGGATACTAGTCTTAAATGAAGAAATAAAATAATTGTTTTTTTCTTTTTAACAAAATATGTACCTAAGAGGGTAATGAATACACTTAATTTTAATTAGAAAATTCATAATGAGTTTACAAACCTTGCTCGAGCTATTTGCCTCTATTCCGAAATCCATCCGTATATGCAACAAGGGAAGAGTTTCCTTTGAGTACATTAAAATACTTCGATTTTCTCATCTGATCCCTAAAGTTGAACGTAATAGACTTAACCCCTATTACTTACATGTAACTAAAATTAAACCTCTTGGGGGAAAGTATGCATGTAATAAGTTGAAGAAAATTTATGTATATAAATATGAATCCCTATTTGCCTTGGTCACAACATGACGCGTGAACGGCTGAACCGATTTTGCTAATTCTTTTTTTGTTATATATAGCCCATTTAGCGAGGAAGGATTTAGGCTATGTAACATCACTCTAGGACTAATGGGAGCCGGGTATAGACCGAAAATGTTGGGAAAATGGAAAAGAAATATTTCTTATGGAGTGACGCAAACGAAGTTGAGCGGGTCAGCTAGTGTAAAATAATGTTATAGTGCATGTTGTATAATTTATATGATATATGACATAGTTAGGCATATAATTTAAGGCACATTAGTAATAATCCACCGTACTCTTCCACTGCTTGACGTCAACAGTAATATTTCAATCAATAATAACGTTTTTCTCTCCAGAATATTTGCAAGAGCATGATTCAAAGCAATTTCGATTCAAAAATCGTTTTATAAAACTAAAATAACCATGGGTTATGAACATTTCATTGTTTCATGCTATCTGAAGTTATTTCCTAAGAAAATTTTCTATGTTTTCAAAAGAATATTGGATATTTAAATAGTATTATCTTTCTATTTAATATTTCTGACATAGTTTTATCAATAACGTTTGTTTCTATAGTTATTTTAGGACTATTAACTTCTACGAGTATTTTAGATACCTTATTCGAATTATATAAACGGTCACATATTAATTTTAGGATCAAAAAGACTCGTGTTGCTTCATTACTTTAGCATTCGTTTTTACTACAAAAAAATTTGTTTTCTTATTCCAAGATTGATAATAGATAAAAACTAAGCAATTTAATACATACAAATTCAATTACAAATGTTTTTTTTATTATTTCGGATAATCATAATGAACAAGAGTAGAAACAAAGTAAAAATAGAAAAAGAAAAATCTGATTTTATATACCAATATGTACACAACATTTGTTCATTTTTTTGTAGACGTAGTTTTGCTGAAGTTGGAAGCAAATAAGTTTGTCATGATTCATAATATTGATAAATAACAACAAATAGAGAAACATAGAGGCTTGTCTGTTGTCGCTCGTGTCTTACAGCGCCTAGCTGTGCGACAGGTGAACAGTGCCATGCTCCATTTGAAATGAGGTCAAATGAGACGCGCCATCAGACGCCGGCGGTGCGATGCTGCTCAATTGAAACATATTGAATGTAGGTGGCATACTAGTTTTTTTAAAGTGTACTGTTCCCGTAACTACTAATTCATTACACCTACAACTCGACCTTAAGTCACAAAATAGTTAATATTTGACAAAAAAAAGTTCTTCTGTGAGTATTGTTGAGAATTCTCTTAAAAATAAAAGCAAACGTACAAAACAAAGCATAAACAACTTAAAACTTGTTACTTCCAGTAGATACTCACGTGTTTATCTCTTTGGGGCAGATTCAAACTTCTGATTTGAGCACAGGACAGCTCCAAGGTGGACAAAGGTGTTTTCCGTGTTGACTCGTTGATTTCATACAATTCTTGTCTAGTTAAAAGTTGATTCTTGTGTAGTTTCGTAGGGATCATTATTATATTTAATCATCATCACTAGTATTTCCTTCTTCGTCGTCTTCTTTATTTATGGTAGCTATAGCATTAATCAGCGAATATAAATGCATGTCAATAACTGTAAAATATAAAATCGTTGTATTATCTGCCTTTAAATTCAAACAAAACATTAAAAGCAAACTATTAACACTGGCACTTATATTGAATACTGTGCCAAAATTACAAAATTAATACCGCACCAAGCAGCTAATGTTGGTACCGTATAATAATTTATTTTTAATGTTGGCTATATTCAGTATTCATACACCGCCATTGCGACTGACATTAGCACAAATTCTTCAGGTGTGGTTTACAATTCATATATATGCACATATCACACTGATTCATATTATTGATTTGGCGGACCTGCTCATCGAAAACTGACACTAGACTTCGATCATCAGATTCCGCATTTGTATATTTTATTACGTTTTAAATTGGGATTTCATGTTTCACATTACTTTGCAATGTGATATTTTATTGACAACAAAATTCCACACATGAAAACTCATTTTAATGTAATCTCACGTACCGAGTATTGTGTTTCCGTAATTATATTTGTATTTTATCAGTCCAATCTTGTATCAAATTTATAAACCTTTTATCCCGGTAATTTTTTTACTCGGGATAAATTAACCTATAATGGAATATAGATAACATTTTGGGTTCCACGTAATCCTAGTTGGTTATTGCGTAATCTTCAAAGGAATTTGGTCCTGCATTGATTTATTAATACATCCCGGTTTAAATTTGGCTCCGCAACCTTTATAAGAAGCTTATAGAAATTCAATAATGATTTACCTAATGAAATGAATCGAGTAATTTCTAAACGTTAATCGAAATGTATTGTATCGAGTTTTAATTTTTATTTCATTGATGATTGACTAGTTTTGCCTTTATTGAGAGATAAATTAGCTTCCTTTTAGCGTTAGACATTAGGCGTTACCTTCAGTGTCTAATATCTTACGTTACCCGTCGTGGTTGCATTACCTTTGCATCATCAACAACAGTGAGGAACACTGCGGGGCGCAACTAGTCTAAAAGTGAAGTTATTTCTTATATCATCAGCTATCTGCTAGTGAAAGTCTTATCAAAATCTATCGATCCAGAGATTAGCCGAAACAAACAGACAGACATAATTTTAAAAAAAAGCAGTTTAGATGTAAGTAAAATAGAAATACTTAACATGCATTTAGTGAAACACTGTTAATTTTTTACAAACAGACACTTTAATTTCATTTATTTATATAGATATAAATACTTCTCATAAATCTTTCATTTACATATATACGTAAATATACGTTGGCAGTCCAATATTTGTAATATGATTCTTTATATAAACGTACATAATTCCAAGATAATAAGCTCTAACTTTACCAAAATTTATTTCGTATTAAATTACAATATTCGTGCAATTCCTAATGTTCTGTAATTATTCCCTTATTTAATGGACTTTTATTTTTATATGAAACACAATACTCGGTCTTCGTTTTACCATGACTCGTGCTTATTAATGGTGTACTCTGCAGCCGTGGAGCCGACATACCACTTCAAAGTGTTGGTGCCGTCCATGGTAGCCGGCGCCATCATCGGCAAGGGTGGCGAGACCATCGCTCAACTGCAGAAGGACACTGGCGCCAGGGTCAAGATGTCCAAGTCGCATGACTTCTATCCTGGTAAGTGGAAAATATACGTTCAAAATATAGTTTTAATGTATAAGCGAAGTAGTTATAACCGGCGTAGGAATAGCGATAGTCCTCGTGAAATCAAACCTTAAAAAATGGTTTGAAGATACCAAATTGTGACGTCATATATACAGAGAAAGCATTTTAAATTGATAGCCACCGTATTGATTAGCTCGACATACGGTGCGAAAACCATTCACTGTAATGGCGGAACCGCCATTACTGTACGCTATATGATGAATTGCAGAACGGCATAAATCAAACGAGCGATCCAGATGTACATTTTAGAAACGTTACAGTTGACATCATCATCAAAAACCTTTAATAGACTTCTCCTTTGAAAGGAGGGGCTGGTATAGGATTTTTTAAAGGTTTCCTTCTTCTTGCAGTACTGTTTTCCTGCGTAGTTTGTCCCCTAGTTTTACGAAACCTACCCGAGATAAAAAGAATTAATGACATTCCGTATCATAAATTACTCACCACATGTATAACCTAACATAATCATAAATGTTACTAAAAGTAAGCTAAGCCCCTTTCCCTGATACAAACGTATTTCTAATCAATAATAGTTATGTAACCTTTATCCGAATCTTAGCTTCGATCCTTAGTCTCCTGGTACGACATTAGTCTTACTAAAGACGTTTACTCAGACTCAAGTAACGGATGATATAAATCTCAGAGTGGGTAGCGCTTACATCATGTGAAATTTCTGTTCTAACTATCTAGGCGTGTCAAGGATATTATCAGGTTTGCACAACCACTGTTTTTTGTTTGGATCGAGTAGGTATTGTATGTAAAAAACGTACAACAATCTATGGTTCTAAATAAACAATTCGTAGTTACAGGTCAAGGGAATTTTGATTCTATAGATAAATTGGGTTCGATGAGGTCAAATTAATCAAAAAATATGTTAATAATTCCTTCATAGCAACTCCTATACTATACAGTTAACATACACATGACAACTGCGACTGAAATCCACTCTTGCAGTATCTCTTGCTTACTCATCTCTGATGTCCAACATGGAAGGCTTATCGGTTAAAATTAAAATATAGCGCAGTTTCCCGGCTTTCTAACTCCCTGTTACACATTTCTCTTGCTTTTCTTTTAGACTCCGCGTTGCGTTTCTCCGTCTTGCCTTATCGAACTTTTTTTTTACGCTTGGAAACCCCCTTGGGCCGTCCCCCGTTTGCGGCGGGGCGGTGTGTCGGAATCGAACCGACTAAAACCACACGGTGTGCCACTCTGCGCCTGAGACGGGGTGGATCCGGGTACTTTGCCGTATCGACCTATAATAACTCACTTGTCGGTAGAGCCTATTCACGCCCACAGATTGCAAGAATAGTAGAGATATCCACATATGTTTATTTTGAAAATTATGTGGATATCTGCGGTTGAGTAGGTAAATTAGTTGTACCCTCGCTGTATTAGCTGTAAAACATTCAGTGAAATTACTGTAGTATAATAATTTTAACGTCTACTTGATATTAGTTCAAAGAACAATTAATCTAAGCTTGGATACAAGTTATTTGTTTTCAACACTTAATGTTTATTGACGAATAGTTTTTAACCCCGATGTATTGTTAAAAACTAATTTAAGCAAGCAATCGTGACATGCATGTATAATAATGTGATTTCTATGGTAATATTGAAATAAATATGTCGTGGTTGTGTCATTAATAACTTAATTAAATTACTGTCCTCTATCGCTATTAAAACATTCTTTAGACATGTAATTTCATCATTTCACGTCTTTTGACTTAGTCCACGTTCAGATTACAACTAACGTTCTAGGAGTACACGTGCTAACGCGCGTTAGCAAAACACGCGTTGAGCGCTCGTCATATGGACATGGCCTTAAACTCGTATTAATCCGTTCTTTCGTAGTTGTTCAAGCTATGAAGTTCTTCTTTTTTCACTGGACTTTGCTTGCTTTTAAGTTATTTCTCTAAACCACATTAACAGAAAGAACTTTCTTCTGTAAAAGATACTTAATATATCTTCTTTTGTGCTTCAGATTTTAAATGCTAACTTCTAAAATATAAATGCGAAAGTTTGTGAGAATGTTTCAAGGTTTGTTACTTTTTCACTCAAAAACTACTGAACGGATTTGGATGAAACTCTACAGTAATATAGCTTATATACCAGAACTAGCTAAACCCCGCGTTGTTACCCGCGGTTATTGTTGTACCGTGAGTAACGCCGCGAGACAAAGTTAGTCTAAAAAAAGTAGCCTACGTTTTTGGTGTATGTATCGTGTATACATACATATGCATTTAGTAAAAAGGCGTTATTTTAATATTACAAACAGACACTCCAATTTTATTTATTTGTATAGATAACACATAGGCAACTATTTGCCGCGATAATCGGCATACACGCGGGCAATTAGCTAGTAGTTAATATGTGACAAATAAACGTAACACTAGAATGGACTAGTCTTGTCGCTTTCTACTGCGTTGAGTGTTGCGGGTTCGATCCCCCCACATGGGACAATACTATGTGATCCACAAATTGTTGTTCTAAGACCAGACTGACAAACTGGCACTAGAGTGGGACTTTGGGAGAGCCACGCTTCGGCGTCAATAGGTCGGCGCTACCAGAGTGATACCACGATCTCATAGAAAACCGGTCTGAAATAGCGCTTGCGCTGTGGAAATCTTACTATCAGATGATACGTCTGCACGTTTGCCCCTTATACCATAAAAAAAAGAAAAAGGAATTCCTAGGTGTTCTGTGTCCGTATCATGCATTTTGATAAAGTACCTCGCGAGACAAGATATATATAATACATATTTCACAAGACAAAATATATTCCCAGTGCCAGAAATGTCTTTAAAAAATCATTGTATTAGTTATAAACTAACATTTATTAAGTTAACTAGTTGTTGCCCGCGTCTCCGCCCGCGTATATGTCGGTTATCGCGGCAAATAGTAGCCTATGTGTTATTCTGATGTATAAGCTATATTACTGTAGAGTTTCATCCAAATTCGTTCAGTAGTTGTTGCGTGAAAGAGTAATAAACATCCATCCAAACATCCATCCATCCTTACAAACTTTCGCATTTATAATATTAAGTAGGATAGTCATAGTTTATACTCTCGATTGTCGGCACTTGATGGAACTTGTTGTAATACATTCTAGAATAAAACTCACTTGTACTTATTCCACTATTTTATTTTATTTTACACCTGACCGGTTTCGCCTTATGGCATTCTCAAAATTCTCTATAACCTTTGAGAATGCCATAAGGCGAAACCGGTCAGGTGTAAAATAAAATAAAATAGTGGAATAAGTACAAGTGAGTTTTATTCTAGAATGTATAGTCATAGTTATAAATATGGCTGAAATATTTCTTAAATTGGTATAGGCTGATATCAATAAATAGTCTCTTACAAAAACCTGATGCGTGCTGATTTCCAAATGGTTAAACAATATTGTTACATTTTGGGGAGTGCGGGCTTATCATCTCGGTTATCTCACCCGGATTCTGCACAAATGTTATCTGTAGTATTTTTGGCATTTTACTATATTCGTATCAGCTGAATTATTTTTAATATCATTTTAAAACTGATTCCGGTTAGGTAAATACATTTTTTGTGTAATTGCGTAGTAAACTAATAAAGAAATAGTCTTTATGCAGTTCATATGTTTTTTTACGTCTATCCGATTAAGTCCGTGACCATGGAAATCAGCTTAATGATTGCTAACATAAAATGATAATGAATCTTACTTAATATAGTAGGTAAAACAAAAGTTGTTTGTTTAAATGCGATAATCTGCATTTTCAAGTAGTTTTCGAAAAATAAAAAACATAAATATGTGCTACGAATTATGACTGATTTTGTTCCCCACAGTCACTCTTTAATCACCACCTGAAAAACAGAACATCCTCAGGCTGATGACTATAAATCTATTGTTTTCTTTTAATACTCATATTTCTACAAACAAAAGAAACCGCAAGTGAGTCGGTATATTACAGTAGTGTTGCATAACGTGCGTTACAATACAATGTGGGTCACAGTGTCAGGTTCGATTACCGTTCGTGTACCGAGCCGCATAGCTAAGCGGCAGTTACACCAGTCTGTTGTATACGTAAATGATTATACCCGCGGTTATTGTTGTACCGCGAGTAAAGGCGCGGGACAAAGTTAGTCTAAAAAAAATGGCTTAAGTTACTCCCTGGATCATCAGCTACCTGCCAGTGAAAGTCCCGTCAAAATCGGTCCAGCCATTCCAGAGATTACCCGGAACAAACAGACAGACAGACCGACAGACAGACAGACAAAAATTTTTTCAACTGCCTTTTTGGTATATGTACCGTGTATACATACATATGCATTCAGTAAAAAGCGGTTATTTTAATATTACAAACAGACACTCCAATTTCATGTATTTGTATAGATTTAAATAACTTTTTCACTTTTAAGGTAGCTAACGTGAATACGAATGCTTGATCACTATTGTAGTGTTTAGAGAGTGTTTCGTCGGTTTGAAGTAATTCTTTTGTGGCTTTAATTCAGTGAGTGAGAGGAACAAAGTTCCAAGTCTCTCCCCTCCAAATGAAGGGGGGAGGGTTTATATTGCATGCAGATATCCATGGGTGGCATTTACTATTAGGTGACCTGTCTGTCCTTTGACTACTACACACATAATACAGATTTTGTTGCAAAAGTAAATAAAACCATAACCTCTCTATTTAATATATTATATCTATTTCGACCATATATGCTCGTCTGAAGAAATAAAATATGCAATTATACTATTACTAGCTGACCTACTCAATTTCGTCTGTCTCAAAAGAAAATACATGATAAAAACTATCTTAGATAGACGTGACACGAGAATTATTATAATGAGTGTCATTTAGATTACACAATTTTTTTTTCAACTTTAAACTGCACCAATTTTCCTGTAACTAGAACGTCTAGAACTACAAGTTATGGTCCTACATTCATTACTAATGTCGTACACATTAACAAAACTTCACACGAAAGCTCATAGTGTATAAAGATCATGTAATTTGAAAAGGGTCCACGGATAAATCCCAGGATGCTTGTGAGAGGATACTACAATAGCAATAACGATTTTATGGCCAACTTCATGTACGTCTTTATCGCAGGGTGAAACATTCAAAGAGGTGTAACTCTACAGGGACCTGAGCCAGCTTTATGTGTAGAAGCTAGAATAGTTGATTATTATTGGAAGGCGACTGGGAACGTAAGACCTTGGGCTGTACAGTGACACAACTTCGGTTTAGAGTGCTCATAAACAACTGACGATGTCTAAGATGCCTGAAGGGAATACTGAAATTGTACTTTGTGCTTACCGTACTACGTAATCTACGTATGTATTATCAGAGTATAACAAAACCCACGCCTTCCCCGGAATAAATTAACCATTTTTCAGGCAAGTTGGCTTCTATGGGAGGGATGACACCAACTTCTTGCAGAAAACAGATGATATCATTTCTCTTGTGGCTTTTAAACTATTGAAGTTCCTGGAAGCCCATTTCCTGGCATGTTCCATGTTGACCAAGGTTGACTTGCTTACTAGATCCAATATTCGTTCTTCGCACTTTTATATGCCAGCTTTTCAACTTCAGTCACTAATCTTCGAAATAACACAAAACTTACTCCATAATAGAGTGTTCTTTGTATTGCCCATCTAAACCTCGGCTCTCTAATCTCTAAATCTTGCGTAGTATGATTAATATTGTATGCTATGAGGCTATTTCTTGTACTACGTATATACAAGAATATATAGGTGAAGTATGAAGTCACGTTTAATCACATACGATTCGTTGGATATTTCCTGAAGTATTTGCTTCCATGATTTTGGAAATTTGCCCATATGCTTCCAGTAACTGTGACATCAAATTACAGTAGATGGTTTATCAAAAATAAGACAAGGTAGACGTTTGCAGATTACTGAGATTAAATCATTAGTTTCGTTGTAGTATTTTTAAAGAAAAAGTTGTCATGAATCAAAAAGAATATTGTCATACAGTCCCACCGAAATCATTTTCTAACTAAGCATGTTTCCGATAACAAGCATTTAAGGAGCTTATTTTCTTATTAAAGCTCGTGTATTATGGTAAAATATTTATATATCAACATCCTCATAGTTGTAGTCCTACGGCAAACATTGTCGGTAGACTGACGACGTAAACTTCCAAAAACTTAGAAAGTCGAGCGTTTGTAATAAAAGCGTAATAAGATCGTATCTTAACAATAACATGATAACACTTTTCTTTATAAACTTTATAAACATATGTATATTTTCATTTTATTCGTGTCGTAAACTTGGATCTATGATCCTTGGATATAAGACTTGACAATTCATATTTTTAGGTCAATTATTCTCCATGGGCGATCTTTATTTTCTTCGTCGCTATACTTGTAACAGCTGCATATGGACTGACTTTTGGAGAGAAAAAAATCGTCCTCCTTGGAAAGCCTTCTCTATTGTGCCTTATTGGATTCTCAAACTTCATTCGTACTTTCTTAGGTCCTTTGGAGATCAGATGAATTGTAACCAGGTCCAGGCCGGTCTACTAATAAAGTGTTTTTCACGAAATTTCACCATACCTGGGATAGTCGTTAACAGTATCTGACTTCTCTTAGTGTCCTTGGAGTCTTAATTTCCCGTTAAAAACCTCAACTGCATACTTCCACTTTTAACGAGGTTCTTTTAATGAGATTCAGTCCTTAATGAATAACATACTGAATAGCACGGTGTACAAGTGGTATTAATTAAATTGTTCATTAAAACTCACGCGCTAAATTGTGCGCCATTTTGTTAAAAAATTAGGTTAACTAATATTGCAGACGGAAATAGCACCAATTAACTGAAATGTGCGTTTATTAAAAAAGTTGTCAACGTGTATATAGGTGATGTTAGATTAGTTCACTAAAAGCTATTCTGATTCTCATCATTAATCACGACCTTTGGCATGGTTCTATTTATTGCTCGGTTGCCCGATGCGTAACTACCAACCCCCTTGAAAATTTAATGTATTGCCTGCAACTTCTGGGGATTCCTGCAACCCTGAAAATTTAAAAGGTCTGCATACTGATTTTTCTTATTTTCTTAGTTGATAGATATTTGAATATTCGTTTTCTTTCAAAGCTTGTTTGTTATTTGTCGATGACGTGTGCTAATGCTGGTAAAGTATTTTTTAACCGACTTCAAAAAAAGAGGAGGACTATTCGACCGTATGTTTTTGTGTTCGCGGATAACTTCGTCGTTTATGAATCGATTTTAATAATTACTTTGCTAATGGAAAGGAGATATTCCAACGCTGGTACCATAATAAAGGCACTAAGGTCTGATAATAGCATCCAAGAGAAATCGATCGATTTGGTTGTTCTTGAAGTCGATTTTTAATTTCGTTAAATTTTTACTTGTTTAATGATGTAAGAATTTCTATATTGTAAACAACAAACTCTAAAAATAAATCCAGTAATACGTTGTCATTTTTTTGATTGAATATAGATAATTCCTATGCATATAAAATAGTGAATATGTAATTCGACGAAATGTTCTTGTGTTTCGTTTTTGCCTAGTTATTCGCTTTTAGTTTTATTCTATATTCTATAAATAACTATGTAGTAGTAACAACCTACGAATGGTCAGGCAATTGCATACTTGCATACATAAACGATTCGTTTCAAATCTAGCTCGGACTAAAATAGTTTTATATTTAGCGTACGTAAACGGTGTCAATGTCACAATAATATATTATGATGTTGTAAATTAACACCTTCCTATTGCCGCTTTTGTAAATTATATTATTATTATTTTTTATGGATAGGGAGCAAACGAGCTGAAGTATCGCCTGATGGTAAGCGATTATCGCCGTCCATGTACACAGGCAACACAAGAGACGTTACAAGTGCCTTGCCGGCCTTTGGGGGAGGGGGGGATTACTGTGAGGCCGCAGTATCACTTTGTTTTTTCGTTGTGTTGTTTTTTGTGTACTATTGATGCAAAGTATTATCTGTTCTTTGGCCTTGTTTCACTTTAAAACCTTTTTGTATTAACGAAATGCCGAAGAAAGACATGGGTAGCGAGACGGTGAGTGATTACTAATATAAATGTCAAACCTCTCAGTAGATTGATGCTTGAGCACGATTTTTAAGACATTATTAGTTTAAAAGATAACTGTTTTGGAGCCCGTTCATCTATGGATCGAGTTTAATGAAATTATAACATGGCTTTACAGAAAACCAATTTTTCAGAGTGGCTGAAGTCTTCAAAGACTCCTCAGTCCCCCTTTCAAGTTCTCCCGACGGAGAATGCTCTTTATAGACAAGCAGCGCACACATCTCTTTGTGACTCTACGGGATAATTACTTCATATCAGCAAGGCTGTATTTCTAATAATATTGAAAACTATAAAATCTAATATCCATACTAATAATATAAACTAGTTGTTGCCCGCGGCACCCGCCCGAGTGTATGTCGGTTATCCCGGCAAATAGTAACCTGTAATACTCTGATGTATAAGCTATAATACTATAAAGTTTCATCCAAATTCGTTCAGTAGTTTTTGCGTGAAGTAGTAACAAACATACACACTCATAAACTTTCGCCTTTATATATTAGTGTGATGTGATGTGCTAGTAGGATTCGAAAGTAACTCTGTCTGTCTATTTGTCACGTTTTCACAAATAAACTGTTACACCGATTTTAATTAAATTTGTCATGGAGATACTTTGATTCTTGAGGAAGGACATAGGCTATATTTTACCACAATAACCGTGATAAACGCGGGCGGAATCACGGGTAAAAGATAGTGTATTAAACATTCGAAAGACGTGCTAGCGAAACAATTTAGAAAATATCATAATCTATTTTGTGTATAGTGTTTTTGTGAAATAAATCACGACATTATGCTAATACACCGTGAAACGTGTTTCATCTCTGACGAAATTACTATTTTTATGTGCTAAAATAATACACGTTTTCAACTCGTCTTCGTCAGCCTTCAAATATTGACACGCCTTTTTGTCACTCACCACACATCATTAACTGTAAAATAAATTTTATAATTATTAGTCTGTTGCCTTGACCTACGTACCAGTGCGTAGGATCAGCCTAAATACGGGTTATAAAAAAAATCTACATTAAGCCGCGTCCATATAAAAACTTCACGCAATATGAAGCATTAATTCGTTTCGCTGGAACATATAATGTATACTAATTAACAGTCTCTAAATAAACTACATCATATATGTATATCTATTGTGCGGTTACTTATGGTTAGGCTGGTTCCCGGCAACTGTCAGTTACTGCTTACTCCATCGGTGTAAGCAATATCTTTTATCATCTTACTAACTTTTCCTTTCATATCGTACTCCCAAATTTCCCATCAAATTCCTAAAGTACCAAGGCTTTTTATACACCTCTGCTTATTCCCTAGGGATAAAGACGTATTCGAATGTAAAAAAAAAACTATTATAGAGACACATACTTCCTTCTTCCATAAAAGTGTTTTAAAGTCTCTTGCGTACAGGTTTCAAAGGTCTATTTCGTTCGTAAAAAAAGGTACGACACGATTTAGCTTGTAAAATTCCTATATAAATTTTATATACTCGTAAGTGTAGTAAGAAAATGTGTGTACATATACATTTCAGCATCATTCCTCCTCTAGATCTTTCGTGCCAAATATCTAAGAAAGTTCTAATAATATAAAGAAATTTCAATATTACAGTCCATCCTTTGAAAGCACATATTCAATAGTATTAAAATCTTTAGTGGTCGTCATAAGAAGTGACTACTTTTTAACTTGTCAGGGTTATATTACTTTTGAAAGAGATGTTTAAGTAAAAACCATTAACAAGCTTTAGTAAGCCGTTTATTCTAACTCGGAAGAAATATATTACTTTGTAAATTGATTATCTTCGCTATAGGTATTTGAAATTCTAGGCAAATATACGTGTCTCTGAATTTTTTAACACAACACACTGACGGCTAGTTCCCTTCAGAACTGTTGGTGTAAAACTAATACCTACTTGTAATTAATCATCTAAATCAGGCAAAAATATCCGCTTCTCATATCCTGACTTGATTGTATACACCAGATTGGACTATGGTCTGTTGGACTCGCCAAAAAACCAACTAAATGCCTATGCACCATCATGTATTTGGTTGATTATTTCAAAATTCAATAAACATACATAGTTTCATTACCGATAGGACAGTAAAATGAATGTTCAAACTCCTAAGTTTTGTTTATTTACTCAGATAAACAAAACTTGGGAATACAAGTAAATCTAATGAAAGCATGAATAATGAAACATAATGACTTGAATGTGGTAACAGATTTTAATGCGTGTTGTGGAGAACCTTGCTTCAGTTGCATCATCCACCGTCAAATTATTACCTATCTGTAATGGTGCAGAAATTATCATGTTTTTGTTATGTTGTTTCGTTTCGGTATTGTTTATTTAAGATATTTAAGACTTAAGTTATATATGTTAAAGCTAAAATGTCGTAATATTATCATATATTTGAAGGATATAATTGAAGGAGCTTTGCTTTTCGCAATAAGGGTTAAAACAGCATTGATTACGTGCAGTATTAGCTGTATATTTTGTTAACATGTTGTGCAGCGTTTAACGTAAATTTAAATCTCTCTAGTTGATGATTTTATCAATAACTAGCTGACCGGTCAAACGCCAGTTTGCCATAAAAAATATTTAAGGATGGGTCACCCTTACCATTTAGGGGGATGAAAAATAAATGTTGTCCGATTCTCAAACATACCCAATATGCACACAAAATTTCATAAGAATCGGTCAAGCCGTTTTGAAGGAGTTTAACTACAAACACCGCCACACGAGATTTTTATATATTAGATCTTTTGCTAATATAAATGATTTTTTTAAGTATGTTTGTAAAAGTCATACAGATTTGAACACAATCCGACACAAAGATAGATTATATTCTGGAATAACACAAGCAGTTTTTACCCAAATTAGAAGCGAGTAAAGCCGCATATAAAAGCTAAATGTAAAATAATTCAGTTCGGTTTTTCGCTTTAGTCGTTAAAGAAATTCCTTGAATAAATTGCGGGTACCCTTTTATTCATAAAGTGTACCTCGTTAAATTCTTTGCAGATTACACAGAAGCACACGAGTCTGTAAATATTTTCATAAAACATTTCATATGAGCTTTTAGCAAGTTAGTGAAAATAAGATTAAAATGTATATCGTTTAAGCCGGCGTGGGTTTCAGTACAATGCATGTACTGTACCTTTGCTGTTTCTGACGTCTACCTATCTCAGAGGAACTCGTTTGTTGTTTTGGGGAAACGGGAGATATGAGTGTTGCGTAAAATATGCTAAATACAAAAAGGAATGTATTTATTTCGGGAATTGTCTGCTCCTGTCAGACTTAAATATACAATTAGAAGTACTGAAGTATGATAAATGATACGTAATTATATAATATAGACCTTATTTTTACCAATATTATAACGAAAGTAACTCGCCTGTCGATTTCATACAGTTTACGGGTAAACCGCTGAAACGATTTTAATAAAGTTTGACGATTTTCGGAGGAAAGGATTCAGGTTATATATAATACTAGCTGAACCCCGCGGTTAATGTTGTGCCGCGAGTAACTCCGCGGGACAAAGTTAGTCTAAAAAAAGTAGCCTAAGTTACTCCCTGGATCATCAGCTACCTGCCAGTGAAAGTCCCGTCAAAATCCGTCCAGCCGTTCCAGAGATTACCCGGAACAAACAGACAGACAGACAGACAAAAATTTTTTAACTACAGTTTTGGTATATGTACCGTGTATACATACATATGCAGTTAGTAAAAAGCGGTCATTTTAATATTACAAACAGACACTCCAATTTTATTTATTTGTATAGATTGGGATTAATAAAGGCTAGAAAGATGTTTTACTACTGAGAGGAACGGAACCGTAAGGCAAAGTATCTTGACTTTGAAATTGAGAATTTAACGACGTACATTTGTATTAAAAACCAAAGTAAGAGGGTCAGCGATAGTTGAATTATAATACATAGTTATACTTCGTATGTATAATTTAAAGGTTATCTATTGTTCTCACTTTCTGTACATACGATCTGACCGACATCACAGCTCAATTGCTACTGCAAATTGACCTTGAAACTTGTAATAATGACGCTACACGATTACTTGTGTTACAACCGGTAACTATGTAACTAATAGTCAGTGTTGCGCTAAATAACAACACTGAAAGGGAAATTAACATTGACTGAACGATACGTGTTCGTGGTTTCTTCGGAACTGTTCGGATAACTTCGTGTCCTGAATATTTAGTAGCGATTTTGGTGTAACCTCTTGGAGCCTAAAAATAAGTTTTAATAAAGAGCCAATTGACTTCATATGGAACAAAATTTCAATCTTACTTCGGAATAAAAGCTTTGAGTGGTCTCCATATTTATAAAGAATAAATGATATTCGGACAGTGTTTTTTAGATTTCAGACCCGCAACTTGCCGCGGTTGAGGTTAGGTGCTGCAATTAAATAATGAAATTTTCTGTAGTCCTATTAATGTCTGTTACAAATGTTGATTAAGTAGCTATTTTTACGAACTTTCTGATTAGGAATATTCAACATCTTGTGTCGTGGGGGACTTTACAGACATACATGTAACGGACACAAATAACACCCTGACTCAGGACAACAATTTGTGAATGACACAGTGTTACCCTTAACACCTTAGAGCAGTAGAAAGCGTCGCGGTTATTGTCGTCGCAGGTGAAGCCTCGGGACGAAGCTGGTCTAAAAATGGTAGTCTAAGTTACTCTTTATATCATCAGCTACCTATCAGTAAAAGTCCCGTCAAAATCGGTTCAGTCGTTCCAGAGATTAGCTGGAAAAAACAGACAGACAGATAAAATTGTAAAAAATGTGATTTTAGTATATGTGCCGTGTATACATACATATGCATTTACTAAAGCGGTATTTTAATATTACAAAAAGACACTCCAATTTTATTTATTTGTATAGATTTATGAGGAACATCATAACATCTATTATCGCATATGTCCAGAAGTTAAAGATAAACCACATTTTGTTTTGCGTGAAGGTTCTTAGGACACAGGATAAAATTACATTATCCGGATAGACGGACGCGAATGATCCGAAAAGTATCTCTCACTCCATAGCCTCAGGAAGGTCTCGTGGCTCCGTAACTCTACAACAAATAACAAGAACAGCAGTTTCGGATCTCATTAGATGTAATAACTCCTAATTAAAGAACATGACCTTCTCTGGGAATAGGATAGGTTGTTCTTACGAATGTACTTTGATCCCACGGTACACGGAAGTTTTGCCTCTAATACTTACTTATTACTTATAATATACCTCTAAGGTCAACGACTATTGGTAGTGCATATATACACGCAAAAAATAATCACTATCACTACATAGTAGTACATATAAAACAAATTCGCTTCCGCTGTCTGTCTGTCCCTATAAATGCATTGATCTTTAAAACTACGGAACGGATTTTAATGCGGTTTTCTTTAATTCAAGAGGAAGGTTTATATGTATAACTAGCTGAACCCCGCGGTGTGCTCGGGGAGCATTTGTCTTGGAGTGATCAACTATGGTCATCGGTGCTGTTCACTGACGAGTCCCGGTTTGGATTTCACCCGGATTCAAGAAGAATTCGTGTTTGGAGAACTCCAGGCAAACTTTTAGCCATCTGCGGCACCCTCAACAGGTCCACTCTTACCGAGGCAGGACAATCAACCCCTGCAATATAAAATATCCCTAGACTTTGTTAAGGTGTGTAGATCAAAATAATGTACTACAGTATTCTACATCTGAAATCCACCCGTGCTAACCGGGGCGGGTCGCTAGTCAGTGGCGGATTTACATATTTGCCGCCAGTAGGCTATGAAATTTTTGCCGCCTCTACACCTCTTTTTTTTACATGTGGAAACTATTTCAAGCCTCATTCTACAGGCGAGTAGTGTGTAGAAATCGTACTAAGTTAAGCTATAAGGTAATTGGTAGGATTGGGGGGAGGGGGGTTTGACTCAATTCTTGCTCAGTCAGCGTTATCGTTGTAATTGCACGGATTTACTTTTTTATTTTACGCGTGGAAACCCCCACGAGCCGTCACCCCACCGGGGTATGCGGCGGAGTGTGGTTTTGAGACCAACGAGGCAGTCAATGGGCTGTTGGCCAAAATCAATGAGAAGAACGTGGATGATGTTTCAGCCGTCACGAATGCGGCGGCAGGAGACCACTGTACATAGACCAAAGGGCCAGTGTGATGACCCTAGGCTGCAGGCACCAGGCTTGCCAATAGTTGCTTGAGCGCCCACGTGCAATACCAACAAAGCTGATCTTTTTCTTCCGTGTTGAATTGAAATACATTTAGATAATCCTTACCGGACCACCGGTGATGTGGTTAGGTCAGACTGAGACTGATCAAAACCACGCTCTGTCTCGGGTACTAGTAGCCTAAAAACTAGATGTTAAAAAAAGAAAATTCTAGTATCCTGACAGATCTCAAGCCATCTACGATTTACAAATGGCCTCTCGTATATGGTGACCAAAATCTATCCTTCCTGACTCTAAAGATTTAACCCTGACCTGCTTCTGCTATTGTGATAAATGGCGTGACCTGTAACTGCCCCAGCCTGAGCCTATCACCGCGTACAGTGTCTGGCCCATTCCCGGACCTGCCAGACCTAGACTAAATCTTTCCCAATCTCACTCTGCGCTCTTTATAACGAGTTCCATCTGATTAAGAGAATCACTACTAATGGCCACCTTAATATTTTCATAGGGGGCTGTTTTCGGCTTCCTTCTGTGGAACATAGGCTACTGGTGCCCCGCAGGAGCCTTCACCTTATTGGGCCGCAATCGCGTTCAATTCGATCTCGTACCGAATGACACAATGTATCTAGCCCTGTAAGTCCTTAACGGTAGGTGACTTTTACCCAACTTGAGTGAACCAAGGGTCACGACAAGACTGTACGTGGAATTATTTGATAACAATATGCGGTACCCCGATGAGAACCGTAGTTCTGGCCGCCCAGAGTACTGTTGCGTATAATAATAATAGTGCGCGCCTCTGGCACTCTTAGCCAGTACTGTTGGTTAGAGCGATACACAGTTATTACATTGTGTCTACGGAAGCGGCGTGCGCGATGGCCGGAATATCCATGTGGGATTTATTCCTGGTAAAGCAGGTTCTTTCCGGGCACGGATACTTTAGGAATTATCTGCACGTAAGCGTACGTACTGAGTACACGTACTGAGCCGATTCGCTGTGGCAGTGCTTGGGCATCGCAGCGTTGGATACTCATTGCAGTTATCGGAGAACATTTCTCACTACCGGCCGTGTTACGCCCATGGTAGCGGCAGATGTTTCATCTCCTTGCTTAATATGACATAGCTCAGAAAGGGGCGGCGGAAAGGGCCAGGGAAGAAAATTTCTACTTGAACTTAATTTGCCGCCATCCGGTGAAACAGGCGGCGCAACGCATTCTAGGACCTCATGTCGTCTTCAGTGACGATAAAGAAAAATGATAGTTAAAATTACTAATTAAAATTTTATTATTAAACTGCACCTGAGATGTTATAAAAATCCATGTTTAGAAAGATATATTTTAACATGCGTTACGAAATTTTTCAAATGCCTAATATTAAATTTGATAGTATTTGGTAAACTGCTTAATATGTACATTGTTTATTTTTGTCAAATTGTCGAGTCTTCTTTTCTCCGTTTATACATATAGTTTTTTTTTTTCTGTATGAAAAAATTGTCTAAATTTTGCCGCCCCCTAAAATTCGCCGCCCTAGGCTCCAGCCTACTCAGCCTAGTGGTAAATCCACCACTGTCGCTAGTTGTTAATATAAAAAGTGTCTTAGCATTTAATGTCGGAAACGGCTTCTACGATTTTCATGAAATTTAGTATGCTGGTAGTTTCGGGGACGATAAATCGATCTAGCTAGGATTCATCTTAGAAAATTTACTCTATAAAATACTGTCATCCAGGGCTTGTAAATAAATTACCCAACTTACAATTTGAATTAAAAGAAATAAGAACGTCTTTCCTTTTGTATACAAGTGGATATATATTTTCTATGAAGTTTATTTCCAAAAGTTTTACGTAAACCTTTTACAACACGCACATTTATTCGAAACTTTTGCCATTTAACGCAAAATGACGCACATCGTCTCCACCACAAGGGGGAAGTATTTTATATTTCTTTAGAAGTTGTTAACAAGACTCTTCTTATTTACCTTTCCAACTTTCTGTGCTAAAAAAACTTTCGTAAGCCGTGTTCATATTTATTAAAACTAGCTATAACCTGGCACGCTTCACTGTGGCAGACTATGGTAGCATTAATGAAGAGTAAGGGACAAAAGTTACGCAAAAAATAAATAAAAATAAACGATTTGTATATCGTTTAAAAATTTGAACTCGCTGCAGAGTTTTCAAGGTTTTTGAAACGTACACAAATCAAATTCGCATAATAAATTCACGTGTATATTTCAGGAATGGATTTACACATGACTCCGGCACGGCGGTACGTTTCACTCTATAAAAAGGGAGGTCCACATCCCAGGAATACTGAACAAAATTGTCTGTCATTAATTCTCTACTATGCGATATAGGCGAATTGTACACTAACTTAACATGTAGAGTTATTATATTTGTGCATTAAGTACGCGAGCAATGACCGTTAAATAAACATGATATATTACCACTTCTACCAGGGCCTTACTTGTTCTAAGGCCCGGTTTCATTTTATGGCCTAACTGAAGCTTTGAATTTGTTCATTACGCCTCCTCACTCCTTTACGTTCCAAAACAGGATGGGTATTAATTTTAAACGCTTTAAATTCCAACATGTCACCGTGAACTCCGGGTAATGATGCTTGAGGGTTTTTGGTATATGTAATAAGCTTAAATGTGTGTGTGAGATACGTCCCAAGAGCACACATACAGGCGGTGATGGAAGAACACTTCTTGTTTCGTTTACTGTGACTATTTGTAATGTTTGTGTAATGTGATATTTCCAAAATATTTTTCGTAACCAACATGGCATCAGCCCACACGTACACGCATCTCTCACATCTATACAAATAAATAAAATTGGAGTGTCTGTTTGTAATATTAAAATAACCGCTTTTTACTTAATGCATATGTATGTATACACGATACATATACCAAAAATGTAGTTAAAAAAATTTTTGTCTGTCTGTCTGTCTGTCTGTCTGTCTGTCTGTCTGTCTGTCTGTCTGTCTGTTTGTTCCGGGTAATCTCTGGAACGACTGGACGGATTTTGACGGGACTTTCACTGGCAGGTTGCTGATGATCCGGGGAGTAACTTAGGCTACTTTTTTTAGACTAACTTTGTCCCGCGGCGTTACTCGCGGTACAACAATAACCGCGGGTAATACCGCGGGGTTCAGCTAGTATACAAATAAATAAAATTGGAGTGTCTGTTTGTAATATTAAAATAACCGCTTTTTACTAAATGCATATGTATGTATACACGGTACATATACCAAAAATGTAGTTAAAAAATTTTTTGTCTGTCTGTCTGTCTGTTTGTTCCGGGTAATCTCTGGAACGGCTGGACGGATTTTGACGGGACTTACACTAGCAGGTAGCTGATGATCCAGGGAGTAACTTAGGCTACTTTTTTTTAGACTAACTTTGTTCCGCGGCGTTACTCGCGGTACAACAATAACCGCGGGTAACACCGCGGGGCTCAGCTAGTCCATCATAAAATAAACTTGAAAGATTTGGCATTTAAATAGTTGCCTATAAATTCAATTTAAACTTTAAGTGGTTACAAATAAAGTCGAGATCTTTAGTAACATAGTTTTTTCTGGTAATTTAGTAAAATGTATTCGTCTATCGATTGCATTGCGTATTGCTGCCAGTCGGCAGTGTCACGAGGCGCTAGTACCTTGAACAGTAAGTACCTATATAGTGGCTCTCAGTAGTAAAACGTACTAACATACACTAAACGTTTTATTTGTAATTGAAACATGTTTATAGATGGTGAAGTAAATGGTGCTTAGCTCCAATATCTTCTGTGAACCACTTGAGTATATAGCTGCTAAAACGGAATGCCCTAAAATGTTCATTCTGACAATTTTAAGAAGTACAGCTTAACATTAATTTCCGCGGAGGTAATATAGTCTGTTATAATAATAATAGTAATAAGCAGCTTTATCTTAATCGCGAATCTCGGTCGAACTTGGAGAAAATTGAGGAAAACAATTGTTTGGAACTTGGTTGTTAACGTTTATAAGAGAAAGAAGGTTTTAGTTTCACCTCACAAACCGGCTTGCTGAGTAAGTAAGTCACAGTCCCTGGCAGCCTAAGAATTAATAGATTTTGTTCTTATCTAACCATTTGATTCCTTAAGTGCTTGGTTACCGACAGAAACTCTTCCTAAGTGGAACTAAAGTAAAGTGTGACAACAAAATACTCTACCTAATTGGAACTAAAGTAAAGTGTGACTATAAAATACTCTTCCTGAGTGGAACTAAAGTAAAGTGTGACAACAAAATACTCTACCTAAGTGGAACTAAAGTAAAGTGTGACTATAAAATACTCTTCCTGAGTGGAACTAAAGTAAAGTGTGACAACAAAATACTCTACCTAAGTGGAACTAAAGTAAAGTGTGACTATAAAATACTCTTCCTGAGTTAAACTAAAGTAAAGTGTGACAACAAAATACTCTACCTAAGTGGAACTAAAGTAAAGTGTGACTATAAAATAGTCTTCCTGAGTGGAACTAAAGTAAAGTGTGATTATAAAATACTCTACCGACCTAAGTGGGAACTAAAGTGTGACTATAAAATACTCTTCCTGAGTGGAAGTAAAGTGAAAGTAAAGTGTGATTATAAAATACTCTACCTACCTAAGTGGGAACTAAAGTGTGACTATAAAATACTCTTCCTAATTGGAACTAAAGTAAAGTGTAGCTATAAAACTCTCCGTCTGTAGTTGTTTTTGTTGTAACTTCATATGAAATCTATACAAATTAATAAAATTGGAGTGTCTGTTTCTAAAATTTAAATAATCGGTTTTAACTAATGGCAAATGTATGTAGGTTTTAACTAATGTATACACGGTACATATACGAAAATAACATCTTTTACAATTTTTGTCTGTCTGTCGGTTTGTTCCAGCTAATCTCTGGAACGGCTGGACCGAATTTGACCGGGCTTTCACTGATATATAGCTAATGATAATAAGGAGTAACTTGGGCTACTTTTTTTGACCAACTTGATCCCGCGGCGTTACCCGCAGTACGACAATAACCGCGGGTAATACCGCGGCTCTCAGCTAGTATGAAATGTACTTCAATTGTTATTCGCATTTTAACATCTAACATCCAAAAATATAAAGTATTCTCCCATTTTCTCCAGAAATGAAAAGAATAAGAGGTCGACTCATAAAATAATACTTTATCCACTAAGTTAGCACGACCGCGGTAAATAAGTGAGCTGAATTTTTGACTCGCTTGGAATGGCAACTACCATAATGCAATGCTCTGTGATCTAAGTGAAACTTTATGCTTTTTTCTTGGAAATATTTTTATGATATCTTGTAAAACAAAGATTATTTTACAAAGTACCTAAGTATATTTTTGCATATCAGCGTTATGCCATAGATTTAAGGAATGTTAACGAACATTTATAAATGAACATGTCCGTATTTTAATGGTATACTTGAAAAGCCACTTTACATTTAAATATTGGGTGTGAATTTGTTCCTAACATGATTTTGTTCCTGTCATGACTTTGAAAAACAATGGGTAGGTGGTAAGTTTGTTTGTTTTAGATGATATGAGTGACTTTAAGCGATAAGGTTTAGGAGTCCGACATGGATGTTACATATTCCTAAATCAATTCACACGGCTATTGAGAACACTTAGCACGGCGCCATCCCTAATCACTCCACACACCACTTGAGGACACTTTTAAGAATAAGCAATAAGCATCGACAGGACAGGACACTCAGCACGGCGCCTATCCCTAATTAATGTCTTCAGATGACACGTGGAAGCACTTATAAGAATAACATCGATTAGGACGGCGACATCGGCCCTCCACTGTTATAGAAACATATTTTAAGTCATTCCTGTTTCACACTTCGAAGCAGAGTCACATCTCATTAGCTGTAGTTAGTTTGTAAGGCGATTCCTGTTTTCACACTTCGAAACGGAATCACCATCATTATTTTGTAATACTAGTAATTAATTAAATAGATTTAAGCATTATAAATTGCTTTATTTTGGATCCTCCGGATGCGGCAAACGTAATTGGCGCAGTCGGTAGGATATTCGAGTCAGTGCGTGTCGCGATCGGTCTTCTGCATCCACAAATCGTTTGCTCCCAATCGTTACGCCACTGGTTGAGCTCTTCAGCCTTCGTCGGATATCCTGAACCTACGGTGCAGCAGTCCAGAGGAGAATCTAAACTTCGATTCGTCCAAAAGAAAGACAATTTTGTAAGTCCTTGAATCTTTCAAGTCCTTATCATCCTAATCCTTAAGATTTTTTTTTCCTCCTAATTATTATTTTTATTTATATTTGCAAATTTAAACATATAACGTGATATATGTAGTTATATCCTCCTATACATATATACATTTATCGATATTATTTTTATTCTTGTGTAAGTTAATTCGCCAAGATTTTTCACCCTAGAGAATCACGAAACATTAGGCTTAATAAGGATAAAAATAGATTTAGATTGAGCGCTTTCGACGAATACAGAAATTCAAATATTACAATGACTCAATACGATATAGATGTTATATATAAATCTCTTAGATTATTACCTGAATTCGACGGAAACCCACATGTCTTAACGATATTTATTAAGTTATGCGACCAGTTAGTATTAATACATTATAATAATGCACCGGGCTACGAGTTAACTAATTTAGCTCTCATTAATGGTATTTTAAACAAAGTTACGGGTCCCGCGGCTCGATATATTAATGCTAACGGCATTCCAGAAAACTGGCAAGGAATAAGATCTGCTTTAATTAATAATTTCGCAGATCACCGTGATGAGACTGCTCTGTACAGTGACTTATCCATGCAAACTCAGGGATCTAGCACTCCTCAGGAATATTACGAGAGGTGTCAGAATCTCTTTAGTACCATAATGACCTATGTTTCGCTTCACGAGACGGTTGCCACTACCATAGATTCCAAGCGATCTTTGTATCAAAAATTAACCTTGCAGGCTTATTTGAGAGGCCTGAAGGATCCCTTAGGATCTAGGATACGCTGTATGCGACCTGATTCCATGGAAAAGGCACTAGAATATGTACAGGATGAATTAAATGTACTTTATATACAAAACCGTAACGAATGCGGACTATCTAACCGCAAGAAAGATTGGTCTCATTCACAACCTAATCATTTTAATTTTAACCAATTCATCCCGAAACAATCTTTATTTAATATTCCTAATATACCTAGGCAATCAATGCCACCCTTACCTAACGCACCTGATCTCCCCCGACAGCAGACGTCAAATAATAGTAGATTTCAACAACCCTTAGGCGCATCCAGAACACAGCAAATTATGCGCGCCCCTTTGCCTAACTATAATCCCAACACTAATGTTTTTAAATTAAGTAACAGGTTCCAACCCCAAAAATCTTTTAATGGCCCTCGTCCTATGAGTGGCATCAGTCATTTTGCTTCTAAACCTTTACCACCAACGGGTCGTGATTGGAAAACCCACGGTAATCCTCCTCCTAGTAATTATTTTAAAACTCGGGAAATTAACTTCAATGAACTCGAGTATGACTACGATTACGCAGACTATGAACAAGAGAACACTTATCAGCTACATCAATACCCTACTTGTTATGAAAACCCAGACAATATTTCCTATGAAAATTCTCACACTCACATTGAACAGCCCGTGATTCAACATGTAGATCAGGAGGCGTCTAGGCCGACAATCCGACAAACCAAAATAGAATTAAATTTTCACATGCAGAGACAACTCGGTTATATTCAGATTAGTAATCCTCCGCTAAAATTGCTAATAGATACAGGTGCTAATCAATCATTCATCAGCCCTAATGCTGTAACCAAGTACTTTAATCACTTGCCTCTTAACTATGAGCCTTTTGAAGTGACAAATGTTCATGGAACTAGTAGAAATAACCACTCTATAACTTTAACCTGCTTCCCAGAGTTTAATGAAAAAACCGACATTACGTTATTTGTTTATAACTTTCATAACTACTTCGACGGACTTTTAGGATTCGACTTATTAGAGAACTGGGGATCAAAGATAGATCTAAAAAACAGATTTCTTATAACACGGAATGCACAGATACCAATTGAGATATACGATTCTTGTAATGTTAATCTCTACGAGGAGATTATACACGCCAACTCATCGAAGCTATTAAAGTTGCCTATTAATACACTTGACGGTGAAGTTTTAATTCAAAATCAAATCATTTGTAACTGTCTAATCTCTGATTGTTTAACTACCGTGACTAATAATAGAGGCTGGGTAGAAATATCTAATACTACATCCAACGATCTTATCTTTTCGATGGATCGTCCTATCGAAGGCGAGTTATATAATATAGATTGTTCATATAATAAAATACCATCGGTTCGCGCTCAAGCTGTTTTATCTCGTTTACGCACTGATCATCTTAACCAGGAAGAATGTGTAAATTTAAAAAACCTTTGTGCAAAATACGCTGATGTTTTTTATCTTGAGGGAGAACCATTAACATTCACCAACAAAATAAAACACAATATTAGAACAACCGATGAAATTCCAGTACATACTAAAAGCTACAGGTATCCCTACGTTCATAGGCAAGAAGTCAGAAATCAGATAACTAAGATGCTTGAACAGAATATTATAAGACCTTCCGATTCTGCTTGGAGCTCTCCTATATGGATTGTCCCCAAAAAGGCAGACGCATCTGGTAAAGTAAAGTGGCGTCTTGTCGTAGATTTTAGAAAGGTAAATGAGAAGACGATTGACGATAAGTACCCCATTCCCAACATTACAGATGTACTTGACAAACTAGGGAAATGTCAGTACTTTACAACCCTTGACTTAGCAAGTGGATTCTATCAAGTTGAAATGAATCCCGAGAATATTCACAAGACTGCTTTCAACGTAGAAAACGGCCATTACGAATTTCTCAGAATGCCCATGGGCCTAAAGAATTCGCCATCAACTTTTCAGCGAGTGATGGATAATGTGCTGAAAGACCTACAACATAGAATATGTCTTGTATATCTTCATGATATAATTGTTTTCAGTACATCATTACAAGAGCACATAGTAAATCTAGAAAGAGTATTAATTAAACTACGCGAGTCTAACTTCAAAGTTCAAATGGACAAATCTGAGTTTTTAAAATTAGAAACAAGTTTTCTTGGTCATATTATCTGTCATGAGGGAGTAAAACCTAATCCAGATAAAATATCTGCAATAAAAAAATACCCCCTACCTAAAACCCCCACTGACATCAAACGTTTTCTTGGTCTCCTCGGATACTATAGAAAATTCATCCCTAATTTCGCGAGACTAACTAAACCACTAACTAAATGTCTAAAAAAAGGTTTTAAAATAATACTAGATAAAGGATATATAGATTGTTTCAATCACTGCAAAACGTTATTAACTAATGATCCTATCCTACAGTATCCCGATTTTTCCAGAGAGTTCCTACTCACTACCGATGCATCCAATGTAGCAATTGGTGCCGTCCTATCCCAAGGTTCAATAGGTTCTGATAAACCTATAGCTTACGCATCTCGCACATTAAATTCAAGTGAACTCAATTACAGTACGATTGAGAAGGAGCTTCTAGCTATTGTATGGGCAACTAAATATTTTAGGCCCTATTTATTCGGTCGCAAATTCAAAATTATAACTGACCACAAGCCCTTACAATGGATAATGAATTTAAAAGAACCTAATTCACGCCTTACACGTTGGCGTTTAAAGTTAAGCGAATACGATTTCTCAGTAGTGTATAAGCAGGGAAAATACAACACCAATGCTGATGCGCTATCCCGCATTGAAATAAACAATGAGGAACTCATGTCCATTATAGCTAACCCATCTGAAACAGAGCAATCATCAGACTATTCTAGAACTATGACAGCCCAAAATCTTACTGATACTTCCGCGACTGCGACAGTTCATACAGATAATGAGCATCCATTTCTAGAGGTCCCTATTTCAGAAGATCCACTAAATAAGTTCACAAAACAAATTATCTTAAATGTCGTTGGTGATATTAAAGGGCGAACCATAATTACTAAATCCTTTGATACGCATACTCGTATTACAGTTCAGATATCAGAATCCAACTTAGAAGAGGACGTTGTCAATGCTATCAAGGAATATGTCAATCCCAAAATAAAAACTGGTTTACTTATTAATCCACCTTTGGCTATGTACTCTATTATTCCTATCATCCAGAGAGCTTTTAAAAACTCAGCAATGCAATTAGTACTAACTAAAAAGGAAGTAGAAAACGTTCCACAGTATTTAAAACAACAGGAAATTATTAATAAATATCATGATGGGAAGACCAACCACCGCGGTATAAATGAAACAGTTTTAGCCCTATCTCACAAATACTATTGGCCCAAGATGCGGAATAGCATAACCATATTCATAAATGAATGCACGGTATGCGGTCAAGCAAAATACGATCGCAATCCTATTCAACAAAAATTTAAAATAGTTCCTTCACCCAATAAGCCATTTGAAATCGTACATCTTGACTTACTAACAATACATAGCGAAAAGTTTTTGACTATTGTTGACGCTTTTTCTAAATATGCCCAGGCATATCATTTGAGAGATGGTACAGCGGTCAGTGTAGTTCAAGCTCTGCTTAAGTTCTGCACACATCATGGCATCCCCATAACTATAGTAACCGATAATGGGCCGGAGTTTAATAACCAACTTATCGCAGAATTTTTAAGATTGCATAAAATCCAACATCACAAAGTCGCAGCGCACACACCTAACGAGAACGGAATAGTTGAGAGGTTCCATGCCACTATATTAGAACATCTTAGAATCCTAAAGGTTAATCAAAAAAATGAATTGGTTACCAATCTCATGCCTTACGCCCTCCTAGCATACAATAACAGTATACACAGTTTTACTAAATGTAGACCCATAGAATTGATAACAGGACACTTTGATCCCCGTGACGTTTTTGACGTTGACCTCTCGGTTCATTTACTACAACAGTATACGACTAATCACAAAGAAAAGATGACTGAGATATATAAATTAATTCATGACCTAAGTACTGACTCTCGTAAAAATTTAACAACTAATTGTAATAGAAAAAGAGAAACTGAAGTTGAATATTGTCCCGAACAGCAAATCTTTATAAGAAATCCACTCGCATCCCGTCAAAAATTAGCTCCGCGCTTTACTCATGACACAGTAATGGCAAATCTTCCTATCCATATATATACAAAGGAAAAACGAGGTCCCGTGGCAAAACATAGGTTAAAAAGAGTTCCAAAATCTAATAAATTGTTACAAAACGATATCAGTAGTAATTCCACTCCTATAACTAGCAATAATTCAGGAGATAAAACTTGAAATAAAATGATTTTAAAATTTTATTTACAAAGAACATATGTTAGTACCAGGTGTAACATTAGTGCATTTATTAATTATATTAAATAAAACTAGAAACATCTATTACATTGTCTAGCATCATAATCAACATTATAAAAGTTAGTATTTTATTTCTTAACAATTTTCGATTACATTACTATCATATTTTATTAATTATTATATTATATGCATCACATTGTATGCATTCTATTACGGTATAAAACACTTTTCTGTCAATCATTTACGTAACTTAGTTCTAATATATTTGTTATTTGAAAGTCTAGGTAATGGATTTAGTTATAGGGAAATATTAAGATAACTATATATTATATTAGGTCTGTTCTATGTAGGCAATGAGATAGTTATAGTTTAGGTATAAGTTTCTTATTTACACGTATGTATATGATATATATATCTTATTTAGTACATAAATTATTTATACTTAATCTCCAATAACATTCACAAAATCCTAATTCCGTCATCCCTATTCCTGACTATCTATTAGAAAGATTTCAAGCACATAGAGGCTGAATGCCCGAAGATTAGTAACCGGTTCTTACAAGAAGAAAAGGGTGTGTAGAGAATCGGCCCTCTTAATACATCAATCAACCCATCACCAGTCCGCAAAGGAAACCAATATGCAGTTCTGGCACTATCACAATGGGCCAGCCAGCTTAAGAAGAACTCGGCGACCGACGTTGCATCATTAGCTTAGACTTCTACAAACCATACATGCTACATGAAAACAGTTGGATTAAGTATCTCCAGCGTGAAGGACACCGAGTACCCTAAAAACTTGACTACACCATATCCAAAGTCACATTCAAGTTTGAGTTTGGATCATCTTCACGCTACCAATATAAAGATCTCAAGGGTTCCAGCAGTCAATAGATCACTGTCAATGCCACGTAGATCATACCACAATCACACTAAGTACAAGCAAGAGCAAATCAACCCCCACCTTAATTTATTGCTAAATACATCGGTGGTGGCTGTTCTTCGGGGGGAGGTGTTACATATTCCTAAATCAATTCACACGGCTATTGAGAACACTTAGCACGGCGCCATCCCTAATCACTCCACACACCACTTGAGGACACTTTTAAGAATAAGCAATAAGCATCGACAGGACAGGACACTCAGCACGGCGCCTATCCCTAATTAATGTCTTCAGATGACACGTGGAAGCACTTATAAGAATAACATCGATTAGGACGGCGACATCGGCCCTCCACTGTTATAGAAACATATTTTAAGTCATTCCTGTTTCACACTTCGAAGCAGAGTCACATCTCATTAGCTGTAGTTAGTTTGTAAGGCGATTCCTGTTTTCACACTTCGAAACGGAATCACCATCATTATTTTGTAATACTAGTAATTAATTAAATAGATTTAAGCATTATAAATTGCTTTATTTTGGATCCTCCGGATGCGGCAAACGTAATTTGGACACAAACTTGCCTGAATTACAATGTTAATCATTCTTGAAAGACAGACACGGTAAAAAAAACATAAACAGTTTAAATAGTAATTTAAATTCCATATAATATATAAAAGTTTTTGGAAACATTTAATATTTAGATAATCTTACTTTTTAAATTCCAGTTGTATTCAACAAAATTAGGCATTTGTTAATATTTATTAAATATCCTTGATTAGAAAGATTTATCCCTATAAAAAAACAATGTCTGTTTAATCCTATCCTACTACCACATCATATCATCACACGCATCACAAACATACACACTCACAAACTTTCGTTTTTATATATTAATAAAAACGAAAGTTTGTGAGTGTGTATGTTTGTTACTTCTTCACGCGTTAAAGGATAAACCAATTTGAAGAAAACTTTACAGTAATATAGCATAAACATCAGAATAACACATAGGCTACTATTTGCCGCGATAACCGACATACACGCGTGCGGAGCCGCGGGCAACAACCAGTATACTTATAAGTCTTATAACAGTAGAAAAAATATCTAAAATTGTACTTAACGTTCACTTTTCTCTCTCACATTTTTGGGCTACTGAACTTCATCACCAATTGAAATGTTACTGTGTTCTTAAAAATTGCAACATTAAAACAAAAATCGTAAAACTTTTAACTAAAAATTGTCTCACTCTCCTTCACTGGACAAAAGCTATGAGTAAACTTGAAGAAAACAGATGCTCGCATTCATAAAAATGTATAAAATTCTGAAGTTTTCACTACGGGGTACTTTCACGGGGTACGACAATAAAAAGAAGTCCGCTTTTCCGGACAACCTTATTCAATATTACTCCTAAACTTCAAACAAAGTGCCGACGACCTTTAAATAAAAAAAGCAATTCTACCCCATTTCATTCGGATGTTTAAAAATACCTGTACCTAAACCAATATATCTGTCTGTGCGTATCCGTCAGCGGTCGCCTTACTTCGTTATCGTAATCTATTTTACGATATCCGAACCGTTGCGATATCCGACGGATTACATTGATCCGGTATATCGCCCGGTGGAGTCATTAATCGAACGAGTGTTCAGAGACCCTTAGACTTGAGCGTGTTAGCTCAAGAATTACAACTCTACTTATCTTTATTGATTTCACCCGTTTTAATTGTCTTGGAACTTTCATTATCTGAAGGTTTCATGGTTTTCATTCCATTACTAAAATGCTGGAGGTTTTTTCAATACTGGCCTCAGGCCTTAACAGTGTTATCATGTGAAAATAAATGTTGAAGGGGCATTTAGAAGGGAACACGCTTAAGTCCGTTTAACTTTGCTTCGTCGTGAGTGGGTTAATGGGATCCATTTTGTCCTGAGAACTGCCGCTCGATGGCAATCACTGTAAAAAGCTTCAGTCATTAGACACAAGTTAGATTGATCGTGCGACCTCCATGTTTATCTAGTAGAAGCACATCAGCGTCCGATCAATATTGGACATTATTCTACTGTTATTAGAGTTGATGTTTCCTATTTATTAACATGTGCTGAAGTGCTAAGCTCCCCTACGTGTCCTCTTCTGGGATTGATCTAAATCGTTGTTTCCTATTGATTCAAACATTCCGCGTATTCAACCCTCGTATTTCATTAAAATTCACTGAAAACAAATAACTCTGAATAATATGGATTTCTTTCTATAACCAATATAGCAAAGAAGCAATCTTAACGGCATTATAGTGACCGGTTTTCGCCACCGAAATACATATGTATGTAGGTACATAACACATTGTCCCCGTCACCCCAAAGACCTTCCGAAACTGAAGAGTTACCAAAGCTAAGTAGCACTATTTCTACTTTCCTTATTCGGATAGCTCCCTACCGGATCCGGAAAAAGCGTGATGTACCAGATTACAGATTAGGCTCATCAAGTTTGAAGGCATCCCTAGCGTTCTCAAATTCAAAAAGACAGAAAATATGACATAAATTTATCTGTTTTAGAATAAAATAATGTGATTCCTTTGTTAAGTTAAATCTAGGCAAGTGTATGTACTAAACCGCAATCTTTCAATAGACCGTCAAGGCCTAAGCGTAATATAGTTAATAATCGCGACTTGGTCTGATGTCATCATACAAAAATAACAGTGAATAACATCTAGGAATTGAGTAACGCAAAATGTAAAAAACACCTATAGCTTCGTAGGGGTAGACATGAAACGGACACATTCTGTCAACGATAATTTTAGAGCCACTGGTAGAGAGCAGATTTTTGTTGACAACCGCATATGTTATTCAGGAGATATATTGAAAGGAAGGCTAGAGCCTTATCTAGCCTTCCTTTCAATATACTCCTGAATATCATGTCCGGTAGTCCTGGATACTGTCGTAGGAAAGGGGTATTGCCTACACGGATGAATTGCTGGGTGCAGTAGATTAGGCCCATGTCTGTCACCTTTGCCGAAAAATAAATACCATGTACATATCTGAACTAATGTTTTTCGGTATTTTCAAACTGCAAGGCAAGTCTTCAGTCGCTTTTTCCATTGCTCGTTTTAGCCAATATATTGACGTCTTAACCTGCGATTTTAAGTAAAAATAGGTCATACTACTCATAAGTAAGTAGTTTGAAATTGAGGCAAAGTGTAAATTTAAAATGTCAGAAGTAATGAATGATACTTGGTTTTCCTTTTCTCTTTTACTGCTTGCCTTTGCTTCTGGTCGCTGTTCCTTGGGTTTTTTCTTTATCCAGCAAGTAACCCAGGTTATTCGAATCCCAATTTTTAGTGATGTTATTTACGCAAGTATCTTCAGAACTGAGGGCACAAAGATTGGTAAAAAGTGTGTTCTGGTTATTCGGTTTGTTTAACAGTCTTTGAGGTATGCAAAACATGGATAGGGTATTTACTTTGACTTACTTATTTTCTTAGAATTTGTTACTCTTTTCCGTCAATATGATGTAAATAGGGATAACAGAATAGTTAAAAAATGGTTATAAAAGGTTCTTAAATATCTGACATGTAATTTGTTTTGAAATTGTAGTAACTGTTAATAGCTCATCAAATATATTACTAAACCAAAATTAGTATCTTAAAATTTCAAAAAATACCTTTTTGATTTTCCTTGTGTGCTAAACATGTCCTTACTAATATAGAAGTGATGATCTGACGATACGATACATAATGATATTTAATTTTAATTATCATTGTAAAACAATTATATCACAGATTAATCCTATGACTTTTTTGTTCCCTCTCTATCACAGTCTTTTTTGGTCTTTTTAATAGGAACTAAAAGTATTAAATTGTCTAAAAGTAATCTATACTAATATATAAAGCTGAAGAGTTTGTTTGTTTGTTTGTTTGTTTGAACACGCTAATCTCAGGAACCACTGGTCCGATTTGAAAAAATATTTCGGTGTTGGATAGTCCATTTATCGAGGAAGGCTATAGGGTATATATCATCAAAGTTGCGAAAATCTAAAAATATATTACTTTTGAGAGATGCAAACGAAGTTGCGGGGGTAAGCTACTAAGTTAAATGAAGGAAAATACTATAAACGTTCATAATTATACTTTCAAATGACATGAGGTGGTTAAGAAATTGACCCCCATTGTTCACTAATGCCCTTTTGTTACTTGCAGTATCAATACTAATTTATACATAATTGTTATAAACGAAAGGAGTATTGGATTTAACACATAAATTTATTAGATAACTTTAAAATAACATTTTATAGCCAATCAAATAAATTATAGGTAAATAATATATGTTTGTTTATTATTGGATGTGATTTAATCGGCTTAACAATCTAGGAATTGATAACGCATTTATAAAATTAACTAGCCGACCCACGCAACCTCGTTTGCGCCTTATATTGCCCGTAGCGTGAAAATTTCCCCCGTTTTTGAAACATTCTTCATTGTTGCTCCGCTCCTATTAGTAGTAGCGTGATGATATATACCCTATAGCCTTCCTCGATAAATGAACTATCCAACACCGAAAGAATTTTTCAAATCGGACCAGTGGCTCCTGAGATTAGCGTGTTCAAACAAACAAACTCTTCAGCTTTATATATTAGTATAGATAGATTTTCGGCTCCTATGGGTCTTATCGTGATGTTTTACATTGGGGTTTTTAAAAATACCAGTGTGACACCATGTCTTTTCCTCCTTTGAGTGTTAAGGACCAATTAAGGGAGCTAAAGAAAACAGCACCGCAAAGAGAATGGCCAGTGTGGTAACCATAGTCAAAATCTCCTTTCTGGATGAACTCATTAGGCCATTTTACACCATTCCTACAGTAGTTGTACACTTGTAATTGCCTAAACATTGATCTAGTTAATAAAACATGGCATTCGTCCAACGTTCTGAAATCGGAGAATATCAGTCACTGTCTTAAGATAACAATTAAACAAACAGGTTGCCTGTTTAAGAAGTCCGATCTGTAGAGCAAATTTTGGCACAGTGAAATACATTTATGAATCGTCTCTATACTAAATCTCTTGGTATACCGATGTCCCTGTCATCAACAGCCTTCTGAGTCTACTTCTGGATATAATCCTCTCTTTAGAAAAGAACAGCTATTTGACCTGCTATACCGCGATGACCAGGATGGTACAAGGCGATACCGTGGGAGAGCCACGCTTGGCATGAATGGGCCGGCTCGACCGAAGAGGTACCACGGTCTCACAGAACACCGGTGTGAAATAGCGCTTGTGCTGTGTTTCACCGAGTGAGTGAGGATACCGGAGGCCCATACCCCAACCCCTCCCTACATCCTTTTCCCCACCCCCAAAAGTCGGCAACGCACTTGTGATGCCGATGTTGATAGTTTCCATGGGCGGCGGAAATCGCATACCATCAGGTGATACGTCTGCTCGTTTGCTTCGCTATAACATAAAAAAAAATGTTTAAAGTTTTCCGTCTGTTTGCAGTGTTGTTGTCCTATGTAGTTTTCTCCCTTAGTTGGCTCTTACAATATCTACGGGTTGAATAAGGACTGGATAACCATCCGTCATCACACCGTGCCTTCCAGCAGGTAGTGAATCCATTTTCCAAACAGAAAAAAAAGTCTACCCAAACTTTCACTACAGTTTTTCTATGGAGGAAATGAAAGACTCACATTAACGGCCTTCAGTTTCCTTATAAAACAAATAGTAATCATATTTTTACATCTATACATCTATACAAATAAATAAAATTGGAGTGTCTGTTTGTAATATTAAAATAACCGTTTTTTACTAAATGCATATGTATGTATACACGATACATATACCAAAACTGTAGTTAAAAAAAAAATTGTCTGTCTGTCTGTTTGTTCCGGGTAATCTCTGGAACGGCTGGACGGATTTTGACGGGACTTTCACTGGCAGATAGCTAATGATCCGGGGAGTAACTTAGGCTACTTTTTTTAGACTAACTTTGTCCCGCGGCGTTACTCGCGGTACAACAATAACCGCGGGTAACACCGCGGGGTTCAGCTAGTTAATAATAAGTCAAATGAAGAAATACGATTTTTATGAGTAATTGTATCTCACGTTCTAATCTTACCAATTAATATTTAACGAGTAGTCACCTTTACCGACCTTAAATGTTTTAAGTGGCTTAGAAAAAAAATTAGGACGTGACTGTATTAGACTAAATATATTAATACTAGCTGACCCACGCAACCTCGTTTGCGTCTCCTATTGCCCGTAGCGTAACAATGTTCCCCCGTTTTTGAAACATTATTGATTGGTGTTCCGCTCCTATTCGTCTTAGCGTGATGATATATAGCATATAGCCTTCCTCGATAAATGTACAATTGAACACTGAAAGAATTTTTCAAATGGGAACAGCGGTTCCTGAGATTAACGCGTTCAAACAAACAAACTCTTCAGCTTTATAATATTAGCATAGATGACGAACTTGGCCAACGTAACAGTTTTGCGTGTTTACATATAATATATTACTACCAATTATGTTCGTAAGCTTCTACAGAGTACAGTATCAGCCGGATATTGCGCACTGCAGATTTTGCGAATCGCATTGTCGTCTTCGTTCTTGACCATTTCCATTCCAGGATGAACTATACACCGGACAAGCTGTGACCGAAGACCTGTAACCACTGCGATATTATTTAAAGCCAATTCAAAATTAAAAGTTATTATTTCTTACTCATCGAGAACTATATCATAGGCACAGGTTTTATGTAAACGTTAAATACTTCTAGAATTTCATATAATCTGAAGACCTGTAACCACTACGATATTATTTAAAGCCATTTCAAAATTAAAAGTTATTATTTCTTACTCATCGAGAACTATATAATAGTCAGATTTTATGTAAACGTTAAATACTTCTAGAATTTCATATAATCTGTCTGTCATTCAGTTTGCGGTTTGTCTTGAAATTATAACTTTTAACCTCAACTTCGGTCGTGTACAATCTCTTTTTATATCTAGGATGCGTGTCTTTTCTTGTGCTGATATTAACCTGCATTTAAAATATATATATTTACGATTACTAAAATACACTTGTGTTCTTACAACGCTTATCAAAGTCTGAATTAGACACTGGCAAGACATTCCCTCTTCGGTCAGTATATAGTCTGCACAATCTGTTCGCCCAGTTGGAACTCATCCTAAAAACTCTTTAGGTCAGTCGTCACCCGTCGCTCGCACGTTGAAGTATCGAAATATCATGCATGCAACCGTCTTGGCTTGTCTCAAAAGACCTTGACCCAAAAATATACATAGCACTTCTTGACACCGTGACATTAGTGATTTTTTGTCAACCGTACGCTCGTTAATGTGTTCTAATGTTTGTGTTGTAAGGATCACTTTTGATTTTTATCATCTTGGTATTTGTGTTCTAATATTTAAAAATAGAGTTTGGAACGTTTTTCCGCTATAATTACTTTCGTATTAGTCACGAATATTCAAATACATACTTTAAGCACAAGCACAGGAAAAATATTCTACCTATAATTTTCTCTGTTGTCTGGCTTTCAGTTCACTTTACACAAATCTAATATGGGCCCAGAACATTGGTTAAAATGTAAAATGTCTTCTTAGGCAAAGTACCATTTGCTACACTGAGCCTTTACTATAAATACTTGCAAAATTACTTAGTAAGTCAAAATGATGTCAATAGTCCAGCCTGAAGAATAAGTCTAAGTAATGCATGCAACTATGTCTACAAACCTCTGACTTTATAGACTTGAATACGATGTTGTAGACACACCCATTACCTTGATCTGTTCTGGAATCACATAAATGAATATACAATTGTATATTTTGAGTCATTCTGCTTACCATTAATCAACACGCAACAAAATCTGTTTTGTGAAACAGGTTTTACACAAGAATTTTATCGACAAGTGCTGCCATCTATTGCTAAACAATAGAAAATATAAATGTGTCAGTAGAAACTATTAACATAACCAGATTCCTCATAAAACAAATATTTTACGTAGAATTGTGGAAATTCCTAAGCGAATACTTTCGTAACGATCTAATATGACATGACTGGCAGTAACGCTAGAAAAAATATTATGTGAAAAAATGTTCTGGATAGTTGACCTACATTTGGCGCGTAAATGATTTATTACAAACCGAACCACTACACATCGTTTCATAACCGCTGTATAAACAACGGGTGTCTTCACACGAAGTACTACAATAACTCAACAGCGTATATAATTGGATAATAGTGATAATCTGTCTTTATGACGGCGGCCTTGCCGTGACGACCTACCCGTCCATTTTAAAACACACACACCTAGTACATCACCTCGTCTAACATTAGACTATTTAAATTAATAAACTAACAAGACAAACGTTTGCGTCCAAATGCGGCGACAGATTTCACTGATGCCAACACATGGCCAACGTGTCTCACTAGATAAATGTGGCCTAGTGTTCTCAATTATCACAGCATTGGACTAATACCAAACGTTCTAGTGGCATATTCAAACGATAATGATCTGTAAATGTTTAGAGTTACGATTTAGAATGAGTTGCAACGGTCTCCGATCCTTCAAGGTCAAGGGAGTTACTCAACGGACCGGTTGTATGACAACTGTACATTGCATAATTTCACCCGGTTTGTACAAAGATGGTGCTCTGTACTCGCATTTATGTTTGTTACATCAAGAAAGTTGTTTTAAACTAGTTAACTTTATGTATTTGAAGATGTGGCGTCCTTGACTGCATCAGCTAAACCAGATAAAGGGTTTCTCATGCATCCATGATCCATGGCGTTTTTTACCTACATCAGTACATACATAAATGGTTATGGATGTTCTGGAGGTTAATCGACCATCACTTTTGAACAGTAATAAAATGACGGCGGTATTTATGCTGCTCGTTTTAGTTGGTGCAGTTTGTCTTGTCTGTTTTTGTCCCAGTATCTATTGAAAGTAAAGAAAGTAACTTGCAAGGTACAGTAATAACGGGAAATATATAGTATATAGATATAAGATTGTATAGTATATCTATTGAGGTCCACGTGAAACAAAAACAGTATTCAATGTCATCTAACAAAGATACGACGAATCGACAAACTACGAAATTCGTTTTGCGCATTAAAGTATTCGCGTCAAATTTGTATTAGTGACAAAAAAGTCTCCAAATCCTGAACTTGACCATTTAGTATGGACACAATCAGTAGAAGTTGCCTATGTTATTGCTTATATGAAAAAAATCTGAAGCAAACGCAGCTGGCATTAATACACATCCATCTATAACATCTGTTCAAACGGTGACATAGAAAAACAAAGTGCGCATTATTCCTGACCCCTATGCTAACAGATGCTGCCCCACTCGCCTTTCGAGATATCTGGCAGCGTTCTCTGCATTCCTTCATCTCCTGCAGTGACGACGCAAATTCTGGCGAAGACTAAATCCTGTGACGTAAACATTTTATGTTTTTCTTCAAAGTGTATAATTTATGTGACTGGAATTTGCGCGCTAAAAACTAGACTGAGAGAAACCGGCTATTTGAATGAATGTTGTCTATTGTTGGAATTGTTAGTTTGTGTGTGTTACTCTGACACTGACAATGGCAATCGCAGAGCCAATGACGAGGATTTCTTCAATCTGGCTTCCTTTAAAGATCTGGAATGCGCTAAAGAATTCTTAGTATCTGTTATGATCTTATAGAGAACTAGCTGTCCCGGCAAACGTCGTTTTGCCATAACTACTAATAAATTAAAAATTAATTAAAAAAACATTGTCCAGCGGACAAAATTGTGAATCTAAACCATTCCCAGATCCCCTTGAACACACACAAAAAATTTCATCAAAATCGGTCCAGTCGTTTGAGAGTAGTTCAGTGACATACACACTCACAGAAGAATTATATATATAAAGATTAGGAGTGGGTTCCTTAATTTATTTTGTTCTTTTAAATAGATTTTATATTCGGTTAAATTGTTTGCATCAATTTGTATTCAAGTTTGCGTAAGAGTTATACCATTTTTACTGCTAACAGAGACCACTTTTTAAAATTCTAACAAGTCAACATTGCTGTGCTGAAGGTATGGAGACCAACTCTTTGATCTGTCGCCTGTGATATTCCCGGACCAGAACGACCTTCAAACCTTCAAGAAAAGAGCGTACTCCTTCTTAAAAGGCCGGCAACGCACCAGTGATCCCTCTGGTGTTGTGGGTGTCAATAATCAATAAAAATGGATTTTTTGATAATTACAACATACATTTTCATTTAGTAATTATTTCTGACAACATTAAACATATGGCACTTTTTGATATAATCGTTTTAACAGGAAAAACTTGTTATTATAATGTGAAGAACTTGTATACTTCCGATACGGTATAGTAGATACTTTAACCGACATCAATAAAAGGAGGAAGTCTTTAATTCGGTTGTATTTTTGTTTTTGCCCCAGAACTCCATCATTTCAGAACCGATTTGGAAATCATTTTTTACTTGAATTGTTATTCTTTTCCTTTAGTTCCAATTATATTACAAGACAGAAATACCAGCCGTTTTGGAGCAGAGAATTAAGGAGTAAAAAATACAGTTAATTGTATAACGACATGACGCAGTTGTAAATTAATTATTTATTATTTAATTCATGTTTATGCGATGCGATATTTGAATGTCAAGAACATGACATACGTAGTACTCAAGGGGTCACAAGCTAATGTTATTCGTATATTTTTGTATACATTTAACACAAGGTAATTGGACATTGAGTGTTGCTCGAAGATTACAATAACTGTCTACTTTAACTCTGATAATCTCACTCACTCCATGAAAAGCATTGTTTAATACTGTTTGTCACACTCCCGTAGAGCCGTCCCATGCATAGTTACTAGGTAGCTTAATTTATTTATTCCCAGTCGTACCAGTTACCCCTTGTAAAAAAATCACTTCTTTTTGAATTAAAAAAGAAAGATGCAACGGCAGCTGTAAAGTAGTATGGATATGGAACTAATGATAAAAAATATTTTATTTACAAAAAAACACGGTACATTTTGTAATCGGTTATTTAGATATATTTGTTCGAAAGGCTATCCAGAGTTTATTGATTTATATTGAACGCTATAGATGAAAATGTCGATCGTTAAAGTAGTATAAAACTATATTGAACTAATGAACAAGTACAATTTTAACAAAAATTAAACCGACTTCAAGGTTCGACTCGATTTCTCTTGGATGCTATCATCAGATATTATTGTCCTTATCATGGTACCACCGTTGGAACATCTCCTTTCCATTAAAAAAAGAATCATCAAAATCGGTTCATAAACGACGAAGTTATCCGCGAACTTACATAAAAAAATATACGGTCGAATTGAGAAACCTCCTCCTTTTTTTGAAGTCGGTTAAAATAATAATAAATTTTAAGATTGTAGTACTGATGTGGTGTATACAAGGTGTAGTATACTGGCTGCATGGAACTTCTGGGAATAAATCGACTAATTGTAAATTATTCTTATTTCTACTCGAGGGTCTAGATAGGGATGTTGCCATTTATTTCTCTGAAATTGCGTAAAGAAATTCAATTTAACCACAGCTGCAATTTTCCTAACGTATACGACTGATGGCCGGGTATAGCTCTAAGTTGATTCCACTGAAAATTGCAGGTTATACGCTACCGTATGTGACATACTTTCCTTACGATATTATATTGAGGAAGCCGTGGAAGTTCTGAAATGCTTGCCGTTCAACATGTGTACTATTTCTACTTACTTATAGTAGTTACCATATCTTTACAAATACATAAAATTAAAGTGTCTATTTGTAATAACAAATTAACAGCTTATCGCTAAATAGATGTGAACGTTATACGGAACGTAAATAATATTTTTTTTTGAACGAATGATCATACCTACTTAAAGCTCTCTCTATTCGCAGCCTATTAGTTACATTAAAGAAGTTACATGTATGCTAATAAATTGTACATGTACTAATCATTATATCACTACCGCTGGGGATCGAAGTCCCCCTCGCTCTCTGGCCAAATGCGATAAACTCCAAAATGACCCAATGAATGTTCAGGTTGATATTCTTGTTGAAGATTTGTTTAAATATCATGTCGATCGAGAACTTTCTGTGGCCCCAAAATTAATTAAAATGTGAGAGATTTATCTACTTAACAATTTAACAGACCTAAATGTCTCTCTTTTAAGATTAACACACAGATAAGAAAGAAATATCGAACCAGCCGCATTAGTATGCTAGTTAAGTATAAAATTACATAACCACTTAATAAATAGGTAAGTAATTAGGATAATGTAATTTTTAAGGGATATCGAGGAGTGTTGAGTCTCTTCATCGTTGCGCTAATATCCCTATGGAAGTTCTCCTATTTCAGTACTTAATTTACATTGACTTGACGCTGTCGTAGCCAATTAAGTATCCATTAGTATTCAAATGTTGTCTCGTACAACAAGACTCCATGTAAACTGATGTGTCCACGTAATCGTGTTGCATCAGTGCATAGAACAAATGAGCTCATCATTCAAAACGGTTGAGAAATAGCTTCTTCGTTACTAGTTATCTTATTTTATTAAATTGTACGTGATTATTGGCTTGATTTGTTCGTTGTGGTGTAAATATCAAATGTCGAGATACGTTCTAAGTCATTATCAAGTCACGAAAGTTGTGTAATTATATTTTTAAGTAGCGATGGAGTAGGGGTCTTCGAAACAAACGGACAGTCGACCGAGTTAATGTTTCGCTTGATTGAAGATGCAGGTCGTTAAAACAGGAATCATTGAGTACTTAAGTCACTCCGCGCAGTTCAGTCCCTTGTTCCGTAGTATATTACTGAAAAAAAATAATATTTAAGAAATTACTTGGAAGGCAGAGCTTAATAACTAATCTCGGTAGTTTTTTCAGACCAGCCAACTTGTGACGGAAAACCGTATGGCTTTAGGTGGTTCAATTTCAACATAGTACGTTACTGTGCGATCCGGTTGGGAAGTGGTTTCCACGCGATAAAAATATATTTTATTTGCAAAAACACAGTATATTTTGTAATCGGTTATTTAGACATATTTGTTCGAAAGGCTATCCAGAATGTATTGATTTATAGATGAAAATGTCGATCGTTAAAGTCTAACCCCTAAGGTAGTAAAAATAGTAAAAGCAATACAGCTTCTGTAGCTACATTATTTCAGCAATTTGATATGTTACCGCCCTTTGAGACGTTTAGGAATGGAAAATGTAAGGTATGAAAAATGTAATTTTCAAGGTAGTAGAGCCACGCTGATTTCAGCACGAACGGGCCGGCTCGACCGGGGCGGTACTACCCTCGCACAGAAAATCAACGTAAAATGACAGCGATCATGCTGTCGTGTTTCGTTGGTGAGTGCGAGACCGGAGGCCCAATGATGCGAAAGCATCACTAGCCCGCCATGGTGTGGGTCACCATGTTGCATTGTTGCATTGTCTGCGTTCGCAGTATGGTGACCATCACTCTTGGATTCTGCTTATGCTTTCCATCAGGCAGAGTAGAGTCAACATGGCAGGGTCAAACATAAAAAAAAAGAAAACAATTTGAAGAAAACTTAGAGTTTAAAAGTGAGATAATGAGATTTCGTTATGCCTTTGTTATTTCTGTAAATATATGTAAATATGTTATATTTAATGTAGAGGTTCAGAAAATTAAAGCTTTTTTGAACAATGTGCTGTGTTTAACTGGATTAATTAGATTTTTTATTAGATATTTTTTCCTGTCTTACTAAAAAAATATATACAATACTATCTCATCTCTCATTTGCGTCTCTGTTCAATCATGCTCGGCTCCTGTTGGTCTAAGCGATATGTTAACGGCCCTATCTAAGGCACGCCAAAAAACACTTAAAAAAAGGAAATATCGGTTATATAGTTTCGGAGTTCATCGTAAACTACTACCTTACACGAGCATTGTATATTATAGACTAGCTGACCCACGCAACTTCGTTTACGTCTCTTATTGCCCGTAGCGTGATAATTTCCCCCCGTTTTTGAATTTTTCATTGGTGCTCCACTCCTATTGGTCTTAGCGTGATGATATATAGCCTATAGCCTTCCTCGATAAATGGGCTATCTAACACTGAAAGAATTTTTCAAATCAGACCAGCGGTTCCTGAGATTAGCGTGTTCAAACAAACAAACAAACAAACAAACTCTTCAGCTTTATGTATTAGTATAGATATGAATTTCTTAATCGTTTGTTTTCTTTTCCATTCTCATTTCGAAAAAAAAAGTCTTCATAAAGCGGTGACAGATGCACTTTATCGAGGCAGAAGATCGTTCCGCCGCTTCACGTTTTGAGAAAGACTCCACTTCGGGTCAGACTAGTCGGTCATCCCCGAAATATACCCGCCAGTAAAAATATTATAACCTTTAAGCACAATGAATACAGCAAAATTTTATTTCTTTCCACTAAATTCAAATATAAAGAAAAGCTTCCATATTCTATTTAGATTTGTTAACGCTATCAGTTGAGACAATAAAATTATATATTTAGTAATAATAAAACAATTTAGTCTTAACGATCGCAATATCAGTTGAGACAATAAAATTATGTATTTAGTAATACACATATAAACTATTTAGTCTTAACGATCGCAAGAATACAAAATGATTGTAACATATGTATAACAAACATTATAATTAATCTCATACCGAAAGACTTATGAAATATGATAAAATCACAATAAAATTTGGCACAAACGGGAGCTTATTTGTTATTCGGCCATTCATTTGGACAACAAAGAGGACTGGGGCGATCAATAACGCCCACACACCCGGGCCCATGGTGAATACGCCACACGCTCTCGATAAGCAACTAAACACAGATTAGTTCCCGCCTTACCACCACCGAAAAGGGGTATTTGGGTAAATTCGAATTTGAACTGTAATTACGCGACTTAGGGCCTTCGGGCTATACGAGTATACATATATATGGTGGTAATATCAAGGTTGTTACCCTTGATTGGGTTACCGGTTATGAAATGCTAATTCAATAGGTGGTTCCTTGGATATTTGCATAATCATATTTCGTATAAGTATCTCTAAAGCTATGTTATGTTTTTCTAATATCCTTGTTTTATGATAATAAGATAACACAGGAAGTGTCGGTGAAATTTCATTCCATATCGTTCCATCCATTTTTATCATTTGAATTGGGCATTTTTTTTACAGTTAGAGTGGTAGCATACTGTGACTTTATCTCTTTTAAAGTAAGAAAAAAAGATTACACAAATCTTTGCATAATAGACTGAGTTTTGGGCAAAAACAAAAAATATTAAAAAAGAAGAAAAAACTTCGTGTTTTTGAACTAAATAGGCCCGAAGTTCCCTTAATTAACCAATTAACATACTAATGACAGTTCAAAGCAATTAAAATAAACATTAATTATCCCTAAATAAATACGAAGTTAGCTTACATTTAAGTATAGATTTTCGGTCCTGGGTTCTGTGTATTACCCAAGTAGTAAGTTATTGGTCGCTAGAGTCGAATAACAAACCCATTTTGCGATTTATTTTTGGTCATCCTCCTCCCCTGTTTGCCATCAGCATTCCCTTGCGCAGATGATTTATTTTCCTTCTTTGTTAGTCTTACTTCTCTTTGTTACATTAAATCAATATGTATTTAAAGTTCACTTTATTAAGATCTGCAAAGCAAAGTGCGTAACACAATTATAAGTTTGCTGTTTCCTTCTGAAGTCGTTTGTTACGAAATTTGAGCGTGCTCGTTGAGAACAACTTTGTGATTATGAACGTAAATGGATACTGTATAAGTATTTTACAGGTATAATGTGCTGATGAGATCGACGCAGCAAAATTATCGAGTTTGTTTGAAGTTTTGTAGCATAAATTATAATTTTTTTGAAAAGATGTTCTATGTGATATCTCGGATGTATCTCATCGATTGAATAAAGGTCGAAAAATATTCAGCGAACCTTTTTGTAGACAAAAAAGTTTAAATAAAATCAAATTTTTATATCTAATTGATCGTAATATTCATCGCTATGATTAAACCGATGTGAACAAATAGTAAAGATTAATCACAGCAAATAGCTCTTTGTTACGCGAACTGTTCCCTGTTTTATAGTAGGTTTCTCAATAATTTCATATTTCTACAAAATAAGTGCTAAATGCTAATGTTATTCTCAAATAAGTGTTATGGATGTTAATAAAAATTTAACGTACAAGGGTCGAAATTTGTACCAAGATAGTAGAATGTGCGTATAACAAAAATTGCAACATAACCTGACGATTAGTCCGATATTCGCGTGGTTGTTTTAATAGCATCCATCATTTTGGGGCTATTAATAAATCGAAATTTAAGTGCACTATTCTGGGACCGAACAGTTTCTGATAGGCTAATAGATTACTTTGGGAGTGCCTACATTAAGTGCTGATTGGTAAAAAGCTAGTCAAGGCTGTCCAGCTACCTAACTAGAGTTATGAATGTTTAGCACACCAATCTAAGTTTCATCTTTTGTAGCAATTATGAGGCCAATGAGCGATCATATTAAAAGATACCCTCAAAATGATGTTTTCGGAACGGTTAGCACCAAAGCCTAATTTTATAAAGTTGAAAATATTTCATGTGTTCACTCACTATCCCAAATGTTACTTATAAAAGATTTTTATTACGTATCATTTGCCTGCAGCAAATATCCACTTTGATACTTAATTTTTTTTAAACGGGACGCAAAAAATAGTACATTTGACAAACGGGACATTGCAGCATTGTAAGATTTTAACTTTAATAGTTAAAATCTTACAATGCTGAAATGCCAGGAGCGAAATTGATTTCCGCATTAATTTCAACATTTGTTCCTACCGTAAGCGTGCAGTTTCCATCGCAATTACACGTAATGTGCTGCATTGTTATCGCAAACGAACGCATTATACACGGTTATATAATACTTGAATATAATCACTCAACTTTGATATGAAGCCACTAAAATCTGTATTAAATTAACATTATTAAAATGAATATTCAGCCAGTGCATTTCTCTTTCAAAGGCTAGGAATATGAATGTATGCGACTTATCATTGGGAGCATAATAGAGAGCATGATCTACTACCGACCCGAACAATCAAAACACTGACCTTTATATCTTCAAGCTTCCACATTCAACATTACATAAATATCTTTTAACAATTAGGTTAGGTTTTGCTCTGTGCTGCCCTCAACCAACAAACAATACAACTCCTAATATCATTTTTAAAACAAGTGAGTTTATTTGTAAATGTGTTTTTAGGTCATAATTTACCTAGATAACTATATTCGGACGTAGGTATTATAATATCTAGCAATTCGTTTTGAGTTATTGCAAACACTGTTGCGAATTCAGGTTATACTGGAATTTTTAGTAGCAGATAATTATTTTATGTACCTACGAATGCTAAATTGACATTATTATTTGTAGATGTTTACTTGTCTGGTGGTTTGTTTTAATTGAAAAACATGCACTCGACTTCTAAACTGCCAAGGAATATGTTTTGGTACTTTGCCTGGATACTTATTTTATTAGACCACGCAAGTCTTGAATAAAAATAGATGTTTGTCTGTAAAGTCTGTTTCAGGACGATAATTTTACTTAATAAGGAAACATTGACGTAACATATGCGTCAACAGACCGAACGTTTAGGCCGATCGTGCCTCTCTATCCGCTTGTTCCGCACTCTCCCTTGCACGCCTGGCTCAGCCGGAACGTGACACTGAGTCATGCTTTTTCGTGCGTGCAACCGGCGTTCATCGATTTATAAGACGTTATCACGTCAAAAAGAAAAGATATGGCAAGTTCTGTGTAACCTTGTAAGGGAATGTTTGACAATAGTATTGCAAAGAAAAGAAAATTTGGAAGCAAGCCCTACAAACCTGTCTAGTCATAACGGCCATCATTTCTAAGGAGAATCCTATGTCCAGCAGTGGACTATTAAAGACCAATGATGTAGAATGATGATACAAAAATAGTATAATAGCAGAAGCATCACTAGGCCGCCTTGGTGTGGGTACCATGGGTGTACTTGGGGCGCCATGCTACATTGTTGCATTGTCTGCATTCGCAATGAGTATGGTGACAACCAGTCGTAGATTCTGCTTATGCTTTTCATCAGAGTAGAGTCATTTTGGCAGGTCCATTCATATCAAAATGAGATAATAAAATTTATTTTCTTCTTCTCCAGGTACAACGGAGCGAGCATGCCTAATTACGGGATCCGTAGATGGCATCATGGTGGTTTTGGACTTCATTATGGACAAGATCAAAGAGAAGCCGGAGCTCGTGAAGCCTTTTCCTGAAAGTGTTGATGCTAAGATGCCTCAGGATAGAGATAAACAGGTATGTAGAAGTTTTTTTATGAAACTACTGAAACGGAGAAAAATGGATGGATGTGAAACTGGACAACTGCAATAGAAAGTCAACAATTGTTTTTATAATACTGGAGTATGATACTGGCACTTTTTTTAAAGTACGTAACGTAACCAAAATTTACCCTAACAATAAAATAATTGATGTTTTTTGTATCCGTTTCATTTATGTTTTTTAAAGTTCTCCGCGACACAGGAATATTCCTAGTGCGAGATTTATATTCTTAATATTTGTATATCTATATAAATAAATAAAATTGGAGTGTCTGTTTGTGATATTAAAAATAACCGCTTTTAAATAAATGCATAATTATGTATGTATACACGATACATGTATCAAAATCACTTTTTAAACATTTTTGTCTGTCTGTCTGTTTGTTCCGGATAATCTCCGGAACGGCTGGACCCATTTTGATTGGACTTTCACTGGAAGGTAGCTGATGATCCAGGTAGTAACTTAGGCTACTTTTTTTAGACTAACTTTGTCCCGCGGCGTTACTCGCGGTACAACAATAACCGCGGGTAACACCGCGGGGTTCAGCTAGTTATATATAAAACTAGCTTAGACCCGTGGTTTCACCCGTGGTACAACAACCACAGTGAGTATCGTAAAAAACGTTACGCGGTAAAAAAGTGCTGCGCTGCCAATGAAAGAAAAAAATATTAAAAATTAAATTTGGTTTTACTGTTTTGATGTAAGTACCATATATACTTTCAGAAATATGCTTTTAGTGAAAAGCTGTTAATTTGAAATTACAAACAGACACTTAAATTTTATTTATTTGTGTAGATAATGAAAGAACAACTGACTTACTATTGGTAAAAGACGGTTTTACTTACTTGTGTTATTTGAGCAAAACATTTCACTCCTATAGAAATGAACCGACATATGCTAGTAAAACCTTAATAAACACCACACACGAATCAATTCACTCTAAAACAGATTTCATTCAACACTTTAAAACTATTATGTTTATTATTCCGTCTGCTGATGTGGTTTAAATTCATCGGCACTACCTCTTAGGTGTTTACCTTTTTAATAAAAAATGACTCATAGGTTATATTTATTTTTATGGGATACATTCATTTTATGGCGCAATATCTTACGGCTCTGTCTGCATTGTAACTCCTGTTATGTTAAAACGTACTCTTCGAACTTTGATATTAAAAGCGGAGCTGTCTTTTCTCGAAGAAATATATCTAAACAATTAAATGTTATAGAAATGTCTGTTTGTAATTTCAAATTAACAGTTTACATTAAATGCATATTAAAATATATATGGTACTAACATTTAGGAATGTAAAACACAGACGTCTGTTTGTTCCTGCTAATCTCTGGAATGGCGGTAATAAGTTTATTACTATAGTAAGAATGCTAAACGTTTTATACTTCAATATTCGTACTTATACGATATTGTACGAGTAAGCCATTAAATCTGATTCATCAAAACAAATCTCCATCTGCTCTGCCATGAAAACAATATTTCTATGACCTAATTCCAGGGTACGGCGTCCAAATGTCTGGTATTCGTTTCACCACCCGTGCCAGCCGAGTTCCCCTCGATGTTACATGAATCATCCATTAACAGCGCTGAAATATTTCAAAATATACATTTGATTACGATCCGCGACCGTTTTTCTGTCGATTTCGCAATTTTATGTGAATTTTGTTTTGGCTGATTTTAGTCATCGGCTGACTAGACCCTATCCCACTCGTTTTTTTTGTGTTAGGCCATCCTAAAATGACTCTACCATGCCTGATGCAAAGCGTAAGCAGAATCCAAAGGTGGTCACCATACTCATTGCGAATGCAGACAATGCAGCATGTTGACCCACACCATGGCGGCCTAATGATGCTTCTATATCATTGGGCCTCCGGTCTTGCACTCACCAACGAAACACGACAATACGAACGCTGTCATTTTACGTTGATTTTCTGTTCGAGGGTAGTACCGCCCCGGTCGAGCCGGTCGTGTTTGAAATCAGCATGGCTCTACTACCTTTGCCCGTTGGTGATATGACCCCCACTCTTTCCCAAAAGCTTCAGAAGCGTCTTTATCTATAGTGCAGGATGTGCTGTGCACACGGGCGCAGCCGTGTTAAGGGTGCCAGCCGCGGCACTTTTAATGTATCTGAGCACTTACTGAAGCTCGCTACGCTTACCAAACGGCGCTAGAGTAATGATTGGACACACGCGCTTCACGGGTTAGAGACGTATTCAAGGGTATTAATATGATGCTATTATATAAAGCTGAGGAGTTTGTTTGTTTGCTTGAACGAGCTAATTTCAGGAACGACTAATCCGATTTGAAAAAATATATCAGTGCTAAAATAGCTCATTTATGGAGGAAGGCTATATATCAATACGCCAAGACCAATAGGAGTGGAGCACTAATGAATAATGTTACAAAAACGGGGGAAAATTATCACGCTACTGGCAATAGGAAACGTTAAGGAGTTAACTTGAGTCAGTTAATCTATACAAATAAATAAAATTGGAGTGTCAGTTTGTAATATTAAAATAACCGCTTTTTACTTAATGCATATGTATGTATACACGATACATATACCAAAAATGTAGTTAAAAAATTTTTGTCTGTCTGTCTGCTGAACCCCGCGGGTAACACCGCGGGGTTCAGCTAGTGTCTGATAAAAACATTGGAATCCAAACCCTGTCCTAATTGTAGCGATTAGTACCGAGAACTGAATGGTTGCTATCTAGGTATCTTATCAGCAAAACGGTCACCAAAAGATTTGATTAAGTTTATTGCTATACACGTCTATTAAACAAACAGTAGTTAATAAATTGCTGACATATTCCACGATTGATTACAAGTTATGCTAATAAACTGAGTTTGTTTGTTGGGTTGAACGCGATAATCTCAGAAAGTATTGTTTCGAATTGAAAAATTTCGTTACGTGTTGGACACTGGACAGTCTATATTATAAGACTAGCTGAACCCCGCGGTGTTACCCGCGGTTATCGTTGTACCGCGAGTAACGCCGCGGGTCAAAGTTAGTCTAAAAAAAAGTAGCCTACGTTACTACCTGGATCAGCAGCTACTTGCCAGTGAAAGTCCCGTCAAAATCCGTCCAGCCGTTCCAGAGATTATCCGGAACAAACAGACAGACAGACAGACAAAAATTTTTTTATCTACAGTTTTGGTATATGTATCCGTGTATACATATATGCAATATGCATTAAGTAAAAAGCGGTTATTTAAATATTACAAACAGACACTCCAATTTTATTTAGTTGTATAGATTAAAGGATACCAGCTCCTGCTCGCGGCTCCGCTCGCCTCTGTCGGCTATTAGAAGAGAACTATTAGAACCTAACCTAACCTACATCCTTCCTCAGAAATAAAAGCATTTCCATGGTGAAAATTTCATTGAAATCGGCGCAACGGATTAACCGTGAAAGCGTAACAAACGAACAGAGTTAGTTTTGAATTTATAATATTGGTATGGATCATGCTAGCGCAATAGGGGCTTCACATTAATGAAGAATGTCGACAACAGGCAAAAGTTATTAATCTAGTTAGTGACACGCGTCACCTTTTGTATTACGTGTATTAGAGTGCTGGTTGTGTTTATAGCATTCCTATGTGAGAAAGAAATAGAGATAGGGAGGGGATAATAGTTATTTGTTATACAAGAGTGCAAAGTTGCTTTTAAACCGTGTGCTCAATTTTGATGAGCTCGGATTCTAATCTTGCAATGTAAAAATTAGAATCCTGAGCGTTAGCGAGTGAATCAAAAGAGCACAAGGTGAAAAATCTTTGCGCTCGGGTGCAACACGTAACTTTTCGTCCCACCTCAGCGAGGAAATGACTAAATGACGTGAAAAGAAAATGGCGCGGGCAAAGCAAATAAAAAAGTACACCAAGAAGGTTACGTGTCTGAATTTATAACAAATTAAAAAAAGATTGTATGATAAATTCAGCACCATATAGGAAAAGTAAATAGGTTTTATGATGTTTTGAATTCACAAACTATAAGTGCACATGACGTTCTAAATTCAATTTACTTTATCCTCTAGCGAATAAAAACACTCAGATATTGAAGGGTAAAAATACTCTTTCCGAGATAGTGGGATGAAAAAGTATTTTTCAAGCCAACTTATTACTACACCGTTAAGAGTTTTCAGTTTACTCGTCAATAAATTACAATTCCTTGTCAAGTTTAGTCAGGACCCACTTTTATAAAGTTTAGAATAAACCCTGTGATTTCTCGCTTCAGTTGCAATTAATTTCAATACAAAGTTTAAATCACTTTTCCAATAAATCTCTTTTCAAGTAAAGCTCTTTAAGAAGTTTTCGTTGCTCAGTTTTTTCAATTCTAATATCATGTCTCCTTGGGTTGTTAGGGCTGTAAGAAAATTTGTTGTAGGGAAGCTTTATTATTCTCTAAGTATTTTTGGAGAAGACTTTGGAGGCATTCCGAATTAGCCTACTCAGCAAATTGTTTTTTTTATAATAGAAAAGGAACTAACAGTCTTTTAAACATGGGTGATTTTGAGTACATAGATAATTTTTTTTACCGATTAATATTGATGCTTTAAATAAAAGTGATAAAACAGTGAAAGTATTAAATAAAAATAGTCTTAACACACTCTGTTAATAGCAGAACTTTATGTTATACTAGCTGACCCACGCAACCTCGTTTGCGTCTCCTATTGCCGGTAGCGTGATAATTTTCCCCCGTTTTTGTAACATTCTTCATTGGTGCTCCGCTCCTAAAAGTCTTCGCGTGATATATAGCCTATAGCCTTCCTCGATAAATGGGCTATCTAACACCAAAAGAATTTTTCAAATCGGACCAGTTGTTCCTGAGATTAGCGTGTTCAAACAAACAAACTCTTCAGCTTTATATATTAGTATAGATTATATTTTAATGATGGTTGTTAATATAATCGTACATTCTTATTCTTATTCTTAACTTACTCCTGTGTGTGTTTCCAAGTGTTTCCATACACTTGATTAAATCACACAGTAAAAGTAATTAAGTGACCTTTAATGAAAAAGGTCATTTCTGAAAAAAATTGAAAATCCCGACTGCAGGAAAATACAAACATAGGTATTAGATTCGCCTTTATTTTCACTCACAATAAAGACGAATCTAACGATATCTCCCGAGCCTAAGTCCTTCAAGCAATTATATTGTAGAGCATTCCAAAGAATACATATACATACATGAGTTATACTCTCGAAAAACATAACCTTCCTTCTGTAACAATCACGTTAAAATCAAAAAAAAATAAACGCAAGATATATATACTCGTATATACTGACCCAATTTCGCTTTGGCAACATTAAACCATAGATCATTGTGATACCGCCATTGTTGAACCCAATGACTAGCAGAAAAACTCATAAATAAGTAAAATCGTTGGAAAATCCATACATACTGTGCTGGGAGGTTCAATCATCGCATTACGCTTGTCACGACCCTATACGCGACCCATAAATAGTGAGCGTGTATCGAAGCGAGGGCGTAGACAAATGGTCGCTATTTAAATGAAGCCCTAAATAAGAATATAACGTATAACTTGTATTAATTGAGATTAAGGGATTAGGGTAATGTGTACGGTATCATTCTTGGGCTTAAATCGTTTCGCAATGTTTGGTGGACCGATCGGTTGAGCCTCTTAAGTTTCTCTACGCCCTGTTCAACAGCTTAACGTCTTTAACTAAATTTTCAAAGTTCGTATACGTTTTTGTTACATTAATACAGAAACCTAGCTTTTATCCACGCTTTCATTCACTTTAATGTATATTTTATCAATCATTTTTTCTTTATAAAAAGCCTATATATGTCATTTCTGAGTACGATCTATCTCTGAGCTGAATCCATTCCCGTTTATCCCTGCCGTCATGATTGAGTAATATTGATGGTATAATATAATATGGATTTTTTAAAAATATTGTTACATTTTTGTAGTTGTATCTATATCAAAAGACATTTTAGGACCCAATAACGTATAAACACAGACTACATTTCTGCACTTTCTACATTCAGAACATGTAAGCAATGTATAATAAGAGGAACAGTAATAAAACCCTCTTCTCGTTCCTTAATTGTAAACACGAACCTCCCGGGCGTCCGAACTCCGAACGCAAGTGCCCATTGCCAAAAAGGTTTTATTTACATATTTGCACAGCCTGTTCTTCCTACACTGTTTGTTTGTAGTACACAATGCATTGTCCTATGTGTAATCACTTATGTATACTCTCATACGGGCTTGACTAAAGACCGTTATGAATCTCTTATAGCTGGAGTATGTAAATCGTACACCATAATGTCAGCAGATCTCTCTTTGAATCCACATGTTACTCTTTTATCCCTTTTGACGCCATTGTATAAAAATATGGCTATTATAACACTTTTGACCGAGTTTTAAGGGAAATGGGATATTATACAATGAGACCTTTCTACAATGTGTGAGCTTTGATATTAAATGGAAAGAATTTTCGCCAGTGAATCACTTCGACTTGAATATTTATAATTGAATAAGTTGGAAATGAACTGCCTATAACTCATTTATTTAGCTTCGATTCTCATAACTGACAAAATTTCTTTTCAATCCCTGTTATTTAACATTTGTAGAAGGAGATGCTACATTGATTTAATAGTTATTTTGAGTACAATGACAAGAAACAATATTATAAGAAATTTTAGGAAGAGAGTGTTTATAATGTTGTTGTTAAACTAACGCAAAAAATATATTTATTTACATAAAAGCTATCTCTTTACTTCTCTTAAAATACCAAACTATAGCGTAGTCGATAATGTAATGAATGAAGAACATAGATAAGAGACATATCAGGCTAAAATAATTTTTAATTACTCTAAGATGAAACACAATAAAACGCTCACAGAGAACGAATCCTATAAATACTAATCCATCCCAAATAATGGCGAAAGAAACGATCAGTTAAAGATCTGTTATAAATAAAAATAAATAAATAAATATTTTCGGACATCTAACACACAACGCCATCTGGTCCCAAGCTAAGCAGAGCTTGTGTTATGGATACTAGTATTGGTACTAGATAAATTATGCAAAAACATATATACTTTTTTTTTGTAAATATACATACTATAGATAGAAAACACCCAAACTCCGAAACAATTGTAGATCATACAAACATTTGGTCCGACCCGGGAATCGAACCCGAGACCTCATGATCAGCAGTCGCACACGCCAACCGCGAGACCTACGAGGCAGTCAAAGTAGCATCAATTGGTAAAAGATAAAAACGACACATTCCTAATGCTATCTTTCATTGGTCAATTAGCTGCATCACATCATATCTTTCGTCAACAAATGCAACATGTTATTTGCATAAATAAACATTTGTCGAAGCAGTATAATATCTATTGTAATATTATCCTAGTAGACTAGACCCATATCTGGCAATGCAATATGCCAGTGTGCGCTGTTAGATAAAATAAACAATCGCCATTTGTTGCAATCTGTATACAAAGCAGCTGTTGTATTTCCCACTAAAATTAACGCATAACACCCTCCAAATTACCCATCAAAGGCAAACCGCAATGTCTTGCATCACAAAAAAGCAAGGCATATAAGGCAACAAATTCAAATCCTGAATAACAAAAGGGGAAAAAAGAATCATCTTTGTCCCAATCGTGAAGAGTCACCGTTTCCTGTTCGTTTCTCTTCATCTAGTAGAAGGTTTCTGCTAGACTGTATTTGTGCTCTTTGTCAAGAAACGATTATTATACACCGTGGGTTGATTATCTTGAAAATTCTATTACTTTTATGTAACTTTTATGTAACTAATGGAATGTGAACTCATTCACTGTCTGCCATTTTCGCCAATGTTTGCACAAGGTATAATGAAAGCAAACAATCGCTCTAAGCAAAACCGTTTAACGACGATATTCGGACGATTCACATGCAAATGTGGACCGCAATTGTACGCCTACACTTTGTATTTATAGAGAAAAATATTTTGTTTATTTATTTAGGAGCCCTTTGCCCGAATAGGGTGCTTTAGACTGGTTAGTTGTTTATTAAAGTGATTTTGGCAACGTGTTTATGTTGAGAATCAGATTGTTTTTGTTAGTAGGAATCTTAATGTACTTATTAAACTTATCGATTGAATTTTATAGTCTACTAGCCGACCCACGCAACCTCGTTTGCGTCTCCTATTGCCCGTAGCGTGATAATTTTCCCCTATTTTTGAAACATTTTTCATTGGTGCTCCGCTTCTATTGGTCTTAGCGTGATGATATACAGTCTATAGCCTTCCTCGATAAATGTTCTATCCAACACTGATTTTTTTTTAAATCAGACCAACGGTTCCTAATATTAGCGCGTACAAACAAACAAACAAACTCTTCAGCTTTATATATTAGTATAGATTTCACATTTGCTTTTACGACCATCGGTCTAGCCTCAGATGTTTCCACAACCATCCTATTTTGCGAGCTATGTCAGTAATTGTGGTTCTTTGTCGAATAAGCGAATTAAAAAACTTACAAAATAACTTTAAGCATGTCGCTCCATTGTCCGCTACACTATTAATCAGCTTGGTTAATATTCTTGGCACGGTATAGCGTATCTATACAAATAAAAAAATTGGAGTGTCTGTTTGTAACATTAAAATAACAGCTTTTTAATCAATGCATATGTATGTATACACAATACATATAACAAAACTGTAGTTAAAAAATTTTTTGTCTGTCTGTCTGTCTGTTTGTTCCGGGTAATCTCTGGAACGGCTTGACGGATTTTGACGAGACTTTCACTGGCAGGTAGCTGATGATCCAGGGAGTAACTTAGGCTACTTTTTTTAGACCAACTTTGTCCCGCGGCGTTACTCGCGGTACAACAATAGCCGCGGGTAACACTACGGGGTTCAGCTAGTAATTTATATATATTATAAATTACTAGCTGAACTTGGGTGGAGCCAGCGTCGCAACGCGACTCCTCTACACGGGGGTGGTCCGGTCGATGGCGCTGTATGGGGCACCGGTGTGGGTGGCGGCTCTGACTGCCCTCAATAAGGCCCGCCTCTGGCGGCCTCAGAGGGTATTGGCGGTCAGAGCCATACGCGGATACCGCACGGTGTCCACCGAGGCGGCGTGCGCCTTGGCCGGAACACCTCCGTGGGATTTGGAGGCGGAAGTGCTCGCCGAAGTTTATCGACGGGTGGCTGAATTCCGGGCGGAGAGAGGCGTTCGCCCTCCGCCCGAAGAGGTACGCGAGTGGCGTGAAGCCGCCCGTCGAGCCACGATGGCTCGCTGGTCGTTCCGGCTGGAGACTCCACGCGCTGGCTTTGCAGCCGTGGAGGCTCTCCAGCCGGTCATCCACGAGTGGGCAGGGCGGCAGCACGGGACTCTTTCCTTCCGACTGACGCAGGTGCTTTCCGGGCATGGATGCTTCGGGAAGTACCTGCACTCGGTCGCCAGGAGGGAACTGAGTCCCGCCTGCCACCACTGCGACTGCAGTGAGGACTCGGCCCAGCATACGCTGGCGATCTGCCCCGCTTGGGCGTCGCAGCGCCGGGCCCTCACTGCAGTCATCGGAGGAGATCTGTCGCTACCGGCCGTCATTCGCTCCATGGCCGGTAGCGACAGCAGTTTTACCGCGGTCGCAACCTTCTGTGAAGATGTAATCTCGCAGAAGGAGGCGGCGGAGAAGGCCCGGGAGGATGATATCCACTCGGACCCGATCCGCCGCCGGCGAACCGGGCGGCGGAGGCGCGCCTATCAGCGCCTCATGCCGCCCTGAGTGTGGCCGCGGATGGTCGGGATGGGTTTTCCCCACCATCCGCTTTAGTGGTCACCCGCGAGGGGGCGACGTTACGCGTGTGCCGTACGTCGCCTAAATTGAGAGTTTTTAGCAGCAGACGGTGCCCGCTTCAGTGCGGGCAGGCGCTGGGAGGGGTCCGGATGTGTTAATAGCAGCAGTTCCCGGATCCCTCCCGTCTCAGGCGCAGAGTGGCACACCGTGTGGTTTTAGTCGGTTCGATTCCGACACACCGCCCCGCCGCAAACCCCGGCGGGGTGACGGCCCGAGGGGGTTTCCACACGTTAAAAAAAAAAAGTAATTTATATATATTAGTCATTATATTTTTAGAGATATTCCACTAATTTTGGAATCCTTCAAGTATTCTTTATTCATTTAAGAAACGGTTCACTTCAATACAAAGATAAAACCTTCATCTATACTCTATACAAATAAATAAAATTAGAGTGTCTGTTTGTAATATTAAAATAACCGCTTTTTACAAAATGCATATGTATCAAGGTTCATATACCAAAAATGTAGTTAATTTTTTTTTGTCTTGTGTCTGTTTGTTCCGGGTAATCTCTGGAACGGCGGCGTTACTCGCGGTGCAAAAATAACCGCGGGGTTCAGCTAGTACTCAATATAACTTATAGAATGTAAATCACTTAACAAAAAAACATAGGCCAGACAGCAATAACGTATCTAAACTGTACTGTAATAAAAGCACAAAAAATGAGCTTAGATTTCCATGAACCCCGATTGTTTAGCGATATAGGCGATACTTCCAAAGCCATTATGGTGGTATTGCTGTACTGTGACTGGCAGTTTCAATAACATCGCGTGGATACTCCGCCTTGAACTCCGACTGTAATTGATAAAACTTAAATTATTGAGGTCGATTTCCCACTAGAAGTAATGAGGAACTATTAGCAAGTTTATAAGTAGACGTAATAGTTATAAATGATTATACCCATTACCATTATACATGATAGACTGAATAACGTTCTTCGTCTTCTCTATAGCAAAGATCACGGTTAATAAATATCGTTTGAATACATATTGTGATATTATGAAATGAATTAGTTAATTTACTACTCGACCGGTTATAATAAAATGTTGTATTTACAGAAGTAGGTCCTTTTATCCAGAAAAAAGGTTTATTTCCCAGGGGATATAATTAAATTAAAACTGTACCAAAAGAGTAGAGTCACAAAGATTAAAACTAGAACTATATACACTAACGTTATTCACCCCTAGGGGGGTAGACAGGAATACTAAAAGGGCCATATGCATGGGGGATAAGCCAATCCTTCAATAGGACTATATGAGTCATAAATAAACATAATAAAGTACACGACAATAAATACAACAAATAATCACACATTTCAAGAAAAATCCTACTTCAAGAACTGAACCAAATTGAAATAGGACCACACGGGAAGACAAAAGGAAAAATCGGTTCACACAGTCGAAATTTATGAGGTAAAAAAACATAAAAAGCAGTCGAATTGATAACCTTCTTTTTTGAAGTCAGATAACAACGCTAAATAAGACAAAGTTGATAGAAAATATTTTATAAATATCTTGTAACGTGTACTACAATATATCACACTAAAATATCAATATATCCCATCAGTGTAAAATATATACTTATAACTTAGTCTAACGACACGGCTATCTGCGTCGATACTCGTGGTCCTTTCCTGAGCGGTGCAATATCCGGCCCTTTTTTCCACCCTTCGTATTTTTGGACCCTATGATATATTATATTTTGCCACACCCACGACAATGTACCCCCGATATACTATTATTAATCTCTGGACCTTTGTTTTAGGCACTTGAAATATCGATTGCGGTTAGAAAGTTCGAGATGTATTTTCTTTTCTCTACACAGGCGTATTAAACTCTTACGTTTTGAAACTATAGGATACGTCACCATATGCTGCATTGTACTCAAACGCAATGAGAATGGTGACCACAATTATTGGATTGATGCTCTCCATTCAGAACAGTTGAATCATTTTGACAGTTATTTTAAAATAGCTGTTGCCCGCGGCTCCATATATATATGTTAGCCCGGTTATCGCGGCAAATAGTAGCCTATGTGTTATTCTAATGTATAAGCTATATTACTGTAAAGTTTCATCCAAATCCGTCCTGTAGTTTTTGCGTTAGGAAGTAACAAACATACTTACAAACTTTCGCATTTATATATTAGTGTTATAAAAACTATAAGTTATGTGATACTTAAGGAATACGGAGCAAGCCTTTGCAATCAATACATATAGTTCTATATGAATATACTTATATATTTAACAGATACAGAACAACTGAACATACACATCATACCATCTTACAGTCCTTTCAGTGGGTACGAACTCACAGCCTTTGGTTTTACAGTCATCGCGACATCTAAACCGAATTGAGAATTTACGTCAGTTTTATCTCATACAACTAAACATTCACAGTTACACACCCACAGTAACAGTTTTAAAAGAAAATTAATATAAAACTTACTAATTCGTCAGTACTAACACTTCAACACTTACTGAATCCCAAGTTTTCTCTACGCCAATAAAACAGCATGGAGTTTCCGAAACAATACTTGTTCCACAAACTTCAATTAATCAGTAGTCAATGTAATCTTATTCTGAAACTACGAAGTCAAATGCCTATATCTTCTCAATAGATGAAAAACAAAAGTAGACTTTGAACACATACATTGAGAAGGTCTACATGTTGACTAAAGCAGTTGTTTTCTTTTATTTGGCCCTGCCAAAATGACTCTACTCTGCCTGATGGAAAGCATAAGTAGAAGCCAAGAGTGGTGGTCACCATACTACGAATGCAACAATGCAGCATGGTGACCCACAGCATGGCGGGCTAGTGATGCTTTGATTCATTGGGCCTCCGGTCTCGCACTCACCAACGAAACACGACAGCATGATCGCTGTCATTTTACGTTGATTTTCTGTGCTCAGGTAGTACCGCCCCGGTCGAGCCGGCCCGTTCGTGCTGAAATCAGCGTGACTCTACTACCTTGAGATTCAACGTTACGTTAATTAATGGGCGCCCGGGGTCAGATTTGACTATAATTCATTTTTTAATCCATATAAACCTTAACCTTGCTAAATTTCAAACTCGCCCCTTCGCGTAATATTCGTCAAAAGTTGTACAAAGTTTTCGCATATTTATATATAGATAAGTAAGGACTTTATTAGCGAATGACGCTTCTGATGTGATGCTTGTTAAGTAGTAATAGTGAGTTACGTCTGACTATCGTCTGAAGAACCAGGAGATCCTGTAAGTATGCCGCCAGCATACGTGCTCACACGTCTGTGTATTTTCACCTTTCTGTTCCACAATTCCTCTGTCTCACTTCACGAAATAGCTTCGTCAATATTTCCCCAAAGCGACAGTGAAGTTGCTCACACTTCAATAAGTTGTAACAATAGCAAGCAATACCTTAATCTAAAACTCGTAACTACAACGTTATTTCAGAAAGGTCATTAGATTAGATTAGTTCTTTCTATCAATGCATCTCAATGTGCAGTGCTTATCAGCTTATCAGAAATTTTAGATATTCGTGAATGCGACTAAAATGTATAGACAGATAACATTTAAAAAAGTCGCTTTGGCTAAATAATTGTAGTGTAATGGTAATTTCTTGATAAATGACGAAAAAATATTATTTACAATAACAAATATTAACAATACCAATTATAAACTTCACTATTCTTGGATTCTAATCATGCTTTCCATCAGGCAAAGTAGTCACTTTTGCAGATCCATACGAAAAAAAGGATGTGCTGATTACAATTAATTATAATTAGGTAAAATAATTTATTCATGTCTTGCATGAATGGTTAAGTTGTTATAAATTGACGATTTAGTACTTAAATTACCCTCAGAAATCTTAACTTTCGGATTTAATTTCGGATAAACAAACTTTTCAGATTAATTGCTCTTTAGAAATCGAACACGAATGTCAAAATATTCGCAGTCCTGAAAATTCATTATACTCATTAATAGTAAATATTTAAAAATATGTAATCTAAACCGTTTTACTTCAACTCGCTCTCCGATAAAGTAAATAGTACATTGTGTGTTATCTAAATGAGTCTTATCGACATTAAAATACAGAAGTACTGTTTCGCAGCGACGCGGCGACGCGACGTCACACTCGACAATCAACGCTTGAATATTTTCGCATGTAGTTATAAATGTATACCTATTACTATACGATGCGAGCTCACATTGCAGATTTATTACAGTAGATTAACTCATTACTAAACTCATTTTTAAATAACGGGATGAAGAAGTATCTCAATAGGCCGCCATAGTGTAGGAATGGGAAACCATGTTGCAATTGTCTGCATTAGTATGGAGACCACCACTCTTGGATTCTGTTCTTACTTTACAAATACATAAAAAGTGTCATCGTCATCAAAAACCTTTAGGTGTCTTCTTAGAATAGAGGTTTTGGCCTAATATCACGCTTGCAGTACGGGTTGGTTTGTAGGAACTTTTAATTTTGATTCGCTGCAGTGACGAAATCTTGCGTACTTTGCTCCCTTAGTGACTCTTCGTTTTCTTAATACATCTTATCACATTACGAGGATATGTCTATTATAGTCTGCAATTCACGAGTTTTTTGATTCGACCATCCAGTCTTTAATTTCCAATTAAATTATTGTTAATATCAATCGGTAGAGACGTCATTCGATCGAAATATGTGGGAGTTAAGCATCGACGTATGTATATTTATTTAAGGGCAGATATTCTCGGCTTCAATCGAAATTTGGATTATCGGTCCCAGCAGAGAACTCATTGAAGGTGTGTTAATGAAATACTGTGGTTGTATTATTAGCTCTGTCGGATTAAGAAGTAAAATTGATTAGATTTTATACGAGGCTGTTAAGTAACTCTACTCTGCCTAATGGTAAACAAAATGCAGCAATACAGCATGGTGACCCACACTATAGCGGCCCATTGAGATCTTCCTGCATCATTGGTCCTCCAGTCTCGCATTCATCAACGAGCCACGATTGCAGATATTATAAAAGGATATGGATCCTACATTTATGTATCACGTAAGTTATTATTGTGTATGTATACACCCCGTTTCTCTAGTCGTTTCGCCACCATGTTCAAACGATAAGATGGTACGATTCGGACACTAGGCTAATCGACTAAATTCACATGGTGTTCTGGGGACCCAGTGTTAGTTCATTACATATTTACATACTCGCTCTCAAGAGTGAGCGTGTTTGGTTATGCGATTGGTAAAGAATCGTAACACCGAAAGCAGTGTATGTGTTCTGGTCGAGTTGATGTATACAAACTTACACTAGGCCTCCAGATCTTTGCCGTGACCTCAGGTGTAAGGTTTTCCTGTAACATAACCATTACCTTTCACCTTACTAGTATGAAAATATAAACTAATATACCCATTAAGCACGTCGAGGCCAGCTTACGGAAGTAATATACAGATGTGTTGTCATCCATTACTTGTAAACAACTAATATGCGTTAATTAATAGCCGGTATTTTATATTGTATAATAGCTGCTGTCGTATATGCATGTGTCCCTCGTTAAATGAATAGTCATCACTGTATTTAGTATAGACTTCCTATCTTAGCAAAACTTACCAAATGGTAAATATTGGAATATATCGCTGTCCACTGCTGAACGAATGTCTCACCCAAGGAGCGCCAACTATCCCGGTCTTGGGCATTCCACATCCATTCACTGCTAGCCACTTTCTTCAAATCATCGGTCCATTGTGCGCAGCGTAAATATAATATACCTTTAAGCCTTTATGAATTTTCCATATCTATACATCTATACAGTTGGAGTACAGTTACATAAATAAAGTTGGAGTGTCTGTTTGTATAATATTAAAATAACCGCTTTGTATTACGCGTAAATGCATATGTATTTAAACACGATACATACACCAAATTTTTTTTTTTCAATTTTTGTCTGTCTTTTTGTACCGGGTAATATCTGGAAAGGTTGGACCGATTTTGACGGGACTTTCACTGATAGGTAGCTGATGATATAAGGAGTAACTTAGGGTACTTTTTTTAGACTACCTTCGTCCCGCGGCGTTACCCATACGAACGACAATAACCGCGGGGTTCAGCTAGTGGGTCATAAAAATTTCTGGTGGGTAAGAAACATTAAACAATTACAATTGAGAACTCTTTTTTGGTAAAAATATGTTCGGTACTTTTCTTAGAAGACGACCTATTTCTTTGTTGATGAGCTGAAAAACCCTTTGAATCTACGGCTCCATAGGGACACCATCACAATTATGTAGGCGACAAGAGTATGAAATGTTTGTAGTATATTATGTGATTTTAAAATAAATTAACGCCTAATAAAGCACTGTAGTAAACAACACGCCACTGTAAACAACCAGAAAATTAAGTGAAATATCCAATTTAATGGATAAGGTGACGTTAAAATGCATTTACATTTTAAATTTCGTGAATGATGCACGAGACGCCATGACGTCATCCAATAAGTAAACACCGAAGATATCCTCGGTATTTGCTATTTAAAATGAGTTACTACTTTTGTAGCGGCGATGGACGTAGAACAATGCTTAACACCGATGTTGTAACGTTCCGTTATATGGAAGATCAAAAGTTGGATTTAATACACATAATAAATCGGCCAAACTGCCTTGTCATCATTTTAACCGAATTTAAAAATAAAGTGGAAGTTCTCGATTTGATTCTTTATCATATTTAAATCCTCCGAGCTCTTTATAAACCGATTGTGACAATTTAGAAGGGCAGGTATACTTCCCCTTGGGGTTATTTTAGGTTACCATTTAGCCTTATGGTAAACCTAACCTTGCCTGAAACCTTTTCAAATACAAATCACAATTCATCATAATTTTATACCGTGACGTTAGCAATACTTTAAAAAAATAATTACTGTTCTTATCTTCGAAGAGTAAATACATAATATTAATCATTTACTCAGTGGATTAGTAATTATTTTAAACATGCGATCTTGATTTTAGGGTTAAAGTGGGCTGCAAAGACTTGGCAGGTTGTAAATAATTTCTTAAATTACACAACAAAATGTAAAACCATTTAATTATTTTATGATTAAACGTTTGTTTAATCGTGATGAAATATAATTAATGAAATCACTTCAAAGATTAAAATGATGGTGAATACCTCGCCCCTTCTTGAGTTAGTTAAAAGTTGATAACTAAATCGTCATTTGATTAAATATGGGAACATGACCCCTTAATTTTCGGAGATTTACAGCCGTTTTTAATAACCTATCTCCTGTGTTAACTAGAAAACAGACAGAATTTACCTTAAAAAGAGTATTTGTTTTGTATTACAAATGAACTTGACAAAATCAATCATATCTTGAGGCGCTAAAAAAATGTTTTACTACAGACGTACATTTCACTCTGAATACATATATTTGTCTCCAACTAGTAAGTAATGTTGTAGTACCGGTGTACATATATTATTTTGTTATACAGTGGCTTGAACACATAACTAAAGACTACACAAGGCCATCAAATCACGTTCCGCCATTATAGCTTAATTCATTGCTGCGCTGATAACATCGTCATCGTCATTTGTAATGCAATCCTTGTGTACATACGAGACAGCTTTATGCATGGACTATTTTATACCATGGAAATTATTAGTACTCGCCTTTGAAAAGCTGTTTTAATGGCCACTGACAATATTCGTTCGTATCGGAAACCTATAAACTGCTTTTACTACCCGGAGGAAATTGAAAGCGTTTGATTTGAAGTTATTTTGCATAGTGATAAAATTTTATTTTTTGTACGCCATTCACCGACTGGATACGAAAGCTCTGTGGTGTGGTTTGGCAGAGGCCTTGGTCCAGCAGTGGACTCTGCCGTCTGTAGAACGGGCTGATGATATTGATAAATCTGAATGAAGAAGTTACTGGAGATTCAATCCTCCCTCCCTAAGTTAGCTGGAGACGACATACTCTTGAGTTACAGATGTCCATAGGTGGCGGCAGTCACTTACCATCAGGTGATCCATTTGCTTAATGCTCGTTTGTCCCCTATACCTTAAAAAGAAAAACAATACTGCTTTTCTTTTTATACTCATTCCACGAAGATTAAGTGTAGTAGTAAAGAGAAGGAATGATATTTATACCTACCTGCATACTCCTTTGGGGGCGTTCAATAATTACGTGAGATATTTTTGATGATTTTTACGATCCCCTCCCCTCTTGGGGAAATTCTAATTCAGTGCATGGAGACACGTGCACGGCCGCAAGAGTGACTGCTGGAACCTACATATCCAAGTGATTTTCAATAAAATCATCTGCTTCTTATATTTATATATATACATATTTATTTTATTCTAGAAATATTTTTTTACGCATTTGTACTGTTTTCTGCTAGAAAATAATTACGTGATATTTGCCAAAAAAAAACCCCCCATATGTGAGATTTGGAAAGATTTAGATTGATCCCCTCCTAGAACACCTCAGATAATTAATGGAAGCCCCCATACACATACATGTACCCATGTACATACATACATACAGAATAAATGAATAAATAAATACTCTTTCGAAACCGTCGTCATATTTCCTTTTAACTTACTTTCAGATTTAATTTTGTTTACCTGAAGTATTGTACGGCTTCTTGCTAACTTGGAGCCGGCGCTGTTATTTCAGAACTGTTGAATGTTCTCCAGTCTCAAAGGGCGGGCGCTCGTTCAAAATTAATTAATTTCCAAACCCGTCAAAATGGTTTTTCCTTCACATTTTGTTTTCTGTTTATTGAGGGGAAACGTCCAACTGACAGGTTTTGTGCCTTGATTAGATCCACGTGTAATTTTACGTATAGGAAATTCTGAAAACACGAATTCTGATATTTCGGCATAATTTTTTATTTTATTATCAAGATATGCATATCTAAAAATGCCAAGCTTCAATTTAGCTATCATGTCGATCACTACTTTCTTTTACGTATTTTTCATGAGTATTTAGTGTTTATTTTTATTTAAACCCTAAATATTGAAACATACGGTTTGCCTAATGATAGAGGCGATGTCCGACTTCAAATTGAAAACAGTAACTTTGCTGATATCTCTCTCATTTCTTCTTTTCGCCTTCTCTGCTACCTTTGTAACAGATAGTGGGATAACGATAATTTCTTTCAATCACGAGCATTCTTAGCTACCATTTAGTGTTATCAAAAATATTGTATTATAAGAAACATTCATAAGAAATAACTATTAAAACTGTTGAATATTCAAATTGACTTTTTATTTAACAGATTACTCTTTTATTGCTTACGTAACTTAATTGCGTAAGATTTTTGTGGAAACATTATGTTTTGTATGTTAAAAAGATTAATTAAGATTGTTAATCTTCTTTATATATATTTATAGATAGCATTTATCTTTTTAAATTGTATTAAAATCGCATACAAAATACCGTTTAAAATATCCTCTGGGAGAATGAAATATCCCAATCTCTGATCCGAGTCCTGAACAAAATGTTAATTATTGTCTGCTGTTCGAGAGCTGACCAAAGTCTGGGGTGTTTAGGGTCTAGCTCTTCACGATATAAATGCATAAAACCCGTTTATTATTGACAGTTAACCAAAACGACGTAATTTTTTGTGACTTGTCTTAAATTTTAGCTTAAATACACATATGTAGTGTCCTAAATGTTGTCGTATCATCATTTCAGGTGAAGATCCTGGTGCCGAACTCGACTGCGGGCATGATCATCGGTAAAGGTGGTAACTACATTAAGCAAATCAAGGAGCAGAGTAACAGCTACGTCCAGATCTCGCAGAAGGCCAAAGAGTTGTCGTTACAGGAGCGCTGTATCACTGTTGTTGGTAAGTTCTACCAGCCTTCTTCGTAAATGCCGAATATCCAGCATAAACTCTTTACAGATATTAGGCCTCTCATGATGTTACTTGGGTCTTAGAAGTGCGATTTTGATAAGGAAATTATATATTTTTTTTATCGAATATGACTTCTAAAAAGACGAATTAGGCGATTTTATCGTGTTACCAGGTCTATATCCGCTATAATTGTAAGAATATAAAATGGCTGTCCTGTATAGAAGATCTCACGTGTTTATTTAGGCAAGTTTAAGACCAAAGGATATGCATCATGAGTCAGCATATTTCACAATTGTTTTTTTTTAATATTATCTCTTTTTAGCCGACTTCAGAAAAGGAGGAGGTGCTCAATTCGATCGTATATATTTTTTATGTGTGTTCGCGGATAACTTCGTCGTTTATAAACCGATTTGGATTATTATTTTTTTATAGAAAAGAGATATTCCAACGGTACCATGATAAGGATTCTATAATATTCATCCAAGAGAAATCGATCGATTTGGTCGTTCTTTAAGTCGATTTTATATTTTGTTAATATTTTACTGATTATATTTCGATTATTTTTTGTTTAAGATCAAATCTATCAATTTGAGCTTCTATTAAAAACAACATTTCATAGCTAGTAAAAATAGAGACTCCTGAAAAAGTCATATATTGATATAAAAATAGTATTTAATGAACTTATATAAAAGTTATCCCCTTACTATTATTTGTTATATTACATTGGATAGGAATAAAAGTGTTGAATAAAGAATTTGAGCTAAGCAAACAGAACTGTGGCGAAAAACTTCGTAATCTGTCCGCGTCGGTTTATAGATAGTGCTGACAAATAGTTTTATGTCCCTCGCTTTACTCTAATTCCATGATAGCAATCTCTTTCGGGGTGTTTATAAATTGTCTCATTAATCAGGATTGTAAGCATAGTAAGACCTAGATATGCTATCCTCTTTTAGTAGTTATCTATAGCATACGAAAACTAAGTGTATAACATAAATTACAAGTCTGAAGTGAAAATGACTTGACGGAATTAAGTCTACCCACACTGTATTGTGCTTATAGTTGACAATCTTTTGCCTTCGACTCCGCCCGCATTCCAGATATCACACTGGTAATCATTTTTCGGGTTAATATGTAGCTTTCTATTGGTAAAAGATTTTTCAATATAGGTTCAATAGATCCAGGTGTTATACCTTACATACGTCTTTCAAATATGACTATAGATTTTGTATCAGGAATCGTACATTTGTTAAGAGCATCCATTAGATTTTTGTAAATAAAATTGACCAATAAGAAATCATACTTTACACTAATATATAAAAGCGGAAGTTTGTGAGTATGTTTGTTACTTCTTTAAGCAAAAAGTACTGGACGGATTTGGATGAAACTTTACAGTAATATGGCTTTATTGCAGCAGCGTTATGGCAGAATAACACATGGGCTACTATTTATCGCGAAAACCGACATAATACAACAGCAACAGGCAACAGCTCGTATAATGATAAAACTAAATGTATTAAATTTTGGTATTTGAATTTAAATAAAAAAAAATTCATGAATTAGATTAGACTTTTGAATGAATCGGTCAGTCACAAAAGACAACAGAATGTTAATTATTATTTATAAATATTTCTGTGTGGAGGGCGATATACTTACTCTTAATAAAATACTGGTGGCCTATTGGTTGTAATAGTACCATTATTTATTTTCACTAGTTGTAGCCCGCGTCCCCGCCTATGTGTATGTCGATTATCGCTGCAAATAGTAGCCTATGTGTTATTCTGATGTATAAGCTATATTACTGTTAAGTTTCATCCAAATCCGTTCAGTAGTTTACGCGTGAAGAAGTAACAAACATACACACTCACAAACTTTCGCCTTTATATATCACTGTAAGCTACCTGTACTCTACCTCTGTATAAACTTTAACTGTGCCAAACATACTTCCCAGTTTGCAGGATTTTCCTAAGAATAGGTACAAAGTTATTGTTTCACGTAGTTACTAATTAATAGATGCTTCACGTCCAAGGATATAGATATTTTTTATATCAGGCTCGAAGAAACAAAATTTGTGTATACACATAACTTATTGAATTCGATTGTCATCACACTACTAAGAACGAAAACGTTAGTATTATAAAACTTTGGTATCGTCATTACAACAAAATGTCCTACTTATGATTTCAGTGCGCTTATCTATATTAAATCAACAATACAAAGTCGTTAAACAAACTCAAATCAAGTAAGTTTCGTTCATTCCAACTTAGACCTTCGAATAGTATCTATACATCTATACAACTAAATAAAATTGGAGTGTCTGTTTGTAATATTAAAATAACCACTTTTTACTAAATGCATATGTATGTATACACGGTACATATACCAAAACTGTAGTTAAAAAAATTTTTGTCTGTCTGTCTGTCTGTCTGTCTGTCTGTTTGTTCCGGGTAATCTCTGGAACGGCTGGACGGATTTTGACGGGACTTTCACTGGCAGGTAGCTGATGATCCAGGGAGTAACTTAGGCTACTTTTTTAGACTAACTTTGTCGCGCGGCGTTACTCGCGGTACAACAATAACCGCGGGTAACGCCGCGGGGTTCAGCTAGTTTATTATTATAATAACACCATTAGTTATAGGCACTAGGGATAGATTGCCGTACCTATTTACTAACGCCCTTCGTACGAGGCGACTCCGAGGTCGTATTAGCTATATAATTTTACTATTGCTTCCGTTCTAATATAAAAGCATAATTACTACAAGCTAAGCTTATAATGAACCAGGATTAAAATTGGTTTATGTATTTAAGTTTTTTTTTATGTTTTACCTGCCAAAATGACCTCTGCCTGATGGAAAGCATGACCAGAATCCAGAAGTGGTGGTCACCATTCTCAATTTATCAATTAATTGTCATTTAACAATTATACTAGCACTCGTGAAGTGAGTGTGAATCGAGTAATGATTAAAAAATGGCTTACATCCTTTTGAAAAAGAGCTGATACTCTTACATTGCTGAACCGATGTTAATTAAACATAGCTAATAAACACCGCAAGGAAACTGGTTTTTAAATTAAAAAACGGCATCGAAATCGGTCCATCCGTTTGAGAGCTACGGTGCCTTTTGAGAGAGAAGAAACTTTGCGCCGGGGGTTGCACAAATGGGGGCAATAATATTGCCGATTTAAATAATGTAGAAGTTCATATACTTGTTTGTTATTATTGTGTAAGATGGTTACATATGTCATCTATTTAAGAACATATGACAAGTGTAAATACACTGACATTAATAAGCAAGTCAAGAAGTAGGTCACATGGCTTCTTCGTATTGTTATTGTATGTCCCAGAGCAACTCAGGCTGGCGGAACATAGCATATTTTTTTAAATATAACGTCATGTTTGTGGGGGGCATCTTTATTTTGACTCGCATATAAAAAAAATCGCCTGTCACTACGAACTCACACATACCAATTAAAACACAACATTCTGACAATTCACGCACACATAAATATGTTGTGTCAGAAGAGTGTAATGCGTAGGCCCATTTGGGCTTATAGGCAGAGGGGAACACCTGCGAATGGTTACCTACTCTATGTTGTATGTATTTAAACAATAATTTTCATATCGATGTTTTTAAAAAGTCTATAAAATGTCATCTAAGGTTATAATCAATATTGACTGGGTTATTGGTTAATGACCCTAAATGCTAAGCCTAAGGTTTCCAGGCTCGATTCCCACTCAGAACTAATATTTGTGAAGTCCACGGTAAAATTTTTGAAGATGGTCGTTTTGAAGATTTCGTTCTCTCGTTCCTAAAAAAAACAAACCTACGTCAGTATCCGCTTGTGAACATGGCAACTCGTGACAATGACTAATGACAATACCGATGGCAAGCAAGGTTGCACTCATAAAAAAACATATTTGTTATTGTAAATGCAGCTCAAATGTTCGCTGAAAATGTATTTATTTATGTTAAATGTTTTACGTGTTATATCCTGTTGTTGAGGCCAAACTTATGATACACTAGCTGACCCACGCAACTTCGTTTGCGTCTCCTATTGCCCGTATAAACACACTCTTCAGCTTTATATTATTAGTATAGACTAGCTGAACTCCGAGGTATTACCCGCGGTTATTGTCGTACCGAGAGTGACGTCGTGAGGCGAATCTAGTTTAGAAAAAATAGCCCAAGTTATTCCTTACACCATCAGCTACCTATCAGTGAAAGTCCCGTTAAAAACGGTCCAGCCGTTCCAGAAATTACCCGGAACAAACAGTCAGACAAAAAATGTTTTAACTACATTTTTGGCATATGTACCGTGCACATACATACATATGCATTTAGTAAAAAGCGGTTTTTTAGTATTACAAACAGATACTCCAATGTTATCTTATATATATAAAATTCTCGTGTCACAGTTTTAGTTCCCATACTCCTCCGAAACGGCTTGATCGATTCTCATGAAATTTTGTGAGCATATTGAATAGGTCTGAGAATCGGCCAACATCTATTTTTCATCCCCGTAAATGGTAAGGGTGACCCATCCTTAAACTCTTTTTTATGGCAAAACGACGTTTGCCGAGGTCAGCTACTTTATTTATAGATTTCCTAGCTGTCCCGGCAAACGTCGTTTTGCCATAACTACTAATAAATTAAAAAACATTGTCCAGCGGACAAAATTGTGAATCTAAACCATTCCCAGATCCCCTTGAACACACACAAAAAATTTCATCAAAATCGGTCCAGTCGTTTGAGAGTAGTTCAGTGACATACACACTCACAGAAGAATTATGTATATAAAGATTTGTAGATTACAATTTAAATGCAACCTAAAGTTCTTCTCTAAATCACTAACTTAAAATATTGACCATACTTAATAATGAGATTAAGAATTTTAATTTGTTAATTAAAAATTTGTAATAAGTTCCAATCGTATAAGCACTTAAAAATTAATATTTTATGTATATTAAGTCTACTCTTAAGAAACACAAAAACCTTGTACATTGAGTTTGGAACACATTTTATTTATTTATTTATTATTATTATTTCTGAATAAAACTGTATTTGATGCAACGAAATAAACTGACGGCGAGTGACGTTTGGTTTTAATTCATCGAATACAGTTCACCCCATCTGTTGGCGCTGATCTACTACTACTATATTGCGGAACTTCAATTTTTTACGCGGAGCGTCTGCCACCAGACTTCGGCAACCAAATACTAGGTGATATGGAAGTTCTGTAGAAATACTATTGTCACACATTGTTGCTAGACATCCTGATTTTGGCGGGACGTCCCACTTTTTCAATCAAAATTGTTATGTCCCGCGCGGGACAGGTGTTGTCCCGCTTTTTCGGGATAACTGGCCGGACGCCGAAAGTAAGTTACTTAGCCGTAGTGCTTTATCGTGAATAAAATATAAAAATTTAAAGGCTGCCACCATTATACACATAGGAAATGGCACCTTCACTAGAATTAAGAATGATGTAGCAGATAAACACAAATGTTGCGAGCGATCTTTTTTCTCCGTCGTAATTTCCGATTAGGTACTGTTTTTTTAATTTGTTCCGCTTTTGACGAAAGAATCTCACTTTTTATACAAAAAAGTATCAAAATCACGATTTGACCAAAAAAGTGGCAACGCTGATTGGGACCGACAGCTTAACGCGTTCTCTGAAGCACGGAGGGGTCTCATTGTGTTAAGAATGGAATATACCTACGCAGACTGACCTGCCTAGAATTAGTTATCTTTGCAATTTCTTACTCAATTCTTTGTTATACTACTAATACACACTATAATATTTTTCAACAATTTGTGCGGAAATCCTATCGATTTCTTGTATGGACTTCGTCATACTGCTTATACGAGCAATGCAGTTAAAACTTGTCGTAATCAAGATCGATATACTGCTATTCAAAGATATGAATATGGATTTCTCGTTATATATAAATTGTAGGCCGCGACCTCCTTGCTATGTCGTATTCATTATCCCTCGTTGCAAAAACGAGTTTTAAGTTTAGTTGTGTACGTCTTATCTCCTAAACTGATGACCCGATTTATATTTACAGTTTTTGTTCATGAATTGATTGAGAGCGTTATAATTGCCGCTTTTTTTAGTATTCTCCATTCCTTTGGATCCTTGAAACTTTTAAGTGGCACAGTTTTTTCGTGATATTTGCTTTTGTTTCATTAAGGACTTTAAATGAACCTGAAATCGATTTAGCGACGTAGTACCGGAATGCACAATAGACGATAACAGCCGTGCTGAATGCAATTTAATAGGCAATCTCACAAAATAACGTCAATCGTCAACAGTTAATGATTACATTGAACTAATAGTTTCATTAGAAGAAAACTAGTATAATTGTCACTGTTTGTTTTACGGAAAACTACCATAGGATATGTGTAGAGACTTACCACGTAGGACAAACCTCACGTATTTAAATTGCGTCCGGTGATATCATCTTGTGAGATATTCACGACAAAAGATTATACTGACGTCTTACTGCATACCGTAGGTCCCTGCATAAAGGGTAACTTAGTTAAGTTACGGTAAATAAAATATGTTTAATTATTGCGATTTGCTATTACAGTGTTTAAAATATAACTTGCATAGAATCAAGCTATATTTTAGTGTCGTTTTAGAAGTTATGAGAACTTATATATGATATCAAGTATTGCTACGACTTGTTATCAAGTTGTACAGTTGCAGTTATTTTTACATTGATTTTTAACTACCATTCAAATAAAAATGTTCTAAAATTGCAAGGGTACACTTATGATATATCATTTAGCTATACTGTTATTGCAATATGTATATAAACAATTTATCTACAAGCTACAAGCAAGTAAGCAAGCATTTGAATTTTCTAGTTATTTTTAACTAGTTGTTGCCGGTGGCTCCGCCCGCGTGTATGTCGGTTATCGCGGCAAATAGTGGCTGATGTGTTATTCTGATGTGTAAGCTATATTACTGTAAAGTTTCATCCCAATCCGTTTAGTGGTTTTTGCGTGAAAGAGTAACAAACATCCATCCATACTTACAAACTTTCGCGTTTATAATATTAGTAGGATTTTTTCACCGTTTAAACCTTCCCTGGACTACGACAAACACTTCAACATCAAAATCAGCTAAACCGCCCTAGCCGTACTCGAATTTTAGCGAGACTAACGAACATCAATTGATTTTTTTAAATAAGATTATTCCAACAAAGGTAGTGTTTGTTACTCGAGCCAACAATTTCATAAATGACATGTTTTTTTAAATAAAATCTGTTCCGTATAGGTACTTATTTAACCATCAAATATATCTCCTTGCAGGTGAAAAAGAGAGCAACAAGAAGGCCTGCCTGATGATTCTGCAGAAGGTGGTGGACGACCCGCAGTCCGGGTCGTGTCCGAACGTGTCGTACGCGGACGTGGCGGGCCCCGTCGCCAACTACAACCCCACCGGGTCGCCGTACGCCGTGCCCACGACCGAGGTGAAAGAGGTGACCGCTCGAACACGCTCGTTATGACTTGAAAGCTTGCGGACTCAGGTGTACAGAATACAGAATAACGCTTAAATGCTTGTGGAAGATTTAGCTATTTTAACGTTATTTATTGTCTTATAGATTGTGATCATATGACTTAAATATATTAGTTCGTGGAACTGACGGAAAAGAATGTTCCTGTTTTTATCTCTCCCTATCTTCTGGTAGTTTTCTTCAAATTTCTTTCTGAAACTCAGAAAGAAACTAAAAGAAACTCATTTCTTTCTTTCTCAAACGGCACAGACATTGATATAGGACCTATATCAATGTCTGAGCCGTTAGAGTTACGGTACCACCGGGATGTTCTGTGAGCTACCTATATCACAGCTTTCATCGGTCTTAGGAGTGTCCATTTAGAAAGTCCGATAAGCATAATGGTTTTACTAAAATTGCTCCCCATTGAAATCCCTTTCAATATTTATTCAATCAAATCAGATAGTTATTTAGAAGTTTAGTTTTAAGCACAATTAAAAACATAAGTATATAATAGTATATATTATAATATCTTCAGGTATTATATGTTATTCTGTGCGCCTCGTCCCAAAGTCAGCTCGGCAGTCGTGAGCGTGTTTAAGCGGTTGATGGCGCCGACACCACGCGACACTGCCTCTAACCGCTTACATCGTGTACACACACAGTACACACATATGTATTAACCACTATATATACTAACTTTTTGACAGTCCGACTAGTATTCAGTCACATTTGCAATATTAATGAAAATATTATTGTTTTAAATTTTCAAGTTTTAAATCTGAATTAACTGACAAAAAGAAAATAAATAAATTGATAATAACACACACTCTTTCCTCCACAGGAAAACATTTCCAAACATATAATTTATCATATTTTATTTTAGATTGATGAGAACAGCAAGTGTTTATGAGTGACGCTTAATGCCGATGAGTTCGATTGATTCAGGTTCACATGATTCTGATTCAGTCGAATACATAGTAATATATTCTACTCGTAACTTTATGATGATGTTATGTTATTACTCGATTACGTTTTACATTACATTAACAGCCAATGAAACGCCACTCTTGACATCTCTCTGTAGAAAGGGGGATTTGGTTTATTGTACAACTCCGGCCGGTTAATCAGAATGGTTGGGATTAATCTCGAGTAAAATGATTAAGATCCTGTAAGAGTAATTTTAAAGTTAAATGAGAGAGAAATTTTGGTATTCGCGTTGGTTACAAACATTGGTTATGGTATGGTTATGTCGTGGTCGTAGAACAGGTTAGCAGCTCACAGTTTGTTTTATAGAACCACGGTCTGGGCGGTGGCGTGGGGTCCGTGGGCTCGGTGCTGGTGAACGGCGCGGCCGTGGGCGCGGGGCTGGGCGCGGGGCTGGGCGCGGGGCTGGGCGCGGGGCTCGGCGCGGGGCTGGGCGCGCTCAACCTCAGCCTGTCGCTGGCGCCGCCCGGCTCGCAGACGCCGGCGCCGCTCACGCAGCACACGCTCGACCACATCAAGGCGGCCCTGCGCCAGGCCGGCTACGGCGAGGCGGCCATCAGCGAGATCGGCGCCGCTCTGGCCCTGCTCGTGAAGCACGGCGTGCTGGGCCTCGCGCTCCCCACCGCCCTGCCCCCCGCCCCCCTCTCCGCCGCCTACTTCCCGCTGCAGGCGCAGGACCCGCCCACCGTCTTCGGGCCCATAGGGCAGGTCCCGCTCGGTACGTCATACCACACCGCACACTCCACACACTCCACACACTCCACACGCTCCACAGACACGCCTCTCACACTGAACGACTATGATATAGACCCTAGAAAGATTGCCGGCGCTCATAACCAAAACCTTTTCCATTATCTCTACCAGGACAACAATATTTTCCTTATACATTCCGGACAACAAAATCAGTGTAATTAAGTTCGATCTAAATATCCTGGAGATCCAAAATTCTATTCCAGATGTATTAATTTTCCGTCAGAAACATTTCGATTTTCATTTTATTACTATGAAACAACAATTACGAACACCTGACTCGAGTACTATAAAAAACTTCATATACATGTCGTAACTGTCCACCTTATATACTGGTTTATTTACTGCCTTTATTATAAAGATAGGACAATAATTTACAATATAAAAATGAAATTACGTTATATAACGTCATGGACTTTATCATATTATTTTGCTGTTTATTCCTATTTGAGTCATTTTGTATTTTTTTCTACTTACTTATACCTTACATAGACTCATAAATAAAATAAAAATACTTCAACATTTTTTATTAAAACTACAAAATAACCTTTAAAGGAATAAATGGTTGGATCAAAAACTAAAGATGGATAAAATGTAAACAAAATAAACAAATTGGGAGAGAAATGAAAAAGTTTTCGAGAAAAGAAAATTATTCAATTCTGTTTTAATCACATTAGACTTATCCATTTTTGCACCACAAGTTGTCCTTAAATAAACTTATTATTTACAAGATCTATACTATTAATTATACAATTTGTATGTGGCAGTATTTTATTAAATTATGTTATTTTAGACGTTTTAGTTGAAACCGTTTCTCAAAAAAAAAAAAAAAAACAAAAAACTTAATTCAAAATGACTAAAATTTAATAAGATACCGTCCCATTTAAGTTATATGATATTATAGAAATATACTGAATAATGTGCCAAATAGTACTATAGTTGTATGTTTATACGAGTATACATATAGGCGGCAGAAAGTGCAAATGTAGTATCTCGAAAATTTGACTTTTTGGTAAAAGTTTGATCAGATGAAAACCCCGTCGATCGGTCTGTGTTTATTACGTAAGATTTGGTTAGAGAGAAATATGTATGATTCAAACAACTTTCTATTTAATGTATGAAATATTTTGTTTGTCTTTGGTGTAATGTTGAATATTCGAGATAGGACATTTCTGGTTTCTGCCCTCTATATATATTATGTATACTAGAGTAGACAGTTATGTATAATATGAACTGCTAGTATTTAGTTTCAGTATGTTTCTATATAGGTACTATGTAATAATAATTATAATCATGATGATTGTAAATTGTGCCCAAATTGCTGTCGTTTTTACACGGAACGGTCGAGTGCTGTTGCACATTAACCAATGACGTTGGATGATATCGGTAAAGGGTCGCTCCCACCGTCCACTGCGGTGATGGGTGACCGGCCTCATTCACACGTCGCGCTTCTAAATTCGAAATTTCACCGCTTGACTATCATTACTGTCATCATTCTGGTTTCTGATTGGCTATCGTGATTTCGTAACTGCTTTTTGGTTTATATCTGGAAGGGTTTTATTTCAAAATTAACTTTTTTACGTTACACTGAAATTATACTGTGCAGATGAAATATCTAAAACTTGTTGATCCTGCGAACTTCGTACCGCCATAATTTTGTTTTGTAAATATTTTCTAAATTTCTGAAAATATTGTTTTAGTATTTTTTCCCGTCTCCGCTTCCCAGAGGTAGTGTCGCGGAAAAAACCGGTAGGCTTTTATTTTTCTTCTATACAAACCTTGTCCTAACAATAACGAACACACAAAAAAGAATTATCCAATTTGGTGCAGCCGCTCAGAAGTTATGCGCGTACATACATTTCGGCGATTCATTTTTTTATACAAGCTGTTCTTAACTAAACTTGTCTGAATAATTACACGATACTTTAAAAGCACATGAAAAGTGTTTTGGTGCTTATCAATTCACGGATGTATTTCTAGCAACAACAGTTAGTGTTACAAGGAGTCAATTAAATATGAATTTGTGTTTCGCGAAGAAACTAAATATAATATATTCATTGACATGGCATCATAGATATAATACCCTAAATGAATGTAATACATATAGTCATTTTAAATAACTATACTCTTCATAACGAAGTAAAGAATTGACCATCGCTATAGGGTTTACAAAAAATACCACGATCGATAGATCGAAAAATATATTTTAAAAATAAAACAAAGCTCAATTTCATTTTGAAATAAAACTCATCCATACAGTACAAAAATCTAGTAAAAAAATTATTAAACGACCGCATGCTTAAATTTATTCTTATATACGTTGTATTGCTGATTCAATAACACAATTGGCTTTACCTTTTTATTTATTCGTTACTAGTACTCGTAATATTTTCTAAATTACCACATTCGCTTCTCATACTCATCTGTCGGCAATACATAACTAACATTGTGTTATGGATGGTTTAAAATTCTATAGCAAATTGACTGTAGAATCGTTTATTGGAAATTGCTCATAATGGTTTTATAATTTTATGAGAATATTGATGGAAAATGTTTGTTTATTAATGAATTGGCAGAATTAATACCACACGTATTCTCTACCAGGTGAGGTAGAAAATAATAAGATGCACTCACCACACCTAATTTATCAAAATCAGTATCTATGTTTACCTAGTTTTTTCTTAATCTTAAAAAAATCTTTACTCTATCTTTTTACTGACTGAACTCTTTCTTTAAAACAATATTAAAATTAAATCTATCATAAAGTTGAAAATAAATTTTTGCAACCTTTAGAGAAAAATGTTACTAACTGATAATACTTTGTGAAATTCAAATCAAAACGACTAGTACATAGTAACGAACTTTATGAATAAATATTATTTGAGATGTTAAGAAAGATTTATGCTGCAAAGAGAGTCCTTTTTAGGAATATTTGAAACAGTTATGAGCAAATTCTTCAAGCAGTCCGGTCCATAGCACAATTAACGGAGAGAACAACAAAATTTAAATTCCCTATAATTCGATATAATGTAATTAATGAACGCAAGTCTGTAACTATTTAGTAATATTTTTTTAAATTTGCTCAATCACTGATCTTGAAACCTGCTGATTAGATAAAAAAAAGTATCAAAATCATCTGTCCCTCGTATGGGTGATGTGATGTAAAATTCTGAATTATTAAGAGACATTAGTTGAGGCAAAGAAGTTAAAATAAGTAATAGGTCTTAGTAATCAACTATTACTTCAAAAAAAATCGAATACAATCCACCATATGTTGCTTTCCCTAATATTACGCAAGTAGAACTAAATAATTACAGTCCACCAAATGTCAGCGTTTTAATACAGTTTACTGTTTATTTAATACACTTTAGTATTTAAAGCATAATGCATTTAAAATCTAACGCTATAAAGCAGTATTTATCTTTTTGACAAGTTCAGAGTTGCCGTTTAATGACATACAATGCCACATAGAGAATTGTTGTTCTCCCCGTGTCTCATGTATTTCTTTTAAGTCCGTACCACAGCGCTGCCGGCAGTGGCGACTCGTTAGTCGATCAGTCACATTGTACACGCACACTCAATAGCTCTAGACTCTTTAGTTGCTCTACACGAACTCTTGCATGAGTAGACCATCTATAGTAGACTCATCGGTAACTTTTATATACCTCTGAGAATTTACGCGCGAATCTTAGTCGTTACAGATGGGGTTGCCAGCTAATAGGGCTCAGTTTTGTAAATAGTAGGAGTAGGTTTAATTTAGTTTTTGAGTAGTTAATGGGGGAAGAGTTGTTATTGAAATAGTATACATATATAGTAAAGTATAAAGTGATTATAATGAGAGCTTCTATGAAATTTTTTGAGTAAGGCTCTCAGCTAGTAGAGTTATATTAAGTTGATAAGTTGAAATAGATCAATACTTTTTATTGCATACCATTTAAAGAAAACATACAATAATAATATATAAACAAAAGAGTAGTAGTGATACAACGGGCGACCTTTGGCAAATGGGATGTGTAGGCATAGTGGGGTGGATGGTAGGCGGTGGGGGAGGGTTGGGGAGGGTTGGGGCGAGTCGCGTGTCGCGTGTACGGTGCGGCGGCGGCGCTGTGCGGGCTGGCGCTAACACGTAACTCTCTCCGCAACAGCGCGAAACGTTCTAATGTAAGTGTGGCCGGCCACTCCGAGCGGGGCGGTGGCGTATAGCGTGACGCGTCCGCAGGCGGCGGCGGCTCGTTAGAGCGTTTCGCGGAGGTTGCATTCGAGGCGCTTCGCCCCCCAGCCGTGGCGCCCATCAGCCTCGGGGCCGGCGTGGGCGGCGTGCCCGGCTTCCCCTCCGCCTCGCTGCTGCCGCTCTCCAAGAGCCCCACGCCTGCTGATGTCGGTGCTAAAGACTCGAAGAACGTCGAGATCCCGGAGGTTATCGTCGGGGCTATACTCGGTGAGTTCATCATGCATCACTACTATGCTATTATATTTTTAATATACCCTAGCGCAACTCGATTAAATCCATCCTATACGTACTCCTGTGTTGCGAATCCACTAATATCGCATTTTTAATCATAATCTTTTAACGTTTGTTAAAATACTTCAAGGTAGGCTTTTAAAACATTTCAGGTCCAGGAGGCCGCAGCCTCGTCGAGATCCAGCAAATGTCGGGCGCGAACATCCAAATCTCCAAGAAAGGGACGTTCGCGCCGGGCACTCGCAACCGCATCGTGACCATCACTGGCACGGTCACCGCCATCAGCAACGCCCAATACCTGATCGAGCAGAAGATCCAGGAAGAGGAGCTCAAGCGCACTCGTCACAACGCCATCTCCGGCCTCATGCAGTAACAGTGCCGCCTCCACCCCGCCCCGCGACCTTGCCCCACGGTGGGTGCCAATTGCGTACTCATTGTATTTCAGTGTGTTTGAGGAGCTAAGCTACGTAGCCCCATGGTGGGCGCCACAGAGTCAAACGGTAGCCGCCAACCCCTGTTTCAATTATATGTCAGTGTTAAAGGACAGTAAGTGGAAAAATGTGCATTGTAAGGAGGGCATTACATTCGTTATAGTTCTTATTAAAACGATGGGCTATAAAACTTGAGCCCCGCGTTGGGCGCCAACATGTTTTATGAGACGTTTGTTGATCTGCCGTTGTGGATTTCGATATGAATAAATTTTAATCGTCTACGTAGCTTTTAGGTGAGTGTTATAATGTTAAGACGGTTTGTCGTACGAGCTACGTAGTCGCACGATGGGCAATATTTTGGAACGTAGCTAGGTGAGAGTATAAAAGACAGTTCTACAGTGAGGACGCACGCCACTCGCGGGCAGGCTCCAGTTCTCCACTGAGCGGCGCGCTCGTACACTTCTGTACTTTATCTTGTATTTCGTTCTAGCGTAGTATCTAGTTCTAGTCAAACACTGTTGGATCACAGAGCGCCGCTCGGTCACACGTTCTGCGTGGCGCGAGTTACCTGACTCTAGTTAAGGACGTTTGTTTTATTTTATCTGACGGAGGATATAATTTATGCAGCTCTCGATATGCGGCGCGTGCCCGTCTTGTAACTCGAGGATATCGTTATAAACTGATAACTTCACACTGATCAACTCCTGAAGAAGAAATAAAACCCAGAAAATGATTTTAATTGTGAAGTTGCCAGATTTTATATAAAAAAATCAAAAGATAAATTGTCGGGCTATAAGGGACCGTGCAATCGGCGCGTCGGCGCATATCGACATAGTTACCTATTTACAATAATACAAGTTATGTATAATGAGTTTATGCATGTAATAATATAAATAGCGTTGAATGTGGTGGGGAGGACCCTCCTTGTATTTTGATCACTTTCTCCCAAAGCATTGAAGATTTAAAAGACAGTTGTCGCAATGACGCTAGTGAGGTTATGAGGGCCGACTCCCCGCCCTTTCTATATTTTACGTTTCTTATCGTGATGACAAGTAATTATTTTATTCTGCCTAGCAGACGGTTATTGTTGTTTAAGATATAATAGTGAAAATATTGTGATATGTCCTATCACGGAAATTCCTATTCCATACACATATTATTTTTGTATATTGTTCACCACAGCGTACATTTTTTTATTTACAAAGTTGATTTCATTGTAAATGTTACCATTGATAAGTTATTTTTCTTTAGTTGATTAGGATTAGTGATGTGATTAATTGATATAATAAAATCTATTTGACGATAATTTCTTAGTATAAGATGTCGTCGATAAACCGTATGCAATTCGGCGGTTACTTTAGGAACCGAATTCTGTCCAAAGTTGCTTTTTCTGCCGTGTATTGACAAGCGTCGATATGTTCACTACACGTAATATTTATGTCAAACTAATTGTCCAAGCATCTTTTCAGCTATATTTTAGTCATTCTCACACCACTCCTTTTCAGTTCTCAACAAACAAGTAAGCTAAATTCTAGCCTATCCCTCTGTCTTTGGTAATTTTCTCCTCTTATTTTTCATAACTTTCAAGACTTTCTTGACTATAATCTAGTTTAAAAGGACCTTTGACATAAATATTGTATTGGTGTATATAGTCGACGTGCTCATAAGTCTGTTTACATTTGATGTTTCAAGTCTCACCCAACACGATCTTTGAATCTGTCTACAATCAGACTACTTAATTCCTGAGTTCTCTCGGTAAAGATCTTTATTTTTTTATACATTTATAACGAAATAATAATTCTAATCGTTTTAAATATTATTTTTGTTGATGTTAATTTGTTATCGGTCTAAATTTCTCTTACGATATAAGTACAATTTATAATAATAATAGCAAATGCATGTCCAGATTAGTAGATGAAAAAAAAAGTATTTTAAACATTTTAAAAGCAGATTTCTATATATCGATATGACAATATAAATGATATATTCTTATTTACAGTTATATGATTGAATATTTTATTTTTTGCGCTGTCGTTTAATCAAGACGTTCTCTAAGTGTCAGTTAGTTGTCGCACGTAGGCGATTTTTAGTCGCACCTGAGTCCCTTGAAAGAGGATTCTCTAGTAAATGTTCATAGCCGTCTAAAAGTCGTGGACGTGCGTTTATAGTTACATAGTATAAACTGTGATTGTTTTCGTCGACATTGTCAAGGTACTACGTGTCAGTCTCCGCTTAGTGTTGGAACTAGAAACCACCGGCACTCGCCGCGGATAGTTTTAAGTTGTGTTCGTTTACCTCAGAAGTGCCATCGTTCTACAAACAGGATTAGTGAGGCGAGCCTCTGACATCGACAGTGTTCAACAAAGTAGTGTTCTGTTACATTCGATTGTTATAACGAGTCGATAGACGTTTAAAATGATCAAACGTAACACTAAACCACATTCAAAAACCTATGTTTTTCCGTACATGTCCCTACGAAAGTGTCTTTCGTAGCAAATTCTAAAGGGTGATAACTTTGTAATGCGGTGAATATTATCACTCGTGAACGGTATGAAGTACAAAAAGCAAACGTAATCATAATAAAAAAATATATAATAATTTGAGATCGGCTTAAAGATGAGAATAATGTACGATAGTATGTAAGAAATTGGAATTGAGAGACAATTTTGTCAGCTAATTCATTCACAATTGCGCGGTTATTAAATAATAATTTTTAACTAATTAATTATTAGGGAAGTGAGCACACTTATTATGCCATAACCTCGTACTTCCGTTAAAAGTGAAATATAATAGTGATTATAATGTTGTTGTAAGTTTCTCGTAATGACGCGTCTGTTGCGGCGTCGCACCGCTCGTCGGCTCGGTCAAGGCGGTCAGTCGCGGGCCGCGCGCCGCTCGCAGCGGACGTGCTCTGTCCAACGACATCGCGACGATATACGTTGTGGGTATTGTTAACTGATCTATTACATATATACGTGTGTTATGTAGTTAACATTCGCAGTGTAGTGGCATTACAGTAGCTAGTTAATGTATATTCAATCTTTAAACGAGTATAAGTAACGCTGTTGAATAATGTTTCCGGTGTTTTCTTCGAATTTTTCTCATCTTAACTATTTATATTTGGGGGTAGGTACAGATATCGTCTTGTGTCAATTAATAAATGTCTGTTCGCACGGTCGCGATTGGTACAACTGTAATTAACGGTGTAATTGGGTTTAAATCATGCGTTAGTGATATTGAGAAGAGACTTGTATCGGTAATTGCGATAAATTTATTGTGGTATCTGATTTTGAATAGTAGTGGTAGCGTAGTCGTTGTGCGGATCGTGACCGTGCCACTTGGGTCGTATCGGCCAAGCCTGAACGCGTATCGCCTGTCTCGTCGATTTAACAAGCTCAATTTTATCGGAACTAAATCTTGATTAGTCGGTACGTATAAGTCAAACGCGTCAATTAAACGAATAATTTCCGAAAGGTGTATAATTTCATGACATCGTTTTGTTCGGGCGAGCTCTGGGGGTAGATATAGTTTCCGTCTCGTTTCTTCACTCACTCTCTCTCCCTCTTACCTACGTTATAACTTACCTCTATCCTTACTCGAGGCGGTGTCCGTCAAGTGTCGAGAGTGTTCACGTTTTGCTGGAATTTGTTTCTCGCGAAGAGAGAGGAATAATCAATCGAGGGTGGAAGTTATTAATGAATTCTAATATCTTGATTCGGAGATGTTCTATGGAAACCTAACTAAAGTCTTCGTCGCTTGGGTGTCAGGTGTTGTAAGCCTCGTTAACTACAAGGAGCGTAGCGATGCACCGCGGACACCGCGCCGATCTAATAATAGTTATGGAATGAATTCTAGTTAGTTATAATTATCATATTTAAAAAAATAAACAATATAATGGGTACGTATAGATAATTTTTAAATTAAAATTACTGGAAAATGTTAATGTTGTTATACTGAAGTTGTTACAATATTTGAGAGTATATTAACGTGAATACAAAATAATAATTTTAGTGCGGTAATCATTATCTGAGTAAATTTTATCGCGTGGAAAGATAATAAATAGTGAAATGTCGTCCCGAATCCCGTAGTCGTGTTGTGTAAACGCAGAGTCTTAGACGCGGCCGTAGAGCGAAGACAAGGTTATACTGATTCTGTGATACTGAGTACTGCGGCACCACGCTTGTGCCCTCGCCCCGCACACACAAACACACGTACACACACACACAAACACACACACACTCGCGCGCGCACGCACTCGCACGTAGGCACTCCACCGCTCGGACGGAGACGCCGATGTCTGTCATAGGTTGTGTCAAATTACTTAGAGCTCATTTCAGTAGTGGTAGATAGCGACCGTGGACACACTAGTTATGTGCGCGGCGTTCCCCGCACCGCTCGCGACACTCCGCACTTTGTCGATCATATAATAATGCTGTTACGATTAAGGAATTTCAATGTTGTAGGCTAAGGTAGCTAGACGTCATTCTTCACGGTACGGATACAACGGTGAGGTTATGTTGGTTCGTCGAGCCGGCCCCGCCGCGCACCACATCCTCCATTTTAATTTTAATAGCTAAATGTTGTTGAATTTGTTGATAGAGTGGTTTATTGTAATTACTATAGGTAGTTTAGTGGGTATACACGCGAAGGTGGCAGCCGTTGGGTGCGCTAGGCTAGAGTAAGGTTCGGTACTGTGTTTAGGAAAATGGCTGTGCGTTCAAGTCGAACTCAACATTAAGACATCACCATAACGCTAGTTCGGGAAGGGCGCGAATCGCACACGGCCGCACGCACGCTCGCTATCTGTATATAATTGCATACATTATTTCATTTACGTTACTCTCCTTGCTCATTGTCATCAATTTATTAAAGACTGAGGAATCAACTCGCGCATATTGACATCGCCACGAACGCGTCCCAAGCGGTAGGGATTAATTGTAATATATAATTGTTTATTAATCATTAAAATTAAAAAAAATCGCTCGGTTTCATGTGAGTTCGTCCTAGGACCGGGTCGTGTGCGATTCCCGCGGTACACTCGCGGTACTCAACCAGTTTGATTGTTACACGTTCGTCAGTTTAATTGTTGCGCCCAAGTAGTACATTGCAATTAGTTCGGCCGTAGCTGCGAGTGTACGGTGTGACAGCGAGCCGCTCCGCACTTGCCGCTCGAGCCGCTCGAGGGTGGGGCGGCAAGTGCCGGAGCGCTCGCCGCGAAGAGCCGGCCTCGAGCGCCGACCAGTCGTCGTCTCATCACCTTTACACATGTTGAGATTGATATGTTATACTAATTCTATTGAATTATAACTTGTTGCGTATTATAAGTATGTATAGTGCGAGCGGCTCCCGCGCCGGCTCAGTTGTGTAAATGTCATAAATATTTGTTGCTGTACAGTTCAGTCATGGAATTTTTATTTTTTATTATATTAATATTTTTTGTTAACTTGGTTTACGATAAACGGGTCTGCAATGTTATGTAACGAGAATATAATTTTTAATTAAGTTTGAATTTTAAATAAACAATGTTGAATAATAAATATGTTTTGAATTAAAAATTCACTATATTTTAGTCAATGTTTATGATTGGTTAGTTAGTTGTACTGTCTCATTGATTTTCTAATGAAGTGTTATTTTGCAATGTTGTAAACGATAAGAGGTAAAATGGAAGGTTACAATGTCTTAGTGTTTAAAAGCTCGAAACCAATTGAAAGGTACCTTGAACATTGTCTATATTATATTAACATTAAATAAATGCAAAAATTAATACCTGTCGTTTCATTAACTCCTTATTACATATACTTGTAAGACCTACCTCCGAAGTACATACATGATGTCAGTATCGATAGACGAAAATAAGAAAGAGTTTAAGTCAAAGCTTATTATAAAATGCTTATACATACTATGTAATATTATAAACTAGCTGATCCAGCGAACTTCGTACCACCAAATTTACACATCTGTCTCAGCTTCCCACAAGCAGTGTACAGTCGCAGACAAAAAAAAATGACTTACCGTTATCTTTAAAGTTTAAGCTTTTCTTTTACACAAACCTTGTTCTAAAAATAACGAACACATTCATTCATTTATTTAGATGCAGCCGATCACAAATTATGAGCGTTACGTAATACATTTCGGCGATTAATTTTTATTTATGTATATAGATATAGAAGATTATATTTCGGACATATAACTCACAATGCCCAAACTAAGTAAAGCTTGTACTATGGATACTAAACAACTGATATAAATACATATATACTTTTTAGTAAATACATACATATTATGCTCGTACATAGAATACACCCAAACTGCGAAACTAATATTTGCAGATCTTAAAAACATTTGATCCGAACACCGACCGAGGCAGTCGAAATGAAGTTGTAATGGTAAGACATCTACGGTATACGACCATGAAAAGCTTTGTAGCGTCTGAGAGAAAGTGACTACAGCTGCTAAGAACACCTGCAGCAGTCGTCATCGTCGTGATCAGTGAAGTTCAACAAATTTAATATTTGGAAATAAAAACAATGAAAATATTTACATGCAATCGTCAAAAATCTCTTCCGCATCATCGCCTACTGATAGCATTCCCTATAGACTGGCAGCATTGCCATTGCCACGTTGAATGGCAATGCTAACTCCGTGCTATGTAATCATCTAGCTAAACACCAGCTTGCAAATAAATTACTATTAGGTATCTATAATTACTTGTCAGACTGTTACAAAGCTTAAAAACCGCGAGAAATGTGTAGGTATACCGCACTCGCCACGCCCCAGTCAACATAATTTAAATAACTTGAAATATATGAATATATAATTAATATATTTTTTATTGTTATGTTTAGCCTTACATAATTAGTTATGTAAAAATCAACAGACTGAGAACAAATGTAGTATGTAATTGAAGAGAGATTATTGTAGACTAGTTGTTGCCGCTCCGCCTCCGCCCGCGTATATGTCGGTTATCGCGTCAAATATTAGCCTATGTATTAAGCTATATTATTGTAAAATTTCATTCCAATCCGTTTAGTAGTTTTTGCGTGAAAGAGTAACAAACACTCCATCCATCCACCCATACTTACAAACTTTCGCGTTTATAATATTAGTATAAATTATTTTTGAAAATACAATATTAAGTGAAACTATGTTCTGAAAGTTGTACGCAGATGAAATGCAGTACTTATCTCAACCAGTTATTATTAGACTAGACGAGATTACCCACTAGTTTAGCGATTAGCGATATTGACTATTGATGTCAGGGAATTTCCTGTAAAGAGCATGATCCTTCTTAGCTATATATGTATGTTTTTACATAATACTGACAATTGTTCTTTTGTTGGGGTGGAAGATCCCCATGGATGTCCTTAACCCAATGGGATTCCTACCGACTAAAAACCACCTCGGTGTTCCCTTTACTTGCCAATAGCCGAGGGAGTAAGAATCGTAATTGCATTCTTCCGCCATCTCCATTGACCTGTCTCACCCAAGACTGGTCCCGTCACCGTCACCTCCCGTCTGTTGCACTGTTGGCCTAGTGGGTAAGGCGGTCGCCATGCCGTTTTCTACTGCGCCAAGTGTCACGGTGTGTGGGTTCAAATCCTACGCGGGATAACACTTTGTGGTATCCACAAATTATTGTTCCGAGTCTGGATATTCTTTTTGTACGTTTCATGTATGTTTGTAAAGTTATATGTATATTCCTAATGGAGGAGTTGTCTTTTAAAAAAAAAAACCTTTGAATTTTGTTCGCCCTCAGGGTTGCGGAGGTCCGATGTTCAAAACCGGTTGCACTAGTAGCTGACCACAAACAATATTTGTAATTATAAAGGCTTGGAATATATCATTATTATTATTTTTACGGGAATTAACGCGTCACATATTTAAATGTATTACATACCTCGGATTTGCCTGAAGTTTCGATCAGGTTGCACTGGCCGTTATTATATCATGGAACGCGAAAGTTTAAAGGCTTGGAATGTATTGTTAGAAATATTTATGTTATGTTGATAAGTAATCTGGGTTCCAACACAAATGTGATCAACATAACATGTGCTGTAGGCTCTGCTAATTTGAGATAAGCCGACAATACCGCATCTGATATTACCTGACCCTATTTGCCGAGTCGCAATCCTCACCCCAACTAGCAGATACTATATTTATCTTCTACCAATCAGTGCAATTGTTTTGAAAAACGAAATAAAACACTTTAATAAGGTTATCATTTTAATTTATCAAAACGCCTTATGATTACATATTATAAATAATAAAATGAGATTCGTACAAAAATACGAATGGACGGAATTATTTTTACAGATCGTACATTAATTAAAAGCAATACTAAAAACTAAATATACACATATTTCACTTAAATAAAATGGTCTTTTACAATGTATTCTTAAGAATAGGTAAGATACTGTCATTTTTGGGAATTGGTTCTTCAAAATACAATTAAAAAAATAACGACCCTGTTCATAAATGTTATTTAAAGGAGAATGGCAGATCCTGTACCGCTAGTGACATGTGATGGCTGGTCTTGAGATTTGCGCTGTTTATAAAGTGAATCATCCTGAACATTCTTATGTAACTCTCATATTTTTAATAGTTTGCAAAGAGTAAATAAGTTCTTCTCAAAAAATGTTATGAATGCTAAACTAAACGTTTGAGTTAACGTCAACAAAACGTATTCGTTATTTTCTCAACTTGCCATGCATAAAATGTATAAAACATTAAATCGATAATCATAATTAAATCGATAGTCAGTAATGAGGTCACTTCTATTATTAACATTTTAATACAATATTTTTTATTAAAAATATTGAATGTACTAATTAAAAGATGAAGTAAAAGAAAAATATTTTAAATCAATGTATTTTAGTTTTAGGTGCATTTTGTTTTCTAAGTAACGTAACGACTAGAATAATCGATTCCAATAAGGGCAAATGTCATACATCTGATTTGACCGGGCAACATTTTATTGTCGAAATGCGAAAATCGTAAACAAACGTCAATAGCTTGTTTACTATTTTTGTTGTTTTGGTTTCAAAGAGCGAAACCTTATTACGCGTTTTTGACAAAATCCGGTGTACATTAATTTGATTCGTCTCAGACAACACAATCTTGTAGACGAAAGTGAAAACCTAACCTCTAAAGTATATATTCAATATACAATTGACTGTGGATTTATCATGGACATGTAGGTAAGTAGTTTTACAGACATATAAAGAAATATTCTTATTTATTTGTAAAATAACAAAAATGTTAAATAATTATAATGTGTAATATTGTTTTATATTTAAATATTTTATTTTAGATTTCATCGGGGATGAAACTTGTATTCCTATTCCGTTCATTGTTGGTGAAGAGAAAAACCCATTACCACAACTTGAAATCCAATCTGTATCACCAGAGATTCAATGTGTAAACTATGGTGACCACAAACCTAACATTATTAGTGGTGTTTGTGGGTGGGGTGGTTCATCTAAAATACCTTTTGCTAAACAACATAAACCTGAACATACTGCTTGATTACTTTGTTGGAACATGAGCAGGTATAATATTTAAAAGCTTTTATGTAAATAAAAAGTAAATAGTAACACTAACAGTCAGAGTTTTAATATTTAAATTAAAAATAAATCAATCTCTATAAAAATTATAAAAGTGGTTAATCCTTTTATCCATAATAGCAAAAGGACCTTAATCTGATCACTTTTACAAAGAAATATTTTCAAAAGTTGCTGCTGTAACATCTTATTATTATGTTTTCAGTTTTGATCAATGAATGAAGTATGTGGTGCATGCTGACATAAAGTGGCTAAAAGAAAAGTGTCACAAGTGGTGGTCCTTATCGCTCAGAGGCAAACATGAAGACTAGACATAACAAGGAAACTAAAATATTTTAAGTGTTATAAAAAGTGATAAGTTAAGAGTACATTAAATGTATGATCTATCGTATAAATAAATAAAATTAAAGTGTCTGTTTGTAATATTAAAATAACTGCTTTTTACTAAATGCATTTTTATAATTTTTGTCTGTCTGTTTGTTCCGTCTAATCTCTGGAACGGCTAAACCGATTTGACGGAACTTTCACTGCTAGATCGCTGATGATGTAAGGAGTAACTTAGATTTTTAAACTAGCTTCGCCCCACAGCTTTACCCGCGGTACGACAATAACCATGGGTAATACTGTGGGGTTAGCAAGTGAAATAAGTAAATATTATTTACTTAAATGAAATAATGTACCTAATTGACTAAAAGAAAAGTTGCTCAAGGGACATTGATGTCTCCTAGATAATGCTCCCTTACTTATTTCTTGAAGGCAATGAGTGTTTGTGCACTTCTGCATATTTTTTTTCATAGCGACTATAACTTACATGAATCGTCGGGATGCAATATTAAGCTACTGCTGTAATTCTATAGTTGGTTTAAAAACCGTACGATGCTGCATAGGATCTGTTACGATACAAGTGGACATCCATGAAGGTTTAACTAGACCAGCTCTTTTCTTAAAATACATTACTTTCACTAATTTGTGTGGATGTTTATACAATTGTCTACAATAAATGAATACAATTAGAAAGATTCATCTTTTGCATGAATACTGCAATATTATTTGCCATTTATATCATAAGTATAACAGCAGCACAAAAACAACTTAACAAGAGGGGCTTATGTCCCACTAGACAACTACCTACTGGAGGTTTATGATAATCATAAGTGTACAACATAAGTTTACCTAACATGGTTTATTATAATGCATGTATGTACATTTGTGTACAATAAATGAGCACTGAAATTAAAATATGGTTTTATTTGCCTTATACCAATGATATTTTGAAATATCATTTATACCCTTAAAATAATAGCATCTCAAAGAGAATGAATTCATGAAACAGAATTCTGTACGAGCTTATGTGGACAGTGTGGCACACTGGTATAATCTTCATCATAGATTTCATATTAAGCATGCATAGCAGTAGCTGTTCGTTTTTATGATGGTCAGAACACAACACAAGTGTTAGAGGTCATGCTAGATAAGGTTTTGTTCAGAGCAATGCTAGATACATAGGTATCTTTTACGTATTATCTAGTAATGTTAGGACACCATAATATTCCTTCTCAATCTTTCTTTGATGAAATGGCAGCTATTTCTGCCAATGTAACAACATTCCTTCTCTTTCGAAACGATATCATTGTTGACAATGGTAAATAATAGTGGGTTATCTTTTTTGACAACTCATTTGTGACAGCTAGCTGTCAGAGATTGCGACCTCATTACAGATTATATGAATGATTTAAGTGAATTTTAAACTGAAATATCTTTTGAATGTCAACAGCTAAAAATCTGTTAATTTAAACTGAAGTTGTTGATGATATAACTAACCTAATAAATATAATAAAAATCTCAACCATGAGAAGTCGTAAGCGGTACAAAAGTCCCATACAAACCTGCCATTGTCCTTTAAGCAACAGTTTTATGTTATTGTCATCTTTAAACTTACAGCTTTAAAGTTGAAAGTAACACAAAACCGCTCCTAGTTAAATAACGTTTATGAAAAAGATAGTATATATTGAAATAAACACGTATACAAAGAAATAGTCTCGTAAAAACATCTTGTTTCCCTGTAAATAGAAATTAAAAAAATAAACGAAAACAAAAAAATATATTTTGTACTAGAATACTCCAGTATAAAACCAATAATATCAAAATATACAAAACCTAAAATCTGATACAAATTTATAAGTATACGAAGCCTTTGTTTTTAAATCGCGAGTATTGTAGTAATAAATTAATAATATAAAAGCTGAAGATATAAATAAAACTAAAATAGATATTAAGTAATACATAACTAGGCAACTTGAGATTGCTTGAGATTTTCCATAATCACGAAATTATAACATTACTTAAGCACACAGTTTAAGGAGCGTATATTTATGAAGCAAGTTATATAAAATGTAAAAATATTATTCCAAATCTATACATTTTTTATTTAATTTATGCTTAGGGCCACAAAATATGTGTCGAGCTTGAGACTGGAGAATGGAAGTAAGAAGCATCATTTTGTGTGAGCGCCAAAACGTATGAGTGACAGCAAAATCAGTAAGTAATAGTTCATTAATCTACCAGAGGGCCTAGTGTGAGTTTTTTCTCGAAGGCCTGCGCTCAAATTTTCACCAATCGGAACGCCGAACGAGTTCACTGTCGTTGATGTAAGTTCACATCGGCCTTTAAAATGGCACTAGTGTAGACAAGTTGTGTCATAATATCATAAACTTAGGAGGTTAGACACGTATTAAAGTATGTCGATTTAAAATAAATTTGTTTGGAAATAGATCGTTCTAACATATTGTGTATCGTCATAAAACAAAACTGTTTCAAAACGGTTCCTTGTTTATTGAGCTATATCTGACTTTAATAACTTTTGACGCTAACTTTAAAATACACCAAGCTGCTTTTCCTTACTTCTATTCTCCACAATAAATACCAGGCAAGGCTTTTGCTCAGATTACAGTACATACATTAAATAGTACAAGCTAGAGGCTCAATAGAAATAGTACAGTTAAACTTATAGTCGTAGTATATCTTACTTTTAAGAAGTCTTTTGTAGTACATGCTACACCTTACAACTAATATACATATATGTATTATATAATATTAAAAATAAATTAGAATGGGTATAAGATAACATGTTTGTCAGCTACCCACAAAGTTGACTATATTCTTAATTATGAACACTATAGTCATAATCCGCATGATAAAATAAGTGTGGCATCAATCAAGCCTAACAATCAGTCCATTAGCCAAGATGCAAAATTTCTTATATTATTGGCAAATATTTATTTTGACCTCGTGACTTAGCGTTTTTTTTTTTTATATTTGATCCTGCCAAAATGACTCTACTCTGCCTGATGGAAAGCATAAGCAGAATCCAAGAGTGGTGGTCACCATACTGGGAATGCAGACAATGCAACAATGCAGCATGGTGACCAACACCATGGCGGGCTAGTGATGCTTCTCCATCATTGGGCCTCCGGTCTCGCACTCACCAACGAAACACGACAGCATGATCGCTGTCATTTTACGTTGATTTTCTGTGCCAGGGTAGTACCGCCCCGGTCAAGCCGGCCCGTTCGTGCTGAAATCAGCGTGGCTCTACTACCTAGCGTTAGGAAACATCATTCCCATACATTTGTTAGCTTTCTATTATCGTTTAAGTTTGTAGAATTTGAACTTGGCTAAGGAAGAAATTATCGTTGCGTACGAAAGCTTGGATACTCATCGATCAAGGTGTGGGCTTAGACCGATGCGTCATTATTTTCTTAACGCGAATAAACTATGTTCATTATTGATTAATGTAAAGGCATTTGTTATTAGGAAATAGGACACTTATGATTGCCCATAGATAAACTCTTAGCCATATTCGAGTCTCTTATAGACCGCGCGTACATAAAACGTATATATCACGTACTAGAACTACGACTATATATTATGTAATATATAATTTTAGTGAGTTATTATTATAATCTTAATTTTATTAGTCAAGTAGTGTGATTGTTGGTCATGTTTTGCTTATAAATGCATGCTACATACTTGTTATAAATGCTATTCACGCTTAATATCTTCTATAATAAGTAAAAGACACAATTTTTGCATTTCTATCAGTAATAGGATGTATGTTATCATACAAGAGAAATATACTTTCTCTATGTTATAGAACATAATCTGTGGCCATTGATTCAAACTATATCAAATCAACTATACGCTATCAAGACGAACGACAATTAAAAGCCAAAAACTTAATAGAAAATGCCATTTTGTTTCAAATGGTTCTCTCAAGCTTTTAACCATTCAAAGAGACGGTATAATATAAATCGTTCGTGTCATTAAACGCATCGGATATTAAACGCATATTATCGGAATCAGTGCCGCCTAACGCACTGATTCTGCGCGACTATAGAGCTGTAGTCTGCGTGACTACAGTCGCTGGTCGTACAACACATTAGCATAAGCTATTTACAGTACAGACCAAAACTACTTTTACCAGAACTAATTTTGTTATATCGAAATTATATATTTTATCGCTACATACAGCAAATTGCCAAGCTTCCATTACATCCATTACACTACACAACCGAGTATCGAATATAACTCTTTGGATATACTTAATATCAAGATTATAATAGGTACTATTAATATTTTGGTTAGTTGCCTAAAGCTATGAGGCGATTTCATATTGCGGTACATGCGGTTCATAATTAAAACCATTATAATGAGTAAAGCTTAAACTCCTGCAGCCGGTGGCTTCGGCAAAGGGTCTTAGTTCTTCAACGAGGGAAGAAAACGTGGGTCTTTCATCCGGATCTACCTGCCAGCACTGCAAGCAAAGTTGGAACAGTTCATCGCCGACATACGACGGCTGGGACGGCCGCATACCTCGTAATATCCGAGCTGCAACATCTTTGTTAGAACTATGAAAATATGGAGTGGCTCCCATTGTTAACACCTCCCATACTAGGATGCCAAAAGACCAAACATCGGCTTTGGGATTGAACCTCGTGTGACGCAGCATTTCATGAGAGGTCCATCGCGTATAATCGGGAGTCTCGTGCAAAGGTCGCATGTGAGATAAACCAAAACCGGACACTTTAGCAACGCCATTATCTGCTATCGCGATGTTACGGCAACTGAGACGCTTATGTAAGATCTTTTTACTATGTAAATAGTCCATACCTCTAGCTATGTCAACAAAGTACTGCAGGACTCTATTCTCTGGTAAAAGGCAGAATTTATTATTTTGCAAGTCTCTATGCCGACTCTGAAGTAGCAGTTCTTTTAAACTCTGTTTATAATCTTCTAGAACCACAAATAATGTTGTATTTGTTTCACAAAATCCAATAAGAGAGATTACATGTTCATGTTCATTTGACTTGATGAGGAGATCTAGCTCCTGCAACATTAGCTTCTTTTCTGATCTTTCCAATTCTCTATCAGTCACTACCTGGACTAATCCAGGAGTTTGTGCACCATGCTGTTGCACTCGGCCTTTAGTGAACTTACCATAGCTGCCTACACCAACAACACAGGATATATCAATTTCAATAAGGTTTCTTGGAATGTTCCATAACTTTCTCTTCAAATTGCTGTAGTAATCTACCCTTTCCTGTTCCTCCTGAATGAAGCCACAATTCTCAATTTCCATACAAGGTTCGCTTAAACTCAGAGGCATAGACTGAGACCCTCTCTGTACCCTTGCAAGGTGAATTCTCTTTCTGAGAATGATAAGAAGGCCAATACCGATCAACAGTAATACTATGCTAATAGCTATGGCAGCTCCGAGAGCTATAACTAAAGGGGATGTTTCTTCAGGCTCATTTATGTTTAAAATGATTTTTTTTGTTGACTCAGCATACCTGATTTTTTTAACATGATTTTTCTCACTGACTACTCCTAAAGACACCTCTATATCATTAGTCAATTGCAAGGGAGCATTGTAAAAGCCATTATAAACTCTCTTGTCACCAATTATGAAGTCATTCTTAATATCATCAGGGTCTAACTCTGCAGTGATGTAATAAGGATGGCCTTGATCAACAGCATAAGAGTAGTTCCCAAGATTAGCCACAAGAAACCCTTGTTGGTATAATTCAATAGAAACCACAATCCTATACATGGAGACGGGACCATTAACATTCTTAGCTTCAGGAATAGAGACAACCATCCTGTTTCCCTTTCTTTCTCTTATATGTATGTCTGGGGGACTCGGATCAGGTGTTCCAATAACAGTTTCAACTTCAGCACTCTTATTTTGACCTTCAAACACATCATTGACTGCAGCAACTCCTATCTGATACTTAGAGCCTGGTTGTAAGTTCAGCAGGTCAGTGTAAAATGTAATGTTCGATACTTTCCATTCAAGAGGCATCAATGTAATATCAGAATAAGTTTCCAGGACTATGGCTCTTATTACATAGCCAGTTATTAAAGAGTATGCTTCGGGGGTGGTCCAGCGCACCCTCATTGTGGTTTCAGTGATATTAGAGACGGTTATAGATGTCGGAGGCCCAGGGACGTACACCTCGGTGTCGTAGACGCTGGCTGCACCCTCACCGCCGCATAATTGAGTGTCGTTCTTAGGACACGGAGTGGCGCACGTTTTAGGGTCCAGCTTGAATTGTCCAGGCGCATTCCCACAGAAACAAGTCTCATTACCCATTATAGCGTACTTGTAAAAAAGCTGCTCGCATGCCGACAGGCATACGTCTACAGATTGTCCCGTGTGAGTATTTAACACATTTTCTACAGCCAACTTATAACAACCGATATACTCACCGCGGTCACCGCTGCCTCCACATAAGAATAGCGATAATAACACAAATATGTAACACTGTCTCTCCATTGTGTATAATAACAGATTGACTCATTCACGATTCACGATCTCTTCTTGACGTTTTATAACGCCTACTGCACCTACTATTTTTTATAATTTGAACTTGATGTACAGATTGTTCACGATTACTGTGTATAAATAAACCATGACGTGTGCCATTGTGTCTTACTTGAACTTAATAATTAACAGATATTCCGCAAAAACGGATAAGTACCTGGCGTTGCCTAGCCTTTATTCGTTATTATTTTGACGTTAAACAACGAGTGTTACAAGCTGCAAACTACTCAAATTACTATCACAAGCGGACTTTACAAAGATATTATTAACTGATTTTTTAAAGTTTTGTGCATTCTTCATTACTAGTTGGAATCATCTTATTCATACAAATATTTTAAATCTTATAAGATCTTATCAGATCATTACACAGATATTATAGGTTGATGACAAATAATAAAAAAAAAAATTAGCAAAATGTGACATTTAAATAATAAAATAAACAATGTTGATGTTATTACCCAGAGCACAAAAATATTTTGCTAATGGATTTCAAGATCGAAATGAGATATATTAAAGAAAAAGTTTAATTTATTTTTTCTGACTGCCTCGTTGGTCTTGCGGTTGGCGTGTGCGACTGCTGATCATGAGGTCTCGGGTTCAATTACCGGGTCGGATCAAATGTTTGTATGATCTACAAATATTTGTTTCGGAGTTTGGGTGTTCTCTATGTATAATATGTATGTATTTACAAAACAAAAAAGTATATATGTATTTGTATCAGTTATCTTATCTAGTATTATATAAAGCTTGGTACTAGATGGCGTTGTGTGTTAGATGTCCGAAATATTTATTTTATTTATTTAATTTAATATAGATTTGTAATTCAATAATTTCTTTACACCTTACAAGTACAGCTGGTCATGCCGGCGCTGCTGCTGCTTCAGCGGAAAGTCTCAAACGGCGTAAGTACCAAAATTTAATAGGTGAATACATTTTTGAACCGTCTGTGGCGTCTGTTTGTGTCGATCTATGATTTTTAACTGCAGCTTCAATTTAACGTTCATAATTGTCACTTAGTGTCTTAATAGATTAAATGATTTTGAATTTGAATTTGAATTTGACGCTAGGTTCACGAGGTACGAGTGCTCGCGCTATGTTTAAACAACTATATAGCTAAGCAACTGTATGACGCTTCTCGCGACCCGAAGGCCGGCCTTTTTCTAGCACAGAGAATCAGCATTGCCATTCGACGTGGTAATGCTGCCAGTCTTTTGGGAACGCTACCAGTAGGCGAACATGTAGAGTTTTTTGACGCTTATATGTAAATATTGTTACTGTTCTTTTGTATGTACATAGGTTTATATATTATATGTAGGTATAATTCGTTATATTTAAATTGATTGCTACCGTCGACAGGTCTAGGTGTAAACTACATGTTTCTCCTAAAAGTGTTTAAATTTTTTACTAAATTTTACGTCATATTTAAAAATTGCCAAGTTAGAAGAATAGGTACCATTAAACTTTAAACATAAAGCATTCTTAGCTAGCTTATACTCCATGCTAAATTTCTATGTACCCTACTCTTTATCATCAAATATCTGTACACCTTGCTAGAATGTCGCGTCGGCTATTAATTTTAAATTTTCTAAAGCTGTAGTTTTATGTAACGATTGAAATATATATTTTTAAATGTTTTAATAGGGTTTTAAAATGTTTTAATAGCACACAGAATCTAAAAAGTCACTTTTAAAAATGGGTGTAATACTCTATTGTCTTCATTTCATAATATATGTGCCATGAAAATGCATTCAAATTTTACATTTTCAAATTTCGCAATAGACGCCTTAATGCTCTGTAGTATTGTCGTCAGTTGGCTTTGTAAATAAAAACAAACTCGCTGACAATCTACTGCTTCATGGTGAGACTAAGAAAACTGAAAACTTTGAAATAAATGAAAAAAAAAAAACTATATTTTCGACTGTTTTTTCATAAGGTATCTCAATAATGAATTCTATTTTATTTCATTATTCACCTATTTACATTACGTATGAGATTTGTCAGTAGAAAACGGACCTTTTTGGTGTGCTATTCTTTTTTAACTTATAATCTACATTTTATATTTCCATCATAACTATATTGATATTGAAGAAATACTTGGAAACTAAACTGGAATAATCACACAGTCAGTCAGATTATTCAAAGTATGTAATTCCAATTCAATAGGTAAATTGAATAAATCATATGGCAACATTGCTGAAGTTGTTTGTTTGGCAAGTTTGAAATTTTACTAACGTTAAAAACGGCCGTCAACGAAAAATAAATGTAAACAGAGCAGTGCTTTTAACATTTCCTATTAATGTTTATTAGTTATTTATTTTTTTGAAACATGGCTACTCGATCCGGAAAAAGTAAGTAGCATACTTCTACACTTAAATAGGTTTAATAATAGCCTTTGGGAGTAAGCACTAGCGGTCTTCAGTATTAACTGGAAAGATTGCTACTAGATAAAATGTTAAATTAGTGAACATTATAATATCAATAATATACTCAAAAATATCTACGTACCATTACAATTTCATTCTTATCTCTCTGATGAACTGGGACGCATAGTAAATTTTTAATAAGTACTTATATACTTGTCGATTAATAGCTGCTTTCACATATATAAGAAGGTTTTTGCTCAGTTTACCTCCATTACATATGCGGTCTTCATTCTAGTAGCATCATACTATAGAGCACAAAAATCAAGTGGCTATTACACTACTGGAGTCCTCAGAGTCTAAGAAAGCGACTAGCATCAGTATAACTCTGAATAATGTGATAGAGAAAGCATAGGGTGTGAACAATCTCAAATTAATATATTTCTAAAGAAAAAGACAACTCCCGCATTAGGAATATACATCTTGTGTCGCTTGGGACTTTGCAAACATACACGAAACATACACAAAGAACACCCAGACTCAGAACAACAGTTTGTGGATCACACAAGGTATTGTCCTGTGTAGGATTTGAACCCACTAGACTTGACGCAGTAGGCAGCTATGTGGGGACCACTTAAACGACTAGGATGCTCCGTGCTGTCAATGGATATTCAAATCTGATTAAAGCCAAGAGGCTCATCACTCATAAAAAAGGGGAATAGATAAGTAATAAGAAAACAGAAAGGACAAGAAACAAACCAGGGTAGAGTCTCCTGGCCTGTTTCTTTCTGTTTTTTCATTTCTCTGTCCTCTGCCCCAGAAAGAAGTATTTTTTGTAAATATAACATTATAGAAGGACAATCTTACGATGATGAGAGATCAGCAATAAAATATCACTGTGAAAAAATAATTATTCTTCTATAAGTGACTTCCAGATAATTTATTATTATATTTGTACAGCTAGCGTTAAGATTTTGATCATTGCACTATTTGTTTTGTATGTTTTATGGGGCCATGTCCGCACTTAGTCTCTTGATTGGACTGTTGTATGTGAGTTTGTTATCTTCCTACTCCAACCATCTTTTTCTTTTTTTTCCGTGTGGAATCCCCCTCGAGTCACCCCGGGGTTTGTGGCGGGGCGGTGTGTCGGAATCGAACCGACTAAAACCACACGGTGTGCCACTCTGCGCCTGAGAAGGGAGAGATCCGGGAACTGCTGTTGTTAAGACCTTAGGACCCCTCCCAGTACTCCAACCATCCTACATCATCCCAAAAGCTCAGCAGCCTTTTCAGGTCACTACATGCTTCTGGGAGTGATGTTGAGTGGTCTGATTCACACAGCAACTATCTGGCTACACAGGTCATAAACAAAAACAACTGCGTATTTCGGCTGAAAAGAATGCAATTAGTGTCAATATAGCCTTTGGGGGATGGGGAAATGGATGTAGAGATGGGTTGGGGTGTGGGCTTCCGTTATCCTCACTCACTCGGTGAATCAGCGCAAGTGCTATTCACACCGGTTTTCTGTGAGACTGTGGTATCAGTCTGGTCGAGCCGGCCCCATTCATATTTTTGATAATCCTATTAATAAATACCATTTTTTTATGTCCACAGCATATCAAGAGCCTAAAAGATCAAGAAAGAGAAATATCAATAAGGAAACCGGTACATCACCTCCAAATGGAAAATACATGGATGAGAACTTTGATCTCTCCAGCATCTCTAACAGAGACCTTAGATCAGGAAGATCTAGCATCAAGAACTCTACATTTGATAAAAGTGATTTAACCATGACGAAGACTAGCATTGATAATGCTACAGAACCCAACTGGATAGTTTCAGAAGTTTCTAGAAGAGGAAACGAGAGACACTCTTATATGAATACATCTACAAATGACATAACATGTGATACTCTTGAAAGGAAATCTGAACATTTCAATAATTCCAATGTCATTACAAAAAAATTAAGAAAAACAAAATCGGACCACGCCGATAGTACTTTCAACAAATCTGATCAAATAATTAATGTTACATATGAAAAAGATAGTGATGATGTGAAAGTAATAAAAGAAAAGGAAGTTACAACAAATGGTAAAAGTAAAACTGTTGAACAGAGTGAAGAAGCAGGTCTTGACAAAGATACGGAAAATGATTTGAATTCTCTTAATGTCGATAAAACATTGAGACATAAGAAAAAGAAAAGCAAAGGTAGCAAGAAAAAGAAACAAAAGAAAGTAAAGAAAAACAGATTAGAAGAGACTTCTGAGAATGTTAACATTCTGAACACTACATTTGAGAAGGATAATAATCCAGAAGGTACATCACCTAGCAATAAAATTCATCTAAACAGTAGCAAAACAAATGTACAAAAAGATATGGATCCAAGCTCTTCTGATAAAATTATAAGTATCAGAAAATCCAGTATAAAAGATACAACTTTTGATAAAGAAGACAAACTTATTTTTAAAGCATATGATAAAGATGAAACAATAAATAGAACTTTTGAAAAAGGTTCTGAATCTATTGAAGTTTCTAGTGAAAACTTCAAACAGAATAAATCTAGCACAATAGCTTCTGATAAAAATGATAAAAGCAATGATACATTTGAAATAGACACATCTAGAACTACGGATAAGTTAAGGCAGAGTCAGAAAAGCAGAAAGTCTAGTAAAACAGATGTATCACTCAACAATAGTAATACATCAGTACAATGTTTCTCAAAGGATATCTTTGAAAAAGAAAAAAGTATTTTAGCAAGTCCTGCTTCTAAAAGAATGTCTTTAAGAAGACAAACCATGGACATAATAAATTCTCCGATTAAAAAGCTTGACACTACTTTTGATAAAGAATCTATAGTAGAAACAGGACTCAAACAGATGTCCCGTAGATTGTCTGAAGTAACTTCACACGATAAACTCAATGTAACATTTGACAAAGAAGATATTAAAGACAATCATCATAATTCAAAATCATCCCTGATCAGTTCTGACAACTCCAGCGTATCACGAGTCAGTATAACAAGTGATGAAAGTGTAGAAAACATAGTTAATACCACACCGTTGTTAATTGAAAGTAGTATGGATGAAACGCAAAGCAAAGAAAGCCCAGAACAGAGTCAAAAAGAACCACCATTGACACCATTAAAACGTGAAGGCACTTTTACCAAAGAAGCTCCAGAAATGCCCCAAACACCTGGTAAACGTGAATCTTCTATAATCCCTGCTGCAGGGTGCACTCCGTACCATGTGTCCAAGAGTTCGCAGAAAAAACCCATGTTAAATGTTACTCGGTCGATTGAGAAACGGTTGTCGGTTGATCTAGGTCACAGGATGACTAGGGTGATGTTTTGTAGTCCGATAGACAATCCTACTAATGTAGCTCAGGAGAAAAGGAAGATTATCAAATCTAACCTCAAGGGATCTAATAAAAGCTTTGTTTTTGATGAGTCTAGTAAGTATTTAAAATCAAGAGTACCAATATACTTACACTTTTATCTATTTATTTAGTATTTTAATTGACTTTGTCCTTTATTATCATGTACTAAATAAACTTTTTCTTTTCGTAAAAGACAAAAAACTTTTATGTAAAACAATATTCCAATTACATTTGTCCCATAATATACATAATGGTGGGTCTTAAGCGGTTGTTATTGTTTTTGTATTTACATTTGGCAGTATTTTATTTGCTAAACTTGTGTATTCCAGCTTCAGTGACTCGTCCCGCCCGAAAGCGTTCGTACACTCAAAGTGATGCAGACGATGCGCGAACGAAACGTACCCGCCTCGCTGAGGACCTGCAGCAGTCGGTGGACCGGCTATCTCGACCTAGGACACCCACTACTACTTGTAAGTGTATTGTTATCACTTTCTGTGACATTCTTTGACTTATTTTTCCCTCCGAACCGAAAAAAGGTTGACGATAGACGAAATTTATTACAATAAGATCGTACTCGTTTGGCCTCTATTTCATAAAAAAAACGATAAGGCTGAACTTCGATTTATTTCCGCAGCGACTGTAATTAGACCCTCACAACGCAAGTAGTATTAAGAGATATTGAAATTCAGTACTGACTGTTGTTGGACTCTTTAGGGCTTCACAACTGGGACTGGCAGCTTAACGTGCTCTCCGAGGCATGGAGAGGTCTCAATATGTTAAGAATGGGCACCCATCATAGACTAACGTGGCTAGGGTTGTTGAACTTAGCAAAGTGTTACCACTGAACTTAGCCAGAACTTAGCCCATCTCGAGAATATCACCATTAAATAGTACTGTAGTATATTCTGATTACAGAGGGCCAAGTGTGTTTCACAACAACTCGGTCTTTACAGTGTCTGCGTTCTACATTGTTACTAGTGAAAATTTCAGTGCAGGCAGGCAGTTTCAAAGGTCTACAACGCATAACTTCAGAATTTCAGGTCGATTGGTGGTGATAGTCACTTCACATCAAGTGATTGGATTGGACTGCTCGTTTGCTTTATTGACATTTTCAGGCAGTCTCGGTTCCCTCATCTAATCTCTTATCGACTTATCTAGTTCCTTATCTCCTATCAGGCAGACAGGTGAAAAAAAGAACCAGGCAAAAGAATAGCCAAGAAATACACATTGCTCATAGAATATTGCCAGGCACTATATTAGACGTGACTTGACTTCATGTTATTGCTTATCTATACTTAATATATAAAACTGAAGAGTTTGTTTGTTTGAAAGCGCTAATTTCAGGAACCACTGGTCCTATTTAAAAAAATCTTTCAATGTTGGATGGTACATTTATTGAGGAAGGCTATAGGCTATTTATCGTCACGCTAAGACCAATAGGAGCGGACCAATGAAGAAAGACAAAGACTCCGACCGATTCTAATTAATTCTATTTTGTAAACTTAGTAGGTATGGGAATAGGTCGTAAATCATATTTAACCCATATTTGTATTACAGAACAACGTTTGCTGGGTCGGCTAAATACCTACTTCTAAGGAGTAACAATTCAATAATACTCACCTTGTGTATTGCCTATACAATTAATACTGTATCACCAAAAAAAAATTACGTTAATCAAGCTTATCGCATTACATATTTCATTATATCTTACTCAATCGTAAATCGCGTTGGTTGTAATCCATAGAATGTATATCGATCCTTTAGAGTGCCACGACTTTCTAAAACAATTAATGCGACCCTAAACTACTCAAGATTACGATTCTACCTACAATTCTATTTTCTTCTTAAGGTACCTTTTCGAGGTAGTAAAACCACGATTAAAGCATGATCGGCGCGGCACTTCCCTGTTACAAAAGACCAATAAAAAGTGCCTGTCATGTTTCGTATGAGTGCCATATCGAAGGGCCAATGATGTAGATGCGTCTCAATAGGCCGCCATAGGTCACCGTTTTTTCATTGTTACATTGTCAGCATTCGCAATTAGTATAGTGACCACTACTCTTGAATTTTGATCATGATTTCCAAAAGGCAAAGTAGAGTTGCTTTGGAAAGCTCATATATATATAAACTATTTTTCCTTTCTTTCTCACTTAATTCTTGACGGCTATAGGATTGCCCAGTATTACGTAAAAGGGAACAAAATAATAATAAAAAATTGGTATTTTATTTACTCTGTATAATGTAAAATCATTTGAAGAGTGCACGGGTTTAATTTATACTATGTTTTGCGTTATAACATCAATCGCAGGTAACACAATAGGACGAAGCTAGTCTAAAATAAAAGTAATACAAAACGTTAAAGGAGTGAAACCAACTAAGTACTTTATATTCATAAAGTCTATATGATTAAATATGTTATCTATGTAACAACCAACCTATACTTTAAGAGCTAACATCATGAAAATAAAAACTAAATAATGGGGGTATTACTTCCAATTTTGAATATCTAAATGAGTTCTGAAATGATAATAAACCTTTAAAAAACATAATTGTAACTAGTAGAAGTTCCATAAATGCATTTAATTTTACCATTTTAAATGTAGGCATTTTTTTTGTTTTTAGTGCTTGTAGTCCATTTAAAGTTACTGCAGACTTGTAATGATAACTTGACCTTATATTAACGAAACTTATATTAACATCAAGTAACAAGTCAAACGCATATAAGAGGAATCTAACGCCTATAAATGGCCATAGGAATCTGACCCAAACGCCAGAAATGTCAAATTTATTCAACATCTATTTTGCCTTGTTTAAAAATAAGTGCAACTAATTGGACCTCCAAACCTTTAAGTACTCCAAAACTTCAAAACCATAAAACGCATTCTGAATTCAGAGATGCAAGAGTGTCTATGAGCGGCGATAGTTACTTTCTATCAGGTAGACCACCTGCTCTTTTGACGCTGGTATATCTATTAAAATGAATCTCTATTTTCCTTTGTCAAACGGCTGAACCAGTTTCATCTAAATGTTGCATTGCTGCATAAGCTGTATTGTCTGCATTCATAATGAGTATGGTGACAACTACTCTTCGATTCTGCTCTTATTTTCCATCAGGCAGAGTAGCGTCACTTCGGCAAGCCAATAACTAACAAAAAATGAGTTAAGTTTACAAATTCCTAGCTCCTGTACTATATTATATCATTTGATTAGTCATAAGCGATAGCGATTAGATACAGTTGTGTATCACGTTTCATGATCACACGGAATGTACATGTTTTCAATTGTTCATAATAATCTGTAACGTATTTGGTTTAGCTCAAGGTACATACATGACCTGTACTGTTGTATATAGTTACTAATTGACCTACAAAGCCCTGTCTGCGTCTTCTATCGCCCGTAACGTAATGTTATACCGCGAAAAAAAAGGGTTCCTGCTATTTTTAGAACTTTTCTAGATGAACAATTCTTTCCTACATTATTTTGACGAATCTTTAACCATTTACGCAGTGCACGCAATGGAAACACTCAGAATCCCCCCCCCCCTCCCGTTTCTAAAACATTTTTCATTGATAAACCACTCCTATTGATCGTAGCATGATGATATATAGCCTAAAGCCAACTAATAATCGATAAGCATTTCACAATAAATGGAATGCTTATCGCTATAAGAATTTTTCAAAATGGACCAATAGTTCCTGAGATTACAGCGTTCAGCCAAACAAACAATTCAGTTTCCTTTTGTATTTTTAGATTGTATGTATTCCGTTCATTTAAATTATTGTGCCAGATAAGTTAACTAAAATATCCGAACTAAGTCAAACTAAGTTAGTTGTGTATGCCAATATGTAACTACACGAACTAACCTAGCTCTCACCGTCTTTCGTTGCCAAGTATATTCTAAAAGAACTGATTGTCTTTAAGTTAAAACTTATTTTTAAGTGGGTAACAAATTTATTTTCCAGTTTAGTTGAACTAAGTTTACTGATCTTAGTTTTTAATTAATTTAGTTGACGATTGACGTCGCACTTCCATCGCAAGTTAAACCAAATTATTCTCCAATCCATCTCTCGTTCGTTAAAAGCGTTATTCTTTCTCTTTCATTTTCTTCTATGAGGCGGTACTACCCGCTCACAGAAGAGCAACCTAAATTGACAGCGTTCGTGGTGTCGTGTTTTGTTAATGAGTGGTCAGCCCGCTATAGCGTGGGTCACCATGCTGCATTGTTGCATTCGCATTGACTATGACCACTTCTCTTGGATTCTGATCACGATTTCCGTCAAGCAGAGTCGTTTTGGTAGGCTCATAAAAAAAACAACATAATATGTATGTATTGAAAAGTATATTTATTTCGGAATATATAAGTGCCCAATTGAATCATGCTTGAGTATTATACGATTAAAGATGTACTTTTTATAAAAACAACAACAATAACTTTTACTTTATAATGTCAATACCTATTAATAATTTTAAATAAAATAATAGCTAACAATCCTTTATTTATTCTCTTGCTATATAGCTAAAGTGGGCGAGACCACGCCAAAGAAATTCAACACTCCATACAAGTCTAAATCGGAGACGAAACCCGCCAGGACTCGTCTACCAAACTTCGCAGCGCTGCACCAGAAACAGTTCGACAAGATGGAGTCGCTCGGGGAGTGCCAGCAGAGGAAAGCGAAGAGGGCTAGGACGTTGCTCACTCCCTCCGCACTGAAGAATGCAGTAGAGAAGATCAGCCCTAAAAGTAAGTACTTCTTGTAAAAATAGCTGCAACAGAATAAGTTAAATGATTATTTATTAGTGTATCTATACTTGCATTAAATGTTTTGTATCTTGGGAAGTGCTCCTGACTGCATGGGTGGCGTAGTGGTTTAAGAGGTCAAAACCCACATGGGACAACTCTGTGTGATCCACAAAATATGTTTGTAAAATCCCCAGACTACAGGTATCCACCATTGATCCAGAACCTTGGTTCCAAGTGGGCTCAGCGGTAACGCATTTATGACTCTTGATTTGCACGTGTCTGAAATCGCCGGTAGTCACTTAGCATCAGATAACCCATCTGCAATCAATCAATATCATCTTAAAGAGTCCACTGCTTGAAATAGACCTCTCTTTAAACAGGAAGTTATAGTCTACTGGTATGTAACCACACTGGCCAGAGTCGGTATATGGTTGGTTTGTTTCGAGTCTTCCCATCTCCTCATTTTCCCCCAATGCCGTACTGTGTTTTCAACACTGCTCTTGATAATTTATTTAAACAATATTACAAACCGACTCTGTGTGCTGACGAATTAAAAATACAGTGTCTCTCTGAAACTATTCATCTTCTGGGTATCGTGAGAGTCGGCTAACAAACTCTGCAAATAGAAGGAAAACTTGAACAAACCCTATACCAACCCGTCTGACCAACGAGCTTATGCGAGACCTCCTTTCGAAGGAGAGCCCTATGTCCTATAGTGGACTGTTAAAACTGTTTATAATGAATTTCAAAAAGACGTCAGCCTAACTCAAAAAATTGAACCTTAAATATGTATAACACAAAAAAGAGGACAATATACCCCGCATAAAACAAATTTGTTATCACAGAGCGATATACTATATTAGTATTATCATAATTATTCACGTGTTCCTCGTAGAGTTATTACTCAAACATGGACTCCTTGTAATCTGTCTTGTGTCTATCTTATCGGCCCACGGAATACTACAAAACGTGTTCTTTGATTACGTATCTCTAGGGTTGCTATGTTATTAATATCAGCTTTAAAAATAGAAGTATTTTTTATTTTTTTGACTGACCAATGAGGAAGCTCGCCGAGCTACTGTTACACATGTAATTTTTTACTTGACACGAAATAATTAATCGTAAATGCCTTGAAACCCAAAAAGTTGCCTGTATTCCAAACTATACTGTAACTTCAAATCTCATCGTATATGGTTTCTCAATATTAACATTCAAGTGTTAGGGCTTGTTACATTTGAAAGTTTACAAGACAGAGCGTCGGTAGATGTCCGACAAGATGTCCGACGACCTGGTGTAGGTCGTGAGAAACCGCTAGATGCGGGCAGTGATAACATTGATTCTGCGTCACGTTATATCTGCCTACTGTGTTTCCAGAGCAGCTCAAAATCAAGTCTTTTTCACGTTATTCCACTTTTGACAGCCCTATATTTAATACGTGATTACCTACCGAACTGACGGCACTTATTATCGACACATAAAGTTGTTTGTTGAGGCGATCATAGCCCAGTTGCACTCGGTGATTAAAAATCATCACCAAGGGTAAGCAACGACTGCGCGGTCAGTACCTGGATGGGTGACCGCTGGTGGCATGATACCATGAGCGTCTCCGTGATTCGGAGGTCACGTAATCAGTCGGTCCCAGCTGTTATCGTAAGATAAGAGTCGCGAAGCTTAGTTGGAGGCCTTTGGGCGGCTTAAAAACATCCAACGGCAAGATGACGTACCCACAATGTTGTGTTGCCAGTCCTCAACCCGCACTCGGCCAGCGTGGGGACGTATGGCCTTAACCCTCTTCTGAGAGGAGACCCGAGCCCAGCACTGGAACGTTATGGGTTGTTGATGATATAGTTGTTGTCATTATTTCAAAACTGGATCTGAGTGTTCTTTGTGTCCGTTATATGTATATTTGTTAAGTCACCGCGACACACAGGATATAATATTCCCAACGGGAGAGTTGTTTTTAAAAAAAATCGTCGAATTGAGAAACCTCCTTCTTTTTTTGAAGTCTGTTAAAAAGTAAAGTAATGTACTTGTGAGTTGCAGGTGTCCATAGGCGACGTGGTTGCTTACCATCAGGTGATAGATCTCGTTTGTCATCTACTTCTTAAGAGCAAAAACTATACTCGATTAATTCAACCATGTTCATAAATATCTATATCAGACTTGTAAATTTTTTTTGTTTCGTCTTGTGACGGTATCACTAAGTAAATAATGTTATCATATCGATAACGCGCTGTATTCGTAAGGATTATAAAGTATAGGAAATATGTAAGCGGTAGTAAGTGCTGACACTATACTTAAAATTGCTGTTTAAGATGTAGTAAAAACTCGTAATAATAATAGGTTATTATTATGGTGAACAAACAAACACGTTGATAAACAAAGTTACATATTTTTGAAAACATACATCATTAGAAGTAGGATAGCAAATTATTTTTGTTGGTCTGTTTTGATATAACTATGTTAATAATCTCTTAAATATTTAGCTCGCGCCTCCGCCCGCGTGTATGTCGGTTATCGCCGCAAATAGTAGCCTATGTGTTATTCTGACGTATAAGCTATATTACTGTAAATTTTCATCCAAATCCGTTCAGTAGTTTTTGCGTGAAAGAGTAACAAACATCCATCCATACTTACAAGCTTTCGCGTTTATAATATTAATAGGACATACGTTTATGCGTGTCTGAATTGTATATCCTACTAATATTATAAATGCGAAAGTTTGTAAGGATGGATGGATGTTTGGATGGATGTTTATTACTCTTTCACGCAAAAACTACTGAACGGATTTGGATGAAACTTTACAGTAATATAGCTTATACATCAGAATAACACATAGGCTACTATTTGCCGCGATAACCGACATATACGCGGGCGGAGCCGCGGGCAACAACTAGTAACTAATAAATAAATCATTTTTAATTCACAGATAACACCGAACCTCAGAAAATAGCCACAAAAGAGACAACTAAACCTAGAGATAAAACAGAAATCCTATCAAAAAAACAATCAACTTCGGAAACTTTAAGACCTGGTTTCACCAGATTTGGCTTCAAGTTGAACTTGGACGTCAACCCATTCAGTATACCACCTAAAACTGAAAAACCAAAAGAAAAACTGAACGTTGTACCACCAAAACCGTCTCTAACGGGAGCCACTTCGAGACTTCGCGAACCTTCAGACAGACGAGAAGCAGCAAAACAGACGGTCATGAGGGAAAAAGGCATTTTAGAGAAGAGAAAGGTGAATCGGAATGAGAACAGAACAATTATAAAGGGAGTTAGGACGAACAGAAGATTTGAGTTGCAAATGAAACTTAGAAATATAGAGTAGCGGTTAGTTTTATTTTTTTGTGGTACAGGTTATAAAGCCTTTATTGGCTATTCAGAGTTTATCAACTATACTTAAGTCAGACGAAATAACCATGCAGTGTCGACAATTTGTTTTTTTTTTTGTGTAACTACCCACATAAGAAATTACACTAGATTGAAACTAGATGGCGCTAAATCTTTTAAATGTTTTTGGCTCATCAAAGGCTTTAAATTATCTAGACAGGACGTAGACCTGGAAAGGTTACTCTGAGACCCTAGGTGAGGCTTACGAGAAAAACAACGAGATTTGTCTAGGGATCTCCTTAGTAAGAAGTTTTTGGTCTACTTAACCACGCTAGATAGACGGTTTAGTATAGCATTCAAATTTAAACTAAATAAAGGTTAGTTAATATTGACACTGGGACTTTGTCGTATTTCCCCAATTACATATAAATTCCGGACAGCTTATCTGAGGGATGGTTTGACACAATTAATATAAAAGATACGTCAAATTATCTGTCAGATAAGTTATTCGGCACTTATCTGTATCCGGTGTGACAGGGCTTTAATCTTATATTATCTTGTCTGAGCTCATGAAGAATATGTTCCATCTGTAAAATGGATGAAACTAGCGTGCGTTGTTAGTTCCTCTTATTTTTCAAGAATGTATTACGTTCAAAACTATTGAATTCTTTTACTTTCTTTATCAGAAAGAAAAGCAATTGGATCTTTGAGACAATTTGAAAAATGTCTTATGTCATCTATACAAATAAATAAAATTGGAGTGTCTGTTTGTAATATTAAAATAACAGCTTTTTAATCAATGCATATGTATGTATACACGATACACATACCAAAAATGTAGTTAAAAATTTTTTTGTCTGTCTGTCTGTCTGTCTGTCTATTTGTTCCGGGTAATCTCTGGAACGGCTTCATGGATTTTGACGGGACTTTCACTGGCAAGTAACTTAGGGAGTGGGAGTAACTTAGGCTACTTTTCGAGACTAACTTTGTCCCGCGGCGTTACTCGCGGTACAATAATGACCGCGGGTAACACCGCGGGGTTCAGCTAGTTCCATATATAAAAGATTTTTTTTACGATATATAAAATACTAATATTGTAGGTCAACCAATACTGGTATGCGTGTTGCCGCTCATAGTAAGCCAAATGGTTGAATTAAGAGCGGATGCTCGTAACTTTTGAAGTAGGTGGGATTTAACGCCACGAGCATCTCGTCTGAGGTTCGGTACCAAGCTCTCTAAGACAGGACTTCGCTCCATACGTTGCGCTGTAAGAGAACAAAAACCACATAGAAAATAGTGCAACATGCATCTATTCCTCATTTAAAACTCCCTTTGTGACCGATGACACTGTAGGGAATAAAGTTATTTATTTTACAAATTAAGCGATATTTTTATTGACACACACACATTATAAAATTCAAGAACATAAATAATAATAATAATAATAAATCTCTTTATTGTACACCAGCTTATAGAAAATATAAGATAAACTTAAAACTAGGTACAAAAAAGTATGTACAAGTGGCGGCCTTATCGCTCCAAGGCAATATCTTACAGGCAACCATGGCATAAATGCTGGAAATAAGAGGCGAGCGATTCATTTTTTTATTTAATTAAGGCTTTATTGAATATTTCTAACGTTTTAACACTATGCCATGTAAATACTAACAAATAATTTTATTGTTATCTAAGTTCTGAAAGTATGTGTACACAAATACAGAAGAACAAAATCTGTTCATAAAGCCTAAGGAGCCTAAGGTAATAATTAACCATTTTGTATAAACAACTAAAACTGAAAAATAAAATATCTTATTTTAAACGCTACACAGGCCAAGTCTAGTGCAGCTAATATGATACACAACAACAACCCATAATGTCCCACAGCTGGGTTCGGATCTCCTCTTAGAAGAGGGTTAAAGCTATATGATACACATTTATACAAAATTATGCAATTACTAATCTGTTCATAAACATATTTCATTAAGGCTACAGAAATTAAACATAAAAAATATAATTATACACTAACAATCAACATTGAGACTTATTTATAAAAAAAAAGCTTCTATAACTCAAAAATTGTTGCAGCAAAAAAACGGTTCGGTAATGCTTTTGTTTCAAACAATAGCGAAGCAGCGAATCATGGAAAAGTACAGCTTTAATTAAAAATGTAGATAATTCGTAAACACAAGCGAATTGAACATACACTTAAAAAGAAAATACAGGTCTCCATTTACATCACAACAGTCATATGTCATACAATAAATATAATGAAAAGTTAATACGCTAGGAATTGCTGAAACGTGTTTCATATTTTAATGATTAGTATCAGAAAAATACCCCACCAATTAAATATAACAATCTAGTATTAACAATGTTGCCATATTTTTGATATTTTTACCCATTTGTTGTTTTATTTAGTCGGCCTTTGTAATATTTTAGCTGTGGTAATGTATTTTACGGCTGTAGGCTGTGACATGAAGTTATTGTAGGACAATTAAACCTTCAGAAATGAGGTCCTGTAGGGCTCTCGATCTCACAAGTTCCATTAAAGGTCTTCATAATAGGTATGTAACCTCTGTGCACCTATTTAATAACATTACTACACCACCCGAAGGTTGACTGGAAGAGAATGCCGTGGGCATTAAGTTCCCCGATGTACAAAATTAGTGCATAAAGGTTATAAATAAATAAAGGTAAAGTGTTACCTAAGACTAGCCGAATACCGATCCAACTTTAGGTATCAACACGATATAATCACAACCAAAGTTGCGTGGTTAATACTCTACTACGAAAATACATTTTATGAAATTTGTGAGATTGAGGGTAGATTGAAATTTTTGTAGCTTTTGGACCTTTTGGAATGTATTCTATTGTTTTACTAGGAAGAATAAATTCATAAGTTCAACAAGTTCAGTTAACTTAACACTGAGAAAATTCCGTTACGAACTAAACAAGAATAGTATCGAAAAAATCTCACAGGATAGTTTATTCCTATGAGTTTAAATAACTGAACTAGTTAAACGCTTAAATCTGGGGATCTAGTGTGAGTTCATTAGCTCGCACGGACCCCTTCACTTTCAACACCAAACGACAATCGAGTTGGTTTGAAATAAATTCACACTAGGTCCCAGACACTTGTTTTTAAAATAACCTAGATATTATAATTATATCGAGGCTGACTAACTTTATAGCGTAATTTATACTAATATTGTTTATAATTCGTTACAAAGTAAACAGCAATCATGTATCGTTATTCATTTTCAATTCTTATCGCTAGATTAAACGATAGCATATAATGTTGGTTTTATTTATTGGAAGTGTTGTTACCATTTTTTAGATTAGTCATTCGGAGCTGTGAGGGCGACAGCTGTTCGTGACGCAGGCCCTGATAAGGTAGCTGATGTTTTGGAATATTCAAAGTAGGTGAGCTGATTGTAAAGGTACGGGTGGTCTAAATCAGTCTAGACTTGTAATATCTGTGATGTATTGTAGTTGAAAATAAAAGTGAAAATCAGCAATTTTTGATCCAGATCGATAGGTACGATTACAAACCTTCGAAAAAGAGCGTTCCTCTATCTCCAATGCAGTTCTGGCTCTTCACCGCGATCATTTTCACCAACAGTAACGTCAGTAGTGAACTCGCACTAGGCTTCGTAAATTCTTCATCAATCGTAACGCTGTGCGCGTTCGCTGAACAGGCAGATCAGTGAATCGAATATGACTAAAGCCGCCCATGTAGACCTGCAGACTCAAGAAAAATATTCTAGCATTCACAGATTCAATCGCTCTCAGTTAAATGACTTAAGATTTGAATGTGCACCACATTTAGCGGACAAAGTAACGAACTAAAATTTTCAGACAAATGCTTTGCAATTTTAGTTTTACTTAATTATCGAGTACCTAATTAATGTATTAGGTCAAGAAAATTTAGTTCTACATAAATACATACGTATTTATCTAGAAATTATCAACCTAAACATTTTACAAAAGGAGGTGCATTGACCTTTTTAAGATATCAACTGCCTTGAATTTCCCACAAGAACTCTTAATTAGTCGGCTTTACATTATTTTATATGCAAAGTAGTTTTTTTATGTAGCTATCCATGCCATGAGTACTAAGTATGGAATCTTATTCTCATGGTTAGGCCCGAGACGACTTTTTGCAGCGATGCAGTAGCTATTCTGTCGGGCATTCGCATCGAAACAATAACAGTGCGGTCGCTAGCTATGTGCCCTCCCCCACATAACCACGATTCAGTCGCTCCAAACGCGATTCAGTAACGGCAAAAAAATGTCTGCGATCGCTGTAGTTGTAAGACGGACTCCGTTGAGGCAACATAAGTCATGCTGTCTTTGGTGCTGCTTTTAAGTAAGCAGCCGGAGCGTCGGCAACGAAAGCAGAACTCGCTCTAACCGAAAAAAACAGTAGGTAGTCATTGAGTTGTGCTCCATTAAAATGCTTTAAAACGGCTTGCGTAGCAAAATAATGATAATTTTCTTTATAAGTATTTCTACATCGTGAAGAGACACAGTTTATAACTTCCTTTTAATAAGACCTCCACGCTAGAAATATATCTTGGGTCGTAGGACGTGATAAACATACATGAAATCGATATAAATAACACCCAGAGTCGGTATAGCAATTAGTTGATCACCCAAAGGGTTTCATTATAAAGACATTTAACAAATAAATATCATTACATCAACAGCCTTTAATAGTCTACTGCCGGACACATACCTCTCCTTAGAAAGGAAGGTTTTCAAGGTAGTAGAGCCACGCTGATTACAGCACGAACGGGCCGGCTCGACCGGGGCGATACTACCCTCGCACAGAAGATAGCGTAAAATGACAGCTATCATGCTGTCGTGTTTCGTTGGTGAGTGCGAGACCGGAGGCCCAATGATGCAGAAGCATCACTAGCCCGCCATGATGTGGGTCACCATGCTGCATTGTTGCATTGTCTACATTCGCAGTATGGCATGAGATTGCTTCTTTAGTCGCTTCTTACGACACTCATGGGATGAAAAGAGGTGGTTACACTCTGTAATCTTATTCCATCGCAGCAATATATAGGGTTCATCCTATACCTACCTATGTTTACAACTATACCATGTAAGAAATGAGTAGGTATTACATACCTGACTTTGATTGTCTTGGTGCGCGAGATCAATTTGTTACCAGAACCATAAATAAAATAAATATTTTTAAATAAATATTTAGGACATCTAACCATGTAACCTGGTCCAAACGTCGATCACTATAACGTTTGAGGAACTGTTGGTAGTGGAGATCTTTGTTAAGCCAGAAGTATGTATTACCATGTAATATAGATAAAATAACTGCCTGATATGTTATCACATGAATTACCGTGAATTTGTAAAACATATTCCATAGCAGGTAAAAGTTTAAAGTTAAGCTTTACCTACTATATTTAAAAAACCTTATTTATTTTATCCGTAAAGTATTAAAGTATTTCCGATGTTCAATACGCCATACGCGCCATTCGTATCTATACAAATAAATAAAATTGGAGTGTCTGTTTGTAATATTAAAATAACCGCTTTTTACTAAATGCATATGTATTCACGGTACATATAACAAAAATGTACCTAACAATTTTTTAATGTCTGTCTGTTTGTTCCGGGTAGTCTCTGGAACGGCTGGACCGATTTTTAGACTTTTACTGGCAGGTAGATGATGATCCAGGGAGTAACTTAGGCTACTTTTAAAATAACTTTGTACCGCGGCGTTACTCGCGTTACGACGATAACCGCGGGTAACACCGCGGGGTTTAGCTAGTTTAATAATATAATCCTAATATCTAAGATCAGAGACGTAAAAACAATACAGCCGGTGTTGATATAGCGATCATTATTTTTCTAACAGAATATAGTAATCTAGATCAATAACATAAGTTTCCTCACATTTTCCAGAGTTATAGCTGTAGTGTACTTTTGATTTATGTCTGTAGCAACAAGAAACTCTAACTGTTTAGTTGCCTTGTCTAGTTCTAGAAGTTCGTATTTACACGAAAATGTTATTACTTTATAAGCACACTAGCTGAGACTTGCGGTGTTACCCGCGGTTAACATCGTACTGCGGGGCGAAGCATAAAAGTAGCCCAAGTTACTCCTTATATCATTAGCTACCTATCAGTGAAAGAGAGTCCCGTCAAAATCGGTCCAGCCGTTCTAGAGATTAACAAACAGACAGATAGATTTATTTTTTTAAATACATTTTCGGTATATGTACCGTGTATACACGTATGCATTTAGTAAAATTTTAATTATTTTTTATTATTACAAACGGACGGACGGACAAATTCGGTTATTTTAATATTACAAACAGACACTTCAATTTTATTTATTTGTATAGATGAATCTCTACTGTAGATACGTATGACTGCTTCGATGGTGTAGTGTTTAGGGTAGGCGACTGCAGGTTCGATTCTTAGATGGGGCTAAAAGATTCATAGTTTTTTGTTTAAAGAAATGATTATTTTAAATTTTCTTTAAATAACAATATTGGGGTCTGAAGCCCCCGGAGAGCACGTAAAGCCGTCGGTCCTGCGCCAGATCTCTCCCTGGTGATGACGGATACCCGTTCTATCGGATTATGAGAGTGAGAGAACAAAGAGTGCACCTGAGTTTGCGTAAACACTTCTGCGCTATAATATCACCTGCGTAGTTGGCTGGTCTCATCATTATCGCTATAAGATACGTGTGGCAGGATTTGCGAAATAAAACAACTTTATTACGACTACAATCAGATTTATTATTACCTAGCCATCCCACGCAACCTCGTTTGCGTATCCTTTTGCCCATAGCGTGATAATTTTCCCCCATTTTTGTAACATTCTTCAGTGTTGCTCCGCTCCTGTAGGTCTTAGCGTGATGATATATAGCCTATAGCCTTCCTCGATAAATGGGCTATCTAGCACTGAAAGATTTTTCAAATCGCACCAGCGGTTCCTGAGATTAGCGTGTTCAAACAAACAAACTCTTCAGCTTTATATATTAGTATATATAGATAGATATAGATTGATTTCAACATAGAAGCACAGCAAATTATCATGATTGTGACGTGGAATAAGCCACCTCTTCACCAATAATCACTGTGACATCACCGCTTATAATTTTAAATAAACTATATACATTTATTGTACTGTAATTACAGAGTCATTTTGTGACGTATTTGCTGTCTCACCATTTTACAGTCAATACAAATGAAACACGCAATATTGTAAATTCTATTTAACACCTGACATTATTACTTTTACATTATACGCTTAGACCAAGGAGCGGATCACCAATGAAGAATGTAACGAAAACGGGGGGAAATTATTACGCTACGGGCAATAGGAGACGTAATAAATAATAAATAGATATACCTATGTATGATTCATGAAGGTACCGACACTTAGTGTGAAAAATCTATTTTGAGATTTTCCTTATTTTGACCCGACTGTTTGTTGGGACTTTACTTTGTTAATTAATACACCAAATGAATTTAAACAGGTCAGTTAATATATTAGGCCTTTGGGAATGATAAAGTATGAGCTGACCTATCTTCATTATATATTCCTCAATTTACCAGTTCAAAGCTTGTTATAAAATAAGTTTATTAACATTATACCGTTGCTTTATAACGTCGACATTTTAATAGCGTACCTAAATCAAACAATGAGATAGGAATAAAGATTATAATAACGCTTGGTTGTCGAAAGTATAACCTCTAGTTTAGTGTCGTGTGACGTAATAACTCTCAAAGAAAAACGTGGCTAGACGTAGAATTATAAATTACGATACAATGTTGTAGAAAGACAAGTTTTATGTGTATGTATTATCGAGTTTATTTTACGTTAGTAGTAAAGAACACTGTACTTATAGTGTCAATTATGTACATTCAAATTTAGCAATGCAAAGAGAATGAAAATTTGGCACCAACCTTATACTAACACGTCTGGGCAGTATTGCACTGTGGGCCAAAACCACTAAGGAGCGGTTTATGTCCAGCAGTGGACTAGTAGCCTGGCCGTTCGTGCTGAAAGTTCTGCAGCTTGGCTCAACTACCAGCTACAGCTGCTGCCACGTAAACATTTTTATATAGGAAGATAAATTCAGCGCCCGTGGAAGAGTCACGCGGCATGAATGGGCCGGCTCGACCGGAGTGATACCACGGCCTCACAGAAAACCGGTGTGAAATAGCGATTGCGCTGTGTTTCACTGAATGAGTGAGGATACCGGAGGCCCATACCCCAACCCCTCCCTACATCCCTTTCCCCATACCCAAAGGCAACGCACTTGTGACGCCTGTGGTGTTGGGTGTCCATGGGCGGCGGTAATCGCTTACCATCAGGTGATACGTCTGCTCGTTTGCCCCCCTACAACATAAAAAAAGTTATTTCCGTATTATCCCTCTATTTTTGAATTGTAAATTAATCCGATCTCTAGGTATTTATCGGTTTTTCATCTAATCTAATCTTTCAACGTGGATTTCATCCACTTGAAAATGTCTCCTCACTCTCGGAATATGAACAGGTAATAAATATGATGATAATGACAAATCATAGTTGAAAATAATAATGATTCAATTGTATAGACTGAACTAAAATTATTTTATTTTTTATTTGAAACATCTAATAGAGGATTAGAACTGCCGTTGATGTGGCGACACGTCACCACCACTCCTTATGTACACGTAACATATAATATTCTCTCTCAGCCACTTTACCTGTAAAATTCGTTATTTATTAAAAATAATATCGATGTCTGACATCTGCCAGAAGTTAATCGGTGGATCAACGATCAAGCGACGGATCAACCTTTCTAAAGTTAAAAAATACATATATCAAAATATTCAATCATCAAAATATAATCATCATCAAAATATAATAGCCGACTAATATCTACAATCAATCAATTACCATTCATAAAAAGAAAACTGTCAGCCTGTGACCACGGCAACCTGGTCGAAACGTCATCAGAGGTATGTAATACCTTTTAATAAGTAATCGCTTTAATTCCCGTAAAAATAATTGTTAAAATTTCCATTCATAGTTTCCTTCCTTGATCTTTCAATTTTCCCATTGTCACCAATAAGATTGTCCAAAGCAGACAAGTCTATTTATGTGAACATACTTGTACAGTAGTAGTAAATAATTAACAAAATATGGGTGCTTTAATACGCCTCTGCCTTTTTAAGGCATACGAGGGCAACAAGCAGAATGGTAACCTGATGTTAAGTCATTACCAAGACAAGAAATACGTAGTCAACCGTTTAGTCCCTATCCTGGGACTATATTTATCTATCAAGTTATTATTAACTACGCAAAATTTATTCGACAATACATTTAAGTAATTTAATAAACCAGCAGTGTTTTATTTACCAGGTCACAGAAAAGTAATTAAGCTTACCCACATAAGTATTCGACGGAGATTGCTTGGACAGTTATGTCTCGTAGAAACGTAACTTAGCTTCGTATATTTTACTGATTTAGGTTAAAAACTGGAAGTAGGTAGTGTAGATGTAAGTAATGGAATAAGAACAGATTTTTACGGATAATATAATGTTGTCATTCCGCTCCTGTAGTCGTATCGTGATAATATTAGCCTGCATCAATAACTGGGCTATTGAATGCTAAAAGAATTGTTCAAATCAGACCAGAGCTTCTTGATAAAAATAAATTCTTCAGCCTTATAATATTTATACATATAGACAAATAAGTTTTAATGACCAAACTAAGCAAATAAAAGTGCTTAATAATGGTAATAATACGCCTATTATTTTTAGAATATTTTATATGATTTTAGTGCCTATGTTGGTGAATTCATTTTAGTCACAGGTTTCTCTGTTCTGTACGAATATCTACCCACACAGATAGTACTGGCTGTTTGTATCCATCGACTGTATGTAAAATGCTAATGAAAACAATGTTTAACGAGTTCAATGGCTTTTCTATAAAATAAACTTACAATAGTTCTGAATGTTTACAATAATTTTTCAGTTAGACGTATACACCAATGACTAAAACGTAACCTTTAACTTTGAATACATATTTATAATGATAAACTAGCGGGGCCCCTCGGTGTTACTAGCAGTTCTTGTTGCGAATTTATAATAACAACCGCGGGTCAATTATCAGCTGAAACCTAACAACTACCAGTGAAAGTCCTGTCAAAATCAGTCCAACCCTTACATAGATTAGCCGGAACAAACAGAAAAAACAATTTAAAAAAATGTTTTTTTGATGTAAGTACCATATATTCTTTGACTAGCTGACCCATTAACCTCGTTTGCGTCTCCTGTAGCCCGTGATAATTTTCCCCCAGCTTACTAACCTTGTTCATTCGTGCTCCGCTTATATTGGTCTTAGCGTGATGATATATAGCCTTCCTCGATAGATGAGTTATCTAAGAGTGTAAGAATTTTGCAAATCAGACCAGTAGTTCCTGAGATTCGTGCGTTCAAGCAAACAAACAAACTCTTCAGCTTTATATATTAGTATAGATAGATGAAACGGTTCATCTAGACACTCTCGCAAATAGACACTTCAATTTTATCTACTTCAGCCTTCTACCCTTCACCGATGAACGAAGGTCTTCCCGAAGAGCGCCAAACCATCCCGATCTTGGTCAATTTCATTTCTTTGTTCAGGTAAAAAGTAGGTAACAGCGACAGCTCTATAACCTCGATATTGCAAGTTGACAGATAACTTATCTACATATAAGTAGGTACTAATATGGTAATTATCTCTCTTTTATGCTTGTAATCAGTAAAGATAAAAATGGTAGGCAAAAAATTCAAGGAAAATAATACTTAGTAGAAAAAATTCAATGAAAACTTGCTATTGACATAAGGAATGCTTACTTTTATATAAAATCCGATACCCTGAGAAGTCTCGAGAGCTTTCACGAAGTAGGTATACTTGTCACAACAGTTTGCGGGAATCTAGATGAAAAGAAACAACGCAGGTGTTTCCTACGAATAAGCTTAAATTACTTTTTTTTTCCAACGCCAGAGACAAGTTAGTATCTTAGTAACTTTTTCTAAATTTTAAAATAAACTTCTTCGTATGGTACTGTAATTAATGTAATTTGTAACACCACAGCAAATAGATATTACTTTTAAATTAAAAAAATACATACTAGTCGGGGATCCCCGGAACAAATTTTACAAGTTATTACTATCAAGTTAATTTTTCGTAATATAAGTGGTTTCATTTTGATGAAGGGCCCACATATCACCTTACAAAAATTTTCGATTATGGTAGCTAACAGGGCTAGCAGGAATAAAAACTTTTGAGCGTAGGGCCGGGATAACGTAACATGCTATTTGTAGGACAATGTGGCTAAATTATATAGATATTAACTAACATTATTACATAATGAAAACAAATATTTGTCCTACAAAATGTATGATTTGATCCTTCTAGCATATATCGATAAACAGGTCATCAAAAATGATATTAACTAGCTGATTTTTTAAAGTTGCTTAGTTAATCTTTATATAAATAATTCTTCTGTGAGTGTGTATGTCACTGAACTACTCTCAAACGACTGGACCGATTTTGATGAAATTTTTTGTGTGTGTTCAAGGGAATCTGGGAATGGTTTAGATTCACAATTTTGTCCGCTGGACAATGTTTTTTTAATTAATTTTTAATTTATTAGTAGTTATGGCAAAACGACGTTTGCCGGGACAGCTATTATTGATATAATTTAACAGACACATTATTCTACAAATTGAGTGGTACGTTATCCCGATCCTACGCTCAGAAGTTTTTTTTCCATACTAGCCCTGTTAGCAACTACAATTGAACGTTTTTGTAAGGTGACAGGTTGAAAGGTGGGCCCCTAATCAACATGAAGTCACTCACGAAAAAATTGCTTGATAGTAATAACTTGTAAAATTTGTTCCGGGGATCCCGGACTATGTAGTGAGCGATAAAGCCGTCACTTGTACTGAATTAGCATTATGTTTTAGACTTAATTACGAGTAGGTGTCTGTATTTTAACTGATGTTAAGTGTAGGTGTAGCTTTAGTCTAGTGGTTAATATATACGGCTGCCGATCAAGTAGTCTCAGGTTCGATTCTCGGGTCGGACTGCTGGTGAATTTTTCTTACAAGAAATGCTTGATAATAGCCCGGAGAATGAGCACGTTAAGCCGTTAGTCCCTGTTGTCACGAGCATATATGGCCATAGTTATTGGCAAGTCAGTTTCCTCAAATATACTGACAATTACTAGTTCAATTTTCGAATTCAGTTCGTCCTCAGTATGTCACCCGGGCCTTTGTTACGAATCTGTTGACACCACATTCATTAAAATCGGTTCAGTAGTTTGGGCGATGCAGTGAACAGACAAAGCTATCATTCATAAAGTACCAAAATTATTACCGTTCCTTTTGACTACAGCGTAGTATGATGAAATAGTCATATCGTTAATAATCGAATTACCACCAAATTAAGTACTCATTAAAATTCAAAAAAAGGAGGAGGTTTCTCTATTCGACCGTATATTTTTTTGTGTATTCGCGGATAACTTCGCCGTTTATGAACCGATTTTGATGATTATTTTTTTAATGGAAAGGTGATATCCCAACGGTGGTACCATGTAAGGACACTAAGATCTGATGATAGCATCCAAGAGAAATGGAGTCGAACCTTGAAGTCGGTTTTATTTTTGTTAATTTTTTTTATCAGAGTAATGTCGATTTCAATGAAAAAGTAAGTAAGTCCCTTTTTAATGACGCGTTCAACTCGTTCAACTATATAAAATTAATCGTTTAGGTACGTCCTACGTCACTTGTTCAACTTTCTCATTTGTGAATGCTAAGTAGGCAATGGAAAGTGCAGCTGATTGTGTCTTTATGTCGCTTATAGTTGAATTTTACAAGCCTTATCTTCTTTCTATCTATGTATATAAAAGAGTAACATGACTGACATACCCACAGATCAACGCATAGTCCAAACCGCTGAACCTAAAATCCTGAAATTTTGCACGTAGATTTGTTATATAACGTAAGAAAGAAGAAAGGAATTTTTGAAATTCCACCTCTAAGGGGGTAAATCAGGGGATGAAAGTCTGCTTGAGCGAAGCCGCGTGCAAAAGCTAGTTTATTAATATTTTTAAACAATCGCCACAGGGAAGCGGGAGCTTTGTTTCTTGACATAGATGTTAAATAATCTTTAAAATTTTAAAGTGTCTTTGACACTCTTAACATAATTATATCCCTAGTTTTTTAAATGTCAACTTAACCTTTACTTCGGAGATCGTTTTTTGGTTTTTTGAAAGACGGTTCCCATTTCTTCTCATCCACATTTTTTATCACTAAATTTCATCATGGCGAAGACTTGAAGACTTGAAGAGTTAAGATTCGAAGACTTTAAATACTTGACAATTGACATTGATTGCCATTGCCAGCTGGTTGCCATCTCATCAAAAGAAAAAGAAGTACTTTTAATTCACAGTTGTTTAACGTTGTTGTATGCCTCTTTGCGTAACTCAAGGGTGTGTTTTTTTTTGTGAAGTCAGAACTCACGACGAATTCCAACCTAAATTAGATCGGCCTAGATATCATGACCTCTCTGCCTCCCTGAATCCATTCTTGAACTTGAACCCACAAAAAAAAGTAGTCTCATAAATTATGCTTTTGTGCTGAATCATTACACTAATTTACCTTTTTAGCTACTACAGTTTATCATAGTGTAGGTACGCGTATAAATACGTCATTTAATAGTCATTAGTGATAACCTGAATAGTACTGTAGTAGGTATGTTAACTAAGGAATAACATAAAACAATTTTATTTAAAAAAAGAATATTAGATTTCAGAGCACTGAAACCCATTAGGCCTTATCATTGACGGATCTAAACACAATTATTTATGTTTAACAAGTTAACAGCTATAAAAAATGTTTTTAGAAATCTTATCTAGGTACTTGTGCCAGTAGCTAAAAAAAATTATGTCGTTTGACAATTTTAAAGCGTCGTCATACTATTGCGGCAAGGTTGGCACTGCAGACGGTGACGTAACAAATTTAACCTTACTTTATATTAAACTACAAGTTTAGTAATGGATCATAAATGATTTCATGTAGATATTTAATTAAATAATTACTCATTTTTAATTACTTTTATTAATTCATATTAGTATTTAAACAAAAACATTTGTGTATGTAGGAACATTCTGTACAATATGGCTGATGTAATCCAAACTACTTTTGCAATATTCGCATTGTAATGAATAAATTCTCACGATTATCTGTAGCTGAATCATGTGTAAACATCACAGCGATATAATACTATTCACGTGAGTCCATTCAAGCGAATAATTGTTGAGCATATGAATTATAAAAAAAACTCGTTTACGCTCACTTTAGTTCGCATAAAAAATATAACTTTACTGTTCCACTTTCAAACAGCTGATTAAAACTGCGTTGGAGTTACGAGTTTAGGACGATCTCATTCTTAATTAATGACTCATTAAATTCATTACGACTTGTTTCCATTTTAGCCGTAGGTAGCGATAGGCTGAGTAGGATGGAGATCATATTCGTCGTACTTAGAAAAGAAGTTGACTGATGTTATTATAGTGTCACGTCGTGGTCACGGTGGCCACGTCATATTAGTTTCGCTTTTAACGTCAAAAAATAACAACAATGAAATACTGCTAACTTGCGACGTCATTTGCTTCCGTCAGATCAGTAGCGTTGTTTGTTTGTTCATAAGTTTCTAGTATGCTGTAGAAATAGAGTTTACAAAGATGCTGTTGCCATGCCATGCTGATCCCAGTTTATAATCTATACTAATATATAAAGCTGAAGAGTTTGTTTGTTTGTTTGTTTGCACACGCTAATCTCAGGAACCGCTGATCCGATTTGAAAAATTCTTTCATTTTTAGAAAGCCCATTTATCGAGGAAGGCTATAGGTTATACATATCATCACGCTAGAACCAATAGGAGCGGAGCACCAATGAAAAATGTTTCAAAAACGGGGAAAAATTTCACACTACGGGCAATAGAAGACGCAAACGAGGTTGCGTGGGTCGGCTAGTAATGTAATATATACGAAAGTCAACTATAATCTTAGTAAATCAAGTTCTATAAGTAAATGTTTCTAATAAAATCGTTTAATTTAAAAATTATATTAAATTATAAAAAAATACTAGTTTCTGATTTATTTTTATGTATGCACCCAACTACCTATCTCGTTGCCAAATTTGGACTTTCTAGGTCATCTGGAACTGGGTTAGAACTTTGATCTAAATGACAGTTTTTGGACGTTAATATCTAAATAACCGTTTGAGGTGTGTTTATGAAATTTAGAGGACATATGTAGGTCGCAAGTCTTAATAAAAAAAAAATGTTTGGCCCTGCCAAAATGACTCAACAATGCCTGATGGAAAGCATAACCAGAATCCAAGAGTGGTGGTCACCATACTACATACATGCAGACAATGCAACAATGCAGTATGGTGACCCACAGCATGGCGGCCTAGTGATGCTTTTGCATCATTGGGCCTCCGGTCTCGCACTCACCAACGAAACATGACAGCACGAACGCTGTCATTTACGTTAATTTCGTGTGCCAGGGTAGTACCGCCAGGGTCGAGCCGGCCTGCTCGTGCTGACATCAGCGTGGCTTAAGCCAATATGAGCCAAACTTGACATGTTTATGTGAAATAGTTTTCGAATTATGAGGGTGTCAAAAGTAGCTCCAAATGATTCGTGTATTATTACACACGGTGCTGCTCGCCAATTCTGTTAGCTTGAACTTGGCTTGACATGCTGCCGCGTGTCTAGATAGGTAGATAGTAGCAACTATTAGTTATTCCGTGGTAATAGGTACCTATATGTAATTATACTTTAGATTATTTATAGATTACTTACACATCACACTACAAATTTCAGAGAAAAATACACAATTTAAAGAAATGATGAAAGAGTTTTATCATTTTTATTAAGTTACGGAAATGACTCGTACGATTTATTTCCTTGGCGTCCACATTATTTAATATAAAAAAGTATAATAGCATAATAAATTATACACAAGAAATTTTAGTGACTTAAGTATAAATAGAGAAAGAGGATCGTTTATTTTTAAACGATATCTACAAGAATTTTCTTTTACGTTAGCAAAATTATTATGTTTTTATTCTTTTCACAAAAGTAAATCACATATCTTTTAAGATTTGTATAAACTTTTATTCTGTAATATGTTTTAAAGTAACAAGGCTGAAAATGCTTATAAAAAAAATTGCTCTTTAAAAATTGGCGGTAAAAAGATGAGCCGTGGGATTTTAATTTTATCCTCTACCCAAATATTTCAAAGAAACAGTGTTCTTTTACTATTAAATACATGTAACGGACATTTCGACTAATTAATAGTTGAACTTGTTTAATTTATCAAAATGACTTAATACTCTAGATATATGGTATGATAGTTTTAAGTCAGGTATCAAGTAAAAAATACTGAAAACTCAAGTAAATCTTAAAATTCGTGAACAAAGTTGCTTCAATATAATTTTTATTTATTGAACGGAGTTGCTATTATAATGTTTAATGGATAACTTTTTTAAATTGCTTTTATTGAAAAAAATATACGATATCTATCTTTTACAGTTCAGGGTTGTTTTCGACGGTATTGTTGGAACCGTGGCAAAGGCACGATAAAAGTGTCATATTGCTGTTTATACCTTCAGTTGTGACGTGTCTCGTGTGGTTATTTCCGCGATGTTATCAGGAGAAACGGAACGACACTTTATTTACGCTAGAAAAAAAATAGACAAAGAATTTTCGATGTTTTTGGAATTATGTTTCAAAATAATTAGTAATTTTAGTAATTAGTGTCTTTTGTTTATAAACGTTTTTTTCCTGACATTTTGTGGTCTTGTCTGTTTGTTTAGAAATTATTACTTACTAGCTGAACCCCGCGGTGTTGCCTGCGGTTATCGTCGTACGTTTTTGGTATATGTATCGGGTATATACATACATATGCATTGATTAAAAAGCTGTTATTTTAATATTACAAACAGACACTCCAATTTTATTTATTTGTATAGACTAGCTGAACCCCGCGGTGTTACCCGCGCTTAATGTCGTACCACGGGTGAAGCCGCGGGACGAAGCTAGTCTAAAAAAAAGAGTTACTACCTGAATCATCAGCTATCATAATGGAACGGCTGTACCGATTTTGACGGGACTTTCACTGATAGGTAGCTGATGATATAAGGTTTTTAGAGTAGCTTTGCCATGCAAGGTTCAGTTAGTCTGTGCTAAAATTGGCGCGTAAAAAATGAAAATACAGGTGATGCAAAATAAAATCGCTTGTTTAAAGTTACTTCTTCGGTTTTATAGCCATTCGTCACAGATATCAAGCTATATTTTATAGTCTGTAAAGTAGGAGTAGCATTTGCCTATTTAGCCATGGTATTTTGTTTTAAATAAAAACTTCTTTAGCAAAATTTATTTTGGGATAGATCAAAAATGTTTAACTCCGCCGTAAGACGGCGCATGGCGCTTGCGCGAATGTGCATGGTGACAGCTGTTTGCTGGACTGTCTAATATGACATGACTAGTAATATGATAAAACTGTATAGCATTAAGGTTTTTTGTTTTTTCGGAAGACGGTCCCCATTTCATCTCATCCAATTTTTTTTATATTTTATATCATTAATTTCATCACGACGAAGACTTAACGACTTGAAGACTTATAATTTGAAGACTCTAAACACTTGACATTGGCAGAAATAGCTGATCCGAGAGATCCGGCTGATTGCCATTTCATCAAAGAAGAAGAAACTGTATAGCATTAACCTATATTTTTATAACATCACAATATGCATTTTTTTTACTTCTTATCGCGCATATTATTTAAAGACCAAAGAGGTCATTTCAGGTGAGTGGTTCTTTTGAGTTTTCACTTCTGTCGGCAGTCCTCATGACTGCTTTGTGTTTTTTTTATGGAATATGGGGCAATCGACCAGACGTATGACCTGATGGTAAGCGATTACCGTCGCTCATGGACATGCAACACCGTATGGTATATCATAAACGTTACGTCACTTTCTTTAACTAAACCTAACCTAATTAGAAAGCTTTACATTTGGTTCACACATCAACAGCTTTTGTTTAGTTGGAGGCCTTTGGGCGGCTTAGAAACATCCAACGGCAAGATGACGTAGCCACAACGTTGTCTTGCCAGTCCCCAACCCGCACTTGGCCAGCGTGGGACGTATGGCCTTAACCTTCTCCTGAGGAGACTTATGGGTTTTTAATGATGGTTGTAAGCCACGTCCAGTAATGTCACTTATATATATTTATACCTAAATCAAAAGAGTCAATTTTAATGAATGGATGAGGTACATATTATTAGATAAGTAATACCAACTCTTAATAAAAATGAGGTCGTTTCTTGGGATGAAAATAGAAGACAATTATGGTAGGCCCACGCAATCGCTCGTTTGATTCGAACTCCTACTCTTTACATAATAAAAAAAATAACGCTACAATGGATCTCAATCTATACAAAGCAATAACATTGAGTTGAGTGTCTGTTTGTTACACAGAAGAGGAGAATATTATTCTTTTGTTCTGTGGTTTGTTATATTAAAATAACGCTTTTTACTAAATGCATATGCGTTTTTTACGATTTTTGTATGTCTGTTGGTCGGTCTGTCTGTCTATCTATCTGTTCTGGCTAATCTCTGGAACGGCTGGACCGAGTTTGGCGGGACTTTCACTGATAGGTAGCTGATGATATAAGGAGTAACTTAGGCTACTTTTTTTTAGAGTAGCTTCGTCCTGAAGCCTACTATCGCCACGATAATTTCCGCGGGTTATACTGCGGGGTTCAGCTAGTATTAATAATTTTCTTATCAATATTTTTTATTCAGGCATCTAATTGCTATAATAGGATCTTGGCTACATACTTAAGCTAAAAACAAGACACACTAACATTAGTTAAGTGTGAAAGTTTAGACAAACGTCAATTAGGTAGTTTACCGTGGTATGTTTACAATAGTTTACAAGTTAGTGTACAGATAAACAAATAAATATCCCAAAAACTCGGGTTTTTATTCAAGAGAAATAAAATTTAAATCTTTTTATCACTTAAAGGACGCGTTTGCAAATTTGATAGATATAGATTCGTTATTCATATTGATATATTACAAACTTTTATATCTTAATTTCTAACTTCGTACAGCTCGTTCAATAAAGAAAATTATCTTGTAGTAGCTATGTTAATGTTGTTATCTAGAATTTGAAAGCTTCAATTACTGAAACTTCAACTTAACAAAGTTGATGTTTTTTTGCTCTTTAATAAGAAATGCATATACATATATCATCCATAATATATCAAAATATAATAATTCGTTAATTATAATTAATAATTTACCATTATTTTGATATTTCCTATTATTAGAATAAAAGAAAACAAAAATTATGAATGAATAATTCTATTACTACGGACTATACATGATAATAAAGAAAAAACATATTCAAGCGAAAAATGAACAATTAAAAACACAAAATATGAAAAATTAATTAATTTTTTTCTTGCAAATGACAACATAATTACTCCGCTGTCTTATACCTAGCGAAAAAAGTTATTACAAGAGTTAAAAACACTAGAAGTACAAGTAAGTATAAAAACAAATATAGGCCAAAAAATTTTTTTTAATAGAATTTTGTAAAAGGATATCTATTTGGCATAAATCAGACGTTCTATCACGGCAAATAGTAAAGAGGTCAATGTACCAAAAATAAACACGAAACCATAAACATAAAGGACAAAACACCACAAAATAACGCAGTATAAACATCATAAATTATGTATCTAATAAGATTGTTGGTAGAAACAATTTTGAACCTTCTCACTATAACAATTAGACACAAATACAAAAAAATATCTAAATCAATTTCAAGAGCATACCTTATCTCTAAAATTTACATATTATTAAGATGTTAGGTAAAACGAGCTAGATATTTAGGCGCAAAATTTCTCTGAGTATTTAATTAAATTATAGGGCCCGCTCTGAGATAGGTAAGTTTTTGGATACGTTTAAATTTAATAAATTTGGCAAAACTAACAAGTCCTTATTGAATTTGAACGAACAATTTGTTTCAACCAATCTATACTTGTTAAAATATAGGTGAAGAGTTTGTTTGTTTGCTTGAACGCGCTAATCTCAGGAAATACTAGTCCGATTTGAAAAATTCTTTCAGCGTCAGATAGATTATTTATCGAGGAAGGCCATAGGCTATACATAAACACACTAAGACCAAAGAAGCGGAACACCAATGAAGAATGTTCCAAAAAGGGGGAAAAATTATTTCGCTACGGACGATAGGAGACGTAAACGTCAGGGTCAACTGTTTTATTATATTTGTTGTATATATTTAAAATGAAAACAACAGTTTTAAAAGTAGTATCGAATTTCTTCACTTAGTGTTATAAGAATTAAGCACAGGAAGCTACATTGTAATAAAGAAACCCTTTAAAATGACGCCTCAGGCAATAGGATTAAATACTCGGAGACACTGGCCTAGTGTTAGTCTACAGAAAAATTCTTGGATAATATTTTATTTCCATTAGTTAATAATTAATCTTCGCCGATAACATAAAATATTAACCGCGTTTTGACTCGTGGTCAAGATTACTTCGGAGCCATCAAAATTAGACGCATTTAGAACATACCTATAGTTCGCATCAAAATTGGATTAAATTTGACTGTCTATAAAATAAAGAATAGAACAGAATAAAAGAATTAATTAATTTGTAGTGTGAGAAAAAGGACCATCTAATGCGTGCTTCCGTTCGTCCTCTTCTTAGCCGACTGCACGATGCAAGAGAGTGTTATCTGTTTATAATCTCTCTATATGTAAATATACATAAATACATACATACATACAAATAGAGATCAAACGCCTGAGTCGAATTTATAGATCCTTATATTCCTTATTTTAATTAATTCGTCCTACGGTCTTTTTAAAAAACCTGTCTCTAGTTAAATCTGGAAATAGATTCAATACTTTCATTGATACTTTTTTCTTTTTAATGTTTTTATTGTAAAAAAAGCACTAATATTATTTTCAAGGTATGTTCAGACCGCTTCAACACAGCTTTTCAATAACAGAGATAGGTTATTAGCGGTTAGTCCCGCTAGTGTTATTAAAAACAAAAAAAAACATAAAGTCGAGAAAATGTCAAATGGATATGATTGAATAGGTAGTACATAGGTATTTGAAAATATTTATTGGCCAATAGTGGACTAACATAACTGCCTCGTTGGTCTCGCGGTTGGCGTGTGCGACTGCTGACATGAGGTCTCGGGTTCGATTCCCGGATCGAACTAAATGTTTGTATGATCTACAAATATTTGTTTCGGAGTTTGGGTGTTTTATTATAATATGTATGTATTTACAAAAAAAACAGTATGTATATGTATCAGTCAGTATGATAAATAAATAAATAAATAATTCGGACATTTAACACACAACGCCATCTAGTCCCAAGCTAAGCAGAGCTTGTGTTATGGGTACTAGACAACTGATACAAATACATATATACTTTTTTTTTGGTAAATACATACATATTATGCATAGAAAACACCCAAACTCCGAAACAAATATTTGTAGATCATACAAACATTTGGTCCGACCCGGGAATCGAACCCGAGACCTCAAGATCAGCAGTCGCATATGCCAACCGCGAGACCAACGAGGCAGTCGAATCGATAAAAATATGTATTTGAATCAGTTGTCTAGTACCCATAACACAAGCTCTGCTTATCTTGGGACTAGATGGCGTTGTGTGTTAGATGTCTGAAATATATATTATTATAGGCTACTGATACTGGTGAGGGTGCGGTTTACTTTTAAACTCTTCGATTAAGGTATCAAAAAAGGGTTTCATCAATGGTGTAAATATCTCTAAAATCATTTTCTATTATTTTATTTTCGTTTCCAATAGTCAAGATAGTAGAGTCACGCTAATTTTAGTACGAACGAGCTGGCCCGACCGGGGCGGTACTACCCTCTCACAGAAGACTAACTTAAAATGACAGTACTTGTGCTGTGTTGATTTCTTGTTGAATGCGAGACCGGAGTGGGACACCATGCTGCATTGTCGCATCGTCTGCATTTGAAATGAGAATGGACCATCGGAGGTGGTCGTCATACTCATATTACTTCATCCATAATTTTGCTCATACTTTCCATCAGGCAGAATAAAGTCACTTTGGCAGACATGGCATGTTGTTTCAGGACACAACACATTTTTTGTGACTGTTAGTAAAGAGTTTTTGAACAACAGAATTGGCACTAATGTCTAAAATTTTAAGTTCCTACCTACCCATATAATTTTCACGTAGGCGGGTTTTGTTTGTTTAAATCATTTACTTGTTTACTATGTCTACAGTCGTGTTCTGAATGAAAATGTCCTTTTGTTCCATATTTTCTTATTTATTTAGGGACATGTAAATATGAATATCAAAGTATCAAAGACCTTAAGAATCAAAGTATCTCTATGCCAATATTCATTAAAATCGGTGCAGCGGTTTAGCCGTGCAAGCGTAACAGATAGACACAGTTACTTTTAAATTCATTAATTTTGATATGGGAGTATGGATACTGTCAATTTAGTTAGTATGGGAGTTGATATTTAATTTGTAAATATTATCATAGCAAACGTGCTTTTGGTTTGCATTGTTACAAAAGTATTTAAAGAAATGCTAGTTTTGTTATATCATATACATTTTGAATTACATAAGAAATTCCGTCATCTGTGCAAAGTCAAGCCAGATTGCTTACTAGTAAAATATAAATCATAGCTAAAACTAATAAGATGAGCTTAACAAAAGCAAATTAATAACAATAATAAATTGTACTTCAAAGACCGGACAATGAAAATCAAAAGAATTAAATATGATAAGATGCCCTTTTTTCCGTGCGGAAATCCCTTTGGATACCACCTCCTGGTGGCACTTAAATGTCGGAGTTGAACCGAATTAAAAAAGTAAATTTGCCCTGGTGATCTTTACACCCACAACAATCATGGCGCGAATTTCCACACGCTTTAGCAAAAACAACTTTATCGTGGGAGAGCCACGCTTCAGCATGAATGGGCCGGCTCGACCGGAGTGATACCACGGCCTCACAGAAAACCGGTGTGAAATAGCGCTGTGTTTCACCGAGTGAGTGACGATACCGGAGGCCTACACCCTAACCCCTCCCCGCATTCCTTTCCCCATCCCCCAACGCATTTGTGACGCCTTTGGTGTTGCGGGTGTCTATGGGCGGCGGTAATCGCTTACCATCAGGTGATACATATGCCAGCTATACCAAAAAAAAAACAAAGATTTTGATGGCCATTTAAATAATTCTATCTTATTCATTAAATTAGGAGGATAAAGGAAAATGATAGTAGGTATATTATAGGTAGGCAAAGTTAATTTTGTCGGAGTAGATACGTTATTAGAAAACTAAAAATAGAACTTTCTAGAAAGATGCGTCGATCCTTCACCGATAATTCGCCCTATAAATTCATGACCTGATTTTTATTAAACATCAAAACGGCAATTATTACCCAACTACTGCGAAACCAAAATGAACGGTAAGATGTCGTAGTTTTGGTAGTCTAAGCTGTATGTTTATTTTTCACTCAACGCCATCTAGTCCTAAACTAAGCAGAGCTTGTATTATGGGTACTAGACAACTCAAAACACTCAAACTCCGAAACAAATATTTGCAGATCATACTCACATTTGGTTCGACCTGGGAAACGAACTGGAGACCTCAAGCATAGCAGTCGCATACGCTACCACTGCGCCACCGAAGCCGTCAAAGATTTATATTACTTTGTATGTTTTACCGTAGCGCATAAAGTACTGAACAATGAATGAGGAGTCAAAAGATTCGTAATAATGGCCCGGGAGATATAGGCTAGTTAAATAAACTTTATCAAGTTAAACAGTCAGTTTTTTTTTTTTAATTTTCGTCTTTGTCTGCTAAACCTCCTTTCGAAAGATAGTCTGATCTCAGCAGCAGACTCTTAATAGCTGCTAATAATTAAAAAAACATTTCTCAGCAACAGAAATCACTGATAATAGTGCTGTGGATACGTTACCTAATTTTCAAATCATCTCAGTTTAGCTATTCATTGACACAATTCAAGTTCCTAAAACTCCAAAACACAATAAATCTTTGAGTGAAGTTGCTTTGAATAATGAATTGTCCTCCGCTGCTAACTGCTACGTTCTAAGTTTAGTTAAATTCAAGCCGGTAGGTTGGCAGCCTTGAGCCCATAGACAATAACAAGTTTAAATTAGTAAACTTAGTCGACGCCAAATTGACAACGAAGTATTTTCGAAACAGTAATTATGTTACTTTTTCAGTTATTTTTATAGATAAAAGTGATTAGTCTTATTAAATAGTAGGAACTTATTAAATAAATAATGCATGATGTTTGCATTAAAATTTAAATTCATTAACTTGTAATATTACTTGCCTTGACGTGACGGACAGATTCATGAACGCAGAGCCTATACCGCTGCGGCTTGCACCAATACCATAAATAAAACATCGTTTTACAAACCATGTTAATGTTGTAAAATCAAGGTTTTTGGAAAAATCACGCCTAAGTGGAAAAAATAAAAAAGCAAAATTTGTATGAAAGTTCATATTTTCAAGCAAAATAATTACACACGAAATAAAAACAAGGTTTTCCATCTCTAAATTTCGTATCAAGATATGATATTCTTGCAATTGCAATGATAATAAGGGAAAACGTTATCAAACTGTCATAAGTTTGTAGAAAAGTCACCTTTCCGCCTCTTTTAGAATTATTCAGTGCTTTCTCTGAAATGTTAAAAATATGAAAATTGTATTTAGTTTATTTAGCTTTTGAAGATCAAATCATCATCCTTTATGACATTGTTCTATTCTTGGAGTAGAAATATTTAACAAAGCCGCTTACAAAATAGGCGCCTACAAAAACCCATGAATGCTTATTTCTGGTTTTGTTGCTGAGGGGTCAATATGCCGTGGGAGAATCAGGCTATGGAGGTTCTTCATGTTAGCAGCTGTTTAAGGGTCCGGATGTTTGTTAATAGCTGTGCTCAGAGCTGTCTTAAATAAGGCGCGCGCAGTATATTCACATCGTGTTTTTTGTCGGTTGAATTCTGACTCACTGCCCCGCCTACTGAAAACTAAGGTGAGGTTAAAATCTAAGTTCGCTTTAAAAACTCAAGAATTTCACCGATTGAGTGTCGTGGAGTCAAGTAGAGTAACAGATAAGTCAGTCAAATGTAGTTAGTTTTACACGTAAATAAACAAGAAAAAGGTAGGAGAGTCATGCTGATTTCGTCTCGGGCGGGCCGGCTCGACCGGGGCGGTACTACCCTTCCACAGAAGACCAACCTGAAATAACAGCAGTCGTGCTGTCGTGTTTCATTGCAGAGTGGGGGACCAGAGTTCCTTTGATGTAGAAGCATCTGTATTGGCCGCCATTGTATGGGTTACCATGCTGAATTGTTGCATTGTCTGCATTCGCAATGAGTATGATAACTACAACTCTTAGATTCTCAGGCAGATTAGAGTCACTTTAGCGGCCTCATATAAAAAAATCCTTGACTATTTTTCCCTTTAATGTTAGTACTGCACTATCTATACTACTACTGCTGCCCGCGGCTCCGCCGGCGTATATGTCGGTTAACGCGGCAAATAGTAGCCTATGTTTTATTCTGATGTATAAGCTATATTACTGTAAAGTTTCATCCAAATCCGTTCAGTAGTTTTTGCGTGAAAGAGTAACAAACATCCATCCATACTTACAAACTTTCGCGTTTATAATATTAGTAGGAAGTAGGATTACAAAGCTGAAGAGTTTGTTTGCTTGAACGCGCTAATCTCAGGAACCGCTGGCCGGATTTAAAAAAACTTTCAGTGTTGGATAGTGTATTTATCGAGGAAGGCTATAGCCTATATATCATCCTACTAAGACTAATAGGAGCGGACCACCAATGCAGAATGTTTCAAAAACGGGGGAAAATTATTACGCTACGGGCAATAGCAGACGCAAACGAGGTTGCGTCGGTCAGCTAGTACTTGATATTTGTCTAATTAAGCGCTTATTTTAATGTATCTAACATATGACGTGCGGAGCGCGGTCGTGAGGCACACACCATCAGCGTATTTATGTACGGTATCTCATTGTACACACTTCAAATATGGTTTTATCTACTTTTCAAGTTAATATTGCTTCTTCTTATCAATATGCTCACAAAGTGCACAGCTAGGAGTGGCACGGTATCATCACCAACACAGTCATGGCTAAGGCCTCACTGGTCATTAATGAGAAACTCTATTCTGAGAGAAATGTTGACAGCAAGCACCTTTAGTATGTTTCTACTACCCCCGTAATTCGTTCTCGAATAAATTTTACTTACAGAGTACCTTTCTTGTAGAAAATTATCATAATAAAACACAGTACACCTGTATTGATAATGTACGCGTATGCTAGTATATCGTTGATAAGACCATGTGTAAAATAAAAGATAACATTATATTATACTAGCCGACCCACGCAACCTCGTTTGCGTCTCCTATTGCCCGTAGCGTGATAATTTTACCCCGTTATTGAAACATTTTTCATTGGTGCTCTGCTTCTATTGGTCTTAGCATGATGATATATAGCCTATAGCCTTCCTCGATAAATGGGCCCTCTAACTCTGAAAGAATTTTTCAAATTGGACCAGCGGTTCCTGAGATTAACTCGTTCAAACAAACAAACAAACTCTTCAGCTTTATATATTAGTATAGATAGATATTAATGTTTTATCGTGTGATACAGAATTTAAACAAAAAAAATAAAAAGCGGTGTAGAGGTAGCGTGTATGGCTGCTGTGCTGAGGTCTCGAGTTTGATTTCCGAGTCAGACCATGAATGTATCACTTGCAAATATGTACTTGTTTCGAAGTTTGAGTATATATGTACTCCGCCAATGTACAAATATGCATACAGTGTTAATAAACGAATATGTTACAAAAAAAAAGTAAAATCTAAAACCCAACTACGAACAAAAAAACGACGTCGAAAAAGTATAAAACAAGATTGAAAAGCTGTAGTCACGCGTTGTTAAAGTGTTATGGTACGTTTCTTTGTAACACGTGACTACGGCTTTTCAATTTTGTTTTATATTTTTTCAGCGTCGTTTTTTTGTCGTAGTTAGGTTTCAGTTTTAACTTTTCTTATTTTAAATGTTTTGGTGCCGTTATAATATTAATTTCTTTGCAAAGTATAGTTTAAATACCATAGAAATATCACAACTATCGAATAAATACGGACAAAATCACGAGCAAATGCTAACAATATTATATTTTGAAATGTACAAGTAACGCCCTTTCGAATAATACTAAACACAGCATATTTATCTCAAAATTATTTTTAACACTGTACTTTATGACTGCTAGAAGGCGCCACATTAGATTCAGTGACACGTCATTCAGCCTATAAGCAGCGGACGATCAGGACGCTTCTAACGACACCTCAGTTGTCCAGTTCTAATAAGTAGTTAAGGAGCTATGAGGGAACAGATGAACATATTTACATACATACATAGCCTTTCAAAATCATACCAAACCCTCCTTTGGCTTTGCCGTAGTCGCGTTACACAGGTATTCTATCAGTCAATCTAGTTTTCTCAGCACAGGCTCTGTTAAGTTTAAAACAAGATGGATTTACGTGTCATATGTCTTAAAAATATTAATATTATCACAATTTTCAATCCAAAAACTCTGTTATCATTGCATCAACTTTAGATTATTTCCATTATTTAAAACACCGGACAACAAAATAGACCGGATACATTAAAAATATTTAAAAAACCGTCATACATTGTTATTTAATGTTTTATGTTATGAACTTATGAGTGATTTCACTGGAAAATAAATAAAGTAACATAATCGACCATAGACATAATGGAAATACGTTTATTTTTATATCAATGATGTTTAAATCAGATGGGAAAATAATTATGTTGGCAACACAAAAGTCGGACAGTAGGTAGCTATTCTGTGGTATTACAGTACAAAACAAATATGCCTACAGAATATGCCTAATAAACCATTATGAAGTGACTTTAACCTTGGTGTCTTTTTAGTTAGATTCTTGATATAATGTCATATAATACCAGAAGATACCATTTTTAAGCATTTTAACTTTTCTTAACTACGAGTAAATAAGATTACGCATAATTTGGGGACCCTCTAAAGTTGGCACTGTACTAGTCTTGTTTAGGTGTTAAAGGGACTTGGACGAGACCTGTCTCGACCAGTATTTATTGCTGCCATGCTGGCGTGTGAAGAGAGCTGAGTCGCATTGGTCTCTTTCTTCGAAGCTGCTGTGTTCCACAAAGAGAACGGTGAACGGGATCGGGAAGGTGCCGATTACGACGTCGTCAGGTATGAACCGCCCGGTAGGGGGAGGGATAGCGGCCTGACTGAATGGAAGTGCAATCGGAGGGTCGGGATCGAGGAGGGAAATATTTTCCACCGAAATGGGACACGACGTGGCGTCGATTCGGTTAGGACATGGAATCACATCGGCCGGGTCCATCTAGAACAGGGTACTAGAGATCGGCCGCCGGTGTAGTTTTTGACGAAAACACCACATACTTCTAGCACCTGCGTTCGCGAGGGACGGGAGATTCAAAGGGATTTTCCACTCCGTCACCAAAAAAAGGTGTTTCCGACACGACAATAGTAACCTACCTTAACTTATTTACGACATAAAAAAAAAACTATAGTTTTCATTCGCGATTTCTCGCTTGAAATTATAGAACTTAAAGGTAGTGTTACTTATCCTACTGCCTACTAATATTATAAACGCGAAACTTTGTAAATATGTATGGATGGATGTTTGTTATTCTTTCACGCAAAAACTACTGAACGGATTTGGATGAAACTTTACAGTAATATAGCTTATACATCAGAAGAACACATAGACTACTATTTGCCGCGATAATCGATATACACGCGGGCGGAGTCGCGGGCAACAGCTAGCTAAAAAGGTAAGTTGATTTTGAAGGAATGTCGCCATTTTGACAGATAATAAACGATTTTAAGAAATAGTCTTGATAAATTCTCTTTGAACTTTTCTTCCCAGACAGAGAGTTTAGTAAAATTAATTCCAACATTTTGTGTACCTATCGACCAAAATTGCGAGAAAGTGAATATTGGAAATAAATTATTTTAATGGTAACACTGAAGGAGATCCATAGCTGCTCTTTACTTTGTACATATTTTTCTCAATTCGGGTCTCTTGGCCTAGTGATTAGTGACCCTGCGTAGAGATCGTAGACCTTCAATTTCCATCTAGAACCAATAATAGCAAGAGGAGCATAGCATTTTGCTCGTTTTCGGGGTAGAATTTTATCTGTATTATGTATTTTAGAAATATGTGTGTTTATCAGTAGGGTGGCGATCAATGCTCGCCCATGTGTCAAAATGGTAATTGTTAATCAAATACATGATATAAATTTATAACAATAACTAGCCGACCCACGCAACCTCGTTTGCGTCTCCTATTGCCCGTAGCTTCATAATTTTCCCCCGTTTTTGTAACATTCTTCATTGTTGCTCCGCTCCTGTAGGTCTTAGCGTGATGGTATATAGCCTTCCTCGATAAATGGGCTATCTAACACTGAAAGAATTTTTCAAATCGGACCAGCGGTTCCTGAGATTAGCGTGTTCAAACAAACAAACAAACTCTTCAGCTTAACATATTAGTATAGATAAACTCACATATCTCACAAGCGGCTGATTGTTCCCAAACTATAGGAAACTATAGGAAAATTATAATACCTAGATAAACAACAAATGAGCAAAACCCTCATCGTAATATTTTGTCACATGTGCAAGTCGAAGTCATGACCTACTAGTTCACAGTCAAGATTACCAAATACTAGTCAACCTATAAAGGTTTGGTCGCCATTTTAAAAGAAAACATTATCACGTTAACACGTCAACGTGATGCTATCTATTGCGAAATGTATACATTATGCTAAGCCGTAATTTGTATCCAGTTTTTCGCTCTTATTCTGTGTAGAAGGAGGAAAATGATCCATATTTGTCCTTGTTGGAGGTTGTTCATGACATGTGTAACAATTTACGATAGTCGTATTCAAAGATAGTAGATGGCTGTGCCATCCCCTTACAGCTTTTATTTATGTACACAGAATGTTACTGTAGCTACATACAATCTGTATGAAGTCGGAAGTTTTACCTGACTTTTCGACTAAAGCGATAAATTCAGATTGTAAAGATCGTATCTATTCCTTTTAGACCTGAATTTAATTTATTATATAGGGCAAATTAAAATCTAAAATTACAATTTTCGCATCATTGTCATAGACAATGTTCGCGCGTTACCAGCACTGCAACAAATAAAAACTCTTTTGACGATGCCAGTTTTTTAGAATGAGTTTTTTTATTGATTTAAAGTAAGAAGGTGAGTTGATAGAAAGGAGGTAAAACGTTTTCTATTATTTGATTTAGATCTTTTTGGATAGAGATCCAAAGTCATCGATCGTTTATTTCATAAACTCAAACATTGATTTGTTTTTTCATATTTCTGTAGTCTTATCACAAATATCTATGTTCCATTTTCGTTATGTTTTAGATAAAATACCGCAAGATTGTGTAATTTTCCGTGGGTTTCAATTCACTACATTTGTATACATACATAGGCGTTACGCGGCGGAAAAAACATTTATTTTATCGGCCCATCATGGCCGAAATTACTACAATAAACTTAATACCACGTAGGCATAGAAATGTAGGCCAGCTACCCTTTCTTGATCTACCCTCTTTTAGCCTTTTTCAGCCTATATCTACTTAGCATTAGAAAATTGAATCCCTGATAGCAATGTTATAAGAAAATGGGGACAAGTAACAGAGGCTTTTATAATATTGATTTCTTTTGAGAACCAAGGAGACGAGCGATAGATTCAAGAACAGACATTTTAAAGAACTACTTGATGGCAAATGAGTAGACAATAACATGGTAATAGTGTTTACTAGCCTGATTATTTCTTACTTGCTTTTGACCTCGGTTCCACTCACGTGTATGTCGGTTTTCGCGTAGAAAGTTAGCCCATGTCCTTCCTCAATAACCAAAGTATCTTCATGACGAATTTCATTGAAATCGATGCAGTGATTTAGCCGTGAATGTGAATAAAAGCCAGACAGAGTTACTTTTGAATGTTTTATCTATATATAGACTTAGATGCATATGTATGTATACAGGGTACATATAACAAAAATGTAGTTAAACATTTTTTGTCTGACTGTCTGTCTGTTTGTTCCGGCTGGCCGGAACGGCTGGACGGATTTTGACGGGACTTTCACTAGCAGGTAGCTGATAATACAGGGAGTAACTAAGGCTACTTTTTTTAGACTAACTTTGCCCCACAGCCTTACTCGCTGTTCAACATAAGTTGTAACTATACGTTCTGCGTTAACTATAAGTTCAAATTTGTTTAATTTGAAGAACATAATTATTATATAAGGCTCTGAGGCGCTCATAGCCCAGTTGCACTCAGTGATTAGAAACAATCACCGAGGGTAAGCAACGACGCCGCGGTAAGTACCTGGATGGATGAATTTTCCCCCGTTTTTGAAACATTCTCCATTGGTGCCCCGCTCCTATTGGTCTTAGCGTGATGATATATACCCTATAGCTTTTCTCGATAAATGTACTATCCAACACTGAAAGAATTTTTCAAATCCGACAAGCGGTTTCTGAGAACTGCACACACATTCACACAAACAAACAAACCCTTCAGCTTTATAATATTAGTATAGTATTAGTTCCTGCTCCTGCAGAAATAGGGATGGCTTGATCTACAAAGGCGACAGGAACAAAATGAATTGGTAATTTTACACGTTTAAATCGATTTCATAAATGTGTATTTGTAATGCAGCTCGCCTTGTAAACAGCTTGTTAAAACACGTTTACTGCCTTAATTTGCCGATAATGTAACGCACCGGCCGTGATCTACTCATTTACAATGTCAAGTGACCAAGACAGTGGGTTCACCGCTCGTGAAATGAGAAATAAAAAACGAACGATACTCACTGGACGCATCTGATGACATTTGACATATAACTTGTAATATCTGTCATCTTGTAATAATAATCGACCAAAATTCCATTCCATTCCACTCTCGACTTTGTAATGACCGATTTAATTTTCTTACATTACATACATTCAACGTTGGATCTTAGTTACTTATTTTGTCGTATCGTTGGAAGCTAATTATTAAGAATATACTTTCATGATAGACTAGCTAAGCCCCATGATGTCACCGCGGGGCAAAGCTAGTTTAAAATAATGGTAGCCTAAGTTAATTCTTGTATCATCAGTGACAGTGAAAGTCCCGTCAAAATCGGTCCAGCCCTTCCAGAGATTAGCCGGAACAATAAAAGAGAAAAATAAATTTAAATGCTGTATATACATACCGTACATACATATATACTTTCATATGCAATTAGTAAAAATATGTTAATTTAAAATAACAAACAAACTTCAATTTTCTTTATTCGTATAGATTTAAGATGGTAACAGGCTTCCCGTAACAGCCTTCCATCATTCCAAGTTTCCCACACAACAAAGTGGGAGAGCCACGCTTCGGCATTAACGGGCTGGCTCGACCGGAGTGATACCACGGCCTCACAGAAAACCAGTTTTTTTTATATGCCCTGCCTGATGGAAAGCATGGGTAGAATCCAAGAGTGGTGGTCACCATCCTCATTGCGAATAAGCACAAAGCAGGATGGTGACCCGCACTATGGCGGCTTGGTGAGATGCTTTTTCACGCCCCGCTTAAAGGACCCGGGATCATAGTGGGAGGGAAACACGTATGCTGGTAGTGCGTTCCAGGTTGTGACCGCTCGGCACAGGAAGAAAGAACCGTAGCGATGAGTACGAGTATGTCTACTACTCTGAAGCGGTGCGCTGTGTTTCACCGAGTGAGTGAGTGAGGATATCGGAAGTCCATACCCAACCCCTTCCCCCATCCCCCTCCTAATCCCGCAAAGACCGGCAACGCACTTATGAAGCCGCTGGAGTTGCTGGTGTCCATGAGCGGCGGTAATCGCTTACCATCAGGCTGTAGATCTGCTCGTTTGCACACTATTCCATAAAAAATAAAAAACAGAGATTGCACTAGAGTTGTTTGACGTTCGAAGTAAAAAATCTCTCAAGCATACTCATAGATATGAATACAAAAAAAACACAAAGAATTGACGTAATAAGGTTAAAGATTATTAGCATAATTGCCATTACGTGGCATCTGGTTTCTTTCAGCTTCCTTTTCACAAAAGGATCTCTTACTTATGCAAGCCATTGACATAACATTTCACGCCATAATTACTTGTCTTTCATTTGGATGTGAATTTACGATCTTTCGATGTTATTTAATAAAAGATGTATTTTGTGTATGTTTCGAGTAACAAGACTAGTGTTGATAATTGCTTTTTAATTTATAATTCAAGGTTGTTTTTGTACGGAAATAACAGTAAGAAAAAAAATGATAGAGTAACATTATTTATCTGTATTCCTAGCTAAATTTACTAATAATAAGTATTTGCAATATCTATACAAATAAATAAAATTGGAATGTCTGTTTGTATTATTAAAATAACTGCTTTTTATTAAACGTATATGTATGTGTATAAAAATATAAACCTAGGCTGTCATAATTGAATTAAGTAACGAGTTTTTAGACGACGATGAGTAAACGAATCAGAATTAAGATAACAACGCTTCGGCAGCCATATTCTCCAATTTTATTACTTTTAAATTTTATATATAACTAGTTGTTGCCCGCGGCTCCGCCCGCGTGTATGTCGGTTATCGCTGCAAATATTAGCCTATGTGTTATTCTGATGTAGAAGCCATATTACTGTAAAGTTTCATCCAAATCGGTTCAGTAGTTTTTATGTGAAAGAGTAACAAACATCCATCCATCCTCACAAACTTTCGCATTTATAATATTAGTAGGACTAGCTGAACTCCGCGGTGTTACCCGCGGTTATTGTTGTACCGCGAGTAACGCCGCGGGAAGGAAGGAAGTCTAAAAAAAGTAGCCTAAGTTACTCCCCGGATCATCAGCTACCTGCATGTGAAAGTCACGTCAAAATCCGTCTTGCTGTTCCAGAGATTACCCGGAACAAACAGACTGACAGACATTTTTTTAACTACATTTTTTATATATGTAGCGTATATACCTACATACATATGCATTTATTTAAAAGCGGTTATTTTAATTTTACAAGCAGGCACTTCAATTTCTACCCGACTACGGCAAAGCCAAAGGAGGGTTATGATTTTGACAGGTTATGTATGTATGTATGTATGGATGTTCATTTGTTCCCTCTTAGCTCCTTAACTACTCATTAGAACTGGACAAATGAGGTGTCGTTAGAAGCGTTTTGATCGTCTTCTGGTTATAGGCTATATTATCTATCGAATCTAATGTGGCGCCCTCTAGCCGACATTAAGTACTGTATTAAAAAAATTATTTTAGATAAATATGTCGTGTTTGGTATCATACGAAAAGGCGTTACTTGTACATTTCAAAACTATATATATTATTAGCATTTTCTCGTGACTTTGTCCGTATTTATTCGATAATTGTGATATTTCTGTGGTATATATTAATTTGTATATATGTAGATAACGTTTAAAAATTCTGTATTCGAAAACCCAATTTGTGTAAAAATTACTTGGGCATCAAGTTTTTCAGACGAGCAATATATTTTGTATAAAAACCAGATGTTCTTTTTAATAACCTATAAAATTATTAAACTAGACTCCGTGAGCATGCCAACGCCGTTCTCAAACCGATTATATTACTGAGTTATAGCAGTATTATCGATGGTTAAAGAAAAAGTTTAAAGGAAAACGTAGGCATTGAACGGCCAAACTTTTTTATTTCACACCGTTGATGAATGGATAGAAGTGCCCTTGGTTTACACAGAACTAAGTATTCAATACATACATTGGAAATAACAGGTGGTTGAATGAAGGTTATACATTGTTAGTAATAACATAATGATTGACATTTATAAAGGTCAGAGGCTACTTAGGGAGCAAATAATGCAGGTCAACAAACTGTAAGAACTAGGAATACTTGACCAACACGACCACCGTGGCGCCACCACAGTTGAAAGCTCTTTTAAGCAGATGCCTCCATCCAGCAGTATACAAGTAGATCAGGGATCAAACTACTCAACAGCAGTAATATCAAGTTACAGGTAGGTGACCCTGACCTGAGATTATTAACATTCGCTTATTCAGCCGTATAAACAATGTTCTTGCTTCTATTGTTTTCTTTTTATAACTACGTGAACCAATAAATTCATCAGCGGTCTTAATAGGCATTTTCTGTCAGTCGACCGATTGGACGATGCAGAGAAAGGATGAGGTAGACACGCCCACCACTGTAACTCCTGTACTCCAGGATCAACAGCAGGAACCTACGAACACATCGAGTAATGACACTCGGGAAGTCCCAGGCAAAAATTAACTGTCAACGAAATATATCAGAAGAAAAAACAGGAGGAGTTGGATACATTATAAGTCTACTTCTCTCCTTAGCAAAGCGGGAGACAAAATGAAGTCAAAAAGGCAAACACCTTTTTTAAAACCGGGAAGCACCATGGATAAAATATTATGGGTCCTAAGTGAGCTATATATGATTACTATAGTATGTATGGCAGAATCGCCTAAACGCACGAAAATTCACCGATCCCCATAGTATACTGCCCCAGATGTCATTTGTAAGCTATTTAGCATTATGTTACGTTCATATAACAGCAGTTACCGGATCCCTCCCGTCTCAGGCGCAGAGTGGCACACCGTGTGGTTTTAGTCGGTTTATATCCGGGACACCGCCCCGCAGCAAACCCCGGCGGGGTGACAACCCGAAAGGGACTCCAAACGCAAAAAAAGGTACACTTATGGGGTGTGAATAAATGATAGAAGTTTGATTAAATAACAACTATTCTGACCTTCGAACAGATAAATATACGTGATAAGATATACGGACACCCAAATAAACACATTCATACCTACATTTAATGCGCCATTTTTTTTTTTAAAAAGGGGGTGTGTTTGTTTTTAATGGGAATTCAAGGCAGTAGAACTGATTTCAGCACGAACTGGGCGGTATTACCCTCGAACAGAAGACCAACTTAAATGAGAGCATTCGTGCTGTCATGTTTCGTTGGTGAGTGCGAGACCGGGGAGGCCCAATTAGCCAGAAGCATCTCAAAAAGCCACCATATTGGGGGTCACCATGCTGCATTTTACATTGACAGAATTCGCAATGAATATGGTGACCACTACTCTTGAGGTTTTTCATCAGGAAGACTCACTTTGGCAGGCTCATATTTAAAAGTCTGTAAAATTCAGATTTTATTGAAAGTTAAGGTAGACAAGAAGAAAGATTAGCAATTACTTATTTGGACGGTGTAGGGAGTTAATGAGACTAATCCCCGCCTCACCTCCACTACAGTAACTTCTGTACATCAGAGTCAACAGCAGTGACCTTCAAACACACCGAGTAATGACATTCGCGAAGTCAAAGGAAAAGTTAAACTGTTTTGGAATTCGCAACGAAATTAATCAAACGTAAATTGGTGGAGATGGATATGTATAATAAATTCACTTCCCTTCTTAGTAACGTGGAAGAAATAAATGAAGTAAAAATAGACATACACCCTTTAAAACACTGTGTTCTGTGTATGAGTGTGGTTTTTTATAATATTTGACTTCACGGTTTGCTAGCATTCTAGTCGTTTAAAGTTTATAGTAGGGGTAGTTGGGTTTTGAAAAAGTACTTACTCATTATTTCTACAGTGATTATATTGTTATGTGTTAGGGTTTGATACATTTGGGAAATAGACCTTCTGACGTATAAAAAACACTCTTACAATCACAATATCACTTCGAGTTTCAGTCCTTAATAGTCACGGAGTCGCCAAGTTGATCACTGATATCACTTCGATGTTTATCGTTTATGGCACTGTAGCTAAAACTTTCTAAAAACGTCTCGAACATACGAGGGCGTTCCCTGTACCAAGGACACGCCCGCCGGTGAACTCGATATTCGGCGCTATGAATATCGATATAAGGTTCGTTATTCCGTGCCTCAAAAATCAACTTTCTCGATCGTAGTTGGCGAATAATCTAAAACATTCTCGATCCTTGTTCGCAAATAATCTTTGTTCGTAATAATATTATTTGTACTAAATAATTGTTTAACGTCTGCCAGACGTCCCATGACGTCTCAATTGCTTTTTACAAACAGATTGATCCAAAACTTCTTTTAAGTTTTCTGTTTTTTATAATAGCTTTTAGCAAAAAAATGTAATGGAAAATAATTGAACTTTTTTCATTGCTAACAAATACGGGCAAACATTTTCCTAATAGATTTTCAATATTTTTTTTTGCTGAAACGTTCTAATGACTATGCTGCGATGAACGTTATTTACAACAGTATTTATTGAGTTTGTTATTTGGAAATAGGAAACTGAAAAACATATTTTGTAATTAAAATAAACTTAAAATATTGGTTTTGTAATCAGTGGCTGCTAAGCTGGAAATCTTGGTTAAATTCCCGCTCCGGACAAATATTAGGCGATGATCGCAATCGTCTTTGTTGTGTATCTAAGTGTAATCTATCTATAATATTTATGTATATAGAAATACTAGCTGAACCCCGCGGTGTTACCCGCGGCTATTGTTGTACCGCAAGTAACGCCGCGGGACAAAGTTAGTCTAAAAAAAGTAGCCTAAGTTACTCCCCGGATCATCAGCTACCTGCCAGTGAAAGTCCCGTCAAAATCCGTCCAGCCGTTCCAGAGATTACCCGGAACAAACAGACAGACAGACAGACAGACAAAAATTTTTTTAACTACATTTTTGGTATATGTACCGTGTATACATACATATGCATTTAGTAACAAGCGGTTATTTTAATATTACAAACAGACACTCCAATTTTATTTATTTGTATAGATAAATGTCAGTATTTGTGCCTGTAATGTATTTAATAATATGTGTTGATTGATACTACCATAAATTGTCTTGTGTGTTGTATATAAGCGAGGATTTGTCATTGACTGTCTGTTTTCTCGTTTGATTGTATTTTGATTTAGCAGCTGTAAATCTTCCATAATATGTTTATAAATAAATAAATATACATATACAAGTATGATTATCAGCAGTCTGGTTTTCATACTAGGTACAAGCTTTACCTAGTTTAGGACCAGAACTGTGTATGAAAATTGTCTACTTAAAGAAAAAATATAAACACTCATAGTTTAATCAGCTTTCTAATAAATACCTATGTTGTTTTTCAAATAATTATTCTCACAAATCACAGGAAAGCAAGAACAAAAACCATATCTGTCTTCAGTAATAAAGAGTAATAATAATCCCTCACGTGTCACGTCATTTTATTATATTGTCAGGATAGGTACTTCAAAAAGTGACAGTTGTATTGTCAAATGGTGGACGAGTTCAGGACGTGTAGTCACGTAGCTGTGTTACTGGACAAGCCTTAAGCCGTAAGTCTCCGTGATTGGATTAAGGTTGGCTGAGAACTCTGAGAAGAATTCTAGAATATAATACCTACTATACTAATGCTATAAATTCGAAAGTAACTGTATCTGTCTGTGACGCTCTTGCGGCTAAATCGCTGCACCGACTTGGTATGGAAGGATGTAAGACATAGGCTATTGTTTATCACGAAAACCGACAAACACGCAATCGGGACCGCGATCAAAAGCTAGTAACATTATAATTTCGAAAGTAACTATGTGTTTGTCTTTCACGGCTAAACCAATTTTAATGATATTTCGTACTAGCTGAACCCCGCGGTGTTACCCGCGGTTATTGTTGTACCGCGAGTAACGCCGCGGGACAAAGTTAGTCTAAAAAAAAGTAGCCTAAGTTACTCCCCAGATCATCAGCTACCTTCCAGTGAAAGTCCCGTCAAAATCCGTCCAGCCGTTCCAGAGATTACCCGGAACAAACAGACAGACAGACAGACAGACAGATAAAAAAATTTTTAGCTACATTTTTGGTATATGTACCGTGTATACATACATATGCATTTAGTAAAAAGCGGTTACTTTAATATTACAAACAGACACTCCAATTTTATTTATTTGTATAGATAGAGATACTTTTATTCTTGGAGAAAGACAAAGGTTACGTTTTATTACAATAAACTATATACACGCGGGTAGGACAATAACGGTTATAGAAATTCTGTCTGCTATTGTAATGTAGCCAATGTAGGTGCTTAATGACGGTTGACTGCGTTGATCAAACCAGGTAACTACTAGTCAATTACATCAACTTCCTCATCAAAGCACTCATTTTACGCTCTGTGAATTTGTTTAGGTACCTACCTTTAGAAATAAATCATTTTTTAAATACATTTCCTTTTTACTTATGAGAGAATAATAATAATATTTGATTGATTGACTGTAATATAAGTATTTATTGATGTTTCTCCCTCTTTCACGCAAAAACTACTGAACGTATTTATATAAAACTTTACAGTAATACAGCTCGAATAACGCGTAGACTACTGTTTGCCAAGATATCCGACATACACCAAAGCTAGCTTAACCCACCCTTGGCTTATCCGTTTTTCTTGTTTCAATTTATCTTTTTCCTTCGTACTCTCTAAAAACAATTACACTTCCAACCCAAATTGGCGCCAAACAAATGGCTGGCAATACTAGAACAGCTAAAACAAATTGCTTGGTTACACTTATCGTCGACCGCAAATTTAAGTCTTTGGAAAAGAACTTAAAAATGATAAGGGATATTAGATTATGTCCGAACTAATGTTGCATTCTTAAAATAAAATAAAAACTGAAAAAAAAATCATAGTATTTTATGTAGTACCTACCTACTAGCGACCCGGCCCGGCTTAGCACAGAAGTTAATGAAATTCTCGGATTTCCTCTACTTTAATATCATTCTGTCTATTGCTGAAAACTTCATTAAAATCTGTTAAGTAATTTAAAAGATCTAAGCGATCCGACAGCGCAAGCAAATTCATTTCATATTAATTAAAGAATCTATACAAATAAATAAAATTGGAGTGTCAGTTTGTAATATTAAAATAACCGTTTTTAAATAGATTTTTTTACAATTTTTGTCTGTTTACAAATATTGTAAAAAATATTTTGAGACGTCTACCGTGTATACATTGACTGCCTCGCTGCCATTGTGGTAGAGTACGGCAACTGCTCGGTCTCAGGTTCGCATCCTGTGTCGGACCAAATGTTTGTATGATCTATACGGAGTTTGTGTGTTTTCTATGTATAATATGTATGTATTTACAAAAAATAAAGTATTCATGTATTCATATAAAATCTAGTACCCAATACAAACTCTGCTTAGTTTGGGACTAGATGGCGTTGTGTGTTATTTTAAATGTCTGAGATGTCCGAATACATACATATTTAGTAACAAACAGACACTCCAATTTTATTTATTTGTGTAGATGTATAGATATCGATGTATTGGAATGACAGCAAATGCCATTGTTCGCGCGGATATTTTCAATACATTTAGGTCAGCACATAGACAAGTTGGCGCCAAAACACTAGCAGTGGCTTTATTGAAACTATCATGTGATTGTTTGTTTTTGTTACTTTTTAAAACTGGTATTTTTAAACAGATTAATACAAACTTTTTGTTTTAGTTGAAAGGTAAAATAAGTTGCCATTTATTGGTGGTTTTATTCGCTTTACTTTTTAACCGACTTCCAAAAGTAGGAGGAGATTCTCAAAGGACCTTTCTACCTCGGACAACAAAACTGTGGAATGAACTGTCGCTTGCGGTATTTCCGAACCAATACGACCTTCAAACCTTCAAGAAAAGAGCGTATTCCTTCTTAAAAGGACGGCAACGTACTTGTGACGCCTCTTGTGTTGCGGGTGTCCATTGGCGGCGGTAATCGCTTACCATCAGGCGATAGGCCTGCTCGTTTGCCCACTACTTCATAAAAAAAAAAGATTTTTTTTGTTATGTATGTACACTGATTACTCCGTCAATTGTGGACCGATTTCAATTATGAATATAATTAACCGGTTTCCATTTGCGGAATTATATTTAAATGTTTATCTATATTTTTTAAAGATTATCAAAAGTTTCTAGACAGTTCTTCTACCTAGGAATAACATTTTGGAACCACGCATGAAAGTCATTGAGGTAACGTCGATTCGAAAGTGCCTGAAAAGGTCAACTTGAAATAAAAGCTTTTTGATTTTGGAGTTTGATTCTGTGTTGTTTGATATTTGTAGTATTATTTTCTTAAATATTTATTGTTTTCTTTAAAATCACTGAAGTGTACACAAATGGTTGCCATTTAAAAGGTGCCATCTGAAAACCAGGGTCGCATTTAATTCTGTTTTACATTTCTATTATTACTTCCATCTAAAATCCTTTGTATTTTGTCGGGTAAAAATAAATCAGTTTCATTCATTCATTTTCAAAAGCAGTTTGTTTTTATGTTTCAGATACCTTCCTGGCTTAATGAGTGGCTAAAGGAACTATTTTTTTTTATTATTTCTCAAACTACAAACTTTACAAAATAATATATACTATTAGTAATTACATAAATAAGTATGCTACACAGAATTAGTGCAACTTAGGATCTTGTCATAGCTGACCCAAGCTTTCATTCTCCATTGAAGTATAAGGTGTTTATGTATAGGCTACGTTGAGAGACCGAGATTCATCTAAAAAGGTTACATTCAAATGGCCAATTTTGAGGTCACCGGTCTGAAATTGTGGATCGCAATCTTAAAGGGTTCGGGTCAGTGACTTAGTAGCGCGGCGCTTTCAGATCGCGTGCGAGCTTCTCACAATTCGTCAATATGAATGGCTGGATTAATTGTACGTAGTTATATATTTTACGAGAATGATGGAGTAAGCAATAAATTCATGTTTAAAACCATTTCATTTTATTTTTGTTTTAAGGCAATAAATTGTCAAGTTAACTGTCCATAACATTGTTTCCAGTTTCATTTTGAAAAGGTACGATGACGGGTCTGTCAATGAACTGTCATGTTCAAATTTTGACAATGATTTTGTTGTTTCCGAACTGATATTATAAATTTAACTCTGTCTGTATGTTATCTTTCGCGGCTAAAGCGCTGCACTTATTATTGTGGTATGGAGATACTTCGATTCTGAGGAAGGACATAGGCTACTCGAAGGCAAAAAAGCTAATAGTTAATATAAACAAGCCATGGAATATGAGAGCATGTACGCCGTAATATTTCTAGAACAAAAATAACAGTTGACGTCATCGAACCGGTAATCAAAATAAGCTAATATTCGTTGCGTCGGCGTTGTGTCGTATCGGATCGGCAAACGAGACACATTCCAGAAAAATATTAAACTGAATCTGAGTAAATTAATAACTATTAAGAACATGCTTTGCCTGTGGCTCCGTCGTATGTTATATATAAATGAGATAGTTTCTTATGTTATTTGCTGTGTAACTTTCGATAAGTGAAAGATTTTTTTATTTAGGTTTTGTGGTTTAAGCACGAAAGCGTAACAAAACAAACTTACAATCGCGTTTATAATATTACTAGCTTTTGCCGAGGCTCTATTCGCGTGTATGTCGGTTATCGTGGTAAGAGTAGCCTATGTCCTTCCTCAAGAATCACAGTATCTTCAAGCCAAATTTCATTGAAATCGGTGCAGTATTTTAGACGTGAAAGCCTAATAGACAGAGAGATAGACATACAGATAGAGCTACTTGATGGAATGGAGTAGGTATAGTTAGTATAAATTTTTTAAAGCAACGAATTAACGAATAAACGTACCTTAACACACACGTTAGCTTTTACAATGTATTTAACTAAATATTATTTTACAGGAATTAACGTGATCACCTATATAAAGGTACTAGCTGACCCACGCAACCTCGTTTGCGCCTTAAATTGCCCGTAGCGTGAAAATTTCCTCCATTTTTGAAACATACTTCATTGTTGCTCCGCTCCTATTAGTAGTAGCGTGATGATATATACCCTATAGCCTTCCTCGATAAATGGACTATCCAACACTGAAATAATTTTTCTAATCGGACCAGCTGTTCCTGAGATTAGCGTGTTCAAACAAACAAACAAACAAACTCTTCAGCTTTATATATTAGTATACATTAGGTACATATCTCTGACGTATTCAAACGTCAGGCAAATCAAAGGTATGTAGTAATACCTATAAATAAGTGAGCGCGTTAATTCCCATAAAATAATTATTATTTTAACATGCAACGCGAAAGTTTAAAAGTTAGTAACGTATTATCTGTTGCAAATTCGTGATAAGATATTTATCGCAGTGGATAGTGGAAATAATAGACATTTTAATATTATTTTAAACATTTACTACGTTATTTTAAATTCAAATGTGTCACGACTGCACGAGTACTAGAATGGTTTTATATCATAGGTTGTTATTGTTGTTTTTGTATATATGTGCATTTTATTGTTCTTCTTCTTACTAAAACTATGACCTGAAGTAACTCAAGGGCCGGTGACTACTAGTTGCTAACACAGAAACGTCAGTGATGGATTTCCCGCCATACAGTTGTTGACGTATATGGTGTGAGTCAACTCAAAAAGAGCGGGGAAAATAGCAAGCACTTTTCAAATATCAATCTTATTCCTAAACAGTAGAGCTGGAAAACGTTATCTCGCAAATTTTTGCTCCTGTGCTGCGAACTTTGCGTTTTTGAACTTTTTGTTTTTTTTTTATATTTGGCTCCGCCAAAATGACTTCTCTGCTCGATGGACAGCATAAGCAGAATCCAGGAGTGGTTGTCACCATACTCACTACAAATGCATACAATTCTACAATGCAGCATGGTGACCAACACCATGGTGGCCGCGGCCTAGTAATGCTTCTGCATCGTTAGGCCACCGCCCGCCGATCCCGCACTCACTAACGAAACACGACAACCAGCACGAACGCTGTCATTTTACGTTGATTTTCTGTGCGATCTGTCACTACTGTCACTTGTGACCCGTTTCATTAAAAAAAATGATTAAATGTAAGAGGTTTATGCATCTGTTCAAATATCAGCGACTGCATATATTATGTGTGCGTTTAGTTTTAATTACCTCTTTATTCTGCAATGAATTTTTTTTTTTAAATAGATATCATGATATAATCTACTGTAGGTATAAGTAGATGACTAACGTTAAAAATTTAATATGCAAGTTTGAATTCGTTATTAATTTTACTTTATATCTATGTAATGTGTCTGTAAATAAAGTTATATTGTTAATTTATTAAATCAAGGTGTTTAAATTAATTATTTGAACAAGAAATTAGTATTTTGCTTTATTTCGCAAATTATTTAATTGAACAGGATTTTAACAACGATACAATATCTGGTATGGTTTATTTGCATAGTCTATTTTATCAATTCCGATAAAACTAAATTAACAAGATAACGGTACCTACATAGTACATACTTGTAAAGTCAAAACGAAAACTGGTCAAGTGTGAGTTGCACTCACAGACATAAGAGTGCCGTAGGTAACTACGTACGTTATTATTTTCCTTACAGAAAAGCAAAGAATGTAAAAATATTACAGAATTAAAACAAACATTTCTGACTGTACAGTGGGCCTAGTGGTCGGTCTGGATGTGTTAATAACAGCAGTTCCCGGATCCCTCCCGTCTCAGGCGCAGAGTGGCACACCGTGTGGTTTTAGTCGGTTCGATTCCGACACACCGCCCCGCCGAAAACCCCGGCGGGGTGACGGCCCGAGGGGGTTTCCACACAAAAAAAAGTGGTTTAAGCGGTCGCAACGCCGTTTTCCACTGCGCCAAGTATTGTGGGTTCAATTACCACAGGCAACACTTTGTGTGATTCACAAATTGTTGTTCTGAGTCTGGGTGTTCTTTCTGTCCGTTTCATGTATATTTGTTAAGACACAGGATGTATATTCCTAATGCGGGAGTTGTCTTTACAAAAAAAAAAGTAATAATAACATTTCTGCCCACCCGGACAACTAAACATCACAATTCTTATAAGAAGGCTTCTAGTAATGTATTTACGTGAATGGCTCAGTGATGTAAACTGTCGTCACGCTGCTTGCTACTGCGCTGAGTTTAGTGGATTCGAATTCGAACCCCACATGGAAAAACGCATTGTGGAAATCGCTTACCATCAGGCGATGAGTCAGCTCGTTTGCCCGCCTATTCCATAAAAAAAAATGTGTGGTCCATAAATTGTTGTTGAGTCAGTTTTGTGTTTATTAACAAAGTCCCAAAAGACACAGTATCATATTCCAAATGTAGGAGTTGTGTTTTTTTTAAGTTGTTTTAATTCCTTGTTGTTACAACGATAGACTTCCACTGACACACAGGGAAGCTGCTGACTGCGGAAGCTTAGTGATAAAGTTCCGTAATGATGAGGTAAGTAAATATAGTTTTTAGACCTTGAACAAAAAAAAACACTTTCTGGCGGCAGAGAAATTTGTGAAATATTACAGTGGCCATAACAATTATATATTTATAGTAGGAGTGCACATGAAGAGCACAGTAAATCTATACTAATATATGAAGCTGAATAGTTTGTTTGTTTGTTAATCGCGCTAATCTCAGGAGCCACTGGTCCGATTTGAAAAATTATTTCAGTGCTAGATAGCCCATTTATCGAGGAAGGCTATAGGCTATATATCATCACGCTAAGGCCAATAAAAGCGGAGCACCAATGAATAATGTTTCAAAAACGGGTGAAAGTTTTCACGCTACGGGCAATAGAAGACGCAAACGAGGTTGCGTGGGTCAGCTAGTACTGAAAATATTCTTAAAATTTTTGTTTAAGTACTAAGGACCTCTATCAATAAACAACACGAATCCTTGTTTACAAGAATTATTTTAATTATCATTGTATAAATACAAAAATCCTTTTCGCTTCTAAATAAGTAAAGGTCAAAATTGAGTAGGCTTGTTTTAAAGTTGCAGTATAGATACTCTTTCTGAATAATTATAAGTTTTGATTGTTAATTCGTAACAATCCTAGTCCACTTTAGTAATGATAAAAAAAAACAATATCCTGTTATATTCTGCAAAATAAATTGAAGTTATTTTAGTTGCCAGTGGTAGTGTGTTAGTAACCGCTGATAAGAGTCTTATCGGCTGTGCTACCTTGCGCATCGCGCCGTTTAAAAATCAATAATCGCTGTCTTTGGTGCACTATTTCGATAGCGGTATTTTTATAGCTAGGTTATAATGTTCTTTTTGATTTTGAGAGATTTTTTTTTTATCTATATACGTGAAACAAAAACTTTGTACAACTTCATAATTTTGATAGTTAGGGAGAGCTCTGTGTCCAACAGTGGACTGACAGCAGACTGTTGATGTGCTGATGTATTGATGACAAACATGTTTTGATACTGTTTAATTAATGTGGGGACTCATCCATGAATGGAGACGAAAATTTTAGTATACCTTTGCATAGGTGCGAAAATATGAACTCGAAGGCTCAATCACGATTGGGATTCGACATGGAACACTGCAAACTTCCAAACTCCGAATTGTTATTAAGGTTTTCTTGTAACAATGCACTGGGTACGGGCCTCTCTTTATTAAGGAGGTTTTAACTTACTATAGGACAGGACGAAATGTTATAGGTTTTTTTTCCAACTTTCTATTTAGGCGACGTAGGCGAGCGCCGTACGTCGCCTAAATAAAGAGTTTTCCAGCCGACGGTGCCGCTTCAGTGCGGTCAGGAGCTGGGATTGCTAGGAGAGGCCCGAATGTGTTAATAACAGCAGTTTCCTTCCTTCTCAGGCGCAGAGCACACCATGTGGTTTTAGTTGGTCCGATTTTGACACACCACCCCGCTGCAAAACCATTCCACACGTAAAAATGTCGAGCCTTGGACGTTGTGCCTGAGATGAAAATTTTAAAGGTATCTAATTTTTTCAAAGTAAACGTAACTACTGTTTTTCAAAAGATCTTAATTGTGTGATTTAAAAAAAGTATTTCTTCCATCAATTGTTGGTCTTAGTAGTGTTTCACGCTTGAACGCTTATCGTGCAATACCCTCGCTCAGGTTATGAGTAATGACCTGTTTGCAACGTTCGTAGACTATAAGAAAGCAATAAAGAACTTTTTTGAAAAATATTTTTTTTCAACATACTTGAGAATTGCATTTGCAATGAGTATGGTGAAAACCACTGTTGGATTCTGTTCATGCTTTCCATTAGACAGAGTAGAGCCATTTTGTCTGACATTATTCATATAAGACTTCAATTACTGTAATGGACAGTTGCCATAATTTGTTTCTTATTATTTCACCCTTTGAGATAGTATGGTTTTTTTATGTTTGGCATTGCCAAAATGACTCTACTCTGCCTGATAGAAAGCATAAGCAGAATTCAAGAGTGGTGGTCACCATACTCATTGCGAATGCAGATAATGCAACAATGTAGCATGGCGACCCACACCATGGGAGCCTAGTGATGCTTCTGCATCTTTAAGCCTCCGGTCTAACTCTCACCAACGAAACACGACAGCACGAACACTGTCATTTTACGCTGTTCTTCTGTATGAGGTAGTACCGCCCCGGTCGAGCCGGCACGTTCGTGCTGAAATTGGCGTGGTACAGCGACTGGGAGTAACTTAGGCTACCTACTTTATTAGACTAGCTTTGTCCCGCGGCGTTTCCCGCGATACGACAATAACCGCGAGTAACACCGCGGGATTTAGCTAGCTAAGTTAAAACATCAATGTCAATGTATAAACACATAATTCACTTACTCCATTGTTATGTCATTAAGTTACGGGTAGTTAAACTTAAACTTCAATTGCGGTGACGCTGAGAGCGGAATGTGATCTTGATAGGAAGAAAAAAAAATTTGACTGCACGGAAGGTTAGTAGTTTAAGCCAACGCCACGTCGATTTTACTTTATTTGTAGGGTTTAAACCCCGCATGGGACGAGATTTTGTGTGATCCACAATTTGTTATTTAGAGTCTGGTTGTTCTAGTATTTTATATATTACTAGCTGTTGCCCGCGGCTTTGCTCGCGTGGAAGTTGATTAGATGTATTTAATTAAAACTGTGTAAAAGTATGTATCACTTTATTCATGTTTTTGAACGTATTTATTTATTTTTGATCAATAGGTAGCCCATTTAAAAGAACTTTCATACAAACATTCGACCCATATTTCATCCCCTTTAGGAACAGAATCCGCATAAATGTATAATATAAGTATTCATCTATTTCGAAAAATGACGGAATGCCAGACTAACCTATGTACGAAATGTCAACCCCTACTTCACCCCTTAGGGATAGAATATTCAGAAACGCTGCAATACGTATTTACTCATTTTTAATTAGCAAACGCAAATGTAAAGTTTCACCTTTCTTATTTCTATGTATTCTTAAATATGACGGATTTCCATAAAAAAAATTCAACCCCTATATCACCCCCTTAGGGGTAAAATATGCAGAAACTCTAAATAGATATCTAGTCATTTTTAATCAATAGCCCAAAATGCAAGTTTTTTGGTACTAATTTAAAAAATAACGGACTTCCATACAAACTTTCAACCCCTATTTCACCCCTTTAGGGGTGTAATAGTATCCAGTAACGCTTAAATACATCTTTACTCTTTTTAATCAGTAGTACATGAATAAAGTTTCATGGTTCTAACTTAAAAAATGACGAACTTGCATACAAACTTTCAACCCCTAATTCACCCCCTTAGGGGTAGAATATCCAGGAACGCTTACATACATATCTACTCATTTATAATCTGTAGCCCAAAAACAAAGCTTCATGTTTTTACTTCAAAAATGGCGAACTTACGTACAAACTTTCAACCCCTTTTTCATCCGCTTAGGGGTAGAATATCCAGAAACGCTTAAATACGTATCCACTCACTTTTAATCAGTAGCCCAAAAATAAAGTTTCATGTTTGTTACTTCAAAAATAACGAACTTCCGTTCAAACTTTCAACTCCTAGTTCACCCCCTTAGGGGTATAATAATCAGAAACGCTTAAATACGTGTCTTTTCATATGAAATCAGTAGCCCAAAAATAAAGCTTCATGCTTCTAACTTAAAAAATGACGAACTTCCATACAAACTTTCAACCCCTATTTCACCCCTTTAGGGGTAGAATATCCAGAAACGCTTAAATACATATCTACTGTTTTTTAATTAGTAGCACATAAATAAAGTTTCATGTTTCTAACTTAAAAAATGACGAACTTCCATACAAACTTTCAACCCCTATTTCACCCCTTTAGGGGTTGAATATTCAAAAACGCTGAAATACGTGTTTACTCATTTTTAATCAACAGCCCAATAGTAAAATTTCAGGTTTCTAACTTAAAAAATGACGGACTTCCATACAAACTTTCAACCCCTATTTCACCCCCTTAGGGGTAGAAATTCCAAAATTCCTTTCTTAGTGCGTGTCTACTCAATAAAAGGATCCTACTCACCAAATTTCATAGCCCTAACTATCATAGTTTACGCTCGGCGATGATGAATCAGTCAGTCAGTCAGTCAGTCAGTCAGTCAGGACTTACTATTTTATAAGTATAGACTAGCTTCCTCCCGCGGTGTTTCGCCGCGGGAGGAAGCTAGTCTAAAAAAAGTAGCCCAAGTTACTTCTATCATCAGCTACTTATCAGTGAAAGTCCCGTGAAAACGGTCCAGCCGTTCCAGTGATTAGCCGCAACAAATACAGACAAAAATTGTAAAAAAATGATATTTTGGTATATGTACATGTATGCATACATATGCATTTAGTAAAAAGCGGCTATTTTAATATTACAATACAAACAGACACTTCAATTTTATTTATTTTAAAAACCCCCGTTCGTTGCGCCTTAAAGATCTTAAAATTTTCTGCTTGAAACTAGCTTATCTCACTATTTCACGTAAACAGAGATCACATCTGTCAAAATCTCTGCCTGAGAGAAGATTTTGACATAAACATCATTCTAAAAGAAGCTATTCACAAAGATTCACTGATCCTTATTCCCTTGATTAAGGATTAGTGAATCTTGCTAAAAGAAACGTTTGCAGCAGGCAGCAAGCAACCAGCACTTGTTGTGGTGACTAGCTAGACGTTAGTGCTCCATGCTTCAGTACGCATGTCATGAGCTTGGTCATCTCCGAAGGGCAAATATAATGGATTCTAATGCAAAGGAGGAGGGAGCAAAAGAAGTCCTCCACAACACACTTTCGGCTCTTGTGCTGAACGTGAATTATTCATTTTAGAGCGTATGACTCCGAAAAAAAATTCATGTCTATTTCATCTTTTGGTTTACAAAATGCTATTCATACTCCGGAGAATTCTACGAAAATTTCTGAAAACGTTTAATGTCGAGTACCTACTCTCTTAAAAAAGTCAAGAAGCCGTTACGCGCTGCTTTTGTATAAAATGAAGCTCAAATGCTTTTATAGTGTTGTTATTCACGAAGTGAATGCAAGTAAAGCGTTCTGAGAAAGATAAAACAATCGCATTCAAGGTGCGCTCGCGCATGCTCCGTAATTCAATCGGTCACGTTTACTTGATTTATTAGGAGTCTAATGAAGTACGATATTTCGATTCTCAGAAAGTTTAGAGCGAGAAATAAAGTTAAAATCATGACAAGCCCGAAGGACAATTCTTGTAATTCAGTTCCGATCAACTTTCATAACTAACAAGTTCCGTTAAAGGTAATAAAAAAAGTATTACTAAGACTAGCAGATTACCGATTCGACTTACGGTTACAACAAGATATAGATTTTTTTGGACAATTCCCGCCTTAGGAATAGACATCCTCTCTCGCGGGGGACTTTACAAACATACATGAAACGGACACAAAGGGCACCCAGACTCAGAACAACAATTTGTGTTGTGGCACAAAGTGTTGTCCAATGTGACACTTGAACCCACAACACTTGCGCAGTAGAAAGCGAAAGAAAGCTTAAATCACTAGACCAACCGTGCAGTCAATCAAATCACATTACAGTCAAAGTTGGATGTAAAATAATTTTGACTGTTAAAGCCTTTCATTTCTAACAGTAGTACCTAATAAGCGGCACAGGAACCATTCTCATGACAGGAAAAAAAAACAAAAGTAATAAGTCAACAATGTGCCTCCATTTCGAGGTTATAACGAGTCACACAGAAAGCCAACAGCTGTTTCTGCATAGCGCAATAATTTACATCTAGGTTGCCACGAAAACATCGTCGTTTCAGCGATAAGGCCGACCGACTTCTGTAGTCCTTTATTAGAACACCGCACCACTAATATACTAATATTGTTTTTATTTGTTTTTAGCGCGCAAATATGTCTTTTAATTCATGCATGTCATAGTAAAAAAGTTATGTTCAGAGAATTATTGTCTATTGAATGTTAAGGTTTTATATATTGAAATTAGACTATGACCTCAAAAAAATAGTACCTTTATGAATAATAGTTATTAAGAAATGTTTACAACAAGATCAGCTTTTAGTCTTCTTTAATTACTTCACACCAATAGCATATGCAATTTAAACTTAACAATGAAATAACCGCGTCTAAGTGAATTCAACAAAGAATAAATCAAGGTCGCCATCTTGTGCAATTACGTAATAATTGCGATGTAGCGTATCGTTCAAGAGCTGTGTAGGAGGCACTTTTGGCATGCAACTGGCAAAATAATGTTGGCAAGATGCGCTATGGCTGAATAAACTAAATGCTACTACAAATTACCCAATATTCACTTCGGGTTGAAGCCACCAATGTCATACACTTTGTAAGAAATGATATTGCCAAGAATAGATGTACAAAATATGTGAAGATAATACTTTGCACTCCTTCTTAAACAAATATGGCGCATGGAAACATATCAATGTATACGTTGGAGTAGGAACAATTAATATTTTTATGAAAGAAAGTTAAAATTTTATACAACAAAATATCACATACCTATGTGACAATAGAATTAAATGTTTAAACCTGTTTTGACTTTTGACCTTACATACATGTTACAGAAATCTGTGCCTACAATGACAGTTTAAATTTTTACTAACATAAAACAAGACCTTTAAAATCCTAATGCCAAGCGAGGTTTCAGTTAAGCACAACTGTTTATACATATGTATTTAAGACTAGCTGAACCACGCGGTGTTACCCGCGGTTTTCGTCGTACCGCGAGTAACGCCGCAGGACAAAGTTAGTTTTAAAAAAGTAGCCTAAGTAACTCCCTGGATAATCAGCTACCTGCCAGTGAAAGTCCCGTCAAAATCGTCCAGCCGTTCCAGAGATTACCCGGAACAAACAGACAAATAATTTATATAGATTTTTGGTATATGTACCGTATACACATATGCATTTGGTAAAAAGCGGTTATTTTAATATTACAAACAGACACTCCAATTTTATTTATTTGTGTAGATGATTTCTGTCTCTGGAACTGAGAGGAAAAATTGTAAGTATCTTCAAAGCTATTATTAAGCGTCAAGATCGGGGAGATTAAAGGGAAGGCCTAAATTATATTTTAAGTTCAAAACGAGCTGAATTTAGGCTAGATATTAATTAAGTATGTCTATTTTTTGTAAATATTATAACTGTGACTTTTACTTATTTTGATTAGAGTTTATTAAATTTTGTTGTACAAAATATTTGTTATTTCTTTTTATTACTATAAATAATAATAATAAAATAAATATTTCGGACATCTAAACACACAACGCCATCTAGTCCCAAGATAAGCAGAGCTTGTGTTATGGGGTACTAGACAACTGATACTAATACATATATACTTTTTTTTTAGTAAATACATACATATTATAGATAGAACACACCCAAACTCCGAAACAAATATTTGTAGATCATACAAATATTTGGTCTGACCCGGGACCTCATGATCAGCAGTCGCTCACGCCAACCGCGAGACCAACGAGGCAGTCAATACATCTGTACATTACGTAAAAACCCCCAGCGATTTAATTTTATGAAAATTGTACCCATTACGTATTCTAAAAGCAGCAGTCTCTCATTGTAACATCAGATTATTCGATAATATTTAATATCATTTACTCAAACAAGGAACCTACTAAGTTTAAGTCCACGTGTTTTAAATATTAGGAATTGTTTACATTTCTAAACTATACAAATTCCATTAAAATATTTTTAAAATAACAACAAAAATATTTTTAATTGAAGCATAAATCACTCTACCTAAATTATAAAACTCCGTTTATATTTTGTGTAGGAACGAGTTAGAATAGACTCTACAAGCCAACATACAGGTATAATATGTGTGTACGTGTACAAATTCATTCCATTCGTTCCATAAAGTCCGAAAGTATCAGAAATAAAGCTGGAACAGGAGATAAAGTTCAGTAAAAATAAAATGCCTTTTCCTCGGGACTATGGGCTCTTTACTTGAGTGGCGTTATCGCGGGAATTCCTTGCGTCAAACATTGCGGCTAAACTAGACCTTCCGTGACCGTAATATACATACCTACACATAATACTATATACGGCCAAGTTCAGTATTATACGCTTGACAGAATGACGGATTATAACTTTCACTGTTCCTCCATTTTTATACTCTGTTCGAAGTTTAATTCCTTCGATATTGGTTGTTGAAACTTTTATTACTTCTCTATGGTGGTTTTATTTTATTTTATGGTAGTTTGAATAAAGAATCGAGTCTTTATTTAATGTAGGTTACTAGAGTAGGAAGGTATTTTTATATAACAGAACTTTTTACGAATAAAGTAAGACTTTTTGACTAAACGACTATAATTGTAATCGCCAAAAAATGAAAGAATTTCAACTTAAAATATTGCTGTTTTCACAACCTGGTGAAGGTCGCAGGAAGCTGTCGGATGCGATCGCATCTCAGGATCGGCTGTTGTGGAAAATCTTGGAGGACAAAGGCTACAGTGGACGTCTTTTGGCTGAGATGACGATGATGAGTAAGATTATTAGGATAACAACACTTTTTACGCTAGGTATTTGCGTTTTTAGGTGTCATCATGCTATAATACATAAATAATCCTACGGTATGCTACTTTGGGGCAAGGCGGCTGATATTGTAACGATTTTTATTCAACAAAAACATGCCATTAATGTATAATCTAGGTGCTAGTCTCTCTTCGAGAGTTGTTAAAAGTTGCATCACAGTATATATTTGCAAATATTATGTTTGTTAGGCACAACATTAATGACTATTAGAAAAACAGTAATGTACACAAGAAACAAATCTAAACTCGTTGGTACGTATCATCATTTACATAAGGTACACAACTCGTTGTAACGTCTTGGTATACATTTTTATAATAAAATTCCTATACATATAATCGACCCTCCTGTAAATTCAAGCTAACTGTAAAAAATCACATTATTAGGAAAGCCTACTATACGATCAACGACTATCTAAACGACAAACATGGGCTTGAAGATGTCATTAGAAACACACAAACTTCTTTGTCTTGTAACTAAGCAAAATATTAACAAACCATTGTTAGTTGAAAGTAATGCGTGACGATTATTATGGTAATTTAATTTGTAGTGATTTTTATCAGTATCACGACTATGGTTTTTTCATGCTCACAAAAATGTCATTGCTTGCGGTGTCGTCGTGTGACGGGTCGTTTCTTTCCCTTTGATATGGCGAAGGAGATAATAGCTGGTCCACGCGTCATACTCATGAATGGGTGCTGCTTGGGGTGACTGGTCGGCCTAGTCAGCGATGCTTTAGACAATACTATTATTTTGGTTCGTTCAACTGCAAATCTAGCCACTTAATCCAGTCACGAATTATTTTTAACTGAGTGATTTTTATTTTTTTGTCTGTGCGTTAAATTTTGGAGCATTTTAATAAAAGGAAATTCAGGTGGCAACAGCTTGCATACTGTTTACCTTACATGTAATACTAACACTATTGTACCTGGAAATCTGACTTTGAAAAAGAGTGGTCATGAGTTTCTTTGCCAGTATTCTTCTTAGAGGCTCTACGCATTTTGGAAACTGGAAGTTATGGATCGACATAGGCAGGCAGTAAATTTTGATGTTTTCGCCTAATTTACCTCGACAATACAGCACATAGTGTGGCGTCTGTTTGTGTCGATCTATGACTTTTAATTGTAGCTTCACTATCCACAGCATAAATGTCACTTAGTGTCTTAATTGAATAAATGATTTTAAATTTGAATAAAACAATATGAATTAAATATTAAATGTTCTAATAAAGCAACTAACAAATTGCGCTTATGTTTAATTAACAATGCTCTTATTGGAATACCTAACTTTTGTACAATCAAATGTTTATTAGTCGTTCGTATCCTTGACTAGCACGTAAGTAGCGCCACAGAATAAATAATTAGCTTTTTACATATAATCTGAGATTATCGATGCATTTTTTTTATATTTTAGGTATCTAAGCCTAACCTTTTTTTACCCAATAGCGATAGGATTTTAGAAAGATTAGTTACGAGAAATATTGACACCACATTATTTAGATTAGAACACAAATAATCAAGTTATGTGGTGCCTAGGTACGTAAATCAAGGGTCATTTCGCATTGTGATCGTGTCATGAGGCAATAGAAACATATTTAGGTCTATAGTGTCTGTTAAGTTAATCCGCCTATTGTCTATGAACAATAACAATGCATATCGAAAGAAAAAACAAATGCAGTATCTGAATGTTGTTTTTATTGGCAGTTAAGTGCGCAAGTTCTTCATTTAAAAATCGAAAATATTCTTGTTACCATTTCAACCTTTTTGACACAAATAGAAAAATAATATGCAGGGGCCAAGTCACATTGTGCACCCAACAGACTTTTATGTTTTGACAATTTATAATACATTGACGCTATTAATTTGAACTTTATAAATCGTACTGACAGAGAATTTTGAGCTTTTATCTCTATGTTTTATCTACATTTCAAGTATTAGTATAACTACAAATAAGTGACTGCAGAAACTATTGATTTATAGTCTATGTCAATACGAACGTGCTGACGCGCTATGAAGGTCAGCCCATTTTTCAACATATATTTTACATAATACACATATTTAAATTTATATTATAATGAGATCTTTAACATTATAATTTTTTTAAATTTAAGCTATCATATCGTAAGTAAATAATGTAATACTTATTGATTTTAATCTCACTATAACTCCTTTTCTAATTACGATCAGGAAAAGTTTAGATTAATCAATTCTTTGTCAATACTTTGTAGTGCACCTAATTTAACGCCATGAGTCAACCGCAATCGAAAGTTAAACACTGGGTAGCATAAACTGATCTGCACTTTACACAGACGTTTGAAGAGGTGTAGTGAGTATAAAATTCGTATAATGCGATTTACAATAGAATGCGCGGCAATAACTGTCAATCCTTTTTTTTTTTCTAACAAGATGTTAACTGAGACAAAGGCAGTCGAAAGACGATTACGAATTATGTCATCATTTGAAACATTTTTACACATTACTACCTAAACAATCTTTCAGATGTTAAACTATATATATATATCTTACTTCTCTCGTTATTATAAAATATGTATTAGGTATTTACTTTTAGCAATTTGGACAGGAGACATCTTTTTAGATGCTATCTTATTCTAGACACTTTTAAATTGGCTGTCTACTTCAACCATATATTACTATTGATCTTATCATAAAGTGAATAGTATCAGAAGCAAGTTGTGACCACATCGTCCCAACGCAATGAATGATAATCGTAAAGCATGAGTCACACATACGTCATGCGATAACTTGCATCTTATTCCGTGATGCTCATGAAACACATACTTTTCAACAACGATTTCATTGATTTAATTAAACAAATTATGTACACACCCCCAGCGGCGATTCGAAACTATATAAAAATATAATACAAAGCTTAAAAAACACGATGATTAAGCCTTTGTATCGACGCGGGAATGTATTAAGAGTCGTCGCATAATATGTAACGTTAACAATCACATCGTCACTCACTCAATCACTTAGCTTTGGTACCTCGTAAATGCATCGCAGGGGAGCACAGCACTGAGAGTCAAACGCTGGCCGCGCGGCCGGCCTTCACCGCTAGCTAGAGCGCGGCCGATTCAGGAGCCATGAGCGGCGACAGCGGGCCCGCCACGCGCCGCCCGCGCTCCATCTCGAAGCGCAGGTCGGGTGGGGCCCGCCGAGCGCTGTCCTCGGGCAGGAACGCAGCCACCAGGAGCGCACAAATCACTAGCAAAGCGCCCAGCACGAACGGCGGGCCTGGCACCATACGCACATACTTTTCTTCGACTGGCCGTCCTGGCACTGCATGCTCCTCATTCAAGTCTACATGAAATAAGTAGAATATCACTCCAAACATGGCTGGGCCTAGACCGTTACACAGTCCTCGCACCCCTGTCACCATGCCTTGCACTACACCCTGCCTGTCTGCTCGGCTATTCACAGATACATAAGCACTAATGGCAGGATATGTGACAGAGCCGAGTGCAGCCAGCACTCCGGCAGCCCACATCATCCATCTTCGGCTTCCAAAGCCATACCACATAAGCTGTAACATTTCAAACAGCAGTCCAACCATTATTGTGTGTTTAGCTCCGAGCGATCTCATCAGAAAGCCAAGAACCACTTGTACACCAATACTGAGCACTCCTACTATTGCAATAAATATTGCCACTTCCACAACGTCAAAGCCCATCACTAGTTTCAAATACACAAATATGCAAGAGTATTGTCCAGCTTCAGGGAGGTAGGACAGAAACACTGCCACACACAACATTAGCACTGTACGTTCCGCACCAACTTTCCGTAATGCTGCAAATGGGTCAGCCTGCTCCCAGCTTATAGCCGGTCCCCAACCACTAGGCCGGACTTTTTCTGGGAGGCTCTCTGGCACTGCAACCATGATAAAGAACACGTCCAGGATGGCGACAGCTGTTGCAGTGGCGACAACTAGTGCCTCACCATATAAGTCCATAAGATAGGCACCCAAAGCGGGTGAGATCACCATGCTAGCAGCGAAGGTGGCAGACACAAGGCCGTAAGCCCGCGAGCGCTCTGCTTCTGTAGTCACATCAGCCACGTACGCGAACACAATCGAAAACGTAACGGCAAACACACCACTGATGCTTATCATGGCGAAGAACCACCATGTGTTGATGGTCATGAGAGGGATTGGCGCGCAGGTGAAAAACACTGTAACCAGCAGAAAGAACTTGCGACCCCACACGTCCGATAACGCGCCGATCAGCGGCGCAGACAGGAACGATAGGATGCCCTTGATACCCATTATTAAACCGTTCATCAAAAACGTATGATCCGGAAATGTAACGTTCAGCACTGAGATAATGGGCATCGTAAGCAGTCCCCACGCGAAAAACTCCAGAAATATCACCACCAGAGCGTGGAACACGGAGGGTTCGCCGATGCCAGACATTGTCATAATCCCGTCTTTCATAACAGTTTTTCTATTCCGAATCACCATTTCTACTTCAGTTTTTGTTGTTTTCGTGGGCGTCATTTAAAATTTAAATTGTTTATTTTCCTACTGAACTACTTATATTACAGACATTATGGAAACCTAAGCACTACATTGAGAAAAACTTGATAAAAACGAGCAAGTAGTAGCAACGTCAAAAATCCACTGGAAAATTGGAAAACAATTCGATATTTGTGTTGCCAACCACCAATTCAAGATTATAAACTTTGTATATTCTAGTTTATCAATTTTATATGTTTTCCTACGTACTTTGTATAAAATATTGCACTTATTTGACTAACGAATATTAACAGAACACAGAATTTCTTATTAGAAATCACAATAATTACGAATATAAAGTTACTATTTGGTTAAAGATATTTAAAGTTGCAATGATAAAGTGAATCAGAAACAGTGGATGAGTGGACAGTGATCAAAATGTTTTAAAGGAGGGATATTGTACACATCAGGCTTTTACAAAACTTATTAGTTTCAGAAATGCTTCTTGATCACTTTAGAAAATGTTTAAAATTCCAACAAGAATTTTTTCAAAAAATCAATATCATTCCATTGACAATATAGACCATTTTGCTTCTGACGTAAAAATATTTTGAACTGTCAAATTTGATAGAAAAGGAGGCGTCGACAGTACGATTTCTTGTAAAATTTTCAAACATTGTAAATTTTATTAAAATAAAATGGTAAACTGTTTAAAAATCTGCAAATAGCTTTATCGTTGTGTCAAGAATAATGTAGTTCATGATTACGTTTACACATCTTTTCAGATTCGTTTCATTTTAATCCAAAATCGTGCTGGCAAAACTAGATTGGCGAAATGGTACATGAACTTCGATGATGATGAGAAACAGAAACTCATTGAAGAGGTACACGCTGTAGTAACTGTTAGAGATGCGAAACATACCAATTTCGTTGAGGTAAGACAGGCTCAAGTTGTCTTTTATCATGAAATAAGTAGTATTAATATCGGAAGTAGTAACTCACCGGAATTGTTACATTTCAGTTTAGAAACTTCAAGATAGTGTACAGAAGGTACGCCGGTCTGTACTTTTGCATATGCGTGGATGTAAATGACAACAACTTGTGCTATTTAGAGGCCATACACAATTTTGTTGAAGTATTAAATGAGTACTTTCATAATGTGTGTGAATTGGACCTTGTCTTCAACTTCTATAAGGTATTTGTTTTTATTTTAACTTTTGTTTTTTGTATTCTACTCGCTTCTCTTCATATTTTAACTTATAACATAACTATGTTATTATTCCTACAAGAATAATCAGGTATTTGTAATGGTTAACTTGAAATTGACAACTAATGTTATTAAATCTAATTGTCTAATGGACTGCATGATTGGCTTACTGGTTTAAGGCACCGCTTTCTACTGTGCTAAATGTTGTAGATTCAAATCCCATGTGGGACAACACTTTGTGGTATCTACAAACTGTTGCCCCGAGTGTGGGTGTTCTTTGTGTCCGTTTCATGTATGTTTGTTAAGTCCCCTGCAACACAGAATTTGTATTCCTAATGCAGGATTGTCGTTTTCAAAAAGGAAAGAATCTATATTTGCAAGTAGCTACTACTACTAGTTTTACCACTACTTACTTCTATCTAAAAAACTGGCAACACTCTTTAGACTCCTAAGTTCTAGTTGCTCACAGATAATGGTAGCACTTGGTCTTCCTTCTGTATTTGAAAAATTTATTAAAAGTTATAGTAACTTTAAAATTATTTGGCCATTTGCCCCTTATCTTTACATACTACCCTTACTGCTTAACTATGTATCTCACACTGTGACGTAATGCTGACGGTACAATTTTGATTAAAAGTTTAAATCCAAAAAAAATATGTAACCAGCAGCCGCCCGTACTTCGTACTCATAAAAATTATTTGTATATCATTTTTTAAAATATTCACAAAAATATTGCGGCTACATTCTAGCGGAGTGCACAGTTAAGTCTTACAAGTTATAGTGTAAAAGAAGTCACTTCCTGTATTTTTACCCTTCTTCCATTCCTCCTCCTCCTTCCATCTTTCAAACCACACATTGTATTTCAATGTGGTTCATGAGAATAGGAAAAGTGATTCAAGAGGATGGTTTATGTACAAACACATGCACATTACTCTCTTTAGTATCTATATTGCACCAATACAAAACAAGGGCATGTCGCCAGTAGCCACATTTGAATATTATATAAAAATTTTAATTAACTGACTTTAAGAACCACCATATCGATCGATTTCTCCAGGATGCCATCGTTGGATCTTAATGTCCTTACTCCTTATGGTACCACCGTTGGGATATCTTCTTTCCATAAAAAAAAAGAATCGAATAACCGCGGGTAACACCGCGGGGTTCAGCTAGTTAAAAAATAAAATATATACGAAGTCGTCTTAAAACTGAAACCCAACCTTGGTCATGGCATCACGCGTGAGTTGCTGGTAGAGATGGGTAATGGGTAAAAACCCATTCTTCCCAATTGGGTTTAAACTGGGTGATTTGGGTTTTAACCCGGTTTTAACCCATTACCACCCATTTTGCTGGGTGAAAATAAAAATTATAAACATGCTACTCAAATCAAAATTCTGAACCTAAAATCCGACGAACCAAAACACAACGCAAAATATTATGATAAGTTAGATTAATTGGAATCTCTAGTTGAATCAGAAATATTGTCACAATTTGAAAGATTTAAATTGTTAATGCCAGACGTAGATGGTTCAGGGCTGGTAGTTACTTTTTTTGTTTTTTTATGGATTGGCAGGTAAACGAGCAGACTTATCACCTGATGGTAAGCGATTACCACCGCCCATAGACACCCGTAACACTAACGGCGTCACAAGTGCGTTTCTGACATTTTGGGGACGGAGGGGGAGTTTCGGGTAGCTTTAGGGTTGAGTAATGGGGATACTCTAAATGGTGGAAAGCATGAGTAGAATTTAATGGAGGTGGTGGTGACGATCAGTGCATCATCATTACCCACACTATGGCGGCCTAGTGAGATAAGTTATAACGCCCCGTTTAAAAGGATCATAATGGGAGGAAAACACGTGCGCTGGTAATGAGTTCCAGGTTTTGACCGCTCGGAACAGGAAGGAAGAACCGCACATAATAACATGAACAGTAGCGTACATCTACCACTACAAAAGGGTGACTTCGAAGTAGAGATGGGTAACGGGTAAAAACGCATTCTTCCCAATTGGGTTATAGCTGGGCGATTTGGGTTTTGAACCGATTTTAACCCATAAGCATGCTAATAAAAAATAAAAGTCTGAACTTAAAATCAGATATATTTAGGTATTATTAATTTAAAATATGTTAACAATTATGATAAGTTAAGTTTTATTCAATCAGAATCTTCAGTCGAGTCGGAAATATTGTCACAATCTAAAAATTCTAAATTGTTTATGCCAGATGTAGATGGTTCAGGACTAGTAGGTCGTTGTGATATGTTTTCTATATCTGTTCGGAAAACAGGTGGTGAATCAGGCATGCAGTCGTTAATGCTATCACTTACATCGTCTTTCTGTTTGTACAATCAATTCCAGTTGTATGCTAAATATGTAAGTTTTACTGCCCTTTCCGTAGTAAGTCTATTTCTTTTTATATTATGTATGTTATTATGGGCACTAAAACATCTTTCTACAACAGCAGATGTGCAAGGTGCAGTAAGAATTCGGATAGCGACTTTGCTTAATGGAGTAGAACTACATATTCCTTTCCACCATGTAATCGGGGCCATTTCATTGACGCTTGCCCATAAAAATCGTCGACTCAAAAAACCATCTCTCACGCAAAGTATTCCGTAGGACCAAATAATGTAAAAATATTAACGTTCAACAATTTAACGCACACACCCTCACATTCAACCGCAAAACTAAATTGTTTTTAATAGTATTTTAATGAAAAAAAAAAAGTAAAAACTAAAACACAACTACGACAGAAAACGACGCTGTAAAAGTATGAAACAAGTTAGCATATTTAAAATGTTTTGGTGCCTTTATAATATTAATTTCTTTGCAAAGTATATTTTAAATACCATGGAAATATCACAATTATCGAATAAATACGGACAAAGTCACGAGAAAATGCTAATAATATAATATATGTATTTTTGAAATATACAAGCAACGCCCTTTCCAATGATATCAAACACGACATATTTATCTCATTTTTTTAATACAGTACTTTATGTCGGCTAGAGGGCGCCACATTAGATTCAGTGACATGTCATATTGCCTATAACCAGCAGACGATCAAGACGCTTCTAACGATACCTCATTTGTCCAGTTCTAATAAATAGTTAAGGAGCTATGAGGGAACAGATTAACATGCCTATATACATACTTACATACATACATAGCCTGTTAATGTCATAACCCTCCTTTGGCTTTGCCATAGTCGGGTAAAAACAATAAATATACATATTTAGTTTTCACCCAGCCAAAATACCCACTGGGTGGAATGTAATGAGTAATAACTGGGTTTTTACCGACTTATGGGTATTAACCATATATACATACTTACATACATACATAGCCTGTCAATATCATAACCCTCCTTTGGCTTTGCCATAGTCGGGTAAAAACAATAAAAATATACATATTTAGTTTTCACCCAGCCAAAATACCCGCTGGGTGGAATGTAATGAGTAATAACTGGGTTTTTACCCACTTATGGGTATTAACCATATATGTATACATACTTACATACATACATAGCCTGTCAATATCATAACCCTCCTTTGGCTTTGCCATAGTCGGGTAAAAACAATAAAAATATACATATTTAGTTTTCACCCAGCCAAAATACCCACTGGGTGGAATGTAATGAGTAATAACTGGATTTTTACCCACTTATGGGTATTAACCTGGGTGCTTATGCATCTCTAGTTTTAGGTCTGTCTGATTTTAGGTTCAGAATTTTGTTTTTAGTAGCATGATTATAATTTTTATTTTCACCCAGCAAAATGGGTTTTAAATGGGTGAAAATTGGGTAGAAACTGGGTTTTTACCCACCTTTGGGTTTTAACCCGGGTGTTTACCCATCTCTAGTTGCTGGACCAATTTCGTTTATTCTTTTAGTATTGGACAGCCATCAAAGAAGGATTTAGAACTGATAACACAATGAAAAATGTTATAAAACTGGCAAGTTTTTTTTGGCAATAACACTCCATACTCCTAATAAGTGACTACATGGATGGACTAATTATTACGAGAAATCTATGTTCTTTAATAACTTATTTCATTTGGTGTTCCAGGTGTACACAGTGGTCGACGAAATGTTCCTCGCTGGTGAGATCCGAGAGACTTCACAAACTAAAGTATTGAAGCAACTGCTTATGCTCAACTCCTTAGAATAAGTTATTTATTTATTGCGTGGGTATGGCTATAGTATGTGTATCGAAATGTTATTGCAATGTGTAGATGACTTTCTTCTTAATTGTACCACTTATGGTCAGCTGACGGACGGTTGGTTTCATTTCGTTGCAGAAAATACAGTCATATGAAGGACTTTAGGTTTAATTTCAATTGTTACTGTATTAATCTCTTGGCCACCACCCGTCCGTCAGCTCTGACCTCTAAGTTGGTATTATTTCAACATAACCTTGGAGTAAATAAAGGCCAATGGCATATATTCGCCGGCTATAAGGTTATGGATATTTTGATGCTGTAGTGTTTATATTTAAAGCTAAGACTTGTAACTGGTGACTGGAATGACAATTGGTACAAAATAATTTAGTAAAAATATTGTGAAAAATGTGATTTTTACAATTTACTTATGATTTTTGTTTACCTTCATTAAACAAGGTGAAATCGAAAAATCTTCTACATTACAGTTATTATTTTGTGTTTCTATGAAAGTGAAAGATAATTTTAGAGAAAATTTAATTTGAGTGTTGCTACAACAGAAATAGCACCAATGCCTCACATTAAAAAAGTTTTAGTTACGTCTAATTGAAGTGTATTATTTTTACTGACAGTAGCGTAATTGATACTTAAATATAATTACTGCAGCATCTATAACATAACTCTTAAAATATACTGTTACATTTTTATCACTGTTATCGTGTAAGCTTGTATAATGAATACTCAACCATTCCACCTGGGGAATCTAGCTAATTATTTTATACTTAAAACGTATATATATATATATATATTTTTTTTAATATTCTCATTTGTTTCTGTTTGTATTGGTATAATACGATCAATAATAAGCATCTTAGTAGGCAGCCATAGAGTGGGTCACTATGCTTCATTATTGCATTCGCCATGAGTATGATGACCACTATTCTTAAATTTTGCTAATACCTTCCATAATGCAGAATAGAGTCAATTTGGCAGGCTCATAAAAAAATAAGAACGGCTACTCAAGCCTGAGCTTCTAAGTAACTAAAATCTTAAATACATTTCTTTGCAAAAAGTAGCTGATCTCGACCGGGGCGGTACTACCCTCGCACAAAAGATCAACGTAAAAAGACAGCGTTCGTGCTATCGTGTTTCGTTGGTGATTGTGAGACCGGAGGTCCAATGATGCACAAATCACTATGCCGCCATGATGTGAGTCACCATGCACATTCACAATGAATATGGTGACCACCACTTTTGGATTCTACTTATGCTTTCCGTCAGGCAGAGTAGACTCACTTTAGCAGGCCCATACATAAAAAACAAAGTAGACACTCAGACTCAACCCCTACTCTTAAAATGTGGGATGCAGGATGAAAATCAATGGTTGATAACGCTCTTGTGACTTGGACTGTGGTAGTTACCTGTTTACTGATGACTCGTTAACCTACTCGTACCATGAATACCAGCGATTTAAAGAACCATACTTTAAAGAAAGTATTATTAACGTACTTCGGTGTTTATCAGTATTGCCAACAATTAAAAGTTTTGCAAGGAAGTTTTGCAACACTGGTTGTGTTGCGGCAATAAAAAAAATCTCAATTCTCAATAAAAAAAAAAATTTAAAGTAATTGTATATGTTTTCTGTATATTATTTAAATACTTGCATACTTTGTGGGAGACATGCAGTTATTATAACATACTCGTTTACTATTTTTTATTTAGATAAAGGATGGATTTTGAATCTACTATATTATTTAGTAAGGAAGCATACTGTATATAAGAGTGTAAATTAGCCTTGTTTATTGGTGAATATTAGAGTAATTAAAGTATTGCATATTTAAAATTTGTTTTTTTTAAATATTTAATTTTTTGGTGTGGAAATAGAAAAGTAGTACCTAATTTGTACAGCCTTGTTAACTGCCTACATTGCCTCGTTAGCGCAATGGTAGCGTATGCGACTGCTTATTTTGAGGTCTTAGTTTCTATTCCCGAGTAAGGGCTCCCACACATAACTACGATGCGATGCGACGCCGCATCGTTGGAACCTGCGATGCGAATTCGTGCGGCAAAGCGTTGGTTCATGTGACCATACTTTCGACCACAAAGAGATATAATAAGATTTGAGTCTGAACCAAAATTAAATAACATCAGATCAGATCCGGGAAATTATGCGTAGCGTATAGTTACCTAGTTGGGTAACTTTACACTACATATGTATGAAATATTAATACATATTTAGGACATTAACACACGACGCTATCTTCTAGATAGCGTTGTGTGTTATAGTCTATTCAACTTCCTCTGAGACAAAAAGTAAACAAACCAGAAAAAGGTTTTTTCAAAAGTCAAATTTCAAATTTAATATGCATCTAGAATCAATAAAAAAAGTTAAATTTTCCTTTCCTTTTTTTGGAAAATGGCAAACTGTGCCGATGTCGACAATTCTGCCGGTGTCAAGTACAACGGAAATACGGGTGTTAAATAATAAAATAATTGCTACTGTTCAAATTTTCATAGTTCACAGTGGACTGACTAAAAAGTGACATTAAAAAAACCTAAAACTGTAGCTGTTCCCAAACTTTGAACATATTATAACATTAATAAATTGAAAAGTAGTGATAAGGCAAATAATATACGTAGAAATATGAAATTTTGTAATTAGTTTGGTTACACCGGCCATCTTTACTCTCGATCAACTCGTTGACTGTGTGTGTACAGTGTTTTCAGATAGTTTTGTTAAATTCTTGTTATTTGTTTATTCCATTTGTTAAATTTGTTGTTTTCTATTACTGTTAAGTTTTTTGTTGTTTTGTTAATTTATTGACGTTTTCGTGCCTATAAGTGCTACAATTATAAAAAATGCTAGTTTTATTTTTCAAATATTTGAAAAATAAATAGACATTGAATTACATGCCTATCTTGCAACAATAATTTGTCTCATTCATAGGTGACTATTAGACAATTTTATTTACATACAATAAAAAAGTTTGAGAAACGTTGGTTCCTTTGTTTACCTTTTGTCTCAGAGGAAGTTGAATAGGGTATAGAAAGAAAAAAAGAAAGAAAGAAGTGCCGTTTAGTAAAGTCTCAGAGTGGACCAAAAATATTGTCAATAACTGTGACGTAACATCGCACGAATGCACGATGTGAATTACATCGGACGTTCTTGCGGTGCGAGCTCGCAGATATTTACGATGCGTTGCGAATTTGCAGTTTTGTGTGGGCGCCCTTAGACCAAATGTTTGTATGTTCAGCAAATATTTCTTTCAGAGTTTGAGCATTTTCCATTTTTTTATTTTTTGGGGATCCTTATGGATGGAACTACAAAAAAACCAAAGATATATGATAAAAAATAGAATAAATGCATTAAAACTGATTTATTTACAAAATACATATTTTATACAAAAATTAGAACTAGCATATACTTTACACATGATTGTTTAGTTGATGCCTGTTGATATAATCAATAACTTTTATACCACTGCAGTATGAAACAAGCACACAACTTGCAATGCTTTCAAACGATCGCCTTCCCATAGGCCCCCTATAGTTTTCTGGTAATCCTATACACCGCAAAATGATGCTAAAAGTTGTGATAGGTCAAGAATTCTAATTCCACAGCTGGAGAAAATCCTTTGGACATAAGCGCATATTGAATTATTCCCTTAATCAAATCACTTACGACCTCACATAAAGCCGTATGATCCTTATAATACATAGCGAAATAGATCCTTATTACAAGGTAGTAGCGATGAATTTACTCCCATTCCCAATCGTGGAGAAGCGGTTGAAATAGCCATTCGTCAGGGTGACCAACGTGAGATAACTTCCTTCCCAAGTCAAATTTACTCCACCTAGATAGACAAAGTAAGGTTTTACACTTGCTTTAAAAATTAATAGACAAGTTTGAACTTTTCTGCCAGATATTCTACAGATTTAGGTAGGATTTAGACGTCTCGGAACGGTCAGTGGTCATGACTAAGGCTGGATTGGCACGTTCGAATCAGGATATATTCTATCTACTATCTTCAATCGAAATCTTTGATCGATGATCGAAAAAAATCGATTTAAACGAGCAATTCTAGTAGAATTAGAAGTTTAAAGGTTAATATATAATTTGAATCTCGAAACTATCGTTTCAAGAAAAATGCGTACGTCCTTATTGAAAGGTCGGCAACGCACTTGTGACGCCTCTAGTGTTGTGGGTGGGCGGTGATAATCGCTTACCATCGGGCGATACGTCTGCTCGTTTGCCCCCTATTCCATAAAAAAATAACTCGTCGGAAATTGACAAGATCAAGTATTTTGCTAAACAATTATAATCATTGTTAAAAATAGCATATTGATCTAACAAAATTAGGTTATAAAACTCCCAATGGATAGTAACGTGACACATGGAAATAATTTTTTTTTTTTTTTTATTTATTGCTTATGTTTGCATTATACATGTCATATTATGTAGAAATTAGTTGGTAGAAACACATTCATTATAATACTTAGGTTGAGAATCTTAGGTTGAGAACTGCACTCCTAGATAGGCTACTAAGCAACCTGTGATAAGGAGTTACAGTGCCGACCCCCTGTTGGTATGTCGGTGGTTGTTATTAGATAAGATACATGTATGTGTGTACTATGTATATGTGTGTGTGTGCCCGCGTGCGTGTGTGTGTGTGTGTGTGTGTGTGTGTGTGTGTGTGTGTGTGTGTGTGTGTGCGTGCTTGCTTTTATTTAATTAAAAGGAATTCAGTTTCTTCATAACTTAACGTTGACAAGTATTTCACCACAGTCTTTTTACAAGCAAAGCAAGCAATAAAACATGGTCTCGACATATCGGTCAAGGCCTATTATTTAACTTAAATGATATTAGCTTTTGCCTGAGGGTAAAGATTTGCATATGTCCTTCCTCAAGAGTCAAATTATCTTAATGCTAATTTTCATTGAAATCGGTGCAGCAGTTCAGCCGTGACGGTCAGACAAACAAAGTTACTTTCGAATTTATGACATTAGAATGGATTACTAAGCACGACAGTGCAAAAAATGGTTACTAGATTAATCTTAATCTTTAATTTTTGACTTCCTTTTTTTTTTAAACTAAGCCTGACGGAAAGTTTCCTGTTAGATTCTCTATCAAAATCCCTTGTTAAAATTTATTGTCCGTCTCTATGAAGTCTCTATGCTAGATACTCACTGGAAAGGAGGTATTCCTCTAGAGATGTTGTGAGGAGGACTGGCGACTGCTACGAATCTATAGCTCGTCCTAAGATATGCACTCGTTATCTTGGCATCCGTAGCGCCATGGCTACGGTGACCAAGAGCACGAAATGGAAACGTTCCTGGAAATGTTAAAGAAATATACTGTCGCCATCTAGCGAAAAAGATTAGAACTACATCATAATTGCTGATGCTGAATCATTGTTGCTAATTTAATCTGGATTAGCAAGCGTGGGTAAGAAATGTATATTTAATATTATGAATAAAAAGTAAGTATGTATTTAGGTATATCAGCTGTATAGTACCCATAACACAAGCTCAGCTTAGCTTGGGACTAGATGGCATTGTGTGTTAGATGTTCGAAATATATATTTATTTATTAGTATTCTTTCTTTCAAATGACCTTTTATACTTTCGGAAAATAACGTTATCACATAGATATCTATCTAATAATGAGTACTGATATGATAGATGCAGGATACAGTATTTATTCCTAATGCGCGAGTAATGTTTAAACTTTAAAGAAAAGAATATTATAATCGAAGTGCAATTATGACATACGTAATAACTATACGAGTAATTCATGTTTAAGACGATTTTATTTTTTTCTTGATAAATACTGCTTACCGTTTGCCGGGTTTAGATCATTCCTGGCTGCAATAGCGTTGCAGGCGGAGTATGGTGGGTTACAGTTCTCACAGCGAGATAACGGGTCATGCATATAATCATTGTATCGCATCGTGAAATACATATCTCGTAAATTATGTATATTGGCCTGGGAAGAAAATTGAGAAAAATGAAATGTAAGACTTAAGTTTATGGTATACTAGCTGAACTCCGCGGTTATAGTCGCACCGCGTGTAACGCCGCGGGACAGAGCTAGTCTAGAAAAAAGTAGCCTAAGTTACTCCTAGATCATCAGCTATCTGCCAGTGAAAGTCCCGTCAAAATCGGTCCAGCCGTTCCAAAGATTACTCGGAACAAACAGACAGACAAACAAAAATTTAAAAATGTTATTTTGATACATGTATCGTGTACACATACATATGCATTTATTAAATTGCGGTTATTTTAACATTACAAACAGACACTACAATTTTATTTATTTGTAAAGATTTTGAAGAAGTCGGGGAATAAAACTGCACGTAGGCCTAGTGGTTTAAGAGGTCGCTATGCCGCTTCTCTAAGTGTTGTGGGTTCAAATCCATACGGGACAATACCTTGTGTGACCGTTTCATGTATGTTTGTAAAGAAAACCGGCCAAGTGCGTGTTGAGCAGCCAAGTTCAACTGTTTGACACCTTTGTTCCTCTTTCATAGTTCACTGCTAGACCTCAGATCAAATAAAAAAAGATAGGTAACGCACCGCCTTGTTCTTGTTGAAGCAGAAAAGTAGCGTATTTTCAAGTAAACACACGCGTTACGCACTAACTATGCTATAACCATGCTACTTTTAGTCAGCATTTTACATCGTACAAGTATCGACAACTTATCCTACTATCCTACTTATCACACTAATATATAAAGGCGAAAGTTTGTGAGTGTGTATGTTTGTTATTCTTCAAGCAAAAACTACTGAACGGATTTGGATGAAACTTAACAGTAATATAGCTTATAAATCAGAATAACATCTAGGTTACTATTTGTCTCGATAACCGACTTACACGCGGGCCCAACCGCAGGCAACAACTAGTACAATGAATAATGGTGGTGATACTCCGTACCTATTCTTAATTTATTACCACACGGATTATATATATGACAAGCTGAACCCCGCGGTGTTACCCGCGGTTATTGTTGTACCGCGAGTAACGCCGCGGGACAAAGTTAGTCTAAAAAAAGTAGCCTAGTTACTCCCTGGATCATCAGCTACCTGCAAGTGAAAGTCCCGTCAAAATCCATCCAGCCGTTCCAGAGATTACCCGGAACAAACAAACAGACAGACAGACAAAAAATTTTTAAACTACAGTTTTGGTATATGTACCGTGTATACATACACTAGCCGACCCACGCAACCTCGTTTGCGCCTTATATTGCCCGTAGCGTGAAAATTTCCCCCGTTTTTGAAACATTCTTCTTTGTTGCTCCGCTCCTATTAGTAGTAGCGTGATGATATACCCTATAGCCTTCCTCGATAAATGGACTATCTAACACCGAAAGAATTTTTCAAATCGGACCAGCGGTTCCTGAGATTAGCGTGTTCAAACAAACAATCAAACAAACAAACAAACAAACAAACTCTTCAGCTTTATATATTAGTATAGATATGCATTTAGTAAGTTTAATATTACAAACAGGCACTCCAATTTTATTTACATATTTATATAGATGATGATGGGTAATTATTAAATTGATATTGATTTATGTGTTAATACCTGTTTCTCACTTAGAATCTTAGCCCTCGGGTTGGTTCTGTAGCCGAACCAATCTCCAAAAGTGGCTACTCTGACGTGGCCGCCGCTCAAGCTGAAGACTCGACGAAATAAAGGGATATTGTATGATGGAAAGTAGCCTAGCTCTTTAAACTTTTTAGTCCTGAGAAAGAAATGTATTGTGTTTACAATTAGCTACAAAAACAGTACTTAGATGTAACTGTTTGACGAGCGTAGCAACTAGCAAGAAAACCAAGTAGAACGATAGAAAATGGATTTGTCTGTTCCACTCTTTGGCAAACGCTATCACCAGTAGTTACTCCTTTGACTGCACGGATATTTCACACTTTGTGTGATTTTAAAATATTGTTGTTCCTATGAGTTTGGGTATGCTTTGTGTCCGTTTCACGTATTTTTGTAAATTCCCTCGCAACACAAGAATAGGTACTTAAATGCGACAGTTGTCTTTAAAAAAATATAGTTTTAACAAGTACAATTTTAACAAAAATAAAACTGACTTCAAGGTTCGACTCGAGTTCTCTTGGATGCCATCATCAGATATTAATGTCCCTATCATGGTACCACCGTTAGGACATCTCCTTTCCATTAAAAAAAGAATCATCAAAATCGGTTCATAAACGACGAAGTTAAACGCAAACGCACATTAAACAAAAAAAGATAATATATACGGTCGAATTGAGAAACCTCCTCCTTTTTTTGAAGTAGGTTAAAAAACTAAAAAACCCGCTAGCAATCGAACTAAAACGTAGAAAATAATTTTAATGTAAAAAGCGTGGGGCGACATTATTGAAATATTTTCTTTCAGAAAGCAGTGGGGTGCTTTACATTAAAATTAGTTTCTACTTATTAGTTAGAATTCTATTAAAGCGTGTTTGTTTAGTTTTTGAAAACTTTTTTTTTAATTATTGTTTTGTCATCGGCCCTTGACCCCTGTGCAAATTTTGAAGTTAATCAGACTCCTAGAAGTACTTAGGTAAAAATGAAGTCAAAAGATTTCGTTACATACATTCATACAGGTAATACAGGTAATACGTATTAAGCTAATAAAAACGTTAAAAAGTTACTCAGTATTTGTGATCATGTCGTTGAAATATGTATGTGATTACAAATATGAACACAGTAAATATCCCATTTACAAAAACGAATAATTAGAACAAGCATAAAAATCAGAAAGGTATATTAATATAGTAGGTACATCTATAATTATTAACTAAAGTTAAGCTAGGCGACCTATCCTGCTGGCGCCGGGAGGGGTCCGGAGGTCGTAACACAGCAGTTCCCGGATCTCTCCCTCTCTCAGGCGCAGAGTTGGCACACCGAGTGGTTTTAGTCGGTTCGATTCCGACACACCGCCCCGCCGCCGCAAACCCCGGCGGGGTGACGGCCCGAGGGGGTTTCCACACGTTAAAAAAAAAAAAAAAAAAAGGCGACCTATCCTGGTATTAGAAGTTATTGTTCTAAAGTTACTAGAAACAAAGTATTTGTTAGAGGTACTTACAAATCAGCTGCTTCCATATATCCAGGCAGCTGCTCTACGACCCACAGCAGACCAGGTTTGATGACACCTTTCTGACGTGAAGTCTTTGGTCTAAACTTCTTGTAGTCTACTATGTACCTAGGAATACGTTATAGAAAATGTTGTTTCTTCCAAAAGCTAATGTTTAAAAGTGACAAATTGTTACCTAGTTTCCATTTGCTATTTTTAAAAAGTCTAATGGGACAATCATCAATTGTATTTACATTATTTACGTCTTTTGTGCATCAGAAGCAGAAGTGAGACAATGATGTAATGAGTTTGAACTTAAGTTGAAGGGTCCTTAGGCGGTGGAAGTTACTTCATCAACAGCCTTTCACAGTCCACTGCTGGACATTGGCCTCTCCTTGGAAAGGAGGTTTCGGCCACACTGGCCAGATAGCTAGAGTAACTTTATTTATTTTGTACCTGTACATATTTATTTTTCCACATAAAATTTTACATTCAGAGCATTATTCTGCTCATTTAACGTCATTCCTTAGTGGTAAATTCAGATAATACTTGTGACAATTCCAATACCTTTCACAATCACTAGTTAAATCTAAAATGAACATAGTATTAGGTCTTACCACTGATTGTTGTAGGTACCGCTATTATGTTTCTTGAATATGTCCACCCACTCTTTACCGTTGCGAGCCAAACGGTTGGCTACCATTGCTCGAGCATACTCCAATACCTAACAATACAACAATTTTAATATATCTTTATATGAATACCAGTAGACCAGGTCGCACGCTGTGTGATAAAAACTATACCACTTAGTACGCCAGTAAAAATACGTTTAAAAACGTGAAAATCGGCTAGATAGTGTCAGAGATCAGCTGAACAACAACGCTGAAAATTCTTTGATAATTACCTTTTTTAATAAATAAATATGACAAACGGTAGCATAAGATATACGGAATAGTTTAATTGTAGATGTAGATATATATAGTGAACAAAAGTAAATTATTACAATATATATGTGCTCTAAGTAAAAAAAAGTGTCGTTTTCATTTTATGTTTGGCCCTACCATAATGACTCTACCTGATGGAAAGCATAAGCAGAATCCAAGAGTGGTGGTCACCATTCTGCAAATGCGGACAATGCAACAATGAAGCATGGTGACCCACACCATGGCGGCCTAGTGATGCTTTCACATCATTGGGCCCCCGGTCTCGTGCTCACCAACGAAACATGACAGTACGATCGCTGTCATTTTACGTTGATTTTCTGTGCTTAGGTAGTACCGCCCCGGACGAGCCGGCCCAACAGTGCTGAAATCAGCGTGGCTCTGCTACCTACAAAGATTGCGTTGCGTTGTGCGTGACACATAAACACACGTAATGGCGATCGTCACTCCAACAGCCGTTCTCAGCATTAAGTGTTTCACATCAAAAATATAAAAAAATGGCTCTAGTCAAGTAGGTAACATAAAAATGCGATATTATAGGCGTTGAAATGATGGAGAATATTAAAAGATGAGATGATACCTGTCCGTGAGGGCTGACGTACTGAAAGAGCGTTCTGTTGCTGTTGCCAATGGTCGTTTCTCCAGCGACCAGCCCCGACGATATTATGTAGAAGTCGTCTGTGGACTGACCATATATTGTTTACAAAACATCCAACTGAAGTATATGATGGAACCGTGTGGTAGGGGATCAAGAAACGGAGTAAAGTTGAATAAGGGCAGGTGCAGGACACATCACTGCAAAGAGACGAACCAATCGTATACCAAAATATACTTTTATACTCCAGAGGTCCGTAAATTTTAAGCTGGAATTTTAGTTTTAATAATAACAAATTTTAACAAAAAAAAAACAACTACAAGAATTGGACCAAATTAAAATGGGACCAAAATTGGTTCACCCAGTCAAAAGTTATGAGGTAATAAAACATAAAAAAAATACAGTTGAATTGATAACCTCCTCCTTTTTTGAAGTCTAAATTACTTCAAAAAAGTGGCGAAAATAATTGGCTACATCTCACTTAAAAAACTTTCCTTGTGAAATGAATAAAAGAGATATTTATTTATTATTCTTGTACCTGGACAAAGGCCGGATATGACGACATCGACATTTTAAAACCGGGTATAATTTGAGCATTCCCTGGCGCGAGATGTAGATTCAATACATACATTTTTTGTATCCGGAGCATTGACTGGTAACTGAAAGATTTTTTTACACTTTAATAATCTATTATCTATTACTAATATATAAAGCTGAAGAGTTTGTGTGTTTGAACGCGCTAATCTCAGGAACCGCTGGTCTGATTTGAAAAATTATCTCAGTCTTGGATAGTACATTTATCGAGGAAGGCTATAGGCTATATATCATCACGCTATGACCAATAGGAGCGGAGCACCAATGGAGAATGTTTCAAAAACGGGGTAAAATTATCACGCTACGGGCAATAGGAGACGCAAACGAGGTTGCGTGGGTCAGCTAGTATTAGGAAAAATTTATTGGAGATGATGCTGATCATGTTAGCTCCTCTGCTAATATATTCAATCACCAGGGCTGAAATCGGCTGGAAAAATATGGATCACTGAAACTTCTTTTCTACAGAGATGCCCATGTCCAGTAGTGGACTGTTTATAAATGACTAGCCGACCCACGCAACCTCGTTTGCGTCTCCTATTGCCGGTAGCGTGATAATTTTCCCCCGTTTTTGTAACATTCTTCATTGTTGCCCCGCTCCTGTAGGTCTTAGCGTGATGATATATAGCCTATAGCCTTCCTCGATAAATGGGCTATCTAACACAGAAAGAATTTTTCAAATCGGACCAGCGGTTCCTGAGATTAGCTTGTTCAAACAAACAAACAAACTCTTCAGCTTTATCTATACATCTATACATACAAATAAATAAAATTGGAGTGTCTGTTTGTAATATTAAAATAACAGCTTTTTACTTAATGCATATGTATGTATACACGATACATATACCAAAAATGTAGTTAAAAAATTTTTTGTCTGTCTGTCTGTCTGTCTGTCTGTCTGTCTGTCTGTCTGTCTGTCTGTCTGTTTGTTCCGGGTAATCTCTGGAACGGCTGGACGGATTTTGACGGGACTTTCACTGGCAGGTAGCTGATGATCCGGGGAGTAACTTAGGCTACTTTTTTTAGACTAACTTTGTCCCGCGGCGTTACTCGCGGTACAACAATAACCGCAGGTAACACTGCGGGGTTCAGCTAGTATTCAATAAAACCGGTTAAATAATTTTTTTGTTTACATATTTTTTAGTTTCAAGTTTTTAGTTTTTAATTTCAATACATAGTACTTCTCACCTGTATTCTACTATTCAAGCCCTTTTGATTTGATACCCATCCAGCCATCTTGGATTTTAATTTCTCATAGTGAACTGTGTTTTACTAGTCATTTGATAGCCATATTGAGGTAGACCTAACAAGATTTGTAAACCGCCATTTTGTAGCGGTGGCTATCTTGAATTTACAATGAAACAGAATTCATTTAATTGTATTGTCACCAAAACTGAGGGTATGTACCACATTTCAGATCAAACTGTCAACAGGAAGGGGGTCAAATTTAAATTACAAACAACACTTAGATCAAGCTAAATAAAACCGTTTAAAAACAGAGCAGTAGTTGGCATATTTTAGTGACCTCTTTATAAGATACTAGCTTACGCCTGCAGCCTCGCTTGAATTTAATAAAAACTATCCTACGTTACTTCTAATACCTCCAAGAATATGTGTACTTGCGCGTGTAGTTTTATGATGATTGGTTAAGTAGTTTTAACGCACATTTATAATATTACTAGCTGAACCCCGCTGTGTTTCCCACGGTTATCGTCATACCGCGAGTTACTCCCTGGATCATTCGCCACCTACCTGTGAAAGTCTCGTCAAAATCGGTCCAGCCGTTCCAGAGATTACCCGGAACAAACAAACAGACAGACAGACAAACAAACATTTTTTAACTTCATTTTTGGTATATGTAGCGTGTATACATGCATTTGCATTATATAAAAAGCAGTTATTTTTATATTAAAAACAGACACTCCAATTTTATTTATTTGTATAGATAAGATGCGATGGTACCTGAATAATGTTTTTTTTTGTGAAATTATCAACAAATAAATGCTAGCTAGATCGATTTTTCGCCTCCAAAACTCCCTACATACTAAGTTTCATAAAAACCATTAAAGCTATATGTATATATAGATACAAGAATTAATCGTTTAAAGGTACATATTAGATAGATCCCAGTATGTTCTGTCTAATAATCCAACGATTATATGATCGATCTCGATTATCACGATAATGTCGGAACTAGGTATAATTCATTTGATAACCTTCCTAATTCCCCCATTTCTAGGATGTCCATTAGTCGAGCCATTTAGCACATAATGTTCCAATCATAATAGTCGCCTATTTATCATAGGAACTAATAAATAATAATAATACAATAGAAGTAATACCTCACTGACAGTTTCTTTGTGTTTCTAAACGTTTTAGCTCAAACTCAGTAAATTTACTTATGTCAGATCTAACAGAGTACCTATTTAAATACTTATAGATTATAATTTTTGATTAAAAATAAAGATTTCCTTTAATTGTTGTTAAAATATTTTTTGTAAAAAATTGTTTGTTGTACTTCACAAAACTTGCACTTATCTATATCTATACAATATAAATAAAATTTGAATGTCTGTTTGTAATATTAAAATAACCGCTTTTTACTAAATGCATATGTACATATAGCAGAAATGTATTTTAAAAATGTTTTGTCTGTCTGTTTGTTCCGGGTAATATCTGGAACGGCTGGACGGATTTTGACGGGACTTTCATTGGCAGGTAGCTGATGATCCAGGGAGTAACTAAGGCTACTTTATTTAGACTAACTTTGTCCCGCGGCGCTACTCGCGCTTCGACGATAACCGCGGGTAACACCGCGGGGTTCAGCTAGTATATTAGTATAGATGATGATGATGATATTTATACAGAATCTGCAATTACCTGTTCCAGGTAACATGTGATGTGTACAAATTAGACCAGTCAGGCAGCAGTTTCACCAGACCCGTGCAATGTTCATCGAAGAGTTGATCGTCGCTGTAATTAGCAGAGGATAGGGAAAGAGCGAGCTCGTCCAGGTCTCCCAACATGTTGATCCAGCTGAGAAAAGGAGACTTTATATATTAATGAGCTCCGACACATACGGGCTAGACTTGAATGGAGATTGACGGGCTCAATCAAGTTCAGTGTTTTGCATAACACTTCCTTTCGTATCAATCGGGTAGGGACTGTAAGGTTGGCAACCCTGGAGTTGCAAAGTGGCGGTAGTCGCTTAACTTTAGGTGACCGATCTACTCGTCTGTCCTCGTATAAAAAGGATAGTAATGAATAAATAGTCGTCAAACTGAATATGAGTGAGACAGCAAGATTAAAAGAATGAAACAAGTAAAATTTTAACAAAATAAAAAACCGAGTTCAAAAACGACCAAATCGATCGATTTCTCTTGGATGCCATCATCAGATCGTAAGTGTCCTTTTCATGGTACCACCTTTGGGATATATCTCCTTTTCCATTAAACATAATCATCATAATTGGTTCATAAACGACGAAGTTATCCGCGAACATACATGTAAATGTGTATATATATACGGTCGAATTGAGATCCTCCTCCTTTTTTGAAGTCGGTTAACAAGATGATAGAAGAATGAGATCTTCAAACCAAAAACTATCACTAAATTGGAAATGGACTGATATAATTTTATACTAACACAATATCTCTACTGGTAAGGAACTCGTATGGATCGTGAGTAGCAGCGTTGTACCCATCCGCCAAACCTTGGATTTGAATGTAAAAAAGTTTCACCTGCAATGGAAGAATTAAAAAATCAAAAATTTCTCAATTAGGTTGTATTATTTTCTATAAAAAAATACAACTACTGTTACTAGGAAGTCCTGTGTGTGTGTGTGTGTGGAACTTAAATGTCTCCGTAAGATTGTAAACTATCTACCAATCTAATAAGTAAGATTGTAAACTGCCGATAGATTGTAAACTGTGACATATCTACTGCTTACAATTTAACGTACTATTTTTCGTTAGATTATAATGTACCGAAGAAGAACCGTTAAATCACAATCTTTCGCACGTCAAATTATAATCTGTCCCTGATTGGTCGGTCGTACAGAAGGCCGTTCTATGGCCACAAAGTCAGGTTAAGCTAAAACTTCTGTGATTAATCACAAATTAATTTTACTGCCACAACAATTTTACGTAACTACCTAATTCTAAAACTGTGACGTGTAATAGAGATTCGATTTGTCGCATACTATTTAACAATTTGACGGTTTCACTTCGATATATTGTACTTATAACCTAACTAAAAATAAAACGATAAATTGTAAGCAGTATGTTACAGTTCACGATCTTTCGACAGTTTACAATCTTGCGCGATAGATTACAATCTAACGGTTTTGACAATCTGACGGCAACATATATATATAAAACGAGCATTTTTTGTTTAGGAATATACCTACTTCGCATTGGTCCGTTAAAGCAAAAATATACATGGATGGTGTAAAAGTTTTCGACTTGACGATAAAAAATGTTTTTGTTATTTTCTCCATGAACTCTACATACTTCTCCCACCGCTATACAATACAAATGTAAAGATGCACAACTACATTAAATACTTTTTTCATTATCGAGCACTACTGTATTACTGTACCTACTATCTTCATAGAGAAGACGTAAAAAAAGTAATAACTAAAACCAGTTACTAGTCACATGTTACATAGAAACGTACTATAATACTTAACGCGTGATTACGGCTTTTCACATTTGTTTCATACTTTTTCAGCGTCGTTTTTTGTCGTAGTTAGGTTTTAGTTTTACTTTTTTTTAATCATAATACAAGAGAAATATTTGGTACTGTCGTTCTTTTTGGTTTTTTAGAAATTTCCTTAACAAGATTCCAAAACAGTTTCTCAAAGTTGACTGGCACTTATTGTTTTGGCAAACCGCCTGTGCAAAGTAAGTTTCAAAATATATAAATACCTGATACCAGTAAGGATTTACAGGATCAGCTTCTAGCATCTTATTCATGTAAATTTCATTATTAGTGACGAAATCTTCTATCATACCGCAAATGTCCGTTTTGTTGTAACAATAACTAAAACGAGAATTAAATGTTTCATGAATCTTTCAAACTACTTTCTACCGAATTAGTCTTCTTGATGTGATCTCTTCTATGAAAGATAGGTACACTTTCTACCAAATTATTCTTCATAAAGAGATCTATAGTTAAGTCCAACTCTGTTCTTTTGATACAAAAATACCAAACAATAATACCGTTTTTAAACGATTAATTGTTACGTCATCAAATTACCCTTTAAGCATATTCTGCCAGTGCATCCAAACGAGCTCTCTAGTAAGGTAGCCTTCCAGATAGCCAGCTGCGTACGCCTGCTTCTCATCGTGACAGTACGCTGATGTGTGCAACTCCAGGAACGCCCAACTACAATGACAAATACCTACTAATACACATTTCGGAATACCTAAAACACAATATTGAGGGTTTATAATAATAACACTGAAAGCAGATGCGGAATTTTTCAAACAAATTTTCAATAATTTATTTTCTCGTTTTAAAACATTGTGAAGTAACAAAATCAACAAAAAATAGTTTCGAAACATATTAAAAATGCATTATTATCATCAAAGCAGAATTAAATTGAACAAAAAGGCGTTATAAAAGAAAACATCCGATAAGTAAGACATGACGTTTTGAACGTCAAGTCACAACAATGATTTTCTATGTGAATAAATTCCTAAAATGCTAACAAGGGCTAGATCGAGAGCACAATTACTAACTCCGGACTCGTCGCTACGCTCCGCCTTGCCGTCTTCGGATGCCAGAACAGAAGTACCAACTGTCGCAGAGGCGTCGAGCTCTTCATCAAGTGACGAGTTTTTCTCTCCGCCGACGTCGCCAACACCTGTACGTCGGCAGGAGAGATACCGGCCACCAGATAGCTTGGGACCCCGAGGACCACTGACCTCGAATAGGGCCCCCGCTGCCGGTGGTAATGTGCGCCGCATGAAGTGGACACATTCAATTAATGAGAATGTCATGCGGGCATATTTTCGGGCTACAGAGTTGGGAACGAACCTTACTGCGTACCGTGTTCGACTAGTCTCTCTGTTTCAGGAGCTTGAGCCAGCTGTCAACGTGTCGGCACAACGACTGTCGGATCAAGTACGAGCTATACAGCGTTGTCACCTGCTGGATGATTCGGCGATCATTGTTCCGATAGTCGTTTCTGCTCACGGATTGATAGCCAAGAGCCTCGACCAACACCTTAAGAGGCTCACGTTACAGGGCTGGATCAAGGGTCTGATGCAGAAGGCAGTCCTTCTTGACACGGCACGTATAGTGAGGAGGTTCCTGTCTTTGGAGCCCTAACCACCGGTTTCTTGGTCCCTGTACCCGAAGTCGGTGGTTTACTATTTTTTATATTTTTAAATGTATTTGTTTTTTATATTTATATTTAAAAATGTAATTAATATGTATTTATAATTGTAATAAAGAGAATAATAATATATCGCTTTATTGTACACCATATGCATTACAAGGTAAGCTTAAAATTAGAGAAGTACAATTGGCGGCCTTATCGCCCGGAGGCAATCTCTTACAGGCAACCGTTTAATGCAGTACCTAAAACTAAAGTAGTTAAAACATCCTGAAGTACCTATCTATACATCTATACAAATAAATAAAATTGGAGTGTCTGTTTGTAATATTAAAATAACCGCTTTTTACTAAATGCATGTCTATGTAAACACGGCACATATACCAAAAATGTAGTTCAAAAAATTTTTGTCTGTCTGTCTGTCTGTTTGTTCCGGGTAATCTCTGGAACGGCTGGACGGATTTTGACGGGACTTTCACTGGCAGGTAGCTGATGATCCAGGGAGTAACTTAGGCTACTTTTTTTAGACTAACTTTGTCCCGCGGCGTTACTCGCGGCACAACAATAACCGCGGGTAACACCGCGGGGTTCAGCTAGTCTAATAATAATAATCTCACATATCTCGATCACACGCGATTGTCTGATTCCAAATTAGTCAGAGTAACTTAGGTACTAACCTACCACAGCACTGTTTCATGATATAATAAATATTAGCTGAGTCTCACGGTGTTACCCGCGGTTATTGTCGTAGCGCGAGTAACGCTGCGGGGTGAAGCTATTCTAAAAAAAGTAGCCTAAGTTACTCCTTATATCATCAGCTATCTGCCAGTGAATGTCCCGACAAAGTAACTGTAGAATAATAATAATAATAAATATTTCGGACATCTAACACACAGCGCCATCTAGTCCCAAACTAAGCAGAGCTTGTGTTATGGGAATGAACTGTCGCCAGCGGTATTCCCGGACCAATACGACCTTCAAACCTTTAAGAAAAGAGCGTAGATAGGTACTCTTTCTGAAAAGGCTGGCAACGTAGGTACTTGTGACGCCCCTGGTGTTGCGGGTGTCTATGGACGGCGGTAATCGCTTACCATGAGGTGATACATCTGCTCGTTTGCCTTAGATTCAATAAAAAAAAATCAGTTCAGTCGTTCCAGAGATTAGCCGGAACAAACAGACTGACAAAAATTGAAAAAAATGTAATTTTGGTATTTGTACCCTGTATACATACATATGCATTTAGTGAAAAGTGGTTATTTTAATATTACAAACAGACACTCCAATTTTCTTTATTTATATATAGATACCTATATGAAGATACTAACTGAAGATAAAATAAATCCAGATCTATTCTCATCATGCAATCGTTTGTTTCGATATTGAACCCATGAGCTATACCTACCTAGTTATATAAAAAAAAATGAAAAAAATTAAAATACTGATTATTATACCTTAGTCGTCAGGATCACGAATCATTATACCAACAGACTCTTTACAGGTCTAGCAAAATGAATAAGTACTAAGTGTACTAATTGTATATTTAAAAAATGGTGGGTTACGGAACGGTAGGTAATATGTAAGAAATTATTAAACGGCAGAGGACCGGGAGAAGTGGCGCGCCATGAGGGAGGCTTATGTCCAGCAGTGGGCATCAGTAGGCTGAAGTGATGATGATGATGATGATATGCAGTGAGTTAAAATTCAGATGGCATCTAAAATCCTTTGCGAAATCTCAAAAGCCTATTCTATACCTACATAAAAATAGGTAAGTACATACCCAGTACTGTTAATTTCGTTACTGTAAGTAGCACGCGCGACGTGGACGTCAGGAATATCAGCAAAATAGTCCGTCACCTTAATAGTTACTTCATTACCCTTCATCAACACAAACCCATATTTACATTCGCTTACTATAACGCTAAATGCTAGCAACAAACTCGAAACAATGCGGCAATTCATTGCGTACTTTGTACAGCACAGTATTTGCTCAGAGCAAAATAAATAAGCAATGTTTGCAAAATAATCGTATTCTACCGTTCTGATATTTGTTTATCATAATACCAAGTTCATTTTCAGTTGCTAGTTTACATGAGGGTTTGAAATTAACCGCACGTCGTTGTTTTGACGTATTTTCGTCATCGCTGCTAGAAGAATTTTTAATCTACATGCCGTCCACAGAAACCATAGAGGTAGGCTTATTCATAGACAAAAACCAAGATTTAATCTCTTTGGACGAAAAAATCGTTGATTTTTCTTCTTACGGAGGAATTTTGGTGAAAGATTTGCCTCTGAGCAACTGCTGTACAAACCTTTAAAGGTAGTAGATCCACGCTGATTTGCACAAATGGGCCGGTACTACACTCGAACAGAAAATCACCGTAAAATGACAGTGTTCGTGCTGTCGTTTCGTTGACGAGTGCAAAACCGGAGGCCCAATGATGCCAAAGCAAAAGGCCGCCATGGTGGGGGTCACCATGCTGGATTGTTACATTGTCTGCATTCGCAATCACGACCACGTGAAGACCACCACTCTTGGATTCTGCTTATGATTTCCATCACGTAGAGTCACTTATGCAGGCCCATACAAAAAAAAGTCGTACAATGAGCAGTCGCAGCATTAATTTTCAGTAAGTGCCCCTAGTTAGAGATATAAAAAACGATTTGTTTATTTCATAAATTTAATACATAATTTACAAGATTTCAAATAACTTATGACTTTTCGAGTTGCATTTGTACCTACTCTATGGGCACCGAAAGTTACTTTCCGTCAAGCGACTCCTAGACTTAAAGATGATTTGAAGGCTTTAAACACTAACATTGGCAGAAATAACTGATCCGAGAGATCCGGCTGGTTTCCATTTCATCAAAAGAAGAAGAAGACTCCTCTACTCGTTTGCTCCTATAAAATATCCTTACCCCAAGAATAGATATTCAAGAATAGGTCTCTACTTAGAAAGGTTTTGGCCTACAATACAGCTCGGCAGACTGGTAGGTATAGGATTTCATCTTTTCCATCTCTTTGCAGTGATGTTGTCCTGAGCAGTCCCTCCATTAGTCGCCTCTTACGACTCCCATGGGATGAATACAGGCTGTGACACTATATACTCCATACGTCAACAAACGGATACCGGAGATTGAGGATACCGGAGACCCATACCCCGACCCCTCTGCAAATCCCTTTCCCCATCCCTCAAAGGTCGGCAACGCACTTGTGACGCCTCTGGTGTTGCGGGTGTCCATGGGCGGCGGTAACCACTTACCATCAATTAATACGCCTGCCTGTTTGCACACTATACCATAAACATAAAACGGACAAAGTTGGACAAAAAATAAAATAAAAACACCATTGTATAACAAAAAATCTTGACATTTACTCAAAAAAATTTCTATCCCTCCCATAATAAACAAATCTACGTATTTTCATCTCGTTTCAAGAACTGCACGTTGACAATTTCATACCAATTTCCCCACATTTGTAGCCGACTTCCCTAATCAAGTACTGCGTCCTTTCGTGGGAGGGAGACGAAAGCCATTCGTTTATGTTGATGGGTACAGTCGCGTATCCCTGTTTCTCTAATATATCTAGCACTAGTCTGAACGTACCACGCAAGCGGTTACTGTTCATTGAGAAGCAACTTGGTGCAAAATTCATCACGCACACCCTGGAAAAGAATTGAAAGCATTATCAAAATATCCTGGTGAAGCCAAAGGTCGGCGTCAGAAAGGTCATGGTCATGTAAAAAGAGCCAGTCTTACAATAAAATTAAGGGCTGAAAGAAGCGTTTGCGCTGTGTTTAACCGAGTGAGTGAGGATACCGGAGGCCCATATTCCAACCCCTCCCCACATCCCCCAAAGGCTGGCAATGCACTTGTGACGTCTCTGGTATTGCGGGTGTCCATGGTCGACGGTACCATCGACGCTTACCATCAGGCTATACGTCTGCTCGTTTGTCTCCTATATCGTAAAAAATGCTTCTCAAGGAAAACTTTCAAGCATAAAGATAAATAAGGCAGTGTGTGATGTGAGGGATGCCTGACAATAACTTGACAATATGTCTCTGGACTGCGAAAGCATCCATGTTCTTGATGAACATCCGAAACCATATCAAAATAATTGTACTCATCACAGACTCCGAGCAGAAATAAAAAAAAACGCTACCCCTAGACAGGCCAATATACTAAGCTACTCACACTACGCCTCCAGCAGGTAGGTTCAGGTACCCAATAGGCACTTTCAAGTCACCGCTACAAATCGGCATTTGCACTGGATATCCATTTTGGAGGCAAATCAGACAATCTGCGAAGAAATACATATATAATTAATATAACTATGTGACAAAATTTTTAAAATATCTTAAAAATCAATAGCGACCTGGTTCGGCTTCTCGGACTTCTATCTCTGAAATTCTCGGATTTCGTCTACTTTAATATGCATGTATTACAAACTAGTGTTGCCTGCGGCTCCGCCCGCGTATATGTCGGTTTTTGCGGCAAATAGTAGCCGCCTATGTGTTATTTTGATGTATGTGCTATGTTACTGTAAAGTATCATCCAACTCCGTTCAGTAGTTTTTGCGTGAAAGAGTAACAAACATGCATCCATCCATACTTACAAACTTTCGGGTTTATAATATTAGTATAGATTAACCTTCCTCTTGAATCATAAATGCATTAAAATCCGCAAGACAGTGTATAGGATCTAAGCGAACCGACAGCGGAACCGACTTCATTTTATAGGTAACTAACCGACCCACGCAACTTCGTTTGCGTTTTCTATTGCCCGTAGCGTGCTAATGTTCCTCCTTTTTTGAAACATTCGTTGTACAACATTGAACAAATATCGCTCCTTTTTTGGTCAGACAAATTCTCCCCTTGCCCATTGCAAGCACATATAACGATGCTGGTAACTGCTTTTTACTAAACTGATAAAAATCATAACTTATGAAAGCCATATATAAGAACTTACCTGCAACAAACCCGTTGGGTAGCAGCACATTCCTCACCACATATTGAGCCCCTCCCAATCCTTGTGCCAGGTGATCTTCCAATTGGTCCGTTAACGCATGGGCAGGATATATCGACTTCGCCTTCTCAAGCACTTCCGTCGGAAGCCCATACTTGTCACTGTAGAAGGTCCTAACAGCCTCATGAAGGGTCAGGAGTTGAAGATAATCTAACATGTTGGTATCTCTTATGTGGAAGTCATCAAAGTAGGTCTTTGAAAATACTTTAGCCAGTAACCTATCCTCATAATGACCTAAGGAAGCCAGTTCAAGACAAATTTTCGCCCACGGTAAAGCATTGTTTTTGCCATCCAGTACCGGGTTTTTTGATATTTGTCGTTGAATTTCTCTCCACTGCGTCTGTTCTGGTTCGTAATTGTTATTAGACAAGCAATTGATAAATCCAAGTAGTATATTTGTACGACACGTCGCGAGAGTGTTGCTGTTGGAGGCTGCAAGGTTACAGAGATACTCCACCAACCCTAAATGCGTATGTGCCTGAAATTTTACATGACACATCATAAATTGACAAAAAACTAGACTAATAAAGTTGTAGTTTAAAATACTCACTGTTCGTGACAAAATTCGAGCAACCAGTAAGCTCTTGTCGAAGTTGACATTATTCCTGATCATATATTGGGCAATAGCATCCATGAGCTGTTCATGGTAATATTCGGGATGTTTCTCCAAGATCCTACCCTTGATCCTCGCAGCAGTACTCAAAACCTCATCGTAAGTGAGCTGCTCCAACCGCTGTGATAATATGTCGTAGCAAATATGGAGTAACTGGACCCGCGTCGGGTACAATTGATCAGTGCAGTTTGCTTGACATAACGACCATACAATAGATTTAGCGTTGTGGGCATCAATCGCCTGATCATGTAAAAGCAAGCCTGTTACTATATTGTTGATGCACCGTTCCGGAAGGTCGTGAGAGCAGGCGTAGGACAGCATATCTCTTAATAAGGGTAAGTCCTGAGTGTCAATCTCAATTGGCAAATGTATTTGGAAGGCCAATGGAAGAGCCAGCTTCAGTGCATCTACAAGATGGTTCTTAGTATCGAATCTGGTTAAGAGAAAGTCCATGAACATGATCTGCCGTAAGCTAATCATATTGATATTTGTCTTTATCAGTTGCAGCATGGTTTGGACGACGAGAGAATCAGCTGGGACCTTGAGGTAAGTAAGAACCTTTGTAGCTTCAATAGCTTCATTCACATCGAGTGCCCTGGCTTGCTTTTTAAAATTCTGGCACAAAACTCCAAATGTGGGATCCTTTACTAACTGATCGATTTCGCCAGGTATTCTAAAACAGAATAACAATATTTAATAGTTCTTTAAATATTGCCACATATAATGACTTATTCAATGCTAATTCAGCAAGTTTGCCTTGGACCCACTGAAGGAAGAAATAACGTTTTATAATTAGTGCCATTTATTTTGCTTTTTTTAATGTGTGAAAACCTTCTCAGGCATTCACTCCATCTAGGTTTGGCGGGTGCTGTGTCGGAATAGACCACACGGTGTGCCACTCAGCACCAGAGATAAGAGTGAATCCAGGAAAAGCTGTTATTACGTTTTACAGACCCCTCCTAGCCCGTGTTGATTATGTTTATTTATTTTTTAATTTTTATGGCACTTACCTGTAAAACAATATTTTTTTTATTTTTAATGGTTTGAAGGCATTAAGGAATCTAGTTGAGACACTCTGAAAAATAATTAAGCCACTCACTTGCAAGCTTTCTGAAGATTGAACAAGCACCTAAACGCTTGAAGCATGTGCTTATGGTTCATTACCGCTAAATTGGTCTGTACTGCATGTAATACATCGGCAGCGCTCAAGGCAGTCTTGATACTGGTCATTACAACATCCGGGGGTTGAGAAAGAGACATCTCTGTCACTGAAATAATACAAGATATACTAGTTTATTATCTTCATTGCACACATAAACTATAAGAAAATAATATATAATAATAAATATTCCACTTTGGTTATCTTCTCCATTTTGATCATATGTCTGTATGATCTTTTTTTTTGAAGTTTGGATGTTTTCTTTGTATAACATGTATGTATTTAAAAATGTTTATATTAATTTACATCAGTTATCTAGTACCCGCAATACAAGCTCTGCTTAGTTTAGGACTGGACGGAGTTGTGTGTTGGATGTCTGAAATATTTATTAATATCTTACTAGTTGAACCGGAAAAAAGAGAATTTTCCGGTTATCTTTTTAAGTTTCTTGTATACCAACCTTTTTCTAAGAATAACGAGCACATAAAAAATTGAATTATTGAATTAGGTGCAGCCGATCGGAAGTTATGCGCGTACTTACATTTCGGCGATTCATTTTCATATAATTTATATCCAGCGCATGGGTCGGTGTCCATAATAAGCAATTGTTTCATAGTCCCTTGAGTTTTGCATAAAAATATGGCCATTTGGTAATAAATATTGTTTATAACTGCTACTAAATTTACTTAAAATTTGCTCTGGCTTGTCACTTGACTCTTATTAATTTTAAATTTGTAAATTAATTTTATCCACTGGATAACCACTAGTTAAATATAAATAATAGTTGATCTAGTTGTAAGTAGTAGAAGCATAATTACCGTCTGAGGTAAAGCTTCTTGACCGCAGCGAGCTGTTTAACGATCTGCCACTCAGTACACTGCGCCACATGCTTTTTAATAGTAGCGTCATGATGTCTAAAACAAACAGTTTAATTTCAATTAAATAAAAACAATAGACTTAAAGCAATTTGTAGGTTACAACAAACATAAACATTATATTGTGATTGTTGTACCGTTGTGATATAATTAAATAATAATAGTCATAGAAACTATACTTCAAAATTAATAACAAAATTTTATAAATTTTACTTACTTTTTTTTTCTTAAACAGACTAATATTTACCTAATTTAAAAAGAAACAGTATCAGACAAATAAATATATAGATACACCAATTTAATGTAATTATGATTTGTCAAATTTTAATTGAAATCTAATAAATAATAAATAAAAATTCAACACGGTTTTAAAAGTTTAAAAAACATATGAAATTTAAAAATTTCGCGTGACTGACAACTGATTCTGACGTTTTCATAAAAACAAAAACAATGGAATAACGTTCCGATTTGTTTTTATGACAACTTTTTAAAAATTCTGAACTTAGTAATATTTTCTTGTCTGATTAAAAAAATATGTCATTCAATATTTTCATACTAAAATCAACTGTGATCTATTACGAGGTGATTTGTCGTGGAAAGAAACGATCCGAATTCTGATAGACAGATCTTAAGTCTAAATTAAAAAGAAATTAGTTTAGATACTCTGAGGTGGAAAAATCAAAAAAATACAAATAGGTAGATTAAAATAAAACTAATGTGGATTTCAGTAAAATACATTACATTCTTGTAATTTAAAGACTATCTTTTATAGGAAATCTTTAATATTTGGTCTGATTTCTCATTTAAGCATGCAACATCTTGCGCATACAAGTAAAAACAGGACTTTTTGGTGGGATTTAAACGCACTAGGCGTCTTTTAATATTAAAAATATTAATAATGCCGGACGGGACGGCAAAGACCTGTCCGGAGAACAGAAAAAAAGAAAATTCCAAACCGAAATCCGAAATGTAGAATTTCCTGAAAAACGACCAATTTTTACTGAAGCGGGAACTAAAGGCTTATATCCCGGCGACGGCGGTGGAAACAGTCTGTGTGCTACGTTACGTACCCACAAGTATTAGTAATGAGGAGCTCTTTAAAAAAACTATCATGCTTATTTGAAATTATAGGCGTCCGTAGATATACAAAGAAAGAAAATAGTCATATCAAATCATTCCAAACTGTGAGTCTCACATTCTTATCAAGTACATTACCGGACTATGTGCATTTGAACCTATTTATATTTTGTATGTACCAATACAACTCGCTTTTACTCTAATTCTTCAAGTATTCTAAATATAATCATGGTGCAAAAATTTGTAAATCTGCGCAAAAATGTTTAATCTGCTCAGAAGAGCACCACTTTAATGCACTTCTAATAAGGTTGTCAAATGTATCAACTGCCAAGGCTAGACTCTTTGGCGCTGCATAAAAACGTGACTTCGCTGTGCATCTTCTACCGCATATACTATGGGGAGTGCTCCGAGGAATTGTTCTGACTGATTTCTACCGCCTCTTTTCGACATTGTTCTACGCGACAGCAGTTTTATCCCCATCACTTAGATGGCTGGCAGTGGCAGTTCACAACTGTGTGGTTTTCTAAGAACTTTCTGCCTCGGACAACAAAGAAGGCCGGCAACGCACTTGTGACGCCTCTGGTGTTGCGGGTGTCCATGGACGGCGGTAATCGCTTAAGTCTGTTCGTTTGCCCTTATTCCATAAAAAAAAACACCCCTAAATCTAACTATAAATCCTTGCCATCAAGTAAGACAAGGCGTTTCTATAACTTTTACCCCGACCTGAACTGCTTCTGAAAATAAAGATAAGAAAATATTTAATGAAAAACGAATTGACAAAATATTAACTAATGACTATATTCGTAAAGGGTGATTGGTGCTTTGGTTGCAATCGGTAATGAAAAATCGGGCTATTAGGTACTAATTATGTAATACAAGAGATACTTATAGATAGTTTTAAAGGTAGACCCGTTGATGAAATGGTTTTTTAATTTTTTTTATCAAAGAACCATGTATGTTAAGTTTCATCCTACATGAAACGAAACATGTATTTGAAGGGACAACGCAAAGAGGCACAATCTCCCCCATACTGTTTATTTATCTGAGGTTTATTTGTATACTGGCCAAATAAATCAATATTTAAAACTATACTGATGTAAAATTGCGCGAAATAGGTTTGATGTTGATAACTCATACTTTACTACGCTACTCTGAAGATTTCGCACGCTGACCACCAAGCAGCGATCACCTATGACCTGAAAAGATTGTGGCATGAATACTGGAATATGCAAGTACACAAAAGGGAAAATGGTACGCGACGATCCAGTGAAGCCTGCCAGCCAAACCTTGGTACTCCTACAAAAATGAAAACACAGACAGCAGAAAGTTCATTACCTTTGTGAACAGACTTAAGTTTGGCCATTGCCACATTCCCGCTCACCGGAAAATTGAACAAACTTAACTTAATTCCAAGTAACTTGTGTGAAGTGAACTGTGAAATGTTGTGGAAAAAAATTTCTAAAGTTGACTCTCCCTCTCCATCAATGAAAGCGAAACTCTCCATCAAACTGTTTCCAATCAAAGACTGGCTTAAAATGGCTAGAATCCAGAGCCGTAAATACAAGTCATAAAAAAAACTTTTAACAATCAATGTTTTGAAAATCATTTCTTTTTTAGATTTTATATTATAATTTCTGTGAGCTACAGAATAATACTTTATGTTACAAAAGGCGTGAACTTGTACTTTCAATATGCAAAAAGAATCTGTTGTAAGTTCTCGCCCTGACCGCGAATTACGAAAAGAAGTGATTATACCAGGGGACTTCAATATAGTTCCTTACGAAGATTCTCGATGCAGCATTAAAATAACTGATGTTTCGTGTAAAAATGCTAACGGACCTTGTGAAATTGAGCCGGAGAGTTATATCTTCAGTGATGACTTTTCTGGAAACGTTCTGATTGGCGACAGTGACTGTTTTATAGATAAAGATTTTGAATTGATTTTACAGCAGATGTGTTGTGGTGAGACTTGTGTGGCAACTATGGTTTACAGGGACGGTGAGGGCGTTTTTGCAAAAGAGATCTCTTGTAGGATAGAATTGCGTGAAGTCACCGAGGAGGATTTAATAAGCGATTGGAGTTTGGATAGGCTGTATGAATCTGCTGTGCATCATAAGGTATGTCGTTATAAAAAAGGTATTTAAGCATATCTCTTAAGTTATTGATGATATGATGAGTTGGTAATGGTAAATGGTAATTTACGATCAGGCAGGCTGTGTTATCATTGGCTATTTGGTGAATAAAAACACAGCATGAGTTCTGAGAGACTTTATTAAAAACGTTTTATAAAGTCCTTTATTGTAAAAAGTGAGGTAAAATAAAAAAACTAACAAGATGAAAAATGTTATTAAACTACAAGCATATTTATTTAAACATGACTAATATACATATAATATACTATAATAACATGAATAAAAATAACGATTAAAAAAAAACTAACTGGGATAAATTGCCAACTGTGCATAATTCAATTAAAAAAAAAAAAAATTGAAAACAATTATGTAGAAACAGTTCATTATTTACTTTTGCATGTAGTTTTGCAAGAAAGGATTTTTCGCATTTAAAATATTAGTTTAGTAGGATAAAAGGAGTCAGGATTGTTATCACCACTTTGATATCAGATATAAACTAAGCTAGGTTCTGTTGTGTTACCTGCATTCAATAATACCCGTGTCATTAACACCAATTTTTATTTACAAAAGTATCCTATATTTTCATCCAATGTGTCAGCTACTTCATATCCTATTTTTTTTAAATTGCTTGGTCCGCTCAAGTGTAAAAAAGTACATTTGCCTTTATAATATTATTTTGAAGTTCGGTTAAACAGCTTGGCAATAATAATTGCAAATGCAGGGCAAGATTAAGTTAGACTGGTAAACCACCCTCACCAGTTGTTCCAGCACCTCACATAATCAGACTGCATCTCTTGACTGAAGCAATGATGCAGAAGTTTCGTACTTGGCAGTATTGAATAAGCCACTGTTTTAATATCTATAGGTGAAATTCTTCTTCTCATAGTTAGAAGGACTGAATGCATGATGATAAAAACGAAAAAAAGCTTAACAATAAATAAATAAATATTTCCGACATCTAACACACTATGCCTTCTAGTCCCAAGCTAAGCATAGCTTGTGTTGCATATTAACTTTTTTTTTTGTAAATACATATAAATTATACATAGAAAATACACATATTCCGTAACAAATATTTTTAGATCATACAAATATTTGGTTCGACCCGGCATTCATACCCGAGACCTCATGATCAGCAGTCATACACGCCAACTGTGCTAGCAGCTAGTCAACAATAACATTCTACTGACAATCTGAGTGAAGCTTAGATTGTTAGCAATTATGTAGAAACTTGTGGTTAGAATCTTACTGAAGTAGGTGTTAATTTCATTTCATTGTTTCAGGCGAAAGGAGTAGAGCTAGTCAAAGAGAAAAGAATAGTAGATGCATTCAGAAGATTTAACAAGTCGCTTAAGATGCTCATATCTACAGAACCACTGGACCCAGATACTGTTAGCGAGAAGATGGTTAATGATATGATGGATCTTAAGGTAATTTACAACTCTAGTTGCATATTTAAAGTATGCCTGGGCCCTATTTCATAAAACCTGACAAGTCGACAATTTGTCAAAAATGACGTAGTTTATCAGATTGTCAGAGGGAATGACAATTCCCGTTACATAAAACCTGACAAATAAATAATTATAGACTTGAATACAGAGGTAATTGTCACTTTTTTGTGGCATTTCATAAAACTATTTTCCTTACAATCACACTTATATATAAAGGTGAAAGTTTGTGAGTGTGTATGTTTGTTACTTTATCACGTAAAAACTACTGAACGGATTTGGATGAAACTTTACAGTAAAATCTATACTTATAAAATGACTTTGACTGACTGACTGATTCATCATCGCCGAGCGTAAACTATGATAGTTAGGGCTATGAAATTAGGTGAGTAGGATCGTTTTATTGAGTAGACACCCACTAAGAAAGGAATTTTGGAATTTTTACCCCTAAGGGGGTGAAATAGGGGTTGAAAGTTTGTATGGAAGTCTGACATCTTTTAAGTTAGAAACCTGAAACTTTACTTTTGGGCTACTGATTAAAAATGAGTAAATACGTATTTCAGTGTTTCTGAATATTCTACCCCTAAGGGGGTGAAATAGGAGTTGAAAGTTTGTATGGAAGTTATTCATTTTTTAAGTTACAACCATGAAACTTTATTCATGTACTACTGATTAAAAAAGAGTAAAGACGTATTTAAGCGTTTCTGCATATTTTACCCCTAAGAGGGTGAAATAGGGGTTGAAATTTTTTAATGGAAATTCATCATATTTAAGTCAGGAACCTGAAACTTTACATTTGGGTTGTTAATTAAAAATAAGTAAAGACGTATTTCAGCGTTTCTGAATATTCTAACCCTAAGGGGTGAAATAGGGGTTGACATTTCGTATATAGGTTAGTCTGGAATTCCATAATTTTTTAAGTTTGAAACATGAAACTTTGTTTTTGGGCTACTGATTTAAAAAGAGTAGAGACGTATTTGAGCGTTTCTGGATACATTACCCCTAAGGGGGTGAAATAGGCAATGGCATTTCATATATTGGTTAGTTTGGATACCGTCATTTTTTAATTTAGCCGCCTAAAATTTTTCGTCTTTATATTTCTGATTACAAAAAGATGAATACTTATATCAGCATTTATGCGAATTCTGTTCCTAAAGGAGATGAAATATGGGTCGAATGTGTGTATGAAAGTTCTTTTAAATGAGCTATTGATCAAAAATAAATAAATACGTTTAAAAACATGATAAAATTACTGATACATACTTTTACACAGTCTTAATTAAATACATATAATCAACTTCCACGCGAGCAGAGCCGCGGGCAACAGCTAGTAGCTTATATATTAGAACTAGCAGACCCACGCAACCTCGTTTGTGCCTTATATTGCCCGTAGCGTGAAAATTTCCCCCGTTTTTGAAACATTCTTCATTGTTGCTCCGCTCCTATTAGTAGTAGCGTGATGATATATACTCTTTGCCTTCCTCGATAAATGGACTATCCAACACCGAAATATTTTTTTAAATCGGACCAGCGGTTCCTGAGATTAGCGTGTTCAAACAAACAAACAAACAAACAAACTCTTCAGCTTTATATATTGGTATAGATAACACATAGGCTACTTTTTGCCGCGATAATCGACATACAAGCGGGTGGTGCCGCGGGCAACAGCTAGTTGGTAATAAACACCTATCACACCAAAAAAATTGTCAGGGACAGGTATATAATTGTCAGGGACAGGTATATAATTGTCAGGGATAGGTATATAAATTCCATTTCAGCTCACAAATTTTTTATCGGCATAGCTCATTAACCTACTTTGGTTCTATTAGATCACTTTGTTACACATTTTGTCCTGTACTGCTATATTCTATAGCTTCTTTTATAGCAATCTTTTATAATATACTAGCTGTTGCCTGCGGCTCCGCCCGCGTGTATGTCGGTTATCGCGGCAAATAGTAGCTCGTGTTATTCTGATGTATAAGCAATATCACTGTAAAGTTTACCATCCAACTCCGTTCAGTACTTTTTGCGTGAAGAAGTAACAAACATACACACTCACAAACTTCCGCCTTTATATGTATATTAGTGTGAAGTGTGATAGATAGAGAAGGGCAAATTAGTATCGCCTCATTTTTTTTGTAAAAAATTTCCACCTTTCTGAAAAACATGTTTTAGTAATTATGTTCACCTCGGCTTTCTACTGGTAGTTTACAGTCGCGGACAAAAAACCGATTATTATTTTTCTTACTAACCTTCTCGCGCCATCTACCGGATATCTGTGCAACTTAGATGCCATATCGCCATCTATTAAGATTTTGTAGAACTAACCGATAAATACAAATTAAATTCGTATAATAAACATTTAATCTGCAGTAACAAATATTTAGATAAATAATTAAGATAAAAACTACCCTATCTCCCAAGTTGGACCAAATTACAGGTGTTATATTCAAACGTAGAAATACGGCGCCATCTACCGAATATCTGTGCAACTTAGATGCCAAACCGCTATCTATTAGGATTTTATAGAGCTATCCTATAAATACACACTAAAGTCGTATAATAAACAATACTGAGATAAAAACTACCCTATCTACCAAGTTGGACCAAATTACAGACTCTTACAAAATTTGATAAAAATTTGTTCAGTAGATTCGGAGTTTATCGCGCACATACATCGTGACACAAAATTTATAGATATAATCTGAATCTCGGAAATGGCTCCAATGATTTTCATGAAATTTAGTAGTGGGGGATTTCGGGGTCGATAAATCGATAGCTAGGATTCGTTTTTACGAAATTTACCAAAAAAAAAACCGAAAAAGGTTCGATCATCCACATACTGATGACCATGTATGATATTAACGCAAAAGAAAAACGCAAATGTTTGAAAGCAATGCGTAACATCGGCACTGCGAACACGCTCACGCGATTACGTGTTTGGCTGACAAAATACCAGAACACCTTTGTTTCTTTACACTACTTTTCTTACATGCATACGTTTCTATTACTATTTTATTAACTTTACCACTATTTTGTTTTTTTTTTCAGGTTAAATTGTACAACAACTTAGCCCATTGTCAATTACAATTCAAGGAATACGGCGCTGCTCTGGATCTCGTTAATAAAGCATTGAAGCTAGACCCACAGAACGACAAGGCTTTATACAGAAGATGTTTGGCCTACTCAGGCCTAAACATGTACGAAGAGGCGTATAAGGACATACAACATGTACTCACACTTGACCCTACGAACAAGGTCGCACAACAAAAAGCCAATACTCTAAAGCCGATAATTGAAAAAATCAATAAAGACTATGCTAATGTAATAAAAAAAATGTTTATCTGAATCTATGATAGGTATTCCGAATTGTAAAAATGTAAATAGAATAAAAGTATTGTTATTCATTTTTTTAAAATAAATGTTATAAATATGGGACACCTTATTTGAATTGTTTTTTATTGTTCAATTTCTCATGATGGTGATGATCATAAAATATCTTAGCTATTTCATAACCTTAACTTAAAATACAACATCTCCCTCCCACTTTGATCCCGGGTCATCTAAGCGGGCGCGAAAAAGCATCTTACTAGGCCGCCATAATGTTGGTCACCATGCTGCATTGTCTGCATTCTCAATAAGTCTGGCGGCCACCACTCTTGGACTTAACTCATGCTTGCCATCAGGCTGAGTTACTTTAACGGGCTCTATATTAAAAAAGAAATCGTGGGCAAACGAGCAGACGCATCGCCTGATGGTAAGCGATTAACACCGCCCATGGACACCCGCAACACCAGAGCCGTCACAAGTGCGTTGCCGGCTTTTTAAGAAGGAATACGTTTTTTCTTGAAGGTTTGAAGGTCGCATTGGTCCGGGAATACCGCAGGCGACAGTTCATTCCACAGTTTTGTTGTGCGAGGCAGAAAGATTCCAGAAAAGCGCACAGTTGTATATTTAAGACAAAAGTTTGGTCCTTTACGCTACACATTACAGAGGGGACCGGTCATGGTCAATCAAGTGTGAGATTATGTCAAATAGGACGATAGAATGATGTCATCTCAGCTAACTGACGTCACGACATCACCACCTCCCACTTAGCGACTTAAATCACCGGATTATGAGAGCTAAATCAATTTACATAAGGTTTAAAAGGCTACCGATGCTGGATTTTCACCAAGTTGCCATGACGTAACGTGACTTGTCGCGTCAACCTGAAAGAGTATTTGGGGCTGCGGGTATTGTGATGAGGTCAGCCGGCCCTCAGGATGCCTCCTCCTCCTAAAGTAAACACGAGAAACTTAATAAATAAGATATATTGATTTCCATGATGATTAGGAAAGTTCATTGCGATCAAACTTTGCTCAATATTTAAAACTCCATCCCTCAAATGTGATCTGTGACAAGGACGGTATATACCTAGGTTTTCAAAATCATTTCACTTTGAAAGACTTATTATGGCGACTCTCCCTCCGATTGGTACCTCAAAATTGAATTCAGTTAACTAATTGATTCTATATTTATTATTCTATACTAGCTGGCCCGGCAAACGTTGTTTTGTCGTAAAAAAAAGAACATATAGGGGTATGAAAAATAGATGTTGGCCGATTCTCAGACCTGAATATGCGTATAAAATTCATAAAATCAGTCAACCCGTTTCGGAGGAGTATGGTAATTCACATTGAGCCACGAGAATTTTATTTATAAGATTAGCTGCCTGTATAAAAAACAATTCCTATTTACCTTGTCTATGAATGAACGGCTGTACCAATATAGTAAATTTGCTAATTATTCTAATGTTAGGTACTTGTAACTTTTTTTAAACCGACTTCATACAAAGAGGAAAATTTTCCAATTCGACCGTATTTTTTTATATTTTGTTAAATACTTCGACTTTCGACTGGGTGAACCGATTTTGATGATTCCTTTTTATTTGAAAGCTGATGCTTCCCGTGTGGTCTTATTTAAATTCGATAATTACAAACACAACAAAAACAATAATTATCGAAATAGATCCATTCACGCCCGATGCCATGACCTATATAGGGAAAGTTTTTGTACAGATTCAAATTTTGAATTTTATTATGTTTTGACAAGATGTGTTTAACAATTTGTATCCGACCACGGCGAAGCGCTGTACGATGCACGAAGCGAGCGAGCGATGAACGAAGGGTAATAGTTTTGAAGTTAATGTATCAGTAGGTATGTTCTGCCGAAGCGCCTAAACTACTGAACCGATTTTAATGAATCAGCTTCGTAATAATGGGCCGAGTTATAGTCCATTTATTTAGATAGTGTCGTTGCATCTAGGTCAGCACTATAATGTATCCATTGTAGGTAAAGTTCGGGTACCACACCCTATAAAACATCTCAAACGAATCGCGGATGACATCATAATTGTATTTTAACTTGCTATGACATCATAACGCTTTGGTGTCAGCGAGACGAAGGAAGCAAAACTACACGAGACATACGCGGGGTCGGCCGCCGATCGGTTGGTTACTCAACTCAACTCAGTCGGTTGCGAACTGCAGCCATAAGCGAACGCACATATAATAAACAAAATAGTTTTGAACAATTTTAGTATACCAAATCCTCATTTAGAATGTCTAGTAAGTATTTCAAGTATTTTCACGATTATATTATTTGTTTTTACAACAATAGTGATGTTACAGTGCAGTGTAAAGTGTCTTTAGTGGTTTATTATGTCATGTGGTGTTTCACCTGTGTTGTAAACATATTCCGAGCGGATATGGTCAGTGGTTGCGCTTGTTTTACTAGTTTCAAGTAATGCAACAGGTGACGGTTTAGGAATAGTGTACAAAGGAATGTTTTAAAGGTTTGTTACACGTTAAACTAAAAAGGAAGGCCTTGTTGTGAGTACTTTTGTACCTACATATATGTAAATTGATTGAAAATAATTTATGTCGCAATTGTGCGCAATTTTATTAAAGACTAGCTGAACCCTGCGGTGTTACCCGCGCTTATTAAGCTAGTCTAAATAAAAGTAGCATAAGGTACTCTCTGTATCATCAGCTACCTATCAGTGAGTATCAAAGTCCTGTCGAAATCGGTCCAGCCGTTCTAGAGATTACCCGGAACAGACAGACAGACAGACCGACCAAATTTTTTTTAACTACATTTTTGATATATATACCGTGTATACATACATATGCATTTAGTAAAAAGCGTTTATTTTAATATTACAAACAGACACTCCAATTTTATTTATTTGTATAGATTTCATTGTTATCGGTTTTAATAATGTTAATTTAGTTGATATAAGAACCGATTGACTGGTTTCCAGTTAACTTGGTTGGCTAATAATAATTAAATCACACATCTCACTCACATACGACAGTTTCAAAGCATATCTATACTCTATACTAATATATAAAGCTGAAGAGTTTGTTTGTTTGTTTGTTTGAACACGCTAATCTCAGGAACCGCTGATCCGATTTGAAAAATTCTTTCGGTGTTGGATAGTCCATTTATCGAGGAAGGCTATAGGGTATATATCATCACGCTACAGTAGTAGCGTGATGATATATAAAGGATACCAAAAGCCTAAGTTTTTGATACCAATTTCATCTTGATACCTCCACTTCATGAGAAGAAATGTCTTCACAGACGGACAGAGAGAGGGACGTACGGACGGACATGGAAGTGATCCCTATAAGGGTTTCATTTTTGTTACGGAGACGGAACTCTAACAATAAAAAATTCAAGACACTATTGGGGTCACAAACTAAAATACTAATTACCTAAAGAAATCTGTTATGATCTGATAGATCGAGAACTGTGCAGAATATCGTACGTGTTGACGACCTCATAATAAAATAACTTATTGTACAAATAAACGAATTAGATTTCTAACCGACTTCAAAAAAAGGAAGAGGCTCTCAATTCGACTTTATTTTTATGTTTGTTACCTCATAACTTTTGAGTCATTCGACTGAGTGAATCGATTTAAATTTTTTATTTGAAAACTGTTGCTTCCAGTGTGTTCTTAAAGTGGTTTTTGTTTGTTAAAATTTGTAAAAATATTATAACTAGTTTGTATTTAAATTTACAAAAATAACAGTTGGATGTTTCCAGTCTCGTCATGACTTCATGAGGTGGAAATGTAACGTATATAAATTGTTTTTGGTGCATGTATAGTGTTATCTTGGTCCAACCCATCTATTATACCGTACCTCAATTCATAATTTATCTTTAGTTTAGTAAGAATGACAAGCATAGGTATTTAGCAACAGCCGCAACAGGACACTGGGGTTTGATCAAAAGATTGAATCTTATCATGATCGGCCATTCATCATCATCCTATAATATTCCACTGCTGGATATAAGCCTCTCCAATCGCACGCCTTTCTTAAAACATATTTATCACAACATATAAAACAAAATCCTCCGCTGCGTCTGTCTGTCTGTCCGCGATAAACTCGAAAGCTACTGCACGGATTTTCATGCGTTTTTTACTAATAGATAGCGCGATATTTGAGGAAGAATTTCGTTATATAATTTGTTAATTTTTCGAGTATTTTGGCTAAAATATAAAGATATTTGTTGAAAAAATTAAGCCACACATCTTCTCGGCAACTCGTAACATAAGCTATATAAAATTTTCCGTAAAGAGCCCGTGCGAAGCCGGGGACGAGTTGCTAGTTTGTAAATTTTTGAAATACCCAAAACAATGCAAATAAACGTGCGGGAATGAAACCTGCTACCCTGACAGTGCAGTCAAATGCTGTAAGTGTATAGGCAAGTCTTGACTAATAGTAATCACCAACGCGTATTTTCTTATAATTTAAAACCGACCCGGCCCGGGTTCCCACGGAAATCTTTGTAATTCTCGAATTTCCTTTACTGTAATATGAATGTATTATACATTCACACCTTCCTCTTAAATAACTATCTATTGCGGAAAGCTGCGTTCAAATCCGTTGGGAAGTTTAAAAGATCCAAGCGAAAAGAGAGCGGGTTTTTACAACATTTTTTGTTGACACTGCGCTCCTTTCGCCAGTATTGTTATATTATACAGCCTTCCTTGATAACTCAGCTATTTAACGCTGAAAGAATTTTTCTTCAGGACCTGTCCTTTTGAGATTAGCGCGTTTAACAAACCAAACAAACACTTTAGCTTTATAATACATACTAGCAGACGCACGCAACCTCGTTTGCGTCTCCTATTGCCCGTAGCGTGATAATTTTCCCCCGTTTTTGAAACATTTTTTATTTATGCTTCGCTCCTATTGGCCTTAGCGTGATGATATATAGTCTATAGCCTTCCTCGATAAATGTACTATCCAACACTGAAAGGTTTTTTTAAATCGGACCCGCGGGTTCTGAGATTACCGCGTTCAAACAATGTTTATATATTAATGTAGATTTAGATAGGAAAATTAATTCTTGAAGAGTAGATATAGACAACTCGTTAACGATATGAAATCATTCATTCTGCAATTAGGTTGCATAAACACTTTTGCTAGTTAAACTTTTTTTGAGCAGATGAGTTCGGCCTTTCCTAACTGGACTAGCCCTGAGAAGAAAGGACAAAACAAACTCAGGGATAACCCCAAATCTCAAATAACATAATTGAAATAAAAAAGCGAATATTACAATTTGAGTCACAACTATAATAGTAATCGTTAAAGATAATAATTTAAATAATAGCAATAATTTAAGATGAATGTGTTTTAAACTATCCATTATCGTCACATTAAAATAAATTTAAGAATACAAAATAAACAGCATGTGCAGAATGAGCTGCTCAATACCAGGCGGTTTTATCATCAAGATATTCTGCTATGGCATAATACGCCTACGTAATAATACGTCGCCGTCGCTAATACTACTTTAAATTTATTATAATGTATTACAGACTGAAAGTTATTTTATTCTAACAAGAAATACCTACGTATATTTTTCATCAAAAGTATATACAATTGAAATTCGTTATGTACGCGTAATTTATTTACATAAGAAAGTTACTAAATTGTTGGAAATTAAATTAGTTACATTACGTTAAATTCCTGGTAAATTATTTTATCAAATTATTAGCAGTAGTTATATAAATACACAAAATTTAGGAATTGTAATAAGTTTGTAAATCATATTTGTGGTGACAGATCGTAAGAATAAAGATACAGACTGTCACCACACCTTTTCATCCTATGGGTGTCCTAAGAGCTGATTAAGGAGCATACTACGCAAGACACCACACCACACACACAAAGAGAAGGAAAAATTGAAACTAACCCTACATCAACTCGTGTGGACAGCGCGGTAAAATAGAACAAAACCTCTTTTTTAAGGAACTGCTTATGTCCAACAGTGGACTGTTAAAGGCTGTTCATGAATAAGTTTATAATGATAATGTGATATACCTATAATATACATATATGTATACGGCCGTGCGACTAGTTCTAGGCTACAGAACAAATATTCTCCTATTCTGTGTTCTAGGCAGATTCGCTATTTAACCTTGAAACTGTATACAAAATTGCAGCGTCACTAGACTCTGAACTCTGATGCATGTCGTAAGCTCCAACTAAGAAAGAATTTGGGGTAATTTCACCCCTATGGGGGTTAAAAAAGGGGTGTTCACCCCTTATATAGGTTCAGCATTATTTAATACAAAATGATGAGGCACTTAACTAAAACAGCAGTGAAACAATCTATACTAATATTATAAAGCTGAAGAGTTTGTTTGTTTGAACGTGCTAATCTCAGGAACCGCTGGTCTAATTTGAAAAATTCTTTCAGTTTCCAAATTATCATTTATATAAATTAAAAAGTATTCTACACTTGCGTACCTATAGAGAATAGACCTTGAAGGAACGCACGCTCTCTTACAGACTAATGCCATCTATCGGATAAACAATGAAGCTGGTCTGTGAACTTGAAAATCAGTCGTGCGGTCAATATAAAACTTCGTTACGAATATAATATCAAATGCGACATTAATCTCCATATTTTACTCTTATATGCATCAAATACCTTTAAACGAGTAATTCTTGTCTATGTAGGTACAACGATTTACATTAAATTTTGTATGTAAAGGGTTTTGGGGGCGATAAATAGATCTAGCTAGGATTAATTTTTAGAAAATTTACCAAAAAAAACCGAGTGTCGTCCAGGTACTGTATTATAATGTGGCTATAATGTACAGTTACATTCTTAAGAATCTTCTAAAACTAACAAAGAAAGTAAAATAACTATTACGTTATACCTATGTTGGGTAGAGAGGTAGTTAAATAACATAACAATATTTCTTAACAGATTTTCGGAAAATTATTTATGAATTAATTACAAATGTATTATAGCGTATTTCCTAGCGTGATGTCTTACAGCGAGACTTCCTCGTTGGTCTAGTGGTTGGCGTAAGCGACTGCAGATTAAGAGGTCTCGGGTTCGATTCCCGGGACGGACTGCTGTTGGGTTTTCTTACAAGAAATTCTTAATAGCAGCCCGGAGTATTGAAGATGGCGGTGTTTCCAAAAATAACAGTTGGATGTTTTCTGTCTCGTCATGACTTCATGAGGTGGAAATGTAACGTATATAAATTGTTTTTGGTGCATGTATAGTGTTATATTGGTCCAACCCATCTATTATACTGTACCTCAATTCATAAATGTATTTTTAGTTTAGTTAGAATGACAAGCATAGGTATTTAGCAACAGCCGCAACAGGACATTGGGGTTTGATCAAAAGATCGAAACTTATCATGATCGACGATTCATCATCATCCTATAATATTCCACTGCTGGATATAAGCCTCTCCAATCGCACGCCATTATTAAAACATATTTATCACAACATATGAAACAAAGTCCTCCGCTGCGTCTGTCTGTCTGTCCGCGATAAACTCGAAAGCTACTGCACGGATTTTCATGCGTTTTTACCAATATATAGCGTGATTTTTGAGGAAGGTTTTCGTTATATAATTTTTTTAATTTTTGAGTTTATTGGCTAAAATATATAGATATTTGACTGCCTCGTTGGTCTAGCGGTTGGCGTGAGCGACTGCTGATCATGAGGTCTCGGGTTCGATTCCCGGGTCGGACCAAATGTTTGTATTATCTACGAATATTTGTTTCGGAGTTTGGGTGTGTTCTATCTATAATATGTATGTATTTACAAAAAAAAAGTATATATGTATTTGTATCAGTTGTCTAGTACCCCATAACACAAGCTCTGCTTATCTTGGGACTAGATGGCGTTGTGTGTTTAGATGTCCAAAATATTTTATTTATTTATTTATTTGTTGAAAAAATTAAGAAGAAGAAGAAGAAGAAAAAAGAGCGGGTTTTTGCAACATTTTTTATTGACTCTCCGCTCCTTTCGTTAGTAGTGTGATATTATACAGCCTTCCTTGATAACTGAGCTATTTATCGCTGAAAGAATTTTTCTTCAGGACCTGTCCTTTTGAGATTAGCGCGTTTAACAAACCAAATAGACACTTTAGCTTTATAATACACAAGTTGTTGCTCGCGGTTCCACCCGCGTATATGTCGGTTATCGCGGCAAATAGTACCTTAGTGTTATTTTGATGTATAAGCTATATTACTGTAAAGTTTAATCCATATCCGTTGAGTGGGTTTTGTGTAAAGAGTAACAAACATCCATCCATCCATACTTACAAACTTTTGCGTTTATAATATTAGTAGGAGGATATTGGTGTAGATTTAGATAGGAAAATTAATTATTTAAGAGTACATATAGATAACTCGTTTACGATATGAAATCTCCTTTTCCGCAAAAAGGTAACAAAAATTTAGCAAATTAAACTTTTTTGAGCAGATCAGTTCGGCCTTTCCTAACTGGACTAACCCTGAGAAGAAAAGACGGAACAAAGTCAGGGATCATCGTCTCTTTTAAAGTCCAGACCAATCTTCTCAAATGCAAATCACATAATTTCAATAAAAAGGCGATAATTACAATTTGAGTCACAGCTATAACAATAATGTCAATAATAGCAATAATTTAAGCATACACAAGTACAATTTTAACAAAAATAAAACCGACTTCAAGGTTCGACTCGATTTCTCTTGGATGCCATCAGCAGATATTAATGTCCTTATCATGGTAACAACGTTGGGACATCTCCTTTCCATTAAAAAAAGAATCATCAAAATCGGTTCATAAACGACGAAGTTATCCGCGAACACACATAAAAAAAAATATAAATATAAACGGTCGAATTGAGAAACCTCCGCCTTTTTTGGAAGTCGGTTAAAAATGAACAGCATGTGCAGAAAGAGCAGCTCAATCCCAGGCGGTTTTATCATCAAGATATTCTGCTATGGCATAATACGCCTACGTAATAATACGTCGCCGTCGCTAATACTACTTTAAATTTATTATAATGTATTAATGACTGAAAGTTATTTTATTCTAACAAGAAATACCTACGTATTTTTTCATCAAAAGTATATACAATTGAAATTCGTTACGTACGCGTAATTTATTTACATAAGAAAGTTACTAAATTGTTAGAAATTAAATTAGTTACATTACGTTAAATTCCTGGTAAATTATTTTATCAAATTATTAGCAGTAGTTATATAAATACACAAAATTTAGGAATTGTATTACGTTTGTAAATCATATTTGTGGTGACAGATCGTAAGAATAAAGATACAAACTGTCACCACTCCTTTTCATCCTCTGGGTGTCCTAAGAGCTGATTATGGAGCATACTACGCAAGACAACCTCACTGCAAAAAGAAGGAAAAATTGAAACTAACCCTATATCAACTCGTGTGGACAGCGCGGTAAAATAGAACAAAACCTCTTTTTTAAGGAACTGCTTATGTCCAACAGTGGACTGTTAAAGGCTGTTGATGAATAAGTTTATAATAATAACGTGATATACCTATAATATACATATATGTATACGGCCGTGCGACTAGTTCTAGGCCACAGAACAAATATTCTCCTGTTCTGTGTTCTACGCAGAGTCGCTATTTAACTTACTTTATATAGGTTCAGCATTATTTAATACAAAATGATAAGGCACTTAACTAAAACAGCAGTGAAACAATCTATACTAATATTATAAAGCTGCCTCGTTGGTCTAGCGGTTGGCGTGAGCGACTGCTGATCATGAGGTCTCGGGTTCGATTCCCGGGTCGGACCAAATGTTTGTATGATCTACAAATATTTGTTTCGGAGCGGGTGTGTTCTATCTATAATATGTATGTATTTACAAAAAAAATAACTACATATATATAGTTTTTTATATGTATTTGTATCAGTTGTCTAGTACCCCATAACACAAGCTCTGCTTATCTTGGGACTAGATGGCGTTGTGTGTTTAGATGTCCGAAATATTTATTTATTTAAAGCTGAAGAGTTTGTTTGTTTGAACGTGCTAATCTCAGGAACCGCTGGTCTCATTTGAAAAATTCTTTCAGTTTTCAAATTATCATTTATATAAATTAAAAAATTCTACACTTGCGTACCGTATAGAGTATAGACCTTGAAGGAACGCACACTCTCTTCCAGACTAATGCCATCTATCGGATAAACAATGAACCTGGTCTGTGAACTTGAAAATCAATCGTGCGGTCTATTTATAAAACTTCGTTACGAACTTAGTAACAAATGCGACATTAATCTCCATATTTATACTCTTATATGCATTTAGGTAAAACGATTTTCATGAAATTTTGTATGTAAAGGGTTTTGGGGGCGATAAATAGATCTAGCTAGGACTAATTTTTAGAAAATTTACCAAAAAAAAACCGAGTGTCGTCCAGGTACTGTATTATAATGTGGCTATAATGTAGAGTTACATTCTTAAGAATCTTCTAAAACTAACAAAGAAAGTAAAATAACTATTACGTTATACCTATGTTGGGTAGAGAGGTAGTTAAATAACATAACAATATTTCTTAACAGGTTTTCGGAAAATTATTTATTAACTAGCTGCTGCCCGCGGCTCCGCCCGCGTGTATGTCGGTTATCGTGGCAAATAGTAGTCTGTGTTATTCTGATGTATAAGCTATTTCACTGTAAAGTTTCATCCAAATCCGTTTAATAGTTTTTGCGTGAAAGAGTAACTAACATACACACTTACAAACTTTCACCTTTATAATGTTAGTGTAATTGATGATAAAAACGGTTAAACAAACAAAAACATAATACCATGTATAATCTATACATACATACAAATAAATAAAATTGGAGTGTCTGTTTGTAATATTAAAATAACAGCGTTTTAATCAATGCATATGTATGTATACACGATACATATACCAAAAATGTAGTTAAAAAATTTTTTGTCTGTCTGTCTGTCTGTCTGTCTGTCTGTCTGTTTGTTCCGGGTAATCTCTGGAACGGCTGGACGGATTTTGACGGGACTTTCACTGGCAGGTAGCTGAGGATCGGGGGAGTAACTTAGGCTACTTTTTTAGACTAACTTTGTCCCGTGGCGTTACTCGCGGTACAATAATAGCCGCGGGTAACACCGCGGGGTTCAGCTAGTTTAACATATAATATATTTGGTGCTAGACGCATTTGAAAAATATAACAGCCTGACACTGACAACTTACCTACCTACAACCTATGTAATGTAATTAAAATAAAAACGAAGTTTGTACGTGGAATTTCGTACGTGTAACTTCTAAAAAAAAACTGTCCTTAAGCTTAGTCCTATATTACTTTAAGTAAAATGCGTTTTTAGCTAATTGTAAATGCCTTGAAAATTCGCAAAACGGACACAACCAACATCGTCGTCTGCCCTCACTCGTCAACCTACCTACCCGCGTTCGGGTCGCGCACTCAGCGATGAGCAACCTATTCCCCGCGCCAACCGCCATGCGCCATCGTAATATCACGCACTCGGTTTGTCATTATCGCAACTATTAATTTTAATATTTATTTATTTGTCTTTATTTGTATGTATTTATTTGTATAAATATTTATTTGTCCAAATGATGTAGCGCAAAAGATATATTTAATCTACTTTAAATACCAGAAGCGATAAATGTGTCCATTTTCATTTAGGAATCAACTTATTACTACCATACCAAATGTGCATTTGAAATAAATCATTAATTTTTATTGTAGTTATGGTTCACTATGTTGGCTTTAATGGCTTACACATTTTAACCATAACGGCTTTTAAGATAAACATTTCCATCAAACATTACATATGTAAAACTTTAGCGATTTTGGCGGCGCACGCCAGTATAGCTCACAGATGGTAGATTTTTTCTACTACCTACTTGACACTTATCGTTATATTTTAGAGAATTCACACACTATCTTTATTATTTGTAGCCTATGTGTTATTCTGAAGTTTATGTTAAATTACTGTAGTGTCATTCAAATCCGTTCAGTAGTTTTTGCGTGAAAGAGTAACAAACATCCATCCATCTATCCAACCATACATCCTTACAAACTTTCACATTTATAATATTAGTAGGATTAAGCAACGCTATGATCCGTTGCACTTTGCAAGACTTTCTTTGTATTTCTCAGAAGACAGTAGGTAAATCAGGTATGGAGTTTCTTCATTGTGCGTGTAAAATACTGAAATTATTTCATGTGTTAAACGTTGTCTCTTTCCCGAGGCTCTCTCGTAATATACATATAGGTATTTGTGTAGTCTCTAGTTGATACTTAGCGGATAAATCTCAAAGTATTCCAATACTTTAACATTTTTTCGTAGATGCCCATGAATAAAAACTATAATTAATACTGTGCAAGATTGCAACAAAATGTCAAAAAATGTATAAAAGGAAAGTTCATGCTAACCGAAAGGGGGTTAAAAAATCATTTTTTTTATACTTACGCATCCCGTCAATAAACTCTTATTATGTAGTAGCGGTTTTTTTTTCTCCCGATTTCAGGGCTCGAACTCACGGTAATAGTTATGAGTATTCCTTTTCATATGTATGTATTCCCTAACCCTGTATAAGCATGCAATTTCACTGATATGTCCACATATTGTGACAGTGTTACCTTTATTTAAAGAGCTTCACTGTATACTATGTTATGTGTAATGCCATTGGAACAATATACGAACATATTAGCAGCGTCGCTCACCCTCGACAGAGCCACATAGAGCTTTCCGTTGCTGAAACAGTTTGTGGTGAGGTCTATGCCTGCGGTGCGCAACGTCTGACCTTACCAGACACTGCACGCGTTTAAAGCAGAAAGGGAAATAAACTATGGATTGGGGTCATCCTTTAAGATAATAGTCTAAAAAGACATATAACATAAATCAAACAAAATAATTTAAGTTTCTCGCAGATTGCACGAAACAAAACTATCAATTTTTTGAAATTTTGTCTGCGACATAAACGCAACTCTGGTGACGTCACATGCTAATAAACGAAAGATTCCTCTATTGAATATTGTTTGCGTTTTATGTTTTCGGAGTGGTAATAATCGATCTGTGAGCTAATTCTGCAGTACTTTTTTTTAATAAACTATTTAATAAGTGGTTCGAAAAAAAAGAAACCAAATTTTGTGCGTGACGATAACAGCAACCTACATAAGATAGATGCTTTTATGTTTGCACTTTTCTATCTATACAAATAAATAAAATTGGAGTGTGTTTGCAATATTAAAATAACCGATTTTTACTAAATGCCTATGTATATATATACACGGTACATATACCAAAAATGTAGTTAAAAATGATTTGTCTGTCTGTTTGTTTCTTCCGGGTAATCTCTGGAACGGCTGGACGGATTTTGACGGAACTTTCACTGGCAGGTAGCTGATGATCCAAGAAGTAACTTGGGCTACTTTTTTTTAGACTAACTTTGTCCCGCGGCGTTACCTTTGGTACAACAATAACTGCGGGTAACACCGCGGCGTTCAGCTAGTACATAATAATAACACTGATAACTATGCTGCAGAACTGAAAAATGTTAAAGCAGCTATGTTGCACTTGCATAAGTACAACATAAAATTGTTTCTGTAATAATCTCTGGAAAAATTCATTCATTATTTTTGTAAAATCTAATTTACTTTATGTAGGTAGGTATATCTCAATGCTTTTAGGTTACATTTTGAAATAGTACAAAGCGTGGTATTTAAAGATGTTATCTGACCCGACGAACTTCGTACCACCATATTTTTCTTTCGTTAACCGCTACCCATGGGTAGGGTGTAGTCACGGACAAAAAAACTTTTTCCTTTATTTTTTAATTTTTCTTGTACACAAACCTTGTCCTAAGAATAACTAACACATAAAAAAAATATATAATTTTGTGTAGCCGATCAAAAGTTACGCGCATACATACATTTCGGCGTAACGCCGCGAGACAAAGTTAGTCTAAATAAAGTGGCCTAAGTTACTCCCTGGATCATCAGCTACCTGCCAGTGGAAGTCCCGTCAAAATCGGTCCAGCTGTTCCAGAGAATACCCGGAACAAACATACAAACATACAGACAGACAGACAAAAAAATTTTAACTACATTTTTGGTATATGTACCGTGTATACACACATATGCGTTTAGTAAAAAGCGGTTATTTTGATATTACAAACAGACACTCCCAATTTTATTTATTTGTATAGATGTATAGATTTGTTCACTGTGGCACTACACACCATTTATTCGACATTTTAATTAATAAAATTTAGGAAAACTGATAAAATTAACTTAAACTGCGCTGTTTTGTTTTGTTGTGGCTAGAGTGTGACGTCACGCGTCTCATGTGACCAGCGCCATTACAGAAATATCGTTTTTTGAAATAGTTGTCAAACTTGAACTTTATCTTAAATTTAAGTTCATTTTATCAGTTTTCCCCAATTTTATTAATATTATACTATTATTAATATTCTACTATTATAATAGTTCATAATACAGTAGAAATTCTGCAAAATATCGGAGTGTGCTAATTATGTAATAAAGAATAATTTAAAACGATTTCCAATAATCAGTCAAATAGCCTATTATTGGTTAAAAGTGGTAAGTAAGTAGTCGTTTCACCACCCGATGGATGAAGCAATATTCTGTACTTTGACCAGACATGCGTGATGCGACATAATATCTTATTGTTTAAAGCTGTGCCCGCGACTTCGTCCGCGTGGATCTCCTTTTACAATAATGTTTTTTTTGTAACTATAGACTATTAAACTACAATTTAATAGATAAATATGACGCTGCCTTTAAAATCTATTTAAGACTTGTTTACATTTGTTCAAAGTGGACGCTTCCGGTACGTATGCATAAAGATTTGTGGAACTACTGACCCAGGAAAAAGCGACGTACAACTGCCCATGTGAAAAACATCTGAGACTAAGATCTACTCCAGCAAAACGGAAAGTCTGATGATGAGATTTATTTATTGTCATTGCATAAATTTACTTATTTGAAATTATACTTATTAATTTTACAACTATAAATATAAGGAAAAGAAGGAGAAACAAACAAAAACACTAAACAAACTAATTATATTATTATCTAATACCTACTTTAAACTGATATCTAAAAACTACGTATCTATGTATTTTTTAAATCTAAAGCGCGCTTATTCCGAGTTAATGTCACAGTGACAATTCGAGTGAAGTCAGCGCGTGAGCGGCGTGAGCGCTCCCGCCTTTTTCCCGCCGCTTCGCGTGTTAAACAAAAATCAACCGTAATGTCGTACTTATACTGGTGCGGCGAGATTTGGAAGTTTTATTTCATCTATATCTTGTGTGTTTATTAATTGTAATTTTATAATTCTGTATTTTATTTTAAAAATATATTAAAGTGTATAGTGATAAGGATATATCCATGTGAAATAAAACATATTTAAGTATTTAATACACCTTGATGAAATGCCTAACACTTAAACACGTTATTGTGGCTAATTTATAAAAGATAGAAATATACTATTTAGGACTTTTTTGTAGATCTTTTGAAGACCATCATTTTTGTAGTACATATTTTTGGTGTATGATCAACGTATGCGAGGATAAGAGCTCGAAAGCGAAAATTTATATCCGACTTGCTTCAAATTTATCGTCACTGCTCAGCTCCTATGCATCTTAGCGTTATGTTATATAGCCTATAACCTGCCCAAGAGTATGGACTACAATCGTACAAAGTTTGGTTAAAATCCCTTCAGTAGTTTTTGACCCATGCGTGCACATACAGACAGACAGACAGACAGACAGACAGACAGACAGACAGACAGACAGACAAAAAACTTACTGATTACATTTTTGGCATCAGTATCGATACCCATTCATCCCCCAATATTAATTTTTAATATATATTCAATGTACAGAATTGACCTCTCTACAGTTTTATTATAAGTATAGATATAGATTAAATGCAAATGTATTATTGCGTATTTCCTAGCGTGATGTCTTACAGCGAGACTTCCTCGTTGGTCTAGTGGTTAGCGTAAGCAACTGCAGATCAAGTGGTCCGGGTTCGATTCCCGGGTCGGACTACTGTTAGGTTTTCTTACAAGAAATTCTTAATAGAAGCCCGGAATATGGAAGATGGCGGTGTTTCCCGCCCGTGCCTCGAAGAGTACGTTAAGCCGTCGGTCATGAACATCTATGGCAATCATTATTGGGAAGTCAGTGCCCTCAAATATACTGACAAATAGTTCAACCTTCGAATTCAGTTCACCCTCAGGGTTGCGGAGGTCCGATGCCAGTAGTTCCGTGTAAGAACTGATATTCAGGTAAAACCGGTTGAACTAGTAGTCGACTCCAAATCTTGGGAATAATAAAGGCTAGGAAGATGAAAACTGGATGTTTTACAGCGAGAACAAATTTGTTTAAAATAAAAGAGGTTATAATGAAGCAATCTTAAAAGATAGACATAATAATATGCTGTCTCGGACTTTTTTCAAACGGTTATAGGGGAATAATTCTTTCATACATTGTTTTCGTTAAATTTTCACCGCTTATCGCATGCTATGAAAACTTTTCGCAACATTTTTTATTGATACTCCGCTCCTGTTCTTCATAGGGCGATGATATATAGCCTATAACCTTCCTTAATAAATCTAACACTGAATAATTTTTGAAATCGTACTAGTATTTACTGAGATAAGCGCATTCAATCAAATAAACTAACAAACTCTTTAGCTTGATTTATAAATGCTGACCCGGCGAAATTTGTACCTCCAAACCTAAGTTTCCAGAAACTTGTTTTAGTGTTTACACTATGTACGAAAAGAGCGTGACCAGCAAAATTTAATGAAAACTTTAAAAATATCAAACGATAAATTGTAATCAATTAAGTATTTTATTGCTGTTTGATGATTTACTAATACGGCGTCCAATTTCCATTATTGTCCATAATCGCTTGGCATCTTCGCGGCATACTTTTCGCCAATTTTTCTACATAACTGCGAGATAAACACCTCCACGCGAACTTCAGTTCACGAGTTCACGCTGAAATAAATATTTTCAATATTGGCATCAGGGAACTATGAGGGCCAATCCAATACGTTAATACCATGTTCTGCTTTTCAAACAGTGAAGAGCCGACTTCGATGCTTAGGATCATTATCCTCTTACAGAATCCAGAAATTATTTTGGTGTGGAAACATCTTCTTAGCCGACGGACGACAATAATGCTTTTTCGTTAATTTTCGTCATCTTTTCAGCATCCAAAGAACCGGTAAACAAGTGGAAATTTCCAAGGGTGTTTCACGGTTCGTACCATTAGTCTATTGTCAGTCTAAGCTCGAGTCGAGTAATCGCTGCCCAAAATGAAACTTTATTAGAAAAAAATATCTTGTCCCAATCACGGTGTTTGTTTTCGCACGCATGCAGCACTTTTCCAAGAAAGGAAAGGTTTCTTCACAGTGCTTTGATATTTTACGCCATTTACAACTAAACGCCTTTTGATGGTGTCTAGTGATATAATTAAACCCTTTTTCTTCAACTGTTCTTGCCCAAACCGTAGTGTAAATGTAGTAAATGCGATGCGTTTATCCTCTGCGACAGACGCCTTCTTCGATTTGCCAAGTCATCGACGGTTTTTATTTGTGAATATCTCTTCACCCACTTGCTAACGAAGACCTTGGACTTTTTCATATGATGGGTAGGGTTGTGGGACATTTTGGGTCCTTTCGGATCACAAAGCGGGAAGTGTAGGCGGCACTCATTGTAAAAGTAATATTTTTAACAAGAAAAACTGAATGGAAAACATGTTTTTTACAATGCATTGTATGTCAGTCTAATATTCATTTTTATAAATTGCATTCCAAAATTGAAAATTATGGCGGTCAGGTTCTTCTCAAACACACTGTACCTATGTACGCTTCAGGTTTCCACGGGTAGTGAACAGTCGCGCACTAAAAAAATTATAACCATCACGGTTTCCTTATAATTTTCTTCTTGAAAAACCTTGTTCTGACAGTAACAAACACATAAAAAAGAATCATCCAATTTAGTTCAGACGATCGGAAGTTATGCGCATACAATACATTTTGGTGATTCATTTTTATTATATAGATAATATAAATAACAGACATTATGTACAGATAAAATTCTAAAGTTCGATTTAATCAGAATTTATTTAAAAAAATATATACAAAAAAAAATGAAATTGGAGTGTCTGTTTGTAATGTTAAAATAACCGCTTTTTACTAAATGCATATGATGTGTACACGGTACATATACCAAAAATGTAGTTAACATTTTTTTTCTGTCTGTTTGTCCCGGGTAATCTCTGGAACAGCTGGACCGATTTTGACGGGACTTTCACTGACAGGTAGCTGATGATCCAGGGAGTAATTTAGGCTTTTTGGACTAACTTTGACCTGCGGTGTTACTCGCGGTACGACAGTAACCGCTGGGTTCAGCTAGTATTAAATAAAGTCCGTATTATAAATAAAGATTACTTTTAATTATATTTTAGAATGTTATTGGCTACTAAACTTGCTTAAAATAGCTCAAAATACGTCTTTACTCATAATAATTTATAAATTTATTAAAAACAATAATTGAGTTCAGCATCCGTGACGATTAGCGCTTCTTTAATTTTGCATTTGAACACTAAAATATTAAATAGATTTCATTGTACACTACACCAAATTCTTTTTTTTTTAACAATAAAATAAAATATGCATAAATGGTGGCCTTATCGCTACAGACAACCTTTTTATAGAGAAACTGATAGTAAACAAACGAATTGATTGATTGTTGTTATCTAAACTAGATAAATTGCTATCAACCTTATTTTAGTATCTATATTGATCGTGTGGTCTTGAAATAACGATACAGAGTGTACTACTATAAATGTGTGATATGATACGGGCTTCGTCGTAATGGCCCCTCCAGACTACTCGCAAAGTTAGTTAGTCGACGAAGTACTCGGGAAAGTTGACAGCAGTCCGAAATACGTCGCTACACACTCTTTCAACTTTTCGAAGAACACATACGCGTTACTTCGATCCTTTGACCCGGGCGCAAAAACCGACAACAAATGGAAGTTAGCCGAGGCGAGCCGAGGTTCTACGAAGTAAGTCGTTGTGCCTCTATCACTATCATATTCGCCTAACCTCGTTGAACTTGGCGAATAGTGTGGAGGCTACTTTAGAGCAAGAGAACCTTTGTGATGCAGTTTGTACTGTCCTATGAGTAGTGGAATGGTCAGGTGATTCAAATGTTTGAAATACATATCACTTTAGATGTCAGGTAGTTACTTAATCTATACTAATATATAAAGCTGAAGAGTTTGTTTGTTTGTTTGTTTGTTTGTTTGTTTGTTTGTTTGAACACGCTAATCTCAGAAACCACTGGTCCGATTTGAAAAATTCTTTCGGTGTTGGATAGTCCATTTATCGAGGAAGGCTATAAGGTATATATCATCACGCTACTACTAATAGGAGCGGAGCTACAATAAAGAATGTTTCAAAAACGGGGGAAATTTTCACGCTACGGGCAATATAAGGCGCAAACGAAGTTGCGTGGGTCAGCTAGTCTATACTAATATATAAAGCTGAAGAGTTTGTTTGTTTGAACGCGCTAATCTCATTAACTACTGGTCCGATTTGAAATAATATTTCAGTGTTAGATGGCCCATTTATCGAGGAAGGCTATATATCATCACACTAAAACCTACAAGAGCTGAGCACCAATGAAGAATGTTACAAAAACGGGGGCAAATTATCACGCTACGGGTAATAGGAGACGCTAACGAGGTTGCGTGGGTCGGATAGTCTATACTCATAATAACTGAAGAGTTTGTTTGAACGCGCTAATCTCAGGAACCACTGGTCCGATTCGGAAAATTCTTTCAGTGTTGGATAGTACATTAATCAAGGAAGGCTATTGTCTATAAATCATCACGCTAGGACCAATAGGAGCGGAGCACCAATGGAGAATGTTCAAAAACGGGGGAAATTATCACGCTACGGGCAATAGGAGACGCAAACGAGGTTGCGTGGGTCGGCTAGTGTATAATAAATATAAAGGATAAATGTATTTATATCAGTTGTCTAGTACCCATAACACAATTTCTGATTACCTTGGGACTTGATAGCGTTGTGTGTTAGATGTCCGAAATATTTATATTTTAACTGTCAAAATACCGAGTGTATCAGATCAGACGTATTGAAAAATGTGTCTTTTTTGGATTTATTCGACGACTGCCTCGGTGGCGCAGTGGTAGCGTACGCGACTGCTGTTCTTGAGGTCTCGGGTTCGATTCCCGGGTCGGATCAAATGTTTGTTGTATGATCTGCAAATATTTGATTCGGAGTTTGGGTGTTTTCTATCTATAATATGTATGCATTTACAAAAAAAAAAGTATATAAGCATTAATATCAGTTGTTTAGTACCCATAATACAAGCTGTGCTTAGTTTGGGACTAGATGGCGTTGTGTGTCAGATGTCCGAAATATTTATTATTATTATTTATTATTATTCATTAAAGATTAATGTTTATTTGTAAATTATTCTAGCAGATATGCGTCACTTGGGTAATTTGGCACATGGGCCATGCCCATTTATCGAGGAAGGCTACATATCATCACACTAAAACCTACAAGAGCTGAGCACCAATGAAGAATGTTACAAAAACGGGGGCAAATTATCACGCTACGGGTAATAGGAGACGCTAACGAGGTTGCGTGGGTCGGATAGTCTATACTCATAATAACTGAAGAGTTTGTTTGAACGCGCTAATCTCAGGAACCACTGGTCCGATTCGGAAAATTCTTTCAGTGTTGGATAGTACATTAATCAAGGAAGGCTATTGTCTATAAATCATCACGCTAGGACCAATAGGAGCGGAGCACCAATGGAGAATGTTCAAAAACGGGGGAAATTATCACGCTACGGGCAATAGGAGACGCAAACGAGGTTGCGTGGGTCGGCTAGTGTATAATAAATATAAAGGATAAATGTATTTATATCAGTTGTCTAGTACCCATAACACAATTTCTGATTACCTTGGGACTTGATAGCGTTGTGTGTTAGATGTCCGAAATATTTATATTTTAACTGTCAAAATACCGAGTGTATCAGATCAGACGTATTGAAAAATGTGTCTTTTTTGGATTTATTCGACGACTGCCTCGGTGGCGCAGTGGTAGCGTACGCGACTGCTGTTCTTGAGGTCTCGGGTTCGATTCCCGGGTCGGATCAAATGTTTGTTGTATGATCTGCAAATATTTGATTCGGAGTTTGGGTGTTTTCTATCTATAATATGTATGCATTTACAAAAAAAAAAGTATATAAGCATTAATATCAGTTGTTTAGTACCCATAATACAAGCTGTGCTTAGTTTGGGACTAGATGGCGTTGTGTGTCAGATGTCCGAAATATTTATTATTATTATTTATTATTATTCATTAAAGATTAATGTTTATTTGTAAATTATTCTAGCAGATATGCGTCACTTGGGTAATTTGGCACACCACTATTGTACGATTATCAAGGAACCCTTTACCTCAGCCAATTAAATGTCGAAATAAATGTGTGTGGGTATTCTGTGTGTCCGTTTCATGTAGGTATGTTGGTAAACTCATAGGCTTAGGAATATTCCTAATGTGGGAGTCTTTTTAATAAATGAAGAAACCATTAAATCTTGAAGAATAGGTCGTACTTTCTCACATAAACTCTTGTGCGAACGTTGTATGCCTTTAGCGTTTGTACGTTCAAAAATGTTGATTTATACTAAAGGAATCTGTACCTTATAATTCTAATTCTTCGGTATTACTTCTTTCTGTTCTTTTTTTGCTTTGTAAGTTTTATTCTTCTTTTAACTTTCTACAGAACCCGTCGATACTATACCTAATTCTTGACACACACTATCAATCAGTTGGTGAACTTGTGTAGGTCAGAACTTAGAATGTCCTAGATTAGTTTAAGCGTGAATTATTCAAAGTAGATTTAAACAAAGCGTAAACTGATAATGAAAATGTTAATGATATTGTTATTGTTTCAATTCAAATCATTTATTAGTGTATTTATGTATTATATTCTTTTGTATTTAAAGTGGCTATAACTTAGTACCCGTGGGAATCTAATGTAAAATACTCACGCGAACAACAAGCGACTCGCTCCGTTTTAAACAACTAATATTACATTGTTTCAAAGTTTTATGTACTTTTTAGTATTTTAAAGACGAAGACTAACTTAAAATGACAGATCTGTGCTGTCGCGTTTTGTTGGTGAGTGTTACACCGGAGGCTCAACGATCTTAATAGGCCGCCATAGTGTAGGTCGCCGTCACCATGCTGCATTGATGCATTATCTGCATTCGCAATGAGTATGGTGACCACCACTCTTGGATTCTGCTCATGCTTTCCATCAGACAGAGTAGAGCCACTTTGGCAGGCTTTTATTGCGTCATAGAAACGATCATTTATTCTGTATGGATGTAATTTTTATACAATACTAGTTGCTACCCGCGGCTCCGCCCGCGTATATGTCGCTTATAGCGGCAAATAGTAGCCTATGTGGTTTTCTGAAATATATGGATAGTGACATTTGGATTTTCAAGTTATTTTTTACTGTTTAATCCTTCCCTGGACTACAAAAAACATTTCAAAACCTCAATCAGCTAAATCGGCCCAGCCGTTCTTGAGTTTTAGCTAGACAAACGAACAGCAATTGATTTTTCATAAATAACATAATTTATTTATTTAATTGAATAATAATAATGATATTTATTGAGCTAAAACTTGTTTACAAACATTTACAAATTTATAATTTCACATCTTAGGTACCTAGTGTAATCAAGTTTGTATGTGTCGATGACACCTGTACTGATGTATCACAGGTGATAGAAGCTGATAAAAATATATTTATCTACTACTGCCAGTCCTTTTCCTCAAGTTGGTTAAGTAAGATCTTTTTTTTTTTCAGAAACACCAGATAAATCAATACAGATTGTAGCTCCCAGTGAAGAGCATACCTTCATTCTAAACGAGGAGGTACTCAAAAGCCTGCTTACCAGAGACGATGTCAAGGACTGCGGTGTAGTTCTGGTCTCCGTCGCGGGAGCCTACAGGAAAGGGAAATCTTTCTTACTGGACTTCTTCTTGCGGTATTTGGATTATACGGTTAGTTAAATTCTAATATATTTATAAAAACAATGTGAATATGAAACAATGTGTTCTCCAAGTGGTTTAAAACGTTTTAATTAGACAATTAAGGCAGGTACAGTTATTTCTCAGTAGTACTTAAACTGAGTAAAAACTAATTAAAAAAATTGAGCCATCGTCGCATCGTATTCTCTTGGGATATACTTTAAAAGTGCATAAATGTTATCCAACGTAGTTATTAAGACCTTGGATTTTCAGTCAACTAGTTGTGTTCGAATCTAGCTCATGTACATAGCACTTAAATGCAAGCAATAATTTTGCGTTCACGAGTATATAAAGTAGGTCTTTTAGCATAAAATAAAGTAGAGTAAGCTTTTGTAATAAAGTTATCTTATTTATTTTAAAACGAGGATTCTCACACTTGAAATCTTTCAACATTTCAAGATTAATTTATAGTTTTTTCTTTATTAAAAGATTTTCAATATTTTTTTATATAAGAAACAACCACATCACTTAAATGTTAAAAAAAAACTTGCAGCTATAGATTAATAATAGAGACAGCCATTGAAATCTTAGATGACATAATTAAATGTTAGTAGAATTTCAGTGCGACTTCGTTAAAATTGTATTACCATGAGTTTAGATTTTTTTCTTTCTTTCCTTCTTTAAAACTCTGGTAGTAACGGATTAAAAAAGCGAAGTGTACGACCCCTATTCATCCCGTAGGTATCGTAAGAGCCGATTAGGCAGGTCCACACAGAGCGAGCAGCCTCGCGCGGCAAATGCCTCGCGAGGCTACAGTCGAGGCCGCGGGCCATCGACCGAGCGCCCGAGCCATCCAGTGTCGGCTTTTGTTTTGCTCAAACTAAGATCAGTGTTTGAATTCTTGCTGTCTCCTCTTTTTTATAATCCTATTCATAAGGATAAAAGCAACAACTGTCACCGCAACACGTATGTGTGGTGCCACGATGTCATAATTTTCAACTGAACGAACGAACATAATTCTCGGCTTAAGCCTCGCGATTATACTGAGACTGCAGCGCTCGGTGAGAGACAGCTTCCTCGCGCGGCAAATGCCTCGCTCGCTCTTTGTGAACCCGCCTATTAAGTAAACAAACTGTGCGACATAACATTTTTATGTGGAATAGGTGGCAAACGAACAGATGTATCGCCTGATGGTAAGCGATTACCGCCGTCCATGGACACCCGCAACACCAGAGGCATCACAAGTGCGTTGCCGGCTTTTGGGGGGTGGGAAGGTGGATAGAGGAAGGGGTTGTGGTAAGGGCCTCCGGTATCCTCATTCACTCGGTGAAACACAGCACGAGCGCTATTTCACACCGTTTTTTTGTAAGGCCGTGGTATCACTCCGGTCGAGCCGACCCGTGCCTAACAGTTGGTTCGACCCGGGAATCGAACCGAAAAACTTTATGCACAGCAGTCGCTTACGCTACCACTGCGCCATATTTTTAATGGTTCTTTCATCTACTTATAATTTATTTATGATCAAAATTGATTATTTCAGTATAACCAGGGAAATGGTGACGGCAAATGGCTCGGCGTGGCAGAGCAGTCATTAGAAGGCTTCTCGTGGGAGGGGGGCTCAGACCGTCACACCACAGGGATACACCTCTGGTCACAGCCGTTCAAAGCTACCCTTGAAAATGGGGAGAAAGTAAGACAAAGCTTTTAATTTGGTTATACTTTTGTTTATAACTGTCAATATTTCTTCAGAAACACCTTTTTATCTACATGAAAATAACAGTTTTTTTTATGTATCTACTCTACCAAAATGACGCTACTCTGCCTGATGGAGAGCATAAGCAAAATCCAAGAGTAGTAGCACTATACTCGTTGCGAATGCAGACAATGTAACAATGCACCATGACCGGCTATGGCGGTCTAGTGACTCTTCTGCATCAATGGGCCACCGGTCTCGCACTCACCAACGAAACACGACAGCCAAACGCTGTTTTTATACGTTGATCTTTTGTGCTATGTCGCCTTTTCAATAGTATGATACCATATGTATGGCAATGATCAGTACTTACTTATCTTATTATATGTATGCATTGGTATACTACTACTACTATACTATTTGTAACTCCCCGTTACAATCAGGACCTATTGGGTTTAAAAAAATAATAATAATGATCATGGACCATCATTAATGCCACTTTAAAATAGAACTCTTTCTATTTTCCAGGTTGTAATCCTGTTAATGGACACTCAAGGAACGTTCGACAGTGAATCAACTGTCAAAGACAATGCTACAGTGTTCGCACTCTCCACCATGCTGTCCTCAGTTCTCATTTATAACCTCTCGCAAAATATTGAAGAGGATGATCTGCAGCATCTAGAGGTATGACGAGTTGAATTATTGCATAGATGATCTAATGGCTGTAAAACATTTGGTTTGATTACCTAAGTGTTTTATGTGTCTTTGACTCATGTAAGGCTTTTGATTCTGTTGACATAAAACGCGAGTATTTTAGATATAATCGAAACTCAATACGTATCTCTTTATACTTACTGTACTATATAAGTGATATATTTAAGCATGAAGTATTAAAAGCGGAACATTAACTTCTTCAAAAATATATCTATGTTTAAACGAGGGTTATCACAAGGCTCGATGCTGGGTCCGTCCGGTTTCATGTTAAGTGATTTTTCGTAAAGTAATTTACACTTTGAATGTTTTCAGTTATTCATGGATTATGGCTGCGTGGCGATGGACAAGATTGAGGGAAAACCGTTCCAGAAACTGCTATTTCTTGTCAGAGATTGGAGTTACCCATACGATCACAAGTATGGTATACAGGGAGGCAAGGAACTTTTGGAGAAACGACTTGAGGTATAATATAGAGCGGAAGATTTTTGAAGTAAAACTTTTTTACGCACGCCTAACTTGTGTCTGATGAATGCGTGATGAAAGCGTTACGAAAAGTGTGATTGAGCGAGGCGAACGAGAGAGAGAGAGAGAGTTGCGTTTCGTATATTACTGTAGGGGCAACAGAGAGCAGTGCGAGCACCCACTTTCTTTCCTTCTTTCTCTCATAGCCAGTTATTTAATTAGACTCCCAAATTTTTAGGCTGTAAACATTATTACCTATCTAAAGACCGATAACCATACCATAACCAACCATAAGAAGTTATCACTTCAAAAACTGTATTTCAATTGTTGCCTACAAGTTATTTCCCTTTCTCATAAGACTCTCATGGTAACAGGTAAAAGACGGCCAACACGAAGAACTTCAGAAGCTTCGGAAGTACATCAAACGCTGCTTCGACGAATGCGCCTGTTTCTTGATGCCGCATCCTGGCCTCAAAGTCGCTACTGATCCTAACTTCAAGGGGAAATTGAGCGGTATACAATTTCAGTCTGGAACCTCTAAATAACTTTTTTTTCTTTCGTAAATATCCTACTATAAAACAGTTACTAAACTGTTTTAATTCCAATTTAGTCAGGTAGCCGCTAGATATTCTTAATTAATGTAATATTATACAATTACTAGAGAAATGACTTTGAGTGAACTTACGTTAAAAGTTGTACCATAAAATGATGTGTGAATCTTATAACTTTTTATCGAAATTGCCACAATGCCTTCTTAGGTTTTAAGAATTACTTTATAATCTTTTGTTTTTATGTTTTTTTTAAAATACCACGGTTTAAATTGGTCTTCATATATTAGCTTATGTTTTTTTTCTCTCAGCGCTTTCATTAATGGTTAATTTCTTAATCGTTCGAAATAGACATACAACCAGAATTCCTGGAGTCTTTGGAAGAACTGGTACCAATGGTGCTGGCGCGAGAGAACCTGGTGGCCAAAACCATCAACGAACAGAAGGTGAAAGCGAGGGATCTGCTCAATTACTTTACCAGTTACATCGAAATATTCAACAGTGAAAAGTTGCCGGAACCAACTACCATTTTACAGGTCAGTTATGGTTAAAACCCTTGTTTTCTAAGAAATGTAGGTAGTAGAGCCACGCTGATTTCAGCACGAACGGGCGGGCTCGACCGGGGCGGTACTATCTGAGCACAGAACATCAATGTAAAATGACAGCGATCATGCTGTCGTGTATCGTTGGTGAGTGCGAGACCGGAGGCCCAATGAGGGAGAAGCATCACTAGCCCGCCATGGTGTGGGTCACCATGCTGCATTGTTGCATTGTCTGCATTCGCAGTATGGTGACCACCACTCTTGGATTCTGCTTATGCTTTCCATCACACAGAGTAGAGTCATTTTGGCAGGGCCAAATATAAGAAAAAAAAGCACGTTTCTTCATGAACTACATTGGGAATATATTGTGTATCATGGGATACTTTTCAAACAAATGGGAAACGTAATTTACACTCTCGATTGTCGGCACTTAATAAAACTGGTTGCAACACATTCTAGAATCTAACGTACTTGTACTTTTCCACTATTTTCGTTATGTTTAACCCTGATCGATTTCTATATATATGGGAAACGAATACAAACGACACTTAGACTCAGAAAACGATTTGCCTATAACACAAAGTGCCGATCGAACAAACAGTACTCAGCGTAGTTACTGTTTAAATTACTACACCACCCATGCAGTAAATATCATTGTGATAAGTGTTGTTTCTAATGTCAATCACGATGCATCAACGACTTGAGAAAAGTGGCTGGAAGTGCATGGATGTGGACTGCCCAAGATCGGGATATTTAGCGTACCTTGAAATGAAATTATTTATTCTGCAATTAGGTTACAAGAACACTTTTTTTGCATGTTAATCTATTTTGAGCCGATGAGTTCGGCCTTTCCTAACCATACTAACCCTGAGAAGTAAGGCGAAACAAACTCAGGGAATATCGTTTATTTTAAAGTTATATATATACAGACATTCTTAAAAATGCAAATATTACCTACTAGTTGTTGCTCGCGGCTCCGTCCGCGTGTATGTCGGTTATCGCGTCAAATAGTAGTCTATATGTTATTCTGATGTATAAGCTATATTACTGTAAAGTTTCATCCAAATCCGTTCAGTAGTTTTTGCGTGAAAGAGTAACAAACATCCGTACTTAAAAACTTTCGCGTTTACAATATTAGTATAGAAGATAACTTAGTTCATAATTATTATAATCGGTTAAAAAAAAATGACAAGAACCATACATTTTAGAGCATACCTACATATATTAAGGAGGGACCGCTGAACGACGGAAAGCGTGATCGGAGTAGAGAGAGAGAGAGAGAGAGAGATACCGAGTCTAGGCAGTGTCTATCTCTCTCACGCCAAGCCATAAACAAAGGTGAATTTCTTCTTCTTTTGATAAGATGGCAACCAGCCGGATCAGCTATTTCTGCCAATGTCAAGAATTTAAATTCTACAAATCTTAAGTCTTCGCGGCTTCAAGTCTTCGTCGTGATGAAATTAATGATAAAAAAAATATAAAAAATGTGTTTCAGCCAAAATGGATTTGTATTAAATTATAAATTAATGTCACGTCAAAAACAGGAGTAGTAAGTATTTTTGTAGGATGTTTTAGTTCAGCAGTTGGCAGTTCAGCATTATGCTGATTATGATGATGGTGTTAAAATCATTATTGAAGTCTTGTGTATAATTCCAGGCAACTGCAGAAGCCAACAACAGGTCTGCCATGTCAGAAGCCAGTGATATCTACAAAACGCTGATGGAAGAGATATGTGGAGGGTCGAAGCCCTACCTCCAGCCGGACGTGTTGGAGAAGGAGAATTGGAAGGTTATGAACAAAGCCCTTCATTCCTTCGACAGCAAGAAGAAGATGGGGGGTATAGAGATGTCTGACACTTTTAGAAAGGAGTTAGTTAAGGTATGATGGTTTGAACTCTTTCTTGTATAGAACTGTTCCTTAACAATGCGAAGATGGTTTTACTTTGAGATAGAGACATATTTGTTGTGATAATAATATTTCTGACACGCAACGCCATCTAGTTCCGAACTAAACAAGTCTTGTGCAGCTGATATAAATACATAAATCCTTCTATTGTAAATACATTTAGTTACGTGTTAGGGTTCGATGGCTTTTAGAAATAAACCTTATGACTTGTTAAAGAGACTTTATTAAAAGCACTATTAAAATTACAATATAGCTCCAAATAACAATCCTTAATTATCGCTGCGGTCGCAAGGGTAATCACTGATATCACTTTGATTTCACGCATTTTAGCACAAACTGAACTGCAATGCGACGCGCGGGACACTATTTATACCCATATAATTATTATTACTTCTTTCGAGAAACGTCTAGTAAATACGGGGTCATTCACCGTTCCCGCCGTCGAAGTCGTTGCAAACAATCGCGCAACAACCAATCGATATTCGACGCTATGCACATAGAAATAAGGTTCATTATTTCGTACCTCAGGAGATCGACTAGAAATTTTCGTGTGTGTTATGTGCGTAGATACGTCTCGAAGATTATTCGCGAATAATCTTTCTACGAAACAATATTATACATAGAAAGAATTAAAACTTCTAAACCAATATTTGTAAATCATAAAAACATTTACCTACTCCGATCCCGGAAATTGTACGATAGACCTTAAGAACAACAGTCACACGATTTTAAAGCAGCATTACCATACCACTTATTTTTTTAATTATTAAATTAATATTAGCATGGATATCATCCATGAAAAGAAATGAAAAGGTAATTAAAGATAATAGCTTAAGCCTATGAAAAGCAGTAAGTCATGAAAGATAATCTCTTAGAAGTTATAAAAATACTCTGAAAACTCATCTTTTCTTTTAAAATCTATTCGACTCTTACCTCCATTCTCATTCTTCCTTTATCTTGATCTACATCTCCAAGGTTCTCTTCCATATCCAGGAGCTGGAAGAGCTGTACTCCCAACTGGCTGCTCACAACGAAGGGAAGAATGTATATCGTATTCTCGGCACTCCCATCGTCTTCCTGACTATCATGATCTTAGGATACCTCGTGAGTGTAGTGGCTTCCACCTTCGGAATTCAGATCCTGGTTGCGGCAGGAGAAGGAGCCACTATCGGAGCTGCCTTGATGCTCGCGGTATGGGGATATACCAGGTTCACTTTGTGATATTTGTCTTTTTTCATAATTGCTTTTTTGTAAAGTTTTTATTTAACTCTAACACGTTAATAGTAACTGTATTCAATATCTACAAAATTTGGGGCTTAGAACCCACCTAGTAAGCGCTCGAAAAATTATTTTTATATTCTTAGATATATATGGCTTAAAACCAAAACTGGTTTATAATATAGCTTTTGGAACAGAAATAGAAACCTCTAAAAGAAAACGAGCCGACATAACCACCTCACGCATTCTTTTGGCGCGTTTTTGTTCATGTATTTACATATCGTAATAAGATTAATGCAAATAAAAGATAACATTATGTGGATGTACCTATACAAGGTACAATAATACATGTTACCCGGTAAGACGGCATAAGTTAAGTCTTGCATTATCACAAATATAAAAAAAACAAAGAAGTTCTTTATCAGCCTCCATTTTGTTTGTGGCCCTGTCTATATTTTGTCATCATCTCGTAATTCCTCACGACTATTGCTTATGGTCTGGTGGTCGGTTCTGCTTTTCACTCAAAAACTGTTCTGTATATGTCGAGACAAGTTTGGCTCACTCGGCTAACCTTGTCTTGTTGAGGGATATGTTTAAAAAAGAAAAGAGATATAAGTAAAATACGCTAAACATAAGGTTGAACTAGGTGGTAATTTAATATTATGTATTTTGAATTGTATTTGTTTTATTTGAATTCAGAATATCAGGAAACCTGAGGGATATTGGTATGCAGTTAGACGACGTTGCGGGGACAATAAGGAACTTCGTAAGTTTAACAAATATCATTTACTAACACCGCGGAGCAATTTATCATATAGTAATAAGATTAATTGAGGTAACGTTTCGAAAGTGAATGGAGAAAGCTACTTAAAATAAAAGCTGTTCGATTTAATTTCATAAACCTTCCCCTTGAGTCACTCCAGTTATTGATTACAACTGCATTAAAATCCGTTGAACAGTTTAAAAAATCTAAGCTAACAGACATCGGAAGCGACTCCATTTAAACTGTGTAAAAAAGGTATAAATATATTTTTAGTCATTTTGTCGTTTGTTAAAGTTCTTTTTCAATATTAACTTTGGGTGGCAGACTGTCTAAACAAGTATTGACAGTAAAGTTTAACTTAGTTTAAAATTTTCCATTAAATATTATGTTATATGTGTACGCTTAAGCTAAAGTTTAGTTAATTTAATAAAATGTCATCCATTCATCACATATTGTTTAAAGTTACTACCAATAATTTTTATAAAACTAAAAATGAATTTACGCCATTGCAAATTTACTTAAAAATGTATCGATTGATGAAAATCTTCAGGCATTTTTAGTTACGGTGGAATAGGGCAAAAATCTTAGAGCATTAAACATAGAGTAGAGTTTAGTGAGAGTCTGTCTCTCTCACGCAAGCTTCTGATTGGTTGGTGTATTTCCCACCAAATCAGTCATGCAAACTGATTGGGTGATATGATGATCATAATTGAATACAAATCTGTTTACCCATAAACAATAGAGTTGCGTTTTGTTTCAGGTGCACCAGTATGCGTTCGCATCACCGTACCATGCCACGTCGCCGCTGACAGCGACAACAGCCACTTACACGGACAACAAGAAAGACTCATAGTGACAATTACATGACAGTTATATGGTACTCATAGTGCAGTTGCTTTTACGCACGTTTTGGCGCTAGTCTAAACAGTTTCAGAAAGAAACAAGGCTATTTCAACAAAAGTTTTACAAAATAACACTACTTCTTGAAAGGGAAAACGTTAAGGTTTGACTACTAAGCCGAGTGTGAGTTCGATTCTCATTCAGGACAAATAGTTGTATGATGAACATGATGTGTCTTGGTGTAATTTATCTGTAATAAGTATGTATTTAGTAATATTTAAGTAAGTATAGCAGTCTAGTTAACATATGGCAACTACTGTCTAGTTGGAAATTAGACACGCGTGTGTATGAGATGTGTGAATTATGTATTATAATTAAAATAAATATGTACGCAGAACCTCTATCTGAAATTCTCAAATTTTCAGTATTTTCTTGTACTTAAATACCTTAATGGTATTGTTTTTAGACAACAGTAACTTAATACATTTCAATATTGCCAACAGCCTAATAAAAAAAGAATACACGAAAAAAAGCAATATTAGAGTCCAAAACTGACACAAAATGTAAATAATGTATTATTAACTGCCTATTGAATAATTACGAATCCTTCTTTCTAATACTTCATGAAAAATATTAATATCATGTGGTAAAAGCAACTACCATGAGTGCCAAACAGTGATAATATATATATAGTTGACGCTAGCCTTAGTGTTGTATAAAAAATGGTTTAAAATGTTTAAATTATAATTTGAGGATTAAAAATCTGTAATTTATGTTATGTTCGGTCGTGGTCAAATTATATCATTTGACATACGGGTACAGGTTAACAGCCTTATTCATGAACGTTAATGAAGTAGCTGTAGGTGTTATTATTTTCAACTAACATCCTTATGGCCATCGCCCACGACGATCGCTACTAACGCGCTTTAGTCGTATTTTCAACGCGCTACAGAAGCGATGCCAACGCGGTACAGCATCGCGACTATATCGATGCAAAAGCGCGAGCGTGTCGGACGATATCGGGGGGAGAATGAAGGGAGGGTGGCGTGTGAGTGGAGAACCAAGTTTGCATCGCGACAGGGTCGTGGTTATGTAGGCGAGGGCACACAGCTAGCGATAGTATCGCTACTGCATCACTGCAAAAAGTCACCGCCCTTACGAGTTAACAAGAAAAAGTTAAAAAACTATAACCTGACTACGTTAGAAGTTCGTTTAAAATTGATATAGCCGATGTCACCCGGGCCATTATTACGAATCTAGGTTACAGGTACAGGTTATAAAGGTAAGGCAGCTAAAAAATAATTACTTGCACGATAATGTTTTTTTTAATTTTAAGAATCTGTATTAGAATCATAATTCTACTAATCACATCACACTAATATATAAAGGCGAAAGTTTGTGAGGGTGTATGTTTGTTACTGTACTGTTTTGAATTTTGTTAAGTGCTTAAACAGTACATAATATTACTAGTATTTGCTTTACTTCGCCCGCGTGTATGTCGATTATCGCGGCATATAGTAGCCTATGTGTTATTCTGATGTATAAGCTATATTACTGTAAAGTTTCATTCAAATAACTACGTTCAGTAGTTTTTGCGTTAAAGAGTTACAAACATCCATCCATACTCACAAAATTTCGCGTTTATAATATTAGTAGGATTATGCTTTATAATGCATTAAGGAAAATCGAAAAAAAAACAGTTTTACAGATTAAAACATATTTATTTATTTTTCGAAAGATTTACATAATTTTGACCAGAACCATAATTAAATATTGTTTAGACTAGTTTAGCCCACTTTCGATTACCAGTTGAAAATATCAACCTAATAACTCAAAAAAATCAACCAACATATTGAAAGAATTTTCTATTTATAAATGTTTGAGATGTTAAAGATGAACTTCATTTTTATTATACTTAGCTTTTTGTTTTTTTACTTAAAATGTATAAAAAAAACCATTTAATGCTACTTTTTCATTTATTCACAAAAGTGTTAATTATTTTAACAAACATGAATTACCATTATGGGGCAGAGCAGTCATTTTGGCGCAGCTAAAATATAAAAAAAATGTTAGTGTCTTAAAATATTTAAAAGATACTGATGTGTATTGTTGTAGTCATTGAAGGTATGTATTGTTAAATCAGGATATAACACTCAAATTTTAAGTTATTTAATGTATATAATAATAAGGAATTGTCATGTTTGTATCTACAGTACAATATACTATTTTTTTACTTTTGTGTCGTCTTTTTATTAATAACAATCCTCCGTAAAATGGATTTTAAGGCTCAGTTTAAATAACTTTAAATGAAATTCAGATGCAATAAAAGATTTGCATACCTACGTTCAAAGACATAGTGGCGACAGGAACGCGCATTTAGTGCTCTGCCTCATTAAGACGCCATGGCGACGTCGCCAGCGACGCAGGCCTGGCTACTTCTGGCATCCGAAGGTCGCCAAGTCGAGTGGCCATGGCGTCTCGACAGTCAGTTCGTTTACGTCGTCAGGAATGGATGTAGAAGAAATCGCACTTCTTCGTTATATACGTCGTAAAAAAATGGAGTTAGGTTAAAAAAAATAGGTTTGTCATTTCGTCTTTTTCTTTAAATATGTTAGGGGTATATTTGCAAGTAAACAGGCAATCCCAATAGTGAACACTAGTTTTATTTAGAATTAATACAAATTACATTTGTTGTTCGCTACACCATATACAGAACAAGAATAATTGGAAATATGAAAACCGATCGTCATGTTTATCTTGACGTGATCAACAATATTCAAATATAGAAACTTCCTATCCGTGCTGGCCGGTACGACCATCGACACTCCTCCTCACGGTAGGATCGGGGGCACATGCTCCTCCTATCATTTATCAGACTCGAAGCCCTATGAGCTCTCTTAATCTTGATAGGCGCGGCCCAGGCATTCCTTTCGTCATTGGGTCAGCTTCGTTTTCTTCTGACCCTACGAATTTCAGCTCTATTTTCTGTTCGGCGACACAGTCTCTAATGAAATGTATCCTCATATCAATATGTTTGGACTTTGAAGATACTATGGGGCTGGACCCAAGTTTTATTGCTGCTTGATTATCGCAATAAATAGTTACTGGCTTTTCTCGCCGTATTTTTAGACTTTTATGTAGCGAATGTAAGTGAATTGCCTCTTTGGCAGCTTCCGTCAGTGATACATATTCGGCTTCGGCCGTTGAAAGTGCTACTGATCGTTGCTTCCTTGAAGCCCAACTTGTCGCTGCTCCAGCATAAGTGAAGCTGTATCCTGAGAAGGATTTTCTATCATCTTTGGATGCGGCCCAATCTGCGTCAGCCATTCCGATCAAATCTTTGTTTGTCTTTTTGTAATTTAGTCCCATGCTCTTAGTTCCTTTTAAGTATCTTAGTACTCTTTTTGCACATTTGAAATGCTCCTCTCCGTAATAATCATTGAACTGTGATAGGTAGCTTACTGAAAACATTATATCTGGCCGAGTAGCAACTGCAAGATACATCAGTGTACCAATAAGATTTTTATACGGTAGGTTCTCCCCCTCTTTCTTGGGGTTCTTCATGAGGCAGATACCAGGTTCTATTGGAGTCTTTGAGACTTTACAATCACTCATATTGAAAGTTTTGAGCGCATTTTCAATGTATGTCTCTTGACATAGTTTGATACCTTCATTGGTGTACTTGAATTCGATACCGAGGAGTTTCTTTGGTTTGCCCATATCTTTTAACTCAAATTGTTTAGATAATTGAGCTTTTATTAGCTTGGCTGTCTCTGGGTTTGAGTACGCCATCAAAATATCATCAACGTAAATTGTGATTACAGTTTTATCTCCTCCTTTCGTCAATATGTACACACATGGATCAGCTGATGTGGTTTCAAAACCAATCTTACGAAGTGCAGTGTCTAGTTTTTTAAACCACTGCCTTCCTGACTGCTTAAGGCCATAGATTGATTTCAGAAGAAGACAGGCTTTTTCACCATTTATATTCCTTATATTCTCTAGCATCTTTCTTGTTTTGTTATATACAATTAAATCTTCATTATCGCTCTCATCTATCATCACTTCTGTTACATATTCTTCTAAATATTTTAGAACTTTCATCGTAATTTTCTCATCTAGTTCACCATTTAGATATGCTGTGGTAACATCCATTTGAGAAAGATTTAGGTCTTCTTCTAGTGACATACCAACAACTGTTCGGATCGAACTTAGTTTTGCAACAGGTGCGAAAGTTTCGTTGAAATCCACACCAGGTATCTGTGTGAAACCTTGAGCGACAAGTCTGGCCTTTTTGATTTCGTTATTATCTGGACCAATTTTCTTTTTTAAAATCATTTTGTGTCCAATTAGTCGCATGTTATTTTCTTTTGCAACTATCCGCCATGTACCATTTTTGATATGAGCTCTTATTTCAGATTTGATTGCATCATGGTAATCTTCATCATCATTTTCAGGTTTGTGTACAATCATAGTGGCATCTTGAAATTCATCAGGCTCGTTAAGGCTCAGGCTATTATCAAGTGTAGTATAATAGTCTTTAAGCCATTTTGGCGGTCTACGTACTCTTTGAGTACGGACATTAGGACTTGATTCGTTTTCAACCTCTTCATCTTCATTTTCATTTAATTCAGAAATAGTGTTATTTAGATTCGGGTCATTTTCATTATCACGGTTTATTTCATCATGATTTGTATTTACATAAGGGTTAATTAAATTATTATGTCCATCTCTGCTTTCATTCAGATGAGGCCACTGTTCATTTTCAAATTCAATCTCTGTCTTGCTTTCATTACCCTTATAATTTTTGTAATTATTATTACACTTCTTACTTATTGTCTCATTCGTAAATTTTTGTTTATTTTCATTTTCGACAAGACTCTCGTAGTTTGTGTTTGTATTATTGTAGTACATTTCGTTTAATACCTTCATGTCTCTGCTTATAGTCACATCGTTTTTCTCTGGAATGAAAATTCTATAACTTTTGGCATTTGACGCGTATCCCATAAACACACCAGTCGTGGTTTTAGGTGACAACTTTCCTCTTCGTGTCTTCTGCAGAACAAATGCTTTGCTTCCAAACACGTGGAGATGGTTTCCTGAGGCTGGTCTCCCCACCCACATCTCGTATGGTGTACTACCTTCGAGTAGTTTGGTTGGACTTCTATTTACAAGGTAATTTACAGTACTTACAGCTTCAGCCCACATTTTCAAGGGCGCGTTTGCATCTATGAGCAAACATCTAGCTTTGTCTAGTAGGGATCGGTTCTTTCTTTCAGCAACGCCATTTTGTTGAGGCGTGTACGGTGCGCTTAGTCGTCGCTTTATTCCGTTATCCTTCAGGTACTGATTAAACTCTTTATTAACATATTCCGTCCCGTTATCAGATTGTAAATTTTTAATCTTTAATTTATGGTAATTCTCAACCTCTTCCTTGAATTCTTTGAATAGTTTGAACACTTCGTTCTTCTGCTTCATAAAGTAGACGTAGCTGTATCTCGTATAATCGTCAATAAATGTAACGTAATACTTTGACCCGGCCACTGTTTCATTTTCGAATGGGCCACAGACGTCACTGTATATGATTTGCAGAGGTTGAGTGCTAGTTATGCAATCTTTCTGTGGGAATGGTAATCGGGTCATTTTGCCCTTAATGCACGTCTCACATGTGCCCAATTTCTTTTCCTTGAAGTCTTTGAGTCCTCGTAACTTTTGGTCTTTGGCCATCTTTTTTAAATCTTTTTCATTGATGTGACCTAGTTTTTTGTGCCATGTCATAATTTCTGACTCGACTGTTACTGAGTTAATAACTTCTTTTGAATTAGAATTTTGAATGAAATATAGGCCATCAGTTCTATGTGCTTTCACTGTTATATCGCCATTAGGATTTACGATGTAGGCTTTGTGTTTTTCGAATACAACTTTATTGCCTTTGTCAGTGATCTTCCCAATTGAAAGTAAGTTTGTAGACAGATCTGGCACGTATAGTGTTTCATGTAGTTTGCATGAATATTTATTTAGTGTCATTTGTGCCGTCCCTTTTCCTTTGATTGAGGTTTTCTGGCCTTCTGAAGCCAAATTCACATAACCATCATCTTCGGAAATATTTATAAATAATTGTTTGTTATTTGTCATGTGTGACGTGCAGCCACTGTCTAAACACCAATTCATTTTTGACATATTTATATTATTTACATTTAGACTGACATTAAAACTTTCTTGATTTTTGTTTCTATTTATCATTTTGTTTTTGTCATTTTGGTCTGCACTTTTCAAAAGAGTTCTGTTGTGTTTCTTCTTGGACCAACAAGATTCTGTACTATGTGAATTTTTGTTACATATTTTACAGAATTTCTTTTTCTTTATATACAGGGCTTCGATTTGACAGGATTCTGGTTGCTGGGTGTTGTCTCTCGCCTGGGACTCTTCGAATATTTTCACTTTCAGGTCTTCAGGGTTTGGCAACGTGTCCCTCGATTCTATAGCTATTCGAAAGTTTTCATATGATGTGGGCAAGCTGTATAGAATCATTATACTTAGCAACTCATCTGGTATTTTTATGTCCATATCTTTAAGTTTTCCTGCGATATCCAAGAAATTATTTAGGTGATCGCGTATGTCCTCGCCTTGGGTTAATCTTTTGAGTACTAACTGCTTTAGTAGAGTTGCCTTTCTGGCTGTTCCTGTACTCTGGTATGTGGCTTGTAACCTGTCCCATACTGACTTTGACGTTGTACAGCCTCTTATTTGCTTGAGTTCTGACGGGGAAAGTAACAGGATAATCTCAGCTTTGGCTTTCAAATCTTCCTTGTTAAATTGTGCCGTCGTAGTCGCGTTTGCGTCTGTTGGTAGGGTTTTGATTCCACTTACGATGTCCCATAGGTCGTTTTTTATGAGGACTGCCTGGGCTTGAAGATGCCAGGTGTCGTAATTTGATTTTGTTAGTGTTTCTATCGAAGTACGGCTACTTACGTTGCCACCGGATGCCATTATTTTAGTTTCAACTTTTTATTTTATACAAATATTTATTACTTCGTGGAAAAATTACCATCACATTTTGTTTTAACTTCTCACAGTTTTTACATTTTGTAACGCTCTGCTACCTCTTTTTCTTTAAATATGTTTACTATTTCGTCCCAACCTTTAATTTTTAAGTTACGATCGGAATACTCATTAGATGAACTATCCCATATACAAGGACGGTTTTGAATTTCTATTATAAATTTTTCAGTATCGAAACTCATTATTTACAACATCAACTACTCATTTAACATTTCTATATTTCGAGTGAGCGTCCAAAATGGCGGCTGACTGGCGACTGAGTGAGCGAGGTCCTGTTTACCGTGTACATTATAGTGGCAACGTCGCCAAACTGCCAGAGTATCCAGAAGCCACGCAAAGAACTGTAGCTCGTGGCCACGCTTCCAATTTGGCGACGCTGCCAAACCGTCGCCAAGTGAGTTAGGTACCATACATTTCAATATTAACTGTTTGGATACGTAGCCAGCGACGTCGCCATGGCGTCTTAATGAGGCAGAGCACTTATATCGATACGGCGATAAAAACGCTCTGCAATATGGCGTAGATCTTGTATTACAGTTAAGCAAGCCTGTCCCCAAGAATGAGGCAATAGTGGTAATTTTGTTGTTGCCATCACTAAACTAAAATTCACAAATTTTTTAGTTGAATTATATACTTTAATCTTACCTGCACAGTAATTTTTTTGATATCTCACATCTCAGCTTTAAAGTTAAGTAACAATTAAATGTTGATGAGAAGTTCACGTTTTTACCTTGGTGGCGCAGTGGTAGCGTATGCAACTGCTGTGCTTGAAAATGTTTCAGGTCTCGGGGTTCGATTGCCGGGTCGGAATAAATATTGGTATGATCTGCAAATATTTGATTCGGAGTTTGGGTGTTGTATAATATGTTTGTATATACGAAAAATAAAAAAAAAGTATAAATGTATTTATATCAGTTGTCTAGTACCCATAACACAAGCTCTGCTTAGCTTGGGACTAGATGGCGTTGTATGTTAGATGTCCGAAATATTTATATTTATTTAGTTTAGTGATGACAACAACAGAATTGCTACCAATAAAGAACAAAATAATGGGAATACAAAAAAAGAAAAACACTTTTAGTCAACTTTATTGTATTAAAACAAGTATTTACATGAAAAACTCCCCATGATGGCGGTCGGAGCCTCACAACCGCTGCATACAAATATTTTACAAGATATTAGGTAATCAACAAAATAAACTATAAATACCTCAACGAATTATTTATTTACCCAATGCCAAACAGACAACATTCATTTATAATGAATTTAGATTGGCACATGCTAAGTATTATATATTTATAAAAAATCACTGATATGTTTTAACTATTTACATTTTGTTAAACAAACTAATAAGTTTAGTAAGTTAGCAACACAGTTGTATGTTGGTTTGTGACCGCTGAGATTCTAAGGTTAGGTTTGGTATTGAAGCTAGATTTTATTGTGTATATAGGCTTCTTAATTACTATACATGGAAGACACTAGAGTTTAAGTTAGGCATTTAAGGACTAATGCCGGGTCTACAGCTTTTTTTTACATTCCTATTGCCTTAATTTGGTATACAATAAAATACATTTAAAAAATATAAATACAATTTTAGATAGTCAATTAGCAATATTAGACCACTCTAGTGTGTTGAATTATTTCCATCATGGTCTTAACACGAATTTAAAGGGAGTTAGAAACTATTTCCATTTGCTAACTTACCAAAGTTTACCTATAATAGCGGCAAAGCATAATACATGTATTTATTGAATTTAGTTCACAAGTTGCGCTATCTGACAAGAGATATCGCTGTAGGTGCACAACGAAATCTATTATCGAAAGGCGGGACTAGCTACTAACTAAAATAAATCCATGCAAAACTGACAGTAACAAAACCATCTTATAATAATAATTCCAACTAGATATATAATATATAGGCAACATAGCATTGATGATATCGCAACGTCTGCAGTTCATACTTAATTAAAAAATAAACGACCCTAATTTTTGAGCAACAGACTACAATTTTGAACACACCAAGACTTACATAAAAATAAAACAAAATGCACAAATATATATTACTGCTAATTCTGTTGTAAACTACACTAAACAAAAAAATAATTTTATCCTGTCAAATGACGTACTAAATGTGAAGCGTTTACTAAAATTAGACTTTATCTAAACACACAAAAATAGCATTTTAGAAATCGCTTCACTAAAATTAGAGAATAGAAGATAACTTTAGTGTTGCAACAACAGGATTAGCACCATTTAGTAGTAGTTACAAAGAAATTATTTATGTTTACATATGGACTATAAACGACTATAGTAGGTTCGTTTTTCAGAGCATTTTAAGTACATGAATTATTACAAGTGCGGCGTAACAAGTGAGAGAGGATTAGTCCATAAGTGAAAGTCGTAGAGATATTACAAATAAAGTTGAAAGGCAAAATAGGCTATAGTTTTGTCACCTGATGTTGTGACCATGGCCACCAGTAGATCCAGTATTACGAGGGTGCACCCCCTTTGAGTTCTCATCGTCAGAATTTGGACGGTGAGCTTACACCACTTATTAATGGCCTGTAACAGTCCACTGCTGGATATTTGCATAAGGAGGTTTTGGCCTCTACAGATACATCAATACCCCTGGCCAATCGGATTGATGTATGGTTTATGTCAAGTTTAACACTGATTGACGGTGACCCCACACCCTTGTTAATAGGATATATGTATTCATAGATCTTTTGAGTGTCAACTCTGTTTATAATACCTCTGTGATAAAAAAATGAGCTTTGTGCACTATTTAAAATCTAAAATTATTACAAAATAATTACTCAGTTACTATTAAATTTGTTAAATTCTTATTGCTTTATTAATCTATACCACTTTAGTATATAGTAAAAAACCGTATTTTCGAGTATAAATATCGATAAAAAATACGGTTTTCTTTATCGATTTGATTTCGACTCCTAAAGATAAAATAAATGCAAAACACGCATTTTGCTATTTCTTTTATCACCCATTTCATTGATAAGTTTGACAGTTGATAAGACCGAGGCTTTCTTGAGCAGTATTCAATGGACAACATTCGATAAAATATATAGTTTTTCAACAGCCTGTATTCAATACAATGTTCTTATAGTAACATATAATGTTCCATGATTCATAGACAATGAAATCGTCAAACAATTAAAACCACTATAAAAGCCATGTACACATTGAATTGGCGAGCCAACAAACTTTTAATAATAATGAAGAAACGGCAAGAAACAGCAATAGAAAAAGCTGTTGCCAAAAGTGCAAAAAAAAAAACCACAGACCAAAAACTTTTGACCAATGGCAATACCAATCCACAAATGTCAAATTGTGAGGAAAGAAAATGAACTCAATATTAACATATGATCTTATGGTAGGTTTTCTTTTGGCTCACTAGTTAATCAATGTGCACATAGACATATTCCATATTCGTAATTTCAAATAACGATACATAATTAATGTAAAACACTCTTTTGATGGTGGCAACATTACCGTTAATATAAAAAAGATTTGTACATTTTTTTTTAAGTTATTGAACTAAGGCAAAGTTAACAATCGCTGTTTGAAATGATTATATTTCTAATATTTAGGTTTTTGGGCTGAAACAAGGATGGAATATATATATAAAATGTTGACCTGGGTAGAATAATAAAAATAAATATGATAGTTCCCATTGGCGTGATTTACTGACAATTTGAATATCAGTGCAACAACTCATGAATAAATTAGTAAAGGTGATTCTGCGGGCTGATTGCAGGGAAAAGTATTACTCAGTCTATCCGTCAAGACTAAAGATAGAGTGAGATGAAAACCTCAGTGAAAACATACACAAAGGAGTATCTAATCAGACACGACCTTCAGTAATTGAACAACGCGTCTAAGAAGAAGAGTTGCATATTTCCAAACGCTTTGGTTATAAAACTTAATACCTTTACCATATATAGTTTTTTTTCGTCTGGTATCACCGTCTCAAATTGTGTATAGGTAACAAGTTAGTCTCTTAGCTCAAACCGTGATTTTATTGGTTAAGTTGGGAAGCTTCAATCCTCTATTAAAACAAATAACGGCATAGAATGGCTCGATAAATAATTTGCAATATTTCTGATACATTATTTCTGCGCTTATATTTTGATAATAGTATAAATTTCATTTTCCTACCCAGGTTATTATGTCATGATACTCACACGTTGGAACTAAATAAAATATTATTAAGCTCGAAGAAAGCTCCTAGCACAATGGTACAGTCAGACACATATTTTCGAAGTACCATTATTCAATCCTTGTCTCGTCCACAATTCTTTCTCGCATTTTACATGAATCGGGTTATGATGAACTATGTTACCATTCCCTTAACAATTATATTCACATTTTTGGGTCAAAGTAACCCTACGAACGAAAAATGTATTATCGTACACTTTTCTATACTGACTAGAGTCCGGCCGGTTCGTTCTTTGGCACTCAGCAGGCCAGGTAGTATCGAACTGTGACTAGGATAGGAATTTAACTAAAAATATGTTTAGTTCGATTATTATTAAAGGAATAAACGTATTAACACCATTTAGTGATTCGAGTATTCACTCGAATATTAGCTTTTAGCTATCCACTTGATTCTAAGCGTATTGTGTACTTATCTTTTTTACATTACGTTAATTTTGAAGTTAAAACAGGAAAGGCTAAAAACATTAAAATCACTTTTGTATTTACAATATTAGCTTACGATTGTGATATATTAACATAACGTGTGTAAACACAACAACAGAAATTGAATATGCTTTGCTACAGTGTAAAATATTATAATAACTTCAAATAATAAGTTATTCTTACCCAATCACAGTCCGACATGAAAAACAAAAATATAAAGGGTAGATATGTGAGCTATCCGGCCCGGCCGGACCCATGGACCCCTCGGTCCGCGACACTACAATAGAGCTAAGTTATCTACACGAACGATCCGTCACCGCAGAGCTAGGGGCAGGCGGGACGCACGTCACAAGTGCTTGTGCTTGCCGTTGGGCAGGGCGGAGGGCGACGGGGGCGAAGGCCCCAGGGCTCGCTCGGCGGCCGCGTGGGCGGCATGCTCCATCCCCTTCTCCAGGCACGTCTGGTACGTGGGCTTCATTATCTGTGGACAACGTGGACATAATTCTTATACCGATTTTAGGTATAACTTACACTGACTTAGGCCCTACAGTCTTTAAAATAGTGTTGTCAGATGGCTCCTAAACCGACAAAGTAACTTTGAAGACACGAATTTATTTTGTATTGGCTATATTTTCAATCTTTGCGTGCCAGTTTTATCACAAATAAAGTGCAATACATTATAAATGTATAAATTCACACCTTAAGTTCTAAAATAACACGAGTGACAACTGTCACATAAATTCAACGCAATAAACACAAAATTGATAATTGATAAATTTTAAAGTCGTGTGATGTCTATTTTTCAGATTGTAATAATTAGACATACAATTTGAAAAATTGTCATCATTATGACACACTAAAATATTGCTAAGTTTATAATCAGTTGCTTTTAATGGTTTTAATGTAGTCATATATATTTGGAGCCGACTGTACAAATTAAAATATTGAGCTTTTAATAAAAATATGTTCTCACATTTTCCCACAATAAATTAGCTACGTCATCTATTGTAACACCGATCTCGCGCATTTCACCGCTGTACCTGAAATACAACAAAATATTCATGATTAAATAAATATATGAAACTTTTCATCGACACCATGCGAAAAACGAGTGTTCATAAGCAACGTATATATTGTCATTGGTCATATCAAATAGCGCGGGCTTTCCCGACTTCCTGTTACATACTTCCGTCTCTTTTTTTTATTCATTGGAACAAATAACAGATGCATGTTAGATTTTAACTATGGATACAAAATGTATACCTTTAGAAATAGGTAACTCACGCCATTGTTCGCAGATTACCAAAAGAATAATACGTAATGTTACTCAGTAAACGTAAAGGTCCCGACTGACCTAAAACATTCCGCGTAACGTAACATTACTTATAAAATTAATGTGTAAAAATTGAAATTCCATAACATTTTAATTAAATCATCATGTCGGTGACGAGGTGACGTTAACTCATGAGATTTTTCCCTAACAAAAAGTGCTCAACGCGATCAAAGTTTTGTGACGTCAGCATGTCGGTGACGTGGTGACGCGAACTTACAAGATTGTCCTCTCTCAAAAAGTACTCAACGTGGCTAAAGAACTTTTCTTAGAATGTTATTTGTAAAATTTCATACTATTTAATTTAAAATTATTAAAATCAAACATGAGCATGTCGGTGACGCTAACCTATAAGGATTTCCCCGACCAAAAAGTGCTTGACGCGGACAAAGAAGTTTAGACTTAAAAAAAATACACAGAGTCGTGTGTATGGCATGTGACTTATGGCGCGACTTGAAAAGTGTGGTGAACCTAATGGTGATAAGAGAACGTAGCGTGGGTAAGGCCGCTCACGAGTTGGTCAGGCAACCTGGTGACGGTCGCAGGAAACCGATGGATGCTGGCAGCGTAAAACCAGGGGTTTTCTAGTAGTGGTTTTTTTTTTCTTTCAACTGCTGAACTGATTTTAATATTTTTTTTATTTGGTGAAGTTCTTGAAGTTATTTTTTTTTGTTATGATTTAAGTATTTGTCTCCTCCTCCTTTGTCCTTCCACACACGACCGGTTTTATTGGCTCTTCGTTCTTTGTTCAGTCTGTTCTCTTGTGGAATGCGCTACCTCTCGAAGTCAGGACGGCTAGAAACCGTTACACTTTTAAGCTTAATGTAAAGGAGCTTTTATTGGTTGAATTGGCGGAATCAGCAGGGTCTTAGTTCATCACATTATAAATTTATATGCTATAATAATGTACGTGTATGAATATAGTCTTGTATATGGATGTCTATGTATGTATTGTTGTATATATTTGTGTTTTCCAATATATTAGTATCTTTATTTTTTTTATTGTAGTAACTATGAAAACCACTACAGCTATCATTTCTAGTAAGTGCACCTACCTCACCTTATCTCTGCATCGCTCAATCGGTCGACTGGCAGAGAATGCCTTAGGCATTAAGTCCGCCGATGCATGTATTTGTGCATAAAGTAATAAAATAAACAATAAAATAAAAAAATTGTGCTAAGAATGATAGTGAAATAGAACGGCTCGAGAGCGACGAAGCCTGCCTACCTGATATAGGCCCACAAGACGAGCGTGAGCAGAGCCAGCCCCATGGCCAGGTTGGCGAGGTTGGCGACGGGGTAGAGCCCCACGAGCCCGAACACGCCGCTGAGCACGTAGCACACCAGCGCCAGCGCACAGAACACGGACGGGGTGCGCGCCGCCTTGAATATGTTCTTGCTCTCGTTCTGCGCCGAGAACTGGACGAACTGCTCGTCCAGGTCCTGCAACACACTTATATGCTTACGACTCGGATTTTGAATTACATTTAATACATATTTCACTGCCTGTCTATCTGTTTGTTACGACAAAACTTCCAGTAATAGACAGTTGATGTTATAAGGAGTGAATTAGGCTACATTTTTAACCAAGTTCAAAAAATGAGGAGGTTTTCAAACGAAACGGCATTTTTTTCTTGTATTAGTTACCTCCGAACTTTTCGACTGGATGAGACTGATTTTGATAATTCTTTTTGATGTGAAACGAGCGAGGGGTAAACCTGATTATTGGCATGGCGAGAATTACCGTGGCGACGCCTCGACACTATACTATTATATATTGTAATTTTTGATGTGAAATATTTATGGATGCGGGTTCAAATACATTAGAAAATTTTGTATTTCATAAAAATGAATATTAATGTTATAAACAGTAATTTTATTTTATACAAAACAATTTCGATGTTTCACAGTCGCGGGAAACACCAGGAAGCCCATCTAATACATCCATTTAACAGATTACACCCAGACAGCACAAATGATTGTGCACACTATTATTTCTTGCCTAAGTGGGAACTGAACTCACAACCTCGAGCTTAGAATTAAGGTTGCTATCCACTAAATCAACAGGACAGTCCACTCAGAAGACCACTTACCAATATTAACTGTGTAAAATACGCCTGACTGAACTCCTCGCCACCCATCTTGCGTTTGGAGTGGAAGGCGTGGATCGCTTTGTCCTTGATCCTAGCGTGTTCAGTGTCCAACAGCTGCGACTGCAGGTAGGGCTTTGCCCCGCCACAAACCTCTTCCATCAGCTTAGTGTATAGCTCTTTAGCTTCGGCCACAGCGGTCAGGTTGTTCGCTTCGGCTGTCGCCTGTAATTCGAAAAAAAGAAAATTGAGAATATGCCTTGACAATTAAAAGATGAAAGAACTTGGTTTTTATGCATTCTTCAAGGTGACATCAATATAAATGATGTATCTTAAAATATGAACAAAAGATTTATGGGAGATACATTAAAAAAAATGGTTTACATATTTAAACTCGACCAGACCACAATTGGAAGGAAGATGAAGAATATGCCAAGGTCTCTATTTTAGTTTTGATGTAGTAACTAGTTAGTATGGTTATAAATAAATCTTTATCAAAAGAAATTTGAAAACACCGCAGATCATTGTGTCCTAACTTGGAATCAACAATAATAATACTACAATCTCTACAATAATATGCATGTATTACACTTACATAAACTTTCCTCTTGAATCACTATCTATTACCGAATACTGCATTGAAATGCGTTGAGTAGTTTAAAACATATAAGCGAACAGACAGGAAAAGCAACTTCATTTTACATACATTTGAAGGAAGATAGAATCAGACACTCACCACTAACATACTCTTAGGCTCAGGCAGCTCATTGCCCTTGTATATGCTCATGTATGACTTGAAGTACTGCACCAGGTCTTTGGCTCGCACCTTCTGCCCGTTGATGAGCTTCGGCACCAGGTTTTGTGGAGACAGTAGCATCGGCACCAGCTGTTGTAGGGAACATTTGAACTCCATTTCGATGTCTGTTGGTAGAGAATTCATTTAAAATACCATTACGAATGATAACAAGCATTCAGAGGACTAAAATATAGTAGCTAGCTTTTGCACGCGGCTTCGCTCACGCAGACTTTCTTCATCTGATTTACCCCGTTAAGGGAGGAATTTCAAAAATTCCTTTCTTAGTGCTCACTCACGGTTATAGGTTCAGCGGTTTGGGCTGTGCGTTGATCTCTGGGTATGTCGGTCACCTACCTCTATATATATAGAGAGAGAGGCTAGAGAGGAGACTACTAATCTATATATATATATATATATATATATATTAGTAGTCTTAACAATGATAAAGGTTTTATTAGAGTCCTAAGAGAGTAGTAATATTATAAATTCGAAAGTAAGGTTGTCTGGATGGTTTTGATTGATTAGCCGCTGCACCAATTTCAATGAAATGTAAAGGAGATTCTTTGATTCTTAAGAAAGGACATAGGATACTCTTTACCGCGATAACTGACATATACGCGAGTAGAGCAGCGAGCAAAAACCAGATAGTAATATAAACAATATATCATTGAGATTTCTTTTGACAGGAGGACAGGAGATTATTTTTGACATTTACAATGTTCAAGATAACAGTAGTGAGTTCTGAGCAAAGGAATGGTAGAAAACTAGAACTCCTTCTTGTTTGACATCTCCATCACAACATGGAAGATTCATGGCACTGAGTATAATAGAGTTACCATGCAAAGGGCACCACAGAAGTGGCAAATGTCAACAAAAATACGAAGCAGTGAGAGATAATAAAAAAACTTTAATGTACTGAATCTACTGTTGATAGAAAGGGGGATTTTACCTTTTAATCTGCCATCGAACTCTTGGCTAGTGGAGACCCTGATGCCAGGGTGTGGCATCAGGAAGCACGCAATCTCGCTGAAGCATGATGTTATGTGTTTGCGGAGTGACTGTAGTTCCGGATGCTGGTTATTTGATACCTGAAGATAATGGAATTATCATACAATTATTTCAAATGCTTTCAAATTTGCAAATATAAGAAATATAGTCTATTCGTTTAGATACGGTCACATTGATCGTGCCGCCGACGCCGCACGTGAGGCAAGCCGCCACAAAATCAAAGGGCCATCCTGATCGACTGGCCACAAGCAAGTATGATTTGTTGGTCGGTCGAATGGAGTATACTCAATTATTTGCGACATAAGGTTTGGAGGGTAGTAAAAATCGAAAAGAAATTCAGCGAAAATATTAAAGTTTAACCGTAGTTCATCTACTAAGAACACACAAAAAAATATATTTCAATTACATGGAGACTTTGTTTGCACATGAAGTACACTTAAACCCACATGTAAACAAGACTATGTATAGTCCATTCGTTCAGAATACTTTGAAAGTGTGGGTACACGCAATTGTGGTTATTGTTGTGCACAAGTTAGGTGCTTGCCTAGGTAGTAAAGACAAATTACATGAAAAATAAAAACATCTCATCTTCCTACCTTTTCAGTTTACACGTTAGAAGAGTCATCATACACAACCATTCACGTTATATTTTTTATTATTTTATACACTGCTTCGGCGTAAACTGACAAATCATATTTTACTAGTGGGTGTACGCCGCAAGCAGCTCCTTTGATTGAAAGCAACATTTGTGACGTCGGCCTGATCCAAGCGACCGTGTCTAAGCGAACGGACTATACATCGTTTGACGTGTGTACTTATTATAAAAGATATATTGTACTAGATTAATAACCGCTAGCATCACCATAATGTACCTACTACCGTTGTGGACCATGATAGAGGTATACATGGTTGGGTGTTAGAGATTGTCTTCGGGTGATAAGGCCGCCAATTGTACCTTCTAGCTTTTAGTTAATCTTTGTAATTGTTGTTGTCATCAAACCTTGTAATTAATCTGGTGTACAATAAAACTATTCTTATAACATATCCTCCGGCCAGGCGAGGTGATTATGTCTGGCGGTGTTGATTTTGGAAAGTTACATATGCTAATGGGTGCGAGATCTTCTATTGCGCGATTCAGGATTGATTATTTCTTTGTTTCCTTCATTAAGCAATAGTTCGACGTATCTTCGGTAGATGACGTTGTAGTGTGTTTCTGTTTTTGCGTTGAATGTGGAAGTCACCACAATGGTACTAAAAGTTGTATAACATAACAGATATCTGACACACAACCTCATCTAGTTTCATTCTTAGCAGATCTTGTACTTAACTTAAAATTATTTTACTGGTTTCGATCCTTTTGTAGAATGTATGTAAGTTATCTAATATTGGTACCTTCAGTCTTTTCTGGAGTATTGTACGGCCCCCCTCAGGTCCGTAGGGTGCTTCATAAGGGAAGCTCCAGTCTCGCACCAGGAACTGCAACCGCTGGAAAGGAGTTCGACCGCTGTCTTCTAGCGCCAGACGACCGTATTCTGTGAACAGCTGGAAGACAAACGCTGCTTAGATTGTTTTTAACCACTGATGCTGTATAGTTATATAACACGACTTAAGATTTTATACTTTTTCAATTATTTATTTATGGATATTTAAGTGTCTCAAAACTGATAATAATCTTTAAGGGAATGAAACCACATTTATATTATTTACTAGCTGAACCGCGCGGTGTTACACGCGGTTATTGCAACGCAGCGGGAAAAAGCTAGTCTAAAAAAAGTATAAGTTACTCCTTAGATCATCACCTATCTGCCAGTGAAAGTCCCGTTAAAATCGGTCCAGCCGTTCCAGAGATTACCCGGAACAAACAGACAGACAGTCAGACAAAAAATGTAAAAATGTTGTTTCGGTACATGTACCGTGTACATACATATGCATTTATTAAAAAGCGGTTATTTAAATATTACAAACAGACACTCCAATTTTATTTATTTGTATAGATTGAGGATTTTGAAAACTCCCTCTCTCACAAAGGCACAAAGGCGGAGGGAACCATTGTGTTTTCGACAGGTGCAAAAAGTCGAAAATATTTATTTCATTTCATTTTTTTAAAAATTTACTGGTAATGATTCAAAACCATATAAATACGCGTGTTCTGTAGTCTACTGGCATATATATGTCCATCACTGTAAACTATCCAAGTGGGGATGAATTCGGAATACGGATTGTCAACACCAATATTCGTCCTGTGTAATAAATCCGGCCGGCGGGGCATTATAGGCCGAAATCTCCTCTCTAGGCCCTCCTATATCCAGCAGTGGAAAATTAAGGGCTGTTGATGTGACTGTAGAGCAAAACTAACCTGTAAATGTTGCAGGTCGTCCTCCTGTATGTTCTGCGAGAGGTTGTAGATGAGGACTGAGGACAGCATGGTGGATAGTGCGAAGATGGTCGCGCAGTCCCGCACCGTTGACTCGCTGTCGAATGCTCCTTGCGTATCCATTAGTATTACTGCCACCTATATACAATTTTTATTTAATTTGAATTTGAAAAGTCAGTTATAGCAGTGGTTGTTTAAATTGATGTAACTTATTTGATTTCTTAAGCGATTAAAAGAAAACAAACACTAAATGTTAAATGAAGTTTACCACTTTACCATAAGAGAAAATCTCATCCAAATCGACTAAGCTACTGCTGAGAGCGCACAGAACACACAAAAATTTAAAAACTGTTATTTTTAATTCTGTCGCGTATAGATGTTGGGAAGTTGTTTATATGATTTCTATTCTCTCGAGAATTTCTATATTGCGATACAGGATTAGAAGTTACTTCATAATACGGTGCGTCCTCGATAGATGGCGCTGTAGTATGCTTTTTGTCTGCGCTATATGTGGAAGTCTTCACAATTATAGCGTAAGTTCTGCATTACTCACCTTTTCTCCACTCTCTAACGTAGCTTTGAAGATTTCAGACCACATCAAGATGCCGGTAGTGTCCCGCTCGGAGCCCCCGCGCCAGTTGAAGCCCTGTAACGGCTCCTCGTCACCACCGAGCCAGTCTGTGCCACCGTCTGAACCATACTGGAAACATACCGTTAAAATTTCAGTAAAAATACTTAAAAGAACCTGCAAATTAGTTTTTTAAACGACCCGATAGTTATAATAGTCTTACACATTTCGCACACAGCAATCTGTAGTCTAGTTACCAGACTGATAAACATCTTTATATATATAATTCTTCTGTGAGTGTGTATGTCACTGAACTACTCTCAAACGACTGGACCGATTTTGATGAAATTTTTTGTGTGTGTTCAAGGGGATCTGGGAATGGTGTAGATTCACAATTTTGTCCGCTGGACAATGTTTTTTTTAATTAATTTTTAATTTATTAGTAGTTATGGCAAAACGACGTTTGTCGGGACAGCTAGTATTTATATATTTCTAAACAGTAAAATGCACACACATTACATTACAATGAGACACAGTAGAAATGAGTGTGTTCTTCACACTATTATTTGTCTGGAATTGAATTGACGTACTCGGGCTGGCACATCTGAACGGAACACAATATTCAAGAGTGTAGCTTACTGTTCAGGCGTTGCACATTTCAACCTTAGAGCAAATTGTGACACCTCAGTTCAATATCAAACTAGACGTGTTGGATTGGATGTTGGATTGGTTGGAAAACTCACCTTATTATTCAAATATCGCAGGAAGAAATCAAGTAGGAAGGACTTCCCTTTCCTGAAGGCGCCCGCGACTGACAGTACGACCACCGCCCTGTCTTTGATGTCGTCCTGTAGTAGAAGTTCCCGGAGCGCCTCCTCGTTGAGGGTGAATGTGTGGTCGGGCCCTGTGTTCACAACCTGGACGCCGTGGGGCCCGTTGTGGAGCAACGGCGTTGGTTTCTCTGGCGCGGGCGCTGGTTTCTCTGTTACTGGTAGATAAACAAGCTGGATTAAACGTCAGTTGTAATATAATGGTATCTTTTAATCTGCAGGGGTATTATATGTCTTTTTAATAAAAAAAAATATAACATTAATTAGGCATTTTTTAGGTTAATTTATCTATGTGAAGAGTTCCCTCTCTTTAAGTTTTAGAGTTACGTCTAGCAATTCTTTGAGAATTTCCTTGGATATTAGATGGTGGTATTTAAAAAATCAATACAATGAAACCGGCTTGCTTATACAGAACTGTTCACATGATGATTTCCGTCAATGATCTTCATAATCATAAACGAAGCTATTGAATATCCGAAAAAAACTTTCCGAATAATCTTGGATTGGTGCGAAGCATAAACGAAGATATAGGAGATACGAAATTGTATATAGAAAATTTCGAATAATCATGGATAGGTGGGGAGTTTAAAACACTATATATAGGTGGTTGCCCTGACAGAGGTTTAATTATGTTAGCGTAGATATGCGTATATATAACAAGCACTACGATTAATTCAATTTGTTCTCAGCTAATTTCATAGTGGCAGAGTAAAGGTCATCGCCCACGAACGGAGTGCCGGCGAAGAGATTTAACTCGGTAACAATTCAAATTAAGCCTTAAGATCTTCAGAATACAACTGTATTTCACGAAACAAAATGACGGTAAGCGATTGTTGGTTTTCTTTTATAAGTATGGCCCTGACAAAATGACTCTACTCTGCCTGATGGAAAGCATAAGCAGATCCAAGACTGGTGGTCACGATACTCATTGCACATGCAGACAACGCAACAATGCAGCATAGTGACCCACACTATGGCAGCCTAGTGATGCTTCTACATCAGTGTGCCTCCGGTTGAGTTTGTGCTGAAATCAGCGTGGCTCCACTACCTTGCCCCAAACACGCTTGTATTCTGAAGAACTTAAGATTGAATTTAAATTGTTACTGAATAAACTCTTCGCCGTCGCTTCGTCTGTAGACATGGACCCTAAAGCGAATGTATGTCTGTAGTCAGATATTTCATATTAAGGCCCGTATTCACTTTGATTAGTGCGAGGGCAAGTGCGTAGTGACCGCGAATTCGCTGTCCACACGTATTTTCTACCAATCATTGATCACCTGCACTACGCACTTGCACTCGCACTAATCGAAGTGAATACAGGCCTTTAGAACAGTATCCTACGTAGTATGTCTTGCGCGGTAACGGGTATGTTTCTAGATATAAATAGTCTCTTTATTAACAACAAGCGGAACCTCGCGGTGTTACCCGCGGTTATCGTCGTACCGCGAGTAACGCCACGAGACAAAATTAGTCTAAAAAAAGTAGCCTAAGTTACTCCCTGGATCATCAGTTACCTGCCAGTGAAAGTCCCGTCAAAATCCGTCCAGCCGTTCCAGAGATTACCCGAACAAACAGACAGACAGACAGACAGAAAATCAAAAATCTTTAAAATACATTTTTTGTATAAGTACCGTGTATACATACATATACATTTAGTAAAAAGCGGTTATTTTAAAATTACAAACAGACACTTCAATTTTATTTATTTGTATAGATTTAAAACAAAACCTTCTTAGAAATAACAGTGTTAATAACGGTAGATATAAACAAAGTAGGGTGTCCAACTCGCATAGAATATTAAGTGGTCCATTTGTATGTATTTATTTACTTCTAGGAAACATCCTATTAAAATGTATTAGGCTTAAAAAACAGACTTAAACCGAAGTCATTGCTGTAAAAAACTGCATGTTTAATCTCGATATCTTTAGAGTAAACAGGACAAGAGAGATGCGAGTCTTTTTGGTTGCCTGTTCACTGCCTTTGAGAGATGAGATCGTCACTTGCTGACCTCATCAATCATCAACAACCCATAACTTCCTACTGCTAGGCTCGGGTCTCCTCTCCGGAGAGGGTTAAGACCATACGTCCCCACGCTGGCCGAGAGCGGGTTGGGCTGTTTGATGTGGTTTTCTTGCCGTTGAATGTTTTTAAGCCGCCCAAAGGCCTCCAACTAAGCTTCACGACTGTTATCATATGATAACAACCGGGACCGACTGCTTAACGTGACCCGAATCACGGAGACGCTCATGGTAATATACCACTAGCGGTCATCCATCCAGATAATGACCGCTTAGTCGTTGCTTTCCCTAGGTGATTGTTGCTAATCACTGAGTGCAACTGGGCTGTGAGCGCCTCTTATACTGACCTAGCATTAAGATATATTTTTAGTTTGTGTACAATAAAGCGATTTGTTACCTTTATAAAGTAAAAAAGGAATTCCTGTACCAACCAACAGTGAGAAGATGTCGTTGGAGACTTAAAGTGAAAACGATTAGATTCTGGCGACTAAGTTATGGGTTTTGGGTTTAATTCCCAGCTGAGACAAACGATTGCGTGAAACGCATAGTCATTTGTTATGTGGAGGTATAGCTTATCTTTAATATGCATGTATTTTAGAATAAATATATATATATTTGACTACCTCGGTGGCGCAGTAGCGATTCCCACGTCGATAAAAACGTTTGTATGATTTGGCAATATTTGTTTCGGAGTTTGGGTGTTTTCTATGTTTAATATGTATGTATTTACAAAAAAAAAAGTATATATGTATTTATATCAGTTGTCTAGTACCCATAACACAAGCTCTGCTTAGCTTGGAACTAGATGGCGTTGCGTTTTGGACGTCCGAGATATATTTTATTCATTCATTATTATTATTCCTAAAACATTAAAAATAGTAAACTAATTGAACTAAGTATTAGGTGTCTGATTCTAATATTCTCAACCACACAATACAGTGCATTAAAAAATCAGTATTACAGTATTATGTGAAAGTATGAGGTAATTATAAGACTCGATTGACCTCTAGCTATCGAAGGCTGCAGTGTAAACGAAAATATAAAAGTGAATTTAACATCGATGTGTCTCGAAACAGGCAGGTTTTTTCATTAACTATACAAAAACTTAAACAATAAGCAACTACTTAAATTTTGATACTATTAGGCAAGTTTTTAGACTAGGATTTAAATGATAAAGTTTTTCCGAGGTCTTACCTTTATTTTACTATTATACTTGAACGTAAGTATTATTTTTAATAATATTTATCTGTCTTTGTTTATTTTTTATAGTTATAGTAACGAACAATAGAATATTTATATAATTTAATAGCCCAATTGTCCTACAAATTGCGTGGTACGTTATCCCAGCCCTGCGCTCAAAAGTTTTTTGTCCCTGCTACCCTTGTTGTAAAGTGAAAGTGGGTCCCTCATCAAAGTGAAGCCACTTACGAAAATTTAGCTTGATAGTAATAATGCATGCAATAGCATGATTTCAATATCAACATAAGGACTGAGTAAAGACAATACCAACCCCATTATTATTTGTTAAGATTTGAAACTAAAATTTGATACGAAAACTAGAGTCTCAGCACTCATACGGTGAACCCGGAGGGGATGGGAGATGCGGGAGAGGCTTGGACTAGCCTAGAAATAGATAAACTTCTGTAGGTAGTAGAGCCACGCTGATTTCAGCGCGAACAGGACGGCTCGACCGGGGCGGTACTACCTGAGCACAGAAAATCAACGTAAAATGATAGCGATCGTGCTGTCGTGTTTCGTTGGTGAGTGCGAGACCGGAGGCCCAATGATACAGAAGCATCACTAGTCCGCTATGCTGTGGGTCATCATGCTGAATTTTTGCATTGTCTGCATTCGCAAAGAGTATGGTGACCACAACTCTTGGATTCTGCTTATGCTTTCCATCAGGCATTTCCATTGTAGCAGGGCCACTTCTACCTGATGTAAATAGTTATTGTTGCGATTTTTTCAACTTCTATTTTTCATTTGCATGTCAAGAATATTGCGAGTTATGTTCAAGTGACCTTCATAACGAAAACAATAATATTGACTATTCTTAAAGAGTAGAACATTAGCATTCAAGTTCAAATGTCAAGGTGCCTTTAGGCAGCCCTGACTACAAAAACAGAAATTCGCTATCTCCCCCCTCTAGGTAAAAATACTAAGCCGATCAATCGACGCATTTTTGTTTCTAAATTAAATATTTTTTTTCACAAAATCAACACAATATTGTAATTTGCGCATAAATGTTTTTATTGTCGCTTATTTTTCGGCCTTTGTGGGTTTGATTCCCATCCAGAACAAAAAATTAGATTACAAGATAATTTTTCTTGTATCTTTTTTTTTATGGAATAGAGGGCAAACAAGCAGACGCATCGCCTGATGGTAAGAATTTACCACCGCCCATGGACACCCACAATACTAGAGGCGTCACAAATGCGTTGCCGGCCTTTGGGAGATGGGGAGGAGGGGTTGGGGTATATGAGTTTCCGGTATCCTCACTCACTCGGTGAAACACAGCTCAAGCGCTGTTTCACACCGGTTTTCCGTGAGGCCGTGGTATCAATCCGGTCGAGCCGGCCCATTCATGCCGAAGCGTGGCTCTCCCACGGTTTTAGCTATCTTGGTGTATTTTATCCATAGCATGTTTAGAACAAAGGTATTTTTATCAGGTGTCTGGTTACCAAAAATTCTCTGCCTAGTGTGGAATCAAATGAGTGAGATGTTATTATCTAGACTCCCTAAATACAAACTTAAGTAAAGTATGTTACTGTTACTGATAAAAGAATAAGCCTATTTTACTCGGGAATAAAAAAGGTTTCAATAGGTGAAAGGATTTTAAAATCGCTTTGGAGTTTAGTCGTGAAAGCGTAATAAACAAACATTTGAATTTACAATGTTTTTTTAACACTAGCTGAACCTCGCGGTGTTAACCCGCGGTTATTGTCGTACGTAGCCTAAGTAAATCCTTATATCATCAGCTATCTACTAGTGAAAGTCCCGTCAAAATCGGTCCAGCCGTTCCAAAGATTGGTCGGAACAAACAGGGAAAAATTAACAAAAGAAAAATGTTGGTATAAGTACTGTGTATACATACATATGCATTTAGTAAAAAGTGGTTACTTCATTTAATTTTACAAACAGACACTCCAATTTTATTGATTTGTACAGATGTATAGATGAACAAAAGTATTTATTCCAAAATTTATGCCAAGAACGCAAACGACTTGCGGCCAAGTGCTTTTGGTAAAAATGACAATTTTGTCTAAAAAATGTGTTCTTTGAACTGTAAACCCTCGTTAGACATAATAGCAGCATTTTCCCGACGGTCGGCTCCCCGACGTCTGGCCTTCGCAAATGGTGTAAAATATCACGTCAGAGCGGTTCAATTTTAAGAATTAATGTGTCTTTCTTTCATTCTGAACAGAATCAAACTTGGGAGGAAAAGTAACCTCGCTGTTTTATGGCGATTTTATTGTACCTGGCCAGATGTTTTGTTCGATTTTTATTTCTTACTAGATGACCCACGCAACCTCGTTTGCGTCTCCTATTGCCCGTAGCGTAACAATCTTCCCCCGTTCTTGAAACATTCTTCATCGGTACTCCGCTCCTATTGGTCTTAGCGTGATGATATATAACTTATACCCCTCCTCGATAAATGTACTATCCAACACTGAAAGAATTTTTCAAATCGGACCAGCGGTTCCGGAAATTAACGCGTTACAAACAAACAAACAAACTCTTCAGCTTTATATATTAGTATAGATTAAATGTTTGTAATTACAAAGAACATAAAAATAAATATGATTTTCAAATAACACTCAAATTTAAATTAACGCTTACATTCACAATTCGCAACGCATCTGAAGGTTGCACGATATTTAATCAACTTTTTTTTTTATTTGCCTGTTTGTTCAAGTTAATCTTCGAAACAAGTGGATCAATGTTTTTACGATAGCTGATGATATAATGAATAACTTAGAATGTTTTCATTTAGAAGACGATTTAGTGTTTCATGTATGAAAAAGTAATACACGAGGCAGGCCGCGGCAGTTGGAATTATCATTTCACAATATTACGAGTGCTCTTAAAACCATGCTTACTCCAGAAACAGCACGTGACCCTCGTACCGAGATGATAAAATATGTAATCCGAGATATGGAGGTAAGTGAAGAGTGGTGATAAAAGAACGATAGTCACAAAGGCCATATGTTTCGAAAGTGATAACATATTCTTTTTTAGATTAACAAGTGTTGTAATAAGCTCAATTATTGTAAGAAAGTCCGAACGTTTAATTAAAATTAAGAGGTTTATACACAAGAGCACAAGGTGGCCATGATTAAGATGGGTAGAGCCACAAACAAATAATAAATAAATATATCTGACATCTAACACACAGCGCCATCTAGTCCCAAACTAAGCAGAGCTTGTATTATGGGTACTAGACAACTGATAGGAATACTTATATACTTTTTTTTTGTAAATACATACATATTATACAAAGAAAACACCTAAACTCCGAATCAAATATTTGCAGATCATACAAACATTTGTTCCGACCCGGGAATCGAACACGAGACCTCATTTTACCTTAGTCAAATGGTAGTTCTTAGTAGGCATTTAGGTAACCTAAGTCTTTTAGAAGTCAAAATCGTAACAAGACTGTTCGTTTATAGGAGTATCAGTTTCTGATTGTGACATCAGAACTATGGGCGCGAAGATATTTTCATAGAGACGGTGTATTGTATAGAAAATAATGGAGAGAGAGAGATTATCAGAGAAAGGGAGTTCCCCTTTCTGTTTTGAGAGTGTCACTCAAAAGGTGGTAATGCACTATAGATTTTTGTGTAGTATTTTATTGACATCAATTGACCATTTGCCCATATGAAAAACGAATCAGCTAAGAGACATACGGATCGTGGCAATTCAAGCAAAACATTAGATAACTACATATTTTACATCTATTAAGAAGTACTATAACAAATACTCACTGATACAGAATTCTCATTGATTCATATCGTAACTAACAACGGACCACACAAGGGGTTTACATCTTGTGTTATCTCCACGTATGAAGATAAATCACACAGTCTAATAGTAACGGAAGCTAATTCTTAGTTCAATTGGAAAAGAATCGTCCTCTTTGTAGTAACAAAACGTACGTAATATATGGGCCTCCGGTATCCTCACTCACTCGGTGAAACACAGCGCAGGCGCTATATCACACCGGTTTTATGTGAGGCCGTGGACGTGCCGTGTGTGGTCGAGCCGGCCCATTCATGCCGAGGCGTGGCTCTCACCACGTTGCATTGTCTACATTCACAATGAATATGGTGACCAGTACTTTTAAATTCTGCTTATGGTTTCCATCAGGTAAAGTAGAGACGCTCTTGCAGGCTCAGATAAAAAATAATGCTTCTGTTTACCCCTTCGGAGCTGAAATACGTGAATGTAATGTTTCTTTATTAAGAACTAGCACACCCACGCAACTTGCTTTGCGTCTCCTATTGCCCGTAGCGTAACAATTTTCGCCCGTTTTTAAAACATTCTTCACTTGTGCTCTGCTACTTTAGGTCTTATATAGTCTATAGCCCTCCTCGATAAATGTTCTTCCCAACACTAAAGGAATTTTTCAAATCGGACCAGCGGTTCCTGATATTAGCGCGTTCAAACAAACAAACTCTTCAGCTTTATAATATTACTAGCTGACCCACGCAACTTCGTTTACGTCTCCTAGTGCCCGTGGCGTAATCATTTTCTCCCGTTTTCGCAACATTTTTCATTGTTATATATATAGATATATATTATAGATATGTTTATTAGAAAAACGATCGTATAAAAACAGGAACTGATTGACTGACTGACTGAATGGAGTAACGATTCAAAAGCTCAGTTTTAAAGTTGTTTAAAAGAAATAAAAATATCACGACCGTCTTTATGATGAGGAAGTTTCATTGGAGGTAGGAGTTACTTCCTTTCACATGGACATAAAGAGAGGTCACAAGTTAAGTATGTAAAATTAAACTATCATTTGTAATAATTACGTTGGAAACCAACCATTAAATACTTGAGCATGTTTAGTTAAACTATACAAGTATAGTTTTGGACTTTTCACGATCAAAAACTATTTAAAATATATAATAGGTCTTTACCTATGAAATTGCCGCTTTGTATGCAATAAGTGAAAGTACTTCTTTTTTCAAACTTTTTTATATCTGTTATTCGAAGTAATCACCCATGCAATCGACGCATCTTTGCCAACGTATTGGCAGTTTATTGATGTATATGATGATATATACAAAAACATCTGAAAAGGGCGCCATAGTGTGGGTCACCATGCTGCATTGTTGCATCTTCTGCATTCGCAATGAGTATGGTGACCCCCACTCTTGGATTCTTCTTTCCATCATGCAGAGTATTGTCACTTTGGCAAGTTCATAAATCTATACTAATATTATAAAGCTTAAGAATTTGTTTGTTTGAACGCGCTAATCTTAAGAACCGCTGGTCCGATTTAAATAATCGTTCAGTGTTGCATAGTACATTTATCGAGGAAGGCTGGCTATATATCGTCACGCTAAGACCAATAGGAACTGAGACGCAAAGGAGGTTGCGTAGGTCGGCTAGTAAAAAATTAAGGTGGAAAGTTTGTTAGGTTGTGGGTAATCTCTGAATCTACTGAACCGATTAAGATAATTATTTTATAAATAGAAACCCACATTATTTGTGACTGTCATAGGCTATACTTATTATCCCGAAAAAATATTACCGCGATATTCGATTTACACGTGGGTGGAGGCCAGGGCAAATGCTGCTTGAATTTAAATATAAAGATTGGACATTGGGTATATGAATGAATGAAAATTATATCGCTGGTGTATTCAAGAACAAGCCTGGTTTTATACTTTACAATAATTATAGGCTGCCTAATTCAGATCGGACAGCCGTGTGTACGTTATCTCTATATATACCTTTTATATTATACGCTAAACAAATATTTACTTCCGTGCCTCGCATTAGCGGTCTCTTAATTAACATCACTATACTAAGTATTTGGAACAATTATCAAGTAGACCCAGTAACCTACATAAAACAGTTCCGAACACACATCTATACTAATAATATAAAGCTATAGAGATTGCTTGTTTAAACGCTCTAATCTCGGAAACTTCTGGGTCACATTGAAAAATTCTTCTAGTGTTGGAATGACAATTTAAAAAAGAAGACTAGACTTTATAACATCAAGCCACGACCGATAGAGGCCGAGAATTATTAATAATTAATTCTTATTGAGATACGTAGTTGCGTAACTCACCTAGCCACAGATACACAATGTCGGCACTTGTATGTATTCACAACACGGAAGTGTAAAAAAACTTGGCTGTGTTTTATTTCACTATGGCTAATAAAGGATAATTGGTAGTTCTCGGTAGAGCTGAGGAGTTGCGTGCGGATGGGCGAAGGTCACCACAGTACCGTCCGACGAGGATTTTGTTTTGTCGGTAAGTATGGAAAATAAAATAAAGATAACTTTAGCTATTATTAAGTGGTACTTTTTAGATTTGCTCATTTTATGACCCTTCCAGACTACTTGCGAAGTTACTCGACGAAGTACTCGAAAAAGTTGACGGAAGTCCGACATACTCGTTCAACTTCGCAAAGAACACATTCGCGTTACTTTGAATCCTTTGACTCGGGCGCAAAAACCGACAAAAAATGCCCGAGGCAAGCCGAAAAAATGGAAGTTCTACGAAGTAAGTCACAATGTCTCTCCACACTATCGTATTCGCCTAAGAATTAACCCAGATAGAAACCCCAGATAGAAAAATAGGAGTGTTATAAGTTTGACGTATTGTGTCTGTCTATGGTATGGACTGATTACGATGCGGGTTTTCGTATGAAAGCTTAAGTGATCGAGATGATCTATATCGTGAAGATGCAAACTTGAAATATTGGTAGCTAACGCCTTTTATGTTGTAAGCACTCATTGAGTAAGAATTTGTTGAAAATTTCTCCTTTAAAAGTTTAAATTACGGGTGAAAGGTTTTATGGAAGCTCGTCATTTTCTAATTTAGACACATGAAACAAGAAACAATCTCCGAAGCCGCGAATGACATTGAAAACTTTGTCATGATACAGTTCAAGGAATTTAATTTTAAGGAGCCCGAAAACTAATGATAGAGAATTCACTGCCTCTTTAGTCACATGAGTCGCACGTTACCATAGAGCAGATGCGTAATTTAATTACACTAAGACACGTCAAGGCCTTTTGACCTCGGCCGAAAGTTGGGCAAGTTCAAGCCTAATAGAATTTCGTATCTATTAACAATTATTTTTACGGGAATTAACACGATCACTTATTAAAAGGTATTACATACCTCTGATTTGCCTGACGTTTCGACCAGGTTGCACTGGCCGTGGTCACAGGCTGACTGCCAGTGTAATTAATACCTTTTAATAAGTGATCGCGTTAAGTCCCGTAAAAAAATTGTTAATATTTCATGGAACGCGAAATTTTGAAAATTAGTATTTCGCATCTATTCTAAAGTCAAATTCTCTGGTTATATACCAGTACCAACGAGTTATAGAGCATCTCCATAGAGTAAAGGATGCAAAAAAACTTACTAAGTTATACTTCTTGTTAAGGAAATGTGTAATTCAGTTGTTACAAGCTGTGGTTAAATTTTGTTAGGTGCGTTTGATATGACTTATTTAAAGGTTTCTCATAGCTCAGGTGTCCAGTTGTTATGAGAAGCCATATAATTATTATGCTATGGGTAGCTACAGTGACTACAGCGAGTGTAAACAGCAAACACTAGAGATGTGACCGCACGCAGTGGCGGTTAACCGCACAATCGATGATGGACGTGGGCATATTAAAATCGATATTTAACATCGAGATATAATCATACTAACAAGATGTCTTGAGCTGGTTTTGATTTTTTAATCCGTAATCGTAAACCGTGACCGATTTTTATATTCACTTATAATTTCCTTACTGTACAATTGTATAATGTACAATACTTTATTTTATAAATTAAGGCAATAAGAGTCTTAAGTCTTAAGACTACAGTTGAAAATATATGGCTTGTGGTCACTTCTAACTTTTTAAAATTTATTGTATTAAACATTACACATATTTTTTATAATATGTAATGTATAAAGATCTATTATTTATAAATATTTAAAATTTTCCTTTAACATAGGGAGTACTTAGATGAGCAGTTTCCCGCTCTAACTGTGTTAAATGCTTCCCTTGTTATTTTAACCTATAATGTTTTCAAAGCAATTTTTTATTTCCTACACACAGTATTGCCAGTGCTAAAACAGTGGACAGTGGAATGCATATATGCAAGGTTATTATTGCAATTTATTGTGTGTATAATTTTAAATAAACTCCGTTTTGTATTGAATTTTTTAAGTTCACAGGGCAATAAAATGGTCGATCAAAAATTTATTATGAAATGATTATTTAAGGATATTTCTATATGCAGAAACTCAGAGGTACTGAATTATGTATTTTTTCTTTTCTTTTCTTAGAATACTTAGAAATGTGGGCTGTCTAATTAAAAAATACGGTTATTCTTATTAACAGTTTCGTGTATGCCTAAAAACTGTGTAATCACATCTGTGCAATAATAAGCTCTAAAAACGTAAAACTAATTAAAAAAAAAAAAAAAAATTCTCTATACAAATATTAGTAACAGTGCGAAGACTACTAACAAATGAGTATTAAAACCATAAACAATAATGACGACGACAAAAAAGTTTTAGACATTTAGGTAAATTGAGAATTTAAAAAATAGAAACTACAAAAAGACGCCTTTTGAAGCCACTAACATTAAAACTACCTGATGATAATAACATTAATAACATACAAACCTATACAATATATATACAGAAAAGTTAAAATGCTATATTCGACCTTTTAGTGTTATATTTCATGTTCAACTATCAGCCGATTATTTTTCCATTCAAATTAAGAAATACTAGATATGCCTGGCCGCTTAGAGAATGAAAAAAGTATATTATCTTGCTTTAAAAAAGAACTACCATTTAAAAATTTGTTCGATCTATCAACAGCCTTTTTTGTCAGCCATGTTTGAAGAATAAAAATTTTGTTTTGCTAAGCAATTAGGAATTTGCTTGCTACTAACTAATTACGTCAATAATTATTGTTCGTTACAGAACACACTTGCATAACGTAATATGTATATTTCTACGTCACTATGATCTTAATTTGAACGGACTGAAGAGACAAAAATTAAGCTAAAATCAAAAGGTGTTAATATTCTTGAGTAGAAAATTAAATAGAGATGCACAGACATTGAACACGCACTTACTTTTTTGTATGTCTTTATAATTGACACGCAAACTCAGCTTGCCTACCACCTCACTGCCTGGAACGTTAAAAAGTTTAAATATTTTAAAAATAATTTTGAACAAAAAATTCCTGAGCAAACTAGAAGTTGTTCTACAAATTTAAAAACAAACGCCGGTAGATGCTTTTCAACTGATTTTAATAAAAATAAAAAACCGACTTCAAGAACGACCAAATCGATCGATTTTTCTTGGATACCATCATCAGATCTTAAGTGTCCTTATCATGGTCCCACCATTAGGATATCTCCTTTGCAATAAAAAAAGAATCATCAAAATCGGTTCATAAACGACGAAGCTATCCGCGAACACACATAAAAAAATATATACGATCGAATTGAAAATCTCCTCATTTTTTGAAGTCGGTTAAAAAATACCTTTCACTGTGTTTACACATAAAATTAATTATGTACACAATAATATGATGTTAAAAAAGTTTTAGATATTACATAATTGTGAATAGTCAAAAATTTTGACTAGTTTTTGACTTGAGCGCGGTAATTTTCGTGTATATTTTAATTTAAATAATTCCAGTATTTTAAACTTCAGGCCGTGGGCACCTTTTGAAAAATCAGTTACTCAAGTGAAAATACCCCCGTTTCCATTACAATAAAACTAATATTTAAGTATAAAAATGTGAATAAGAGTCGTAATGTAAGATCGAGAGCAATGACCTTTTTTTAGCATTTCTTCGCAATTTATCGGTGCAACAACAGTAAGTTTTGATAATACCACTCATTTTGTCTATGCATTATTTGGAATAAGATTAAATTTATCATATAATATGTAAATATGTAAAAATATTAATTACGCAAGCAAAACATACATATTTCATAATGATCAACTTTCAATATAATCCTTTTGTAACACTTCATAGATTTTTATTATTATTATTATGTTTTTTTGCACAATAGCCCGTACAGTGCAGTAACCATCAAATCCACAAGCTACTTAAAATTTTAACATGATTCAAAATTTAAAAAAAAATTACCCCTAATCTAATAATTTTCTTTCTGCAATCGTTAACGCCTAAATTCTCGTGCGTCATTGACTAATGTTAGACAAAATTTTATCCAATGACATACGAGAATTTAAGCGTTAGCGATTGCAGAAAGAAGAATCATTGCAACTCGGTTAAGGGGGCTGTATCGATAATCTTATAAAGAAAAATATTTCGTTTCATAATATTTAATTAAATATTTTGGAAAATTACAGTGCCCACCCTTAGAATTTCAATTATATATATTCGCTTCAATTATATATATTATATATAATTAGTGAGGTCAGCTGGTTTTCTTTTCCCTCTGACGGTAAGTGATTATCGTCGCCCATGGACACCTGTAACACCAGAGGCGTCACAAGTGCTGCTGAGCTTTGGAGGATAGGGAAAGGGATGTGGGAAGGGGTCGGGGTATGGGTCTCCGGTATCCTCACTCTCTCGGTAAAACACAGCGCAAGCGCTATTTCACAACGGTTTTCTGTGAGGCCGTGGTATCATTCCGGTTGAACCCATTCATGCCGAAGCGTGGTTCTCCCACGGAATATTTATTTATTTATTAACTTTATATGTACATCGGCGGACTTAATGCCCAAGGCATTCGGATACACGTTTCTTAATACAATCAGATTACATGAATGCATGTGATGTGACTTGAACCATGGCGGGCGCTACAGTCAATGCTTCTCGAGTCTGTCGACAACTTACATTTTATTTACAACATTTAATAACTTAATAATTGTGTGTATTTAGAAATTCCATTGGGATTGTGATAAGTTACCTAAGGATTGTATGTACATAACTAGTTGTTACCAGCGACTTTCGTGACTTTCGCGGGGAAATGAACTTAAGAAAGATCCCAAATATTTTTTCTAAAATCAAAATAGCCTGAGTTACGCTATAATATTAGCTACATGCTCGAGGAAACACTGTCAAAATCGGCCCAATCGTTCTAAAGATAAGCAGGAACAAACATAGATTTAGAAATTATTCATCTTTTTCTTACGGACAGTTCTTCAGAGGAATGAAATGCACTCCTCTTAGGAACTGTTTATCATCACATCACACTTCACACTAATATATAAAGGCAAAAGTTTGTGAATGTGTATGTTTGTTACTTCTACACGCAAAAACTACGAAACGAATTTGGATTAAACTTTAAAGTAATATAGCTTATACATCATAATAACACAAAGGCTAATATTTGCCGCGGGCGGAGTCGCGGGCAGCAGCTAGTGTAATATATATGTTATTTATATTATTTATCAGAAAATTGTATTAAGTGCGATAGTTTTCACCTGACATTTTCGCTGTATTTACACGGAGTGAGAAATTACCTATGCGTTCGGACACCGCTCTGGCCGACAGCCATATGTAAATTATGTCAATAACCTGCTTGGATGCCTTCCAATCTTTCTGATAACGGAAATATTTTGCTACTGTATCTATTTTAATATTACATGAAAAATGCACCATTGATTCGCATGGACTTGTGCCAATTAAACCTTTCAGTTTTTCGTCATGTAATGCACCTACGTCATCAATACACGTGGTACCCGAAAATAACTGGACCGAGCGTTACGACATACGCATAGAATTTCAAATATTATTTCCAATTATAAAAAAACCGAGGTACTAGAACAGCAGGGATGAAACAACCCTGAAGTGACAAGTCTTAGGAGGCTCCTTTATAGAAGAGACTTAAGTAACACAAAGAATATCCAAATTCAGAACAACAATTTGAGGATACAGCGTAATTAAATAAATAAATATAAATAAATATTTTGAATGTCTCACACACAACGCCATCTAGTCCCAAACTAAGCAGAGCTTGTATTATGGGTACTAGACAACTGATATAAATACTTATTTACTTTTTTTTTATAAATACATACATATTATAGATAGAAAACACCCAAACTCCGTAACAAATATTTGCAGATCATACAAACATTTGATCCGGCCCGGGAATCGAACCCGAGACCTCAAGAACAGCAGTCACGTACGCTACCACTGCGCCACCGAGGCAGTCAGTTTCAGCAGCAGTCAATTCATCACGATCTACTATTGGCTGCCTTCCAAAAGCTGTGTGGTGTCGATTGAAAATAATTCGAGAATATTCAATGAAAGTCAGTCATAAAACATTATTTATTTCTTCGATAGGCCTGTGGGTCTAGTGGTTTGTTATTCTGATTGCTCAACTAGAGATCTTGGCTTCTATTCCCGTCCAGGAAAATTAATTACGAGATAACAATTATAATTTGATCTGTGTCTGATTGTAACTTATCTATAGTGAGTTAATCTTCTGAGTTTAATCTACAAGTGTTGATTATACGCGCTAATTTTAGCAGTTGCTGGTTCAAAATGAAAATTTCTTTGTTAGATGGCATTTGTCGAGAGTGAAGCACCTCAATAGGAAACCATAGTGTAGATCACCATTGTGCAGTGTTGCATTTTCTGCATTTGCAATAAGTATGGTTTCCACCACTCTTCGATTCTGCTCATGCTTGCCACTATGTCAGGTCCATATCCATACATACAAAACGAGTGAATTAATTCATTTTAACGAAGAAGTTACTATCAGCTCGTCAAGATATGGATAAAGATAATTATTTTATCGGTATAGTTATCACGTTGACACTAAACCTTTTTTAACCGACTTCAAAAAAAGGAGGAGGTTTCCCAATTCAACCGTATATATATATATTTATTTTTTTATGTGTGTTCGCGGATAACTTCGTCGTTTATGAACCGATTTTGATGATTATTTTTTAATGGAAAGGAGATGTCCCAACGGTGGTACCATGTTAAGGACATTAATATCTGATGATGGCATCCAAGAGAAATCGAGTCGAACCTTGAAGTCGGTTTTATTTTTGTTAAAATTGTATTAAGTTTAAATTACCATAGAATAAGAACTATTTTCATATCTCACAATGAACAATATTGTCTTTAATAGCACTTACTCATAGGTATAGTTTTTACGTTGTTGATATCATAAAACCAAATGGAACTACATTTGCGTCATACCATCTCACAGGTAGATGATATGACCGCAAGAGGATTATAAAGGTCAACATGTATGTACAAATACTGTTTAACTTGACATGGCTTTATAGATGGCCTAGTATGAGTATGTATCACATCAAGTAACTTTTGGGTGCAAAAGCGTTCGGCGTTAAGATTGGTAAAGATTTCAGTGCGGGCCAATCGCAACACCGAACGAGGTCATCATAAAGATGGAGTTGACGTCTAACAAACTCACACTAGACCCTCTGGATGAATGGACTTGAAACCACATGGTTCAGGTCCTCCCAAATCATTGCGCCAAAGGTTGGGGTGGAAATACTACATACTCCTGAATCCCCAAGGAACTGAAGACCCGTAGGAATTTTCCATCCCATCAACAATAAAGAGTTGGATGATGAAGGAAGCGAATTTTATGTAAGTATCATGACTAATGACTCTATTCACATGCTAATCACCTCTACCTACCTACCTCGATGGACTAAAGGCTGAGTGTATTTATAAAACAGGTGTTCTTCTGTATTAACAGACAGAAGAACATTCTGTTTATGAATTCGCCCAACCTACCACGTGGATTACCACGCGATCGTTTGCTGATAATAAATAACAGCGATCTATGATGCACTGAGTTGATTTGATTTATCGTTTGGTGAGAGAACAAGTAAAATTTTAACAAAAATAGAACCGACTTCAAGGTTTGACTCGGTTTCTCTTGGATGCCATCATCAGATATTAGTGCCTTATCATGGTACCACCGTTGGGATATCTCCTTTCAATTAAAAAAAGAATCATCAAAATCGGGTCATAAGCGACGAAGTTATCCGCGAACACATTAAGAAAAAAATATATAAACGCTCGAATTGAGAAACCTCCTCCTTTTTTTTAAAGTCGGTTAAAAGTAGTTAGGTTGGGCTGATATAAATGTGTTTAAAAGAACCCAGTATATAATGTTTTACTGTAGGTATAGAATCTACTGGGAGGTATAGAATCTGAGGAAGGTGACTGACTGACTGACATACCCAGAGATTAACGCACAGCCCAAACCGCTGAACCTAGAATCCTGAAATTTTGCATGTAGGTTCTTTATATAGTGAGCAGTAAGAAAGGAATTTTGGAAATTCTACCCCTAAGGGGATAAATCAGGGGATGAAAGTCTGCGTGAGCGAAGCCGCGTGTAAAAGCTAGTCTATACATATATATCTATATTCATATTATCAGGAGCAAGCATTTTAGAGTAGCTGAACAGTTTTGGGATCAGTTTTGATCTGATATATTTTTGACCCGGCCTGTAGTCTAATAGGCTATTTATTAAAACCTATAAATAACTTAACGTCACAGTATCACTACATATTATAGAACGCTACGTCTATATGTCTGTTCGCGATAACTCAAAAAATACTGCACGGATTTTATGCTGTTTTTACCAATGGATAGAGTGATTCTTGACAAAGGTTTTCGTATATAATGTTATATATAAAAATCAATTGCTGTTCGTTTGTCTCGCTAAAATTCAGGACGGATGGACCAATTTAGCTGATTTTGATTTTGAAAGGTTTGTCGTAGTCCAGGGAAGGTTTAAACGGAGAAAAATTAAAAATAACTTAAAATCCAAAAAGTAGCGGGCACAGCTAGTTTGTTATATGTTTGACTTATATCTATTGACTTAAATTTAACGATATTTGTTGATGACGTCGGCAAAATTAAGTCGCACATCTTTTCAGAGTAACATATTTTACATCTTACGTAAAGCGAAACCGGGTCGGGTTGCTAGTCTCACAGAAAAAAGGATGGCATATATGTTTTAAAAGCTGATTAAAATATATTGCGGCCAATTTGCAATTATCGATAAATTGTTTACATTGTATTGTTTTATGTGACCTGCATTATTACGCTACCGAGTTGATTGATATTTTTATATGAAATAATAAAATAATGATATTGTTAAGATAAGCAATTATATTCGCATATTGTGTAGTTGAATTCATCTATACAAATAAATAAACTTGGAGTGTCTGTTTGTAATATTAAAATAACAGCTTTTTACTAAATGCATATGTATGTATACACGGTACATATACCATAAATGTAGTTAATTATTTTTTTGTCTGTCTGTCTGTCTGTTTGTTCCGGGTAATCTCTGGAACGGCTGGACGGATTTTGAAGGGACTTTCACTGCCAGGTAGCTGATGATCCAGGGAGTAACTTAGGCTACTTTATTTAGACTAACTTTGCCCGGCGGCGTTACTCGCGGTACAACAATAACCGCGGGTAACACCGCGGGGTTCAGCTAGTTCAATAATAAAATTGAGTGGCATATTTTCATTAAATTAAGTCGAGATCGCGATTAGGCAAACGCTGTGCAGGACGTCCTGCAAAGCAAAGGTTCGATTTGTTGAGTTTTAGCTGGCGGCGAATGGATGCGGACTGCCCAAGACCGGGATAGTTGGCGCTCCTTGATGACCTTCAAGCCAGTGGACGGCGATAAGTTCATTTATATAATACACGCTTATGTATCAAACTTCTGTGTTTTCAATAACACGATATCAATTTACTACATTATGGTCGTTATCTGTTAATTATTGGATGGAATATAGGAATATTTCAATTTGTAAAAAGAATTGAATTGAAATTGAAACTGTAATTAGTGAAACAATTGGAAGGAGACTTCACTACATTTGTAAAATTGTTATTGTATTTTTGTGACTGTTGGTCCTACACTAATTAAATCTATCTATAAATAAAAGTTTGATCTGACTGACTGGTTTATCAACATAGATGCTAAACAACTGGGCTATAAACTTGAAATTTGGTAGCTGATGCTGGTGAAAGATTATTCAAAATTTCATTTAGTGCTCTTCGGGGGTAGTTCATCAGTACCTTAAAACTCAGAAACTTGCCTATAGGAAATAATCACGCGAGGGGATCCGCGGGCAATAGCATTATGCAGAAATTCATTAAAAAGCCTACAGCTGCATAACATGACAAAACAATAACCTTTAAAAGTGCGATCAATACTATACTTTTTCTCAAAATACTGCAGTCACAGTATTGAATGCTAAATAGCGATATACTGACACACATCGAGTACGTTCGACTCGAATATTTATCGAGTTATCAGCAGTACGGTAATTCGTCGTGGCTAACCGATTACAAGTACATAATACAATGAAAACGAATGAATTACTGTGAGCTCTATCGCCGTAAACCAGCTAATGTAAGGTCAAACACTGCCATTCATGGCATTAAAAAGTAAAATGACCTAGCGGACATCGTTTCCGGTCGATTTCGGAGAAACTTGTACGAAGTAATTTCGCTTTCTGAACGCATGTTGTTTAAAGCAGCCTTGTTACCAGCGCGTGTCGTAAGAGCTGACTAAAGCCGAGTCTCCACCGAACAAAAGATGGCAACTATTGTTTTGTCAACACGTGTTGGTGACAAAAGTTTCTGTAATTACCTTAATGACAACAAAAATTGTCAACAAATTTTGGGAATTGTGTTTCTGTTTTTGGCGGTAAACATCAAAAGAATAGGCTTGTTTCAAATATTTATCTGCTCTGTAGAGAGGCTTAGTCGGAATGTTTTTCAAATTAATTGGAGTCGATGTAGACATAATGGCAACAAAAGTTGGCGATTTTCTGTAAGTTGCAAATAGTTGGAAACACTGAAATTGCCAACAATTTCGGTGGATACGTGCTTTAAGGAAGCAAACTATGTAGGGTAACATCACAGCAAAAAGAAGGAAAGCTTGATAAAGCCTATACCACACCGTCTGTTCAGCTTTGTATGGTAAGTTAAAACTTCCTTCCTATAGGGGCCTATTTTCAGTAAATATAATTATTAAAGACCGTTGGTATTTATGAAGTTTAGTAGCAGACGAGACCCAAGTGTTAATTGTAAGCCAAAAGAATCAGTAAGTATGACCAGATAGCGTGGTATAGAAGCCCAAAACCTAATTTCCACAGAGGCCTATGACCTCTTCTGACGTTTCCAAACATCTATATATATAAAAATGAATCCCTATTTGCCTTGGTCACGACATCACGCGTGAACGACTGGACCGATTTTGCTAATAATTTTTTTGTTGGATAGCCCATTTCGCGAGGAAGGTTTTAGGCTATGTAACATCACTCTAAAACCAATATGGAGCCGGGTATCGACCGAAAATGTTTGGAAACGGAAAAAACTCATATGGAGAGATGCAAACGAAGTTGAACGGGTCAGCTAGTTTTTAGTATAAGTAAGGCAAATTTTTTGATAGTAACAAAGTAAAGCATAAAGAAATTATTATCGCCTGAATGTATTAAGTATCAGCGTTATGTTTTGACATACTGCAGAAAGTTTCCGTTCTGCGATACGTATTTATAAAACATCTATAAATAACACCCTTATCAAACACATTGATCATTTGTATTTTAATGTATACTGATGTTTTATGATCCGCCTGGTGTTTGGTGATTCTGATTGACTGACTGATGATTAACGTAAGAGGTCGGAGATTCAATGGCCACAAATTCCGAAAAGGTATTTTTTTAATGAGAACGATAATTTGTTCTGAAATCTTTGAAATTAATAATAAGCTTAATATGCATGATTCATGATTCAATCTATTATGAAAACTGCCTAAAATCCTTTGTGTAGTTTAAAAGATAACGCACACAAACAGCGATGACTATGATTATTATTTACAAATATATAAAATACGTTTTTTAGCCGTCTGTCTGTTACAGCACAGGCTCTGTCTCGTTTGGGATCTAGACAACACTGTGTTACATCTATGAGCTTATTTACATTATGTATTATAATAATCTAGCCTTTCGTGCCTACATAAAAACGTATATAAATGCCTGACTATCATATCATTAACACAACGTATAATATTAATAAAAGATATTACACCTAAATGCATATAGATTACATGCTAATCTGTTTGTTCAGGTCAAAACGTATGAAAGCGTTATCTCTGCTAATGCAAGTTGATAATTACGTACGTATATCGCGGTTAAAACTGTCATTGTACGATTTTGCATTATTATTATTACGTATTTTTCCAGGTATAGGGGACAGCAGCTTAAGAGGAGGAGCGGGCACCAACACTGGCACCTTATATGGAAAATGGATGTTCATAAGACATAATAAAAACGTGTGTAAAATAAGAACATACAACATTGATTTATTATGTTAGAAGATAAAAAAAAGATGATTTTATGTTAGTATTTTTTGTTCCGTTTCCTTTTGAAAACGAAACTCAAGCTGGTTCAATAACAGCAAGTCACTACAGTTCGGCCACGTAAGTAACAAATCAATGTCATTCGAGTATATGATGTAAGTAGTTAGTATTGTTTTGCAAACGCTTAACATATAGTTTGTGTCGACTTCCACATACAGCGCAATCAACAAAATCATATGACAGCGCCATCTACCGAAGATACACTGAAGAACGGAGTAACATACAATGCGAAGAAACTACCAATCCTGCATCGCGCAATAGAAGTTCTGGCGCCGATAATCATATATACAACATCCCAACATCAACCGTGGGGCCGTGGCCCGCCAGGCATGATCACCTCGCCGGGTCGGTGGATCCTCCCTTTGTGTTGGTGGGACATGACACCCTAAACCCCAGGCTAAAGACATTTGTTATTGTATCAGTGTGGTGGTGGAAGGGATAAAAATACCTCCACCACCTGTATTCATCGCTTGGGTGAAGCAGTCGACTGAGGAAGCACACAAGACAATATTTTGACTTGACATATGGCCTAGTGATTTAAGCGGTCATCACGCGGCTTCCTATTTCGCCAAGTGGGGTTCAAATACTACACGGGACAACACTTTGTGTGATAGACAAATTATTTTTCTGAGTCTGTATGTACTTTGTGACAGTTACATGTAAGTTTGTAAAGTTCTCAGCGACACAGGTCCTTTAATACAAGAGTATTAAAAAAAACCTTGACACAAATACTTTAACAAGCCGCGTCTGGTCCGCGAGGTAAATAGGAAAAGCTTCCTTTCTATAGAGATACCTGTGCCTATCAGTGTTCTAGCAAAGGCTGTTTATAAACGATATTTGTATAGAAATATGATTAACCGCCTCTCCAATCACGGAGTGAAAATACAGGAACGCGAAACTGGCTAATTCGGTACTGCTTTGGTACTCTAGTTCAAATTTCTATACATTCACGTCCTTATCTCCTAAAAAGATCAATCACTATCACAGAGGTATGTTAAACACAATCTTAATAACTTTCAGTAAAACAATTAAAGAGGAAAATCAGATAGATAGACAAATTTTCATTCACAATTTTAAATACGAGTCCTACCGACTGGGTGTTATTCCTACTTTATAGCATAACACAGTAATTATCAGGTATGCCTTTCAAATGAGAAGCATACAGAACCCATATTAAACAACTCTTACGACAGCCACTTAACTTTTTTGTATACGCATGCTAACAACTAGTGGGAACACGTATGTTTAGTTATTGCACAATGTCAGCTTTCTAATCAACGGGGGCCGGCATGTCATTATATACACATTCTTTATCTGTGTGAATGTTCGAGACCTATACCCGGTTATATTCGACATGATCAGGCCCGGCTTTTTAAAAATAATTCACATAAAGGCCGTATAGGTTTCTTATAGACAACTAGCCGACCCACGCAACCTTCGTTTTGCGTGTTCTATTGCCCGTAGCGTGATAATTTTCCCCCGTTTTCGAAACATTTTTCATTGGTGCTCCGCTCCTATTTGTCTAAGCGTGATGGTATATAGCCTATAGCCTTCCTCGATAAATGGGCTATCTAACACTGAAAGAATTTTTCAAATCGGACCAGCGGTTCCTGAGATTAGCGTGTTCAAACAAACAAACTCTTCAGCATTATATATTAGTATAGATACTGGCAACCATTGTTGCGAACTCGGGTCGAAATTATAGATTCATGAATACCGAATGTTTTATGTATATATGGATTCAGTGTTTTACGATAGCTACTGAAAATATTATGGGCTGAAAAATATTTATTTTGTTCTTTAAGAAAGTAATTCAGTTGTACTGAAGTACGTTATATTGGCAAGATCAATAGGTCGTTTACGAAAAATATAATAACTACTTATTTGTTATTCATAAATACCTTATGTTATGACGATCGAATGGTGCAATCTATCAAATTACTCACGGACCAGGAGTACAGCCTAGCATGAAATAATATGCAGGTATTAAGAATTTGTCCATCAGTCTTATGAATGACTGGTAACCCGATGTTTTCTTGAACACTGTATTCAAGTTAAGTTTAAAAAAAAATACGACAGCGCATTACCTTACGTCAAAAATCATCGATTAAATGAATTATAAGATGGGTTCCGTAATGTATGTTACATCACATTGAACAGAACGTGATATTTAGGTCGAAGTAGATTGGGCGCGCGTGTGACTTTGCCTCAAAACAATCGGAACAACCTTGACTATCGCACTTATTAAAACTATTATAAAGCTCAGTATCGAGATACTCAATGACCTTGAGAACAAGACAGATCGTTATAACTAATGAACCGAATTCAAATGAAGACTTTTTTTTTAGATGAATAAGCAGATGGGATCTTGACAGTAATACAGTAACTACAGCCGCCTATGAACACCTGAATCTGAAGAGTAACAAGTGCATAGTTGCCTTTTGTATGTCCTCCCTTACAGGAACTGGTAGGCCTCCTGGTACCCTTACTCGATTGTCGATTCGATTGTTGTTGGACCTCGTATTACTCAGGTCAAGACCGTTTATTTATACCTCGCAGAAGTAGCACCATTTAATGAAGAATTTTGACTTCTATTCATAGTCAAAATGTGTTCTTGTTACAGTCCAATACTAGATATAAGCTTGTCCAAAGGCCTGCTTTTGGCATTCAGTCATTCAATAATCAATCATATAAAACGAGTTAAATAAATCACCTTACAAACGGCTAAAACCATTCAAACATACGTAGAAAAAACTAAGAACCCATATTATAAAAACAGTTACAATGTTATTATTAAGTGTTCGTTTCTATAATGATATTAACCAATTCAATAGACAGACAGACGTACGCGTAAGTCTTTGTAGTAATTGGATAACTACCGACACAATGGAATACTATGGTTTATAAGAACCGTCATCAAATATGACTGTCGTTTAAGGTTAGACCAAACTAATATGATTGTTTAAAAAAGGAATTAGTTCCAAACCAGTATAAAAATATCTGAAGTTTTATTCTACAAGAAAAAGTAAAAAAAAAAATATCCTGACTAGGTAATCACTGATGAAGTTTACATAGCCTGTACCACGGGCCAATTTTTAACCTTATTCATTAAAATCGGTTCTGCACTTTCTGGTGGGATAACTTCCGTCTTACTCAAGGGGTTGAGACGTGTATGTATCCAGGAGAGATGTTCGCAAGTCATAGAGTTGTGGAGTTATCCCAAAAGGTGCCTTAGCTTTGACAGACAAGGGCTATGAGTAATTAAAGCTGTTCTCGGAAGACTACTAAGTCAATTAAGAGTTGGTAAAAGATGAGGTTTTAGGCGGGTCAATACACCAGTCCATCGCAAACCCAGAGGGGGTGAGAGCCCATGCGGTATGGGGAAGTGGCAAACATGACTTTCTCGGAATCTAGGTTAAAGTAAAAAGCAGTTTGGTGACTACAAAAAAAAACGGACTGCAATCAAAGAAGTTCTAAACAAACTTTTACATAATATAAAAGTGATCACGATATTAAAGAGAAATTCAACAGGTTATATTTGCATATACAAATAGATAAGTTATATTATAGTGAATGAATTTTGGCAAAACAAACTATAAGACAGCATCAGAGCCGGCCCAGATGCGGTTATATTTAGAGGTAATTGTTATACTGAGAACGTAACTGCAAGGTGATATGAACACGTAATATCTCTCTATCAGATCTCTTGTCAATCTTAATCAATAGTCGTAAATCTTGAAGTTGGCCATTCTTACTACTATCTAATTAGAAAGAAGTTAACGAGGCAAAAGATCTGCAGCAGTTGCGCTTGCGCAGTTGGAAATTAGAAAAAAAAATCCGAATAAACGCGAGCTGTATGTTAGGATCGTGTAAAATAGAGTTCTGCCTTTCTCTCTCAAGCTGATACGGGGTTAAGACACGAGGGCATGTATGTATATATTATATAAAATCAGAACGTTTGTAAATTTTTAATAAAAGCAGCTAGCGCCGTTCTTATGTGAATCAAACCAAAGGGCAGTCATTTCGAAAAGATAAGTCTTGAAAGTGGCTATGGCTTACAGCATTTTTTAAAGATTTCACTTTAAGAAAAACTGGATAAATAACAATAGATTTACGTACGAATAAGTGTAGTTTGAAAGATACGAAGTGAGATATGTATGTTTGATAACAAATATGTGGATTTTATCGTATCCGGTGTCTAAATAAAACTTGTGAGATAAATTCTTTCGATTTCCCTGATCTTGTTCAAAGTCTGCAAAGGAATTTGACTATTGTTTAATGTTGGCAAAAGTACCTTTTTTTAAAAAAATGGGACTGTTCCCGCCTACAGTCCCACCACTGTAACACTCGGGAAGTTCCAGAAAAAAAAACACTTTCTTGGAACCCGCTCCTGCTACCCGATCGTTTTCCAAGACACTTGTATGTCCAGAAATGGTCACCTATCTACAGTTATGACTAGGATTGCTTAACTTCTCAATATGTTAACCCATTCGGTTACCACAAGCCTCTGTTTCAAAACTAAACTCCATAGCAATTAAAAAACCTGATCAGATATCAAAAAAGTCAGAGTTGTTTTTAGAGATATCTGATGCGAGCAACCTCCGTCCCATATCTAATATGGCTAGGTATATGAATAAATCTTTATTACTAAAATGGAAATTTCGTAAAACATGGGTCTGTCACCCATTAAAAGGACAACGAACCTATTCAAGCGTGTATTTTTATTTAGCGTTGACATTTCGCTTGTCTAGTATATTCGGGTCACTACTCATACGTGTAAATAGGATTTTTCTCAGGATGAAATTAAAAGATATGTACAGAAATATCACGAGTGACGATCAAGAAGTAGAAGGGTTCTAATTCCGGGTCAGGCTAAAAGTGTATTGAGTATTTCTGATTATAGAAATACTTATTAACAGTTTGGCATTTTGAAAGGTCTGAACCCCCGTGCCTCGGAGAGCACGCAAAGCTGTCCTTTCTGCGCCAGATTTCTCCCCGGTCGTGTCAAATTACCGTCTCATCGGTTTATGAAATTGAGGGAACAGAGAATGCACCTGTGTTTGCGCACAAATTTGTGTACAATAATATCTCTTAGCTGGTCTCCGTTGACATTGACCAGCAAATCAGCTAGGAGGACATCATATTTTCTTATTGAACCACCTTTAAGCTAATTTTTGAATACAAACTAAAGAGATTAAACCAGCCAGCTGATAAATCTTTATATATATAATTCTTCTGTGAGTGTGTATGTCACTGAACTACTCTCAAACGACTGGACCGATGTTGATGAAATTTTTTGTGTGTGTTCAAGTAGATCTGGGAATGGTTTAGATTCACAATTTTGTCCGCTGGACAATGTTTTTTTTATTAATTTTTAATTTATTAGTAGTTATGGCAAAAAGACGTTTGCCGGGACAGCTAGTATACTTATATATATTTAAATACATACTCAAAAATCACTACATCATTTATCCTCTCTTTTGGAGAATTTTTCATTTATGTTTTTCTGACCGCTAATAATGTAATGATGATCCATACAAATATGGTCCAAGTATTGATTAGATTACTTAATCTCATCATAGCATCATGTACACGTATCAAAGTGACGTGAACACCGGACATAAAAAAACTTTGCATGCGGATTAATTTGTTAGCGATATCCTTGATATGGTAATTATTTTTCAATTATAAATAAATAAATAAATAAATAAATATTTTGGACAACTAAGCACACAACGCCATCTAGTCCCAAGATAAGCAGAGCTTGTGTTATGGGGTACTAGACGGCTGATACAAATACATATATACTTTTTTTTTTTTTGTAAATACATACATATTATAGATAGAACACACCCAAACTCCGAAACAAATATTTGTAGATCATACAAACATTTGGTCCGACCCGGGAATCGAACCCGAGACCTCATGATCAGCAGTCGCTCACGCCAACCGCTAGACCAACGAGGCAGTCATTTATCATCAAATGTAGGGCTTCCGTTTATGACCCATGTGATCACATCACCATTTTAACCCAATTGCGACTAGAGGTATGTTTTTCAAAATGCTTTATTTATACTTTTTTTGTAGCCTGTATTTTTTTTTTTTGGTGACGGGTGTAAAATCCCTGTGTGGAGGTGATACCAGTAAAAATGCTCTGTGGCTTTTGGCATTTGAGGTGTCGTTATATTCGTTTTAAAGGTAAGAGCATGTTGCAACCGATAACATCGTGACATTTTTATCTTACTGTCAGCAAAATAGTCATAGATTCTAGGTATGTGGTGTTTCCACTGAAAACGATATGTAGCCTAAACGACTGTATGAATTTTGGCGAGAGGTTTCATCAGATTGTTCTTAATTGTGAGAGTGACTACTAGGTATTCCAAAAAATAATGGAAATGTACATTTAAGTGTTTTTGTTTAATTCTTAAATAATTCATAATTGTTGCTCTTTTCAGACTTATCCAACAGTTGTAGTGACGTATAATTCATGCGTGTTCCTAATTTAAAAACAAGAATCAGGACGTATTACCCGGCCAAATTAGCAAAGAAAAAAGTATGACTAATTTAAACTGTCATTATAAAGGTATACACAATGACTCGAATTTTTTCAATGATTTTGATAAATAACACAATCAGTGCCGGATTAGCCACGTAGCAAGAGTAGCAAATGCTACGGGCCCCGCGCTTTGGGGGGCCCCGCACGCCAACCACAATTGGCCGTAAAAAAATAGGTTTAAATGAGCGTAAAGTATCTTGCATGCCATTAGGTAATCCCGGATGAACGGTATTTAAGTTCGTTTGTCTCTTCTCATGTGGCAGTTATAGAATAATAAAGCTCATTCCACATAAAATGAAAGTTTTAGAGAAACCTATTGAGAGGAGAATGAGACTGGAAAGTGCAATAAGTAGAAACCAATTTGGGTTTTTGCCGGGCCAACAGATGCCATATTTGCAATTCTATAATTGAGTGAGAAATACAGAAAGGCGCACAAAGACTCGCTGATAGTGTTTATTGATGTAGAAATGGCATATGGTAGAGTACCCCGTAGGTTTTGTAGTAGGCTTTGAAAGAAGAAAGAGTGCCTCGCTAAGTATGTGGCATTGCAGTGGCGGATTTATAGATTTGCCGCCAGTAGGCTATAATTTTTTTGCCGCCCCTATTAACCTACAATTTAATGTCTCCCTGCTCTTTTCATATTCTCTTTCGATACTCTCTTAGGTCTCGTCTCGGCGCATCACACCCCTCCCTCTCACTCCAGCCTCTAACGTCCAGCTTTTTGAAGGAAGTGGTTAGTGGGCAGCCTTTTCCCTGAACAGTATGTGAGTGGTGACCAAGGTACCATGGTCCTGCCTCTAATGTCACCCTAGCCTGTTTCTGCTACTACCGCCAGGCCTGCGCAATTAACCTTCGAGGTCATTCAGCGATTTCCAGCGCCTGCACTGAGTGCTGAACCTGGACCAGTCCCAGGCCAGGTGGACTAAGATGATTCTAAACCTCACTCAATCTCACCTCCTATGTTACTAGGCCGGACGTGATCTCCAAAGTATGTTTTCTGGACATCATCTGCGTCAGCTGGTACGAAAAGGTGCCGTGTTTCGAACGGATCTTACCGCCATAATACTAGCGTAATCCGATTTAGCCGTTCCATGACTTATCGGACGCTACTGGATGGTTCTTTGATGAGTGTTTCCGATAGTTCAAATGCGGTTCCCGCACCGTATCTACGGAGAAAACCGTATCTACCAGAACCACCCATTGAATTTATTCTTACTGTGATTGTTGGGAGGACTTATGCAATTTGCCTATTTTAGGCATAACAGCGTAGGATCCTCCTTGCAGGCATTAGACCCTTCTGCTAAGATGTCATCGCGCGAATGGAGGCGGCGAAGAGGGCTCGGAAGAAAGATTCTTACTTAGACACAATTAGTCGTTGGCAAACCGGATAGTGGACTCACTGATTCCAGGGCCTCATGCCACCGAGTTCTGGTCGACCGATCTGGTGAAACCTCTCACCGCCAGTATTGATCATGACAATGCTGGTGAGTGGTTAGCGATGGGAAGCCTCGGTCTCCTTCTGCGAGGGTGTTACGCTCCAGAAGGAGACCGCAGACCGTGATTGGGAAAGTGCCGATCCCGCTCGAAGGAGGCGTCGAAGGGGACGCGGTAAGGTCCCCAATCGTCGCGGCAGCAACATCTTCTCATCTCATTTCGCGAAAAAAAAGGAGAATGTTATGATTCGGTCGGTGCAATTTTTTTTAATTGAGGGTAATCTATAGGCACACTATTTGGCCCTAAAGTAATGTAAAATTTTCAAAACTTCTTTCAATCGTATTTTTGATCGTATATTATTATTGTAAGAAATAAAAACATTAGGCCAAACCTGCCGCCCCTAAAATTTGCCGCCCTAGACTCCAGCCTACTCAGCCTCGTGGTATATCCACCACTGTGGTATTGATTCGATCGAGGTACAGAGGGTTTCGCACCATTATAAGATCGGCTGCTTCTTGATTGTGCATGATATTTGCAGACGACATTGTGTTGGTCGCGTTCTAGGGTCAGCGCAGACTAGAAACAAAGACGCAAAGACTAAAACTAAAACCGAATAGATGTTCTGTGATTTCGGCGGTCTCTCCGGCCTTATTGCCGGGTCATTGAATAGAACAACGATTCCAGTCTGCACTGATTTCAAGTACCTCGGTTCGATGTTACAAAATAATAGCGAAATATGTCTGCGAACATCGAATCAATGAAGGTGGATGAAGTGGCGGCAGGTAACAGGAACTTTTTGCATCCCAAGTTCCCTTTGACGTTAAAGGCAAATACATAAAACGATCAGTATTCAACATTCAAACGCATTAATATGAGTTATGGTACACAATGGGCCAAGAAGGACTTAATCATCTTATCTTAATGACTGTAGAGCATCATTTGTATATAACTGAAAGTGTGTGATGTCTAACTTCTGCTCGTATTAAATCCAGAATAGTTTATTTGTTATAAATAAACTTAAAATAGTTTTGTTTCATTTAATAATTAACAAAAACTTTTCTGTATTAAATTCGAAATTACAAATTTGGAGATGCGCACTGAAAAACAAAAGTGAAACCACCGAAGCAGTTACAAATTCAAACGCGAATATACAAAATTCAGTGTTGTCAGTTTTTATCGAATTTGTCTTCTTTTGATTGGGCAAACTATCTGTAATTAATTTGTTCCGTACTAATTGACTAAACTTACGAATGGTTAAATAATGTAAGTTTTCTTTAACTTTAAGTTACTAATAGAAGAAAATTATTTAAAAGTACGATTACATTACATAGCTAAATTTAGGAACTAGTTCTCGACATTTAAATCGCAATCGCAACCGGCAATAGAAAAACTAGTGCAAAATAAGGTCGCTAAGTTTGAATGTTTGATTCACATTGTGCCTTCTAGCATTGACAGTGCATGAGGTCTCGGGTTCGATTCCCATGTCGGACCAAATGTTTTCGGAGTTTGGGTGTTTTCTAAGTATAATATGTATGTATTTACAAAAAAAGTATGTACGTATTTATATCAGTTGTTTAGTACCCATAATACAAGCTTTGCTTAGTTTGGAACTAAATGGCAATCGTGTGTTGAATGTTCAAAAAAATTACCTAAATACCATAAACTTGAGAACCTAGAGTAAACCTAGGGCCCCTTGGCCAAATTTGCTACAGGCCCCGCGCTGGCTTAATCCGGCACTGAACACAATGCATATTGAGAATAGGTATTGGTTTCCAATAGTGATTAATGATATCATGAAAATCTTTTTTTTTTATGGAATAGCGGGCAAAAGAGCGGATGTATCGCCTTTTCAATTCATTACTTTTTGAGTGTTTCGCGTACAAACGTGATAGGGAACTGTAAATAAAACAGCTTTATATACAAGAGAATTTTACCTCCATTTTTTCATGCGAGCGTAAGAAATAACAGAAATATACTTGTATATGTCTTATGACGTAGTTATACTACGTCATTTGTTCTAAAATAATTTGTTACTCAGTATGAAGAGTTCAAGACTTCTGTTTTTCTTAGTTCCTTGACGTAAGCTCACAAAAAAAATCACTAATCAATAAAAGTAATAAAAAATGTTGGTTGCGAAAGTATTGGCGAATTTTTTGTTTATGGCAAGCCAACATATTATTCACTTCTATCTATACTAATATATAAAGCCGAAGAGTTTGTTTGTTTGTTTGTTTGAACACGCTAATCTCAGGAACTACTGTTCCGATTTGAAAAATTCTTTCAGTGTTAGATAGCCCATTTATCGAGGAAGGCTATACGCTATATATCATCATGCTAAGACCTACAGGAGCGGAGCAACAATGAAGAATGTTAGAAAAACGGGGCAAATTTGTCACGCTACGGGCAATAGGAGACGCAAACGAGGTTGCGTGGGTCGGCTGGTGTACAATAACTATACAAATTCTCGTATGTCATTGGCTAATACTTTGTCAAAGATTAATAATTTAGGCGTTAACGATTGCAGAAAAAAGAGCGCTTGTAGGAAGGGTAGCGGAGGTCCGATGCCAGTCGCTTCCTGTAAAAACTGACATCTAGTTATAACCGGTCGAACTACTAGCAGACCCCAAACCATCTTTGGAATAATAAAGACTAGAAAGAAGACTATTATAAATTAGTAGCAAATAAACGTAACTTTTTAATAGTTGTTCATCAAGAATTTTTATTCAGCTAAAATTAATTTGTAATGTTGGCAACAAGTCATTAAAATAGATTGATACAGCACAAAAACTGCTTCACTAACAGGTAAAACTTGCGTACGCTTTTTTATTCCTGTAGAAAAAAAGTTATGAGGCAATCAGTCAAACATATCTATTCTATGGAATAACTTCTTTATGAATTCTGTCAGATACGATCGCAACTTAAATACTATGCTGGTGGATTTTTGCTGTGCGTGGTGGTGGTGACGTGATATATGCAGGCCAAAGACTGCAAACTATACTTTTGCAGTCTTTGGCTAGTGTGCGTGGCAACAACCCACTGTCATAGTGTGTATGAGCTTTCGGTTTACGGGAGATCAACCTTCATTTTCATGTTTCATTCATCCATTCCTATCCCTAATTGGGTTATAATGGGCGGAGTTGCCCACTTACCATCAGGTGACCGTTTCTTCGTTCAACCCTATACCAGGAAAAAATAAACTAAACATATATAACTATTGTACCTTTTTGAAGTAAAACTGACAAATGATTTATAAACTATAAATTTAACATATTCATTCTGAAGTGGTTTACATTGAATCAATTATCGATTTTAATTATAGGAATAACACTATTAAATTTAAATAGGAAAGTCATGGCCATGTATAAGGGCATTGAACCTTACATACACATACAAAAAGTCATACCCACACACACCTACAAAACCAAATACAGATCATATTGGAAATCTCACTTCAATCTATGGACACTAGCATAGCAAATTGGAGAAGAGAATAAGTTTCAGGAATGTATTTTCTTTTGTTCCCCTGGATCCAAAGCTACTAGTACCCAAGACAATTGTTTGGCCCTGCCAAAATGACTCGACTCTACTCTGCTTGATGGAAAGCATAAGCAGAATCCAAGAGCGGTGGTCACCATACTGCTAATAAAGACAATGCAACAATGCAGCATGGTGACCCACACCATGGCGGGCTAGTGATGCTTCTGCATCATTGGGTCTCCGGTCTTGCACTCACCAACGAAATACGACAGCATGATCGCTGTTATTTTACATTGATTTTCTGTGCTCAGGTAGTACCTCCTGGTTGATTATACCGGCCCAACCGTGCTGAAATCAGCGTGGCTCTACTAACTAGTTTTGAAACAGTTGACTCTACATAATAACCAGGAGACTAAGACTCTACATAATGAAAGGATGTCTGCACAAAAGATAAAGGAGAAAAATAACAGAATGGAACAACATATTATAGTTATCCTAGCGAGGGCAAATGAAAGAGACGATGATCTTGTAAAAGATGGAAGGAAAGTATGTACCGGTAGATAGCAGATAAATCTGGATTTATGGTACAGTGAATAATATTATTCAAACTCAGAAATATGTCTACTTATGTATTTTTTATAAACTGCATACAGAGCTTTTGAGTTTTTTTCTTTCTGGTACCAGTTCAGTGACATGAGAGCTTCTGAACATAAAGGGTTCCGTACCATTATCTATCCATTTCAAGTGTCTACCTGTTATTGCAATTACTAATCAATACTATTATATAAAGAGGGTATAGTTTGTGAGTTTGTGACCTTGTAGGGGGTAATCTCTGGATTTACTGAACCGATTTTAAAAATAATTTAACCAATAGAAGGCTACGTTATTTGTGAGTGACAAAGGCTATATAATAACCTGAGAAGTGGAGACTTTTTCGTTGTGAAATTGCAAAGTAAGTCAGAGAAAATAATGTTTACCACCCAACGAAGCGGGCACGGGTCAGCTAGTGGCGTAATAAAAGAGCAAAAACTGATGACAACCAATTAAATATTAATTTTATTATCTTTTTAGTATTTGCCATTATAGAGGCAACAGAAATATATCAACTGTCAAAATTACAACCGTCTAGATATCACGGTTCTTGAGATACAGCCTAGTGACAGACAGACGGACAGTGAAGTCCATTACAGTCCACTGCTGGACATAAACCTCACCCAAAGAACACCACAGAGCTCTGTCTGTTGCTGTCTGCCTGTGGGTATGAATCCCTAAAAATAGTTCTCAGGCATTAATAAGAACACAAGAACAAAAAATTATACTTAGTAGTTCTTTGCAACCATTAAGGGAAATTTATGACATATTTTGAAACTTTTTCTTAGAAGAATAACATTAAAGTATATATGCAAAATAATTTAATAAATGGTGCAACATTTTTGCAATACAGAATACAATATGTATTGTATAATTGTAATTTGATTCTAAAAGAAATATTGTTTATTGTATCAATACACATATCAATGTTTAATAAGCAATACATATATAAAATGAGATATAGATATATTCACGATGACACAGATAAGCCAGACAATATAGCACTAACTTTAATAAGTGTGAATTACACTTTAAAAATATTAATTTTTATTGAGCAAGTAAACTTCACTATATTTTTTTTAGATCTAACAAAAAGTGTTACAGGTAGCAAAAAAGGTCAATATTTGCTTATAAAATATATGGTATTGTTTTATATTGTTCATAAAAATGTAAGAAAATATTAATTAATTTCTCAGGATGAACAATAATGTAAATGATTAGAAAGTGAAGCAATGTGTTGTTCACACAAAACAATGACATATTTGTATATATAGAGAGACTATCAACACATACAACACAAAATGATTTAAATTCATGTCAGAAATGTTCCCAATTTAAAAGTAGACAAAACCACAGTTATAAGACAGTTTTAAGTAAGAGTAGAATAAAACTAAATAGTCATACAACTGTTATGAAAGTAGAATATTAATTAATAAAACAAAGTTCACAAAGTGTAACCTTGAGGTAACTGCAAACTTTTGAATTTTATCTAATTACAATGAAAGTTACTGTTAAAAGATTGCTACAATATACGATTTAAGTAATTTACTCGCGAAATTTGAGAAAAAACGGAAATATTTCAAACATTCAGCACAATAACGTATGCAACTAGTAGCAAACGATACGATATAAACACAATTAATTAACGCAGAACAAAGTTCAGAAACACGTCGTGAGGTTATAGACGCGGAAATAAACAACAATATTTATTGGAAACGCACTTATTGTAGACTTATCTTGGTATATTACAACAAAAACATGTAATACCTGAGTGGAGGCTCCTGTCTGCGCCCCCCGTCATGATCACTACAGTCCGTTGTACGTCGTAAGGTACCACTCAACGCGTCAGATGAGCGGCGCGCTTTGCTCCTGGCGGCCCAGCACCACAATCCACGCAGCAATTATAAAAAGAACCCAATTTCAATGTCACAAAGGTAACACGAGGGTAACGGGCCACAGCGATGCAGCCGCTCCGCACAGACGTTCGCGATAAACACTAACCACGCGCTCTATCCATTAAATATCATAACATAATTTACCTTCTCCCTCATGGTTATTAGTTTCTCGATGTTTATGTCCTTCGACTTCAGCCATATTCAATTTATTTATTTCGAGTTCTGACTGGACTGAACATAGCGACGTAAAATTTTTCCAACACGACGCAAGTTGACAACTTGACGGAGAAAAAAAAGACGTGTCATAGTGTCATTCTGTCAAAGTCAGAGAGGGACCGCAGTTTAAAAAAAGTTATCTTATTTTCACGACGAAAATATGCAACTTTATGAATCCTTTGTTTAGGATATAAAATAATTACTACAAATTGTCTGTATAATTTGAAGTGTAATAACTAAATGAGAGATTTTTTACTTCGGCAATGTTCACAATAGTAGTGTCGTTCTACTTTACGTAATACGTAACAAACTAAGTATTTAGAAGCAAGTATTTTTATATCAAGTATTTATCGAGAATTTGTTGGTATTGACACAAATTCTAAGAATAAAATAACTAGTACATACATATTTTTAACCTAACACAATATCAAATTATGACAGTTTTTTCATTTATATTCATCTTATGTACTAGTCATTACTAATATTAGTATTATTCCTACATTTCACTTGTAAAATAAAAGATTACCCTTTTGATCAGAACATGTAATAGTATTAGTAATAGTTTATTTCACAATCTATATTAACGCTTCTTCTTTCAAAATCAAAAGGCATAAGAATTGACTGGAGAATAACTAACGCATAAGATCGGTATTAGTTCAAAGGTATTTTAAAACAGTCTGGCTAGCAAAAGAGAACTGTAAGAAAGGTGGATGTATGTAACTTTGGAAAAGGTGAGCGAAGTGGGTGACGCGAGTCATTACGAACATCACCGAGTGATTATACATACACACCTACGTCATTTCTATATTCGCACTTAACCGGTATCACAGATTATTTGTTACTTGTGAATTGTTTATCTTGTTAGTTGTCTTTAGAGTAATCTAGAACTGCAAAACCAGCAAAATACTACTTTTACAAATCAGACATAGACGTGATCCTTCTACCTTCCTAAATTAAGCCAAAATCATCTTAAAATTAGTAGTGTGGCGACAGCACACAAATGGTAAAAACCCTATTTTTCGTACGTCCTCGTTTTATGTTAAAAACGTTTAAAGCTAATAATTTGGAATTCTAGAGTAATACTCCTGAATTTCAAATATGCTTAGTTTAGTCAGAATATTTTATTGAAATTTCATAGAAATTTATGCGGATAAAGTTAAGAAATAAATAGAGTTGAAAACTAAAGCATTTAAATTTTCTTGATCTATGCCATTTGAAACGGTGCTAAAAGTTTTAAATTTTAGAACAATTATGAATCTCGTGGTTTGCTTTAAACCAAAGATGTATATATTTTTAGATTTTTTTTTTATTTATTTTTTCTCAAATAATCAACTGAATTTGGAAAAGTTATATACACCTAAATTGAGGTCTACTACTACCCTATATACAAAAAAATATCATATCCAAATCTCGTGGAGTCTAGAAGATATGACGATAATTTTTTTTTTGCTAGGGTTGTCAATATACATATATAATCTGGTTTATAATAATAATTTTAAATATTATATATATGTTTCTGTTTTTCACTGAATGGAGTATATATAAATAGTTTTATCAGATACTTGTTTTTTCAATTTTTTTCAAATATACTCTACGATTTTCGATCACTAACAGGGAAATTAAATTACTTATTATATCTTATCTTCTTATCGTTACTATTGGTCGACTCGAGATATCAAGCTCTCGAAAGTCGTCGCAGATTGTCTGCAAATTTTGTAAATATTAAAAAGTGCATTTCGTTAAATAAACAAGATAAGTCGCAACATCCTCCGAGTTTCACTACTATTCTAACTACGGTACGAATGCTAACAGCTGGGCCAGTTAGAATGAAAACCCACTACCTCTCTCTGGTATTAAGGCTACGGAACGAAAGCTAAACAGCTGGGCCGGCCAACATACCCATCCCAGTACCTACACTATTCAGGCAGCTGGCATAGTGTAAGGCCAAATTTATATGCACAAACCCCACGGGTCAGCAAGCACTACAGCTGTCTCAAAAGTAGTTTTACCTAATGGACATGTGAAAGTGTAAAAAATCTATCTTAATTGCCACATAACTATTAAATCTTGATTGTCGTCCCTATTCCGCACTAAAGTTTCAAACGTCGAATTCAGTTAGCTCTCGGGGTTGTGAAGATCCGAAGTCAGTCGCTTCGAGAAAAAACTGATATTTAGACGAAATCGATAGAACTAGCCAACCCCTAATAATCAGCCAACCCCTAATAATCTTAGAAACCATAAAGGCTAGAAAGATGATAACGGGCTTAAATTTAGTAAATCTAGAATATCATTCCTTACGTTTATTTAGAGATAATTACATTCCCAGTTGACGGCTATGACATTTTTACCGACAAACATTGGGCGTGTAATATGTGCGTCCTGCACCTTTGAGGATAAGACGTAAGTGTATATTAATGTTACTCGACTTACAATTCATTTAAATAGTTTCCGTCTAAATTTTGAGAATAGTTTTTATCACAAAATTGATAAAAAATATTAGGATAATCACAGGCAATTATAACAGGTATTTCTTGTACTTTTCTATCACAATAATGAATAAAAATAATAGGATAATCATAGGTAATACTAGGTTTTTTAAACAATAAGAAGGCACAGCATTTTTAACCGACTTCAAAAAAAGGGGGTTCTTGTTCCACTATGTTTTTTTATAATACTATTTTGTAAAACGCATATATTTTGTTTTTTAAGTTTTCAAAAATGTTACTTTAACTATTATCGCCTATCAAATGATAAGTTACTAATTTTGAAAAAAAAAGAAATTAAAACCTACTTTAATTCTTGTTTGGGTGCCTAAAAACTTTTGCATATTCTACCAATTTTCGGGCATATTTCAAGCATTTTATGCATATTTGCATGCTGTAACAAGCCTTTTATTTATACAAATACTTAGATAAAATTGGAGTGTCTGTTTGTAATATTAAAATAACCACTTTTTAATAAATACATATGTATGTATACGCGGTACCGTGTACCAAAACAACATTTATTTAAATATTTGTCTGTCTGTCTGTGTTTGTTCCGGGTAATCTCTGGAACTGTTGGATCGATTTTGACGGGACTTTCATTGGCAGATAGCTGATAATCTGAGAAGTAACTGAGGAGTACTTACTGTTTTAGACTGTTACCTGCGGTTATTGTTGTACCGCAGGTAACGCCGTGGGACCAAGCTAGTCTAAAATAAAAGTAGCTAGTAGTAGTAGTAGATATTATCATTTACTAATGAAAGTACAATCAGAAGTCGGTCCAGCCGTTCCAGACATTAGCCAGACGGACAAAGTTGAAAAAAAGGGATTATAGTCGTTAGTGACGTATATCACTATATTTTTGTTGTATAATAAAAAAAATAACAAAAATAAAACCGATTTCAAGGTTTGACTCGACTTCTCTGCGATGCCATCTTCTCTGCATGGCATGGATGCAGATCTTAGTGTCCTTATCATGGTACCCCCCGGCAGGCGGGTCGCTAGTACCTACTAAAAAAATGTTGATATGAAATTACAAAGAGAAACTTCAAATTTAACTATTTGTATAGATTTCTTTTGTTTGAACTACTTTGAACCAATACGACAATAAAACTAGGAGACCCTAGGACTAGACGGGTTCTTTAAGTGAGAACGAGAACATCCGTATTTGAATGTTTACTATGAGCATCAGAAAATTATCATAGCCTAATTCCATGGACTATTAGAATTATCGCATTAAAACGAAATATGAAATTTTTCAAAGAAAAAAAAAAAAAGGTATTTTTTTTTAATTACTACTTATTTCTTTTTAGAAGCCCAAGATCGAATATATCATCGGTTGATGAATCGTAATAAATAAAATAACAATCTGAAGTGACTAGCGTCATTCAGTACTACAAGCCCCGTGCTATACCAAAATAACATTTTAGACAATTTTTTCTGTCTGTCTGTCCGTTTGTTCCGGCTAATCTCTGGAACGGCTGGACCGATTTTTACGGCACTGATAGATTATGTACTAAGGAGTAACTTAGGCTACTTTTTTAGACAAGCTTTGCCCCGCGGTGTTACCATAAACTAGCTGAGTCCCACGGGCGTGCTACCCGCGGTACTTAGCTAGTTTAAAATATATTTCTAACACTATCTCTGCACAACCATCTCATGCTAAATCAGGCAGAGTTTGTACTATAACCAGACTGCTGATAAACATACTTTTAAACTACTAAATACATTCATACATAGATAAATTACAGACACAGGACAAATGATTGCTCTCGTCACGTAACTATCTGTACAGGATAGTAGTGTACGTCCTCTAGTCTAGTCGTCAGTCACTAACCACTAGAGTCAAGGCCAGCCGGCATGTCAAGTAGTAGAAATATAAGATTGAATTGATTTAAAGATTTCTATCAGCAACACACGTCCACATTTAGAGAGCCACGCTTCGGCATGAATAGGCCGGCTCAACCGGAGTGATACCACGGCCTCACAGAAAACCGGTGTGAAAAAGTGCTTACGCTGTGTTTGAGTGAGGATACCGCAGACCCGCACCCCAATCCCTCTCCCTATCACCGCCCTCCCCCATACCCCAAAGGCAGGCAACGCACTTGTGACGCCTCTCGTGTTGCGGGCGTGCAATTGGAGAGGCCTATGCACAGAACACATTTACTCAGAGGGCCTATGTCCAGCAGTGGACTGCGATAGGCTGATGATGAAATATTTCAACGCTAGGGTTGTCACAGTGCGATTTTTTTTGTTTTATTTTCTATTTTTGGCATATCCTATATAAAAATCGTGAAACATAAATTAAAAATAATTAAGTAGGTACCTTTTATCATTAAACGGAAGAAAAAGACTTTTTTTTTAAACTTTCCCAGAGACTATGCAAGTGGTTGTTCTTTTCTTGTATTTGTATAAGTTCAAACTAACTAAATACATCTTGAATAGAACAGGCATGTCACAAAATTCGGCTCACTAAAATACTGTGCTATGTGATTGCACTGTATTGTTATTTGACCTTAAATTGGATAGCGTTATCTAGAAATGATTTAATTCAGTGACTAACTTAAATTGTTATTTTTTATTCTTTCCTGAATAAAACAAAATTTGTATTACTATTAAAAGTTTATTTTTCATGGCAGTTACACAAATGCTTATTTTTCCTAAAACATAAAATACTAGCCGACCCGGCGAACTTCGTACCGCCATATTTACATAACTGTCTCAACAAACCGTCGCGGTAAAAAAAAATACTTTTCCAGTTATCTTAATTTTTTTTTCTTGTTCTCAAACCATGTCCTAATAATAACGAACACATAAAAAAAAGAATTTATTAATTTGGAGCATCTGATCCGAAGTTATGCGAGTACATACATTTCGGCGATTCATTTTTATATGTATCTATATCAATATTAGAAAGCTCAAAATTCTTTCAGTGTTGGATAGTATATTTATCGAGGAAGGCTATATATCATCACGTTAAGACCAATAGGAGCGGAGAACCAATGAAAAATGTTTCAAAAATGGGGGAAAATTATCATGCTACAGGCAATATGAGACGCAAACAAAGTTGCGTGGGTCAGCTAGTAGATAGATAATTTTAATCTTACACAGTGCAATAGCATCAATATTTTTAATATAATAAATAGTTCTGCACACCATGTAAACCATACATACAATTCAAAAAAAGAAATAAGTTGCATTATTTTTTTTGGTTATTTATTCAATTATACATTTCATTTTTGTGCCATATATATAATAGTCAACCATACCTTCTCAGTAACAAAAAAAAAGAACATGTGTCTGCTGTCTATGGAAGTAAACAGCTAACAAAAAAAAGCAGACAATTATTTTAAGTTCTATGTAGAGCTGAGGTGTACCTAATCATTTAAATTTTTACTACACTATATATTTACATACAGTATCTTATTTTTTACAAGCGAAAATGCATAATTTCAATTATATTAATTTCATAACTGAACTGTGTAGTAGAGGCTACCTCTCACTTTGCACAGTTTTATATTTAATACTATATATCTTCTGAATTTTGAAGGGTTATAAGACCTTGATACTCCATTTCTTTGTACATTATGTCCTGATTCAAAGTATGTAGGATATCTTGGAATCTCTGTCGCAATGCCAAGTTTTCCATCCCGGCAATCTCATGCTGAGTCCTCTGCCTTCGCTGTTTCAGCTCTTCAAGTCCAGCTCTAAGTTGCTCAATCCTCAGTGACATGCTATCTTTGGACATAGCTCTCGTTTGATAGTCACCATCATCTTCAGAAGACAAACCTCCACTTTTAGACATTCCAGGGGCAGCTGGTGTGTTGGCTCGGCTGTGGCCTGGTATTGATTTTGGCATGTCTTGAGGCGATTGGAACATGTGTGATTTAAACTGAGTGGGCATTGCATCTCTTTTAGACAATCCTTCTCCATGCATAGAGTTTGTGTCTGAGAGACGGCTGTCATATGCTGAAAGTCTACTGTCTTCCATCTCAACATTGATATTGTCATCTTCTAAATCAGAATCACTGACATTTCCTCCAAATATATCAACAACATTGGATGATTCTGTGTTTGACGCACTCGCATGGGAAACAACCTCTCTTTCTTTTTTAGGGTTACGTTCAGCCTTCACTTTTTTCTCGGGCTTAACTTTCTCAGGTGCACTCTGTTCCGGTTTAGGATGGTCTTCTTCCTCTTGCATAACCTCGAATGTAACACTCACAGCTTCATTATCAGCTCTCAATAGTCGCTTTACTTCTTTTTCGATTTCTGGAGCTTCTACATACTTTTTCTTTAAAGTTTTTCTGAACCGACGCTTGCGAATATTCTTAGTAGGAGGGGTGATGCCATGGGGCCACAGAAACTTCTTATCTACCTTGTATGGATCCTTCTTCTTGTTTTTAACAGGCGATTCCTCTTCTGTAGATGGTTGGTCCGGCTCTTCTTTACATATCATCATTTGGCAAATGTCGGCTGTCTTATAAAAACTTTTATTGTCAATAGTTTTCAATGACTCTATGATGGTGGGAAGGTCGAAGATCTTCGCGTGCATTAACCAATGGTCGAATCGTACCTCACCTTGCCGCATGTCATTTTCTATTTGGATCGTCAGCCGGTTTTTCAGGTTTTCTCCAGATTTCAATACTTCTCGAAGAACTTTGGCTGGTTCTTCTGGTAGCCTCAGAATAAACTGAGTCTCCAATTCTGTCGGATACTCCGGTTCTCGTTTGTCTCGGTTCATGATGATCTTTTACAATTATATTGTAAATTGTAATCGATGTCAATACTCGAGGTATTAATACTTTATTTTACGTGATAGCCACGACTGATACTGACATTATCAGATTCTTACTGTTTGTGTCCTAAAGGTAGGAATAATAGAGTAATAATAAAATCCTATGTAGTAGTCTATGATACAGTGTTGCCAGCCGGGTCTTGTCAGAAGTTACCTGAATTATTTAAAAAAGTAACCTTTTTTGTAAATATTAACCTTGCATAATATATCTACTGGAAAAAAACGAATTTGGATGTTCTTGCGTGAAATATCGGTTCTCTGAATCGATAAGGTGCTACGCTTTGATTCAGAAATAAAAAATGTTGAACAAAAAAGTTGTTTACGAAACAAAACCGACCTCAAGAACTGGAAGAAATTGAATTGGCAATACGGGAAGCTCCAGTTTTCAAATGAAAAAAAAAATCACCCAAATCGCTTTACCCAGTCGAAAGTTCTGAGGTAGCAAACATGAAAAAAATACAGTCGAAATGAGAACCTCCACCTTTTTTGAAGTCGGTTATAAAATTTGTATATGTTATATATTGGTATATGTTCCTTATATACATACATAAGCATTTAGTAAAAAGCGGTTATTTTAATATTACAAACAGACACTCCAATTTTATTTATTTGTATGTATAGATGTGCATGCATCCTTGCGATCGATCAAAATTAAACATTTACCGGTTCCATGGCTTACTGAGGATATTCGACAGATCGTGCCCAAGAAATGCGTGGCAAATAGTGAATATAAACGTCGACCAACTGATGCTAACCTGCAAAAATATGTTTACTTGAGGAATCTCTGTAATATGTGTAGAAATGCTGACATATTCACTCTTCCGTAGAAAACGGAGATCTAGCAAAAATCTAGAAATTTTTAAGAACTTTGAGAGTAGGGAGGTCTCTCCAAGATTCTATTCGTAAAAAAATTAACTTTGACTCACTAATAAACATTTCTTTAACTGGTCCGACATTGATGTCAATATTAAAGCCATTAATTAAAAAGACACTCTTAGTTATATTTCTTCTATTTCGACTCCCAACTATCCACCTTTCGTTGTTGATCGATTGTTTGCTTGTGATGTTAGGAAGACCATTCTAGCCACAAAACAGAACTGTGGGTCTGTGGAGGTGCTTAGTTCGAATGTTTTTCAAATTGTTGGCGACTTGGTGTAGACACAATGGAAACAAAAGTTAGCGATTTTCTGAAGAGTTGCGAACACTGAAACTGGCAACATTTTCGATGGATACCCTTTTTGTGTGTTTTAAAGTTCCTCATGACACAGAAATTTAATTAATACACGAAAATAATCTCTAGTGCAGAAGTTATTTTCTTAAAAACGAAGAGTAAAAAATATATCTTTGTTTATTTAAAAAAGTTAATACCTATTTTCTTTCGACAGATACAGAGTATTTAAAAATTTGTAACTACAAACTATGTAGTTACAAATCTATAAATTCATCAATACATTGTACTTTGTGGTTACAAAGGCCTTTTAGTCTAGATTCGAGATAGTCTTTTTAATATTACAAACCTAGCCGCCATCACCCCGAGACTTGGTAGGGCTTTCGTCTTTAAATAATTTAGATATTTTTTTGGAATGCAATGATATTGTTAGCATTTTGGATGTCTCCTATGCTCAGAAAAAGAATATGAATGAATAAACTACCTACCAAAGAATAGAGTGACATATTTTTTGTTCTGTGTTACCCTAGGTAATTTTATTAATATTAATACTATGACCCTATGTTAAGTGACCATTCAACAGTCACCGTTGAGCAGATTTTTACAAGTAGTAAAAAAACTAGAGCAGAATAAATTTTGAGGGTAAAAAAGTCCTGAGAAGGGGAAATCTCAATTGAGGCGTGGGGAAAGGAAATCATTAAAGTGGAAACACTGGTTACCTACCGTTCTACCGTACCGTATTCGTCATTGACTTTGACAAGTGAGTCATCTGATCTGATAGCTGATCTCTCTGACTTCGTATTGTGTTTGTGCTATCCTATTTCGAAGAAATAAATTGTTCAATTTTACCATAAAACTAACAGGAACGACTATTTTTTCCAATACAGGATGCAGGTAAATCACATATATACGCCATTCTAGTGTTCTTTGGGCAATATATTCGTGTTTTTAATTAATCTTGTGTATTTATTTTTAGAATCCAAATGAGGATACAGAATGGAACGATGTTCTTCGCGCCAAAGGAATTCTGCCTAAAAAGGAAAAAGAAATATCAGAAAATGATATTGTTAATATGATAGAACAGGCTATCGAACAAAAACAGAATGAAAGTTAGTATAAATACTATGATTGTTAGGTTATGATTACACCAGATGCTTTGATTAAAAAAAATACAGACTAAATATTTTCCTATAAGTAATGATTATAGAGTTTTTATGAATATTATTGAATTTAGAATACAGTTTGTTCTAAATTTGATTTTTATTTCACATAATATATGTATCAACATCTGTTCTGGTCCAGTGCCTTTTATATTACATGTGCAAGTCAAGTGCCTCAAGTTTTATGGAATGTCTTAATGTTTAAACATGCTTATAAAAAGTAATATATATCAATCTATGTTCCCAGAATATTTTTTCTCGAATAGCCATGCCCGAGTATAGCCCCAAGATAGCCCCTCATCTAGTGATGTCACTAGTACTCTAGATTTGACTGTGTACCTATAAATATGTTTAACCAACCAAATGTTTATTGTACCTTAACCTTTTAAAATTCATGCTTAATATACACACAAACTATTAAAACTGATTGTTGCTGTAAAAGTTGTGTTTTCTGACTGAAAAATGTTTGTTTAAATATTAAATATTTCTGAAAAAAAAATATAGCCAAAATCTGATAAAATAAGTGTAGCCAGCACATAAAATATTATAGCTGCTTGGCAAGGGAGATAGCCCCATCGGTGCTTAATTGCCCCATCTGGCAACACTGATATCGATGGCAGAAAGCAAAATGTGTCGTATATTTTTGCGGCGGCGGTAATCGCTTACCAGCAGGCAATACGTCAGCCCGTTTGCCCGCGTATTCCGTAATTGAAAGGCCGCCCTAATTCAGACTTGGTCACATCACATTGAATAGGATTGCGTTTCAGCCAGTAGCTGCGCTCTTCTTTGTTTTAATGAAATAATCGAAGACATAATCTTACCACCGAGTATTGGAGCAATACATGATGTTTACGTTTACAAAATAAGGAAATAATTTTATTGATGTAATGTTACTTTAACTATTATCGTCTATCAAAGGATAATTTACTAATTTAAAAAAAAAAAAAAAAAACTACTTTAATTCTTGTTTGGGTGCCTAAAATTTGCATATTCTACCAATTTTCGGGCATATTTCAAGCATTTTTATGCACATTTGCATGCAGTTACAAGTCTTTTATTTTTACAAATAAATGAAATTGGGAGTGTCTGTTTGTAATATTAAAATAATCGCTTTTTAATTACCTACCTCTGGAACGGCTGGACCGATTTTGACGGGACTTTTAAGCTGATGATCTAAGAAGAAGTAACTTGAGCTCCTTTTTTAGACTAACTGCCCCACGGCGTTACCCGCGGTACTACAATAACCGCGGGTTTCAGCTAGTGTTTCATATAATCCTGTCTCTATTCATGACCCTATTTATGAATTATTAACACATTTTCTAGAGGATAAGCAACTCTCAGAACTAGACCTTGATGGTCTCGATGAGCTTGAAGATTCAGAAGATGAAGCTGTCCTGGAAGAATATAGAAGAAAGAGGATAGCTGAACTGAAGAGACTGGCGGAAAAGCCAAAGTTTGGAGATGTGAAGGAGGTGTCAGGTCAGGATTATGTGCAGGAGGTCAACAAGGCAGGAGAGAACATTTGGGTGGTCATACATCTTTATAAGCAAGGGTGAGAATTAGTGTTTTTGTTGTATATTCCACTGTTGTAGCTTGAGATCTCGGATTCGATTCCCGGGTCGAACAAAATGTTTGTATGATCTGCAATTATTTCTGAGTTTGGGTGTTTTCTATGTATAATATGTATGTATTTACAGAAAAAAATAAAAATGAAAACCTATACCAGTTGTCTAGTAACCATAACCTGAAACGTTACAAAAAAAGTTAAAACTAAAACCCAACTACGACAAAAAACGATGCTGAAAAAGCATGAAACAAGTTTCAAAAACCATTAAAAAGTTTTTCTAAAGTACATTACACTACATAGACTATGGCTTTTGAAACTTAGTAATGTACCATAATCCATAACACTTTAACATATATACATAGAAATATATACATACATATTATACATAGAAAACACCCAAACTCGGAAATATTTGCAGATCATCATTTGTCTAGTTCTAATGAGTAGTTAAGGAGCTATAAGGGAACAAATAAACATACATACGTACATAGCCTGTCAAAATCATAACCCTCCTTTGGCTATGCCGCAGTCGGGTAAAAAGTAACCCTCTGGTAACACTGGATAGAACCGCCCGCGGTTATAGCGGGTATTTCCCGCAAGCCATTATGTAGCAAGTCGCTGTTTTAAAATCAGTCTCGGTAAAAACCCGCTAGTGCGGCCGCTCCCATTACTTTCCTTTACTCACAAAGCAGGCGGTTAAAAACCGCGGCGGTTAGCAATAGTGCGGCCTAAGCCATAAAGAGGTCTCCTTGTGAACCTGAAGAACTGGACAGTAGAAAACACTTGTTTCTTATACTTTCATTGTCATCATCGCCAGCCATTATTAGTCTACTGTTGGATATAGACCCGTCTTAGAAAGAAGATTTTGGCTTATTATTACCACACTGGTCAGATGGGTCTAGTGTTTGTTTTAAAGTTTCCTCCCTTTATGTAGTTTTTTTTAATGGAAGGAGAGAAAACGAGCACTCGTATCGCCTGATGGTAAACGATTACTGCTGCCCAACACAAGAGGTATCACAAGTGCATTGCCGGCCTTTGGGAATGGGGATGAGGGGAGGTGTTGGGGTATGAGCCGGTGAAACACAGCGCAAGCGCGGTTTATACCTAAGAGTGGCTCTCCCACGGAATTTGGTGGCACATCATTTTCTTAATCTGTCTGTTAACAAACCTTTTTCTTATGAATATTGTATTCTTCCAGCATCCAACAATGTGCCCTCATAAATCAATATCTGCGTCAGTTAGCAGAGAAATTCCCTTACACCAAGTTTTTGAAGGCTGTAGCACAGACATGCATCCCCAACTTCCCGGAGAAGAATCTACCTAGTATATTTGTGTACTTTGAGGGTGATATGAAGAAGCAGTTTGTTGGACCACATGAGTTGAGAGGAACTTCTCTGACTCTTGAAGGTATGTGGTATATTATTATTGTTAAGGCCCTTTTATAAAAAAAAATAAGGTTTTATATCATGCATAATAACTACCTTTGCACTCGATATTGGGTTCTGTGTACACTAATCATAATATCATAGGTGGACTGGTGATACCTTGAGACTCTTAGTTGCAGATTTATCCCACTGCACCATAGCACATAGGATTTCATTATTTCAATCAGTATTGAACCTTGTGCATTTATAAAATAAGGTTTTATTTATAATTGACTGCTTTTTATAATATGTGTTGGTGTATTTATTGCAGAATTCGAATATATCCTAGGAAAAGTAGGTGCCGTGGATACAAAGATTAAAGAAGACCCCAGACCTAAGATTAAAGATAAGATGTTTACAGATCTTGGTAGCAATGACTGGTAAAGTGCATGTGATTAATGTGGTGATGAATATCCTCACCGGTGCGATTGGACGGTTTGCTTTGCTGTGGGTCTGTGCTTAGGTTGCGATTAAGTTATTTATTTTTATTGTGGAAGAGTAAGTTAATTTTATTTTCATATTATCATTGTACGAGTAATGATGTTGTGTAAACTTTTACTAAAAATTTATTAATAACCCTAAAAGGAAGTGTTTATAGCATAAGTAAATTCTTAAAAAGAATCACAAATAAGGATTGCCGACAAAAGTGAAAAATCAAAACTATAAACGAAGAGTTATTTAAGCTCGACAAAAATGAACCTCTTTGCTCTTTAAATAAAATGCGTAATATAACCCATGGGAAGCGTTCGGTGTCGATGATGCTCAACGCGCTTAAAGAAACGCAATTTTTTAACATCCTATTTAAGTTTTAAAAATAAAAAGAATTATTGAAATAGATATGCCTTAGGCAGTGATACTATGGCCACACAAAAACTGGTGTTTGGTTCCATTGCACTAAGTGCACCCAAAAATGCGTTTTGGATACAATCTATTCACAGAATTAAGTAAATGAAATTATACACTTATCATATCACACTAATATTATAAAGGCGAAAGTTTGAGTGAGTATATTTGTTACTTCACGCAAAAACTACTGAACGGATTTGGATGAAACTTTACAGTAATATAGATTATACATCAGAATAACACATAGGCTACTATTTGCCGCGATAACTGACATACACGCGGGCGGAGCCGCAGGCAATAACTAGTGGAGTAATAAGAGAAGTATTGTTATGTATTATGTATAAAAATAACTCGATATTCTTTGTTCAACAACATAATGTATGTTTTATTAAAAAATATTTTTTGTGTTGTATTAATTTTCAAGATAATATATTGTAAAAGTATTATATTTGTAATAAAACAGCATATTTTCATGTACACTTAGTTTTATTTGTACTTTTCTATGTATACATCCTTATTACAATAATTTCTAGTGTATATTTAGTCTTGTTTAAAATAAACATGGGAAGTACCTTTAAGGGTAGTTTCGTCTGTTTTAAGTTCAGTCATTAATTCTTAATCATCAATAATTTATTTTTGATGAGATTTTGTGGTCGGGGGTATTTTAATCTTATTAAAATAGGGTTAAATCTTAAAGTAGTCGCATATTCATGTTCTACGTCCGGCAGAAAGAGCCAATACTGCCTCGTTGGTCTCGCGGTTAGCGTGAGCGACTGCTGATCATGAGGTCTCGGGTTCGATTCCCGGGTCGGACCAAATGTTTGTATGATCTACAAATATTTGTTTCGGAGTTTGGGTGTGTTCTATCTATAATTTTTTTTTTTTTTTTATTATTATTTAGGTAAATAAACAACAACACAATACAAGGTTATAAATACAATTACATAAAGGTATGGATAATTGTGCTATCAGCGACATTTACCACATAGTAGCAATGTAACATTAACAGGGTTTCATTCCTTTGAGAACATTAGATACAACTATACAACATACATTAGCGATATTATGTGTTTGACAGTGATATAAAATTAGAGATATATATATATATCTATATATATGTACATATATAATATTGTAGGCTAACATTTGACTTAATTAGAATAAACATTAAGATTTTCAAGTAATAACTTTTTAAAAGAGCCAGGACGCACTGCCATTAGATCAATAGTACAGAAATATTTGTTAAAACTATCAATCATTCTGTGCATTGGTGACCTTTTACCAGCATTAGTGCGGCATCGGGTAGTTGCAAAGATGCTACAAATATTACGGCAATGAGTTCTAGTGGGTACAACATAACAAAGTCTATTGGTGAGTGCAGTACAATCATAGCTACTGTGGCACAGGTCGTACAGTAGCATTGCTTCCAAGTACAAGCGTCTGTGTTCTAGCGTAATACAGTTATAAGTTATTAGTAGATCTTTGTATGAGGATGATTTATGATAACACTTATAATGCATGCAGCGCAAAAATTTTCTTTGGACTAATTCTACAGCAGTTATATATTTATCATACAACGGATTCCAGACTGACACAGCATATTCAAGTTGTGAGCGAACCAAAGTATTATACAGATACAGATAAGTAGAGGGCTGAGTAAAACACGTACTGGAACGCATAACGAAACCATACATCTTAAAAGCATTACCAACAATAGCATTAACGTGGTCATCAAGATGAAGTTTACTATCTAATAAGACTCCCAGATCTCGTATTACCTCCACCTTTTCAAGTTGTGTACCGTTTAAAACATAATTAAATTTACTGACATTTTTCTTTTTGGTAAAGGTGATAGATTTGCATTTATGGACACTTAGTGCAAGTTTATTTTTAGTGCAGTATGCAGAAAAACGGTCTAGATCTTGCTGAATCCTGTTATGATCAGCCGTCTGCTCAATCCTGTGATAAATCTTTAAGTCATCCGCGTACAGAAGAATATTGCTAAATTTAAAACAGGATTTAACGTCATTTATAAAAAGAATAAATAGTAGTGGGCCCAAAATGGATCCCTGAGGAACGCCAGAACTAACATGAGCGTAATCGGATTCATGACCATTCAAGACTACTTTTTGAGTGCGATTAGTGATGTAAGATTTAAACCAACGCCATAAATTGCCGCGTATACCATTGAAAGCCAGCTTCTCCAAGAGTATTTTGTGATCTACCCTGTCGAAGGCCTTGCGAAAATCTGTATAAATGCTGTCCGTCTGTTTGTTATCATCCATACTTTCGAATAAATATGATGTATAAATTAATAAGTTTGTATTAGTAGTTCGTTTTCTTACAAAACCGTGTTGCTCCTCAATAATAACTTTATGAAGAGATGGATAAATATAATTATACACTAATCTTTCAAAGGTCTTCGACAGAGTGGACAGGATGGATATGGGCCGATAGTTTTCAATATTGGATTTATCTTCACTCTTGAAAACTGGTACAATGCGTGCTGCTTTGAAAATTGGCGGAAAAACACCCTCCCTAAGACACGAATTGAATATAAGACAAATCGGCACATGAATAGTTTGAGCAGTAGCCTTCCAAAAAATTGGTGGGATGTTGTCCACTCCAGGCCCCTTCGAAATATCTAGATTTTTCAGTTCCTGAAGTATTGCATCACTAGACAGCTCGACCTTATTAAAGAAAATATCAGATTCTGGGTTGCAATCTGGGATATCGTCAACATCAAGTTTGTTAGTCACATCTGAGGGTTCAAAAACTGATTCAAAAAATTCCGAGAACAGGGAACACGCCTCAACTGGATTATGGACTGTTGCATTTTTATAAGTCATCATACAAGGAATACCAGTTGTATTTTTCCTATTTTTGATGAATGACCAAAAAAATTTTATATTTTTTTGTATACCACTTTCCACAGTTACTATATATTGTTTGTAACACTCATGCGATGCACGTTTAAATCTATTCCTTAGTAAAGAAAAAACTTCATAGTCAGATATATTTCCATATTTCTTCCATTTAATCCAGTAATTATTTTTATTTTTATAGATGTGAATAAGAGCGGGCGAAAACCAAACAGGAAATTGAGAAGATTTAATTACTCTCTTGGGTACATATCGTTTTATAATTTCGTAAATTTTTTCATAAAAAATAGTCACCATTGATTCCGCACTATTATTCAGTAATAATTCACTCCAAGTAATATTGGCTATATCTTGATTTATTAGAGTGTAATCTGCTTTCTTAAATTGTAATTGTGTTTTTGTTCGTTGTACTAGATTTAAGGAATTACTGCCAATAGGAATTATTATGTAAAACGGTGGATGATTTGCATCCAATGGAACGAGAGATACAGTTGGTTGCATGAACTTACAATCGGTGATATCGGTCAAACACAAGTCTAAAAGTCGCCCATTTCTATTCTTAAATTTATTATACTGAAAACAGCCCAACAAATTCATAAAATTAATAAAGACTTTAGAAGAAGTAGTATAATTGCTTACATTACGCGGCATCATATGTGTATCACAATCCTCCCATTCTATTTGAGGCAAATTGTAATCCCCTATTAGAACATAATTTGTCATATTGGTGAACTGCAGTATGAACGTCAGATAATCTAAATATGTCTCATAGGCATCCGAGCGCGTAGCAGGTGGTATATAAACGGCACCTATAACACAACAGTAATTACGTGAACGTAACTCAATAAGAACATGGTCAATAAGTGGTGACAATGGGCAAGGCGCCCCCGGTGGCACTGCAACCCAGGACGCGTTCAGTTCGATCCGCACCGCCACCAGTACGCCACCTCCATCGTTCCGACCGCTATTCACGCGGTCCCTGTCGCAACGGAATACTCGATACCGAGGATCTGCGAACTCGGTGTCATATATATCCCTATGTAACCACGTCTCCGTCAAGACTATTATACTGTAGTTGTGTGACAAAATATTCATAAATAAGATGTGTAGTTTCGTACGCAATCCACGACAATTTTGATAGTATACAGATAGACTATCCATTACTAATATATACTATAATAATTACATATTGATTTAATGCTTGTGCCCGTCTAGTATACAGTACAATATAATCCAACAACATCTTGATAACACGCAAATTGCCGCTACCAACCACGCATACATCTGCACTACATATATACACACCCACATACTTGCAAATACAATCAAACAGTTCTTTGTAATCATTCGAAAACAGATACCGTATTACATTAATAAGTTTCACACTCACCACCAAGAAACACATAAAATAATATGAAAAAAAATACAAATACCCGCCATACGTAGTTATAAAATAGTAATTTATATTCTGAAACAAAACTTTTTTATTACGACTATCATAAGTAAATATCTTAGTTATAAGTTTATATAATATATCATTTAATTTTTGAAATGTCCTGCTGAGATCTAATAGCGATGACAGGGGACGCATCATGTTTTCTTGCCAATATGATTCCATGTCTGACCCACACGTATTTGTACTCATGTTTTTTAGCAGACTCGCGGCATTGGCGAAATAACATCTTGTTATTGAGTGTCAAATGCTCGTTGACATATATAGTAGTGGTATGAGACCCGCTGACGCCTATCTTCGTACTGTCGAGACTCTTTGTGGCACGATATGCCGCGATGACATTATCGCGTAGTACTCTCGTCGAGAATTTTAATATTATGTTTTTTGGCCGCGGATTATTTTGATTAGCATGGGGTACACGGTGAACAGATACGATGTCGGTCGTTCGTATTTGTTGTTTTAGAGCATTGCCTAGGCCCTCCACAATAGTGACAAGGTTTTCACCACGACGCTCCGGCACATTACAGATTTCTAAGTTGCACTGACGTGCCTGTTGCTCCATTAACATAATCTTGTTTTCAAGTAAACTTATTTTATGGGAGAAGTCAATGTGCTTCTCAACAATGCTTTCTACAGCTTTAAGGCGGTCGTCAATGCAGTCCTGCCTCTCTAAAGTATAATTTAGTGATTTTTCAATGTCGGTAAGACGTTTATTGGTTTTTTCTAGGGACGTATTGAGAGACATATAATCAGAGTTAAGTTTTGTAATATTTAGATTTATCTCTGACAGCACTGATGTTATTTTAGTCAACTCATTTGAGATGGCTGCATTAACAGCTGATGCAACGCTGTTAGTGATGCAAGCAGTGATTTTCTTGTCCCACATTGACAGCTGTGAGTTAAATTTTTCCTCAAATATAGCCATAAGTAATGTATCATCCCGATCGGGCTGTTTTCTTTTGCGAGTACTTACGAAGGAGTCCCTGTCTACTGAAAGTGGTATATCAGTATCTGAAGAGAACTTGTTAGGCGGTGTTCTTTGAGTCGACATTTATGAAAGGATACAGTGCCAACTTCGTGAATGGAACGAACAATATGTTGTTCTTCTTTTCTAGCGGAGGTGAGGTATATTCAACTCCCCCGCGACCACGTCTACGATGTGCTATGCCAGAACGAGATGAAAGTACTAGCGTGATATTGTTCGTCTTGTCACACAGCTATCAGTCACTTGGTACAGTGCAAACTAATGCAGCACTAATGTACTTTGAAATAAACACGATAATTCTTTACACTAGTATAAAAAATATGATAATTTATATTTGTAAGACCACTGTTCTCAGCAAAAACCCAACGACGAATGAATACTACGACGAAATAATATGTATGTATTTACAAAAAAAAAAGTATATATGTATTTGTATCAGTTATCTAGTACCCCATAACACTTCTTTCTTGGGACTAGATGGCGTTGTGTGTTTAGATGTCCGAAATATTTAAAAAAATATTTATTTATTCTAGAACTGTTGTTCATTACATAGAATAGCTGACTACCTGATTTTCTGTTCCCGTCCCGTTCCACAAAACCATTCCAACAGATAGTACAAAAACAGTAGTATGTATAGGACACTAGTATATTAATCTGAGTTTAGATCTTTACAATTTCTATATAATGTAACATTGTCTCAAGACAAAAATATGGTAAATGACGTCACATTTTAAATAGTGATGTAATAAAATCACACTTAACGGCGATTAACCACATGATTTTCTATTTATTCACAAAAGATCCTATTTGCCTATTGATCTATTACATATTCTTTTAAATATGTAAAAAATTGCTAGATTTACTGTACAAGTAAATTTCATGCTAGGATGCCATCTGGAAAGCAGAGCTGTATAGACTCCGTGTAACACTTTACTGAGATGGCGGTCTCTACGGGCTCATTTTTTTATACAGGCCCTATTTATAATGCTTTATTCTGTGTATTACATAACTATTGTTTCTTTGTAACACTGAATGCTTTGTAATTTATAAGCTATAAATAAATCGGTTAAATTTATTTATTTTATGTGATATTTATTTTAGTTTAATTCATATTATTAATCGCTTTTGACTGTGATTTCAATCTATCACTACTTTTGAATTAGCATCCCCGATGCAAGTTAATCATGGTGACGGATTTAGTGATGCACGGTTCAACCGGGTGGCGAGACTTCATGCCGAGCTCGAAGACCTTCATCAGGATCTTGGCGGCGTGCTCCTGCATGCCGATGAGCAGGTCAGGCAACTTGTCCAGGACTGATTGAGTGACCTCGGGGAGATGGGAGTCTAGACATTCGAGGACGGCTTGTAAACCTGTGATTTGGATGAAAAGTTATGTATAACTAGCTGAACCCGGTGGTACCCGCGTTTTGTTTGTACTGCGGGTAACGCCGAGGGATAAAGTTAGCAAACTTCACATAAACCATCTACTTAATAGTCCGAATAAAGCAAAAGTTGTTTAGACATTTGGTTTAGATACGTGAGCCCGTTCTTGAGTTATAAAATTACAACGAAAAGTTGCATTGATTTCATATATATTGATTTTAGAGAAATTTTAGTGAAATAACAGAATTGGCATTACTAACTGAGTATACTTTAATAATGCCATAAGACGAAATAGGTCAGGTTAGGTGTTAGTTAATTAAATAGAGAGATCAAAATTTAAAGTACAAGTAAGTTATAATTTTTAAAAATGGAAATTCTATATATTGGGGGAATTATTTGTATTGCGATACAGGATAAGCATTTACTGCGTAGTTCATCGTGTCCCCGATAGATGGCGTTCTAGTATGTTTCAGTAAGTACGGAAGTAGTCACAAAGTTACCGTAATCGAACCAGGGGATTATAAGGGGTGGAAAACACTTTGAACAGTGATCATCATCATGAGCCTTTAATTAGTCCTTTTGGCGTACTACACCACTCTGTAGAGTCGGTATAGGGTTTGTTTCAAATTTTCCCTTTCTTTACAGTGTTATCCGGCGTAGTTTTGTAAAGATACCCATGGGAACAATGAGGGTGGTGACGTATTGTTAGAAGGTAGCCTGTAGTAGAATGGAGTGGTAGGTAGGTGGTTACCGGGTCTTGTGTGCGGTACAGCGGGCAGCAGCTTGGCGAGCAGCGCCAGCGCCGAGTGGCGCAGCGGCGCGTGGGGGGAGGCGCACAGCGGCGCCACCGCGCGCAGCAGCGCGTCCGCGGCCGAGCGCCCGCCCCACGCGCCGCCGCGCCGGGTGCCCCACGACTCGATCTCCTGAGAGGACGACGATGTTTGTTACAGCCTTATAAGGACTCACATATTTTCTGGACATTTTGCGGGATCAACGTTTTACGTCCACATCGTCGATTTAAAACGTTTATAAATCAGTGCACTTTCAACAGTCACAGGGTGTTATTCACTAGCAAATATCATTCCACATATCATTGATTTAATAAGTAATTTTGTGTGCAAATAATAAATAGTATCATATCAAGAAAAGTCGTACGCGACCCGTATGTATAGGGTCCTTCGAGCCGGATCGTACCATCGTACGATCGACCACATATTTTCCATATCGTTAGCTATAACTAATAAAAATGGTGCGTACGAGTAGAGTTTTATTATAATACCTAACAGAGTGTAATGTAGTCGTTTCTATGTGTGTATCTGAATGGAGGGCCCCCTTTTGAAATTTTTGCGAAACGATGTAAAATTCAAATGGAATTTTGTTAAACATAGTAAAAACATAAAGTAATGAGTCATAAATTTCTTAAACGTGAAATAAAGCAGCTATGATCAATTAACTTTGACCCTCAGTTCAGATGCTTGCAGAAAATGACTTAGCTTAGATCTCAGGAAATACTCTCAGAGGTCACAGTGATATATTTCAAGAGACAATTTAGCTCTGTGTACCTGTATCATGTAGTGCAGGTTCTCTGGCGTCTCCACCCTGCGCTGTAGCGCCAGCAGCGCGTGGGGCGGGGGCGCTGCAGACGCGGGGGCGCTCACCTCGCCCGACAGCAGAGAACTCAGCGCCGGGATCGACCTGAAAGACAGGATATGGAACTAATAACAAAAGAACTTAGAATAGACAGGGCGTTATTACAAAAACTACTGCTGTTTTTTGACGTGACAACGTCTTATAAATTGGTTAGCCGGGTGACACTTCAAGAAACTGCGTTACGCTCCGCTCACGTTATGCGCTCACAATGAGAGCGAGTGAGAGGCACGCGTCCCTTCCACTCGGGCATGGTTAGCCCGCCTAAGAGCGAGAGAGACAGACATAAAAAGTGAAAGGCACGCGTCCCGTCCACTGGAGCACAGTTAACCCGCCTAAGAGCGAGAGAGAGAGAGTGAGAGAGATAGGCATACACACCGGTTCATGTCTTTTTTTACCTCTCAAAGTCGTTGTCACGTAAAACTTTCGCCCGTATACCGACTTTACAGGCAACCAATTTTTTTTTTTTTATATTAGAGCCTATCAAAGTGACTTTACTCTAAATAATGGAAAGTATAAGCAGAATTCAAGAGTGGTGGTCACCATACTCATTGCAGACAATGCAGCATGGTGATGCTTCTGCAACATTGGGCCTCCTAAAATATGAAATTCTCGTGTCACAGTGTTAGTTACCATACTCCCCCGAAACGGCTTGATCGATTTTTATGAAATTTTATATGCATATTCAGTAAGTCTGAGAATCAGCCAACATCTATTTTTCATACTCCTAAATGTTTTCTTTATAGCAATACAACGTTTGCCGGGGCAGCTAGTTATATATATGTATATAATAAATCCATGTTAAAATATAAAAAACCAAAAATTTCAATGGTTTACTGAAAGTAGAGGATTACTGAAAGGTTATTGCAGGCCTCTCCCAGGTTATCGTCCGGCACCTCTGCGAGGTGGGGCCCGACCTGTCGGACGCCCAATTCGGATTCCGAGAGGGGCGTTCGACGGTCGATGCCGTGATGCGCCTTAGGGCCGTGACCGAAGAGGCGGTGAGCTGTGGCGGCGTGGTGTTGGCGGTGTCCCTGGACATCGCCAACGCCTTTAATAGTCTGCCATTCAGCTGCATCAGGGAAGCACTCCAATACCACGGGGTGCCAGAGTACCTGAGGCGGCTGGTGGCAGACTATTTGGAGGAGCGTACCGTCGTGTACGAGGACCGAGAGGGCGCCTTGAGACGGCGACCCATGTCGTGCGGCGTTCCGCAGGGGTCTGTCCTAGGACCACTCCTGTGGAACGTGGGATACGACTGGGTCCTACGAGGTCGTCTCCCCCCCGGGCTGGGCGTAATTTGTTACGCCGATGACACATTGGTCACGGCCCGGGGGGCGAACTTCGAGGAGGCGGCGCGCCTGGCCACCATTGGTGTTTCTCTGGTGGTCGGGCGCATCGAGGCGCTGGGCTTACGGGTGGCCCTGGACAAGACGGAGGCCCTATTGTTCCATGGGCCCCGTCGTGGGCCACCCCCCGGTGCCTCCATAATGGTCAACTCGGTCCTCGTACCGGTTCGGGCCCAGATGAGGTATCTGGGCCTGATCCTCGACGGTAGGTGGCTCTTCGACGAGCACTTCCGACAGCTTGGTCCCAAGCTGGTCGACGCTGCCTCTGCCCTTGGGCGACTTTTGCCCAATTTGGGCGGAGCCAGCGTCGCAACGCGACACCTCTACACGGGGGTGGTCCGGTCGATGGCGCTGTATGGGGCACCGGTGTGGGTGGCGGCTCTGACTGCCCTCAATAAGGCCCGCCTCTGGCGGCCTCAGAGGGTGTTGGCAGTCAGAGCCATACGCGGATACCGCACGGTGTCGACCGAGGCGGCGTGCGCCTTGGCCGGGACACCCCCGTGGGATTTGGAGGCGGAAGTGCTCGCCGAAGTTTATCGACGGGTGGCTGAATACCGGGCGGAGTATGGCTATCGCCCTCCGCCCGAAGAGGTACGCGAGTGGCGTGAAGCCGCCCGTCGAGCCACGATGGCTAGTTGGTCGTTCCGGCTGGAGACTCCACGCGCTGGCTTTGCCGCCGTGGAGGCTCTCCAGCCGGTCATCCTCGAGTGGGCAGGGCGGCAGCACGGGACTCTTTCCTTCCGACTGACGCAGGTGCTTTCCGGGCATGGTTGCTTCGGGAAGTACCTGCACTCGGTCGCCAGGAGGGAATTGAGTCCCGCCTGCCACCACTGCGACTGCAGTGAGGACTCGGCCCAGCACACGCTGGCGACCTGCCCCGCATGGGCGTCGCAGCGCCGGGCCCTCACTGCAGTCATCGGAGGAGATCTGTCGCTACCGGCCGTCATACGCTGCATGGCTGGTAGCGACAGCAGTTTTACCGCGGTCGCAACCTTCTGTGAAGATGTAATCTCGCAGAAGGAGGCGGCGGAGAAGGCCCGGGAGGATGATATCCACTCGGACCCGATCCGCCGCCGGCGAACCGGGCGGCGGAGGCGCGCCTATCAGCGCCTCATGCCGCCCTGAGTGTGGCCGCGGATGGTCGGGATGGGTTTTCCCTTCCATCCGCTCTAGTGGTCACCCGCGAGGGGGCGACGTTACGCGTGTGCCGTACGTCGCCTATTTAGAGAGTTTTATCAGCAGACGGTGCCCGCTTCAGTGCGGGCAGGCGCTGGGAGGGGTCCGGATGTGTTAATAACAGCAGTTCCCGGATCCCTCCCGTCTCAGGCGCAGAGTGGCACACCGTGTGGTTTTAGTCGGTTCGATTCCGACACACCGCCCCGCCGCAAACCCCGGCGGGGTGACGGCCCGAGGGGGTTTCCACACGTTAAAAAAAAAAAAAAAAAAAAAAAAGGCCTCTCCCAGGTTGGGTCCGGATGTGTTAATAACAGCAGTTCTCGGATCCCTCCCGTCTCAGGCGCAGAGTGGCACACCGTGTGGTTTTAGTCGGTTCGATTCCGACACACCGCCCCATAGCAAACCCCGGCGGGGTGACGGCCCGAGGGGGTATCCACACGTTAAAAAAAAAAAGAAGGCCTCTCCCAGGTTGTTACCGTTCATGTTGTACATTAAGTATAGATGTATAAAGCAGTGGCAGACGTACGCGATGGTGTCTCTGTGCGCGTGGAGCAGGGCGGTGGCCGGCTGAGGTCTTGAGGCCAGGTAACGCCGCAGCAGGGCTCCCACGCGGTGCAGGAGCGAGCAGCCACCTCCAGCACCACCACCACCTGCCTGCAGTCGCGCTGAGTTCAGCAGGCACTCCAGGATGCTGTGGATCTCCGAACTGCGAACGTAATAAACAACTTTAATTCATTCTAAAATGAATTAAATTTTGCTTTCTAGTTGTCTATAAACTCTGCTTAGTTTGGGAGTAGATGACGGTGTGTGTTAAATGTCTGAAACATTATTACTACTTATTCTCTTAGCACACTCTCACTGAAAAGAAAACTCTAAACTAGTTTAGCTGCTAAGAAGAAGTGGGAATAAATATCACAAAGTCCAAATAAGAAGCAGTTAGGAGCCTACTAATACACAGTAATTTTTCAATAACTTTTTATTACGAAACATCTAATGAAAGGTCAGAACTCTTATTGGCGTGACGATGCGTCGCCATGCTATATAATAATATATTTAACGTATAATACAATTTAATTTTATGTTTTATTATCTGTGATATCTTCCACATAGTTGCAAAACAAAGACACAATACTATCTACCGAAGTTATACTGAACTACAAAGTAACTAACTTTGTATTGCAATATAGAAATTAGCATATATATAACTCCCCAAAATTAACCGTTGAACCGTAGGCCGTTAGGCATAATCACCTCGCCTGGTTCTTCTTTTGTATCGTCAAAATCTACCAAAATTATTTGATGTTCCACATCTATTTAAGTTCACAGTTTTCTAAACATCTTGCGCAGTTGTTAGATTTATATTTATAGATATTGTCGGCTCCTAGACGCACGCGCCCACTCTCTCACATCGCACGTGCACAAGAGATGACATAATGCTTCCTTCTCATTGATCAATTTTATTAATTAATGAAATGAACGAATGCGTTAGTGAGTGAAGTGACTGAATAGACGCATGGATCTACTTGTGCAACAAGGAACCAATCCACACATGTCGAATCGGGATAATTATCCTTATCTTCGTATAGATATAGTCCTTATCTCGATTTTGGCATGTATGTGGATTAGTTACTCGTTATATAAGTAGGTTCATAGTTCATATACTTACTAATATTATAAACGCGAAAGTTTGTAAGAATGGATGGATGGACGGATGTTTGTTACTCTTCCACGCAAAAACTACTGAACGAATTTGGATGAAAGTTTACAGCAATATAGGTTATACATCAGAATAAGACACAGGCTACTATTTGCCGCGATAACCGACATATAGCCGCGGGCAACAACTAGTAGATGTTAGGTTAGCGATAAGGTGGGTAGACGGTACGTACAGGGTGTCGTGCGCGAACAGGTCGTGGTCGGGCAGCACCTCCAGGGCGGCGAGCAGGTGCGCGTGGTGGCGCGCGGCCGGCGGCGTGGCGCCCCGCAGCAGCGCGGCCGCCAGCCCCAGCGCGCGGGACCCCGACCCCGACACGCGGCCCCACACTCCTCGCAGATCGGCTTCCATTCGCCACACTCTGAAGATATTTCTTTATTTACTTTAACGAACACGAACGATATTTCAGACATTCATATCTTAAAATCTAACATACATTATGTTTTAATCTAATCCATGCTTCTATTTTAATAAATAAAATTAAAGTGTCCGTTTGTAATATTGAAATAACCACTTTTTAAGAAATGCATATACATGTTTACACGGCGCTTGTACTAAAATAACATTTTTTTTTACTGTCCGTCTGTTTATTTCGGGTAATCTCTAATGTAATCTAAGGTGAGGGATGATTAAGGAGTAACTTAGGCTTTTTTAGACTAGCTTTGTCCCGCGGCGTTACCCGCGGTTGTAGTTGTACCGTGGTTAACGCCACGGAACCCAGCTAGTGTTTAATAACGGCCGAATAAGGCGTATAGCGAACTTATATTTTCCTTGTTCATTTTAATGATGATTTCAATGTGACTTCTGGATACGTAGCATACCCCGATGAATAATGTTGGGATGGTTTTGTTTATGTTGGGAGCCTGGCTTAGGTCTACGCGTCTTATTCTCGACGAAATAAAGAATGTCTAAATACTACGTGATCGATAATATACTGATATCTGAAATCTGCTGACCTAGCTGGTCGATCTTATCTATGTATAAATTCTATTGATTTAATAATATCTGACGTAGGAATAGGCGCAACATGCGGTCGTTTTTTTACAGTATTAAGTATACAATACACCCATTCGAAAGTTCTGAGGTAACAATCAAAAAGAAATACAGTCAAATTGAATACCTCCTCCTTTTATGAAGTCGGTTAAAATTAGAATATAAAGTAATCATCTGGAATCTCAAAATTTAGAACAAAATGTTTACTTACTTTGTCGCAAGAAGTTCACGTTGCTCTTTAAGCTCTTGTTTGCTGCAACAATAGTGTTTAAACATCGTTAACGCTCATTTAAACTTTCCATATTTTAACTTCTGTTACTATTAAATAAACCTAATTAAGAACATCTATTGGATATTTAAAATCTAGTATTATTTGTACAACTTGTACAAAATTGGACAATTCAAAATGTTGTTGGGATTTACCTCTTTGTTATTCAATTTTAAGCAATGGTTTTGTGTTATTTTTTATTTAAAACTTGCAGCCTTAACCTCGAAAATAACACAGCAGGTAACAATCTCCTCATTGGATAAGTTATATCCATACTGCCATGTCACACTTAATATAGTAATAGGCGAAAGTTTGTGAGTGTGTATGTTTGTTATTTCTTCACGCGTAAACAACTGAACGGATTTGGATGAAACTTTAGCTTATACATCAGAATAACACATAGGCTACTTATTTACCGCGATAACCGACATATAAGCGGGCGGAGCCACAGGCAACAGCTAGTTAATATTATAATTTCGAAAGTAATACTGTCTGTTACGCTTTCATTTCGCGGCTAAACCGTTAGACCGATTTTAATGAAATTTGTCATGGAGGTAATTTGAATCTTGAGAAAGGGTATAGGCTACTTTCTACCGAGATAATCAAAACACACGCGGGCAGAACCGTGGGCAAACCTAGTATATTATAAAAATAGAAACAAGATGTTACTTGTGAGATTGATCCTTGTTTTGCGCGTACTGCGGGGCAGCTGCGATGGCTATCAGTAAGGAGTGTGACACCGGATCTGTGGCGCTAGTACTGCGGGATGCTGCGTGTATCAAATCTTCCGCTAACGGGAGAGGACTGTCGTAACGGTGACGTTGCCCGCTTTGTAGCAGAAGGGGCAGGATCTTTGGCATCTGTTAAGAGAAATATATATATTTTTTAATTTTATTATTGGGCTTGAGACGCATTGTTACAACTTAGCAGCGGAATATGCCATGCTTCACTATGAAATATTTTTTTTCACCCTTAAAGGCAGAGTTAACTAAACATGGCTTGTAAGCATGCAATAAATAACTTTCACGTTTTGAAAGTGAAACATTAAATGCGTATGTCTGATCGACGAGGGACGATGTTGGTATGGCGACGCATCGCCACATTATGTGATAGTTTATGTAACATTTAATACTGTGTGATGTAGTATTTGTGTAAACAACTGCTTTTTGCTTAAGCTGTATATTTTCATACTCATTATTTCGACAAAATCATTTAAATATTTCACATCAGCTAGAATGACTTGCACTTGATCTCTCTCCGGTCGTGTCGGATAGCCGTTCTATCCGATTTATGAGATCGAAGGAACAGAGAATGCACCTTTATTTTCGCACACATTCGTGTACTATAACATTTCATAGTTAGCTGGTGAGGAGTAGTACATCATGCGGTGAGCGCTTACCTTCATATAAAGCAGCAGCAAGAGTAGCGGGTGGTTTTGTTCAGCGGCCGCAGCAACAGCCAGCAGCTGGTGTTGCTGGGGCGAGCAGCGCAGCAGCAGCGCCAGGCGGCGGTCGGCGCAGCGCCGGGCTGCCTCCAGGCCTCCGCCCCGCTCGGCCTCGCGGGCCTCTGTGCTCACGTACCTCACCAAGGTCGACAGCTGATCACATAATTAAAGGTATATCAGAATCTTCGACGGCGCAGTGGTACATGCTACTGTTGTTTTGACTTGAGTTTGGTTACGATTTGCAAATGTTTATTTAGGAGTATTTTTTATGCATAATCTACACTAATATAAAAGCTGTTTACTTGAACCGCTAATCTCAGGAACTAGTGATCCGATTTGAAAAACTCTTTCAGTGTTAGATAGCCCATTTATCGAGGAAAACTTTAGGCTATATATCATCACGCTAAGACCAACAGGAGCGGAGCATCAATGAAGAAAGTTACAAAAAGTGGGAAAAATTATGACGCTACGGGCAATAGGAGACGTAAACGATGTTGCGTGTGTCAGCTAGTATGAATATATTTACAAAAAAAGTTTGCAAGAATTGCTGTGGATACTGATAGACATAGGTTTCTCGCTGACTAGACAGTTTGGTATAAGGTTTGTTTCAACTTATTTGTGCAGTGCTGTTGTCATGACACTCTATATTCTTAGTTATAACACTTTCGCTGCCCACTACCATTAATTTATTCTACAGATCATTGTTGACAATAAAGTTGCTATTCCTACGTCATTTATTGTTAAATTAATAGAATTTATACATAGCTAAGCCTCACTAGCTATATCAATATATTTTAGATGTGAGTATATTACGATCACGTAGTATTTAGACACGACGTACCTCGTCGAGAATAAGACGTGATTAAATGCATTGTACCGATATATTTTAATATATACTAGCTGAACCCCGCGGTGTTTCCCGCGGTTATTGTTGTACTGCGAGTAACGCCGCGGGACAAAGTTAGTCTAAGAAAAAGTAGCCTAAGTTACTCCCTGGATCATCAGCTACCTTCCAGTGAAAGTCCCGTCAAAATCCGTCCAGCCGTTTCAGAGATTACCCGGAACAAACAGACAGACAGACAGACAAAAATTTTTTTACCTACATTTTTGGTATATGTATACATACATATGCATTTAGTAAAAAGCGGTTATTTTAATATTACAAACAGACACTCCCAATTTTATTTATTTGTATAGATAATGTAGCTGTAAGTCGATATAAAAAGCCAGACGTTACCATGTAACATTAGAGTATTATGGAGCCGTGGCTCCTGCCTAATAAATACTACTGACATCGTTGCTCATAGCCGTTGTTATTATTTGTACCTATAAGTTCTCTATAGTTGTCATGTGGAATAATGGAAGAAATTTGAAATGAATATAAATATTGAGGTGAAAGTTACCTGTTGATGGGTGAGCCGCAGCGTGTCGTCGGGTACGTAGTGCTTGGGCGTGGCCTTGTCCCGGCCCTGCCACACGCGCGGGCTCTCCACCAGCGTCTCCGCGAAGTCCAACACCGCGCTCGCCGACCACTCGCTGCACTTGCCAACATGTTACACATAATAGTTATGAAGAAATTTTTCACATCCATTTTAACATCCAAAGATGAAGTGAAAAATTTCGAGGTTATATAAAAAAAATTGACAGTCATACGGACTGCCGATAAAAGTGAAAGCTTATAACTTAGAATGTTATTTGTAAAATTAATGTGTAAAATTATAAATTTCATAATGTTCAAATTCTTATACCTTCCCTTGGATCCAAGGGAAGGTATAAGAAAAAGAGGTAGACAACAAAAAAGATGGGATGACGATATCAGGCAGGTTGCAGGTACAACATGGAGTAGAGTGGCCAGAGAGAGACGAGAATGGAAAAGGTTGGAGGAGGCCTTTGCCAACTGGCATACGGAATTACAACACGTTAAGAAGCACCAAATACGAGCATAATGTTAACTATTTAATTATGTATTAGTACAGTAATCTATGAAACATGTATGTTAAGTCCGATTAAAAGGCTTTATTATTATTATTATTAATGTTCAAATTAAAATAATCATCATCAAACATCAGCATGTCAATGACGCGAACGTATTAGATTTTTCCCTAGCAAAAAGTATTCAACGTAGCCAAAGAAGTTTTGTGACGTAAACATGTCGGTGACGCGGGACGCAAACTCATAAAATTTCCTCTTACCAAAAAGTGTTCAACGCGGCTAAAGAAGTTTTTACTTCAAAACAATCGTGTGGACCTCTTCCTTTTTTGAAGTCAGTTCAAAATTTTGGACTGGGTGAGCAGATTTTGATAATTCTTTATTTATTTGAAAGCTGGTGTTTTCCGAAGATCCTATATCAATTCTCTCCAGTTCTTGAAGTAGTTTTTTTATTATTATTTTTTAGTTTACCAAGGACGGATGTAGCGGGGTGCCAGGGTGATATGGTAGGCAAATGGTACCTGTGGGGGGTGGGCTGCAGCAGCGCGGCGAGGCAGGTGTGCAGCGTGCGCCAGGACGCGCGGTGCGCCAGCAGCGTCACCAGCAGCGGCCGCCACATCGCGCGGCCTCCCATGAACATCAACCGCATCTGGTGGCACACATACCATATACTCCATTCGCTTGGATCGTGCCACCGTGGAAACATCTGTCTGCAGTGTACACCCACGACCAAATATGATTTGTCAGTGTACGTCGTTGTATAAATTAATATATGCGTATTTCACAAACAAAACCACAGTTGCGTGCGGGTGCACTGACACCATCTAAACGAATAGGCTATAAATTGGAACCTGACCAAATATTAAACGGAAGGTGATTAAGACCGGTTAAGTAACTCCATGGACGGGACTCCTATATATATAGACAAGCCGACAGAAAACTATCATCCTTTCTTCAAAAAGCTAATCCAGACCCCACCCTGTATTCGTGTTTAATGATAATCTTCCCTGAATCTTATCAAACGCTGGCGTCTTCAAACTGTAAATTCCGTCGTTTACAAATATCTATCACTTAATATAAAACAGACAATATTCATAACTTTTCCTGTTATTGAGAAAATGAACATATTGGTAACCAAAAGTTTAATAACTAACGGTGCAATTAGCAGGCGTCTTACAGATTAGATTAGAATACCGATAGTCTCTACGTAAAAGGCTTTCCACCATTTCATTAATTATTTAGTCACCTTCTTGAAAAGATGTATACCCGCGCTTTAAATAAAAAAGTGAACTATTTAACAGAAAATTATACTAAACATACCTATTGACGTCTAGCAAAAAAAGCTATTAATGACATCAAAGTAAGAAGCAAATCAATTTAATCACCTGTCTCTGGCGCTGGTCGCTGGGCCCCAGGTCCTCAGGCTGTAGCTCCGACATCCAATCCAGCAGCAACCCGCAGCCAAGTCCTCCACGTGAGAACACGTGTACCGGCCCCGAACTACCGTCTTCATCTTTGACCTGATTTAACAAAAAGTAACTTTAAGATGATGACCCCAGCATTTTTTTATGTTTGGCCCTGCCAAAAATGACTCTATTCTGTCTGATGGAAAGCATAGCAGAATCCAAGAGTAGTGGTCACCATACTCATTGCGAATGCAGACAATGCAGTATGGTGACCTACAATATAGCGAACTGCAGAAATAATAACGGCGATGAATAACTTTTGGGAACAGTATTTACTAATGCCAGAGCCACGGCTCCATAATACTCTAATTGTTACATGGTGACGTCTGTTTTCTCACTCACTAACAGTTCCTTATCTATACAAATAAATAAAATTGGAGTGTCTGTTTGTAATATTAAAATAACCGCTTTTTACTAAATGCATATGTATGTATACATGGTACATATATATTAAAAATGTAGCTCAAAAATTTTTGTCTGTCTGTATGTTTGTTCCGGGTAATCTCTGGAACGGCTGGACGGATTTTGACGGGACTCTCACTGGCAGATAGCTGATGATCCGGGGAGTAACTTAGGCAACTTTTTTTTAGACTAGCTTTGTTCCGCGGCGTAAGTCGCGGTACAACAATAACCGCGGGTAACACCGCGGGGTTCAGCAAGTTTATATACTAAAATCTATCGATACATTGCATTTAATCACGTCTTATTCTCGACGAGATAAGCCTTCTGCATCATTGGGCCTCCAGTCTCGTACTCACCAATGAAACACGACAGCACGAACGCTGTCTTCTATGACCTGACAAGATAAGCGACATCTGTTTACCTTCGTTTCGTAGACTCCTTCTTGGTTGTTCTCCAGAATCTGAGTGATCACGTCCACTATCACCCTGGTGTCTTGTGTAGCTATGATGCGGTTTCCTACAGCTTCCAGGGTACCTGGAGTAGCTGACTCCAAAGCTGTAAAGTGGTTGTATAAAATACATTATTTTTTATGACATACGTGGTATTAATTTAATGACTTAATAATACGAAGTGTCATAGGTTTCCGTAGTGTGGGCCGTTTTAAGGAATAAGGGCAAACTAGCAGACGTATCACCTGATGGTAAGCGATTACCGCTGCTTATGGACACCCGCAACACCAGAGGCGTCACAAATTCGTTGCTGGCCTTTGAAGATTAAGAAGAGGGGTGTGGGTATGGACCTCCGGTATCCTCACTCATTCAGTGGAACATAACGTAAGCGCTATTCCACACCGGTTTTCTGTGAAGCCGTGGGGTCACTCCGGTCGAACGAGGTTGGCTCTCCTACGGTAACTATTCTTGAATTCTACTAATGTTTTCCATCAGGCAGAGTAAAGTCCCTTCGGCAGGGTCATACAGGCTCTATGAAAGGTAAATGTTCAACTACTAATCTCATTATCTCTCACCAGAAATCAGTTGATGTTTGTCAGCGGTCCGTGGTACCGCCGGTGTGTGTTCGCGCTTGACCTCATCAGTGATGTTCGCGTTGCTTGACAACTCCTTGAGCATGTCCACAACGGGACCTGTCAACATCTTGCACTGCAATAGGAAGGTGTCAGCTATCTGGACACAGAAAACAATATCGTTATGTTAATATTCATTACATTTGTTGCTGTTATATTTCTAAATAAGGTGTAATCTATACAAATAACTAAATTGGAGTGTCTGTTTGTAATATTAAAATAGCCACTTTTTAATAAATGCAAATGTATGTATACAAATAATTTTTTTTTAAATATTTGTCTGTATGTCTGTTTGTTACGGGTCTCTCTCGGGAATCTCTGAAACGGCTGGACCAATTTTGACGGGACTTTCACTGGCAGATAGTTGATGATGATGAGGCTACTTTTTTAGACTAGCGTAGCCCCGCGGGGTTTCCCGCACTACGACAATAACCGCGAGTAGCACCGCGAGGTTCAGCTAGTTTATCTATAAAAGTAAATTAAATTGAAGTGTCTGTTCGTATTTCAAAGTAACAGCTTTTCACTACACGCATATGAAAATGTATTATGGATTATGATATATGTATAATGGATTATGGTACTTACATAAAAAAAGCAATTTTTGAATTGTTGTCTGTCTGTTTGTTCTAGCTAATCTCTGGAACGATTGGCAGATAGGTGTTTTTTAAAAGGAATAACTTAGGCTACTTTTTTTAGACTCGTTTCGCCCTGCGGCGGCACCCGCGGGATTAAGCTAGTCTATAACACGTGTGTATTGATTATTTTTTTCTCTCCCTAAAAACGCTCTTTAAAAAATAACTTTTTCAAAGAATCTATTCTACGACAGCCCGCGTGGTTCGATAAATATAAAAAACTACATCCCCACTTTAAAGGTACTTAAATAAATAAATAAATATTTCGGACATTTGACACACAACGCCCCATGTAGTCCCAAGCTAAGCAGAGCTTGTGTTATGGGTACTAGACAACTGATACAAATACATTTATACTTTTTTTTTGTAAATACATACATATTATACATAGAAAACACCCAAACTCGGAAACAAATATTTGTAGATCATACAAACATTTGGTCCGACCCGGGAATCGAACCCGAGACCTCATGAACAGCAGTCGCACACGCCAACCGCGAGACCAACGAGGCAGTCTAACTTAAGGTATACCTATATTATATGGATTCACCGTGGGAGAGCCTCGCTGCGGCAAGAAAACCGGTGTAAAATAGCGCTTGCGCTGTGTTGTGTGAGTGTGTGAGTGAGTGAGGATACCCCTCCCTACATGTGCACAGTGTTCGCCAAAAAACTGTCATGTAGTTTGTCGAAATTATTTAATATGTACCTAAATGTATCACATTTGTTACAAATAAATAAAAAAAAAAAACCCTTTCCATCCCCCGACAATGCACTTTTGACGCATCTGGTCTTGCTGGTGTCCATGGACGGCGGTAATCACTTACTATCAGGTGATACGTCTACTCGTTTGCCCCCTATACCAAAACAATATTTACCGACACTTTTTTTAGCACTTTGTCAGCTGAATCGAAAATTATATGTTTATAGAACCAGTAGTTACAGTGTTGTGAGACGGACGGACTTGAGGCAACTAAAAAAGGTTCCGTTATTGCTATTTTGGCTACGGAACTCTAAAAACGCAAAAGTTCCGGAAAAAAAAGATGTACTACTAACCGCGGAGAGTTGGGGTCCTTTATACGGCAGCAGGGACCTCAGCAAGACGGCTGAGCGGACCTTGTGCAGCAGGAGGGCGGGTCCGCCACCCGCTGTCGCGAACTGCTGCAGCCAGGACACGCAGCTCTGCAGGTGGCTCATATCACCACGGTTGCGAGATGACGTGATAAGCTATTGAAACGTACGACCAATTTAGCTTACATTATAAAAAATAGGTCCAGCAGTGGGAAACTATAAGAACTATAATGTTGAAACTTGGTAAGTAGATGTATTCTGTGAACCGCATTAAGATTTTCACACAAAAATAGAAAAAAAAAACAATAAAATTTGGGGTCCCCATACTTGGAACTGAAACTCAAAAAATTTTTTTTCATCAAGCTCTTACGTGTATGGTATCTATGAATAGGTCTTCAAAAATGATATTGAGGTTTCTAATATAATTTTTTTCTAAACTGAATAATTTGCGCGAGAGACACTTCCTAAGTGGTAAAATGTGTGTGTCCCCTCCCTGTAACTTCTAAAATAAGAGAATGATAAAACTAAAAAAGATATATGATGTACATTTCCATGCAAACTTCCACCGAAAATTGGTTTGAACGAAATCTTGTAAGTAGTTTTTTTTTAATACGTCATAAATCGTAAACTGCAATGTACCTTTCATTCAGTCAACACAAATATAAAAATAGAACAAAAATTATATTGTATTACTTGCTGCTGCGGAACCCTTCATGGGCGAGTCCGACTCGCACTTGGCCGATTTTTTTTCAATATCTCATATAACAGCTTAGTGAATTTTAGTTTATTGATGACACCAAGAAGAGATTTTATATAATTGGCTTGCCAAAGTGACAAGCATAAGTAAAATCCAGGAGTGGTGGCCACCATATTCATTGCTCGTGCAGACAATGCAACAATGCAGCATGGTGACCCACACCACAGCGGGCTAGTGATGCTTCTGCATCTTTGGACCTCCGGTCTCGCACTCACCAACGAAACACGACAGCACAAACACTGTCATTTTACGTTAATCATCAGTGCGAGGGTAGTTCCGTCCCGGTCGAATAAGCCCGTTTGTTTTTTTTTGTTTTAGAAGATCTTTTTGACTTTTTTCTATTCTGATCTCACCCATCTGACTCGCGTAGTATGTCAAAACCACCTGTCTAACAACTAGCCCAAGTCCAATAGTGGACTTTAAAATCTGTCGATGATGACTTATGATTAAAAGTTACTTACAGCAATAAGTCGCGTAAAAGACTTATCCACATCACCCTGGAAGGTGTTGGCTCCAGCCAGGACTGTGGCCAGCAGGAGAGGCACTGAGTCTACAGACAGCTGCTGGGTTACAGGTGTTGGAGTACATTCCCAGGCGTCATCTTCTTCCATGGGTTTCTCTTTCTCCGCGAATAGCATGTCGTCTTATAACAGTATTTTATGACATAGTTAGTTTGTGTATGACATATTGAATTGTTTGTGTAATTTTTTTGTGTGTGTGTTATGAAGTTTATAAATTTCTAATTTCGGCTTGTCATGTAGCCGATACAACCCCTAATACGTACTATTTTTAGGGTTTCATACCCAAGGGTATAAACGGGACTCTACTAAGTAATAAATAATATTCTAGTATAATATTTTCAAAATTGTTTCATATGTATGCTGTTGGTATACGTTATAAAGAAATAAATATTACAAAGACTTTACTGTTCGTCTGTCAGTCACTAGGTTGTATCTCATGAACTGTGATAGCTAGATAGTTAAAATTTTCACAGGTTTTATATTTAGTTCAACCCTTCCTGTCAAGTCCGACTTACATTTGGTCGATTTTGTTTTGAATAGGAGTGCAAACTAGCAGATAGTACATCTGTTCTAAGGAAACCGTTGTTACCTACGTATATTTGCATTTTGAAAATCAAAAAAGTATTGCTGCCTTTTGGATCTCCTCCGAACTAGGGTTGAATTTGAATTTAGACTTTGTTAAATTGGTGTAAACTCGGTTATAAACAAGTTCATTCATAGCTAAAGTCATCATCAATTACTGAACACTAAAAAGGTCGTGATTTAATTTAATTGCTATCTGAAAAATTTAATTCTAATTCATATTCAAAATCATTTATTCAATTAAGACACTAAGTGACATTTATGAACGTTAAATTGAAGCTGTAGTTAAAAATCATAGATCGACACAAACAGACGCCACAGCATGTGCTGTATTGTCGAGGTAAATTAGGCGAAAACACCAAAATCTACTGCCTGCCTGCATCGATCCATAACTTCCAGTTTCCAAAATGCGTAGAGCCTCATGAGAAGAATACTGGCAAATAAACTCATGGCCACTCTTTTCAAAGTCAGATTTTAAGGTACAATAGTGTTAGTATTACGTGTAAGGTAAACAGTGTGCAAGCTGTTGTCACCGGAATTTCCTTTTATTAAAATGCTCCAAAAACTAACGCTCAAACACAAAAAAAAAAGAAAAAATCACTCATTGATAACGTTAAAAGTTTTAGTCTATTAAACAGAAATCATTCAAGGTGCACATCTACTTACAATCAGTTGCAAAATCTGCTGTTGAAAATAATTCGTGACTAGATTAAAAGGCTACAGTTGCAGTTGAACGAACCAAAATAATAGTATGTCTAAAGCATCGCTGACTAGGCCGACCAATCACCCCAAGCAGCACCCGTTCACGAGTATGACGCATGGACCAGCCATCATCTCCTTCGCTATATCAGAGGGAAAGAAACGACCCGCCCCACGACGACACCGCAAGCAATGATATTTTAGTGAGCATGACAAACCATAGTCGAGATACTGATAAAAATCACTACTAATTAAATTACCATGATAATCGCCACGCATTACCTTCAACTAACAATTGTTTGTTAATATTTAGCTCAGTTATATGACAAAGAAGTTTGTGTGTATCTATCTAATGACACCTTAAGCCTATGACTGTTTGTCGTTTAGATAGTCGTTGATCGTATAGTAGGCTTTCCTAATAAGGTGATTTTTTATAGTTAGCTTGAATTTATTTACAGGAAGGTCGATTACATGTATAGAAATTGTATTATAAAAACGTATACCAAGACCTTCGAATGAGTTGTGTACCTTATGTAAACGATGATAGGTACCAACGAGTTTAGATTTGTTTCTTGTATTAATATTGTGTACATCACTGTTTTTCTTGTAGTCATTAATGTTGAGCCTAACAAACATATTATTTGCAAATATATACTGTGATGCAACAGTTAAAATACCTATTTCTTTAAACAACTCTCGAAGAGAGACTCTAGCACCTAAATTGTACATTGAGCTGATGGCTCGTTTTTGTAGAATAAAAATCGTTTCAATATCAGCCACCTTGCCCCAGAGTAGTATGCCATAGGACATGACGCTGTGAAAGTAGCTAAAATAAACTAACCTAGCTGTGTCCGTATCAGTGAGCTGACGTACCTTCCAAACCGCATAAGCTGCCGAACTAAGTCTACCCGCAAGGCTATCTATCTGGACTCCCCATTGAAGTTTACTGTCTAATGTAATTCCTAAGAATACTGTCGAGTCTACAATACTTATGATTTCATTATTTATTGTTAGACGAGTGTCTAGTTGTTTTACATTTGGCATAGTAAATCTCACACACTTTGTTTTATTTGAATTTAGTAGGAGATTATTCGTTGTAAACCAATTCAATACATCATTTAGTGCCCTATTCGCATCGTCAAAAACTGTTTACTTACGATCGACTTTAAAAATAAGTGACATATCATCAGCAATAAATAATGCGGTAAGTCGTTAATATAAATGAGAAAAAGTAAAGGACCCAGTATAGAACCCTGCGGGACGCCCATAGTAGCGGGTAATCCAGATGACCTTGCACCATTGACATCTACATGTTGAATTCTATTCTTCAAGTAGGAAACAATTAGTTCCAAAGCAATACCATTTACACCAAAATGCCTAAGTTTGAGAAAAAGCGTGTTGTGTTCTACGCAGTCACAAGCTTTTGAGAGATCGCAAAATACACCTATCGCATCTTGCGAATTCTCCCATGCATTAAATATATGTCTCAAAAGAGTTGCACCCGCATCAATTGTTGAACGACCCTTTGTAAAGCCATATTGTTCTTTATAAAATAAATTATTTAGATTAAAATGGCTTTCTAGTTGTTGCAAAATTACTTTTTCAAAAATTAATAGCCGGTAAGATTCAGATTGGCCTAAAGTTACTTGGTTCAGTTGTACAACCCTTCTTAAATAAAGGTATTACTTTGCTATACTTCATCAGGTTAGGAAAAACACCAGAATCAACACATCGATTGAATGTTAAAGTTAGAAAAGGTGCTATATCAATTATAATAGTTTCAATTAATTTAACTGCAATCCCCCACAAGTCCCCAGTTTTCTTAGAATTAAGAGACGTAAACGTTTTTATAATATCTGTGGGGTTATGTATTCAAACTGAAATATATTCTTACATTCATTTACATTGGCCCTTAACAACAGTTCAGACCTGGACGCACAAGAATTCAAGGTACTTGTTGTACTAACTGGTATGTTTGTGAAAAAGGTATTGAAAGATTCAGCTATGTCTAAGTTGTTTGTTATAAACCTATTATTGAAATTTAACTTTAAATCATTATCTCGAGGTTTACTACGTCCAGTTTCATTATCTTATTAGTACCTCGTTGTATCAAATTGAATAGGTGTATTGTTTATACGCTTATATGTAACTTTATTTCTTTTGCGTTTTAAAAGAACTGTGTGCTTAAAAGAAGAAAATTACGCATTAACTAAAGAATTATTGAACAGTTCGACATTGTAGTCTCATAATGATATTAAAAATAAATAGTAAAAATAATTTGCAGAAAAAGAAAGTATAAGAGAGAGAGAGAGAGAGAGAGAGAGAGTAAGAGAGAGTAAGAGTGAATGAGTGAGTAAGAGAGAGTAAGAGTAGGTGTGTGGTGTGGTACCTGGGGGGTAGATGGGCGGCTGCAGGCGAAGCGCGGCTGCGAAGGCGTGTCCAGCCGAGGCGCCCCTCGCGCGCTGCACGCGCAGCAGCTGCGCCATGTAGTTGCGCTCCACGCCCAGCCGCACCACCGCGCCCGCCGGGCACGCGTCCAGCGCGCCCAGCAGCGCACTGCACAGACAACAACGGTCACTCGCTCGCTCGCTCACTCACCACCACCGCGCCCGCCGGGCACGCGTCCAGCGCGCCCAGCAGCGCACTGCACAGACAACAACGGTCACTCGCTCGCTCGCTCACTCACCACCACCGCACCCGCCGGGCACGCGTCCAGCGCGCCCAGCAGCGCACTGCACAGACAACAACGGTCACTCGCTCGCTCGCTCACTCACCACCACCGCGCCCGCCGGGCACGCGTCCAGCGCGCCCAGCAGCGCACTGCACAGACAACAACGGTCACTCGCTCGCTCGCTCACTCACCACCACCGCGCCCGCCGGGCACGCGTCCAGCGCGCCCAGCAGCGCACTGCACAGACAACAACGGTCACTCGCTCGCTCGCTCACTCACCACCACCGCGCCCGCCGGGCACGCGTCCAGCGCGCCCAGCAGCGCACTGCACAGACAACAACGGTCACTCGCTCGCTCGCTCACTCACCACCACCGCGCCCGCCGGGCACGCGTCCAGCGCGCCCAGCAGCGCACTGCACAGACAACAACGGTCACTCGCTCGCTCGCTCACTCACCACCACCGCGCCCGCCGGGCACGCGTCCAGCGCGCCCAGCAGCGCACTGCACAGACAACAACGGTCACTCGCTCGCTCGCTCACTCACCACCACCGCGCCCGCCGGGCACGCGTCCAGCGCGCCCAGCAGCGCACTGCACAGACAACAACGGTCACTCGCTCGCTCGCTCACTCACCACCACCGCGCCCGCCGGGCACGCGTCCAGCGCGCCCAGCAGCGCACTGCACAGACAACAACGGTCACTCGCTCGCTCGCTCACTCACCACCACCGCGCCCGCCGGGCACGCGTCCAGCGCGCCCAGCAGCGCACTGCACAGACAACAACGGTCACTCGCTCGCTCGCTCACTCACCACCACCGCGCCCGCCGGGCACGCGTCCAGCGCGCCCAGCAGCGCACTGCACAGACAACAACGGTCACTCGCTCGCTCGCTCACTCACCACCACCGCGCCCGCCGGGCACGCGTCCAGCGCGCCCAGCAGCGCACTGCACAGACAACAACGGTCACTCGCTCGCTCGCTCACTCACCACCACCGCGCCCGCCGGGCACGCGTCCAGCGCGCCCAGCAGCGCACTGCACTGACAACAACGGTCACTCGCTCGCTCGCTCACTCACCACCACCGCGCCCGCCGGGCACGCGTCCAGCGCGCCCAGCAGCGCACTGCACTGACAACAACGGTCACTCGCTCGCTCGCTCACTCACCACCACCGCGCCCGCCGGGCACGCGTCCAGCGCGCCCAGCAGCGCACTGCACAGACAACAACGGTCACTCGCTCGCTCGCTCACTCACCACCACCGCGCCCGCCGGGCACGCGTCCAGCGCGCCCAGCAGCGCACTGCACAGACAACAACGGTCACTCGCTCGCTCGCTCACTCACCACCACCGCGCCCGCCGGGCACGCGTCCAGCGCGCCCAGCAGCGCACTGCACAGACAACAACGGTCACTCGCTCGCTCGCTCACTCACCACCACCGCGCCCGCCGGGCACGCGTCCAGCGCGCCCAGCAGCGCACTGCACAGACAACAACGGTCACTCGCTCGCTCGCTCACTCACCACCACCGCGCCCGCCGGGCACGCGTCCAGCGCGCCCAGCAGCGCACTGCACAGACAACAACGGTCACTCGCTCGCTCGCTCACTCACCACCACCGCGCCCGCCGGGCACGCGTCCAGCGCGCCCAGCAGCGCACTGCACAGACAACAACGGTCACTCGCTCGCTCGCTCACTCACCACCACCGCGCCTGCCGGGCACGCGTCCAGCGCGCCCAGCAGCTCACTGCACAGACAACAACGGTCACTCGCTCGCTTGCTCACTCACCACCACCGCGCCCGCCGGGCACGCGTCCAGCGCGCCCAGCAGCGCACTGCACAGACAACAACGGTCACTCGCTCGCTCGCTCACTCACCAGCCACCATTCACCCACCGACTTATGGAGAATAATCTCCAAAAAAATTGTTGTATTACTATCTATCAAATGTAAGTTATATTTGGTGTAGATATTTGAGATCAACCGAAGCAGAACTTTCTGAATTCTTCAAACGTATTGTATTTGTATTTATTCTTTATTGTACATATAGAACATATAAATATAAAAGAAATACAACAAAGTGTCATGTACAAAGGGCGTGCTTAGCCCAAAATTAAGTTTTCTTCCAGCAAACCCGGAGTGAATAGAGGATAGTAGAGAAATGTAAGAGCATAATCATGCGTACTTAAAAATCAGAAGACAAATTAATTTAATGAAATATGAAAAAAGTAATTTTAATAGTAATTATAGACGTTGATACATACGATATTTATGCATAAATACATACATTTACATATATATACATATACGCATGATATAATGATAAAAGGGTCTGGTTATTGTAGGGACAGATAATAATCCCTGGCTTTCCTCCTGAACACACTCAGAGAAGGACTGGCGCGTATCGCACGCGGTAAGGCATTCCATAGCCGAACAGCTGCAACACTATAAGAGAGCTTGTAGCAGCTCGAAGTATGAGAAAGAGTTCGAAGAAGTAGAGAAGAGGAAGAGCGGCAAGGTTGGCTTCTGGGAATAAAGTGCTCGAAACGATGTACACAAACAAACTTAACAGTTTCGTAGTCGGTCGGCTTTAACAGGGTTACTAGTATAGTTGACCTCAATGTTTTAAAGGGGTTGTTATATTCATTATTTTTAATAGATTTTAACTATGAAATGCTATAAATAAAAATTGGCCACTAAAAACCCTTTGAAACAACTAGTTCGACTAGCAACCCTGTATAAATTATGATTACTAACCTCATGGAAGCAGGTGGCATTCCAAACGTCTGTATGAAGAGAGCCAGCTTATGAGCCGGTAGGGCTCTCATGCCGGCCTCCAGTAACGCCGGTCGGGCCGACCGTACCATGTGCAGGCGCAACCAATCAGGTAGCAATAAGGCTTCTTCCTCTGTCTCCAGGTTGAAGGCCTGGGGGGCGTCGTTACCCACCCACACTGACTGGAGCCAGGAGTACATCTCTTGGTTTGTGTCAACTGGAAGTATAAAAAATTTAGACATCTGACTTGCAACGCCATCTAGTGTCAAACTAATCAGAGCGTGTCAAAAAGCTAGATTGATATATTGAATAAAAATACGATTATAGATAAAATAATTCCTGTCGTTGAGGAAAGCAAAACTCTATAAATGAATAAAACATTTTGTCTTTTCTTATAATATATTTTTTAGGTTGTTTTCATAGAAAAAAATCATCAAGGGGAGATTTTTTTATTATTTTTTCTTATAATAAAACATCTCTCTCCAAATGAAACTTACATATAGAAGGTCCCCAACACAATAACTTAATATAAGCGTGCGCTAAGATGAGATGTATGGTACAGCATCTCCCGCTGGGCCAGTGCAGCATCACTCTTTCGCCAAACACGTTCTCTGTGGGGATTGCGTTGTTCGCTCGAATCTAGAAACAGAACATAAAAATACATTGAAAAAAACATATTTCAGCGCCATCTATCGAATATTCATCGAACTATGAAGTAATTCTGCTAATCCTGTATCGCGATATGAAAAGTCATTTTGTCGATTAGCGTACATTTATTTAATTCTCTAATATCAACGGTAGGGCCGTAACCTGGCGTGATCAGATCGCCATATCGGAGGATCCTCCCTCTGTTTGAGGGAAATGACACCAGCTCTCCATGTGCAAGTATATGATAAGTAGTCTAGATGGTGACGGTTAAAGAATACGAAATATCACCACTCCTAATTATCCCGTGGGTATGATGAAAGCCGACTGAGGAACTACGCAGGACATACTCGACACAAACACACTAGGGTTAGTGGCCTAGTCAGCGTACTATTAAAGCTGGAATATTAAATAGCTTACCCTCTGCAAGTGTGTGTACAATATCTGTGTGAGTGAGTACAAGGCTTTATGCTGTGCCTTCTGCACTTCTGTGAGCTCGACCTGCTCCTGCCGGTCACCGTTGCCCAGCACGCTGTTCATCACCGTGGAGCGTTCCATCAGCACTTGGCTTAGGTCCTGGGAACATCACCAACTATCATTAGCGTCAAAATCGATCCAGCCGTTCCGGAGATCAGCTGGAACAAACAGCTAGACAGACAGAGACAAAAATTGTAAAAAGGTTATTTTGGTATATGTACCGTGTATACGTACATATGCATTTATCAAAAATTGATTATTTTAATATTACAAACAGACACTCCAATTTTATTAATTTGTATAGATAAAGAAGTCGATTGGATAATGGAGAGAGTGAGTAGATGAGGAGCGGAGGAGCGGAGGAGCGGAGGAGGAGGGAGGGTGTGACTGACCAGCGCCAGGTCGGTGTGGTCGTGGGCGGGCGCGTCCAGCACGCAGCGCGCCAGGAAGTGCAGGTAGGCGGCCACGTGGCGCGGCACGCACTCCACCAGGCACGCCGCGCGCACCCGCCCCACCACCTCCGCGCTCAGCGAGCCCCAGTGCTGCAGGGACCGCGTCAGCTCCAGCCACGATCTACAATACCACACCTTTTAATGCTTTCTTTCTCAGATATTTACCGGGGATTATCATTCTATTATATTTTTATTATCGTTAGGAAACATCGATAAAATTCCAGAATTACTCGTGGGAGAGCCACGCTTCGGCATGCATGGGCCCGACCGAAGTGATACCACGGCCTCACAGAAAACCGGTGTGAAACAGCGCTTGCGCCGTGTTTCACCGAGTGAGTGAGGACACCGGAGGCATATAACCCAGACCTGTTATCCTTACTAGGATAATCGGGATTAGTTAGATTAATTTTTTATTTCCCTAAAACAGGAAGTGTTTTTGCGCAAAGGAAGCGTGTTTTTTTTTATATTTTTTTTTCAAATTTTTTGGACCCTAACTCGTAACAGTACCATATTAGTAATTTTATGACTCACTCAGGGCTGACTTCGGTGTTGTAGTCCATGTCACTGGTGTCGTCAGACAGCGAGAGTACTAGTTTCAGACCCTGTAGGAAATAACAAAGACGTATTGAGTATATTTTACAATCGAGAATTTCCTACATTAAATGGACAGACTTTTGTTCCATTGTAATACTTAAAGAGAGACATGAATTTTTATTTTTCGATTTTGTTATTATTAATTTCGGTAATATTTAGCTATGAAACAAATGAAAACAAAATATACAGACGTCACAGAATGTTGTTATTATTTGTAGAAATAATTAATGTAGTAGATGGTACACATCACATTACATGTTACATGGTGACGCATCGCCACAATTTACGTCACCATATCAATAGACAATCTGAGTTTTTGCATTAAGTGTTTGACATCAAAAGGCATCCAATTAATGAATTATATTACAGTAAAGTTTTATATAAATCTATTCAGTACTTTTGTATGAAAAAGTAACAAACATCAATACGTCCTCACGAATTTTGGTATTTATAATATTATGAGTTACATATGAAGTGAAAAGTATTTATCTGAACAGCTTTAATGATCATATTTCTTCTTCCTAGCCTTTAATACTCCCAAGATTTGGGGTCGGCTACTCACTCAACCGGTTTTACCTGAATATCAGTTTTTCCACGGAGCGACTGGCATCGGACCTCGCCGCAACCTTTAGGGGAAAATGAATTCGAAGGTGGAACTCGGAAGTCGTCAGTATATTTGAGGGCACTGACTTCCCAATAACGATTGTCATAGACGTTCATGACAACCGGGACCGACGGCTCAACCTGCTCTCCGAGGCACGGGCGGGAAACAACGTCATCTTCCATTCTCCGAGTTTCTATTGAGAATTTTTTGTAAGAAAAACCTAAAAGCAGTTCGACCTGGAAATCGAACCCTAGACCTCTCGATCGGCAGTCGCTCATGTTAGCCGCTAGGCCATCGAGGCAGTTAGTACTCATATTTAATAACAAAAAAAATACCAAAAAACGTGTAAATTGGTGTAAGGTTAAGACGTACCCTGTTGGCGCTGGCCCTAGTGGGCGCGTGCGTGTGCGCAAGCCTCTGCATGTAGTAGTGCAGCACGGCGCGCGCGCCCTCCTCCGACTCGCGCACGGTGCGGCGCAGGTGCGCGCACAGCTCGCCCGCCTTGCCCACCTCCCCCCCACCACCCACCGCGCCCCCACCACCCCCCGCCGACAGGAACTCGCACAGGCACTGCACCGGCAACACACTACGCAACACATAACGGAGATATAGACCCGTACATATACTACAACTGGCACCCAGTTGCCATACTGATCTGAGTAATGTGAGTTCAAACTCCACATAACAGTATACTGTGTGATCTACAAATTGTTGTTCTGAGTCTGAGTATTCTTTGTGTTCGTTTCATGTATATTTGTATATTCCCCCTCGACACAGAGTTTATTCTTAATGCGGGAGTTGTCTTCTAAAACCAAGAAGACTTTAAAATTACCCAAAAATCAAGACGATAGGGTTTTCTTTTCGTATTTCGTAACTATACTTTTTAACTATTTCTTAGTAATTAACTATTTGCCAAAGAATAAAAAATAATAAATCTTCTTTGGCTACTGATTCAATGTAAAGATTATTTCTTATCCTTTAACAATCGATTGCAAATTTCAGTCGTCAATGTAACAACAATATTTTCTCCGAATAATTGAAATAATTAGAGACTCAAATCCCCCTCGATTCTGCCTCTTCATGACGTCATTTACCATGAAATTTCGGTTTTCTCGTTTACACCTTTTTCCATAAAAAAATAACATTACAACGCGGCCTTTTGTAGCAAAATTCATTTTTTCTGAATTCCAAGACAAGCAATTACAACTAATCACTGAAACGATTTTTCATATACAACTCTTCAACGTTTTGGTTCTTAATAGATTATCAAGTATGGTCGACGTTCATTTTCAATTCAAATTATTAATTTCGGTCTTATTAATATTAATACCTCCGTATTTTGTTAGTTACAGAATGAGTTAACCTAGTGTTAGTTTTATAAAATATTATTTAGTGTGGATGTATAACCACCTGGACATAGGGGGAACTCCCACCTATCCGAAAAAACAGTAAGGATGCTGTTAGAGAAGAAACGAAGGCGCGCAAGCATGGAAGCGCAACCTTTTCGCATTTGAGCGAATAAATGAATCTTATCTTAGAGCCACGAATCCATCGACCTGGAACTCCGTGGACATACCTGACGCGCTACAACTCCATGGCCACCCCAAAAGCACTCTAAATACATTGTTATATTGGACGCGCAGGTCGCTGTATGCCTTCTGCGTAAACTTAGTCCATAGGCTGCATGTGTAAAATGATGGTTAATGTTTGCTATAAAATAGTATACAACTAAAGTTAACCCTATTTCCTATCAACTTACAGCAAACTATTATAGAAAAATATATATTAATAATAGGTCGTTCTAGGGTAAAAAATTCAATTCCCGAGAGGCAGTACAAAATGCCTTTGAAGATGAATTTTTACAAGAAGGGCATCAATAAACTGCCAATGCGTTGGCAAAGATGCGTCGATTGCATGGGTGATTACTTCGAATAACAGAAATAAAAAAGTTTGAAAAAGTAAGTACTTTCACTTATTGCATACAAAACGGCATTTTCATAGGTAAAGACTTAATATATAAAACTGAAAAGTTTGTTAGTTTGAACGCGCTAATCTCAGAACTTCTGGTTCGATTTGAAAAATTCTTTCAGTGTTCGATAGCCCATTTATCGAGGAAGGCTATAGGCTATATATCATCACACTAAGACCTACAGGGGCGGAGCACCAATGAGGAATGGGACAAAAAATGACACGCAAAGAAGGTTGCGTGGGTCGGCTAGTTATAAATACAGGTATAATATAAAAAAAATATCTAAGGAATGTCACAGGGGCCTATTCTAGGTCCTCAAAGAAGGCTCTGACAGTAGTGTTGCCATACTACATGATCTGATTTTCTAGGTTACCTGAGCTCAAGTTGGTCTTGTCTAAGGAGCTGATGAAGCCAGGGCATAGCACGGCGAGTTCCATGCCGCTCTACTAAGTCCAGAAGTAGTGCAGGTTGTCGACACAGCAGCTTGCCAAGACGCATCTGTGCCGATATTGATTGGATGGTGTCGATGATGTTTTGGGGAGGCTTCCGAGCCGGTCCTAAGGGTTCTAGAGTCGTTAGCTGCAAAACAAAAGATGATATAAAGGAAAACAGAGTTAATTAAGGAGGAAACTTGACACAAATTTTATACCAATTCGCCTGGTATAGATAGTGAAAACCTCTTTGCTAACGAGAGACTGGATCAAATTGAAATAGGACCACACGGAAAACACCAGCTTTCAAGTAAAACAAGAATCATCAAAATCGGTTCACCCAATGGAAAGACAGACAGACTGAGGTAAGAAACATGAAAAAAATACAGTCGAATTGAAAACCTCCTCAGTTTTTGAAGTCGGTTAAAAACAACACATGTAAAATGTCATGTGACATACCTGACTGAGCAGCCTCGAGGTGTGTTCTGTGACGGACAGTTTAGCGTTGCTGGCAGCTGCGAGGTGTGTCTCCAGCTGCAAGATGGCCGCCCGCTCCAGTTCAGCGCGTTCAGCTTCTGCGACCGTGTTGGCGGTCCACTCTATGCTCGGTTTACTGACGAAAAAAAATACAAATTTATAATTAACCATAGTCTATACAAATAAATAAAATTGGAGTGTCTGTTTGTAATATTAAAATAACAGATTTTTAATCAGTGCATATGTATGTATACACGATACATATATCAAAAATGTAGTTAAAAAATTTTTTGTCTGTCTGTCTGTTTGTTCCGGGTAATCTCTGGCGGCTGCACGGATTTTGACGGGACTTTCACTGGCAGGTAGCTGAAAATCCGGGGAGTAACTTAGGCTAGTTATATTATAAATTCGAAAGTAACTTTCTCTGTCCATATGTTTGTTACGTTTTTACTACTAAACCATTGCACCAATTTAAAAAAATTGGAATGTAAATTCTTGAGGAAAGACCAAAGATATTTTTATTGAAAAGAAAAATTCCATTAAAAAATTCCAAGTCGACGTTTTTAAACTTTCGCGTTCCATGATATATTAACAATCTAGACACGCGGCAGCGTGTCAAGCCAAGTTCAAGCAAAGGAACTGGCTAGCCAGCGCCGAGTGTAATATTACACGAACCACTTGGTGCCACTTTTGACTCTTCTATAACTCAAAACCTCTTTAACGTAAACACACAAAACTGCGTGTGTTTAATTATGTCTATAAGCACATCTAGAGACCCAAATTTCATGAAGCTAGCTCAAACGGTTATCAAGATATGATGGTCAAAAAGTCGTAAATTTTAGCATTGACTGACTGACTTATAGTACCTAATTCTAACCTACTTCTAGATGACCTAGAAGGATGAAATTTGGAACCCAGCTTGGTAATTGTGTGTAAGCGTAGGAAAAAATCTAAAATTAAAAAAAAGTTAAAAAATAGGGGGGGTGCCCATACAACAAAAAAAATTATAGCGCTGGAACCGTTACAAGCAGATATTTGAAACCATGCCAATATATGTATTGCTATTAACAGAAATATCAAAATAAAGTTAAGTCAAAAATAAGTGGTGTCCCCATACAAAAAACTTGTAATACGCGCTAAACAACCGGCCAACGGTGTGTCGTCGGCGGTGTGCCGCACCACATAGTATAATTATACACAGAAAAGAAGTAAACCTAAATAAAATCGCTCTCGAGCAACACATAAAAATAGGTAACGCTTACGAATACCGATTTAGTTATTTATTGTTTTATTACATCAAGATATTACGTACTAGAGGAGTCATTCAAAACTAATATTATGTTCCGTTTGTATTTGAATGAATGAATGAAAAAATGAAAAATGAAACAATATTTAGTAGTCTAATTCAACAGTATTAATAAGCAGCGCATTTGAGCTGTAGTTCCTCGCGAGCCGTAATGTCATAAGCGCCGTAATTTTCATGACGCCTGCGCGTTTTAGCCTACGAACTGTTCCAAAGATTCGCTTTCATAGAGTAAGTGCCAAGCAAAAAAGCAGAACGGATAAATAGTTTGATTCCTATGAAGCTTTATTAGGAAATTCACACTGTGTAAACAGTTCTTCAATAGCTTTGCCACTTTTATTTTTTTTGGAGAATGCATCGAGATATAAAATATAAAAGCCGAATATTCAATTTTTAAATTCTACTTAAACATTACAAAGAATTGTTGTGTTATTTACGAAGCTGATGCAGAAGCATCACTAGCCCGCCATGGTGTGGGTCACCATGCTGCATTGTTGCATTTTCTGCATTCGCAGTATGGTGACCACCACTCTTGGATTCTGCTTATGCTTTCCATCAGGCAGAGTAGAGTCATTTTGGCAGGGCCAAACATAAAAAAAGAAAGCTAGTTTAAACAACATATTATTTTTCCTTATCCAATTAAATAGGATAAATGTATTGTGCATTTAACGTCAGTTAATTTTACCTAAATATCACTTCTGTATGTTTTACTCTTAGGTACTTTATGTCAAATAAGGCAATAATGGCGTCTTAAAATAATTTGTTCGTATTTAATTTTAAAAGAATTATATCTGGTTAATTACTGGTGAAAAGTTATTTCTTTGCTTTTCGCCGTATTTCGTGTATTATAAGTACAATATCTCAAGACACAAAATGGCATATTTCACGAGTTTTAAAACGTTTTTAAATTTAAATAGCAAGCGACTGAAGGAAGGCTAAATGACTGCCTTGTTGGTCTAGTGGTTAGCGTACGCGGCTGTTGATCAAGAGGTCTCGGGTTCGATTCCCAGGTCGGACCATATATTTGTGTGATCCACAAATATTTGTTTCGGAGTCTGGGTGTTTTCTATGTATAATATGTATGTATTTACAAAAGAAAAGTATGTGTATGTATTTATATCAATTGTGTAGTACCCATAATACAAGCTCTGCTTAGTTTGGGACTAGATTATGTTGTGTGTAATTTGTCCGAAAAAATAAATTGCAAGGAGCACCGCACTTATGAGTGGCATCTTCTCTAGTACATTTATGTTCATCCTGCATCTTTCTCAACGATGAATTATATGATTGTCATACTATAACCATAAACGTTCTTCGTGCCTAAGCTAGTATGAAAGTGAAGTACAGTACTTATATGAGATTGAATGAATAAATAAATACTTTAAACAACTCATTCGCTATAAGTTTGCCGCTGTCAACTGTCATGCGTTTAGCATTGTCTCAGTCACTTAGATCTAGTGTCAGCAGCAAACTTATGTTACAGCGATGCGGTTGGTCCACCGTCGCCCCAGCCAATAAATAAATAAATAAGGTATAAATTTGTTAGTTCGAACTCTTTGTACCTTAAAAGAAAGTCCAACGTGAAATTACACCAAGGTCAAGGCAATAGCGATGTCTTATTGTTACCGATACATATATGTATTGACAAATTTAAAAATACTAGTTAAATTCACTCGCGCCTTGCACTTGTACACGGGAGAAAGCGAGGTTTTCGGGCCCGCGTGGCTCTCAAGCGCTATACGACTTAGAATGTGAACGAACCAAAGTATGCTCTTAGCGGCGCTCATACTCATAATGCCTTTGAAGAGTTTGTTGCCTCCCGTCCAGCTGATTTTTACAAGAAGGGCATCAATAAACTGCTAATGCGTTGGCAAAGATGCGTCAATTGCATGGGTGATTACTTCGAATAACAGAAATAAAAAAGTTTGAAAAAATAAGTACTTTCACTTATTGCATACAAAATGGCAATTTCATAGGTAAAGACCTATTATATGTTCACCGGGAACAGTTCTCTATTTGCTTGACTTATGCTATTACCATCCACAAATCACAAGGGCTTAGTCTGGACAGCGCTCTTCTCGACATAGGCACTTCAATATTTAGCAGACGACAGGCCGTTGCGCTCTCCTGAGTTAAAACACTTATTAATCTAGACCCTAGTCAAATTAAGACCCAAGATAGTTCTATAGTAGAACTAGCAGACCCACGCAACCTCGTTTGCGTCTCCTATTGCCCGTCGCGTGATAATTTTCCCCAGTTTTTGAAACATTTTTCATTGGTGCTAATATCCTATTGGTCCTAGCGTGATGATATATAGCCTATAGCCTTCCTCGATAAATGGGCTATCTAATTTTGCGAGGAAGCCCACAGCCACGCATAATTTTTGTATTGAACTTGGCTCCCCTTTTTTACATTTATGTTTTTGGTGGGATTATTTTTACGGGAATTAACGCGATTACTTATTAAAACTGTTGCACTGGCCGTGGTCACAGGCTGACTCACCTGACTCGCCTGTGACCACGGCCAGTGCAACATAGTCGAAACGTCAGGCAAATCAGAGGTATGTAATACCTTTTAATAAGTGATCGCGTTAATTCCCGTAAAAATAATTGTTAATATATCCAAGTGGACGATTTTAATTTTTATGTTTCAAATACATCCAGTATCACTGTCATAGCTAAGACAAATGTAACGAGCGACATCTTAATAGACTATAGAAGTAACAATTCATCAATCAAACATAAATTAATTTGCTGAAAAATCTTCCATATATAAGTAAGGGTATGAAAAGAGCGTACTCCTTTTTAAAAGTCCGGCAACGCACTTGTGACATGTATTGTTGCAAGTGTCCATGGGCGGCGGTAAACGCTTACCATCAGGCGATTCATCTGCTCGTTTCCCTATCACATAAAAAAAACCATACGGAGGACTACATGGGTTTGACTTACTTGGTGATGCAAGTCTCGATGAGCGCTCTCAGCGTGGGGTATGTGGTGGCTGCTCGCTCCGCGAACGTCTCAGGGTTGTGGGCCGCCATCATTGTCAGCAGTATCCAGCCGCGCCAGTACAGCGATGTTATGGCCAGGGGAGGGGGGGTATATCTGCGTACACGTGCTTGCTTTTAGAATTGCAGTTTTAACAATAGTTTTAGTACTTGGTTATTTATTTTGATTTGGTTTTATTTTTTAACAGTTAAGTGTAATGTAATCGCATTGAAATCCGTGATGGTATCAACAAAAAGTTAATGGTATATATTTTTTCACAATAGTAATGCATGTTTTTTTTCATTTCTTAATAGTCTAACTTATTTCAAACTGAAATATAAAACATTGACTAAATTTGAGCTGTACAAACGCCGCCATTTTGCGCGCGCTTTTGACACGGCTGAAGACGTCATTGTCAAGTAGAGCCACTTTGGTAAGCCATTATAAAAAATACATGGGTGTCCTAAGTTAGTATGAAGCAAAAAATATGACCAAAATCAAATCCCTTTTTTTTTAAGTCGGTAAGTTTAGTTAAATGATACCATGAGCGACTTACCCAGCGGGCAGGGTGATGTTATCAGGTGGGTTGAACTGGCACAGCTGGAACAGGTAGTCGGCGATCTCCAGCTTGTCCACCTGCAGCGGGTTGTCGTCCGCGTTGAGTGCGCACGCGCGCCTGACCAGCTGCTCCACCAGCTCGAACACCTCCGCAGGGGCCACTGGGATATCCTACCGATATCACACCACCATCAAGGTCTACCATAACTTAAGTTTTAGGTGGTGTGCGATTGACAGCACCATGTTTTTCTTTCTCCTACACTAGGACTATACATCCTGTGTTGGGGTCTTCACAAACATAGATGAAACGGACCCAAAAAACACCCGGACAAAGAATAACAATATGTGGACCATACAAAGTGTTGTCCTATGTAGAATGCGGCGAGGAGACCGTTCAAACCACTAGACCAACTGTGCATGTTAGATTTTTTAAATTCTAAGTAGCCTTACAAAACCGATTATGTCTTTAGTATCATTTAATTCTGCGCCTTCATCGGGGACGGGGGAAGGACACTCAAAGGGAGACCCTTTTTTTTATTAAAAATTTATACTATGGCAGTTAGATAGACTGAAAGAATACTTATATACTTTATCGGGTCGTTTCAAAAATGTCTTTTATAGTTAACCAGCCGAACCACGCAACCTCATTTGCGTCTCCTATTGCCCGTAGCTTATAATTTTCCCCCGTTTTTGTAACATTCTTCATTGTTGCTCCGCTCCTGTAGGTCATAATGTGATGATAATGTGGCTGTCTAACACTGAAAGATTTTTTCAAATCAGGCCAGTGGTTCCTGAGATTAGCGTGTTCAAACAAACAAACAAATAAACTTTTTAGCTTTATATATTAGTACTAGCCGACTCACGCAATTTCATTTGCGTCTCCTATTGTCCGTAGCGTGATAATTTTCCCCCGTTTTTGTAACATTTTTATTATTGCTCCGCTCCTGTAGGTCTTAGCGTGATGATACATAACCTATAGCCTTCCTCGATAAATGTACTATCCAACACTGAAATAATTTTTCAAATCGGACCAGCGTTTCTTGAGATCAGCGCGTTCAAACAAACAAACAAACTCTTCAGCTTTATAATATTAGTATGGATATATAAAGTCCCGAACGATACAGTATATGTCTATAGCTGTTTTTATTAATAAAAAGTGAGTAACCTTGGATAGGCCAATAAATATGACTCGGAGCAGGGTGTTCTGCGGCAACGGCGCTTCGCAGCAGAGGCGGTAGGTGACGGCGCGTTCGGACTCCGGCGGCCAGTTGTCCACCTTGCTGTACGAGTCCGCTGGCTCCACGAACATTATCTGAAACATGCAGTTCCACATTTTGTGAGCTTACGGTCTAAACTACTTTCGAAAAGTCTGAATATTGAAGTGAAACATTAACGCGTCACCGACATGTTAATCTTTGATAATTTTAATTCAAAGATTATGAAATTTCTAATTTTACACATTAATTTTATAATTCTATCAGCAGTTCTTATAACTGCCAATTATTTTCCTATGTAAAAGTGTACGTCTTCGTAAAAAGGGACGGAAGTGTGTAACAGGAAGTTGGGAAAGGGTACCCTATTTTTTTACAGTTTAAAGAAAACTTACAGTTAAATGTTAAATTGAGGTCAACGGTATTTATTTTTAATGTGATAAATAAGCACGTGTTGTTTGAATATGCTGCGAATACTGAATTTGTTTTTTTTTATTGAAAAAAAACTAAGTAAATTTCGCCAATATGTGTTTAATATCAACATAATTTCATTGATATACAAAGATACACAATTATCATCTCAAAACTGTCCACAAAAAATGAAGGCATAATTGTGTAATGTGTATAAAAATAGTGCCTTAATTTCAAATAGTATTCGCGCAGCTCGCGTCATGTACGCAGGTTAAAAATGTTGAAGTTGTTCATTTATACATTGTAAAAGAAAGTAAAAACTAAAACCCAACTACGACCAAAAACGACGCTGAAAAAGCATGAAACAAGTTACAAAAGCCGTAGTCACGCGTTGTTAAAGTGTTATGGACTATGGTACATTATTAAGTTTCAAAAGTCGTAGTCCATGTAGTGTAAGCACTGTTTTAAATAACAGAAGCTTTAGTATAACACAAATAAAATAATGATTCGCTCCTTAAGCTTCGTGGAGACGAATCATTTTAGTTTGGTTTTAATAGCCCCTTGCTTCTCAGTCATTAAATTAAAATGACATTTAAAGCGTGTTCCTCGCTTTTTAAAAGCAACTTTATGCAGTACGTGTAAGATATAGTTTGTGTTTACTCTGTTAAAAACTTATGATATTTTTGATTTATATTTTGTATAACCTATCAAGAACGCTTTTTAAGGTGATATTTGCAAGGAATTGTGCATCTTGTTTTTTTTTATGTATTCTGACTGCCTCGTTGGTCTCGCGGTTGTCGTGTGCGACTGCTGATCATGAGGTCTCGGGTTCGATTCCCGGATCGGTCCAAATGTTTGTATGATCTACATATATTGTTTCGGAGTTTGGATGTTTTCTATGTATGTATTTACAAAAAAAGTATATATGTATTCGTATCATTTGTCAAGTACCCATAACACAAGCTCTGTTTAGCTTGGGACTAGATGGCGTTGTGTGTTAGATGTCCGAAATATTTATTTATTTTATATCAATGCATAATTAACTTTGTTTTTAAAGATAAAATAAGTACCGTTCACATTCATTATATTTGTGAGTCCCCTGATTATTTATACATTTGACAAATCAGTATTTTTAGAAATTCATAATAAGATTGTGGATATAGGATGGGAAGAAAGAAATTTTCCAAAAAAAACTTATTTAACTAAAATGTAAACTAAATGTAAACTAAAATTACTGTCAAAATAGGCTTTACGAGACTTAGGGTTTCGATATTATTTATGGCATACCTTGTTCAAAGCATGTTGGTAATCATGTCGGGAAGGTCTGTAGAGAGGCATGGCGGTGTCCAGGAGCCAGCCCAGAGCCGACGCCTGTATAATGCACACTTGCTGCCGGAACTCGGGCAGGTGCTTGCTGTGGGCGGCCGTCACCAGGCAACACACGCAGAACAGGTCTGCGAGCGAGGAGAACGCTCTTTCACGGACCTGGGTGAGAGAACACAGTGTTAGTTAGTAAATGAGGCAAATTAGAACTTTCTAGAAATTATTAACATTATTCTAACTAGCTGAACCCCGCGGTGTTACCCGCAGTTATTGTCGTACCGTGGGTAGCTCCGTGGGGCGAAGCTAGTCTAAAAAAGTAGTCTACTCCTTATATCAACAGCTATCTATCAGTGAAAGTCCCGTCAAAATCAGACCAACCGTTCCAGAGATTAGCCGGAACAAACAGACAGACAAAAATTTTAAAGGTTATATTTTGGTCTATGTAACGTGTATGCATACATATGCAGTTGGTAAAAGCGGTTATTTTAATATTACAAACAGACACTTCAATTTTATTTATTTGTATACATTTAAAGACTTTTACTTTGCGAATCTAGGGGCATTTAGAATATCTTCAATGGCTAGAAGAGCCCATTATTTATCGAAGGAATTTAAGAAATTTTGAACGAATTACTGTCGAGAGTAGAGTGTGTGATATCTTCAGGTTAATTTCCAAAATAGTGACATACTGCGTAATTTGCTCTCTTAGTTAGTTCTCACGACACCCAATGGGTGGAATAGGGATGGCCACACAATATTCTCTAAAATTATGCTCGCCCAGAAGTAGATATAAGAATGCATTCCAATAAACATTGTAGCTCCATTTTTAGAGTAAATCCATCATAGGCCATAGGAATAAAAAGCGTTACATAAAATTTCATCCCCTATTTTACGTCTTTAGGGCCATTTCCAAAATTCCTTTCGAACATAACAATTATAAAGTTTAGATGAACTAACGACCCGGCCCGGCTTTGCACGAAAGCCTTTAAAATTCTCGAATTTTCTACTATAATATGCATGTATTACATATAAACCTTCCTCTTGAATTACTCTATCTATTGTTGAGAACTGTTGATTACCTCAGGGGCGGGTTCGTGTGGCGGGGGCTGCGCGAGCGCGCGCGCCAGCGGCAGGAGCGCCTGAGCGTCCGCCCTCGCCGCGCGGACCACCTCCCGGGTCAGTGCACGCAGCGGACGGAGGTAGTCCTCGGGCCTCAGCACCAACTCCTGGACAGGTAATAATGTCACATTACTATCACGAATTATACCTTAGTTACATTTAAAATCTTTCAAATTCACGATGCAATCATTATGGTCCTTCGAGCCCACGTGACAAGTTTAAACAAAAATAAAATTTCATACAAAAACTTTGAACGGACGACGACGCATCTTTGCCAATGCGTTGGCAAAGATGCGTCGATTGCATGGGTGATTACTTCGAATAACAGAAATAAAAAAGTTTGAAAAAATAAGTACTTTCACTTATTGCATACAAAACGGCAATTTCATAGGTAAAGACCTATTATATACTTACCGTGTGAATAAATCAGATTGACACAGAACAGTATTGACCATTAATAACCCGGTCTAACATATCCGATACGAGATAAGGCAAAAACTCGAAGTGACCAGGATCAGCTACTTATAAGTCTTTCCTCAAAAGAAACCTGGAAAGAAAATATCAGTAGCCAATATATATAAATAGACATTGTTTAATTAATATACCTGGTATGTGTCAGCCATAGCGGCCGGCACTAGTTGCGGCTGGGCCTGTATGAGTGCCGCGAGCACGGCCATGTTGTTCGGGGATCGAACGTTGGACAGCTCATTGTATATTGTGTGGGTTACCACGCTGCGCAAAAGTGCTGGACTATCGGCCACCATCTCCCTGAAAAAGAATAGTATTATGTACATCTATACTAATATATAAAGCTGAAGAGTTTGTTTGTTTGAACACGCTAATGTCAGGAACCGCTGGTCGGATTTGAAAAATTCTTTCGTTGTTGGATAGTCCATTTATCGAGGAAGGCTATAGGGTATATATCATCACGCTACTACTAATAGGAGCGGAGCAACAATGAAGAATGTTTCAAAAACGGGGAAAATTTTCACGCGACGGGCAATAGGAGACGCAAACGAGGTTGCGTGGGTCGGCTAGTATTCTATATTATTCATATAACGTCGGACCAAATGTTTGTATGATCTGCAAATATTTGTTTCGGAGTTTGGGTGTTTTCTGTGTATAATATGTATGTATTTACAAAAAAAAAAAATGTATTTATATAAATTGTCTTGTACCCATAAAACGTCATCTAGTTCCAATTTTATTTAATCCAAAAATAATTATGTACACGAAAAATCGAAATAAGCTTTCTTAAAAAGTTACTTATGGGAATTTCGTGCCGGTTCTTCTCTATAGGAATTATGGAACCACGCAAACGACTCTATCGTTAATGTGACGTTTCGAAAGTGCCCACTTGATATTTAACTTTTTTGATTTTGACTTAAACAAAACTTCTACTATAAGTTCTAGACAACTATAGACAATTATGTATATTTTTTTTGTAAATTAACTGAAAAATCGTGATGAAATAAAGTAACAAATGGTTGACTTGAGCCGGTATCGAACCCGCTACATCTTGCGGCCTCTTTTACTTCTAGATACATTAAAGAGTTAAAATTTGTACAAAATTATTATTTATCGAATAATAATTTCGAACAATAGAATAATCCATGCTATTATTTTAAATTCAAAAGTTACTCTGTTTATCTGTTTGTTACGTTTTCACGGCTAAACCACTGCACCAATATCAATAAAATTAGGCATAGAGATACTTTGAATCTTGAAAAAGGACAAGGGCTACTTTTTAGCGCGATAACCGACAAGCACTTGGGCGTAGTCGCGGGCAAAAGCTAATATCAGAATACAAAATAACTACAATAACATTAAGCATAATCTTGTCTGCTTTTTAGCTCACCTAAGACAGGCCTGGTAAGCAGCCTGCAAGGGTTTGGTCTTGAGCCTCATCCTGGCCAACTGCGCCAGGACCTCGTGGTCTCTGGCTGCAGTAGGACCACACGCATCACAATTGCAGCACACGTAGGCTAGAAGCTCCTGGGCACACCGCCATAACTTTCCAGAATGGAGCCAAGCTTCGAGGCGGGAGGCGGATATCATTCGGATCTAAGTACACACACAATTTTAAATAACAATACAATTTAAAAAAAAACAACGAATTCAAGTACTGGACTAAATTGAAATGGGTCCAAATGGGAAGCATTAGCTTTCAAATAGAAAAAGAATCATCGAAATATGTTGGTGTCATATTGAGTTATTCGTCAATTTGTAGCACACATACTTAATGTAAATTGAAGACTTATATGGTTTTCTCATGGATGACATTGTCACTGGACCAAATTGAAATAGGACCACACGAGAAACACCAACTTTCAAATAAAAAATCATGAAAATCGGTTCACCCGGTCAAAAGTTATGAGGTAACAAACATAAAATAAAAAATACAATCGAATTGATAACCTCCCTTGTTTTAAGTCGGTTAAAAAATTACACTTTGTTTATTTAGTTGGTCCAGTTGCCTGTAAGACATTGTTACTAACAATAAGCCGCCATTGTACATTTTTTTACTACACGAAGTAACTAATCCTGTATTGCGATATGGAAATTTTCGACCCAATTAGTATACAACTTCCCAACATCAACTGTTGGACCTACGCCCGCTTGGCATGAACTCAAAGGATCCCTTTGTGTTCCACACCAGTTTTCAGTGAGACCCTGATATCATGTTGATCGAGGTGTAGCATACGAACAGTAAAGAACTCCGTATTTCACATGATTGTATTATTAATTTAATATTTGTAAGATGGTAGTGCAATGTATAAACTGACCTCAGGAAAACCGCATGTGGCAGACAAAAGCTTCAAGAATCCCTTGCCAATAGCATCAGGCGCAGCTGACCGTCGCTGTATCTGCTCTTTAATGGCTTCCAGCACCAGAGCTTCCACAGCTTCGTAGCTGCTTGAGTACCTTTAAAAAAAGTTTATTTTATTTTCATAGTCCAGTGGTTAATTATTCTGACTGCCAGAGGTCATTAGTTGGATTTCCAACCAGGATTAACAATTGAGTGATAAGCGAAATCAATCTATCTGCAAGATGCAGAACAAATGATTTCGCTAACACACTTATCTAAATTAAGTTTATATTTACACTAGGCTAAAATTGATGGTAAATGTAGACAGATTGTTAGCCTTTGTCTACCCAATTGGAGATACAAACGTGAGCATACATATGCGTTGAATAATTTACTTAGTAAGGCAATCGCTAATTGTACAGTCTCAACAATGAAGCCTGGTATTTTCGTCACTTTACTGACCAACCACGGGAAAATAATAGTCACTGTCACTATTTATAGATGGCGGCACCTTACCTTGGGAAGACTGAATATTCAAGGTCAGTATTATCAGGAGTATCTTCTTCTGTACTGCCCATGAGAGGAGATCCGGACCCTGACGGTGACATTGTTCCTATTTCCAGAAAAATAACAATTTTAACAGATTAAGTAACAGTCTTATATCAAATGGAACACATGCATTTTGCTTAATGGTAAGCGATTACCGCCGCCCATGGACACTCAGAACACCAGCGGCGTCACAAGTGTAATGGTAAGGGGGTTTAGGGTAAGGGGAGAGGAATAGGTGGTTGGGGTATGGGCCTCCGGTATCCTCACTCACTCAGTGAAATACAGCGTATGAGCTATTGTAGTATATTCTATTTGTTCTACTAAAAAATACAAAAGTTTGGATTTGGTAATTTTTGAACAAATTAGGACGAAATTCGGACCACTGCGATGGCCAGACCGTGGACACAGCGCTCCACACGCTGGCACAATGTCCGGCGTGGGACGAGCCGAGGCGTGATCTCGTGACAGCCATCGGAGTGGGGGTTCTCTCGCTCGGTAACATGATTGCGGCCATGTTGCAGAGCGAGAGCGCGTGGAACTCTGCCGTCTCTTTCTGCGAGCAAGTTATGCTTGCGAAGGAGACGGCGGAGCGGGACCGGGAGAGGTTTAGAACTCTCCCTGTCCGCCAGGCCCGCCAACGGGCCAGGTACCGCAGACGACTCAGACGCCGGAGATCGCAAAACGATCTCCGTCCTCCATAAGCGCAAGCCTGAGGGTGACAGGTAAGGCCACCAGTCACCCTAGCAGAAGCAGGCTGGGGCGGCAGCGCGAGCTTATAGAGCTAGCACCTGATCAAAAAAAAATGTAAGGGTTCCTACACAGGAGGCCACCTACATATATAGTGGGTGGCCCGAGGTACGCCGGGGTTCCAGGGATTTCCTTTCGAGGGTGCACCTGGCTCCCCGGCTTCTAGTACCCGAGACGGTGTGCGGTTTTTAGTCGGTTCGAGTCCGACATAACCACCAGCCAGTGGTATCCGAGGGGATTTCCGCAAAAAAAAAAAAAAAAAAAAAATGCTTACCGAGGGTATTATCAGTGGGTATGAGATGTGCTGGCGGTTGCTTAGTGCTGAATGCTGTGACCACATTCTCAACAAAACTTTTGCACCATGAACACTCCACCCAACAACGTTCATTGAGGGCATCTTCTATGTAAACCTGTCAATTTGAACAGTTCTTGATTAGGTTAGAGTGCTTAGACTAGTTGTACTTCACACCACTACTCTTGGATTCCGCTCATGTTTTTCATCATGCAGGGTAGTTTAATATGCCTCTGGCCACCTATTATTACTGTAGTCCTAGAATTGACTTATCTAAAAATATTATAATTAATATTTTGCTTAACTCCATAATAGTACCTAATAGTAAAAATTGTCATAAAAGCTTAATTTGTCAAATTAATTTTATAAGTCATCTGTTAATTGTATGTCAATAGCTTGACTAGACGTGTTAAGTTCTTATCAGAATTGTAACAAATTATATATGTACTACTTTACAGCAAATAAGTTATGTATTCTATTCTATGTATGTGAAGTTGTAAAGATAACCCCCACATGCGACAATACATAGCTCGGGACTTCACAAAACATAGTATGGACATGGAGAACAAAACAATTTGAATTAGCTAAGGAGAAAATGGCAAATTAACCACTAAGCTATCTGTTGTTTATTTAGCAACATAAAGCTTGATATATATTATTTACCTTAATAAATATATCCGGCCAGTTGTTACTCTCCCGATGTCCAGCATATAACATATTACACGCCAACACAAATACTAATGGGTTTCCTTTGTTCTTGAACGCAGCACCCTGTTCCCGTTTCAACAACGTGCAGAGAGTTTGAGTGACCGTCTCGTGCGCAAACATATTCGGGCGAATCTTCGTAAGGTAGAGGAGACTCATACATAGTATGGGGTCTGGTTTGGAACGTTGTGATTTGAGAAGGCGTATAGAGCCAGTCAAAAGTCCTAGCTGTGGAGGAAATGAAATAGTTGAGGTTATATCAATGTCTTCTAAGATTAAAAGAAATAGCAAAAATATTATAAATGTCTATTGATATTAACACTCCTTTTTAACTATCAAGTTATCCTTCCCTTTGCAGAACTGCTGTTGTATAGTTAGCTCGCTAACATTACTGACTCACAGCTGAGACCTGACTAACTACACCCATGGGATACATACAAGTGATGATGTTTTATATTCTTAATCTTTTATTTCCTAATACTTACTAATTTATCCGAATTAAGTGTATCTAAGGCTTGTAGTACATTGGGCACTAGATCAACAGGCTCAATGTCGAGAGAAGTACCAACTACAGCCTCTGCAGGAGAACCAATCCTGGCTCTCTTGGTAGCAGGCTGACTACCAAATCCGGTGGGCTCTCTCTTGCGTTCTACACCTGGAATGGAATTTATGTATTTATCGCTAGTATACTTGAACTTTTTAACAAAACTATTAAACCACCTACTGTTACTAAATGTATACCTACCACTAGAAGAAGGTTTATGAATGTTTCGCTTTTCACTGTCTCTCGATACAGGTACCGTAGACTTGCTACCAAGAGCAAAGATGTCTTGAGGATGTTGGGGCGCCTTACTCTTGCCACCCCGTCCTGATGAAGGAATCTTTCCACGCTCCATTGCTTATTAAAATTATGTTTCGAAATTATTACTTATACAATGCACATTGTATGTGTATTTCCATGAAAGTTCTTAAAGTAAAAATATAATATTTATGCCGCAAAGCTTAGATCAACACCAAACACCACTAATCACATTGACAACTTTGACAAGACAATATGTATGACAATGACAATGACAGACACAGACAGACAGCTGTTTAGCACAAGTTGCTCATGATGAATATTTTTTAAATTTTATTAAATATTGCTTATATATTTAATTAAGTCTTCAAATATTATTTCATTAATTAAAGTTTAAAAAAATATAATAGTAGTAATATTAAATATTGACAAGTTTGTAAATTATTTTCACAAGGCGCCGAATGACTATGTGACGTTTGGTATCTCACTGGTAAAAAAAATCTGGTTGTCATATTTGTCAAAAGGCCCAAGACAGTGGAAAATAAAAAAGGTAATTTTCTTATGAATTACTTATAATATAGTATAATACTTTGTTTCGAACACCATTTTTTGTCAGAATAACCATATAGTAAGTGTTGTTTACAAAATTAAATTATCAGAGTTATGTAACTCGTAAGAGGTTATGTCGGTTTCAGATGCTCACTTCAAGGCTTATGTCTGGTTTGAGGGCGGCGAAGACCTCTGTGGTTTTCACCCGGAATTTGGCCGCAGCACAGAAGGCCACTGACCCCATCCAGCAATTGTTCTTGGACAAAATCCGAGAATACAAAGCAAAGAGCGCGTAAGTACCTTCATAATCAATAATCTAGTCTATTTACACGTAATAGTAGTCTAAAACTTAATCCAGTGTACAAGTACATATGTGTATAAAGTTAGTAAAAACAGTGATGACAGAAAAAAAAAATTCAAATAAGAATATGTTTAATTGAACTGGAATTTTTATATTTCTAACTTCACTTGCATACTTTTATTTGCAAGATTCAAGACTGGGTCTGAGATACTAGGATCATCATCACCATCCTGCCAGAAAGCTTAAAATTCAAAAAAAAAAACATTTTGGAACCTTAACAAAATTTCATTTCAATCCGAATAATTTTTTTCTTTTATGGGTAATAATTGTTCTGGTCACCATAAATTTATTATTACAGTTATAGTTGGAATACAGTTCACATAGAACTGTACATGAAAAAGTAATTTCACCTTAAACATTGTCATTATGTTTTGATTCCAAAATGTTACTAACATAGTTTTTTTGGTAGTATATTGTGGTGACTTGTCAGGCCTGCCGGTCTAGTGACTAGAGACTCTGACTGCTTGTTTGTTTGTGTTTCAATTCCTAATTCCACACACATATCCGCACGCTTATAGTATATTATGTTTATCTATACAAATAAATAAAATTGGAGTGTCTGTTTGTAATATTTAAATAACTGCTTTTTACTTAATGCATATGTATGTACACACGATACATATAACAAAAATGTAGTTAAAAAAATTGTTGTCTGTCTGTCTGTTTGTTCCGGCTAATCTCTGGAATGGCTGGACGGATTTTGATGGGACTTTCACTGGCAGGTAGCTGATGATAAAGGGGGTAACTCAGGCTACTTTTTTAAGACTAACTTTACCCACGGGGTTCAGCTAGTTCAACACATTGAACAGAAGTTTTCTTAAGGGTTATAGGACTTATTTCTCTTAAGTTTACAATGATACATAAGCATCACTAGGTCACCATGGTGTTGGGAACTACGCATTGTTGTATTGTCTGCATTCATATTTCAGTACAGTTTGTATAGTCATGTGATTTTCAAGAAATAGAGTTTCCATTTTCTTTTTTTTTTTTAATATGGCCTGCCGAAATGATTACTCTACCTGATGGAAAGCATAAGCAGAATCCAAGAGTGGTGGTCACCATACTCATTGTTTGTGCTGACAATGCAACAATGCAGCATGGTGACCCACACCATGGCAGCCTTGTGATGCTTATGCGTCATTGGGCCAGCGGTCTCGCACTCACCAAAGAAGCAAAAACGCTGCCATTTTACTTCATAAGGGCCGGCATGTTACCGGCCTTTGGGGTATGGGGGAGGGGTTAGTATATGGAAAATCGTCTTGACTGCACTAAATAAAAGTTTTTCTACTTTCACAGTGGAGGCAAACTTGTAGAAGCCAGCCCGGAAATCGAAAGGGAGATGAAAACAGAACTTGAGAAGCTGGAAAAACAATATGGCGGTGGTTCCGGCGTAGACATGACAGCATTCCCCACCTTCAAGTTTGAAGAACCCAAGTTAGACCCTATCGATGAACCAAAGGCCACTGAAAAGAAGAAGTGAACAATCAAAGTTGCTTTATCAGGATATTGTTAATAAATTATCTGATTAGACAGTATTTATTTGTTTTATTTTGTGAACATTATAATGCCGCATATACTTTGATTGTCATATAATTTATAAATAATTTGTAAATACAGAAAATAAAAAAATGTAGTATAATTATTGCCTTTCTCTTTCAAAGTATTAAATTTCACAATGTAAATACACATAATTTAAACAAAAACAAGATCTTAATAGAACCTGTGTAAAAATAACCTTTCAAATAATCTTTCAAATTTTTCTCAAGAGTCCATTTTCCTGGACTTAGATCGGCTACTAGAGCAAACAGTACGAATTTACCTGAAAGTTCTAGACTATTCGGGAACAACGATCGAGAAAGTTGTTTTTTGAGACACCGATGATAATATTTCGTTCCGTGTCTCAGACACGGAACGAAATATCATCATCTTTCTAGCCTTTATTATTCCCAAGACTTAGGGTCGGCTACTAGTTCAACCGGTCTTACCTGAATATCAGTTTTTACACGGAGCGACTGGCATCTGGCCTCCGCAACCCTGAAGGCGAACTGAATTCGGACGTGGAACTAGCTGTCAGTATATTTCGACGGGTGGCTGAATTCCGGGCGGAGAGTGGCATTCGCCCTCCGCCCGAAGAGATTTGCGAGTGGCTACGAGCTACGAGGGCTAGCTGCTCATTCCGGCTGGAGACTCCGCGCGCTGGCTTTGCCGCCGTGGAGGCTCTCCAGCTGGTCATCCTCGTGTAGGCAGGGCGGCAGCATGGGACCCTTTCCTTCCGACTGATGCAGGTTCTTTCCGGGCACTGTTGCTTTGGAAAGTACCTGCACTCGGTCGCCAGCAGAGAACTGAATCCCGCATGCTACCACTGCGACTGCAGTGAGGACTCGGCCCAGCATACGCTGGCAATTTGCCCCGCTTGGACGTCGCAGCGCCGGGCCCTCACTGCAGTCATCGGAGGAGATCTCTCGCTACCGGCCGTCATACGCTCCATGGCCGGTATCGCCAGCATTATTACCGCGGTCGCAGCCTTCTGCGAAGACGTAATCTCGCAGAAGGAGGCGGCGGAGAAGGCCCGGGAGGAGGACCTCCACTCGGACCCGATCCGCCGCCGGCGAACTGGGTGGCGAAGGCGCGCATATCAGCGCCTCATGCCGCCCTGAGTGTGGCCGCGGATGGTCGGGATGTGTTTTCCCCTCCAACCGCTTTAGTGGCCCCCCGCAAGAAGGCGACGTACGCGCGTCGACTAATTTGAGATTGTACCAGCTGATAGTGGGCTGGCGCTGGGAGGGGTCCGGATGAGTCAATAACTACAGTTCCCGGATCCCTCCCTTCTCAGGCGCAGAGTGGCACACCGTGTGTTTTTAATCGGTTCGATAACGACACACCGATCCGCGTTTCCACAGGTAAAAAAAAAACAGCTGTCAGTATATTTGAGGGCGCTGACTTCCCAATAACAATTGCCATAGGTGATCTGTTTGAAAAAATACACCCAAATAGGAGACAGTTCCGGTGGAGTGCGATTTGCGCAAAATCGCTGGTGGGAGCTGAATGCGAGAAGCCAAGGTTCGAATCGAGTGGCGCAATTGGAGAGGCCTAGGTCCAACAGTGATATAGGCTGATGATACTAGTGATGACACCCAAACAAATAAAAAAATCCAACCGAACAAGCAAGCGATTTCATTTTATACTATGTAAAGGTTTTTTATTTTATGGTATCGGTGACAAACGATGGTAAGCGGTAACGAAGGTTAGGAACATCACCTGATGGTAAGCGATTACCGCCGTCCAATGACACCCGCGACACCAGAGGCGTAACAAGTGCGTTGCCGGCCTTTGGGGGATGGGAGGAGGGGTTGGGGTGTAGGCTATGTGTATCCTCATTCACTCGGTGAAACACAGCGCAAACGCTGTTTCATATCGGTTTTCTTGGAGGCCATGGTACCCTTTGGTCGAGCCGACCCATGCATGCCAGCACACAGAACCTTAACGTTTTAAGTGTTTTGTGACGTCCTGTACTTGGGTCCGTCCCTTTCACACTTGCTCTGCTTTATCGTATTATTACATACAGTGAAGTGTCGATGTAATTGAGACCCTTAGACCTTTTGTACACGAATGTGATACTCTGTCCATCCGGATGCGGAGTTACACCAAAATGTTCATTGCTAACAACATATTTTCAGGCGCTCGCTAGGAATAGTTCTAACTTCTACATGCCGCCATGCCGGTGTCCTATAAAAACAGAGTTGTCTGTCTTATTTAAGCATACGTCATGCCTGTATGTTAGAATACGATGTTTTTGCTACTAAATGTATACAAAGAAATAAAATTGCAGTGTCAGTTTGTAATAATAAAAGAACCGTTTTTAACAAATGCATATTATGTATGTATACACGATACATGTACCAAAATATCTGTCTGTTTGTCTATATGTCTGTCTGTTTGTTCCAGCTAATCTCTGGAACGGCTGGTCCGATTTTGACTGGTAGATAGGTACTTTTTTTAGAATAGCTTTGTCTCGCGGCGTTACCCGCGTTACAACAATAAACGCTTATTTTTTATTTTAATATTACAAACAGACACTCCAATTTTATTTATTTGTAAAGATAATCCCAACTTCCGCACTAGGAACAGTGTCCGGGGGGATTTTTAAACATTTTTAAAATGTACACACTAACACTCGAACAACAATTTCTGAATCACACAAATGTGTTGCCAACAGTAAGAACCGAACCCCCTATACTCAGCGCAGTAGGAAGCGAGAAGGTCAGGAGGAGGAGGTTTTAACAACTGAGCCATCCGTACAGACACTAAATTAAAACAGATTTGTAAGTAGTGAGAAGTGTTATCTGCTCACAGTTATCTTGACTTTTCTTCTTTAAGTCATTGTTGAGATTAGCTTAGTTCCGCGGCGTTTCCCGCGGTACGACAATAACCGCGGGTAACACCGCGGGGTTCAGCTAGTAGACTACAAAAAACTCCACTATATCTGTCAGACATGCGGTGGGAGCCGCGAGCAATAGCTAGTAGACTTTAACGTACAGATTTATCGACTTCATAGTTTTTTATTATATGTGTAGATTACTAAGAGGGAGTGGCTTGTTATTACAAATTATTTTGGCGTTATCAACACTTCAAACAAGAATCATTGCTTATCTCAAGATAGTGACAAACAATAAATATTTTTTATTCTAACTCTGTGTAATTGTTTGTATCATACAGTTTAATTTTATCTTGACTACCTTAACTTAAGGTGACCTGACAGCTGTTTTAGATCCTGTCGTAATCGAATGACATATATTATTTTCGATTTATCTGAGTATATATTTGCGATAAAGCGATGTTACCTAGGTCCGACTTCAATATAGATGTGCAGTTAGCTTTTTTTTCATGAAGTAATGGGTAAACGAGCAGACGTATCGCCTGATGGTAAGCGATTAATGCCGCCCATGGACACCCGCAACACCAGAGGCGTCACAAGTGCGTTGCCGGCCTTTCAATAGCTTAACATGTGGTGACGAATACAGAGTGTCATCCTCTATTCATCTCGTGGGTGTCGTAACAACTGATTAAAGGAACAAACTACACAGGACAACATCACTGCATAAAGAAGCAAATCTTGACACAAACCCTAGGTATACTAACTCGTCTGGTGAGCATGATATAGCAAGCCAAAATCACCTTTCTAATTAGATGCCTATGACCAGCAGTGGACGGTTAAAACCTATTGATAGTTTTTTTTTACGTTTGGCCCTGCCAAAATGACTCTACTCTGCCTGATGGAAAGCATAAACAGAATCCAAGAGTGGTGGTCACCACACTGCGAATGCAGACAATGCAACAATGCAGTATGGTGACCCACACTATGGCGGGCTAGTGATGCTTCTGCATTATTGGGCCTCCGGTCTCGCACTCACCAACGAAACACGATAGCATGATCGCTGTCATTTTAGACAAATCAAGATCTAAGACAAAGGTCGTATCAGTGTGCACTGTGAAGATACTTTTAAGGATTCTGGGTGCTTGGACGTGGATATTTACAGCGAAGTTGGTGCAAAAGCTTAATTAATACAGAAAAAAAACCAGCCAACTGCGAGTCGGACTCGCGCAACGAGGATTTCGTCCAAACCTATAGCCTGTAGGTATATATGATATAACCAGATATATTCAATCAAAAATTTTTGCTTTTCGCAATTTCTTCTTTATCTGTGCTTTAAGACGTTGCATCGTAACAAATTAGAAGATTCCGAGTACCCAGTAGGTTTTGATTCCCTTGCGAGTGTCGAAAATTTTCAGCATAAACGGCTGTATCTTTTGACTGCGTTGGCGTAGAAGTTTGATTTATGACAGCTCCAAAAGACAACTGTCCTAATTATTTGAAATAATTTTAGGTTGATACAGTTCAACGCATGGAGCGTTTCACCCAAAAAAGAAATGTGGGCAGACCACAGAAACGTTGGGCGGATGACATAGTATCGGTGGCAGGGAAAAACTGGATGAATCTAGCGCAGAACCGAGAGAACTGGAAGAAATTGGAGGAGGCCTATACCCTATTAAGGGGTTCCCATAACACAAAATAAAAACATACTAACAATAAATCTATTTAGCTTTAAGTTACTAACATAGAATTAAGAATTTATAAAACATATTGTACTACATATTTATAAGGTTTTTGGTAAATAAAAAGGCTTTATTATTATTATTATTATTATTTAGATTTTTCATTTATCTCCCTTTTTAGAGGGGTTAAATACGTGTCATGCGGGCCACAGCCAAGCATGATACGTTAAATTGAGTAAGTGGATGATATAGATGAAGATGTTAGGAATTTACGAGTAATGCGGCAGGTATTGAGTATGGTAGCTTTTTGGAGCAAGTAAATAGAGTGTGACGGCATGTGAAGTAGTTCAAGATTTTGAGTGAGAGTTTTAGGTACTATGCCTGTTGATGAAAGAACTATTGGAACTATGTGTACTGTGTGAGCTTTCCATTGGGTTTTGAGTTCTATTGCCAGGTCTTGGTATTTTGAGAGTTTTTCTGAAATAGTGGACTGAAGATTATGACTGTTCGGGACTGCTATGTCTATGATGTAAATTGATTTAGTGATTTTGTCGTGTACTGTTATATCTGGACGGTTGTAGTGAATAGTTTTATCTGTTAAGATCGTTCTGTCCCAATAAATTTTACAAGCTCTGTTTTCTAGTATTGTGTCAGGTTTATACTTATAGTATGGAATCTTTTGGCTGATGAAGTTATAGTTATGTGCTAAATGTTGGTGAACTATTGTAGCTACTTGGTCATGTCGATGTTTGTAATCAGTTTGTGCTAGAGATTTACAGGCACCGGTTATGTGTTGTATGGTCTCTGGAGCGGAATTGCAATGTCTGCATATGTCTGTTGTCTGATTTGGATCTCTAATGATAAATTTTATTATTATTACATCCATGCGTTCCTGAGAAAAGGGTCTTGACAGACAGACAAACGGACAATAAAGTGATCCTATAAGGGTCCCGTTTTTCCTTTTGAGGTACAGTGCCTTAAAAGGGTAATTGACATAATAATATTTCAAAGATTTAATTGAAACCGCAGTAGAAATGGGCAACTACTGGGATTATGTCGAACTCGAACCGATTTAAAGCACACGCAGCGACGTCTCTGATATCAGTAGCCGGGGAAGGGAGTGTAATTTTTAAGCAGTGTCTGGAACTTTATGTAGGTGGAGTTATATATCTGCAATGGCCTGGTGAGAAATTTTAATGAATTTATTTAGTGTTGTATATTAAACTGGAACCAAAATAATACTTTAATTTTACTACACTGCATAAAATTTAGATTAGTTATAATACTTACGTTAACTGGATCTAGTGTATAGTCCGAATCGAAAAAATATTTTTAGAGAGGTCATTTGTATCATTGCGCATTAAATCATAGGAGCAAAGCAGTACCTAATCATAAACGTCAACATACTTATTTGCAAGCAACAAAATACAACACGATAAACGAGATATTGGTAATCCTTCTTCCTCGTAGAGAAAACAACGCTTGATTTTTACAAGTGACTATTTGATAAAATAGTCACTTGTAAAAATTTACTATCTATATCGCATTTCGTAAGAGCATGTAAATTTTGTTACACCTCTATAACAATTTATCATATGAAGGTCAAACACTAACCACATTTCCGTGTCTAATTTCCATTACAATATGTGCCCCGAGAAACTCTGCGACCATTTCAAAATAAATAAAGAATTGTAGGAGCACACTATACACTGAAAACAGCGTTGAAAATGTTATAGTTTCAACTGCCAATCCAAAGCGAGCGTTCCACGGCTAAGTTTAACGTGATTGGCTTAACCGTTGTTTCGTATTTTCCCGCTGTTTTCAACTGGCGTTTATGTAAAATCGACTTCCAAGTTCCAGTGAACGCGGACAGCCGGAGGGTTGCCGACGTGTACTGTGTTCAATGTGAATTGTTAGTATGGCCACTGGTTTTGTGGGTTCCACGAAGAACTTTCCGTTTTCTTTCGATGTGGATGTAGAAGAAGAAGGACCTGGCAGGAGTACGCCTCATCTGAGTAAACGTATCGGTATGTACATATTGCGAATCTCTTGTTTGTATTGGGTTTTTGTAACAACAGTGCGGAGTTGTAATTTGTCACGTTAACATGTTTTTTATTGGAGGAATTTAAAAATAAATTGATATGTATCTAATGTGATTACATTTTTTATTCACTATTGAAAGCTGTGTTACAACGCAATTAATACAAATAAAAAAGTTATAGTGTTTAGAAGATAATAACACCTCTAAATGTTTTTGTTTATGAAGTTACGATACCTTTATAAAAACAGATGCACAGTACCTATCGAAAGAGATAATGTTTTTTGTAAACGTCGAACCTAAACACTACTTTAAATACCTAAATAATATAATAAACCTACCTTAACACTCTTTTTTGCTTAAATTAAAAAGAACTGCTAATTCTCATAACGGCAAGAGCAATTTCGTATAAGCACAAAAGAACGAAATAGGTACGACTAAGTTCCAATAATATTATAGTATTCCTACCTTGTTTCTATTGTCCTATTACTATGAAAATACCTACTACATATATATTTAGTAAATATGAGCATAATGTTCAATTTACTCGACTTCCGAAGGAATTACCGGGGAATATTCCTCTGCGGTGTTTTGTTGACATAACCCGGATAAATTAAAAGGCAGTATGTAACAGGCAGTCGCCGCATAATGTGAGATCTCCTGAATTTGCACGTATCATACGATCGATACTCGCACAGCTGACCGGAGTGGCTGGCTGGCGTGTTGCGGTCAACATGACACGCTATTCTGGTTTTAGGTAGTTTATTTCCATGTATTTACACTCATGTTGCCTTGGAAATGGAATGGAAAACTGAACAATGCATATTGTTTTAAAGTGTGACTAACGTTGACAAAAATTTGCACAATAACAAACGTTTGCAAGTCACCGTAAAGGTGGCAATATTATTGTATTAATACTATTATTTCATCTATACTTAATATTATAAAGCTGAAGAGTTTTTTGTTTGTTTGAACGGCTAATCTCAGGAAACGCAGGTCTGATTTAAAAACTTCTTTCAGTGTTGGATAGTACATTTATCAGGGAAGGCTATAGGCTATATATCATTACGCTAAGACCAATAGGAGCGGAGCACCAATGAAAAATGTTTCAAAATCGGGGGAAAATAAAAATATTTTTAAAAAGTTTGTAACAAACATGAAGATAATTTTCTCATGCAATGTGTGCGTACTAAAACGCAGGTTTTTTTTTTATGCACTAGGCAGGCAAACGAGCAGTCGTATCGCCTGCAATATAGCGGTATTACCGTGGGAGAGCCACGCTTCGGCATGAATGGGTCGGCTCGACCGGAGTGATACCACGGCCTCACAGAAAACCGGTATGAAATAGCGCTTGCGCTGTGTTTCACCGAGTGAGTGAGGATACCGGAGGCCCATTACCCCAATCCCTCCCTACATCCCTTTTCCCATCCCCCGGTAAAGCACTTCTGACGCCTCTGGTGTCCATCCATGGGCGGCGGTAATCGCTTACCAATAAGTGATACGTCTGCTCGTTTGCCCCCTATACCATAAAAAAGCAAGTGCTCCCTTGCGCCTAAATTAATATTACGAGCAAAAACACTTTAAGCAATTACAAACTACTACGTCTCCTTTTCACAGATTGTGTGAGGTTACTGGAACCCCAAACCCAGAAGAATTTGGGGTTCTGCTAAACTCGTTTAGTGACAAGTTAAGACAAGACTTGGTAAAAATAAATTTGATTTAAGTGGCCATGAAAAGCCTTTGTTCGTTCGGTAGTGAACTGCGATGGTGATATTTGATCTTTCTAAATAGCCGTGGTTTGTTCAGCTGTTCCAAGTTACATGAGGTACGCAAACACCCTTATCTTATCGCCACACGAAACATTACCTTCAAGTGACCGGTAAAGTTAAATTAAGTGAAACATTTACTGATAACACCTTTTGAGTTATAAAAGGGAGTATGTAATCTTAAGAACATAATTTTTTTTCACTTCTCTACAAAATCTTATGACAAATCTCAAGTTAACAAATTGTGGCCACTGTTGGGGCGTTATGACTTCCAAACCCAAAGAGTAGACCTTTCTTTAATGCGAGGTGATCTTACTTGGAAGTCTAACGGGATCGGGAAAATCTTCATTGTGCGATGTAGAATTCGGATCCACTGGGTAGTTCGGTAGTTGCAAGTAAATATCAATTATCATTTAACTGAAAACTTTGGAAAATGAAGCTCTGTCTGCGGTACAAGGCCCCAATTTGTCTAGATTCACATTGTAAAATTATATCTAACTAGCTGTTGCCCGCGGCTTTGCTCGCGTGGAAGTTGATAATATGTATTTACCTAAAACTGTGTAAAAGTATGTATCAGTACTTTATACATGTTTTTGAACGTATTTTTTTATTTTTGATCAATAGCCCATTTAAAAGAACTTTCATACAAACATTTGACTCATATTTCATCCCCTTTAGGAACAGAATTCGCATAAATGCTGATACAAGTATTCATCTATTTCGAAAAATGACGGAATGCCAGACTAACTAAGCAATACGTTTACACATTTTTAATTAGCAACCCAAAAGTAAAGTTTCACCTTTCTTATTTCTATGTATTCTTAAATATGACGGATTTCCATAAAAAAATTCAACCCCAATTTAACCCCCTTAGGGGTAAAATATGCAGAAACTATAAATAGATATCTAGTCATTTGTGGAAACTTTTTAGTTTACGACATTCTTTCTTTGATATTCGAACAAGGGTTTTTTGATATTGACAAATGTCATGTGACTTGAAAGATTATATATAAAAAATTTCCCTGTGCAAAAAACGTTTTTTGCTTTCATATCCTAGTTATCTAGTTTATTTCAACAAAATCATTTTTAATCAATAGCCCAAAATTAAAGTTTTTTGGTACTAATTTAAAAAATAACGAACTTCCATACAAACTTTCAACCCCTATTTCACCCCTTTAGGGGTAGAGTATCCAGAAACGCTTACATACGTATCTACTCATTTTTAATTTGTAGCCCAAAAACAAAGTTTCATGTTTGTAACTTCAAAAATGGCGAACTTAAGTACAAACTTTCAACCCCTTTTTCATCCCCTTAGGGGTAGAATATCCAGAAACGCTTAAATACGTATCTACTCTTTTTTAATCAGTAGTACATGAATACAGTTTCATGGTTCTAACTTAAAAAAAGACGAACTTCCATACAAACTTTCAACCCCTATTTCACCCCCTTAGGGGTAGAAATTCCAAAATTCCTTTCTTAGTGCGTGTCTACTCAATAAAAGGATCCTACTCACCAAATTTCATAGCCCTAACTATCATAGTTTACGCTCGGCGATGATGAATCAGTCAGTCAGTCAGTCAGTCAGGACTTACTATTTTATAAGTATAGAAGACTAGCCGACCCACGCAACCTCGTTTGCGTCTTCTATTGCCCGTGGCGTGATAAATTTTCCCCGTTTTTGTAACATTCTTTATTGTTGCTCCGCTCCTGTAGGTCTTAGCGTGATGATATATAGCCTATAGCCTTCCTCGATAAATGGGTTATCTAACACTGAAATATTTTTTCTAATCGGACCAGCGGTTCCTGAGATTAGCGTGTTTAAACAAACAAACAAACTCTTCAGCTTTATATATTAGTATAGATTTAGACCTAAAGAAACATTGAAAGTAAACGAAAATTAGGACCATTTTTCTTTAACATTGTGGACGGTTACCATTAACCATTAACAGTTACTTTAAACCAGAGTCCTTATGTCAAAACCCTAAAATAAGAGCCAAAGTAAGCGAAGACAATGAACTTGCCAGAATTTGCCACATTCATTAGATACTCTTCCGTAACGCCCACTGGATTTACTCTTGGCTACGTTTGCCGCAGTAACAATGTTCTAAAAAAAGTATAATATTCTTTTAAATATATATTTTATGTGGCCAGTAACAGCTAAAAGCTTTAAAAATGTACCAATGCAAACATGCATTGCATGCAACTTAGTTCAAAATTCAAACAATAGATTTGCATACCTATCTGACACACAACGCCATCTAGTCCCAAACTGAGTAATGCTTGTACCGGTACTAGACAACTGATATAGTCCATATACACTTTTTTTAATAATAAATACATGTAACTGTATGTTCTGTTGTATTTTACATTTTATAGTTTTTCATTTAGATTTCTAAATGCCTTCTTTGAAAATAATGTTACGAAATAAAAATATGACATCACGCCTCAGTTTTATCAAGGTATTAATTAATAAATAAACTAAATATTGATTGCTATATATTGATGATTGATAAAAATATAAATATTTAGTTCTCTATTACCAAGAGAACTAAATATAAACTAGGGTTGATGTGCCAAATAGCGTGAATAACCGATTAATTAATGTATCAGCAAATCATCTCTCGTTTTCTTCTAGTCATCATTTAACTGACTGATGATGAACGGGTGATGAGAGTAGTGTAATAAATAAGGTCTACCTTTGACAATAACATCAAGACGAAGACAGTTAATTCTATTTGTTACTTCTATTGAATTATTAATGTTGCCGGCTGATCCGGCTCGAAGGATCAACATCGTGTCTAAATACGATGTCATATTTTGTGAATTAATTTCCAGTCATGTTGAATTTGAATACATTAGTTAACTTATTAGATTTCAATTTCATAGATTTCAACTTCATTATTTGCCAAGTTGGGAGTATACAATTAAGTAGTTACTATAAACCTCCTATTCAACTGCAATTAAAGTCAATTAAACACGATCTATTGTAATTTGGAAATACTGTTTCCAACCTATTTATCTTACCTACCGTCGGAGAACCATGTTTCGGCAATAAGGCTCGGTTCTACTAGATGAATACTACTGCTTTTCAAGAAATACCTTAGGTTACCGGGACCTAAAATCCCCCCGTCCCCTAGTTCTAAGAAAGAAAAAGAAAAGATCTACCAAACACTTGTGACGAGATTGCTTCATTGCTTTTTACGGAGGGAGTGAGGTAAGACGACCTCAGCATATCCCGCTTTCCTAAGTCTCGAGGCTCAAAGAGAGTCACACTTGGCACTCTTAAGGTTTAGGTTTTTTTATGGCATAGGCGAGAAAACGAGCAGATCTATCGCCTGATGGCGAGTAAGTACCGCCGCCCATGGACACCCGGAACACCAAAAGCGTCACAAGTGCGTTGCCGGCTTTTAAGGGATGAGGAGAGAGATGTGGGGAGGGGTTTGGGTATGGAACTCCGCTATCCTCACTCACTCGGTGAAACACAGCGCAAGCACTATTTCACACCGGTTTTCTGTGAGGCCGTGGTATCACTCCGGTCGAGCCGGCCCATTTATGCTGGTGCGTGACTTTCCCACAGTGTAAAGGTGTCCGTGAGAGTCAGCAGTGACATCATCACATCAACAGTCTTTAACAGTCCCTGCTGGATATGAACTTCTCCTTACAAAGTAGGTTTTTTTTCTACTAAACCACGCTAGACGGTTTGGTACCATTGAAGAATAAATATTAGTTCAATGATTGGTACAGGGTTTGCCTCAAGAGTTCCTTGTTTTTTAATGTAATAGGCGGGCAAACGAGCAGACGTATCGCCTGATGGTAAGCGATTAACGCCATCCATGGACACCTGCAACACCAAAGGCGTCACAAGTGCGTTTCCGACCTTTGGGGGGATAGGGTAGGGGAGTTGGGGTATGAGCCTCCGGTATCCTCACTCACTCGGTGAAACACAGCGCAAGCACTATTTCACACCGATTTTCTGTGAGGCTGTGGTATCACTCCGGTCGAGGTCCTTCTTTTGTAGTTGGTAATCACTTGCCATCATCTCACCCATTTGCTCGTTTGCCTACTCTACTGTTAAAAGCCACTATTGGAAGAAAAAAGGTGATGTGGACGTAATTAGTAATTATAGAGATACCGTATCGTGTTTTTGGCACCGTCATCCAAGATGTGATTGTCGGCTACTTTGCATGAATAAAAAAGTTTGTAACCGCTAATAGAACACTATTTATACATTCTGCAAAGTAAATTAAACCTAATATCATCCTCCAACAGTTCATTTTTATTCACTCAACGGATAATTTATAAGATATTTAGTAGTAATTTACAGTCGTCTGTGTACGACAAGGTATACAATACAGCAGTAATAGTTCGTGACGCTGAAAAGTCAAGTAACAAAGCATTTCGTAGTCGTGCCAACGCTCAGTCTTCGTCCAAACACTGCCACAAAAACATACAGTGAGCTAAATTAAAAACAAAACAGTGTGAGACTGAGAAATAGATGTGATCTGTGCCTTGTGATATGTTTTTCCAGTTCTGAAATCCGAAACAGGTGTGCGTTGAGTGCGTTCGATAAACGACGTCAGAGTGTTGCATTTCTGAACGTACCAAATCGGATTTCTTTAGACTGCATAGAAAATTCTAGAAAATTTTCCATAAGACCACCTATGAGCCAGGTCAAGATAAGATTTTCGACTCTAGTTACACGAATACGCTTCTAGCATCGTCCTTGAGACCATTGATCGAAATGAAACGAAGAAGGTTAAATTTATTGGCGATCAAAATGTCAATATATTGTCATATTAAGTCAATAGGTGTGCTGTTTCATTTAAGTTGAAGTTATGCTTGTCATTTGTTTCTTGGTTATATAATAAAACTAAGGAATAAACGAAATTTCAAATATCTTTGTTTTATGTTAGGTATTTACTTTCCAAGAGAATCTGTAAGTATTATTCTTCAAGTAGAAGTTTGTAGTATTCTTCTCAAATTGCGTAATACATCTTAATTTCGTTCATGGTTTATTTCAAAGTTGAAGTTTTAGAAGATACAATTTTTTTAGCCTTACATTGCACATATGCTCTAGAACAAAGTCAAAAATATAAACACTATTTGAAAATAACTAAATCCTCCTTGCTAAGCGGTGGACTGTTAAAGTTTCACGTTTTAGCTACAATTAATTAATACAACGCGTTTTCTAAATGATGTATTTTTTTGGCGCCTTACAAAATATACAAATTCATATCTTTCTTATTACACATTGTAAAACAAAGTTTCACGCCTGTCTCTATATAAGAGATAAACTCTAATAGGACCGTACAAATTTTAAAGACCTTGGCTAATGGATAGAGTAATTTATGAGTTTATGAGGAAGGTTTATCTGTATAGTTTGTGTAGATTTTCCAGAAATTTTATGAAATTTTCTAACCGTGGAGAATCATGTTTTTTTGAGGAATTCCTTTGTTGCTTTATATCAAGTGAGAGAGAGATTATTGAAGCTCAAATTCTAGGAGATTTTCTTGCCGCCCTTTCTGTCCAAAGAGTCAGGGAAAGGCTTAAAAGGGCGGCAACTCACTTGTGAGTAAAGTTGCAGGCTTCCTTCGGCGGCGGTAGTCACTTATCATCAGAATCTCAGAAAAAAGTCGTGCCGACAGTCATCGTAATCCTTTTGAGTCACTTAAAACGTACATTACATTTACAAACTCAACATTTTCCACGGTCTCAATTTTTTATTTAACCTCTCTCCAATTGACTGGACTGCCTCGTTGGTCTCGCGGTTGGCGTGAGTGACTGCCGATCATGAGGTCTCGGGTTCGATTCCCGGGTCGGACCAAATGTTTGTATGATCTACAAATATTTGTTTCGGAGTTTGGGTGTGTTCTATCTATAATATGTATGTATTTACAAAAAAAAAAGTATATATGTATTTGTATCAGTTGTCTAGTACCCATAACACAAGCTCTGCTTAGCTTGGGACTAGATGGCGTTGTGTGTTAGATGTCCGAAATATTTATTTATTTATTTATTTAATTAAGGACCCAAGCCCTTGTCGGTGGAGCAATTGTCAATCTATCTACCCTATGAAGTAAAATTTCAAAGAATTCTCTTTCTTCTATTCTAACATTTTCCGAGAATATCTAAATGACAAACAACGACAAAGACTATCCTCAATACTGTTCCCAAGAATCATTTTATGTTATCTTCTTTTTTGTAATAGATAATCTGCGCTACAACCAGTACATACATACAGACACTAATGGACTGGAAAATATTTAAAAGCTCCGTTCAAAGCTGTTTGGTAAAACATATATTAGAATTTAAGTAGTTAAAATTCGGTGTGAACCCAAACATTAGGCAAATTTTAAGATAGCAACTTTTGACGTCACGAATGCATGTATGCACATACGTCGTATACCACTTATTATTATTATACATAGGTACGTGTAACATTTAAGGAACATGTTTCCAAAATCAATCAGTTAACAGAATTGCAGAAATACCCTCTGCCATAACATTTAAGATGCTTTTGCAATGTTAAAATAAAATCAATGAAATTTTACTTCAAAACAACGCAGTTCATAATTTCAAAACATTTCTGCCGAGAACATTGGCATCGGGTTCAATGTCATCGACCATCTTATTTATAGCCCTGCCATTAAAATTGTTACCGAATGTATTTTCAGTACAAAGAGTTTTCATTTCGTTCAATATCAAATAAGAAAGGTCTTTGATCCTCTGACCGGGTTATGTTGAATCGCTAAGGTGGATTACAGCTCAGGCTTAAAATAGTCCAGGTTTGTTGTTCTCTGAGAATTGGAAATTGCCATACGTGTTTGAATTGGCACTGGTTAAAAGGCGATTCTAAATAAATATCGTTACCTGGCACAGGTAAATCTTATTTACATTAGAAATGTTTTGCTCATCTTTTTATTAGGATTGTTATTTCTTTAGACGAAGTTGTATTCTTCATTCTCTTAGATAGGCTCGAAAGTTGGATGGAATTGTGTTAATTAGATTAGTTAACAAGGCTATTCAACAAAAAAATATATAAATATCGTCAGTTCAAAGCTCTACAGTTAAGGCTTAAAGAACTGCTGTCTGCATGTTTTATAGTCCTATACTGGACCGACAATAATATTATTACTACGCGTTTTCCAAACTGGTTTCGGACGAAATTGACCGCCAGACGATCTTCAAATTAAATAATTGTGTGTACCTCATTTAACGACTGGAATCCACTGCATCATACTTCTACCTGACATGTTTGTATCTTTTACGCATGTAAACTGCAATTCGTGTTTTGAGGTTGATATATTTTGCAGAAATAGGGCGTCTATTTTTAATGAGAATGCAGAGCACTAAGAGAATTTATTGCCTTGACCTGATAAAGTTTGCAAATTGCAGCTTCAGCGATATTTATTACGAAACTGTCTTTCAGGTCACATTTTGCTTTTTTTGTTAGTGAAAACTTAAAGCTGTTCCATTTTGAATCTTATTCTAAATAATAATAAAAAATCATTTGTTTGATTGAATGGAGTTTATAACGAATTCTCGAAGTTTCACCTGTATTTATTGTCTTCCGATGTTAGGTGTGTCAGCTTGATTTCTCAATGCTCCATTCTATACAAAAATAGTTATTCAAAGGTACACGTACTAACAGTTTCACAAATATACGCGTTTATATTAACATTCTCTCTTTGCCTAGCCTTATCCCATTTCAATTGGGGTCGGCTCTCCTCGTCATTCTTCGCCAGACAGTTCTGTTCTAGGTCGTTTAGACATTGATTTGGGCTTCCTTTCGTCGTTATTGATGACTGACATCCAAGTTTATATTATTATATTAACATTCCAAAAAATAAATTTCAACTTGATTATAATGATTATATTAAGGTATAGATAAAGTAGGACGTCTAACAACTTTTATGTTTGTTGTGATTGTGTTATATGTAAATTGTAAGTAACTCGTTTCTTCACTCATGCATTACCAAAAATTAACCGTTTCAGCACCCATCTCTGTAGTGTAACTCTTTCACAAGGACCAGGAGGAATGCTTCAGAAATTCTTCATGGCCTAAGCGGTTCATAATCCAACGAATCACCAGTCCTGGATTTTTTACTTCCTAGAATTCCGTGAAGCGATCTTTGACAATTAAGTACGTAATTAGTTAGAAAAAAATACTGTAAATAGAACGATATTAATATCGTTTCATAGTTATCGCACATCAGCGTTAAAGAATAGGTAGTAAATAGCTTGAATACACACGATAAGAATCATCAATCAAGCCTCGGACATATCTTGATAAAACTTCTAGTTAGGTGATTTATTTGGATTTTCTTGAATGTTCAAATAGGTTTTTTTAAAGATTATGATGGGATCAATCCAAGTAAAAAAGCAAGAAAATAAGGTATGATCAAATAAACATTTTTTGAAATTACAACCAGAAAAGTTCCGGCGTAAGATTAATTTTTTGATTCTCATTTAAAAAGTCTTGCTGAACAGACTACAGTCACATAGAACAAGTGAGTTCATCTTTTTTAACGAGCATTTATCAATTAAAAATTAAAATTTTGACACCTTCGCTATTAGCATTGATACTTTATTATCTATGTATTGTATTGTCAACACTAATTATATGTATACCTACATCAACACTCCATTCTCTGCATCTTTAAATATATTATAATTAAAAACTCATCTCACTACTATTTTTTCTTAAAAGTTTCTACTTCGACTTTTGCGAAAATCAATAATCCCAAACAAAAGTGACAAACAGATGTACATAGTTCACTTTTTGGTGATATAGAGGTTTATAATCTAAATGGCACTGATTTCGAGTATAAAATACATATTACTAAACACAAAATAGTAGGATACAATCAGATTGCTTGCGAAAGGCTCACACAATGTGTTATAGTGTAAATTATTTCTACACAAACATGTAATTTTTTGTACTTCAAGTCTTGTGTAGTTTGCGTGATAGTGGATTTTTTTTATAAAGTGTGGGTAGTTTTATAACTCTTGGTATTTGAAATGAAATTCTATGATAGGTATAGATGTTGGTGTTCATTTGGTTTGTCCTTGGAAATGTACCGGTGTGAAATAGTGCCTGCGCTGTGTTTCATCGAGTGAGTGAGGATACCGGAGACCCACCCTTCCCCCAATCCCCAAAGGCCGGCAACGCACTTGTGACGCTTCTGGTGTTGCAGGTGTCCGTGGGCGGCGGTAATCGCTTACCATCAGGCGATTGGTATGCCCGTTTGCTAGCCTATAACATAAAAAAAAAATTGTATCAAGGTATTTTTCATAGAAAGTTTTCAGAGACAGCCGTCAGTTGTAAAATTTGCGTTTAGGTATTTTTGTTGCAGGTTGTATCTGGAGTACCTATTTAACTAATTTTAACATTATATTACCGAACCATTATTTATATCTGCATTGAGAATTAAATTAGTCAGTTATTTTTATTAAATTAACTAAACAATTATGAGATTCGGTAAATAAACTGAATTTCTTTTTTTGATTTGCAAATTTAACAAAAGAAATATCTAATTCTTGGTTTTAATTAGTTCCTACTATTTTCAGTTGTAGATTGATAAATTGTCGGAAAATGTACAGGTTCATATAAAATTCCTGTTAGATGTTAGACATATCCTCTAAAATTTTAACATGTTTACGGATGAGAATATTAACCCCCATAATATATTAAACATCGATAGCTAAACAACTGTTTTAAAACTGATCAAAAACCAACATTAATTGGTTTAATGCATGGCGAAGTCTAAAGATTCCATACTCTATATTCTGAATCATCCTAAATTTTTCCCAAGTCGTACCTAATAGTTTACTCTGGCAATAAAATAATTAAGAAGCTTCAGCCAAAAGAAACGAGTCTCCGGTGATGAGATAGAAAGAAATAGAGGTGTCAATCTATCTCTTTCCATCCAACTTTAATTATAAAAGTAGATACTGGTAGAAACTGTAATTATTGAAAGTTCTTTAGGTGTTATATTACACGTAGCTCTGGTGTTGATTATTCTACGAGTTAAATATAAAAGTGCAGTGGAAAACTTATGTGTACTGTTAATAAACATTGTTAAGTGCGATGTCTATCCGAGGGGTTCCAGACGGTTCCAGATCACCCAGGATCTTAACAGACTCGTTCTTCGATGATGGCGGTAAGAACCTAGTTTGTATAATGATAACGCTTTGAAAACAACATGCTTTTTTATGTTAAGAAAAAACTGGACCATTTTTTAAGTGGTTTCATTTTGTGTAGTTTATAAATTTTGTAGAGCGTACGTGAACGTGCGAATGTATCTTGATCTTACTTTCCTCCAAGACCCTTATCTGAATTTCATACATTACATTACACAGTCAAAGGTCAAAGTGTAATTTATTTAATTGCAACTTTTATGACTTTTAAGTGAATTTACTAGCTTACATGGTCCTTCGAGCTCTAAATACTGATTATATATAAAAGATAATACGTATTAATTACTTCAACACTCATAAATTTAATTTATACTTAACTTATAATGGTTTAAATTGCTATTCTTAGATACGTATTGTAATGTGCAAAACAGAAATCTAATCTGATTTTAGTTTGCCAAGTTCAATGGCCAGCAGAAAGGGATCGTTTGTTATTTAGATGAACTCTGTCTTAGCGATAATGACATCTTTACGTGCGTTGAACTGTTGAACATGCGCGGATTACAGGGTCATTGACAATATTAAACAAGTATGTTACACACACAATCAAACTACAATATATTCTTTGAAATCAACTAAACACAGGTAGACGATACTATAGTTAATCGCGTGTCTCTGGCCCTAAAAGAGGGCAAGGCCCTCTGCACGCAATGGTGTGACTGTCTATAGAAATCAAGGTCTGCCGCCGTTCTCGATGACATAATTTCCTTCCTAGGGTATACCTGGTTTATTTGCAATAAAATCACATGTGACGGCACACTGGGATTTTAGTCGATTCGATTTCTAGACCACATCATCACATCACTGATCAATGGGTCAGTGATGTGATGACCAGGCTACGAAAAAAGCATTGTTAAATAATTCGTCAATTCAGACTGTAACAAAGAAGTAGGTATCTAATCGAAAAACCATTGAAATAACCGCATCAATAATATGTCACCAACAGCGCCGTATCGAATCGACTAAAATAGCCGCCAACATTAACAAATGCCATGTATAATATGTACATCCTATTATAGAAAATGGAAGTTTATATATATCATCTTGTTATTTCGGATGATATTATTGAAGCGTGAAATTTGGAGGGATCTTGATTAGTTGAATGGCGACAATCCAGCTCAGTGGCGTGTGAAACATTGGATACGTGTAAAGTTCGATTCTGAGACGTAGCAAAGTGTCACTGCACATAATAGATAAATATAACAAGTATAGTCTATTTATAGAATTTGTGAAAGGTTCATATGAAGTATAAATAAACCATAGATTAAAAATAGAACTAAATATTGTCTATAGACACTTTGTACATTATTATCTTCTTCTTTTGATGAAATGGCAACCAGCCGGATCTCTTGGATCAGCTATTTCTGCCAATGTCAAGTGTTTACAGTCTTCAAATCATAAGTTTTCAAGTCTTTAAGTCTTCGCGTGATGAAATTAATGTTAAAAAATATATAAAATATGATATGAGATGAAATGGGGACCGTCTTTCGAAAAAACAAAAAACGATCTCCTTGTACACCGTACCTAATATGCCGAGTAAAGGTAAAGGACGGATTCAGAATTCAGAATGTCACAATTACTGTCAACACTTATTAACATCGAAAGTGTAGTAAGAGCCGACCAAGGGACCGATATTACGTAGAAAAACACCACTAATAGGAGATCTCTTTTGACGACCTTATGACGAAATACATAACTCTTCAGCTGTGTTCTTCGAGTGCTTATTAAAATATTCAGTGTCAAACAGTAATAAATATCGAAATTAGAAATACCTAGATGAATACACATAATATATCGCGTTGGTTTTGTGATACAGCCATTTCATTGTTCCGACGCGCCCCACCCGTGTAATTTACCAATTAGTGCTGTTCATTCTTCGCAACGTGAATCAATAGTCGTGAACTATGTAGTTCAGAAATATAGAAATGTAGATATAGTTGGGAACATATATTCCTACGTCATATATTATTAAATCAATAGAATTTATACATAGATAAGACCGACCAGCTAGGTCAGCAGATTTCAAATATCAGTAATTATCGATCGCGTAGATTAAGACACGCTTTATCTTGGCGAGAATAAGACGTGATTAAATGAACTGTTAGTAAGTAAGAAACCAGAGGTCACCATGTAATAATTAAAGTATTATGGAGTCGTGGCTCCTGCATAATAAATACTGCTCCCAAAGTTATTCATCGCCGTTGTAATTCTACGTACCCACAAGTTCGCTACAGTTGGTGACCCCGACAGTTGAACAAGGAAAACATAAGTTCGCTATAACATACTTCTAACAATTTATTATTTCATAGTCAAATTTAACATTTAGTTCTCTTTAGTGCAGTGTACTTATCGCAAGTTGACAAAAAGTACTTAACTAAAGTATCTAGAATTGACGAATGTGTTACAGTTTTATTCTCAAACTGGGCATTTCTTGTTTTGTCGTCATGCTTTACCACATAATAGAATCGATTAGAAAATATTATTAGTTTTAGTCGAATGAGTGTTTGCATCACCAAACAATGGCTATGACGTCATAGTACTTAGTAAACATGGCGCGCCTTTTTTAATACAGATCGTAATCGTAATGCTTTTGTTATCTATGTTCATAACATACTCGTATAAGCTATATTTACACAATGAGTCGAGAAAGTTAATGGTGATAGCAATCTAATACTAAATCTCTCTAATATGATAAAAACGCCTGTTAGTATAGCCGAAATAACAGGCGTTTTTATCATATCTATACAAATAAATTAAATTGAAGTGTCTGTTTGTATTACTAAAATAACCGCTTTTAAATACATGCATATGTATTTACGTGGGTATGTACCTACGCGCATTAGTAACAACACAATATCACTAGATGGCGCTCTTATTAATTCTTACAAATTGCGCGTTTAAAAATTAATATATAAATTTATTAATAGTCACAAATACTCGTACATAGTTTTGGTAGTATATTTTTTATGTATACTTAAAATCAGCTCAATAGTTTAGGCGCCAGGGTGGAACATACGACATAGAGTATAGTATAGTCCATTCGTTTAGAAAATGTCAGTACACCCGCATGCAATTGTGGTTATTGTTGTGAAACGCGAATTGAATATATTAATTCATACAACGCCACTGTGTAAACTGACAAATCATACTTACTTGTGGGTGTACGCGGCAAGCGGACCCTTTGTTTTCGTGACGGTTTGTCGCACGTGCATCAGATCAAGTGACCGTATCTAAGTAAATGGACTATACTAGACAGTAAAACGATTAGCCTTCCTTCGCCATGGTAGGGTAAAAAAGGAAAGATAACTTTCTCTGACAGGAACATAAATACTTTTATTTATTACTTGCAAATGAAATAACTTTTCGTTCCCTTTAACTTTGAAAACTGAGTCATATAACTTAATTAATATTCCTTGGAGGCGTCCTCTCCTCTTTAATTAACTTACCTTATTATCTAATAAGTAATTATATAGAGAGTGTTCTGAGTTTCACATCATTGCCAACCCTCCCACTCTACTACCAAGATCAGATGTATCCTCGTTATATTAACAATGATTTTTACGGGAATTAACGTGATCACTTATTAAAAGGTATTACATACCTCTGATTTGCCTGACGTTTCGACCAGGTTGCACTGGCCATGGTCACAGGCTGACTGGCTCAGCGGCGCACGCCCTCAGTCGTCGAATCCGTGAATTAGAAGGTTCTTCTTTCTAACTGTTGTTATAAATGTCAATGTGAGAATGTTTATTACGCATAGACGCATAAACCACTAAACTGATACTTATAGGAACTTATAGGAACACACTAGTAGTAAGTCCAAGGAGACAAACTATAATTCAATAATATCCACAGATTGCATTTTCCATCAATGGATTATTTTCTAATAAAGAAACTTAATTCACTGAAGACCACGCACTGAATGATTTTAATCTATAACTATTGTGTCATTGTCTATACTTAATATTATAAACCTGAAGAGTTTGTTTGTTTGAACGCGCTAATCTCAGGAACCGCTGGTTCGATTTGAAAAATTCTTTCACTGTTGGATAGTACATTAATGGAGGAAAGCTCACGCTAAGACCAATAGAAGCGGCGCACCAATGAATAATGTTTTAAAAACGGGGGAAAATTATCACGCTACGAGCAACAGGAGACGCAAACGAGGTTGCGTGAGTCAGCTATAAACAATAATCCGAAAGAATTTTTCTATGTAAATGCTGGAAAAAAATTGCAGTGGTTTTTTATTTCCTCGAATTTTAATTTAATTCACCGAATTACAATATGAGTCTTGTGGTGTATTAGAGTATGAAACAAACTTATTGACGCAGTGTGCTACATTTTTATTTGAAAATAGCTGAACCCCGCAGTGTTACCCGCGGTTATTGTTGTACCGCGGGACACGGCATTACTCGCGGTACGAAGTTAGTCTAAAAAAAGTAGCCTAAGTTACTCCCTGGATCATCAGCTACCTGCCAGTGAAAGTCCCGTCAAAATCCGTACAGCCTTTCCAGAGATTACCCGTAACAAACAGCCAGACAACATTTTTTTAAATACACTTTTGGTATATGTACTGTGTATAAATACATATGCATTTAGTAAAAAGCTGTTATTTTATTATTACAAACGGATACTCCAATTTTATTTATTTGTATAGATAGAATGTTGTAAACTAGCTGAATCCGCGGTGCTACCCGTGGTACAACAACCGTAAGGAATAGCCGCGGGATAAAGTTACTCTGAAAAAAGTAGCTTAAGTTACTTCTTATATCATCAGCCAGTGAAAATCGCGCCAAATCGGTTCAGCCGTTCCAGAGATTAGCCGGAACAAACAGACAGACAAAATCATTTTAGTATATGTGCCGTGCATATATGAATTTAGTAAAAAACGCTCATTTTAATATTAGTTACAAACAGACATTCAAACTTTCTTCATTTGTATGTATAGAGACTCGTAGATATCGAAAACATGGGAGTTATTGTTTACAAATCGTGCCTCACACTGATTTACCACGAGCCGCGCTGTTTACCGGTGTAAAGCAATTCTTGCGATGCTTTTTACCTGGAGATAAGGTCACCGGAGTCCAAAACCCAAACGCCCTCTCCCTGAGTCGAGGGGGTCAAAGGGTGCAGAGTAGACGCACTTGTAACCTTCGAGTTCCAAGACACTTCGTCACTAAGTGCCAGCCACTAAATATGACAGTTCAGTCAACTGGACCGAGCTATTCTATTAAATAAACTAGTTCATTAATTATGTTACCAATGAACATGTTTTTACTTTCCTTCTTTTATTTCATTAACTAGCTGAACCCCGCGGTGTTACCCGCGGTTATCGTCGTACCGCGAGTAACGCCGCGGGACATAGTTAAGTCTAAAAAAGTAGCCTAAGTTACTCCCTGGATCATCAGCTACCTGCCAAGTCCCGTCAAAATCCGATAACCCGGATATCGTCAGAGATTACTCGGAACAAACAGACAGACAATTTTTTTTAAATACGTTTTTGGTATATCTACCGTGTAAACTTACATTTAATATTACAAACATACACTCCAATTTTATTTATTTGTATTGATGACTAATTTAATACTTTTTTTTTGTTATTTTAAAAAGTTCCTTAAAGAAATATTTGTACATTCGACTGTTAATAGATAGTAAATACGCGGAAAAGATTATCCAAGTCAAAAAGAAAATAATATGGCAAAAAGCCTCCTTCGAGCCGGATTTGAACCAGCGACCTATGGATCACTATTACCTCTACAGTCCACCGCTCTACCAACTGAGCTATCGAAGGCTTGTGGGAGTTCTCGAAATTTTAGACTACATTCTTTATTTAAACGCACACGGTCACATTAAGGTGACGTCACTATATAGAAAACATAAATGTATTCACATAACATTTAAAACTGGAATGTTAGTTCAATGATCATAGAAGGTATTATTTTCATACTTTTTATCAACTACATTGTTTACATATTTAGCAACATTATTTAAATAAAAAGATTACGTATAAATGTACATTTACGCTTTTATTCCTCCCTTATCAGTTAAATAGCAACTACTTGTTTGTGTTGCGTAAAATGTTTGGCAGGTCACTGATCAAGGCTGCCAATAAAGTCACCATAAAGGTACCATTTGTTTACAAAGTCTGGGGCGGGTGTGAACGTGCGACGCGCGATAGGGTCTCAACTCTCAGTCTGCGTCCGACGGCAACGCGCGTCGCCGGTCGTCGTCGTTGACGCACTGGCGCTACGATCGTGTTCTGTCATTCTGTCAAAAATTGTTTCACTCCGCGTGGCGTTCCTAATTCGAAAGTTTTTTTTTCTGGATTAATGGCACTGTGATAAGGCGTATTTTTTTTAATCGACTCAGTTTATGCGTTTTGTTATTTAAGAATGAAATGAAGGTATAAGCACTATTTTATTTTGCAGCGCAGTTACCAGCTGTTTCTGTTTAAGATGCTTTGTATGCATTTTAGTTGTGTTCAGTGTTTTCTAAATAGTCATTATTGACTGTTTTGAATAGATACGGGTAATCGGTACTTTTAAATCGTGTAATATATCCAATAACCTTACAAATAATCTGTTTATTACGTATGATTTATGTACATTTTGAAATGTCAATTAATTTATTCACATTCCGTAGTACCTACTTGGAGGAAAATCAAGAAACGTATTATTCTTGTTATTTGAACCGTGGCCGTGTCTTAATGGTCCAAACATTTTAATTTAGCCACTTAAATTGTTTTTAGAGTCTACTGTGATTAATTAACAGGGTAAAACAAGTGCAAGACGCTAGTGAAAGTTGTAATATTGTCCATGTGATCCATGTCAAACTACGAAACACATTACTGTGGTAGGTAGGTATAAATTAAGAAACAATTTAACTAAACTTTTTGATACTTTTTACAATTAAATTAGTAAGTGGTGTACACCAGTGTACAACTCACTAGACTAGATCATTATCAACGAGTTCAGTCAGTTTAATGTTTTTATTAAACATGCACTACTTGATACTTATAATTTACTAGCTGAACCCCGCGGTGTTACCCGCGGTTATTGTTGTACCGCGAGTAACGCCGCGGGACAAAGTAAGTCTAAAAAAAATAGCCTTATAGCCTTAGTTACTCCCTGGATCATCAGCTACCTGCCAGTGTAAGTCCCGTCAAAATCGGCCCAGCCGTTCCAGAGATTACCCAGAACAAACCAACAGACAGCCAAAAATTTTTTTAAATACATTTTTGGTATATGTACCGTGTATACGTACATATGCATTTATTAAAAAGCGGTTATTTTAATATTACAAACAGACTCTAATTTTATTTATTTGTATAGATGTATAGATTTGGCACGATTGGGTAGTATAGTTGTTTTGATTTGAATGAGGCCTAGTTGAAACGTTTCTAAAACATAAGGGTCTTCATTTTATTGACTTTATTATTCTAATTTCATTATCCAATTGTACATCAATGATTTGTTTGTTTATTTAGTCACTTCAAATCAACGCTAAAAAGTGTGTTAATATCAATTTATTTAATTACTTATGAAACTTTTTATATAATATCATTGCTCATATAGAACCTCACCAGCAAAAAATAATAAGCTGCTAAGTATGTGACCGGAGGGGAGACGATCCTCAATCCCTATTTACATATTTTTTGTGTCCTGAAAACTCCGATATTTAAGAAACAAATTAAAAAAAAATGCATATAAGTGCCTGCCAAGGTGTCTCTTCTCTGCCTGGTGGAAACCATGAGCAGAATCCAAGAGTAGTGGTCGCCATACTCGCTGCGATTGCAAACACAGCATATTGCCTCACACTATGGTGTCCTATTAAGATGTTTCTGCATCATTTATTTGACTGCCTCGTTGGTCTCGCGGTTGGCATGTGCGACTGCTGATCATGAGGTCTCGGGTTCGATTACTGGGTCGGACCAAATGTTTGTATGATCTACAAATGTTTGTTTCGGAGTTTGGGTGTTTTCTATGTATAATATGTATGTATTTACAAAAAAAACTATAATGTATTTGTATGAGTTGTCTAGAACCCATAACACAAGTTCTGCTTAGCTTGGACTAGATGGCGTTGTGTGTTGGATGTCCGAAATATTTATTTATTTAGGTATTAAGGTATTTAGCCTCCGGTCTTGCACTCACTAACGGAACACGCCAGCACAAATACTGTCACTTTAGGTTGAACTCCTGTGCGAGGATAGTGCCGCCCGGTCGAGTCGGGTTGGGCCTTTCGTGCTAAAATTTGCGTGGCTCTACTACCTTACTTAAGTTACATCTATACAAATAAATAAAATTGGAGTGTCTGTTTGTAATATTAAAATAACCGCTTTTTACTAAATGCATATGTATATATACACGGTACATGTACCAAAAATGTAGTTAAAAAATTTTTTGTCTGTCTGTCTGTCTGTTTGTTCCGGGTAATCTCTGGAACGGCTGGACGGATTTTGACGGGACTTTCACTGGCAGGTAGCTGATGATCCAGGGAGTAACTTAGGCTACTTTTTTTAGACTAACCTTGCCCCGCCGCGTTACTCGCGGTACAACAATAACCGCGGGTAACACCGCGGGGTTCAGCTAGTACGTCATAAAAGCAATTCTCTCGTTGCTTTTGAGTGTGGTTACAAGAGCCCCGATCTCTGTGTTAAACTCTTAGAATTGCACATGTTCATGAGGAAAGGTTCATATAAACATGTCGATCTAATTTAAAAGTTGTTACGTTATTAATTATTTTCCTTAGTGATATATGACACTGTTCAGTAGCATTAGTCAATAACCTACCCGAAGGGATAACAGTTTCAAGTATTCAGATAAGGCAGATAAGGTAACAAAACTTCTTGTTAACAATCTTTAATATGGAATGTTATTCGCGGGTTTCTCGAGTGTATGTGTGATTATAGTATGACAGGCCGAATACATGAATGCCTTTATCTTGTAGATAGATAATGCTCGAACTATCAACTAACCTCAAATAGGTTCTGGTCATCCTTGAGGCCTAGAATGAATTACAACTTCCAAATAAAAAAACAGGAAGATTAGGTATCAATCAATCTACCAATGAAAGTTGTGTAAAAATTTCACAAAAGCACACAGAATTGCACTAAATTCGGAGATTAACCATTACAAGTACTTTTCGTAGTTATGGTTACCTACCTCTTTTTTGTTGTTCTATAACTATGTTCATTTGGACCACTAAAACAATGCCAATATTTCGTCAGCGTTCTGGACTAATGGAAAATTCCATTGTAGCAGTAACGTCCAGACGTAGGACGAGCCAAACTCTAGACTCGTAAATTAACTATAATTGCGCTAGAGCGTGCATGCTTTAGGGCAGTTGTTTGAAGTTCAATAAAAATACAGTAATACCTAGTACTCACTAGAGATATAACTTGTGTTCGAGTTTTTATTTTTGCGATTGCAAAAATCTAGCATTCGTGGATGCGAATTCCTTTTATCAACTTTATTGAATAAAACTCTGAGTAATTCCATGTTGAATTATCATCTTCCTAGCCTTTATTATTCCCAAGATTTGAGGTCGCCTACTAGCTCAACCGGTTTTACCTGAATATCAGTTTTCCACGGAGCGGCTGGCATCCGACCTCCGCAACCCTGAGGGTGAACTGAATTCGAAGGTTGAACTATTTGTATAGTACAGTATATTTGAGGGTATTGACTTCCCAATAACGATTGCCATAGATGTTCACGACAACCGGGACCGACAGCTTAACGCGATCTCCGGGCTGCTATTAAGAATTTCTTGTAAGAAAAAACCAACAGCAGTCCGACCCAGGCATCGAACCCGAGTCCTCTTGATCTATAGTCGCTCACGCTAACCACTAGATAATCCACACACCACTACATAATGAACCCCATGGTTAAATTGGAGTGTCTGTTTGTAATATTAAAATAACCGCTTTTAATTAAATGCATATGTATGTAAACATGTAAACATACTCCAAAAATTTAGTTAAATAAATTGTTGTCTGTCTGTCTGTCTGTTTGTTCCGGGTAATCACTGGAACGGCTGGACCGATTTTGACGGGACTTTCACTGGTAGGTGGGTGATGATATAGGGAGTAACTTAGGCATATATTTTTTAGACTAACTACGCCCTGTGGCGTCACCCGCGGTACGACAATAACCGTGGGTAACACCGCGGGACTCGGCTAGTCAATTAAATAAAAAAAATTGGATAAAGGCATCATTCATATCCATATATCATGTCTTGTTCGTTTGCCAAATTCTTCCGCTTAATATTCATATCGTTACTTGCGAATTCGAAGGTGAATATCGAAAATTATGTGAAAGTGAATGCGAAAATTACTCACACCACAAGTTCTTACCATGACGTTTGTAGTAAACGTATAAATGATAAATTATTCCTAAACATTACATACTAGTTGTTGCCCGCGGCTCCGCCCGGGTATATGTCGGTTATCGCGGCAAATAGTAGCCTATGTGTTATTCTGATGTATAAGCTATATTACTGTAAAGTTTCATCCAAATCCGTTCAGTAGTTATTGCGTGAAAGAGTAACAAACATACATCCAAACATCCATCCATCCTTATAAACTTTCGCATTTATAATATTAGTAGGGTTTCTTTTAAAAGAAAATAAATAATAAATAAATATTTCGGACATCTAAACACACAACGCCGTCTAGTCCCAAGCTAAGCAGAGCTTGTGTTATGACAACTGATACAAATACATATAAACTTTTTTTTTGTAAATACATACATATTATAGATAGAACACACCCAAACTCCGAAACAAATATTTGTAGATCATACAAACATTTGGTCCCACCCGGGAATCGAACCCGAGACCTCATGATCAGCAGTCGCTCACGCCAACCGCGAGACAAACGAGGCAGTTAAAAATACAGTCTGAGGCCCGTATTTTAAAAGGCGTCTCAAGTATCCGTTGAACTACGATCAGCTGAAACGAGTTTTAAGTTCCAATCAAATCTCAAGCGTCCCTCTTATTATAGAATGCGTTTTGAGTTCTACTCAGCTGAAACTAGTCTCAGTAACCAATCTCAACTCAACAGTCTGTTCTCAATTACGCTTCTGCATTATCTAAAATATTGTTCTGTGTCACGCAGCAAATTATATTAAACAAAATATAATTAACAAATATAATTTAAATATTATTAGTTATTGGTTTGTACATAATACATTATTGGCTAGTGTATCAATGTAAACATAAGAATAAGGAGCAACTCGTCCTAAATTAAATATTATAATATATATATTAAAATCAAATGGCCAGATATTACCTATAACGGAACGTCCAAATTGTTATCAATGCTTGTCATGTTGAATTGTTGTTTTGGTTGTTTATTTAAAATAATGTTATATTTTTGTCATAAACCAAAAGGTTGTGAGTGATATTAGTTGAAACAAGTGGTTAAATGTGTATTTAAAGTGAATTGAATTTCAATTTAATGTTAATTAAAGTGAATTGAAATGTGTATGATATGTAATTCTTTCGTAAATAAAGCAAGGTAAAGTGAATCTTTCGTTGTTATTCAGAAAAATCATCATAAAATACGTTAATTTCCCCATAAAGGCCTTTAGAAATTACCACTTGAGACTAGATTGAACTTGTCTCAACTGAACAGAGATCACATCTGTCAAAATCTATTCCTGAGAGGAGATTTTGACATAAGTATCGTTCTAAAATAAGCTGTTCATTGATCTTTACTCACCTGATTAACGATCAGTGAATCTTGTCTCAAGAGACGTTCTATAATAAAATCTCTTCTTAAAACTAGTTTTGAAACTAGATTCACGACTGAGACGCCTTTTAAAATACGGGCCTGAATCCCTGAAGTAACCTGCGAAATAAAATATCTACCGATGTAGACAAGACAAAGCATAATAATATTTTGTTATTAGAAACGTATGAGGAAGAATATAGCTTCGAAAATAAGGAAAAACTTTGTTACTTGTGCTCATTTTTTGTAATTCATAAGTCAAGCTGAACAAAAATTACCTGAAATTAGTCAAGTATAGTTATTGACAAAAAGCACGACGCCTCTAACCAAAAACATTAAAACAAATGTCTAAAAATTAGCCCCTTCATAAATAGCTCAACCCTTGAAAGGGCATAGATCGACTAGGGCTTCTTCTTCTTTGATGAAATGGCAACCAGCCGGATCTCTCGGATCAGCTATTTCTGCCAATGTCAAGTGTTTAAAGTCTTCAAATCATAAGTCTTCAAGTCATTTAGTCTTCGTCGTGATGAAATGAATATTAAAAAATGTATAAAATACGAGCTGTCCCGGCAAACGTCGTTTTGCCATAACTACTAATAAATTAAAAATTAATTAAAAAAACATTGTCCAGCGGACAAAATTGTGATTCTAAACCATTCCCAGATCACCTTGAACACACACAAAATTTTTTATCAAAATCGGTCCAGTCGTTTGAGAGTAGTTCAGTGACATACACACTCACAGAAGAATTATATATATAAAGATGGATGAGATGAAATGGGGACCTTCTTTCGAAAAAACAAAAAACGATCCATCGACTAGGCTATAATAAATTTTTGATAGGTATTAGTAGGTTACATACATTTCGTTTCTTTATTATTTGATAAAAAAGATTATTGCTATTATGGGCGTTGATCTATGATTTCAGAACAGGTTACATAAAATATATCTAGCTACAAAAAAAAATATTAACTGTATATAAATACTAGGTGTTGCCCGCGACTCCGCCCGCGTATATGTCGGTTATCGCGGCAAATAGTAACCTATATGTTATTCTGATGTATAAGCTATATAACTGTAAAGTTTCATCCAAATCCGTTCAGTAGTTTTCGCGTGAAAGAGTTACAAATATCCATCCATCCGTCTATCCATCCATACTTACAAACTTTCGCGTTTATAATCTATCTATCTATACTAATATATAAAGCTGAAGAGCTTGTTTGTTTGTTTGTTTGTTTGAACACGCTAATCTCAGGAACCGCTGGTCCGAGTTGAAAAATTCTTTCGGTGTTGGATAGTCCATTTATCGAGGAAGGCTATAGGGTATATATCATCACGCTACTACAAATAAGAGCGGAGCAACAATGAAGAATATTTCAAAAACGGGGGAAATTTTCACGCTACGGGCAATATAAGGCGCAAACGACGTTGCGTGGGTTAGCTAGTATTAGTATAGAAGTATAGATACTAGCTGACCCGGCGAACTTCGTACCACCATATTTAAATATCTGTCAGTGTACAGTCCCGGACAAAAAAATATTTTTCCCGTTATCTTTTAATTTTTCTTGAACACAAATATTTTTCCAACAATAACGAACACATAAAAAAAAGAATTATTTAATTTGGTGCAACCGATCGGAAGTTATGCGCGTACATACATTTCGGCGATAATTTTATAAATATATAGAGATATTATATTAGTTCTCCTATCACGACTTGCTTTACCTTTCCTATCGTCTCCAACCTCCTAAATCCAAAGCTAAGATTATCCTGCAGCGAAATTTCAAATGGATGAACATTGATATGTAAGTGAGGGATGCCAGTAATATCGACTGGACACCTCTCTTCAGTGCCGATTCCATAGATGAGAAGCTTGAACTTTTTATCGCTAATTTGATGAGTCTATACAACGAACACGCATCAATCCAAGAGTTGAAGGTGAAACGTCTTCCGTCACCGTGGCTACCTTGAGATATCAAAGCATTAATTAAGAAAAAAGTAGCTAATTCTTGGCTTTGAAACTGCTATCATGATGTTACAGATGTAGAAAAAAAACAATGACTGACGTGTACTGTCAGTTTTTCCCGCCTCTTTCATATTTGGAATGACAAACAAAAAATTCTACAACATGACGTAAGAGAATACACGCATTGCCAGCGAGGCGAGAATGCGATAACACAAATATATCGCACACACGCTAAGTTAAAATCCAAACTGCAAAATTATGATGTGATTTACAAAACAATAGAAAAGGCGGATCTTTTTATTTGAACGTTTAACAAAGTGATTTATCATAAAATAAATGAAACTTGCTAAACAACATTTTGATAATTGTAAAAAATGCTATGGAAATGGTACAGTGATTTCATAAATGCTGAGGCGGCTTTGATGAAAAATATTGTAACACCAATATATAAAGGCGAAAGTTTGTGAGCGTGTATGTTTGTTATTTCTTCGAGCAAAAAGTACTGAACAGATTTGGATGAAACCTTACAGTAATATAGCTTATACATCAGAATAACACATAGGCTATTATATGCCGCGATAATCGACAAATGCGCGGGCGGGAACGCGGGCTACAACTATTCCTACAATAAATGAAACTCTTGCTAAACAACATTTTGATAATTGTGAAAAAATGCTATGGTAATGGTACAATAATTTCAAAAATGCTTAGGCGGCTTTGATGAAAATATTGTACTTCAATATTTTATAAAAGTCCGCAAATTAGGAATTTATAAACATACTACTACTACTACAAATGTCGTTTTGCCATAACTACTAATAAATTAAAAATTAATTAAAAAAACATTGTCCAGCGGACAAAATTGTGAATCTAAACCATTCCCAGATCCCCTTGAACACACACAAAAAATTTCATCAAAATCGGTCCAGTCGTTTGAGAGTAGTTCAGTGATATACACACTCACAGAAGAATTATATATATATAAAGATAGGCGACGAGTCCCAAACAAGGGCAGAGCCTGTGCAATGTTAACTAGACTCCTGATATGGTATATCTATGCCAATGAATAAAATTGTAGTGTCTGTTTGTAATATTAAAATAACCGCTTTTAAATAAATGCATATGTATGTATACACGGTACACGTACTAAAATAACATGTTTTAAAATTTTTGTCTGACTCTGTTTGTTTGGGGTAATCTCTGGAACAGTTGGATCGATTTTGACAGGAGTTTCACTGGCAGATAGCTAAATATCTAGGGAGTAACTTAGGCTACTTTTTCTAGATCAGCTTTGTCCCGCGGCGTTACCCGCAGTACAACAATAACCGCGGGTAACACCGGGGGGTTAAGTTAGTTGTAACTAAGTTACACTCGAGAATCACGCATTTGACCCTGGGTGGAATCGAGCACACAATTTCTGGCTGAGCAGTCAGAATCGTGTAGTTTTCCTGGCCCTGATCCAGGATAATGCAATGCTATATTGATCCGTTATTCCTTTTTAGTCGCTTTCGTATGTTCTTTTAATATTGGCGTACAGTACTAAATTTTTCACTCATATTTTTCTTCAAACCCATTGAGTGTGTTGTCCCTTCTTACAAAGCTTTGGCCATTGATTTATTATACACGCTTTAGTCGATCCACCAATCAGATAGGTATGTGTCATTTTACTCACACACACACTTAGTTTATCGCTGATAAAACCCTGGGAGGAAACCGCTGTATCCATTAAAATTATGTAATTCATCTATAGTAGGTATTTAGAAATAAATATATACACGATACCTGTACCAAAATATCATTTTTTACAATTTATGTCCGTCTGTCTGTCTATTCCGAGTAGTCTCTAGAACGGCTGTATGGATTTTGACGGGACTTTCACGATCAGGTCTAGGGAGTAACTTAGGCTACTTTTTTAGACTAGCTTTGACCCGCGGTGTTACCCGCGGTTGCTGCTGTACCGCGGGTAACGCCGTGGGATAAAGCTAGTCTAAAAAAAGTTGCCTTAGCATTATACATTTAGTAGCCAAAACAACGAAGGAGATATCTGTGCCAATCAGAGTACTTCAAAAGGCTATGTTGAATATACAATTACACAAACATAAATCTCGAAAAAAAAAATTGATACCGAGCCGATAGAAGTGTAGTGAAGTATAAGTTTTTCCCCTACCAAAAAGTGTACAACGAGGCCATATAAGTTTTCACTACGAAAATGTCATGACAACATATCGGGGACGTTCGGTGACGCGAACTCATAAGATTTTCTCCTACCAAAAAGTGTTCAACGCGGCTAAAGACTTCAAAAATAAAAATTGACTGGTATGTAGTACTAGCCGACCCACGCAACCTCGTTTGCGCCTTCTATTGCCCGTAGCGTGATAATTTTCCCCCGTTTACGAAACATTTTTCATTGCTGCTCCGCTCCTATTGGTCCTAGCGTGATGATATATAGCCTATAGCCTTCCTCGATAAATGGGCTTTCTAAAACTGAAAGAATTTTTCAAATCGGACCAGCGGTTCCTGAGATTAGCGTGTTCAAACAAACAAACAAACAAACAAACTCTTCAGCTTTATATATTACTAGCAGACCCACGCAACCTCGTTTGCGTCTTCTTTTGCCCGTCGCGTGATAATTTTCCCCCGTTTTCGAAACATTTTTCATTGGTGCTCCGCTCCTATTAGTAGTAGCGTGATGATATATACCCTATAGCCTTCCTCGATAAATGGACTATCCAACACCGAAAGAATTTTTCAAATCGGACCAGCGGTTCCTGAGATTAGCGTGTTCAAACAAACAAACAAACAAACAAACAAACAAACTCTTCAGCTTTATATATTAGTATAGATATAGTATAGATGTATGTACTACACGGTCAATAAACGGCATAGGAACAGGAAGCGCATCGCATGGCGATGACGTGTTAACGTATCAGTCAGCTGGCCCTCACCCGCCATATTTGTTTATAGTGCAAGTAAATTAAGTAGGTTCGCAATGCTCGCGTTTGGGTCGAATGTTTTAATCTGTTGCTAACTGCGTGGTTGGCCGCTGTGACGCAATCTTTCGGCGTTCTTGTTTTAAATATAAGGCTAATTTATTATGTAATGTATGATGCTTATTTATAGTATTTCTTTAAATTAAAATGACTAGAGAACGAAATACATATTTACACTTAACACACGTTCCGATATTGTAGTTCAGAAATCAGATAACAGTCTGCATAATTGTTGGTTCAGAAGATTATAAGTGTTTTTTTTACTAAATACTTTAAACAATATTTTTGGCTTAAATGAATAAGGCTGTTAGTGTTGGGATTTTTGGCGTTTTTGTTTCATTTCAGTATAATCTCTGAATTGGCTGTACCGATTCTGAGGGGACTTTCACAGGCAGGTAACTTCGAGAACATAGTAGCGTAAAATAGTAAGATATAATTATTATACTAGTTGGATTTATTGTGGCATGACTGAGTAATGTTTTAAGGAACTCTTTATCAGTTTCATTTCACATAACACTCAACGACTTAGGTAATGGTACCTACCTACGTCATTTATGCGTTTAATGGAGGCGTGGATTTTTTTTTTTACAATCATCAATTAGTACCCATAGACTAAAACTTAATTGAGTTGTTATTATTGAAGAGAAAATTTTCGCTATTTCTTGAAATGTTTAAATAGGTACCTGACGATCTTTCAAAATAAAATGAAACATTTAGCCGGGCTTACACTAAGTGACACTAACATCAATGTAATGTTATTCTTATGTGTCAATCTGTAGTGTTGTAATTAATTAACTTATTCGATTAACAACAACCATATCGATTTGTTTAACAAGTTGCACAACTTGTAAAACTATTGAACCAAAACATGAAAGTTAACAGAAAATGTAGAATACTCAATTTCTTACAAAACGCATGTGTCTATACTAATATTATAAAGCTGAAGAGTTTGCCTCAGAAACTCCTGGTCCGATTTGAAAAATTCGTACAGTGTTAAATAGCGCATTTATCGAGGTAGGCTATAGGCTATATATCATGACGCTAAGACCTACAGGAGCGGAGCACCAATGAAGAATGTGACAAAAACGGGGGAAAATTATCAGGTTACGGGCAATAGGAGCCGCAAACGAGGTTGCGTGGGTCGGCTAGTATATTTCCATCGGCGCTTATTACGCAGAAACAGCAATTGAGACGTTGAATATTAAAAAGTAAAAAGGCTCTCAACTTTTTTTTAATAACTGTTATCGTTGACTGCACTTTATTTTTTTATCGTATCGATTGCAGTACATCATGCAATCAGAACTTTAAGTACTTAGATGAATCATGTGCAGCCAGTACTTCATAACAAAGCGTAGATGTTTTAATATAGTCTTAATAACTTGACAAGTGGCTTATTTGTAAAACGAACGATTCTCTCATTCTACATCAATACTCCGACGTGAACAGGCGTCTCATTACAGTGTCATTATTTCAACATCCGATAACCTAATAGATAATGGACTAAAGTTAAAATTATTTAGTGATATGAACGAGTGTATTGTGTAGTAAGTGTTGGTTGAGTGTCTTGTGACGATGTACAGTTTCGATAAGGATCTGTGGCACGTGAGAAGGCCGTCGGAGAGCCAGGAGACACCACCTCCTGAGGATCCACGACGTAATTATTTTTTTAAATTGTTTTTTTTTTTTTTTTTTTTGATATATTATGTTATTAAATGAATGAATGTGAGACTTCTTGCTAACATTTGTTAATATACATGTTGAAAAGTTAATGAAGTACATATTGTTTATCGTTTTTTTTTCATTATCAATTTTTTTATGAACCTATTTTTAACCGACTTCAAAAAAAGGAGGAGGTTTCTCAATTCGACCGTATATATATTTTTTATGTGTTTTCGCGGATAACTTCGTCGTTTATGAACCGATTTTGATGTTTCTTTTTTTAATTGAAAGGAAATATCCCAACGGTGGTACGTCATGTTACGGACATTAATATCTGATGATGGCATCCAAGAGAAATCGAGTCGAACCTTGAAGTCGGTTTTATTTTTGTTAAAATTGTACTTGTTTAAGTAACAACTTATGGTTTTATTATGTTCAAGATTTCATTTAACTTATCTTATTAAGTAGGTACCTCCTGTAATGTATTGCCGTATTGGTATTATATTAAAAGAGGAAATAAAACATATATTCTAACATTTTAACTACTATTTCAAGTCAATATATAGAAAAAAAAAGAAAATAGTGTAATCGTTAAGGGTGGATAAAGGGGTGGATTGTAAACCAGCGTTAAGGGTCACTATGGCTTTGCTATAGGCTCTTAACATTCGCTGAATCTACACCCTTTGCCATATAACTAAAACCTACTAATATTATAAATGCGATGTTTGGATGGATGTTTGTTACTCTTTCACGCAAAAACTACTGAACGGATTTGGATGAAACTTTACAGTAATATAGCTTATACATCAGAATAACACATAGGCTACTATTTGCCGCGGCAACAACTAGTATGTTATACAGAGAGGTTTCTTTTTTATGTATTTGGAAGACAATACATGTTTATAATTATTATTATTATTAAATAATTACTTAAACGTTATTAAGTATAGGTATCTTTCCATCATTAGTTTCCCGTATTCGTGTAGTTAGTACCTATGCTTGTTTGCCACTTTTAACATGAATTCAAAGTAAATATGATTTTAATGCCCTCGTCATTCGTAACATTTTTAAGAACAGTGGAGTTTTGTGAAAGATTAATTTATATTTTGCCACACTGATCATCATTATCATCAGCCTATCGCAGTCCACTGCTGGACATAGGCCTCTCCACTTCCACGCTCTGGTGACACTCTGTATTTTTTTTAAATGTATGGCCCTACCGAAATCAGTCTACTCTGCCTGATAGAAAGCATGAGCAGAATCCAATAGTGGTTACCACACTCATTGTGAATGCAAACAATGCAGCATGGTGAGTATGGTGACCCACACCATGGCGGTCTAGTGATGCTTCTGCATCATTGGGCCTCCGGTCTCACACTCACTAACGAAACACGAGAGCACGAACGCTGTCATTTTATGTTGATCTTCTGTGCTCAGGTAGTACCGCCCCGGTCGAGCCGGACCAACCGTGCTGAATACGTGGCTCTACTACCTTGTAAAATTCCCTAAACCTATACTTAATCTGTCTCCACAAGGAATAAGAGAAATCTTAGGCTTAATAAAGAATTGCACAATATCTTTAACTAGCTGACCCACGCAACTTCGTTTACGTCTCCTCTTGCCCGTAGCGTAATAATTTTCCCCCATTTTCGTAACAGTATTTATTGATGCTTAGCTCCTATTCGTCTAAGCGTGGTGATATTTAGCCTCTATAATGGGCTATCTAACGCTGAAAGATTTTTTCAAATCGGACCAGTAGTTCATGAGATTAGCGCGTTCAAACAAACAAACTCTTTAGCTTTATAATATTAGTATAGATTAGATTACTTTGAATAAAATATTAGTGAAAGAAACGTATTATTGGAACAATATTATACCTAATATAATATCCGTACCCTGTTTCGCTTAGTTTTAAAAATATAGATACAACTAGCTGACCCACGCAACTTCGTTTACGTCTCTCATTGCCCGTAGCGTGATAACTTTCCCACGTTTTTGAAACATTTTTCATTGGTGCTCCGCTCCTATTGGTCTTAGCGTGATGATATATAGCCTATAGCTTTCCTCGATAAATGGGCTATCTAACAGTGTAAGAATTTTTTAAATCGGACCAGCGGTTCCTGAGATTAGCGTGTTCAAACAAACAAACAAACAAACTCTTCAGCTATAATATTACTATAGATTAAAAGCCATCTTTGAATCTGGTATTTCGTGTTATAATTTGAGTTAAATCGGTGAAGAACTTTTTGAGTTTTCATACAAAAGAAAATAACATTTTAACTTAAATTAATTTAGATTTGTTAAAACACATTTAATGTTTTAAGAGTTCTGTCAGCCTGCTGTTTCTTGTTCTAATATAAAACAAATCCGCAGTAGCCCAGACAGCATGATTCTCTTGCTAGAGCTTGTGAAATAAACGACTTACGCATTGCGTACATACCAACTTCTGTGGGCAGATCGTTCGGATACTACATGTAACGAAAATAAAATAAAACGATATACCAAAAATGTAGTTAAAATATTTTTTCTCTGTCTGTCTATCTGTCTGTTTGTTCCGGGTTATCTCTGGAGCGGCTGGACGGATTTTGACGGGACTTTCACTGGCAGGTAGCTGATGATCCGGGGAGTAACTTAGGCTACTTTTTTTAGACTAACTTTGTCCCGCGGCGTTACTCGCGGTACAACAATGACCGCGGGTAAAACCGCGGGGTTCAGCTAGTCGTAAATAAATACCGATGTCTCCTTCATTAAAACGAATGTTACAAAACATCTCAGAAAATATAATTATTACAACTTTACATTTCTATTTCAAAATTTAATCAAATAAACATTGTTATATATTGCTCAATTGAGTAGTGTGTGTATGTGTTTAGTGACGTCACAATTGTGTATTTAGTACATTATTCACTATCGTTTTGACAGATAATAAAAGGTATAATTACTAAGGTGTCATCAACCCTATTGTGCATCGATGTTAGCCGCACTAGACTTATCCTGTATCCCGACTAAGCAATTAAACGATTTACAATCGAACTTTAAGAGGACTAAAGCTAATAATCGTATAAACAAAGTTTGTTACAATTATTTTTGAAGGATAACAGGTTTATTAGTATTAGTAATAAATGTTCTTCAGTTGAGAGTATGTAATCTTGAAACAAACAACCTGTCTGTCTGTTCAGCATGGTGTGATAGATAAAAACCTCCTTTCTCTTATGAGAGGCCTATGTCCAAGATGATGTTGTTGAAGATACACTAAACTACGTAGTAACGCACAACTCGGAGTAACTACCAATCCTGAATCGCGCAATAGATGTTCTCGCGCCAATTAGTCATATATGTATACAATATCCCAACATCAACCGTTGGACAGTAGCCTGCCAGGCATGATCACCTCGCCTGGTCGGAGGATCCTCCCTTTGTGCTGGAGCGACACCACATCTGTTCTTCCACACGCTAACCTCTGGACCAAGGAGGCAGTCAAATTAAATTACATATCTATTCTCATATATTTTCTTTCCTTGACAATTATCAGGCACAAACTCACAATGGACGATTCCGTTACACAGATAGACATAGTTAGATCAAGCTAGTAAAAAACGTGGGAAATGGACTAGCAATTTTCTATGTTTTATATTAGCGTATATACTGGAACTATCTAGCATTACTATACATAAGGAGGAAAACTTGTAAAAGAATTTTGTGTGACTATTTATATTAACCACTAGCTGAACCCCGCGGTGTTACCTGCGGTTATTGGTGTACCGCGAGTAACGCCGCGGAACAAAGTTAGTCTAAAAAAAAGTAGCCTAAGTTACTCCCCGGATCATCAGCTACCTGCCAGTGAAAGTCCCCTCAAAATCCGTCCAGCCGTTCCAGAGATTACCCGGAACAAACAGACAGACAGACAGACAAAAAAATTTTTAACTATATTTTTGGTATATGTATCGTGTATACATACACATGCATTGATTAAAAAGCGGTTATTTTAATATTACAAACAGACACTCCAATTTTATTTATTTGTATAGATGATCATCATCTTAGGCCAAAAACACACCCACTGCAGGACCCAGGTCCCTCACGTCACGGCGCTTAGTCCTGTCCTGTTCTTACCACCCACGTTCTAATCACATGACATTAATTGTATAAAGACGAAAGTTTGTGAGTGTGTATGTTTGTTACTTCGTCACGTGCAAACGACTGGATCAATTTTGATAAAAAAATTGTATGCAGGAAGCTGAATTAACTATAAAATACTAATATATAAAGCTGAAGAGTTTGTTTGTTTGTTTGTTTGTTTGTTTGTTTGTTTGTTTGTTTGTTTGAACACGCTAATCTCAGGAACCGCTGGTCCGATTTGAAAAATTCTTTCGGTGTTGGATAGTCCATTTATCGAGGAAGGCTATAGGGTATATATCATCACGCTACTACTAATAGGAGCGGAGCAACAATGAAGAATGTTTCAAAAACGGGGGAAATTTTCACGCTACGGGCAATATAAGACGCAAACGAAGTTGCGTGGGTCAGCTAGTTAACTATATAACGCATAGGCTACCATTTACCGCGATAACCGAAATAAACGCGGGCGGAGCCGCGGTCAACAGCTATTTAAGGTCTAATTGTGTGCCAGTATTTCTAAAATGAGTTACACAAACCAATATTTAGTTTCCTTATTAAATTATTTATCGCTTTAAGGTTATTTGAAATATTAATTTCATTACATTCATGTTTTCTCTTCCATTTCAATGTCGGTTGTTGAACTTCGAAATGCTTATATTCGTGTTTTAATTCATTTATACAACTAAATTAACGAACTGAAATCAAAATCTAAACTAGTTGTGTTCAAGGTGACTCATTTTTAAAGAACATACATAATTAAAACAATAATTAAAAATTTTATTACCCCTTTTGAACGTAGATCATATTTGTATCCTTCATATATCGTAAAAGAATTCAATAAAACGAATTGAGTCTATCCTTTATTGCTGCCAAAGCTATAATGATTTCCATAATTGCATAGAAGGCAATTCTAGACGACAAGAAGATACGTTTAATAACCTAGCCAAACAAAACGAATGAGTTAAAACTGTACACCAAAGTTACGTCTTTTTAACCGACTTCAAAAAAAGGAGGAGGTTTCTCAATTCGACCGTATATATATATATATTTTTTTGTGTGTTCGCGGATGACTTCGTCGTTTATGAACCAATTTTGATAATTCTTTTTTTAATGGAAAGGTGATATCCCAACGGTGCTACCATTATAAGGACACTAAGATCTGATGATGGCATCCAAGAGAAATCGAGTCAAACCTTGAAGTCGGTTTTATTTTTGTTAAAATTTTACTTGTTTTTTGTACTATTCGATTAATTGTCAATTGATTGGGTTCTTTATTCAAAAACATATCGCAACTACCTCTATAAGTAGTTTTTCTAGGGTAGCATAACAGGTTAGGTTCTCTTTCGTATTCCTAAATAGCCATACACGTTAGGGAATACCTGACAGGCTTGCCTGTATAGTGCAACTTTTCAGGTAAACCTGAGCATGTATGTTGCACATCAAGCTTACCTGTCGGGTATAACTGTGCTGGTAAACCTGTCAGGTTTACCCTACCGTGTATGGCTAGCTTATTCCGCCAGCTTTGTTTGAATGCAAAACCGCGCGGGCTCATCATGATAGGAAATATTAGTTAATTATATACTCGTTGGTCTCGCGGTTGTCGTGTGCGACTGCTGATCATGAGGTCTCGGGTTCGATTCCCGGGTCGGTCCAAATGTTTGTATGATCTACATATATTTGTTTCGGAGTTTGGATGTTTTCTATGTATTATATGTATGTATTTACAAAAAAAGTATATATGTATTCGTATCATTTGTCAAGTACCCGTAACACAAGCTCCGCTTAGCCTGGGACTAGATGGCGTTGTATGTTAGATACCCGAAAAATTTATCTATTTATTTACTAGTTGTTGCCCGCGGCTCCACCCGCGTATATGTCGGTTATCGCGGCAAATAGTAGCCTATGTGTTATTTTGATGTATAAGCTATATTACTGTAAAGTTTTACCCAAATCCATTCATCCATCCATACTTACAAACTTTTGAGTTTATAATATTAGTATAGATATGGGACAATTTTTTCAGAGTCTCTTTGTGTCCGATTCATGAATGAATGTAAAATCATGGGACCTATTTCTAATGCTAGGCTTTTTAAACATATACCTCATTTAGTGATAGCGAGTGTCGACAATTTAAAAAGAAACCGATCTTCTTAGCGATTTCAATCAATAACCAAGGTTTGTGACCTCGTCTGGGCTCGTAAACATCCGGATAACGTGCCGACAGTGCCTTCAAATTGTACATTAATAGAATTGCAATATAGCGGCGTGGTTTACGTTCGGAAATACATTGGCGTATTGAAGTAACTTCTTTGAATTTACTTCAATACACCAATGTTTTTATAAACGGATACTTTTCTTTAAACACGGCGTTATAAATAAATATCAAAAGACGTCTTGACTTCTTTAAGATGGTGTCCAGCTCGAAGTTAGTTATATGATGTTGTAATATTAAAATCAATTAAGATAAACTATATGCTTTTTACTAGTATATTAATTAGATGATAGATTCAAAAATGTAACACTACATTGTCCAGCAACTAGTGGATAAAAAACTAAAGACAGTGGCGAGAAAAGGGTAAGGGAGGAAAAACCTCAAGCACATTCTTAGACGTTTTCTACTCCTATCACAAAAAGACCGTTACAATGCGTTCCCTTCCCATAGACTAATTAGCATATTTTGACTCATACTCATAAGATGTTCATTGCTTTGATGAACAGACAACGAACTCGTTTATCTTATCTTTTGATTAAGGAATATCTGGTAAAATCAAATTAGTATGGTGCAGAAATTTTCCGAAACCGTTAATATTATTAATTGTTAATATCTCTAAAGCAAAGAGGTGTACCGTTTCCTTGACCAAATACCACTATTATTTTAGTTTTTAGCCTAATATTCTAATACTTAATGTAAGAGCTGTCTTATTTAAAAAGAGAATTATAAAACATTATGGTGCCTAGTGTTATCGCCATTCGGTGATAACCTCACGACCCTATACGTAGCCACTACGTAAATCATTCCATTCTAAATTAATCAATAGTGTGTTCCGGAGACGAAATAATAAAGAAATGGACATCGATATGAGTAAAATACAATTAGGTGTAATAGCCGCATCCGGAGGGTCTAAAATAAAGTAATTTTTGATATTGAAGTAAATTTAATATATAACTAATTTTACAAAATAATAACTACAGCTAATTGTAAGTGATTCTCCTATGTAGTATGAAGCAAGAATCTATTTAAGTAAATTTTATTATAAACAAATTTTATTACTACCTACTTAGAACAACACTTATTTTGAAATGAATCTGCGTCATAAACTCATAACATTGCCGGTTAAACCATTGTATTGTAGGGCTCTTTCGCAGTAATATATATATATGCCGGGGTGGAGGCGCAACCGCTTTTTCTTTTGTGACAAGCAAGGGAACATCATCATCATATTATACATAGAAAACACCCTAACTCCGAAGCGGTCACAACCTGGAACTTACTACCAGCATATGTGTTGCCCTCCCACTACGATCCCGGGTCCTTTAAGCGGGGCGTGAAAAGCGTCTCACCAAGCCGCCGTAGTGCGGGTCACCATGCTGCTTTGTGCTTATTCGCAATGAGGATGGTGACCACCACTCTTGAATTCTGTTCATGCTTTCCATCAGGCAGGGAGGAGTCTTTTTGGATGCTGACTACAAAAAAAAAAAATATATACATATATACATACTAGCTGTCCCGGCAAACGTCGTTTTGCCATAACTACTAATAAATTAAAAATTAATTAAAAAAACATTGTCCAGCGGACAAAATTGTGAATCTAAACCATTCCTAGATCCCCTTGAACACACACAAAAAAATTCATCAAAATCGGTCCAGTCGTTTGAGAGTAGTTCAGTGACATACACACTCACAGAAGAATTATATATCTATACTAATATATAAAGCTGAAGAGTTTGTTTGTTTGTTTGTTTGTTTGTTTGTTTGTTTGTTTGAACACGCTAATCTCAGGAACCGCTGGTCCGATTTGAAAAATTCTTTCGGTGTTGGATAGTCCATTTATCGAGGAAGGCTATAGGGTATATATCATCACGCTACTACTAATAGGAGCGAAGCAACAATGAAGAATGTTTCAAAAACGGGGGAAATTTTCACGCTACGGGCAATATAAGGCGCAAACGAGGTTGCGTGGGTCTGCTAGTTTAGAAATAAACGAAAGTTTAAAATATTTTACAAAAATTTCCAGCAGGTAGATGATGAATATAAAGAGTAACTTACTTTTTTAGACTAGCTTCGCCCTGCGGCGTTATCCGCGGTACGGCAATAACCGCGGGGTTCAGCTAGTTTTTTATAAATGCGATCATGTGTTCTGTGTCTAATTTATCTTATGTATGTATTAAGAATTAAATAAGTATGTTTATCAAAAGTGCGGTTATTATAGTACAGTCTTTGCCTAGTTTCGAACCAGACAGCCATATGTGAGTGTGTGAGGATATAAATATGTATTTTTTGTGTATGGCCCTGCCAAAATGACTACTCTTTCTGATGGGAAGCATAAACAGAATCCAAGAGTGGTGACACCATAATCATTGGGAATGCAGATAATGCAACATCGTGACCCACACCATGGCAGTCTAGTGATGCTTCTGCATCATTGGGCCTCCGGTCTCGCACTCACCAACGAAAGACGTCATTTTTACTTAAGTACTTAAGTACAACGAACGCTGTCATTTTACGCTGATTTTCTGTGCTAGGGTAGTACCACCCTGGTGGAGCCGGCCCGTTCGTGCTGAAATCAGCGAGGCTCTACTACCTTCCAAAATTTATTTTAAAAAATAAATAAAGCAAGTCTTTACCACTAAAAGACTTATTTCCTTTACAGGTAGCGAGTCCCCGACCAGTGCAGTGGGTGCAGAATCTCCCCGTGAACTGCCCAATGAGCTGTCGGCACCCTACGAAGTCCCTCAATTCCCTATAGAGCAAATTGAGAAGAAATTACTGATACAGAGGCAACTAAACGTCAAGTAAGTCGTTGTACTACGTTTTGTTACTAAAATTTATAGACAAACTAGCTTTTGCTAACGGCTTTTTCTTGTATGTCTGTTATCGAGGTAAATATTAGACTATGTTCTTTCTCAAAGTATCTCCTTGCCAAATGTAATTAAAATCGGTGCAGCGGTTTAGCTGTAAAAGCGTAACAGACAGATATAATTACTTTTCAATTTATAATATTAGTATTAATAATATAATGGATATAGTTTTTTTATGGGATAGGGGGAAAACGAGCAGACGGATCGCCTGATGGTAAGCGATTACACATGGACACCCGCAATACCAGAGGCGTCACAAGTGCGTTACCGTCCTTTTAAAAAGGAGTAAGCTCTTTTTTGAGGGTAAATTAACCGGCTTTAAAAAGGGGAGGTACTCAATGTTTTTACAAGAGAACTCAGTCCTTTATGATTTAGAAATTTTAACTGCGGTTCTAAGTAACGCTTATAACTTAGAATAGAACAAAATGGCATAATAAATAAAATAAAATAAAAAAACTATCAATCTGAAAACCCACACATTCATAAACTTCCTGTAAAGATATTTTTACTATTATTTAATAGAACATAGCTTACATAGCACAAACTTCGGTAGGTACTGTATCTATATACAGTCGGACTATCTATATAGTCCGATAATTCGATTTGAGTAGCCTTGGAGTAGAACCGACACGTGTGACCTCCTCTTGCAAGGTATGGATGTAAATACGTAACCTCTACGTGACAATGGAAAGCCTATTTCTTAGTTTTCATATAGGCATATTACAGATCATACTAGTTCTAGGGGTTCTTGGTTGCCGGGGTGGGGCGCAAGGGCTTTTTCTTTTGTGACAAGCAAGGCAACATCATCATCATACTTTTTTCTAAAATACCTCTATATTATACACTAGCTGAACCCCGCGGTGTTACCCGCGGTTATTGTTGTACCGCGAGTAACGCCGCGGGACAAAGTTAGTCTAAAAAAGTAGCCTAAGTTACTCCCCGGATCATCAGCTACCTGCCAGTGAAAGTCCCGTCAAAGTCCGTCCAGCCATTCCAGAGATTACCCGGAACAGACAGACAGACAGACAGACAAAAAAAATTTTAACTACATTTTTGGTATATGAATCTTTTGTATATATACATATGCATTAAGTAAAAAGCGGTTATTTGAATATTACAAACAGACACTGCAATTTTATTTATTTGTATAGATAGAAAACACTAACACCGAAGTGGTCACAACCTGGAACTCACTACCAACATATGTGTTTCCCTCCCACTATGATCCCGGGTCCTTTAAGCGGAGCGTGAAAAAGCATCTCACCAAGCCGCCGTAGTGCGGGTCACCATGCTGCTTTGTGCTTATTCGCAATGAGGATGGTGACCACCACTCTTGAATTCTGCTCATGCTTTCCATCAGGGAGGGCAGAGTCTTTTTGGCTGCTGACTACAAAAAAAAAAATATATACATACTAGCTGTCCCGGCAAACGTCGTTTTGCCATAACTACTAATAAATTAAAAAATCATTGTGAAAAATTGTGAATCTAAACCATTCCCAGATCCCCTTGAACACACACAAAAAATTTCATCAAAATCGGTCCAGTCGTTTGAGAGTAGTTCAGTGACATACACACTCACAGAAGAATTATATATATAAAGATTTGCAGATCAAACAAACATTTGGTCCGACCCGGGAATCGAGGCAAGACTGCTGTTATTAACTTTTAAATTTCTAAACAACTGCCTCATTGGTCTAGCTGTTGACGTATGCGACTGCCAATCAAGAGGTCTCGGGTTCGAATCCTGAGGCGGGCCAAAAATGTTGTGAGTTTTTATGATTATAGAAATACTTAATAACAATTCGGAGTTTGGAAGTTGAGGTTTGAACCCCGTGCCTCGAAGAACATGTAAAACTGTCTCGGTACTGCACCTGATCTCTCCCCGGTCGTGTCGGATAACCGTCCCATCGGATTATGAGAGAGAGGGAACAGAGAGTGCACCTGTCTTTGCGCACTATAATATCTCCTGCGTAGTAGTCTCCGTTGAGACTGGCCGCTGCACCCGTGGCCGTTATCGGTTAGGAGAACATTTTATTTCTAAACTAGCGACCCGCTCCGGCTTCGCACAGGTGCAATGCTGATACTAATTATATTACATAATGTGTTTATAAGTTTATATACAACATCCACAGCTTTTTGTCATTTTGGAAGTTACTCTTGAAAAGTTCAGTTTAAAAATTAACCGGGGCAGCTAGTCTTATATATAAAATTCTCGTGTCACAGTTTTCGTTCCCATACTCCTCCGAAACGGCTTGACCGATTCTCATGAAATTTTGTGAGCATATTGAGTAGGTCTGAGAATCGAACAATATCTATTTTTCATCTAAATGGTAAGGGTCACCCATCCTTAAAAAAAAATTATGGCAAAACGACGTTTGCCGGGGCAGCTAGTATGTTGTTATAAAAATATTCATTTAGTTCTAACATTTAGTCATACTGACATGCAAAAGTTTCTGTTCATCATTTTAAATTTTATAAAAAAGTCAAATTAATAAAGTCACTAATCTATGAGTGAAGATAAATTAACATTCCAAACTGTCAATAAATTAAAAATAATAATTAAACACAAACATAATATAAGTCACGTAAAAATCATAATCAATTAGATCCTATCTATATTAGAGAAGTTCATTCAGCAAATAAAAACACAATGCAGCAGTTTATAGTCGTAAACAGACAGACAGACAGAGGTACTTACGAATGTATAATATTACTGGCTGACCCACGTAACGCCGTTTACGTCTCCTATTGCCCGTAGCGTAAAAAAAATTCCCCGTTTTTGTAACATTCTTCATTGGTGCTCCGCTCCTATTGGTCTTAGCGTGATGATATCTAGCCTTCCTCGATAAATGTATTATCCGAAATAATTTTTCAAATCGTCCTGAGATTAGCGCGTTCAAACAAACTCTTAAGCTTTATAATATTAGTATATTAGTATGAATATGTCGTAATCAATAATATCGTGGACATAAAGCAGCTATTTCAATCTTCATAATACAAAACCAATTGTCTTTGCGCCCCATAAATAGAGCCACTCCTTCGCTTTTGGCTTTACGATCAATTCCTTGTGGCGCGCCACTAATTTATAATAGAACGATGAATACTGCAACGTTATTATCGAGTTGTCATTTCTATTGTATCGATGTTTGATATCGATATTATTTGTGACTTAGAGTTCTGTTGAAGACAGGTATATGAATACTGAGCCAGTGACATTATCAAGGCGGATAATATTCAAACTTTACATTGTTGAGAAGTGCTCCAAACGTCCTTGATTTATGTGTATCTACTGAGAGTTTTTTATCGAGATAGATAAATAATAAATAAATAAATATTTCGGACATCTAACACACAACGCCATCTAGTCCCAAGCTAAGCAGAGCTTGCGTTATGGGTACTAGACAACTGATATAAATACATATTTACTGTTTTTTTTTTGTTTTTTTTGTAAATACAACATATTATACATAGAAATGATATGACATTAGCGACACAGCCCAGCTTCCCACGCATATTTAAAACTAGCTGACCCACGCAACGTCGTTTGCGCCTTATATTGCCCGTAGCGTGAAAATTTCCCCCGTTTTTGAATCATTCTTCATTGTTGCTCCGCTCCTATTAGTAGTAGCGTGATGATATATACCCTATAGCCTTCCTCGATAAATGGACTATCCAACACCGAAAGAATTTTTCAAATCGGACCAGCGGTTCCTGAGATTAGCGTGTTCAAACAAACAAACAAACAAACTCTTCAGCTTTATATACTAGTATAGATTCTTGTATTTCCCTGCCTTAATCCTTCCTTTTGAATCTTTTATGCTGAAACTGCTTTGAATTGCTGAAAATTGCGTTAAAATCCGTTGAATAGTTTAAAAGATCTAAACGAACATACAGCGGGATCGACTTCATGTAAAGATGTGTAGTGGATGACTTAAATGCTATCTAATCTTAATAACTTTTATTTACATTTTCGTCATGTGTAGAAATGCCCTCGAACTATCACCTCTACCGATGTTTCCTACAGGGTAGTATGTCTAAATAAGACCGACTAAAACCACATGGTATGTCACTCAGTGCCTGAAATAGGAGGGATCCGGGAACTGCTGTTATTAGGACCTACAAACTACTCCTAGCACCTGTTCGCCATGGGAGATAACTTACCATAATTTTGTGTGACGACTTACTTATCTAACAAAGACACTACGAAAAAGCTAATCCTACACCGCGCTGTGAAAGTTTTTGCCTTGCATAGTAAACATGCTAAAATAAAAATATTCTTAAATAAAAGTAGCCATGTGCTGGGGCACATATTTCGTAGAAAGGATAACTAATGGACGTCTACCAACATAATGTGACTATGGCTGGTTGCTGCTTTCAATCCGTCTTCTTGAAAGTCATCCGGGAATCCCTATGTTCATCAATAGAAGTCATATGGCTTAAATGATGATATTAGAATATTTTCCGATATCGAATCAAATTCGAAATGAGCACAGCCATAAACGATAACTTATATGGGTGAAGAAGCATCTCAAATAGGCTGTCCTAATGTGAGTCACCATGCTGCTTTGTAGCATTGTCTGCATTTGCAATAAGGTGACCATCACTCTTGGATTGTGCTCAAGCTTTCCATTAGACAGAGTAGTCACTATAGCAGGCTCTAACATAAAAAAAACCGAAATCAACAATAAATCAATAAACAAATCTAAACTAGAAATTATGTAATAGAAATCGAAGTTAGCCACGTGTTAAAAATACGTAGTATTTATATCTCTCTGACAAAGGTAAATATCGATAAATACCCACTTTCCGATCAGTTCGTAATACACGAGTGGGCTCTAAACCAGTGAGACTCGGTATTATTAGTGGGAAGTAATTGGATTAACCTTGGCGCGATAGTAACCCTTACCGCGAGGGATGCCGCGCGTCATTTGTCATTTGATTGCATTTCTGAACGCGTCTCACTTGACCGCACGTCGCACTGTCGTTGCTTATTTATACGAAAGTTAAAAAAGTTTCGTTTGGCGGGAAATGTGAAGTGATTTGTTTTTCCTTTAAAAAAATATGTTTGGTAGTAAAATTGAATGCCAAAGATGGACGTCTACGCGGAATTCTTGGTAATTTTAAGTTGTAAGCTATTTTAGTTAAAAATATTTAATTTGCTTTATAATTTTAAAGTTATTTATTTAGAAATCATATTTAATAATAATTTTGCATTCGTTTTATTAACAATATCAAGGAATTGTTTTTATTGTTTTACTTCAAACCACTTTTACTTACGAAAATATTTTATATTTATATTATTATTTTATATTATATATATATATATATATATATATATATATATATATATATATATATATATTTATATTATATATTTATATTATATATTAATTTAAATATTTTATATTTTAATATAATTAACTTTACACTTTATCTCGCGACCTTACGCATGTAAAAGAAAATGTTTCATCCCTCGAGAACAAAACTGTTTAAAAATATAATAATAGGGTATAAAAAATGAATCACCAAACCTTAGATTTATTTATTTATGTAATTTAAGCAACAAAAATAGATTTTTATACACAATTTTAATAAGTTTGCTTCCGATACATTCTTATTAATTTCTATTGTTTTATTACAAAGTGAGGCTTTAACTATTTATGCAAAATTATAATAATATTATTTAAGAAGTCGTGGGCTGGTTGTGTTCATGTTAATACTTCGATCGTACAATTCTGTGCTGCAGAAAACTAACCATTTTTTTTTGTTTTTGAAGAATCTTTAGTATATACAATAGTAAATAGACAAATTTATAAATGTTAGTTGTTCTTGAACGTGAGTTTATTACCACATGTGTTTGTTTTTAGTGATATAATTATAGACAAATCAAATACAAGTCCCTCTTCTGTCGACGTCTATTAAAATCAGTGGAGCTACTTTTATACACCTACTAGCTGACCCACGCAACCTCGTTTGCGCCTTATATTGCCCGTAGCGTGAAAATTTCCCCCGTTTTTGAAACATTCTTCATTGTTGCTCCGCTCCTATTAGTAGTAGCGTGATGATATATAGCCTATAGCCTTCCTCGATAAATGGACTATCCAACACCGAAAGAATTTTTCAAATCGGATCAGCGGCTCCTGAGATTAGCGTGTTCAAACAAACAAACAAACAAACAAACAAACAAACTCTTCAGCTTTATATATTAGTATAGATTCGGCTATTCCCTCCTTAACTACATGGAAACCTTTCAACTGTATTTACGGAAACGTAAAGCGTACTTACGTAAACAATCAAAATGTCGTATATTTTTGTTCGGTTCTCTGAAATGGTGTTTTTCTTTACTTTTTTTTTGAATGAATATTGTTTGTCATTTTTTAACCGACTTTAAAAAAAGGAGGAGGTTCTCAATTCGACCGTATATATATTTTTTTATGTGTGTTCGCGGATAACTTCGTCGTTTATGAACCGATTTTGATGTTTTTTTTTAATGGAAAGGATATATCCCAACGGTGGTACCGTGATAAGGACACTATGATCTGATGATGGCATCCAAGATAAATCGAGTCGAACCTTGAAGTCGGTTTTATTTTTATTAAAATTTTAAATGTATTTTTAAAAATCCACCAATACTTTCAAACAAGATAATGACTATACTAGTTCAACGATAATTCAAAAACGCTTATTTCATTAAGGCCAGTTTACGTTTCTAGTGAAAATTGACATTAGCAGACACTCGAAAAAGTAATTAGTCGAAATAGCCTGAATATTAATTACTGTTTTGTATACCAATGTTTGTATACATTTTCCACAGTATTACAATAGAGGATGGTAAACCCCATTCGATTGCCATTAATCGTGGAATATGGAATTAATACTGACCTATGGGTTATGACAGTAGTTAATAGATATTTAATTGTGGCCGTTATATTTAAGTTACCTGTCGTATCTGTATTTCTATCCAGTCTTTGTAATTCTTCTTAGAAAGTGGTGGTGGCGAGAAACGTTGACGTAAAAATGAGAGGTGCTATAAGATTAATGTGCGTAAAAGTGTAATATCTCTATTTCACTATGGTTTTCAAAAGAATGTACTGTTTTTTTTTATCTATGGACAACATTTTCTAATTTTCTAACTTTGATTATGTTTATCATTAGAAAAAAGTTGGGTTATAAAACGACTCAATACACGTTTATGTCAGTAACAAACATACATTGGAAAGGTGTTAAAAATATTTTCCTAAAATGCATAGCTGAGATTGTTCTATCGATCGATCTTTCTTTTTAGGGCAGCAGAATGTGGACAGTCAGTCAGGTCGTTCGGAGGCAGCGAAGCTGGCGGTGCCAACGCTGTGTTCGAGGAGCGGCTTCGGAACCAGGATGATGACGAGCCCGATCTAGTGCTTCCTCACTTTCAAAGAGTCGCTATTAGTGGGGAGGATACTTCTGGGGTGAGTTTCAGGGACATTAAAGGCTTTAGTGTTTGTGATAGAGAGGGGTCACCTAAACGTTGGTGATTCTGTCAATTTCTTGAGATCTTCTTCAGTCAGAGTAAAGAGAGACTTAAAGTTTATTTCAACAAAATGTCTGTATTAACTAAAGTTTTTACAAGGATTCAATCTCTTAACCATGTGCTGCAAGAACCAATTATTTTTTGGCAATAGTAAAACGTTATACAAAACACAAGATAACACTTGTTTTCTTATTGATAAACAGTCGTAAGATCTCAATCAATAAGAAGAGGAGATGACCGTCTCTTAAATACATACGTCGTCACGACATATTCAAATATTTTTGTTATTTTTTCCGTCTAATCAAAATATTAGTATATTAAGGCCCTTTAAACTAATAGAAAAGACAGCATTGCAATTACTTCTGTATCTTTGACATTTCGTCTCAACCCCTAGGTACCGCTAGAAGATCTCCAGCTAGCATCGTCCTACTTGGTCCAAGCCCTGGAGATGCGCAAGCGCTACATGTCGATGTCCCAGCAGAGTTACGCGACGATAACGGCACGTTTCGTCCGAACCATGGACGCGGATGCACCACATAATCACACGCCTACTGTCAAACTGGCTCAGAGGCACATCGCAGGTAAGTTATAGTTCTATACCCTAGAGTTATTCTATGGGGTCTCACTTTAGGTATGTTCCGCCGAGCGCTCCTCCCGGGAAGGACTACGGCAAATGGACACTCGGCCCTCGGCTCGCACGCTAGCTGCGTCGCGTCCTGCGTAAACAAGTTGAATATTACGTTACTTACTGCAAAAAATGACTACGAAACGAATTAATTATTATGTTTGTAGTTACTTAGGCGATAAAATTATTTAATAGTAGTTTAAAATCTTAATGATTATGGTGACAAAACGCTAAAAAATCCTTAGAATCTAATGTCGCCTGCCGACCGACATCAGGCAGAAACCAAGTAAAAATATTTTAAAAAGAAACTAAAAAATATTCATTAGATTCACTATAGTAAGTTTTGTACCTACCTTTAAAAGTTAAAAATAATATATTAATCAGTTGTAAGTTTTGTTTTCCATAAGTAAATCACGTTTGTTAAAACGTTTTTACTTACTTTGTTACTAAATCTTTAATATTTATTTTAACATTTACCTATTTAGGCAAATGGGCTCTTGCTGCAAATCTAGCGGTGTTTAATAGATTATGAATGCTCGGGTCACGCGAGAAGGTTCAATTTCGCGTGCAAGATAACAGAGTTAAAAACTTTTTATGCCTAAACTTGACTTTTGTTCGAGAGTGGAACTTCTGTACGTAACTATTGGTTATTCAGTGGTTATTCCACAGAAATTATTATAAGACAAAGCGTGAATGGCAGTATAATATGAAAAAAAAAAAAATAAACAAACCCTATTAGAATAGGGTTTGTTTATTTTTTTCTTTCAGTTGCAGCGATGTTGTTCTGCAGCATGAGACCTATTAATACTAACTGTGTGGCCAGCGTGGAAGGAAATTTTGGCCTACTAGAGGCCAAAACTTCCTTTCTAAGGAGATGCCTATGTCCAGCGTTGGACTGTTAAAACTAGTTGATGTGAACTAATATTTTATCTGATAGCATCCTCTGGATTTTCTACAGTTAAAATTGTGTATGATGGAATATGAGTGACTGTAGTCCATTCATTTTTAGAAAATAGTAACTTATCAATCAAGCATCTCATTTTGGCCAATCGGATTCCTAGAGATTATTGCTTTATTCATGGTGCGTCACTTTATTCTTAATGCAAATGGACTGCAATGAATTAGTGTCATATGCCAATACTATTATCAAGAAATTCATATACTGATGCAGCAAGAGAATTTGGAAATACTTAGAGATCACCATTGTTTCAGATCACATAGTCCACCCACCGTTCCGAGCTGGCAAGGACCCTTGGGAAGGCAACCACCCCTCACCGAAGGGGTACACCATTAAATCCGAGCAGGGTGTCTTCAACGTGTTCAAGAAGGGTGAAGATGGCGAGGAGATCAAATTGCCGTACGAATACATAACGCTGCAGCAGTACATACAGGATAAAATCACCATGTGTAATATGATCGCTGATGGTCCACTGTAAGTACTATATTTCCTACATATGCTAGCTTTTACCTGCTTCTTTATAGTGTATGCGTCTATTCAGTCAGTTCGCTCAGTAACGCATTCACTCACTCATTGTACTATCTGTGAATGAATGAGATACAGATCGGTCAACTGTGAGTGGTGGAGCTGAATGGGCGCGTGCGTCTCAGAGCCGGCAATGGATGTACTACATCTTTGCTCGCATAAATGCTTTTGCTATCTCTCGGGAACAGTGCTCTGTGTTTGTAGGCATAGGGAGGCAAACGAGCAAATAGCTCACCTGATATGGTAAGTAACCACCACTACCCATGAACGATTGCATTTCAAGAGACAGAAGTATGTTAAAACCTTTTGGTTTTCTCTTCCCCCGTGGTCACTCTTTTTGTTTCTCCTTCTAGCATATTGGATTAAATGGAGTACCTACTTACTTCTTTATGTACTCTTTCGTCATAGCGTCAAACAGGTTCCTAACATTATAAAATATGTAATATCTTTCTTGCTCCTGTGACCTTTCTGTTTAAAAGAGGGTGTGTATGTTGGAGGGAAGTTGAATTTATTATATTTGAAACCCCTCGAACTTTTTTCATTATTTGGTCGCAAGGCATAAGTTAACAATCTTGTGGGGGAACGGATGTGATATCCCTCCAACACAAAGGGAGGATCCTCCGACCAGGCCAAGTGATCATGCCTGGCGGACCACTGCCCAACGGTTGATGTTGGGATGTTGTATATATGCTAATCAGCGCAATAACTTCTATTGCGCGGTTCAGGATTGGTAGTTACTTCGTGTTGTGCGTTACTGCGTAGTTCAGTATATCTTCGGTAGATGGCGCTGTCAAATGTTTTCTTATTGGGCTGTATGTGGAAGTCGCCACAATCTAATTAATCCTATGTTTTCTACAACAGAAAGTCATTCTGCTACCGTCGCTTGTCGTACTTATCATCCAAGTTCCAACTGCACGTGTTGCTCAACGAACTCCGAGAGCTGGCTTCACAGAAAGCCGTCCCTCACAGGGACTTCTATAATATCAGGTTAGTTATTAAATAAATATATAATAATAAATAAATAAATATTTCGGACATCTAAACACACAACGCCATCTAGTCCCAAGATAAGCAAAGCTTGTGTTATTATGGGGTACTAGACAAGTGATACAAATACATTTTTTTTTAAAATACAATCAATCAATCTGTTGACTTCGTGGTTTTAACGGTCGCTACGCCACTTGCCTCTTCGCCAAGGTTGTGGGTTCAAATCCCACCTGGGACAACACTTCGTGTGATGCACAAATTGTTGTCCGTAGTCTGAGTGTTCTTTCTGTCCGTATCACGTATATTTGTAAAGTCCTAGATTAGAAACCAAAATCAAACTAATTTGAACAAAAGAATCTATGTAAAGTATTTTTTATAGGAAAGTGGATACCCACATCCACGCAGCCTCGTGCATGAACCAGAAGCACCTGCTGCGCTTCATCAAGAAGACCCTCAAGAACCACGCGGATGAAGTGGTCACTCTCCACAAGGGTACTCCGATGACGCTGAAGGCTGTCTTCCAATCCATGAACCTCAGCACCTACGACTTGACTGTGGATATGCTGGATGTACATGCTGTAAGTTTTTATCTATACAAATAAATAAAATTGGAGTGTCTGTTTGTAATATTAAAATACCCGTTGTTTACTAAATGCATATGTTTGTATACATGGTACATATACCAAAAAGTAGTTAAAAAAATTTTGTCTGTCTGTCTGTTTGTTCCGGGTAATCTCTGGAACGGCTGGACGGATTTTGACGGGACTTTTACTGGAAGGTAGCTGATGATCCGGGGAGTAATTAAGGCTACTTTTTTTAGACTAACTTTGTCCCGCGGCGTTACTCGCGGTACAACAATAGCTGCGGGTAACACCGCGGGGTTTAGCTAGTATCAAATATTAAGTGTGGTAGTCGACTTACCTCTGTAATAAATTAAGTTTTGAATGTTGTTATATTTCAATGACGACTATAAGTTGAACCATCGTTGTATTGACTTATAGTAGTATGACAGGTCAACTCGGGAAAGTTTCACTTAGGTATACATATCTATGTTAAACTATAAAAATAATGCTGTTAAAACTGAGACTCAATAGATTACTAAATTAAATTGAGAAAGCCGGTTAATTTACGTTTACTGGCAAATTATATAAAATTAAAATGGTTCTTATTTTTTTTTTGATGTAATAAAAGGGGGCAAACGAGCAGACGTATCACCTGATGGTAAGCGATTACCTCCGCCTATGGACACCCACAACACCAGAAGCGTCACAACTGCGTTGCCGGCCTTTGGGGGATGGGGGCAGAGGTTGGGGTATGGGCCTCCGGTGTCCTGTTAATAACAGCAGTTCCCGGATCCCTCCCGTCTCAGGCGCAGAGTGGCACACCGTATGGTTTTAGTCGGTTCGATTCCGACACACCGCCCCATAGCAAACCCCGGCGGGGTGACGGCCCGAGGGGGTTTCCAAACGTTAAAAAAAAAATGGGGTTCCGGTGTCCTCACTCACTCGGTGAAACACAGCGCAATAGTGGTTTCACACTGGTTTTCTGTGATGCCGAGTTATCATTCCGGTCGAGACGGCCCATTCATGCCGAAGTGTGGTAGTCACAGCCCTCCTCCCGTATTAGGTTTCTTATGCAATAATATCCATGCTATTAATTTGAAAGTAAATCTCTCTGTTCGTCTGTTACGCTTTCATGGCTAAACCGATTTTAAATTCATTTAGCATATATATACTTTGATTTTTGAGGAAGGACAAACTCTACTCTATATCGCGGTAACAGACAAACACACGGACAACTTTCCCTCATTGTTTGTATAACAAATGAGATGTTTAAGAATAGCGGTATTCAATACATTCCAGGATCGAAATACCTTCCACCGGTTCGACAAGTTCAACGCGAAGTACAATCCCATTGGTGAGAGCAGACTCCGGGAGGTGTTCCTCAAAACTGACAACTATATGAACGGGAAGTACTTCGCCAGGATCATTAAGGTAATACTCTCACATGGCATTTAAATATTGGGACAAATGAGCTAGTAAGTTACCTGATGGCAAGTGATGACCGTCGCCCAAGAACTCCCAAGTGCCATAAGTAGTTTTTGGTTTTTAAGTCTCTAAACCCGAAAGAATGGCTGCCTCGTTGGCGCGTACTTGAAGTCTCGGGTTCGAATCCCAGGACGAACCAAAAGTTTGTATGATCTGCAATCTATTTGTTTAGGGGTTTTGGTGTTTCCTATGTATAATATGGATGTATTTACACAAAAAAATATGTATGTATTCATATCAGTTGTTTGGTACCCACAATACAAGCTCTGCTTAGTTTGGGAATAGATGGCGTTGTGTGTTAGATGTCCGAAATATTTATTAATTTATTTTAATGGGTCTTTCCCATTTTCCCATTCCCACCCGATCACTTCACTGATCGGGTGAAAAACATCTTAGCATTCGATGACATCGTGGTATCATCATCATCATCAGCCTATCGCAGTCCACTGCTGGACATAGGCCTCTCCAATTTCGCGCCACTTAGTTCGAACCTCGGATTCTCGCATCCAGCTCTTGCCAGCCGTCTTGCGCAGATCATCACTCCACCTGGCCTGTGGACGTCCTACACAACGTTTGCCGAGACGCGGTCTCCATTCAAGAACCCACATCGTACTATCACTTCACATCAGTTTAACTGTCCACAGCTGAACATGAGTCTCTCCTCAATAAACAAAAAAAACGACTTGAAGAACTGTACCAAATTGAAAAACCATGGACAAACACACGGGAAGCACCAACTTTCAAATAAAGAAATAATCATCAATTTTTTTTCCTCCAGACGAAAGTTCTGAGATAACAAACAAAAAAAAATAGTCGAATTGAGTCTCCTCGTTTTTTGAAGTCGGTTAAAACGAAGGTTCTAGCTACTATACCACGCTGACTAGATGGGTCTTTTTTATTTATTTATTTATTTTTATTTTATTTAATGCAAGGTCCTTCACAGCTGACAAAGTTTAGTTTAGTCTTGATTTTAATTTTCCTTTTTTTAACAGGAAGTGGCCTTCGATCTAGAAGAAAGCAAGTATCAGAATGCGGAACTTCGCCTGTCCATCTACGGCAAGAGTCCCGGCGAGTGGGCCAAACTCGCCAAGTGGGCCATACAGTACAACGTGTACTCCGACAATGTCCGTTGGCTCATACAGATACCTCGACTATAGTAAGTACCGCATTTTATATATTAAAAAGTTAATTATTGATCGAACTAATTCTGGAACAAAATAAAAACCAGTCAAGTGCGTGTCACGCATAGAATAGGGTTCCGTAGTCACTCATTTGTTACGATTTTATTTTTTAACTAGCTGTCTGGACAGACTTCGTTCTTTGAACCTCTCGTGAACCCGCATTTCTTTTCATCATTGAAAAGTCCCGTGTACCAAGTATACAAGGATAATACAAAAAAATAAATTTATCACGCTACGGGCAATAAGAGACGTAAACGAAGTTGCGTGGGTCAGCTAGTTATATTATATTTTGCGTAAAGAACCCGCGGCGGGTTGCTAGTGGAGAATAAAGTATACAAATAACAGACCAATAAATAATTGATACTCATGTTTCTGTCGACTGCCTCGGTGGCGCAGTGGTAGCGTATGCCACTGCTGTGCTTGAGGTCTCGGGTTTGATTCCCGGGTCGGACCAAATGTTTGTATGATCTGCAAATATTTGTTTAGGGGTTTGGGTATTTTCTATTTACAAAAAGTACTTATGTGTTTATATCAGTTGTCTAATACCCATAATAAGCTCTGCTTAGCTTGGGACGAGATGGCGTTATTTATTTATTCTTTTTATATTCCAGCGACATCTTCAAGTCGAACAAGATAATGAACAATTTCCAGGAGATACTGAACAACATCTTCCTGCCGCTGTTCGAGGTCACCAACGACCCCAACTGCAACATCGAACTGCACAAGTTCCTCACTGTAAGCACATCCTTATACCCTGACTGTTTGTTTTTACCCCTTTACACATTAAATGCTTACCTAACCGATTACAATGGAGAGACCACCTTCATCCTAGGTAATAGAAAAATAATATAGCCAGGGGCAAAAACTCGTCACATAAAATGAATATTATAATATTACACATTTAATGATATTATTTTAAAGCATTATACCCGTTTTTAGACAAACACAACAAACTACGAGATTTTATTTTATCAATAAGTGCTATAGAATTTGTTTAAATTTTCACTTTGCGTTTTGCGTTTATGACGTCACTTGGCTGCGTAAATAAATACGATGAGTTGCCACTGACGTTGAGTTAACATTGTGTAAGACGTAATAACATAGCGGTTACTTTTCCATTTTAATAAACAAGCACAAACTGAAAAAAAATTGAACTGAATTTTTATTTTTATTTATTTTACTAACTGAAACTAACATTATTCTAAAACTTTTTGCCTTAGCTATCTCAATATTATATTTTTAGATTATTCTCATACAAAACAAAATATATTATTCGACACCCTAATAATATTTTTTGTGTTATAGCACGTAGTGGGCTTCGACAGCGTGGATGACGAGTCCAAGCCTGAGAACCCAATGCTGGACATTGACGTGAAGAGCCCCGAAGAGTGGGATGATGAGGAGAATCCTCCGTACGCGTATTACCTGTACTACATGTACGCCAACATGACCGTGCTCAACCATTTCAGGAAGTAAGTTGTTGTTACTATATAAACTAATACGAAACCATATTCGCGAATAAACCGGTTTAAAAACTCTCTACACTAAACTAAAATTTATTAAAAATTACTTTTCGTCCTGTCAAACGACATTGTCTATGTCAAAGATTGATAAAAATTAGAAGCATACACAAATTAGACGTAGGGGGATCGTTTTTCGTTTTTCGGAAGACGGTCCCCATTTCATCACATGCATTTTTTATATTTTTTTATCATTAATTTCATCACGACGAAGACTCTAAACACTTGACATTGGCAGAAATAGCTGATCCGAGAGATCCGGCTGGTTGCTATTTTATCAAAGAAGAAGAAAAAAGAAAGACGTAATCTTAATTTTTTTTTTTTTTTTTTTTTTATTTAATAGGCGGGCAAACGAGCAGACCTATCGCCTGATGGTAAGCGATTACCGTCGCCCATGGACACTTGCAAACACCAGAGGCGTCACAAGTGCGTTGCCGGCCTTTGGGGGATAGGGAGGGGAGATAGGGGGAGGGGGTTTGGGTTATGGGCCTCCGGTACCCTCACTCACTCGGTGAAACACAGCGCAGCCACTATTTCACACCGGTTTTCTGTGAGGCCGTGGTATCACTCCGGTCGAGCCGGCCCATTTATGCCGAAGCGTGGCTCTCCCACGGTTTAAGGGTTGTTTAAGTAATTTCAAACTTTATGCTATAGGGAAAAAGGTGCATAACTGCTTAACAACCCAATTTGTATAGATTAGTACTTGAATACATTAGTTTGATTATGTTGAATTTTTTTTTAAATTACTCGAACACAAAATTACTCTAATGAACAACTACTAATTTGTTTGTCTCTTTAGGGAGCAAGGGTTGAATACCTTCGTGCTTCGCCCCCACTGCGGAGAAGCTGGTCCAGTGCAGCATCTGGTCTGCGGGTTCCTGCTCGCAGAAAACATCTCCCATGGTCTCTTGCTGAGGAAGGTCCGTGATATTATCATTAATTGTACCAAAATATTCAAATATTTGTTTCTTTCGTGAGGTCTCGGGTTCGATTTCCGAGTCGGATCAAATGTTTGTATGATCTACAAATATTTGTTTCGGAGTTTGGGTGTTTTCTATGTATAATATGTATGTATTTACAAAAAAAAAGTATATATGTATTTGTATCAGTTGTCTAGCAGCCATAAACACAAGCTCTGCTTAGCTTGGGACTAGATGGCGTTGTGTGATAGATGTCCGAAATATTTATTTATTTATATTCCCGTATTTAGTGTACCTATTTATTTAAATCAGTTATGAGACGTAAGGCCCAGTGTGAGTTTATTTTAAGCTAGTGGTTGCTCGCGGCTCCGCTCGCGCATATGTCGGTTATCGCGGTAAATCTGTGTTATTCTGGTGTATAAGCTATATTACTGTAAAGTTTCATCCAAATACGTCCAGTAGTTTTTGCGTGTAGAAGTAACAAACAGACACACTCGCAAACGTTCGCCTTTATATATTAGTGTGATTAACTCGTTTTCGAAGGCGAGTGTGTTCAACGTTGCGATTAGTAACACTTATAGTGTAAGCCAATCACAACGCCAAACGTAGTCAACGTAACTATCAAAGTGAAATAAACTCATACTAGGCCCTGATGAAGATCTAACATTTAAGCTGACCACACCCTTTATTCTCCAGGTGCCAGTTCTCCAATACTTATACTACCTGGCGCAGATCTCCATCGCCATGTCTCCACTGTCGAACAACTCTCTGTTCCTCAACTACCACCGCAACCCTCTACCTGAGTTCCTGGCTAGAGGACTCTGCATCACACTGAGTACTGATGACCCTCTGCAATTCCACTTTACCAAGGTATGTGATTATAATATGTGTGTATGTTTACCATTGGAGAGCCACGCTTCGGTATGAAAGGGCCAGCTCGACCTCACAGAAAACCGGTGTGAAATAGCGCGTTTCACCGAGTGAGTGAGGATACCGGAGACCCATACCACAACCCCTCCCCCTTCCCATCCTCATCTCCTAAAGGTCGGCAACACATTTGTGACGCTTCTGGTGTAGGTGTTCATGGACGGCGGTAATTGATTACCATCAGGTGATACGTCTGCTCGTTTGCCCACTATACCAAATGTAAATAAATATTTCAAATATTTCCGACATCTTACACACAACGCCATCTAGTCCGTCGCTAAGCAAAGCTTGTGGTATGGGTACTAGACAACTGATACAAATACATATTATACTTTTTATTTTTTTTTTGTAAATACATACATATTATACATAATGTGAGGGAACACCACACTTACTTTTCTCGTGACTGTCGTAAGAGTCAAATAAAGGAGGAAATTACACAGGGTAAGATAGATAGATAGATAGATAGATAGATAGATAGATAGAAAACTCTTTATTTGTACACCATACAACATATTTAAAATAGAATACAGAAAATGACAAATGCACAAATGTAATGTACAAAGGGCGGCCTTATTGCCAAATGCAATCTCTTCCAGGCAACCTTAGGATGGATAAAAATGTATCGGAGAGACAGTAGTTGACGGTGCGGTAGTTTTGAAGAATTATAATTTTGTAATGAATATAACTAAAAACACACATATCTATATACACACACATACACATTAACATACATACATACACATACATGGCAATAACTTTAACTAATCAATTATACTACAATTACATTAAATATCAGTTATGTCGTATAATATTCCTGAACCATTTTCTTAAAACTATGTACTGTTGGCGCTTTTCTAATGTATATCGGCAATGCATTCCATAAGCGTACAGCTTCAACCGTAAAGGATTGGTCATAGAATTTTGTAGAATGCAGAGGCATCTCCAGTCCCAAATCTTCAGATGACCTTAGACATTTGTCATGTGTGTCATTGAGGAACTTGAATCGTTCTTTGAGGTAGAAGGGGGCTTTAGGATTAAACAAGATGTTATAAAGGAAGATAAGGATATGAGTATTCCGGCGAGAGCGAATTGGAAGCCACTTGAGCATTTGACGGAATTCAGAGACATGATCATATTTTCGAAGGCCAAATATGAATCGTATACAGAAATTCTGTAGTCGCTCAAGCTTATCAAGTTGTGCTTCGGTGAGATTCAGATAGCTGACATCGGCATAGTCGAGAATTGGGAGGAGAAGTGCTTGTGCAAGTGCAGCCCTAGTAGCAGTAGGAAGAAAGTTACGTAGTCTACGCAGAGATCCGGCAGAAGCAAATATCCTTCGGCTGACTTCCTGTACATGCGGACCCCAAGATAAAGTTCCATCCATGTAGACCCCTAGATTTTTAACGGTATTACTAATCACGAGGGTGGTGCCATTAAATACAATTTGTGGCAACTGTGTCCAGTCAATTCTTGAGACCATCCCGGAACTGCCGATAACACATACTTGCGTTTTCACAGGATTAACTTTGAGTCCATAACTATGACTCGATTTTCCAATACGCAAGAGATCAGCATTGATTGTATTGAATGCTTCCGAGAGCAGGTTGAGCGGAGCTTGAGTATATATTTGCAAATCATCTGCATAAAGATGGTAGGAGGAAGTTAATTGATTAGAGATGGAGTTTATAAAAACAGCGAAGAGTAAAGGAGATAGAACGCCACCCTGTGGTACACCAGCCGAAATACTGCACCAGGAGGACATTGCGTCTTCAATGCAAATACGTTGCCGGCGACCAGACAGGTAACTATGAAACCAATCAATTGTTTTTGGAGATATGTTAAGAGACCGTAGTATGCCAAGCAGAATGTGAAAATCTACAGTATTAAAGGCGTTGCTAAAATCAAGTAAGGTGAGTACTGTTATCATTCCACGATCCATGCCTAGTCTTATACTATCCGTAATGTATACCAGGGCAGAAGTCGTGCTATGACCAGGACGGAAGCCGGATTGGAAAGGATTAAGTAAAGAATTTTTGGAAAGGAAGTTACTCAGTTGAGTGTGGATAAGGCGTTCAAGTACTTTGGATAGGAAAGGTAAAATGGATATTGGCCGATAGTCAGAGAATGAAGAGGGTTTAGCTTTTTTAGGTAGAGGGATTATATGGGCATCCTTCCATGCAGTAGGAAAAATACCACTAGTCACGGAGTGATTCAGGATATTGGTTAGAAAGGGTAGGATTTCGTCAAGGATAGGCAAAATCATGTTTCGGCTGATACAATCGCTTCCCACTGCATTTGATGAAATTGCTAGAATGGTCTTCCTAACATCACAAGCAAACAATTGATCAAAGACGAAAGGTGGATAGTTGGGAGCCGAGATAGAAGAAATATATCTAAGAGTGTTATCTTTAATATTGACATCAATGTCGGACAAGGTAGAGAAATGTTTATTGAGTGAGTCAAAGTTTAAATTTTTAGGAATAGAGTCTTGGCGAGACCTCCCCACTCCCAACGTTCTTAGAAATTTCCAGACTTTTGCTGGATCTCCGTTTTCTACGGAAGAGTGAATATGTTGGCGTTGTGCATTTCTACACATCTTATTGCAGAGATTTCTCAAGTAGACATATTTTTCCAGGTTAGCATCTGTTGGTCGACGTTTGTATTTACTTTTCGCCAAGCATTTCTTGGCCATGATCCGTCGTATATCCTCAGTAAGCCATGGTGCCGGTAAATGTTTAATTTTGATTGACCGCAAGGGTGCATGCACATTAAAAAGTTGTATTAATTTTTCAGTGAATATGTTGACTTTTTCATTCACACACTGCGAATCTAACAAGACCGACCAGTCAATGTTACGCGCATCCTCTTTAAGCTTAACAAGATTCATACCGTTAAAATTGCGTTGCACAAGAATTCTCGGCTTTGCCTTGGGTGGACGGATAGCATAAGAAAGAAATATCAGGTCATGATAAGAGAATGCATCAGCTGGATACTGACCATGGCCGATGACATGATCGATGGAAGAGACAAGAATAAGGTCAAGAAGAGAGGGGGTGCAGTTAGGAAAATGATGCGTAGCTTCAAGTGTTAAAAGTGACAGGTTATTACAGTCTATTACTCTACGTAACGAAGAAGAGCGATGGTCCTTTTTTATAAGACAAGTATTGAAATCGCCCATTACTATTGTGTGACTGTAAGAGGGAGACAAGATTTCAATTAAGTTTTCGAAGGAGGAAAAGTAGTTGGTACGTAATGATGGCGAGTAATATACTCCCAGTAAAACCTTAGTGTGATTGAGGTCTAGCTCTAAGAAGAGATGTTCACCCGCGTCCGGTGGTGGGGGCTGCGAGGACATACTTATAGTAGTGAAGGGAATATTTTGTCGTAGATATATACCAACACCACCGCCACCACCGGTCGCGCGATCATTTCTTACAAGATTGAAGTCCGGAAGAGCATATAAAGTAGATGGTAAGCATGGTTTCAACCATGTCTCGGAAACTAAAATCGCGTGTATGTTATTAGAATCAAAGGTAGCCAGCATATCAGGGAAATGAGCAGGAATACTCTGGGCGTTAATATGGACTACATTAAAATTCCGCGGAGCATCAGAAAACCGGCACTGAAGATTCTCTTGGAGTGAGGGTATGCCAACAGAACTAGCATCAAGGCTACTTGCAGAGTAAAAACTATCATCATCACTATTATTTAAGTCAGACATAATAGTGTATTAAAATTAAACAGTACAAGAATTACAAATAAATATAAATTTATATAGGTACCTAAGTAAATTAAGTAATAAAAGATTATATAAATAAATATATAAAATAACATAAAGCTATAAAATAGTAGCTAAATAAGCTAAGCAATACAAAATATACATTTTAGTCCACCCGCCAGTCGTGTGTTTGAGATTTAATAACACAGAGATATATAAATAACTAAATTCAAGCAAAAAGAAATAATAAAAAAATAAATTTAAAAGTGAAAATAATACAAAATAGAAAGAAAAATCAAAATGCAAAATTAAACAAGTGGAATATTACAAGCACCTGGGCGAACCTCCCGTGCAAAAAGACTAAGTTCCAAGGTGTTAAACAATGACGTTAAACAAGTGTTTGATAGAAATGTAAAGCTCTGGAACGCGGTTTTGAGAGATGTCAAATGTCAAACAGTCAAAGGGTATTTTTGTGTAATTTTTCTTCACAGTCAGGCAAGATTATATAAAAGTTATTATGATGGGGTAGGCCAGTGATGATATTAATATTTATCGATACTAAGAAAGAGGGTATAATGGAGCTGATTTACACGTGAAATCCAACCAGGCAGTGCAACGTTAGGTACAATGCAACATCTTATGTAAACAATAACACATCCACTTATCTTTTGGCACCGGCCGCAGCTCTTCTTGATTTGGAAGCTGGATTTTTGGGTACAGTGGGCTTTTCAGTAAGCACTGGCTTTATCCGGTTAAGATCTGCCACACTTGTTATACGGTGACGGGAACCATCAGGACCTAACACAAATACCGAACCTTCCTTGGTCCAGCATTTAGTGATGCCGAATTCATGGCGAGCTGCCATGAACGCCGAGTGTCGCATCCGGGTCAGGAACTCGGAGAGGGTGATACCAGTGCTTTTTAGTTTGGTCTTGGAAGCCCAAACTCTGTCCCGCACTACTACTGTCCGGAATTCCACAAGAATGGGCCGAGGTTTATCACCTGAAGATAGTCGACCCATCCTGTGACAGCGGCTTATGTCCTCCGATGTAAAATATTCGAGATTCAACTTACTTGCTGCTACCTCGGCCACCACCTGGGATGTATCCTCATCCTTTTTCTCTGCAGCACCATGAAGAAGGAGTATTCTACGGCGGCTGCGTGTCTCCATATTGTCCACTTCATATGTGATAGCCTCCATCTGATTCTGGAAGGTCTTCAAAGTTTCAATAATGAGAGATTTAAATACAGCAAATTCCTCTGCGAGACCAGTCAGACTGACAGTGTTGGAGGTCTTCTTCAGGAGTTCTGTTTCGAAGCTTGCCATCCTTTTCTCAAAGCAGTCTTGCAGCTCCTGTAAGCTTTTCATGGTGTCTCAGTGCTTACTATTTATGTTTGTATTTATTTTTAAGATTTAGTTAAAATTATGGATGGATAACACTAGACCAGCTGGTGTTTATTGTACAGGACTTATTACATTTATTAAACTTTGTTTAAATATGTTTATGGTATTTTAATTTTTAAATAACTCATAGAGTAAGAGCACTAAGAGAATTAAAATTTGAAACAAATCTTACACCAACCCATCTGGCCAACATGGGATAGTACACCAAAATCTCCTTTCTAAGGAACTATCCTGATACTGAAATTTCAATTAGATTTTATTATTTTACAGTTTGTCACAATATGATATGATTTCCAGGAGCCGCTGATGGAGGAGTACAGCATCGCAGCGCAGGTGTGGAAACTCAGTTCATGCGACATGTGTGAACTTGCCAGGAATTCTGTACTCATGTCCGGATTTCCCCATGAGGTGAACTATATTACTTAGCACAACATTAGCTGAAATCTTTTGACTTGGAACTGATGTAGGCTAATTGATCCGGTTTACGTTTAGACCACATGCAAACCTACCTACCTATTTTTATGATATTTATCTTGTTTAAACCTTACGGTACCGGTGTGAGATAAAGATGCATCTTCAACAAGAATCTGCATCTTAATAGGCTGCCAAGTTGTAGGTCGCACATTTTGCATTGTTGTATTGTCTATATTTGCAATTAGTATGGTGAAAATGGATTAATAGTATATATATATATTTGATAAAACGTGGGCCGAACTAATCTCTTAGTACCTCTTTGAGGGTATACTTTAATCTGCCAAAGAATACCTGACAAGTATCTTTATTTCTATAACCAGATGAAGCAGTACTGGCTAGGCCCTAACTACATGAAGGAGGGTGTGGCCGGAAACGACATCACTCGCACTAACGTACCCGATATCCGCATCTCTTTCCGACACGAGACCCTGCTCGACGAGCTAACCAACATTTTCAAGGTAAAGGAATAATATCCAACTTAATTGACCTTGGCCCCAACATTGATCCTTGTGAAACACCACAACTTTTTTTTAACATTTTCTTTGATAATTCAAGGTATAAGGTTGTGTTCAAGATTATTATTACTACTTCACTAGTTTTCTAAAATTCTATTTATTTATTTTTTATTTATTCTATATTTTCTATTGATAAAGTATTCTATAGTGATAGAATGTAAGTTTCTTTGGATATAGAAGGTGTCGAAGGCCTTAGCCAAAACTATACCTATGAAAATGTATCGGATTAATGAATACAAACTGATTATATGAATGAAAGTTAAAATAGTTAATTTAATATAATTGACTTATTTTGAACATAGTACGATTATCTACACAAAAAGTCTGATTTGTAACAATTCCAGTCAAGAACCAGATAGGACGATGTTGATGCAATTTCGCCATTGTTTTTGCTCTTAGTTTCTTATCACTTTTTAAATAGATACCAACAGTCTAATCAGCAGTTATCACGCATTAGGTTCATACAATGTGTAGGTTTCGCAATAGGAGTGCTCACAAAACATTCCACATTTAATTTGTTTTGTTTATTTTTGTGTGTTTTTGTAAAATCAGAACTAGCCTATCTGTGATAACGTTACATTTCTGTGTTCCCGTTAGATCTGTAAAACGGGACTATAATCTAAAATATTCGAGATTTCATTCTTGTAAAAAAAGCGGGAGCAATATCTCAACGTAAAATATAAGTCCCGATTTGCATATCTGATACGCATAAAAGTCCCAAAAATATAAAAAGTATAATTTCTATGTTATTTAAACTCCAAATAAAATGTCGTAAACCTCCCCTAATCAACATCGATACTAATAATTCTATAATAAACAATTTCAGGACGGCATGTCTGCCCGAGTATAAACATCCACAACAAGACAATGGATGCCGACAGACTACTTAAAATAATAATAAAATACTAATTTTTACTAAATCTACGTACTAGACTGTATAATCAATAATTGTTTTGTATAAAATTACCCAAAAAATTTAAAAAAACAAATAATTCTAAGTATAGATACGTATAGATTACCTCTTGTGATAAATAAGCGAAAATAAAAGATTGAAAGTGCCATTTCATTATTAAAACAATATTTCGCTGCTCCTGAATTTACATAAATAAATAAAGTAGGAGCTATATAGTTGGTGGACGGTATTGTTTGGAGTTACAAATTCTAACATTCTAATAATTAGAAAAATTATTATGATAATTTCACCATTCGATTTACTAAATATCTAAAAAGGGAATTTCGTTACTATTCTTCTGTCAAATCGATTTTATTTGGTCCCATCTCTATTTTCACTGTCCTAAAGTCGAAAAATAAGATAATAATAAAATAAGATGATAATATCTCTCTAACCCCAAGTTGATATGGTTGATCATTACATAAAACGAGTATAAAATTAGAATTCTGCAAAGAAAATTTTAGAAAGAAAGAAATGTGTCAGCGTTTGTCGTCTTCCTCTGGGTCTCTTTTCATCCCAAGCAAGACCTTTGGCATTCCCACTCTTACTTCAACGTTACATTGCTAGAAAACTGGCAATTGAGACCTCGAACACCTTAGTCCAATTTTAATTTAAAGAAAAAAAAATCCACCCCAATTAATTACTCCTACCAACCGTTCGCTAACGTACTGTCTAAACTTAGTTTAGTAGAATATTAATGCTTATTCGATCTGTATAGTTTTTATATTATCTGTACGCCACGGCTCACATACAAATAAATACATTTTAATGACCTTCATTTGTACAATAATATTGCTTGATATAAATATTAAGAATAAAATATGTTAGTAAAGACGGACAATAATTAAATTTATTTAAATCACGCACTTTTTGGAAAGTAATATAAAATTAGAAAATCGATAATCTAAATAATATATCAATTTCACTTTTTTAAAAATACCAATTTAATTTTTATCTACATTTTGATCTTACTGAAAAAAAATAACTTAAAATCGATTTTTTCGGTAAAATCAATTTAAGTTAGTGCTTGTTTTTAAATTAGAAATAAATATTTACTTTCAAGATTTTAATAAAAAAAGAAAAAAAAATTAAACACTACAAATATTCGGTAGATGCTATGTTAATTTTTTTTGTATTTGTTTGTGAGCTGTCGCCTAGAGCTTAACACGTGGTGTCTAACGGCTTGTTGTCGTTGCCTTGTTTTATGTTTATGTGATAAAAGTGTTTAATTATTGTATTAATTATTCTGGTGTCAGTTTCTGAACGCAAAGCCTTTATTTTTGTTATGAACTATAATTTTTAGTTTATTGTTACAATGCAGTTATTAAGTGCAATACAATGCAGTGTTGAAATGTGTATGTTTTTAAAATATTTTTTTTTTTAAATCTAGTTCTTCAAATCTAAAATGAAATCGATATTAACATAAAAAAATATTGAGTATAGAGGAGATGATCTAAGTTTTCCCTCCTTTTTTTTGAACTTCGATAGTGCGTTCAGAAACCAATATTCTTAAAACTGAAACGTTAATCAAATCCTTTTTTAAGTTATAATTATAATAATAAATACATTAATCATGGAATATTGGTGTTTTTAAAGGGTTTGAATATACTTTCAGTGAATAAATGCATTTTGTGTATATCTGTGCAAATGGTTTTGGGATGATGTCTTTTGCGATTATTTGTTAAATATTGCAAATTTTTTACTTTTTATGTGTGGCTCATTATTTTTTTTAGAATACTCTCATAGCAACGAAAAATGTGAGTTTAATTCTAATATAGGCATAGGCATTAGGCTATTCCAATAGGTTTGCTGCATATTGTTAAGACTTCTAAATAACATAATTTAAATCATTTAGAAGTTGTAGATCGAACTGAGAATGTTTTTAATGGTATAAATAATAACTCAAGATTCGCTTCCCTTGCGATTTATTCGGTCAAAGAAATGCTTAAAAACATCTGTTTCTGTAGATCCCTTTTAGCAGAGTATACGAACAATACAGCAACTCCATATAATATGTAAGAAAATGGTTTTAAAAAAAAAAAAACAATTGAATAACAGCATTTATTTTGTCGTGTTTCGCTAATGAGTTCGAGACCGGAGGCCCAATGATGCAGAAGCATCTTGATAGGCCGGCATAGATCACCATGCTTGGATCTGCTACTTGATGCTGATGCTTTTCATCACGCAGAATAGAGGCATTTTTGAAGGTCCATAAATGGAAAATAATCGACAAATATCTCTCTTAGACATTTTATATTTTTGTATGTTAACGTCTAATTTAATATTTAAGTTTAATACTTTACAGCAATACCTTTCTTTTTATTTCCAAAATTATTCATATTTCTAATAGGTATTGACGCGGTACTATTTAAGTAAATAAAAAAATATTTCCCGCCATTTTTTCCCATTAATATCACTTCACACCACCATTTGCGCAGAACATCCCCAACTAATTTGTTATTGTACTTAACCTGTTTCTATCTTGTGAATAAGTATGTTTATACAAATATTTATAAACCATTATGTACATGTTATCATTGTTGGAAATAAAAATGCCCATATACACGCCATTTTGGTTTTTATATCAACCTTATTTACGTATTATTATCATCTTTAGCCAACAACCAAAAGCCACTGCTGACATTAGGTCTCTCCTATAAACGACTACACGAATTAAAAAATTGGTTGGCCCGACCAAGGACTCGATGGTCGGCGGTTGGTTCCTATCGTGTAGAAGGATTTTTTGGTTTCCCAACTCGAGGTACAAGAAATGAAGAATATTTCGGTAGGAGAAATAAAATAAAGAGAGAGAATGACAGTATTTAATTTTTTTGACGTTTGAATATCGAACCTACTGGTATAGTCACACAGTGACTGTGGTATTCATGTATACACAGTTTAATCGTTGAAATGTCGCGCCGCGCCGCGCACTTGCTAGAGTGTCACCGCGGCCATGAGATGGCGTTGGACACTTTAGAGGATTATAAAGTATTTTTGTTAAACTTGTCAACTAACATAATCTAAAATCTAATTCCACGAAACTTTTATGAATAGTATTTTTTAATGTAAATTGATTCATATTTGCTATTAATCACAACGCTCAATAAAGACTATCACAGTAAAAAAAATACTTGAGTTAAATTTTTTTTTCTTAATACTGATTCATCTTGAAGTCATACTTTCATTTGTCCTCACGCGAATCTCTTAAACAAACATACATACATTTATCATCAACACTTCAACGGCCTTTATCCAGCAGTGGACCATCTTCTTATACTTTTATCTATACAAATAAATAAAATTGGAGTGTCTGTTTGTAATATTAAAATAACTGCTTTTTACTAAATGCAAATGTATGTATACACGCTACATACATCAAAAATGTAGTTAATTTTTTTTTGTCTGTCTGTCTGTCTGTTTGTTCCGGGTAATCTCTGGAACGGCTGGACCGATTTTACCGGGACTTTCACTGTTAGGTAGCTGATGATCCAGGGAGTAACTTAGGCTACTTTTTTTAGACTAACTTTGTCCCGCGGCGTTACTCGCGGTACGAAGATGACCGTGGGTAACACCTCGGGATTCAGCTAGTCATAAAATAAAAATCTATATTAAGAATCATAAAACCTACTTGGTTTTATGATTCTTAATATAGATAATAGATATACTTAAATTTCGTGGTTAAAATATATTTTAGAGTTATATTACTCTTGTTAAATTTTGGTAGTTAATTGTTTTAATGAACAATTGAATTTTTATTACAGTTCGGTAGAAGCCTTTATGGATAATTTACTTCACTTTCCCAAAGCGATAAAATCTAATATGTTTGTATGTTTGTCTGTAGCTAAAGCGGTGTGCCACACCCGTCTTCTTTTAAGGTGACAGTGCTATGTACGCAGTGTGTGTTTGCTTTGTATGTGTATATAACAATATACAGGGTGATCGGGTAAAGAAAGGACATACTCAAGTAGCTATCTTCATTCACATTTACATATTTACCCAATGATGCAGAAGTGTGGGCCATAGTGTGGTTCACCATGCTGCATTGTTGCATTGTTGCATTGTCTGCATTCGCAATAAGTACGATGGCCACCACTCTTGGACTCTACTCTTGCTTTCCATCAGAGAAGAATAACTTGGGCAGGCCCATACATAAAATAAAAAATATACAATACATGCTGAGCCGGCGATCTTCGTATCGCCATATTTACATGTCTTTCTCAGCTTCCCACAGGCAGTGTACAGTCACAGACCAAAAAAAAAACTTTTCCTTTTACCATTTAATTATTCTTGTACACAAACCTTGTCCTAACAATAACGAACACATAAAAAAAATACTATTTAATTTGGTCCAGCCGGTCGGAAGTTATGCGCTTACATGCATTTAGACGATTCATTTTTATATATTTAGATATGTATATATATTAAATCTATTTAAATTTTTTTAAATATAGTTTTATTTGATTGTTGAAACCAAGGTATGTAGTGTTCTTGATTATGTCCTTTGTTCAGAAAATCATTCTGTACAATAAAATCAACATTTCTACGAGACGAAATGTTTAATTTACAAATCATTTAAAATATGTTTCTTAGATTACTCAATCATTATTTTCTGATTCGAATCGTAAACTAACTAAATTTTGAATCTAAAGATATTAGATTAGATTAATTTTTATAATCACTACAAAGCCACAGGTAATTAAATAGAGAAAACAAATATAGAGACCTATAATTTTATTATTACCTGACCTATTATTTAACTTTGAATATCGATCTTCTCACCTACTATAGAAATATAAAATTAGATTGATAAATAAACCTAATCATCATGGGGTTCTAGGTAAGTACCTGAAATTTTCATTCCATTTTAGCATGCAATTAATTTTACGTTTTTAATCTGTACAAAGAAATAAAATTGGAGTATCTGTTTGTAATATTAAAATGATCGCGGTACATGGTCCAAAATAACTTTTTTTTTTCAATTTTTGTCTGTCTCTGTCTGTCTGTTTGTTCCGGGTAATTTCTGGAGTGGCGCGATCGATTTTGACGGGACTTTTACTGGTAGATTGCTGATGATCTAAGAAGTAACTTAGGCTACTTTTTAAGTGTTCTTCCTATGTCCCTAACTTATTCAATTCGTAATATTTTTTTAAAATTAATTATTGACTAATTGGACACGTAATAATGGTTACTGCAATAATAGTTTTATAATCTTAAAGTTTTACAATGGTGTAATGTTTTTTGAAAACTCTCTAAACTAAACTAAAACTCACTAACAAGGTAGTTTTGTCTTGAAGATTGACTAAAATTAAAATTAGATGTGTCACAATAAAATTAGACGTTACATAAAGACATACATACAAGATTAGCATTTTGAAAATCGTTTTATTTTAAAATATGAGGAATTTAGAGAAATTTTAGTTTAGCTAACTGACGCAACAACCGCATCAAAAATTTGCACCAAGACATTTAATTACTATTTATATCTAATTCACCTTCTATATTATGTTTGTATGGTTTTTAGTGTATGCTTAAGTCACTACCACCACTGATCGTGTTATAAAGGTTCGATTCCCGACAGAAACAAATGATGTTCATCGTATGTTTTACTTTATGTATTGAGGAGTAAGTAGTCAAAACTAAAAGTTGAAAAACTTTTAAATTACCCTCGCACAGAAAATCAACGTAAAATGACAGCGATCATGCTGTCGTGTTTCGTTGGTGAGTGCGAGACCGGAGGCCCAATGATGCGAAAGCATCACTAGCCCGCCATGGTGTGGGTCACCATGCTGCATTGTAGCATTGTCTGCATTCGCAGTATGGTGACCATCACTCTTGGATTCTGCTTATGCTTTCCATCAGGCAGAGTAGAGTCATTATGGCAGGGTCAAAATATATAAAAAAAAAAAAAAAAATAAGAACTAAAACACGTAAGTAACCATATACAATGACATTGGAGAATTATAAGTAACTAGCTGACCCGTGCCCACTTCGTTGGGCGGTAAACATTTTTTTCTCCGACTGGAAATCCGGCTGCCACGAAAAAGTCTTTCCACTTTTAGGGTTTTTTTTTTTTTTTTTTTTTATTTTTTTTTTTATTTTTTTTTTATGGGACTTATTCCGCCCACATTCCCACCACTGTAACTCCTGTACACCAGGATCAACAGCAGTGACCCACGAACACACCGAGTTATGACACTCGGGAAGTCCCAGGAAGAAAATTAACTGTCTTGGAACCCGCAACGAAGTTAATCAGAAGAAAAACAGGAGGAGTTGGAAATGATAAATCCACTTCCCTCCTTAGCAAAGCGGGAGACAAAATGAAGTCAAAATAGGCAGACACCTTTTTCAAACCGGGAAGCACCACGGATAAAGTATTAGGGGTCCTAAGTGAGCTATATTTGATTACTATAGTATGTATGGCAGAATCGCCTAAACGCACGGAAATTCACCGCAGTTGACACAAGATCCTCATAGTATACCGCCCCAGATGTCATTTGTAAGCTATTTAGCATTGTGTTACGTTCATTGTACCAAAGACTACACTCCCAGAGTACATGATGAGCCGATTGTTCACAGCTAATATCAGGTGTTGAGCATTGACACAATGGTGAATCGACTAATTTAAATGAGTGTAGTTTGCTCTTAAAGTTACCGTGGCCTGTAAGAAATTGAGCGACACAGTGATCTACCTCGAGCCATGTCCTCGACAACCGTTCGCGAACAGATGGAAAGAACTGGTAGAGGTGGCGCCCCTTAGATGATTCGTCCCATCGTTGTTGCCATTCATCCATTAGATCGTTATAGACATTGGACTGCTGTTGAAACAATCTTATGATTTTATCGCGGTCTCGTACGCCCAAAAAATCGCATTCCATGTTTTGTAATGTGGAATAGTACATGGCTGCACGTCTTTGCACCTCGATATCGACCGGAAGGACACCCGCCAACACCGGTAAAGCCTCAGTACTAACCGTCCTATATGCTTTGCACAAGAAGATCAATGCAAGTCGTTGTCCTTGTAACAGTTTGCGACGGACAGCACCTACAGTCGCTCTATCGGCCCACACGGGAGCACCATAGCAAATAGAACCCAAATAAGTAGCTCCATATATAATCTTTAATGTATTAAATGAAAGACCCCATGTGGCAGTTGATATCCTCGTCAGAGCAAAGAAACTTTTTTTAGCCTTTTCGTTAACTGTTCTAATATGTTCGATAAATGAAAAATTTCTTTCTAAAACTAATCCCAAATAACAAACCGAGGTTTTATTTTTTATACTAACATTTTGAAATTTAATACACGGCGGTGATTTGAGGTTACCTTTCAGAAGTAGCTGGAAGGTTTTGTTTGGTGCAAAAGTCAAGCGATTACGTACGCCCCAAAGAGATACTAAGTTCAAACATCTATTAGCCAGACTCTCAAGCCCCGCTCTAGTGTCGGATTCCACCAGTAATAAACCGTCGTCCGCATACGCGTTTAGGGTACATCCGGGTGGTACAGGTATTGAGAGAAAATCGTCGAAGCCTATATTCCACAAGTATGGACCTAGCACCGAGCCCTGAGGGCACCCCATCGTAAGCGCCTTCGACACAGAATGATGCCCAAGTCTCAATTTAGTTGTGCCTTGTGTGAAGTACGAGGAGATAAGGGAATAATCCACTTTTAGGGTTATTATATATCCTATGTTACTCACAAAAAACGTAGCTTTCTACTGGCAAAAGAATTATCAAATCGGTTTAGTAGATCCAGAGATTACCCACTACAACGTCACAAACTCACAAAGGCACAAACTTTACCTCTTTATATAATAGTGTAGACTAGTGTTGTCTTAACAAATCGTTTCATTTACATCATCAACAGCCTTTAACAGTCCACTGCTGGACATAGACCTCTCGTAAGAAAGGAAGTTTTGGCCAACTATACCATTTTGGTCAGACGGTTTAGTATAGTATAGTTTTTTCAAGTTTTCCTATCTATTTTATTTGCTGTGATTTAGTCCTGCGTAGTTTACTCCAATATAATGAATATTGGTGGTAACACTACGTATTTGTAATCCGTCATGTCACTACACTTAGAATGGTTTTAGTCACCCTTTATCGTGGTAGAATCATATTAAGTATTAATAGGCCTGTGAAGCCACAGAAAGAAATGACTTCTCTTTACATTCCTTTTCATAAGGCGGTAATTCACTTATCACTATTGAGTTGCAAGTGTCCATGGGCATCAGTAGCCGCTTACCTTAAAACAAAAAATCTTACAGGCACATCTAACTGTAGGTAAATTTAATAAAAATTTGCTTGCGCGATTTAGGAACAGTACCTACTAATTTAATAGTTCGAGTGGATTGGTTAAGACGGCGCTAGGTGCGACAACAATGGATTATTTAATATGTAGATGCATGCCTGTGTAGAAAGAAAATTGACACGCATAAAAATTGTTTATCGTATTTTCTGTTTCACAGTCCCGGTCAGCGCCGCCCGCCTCGCCGATGCCACCAGTTTCTCCGGGAATACCGAACTTCAAAACGCCCATCGTCAGCTTGAAGCGACCTTCTCTTGTATAACCTAATTGTAAAATATTTTATACTCCTCAATAGCGTTAGAAGTGATAAGAATATTAACGAAATCACGTAACTGTGGAATGAACTGTCGCCTGCGGTATTCCCTGACCAATACGACCTTCAAACCTTTAAGAAACGAGCGTACTCCTTCTTAAAAGGCCAGCAACGCACTTGTGACGCCTCTGGTGTTGCGGGTGTCCATGGGCGGCGGTAATCACTTACCATCAGGTGATACGTCTGCTCGTTTGCCCCCTATTTAAATAAATAATAAAAAAAAGAATCCTATCGTGTTAAGTTCCAGAAGATCAATTCTCGTAACTGATCTATTCTGATGTCAATATCATTAAACTGCACTAGTGGCTCTCTACTGCACTGACTGTCGTAAGATCCAACCCCACATAAGATAACAGTTTGTGTGATCCGTAAATTGTTAACCTAAGTCTGGGTGTTCTTAGTGTGTATGTTTCAAAAGTCATTACGTACTTGGGTATTGCGAAAATTGACCTTCTGTTTCGTTTTCTAAGATTTTCAAACTTTGCGGTGTAACGTCTTTTCTTTTGTATTTCTACAATCTGTGGGTAGTTTGGGGACGGATGTGTGTAACAGGAAGTGTTGTTTGACAATGAGAGGTAAGAGTTACCATACATCATATGCGATTGCTTTAAGATTTGATCGTTTTTATTATTTTTATAGACTTTTGATAAATTTGTTTACACTGTGCAAAAAACAAGCATACTGTAAGTAGGTACAGAATAGCTGTAAAGGGTGGTGACGTGTATTCTCAATTTTGTACGTATTGTTGCCATTTATATCGATAAATATAGTTTTTTGAATTAATGATATGCAGGCACAGTTTAAGAGTTCATTCATGTATGTAAATCCGAATGTGTTAATATGTCAATTAAATAAATATTTAAAATCAGTGATCTTTTATTGACGCGATAACATCTTACCTTAGAGCATAAATACCTGAAGGGGCAGCCAAACCGGCGGGAAAGCATGATCGGAATAGAGACAGAGAGAGACTGAGTTTGGGTAGTGTCTGTCTCTCTCAAGTTTGCGTCTTCTCTTGCCCGTAGCGTGATAATTTTCTCCAGTTTTTGTAACATTCTTCATTGGTGCTCCGCTCCTGTAAGTCTTAGCGTGATGATATATAGCCTATAGCCTTCCTCGATAAATGGGCTTTATAACACTGAAATAATTTTTCAAATCGGACCAGCGGTTCCCGAGATTAGCGTGTTCAAACAAACAAACAAACTCTTCAGCTTTATATATTAGTATAGATAGATTTTTTTTTAATTGTGTGTTCGCGGATAACTCTGTCGTTTATGAACCGATTTTGATGATTATTTTTTTAATGGAAAGGAGATGTTCCAACGGTTGTCCCATGATAAGGACATTAATATCAGATTATGACTTCCAAGAGAAATAGAGTCGAATCTTGAAGTTGGCTTTTATTTTTATTAAAATTGTTACTAAATGCATATGTATGTATACACGGTACATATACCAAAAATTTAGTTAATTTTTTTTGTCTGTCTGTCTATTTGGTCCGGGTAATCTCTGGAACGGCTGTACCGATTTTGACCGGACTTTCATTGGCAGGTAGCTGACGATCCAGGGAGTAACTTCGGTTACTAACTTTGTCATGCGGCGTTACTCGCGGTACGACAATAACCGCGGGTAAAACGGCGGGGTTCAGCTAATATTTTATAAAGGCGTCTATCGCGTTCGCAGCGACGCGTGTCGCTAACCTGTGACACTCTGTTAGTCTTTGTCTTTCATAATAAAAGTTTGACAACCTCCTTTACTCATCTGTCACTAGGAGCTAGGAGTATATGTGTTCTGTGCTATGAATAACCTCTATGGTTCTGTGTCTGTCACCAAATCATCATTCAATGATGATTTTCATTTCATGATTCAATTGAATCAATTGACAAAATAAAAACATGGGTATCAAGTAACAATAAATTTAAGTAAATAATTTTATTAAAAATCAATTAAATGAATAAAAAACAAAATATGCATTCTAAACAGTCCTTTGCAGATATGAAAAAGAAATCACTGTACTATGCTCAAAAGGAATATGATAAAAAATGGTGTAGCAATTTGTCTGGTTTACAAAAGTAAGTGTGTATTTCGTGATAATGTTATGAGGCCTTTTGAGGTCATATTTCAAAAGGTTTGCTATCAAGATAATACAAAGATATGGCTCAAACTTCCTATGAATTTGGACTGACGTTTTTAATGTCACAATGTCGCGAGACTAATACTTCACGCTATTCAAAAATAACGGTCTCAGCTCTGCCAAATACGTTTAAGTAAAAGTCAGTGAATTTGAGCTATTTACTGAAAGAGTACTTAATAGTAATAAATAGAGAAATAGAACATTATTGTGACGGATTCAGAATATCCTAAGTGAAAAGTTCTTTAGGCAAGTTAAGCACTTTTTAGGTTAAATAGAAATTACGGAATCCTCGTTATCGTCACTGAACGCTTTCCATGAGCTATATGTACCTATACTAGGATACGAGGACCGATTAAGGGAACAAATTGAGCAGGACCAGCTCTGCAAAGAGAATACAATTTGACTAGGATTAGATAGGACTAATTTGAATAACGTTTGGTTAGTTTGGTATAGGCAAAATCTCCTTTCTTAGTAGAGATCTATGTCGAACAATGGATTACTAAAGTCTATGGATGAACGGTATCATGTTTATTCAGTGAATCGGTGGACTTGCGTGAGGTGGCCAACCGCTCTATCAAGACCTGCACTCAAATCCGTAGAAGACCAGGCGACCAGAAATTACCGGGCACCGTGGCCTTCCAAAGGGTGTCTGTCTCAGGAATACACGTCACAGGGGTTTGTACTTGCGAATAATAAATTGTAGCTTCAAACATCTCTCAGACTGTCTGTCTGTGACAGTTTTGTTGATGTGAAACATCTATAGGCGTGGGTAAACCTGATTTTTGGCATGGGGAGAATTGCCGTGGCGACAATTCGCAATTTCGCCTTATAAAGTCACCGATGAAAATAAATGAGCTGTCGCTATTTCAAATAACTTTAAAAAATATTAATTTTTGTTTTTAATATATTGAATATTAATGTTATCAGTAATATTATTTTATGGAACAAACAAAAAAAAACTTATACAAAACAATTTCGATGTTTCACATCTACCGGGCGTCCCGTGACGGCTCACTTTTTTTTACGTGTGGACGTGACGGGAGGGATCCGGGCACTACTGTTATTAACACATCTAGACCCCTCCCAGCGCCTGTCCTCACAATGTAGGTAACATACGATACACTCTTACGTCGCCTCTTCGTGGCTGGCCTCTGGAGCCGATGGAAGGAAATAATTCTCCGAAGATCTCTAATATAAAGCTACTTATATCGTAATCGTTCTCAAGGTAGTAGAGCCACGCTGATTTCAGCACGAACGGGCCGGCTCGACCGGGGCGGTATTATCCTCGCATGGAAAATCAACGTAAAATGACAGCGTTTGTGCTGCCTTGTTTCGTTGGTGAGTGCGGAGGCCCAATGATGCAGAAGCATCACTAGGTCGCTACGGTGTGGATCACCGTGCTGTATTATCTGCATTCGCAATGTTGGGTATGATGGCCACCACTCTTGGGTTCTGCTTGTGCTTTCAATCAGGCAGAGTAGAGTCATTTTGGCAGGCCATACAAAAAAAAACATGAAATAATATCCCACCAGTAGCTACGGGAGTACGAAACCAGGATTTAAATTCTCCTTTAGAAATGCCAACGTGAACTAAATTGTAAGCTGAATATGATTGTCAATCTGCAGGTACCGATGGAAGATTTAGTCCGCTCAGCAGCATTGCTGGTAGAAACACTGCACCTCCGCCAGCATTACATGGCTATATCCAACCAAACATTCTGCGCAACCTTGGATAGCTTCCTCCAAGCCCACGGATGCGAAAGACCTTACAATTTGGAGCGTAACGTAGCCTCAACTATGGTGTTCGACCGACATCGTGAGAGTAAAGAACTTATATCGTTTTTCTTTCTTTTTTCCATAATGTAGAAAATGGAAATTACTAAGTACTTTATTCATAATGTACTCCCAGCCGATTTCAGCAACAGCGGTCAGCCTCCACAGAGACCAGCCAACTATGCTGGAGATATTTTAATGTTCAAGTGTGTGGTCAAAGACAGGTGCACTCTCTGTTCCCTCACTCTCATTATCCGATAGGACCGCTATCCGACACGACCGGAAAGAGATCAGGCGCAATTCCGATGAGGATATATACTCTCCGTGACACAGGGATGATAGGGATGACCCCAACTTCCAAACTCCGGGCATTCATAATTGGGATATAATATAATTCGGTTATATATTGTTATTTTTATTCCAGAAGTGGATGATATGGACGATTATTTCATTACATCAGACCCGGAATCTGAAGCGGAACTTATGCGCAACAAAAGGCATATTAGTCCGGAACGCTCTCGAAGTAAGTAGCTCATATTTTCGATTTTGGTCAATTACCCATTAACAAGTATTTCTGAAAGCGGTGCCAGATGTCTTTCGGTTTGATAAATTAATTGTGATGAGTAGCTACGGCAATTTATATGTTTGTGGATACATAAATTGTTCATTCATCTCTATTTCTCTAAAGTATTTATGTGTATTTAGAAGTAGGTATATAGGTATATCTGTCAGCAGTCTGAGTTTCATGTCACTTATTATGCTCTTTTTTAATGTGTTAGCCTTCTAAAATGACTATATTTTGTCCGATGTAAAGCATATCATACATATAAGGTCACCATACTCACTGCAGACAAACTCTGGTTAAATTAAGATTAATCTGATTTTTGTTTAAATCAATTCCTCACCCTTATTGCTTTTACTATTTGATACAAGGACAATTAGATAATTAGATACCGCATAATAATGTAGATATTGTTTCAACAGTAATACAGATGAACTTTTTATATATTAACATGTTTTTTTAAATAAAGTGATGGCGAGCTCGATAGCGATGTTACGGCCATCGGACACCAACGTGTCCTTGGACAGTTTCGAAGACTTTCCGACTATGGAAGGTTAGTAAATGGAAAATATTTGTATGATACGAGTATTTCTGTGTATAATGACAGAATTGTCAAATATATTATTTAAAAATTATAAATTATAAAATAATTATTAAAAATTCAAGTGGGCAATAGCTAAAGCTATTTAGCTTTAGCTATTGCCCACTTGAATTTTGGAGGTCTGATCAACAAACCTTCACTACTGAAGTGCTGAGTGTTCGGCTTAAAAATCAGTAAAAAGCCGTATCGTTACAGGCATAAAACTCACCGCAAGCGCTAAAGAGTTTATCCCTAAAAACTGATATTCTTAAATTAATCATATTTTTAGTAGCTTTTATTGACTCCCAGAAATCATGGACCCATGGATGGCCCCAATTCCACCGGACCGCAAGTACATTTATAATTACGAGCAGGGTGTGGTGCATTTATACAGGAATCAGGCTGACCTCGAAGCCAATAAGGCCATAAGCTACACTTACATACCTTTCAAGAAGTACGTACAAGATCTGGAGCAAATTGACGCCCTTAATGAAAACGGGCCTCTGTGAGTGTATTGCAACTTCCGATTTTTTTTCAAAAGTCCCTCAATATTAATAAACTCTGTCTACTAGGAGACATTGCATATATAAAACGAACATAAAGAATTCCCAGACTTAGAACAACAATTCGTGGATCACACAATGTACTATTCGATTGGGAATCAAACTTTTGCCATTACGCTATCCATGCAGTCTCAATTTGTCTTTAAGTTTAGCATGCTTGAAGATAAAAATCATCCGCTCTTAAGCGAATCAGGTTATAGATTATGAAATCGAGGTATTTATTTAACTTATGAGAAGTCACTCGTCTTGAAGTCAAGGTACGAAACTGAATTGGCCTTTCGTGTTCATGACACGAATGATCTGAACCGTTTCGTAGTTTGGAACAGCATCATAGTAAATATAAATTTCTATATTTCTTTCTATTTACAGTAAGTCCTATTGCTTTCGCCGCTTGAGTTACCTAACATCAAAGTTTCAAATGCATGTGTTACTGAATGAACTGCATGAACTGGCATTACAAAAAGCAGTGCCGCATAGGGACTTCTATAATGTCAGGTAATTTTAGTCTAAATTACCTTAAAAGAGGCTGAGGAATTGTTTTGAATCGTTTTGGCTTTAGTGCTCTTTTTCCTAAACAATTTGGCATCCAAAATAGTCTCATTAGTTACTGCTTTATCAATAATTCTGTCAAGGAATACGGCTGGCAAATATCCTTTTCTTTCTTCGATTTTTGTTTCAGGAAAGTTGACACTCACATCCACGCCGCTTCATGTATGAACCAGAAGCATTTACTTCGCTTCATCAAACGAATGCTGCGTACAAATGCCAATGAGGTGGTTTCAATAACAGATGGAGTACCTGCCACACTTAAATCTGTTTTTGAAGAGATGAACCTTGATGCGTATGATTTGAACGTGGATATCCTGGATGTGCATGCGGTAACGACATCTTTTTAAGGATAATTTGTATCAAACGGCTCGCATCGGAATCGATTTATACAATCTTTAAATGATATTAAATCGTAAACGCAGTATTTTAAATCTACATTACTAAATGTGCTTAGCAGGTTACCTGCGCTTTCTAGTTTAGTGTAAAAATCATCTGTTTGAGTACGTAGATGCTTCTATGAATAAAATTAAATCTGTTGTTTCTTTCCTGTAAAGGACCGCAACACTTTCCACCGCTTTGACAAGTTTAATGCAAAATATAATCCTGTAGGGGAGAGCAGACTGAGGGAGGTATTCCTGAAAACGGATAACTACATGAATGGAAAATATTTCGCCCAAATAATCAAGGTAAATTTGCCTTCGTGCTTCTCTTACAGTATCTACTTTTATTTTCTGTATTTAAAGTTACTAAATTTTATTAGTTACATATTCGTACTTGTATGTAAGTACAGTTTCGAAGATGATGAAATAAATGAAGGTTATAACGGAAAAAATATGCAGAAGATAAGTGGAAAACAGAACAGACTATTGCAAAAGATAAGCAAACAGACCGGGTCACTAACGGACACTAACAGTCACAGACTTGCTCGAGATGTTGGTATAGCCAATAGTGTTTGAATAAGATGTATATTCTTTTATAGTTACGTACATTCTAGAATATAGGCCTAGTATCCATCCCTTACTGCTTTACGTATTACCATAGAGGGTACGTGATTCAAATAATTATCTTTTGACGTCGATATTCGTCATCAGGAGGTGATGGTAGACTTAGAAGATAACAAATACACGTACGCAGAGCCTCGCATCTCCATCTACTGCAAGAACCCGGACGAGTGGGACAAACTGGCCTCCTGGGCACTCAAACACAATGTCTACTCGCATCAAGTCAAGTGGCTGATACAAGTGCCCAGACTATTGTGAGTATTTAGGAGGGGATATCATTTAGATTCTTTACGGGGACAACGAGTAGACGCGTCAGCTGACTACATCGAGACGAGATTTCAAAACTAAAGTGAAGCAGAACTTTTTTGTACCAGCATTTTTACTAGCCATATCCTCTCATACTTTACTGTAGCACATTATGGTTGCATGAGGAACAAAACTGACACGGAAATAGCTGAAAACAATATTGTATAGGATTTTGTATCGTGTCAAAACTTGAACTTACTATGTGCACCACTCAAATCATTAATTTACTATTACATTACACATTAATTACCATCAGGTCATGCTTTGATTAAAATGATATACGAATAACCTTCTATTAAGCGAGTTCTACATCGAGACAAAATTTCAAAACTAAAGTGGAGCAGAACTTTTTTGTACCAGCATTTTTACTAGCCATATCCTCCCATACTTTACTGTAGCACATTATGGTTGCATGAGGAACAAAACTGACACGGAAATAGCTGAAAACAATATTGTATAGGATTTTGTATCGTGTCAAAACTTGAACTTATTATGTGCACCACTCAAATCATTAATTTATATAGATTTATTAGATTTGTTTAGCCTTTAAGTATCTCAATACACTTTATTATATTCACAGCGACATCTATCGGTACAAGAAACTGCTAAAGAACTTCCAGGAGTTCTTAAGCAACTTGTTTGACCCGCTGTTCCAAGTTTCTATCAACCCCAGCAGCAACCCTGATCTTAACAGATTTCTCACGGTATGTTAAACTTGGCACTTAGATGGCAGTTCTTGTCTTGGTAGTTGTTTTGGCTTAAAATTGACTTCTTCTTCAAAGCTAATCCTAAGTTCATTCTACTAATATTATAAATGCAAAAGTTTCTAAGGATGTATAGATCTTTGTCTCTCTTCAACTCAAAAAGTACTGGACGTATTGATATCAAATCAAATCAAATCAAATCGAATTATTTATTTTGCGAACATGGGTATACAAAATCAGATGTTAAGTGTATTACAAATGATCATGATCAAATTTACAATTAATACATCATAATAAGATCGTAACTGTTCCCAGTCTATATGGAAGATATATCATGAAAACTATTATAGAGGGGCTTTATGAACGAAATAGAACCCGAAACAATTATTTTTAGAATTTTTGCCTCTGCGTTTGTGCGCGCTAATCTTAGGATCAGCTTAATCGATTTGAATGCGGTTTTTACAAAGAGAGCTAGGTAGGTAATGGGTTTAAGTTTTCGTACGAAACATTACGATTTTGAAGGGTTTGGTTTCTGTGTCACTATTTTTTTAATGCGGATGGAATAGGTGTGGTATTATAATACATGTTAAAATATGTTATTTAAAACATATTTTTTTAATCTTCTTACTTAATAAAGCTGAAGAGTTTCTTCGTTTGAACGCGCTAATCTCAGGATGGTCCGATTTGAAAATTCTTTCAGAATTGGATAATACATTTATCGAGGAAGGCTATAGGCTATATATCATCACGCTATGACCTACAGGAGCGGAGCACTAATTGAGAATATTACAAAAACGGGGGAAAATCATCACGCTACGGGTAATAGAAGACGCAAACGAGGTTGCGTGACACACCGAAACACCGAAAGAATTTTTCAAATCGGACCAGCGGTTCCTAAGATTAGCGTGTTCAAACAAACAAACAAACTCTTCAGCTTTATATATTAGTATAGATAGGTATAGCAAAATGAATCACAAAGTTTATTCCACAAAATAAAAAAATAAAAAACGATTACAAGTTACTGACTGAAAAATTGCAGCATGTGATCGGGTTTGACAGCGTGGACGATGAGTCGAAGACGGGAAACGCAGCCCTGTCGGAGAACCTGAAGTCTCCTGAGGAGTGGGATGACGAAGTGAACCCGCCGTACGCCTATTATCTCTACTACATGTACGCTAACATGACCGTGCTCAACCAATTGAGGAAGTAAGTATACAACAGAAATACGTGTGTGTATGTGTATTGCTGTTGAAAGTTATTAACTGATCTGAAGCTCATTAGGGATTGTTGTCTAAATAATATAAATAGTCTGTCAATATCTTCCATATTTGGGTTCGATTCCCGGGTCGAACCAAATGTTTGTATGATCTACAAATATTTGTTTCGGAGTTTGGGTGTTTTCTATGTATAATATGTATGTATTTACAAGAAAAAAGTATATATGTATAATATGTATGTATTTACAAAAAAAAAAGTATATATGTATTCATATCAGTTGTCTAGTACCCATAACACAAGCTCTGCTTAGCTTGGGACTAGATCGCGTTGTGTGTTAGATGTCTGAAATATTTATTATTATTATTATTATATTTATTTAGAAATTCAGGTTTTCTTTTAAACATTTCTTTATTTAGTTTTTTTTTTTAATTTTAATATATCTGGTGTCACTCTCACGACTAAGACGAATCTATTGACAGCACTTACATAAAAATACGACAAGCTGTTTAGTCTCTAGTTCAGACGTGCCAAAGAATCATACTAATATTATAAACGCAAAAAGTTTGTAAGTATGGATGGATAGATGTTTGTTACTCATTATCGCAAAAATTTGTGAACGGATTTGCATGAAACTTTACAGTAATTAACTTATACATCAGAATAAAATATAGGCTACTATTTACCGCGATAACCGGCATTCACACAGGCGGAGCCGCGGGCAAGAACTGTATACATAGGTATATACTTAAATACATACACTCGAAAAGTAACTATAACCCTATTTCTTTTACAGTCGGGTAAAAACAAATTATTCGGCTTCGATGCGATTAAATCATGATTTATTGTTAACTAGTTGTTTCCCGCGGATCCGCCCGCGTATATGTCGGTTATCGCGGCAAATAGTAGCCTATGTGTTATTCTGATGTATAAGCTATATTACTGTAAAGTTTCATCCAAATCCGTTCAGTAGCTTTTGCGTGAAAGAGTAACAAACATCCATCCAAACATCCATCCATCCTTACAAACTTTCGCATTTATAATATTAGTAGATACTATTTGTAATAAAGAGATAGAATATTTGGAAGAGAAATAATATAAATTTATTTAAAAAAAATCAAATTTTATCAACCTTGAATAAAATTGCAGAATAACTGTTTTAAATACATAGGTACAGCAAAAAACTTATTCCGTAAAATTAAATTGCAAGAAAATCTGTTGAGGAACATGACAAAATTGAAAAATATAACAAGTTTTTTTTTATAGATTAGGGTCAAACGAGCAGACGTTTCGCCTGATGGTAAGCGATATCCGCCGCCCATGGACACCAGAGGCGTCACGAGTGCGTTTCCAGCCTTTGGGGGATGGGGAAGGGGATAAGTAGAGGGGAGGGGTTGGGGTATGGGCCTCCGGTATCCTCACTCACTAGGTGAAACACAGCGATGGCGCTGTTTTACACCGGTTTTATGTGAAGCCGTGGTATCACCCGTATCACTCCGGTTGAGCCGGCCTATCCATGCATGCCGAAGCGTCGCTCTCCCACAGAAACAAGTACTGAATTTTTTTGTATTCTGAACTAGCAACGGTAAAATGAAGTTAATACCTACATAAATAGTTTTTAACAAGAAAATCTTAAAGCGTCGTGCTTCGTTTCTAAACAGGTAGACTTGACTAGTGATACTCGTAGGTACCATGGTATCACAAGGAACCGTTGTTAACAATTCTCGCTAGTCACCGAGTATACGAAGTTACAGGAGCACTAGACACCTCTCCTTTTCAATTGTAGGAGGTAAATATTTATTATTATATACTTTTTCAGGGAACAGGGTTTGAATACATTTGTGCTACGGCCTCATTGCGGTGAGGCTGGCTCGTCTGCGCATCTGAGCAGCGGATTTCTTCTCGCCGACAACATATCTCACGGTCTCACGCTTAGAAAGGTATATAGGTGCTTAACCCTCGATATTAGCTCGTTTTAATGTCACCGGACCTCCTTGGACCACCCGTGGACTTATAATAAGTATGTAGCATCTCATCAGCAGTCTTCCCACTGCCAATAGTCCACTGCAGGCTCCTTAGCCGTAATTTTTGTCTTTTTTCTGCTGTCCCTCCATGTTTACTATCCACGTTTACTCCGTGTTTTACTGCCTCAGTAACGCAGTGGTAGCGTACGCGACTGCTGTGCTTAAGGTTTCGGGTTCATAGCCGGGTCCGGGGTCGGACCAAATGTTTCAATTTTCTGCTTGTTCGATACCAAATACGCTATGGAAACGTACCGTCCCGTTGTCGTGCCCTTCTAGATGTATATGCGTAAAGGAAATATCTTGCTCTGAGTAAAGTTGTATGCTCTATGGTAGAAGTACTCCAAGGGAATTGAACACTGCTAATATTTGATTCGGCGTTTGGGAGTTTTCTATGTAAATATGTACGTAATTACATTTCAATTTATTATATTATGTATATTATATTTATGACAGTTGTCTAGTACCCATAATACAAATTTTGCTTAATTTGGGACTAGATGGCGTTGTGTGTGAGATGACCAAAATATTTATTGACTTATTTATTATGTCTAATTTACTTCTAACGCTGTTAACCGCTTGCTCAAGTTTGTTATCATACCCGACTTTTTGAAATGGTACATTGTAATACAGCTATCGTTATAAACTAATATTTTAACTGTCCACAGTACCCAGTGTTCCAGTACATCTATTATTTGTCTCAAATCTTCATTGCCATGTCTCCCCTCTCCAACAACTCGCTATTCCTCAACTATCATCGCAACCCGCTGCCTGATTTCTTCGCGCGAGGACTCAGGGTCACGCTCAGCACTGATGACCCGCTCCAGTTCCATTACACAAAGGTAAACTCCCAGATCATCTGATTGATTCTTGGATATTTAATCGATGAAGGAGTTCCTTCTTTTTCGAAGTCGTTTAAAAAGTAATTCTTTAGATAATTTAGTTCTGCATAGTTTGGGATTAGACCACTGTATGCACGATGTGTCTTGTTGTGTATAATTTGCTTGAAAACGTAATTTACATTCCATAATAAAGTTTCAATTATTATTAACTGGCTTTTTACTGCGGCTCCGCCCCTGTGTATGTCGGTTATCGCGGTAAATAGGTGTAGGTATATGTCATTCATCTGTACAAATAAATAAAATTGGAGTGTCTGTTTGTAATATTAAAATAACCGCTTTTTAATCTATACTTATAAAATAACATTTCCTGACTGACTGATGGATTCATCATCGCCGAGCGTACACTATTATAGTTAGGGCTATGAAATTTGGTGAGTAGGATCTTTTCATTGAGTAAACACCCACTAAGAAAGGAATTTCGGAATTTCTACCCCTAAGGGGGTGAAATAGGGGTTGAAAGTTTCTATGGAAGTCCGTCATTTTTTAAGTTAGAAACCTGAAACTTTACTTTTGAGCTACTGATTAGAAATGAGTAAAGTAAGTATTTAAGCATTTCTGAATATTCTACCCCTAATGGGTGAAATAGGGTTTGACATTTCGTATATAGGTTAGTCTGGAAGTCCGTAATTTTTGAGGTTCAAAACATGAAACTTTATTTTAGGGCTACAGATTAAAAATGAATAGATACGTATTTAAGCCTTTCTGGATATTCTACTCCTAAGGGGGGGGGGGGGGGGATAGGGGTTGAAAATTTGTATGGAAGTTTTTTAAATTACAAACAGGAAACTTTGTTTTTAGGCTACTGATTAAAAATGAGTAGATACTTATCTAAGCGTTTCTGGATATTCTATTCTACCCTTAAGAAGGTGAAATAGGATTAAAAGAGTATATGGAAGCTCATCATTTTTAAGTTAGAAACATGAAACATTATCTTTGGGATGCTAATTAAAAACGAGTAGACACGTATTTAAGCGTTTCTGGATATTCTATCCATAAGGCGTGAAATAGGCGTTGACATTTCACAGTTTGGAAGTCATTTTCATTTAGCAGCCTGAAAATTTCATCTTAAGGTTTTTGATTACAAACAGATGAATACTTATATCAGCAGTTATGGGAATTCTGTTCCTAAAGGGGTTAAAATAAGGGTCGAATGTTTGTATGAAAATTCTTTTAAATGGGCTGTTGATCAGAAATAAATAAATACGTTTAAAAGTTTTCATACATACTTTTACACAGTTTTAAATACATATGATCAACTTCCACGGGAGCAAAGCCGCGGGCAACAGCTAGTAAGTGCATATATACACATACACGATACACGTACCAAAATATTTTTTTTTACAATTCTTGTTTGTCTGTTTGTTCCGGCTAATCTCTGGAACGGCTGTACCGAATTTGACGGGACTTACACTGGCTGACAGCTGATGATCTAAAGAGTAACTTAGGCAATTTTTTTAGACTAGCTTTGTCTCGCGGTGATTCAGCTAGTCAAGAATAATATTTTTTTTTTTGTGTCAGCTGCGTTGAATTTCCGTGCGTTTAGGCCATTCTGCCATCCGTGGTGCTTCCCGGTTTAAAAATGGTGTCTGCCTATTTTAACTTCATTTTGTCTCCCGCTTTACTAAGGAGGGAAGTGGACTTATCATATTTCTATATAACTCCTCCTGTTTTTTCTTCTGATTAATTTCGTTGCGGGTTCCAAGACAGTATTTTTTTTTCCTGGGACTTCCGTGTCACAACTCGGTGTGTTCGTGGGTCACTGCTGTTGATCCTGGTGTACAGGAGTTAAAGTGGTGGGCGTGTGAGCGGGATTAGTCCCAGTCAAAAATAATAATACCTTAACGTCAAAGCAGCGGTTTAGCTGTTAAAGGGTAACAGACAAACAGAGTCGCTTTCGAGTTTATAATATTAGTGTGTAGTAGTGATACCTATTATATACGTGAATATAACTGTGTTTACAAAAAGTGTTTTCTTTTCAGGAAGCATTAATGGAGGAGTATGGTATCGCTGCTCAGGCGTGGAAGTTCAGCTCTTGCGACATGTGCGAGCTGGCCATGAATTCTGTCCTCATGTCTGGATTCTCACACGAAGTAAGCTTTTAACAGTCGTTTATATTCAGACCAGATATAGGTAGCGGCACGTAACTCTAGCGGTGACAGTTGTTGCGCAGAAGTCAAAAAACAGGTATCTTGGGGGAGCAAGAGGGACGAGGGGCGGGCGTGCGCAGCACCGATTGGCTCTCCAGTCGCATTCCGTTCGCTGCACCAATACGACGCCCCGCGTGCTTCCAGTGTACAGTCGCGTTCTGAATTATATTGCTATCGCTGTTAATTTATTTTTTTGTTTTTTGTTAAGTTTGATTTTGTTAAGTTATTGCTTTCTTGATTCGGTAAAGGACCGGCGGTCTTTTTAGAGTATATTTTCTTAGAATAGTATAATGTATACATAAGAGGAGACACGAGTAGGCATTTTAACTTGCTTGAGTACCTAAATATGAGAACGTGATTCTTACAAGCGCAATATCTGGGAAATAGTGGGTCTTAGAGAAAATATCATAAAGACCACTTTTATAGAGAATTTTAAGATCTATAACTTTGCTTTGAGGTATTTTTTCGATAAAACTTACCGTTTTCGAGAAAAATCAAAAAAACCTAAAATTTTGACCTTGGGTCCCGAATAAGTCCCTTAGCGCACATGGGACTGATTGGGACTTTTGACACTTTATTCCTTGTCTCTACGAAGATTTGGCTCTGTCGGAATTTTCTTTCCTTTCTTTCCGCTCAGCGCTAGACTTACGTGCCGCTACCTATACATGTTTCTTAAAAATTCTTGATATGAAGGATACGACATTAACGTCATCTGCTAAACACGAATCAAAATTTTCTATTGCATCATTCGGTGTAGCAGTTACTCCATAATTTAGATAGATAGAAAACTCTTTATTTGCCTACCATAATCTATATCTATACTAATATATAAAGCTGAAGAGTTTGTTTGTTTGAACGTGCTATCTCAGGTACCGCTGGTCCGATTTGAAAAATTTTTTAGTGTTTCTAGCACACATAATAATAAATACTACTATTTAAATGAATAAAGAATTAGGTATAGACAAGAATTGGCACATAGCAATTTATGAAGAGACAGTTTATTTTACGCTTTTTAGTGGTTTTTGGAAGAGAGTTTTCGTTGGATGTTTTTTGGAAGTCGGTTTTTTTATAAAAAGTTTTTATATATATGAAATCCAGTAGTTATGCTGAAGCAGACAGATCCTTCTTTAAGTTATATTAGTAGTAATTAAGACCACATTTTCGTTTCTATAGCAGAAACGACGGTGGCTGGGGCCGGAGTACATGCGCGAAGGTCCAGCCGGCAACGACATCACTCACACCAACGTACCAGACGTGAGGATCTCCTTCAGACACGAGACCTTGAAGCAGGAGCTGGACAACTTGTTCATGGTAAGCATGAATCACAAATAAGGTGCGCGTAAATGCGCGGGACCCATGCATGCTGAAACATGTTTCCCCCGTGGTAAAAGAAGTACAAGTCGCCACGAGTTTGCATGGGTAAATGACTCGTGGCAACTTCTACATACAACGCAACAAAAAAACACATTACGGTGCCATCTGCCGGATTTACACCGAACAACGGAGTAACGTACTGTACTACCAATCCTGCATCGGGATATAGAAGTTCTCGCGCCGATTAGCATATATGCACATTCCCAACATTAACCATAGAGCCGTGCCCCGCCAGGTATGATCACCTCGCCTGGTCGGAGGAACCTTCTTTTGTATTGGAGGGATATAGCCACCCGTTCCGTCAGAAACTCATTTCCTTTACCACTACAGTTTACTACTATTTGCGTTTGTAAAAAATAAAACCAAATAATTTAATATTATAATGTATTTTTAGGCTCCATCACAGTAAGTACCAGCCATAGACAACAGTCGCAGTCAAAATATTAAAAGGGTATGTCACTAAGTTCGGAGTTGGCCTGAAAACCTGGCCTGGAGTGAGCCTGTAAGAAGTCTGAAGTCTTTACCTGTGTTTTGCTGTACTTGTTCTTCGAGCTACCACATATAGTGTCGGATATCTATCTACGAACCCGCGGATACCTGTATTCGAAACCGCGGATATCTATTACCGAACCTGCGGATATCCGTATACGAACCCGCGGAAATCTGTATACGAACCTGCGGAAATCTGTAGGTATAATACTCAAACATTAATTGCATTCCATAATGTACATAAAACTATATGGTCAAATAACAATAAAAAATACACTATTTTTATGAACCCTATTGGACACAGAAATACTAATAATGGTTACTATCTTTTGAAGAGTGTTATCTCATCATCCCATATAAAATAGAGAACACCTTTCCCTAACATCTTGCTTGAGTATTTTATTGCGTGATTTAATAACTATGTTTATGGCGTCGTTAAATTCCAAATGTGTGATTCGTGTATATTTGTCTTTATTTAAAATTTTCGTACAGTGCCACTCGGACATAATTTTTTGTAATTTATCCGAAAAAGACTACTGCCTTTTCAAGATCACGTGTATTGGCCTTAACTGAAAAAAAACTAACTGATTTTATAAAAGAGGTTCTCAGGTTCTTCAATAGACTAAATTTTTGTGTATGTTACTTTAGAACTCCATGATTCATAATCCAGTTTTTTTTGTAAAGCATATTCTATAGTACTTCTGGACCCATTCTAATTCTATTCATAAGAAAAAATTAAGGAATGAATGATTCAACTCATATGTGATAGATAAGCTTCATCATAATAATAAAGTTTTTTCAAGTCCGTAGTCCATACAGATACCAAAAAATTTGGGTATGTTTGTGTATGGACTCCGTGATGTTATTGTTAAATGTAAAATAAATCAATGAATATTTGAATAAATATGATAACTACATTTTTAGTTTATTATTTAGTAGGATGATTAAAATGGTATACGTATTATTTGTAACTTTATACTTTACTGATTGATTTTACTAACGGTGATTCTTTAAACTGATATAACTTTTTAATTTATCAACCGATCGAAATGAAACAAACGCTAAATGGATCCAAATTGATTAATTTATCTGTTTGTTTGTGGCTTTGAGCGCGATAATCTTAGAAGTGTCAGAAGTTTGTGTCTCCCTTAATCGGCACTTACGACAACCTTGTGATGAATAGGGATGGTGATAGGTAGAAGTGCCATAAATTAATTAATTTCTTTATAAGTCGGCGACCTTTATTTAATTTTCTTAATTATGAATATATATACAATTTCATCTATATGTGTTAGGGTTGCCAGTATATTAAAACCCAGTGACGCTTCGTATGGCTTTCTCTTCGTCGTAAGCCGACATCTGCTGGTAGGAATGGAACTCCATCGTGAAGGAAGCGAGACCGGAGGAGAGTGAGCGTAGAGTGGTGGAGTATCCCAGCAGCTCTGAGAGTGGAGCTAGGCAATCTACTACCTGTAAGGGAAATTGCATTATTTGTGTGTTATACTGGCTTCGGTATCGCTTAATATTTAGATTGTTAAGAAATGGCATTCGCTCCACGTAAACCTTATAAGCCGACCCCAAGCTAATTTTAAACTCTTCTGTCACCACCCGTAGTATATACAAAGATTCAACCATTTCAGTTTTTACGTAGTACTACATAAATATGTATACTACATACATATATTAAACCATTTATTTGTACCTTGTAAGTTAAAAACTAAATTAAACAGACCCTGTTCCTATGAGCACGTATTTACTGTCTCCAATAAATAAAATCAGAGATTAACAACCTTTCGTCAACATGAACTGTTCATCTTGTAACAATAAATTTAATGACGGTGTTCAGTGTAGTGCTTGTCAAAATCACTATGACTTTGGCTGTGCGGGTATCACGGAGCATGGATATAGGCGACTTGGAGCCGACAGGAGGGCGGCATGGAAATGTGCAACTTGTCGCATGACGTCGCCTAAACCAATAACGCTAAGGCAGGAAGACCAACTTGAATATATAATGAGTAAGTTGGATGTAATGGCTACAAAACTCGATTGTCTTCCTTCCCTTATAAGTGATGTAAAGGCCATAAAAGCGGATATGACAAACCTTCAATCTGCAACTGAGGGAGCACTGAAGAAAATTGAAGAATTTGATTCTCGAGTGAACGCGGTTGAGTCGAAAATGTCTGCGATGGAGTCGTCAGTGGTTGCTGCTTCAGATTATAAGTCGCAGTTGGACGTGATTAAGCATAATGATCTTGCGCGGGAACAATGGTCTCGCCTTAATAATATTGAAATTAAAGGCGTTCCCATAAAAAAGAACGAGAATTTGTTTGATACGCTTGACCTGATTGCCAACTTTGTTAATTACAAAGTGAATAAAAATCAAATCAATTTCATTAGTCGAATTCCTATTTTAAATAGTAAAGAAAAATCTATAGTGGTCAGTTTCACGAACAGATATGTGAAAGAAGATTTTGTTGCGTCTGCTCGAGCCACGAAAGCGTTTTCCGCTGAAGATGTAGGCTTCCAAGGAGTTAATCAAAGGATCTATATCAACGATCACCTTTCGCCGGAATATAAGAAGCTATTGACAAAAACAAAACAAATTGCGAGGCAGAAAGGTCACCAGTATGTCTGGGTAAAGTACTCAAAAATACATGTTCGTAAAAATGACACATCTCCTTCCTTCGTTATCACCTCCGAAAAGGATTTAAACAAATTAAAGTAATTAGTTTCGTATTCCAATTTTGTCTACCTATTTCATTATTTTTATTTTTTAAATTTAAGTTAACTATAGTGTTGTTTTCGATTCTATCTCGCTTTAAAGTAACTATAATATGCCACTCATATGAAGAAAAAATGTTGTTAACACCACCATTCACTCACACTATTGTAAAAAAATATTACCTGCTAATTCTATTCATTCCGAGTGACCCGTCCGTTCTACTCAGCGACAGTGCAAAGGCGCATAATATAACTATCTTCCTCACACAAACCGGTTGTAAATATTGTAGTGATTATATTTCTCTTTTACGCAAACTTAGGTGGTCTGCTATGACGAGTTGTTTACTTCAATACTGTTGCGAACGTTTTATGATATGTAAACGAAATGTTATACGTGCTTGCATATTTCTATTATGTTTCCATTTACGAGCCGTGCGGTCCGTGAACGAGAAACTTATCATAATTGCTAGATTGATATTGTTACTTGTCAACTATGTCTGTTATTAACTTTTATTATCAAAATGTTCGCGGCTTACGGACGAAGACTACCGAATTTAAAAGAAACGTAATTTTAAATAGTTATGATATTGTTTTGATAACTGAAACATGGCTAAATGATAGTGTGTTAGATGCGGAACTGTTTGACGACAGCTATATGGTGTGGCGCCGTGACCGCTGTTATGAAAGTACTGGTCAGTCGATGGGTGGGGGAGTTCTGGTGGCTACTCGCAGACATCTTAATACCATTGTTCGGCCGGAATGGAATTCTACTGCCGAGGATATATGGTTATCTGTTTGTATAGCTAAAAATATTCAGCTACATATATGTACAATTTATTTATGCAATGAAAAGAGGGGTTTAAGTTTCACACAACAACTTTATAACTTTTTGAATAAGCTACGTGATGTTGTTAATTCGTGCCCCTCTGATCATTTTTTAATTGTGGGGGACTTTAACATGAGCTCGATTCATTGGAATAGATCAGAAAACTTATCTTGTCTTGAACCAAGTAGTGTGTCGGGTATAAATGAAAGCAGTTTAATAGATGAACTATCATTACTGGGTCTTCGGCAGTATAATTCTATCCCTAACTACTATGGCAAATGGCTTGACTTGGTACTGTCTAACTGTGAAGCTACCGTAACCGAGTGTCATGGGCCCTTAGTACCACTTGACCCTTATCACAAAGCGTTGTACTTCTCGCTGACAATCGAGAGAATCCAGATGTTGAAGCCAGCCCCTCGTACAAAATTTATGTTTCAACAAGCAAATTACGACGAAATAAATATAAACTTGTCGAATATACATTGGTTAGATGAGTTTTCAAAATTAAGTTTTGATGAAGCGGTTGAATATTTTTATACGTGTCTTAATAACTTACGAGACTTATTTGTACCAAATAAAGTTGTTCGACAGAAGTCATTTCCTCCGTGGTACTCGTCAGCACTCAAGAAAATTTTAAAAGATAAAGCAAAATTTATGCAAAAATTCAAAACATATAGAATGATCTCTGATGCTCAGACTGTACAGTTGCTGCGGAAGCGCGCCAAAGACTTAGAGGAAAAGTGTTATACTAATTATATAGCATTAGTCGAGGATTCAATAAAGACTAACCCGAAATGTTTTTGGTCACACGTGAAATCGCTTTCTAAACGAACCAATATACCAAATAATATGGTTCATGGCGACAAAACTGCAACACAGGGCCATGACATCTGTGATCTGTTTGCGCAATATTTTCATTCAAATTTTTTATCTGATACTGACTCATCATCTAATTTGCCTACTGTGAACATAGGTATGGATGCTAATATTTCTGGTGTGGAAATAACATCGGATATAGTTAAAAACAAACTAATCAGATTAGACCCTAGTAAATCTGCAGGTCCCGATTTATTTCCGCCCATATTTTTTATTAACTGTGCTGAGCAACTGTCACTCCCACTAGCATACTTATTTCAACAATCTATTGAACATGGTCATATGCCCGATATTTGGAAATCCGCTTTTATATCTCCTATCCATAAGAAGGGGCCAAGGCACCAAATTGATAATTACCGTCCTATATCGAAATTGCCAATTATTGCAAAAGTTTTTGAGAGAATTATATACGAACAGGTATACAACGCATTGAAAGATCAATTGCCTCATTCTCAACATGGTTTCATTAAAGGGAGGTCCACTATTACTAACTTAATTCTCTTCAATGAGTTTTTAACTGACTCCATGGAGGGAGGCCAACAAGTAGATGTAATCTATACAGATTATAGTAAGGCCTTTGATCGTATAAATCACAAAATTTTAATATATAAGCTGGAGAATGCAGGCATTAGAGGAGACTTGCTTCGTTGGTTCGCATCCTACATACAGAACAGGAGTCAAGCAGTTGTTTTAGGAAATTTTATGTCTAAATGGATGAGTGTGCCTAGTGGGGTACCCCAGGGTTCTCTGCTCGGCCCGCTCCTCTTCCTCATATTCATATCTGACATTCAAAACTGTTTCCATAACTCGCAAATTTTAAATTTTGCTGATGATATGAAGATATTCAAACTTATTTCTACTCCTGACGACGCGCTGGCTTTACAAGATGATCTTACCCGCTTGAATATATATTGTACCGAGAACAAGCTTAACCTTAATGCTAGTAAGTGCTCAAAAATGACATTCACCAGAGGTAAACACCCAATTTCCTTTAATTACTTCTTAGACAAGGAACAGTTACAGGCAGCTGATGTCATTAAAGATTTAGGTATCCTGCACGACTCCAAATTATTATTCGACCGTCATATAGACTTCATCGTAAAGAAAGCCTTAAAATCTCTCGGCTTTATTATGCGTACATCCAGAGACTTCAAAAATGCTAAAACTCTAAAAATTCTCTATTCCATATATGTTCGTCCTCATCTAGAATATGCTTCACAAATTTGGAATCCGAGATATAATGTATATATTGAGCGGATTGAGAGGGTTCAAAGAAAATTTATAAAATTTCTAAATTTTAGAATGAAGTCGGCTTGTTGTGACTATGTAATTTCATGTAAAAAACACCACTTTCTGGAACTCCGAAAGCGTCGGGATATTACTGATATACTGTTTCTTGCTCGAATCATGACTTCTTCAATCGATTGTCCTGAGTTGCTCAACAAAATAAAAATCTACGTTCCAGTGCAATCATTGCGCCATGCTCCATTTTTCTCAACACCACTAGTTGTTACTAGGTATCGTCAAAACAGTTTTATTTATCGATCGTGTCATACTTATAACGACTTAGTACGCAAGCATGACCTTGACATTTTTGTTATGAGTTTATCAATTATGAGGAGGAGACTGCACTTGATGTCGTTTTAAAATCTAGAATCTTTAATTGAAACCTTATTATGTGTGAATGCAGGTAATGTTTTTTAAAAACGGACTCAACTTCAATTACTCTAAAATACATAATGTTTTCTGATTTTTTAAAGGGTTATCTTTTGTAATATTTTGTTTCTATATGTGGAGACTTGTAAATGGCGTATTGTTGCTATTTTTATAACCTATTTTAAGTATATTGCTGTAAGTTTCCCTAATATTAATAAATAAAAAAAAAAAAAAAAAAAAAAAAAAAAATTTTGGTTCATATTTGTCTTTAGTTAGACAAATATTAATATAGCGTCTGACATATATGATATTGACCACGTCGCGAAAACCAAACGTATTAGGAACACCTTATCATCCTAAATAGGCCACGTAGTATGGACATCAATCGTAAGACATTTAGTCAAAACAGACAAATTAAGTGTCGTATGTACTAGAATTTCCACATGGTGACTCTACTTATATCCCATAGCCCTGATCGCCATACCTTGTTCTGGTGTCTCATCTGTATATGCTGGATCTGCGAGCGTCTCCTCGCGAGGTCGGCCAGGACACGGGACGAGTGACTCTCAGGACAGACCACTTCCAAAGACATCAGGGGTTCTAGCAGCACCGATTCCGACTGTTCGAATACCTGTGCAGGATAGAATTCACTTATTTAGAATAAGGAGGTTATATATTTTTAGTTGGAAATAGATGAAGTTGCTTTAGAAATAGGCTCGTTCGATCAACCAATCATGCTTGGCTCTTATGGCTATAAGCGTGATGTTAAGTATCCTTTCTTAGGCATGCAAGCAAATCATGTATTTAAAAAAATATGTGAAAATCGTTTTCTTGAGCAAAAACGTTACACTATAAAAAAAAGTAAAAACTAAAACCCAACTACGACAAAAAACGATGCTTAAAAAGTATGAAACAAGTTTCAAAAGCCGTAGTCACGCGTTGTTAAACTATGGAACATTCCTAAGTTTCAAAAGCCGTAGTCCATGTCCACAACACTTTAACAACGCGTGACTACGGCTTTTGAAACTTGTTTCATACTTTTTAAGCATCGTTTTTTGTTGTAGTTGGGTTTTAGTTTTTACTTTTTTTTATTTAAATTTTTTTGGTGCCTCTATAACACTTATCGAATAAATACGAACAAAGCCACGAACAAATGCTAATAACATATATATTTTTGAAATGTACAAGTAACGCCCTTTCCAATGATACCAAACACGGCATATTTATTTCAAATTTAGTTTTTAATACAGTACTTTTGCGGCTAGAAGGCGCCAATTTCGATTCAGTGACACGTCATATAACCTCTAAGCAGCGGACAATCAAGACACTTCTAACGGTACCTCATTTGTCTTATTCTGACTAGTTTAGAAAGAATGAGGGAACAAAAAAGCATACCATTGAAATATCATACTTATCGAATAAATACGAACAAAGTCACGAACAAATGCTAATAATATATGTATTTTTGAAATGTACAAGTAACGCCCTTTCCAATGATACCAAACACGGCATATTTATCTCAAATTTATTTTTTAATACAGTACTTTATGTCGGCGCCACATTAGATTCAGTGACACGTCATATAGCCTATAACCAGAAGACGATCATGACGCTTCTATAGACACCTCATTTGTCCAAATCTAATGAGTAGTTAAGGAGCTAGGAGGGAACAAATGAACATACATACATACATAGCCTGTCAAAATCATAACCCTCCTTTGGCTTTGCCGTAGTCGGATAAAAATTATATATACAATAATATAGGGAAATATAATAAATAAATCCTATATTACTTTTTCTGAGAAGATTTGCGGTTTAATTTTCCCCGTGGGAGAGCCACGCTTCTTCATGAATGGGCCGGCTCGACCGGAGCGATACCACGGCCTCACAGAAAACCGATGTGAAATAGCGCTTGCACTGTTTCACTGAATGAGTGAGAATACCGGAGTCCCATACCTCAACCCCTCCTCATATCCCTTTCTCCATCCCCCAAAGGCCGCCTGGTGTTGCGGATGTCCATGGGCGGCGGTAATCGTTTACCATTAGGTGATAAGTCTGCTCGTTTGCCACCAATACCAGAAAAAAACCACTAGTCCGATTGCAAAAAATCTTTCAGTGTTAGATATCGAGGAAGCCTATAGGCTATATACCATCTCGCTAAGACCAATAGGAGCGGAGCACCAATGAAGAATGTTTTAAAAACGGGAGAAAATGATTACGCTGCGGGCTATAGGAGACGCAAACCAGGTTAAGTGATTAGTCTCACCTTCCGCAGACACTGTGCCACTGCTGCCGTGACCACGGAGTCAGACGTGCCGCGACCCAACTCGAACCAGTGCAGGGTCACTTGCACATCCACTACCTGCGACAACACATACAGTTTTGTACTACAGCCCATTCTATTTTGTGACGAATTGAGAATAAATGAATAATAAATATTTCGGACATTCACGCAACGCCATCTATTCTCAAACTATAGGTACTAGACAACTTATATAAATACAAATATACTTTTTTAAATGCATCCATATTATACATAGAAAACACCCAACTGTGAAACAAATATTTGCAGATCATATAAATATTTGGTCCGACCCGAGTATCGAACCCGAGACCTCAAGCACAGCAGTCGCATACTCTACCACTGCGCCACTGAGGTAGTCAATACGGAGTGTTCCACCCCTATTCATGCCATGGGTGTACGGGGTGGATTGATTAAAAAGGTGTTGCCAGATTTATATTAAAATATAGATTACCGATAGGGATAACCGACACATACGCCAGGCGTATGTGTCGGTTATCGCGGCAAATATTAACTTATGTGTTATTCTGATGTATAAGCTATATTACTGTAAAGTTTCGTCTAAATCCGTTCAGTAGTTTTTGCGTGAAAGAGTAACAAACAAACATCCAAGCCTCTATCCATCCATACTTACAAACTTTCGCGTTTATAATGTTAGTAAGTTTCATTATGACGTGGAAGAGCCACGCTTCGGCATGAATGGGCCGGCTCGGCCTGAGTCCATACCTCAACCCCTCCCCCCATGCCCCTCCCCATCCCCCATAGGCCGGCAACACACTTGTGACACCTCTGGTTTGGTGTCCATGGGCGGCGGTAATCGCTTACCATCAGGCGATAAGTATGCTCGTTTGCCCCTTATTCAATAAAAAAATAGATCATCCTAACTCACAGGGCATCCAAGTTTAGGTCCGTGCAGGATCGCAGTGCTGACTCCTTGCTTGATGGCCTGAAGGTTCCGAGGGTGCAGGTGGGCGAGGTTTGCTGCACTGTCGCCACTTTTATCTAACCTGCAATCACATTTATCTTGTACAGACAGACCCAAACTATGCTTTATGTTTATGTGATATTTAAAAACTTTAAAAGAGTTAAATATCAAAAGCGACGGGGATTATTTTGGGTCATCACTATTTTTCTTTTTCAATTTAGGTAAATGGTGGAGCAAATTTCCTTAGATACTAAGCTTAAAAGTTTTATATCGGCAAAATTTGCCTGATTGTCAGAGCCTGATGGTTAGCCAGAGGTCCTGGAGTATGAGCACTGCAACGGCCGGTCTCAGACGCCCTAGTCTGTGGACGACCCGGACCAAATGATTTCAGGTTGGCCAGAGGGACTAATACTTTTATGTATGGGCCTGCCAAAGAGACTCTACTCTGTCTGATGGAAAGCATAAGCAGAATCCAAGAGTGGTGGTAACCATATTCATTGCGAATGCAGAAAATGCAGCATGGTGGTCCACACCATGGCCGCCTAGTGATGCTTCTGCATCATCAGGCCTCCAAGTCTCTAACTGTAAGTGTATTTATTTATTTTTTAGTTTTGTTGCCATTGTAAAGATGAGTGCAGGCCAATCACAGCGTCGATGACGATTTAAATTCATGCTGGAGCACCAAAAACAATATTGCCACCCTTTCGCAACCAAAATCCACTTAAATTATTATTAACATAAGTTAAAAATCCAATAACTGTAAGGGCTTCAGCATCTCCAAAATATATATCATCATACAAAATAATACTTACTTCAATAAATTCTCCTGTGGTATACCCTTAACGGTCTTCGCAGACATGGTGACCTTGCACATCTGCTTGACGCCTCCTATCTTCCTGTCCACCGCCTGCGTGAGACGGGCCGTGCCTAGAAGTGACTCTCGGTACGCAATCTGGAGTGGGCCTAGTTCTACTGCAATTTTGTACTCTCTGATGATACGCTCTTTGATGATGTCTAGGTGAAGCTCGCCCATGCCTAGAAGCGATAGTTTTTTAATTGAATACTTAAATGTCATGTGAAAATGAGTATATTAGAGGTCATATATAAATAACGTCTAAAGAATTTCATGGTTTGAGGACTACCATCCCCGTTCTGGTCAAAGCTGGGTACTTTCGTGAGACCGGGCCATTATTAAACTAAAGCAGCAGTTCTAAACTTTGTTCAATTTACGTAACATTGTGGCGACGCGTCACCACAACATATACGCGTCAACACTCCACATTGAAAGTTTTATGTAAAAAATATCTTTGTAAACTCACCGGCGAGGATCATCTGTCCACTTTCAGAATCCGTGGTGACCCTAAGACTAGGGTCTTCTCTCTGCAGTTCTGCCAGCGCAGTTTCCAGGGCAGTCTGCATCGCTAAACTCGGAGGTTCGATTGAACACAGGAACACTGGCTCCGGGATTGTCGTACCTGAGAAAGTCAACGAGAATTCCAAGATGCACTAATTTACCACCTAAAATTAAATCAATGTTTGTTTGGTTGTTCAGGCATAATTCTTCTGGTGAAAATTTAATGAACCTAAGATGAGAGGAACCCTGTCGATCCCACTTGCTTACTACCAACAGAAATGCATTATGAGAATTGCTGTAACGATGATGAATGGTAATCGTTATCAAAGCCCTTTGCAGGCGTCAGGTTTCAGTTTCAGGCATCTAATCACAGGTCTTATCAAGAAATCAGCGACAATAATAACTCACCAATTCCTAACAAAACACCAGCTAATTCTTCAGTAGTCGGTTCTGACTCCATAGCCTGGAGCCTTTGACGAGTGCTGGGCAACATCAACTCGTCCTTGCTGCTAGGATTTTGAAGGAGTTTCGCCAGATGAGTTTTAGCACGATTCGCAGCAGCTTGCGTGGTTGTTATTAGGTCGCCAGACATGGTGGCCTGGGGAAGACTATGTTAGTTATGGTAGCTGGCAGTACAAAAGGTGTAGAGGGGGGTTTTGAAAAACTTCACCAGGCATCAGAAAAACCGAATCTAGTAACATTATTCGGTATTTCGGTAGGTTTCGGTGCTGGTAAAAGCAATCGGTGGAACACCTATACCCTACAGGATTTCTTTTAAGGTGCAAAGTGCTTGAACTGGTGATAGTCACTCCGCACTAGGTGATACCCCTATACCAATAAAAATCTTTATGAGTGTTAGGTTTATTCATATGTTACATTTTTGTATATTGATTTTGTTTGTATACTTGAGTAAGATTTTAAAATGAACAAAATAAAATGGCTACCTTTAAAGAACTGACAACAGCGATATTTCCCGCGGTAACTCTCTCCACAGGCTTGTACTCGTCAGCCAGTGCTACGTACAATGCTCCAATCTATAAAAAAAAATAGAAAATAAGATCATTAACATTATTATTAGCAAAGAAACTCCACATGCCAAAAGACTGCGATTTGAATACAAAAAAATTATTAGCTTGTATTTAGTGTATTCAATAAGTTACCATTATTCCATATTCAAGAAGTGTTCTAAATTTAAGCCAGTAGGGTTGCCAACATTCATATCACAACAATCAATTAAAATGTACCAAAAATGCATCTAACCTGTTCACTCTTATCCTGTCCCAAATTGTAAATTTTCTGTCCCTTACTGAGCTCTCCACTATAGAGCCTCATGAAAGTTAACACCCCTCTCTGATCATCATGCTGAACTTTAAACGCTCTCGCAGCCAAGTCAGCCCCAAAGCTTTTATACAACCTATGACCCTCATCTGGAGATGGAAGATATGAAATGATGCCATCCATCAAGGTTTGAACACCAATATTCTTATAAGAACTACCACAGAGCAAAGGAAATGCCTTCATAGACAAGGTAGATCTTCTGACAGCAGCTTCTAACTCCTTAGGACTGATGTCCAGGGTTTCTTGAGCTATAATAGTCTCTGCTAGCTGGTCATCTAAGCTGGACAGTGTATCTATCAGATCCTTGTGGTAGGACATTGCTGATTCCCATTTGTGTCCGTCTGACGCTTCTGTCAGTTTTCTTCGGATATAGTTCTTGCCTCGTCCTTGGGTCCATATGACTTCTTCTAGTGTTATTAAATCTATGAGACCTGTAAAAATAACATGGCTTTATTTTAGTAGTTCCTTTTAAAGGATCAATTAGAGCGATATCACGACCAGGCTGATAAGAAACTGGTGCTAAAAATACCTTAGCTGCTTTTTAGAAGAAAGGTAATTGTAACACAGATTTCCCCTCTCTCAAATTCTGGGGAGATAGGGAGTCTAAAGCTGCAGATATCCAAGAAGGCGGAAGACGTCCACAGCCAGGTGTAGTGACGACTTACGCAAGATGGCTGGCTGGAGTTGGATGCAAGAAGCCCATAATCGATTTTTTTTGGAGGGCTCTCTATAATCGATACACAAGTCAAAACTGTATTTTTTTCATTTTCGTCTGTCTGTATCTTTGCCGACATCACGACGAAACTACTGAATGGAGTTTATACTACGAGGTAGGACTTAGGATACTTTTTATCCCGAAATTCAGCACGGTTTGCTGGAGAGAGGGGATGAGTCAAAATATGTTTTAAGTTGTAACTCAATAACACATAGCCCGATTTCATTAATTCTTTTTTTACTAGAAAGCAAGTAGGTACTTTAAATATGGTGGGAGAGCCACGCTTCGGCATGAATGGGCCGGCTCGACCGGAGTGATACCACGGCCTCATAGAAAACCGGTGTGAAATAGTTCTTGCGCTGTGTTTCACCGGAGGCCCATAACCCAAACCCCCTTCCCATATCTCCCCTCCCTAGCCCCAAAGGCCGGCAACGCACTTGTGACGCCTCTGGTGCTTTCAGGTGTCTATGGGCGGCGGTAATCGCTTACCATCAGGCGATACGTATGCTGGTTTGCCCGCCTATGCCATAAAAAAAATAATTGTTCCGTGATCTATTTTTTTGTTTATTATACGACTTTAGTGCGTATTTATCGGTTAGTTCTATAAAATTCTAACAGATGGCGGTTTCGCATCTAAGTTGCACAGTATTTCTGTTTCTAGAATTTTCAGAAAAGTAGAAAATATTAAAAAAAAAAAAAATGGCGGTACGCAGTTCACCGGGTCAGCTAGTTTATATAATAATTAATATAATCAGAATTTCGGAAACGGCTCCAACGATTTTCATGAAATTTAGTATGCAGAGGTTTTCGAAAAATAGAAAATTTACTAAAAAGAACTGGTCCGGTCCCGGTACCGGGTACTGGTCATCCAGGTATTTATTAGTTAAATATTTACCAATGAGTTTATCTTCATGTCTTACATCTGTATGTAGCAAAAGCGGTTGAGCCTGTAGTTTGTCCCTCACTGAGTTTGCACAAGCTGTGGCAGATGCATCACCTCGGTCCATCTTGTTAAGATACAAGATCCGGGGCACACGGTAACCACTTGCTTGTCTCCAGACTGTTAACGTCTGGGCCTCCACTCCTATGAAGAGTTATTAATAAGCTGTTACCAGAAAAACTATAGGAGATGAGGAGGAGTGATTAAACAGATAAGGAAAATGCTTTTTTTTTGCCATGTACCTACTTTATTTATTATTATTTATACGGGAATTAACGCGATCACTTATTAAAATGACTCTGTCTACAGTCAGCCTGTGACCACGGCCAGTGCAACCTGGTCGAAACGTCAGGCAAATCAGAGGTATGTAACACCTTTTAATAAGTGATCGCGTTAATTCCCGTAAAAATAATTGTTAATATATCATGGAATGCGAAAGTTTAAAAGTTAGCATGTACCTACATTTAAACAGATCTATATTTTTTGTTTTTATTAAAGACTGAACCCCGCGGTGTTACCCGCGGTTATAGTTGTACCGCGAGTAACGCCGCGGGACAAAGTTAGTCTAAAAAAAGTAGCCTAAGTTACTCCCTGGATCATCAGCTATCTGCCAGTGAAAGTCCCGTCAAAATCCGTCCAGCCGTTCCAGAGATTACCCGGAACAAACAGACAGACAGACAGACAAAAATTTTTTTAACTACATTTTTGGTATATGTATCGTGTATACATACATATGCATTGATTAAAAAGCTGTTATTTTAATATTACAAACAGACACTCCAATTTTATTTATTTGTATAGACTAGCTGAATCCCGCGGTTATTGCTGTTATTGTCGTACCGCAAGTAACGCCGCGGAACAAAGTTAGTCTTTAACAAAGTAGCCTAAGTTACATTTATGAATTACGAGAGAGCCAAGAAAACGGCCAATAAATCTAGTTTCGGCAGTGGTTCCGAGCTTTGACGAAACCGAATCTTCAGTCAGCAAACTTCTTGGCTCACTTGTAATTTATAAATAATGGTTAATATTGGAATATTGAATTGATAGGTACACCATATTGATATCAATGTGGCGGGTGTAATGTGTTTTTATACTTGGAGCACCTCGACCCGCCAAAACTGGCCGAAACCGAATCTTCTGTTGGTCATTACTTTTTATTATTTTTACAAATAAAAGTGGCCTAAGTTAATCCTTATAACATTAGCTCTGTCATCTGCCAGTGAAAAGTCCCATCAATCGGTTAGCTGTTCCAGAGATTATGGGGCACAAAAATATAGAAGTGATTTTGGTATGTAAGTACTTTTCAGCAGTGGAGTGCGATAGGCTGATGATGATACATAGATAATTTCAGTTGAATTGCACAGGAAATAGACCTTACCGGCAGAGGCATCCAGGACAATAACAGCACCATCTAGTACTGCAAGGCTCTGTTCCACTTCCATGGTGAAGTCTATGTGTCCCGGTGTATCTATTAAGTTTATTTGACTCTCCCTCCAGGGAAATGATACTGCGGCAGCTGTTTGGGAATTGGGAAAATGCTTAAGAGTTCATTTTCTAGTGTCTTAATTTGGAAGTTATGAAAACTGACAAAATGAACCTACTCTACTTTCCAATATGCAATGTTTGTGTTAGATTATAGATTAAGTGTTAACAACTATACTTGTGTATATTATACTGCAGATTATATGTAATAACTAGCTGAACCCCGCAGTGTTACCAGTGTTGTTATTGTCGTACTGCCGTAATAAAGTAACCTAAGTCACTCCTCAGGTCATCAGCTACCTGCCAGTGAAAGCCATTCCAGAGATTCCCCGGAACAAACAGACAGAAATACAAAAATTGTAAAAAAAAAACATTTTGGTACATGTGTACCTTGTATACATATTTATGCATTTATTAAAAAGTGGTTATTTTATTTTTAGTTTATTGTTTTTTACTTTCCATTTTTCTATTTCCATTTACAACACACTTTCTAGATCCTAAGATTAATAACTACAGAGCTATTGTAGTTATTAATTTTAGGATCTAGAAAGTGTGTACATTATTTTAATATTACAAACAGACAGTCCAATTTTATTTATTTGAATAGATATTAACTCTTTGAAATACATGCAACAGCTCTCTAACTGCTGATGTCTTCACATCAATTGAATTTTCACAGTCCACTTCTGGCTTTAGGCCTACTTGTCTATTATCATAACAATAGTCATTTTAGCATTTTTGCAGGAATGTTTCCAATGGTTTCAAATTAAATGGCGTGTTTTAGAGTTTTACTTATTTTTACTACAATCCTTACATGTGATTGTGATTCCTCTCTGTCTCTCCTGCTCCATGTAGTCTGTGACAGTATTTCCATGGTGCACTTCCCCCATAGATCTTATAGTACCGGAATAAAAAAGCATTCGTTCCGTCGTAGTTGTTTTGCCTAGAATGCCAAAATTTGTGTTCATTTAGAGAATTTATAAATTAAAACTATTCGTACATATATTTTACTTTTAAACTATACTATTTATTAAATTTCCGGGATAATACAAATAAAGCAAAATTTGAATTATTATAACCTGCATCTATGTGCGCTAATATGCCAATATTACGTATATTATTGATTTTGTTTTTGTCGATCGATTCATTACTTGAATAACATTGTTGTATTCGGATATTCTTAAACAATTTTCTACAATAGTTTATATAACAAAAAGTTTTCATTTTTAATAACATTGTCAAGGAAAACAGGCAAAATTTTATTTCGAGGCGTGACAGTTCACAGTGACAAGTACTGTCAAGTACAGAAGTTGACATCTTGTCAAACTTTGAACCGTTCAGAAAAATCTAAATTAATTTTCTTTTGGACAAATGTCTATCGAAACCACATAGTGTATTATCTACACTCTATACTTAGAATGATAAGTAACAGAAACTTATGTTATTGTTAAAAATAAACATACCACAACAGCTTGTTTTTTGAGTATGAGCTTAGAGCATATATGTATACATGGAATGGAGGGAGTGCTGAACGAGCGGAAAGCGTGATCGGAGTAGAGAGAGACTAATTTTAGTTAGAATCTGTCTTTCTCACGCAAGCTTCTGATTGGTTGGTGTATTTCGCACCAAATGCAAACTGATGAGGTGATGTGATGATGACTGATTTGGTGGGCAAAACACCCTCCATAATTTATATGCTCTAAGGCTCTTATCTTTATTTCATTCATTCATCGCCATTACCACCCTCCCCCCCGGCGCCCACCCCGCTCATTCAAAATGGCATCTGCGTTGGTTTGTTTGTGTTGAGTACACAGAACACATTTACTCAGATGAGTACGTGACAAACAATAAACGTAGTGAAATTAATGAAATATCAAGACTATAAATTTTAAGTGCAATTCAAGATGGGAGTACCAGCATTTTTCCGCTGGCTTAGCCGGAAATATCCAAGTGTTATTGTTGAATGTGTGGAACAGAGGGTAAGACATAACCTATGAAATTTGTTGTTTCTTGGTCTTTTTTGACATCAATTTATGTTAACAATTGAATTAGATGTTATAGATAGATAGTTTAAGTATGAATGGTTTGCATGAATTGCTATATATGTAGCATATTTCGGTATAACTGTGGACTCCATGTTCGTAAAAATACCCAGAACCATTTCGCTGTATCGTGTGATTCCCTTTTGAAACAGAAATTTCCCACTCAACTAAAAGTATTTTTAGTAGCAAAGACTACAATAAATAAATATTTCGGATATCTAACACAACGCCATCTAGCCCCAAGCTAAGCAGAGCTTGTGTTATGGATACTAGACAACTTATATAAATACATATATACTTTTTTTTTGTAAATACATACACATTATACATAGAAAAGACCCAAACTCCGAAACAAATATTTACAGATCATGTAAAACATTTGGTCCGATCCGAGAATCGAACCCGAGACCTCATACACAACACTACCACTCAGACGGAAATCTTAATCCTAAATAACAGTATTTTGCTACATACATGGATATAGAGTACAAAATAACTTTGTTTTTTTATTTCTTACTAGCCGAATCGTTAATAAATATTGTTGTACTGCATTTATTTTTTACTTATTTATTAGTCTAAGCGTGATGATATATGGCCTATGGCCTTCTTTGATAAATGGGCTATCTAACACTGAAAGACAAACAAACTCTTCAGCTTTATATATTAGTATAGATGTAGCTTTGGCAGCCAAAAGTAAGACATAAAATTAGACCTAGAGTCTAGAAGAATTTAGAATTTCTTTGTAGCTCCAGAACTTATCCCATACATTACTTATTCCTGTGCTTAGTTGATGCTAGTTGTAGATAAAATTAATCTGCCAAATATATATGTACTCTTGTGCATCTTTTGGTACTACATTCTTGACTATGATAGGCATTCTTTGAAAGTTAGTCACAACTTTTGTTTTTGTGATCAATGGTGAGCGATGCTGTTTTACCTACTTCAAAAAAGGAGAAGGTTATCACTTTTTTGGTTTCTCAATTAAAGTTCTTCATGATCTTCTGGGAGTACTGGTATAAAGGTTCTTGGCTGGAGAGGAGAACACATGTCTTAAACTATTACAATAATTCATTTATAATTCATTTATATACATATACTAGCTAACCCCCGCGGTACAACAACAACCGCGGCTAAAGCCGCGGGACAAAAAAAAATCTCATGTAAAAAGTATCCTATGTCCGTCTCCTGGTTCTAAGCTACCTCTCCACTAATTTTCAGCTAAATCGGTTTAACAGTTCTAGAGTTATAAATAGTGTAACTAACGCGACTTTCTTTTATATATATAAGATTATATTACGTACATAAACTAACCTCAAATGTTCATTTTTAGCCCACCGATGTGGATGGCCAGCTTGTTTACATTGACTCTTCCCTCCCCAATCCAAATGGAGTGGAGTTTGACAACTTGTACCTGGACATGAACGGTATTATTCACCCATGTACACATCCTGAAGACAAACCCCCACCAAAGGATGAAGATGAGATGATGGTGGCTATCTTCGAATGTATCGACAGGCTGTTCCGCATTGTGAGGCCCAGGAAGTTGTTATATATGGCCATTGATGGAGTGGTAAGTTGCTTTTGATCTATAAATTATAGGAATGTGATATTGATTTGTGTACATTTGACATTATAAAATTTTGTTTGAAAATATACTTAACTGCAATGTGGCAGACCATAGCTGTAAAAATGATTAATTTAAAACAAGAAGCTGTAATAGTAATGCCATAAGAACTATAATAATAACCAACAGAACAGAATCAAGTAGTCTGAGTCCACAATGTATTTGATGTACACTGGCAGACCTGTCAGGTATATGCCAAACTATCTTTAATTTAAGTACGAGTAAAACTAAGTATGAATCAGTCATCAATACAAATAAATTAAATTAGAGTGTCTGTTTGTAATATTAAAATAACCACTTTATAATAAATGCCTAGGTATGTACACACGGTACAGGTATCAAAAACAACATTTTTTTAAATTTTTGTCTGTCTGTTTGTTCCGGGTAATCTCTGGAACGGCTGGACCGATTTTGACGAGACTTTCACTGGCAGGTAGCTGGTGATCTGAGTAGTAACTTCTTCCCCTGGCGTTACCCGCGGTATGACAATAACCGCGGATAACACCGCGGGGTTTAGCTAGTCTTTAATATAAAAGGAATTAGAGTCCAAGAATTGAATCGTCTCTGATCGTGAAGTTTCTGTATAGAATATGCTAGGAACTGAAATGGTTGCTAGGGCCTTAAGCGAGTTTAGAGGCATTATCAGATACCCCATTTACTCAATCATCATGTTGCCATGTTCGGCGATTCAATTGCCTGCACTGGAATCTTAAATAATCTCAATAAACACGCTCGCTATTCATAGCGAGTAGACGTGAAGTGAACTACACACTAGGCCCTTAGATCTAAATTGACGCTCAAAGAAATGACTACATTTCTGTATGTAATCATTAAAAAAAAATATATAAACTTTCAATTCTTTTAATTTAGGCTCCCAGAGCAAAGATGAACCAACAACGTTCCAGACGATTCCGTGCCTCCAAAGAGACGCAGGAGAAGATTGAGGAGGTGGCTCGCATCCGTGAGGAACTCCGGGCTAAAGGTGCTTACCTTCCCCCAGATAGGCCAAAGGAAGCCCACTTTGACTCCAACTGCATCACACCTGGAACCCCATTCATGGACCGGCTAAGCAAGTGCTTGCATTATTATATACATGACAGGTATGTGATGATATGGATAATAGTTTTTTTAGAAACAATCAACCAACCCTTATATGGGTACTAGCTGACCCACGCAACCTCGTTTGCCTCCTATTGCCCGTAGCGTGATAATTTTCCTCTGTGTTTGAAACATTTTTCATTCATGCTCCGCTCTTATTAGGCTTGTATCAAATGTTTGTATGATCTACAAATATTTGTTTTGGAGTTTGGGTGTTTTCTATGTATAATATGTATGTATTTATAAAAAAAAAAGTTATATAAGTATTTATATCAGTTGTCTAGTACTCATATAATACAAGCTCTGCTTAGTTTGGGACTAGATGGCGTTGTGTGTTAGATGTCAGTTTTTTTTGTAGTTTTTAACCCTGACTGCTAAGTCAGAGGTCATAGGTTTGACTCCAACCTTGAAAAAATTGATGTGGGATGAGTATGATCAATTGATCTGTGTCTGGCTGTATCTATAATATTTATTTTTAATGATATGCTGGCAAATGAATAGACAGGCCACCTGATAGTAATTGTCTGCAGAGAACCATAGATGAAATAACTTTAGAATGTACTCCTCATTGGGGTTTGGACTCAGTGAAGGCTCATTCTTTGAAACAACTGAAATACTACTTCACACTGATTTCCTGTGAGACCAGGGTTTCATTAAAATTTCTCAGGATTTATTTTGATTTGTCCACAGATTAAACAATGATCCTGGATGGAAGGGTATCAAGGTCATTTTATCTGACGCTAACGTGCCCGGTGAGGGTGAACACAAAATTATGGACTACATCAGAAGACAGAGAGGTAAGAATGCGAGGGAATGAGACAGCATCATTGTTATGCAGCCGTTATTTGTAAATTTTTAATGTTAAGGGCATTTTACATACTGATGCATGATGCAAAGCCTTATTATTTCATTGTCAGTGATGATCGACGAAATTCTCTGAATATCCGCGTTACATTAGGTATACATATTGCTAATGTATTAAGAACTAAATTTATTCTTACAAACATAGAATGAATGAATGAACGTGTGAATGAATGAACGTGTGAATGAATGAATGTAGCAATGAACATAATATTTAACATTGCAATTTCGACTTAAACTGAGTATTGACTTTTACTATGTATTTTTGAGAATGCAAACATATTTCAAAAGTTTTTTTGTATTTAAAAATACATGGATCCGAACCCTTGTGTTAAGTTTTGTGAACATACAAACGTAATAGACAATATTTTTTTGCAATTCTGTAGTCCAACGTGATCACGACCCCAACACGCAACACGTACTGTGCGGCGCCGATGCAGATCTCATCATGCTGGGGCTGGCGACTCATGAGCCCAACTTCACCATAATTCGGGAGGAGTTCAAACCCAACAAACCAAGACCCTGCGATGTTTGTGGACAATTGGGTGAGTACACTTTCATTATGAAGTTTACTTCTTAAAAAACGATTTTCATATTTAATCCGCAGTATGAACATTTTTTTTATTGGTAAAACTGCCGGAAGAGCTAGTGGCTAAATCCATTGTGTGTGTGTTGTGGAAAGATCCGAATTGAACTGAGATGAAAAATTGACTGTCCGGTTTTCTTGTGGAATCTGATCTTATGTGAATACTTTAGTCCAAGAGCCAGTTTACGGCAAATTCACCGGACCGGTACAGTGGAAACCAGGCCTTACACTTTATCATTAGTTATGTTGTCCAAGAAACTTTTAGAACAAACAGCTATTGAACGCTTATTATTAATTGTAGTTTTTCTCGCGAGCAAAATGACTTAAGCGCCGAGAATTTCATGGAGCCTATGCGTTTCGTTCAAAGTTGCTTGTGGTGCCACACGACATATACTCCAGGGGTGTGTCGGAGCTGATACTCACACTTACTTTTAAGGGGATTCATCCCTCCTGCATGCCTATCATACTCAGTTCACTTCTGATCACATTAGCTTTTGACCACTTTTAATAATAATAAATAATAATAATAAATATTTCGGACATCTAACACACAACGCCATCTAGTCCCAAACTAAGCAGAGGTTGTATTATGGGTACTAGACAACTCCGGGCGGCGGAGGCGCGCCTATCAGCGCCTCATGCCGCCCTGAGTGTGGCCGCGGATGGTGGGGACGGGTTTTCCCCTCCATCCGCTTTAGTGGTCACCCGCGAGGGGGCAACGTTACGCGTGTGCCGTACGTTGCCTAAATTGAGAATTTTACCAGCAGACGGTGCCCGCTTCAGTGCGGGCTGGCGCTGGGAGGGGTCCGGACGTGTTAATAACAGCAGTTCCCGGATCCCTCCCGTCTCAGGCGCAGAGTGGCACACCGTGTGGTTTTAGTCGGTTCGATTCCGACACACCGCCCCGCCGCAAACCCCGGCTGGGTGACGGCCCGAGGGGGTTTCCACACGTTAAAAAAAAAAAAAAAATGGGTACTAGACAACTGATATGAATACTTACATACTTTTTTTTTTGTAAATATATACATATTATACATAGAAAACACACAAACTCCGAAACAAATATTTGCAGATCATACAAACATTTGTTCCGACCCGGGAATCGAACCCGAGACCTCAAGAACAGCAGTCGCGTACGCTACCACTGCGCCACCGAGGCAGTTAACTTTTATAACCTGGACATAGTTTTTTCCCTAAACTTCCGCAGAATACTAACTTCTTAATCGGCCGATAGTTTGATCGGGTTGGCTTTTGGCTTATTTCGGCCGATGCCGAATTGTTGTAATGTGCACACTCCCATACATCTTCATACTGATTAAGAAACCAATTAAACTTTCGGCCGATCGAAAGTCTAACGTTTGCGGGGGTTCTAATAAAAAGGGTTTTGGCGCATCCACTGGCCAGACGACGTTTGTTTCAAGTTTTCCTTCTTTTGCTGTTGTCCAGAATGGGGCTGATTACTCTCTGTATTCTTTACCTGCCACCACACAGCTAATTTTTTAAAAACTTAAATTAATCACACTTTTCCCCCACAGGTCATGAAATGAAAGAATGTACAGGCACCTCACCAGATGCTGCACTAGTACGCTCTGATCCGGCTTTCGGAAACCAGGACAGCTTCATCTTCGTACGGCTCAGCGTACTTCGGGAGTATCTGGAGCGGGAGCTGCAGATGCCGAACCTACCCTTCAGATATGACTTCGAGAGGGCCCTCGATGACTGGGTGTTCATGTGTTTCTTTGTCGGCAATGATTTTCTACCTCATCTACCGAGTTTGGAAATTAGAGAGGGTGCTGTGGACCGGCTTGTTAATTTATATAAGAAGTGTGTTTATCGGACTAAGGTGAGACTTAGACTAGAATATATTTTATTGTACATTAATTTTTGCACGCGGCTCCACCCGCGTATTTGTATTATATGATTCTTGTAGAAGGATCTACAAGAATCAATGTATCTGCATGCTAAATTTCATTAAAATCAGAGCAGCGGTTTAGCTGTTAAAACGTGACAAACAGGTTATTTTCGAACCTTTTTTTTTTATGTTTGACCCTGCCATAATGACTCTACTCTGCCTGATGGAAAGCATAAGCAGAATCCAAGAGTGATGGTCACCATACTGCGAACGCAGACAATGCAACAATGCAGTATGGTTACCCACACTATGGCGGGCTAGTGATGCTTTCGCATCATTGGGCCTCCGGTCTCGCACTCACCGACGAAACACGACAGCATGATCGCTGTCATTTTACGTTGATTTTCTGTGCGAGGGTGGTACCGCCCCGGTCGAGCCGGCCCGTTCGTGCTGAAATCAGCGTGGCTCTACTACCTTTAATGATACCAGTATGAATTCATTATCGTCTAATTTCCAAAGTAACATACAGTATAGTACTGACAAAATTATTACGGCTCCACCGTTGTCGCGTAAAAATAGCAACAGTTTTGAGAATTCTTTCCAAACAGACATTTATTAAAATGCAACTTTAGTAATAGTTTATAGTGATGAATCTATATGTCTGTGTAAGATTGTAAAAACCGTTAGATTATAATTTTCCTAGCGAGATTGCAAACTATCGATAGATTGTCAACTGTGATATACTGCTTACGCGCGTCAAATTGTCAACGGTCCCTGATTGGTCGGTTTTACACTAGGCCGTTCAATGGCCATAGAGTTCGGTAAGCTTAGCTTAAAACTTCTTTTATTAATCACAAATAAATTTGACTGTCACCACAATTTTATATAACTAATTCTAAAGCTGTGAGGTATTTTCAACATGAAATCAATTTACAATCACGAAAATACTTTACATGCGGCAATAATGACGAATTAACAAATAAATATGGTGGAGTGGCGCACAATATGCTGTTCAACCAATCAGCGCGCGACTTGAGATTCGTCGATACCATTTCACAATCTTTTGACTGTTTGCAATCTCGCGACATAGATTACAATTTAACGGCTTTGATAATCTTACGGTAACATATATATGAAAGAAAGTCGTGTTAGTTACACTATTTATAACTCAAGAACGGCTGAACCGATTTGGCTGAAAATTGGTGGGGTAGCTGTAGTAGTAGCTGTAGCAGTAGTGGGGTAGTGGTAGCTTAGAACCAGAAGACGGTTTTTACATAGTTTTTTAATTTTACGGCGTTACCCGCGGTTGTTGTCGTACCGCGGGACTCGGGTAGTATGTTATAAACCATATACCAATATCCTAAAACATCTTTTGCTTAAACAATTAAATTAGACTATATGAATAGTCAAAGAAGGCAGAAAAGATTGGGTATTATACTGCATCTATGCTAACTTTCCCCCCCCTAAAGACATGTAAAATAATCCGAAAGAAACTGTTGTTTGTTCATCAGGGGTGGCTAACAGACTCTGGTGATGTGAACCTCGAGAGAGTTCAAGTCATCATGACGGAGCTTGGCCGCATGGAGGACGAGATCTTCAAGCGGCGGCACCAGAACGAGCTCAACTTTAAAGCTAGGAATAAAAACATGAAGAGGCAACAGAGGCCTAACTTTGGACTGCTCGAGAAAACTCAGTTCGCACCACAGGTGATTATAAAATTTTTAATATACGGAATATCACTTTGTACAATCGATATACATATTTTGAATCCCTTTTTTACTATTACAAATTATTATTTAGACAGTTTTGTAGTAAATTGAACAGTTCGGCCCTTTCTTCCTGTGGTAAGCAGATAAAACCTGGAACTCATTGAGGCCCCCATAGTGTGGGTCACCATGCGGCACTGTCCACATTTACATCCATATGCTTATGCATTCCATCTGGCAGAGTAGACTCCTTTTGGCAGATTTTAATTAAAAAAAAATGATAATGAATAAATACATAAGTAATTTTACTCTGCCAAACCGTGCCACTGTCCTCCGTTCGTATGATTAACGTAAAAAGGGGTACAAAGAATTTGCTTCATTTATCAATACAAATAAGATTGGAGTGTCTGTTTGTAATATTAAAAAAACCTGTTTTTACTAAATGCATGTGTATGTATACACGGTACATGTACAAAAAATGTTGCTAAAAAATGTTTGTCTGTCTGTCTGTTCCGGGTAATCTCTGGAACGGCTGGACCGATTTTGACGGGACTTTCTTTGGCAGGTAGCTGATGATCCAGGGAGTAACTTAGGCTGCCTTTTTTTAGACTAACTTTGTCTAGCGGCGTTACTCGCGGTACGACAATAGCCGAGGGTAACACCGCGGGGTTCAGCTAGTTAATACATTTTAGTTAATACATATATAGTATTAAGCACACGTATACTCATCTATTTAACATACCTAAACAATAGTGCTTTAAGATTTTTAGTACCAGACTAAAGTGACGTAGTGCCGTGTGATCCACATATTATTGTTTTGTGTCTAGGTGTTCATTGTGTCATTTCATGTTTGTCAGGCCATTGGGCAGCAGTCGTCTCGACCCGTGGAGAATGTCCGGCGAGAGGCGGCCAACATCCGCCTCGCCGGCATGAACAGTGTAGCTGCAGTGAGTACTTGTAATTCATTTATTCTCTCGATTGTCGGCACTTGATGGAACTTGTTGCAATACATTCTAGAATTAAAATCACTTGTACTTATTCCAATAATTTATTTATGTTTAACCTTTGATGATGCCATAAGGCGAAACCGGTCAGGTGTAAGTAAAATAGTGGAGTGATGTGTTAATTCTAAAATGACTCAAGGTACTTGAGCACTGTTAGGCTGACTCAACCGGGGCGGTACTACCTGAGCACAGAAGATCAACGTAAAATGACAGCGATCGTTCTGTCGTGTTTCGTTGGTGAGTGCGAGACCTAAGGCCCAATGATGCAAGAAGCATCACTAGTCCGCCATGGTGTGGGTCACCATGCTGCATTGTTGTATTATCTGTACGAGCAGTGAGTATGGTGGCCACCACTGTTGGATTTTGCTTGACTTTACCATCAGGCTGAGAAAAGTCACTTTGGCAGGTAATTTATATAAAAAATCAACAAGTCGACCTTTCTTAAAAAGTGTGCCGGCAGAAGTTCTCATTGAGATACCAATTTTCAGCAAAGTGAAGAGAACCAGGGCGGTCGCAAACGTACCGCTGCAGCAGCAGGACTGGATAACGACGATGACGACGAAAAACATGACGAAGTCCGTCTTTGGGAGGACGGCTTCAAAGAACGTTACTATGAGAGCAAGTTCGAAGTTGGCAGAGACAATCTTGAGTTCAGGTAAATATTTAGAGGTTTTGAAATCGGTGAATTTATAATAGTATGGAGTAGCTGAGACCCGCGGTGTTACTCGCGCCACCACAACAGCAGCGGGGCGAAGCTAGTTTAAAAAAGTATCTGTCAGTGAAAGTCCAGCCATTCTGAAGATTAACGGAAACAAACATAGAGACAGACAAAAATTTTAGAAACAGCTTCTTTGATGTAAATGCCTTATAAATTACACGGTACTTTCATTACATCAAAAAAGCTATTTCAAAAATTTTACGGTATAAACTTTGATATTCATTTAGTGTATAAACGGACAATTTAATTTTAGTTATTTGTTTTGATAAATGCATAAGGTGATGTTCCACCAGGTACCGCGTGGCCCTGCAGTACGTGCGCGGTCTGTGCTGGGTGCTCCGCTACTACTACCAGGGCTGCGCCAGCTGGAAGTGGTACTTCCCCTACCACTACGCGCCCTTCGCCTCCGACTTCGTCAATATATGCGGCCTCTCCACCAAGTTCGAAGAGGGGACACAGCCGGTAAGATCACACTCTTATATTTAAGGCAATGAGCAACGATGGGATGACGTATATTCTGCAGGATCTCTAACATCTACCTTATATATTCTAAACTCCACCGGTACAATGCATATAATCACGTCTTATTCTCGACGCGATACGTCGTGACTTAATGCTACGTGATCGATAATATACTCATATCTGAATTATGTTGAAAAAGCTGGTCAGAATTAGCTATGTATAAATTCTATTAATTTAACAATATATGATGCAGGAATAGTATTACAGCCACGATTTCAGCATGGTTGGTCGCAGCATGCGCGTGCGCGTGATGTCGTGTTTCGTTGGTTAGTCCGAGAGCGGATGCCCTATAATGCAGAAGCATCACTAGGCTGCCGTACTGTGTGCTTAATTGTCCACATTCCACCACTCATGGATTCTATTCAGACTTGCATTCAAGCAGAGTACACTTTAATACATACATAAAAAAAAGACTAACTGATCTCCGTGGTGTTACCCAAGGTTGTTGTACAATTACAACAACTACTGAATGTAACTCTGTAATTGTAAAATAGACAATAAATGTTATGTTTCTAATGTATTATCTTATGTTTTTAGTTCCGTCCATTGGAACAGTTGATGGGTGTGTTCCCGGCTGCCAGTTCACAGCACGTACCTAAACCGTGGGCCACACTTATGAGTGATCCTGTAAGTATTTCTAAAACAAACTATATCTTTTATATTTATGCTTTGAATTAAATACTTAATACTAGCTAAAGCTAAATAAGATTAAGATTCTGTTAATGACACGGAGATTTTGACCTTGAAAACTCAAAATAACGCAATCATAAATTATATTATTATCAATCATTTAATGAGGTATATTTCTGTACTCCACCTCATTAGCGACCTCCTTTCTACTGGACAGATCTATTAGAGATCCGTTCCGTTTCCGTGGGAGAGCCTCGAATGAGCCCGGCTTTTTTTTATTGACTGTTATTTAAATGGAAAATAAAAAAAAATGCCATAAAATCAACTACTACTTTTGACTAAATATTGCCTTATACTTTATACGGAACAAATAATAATAATAATAATATTTTTCTCCATCCACAGTTTTCATTAATCATTGATTTCTACCCTACGGACTTCAAAATTGACTTGAACGGGAAGAAATTCGCTTGGCAAGGCGTCGCTTTGTTACCGTTTGTGGACGAGGAGAGACTGTTCCGAGCTCTCGAGCCTTACTATGATCTGTTGACAGAAGCTGAGAGTAAGTACCTATTTTTTTCACTGCATTCAACACCGGGTGGTAATTTAATTTCGAAGTTGAATTAATATGTTCTACCTGCTTTGTATAATTGTGTTATTTATGATCCGTATGATATACATAATTTACATTTCATTACTACAAGTATATTTTGCGAATAGTTTACATAAGACTAAATAAATCGTGTTTTGCTGTATGTATGCATTTGGAATTTATTATCATTTAAATACATTTCGTTCTTCATACTATAAATTAATCTATACTTTAATATTATAAAGCTGAAGAGTTTGTTTGTTTGTACATGCTAATCTCAGCAACCGCTGGTCCGATTTGAAAAATTATTTCAGTGTTAAATAGTCCATTTATCAACGAAGGCTATAAGCTATATATCATCATCCTAAGACCTATAGGAGCGGGGTACCAATGTAGAATGTTTAAAAAACGGGGGAAAATGATCACGATCCAAGGTTGCGTGGGTCGGGTAGTACTCTTATAAAGAATAACTTATCGTTCGGTTACATAATAAGAAACAAGCGTTTAATAGATCGGTTACGTTATGATAGCTATATAGTACACTATTTCTGTTATTGTTATTTCCAATTGGAAAAAAATGAATTAAATTACTAAAAAAACATACATTTCGTTACAACAATTTTCCTAATAAGACAAACACATTAAGATACGTAAGTAAAATAAAATTGTAGTTATTACAAGGTTTCGCATACACCTCTTCCTACCCTGCTCAGACTGACATATATATAATACTTCTCCATTTCACAGAAAAACGTAACATCCGTGGCAACGATCGCCTTTACGTGGGTACAGGCAACAAGAGCTACGACTTCCTCCTGGGGCTGTACAAGGAGGCTGGACACAAGCTCCGAGCTCTCATCGAGAACAAGGAGAAGTACCCCTATCGGTCTGAGGGAGTCACCGGGGAGGTCATGCTCAGCGCTGACCATGTTGTTATTGGAGGGTAAGTAAATATGCTATTTATAACTTCACTAGTTGTTGGTTGTTGGTTGCGGCAAATAGTAGCCCACGTGTTATTCTGATGTATAACCTATATTATTGTAAAGTTTCATCCAAATCCGTTCAGTACTTTTTGCGTGAAAGAGTAACAAACATCTATCCATCCATCCATCCATCCATCCATCCATCCATCCATCCATCCATACTTACAAACTTTTGCGTTTATAATATTAGTAGGATATACAAATGCATTGCCTTAATGCCTGAGGTATTCTCTACCAGTCGACTGATGGAGCGATATAGGCAAAGGATGAACGTATGTTATAAGAAATCAACAAACAAAAATAGCTTTTTTGATGTAAATACCGTATAAATTATACAATACTTTAATTACATCAAAAAAGCTATTTCTAAAATTTTACCGTATAAACTTTGATATTCATTTAGTGGAAAGCTATTAATTTGAAATTATAATTATGAAATCGGAAATATATTTAAGTTAGGAAATATTTTTGCAAGCTATTGCATAAAAAACTAAACTTATGCTTATATCCTGTTCTTTTTCCTCCAACAGACAGTTGCCATCACCAGTTATCGGTCTGAAGCCGGTCATCGGCAACTACGCAGTGTGCGTGAGGTTCTTAGACCCGTCGTACGACAAGGAGTTCCCGGCGAGGAGGCTCCATGGCGCTATAGAACCTGTCAGGGTTCTGAAGCCGGGGAACCTGTCACACGAAGAGAATAGGAATTGGCGACCTCAGATAGGTAAGTTGGCTCTTAATTTTTAACCGACTTCAAAAAAAGGAGGAGGTTTCTCAATTCGACCTTATATATATATATATATTTTTATGTGTGTTCAGGGATAACTTCTTCGTTTATGAACCAATTTCCATGATTCTTTTTTTAATGGAAAGATGTCCCAACGGTGGTACCATGATAAGGACATTAATATCTGATAATGGCATCCAAGAGAAATCGAGTCGAATCTTGAAGTCAGTTTCATTTTTTGTTAAAATTGTACTTGTTTCTTGACTAAATGTTTGTATGGTCTGTAAATATTTGTAACGGAGTTGAGGTGTTTTCTATTTTTAATATGTATGTGTTTACAAAAAAAGTATACATATATATTTATATCAGTTGTCTAGTACCCAAGTACAAGCTCTGCTTAGTTTGGGACTAGACTAGTTGGCGTTGTGTGTTAAAAGTCTGGGAGGATATACAAGGGAGAATATACATACTGGATCGTGGGCGACTTTACAAACATACATAAAACGGATACAAAGAACACCCAGACGCAGAACAACAATTTGTAGATCACACAAAGTATTGTCCCACGTGGGATTTGAACCCACACTTGGCATACCGTGCAGTCTAGTTAACTCTTATTGTATATTGAATTGAATAGTGCTCGATACTCGACACCACACTGTGTTGTTCTGAGTGTGTTTTTTTGTGCCCATTTCATGTGTGTTTGTTAAGTGCCCTGTAACACAATATATTCTTAGTGCAGACGTCTTAAAAACCATTGCAAAACCAGCTTGTTGTTCTAGCTGTGACTAGCTGTAATGGCTGACTTCTCATCCGCCATCTGTTAGAATGCATCTATGATGGTGTCGTGTTAAGGTCTTTGGATAGACATAAATAGATGTAATGGTGTTTTCATCGTTTTTGATGATCTTTGAATAGCAGTCCACTAATTTAAGTACTCTTACTTTTAGATTTCACGACAGTAATATTAATGGTGAATTATACTTCTGCAGGAAATCAATGACGCAGAAAGATAATGGAACTAAAAGAGACAATAGACAATATTCTTATATAAAAACTAGCTGAACCCCGCGGTGTTACCCGCTGTTATTGTTGTACCGCGAGTAACGCCGCGGGACAAAGTTAGTCTAAAAAAAGTAGCCTGGATCATCAGCTACCTGCCAGTGATAGTCCCGTCAAAATCCGTCCAGCCGTTCCAGAGATTACCTGGAACAAACAGACAGACAGCTAAAAAAAAATTTTTAACTACATTTTTGGTATATGTACCGTGTATACATACATATGCATTTATTAAAAAGCGGTTATTTTAATATTACAAACAGACACTCCAATTTTATTTATTTGTATAGATTTGTAAAAATAAACTAACTTAACGACCTAAATCTGACGGTGTTCAGTTGTGATTTGTCGAGTTACACTTGTTGACAGGTGCGACGGTCATCACTTAACATGAGGTTATCCCTCGTTTGCCCTCTGTACCAAAGATTCTTTAGGTTACAATATACGTTTAAATTGCAGAAGACTTCTGTAAATCGTTTTCTTTATCTAATATCGTTCTTAGTTTGTGCCTCCATTTCTATTTATCCTGTACTAGCTGACCCACGCAACCTCGTTTGCGCCTTATATTGCCCGTACCGTAAAAAAATCCCCCGTTTTTGAAACATTCTTCATTGCTGATCCGCCACTATTAGTAGTAGCGTGATGATATATAGCCTATAGCCTTCCTCGATAAATGGACTATCCAACACCGAAAGAATTTTTCAAATCTGACCAGCGGTTCCTGAGATTAGCGTGTTCAAACAAACAAACAAACAAACTAACAAACAAACTCTTCAGCTTTATATATTAGTATAGAAGTATAGAAGAGGCAACTAAGAGAAATAGACGCAGGGTATTATCTCTGCAAAGAGAAAGGAAATTTGACACAAACCATACACCAACACGCCTGACCAGTGTGACATATTTATAGTATACTAAGCTAGTAGAGCCACGCTGATTTCAGCACTGTTGAGGCAACTCGACCGGGGTTCTTGTGGAAACGCCCTCGGTCCGTGACCCCGCCGGGGTTTGCTATGGGGCGGTGTGTCGGAATCGAACCGACTAAAACCACACGGTGTGCCACTCTGCGCCTGAGACGGGAGGGATCCGGGAACTGCTGTTATTAACACATCCGGACCCCTCCCAGCGCCTGCCCGCACTGAAGCGGGCACCGTCTGCTGGTAACTCCCAATTTAGGCGACGTACGGCACACGCGTAACGTCGCCCCCTCGCGGGTGGTCATTAAAGCGGACGGAGGGGAAAACCCGTCCCGACCATCCGCGGTCACACTCAGGGCGGCATGAGGCGCTGGTAACTCCAACCTAAAGTGATAGCATTCATACCGTTTTAATGATGCAGAAGCATCTCAATAGTGTGGGTCACCATGTTGTATTGTCTATACTCGCAATAAGTATGGTGACCACCACTCTTTGGATTCTGTTCATTCTCTCCATCAGAAAAAGTCGAGTCACTTTGCCAGGCTCATACAATAAAGCCTGTAGCTGATGTTGCCTGTTTGTTGTTCATACAGGTATGACGAGGTCAAACACGATAGCTACGATGGAGGCCGCCGGCCGACGCATGCTGGGCCACCATCTCCCACGAGATAACACGTATGGTGCTGTACCACCACCGCAGAGACAACAACACCATGGTAAGTTGTGTTTTAATAACTTGGATTAATATATTTAATTTCTTACATTTTTTTTACTAACTTTTGCCCGTGATGCCGTTCGCGTGTTTGTTGGTTATCGCAACATAAAGTAGCAATGTCATTTTTTAACGTCTAATGTATCTTGATTTGGAAATTCATCCAAATCGATAACGCGGTTTAGACGTTAAACTGTATATATATATATATATATATATATATATATGTATATTATGTTTATATATATATATAGATATCTCTTTTCGGCCCTTGTTGATCTGACGCGACGTGGCGTCAGTTAATTGTTGATCTGTTGGCGATTGTTGATCAGCAACAGTTTTTGTTGATCTAATATGTATTCCGGCGTACTAATGTGGCTCCGCTCTGGATCAACAATTCCAACCCCTCTGCTGGCAGAATTACGAACTATTTACATCATTTTTATACAAATCCACACCAGCTATTGTTGATCCGATTCAAACGGACCAATCAGAGGCCACCTTCTCCACGATTGGGTCTTTTCTATGGTAGACTGTTTCCACTTTGCTTCACAATTAATTAACGAATTAATGCATAACGTATATTGCCTAAGGAGCCTTCAAACAAAAAAAGGTACGTAATCAGATATAGTTAGGTACTATTTAACTTTACCAAAAGTAAAAAAATGAGTTGATACGTATTTAAGCATTTCTGGATAGTCTACCCCTAAGGAGTGAAATAGGGGTTTAAAGATTGTATGAAAGTCTGTCATTTTTTAAGTTAGAACATAAAACTTTATCTTTGGGCTACTGATTAAAAATGACTAGATACATATTTAAGTGTTTCTGGATATTCTACCCCTAAGGGCGTGAAATAGGGGTTGAAAGTTTGTATCAAAGTACGTCCTTTTTTAAGTTAGGAAGAGGAAACTTTATTTCACGGTTATTGATTAAAAATTTGTGGTTACATATTTAAGCGTTTCTGGATATCTTACCTCTAAGGGGGTGAAATAGGGGTTGAAATTATATATTATATTGTCCTCTACTCGCCAATTGTTGATCAGGCCGAGATATGTAATAATTGTTGATCCACCTTTTTGCTACTATTTCTAAGGAAGTTTCCAGTGTAATGTCTTAAGGGCGCAATATAGTATTATACGGTTTGGAACGCTGTACCTAAGTCTATGGCAAAATCTTTATCTCGATTGACTCGGCAATTGCAGCTCTAATAACCGTCATCTTTTTCATATTTGATACTTTGTTGATCACTTTTTTCATACTTGATGATACTTTGTTGATCAATATACACAACGTTTGATTAACATATGCCACGGGAACTAATATTTTAAAACGGCGTGGTTTACACTAAGTAGTTAGAGCAGAATTTCAATATTCATTCTGGTTGGTTTTTTTTTAAACGTGGAATCCCTTTTGCGTAGTAAAACCTCTTAAAACTACCTACTTGGAAAAGTTTTTTTAACTGTTTAGTTGGTTTAGCTAATAAAGTTTCATTTGTATACCTTAAAAAATGCTCATTCCCATAAATGCTACGATACAAGTATTCATTTATTTGTAATCAAAAGTCTACTTCGAGACTAACCTATATACGAAATGTGAACCCCTATTACATTACTTAAGGGTAGAATCTCCGGAAACTCTTAAATACGTATTAACTTATTTTTAATCAGTAGCCAAAAGATAAAACTTCATGTTCCTAACTTAAAATGACGGACTTCCATACAAAGTTTCAACCCCTCTTAACCCCATTTGGGGCAGAATACCCTTAAATACGTATCTAATCATTTTTATTCGGTAGCTCAAAGATAAAGATTCATGTTTCTAACTTAAAAAATGACGGACTTTCGTACAAACTTTTAGACCCTATTTCACACTCTTAGGAGTAGTTATTCCAAAATTCCTATTGCTATATATGGTATTTAAAGAATCAGCCTCTAACTCCAAAAGAATACAAATTAAGATCTTTACGTACATGTAATATTAAAATCATCCTCTAATCCCTAACTGTTAGAGTTTAACCTTCTACCATCAGTTGAACTAAATAACTTGAAACTACACAACTAAAGATCTATAGATGCATATGAAATCAAAGGATTATCCTCCATCTCCTAACCGTTGAGGAGTTATACCTTCCATCATCAGCTTATCTAAATAATTTGAAAGAATACGACTTAAGGTAACATACATACATATGATCTTTAAAGATTTATCCTCCAACTCCTTACCGTTCAGGAGTTGTACCTTACAGCATCAGCTCATCATCATGAAATGATGACTACCAAACGCAAATATCGGTGTAACAATATAAAATATACTAAAAACATAAAACGTGCCTACAAAAAATGAGCATACCCTTTCGAACACAAAAATGATTTTCAAAATTGATGATATAGTTTCAAGAGTTAGGACTTGTTCATTGAAAATTTGCTTGTTTTTCAGGATCTAGTTTCAACAATTCCTTAAATATTAGAATTTTAGAAGTTTTTAACGAAAAACTAAATACCTTGTTAATAACAAACGCATTTTTTATGCGCTAATAAATCCTTAAAAACATTTTTCTAGACGTCATGACACTCATTACGAATCGAATGAGCTATCGCACATTATTTTTAGGAGCTTTATTATAACAATAATATACCTCTTCCTTTCTACCGTGGTTGTTGCTCCGGCCCCCGCGTTTTAAAATGCTAGTGTAGGCGGCATATGTTGATCAAAACGTTATGTATATTGATCAACAAAACATCATCAAGTATCATAAAGTTGACCGTTATCAGAGCTACAATTGCCGTGTAAATCGATGACGAGCTAGAGTATTTGCCGTAGACTTAAGCAATTAAGCACAGCGTCGGAAGGCGTATAATACTTATATTGCGTGTATAAGATGATACACTGGTTACTATCTTAGAAATAGTGCCAAAAAGGTGGATCAACAATTATAGCGTATCTCGGCCTGATCAACAATTGCCGAGTGGAGGACAATATATATATATATATATATATATATATATATATATATATATATATATATATGTATATTATGTTTATATTTTCCGAAATGTTTTGAAATTTTCGTTTTATGAAGGAGACATCGGTATTTATTTATACACATTTCTTATCTAGATCAGGCAGATCACAAATTTTACATTTTGATCTTACCTAATAATGAGTTTAAGAATTGTAATTTGAAAATAATATATATTAAATACTTAGGTCTAATCGTAAAGTACTTAACAATTAATATTTTGAATATTCTAAGCCTATACTCCTAAGAGAAACACCCAAAATCTTGTACATTGAATATGTAATTCATATTATTATTGTTATTTACAATACAGTCATCTACCCTATTTTACACATACATGTAAATACATTCTGTGAACAGTGTAAACCCTACATATGCCTTCTCCTTACCATGTTGCTCTATGGTGTCTAATTGTAATTTATCTATATTTTGTGTGTATTTTCATAGCACATTCTCTGCTTTGTTTCGAATGGGAGATGTGGGAGATTAATAATAATATATCACTTTATTGTACACCAGATTAATTACATAACTAAACTAAACAAACTAGATCGTACAATTGGCGGTCTTATCGCCATTAGGCAATCTCTTACAGGCAACTATTACCTATTATTTGTTATCTTCCTTTGTGTCGTCTGAAAATGATAAAATCCTTAGGCGACAAACCTTCCCTGCCAAAACATACTGTTTTACTAAACGAATTGTTATTCGTTTTCAATGGATTATAAAATCGATGTGTTCAGCGAGCGTTAAAATAAAAATAAATTTTATTTAATAAATATAATATAATAAATCATACTTTAAATATAAATAAAAAGAATATAACGAGACCTGTCTAACGTCAAACTAATAGGCATCAAGTCGTCAACACAACAAACGGTACAAAGTTTATTAAAAATTAATTCGGGCGCGCGTCACTTCCGCACACAATGGCACGCCGTGCGTCACGTGTAATTGAGTCACGTGACCCCGGGGCCGCCCCCGCCCCACGACACCCTGACCCCTTCTGTGCGACGAGAGTCTTACCAGCTCCACGAAATTTCCCTTAAAAGATGGTAAAATCTTGAAATTACAAATACGTGATATAGGTTTTTCGCAAGGATAGTTGGGAAATGGGTGGAAAGATTATATTGATGAGGACTTCTGTATCGCTATAATTAGTTGTTGAGCTCATTTATTGTTTTCATCCCTACATAAGGAGTTTTCTGGACTTGAAACACCTGTTTACCGGAATGTGTTTAATATGAATTGATCTTTCGGGTTGCAAATGTTGCCTGCTGTTCTATAAAAACAAACACCAATACTTTTATCATCAATGTACATAAAACATCCATGAAATCTAAAAGAAGTTGCAAATCATCAGTCCCTTTTCATTTAATTATAGGGTAATTTTACTATGCAAGGTTGGTATCACGGAGAATGAAGGAAGTTCAGTTTGTGATTGGCTAGCAGAGGGCACGTACGCGAATTTGGGGTTAATACGTTGATGATTGGTGTTTTGAGATTTTATTGATTTGTCATTTAATTATGACTTGCTTACCCGTTTTTGCCCGTATGTCGTTAATGTAGTAGATTTTGCTTTTCAAAATGACTTCATAAAAGTTTATTTTTAATTCAGGTTTTTTATATGTTTGTTACCCGAAAATTGCCTAATTTTCTTTCCAAATTGGAAATGATAATTTCTTTTTAAGGAGAGTAGGTACCCCGTCTATGTACGGTGGTGTACGACCACCAAATGTTAAAAATTAAGAAACTTTATGGAGATGATGTGTTCATGATAAGTATTCTTAAAAAAATATATAGGTAACTAGCCGACCCACGCAACCTCGTTTGCGTCTCTTATTGCCCGTTGCGTGATAATTTTCCCCCGTTTTCGAAACGTTTTTCATTGCTGCTCCGCTCCTATTGGTCCGAGCGTGATTATATATAGCATATAGCCTTCCTCGATAAATGTACTATTCAACACTGAAAGAATTTTTCAAATCGGACCAGTGGTTCCTGAGATTAGCGTGTTCAAACAAACAAACAAGCAAACTCTTCAGCTTTATATATTAGTATAGAAGAGCCTTTTAAAGCCTGAGCCGTTGTTGCAAAAAAAAATTATATCTTCAATTTGTTTAAATATAAGTCACAATTATCGCACCGGATAGCCGCATATCCGTATTTCCGGATCTAAACATAAATCTAAAGTATCTTTAGATATACATTTTTAAGCGACCCGACACATAGCTAGAAGCAATATTGGTATGAATTGTTGAGTAAGTGTAGATCAACGAACAATCGTCGTTAGGGTAGCTCAGAAAACAACCCCAATGCGAGAGGGAGTGTCTAATTAGAGGCGCCGATTGTGAAGCAATCATGTTTCATTGAGGATCGCCCGAAGCCATCGTGTTGTTACTTTGGTATTATATCTTCTGATATTGTACCTGGTGTGTTATTTGATTTATGAGTTTACTAACTGTTAACCGCGGCTCCGTCCGCGTGTATGTTGGGTATCGCGGTAAAAAGTATGTCCATCCCAAATTTAATTGAATTCGGTACAGCGTTGTCACATGACATAATACCTGTGTGACCGAAATAAAGTCTTTGAAACAGTCTGAATGTACTTTGTGTTCGTCTCCATATCTATATATATATAATAATAATAATAATCTTTATTTTACAAAGTTTACAAATACAGGTTGCTATATAAAAGAGGAAGGTGACTGACTGACATACCCAGAGATCAACGCACAGCCCAAACCGCTGAACCTACAATCCTGAAATTTTGCATGTAGGTTCTTTATATAACGTAAGTGAGCACTCAGAAAGGAATTTTGGAAATTCCAACCCTAAAGGGGTAAATCAGGGGATGAAAGTCTGCGTGAGCGAAGCCGCGTGCAAAAGCTAGTTTATTTATAATCTTATATCTTATGCTAATATATAAAGCTGAAGAGTTTGTTTGTTTGAACGCGCTAATCGCAGTAACCGCTGGTCCGATTTGAAAAACTCTTTCAGTGTTAGATAGCCCATTTATCGAGGAAGGCCTATATTTCATTACGCTAAGACCTACAGGAGCTGAGCACCAATGAAGAATGTTACAAAAACGGGGGAAAATTATCACGCTACGGCCAATAGGAGACGCAAACGAGATTGCTTGGGTCGGCTAATATATTAATAAAGCCCTCTGCAACACATGATGCGTTTCTAGTGCGGGAGCTATATTTACTAAAAAAAATGCCCATGAAAGTAGCGCCCTATGGGAGAAGCCCCATATACATTAAAAAATAAAATAACTATGCCCCAAGCTTTGTACTATCACAATAGTTTCCTCCAATTAGAAAGAGACGGGCGAACCCTCATGCGGTTCTCTTCTGGTACTGATTGTGTAATGATCGCTACCAGTGTTTTCTATTGTGTTAACACGCAACCGCGGGCTATGTGAGGTTTGTACCTCTTTCCTATGGAACGAAGGGTCAAAATATAAGTTCTCGTTATAAAAAGTTCAATATTCAGTAACTTTTGTTTTTTTACCTCAATGTATTGACTACTAGCTTTTGCGCGCGGCTCCGCCCAAGTGTTTGTCGGTTACCGCAGCAAAGAGTAGGCTATGTCCTTCCTCAAGAATAAAAGTATCTCCATGCCAAATTTCATAGAAATCGGTGCAGCAGTTTGGCCGTGAAAGCATGACAGACAGACAGAGTTAATTTCGCATTTATAATATTAGTATGGATTAATACTAGTATTTTGTTATACTCAATGAAAATTAGTAATTCGGAGGCAGGTATTTAAAAAAAATAAACTCGTTTCATGATAAAAGTAATTTTTATTAACGGCAAGTTTCGATATAAATTAGCTTATGTATTATTCCAGACTATTTTTCTAATCTATTATTGAGAAAAAAATCATCTAGAACCGTTCAGCTTAACCGTTCTCGCGAAATTATATAAACAAATATGCATTCGGTCTGATAAGCTGTGCGCCCCTACACAAAACATTTTAGTTAATTTTTTGTCAATGTTTTCATTGCGATATTCTAAGATATCATTATTAAACCTTCCTACTACAAATCTTACAAAGCGTAATGTTTACATCCTCAATTATCAAACAATATCTCAAAACGTACCCCAACACAATGTCTATCAACAAATCGCCTCGTCCACACTAAATAGATAATCACAGCCCATCACTATTAAAAAACTAAATTACAAGCGAATAGCCGACAAATGTATTCCATTCGAAATTCAAATTGGCCAATCGTTCGCATTCACGTTAAATAGCGCGCGAGAGCAAACAGGAAGTGCGTAGGGACGCGCCATTGTGTGTTGCCAGCTACGAAAATAATAATTATAGAGGGTTGCCAACAATGGGTGGTTTTTTTTTTAAATATCGAAGCTCAAGTGCTTCCTATAGAGGATTACGGATACAATGTCGGAAGTTTTTTTTTAGTTGCTTTTTTTATTGTTACTTTTAACCAGGTGTTTTAATACGGGTTTAGGACTTTTTTTAATCGGATAAAGATATCTCGGGATCCTTAAATGTGGGTTATTTTGCAGTGTTAAGTGTTATACTCTTTATTTCTTTTATGAGATGAGACAGCTACTTAAAAAATGCATTTAAAAAAGTTTTTATTGTGAAGAACGTATATTTATATAAATATATATATATACAAATAAATAAAATTGGAGTGTCTGTTTGTAATATCAAAATAACCGCTTTTTACTAAATGCATATATATGTATACACGGTACATATACCGAAAGTGTAGTTGAAAAATTTTTTGTCTGTCTGTCTGTCTGTATGTCTGTCTGTCTGTTTGTTCCGGGTAATCTCTGGAACGGCTGGTCGGATTTTGACGGGACTTTCAGTGGCAGATAGCTGATGATCCGGGGAGTAACTTAGGCTACTTTTTTTAGACTAACTTTGTCCCTCGGCGTTACTACGCGCGTTACTACGCGGTACAACAGTAACCGTGGGTAACACCGCGGGGTTCAGCTAGTAAATATATAAAATTGAAATGTCTGTTTGTAATTTAAAATTAACAGCTTTTCACAAAATATAAAAGTATAGGTACTACCTACCTACTGTATTATAGAAAAAAATATAATATTTTAAATTTCTATCTGTCTGTCTGTTTTTTGTTCCGGCCAATCTATGGAACGACTCGACCAGACTTTCATTGGCAGATGATAGCTGATGATATAAGAAGTAACTGAGGCAACACATCTTGCACGCCCGGCTTGTAACACCGCGTGGTAAAGCTATTACATATATAATAATTTGAACATTGGTCCTTTGAAAGTTTTTTTGTTACATAATCGAAAAATATAGCTTTCTTTTTTGTTTAAAGTGAAGCAAACTGAAAATAAGTGATATATAATGTTGTCTATCTGATAGGTTTTTGCATGGTAAAATTGTGGTGGTCGATTACCGATCACGAATCCCCTGGAATCTGAATGGTTTGCCACCTTAATGATTTAATTAAAAATTACGAAAAGCTAAAATTTATTTTATTAGAACTCTAAAGCCCTTACTATGTCGATATACCAATGAATTTCCTATCAACACTGTCAATCCATCAAAAGTCAATTTAAAACGACTCCCAATTATAATTAAATAAATTGAATATAAAAAATAGTTACTGTAACCCTTATTGTGGTGTCACAAGGGTGGTTTTTGCACCACAATGATTACAAGCCGGGGTTAGACGGCACACGGCCCAATTACGAGCTCTCTCCCCGACAAGGGTAGATTTTAATTGAACACGCTTATTTTATTTTTAAGATTGACGTGTTTATGTATTTTTATGTGTATGTCGACACGTACTTCATGGGTTAAGGTTATATTTGTTAGTGACCCTTATTACTAAGTTCGGTTCCCGTTCAGGGCAAATATTGTGTGATGAACGCGATTTATTCTGTCTTGGTGTAGTTTATTAGCTCCGCCGGCGTCCATGTTGATTATGATTATTGCGGCAATAATTAGCATATGTCCTTCATCAAGAATCAAAGTATCTCCATTCCAAATTTCATTGAAATCGGTGCAGCGGTTTAGTTGTAATTAGCTGAACCCCGCGGTGTTACCCGCGGTTATCGTAGTACCGCGAGTAACGCCGCCAGACGAGGTTAGTCTAAAAAAAGTAGCCTAAGTTAGTCCCTGGATCATCAGCTACCTGCTAGGGAAAGTTCCGTCAAAATCCGTCCAGCCGTTCCAGAGATTACCCGGAACAAACAGACAGACAGATAAACATTTTTTTTTTAAATATGTTTTTGTTATATGTACCATGTATACATACATATGCATTTAGTAAAAAGCAGTTATTTTAATGTTACAAACAGACACTCCAATTTTATTTATTTGTATAGATAACGTTACAGTCAGTCAGACTGACAAACAGACATGCTGAGTTACTTTTGAATTTATAATTATTATATTACAGAATCAAACACTAGCTATATTCGTTGTATACATACAAATTACCGATACAAAAACTATATCTAGACACAGAACAAATGGTCACACTGATCACACTAGTCCTAAATGGAAATAGAAGAGACTGTTTTTACCGAGATACAAACAAGAGAATATGGGAACGAGAGTGTCCCCATATTCCATACTAGCCGACCCAAGCAACCTCGTTTGCGTCTTCTATTGCCCATCGCGTGATAATTTTCCCCCGTTTTTAAAACATTTTTCATTGGTGCTCCTCTCCCATTAGTCTTAGCGTGATGATATATAGCCTATAGCCTTCCTCGATAGTTGGGTTATCTAACACTGAAAGAATTTTTCAAATAGGACCAGTAGTTCCTGAGATTAGCGTGTTCAAACAAACAAACAAACAAACTCTTCAGCTTTATATATTAGTATAGATTTCTTAAAGGATATGAAGACTCAAGGGACGGCAACAACACATTTGCTACTCTTGACGTCCATGGGCAGCGGTGTTCACTTAACTTCAGGTGTCCCGTTCTCTTCTGCTTACTATACCATAAAATGTAATAATACACTCGTTAGCAGTAATGAGTAGATCAAGGCCATTTCGGTTTGGTTTTCCTTTTAGTTTTATATATTTTGATCTTAAGAAAGTCAGTTGATGATAGGGTCCTATCAGGTTGAATTCTTCAACCATATGAGGATGCACATATAGTTTTTATTTTGGCTGGTGTTACAGAATTTATTTCGTCAAGACCTGTGTAAAGTCAAGTAAAGTTATCGCCACCAAATGCTACTGTTGCTTTCTAACTACAAATGCACGCCATGATGTCAAGATGCACCCGTCTAAAATCCCAAACAGATTAGTTGAATTAACCGTAACTTTGAATGGTGCTGTAACGTTGTCGAAATATACTGAAAGCTGAAACCAATTAATCACCGTTGTTTCAGCTTCATAATATGTAGTGGTAATAATTACTCAATACTTTTTTTTTGATCATATATCTCATCGTTGAGTTGACCTCATTTCCATATATTTCTTAGTTTTATATTTATTATCTTTTACGTTTGTAGAATTTCAACATTTCAAGGTAGGTGTTAATAAATCCCTTAGAACCGTCGCTAGTAATCGACAATTTAAACGGAGTAAAATTTCATTGTTGCTTTTTGGCTACAACAGTCTAAAATACAAAACAGACATGGCTTTGGCGATTTCTAGGTGGAGATATCTGTACAGGTATGTAACAAAACCCTGTCAGAATTGTCGCTCCGTTCCTAGTGCTTGAGCACGCGTCGCCGTGCCTCTAATTACACCAACCCGCCTGCGACAATGTCGAGTGGCCGGCTCGTTTATTTTTTATCTGCGCTATAGGGAACGAGTCAAGAAGGTTCGTTATGCGTGATGCGTGATGACGTCTTACTTTAGACTCGCAAATATCATATTACAAGGATATTCTTGGAGTGTGGCTAATTAAAAAAAACTTATTCTTTATACCGCTTAATTATAAAATTTCCTGAGTAATGAATTCATACTCTCGATTGTCGGCACTTGATGAAAATAGATACATTCTAGAAACTAACTAAACTAGAAGAATGTTTCATAAAATGGGGGAAAATGATTTCGCTACGGGAGACGGAAACGAGATTGCGTGAGTCAGCTAGTAGTCAGTTACTGTTTATTCGACCCAAAGTCAAAAACATATCAAGATAAAGGCACTAAATATATAAAAGATGGTGTCAAATGTACGTCGCGTTATAATTTGGATACCGTGTCGAGCTTTTCTTTGACGTGAACGTGTCGCGGCGCAACCATTAGGTGCCCATTATGTCTGCAAGCCACCTGAATTTTTTGATTTTTTACAACTGTACCACGCAAGGGTTGCATCCAACTGAAGTGGCAGCATACGTATTTGATTGAATAAATTGATCTCGTATAACGTTAGATGTAATGGAGATATTAAATTTAAAAAAAAATAAATATTAAAAACTTGAGATGTGTCAAGGGACACCCGGATGGAACGAAGTTTACTGTCAGGATTCATTATTGTTATTATTTATTATGTACAAAAAACCTGTATATACTCAACAAAAAATAATCCTCGCGACACCACATTGTTCAATGCGAAATAGAAATGAAAATATCTGGCTTGCTTTCTGTAAGAGAGAGAGAGAGAGAGAGACAGACGGAGAAACATGCGCACGCCGCACGCTTACAATAGCTTACTATTGCAAAAAGTGTCGTTACAACTTTTCGTGACAATTTTTTCCGTCTAGCCCCCTTTCACAAAGCGCGATAAGGAACTTCGTTCCAGAACTTCGTTCCAATATTAAAATAATAAAATAATGGGATAGAAGTTAAACAATTATTGTATTTTTTGTATTGTATTTCGGTCTTATTGAGACCATATATAAACTATGGCTAGCACAAAATAATTCTCATAATTAAAGTAATTTATTCTATAATGAGGCGCTCTTAGCCCCGTGGCACACGGTGATTGATTAGAGACAATTAACCAGGGTAAGCAACAACGGTACGGTCAGCTCTACTATGCGCGTCTCTGTGATTCGGAGGTCACGTTAAGCAGACGATTCCTTCAGCTTTCGTAGCATAAGAGTAGGGAAGCTTAGTTGGAGGCCTTAGGGCCGCTTAAAAACCTCCAATGGCAAGATTGCGCAGCCATAACGTTGTCTTGCCAGTCCCCAACCCGCACGTTTTTTTTTATATAGGGGGCAAACGAGCAGACGTATCGCCTGATGGTAAGCGATTACCGCCGATTTCTGAGAGAAGACCGGAGCCCAGCAGTGGGACGTTATGGGTTCGATATACAATTCTTCTGTAATGTTCTTGCTCACGATGTACTCCGAAACTGTCTAATCGATTGTCAGTTTTTTTCTAAAATATGTGTTTGCTGGCGTGCCTAGATTAGTATATTAAACATTTCGCTTAGACTAATGAAGAGCAGTAATGACTAATGATTGAAAAGAGAGTCAGATGAAGCTTATATATTTAATATTTCAAATAATTTATTCAAACTGTACGGAGCTTAAAGGTAGCATATAAAATGAATACCACACATCCAATTTTCCAGTCATTAGAAAAATATTTGTAGATACTTATGTCGTGAAGTTTTACGATACGTCATAGTGGGTTGCAGTCTTTAGGACAAGTTTCGGGTGTATGAAAAGACTTGTGGCAGTGAAAGCGGATTTTTTTGACAGTTTTGTCGCCTCCAGGCTTTAGCGGGTTCGCTCTATGCAGAGTAGGTATGCAAAAGTTAAATTTGGAATGGAGCTTAAATAAAAAAAAAACTAACTCTTTAAAATTAATCTCCGAATAATAACAAAGAAAACTTATAGCTTATCTGAATGATTGGCTCATGGCTCATGAGTTTACTCCAAAACCAAAAGTAAGAGTATTAGTTTTAGTAGTCTATGTATGTTTGAAAATTTCACCTAAACGCCTGAACGAAATAAATGAATGACGTGTAATCAGATTCATAACAATAGCCCAGGTGATATAAACTATATAAACTTTAAATTACATATATATATATATATATATATATATAAGGTCAATCAGAACTGTTTTTGTCTGAGAAATAATAAATTAAGTATATCTTAATAGTCGCAGTATATATCTAAACAAAATCATTACAAACCCATTGAGAGATAACGAGAATAATATTTTATAACACGAACGAAATGTTGAAAGATATTTGTGAATTGCAGTAGTAATTGTCTACTGGTTGTGAGCGAATCTTGCCGCCCCACGTTGGGCGCCAACAATGTGAGCTAATGGGGACGCGTCGTTACGCACTCAACACGAGCTCCTATTAAACCACCACTGAAAATAGGTGCAGAATGTGTTCTGTACTGTTTAGTTATATTATAACTAGCTTTTACACGCGGCTTCGCTCACGCAGACTATCATCCCCTGATTTACCTCCTTAGAGTTCATATTTTGAAAAATACTAAAATACGTATTTCATTATTTTAACCCCACTATATTTTTACAAAATTTTAAGCAAATCCATCAAAGGAATAAATAGTTTCATACAAACTTTCTTCCCCTGATTTACCTCCTTAGGGGTGGAATTTCAAAAATGCCTTTCTTAGTCCTTACTTACGTTATATAAAGAACCTACATGCAAAGTTTCAGGATTCTAGGTTCAGCGGTTTGGGCTGTGCGATGATCCTCTTTTGTATATATAGACTATCTGCCCCGGCAAACGTCGTTTTGCCATAATTTTTTTTAAGGATGGGTGACCCTTACCCTTTAGGGGGATGAAAAATAGATGTTGGCCGATTCTCAGACCTACTCAATATGCTCACAAAGTTTCATGAGAATCGGTCAAGCCGTTTCGGAGGAGTATGGCAACGAAAACTGTGACACGAGAATTTTATATATTAGATTATACATTGCGTGCGTGAGGTGTTCGATTCTCGAAGGTGAAAATTAAAGACTGTCTTTTTTTTTAAATAAGCATTTTTTATTCTGTTTCAATTTCATTTGGGTTGATTTTTCAGAAATATTTATAAAAACATGTCTCAGTACTCTCCTGGGTTAAAGAACATACAAAATTTTGTTTTTACATACATTTTGATATCAAATAGTTAAAAAAAATGTATTTTGTGGTTCTAATTTAATCCCTACCTTTGGAATGGTATATAAAGAATCAGGGGGACCATTTTTGTATGGACATTCCGTAATCTGTGTACCATATAACTTAACTATATTAAGCTTTACCAAGCCTGCTCAGTACACATGACTTATAGATATAAAAAGCAGCGTTAGTGAACTAAGAGGATACTGGTATGCGAACAAACGGACTAAATTTGGGAATTTATATTCTGGAAATGACTCTACAACGCTATTAGAACTCCAGATAACAGTTGATATGCTCATGAATAGTCCCTTTTAAAGTTGCTAGAAGTCATATCCATTGTTAAAAGAACCAATCAAGTCTGCATCGTGAGTTTTCAAAACCGATTTCAAATCAAGAAAATGATCTATACTAATATTTAAAAAAGAAGTAAAGTTAGGTTGTATCAACGCGCCTTAAGAAGTTTTCACTCCGAAAATGTCATGCTCAATGACATGTCATCATGTCGGTGACGCGAACTCATAAGATTTTCTCTTACCAAAAAGTGCTCAACGCGGCTGAAGAAGTTATCACTTCAAAAATATTCGTATTAGTTCATAAATGACAAAAACAAGAAATAAACTCCCTTATTTTAAAGTTGGTTCACAAGCAATTTACTACCGGTTAAATAACCAGCATAGTTCGTAAGGTTAAATATCCCATCCAGTAGACCACGATCTGTGTTAATACATTTGAACGAAGCGAGCGATTAAACACTCGGCGTGCGATTCGCGACGTGTCCCCGCCCTTAAGTCGAGTGTCGCAATACGACGACACAAAGCATTGCGTTTATATTCATGCAAGTGTCGAAATGAAAGATGCCGTTTCAAGAACTGTAATGTGGATATGGATTTTTAGGCTCAGACCAAAGATTTTCCGCTTAGCTTTTAACGCACATGATTTTATTCTGCAAATGCAGAATAAACGGTTAAAATAAAGATGTTGCAGAAAATGTTCTTCTTGATTTTGTTATATCAATAAATCTTAGGTAATTAGCACGGTCGTTGACAACTTAATTAGGTGCTGTGATGTCGTTACGATGACTTTAGAATTCTCGAAAGTCTTTTGTACCTTTAGCTTTCATGTTACTTAAAGGTATTAAAACAATCTCTGAATATTTAGATGTTAATTTGTTAGCAGTAACTCTATTTCTTTATTAGTTTAGTAGGGTTTTTGATTATTTTACTAAATAGAAAAAAGAAAAGAAAAAATAGCTGTACTTATAACTGTTGCTTGACTTTAAAAAAATGTTTCTTTGTTACAGAACGATCTCAATCATATGGTCCTCGGCCCGGTAGATACGTCCCTTACGGCCAAGGCCAAAATCAATCCGGACGAGGATACAACCAGAACCGTGGCTACAATCAGGGCTACGGGCAAAATCAGGGTAACCAAAGCTACGGCCATGGCAATCAAGGCAACAGTCAAGGCAATCGCTCAAATTACGCCCCTAACAACGAGTACAGATCCTTTTCAAATTCAGACGAACACCAGAACAGGAGTCAAGGTTACAACACCCCAGGTGAGAGGCGACCAGACCTTCAAGGTGGTAGAAGACATCAAACTTCTTCAGGGTATAACCAAGGCCCCAGCCGGCAGGGTTCAGAGTCCTATGGTGACCAACCACAATCGCATTCTAACTACAGCTCAGGCAATCGTCGCGGTTTTTATAGACCTCAGTGAAATATCGGATAGTGATAAATTAATGAAAGGTTTTTTTAGATTGTTTATTATGGACAGATGAAGTGAATTTGTTTAGGATAGCATAAATATAATTCTGATGAAAGTTTTTAGAATCTAGTTGTAGAGTAACTAAAGATCGATATAAAATTATACTTAGTAGTTTCTCTGGGATTGTCGGCGGTAAATGAATTAAGATTGAAAAAAAAATACGAAAGTTCGTTTCGACTTCGACTTATAAATCGCAATTTGCAACTGAAAATTTGAAAATGACTGATAATGATTCGTGAGAGGGCTATTAGTTATTACTATATTTAAGAGGTATTTAATACTGTTGTCTGCACACAAAAGAAAGCGATATCGAAAAATCGATACGAAATACTCTGACTCGACTATTTGTCTATTTTAATGATCCTAAAATTAAACTACGCCTGCAATATTTTTATATATGTATATTTATAATAGACATAATGTGTCACCACTAGAATAGTTGATCGATTAAATTAAAATTTAGTGTTCTACGTCTCTATACTAGAATTTTTATTAATTAATTTACGAGTAAATAAATGTATGAAACACAATTCTCAAAATTATAAAAAAGTTTAAAACAATTTTATGGGTTTCACGTAATAATTAAATAAATGTCGTTTTTGATTTGTCCCGTCTTACTAGACTCACGTGTTAGTAGCGCCATCTATTTTATAAATAATTTTGTAAAGACATTAGATAATAACTACAAAAAAAGAAAAACAAGATTAGACTGTTATATTGGTAGACTCAGTAGCTAGTTATTACGACTTGCGATTCAGTTGATTAAAGTTGGCTGCATAGGAGATAATAATCCGTTCGGAACGCGACGATAACTTTTGGTAATATGCAAAATCTATCCGAAAAAGCTTAAGGGACAGAGCGAGGCACCAAAAGATGGAAAAATATCGTCGACGATTTTTAGCTAAAACCGCGTTCTACCCTTCCCGTCTGTGGTTCTTACATCATCACTGTCACTATATGCGCTGTAGAGAACAAAATGGACTTCAAAAATTGTTTTAATATGTACATTCATATCCATATTAGTCAAATCTTGCACATTTAAAGCTGGGAATAATATACAAATATTGTATATCTATTATTTTGAATCGGCATTTTGTTGTTTTTTTTTAAATTTCGCTAAGCGACCGCAAGTAAACCTGTTTTTGAAGTGATCGCAATAGATGTGCATGTAAGTTAATTCAGAAAAATCCAGAACATTAAAAAAATAAACTGGTGTAGATTTAATGTCGGTGGTTTGGTATCCTGGTAATTGGACCATGTCCCGATTGATGTTGAGTCTGTATTTGTTCCAATCTATATCCTGAAATATGATTTCCAGGACTATTGAGAACTATTGAGACTAAATAGGTTTAGATTAGACTTGAGTCTGCATCTACTGCCATTAACAGTCCAGACAGGTCTCTCCTTAAAAAATGAGGTTTTAATCCATACCTCGCTCACCAGACTTGTTTCAAATTTCCCTTCTCCCTGCAATGATGTCCTGCTTAGGTTCTCCCTTAGTCGTCTCTTACGACGCCACCGGATAAATATGTGGTTATGACACTTCGTATCCTTAATCCTTCACTATACGGACTGAGTCAAATTTGACGAGGCCTCGTTAAAATTGACGAGGCTCAAGAGATACAATTCTTTACATTTTTGCATTATTTGTCTCTAAATATATATGCGATCGATGACTGAGAAACTGCTACGACCCGCTTGAATCTATGGCTGATTTTCTCCATGAGTTTTACCGATACGGTACAATATTATTTTAGAAAATATACACGTTTGACACTAAGCTTACAGGTCTGTAATTTATGTTATCATCTCTATGTATGGCAGTACTTGCAACTAAAATGTTACATGTGTAATAAATGTCTACAATTATAAAAAAACTTTTTATTATTACCTTATACATACAACTAATCGTTCATGGGGTTTGATAGCTCCTTCCATAACATTGTCCATTCCATCTTCTCTTCTAGTAAAGCAAAACATTCAATCAGATCACAAAATATCTTTGAAGAAAGTGCTATTTGGTGTTTGGTATTATTCGCCTTCTCTTTTTTGCCATTTAGAATGTACAGAAACTTCTTCCTGACGGCTGCAGCTTCTTGTCAAGGTATAGTAATTTTTGCCAATTCATTTCCATCATTATCTTCATTTTAACCTTTTCCCAATTCTTTTGAGAAATTTAAATTTTTCAACCTTTTTTTGAGGTTATAGCAATGCAGTCTTCTTTCATTCTTCTCCATCACTCAAAATCCTCTTTCACGCACTTTTTCTTCTCATTGCAAATCGGTTTTGGCATTTTCTTATATTCATCATTATTCGAAAATGTTTACATATACAGAGTGTCAAAATCCACGTCAAGCCGGTAACGTACAACGATATCACCAATGCAAAGTTGATTTGAGCACAAAAGGGCCGGCTCGACCTGGGCGGTACTACTCTGGGCTAGATCGGAGGCCCAATGATGCAGAAGCATCACTAGGCCGCCATAGTGTGGGTCACCATGCTGCATTGTCTGCATTCGGAATGAATATCGTGACCACCACTCTTGGATTCTGCTTATGCTTTCTATCAGGCTGAATAGAGTTGTATTGGTATACATAAAAAAGGTCAGGACTCAAGTGTCAGGATGCAAAGACTTTAAAGATGCATAGTTATCACTTATGATTGCTAAGCTAAGTATTTGACCAAGTTCTTTTTTATTCCTTTATCTTCTTGGCATCCTGACCCTTGGTAGAATAGCTAGAAACAGTGATATCTTACAAGCCTTATATATATATTTTTTCCCCGAAAGTCCTTCAGAAGATACTTAATTTTATCATACTGGACTAGAAATCTCCTGAAGGTTGGTTAAGAGGTTTATTGGTGTTTTTCTTCAAAAAGACCCATTTCTCATTTGAGCCGTGTCTATAAGCTGTTGTCGAAAATTATGGCTCAGATTTGAAGACTTTCAGTCTCCTGAAAACGGCTTTAGAAGATTTTTGTAGCAGAGAAGAAATACACACAACAGTCCGAAGAACGTAACCTTTCACAATATTGGGCGTTTGTGGACTTTGACAAAACCTTTTGATTCGATCGAAACTCTTGCTTCAGTTTTTCTAAAAACGCCTAATCGAATCGTTACATCGAAGTGTTGAAGTATTTGTACGAGAACACTACTCAGTTCTTCTAGACGATCAAAGTTCGAAACCCATCATACTGCTGCCATAAGTGATGCAGGAAGATGTAATTCTTCACCACTGCGACACCGAAAGAGACGTCTTTAAGCTTCTGGACTGCAATGGATTTGACGGCAAGTTTTAATCAGTTTCATCATCATCATCATATCAGCCGTCAGAAGTCAACTGATGAACGTAGGCCTCCCCTATTGATTTCCATTTCGACCGGTGGGTAGCGGCCTGCATACAACGAGTCCTTACGATCTTAACCAGGTCGTTCGTCCACCTTGCGGGAGGCCTTCCTACGCTGCGTTTTAAAGCGACACAAACGTGGTCGCTTACAATAAGTCCCATAAGAAGTCTTAGCGCATGTTCAGATGACGAGCGCTCAACGCTATATGTAATTTCGTTCTAGGAGTACCCATGCTAAAGCGCGTTTTTACATGTAGTTGACAGTCCTCATCTGAACATGGCCTTACGCAAAGGGAAACTGAGACCGAGTTTCTCTACGTGGTTTATTCAGAAATGAGGACATCCTGAAATGAGGTAATCATGGCAGAACAAGTTTTATGTCCCTTCAACACAAAGGAAGGTTCCTCTGGCTCAAATATTTCTTTATCGCGATACAAAATTAATTACTCTGTAGTTCAGTGTGTCTTCGGTGGATGGCGCTGTAGTATGTTTTTGTTGCTCTTTATGTGGATGATTAGGCTGTCTATCCTTTTTTGTGGAGCGTGCCAGTACTGGTAGTGGGTAGTTCCAGTTAGTCGGAACCGAGTACTGCTGGTTCCAGTGAATTGAGGCTGAAATCCTCGACGCCTAGTCCCAGGACCAGGATATCACGATTCAAGATTACTTACTCCGTAGTTCGGCGTGTCTTCGATAGATGGCGCTGTAATGTTTTGTTGCGCTGTATGTGAATGTCAGCTGTCATGTGATGGAATAAAACTGAAAGAAAAGTTAATATCTGCAGTCAAAAGACTTGAAAGATTATTACAAGATATCAGTTTTTTGTAGTTTTTTTTAAAGATAAGATTTCATCGCAACCATATTTTTATCATTATTTTCATCACGACGAAGACTTAAAGACACGAAGACTTAAAATTTAAAGACTTTAAATACTTGACATTGGTAGAAATTTCTAGTCTTAATTTACGTCATCAACCTATTGCGGTCCACTTCTGACATGGCCTCTTCGCATTGCCATGCCAGAAGTCGCTAATTGCACGCCACTTGGTTCGATCCTCGGCTTCTCACATGCAGCTAATTGACGTACACATATGAAACCTTGATAACACGACGCTGTTTTCACGTGCATTCCATATCTATACTAATATATAAACCTGAAGAGTTTGTTTGTTTGTTTGGTTGAACGCGCTAATCTCTGAAACTACTAGTCCGATTTGAAAAATTCTTTCAGTGTTAAATAGCCCATTTATCGAGGAAGGCTATAGGCTATATATCATCACGCTAAGAACAATAGTTTGTATAGCCCTGCCAAAATTTCTACTCTGTCTGATGGAAAGCATGAGATGAATCCAAGATTGGTGGTCACCATAGTCTTTGCGAATGCAGACAATGCAGCATGGTGACCCACACCATGGTGACCTGGTGATGCCACTGCATCATTGGGCCTCCGATCTCGCACTCACCAACGTAACACGACAGCACGAACGCTGTCATTTTACGTTGATTTACAATACTTGGGTAGTGCAGCCCCGGTCGAGCTGGCCCGTTCCTGCTGAAATCAGCGAGGCTCTACTACCTTGAAAAGTACTGTTTGAAAGCTTTTTATAAATAGGGAGTACAAAAAAAGAATAGAATGAGCAAAAAATATCAAACAGTACTCTTGCTTGAAAAACATTTCTTTGTTGCAGATCGATCTCAATTATTTGGACCTCTTCCCAGTGGGTATATACCATTCAGCCAAGTCCAAAATCAATCCGGACGAAACCAGAACAACCTTGGCTACAATCAGGGTTACGGACAAAGCACCCGGGGTAACCAGGATTACAGTCAAGGCCATCAAGGAAACAATCAAGGCAATCACTGCAACTCCTCAGGTGTTAGACGAGTAGGGAATCCGGAACAAATTGGCCGTCAAAGTTCACAAGTTAAAAAGGAAAACAGCAGTCAGAGTTCAGAGATTAGGTCAAGTAGGTTGCGAGATAAGTATCTTCGTAAACCCTTCTTTCCTAAACCAATTCCTTCCCAGAAACCAGAGCCCAGTGACCCAAAAATGAGGGCATCCCCTCCCTTTATCATTTGTCGTGTGAAACATGTACCCCAGCCACGAGCTACCACTGATCCAGACCCAGGATTAAGGGAATGCACTACCAATGGTAGTAAAGGACGTAAAATAGGTACAGGAGTTAGAGTAGAATCGTCAAGAATTCAGCGTCAACTACTGAGACGAGCAAATGAGAAAATTCAAGATGATCAGGATAGCCGTCAGAGTTCAGAGAGTAGGTCAACTAGGTTGCGAGATAAGTATCTTCGCAAACCCTTCTATCCTAAACCAATTCCTTCCCAGAAACCAGAGCCCAGTGACCCAAAAATGAGGGCATCCCCTCCCTTTATCATTTGTCGTGTGAAACATGTACCCCAGCCACCAACTACCACTGATCCAGACCCAGGATTAAGGGAGTGCACTACCAATGGTAGTAAAGGACGTAAAATAGGTACAGGAGTTAGAGTAGAATCGTCAAGAATTCAGCGTCAACTACTGAGACGAGCAAATGAGAAAATTCATGATGATCAGGATAGCCGTCAGAGTTCAGAGAGTAGGTCAACTAGGTTGCGAGATAAGTATCTTCGCAAACCCTTCTACCCTAAACCAATTCCTTCCCAGAAACCAGAGCCCAGTGACCCAAAAATGAGGGCATCCCCTCCCTTTATCATTTGTCGTGTGAAACATGTACCCCAGCCACCAGCTACCACTGATCCAGACCCAGGATTAAGGGAGTGCACTACCAATGGTAGTAAAGGACGTAAAATAGGTACAGGAGTTAGAGTAGAATCGTCAAGAATTCAGCGTCAACTACTGAGACGAGCAAATGAGAAAATTCAAGATGATCAGGATGGCCGTCAGAGTTCAGAGAGTAGGTCAACTAGGTTGCGAGATAAGTATCTTCGCAAACCCTTCTACCCTAAACCAATTCCTGCCCAGAAACCAGAGCCCAGCGACCCAAAAATAAAGGCCTCCCCTCCCTATATAATTTGTCGTGTGAAACATATACCCCAGCTATCAGCTACCACAGATCCAGACCCAAGATTAAGGGAAAGCACTACCCATGATAGTAAAGGACGTAAAATAGGTACAGGAGTTAAAGTAGAATCGTCAAGAATTCAGCGACAACTATTGAGACGAGCAAATGAGAAAATTCAAGATGATCAGGACACCCGTATTAGGTCAAGTAGGTTGCGAGATAAGTATCTTCGCAAACCCTTCTATCCTAAACCAATTCCTTCCCAGAAACCAGAGCCCAGCTACCCAAAAATAAAGGCATCCCCTCCCTATATAATTTGTCGTGTGAAACATGAACCCCAGGCACCAGTGACCACAGATCTAGACCCAAGATTAAGGGGATGCACTACCCATGGTAGTAAAGGACGTAAAATAGTTACGGGAGTTAGAGTAGAATCTTCGAGAATGCAGCGAGCGCTAAAGAGACGAGCAAATGGAAAAATTCAAGAAGTTCAAGGCAGACCATGAAAGAAAAAAGCTGAGGGGGGAGCAGGGACCAGGGCAAAATTGACCAACCGCACAACCGTATTTTAAGTTTTCTTAGTTCTGCCAATTGAACAATGAAATGTTGGTAATTTTTAAAGTGTATTTCATGGAAAGATTAAGTAGATCATAGTGTAGGATAGCATTATAGATAAATACTGACGTAAAAGTTAGCAGTTATTAGAATTTGGTTAGATTGTCCAAAATATAGTAGTTTTATATTAGTTGTAGATGCTAAGTTTATTGAAGTCAAATTGGAATTTTAACTCCCGATCTGAAGTCTAACTTATGTATGTATGTTATATAATTATTCTGAGTTTCTGGATTGCTAATATCTGGCTCTAGATTTAAATTCAATGTTCAAATTTTGAACGACACTAGCTGTTTCAAAACAGATGCTGATATTGGGTTAGTCCAAGGGTCTGTCTATTTTGAAGTTATCTGACTGATAACCACAGATTTCGGTTTCACAAATGTCTCGGACAGAGGTATCTGTCAACTGAACTGGTGAAACGGGCCTTATGTGCTATAAGAAATTATATGCCAACAGTTTTAAGTGAATATCAATGATCAATAGCATAATTGATCGATTTAATTAAAATGTAGAGAGTTCTACAAACCTGTGGTCTTATTTCGATTATTATTTCAGGAATAAATGTATGAAACAGTATTATTCACTGATGATATGATATGATTTTGTTTGACTTGCCAATCATACTTGACTCACGTGCTAGTAGCGCCTATCTAGTGTATAAGTAAGTTGTGAAGACGTAAGTTACCAATTACAAAATTTTTAAGACTGAACCTTTCTATAATATGTTGATCTCATGTTTTAGTCACTTCGTTTAGTTTATATAGTGCTTGATAACTATAAGCTTGTTATACTCGTATATATTCTTAGCAGTGGCAAAACCAGTGTAGTTAGTAAGTAAAAACCTTTTATGAGGTCGTATCTTGCGGGTTCCTACATTAGCGCAAAACTCAAGAACCGTTCAACCAACTTGATCATATTTCTTTAACATTTTCGTTAAGGCACAAAGAAGGTTCTTAAGGACAGAACAAACGTAAAAATTGTAAGGGAAATAATGATAACCACACATTTTAACAAAAAGCCGACTCTAAGAACTGAACCCAATTGAATTGTGACCACACGGGAATCATCAAAATACCACCCAGTGGTACCCAATACCAGAAAGTTCTGAGGTAACAAACAAAAAAATTCAGTCGAATAAAATCCTCCTTTTTTGAAGTCGGTTGAAAGAAAGAACTGTGGGTAACGCGGGCGGATCTATTTCACAATAAATACTCTTTTATTGTAAAGCAATGACTTAAAGATACGTTAAGGTAGTATTGCAGTGTACCTAATACGAAGCTGTTGTTTTAATTTCTTAATATCAACATTTTGGCAAACTGTATAGAATTTTAAAAACCTCGTTGATTCACATAAATATTCTTTTTTTCCGTAGCTTGATAAGAATGCTTTTATAGAATAATACTTTATATTGTAAAATCAAAAATACAATCTTATAAGGGAATTTTTGACCTGTTTCTAAATTGAAAATCTAAAAACAATTTTCTAAAGGAATATTTGCCAACAGTTAAAAATGTGTATGGACAATACACATTACCACCATGTACTGTCCTGTGTATGTCGGAATAAATAATTTTCTTTCTTTCTTTCTTTCTATTAAAATTAAGAAAATACAAAAAGAACGTAACTGCTTTAGGAAGACTCGTAGAAATACATAACGACATCTCAGATCAAATAAAAGAATGTAGATAACGTACGGCTTTGTTCTTGTTGAAGCAAAAAAAACTCAGCTAACTGGACTGCTAATATATAGATGGGTAGTATTAATTGCGGTGTAAGAAATGTATTTCCTTAAAGATTATGTATTTGTTTTATACAGCAATAGTAATACAACTTCCATACAGTTTAGCCACAATTTTGAAGTAGCTAGACATAATTTATTAATAGATAAATAGCTAATGTACCTGATTTTAATTAGATTTTCTAATCAAATCGGATAATATAAACTACTAGTTGTTGCCCGCGGCTCTGTCCGCGTATATGTCGATTATCGCGGTAAATAGTAGCCTTTGTTATTTTGATGCTTAAGCTATATTATTGTAAAGTTTGATCCAAATCCGTTCAGTAGTGTTTGCGTGAAAGAGTAACAAACATCCATCCATACTTACAAACTTTTGCGTTTATAATATTAGTGTAAATATCCGATATACGGAATTAAAGGGATTTGAGTAGATAGATACCTGTAAGGAATATTATACTTAGTTAAGATTATTTTTTTATACGTCAATCAATGTGATGATTATATTATTCGTGTCAATTATGATTAAGCACATACATATATAAATAAAATAATAAAATGACATCTGTTTAGTATTTTTTAACAACCTAACGTAATGATGACTTATCGACTTTATAAACTTAGGTACATTTTTAATAACTCCCGCACCAGAGATATTTCTGTGTCGAAAGGACTACAAACATACATGACGGACATAAAGAACACCCAGACTCTGAACAACGATTTATGTATCGCACTAAGTGGTTTGAAGCCACAACAGACAACACTTAGCTCAGCATAAAGCGACGGAATGGCCGCTTAAACTACTACGCCATTTGAGCTGTCTTCAGGATATGGTAAGAGATGACTGGAGCCCAACCCCTGCTCTTATCTGCTCCATGGGTGTGGTAATCACAACTTCGGGTGACTTGTCTGCTTATTTTCCCATTAAACTCTTAAGGAAAACAAAATTAGTAAGAAAGGTCAAAAAAATTAAAACGATTCCCTATCTAGATATAACGGCTGTAACCGTTATATGGAAGCGGGTAAGTAGGTAGGTACATTTCCCTAATATCTAAAATAATAAAATTATAAAACCCAGCTTCATTCAGTCAATTGAAAAAGCAATGAATTACTAACAGTCCACTACATGCTACCTGGACAAAAAAATCTTAAAAATTCGCCGTTAACTGCATTCATACTCAAGTGGCCCTTTCAACAAACCTCCGATTGTAAAAGAAATTTAAAAAAGAAAAAACTATTGATCGTACACAAACGCGAGCCACTTCAGAACTCTTTTGTACGCCATATTGGAAAACGTTTTGACATGTGAGACTAATGTTTTTAATTATGGCGCGAATGTCTATGGTATGTCGGAAGTGTACCTATTGGTAATTAAACGTTTATGAGTTTATGAATGAAGTTTGGTATTGATTTTAGATTTTTTTTTTGATGACCATTTGTTCCAGTATTAGTACAGTTGATAATAATGGGTTATATCCGACTTTTATAACCACTGAGCCCCGAGCTACCTACTATACAAACACTTCCCGTCAGAAACTAAGAGGTGTCTTATTATAGTTATCAGTTCTTGTTTAAATAATATTGTGAATATTTATCAAATCATTAACTTAGTCAGTCATTATGCTTTACAACAACATTTTTAAATATCACCATCACATCCGAAAGACGTCCTGTGCTGGTCCAAAGTTCTCGAAGTAGATTTATTTTTGTACATTTGTAATTTATACTCTCGATTGTCGCCACCTGATAGAACTTGTTGCAATACATTCTAGAATTAGGCATGATGCCATAAGGCGAAATCGGTCAGGTGTAAACATAAATAAATAAAATAGTGGAACAAGTATAAGTGATTCTAGAATTTAATACATTTATTTATGTTGAATAGGCGATTCTCTATTCTACTGGCATTCTTGTCTCTATGTATCTATTGGTTTATTAATCTGTCAGTACAATAAGTAAAGGATTAACGTTAGAGAGCTTACTCTTTCTTAAAAGGCCGGCCACGCACTTGTGACGCCTTTGGTGTTGCAGGTGTTCATGGGCGGTAATCGCTTTTCATCAGGCGATCCGTCTACTAGTTTATCCCCTATCTCATAAAGAAGAAAAACGTAATTTTTCATTAACTTTGAACATTTGAAATGAGTTCTGTCTTGAGAAGTGTTTTGAAATACTTACCTAACACTACCGTTGTTTATTTGCTGAAAAACGGTGCCACCAAAGTCATGTTCAAGTGACATAGGTATCATGATGTCTATACTAATATGTACTAGAACTCTGCCTACCTATTCTTTACTACGATTACTATAATCCCTTCACCCAATTCATACGTACATGGAAGAACATTTTAAAATATTCAGTTGTTCCATGGTTGGCTTTTCAACTTCAAGCGGTTATATATCTAATATCCAGCATAACAGACATCAGTATTATCATAAATGTTATCTTATTACTAAAACAATCTTGCTCCCTCAAAACCTTGACTGCGACTGCGAAAAAGTCTATAGGAGTACAAGTTGTGGGTTTATGTGTGTCTGTTTTTGCTAACATCAATTTAAGAAAAATATTAAATAGGTACCCAAATAAACTGAGCGATACGTCCGGAACGGTAAGAAAATGTCCTAAAATCTCTATCCTTTTTTCTATTTCCGAAAAAATCGATTTTGAGAAAAGTAGGAAAAAATGTCATATGTTCTTCTTTAGAATAATAATAATTACTTAGGTAACGTAGAAATAATTGTAATTAGTTTTTTTATTGGAGCAAGAACTACCTACGATTCCATTCCAATAGATTTTTATGTAATCAGGACTCACAATTTTATTCCTGAAATAAGCAGAGTCTTGATAAAATGACGGATCTGTCCTAATACTATCCAACCCCTATAGGTTCCTAATAAATAATTATCGTATAACAGAAAACAGTCTTTCTTCCAGGTACATTAAAGAAACAATATTAACTTTTTCTGTTCCAATCAACTGATATGCATAAAACCAACCTGCATTCTCACACACATTACCCTTCAACCATAACTCACCTATGCTCATTTCCCATAAACGCCAAAATCTAGAATGTTCACTTTACCATAAACTAATATGTCAAAGGTAGCATTGTCGTTCGGCCTAATGACGGGCGGGGTGAGTGACGTCGCCAGCGTGACGTCCACTGTCACGCTGCGTTCGCGTGACTCTCAATCGCATCACGCAGCGCTCGCTCAGCACGCTTCCGAACTTTGACGAATTCATACGATACGACATGTGAGCGTATGTGACTTTTGCTCAATAACTTTTCCTTGAGAATGTCTTTCTTAGTCGTCAGAGTGTGAATAAGCAATTACAAATTTTGATGGGAATTTGATTGATTTGTGAGAAATGGCGAGGTCAAGTGGCTATTCGCGATGTACTTGATTGTTCAGCGGTCGTCAATTCTTCCATTCAAGTTCATGATTCTTGTCAAAACGTATTATAAGCATTTCGCGGGAGAATAGTTTCTTGATTGAGAACCTTTTTATTTCTAATCATTCGATTCTTTTGGAACTGTAGCAGCTTCTGTGCATTTTAAGATTTTTGTAAATTGTTTTTAGAATGTAAAAGTATTACTTGCTTTTAACCTTAAAAAAACCCTATACCAATCTGTTTGGCCGGCGTGGTATCGTAAGCCAAAACCTTCGTATTGAGGAGAGGTCTTTGTCCAACAGTGGCCCAAATGTGGATGAAACTATCGTGCGTTAACTTATAATACAGTATAGAAGCTAAAGTAGTTTTCTACTGAGATTAAATTCACTTATTTATACTGTGACCTTAGTCCTATATCTGTACATCTATACTAATATTTTAAAGCTGAAGAGTTTGTTTGTTTGAACGCGCTAATCTCAGGAAACGCTGGTCCGATTTAAAAAAATCTTTCATTGTTGGATAGTACATTTATCGAGGAAGGTTTTATGCTATATAATAATATCAAGACCAATAGGAGCGGAACACCACTGAAAAATATTTCAAAAACGGGGGAAAATATCACGCTACGGGCAATAGAAGACGCAAAGGAGGTTGCGTGGGTCAGCTAGTGTATATATATATATATATATATATATATATACAAAGGCTATATATCTCTCTCTACATTATTATATCTTATATTCATATCTACTTAGTTTTTTTTACACGCATTTTTATGTAATTATGTTTCATACATAATATTAAGAAAAAATATCATATCTAAGTACTTACTTATTTTTTTTTTTTCGGTTTTTATTTTTAAAGAGGAAGTTTTAACTACGCATGTCCCCTACTAGTATTCTTATTGAGCCCTACAGTCTCACTATAATATTTATGTAAGAATTTCACTCATATGTAGTGTAATTTGTGAGACTCGAACCTGCAACCACTTGATCGCAAGTCCTACGCTTTAGCCATTCATCATCTCCCTAGCCTTTATTATTCCCAGAATAATTTGGGGTCGGCTAGTAGTTCAACCACTTTTTACCTGAATATCAGTTTTTCCACGGAACGCCTGGCACCGGACCTACGCAACCCTGAGGGTGAACTCTATTCAAAGATTGTAGTAATTGGCAGTTGTCAGTATATTTTAAGGGCATTGACTTCCTAACAACAATTGCCCTATGGCAATAATTATTGGAACGTTACACCTTTATGTTCATGACAACCGGGACCGACGGCTTTACTTGCCCTTCGAGGCAACATCCATACTCCGAGCTGCTATTATGAATTTTTTGTAAGAAAAACCCAATAGCAGTCGAACCCGAGACCTCTTGATCAGCAGTCGCTTACGCTAACCACTCCAACAAGTCATTTATCTCCAAATTAGTATTCATATAATCACATAGTTTGTCTTATCTCTGAGATGAAAAAAAGTAACAAAAATATTCCGATTCCCCTAAATTTTATATTCAGAACACGTTCATTAGGATGCACTGATTGGTCAGCATTACGCAACGCTGATTGGCCCACAATTTGACAGTAATGGCGTTAAATCGAGGCATCTTTAACAAAAAGAGCCTAACTACATACTTTGTTCTGTTGATTTTGAATTTTGACTGTACGTGTTACAGTCGATAATTCTTTAAACAAAAATGTAAACTTCAGTTGAGTAAGGGATTGCATTGTCCCCTTTAGACAGATGTTGCTACATTTTAGTAACAAATTCGCCCACAACTGGTTTTGTAAAGCTATTGTACAATTTTTTTTCTATTATTTCACGCAATTCATTTGTCGTGCGGTTGGTTAGACATAGAGGGGAGCAATAACTCATTTTGAGTTTTTGTTTGTGACTACCGGTTTTTAAATGTTGTTTTAGAGAAGATATCATGATTAATGATGTTTTTTTAAATGTTTGGAGTATTTTGATTGCGTCGTAAAGAAGAATTTTTTGAAAATGATAATTTCAGTTTCATTGTGGTTATAGAGCGTTTGACGTCATAATATAGTGTTATTTAGTACATAATTAAAGAACTTAATGTTTTATTGTACTCACATAGTTAATATGCTTAGGTACATTAGAATTTAGTTGTTTTCGGTTTATTTGTAACTGAGATGGCATAGAACAATACACACACAAACAATATTATCTTTGTCCAGTTTATGTAATTAAATATGCGTACCTAGGATTATTTTAATATCTAATAGCAAAAATACACAGTTAAGTACCAAGCCTATCGGTATATTTGTTTCATATTTTGGCAGCCAAGAACATTGTTTGTAGTACACACACTGTAACCACAGAGGAAGGATTTATACTGTGCTATAACTACAAGTCTGCTAATCAGAGGTACACGCTATAAAACAGACGCTAAAAACGTGAGTTACATCTATTCCATGAGAAAGTTCTCAAGAAATATCAATATCTTCATTTAAATGTGTTAAGAAATCACTTTAAATTTTATAAGATTACTAGCTGAACCCCGGGATTTTACCCGCGGTTATTTTTGTTCCGCGACTAACGCCGGGGGACAAAGGTAATCTATTAGGATCAACAGTAGTGTCAACAACCCACGAACACACCGAGTAATGACACTCGGGAAGTCCCAGGAAAAAATTAACTGTCTTGGAACCTGCAACGAATTTAATCAGAAGAAAAAACAGAAAGAGTTGGAAATATGATAAGTCCACTTCTCACCTTAGCAAAGCGGGAGACATAATGAAGTCACAATAGGCAGTCACCTTTTTTAAACCGGACAGCACCATGGATAAAATATTATGGGTCCTAAGTGAGCTATATTTGATTACTATAGTATGTATGGCAGAATCGCCTTAACGCACGGAAATTCACCGCAGTTGACACAAGATCCTCATAGTATACCGCCCCAGATGTCATCTGTAAGCTATTTAGCATTGTACCAAAGACTACACTCCCAGAGAACATGATGAGCTAGTATCATGTGTTAAGCATTGACAAAGGTGAATCGACTAATTTAAATGTTAACTAATTTAAATTTAAAACTTAATCTAAAAAAGTAGACTAAGTTACTACCTGGATCATCACCTGCCAGTGAAAGTTCCGTCGAAATCGGTCCAGCCGTTCCAGTGATTACCCGGAAAAAACATACAGACAGAAAAAAAAATTAACTACATTTTTGGTATATGTAACGTGTAAACATACATATGCATTAAGTCAAAAGCGGTTATATTAATATTGCAAACAGATACTCCAATTTTATTTATTTGTATAGATTTTCGAAGTAAGTTGAAAAGGGATAAAGTGACCCAATTTAAATATTGCAACACTGAGGGTGAACTGAATTCGAAGGTTGAACTAGCTGTCAGTATATTTGAGGGCACTGACTTCCCAATAACGATTGCCATAGATGTTCATGACAACCGAGACCGACGGCTTAACGTTCTCTCCGAAGTACAGGCGGGAAATACCGCCATATTCCATACTCCGGGTTGCTATTAAGAGTTTCTTGTAAGAAAAACCCAACAGCAGTCCGACCCGGGCATCGAATCCGAGACCTCTTGATCTGCAGTCGCTTACGCTAACCACTAGACCAACGCTACGTCTAAATTGCTAATTAATTAAAAAAAAACATCATGAATTTACTACAGACTTACGTATACAACTTAATGCCTAATTTATACATCTATAGCTATAAGTCTGTCTGTTTGTTCCGGGTAATCTCTGAAACGGCTGGACCGATTTTGAAGGGACTTTCACTGACAAATAGCTGATGATCTAATGAGTAACTTAGACAACTTTTTAGGGTTCCCTGCCAAATGCAAAAAACGGAACCCGTTAATTAATATTAAACTTATTTTGGAGACATATTTGAAAATAAATGTTTTAATAAAAAGTTTATAAATAATAGGTCTTTACCTATGAAATTGCCGTATTGTATGCAATAAGTGAAAGTACTTATTTTTTCAAACTTTTTTATTTCTGTTATTTGAAGTAATCACCCATGCAATCGACGCATCTTTGCCAACGCATTGGCAATTTATTGATGCCTTATATGCCGATGATCTTATAAAAATCAGATGGACGGGAGGCAACAAACTCTTCAAAGACATTTTGTACTGCTTCTCGGGAATTGAATTCTTTACCCTACCCAAAATGCCTTTGAAGAGTAAATAAGAGAATGATAAAATTTTAAAAAATGTATGATGTATATTACCATGCAAACTTCCACCGAAAACTGGTTTGAACGAGATCTAGTAAGTAGTTTTTTTAATACGTCATAAATCGTAAACCCATTTTATCGATCAAAGTTACAACGAACTACAAGAACTGTTATATTATTTTAATTGCTGTTACGAAACCCTTCATGTGCGAGTCCGACTTGCACTTGATCGCTTTTTGTAGACTAGCTTTGTCCTGCGGATTTGATAACACCACGGGGTTCAGCTAGTTCGACATAAATGCGAGAGAAACTGCGGATAAAAGTTTAGGAATAAACTTATTTTTAATTATTCATTACGATCGCTCAGCAAGTCTAACAGAATCATAATCATTTGTCCACAGCTAAGCTAGCATGTTATATTTTACAAACGACCTCACATTCAAGGGTCATATATATTTTTTATTTTTGTGCTTTTAATAATTCGCGCGGCGCAGCGGTCGCGGCTCAAGCACTCCACTTGAGCACGGACCCAAAAAAATCTCAAAAATCCACCCATGTGTTGCGGTAATTTTGAAGCGAACTATAGTGGTTCTGTATGTAATATATTGGCAAAAATATATGCGTCACTAGAAACATTGAAAATTTATTTATTACAGTTACTTATAACATAGGTACGTACTTTTAAAGATTTATAGTTTTGTTGAAAGCGTTGAATATTTATACCTAATCTTACTTAATGTCGAATTCCTTTTATGGTAGAGCCCACGTTATCAAGTTTAGGTAAGCGACTACTATCGTCCACGGACAATTAAGTACACCTCAAAAGACACTAATTACCACCCTTCAAATACCCCTTTTCCCTAGAATAATTAAATATTTATTAAAAAAGCAATTCTTGAATATATTAATATCCATTAAGTGCCAATTAAATAAATAATAAATCAATTCTATATGCTGGAGTAAAAATACATGTAACATTTTTTTAACCGACTTCCAAAAGGAGGAGGCTCGCAATTTGATTGGTATTTTTTTTATTAATTTTGTTTTTAATAAAATTAAATGAAATATTAGACAGTACTATTTCAAACAGAAAATAATTCTCCGATGTTTTTATTCCCTGGAACCTCTTGTCAAGTAAAATACAGAACCCTAATATAGTATAAAAAGCTGCCTCATTTAACGCTGTGAATTATTATGTATTTTGGAAAAAATCCATTGTTTCGTAATCTCCCCTGTGCTCGTCTCGAGTGGCTGCCAGGCTGCCATTGAGCGGACAGCCGTGCCATGTGGAGGTGCCAGCCTATGTCGTTGTGTAATGAGCTAGTGGTTCGCAGAACACCGTTGTGTTTTATGTGTTACATGTGAGAAAGTTTTGATTGAAAGGGTTGTGGAGAAATATCAACAGTCGCGTAATGAGTTAGGCATTTCCTTCATAATTAGAAAGTTACAAATTATCGACAAGTAAGTCTGATGTTTTGTTTTAAGCGTATCACATCAACAGAACTTAAAAGTCCACATAGACCTCTCCTATGGAAGGTTTTAGCGACCACGGCAACGGGCCAGACGAGTTGGTATACGTATGATTTGTGTCAAATTTTTCTTCACTTTGTTGTGGTGTTCACATTCTATATTCTTGATCCGTCACTTCACAACAATATTATTTATATAGATTGGATATTTAATTATGAACTTGTTAGTTTAGTTTAGTGGTAACAGGATCTAATAAGCCAGAACTTGTGGTTATTAGATCCACTCATATCTTCTGTGTCTTATTTTTCTGTGTAATTCATTCATGATTTTAATGTAGATATTGGCCTCCGATGTGTGTAAAAACACAGCGCAAGCGCTATTTCACGCCGGTTTTCTGTGAGGCCTTAGTATCACTCCGGTCGAGCCGGCCCATTCATGCGGAAGCGTGGCTGTTTCTCGGTACGTGAGAATAAATATAAATAGGTAAATAGATATTTTCGGACATCTAACACACAACGTCATCTAGTTCCAAGCTAGGCAGAGCTTGTAATATGGGTAGACCAGTTTTAAATACATAGTTTTTTTTTGTGAATATCTTGTCTACTAATGTGACTTAGGTACTTTACATAGAAAACATACAAATTCGGAAACGAATATTTGCAGTTCATATAAACATTTGGTCCGACCCGGAAATTGAACCCGAGTGCACAGCAGTCGAATGCGCTACCACTGCGCCACCGAGGTAGTCATGAATGAATGACTGAGAATGAAGAATGCATGATGGTGAGCAAAATTGCTGCCAAAATCGAGTACCAAATACTCCAAATATGAATATCGTTGACACGTTTTACCGTCCATTTATTTTCGTTTATTCAATTTTAAAGAGTTGCTTAAAGAATCACAAATACTGTTATACAAACACAGTCTTCGTCTTCTTTAAGTACCATCTCCATTACGGAGGTCAGCGACCAAATGTCTGTACTTCTTCCTGTCTTCAGTCATGAGAATTAATGCATCCGTGCTTTCCATATCCAACCTCTATATTCTCTATATTATTATATTAGCTGAAACCCGCAGTGTTACTCGCGGTTATTGTCGTACTGCGTATAACACGGCGGGGCGAAGCTAGTCTAAAGAAAAGTAGCCTTTGTTACTCCTTATATCATCAGCTGCCTATCAGTGGAAGCCCCGTCAAAATCGGTCCAGCCGTTCCAGAGATTAGCCGGAACAAACAGACAAACGAACAGACAGACACACAGACAAAAATAAAAAAAAAAAAATAGATTTTGGTATATGTATCGTGTGTGGTGTTTGGTATATGCATTTAGTAAAAAGCGGTTCTTTTAATATTACAAACAGACACTCCAATTTCATTTATTTGTATATAGTACTAGCTGAACCCCGCGGTGTTACCCGCGGTTATTGTTGTACCGCGAGTAAAGTTAGCCTAAAAAAAGGAGCCTAAGTTACTCCCTGGATCATCAGCTACCTGCCAGTGAAAGTCCTGTCAAACTCGGTCCAGCCGTTCCAGAAATTACCCGGAACAAACAGACAGACAAAGAATTTTTAAAATACCTTTTTGGTATATGTGCCGTATATATATATGCATTTAGTAAAAAGCGGTTGTTTTAATATTACAAACTGACACTCCAATTTTATTTTTTTGTATAGAGTTTAGTCTCTTATATTTTTCCATTCATTGATGGATATATTGATATATTTTTACATTCCATGATGTTCACCATCTACCTCTACTACGCTTCATTTCAATTTTCCCTTCAATTATTAGTTTTATCAAGTCATATTTACCATTTCTATAAATATGCCCAAAAAAGGCCATTTTTCTTTTCTTGATTGTAACTACCATCTCTAAATCTTAAATCATAATTTCTAACACTATTTCATTTGATACTTTGCTTGCGTTTCTAAATTTGGTGTTTTCCTAAAAATCGTATAATTTGTTCACCATCGGGCATCAGCGTCAGCATCATTAGTCTTTATCAGTCCTCTGCTGGACACAATCATATCCTTAGAAAAGAGGTTTAAACAAATACATTTAATTTATCACGCCTCAATAACAAATAAAGTTTATTTTTTATCGTTTACTACACACACAAAAAAGAATAAGCCCCTAAAATCTCCAGCACTACACCAGCGCAATTCGACATCAAACGCGAATGTCCTTTGTGCGCAAAGATCGCTATATTTTCCCTATTGTTTTGCAGCGTACCATTAGTGGGCAACAATCGCGCAAATGAAAGCGCGCCAAACCTCTTAGCTGTCAGATCGCGCGCCATTTTCCTGAAGAGGATGAAAGTCGACGTGCCTTTGCCTTCACAAGTAAAAGTAATCCTTTATGTCCGTTCTCTTTGTGTTAAGTATCAAAGACTAAAATAAAAAAAAAAAATTGAGGGTTTACATTCGCTAGGTGTATTGAGTTATGGGTATTTGATTCGCCCACGATATTATTAGATAGGTACCTACTTAAATACTTAAAACTACAGTCCTTGAAATATAGCTGGATCTCTTATCCTTATCTTATCTTATCTTAACCAAAAAAGTACTTAACTTTATACAAGCGACTTTATTTTGTGCTATCTGCTCTGAAAAACTTAGTTCTGTGAAAAGTAAAAGGAAAAAATAAATAAATAAAATCTTTTACGTTTTTTTTTCTATAAGATACTTCCTTGTGTCATAACGAAATTATTAAAAAAACCGAATTGATCGAGCAGTTTAGAGTTTTGAGCTTAGCAACATATGTGGCGATTCATTTAAAGATATATTATTATGATATCTATACAAATAAATAAAATTAAAGAGTCTGTTTGTAATATTAAAATAACTGCTTTTTACTAAATGCATATGTATGTATACATTATACATATACCTACAATTTTTGTGTCTCTCTGTTTCGGGTAATCTTTGAACGGCTGGACCGATTTTGACGAGGCTTTCACTGGCAGATAGCTGATGATCTAAGGAGTAACTTAGGCTTTTTTTGACTAGCGTTTACCGTTATAGGCCTTAACCGCGGTACGACAATAACCGCGGGTAAGACCGCCCGGTTCTAGTTTCTGATTCTATATAGACAAGTTAGATTACATAATATAATTATAGGTATTTTCACTCTGAAAAACATTTTAATTAAATTTGAAAATCGAACCTAGTGTAGGCCCGTAACAACTGTCACAGATACCAAATTATATTTTAAGATTAAATAGTACAATTTAAAGAAATATAGGAGATTGTTTTTTCGAAAGACAAGACGTGATGAAATGGGGAATTTCATCTCATCCACATTTTTATATTTTTTTTTATCATTAATTTAATTACGACGAAGACTTTAAGACTTAAGAAAGATATGAAGACTTTAAACACTTGACATTGGCAGAAATAGCTGATCCGAGTGATCCGGCTGGTTGCCATTTCATCATCAAAGAACAAGAAATGTACTTATTTTAAATGATTTTCAAGGTAGCTAATTTACATACTAAAAATAGAATATATAAGAATATTTGAGTTTTCTTACGAGTCGCACTAGCTTTGGTCAGAGGTAAAAGTAAACTCTTAAGCAATGTAGTTAGTAGATGTTTATACAAACTACCCCAAAAGTACCATAATTCGATTAAAATACAATGAAAATAATTTTAATCGAGCAATTTTATTAGTCTTACGATGGCACCGTCGCGCGTCGGCCCATTCAGATATTAAGAATAGTTTGTCTAATGTAACATATCAAAACGAACTTTAAAATTAAACTCTATCCCTAAATAATTTCAAGAAATAAATCTATTTAAGAACGTTAGCTACTGGTACTTTAGTTTCTATTTTGTAAAGTTTAAACATTAACGAGAATTGTGTCAGATTTCTGCACTTCTGCCTTCGTTTGAATAAAATGCCAATCTACAAATGGCAAAGTTAAAACATTCTTTATCTTATAGTAAATTTAACTTTTATTATGAATCTATTTCATGGTAAAAATCGCTTTGAGACTTTTATTTTATGATTTGGGGGACAGAACCGTGCTTCACCTAGGACCTAGGATTTTCTCTCGCTACCGGCCATCGTACGCTCCATGGCCGGTAGCGACAGCAGTTTTACCGCGGTAGCAGCCTTCTGCGAAGACGTAATTTCGCAGAAGGAGGTGGCGGAGAAGGCCCGGGAGGACGACCTCCACTCGGACCCGATCCGCCGCCGGCGAACCGGGCGGCGGAGGCGCGCCTATCTGCGCCTCATGCCGCCCTGAGTGTGGCCGCGGATGGTCGGGACGGGTTTTCCCTTCCATCCGCATTAGTGGCCGCCCGCGAGGAGGCGACGTTACGTGTGTGCCGTACGTCGCCTAAATAGAGAGTTTGAGGAGGAGGGTGCCCGCATCTGTGCGGGCTGGCGCCGGGAGGGGTCCGGAGGTCTTATTACAGCAGTTCCCGGATCTCTCCCTCTCTCAGGCGTAGAGTGGCACACCGTGTGGTTTTAGTCGGTTCGATTCCGACACACCGCCCCGCCGCAAACCCCGGCGGGGTGACGGCCCGAGGGGGTTTTTCCACACGTAAAAAAAAAAAAAAAAAAAAAAAAAAAAAAAAAAAAAAAAAAAAAAAAAAAAAAAAAAAAAGGACCTAGGATTTTGCTTTCCTAGGATATGCGCCTGGGTTGAGCACGGGGACTAAGTATGTAGTGTCCCGTGCTCCAACTGATGACTTTTTTGTACTACTGTGTGCTTTCCCTTTCAAAAGATCTTAGCTGTTATTTAATAAAAAGGAATTTATAATTGTTTTGAATTGAATAATTACTTTTAAGCCTTTGTGGTGCACGTGCATAGTTTATAACCCATTTTTATAAAAGAAAATGTCGCCGATTGTTATCTTTACATACCTATTTAAATTTTAACTTTGTTTGTCCTATGCTGAAAATAAAAAATGATAATTTTCTTGATTGTAGTTATCGCCAGTTGGAGCACGAGACCTTATATCTATAAGTAGTCCCGTGCTTCAACCAGGTTTGTCAGGCTTTGTCCCCTATGATTTCACCTACACCCAAATTCTTGCACTAAATTTAATTCAAACTATTTTCCGGCGTTTTACTTCATCATTATCATGGGGATCATCTTCAGACAGAAGTGTGGAGGTCAGTAGATGGTATCCATCGCGATTACGAGCAACTTATTTTAATTGGTCATACATATTTTACTTAGGTACTTTTTTTAATGCAATCATTTTTTATCTTAGTTTTTCGATACGATTTTCTCAGAAACAAGGATTGTGAAGTTTTCTACTGTATTCTAGGCAACAACTTTTGACAGTTTTTTAGCTGAAGATAAATAGACTTATGTCCAAATTTGTCGCTGTGTTATAATGTGTAAAAAATATTGTCTATCATCTTTAGGCCTCCCAAATTTATAAAAAAATATAATGAAATATTTTTTTGTCGTTAATTTATTTCAATAAAGAATGGTGGATATTATTTAAACAATAATAACTAAACAAACGTCAATTCGTTTTCTTATTAGACTCATTAAAACAACGCAATGATATGAACTGTTATAATGAGCGCTTGAAACAAGTAAAGGCGGGTTTATATCATTGGCCGTATCATGAGATATAGAAACTTTGTTTTTTTTTTAATGAAAATGTTGCGACATGAAAAATTACAAATTTATTTTAGCCTAATTAGAAACGGTTGTGACATACGTGCTAGCCAGCAACCAGTAGAGAGATTTCATACGTTCCAGATACAAATTTCATACAATCCTGATGCTGAAGACGGTCTTCAGACATGAAGAACCCAGAGACATTCAGTGACATGATCTCGGTCTCTTAAAGCTACTTTGAACTTGGTATCTCTATCTAACAGCATTAATAGTGGCTTGAAAAGGATGGGATTGTCTTTATTGTAGAAATATCAAGAACAGGTGGCCTAGTATGAATTTAATTCACATCAATCTGCTCTCAACGGTAACTACATTCGCCATTGTGATTGGAGAAGAGTTCAGTTGGTCTAATTGGAACGCCCAATGTGGTCGCCGTCACGGTCGAGTTGTTGAAAATTTTGAATATCTAATGCGTAGAGTTAACTCACCAAACTGTGAGATATGTAACATTGTGGACGATGTTCAACATTCATTGATGGAATGTGTCAAGAATCATGTAAGAGATGTAGTAATGACACAGTTAAACCTGAATTGTTTGGATGTCGGTATAATTCAAAGTGTTTTGGTTATACCGACATCAAAAAAAGCTATGAAATTATACGGTCCGGCATATAATATGTAAATTGATTAAGTTAAGCCCTTATGGGATTGGCATACATTATTAAGGTAAAAGTCCCTTAAAAATAAATAGAAAAAAATACTCACACTAGGCTCCCAGAACATTGTCCACTATTTAAAAACCTGACCGGTTTCGCCTTATGGCATTATACAAGGTTAATTTATGTTAGTGTCTGTTTTCCAGAATCTAGTTAGCAATGTTTTACTTTGACAGTTTGTGTATATGATTAGCATTTTAGTTGTCTAAAAAGTCGCTACATTATGTCTACAGCTTTATTTCAAATATAACCGGAGCCTGTCATCGCGTCGAGGGTTGTCAAAATATCTCGCAACAGAGCGCACTAAAATAAAAGCTGGTTTATTGAACACTGTAATATTTGTCGAGTCATCTCGACACACTTGTCGATGGACAGAAATAGGGGCCAGTATCGGAATATGAAATGTGTTTTAAAATTTATACAAACCTGATGAAGTGTATTGATAAGAAATGAAGGATTAAACGGAAGAAAAATATATTGTCAGCGGTAGTTCAAACAAAGATCATCAAAATAAAATGGTCAGATTTTAACGACTGCACGATCACTCAGCAGCTTCCTAGCCTTTATTATTCCTTAAATTTATCGGGGTTGGCTACCAGTTTAACCGTTTTTATCTGAATGTCAATTTCATCACGGAGCGACTGGCATCGGACCTCCGCTAGTTGTCAGTATATTTGATGGTACTGACTTCCTAGAAACGATTGTCAAAGGTGTTCATGACAACTGGGACCGACGGCTTAACGTGCTCCCCGAGGCACGGGCGAAAAACACCGCCATCTTCCATGCTCCGACTGTTTTTAATAATTTCTTGTCAGAAACCCAACAGCAGTCCCGACCTGGGAATCGAGCCCGAGACCTCTTGATTGGCAGTCGCTAGGCTAATTGCTAGACCAACGAGGCAGTGACTGGCTGACCACTAGTTTAGATAACATACTGAAGATAAATAACCCACCAGACACAGAATATTATATTATTTCGTTTTTCTCCGTGCAATAACTTTAGTCGTGCACTATAATAACTGCACTAGTCGTGCACATCATGCAATTACTGGTCCCAGATTCGAATCAAACACACTTCCTCTGGTTTAGCATTCAGGATCACCTATCAGGATAACTAATGAAGTCTCTTAGACTACGGTCCCACGACAGTCCAGTTCTGCGGGATCACTACATTACTGGATCCCGCAGTAAGCAATCGTGTGTTCACACGGTAGTATCCCGTTTTTGAGCAGGCACGGTTTCTTGCGGTACGGGAGCTTGCATCCTGCTCTTATTAGAATAGACTGGAAATTGAGATGTGATGGAGAAGATTTTGGGTTCACCCAATTCTGAAGTCGGGTGTTTCTCTTAGGTAAATTAATAAGCGATTTGAGAGGAGATGAATCTAAATTTTCTAATTATTTTAGGCGTAGTGGGGTGAAGGAGACCTCCCCCCGCTCTCCATCTAGCTACAATGTAGGCAGGCGGGGAACGGAATAGGATCTAGACAATTATATAAGTTCGATGCAGAATAATAATTAACAGTTAACTCTTGTACGGAACCATTGATAAATATGTTGCTAGAGCTGGCTCTAAGGTGGTCGAATTGCCACAGACAGCACTAACGAGGGACTGTCACTCCACGCCACGCCTAGTGTGAAGTGGTGGGTCCAGTGGTCCAGTAGACGTGCAAACTGGAATGCGACTTAGAGTATAGGATTCTTGCTATTTTAGTTACACCTGTATTCCAGAAAGCCTAATACTGACATCTTGATATTTACAATTTAGTGCTATTTAGGTAGTGGGGTCTAATTTCATACAATTCGGACACGGGTGTAGCACGGTGACTGGGTTTTGGGGTTAAAACCCCCTCCCACTCCTCCCCGTCGAAATTTTTCTTCAGTATCGACACTGCTGGAAAGATGTGAGCACAGCCCAAGTTGCGATGGAGCTTCTTCATGGTTATAAAGCCAAGCGTAGTGAAGGTTATATTATTCGGACTTTTCTACAATCTGCCGCAGCCTATGTTGTCTATTGTACTGGAACCTTTATGGAAATCACCTTGTTTGGGTTGCCAGCCGTCAAATCTGCATTTTGATTATGATTCATAATGACTCTCGAAAATATCTTATAATTAATACTTAGTCGCCCTTTTTGAAAAGCACCACCCTACCTCTAAACTATACCTATTCTTTTTTATTTATATCCTGCCAAAATGACTCTACTCTGCCTGATGGAAAGCATAAGCAAAATCCAAGATCACCAATCTCATTGCTCATACAGACAATGCAACAATGCAGCATGGTGACTCTCACCAACGAAACACGACAGCATGAACGCTGTTCATTTCCCATTGACTATGACGGACTTAAATATCTTCTGAAGGTTTTTCAACCTGGCTTCTGGAGTTCTGACACGATTCTGTTTTCATCCTGTGCTTTGTAGTTCTTAAGCTGTTTGAGTACACGCTGGCGTCTGGCATAATTATCTTGAGTATAGTATCGGGTTAACTCATCTTAAGGCTCTTTCGGTAAATCAGTGTCAAGATTCAGTTTTCTCGCGTGTACTGTAGGTAAAAGTTTGCTCAATAACTCCCAATGAAGCTGCCCAATGGACAAAGCTCCTACTATATACACACCTCAACAAAGTCTAGGGATATCATAATATTGTACTATTGACGACTTTATAGTTAAATATCTTTTCAGTTTCCATAATAAGTGTATATACTAAATAAAACCTCTTTTATTCTATTTTCAAAATATAAAAAGAAAAACAATGCTAAAAAAAATACGGCAATAAAAATGGCAAAATTGTTGGTGAATGAAGTACGACAAGAATTCAAATTGTTTTTATGCTGTTATTGAATTAGAATTGATTAGATTGTTTTTTGTTAATTGAATTTGCTGTGCTAGCTTCAAAAGTCATGTCACGTCGCTATTTGAGACGAGATGAAATCTTAAGAGCCGTGGGCTATGTTAGAAAATGGTGCTATTCAACGCGTCGTTGTTGAGACATTACATACCAGCCAAAACGTGATATCAAGATTGTGGTCACGTTATCGCAGTACTGGGGATGTGGCAGAACGGCACAGTGGTAGACAACGGGTTACTACGCAAAGACAGGATCGATTCCTCCAAATGAACACCAAAAGACAATCCAATATCAGGGCGTTGCTACTTGTGCAAAGGCTCCAGGAGGACCACCAGCCAGCTGCTGGTAAGCGATCAAACCTTGCGAAGGAGGTTGCATAAAGTCAACTTTCATGCTCGAAGACTGCTACGTGCCCCAGCTCTGCTACGTGGCAATCGCGGTCGGCGGCTTTCGTGGGCTCGGGAGCATTTGTTATGGAGTGATCAACAATGGTCATCGGAGCTGTTCACTGATGAGTCCCTGTTTGAATTTCATCCGGATTCAAGAAGAACTCGTGTTTGGAGAACTCCAGGCAGAGTTAAGCGTCTGCGGCACCCTCATCAGGTCCACTCTTAAAGAGGTGGGACAGGAATTCGTTTCAGTGGGCGAACCCAGGTCGTTTGGATTTAAGGCAGCATGACTGCACGAAAATATCTCGAAGGGGTAGTAGAGCCTGTGATTATCCCACACAGAATCCAAACGGGCCTGGAGTTTCTATTCATTCACGATAATGCTCCTTCCCATACGGCGCGACTGGTATCGCCAGCTCTTCAAGATCATGACATTCAAGTTTTGAATTGGCCTGCGCAGTCTCCCGACTTAAATCCCATCGAGCATACCTGGGACATGTTACAACGAAAAGCATTGCGAGATTTCCCGCCAAATTTGAGGAAGGAACAAAAACTATACAGACACTTGCAAAGAACTTGGGACCTCATTGGGACCGCAGCAAGACATTGACAATTTAATTTTAAGTATATGTTCATACTACGATGTCCATGTGTAATTAATGTAAGAGGTGGCAACACTGATTATTAATAATTACATTTTATTACATTTATAAATATTTTTATATTATCAATATTAATAATGTTACAAAAATTCTATGACATTTGTTTTCGTACCAATTTTCTACAACATTTAAAAAAGTTATTTTTTTTATTAAAAACAAAAGAATCACGAATCGCTTTCTTCTTTTATTAAAGTCCCTAAAATAAGCTACTTTTCTTCCACTTTCTATCTATGAAAATTCTTAGATTTTTAGATATTTGATGAAATATAAAATATCCCTAGACTTTGTTGAGGTGCGTATGCTCTTTTAATAATAATCATTTATTTGCCAGAATGTAGGTGAATCAAGTATGATCTTAAAATTAAACTTGGCATATTTACATTCTACCAATAGGTATATAGGTACGTGGTATGCTAATAATCATGTAGTATTGCACATTTTGAAATGAGTTACTTTTTAAATATTGAAAATATATGAATTTTATATTAAGTAGGATGTCAGAAAATAAAATGCAATTACATAAATTTAAAAAATGTCTAACAGTACGATAATTTTACAATGTCCACGGATATTGTTAATGTCAGTTGGATACATAATTAAGTGAAATATAAACCAATATTCTGAGAGGAGACCCGAGCTCAACAGTGGGACATTATGGGTTGATGATGATGATTAAACCAATATTCTATAGGTAATATTACTTACTGTCCTTGCGACATCACATTAATTCATTCAATTCGTAAAAACAATTCTCTTTCAACGGCTGTGTTAAGTTAGTCCTTTTCTAGAAATAGCTCCTAAAGTCATTTGGTAATTTATTATAGACCTTAATAGAATTTAATAAGAGTTCCTTTTAAACATTTCCAGCCTAAAGTAAGAAAAATTTAGATTAAGACTATCTCTGGATGCTACAGATAGAAACACCTTCATGATATTTGTATAGAGAGCATGAAGCGCCCTTCTAGACATTTTAAGCACTTACTACCTACTTATTATATTGAAACCCCCTCGAAATTGAACCTGTTTAACACCCGTGAACTGGACACATTCATGGCATTAAGATTGGAAAATTTTCAAATCCGTATTTTTAAGCGTCTAAAATGCAGAACCGATTTTGATGAATGTGTTTCAAATAGGGTGACATAGGCTATATAAATTTTATCAATAAATTTTACATAGTCGAGCATAACTTTTTAAACTTTTCTTGTTAAGGTAAAACGTATCGTAGTAGAGTGCTTTCGGGGTACCGATTTTGACGGCCTCGCTTTTATTATTGCCAAGATTATTTGGGGTTTGAATATCAGTTTTTTCACGGAGCAACTGGTATCGGACATCCGCAACCCTGAGGGTGAACTGAATTCGAAAGTTAGACTAGTTACTAGTATATCTTAGGACACTGACTTAACCACGATTTCCATAGGCATAGATATGCATGACAACCGAGCCCGACGGCTTAATGTCCTCTCCGATGTAGGGGCGTGAAATGAAATGAAATGAAATCATTTATTCTGCAATTAGGTTATATAAACACTTTTGCAAGTTAAACTTTTTTTGAGCAGATGAGTTCGGCCTTTCCTAACTGGACTAGCCCTGAGAAGAAAGAACGAAACAAACTCAGGGATCAACGTCTCTTTTAAAATCCAGATAATTTTCATAAATGCAAAAGACATTATTTCAATAATTACGTTACATCAACAACCCATAATATCCCACTACTGGGCTCGGGTCTCCTCTCAACAGCGTTAAGGCCATACGGGAGTGAAGCACCGCTAAACTTCCACACTCCGAGCTGTTATTAAGAATTTCCTGTAGGAAAAACACAACAATACTTTTGACCCGACCCGGAAATCGAACCCGAGACCTGTTGACCGGCATTCACCTACGCTCAACAACCAGACAAACGTAGAAAACAAATGATTGTGTTCATTACATAAGTTTATGAATGTAAAGCAGATGGAGGTGAAAACCCGTCCCGACTCAGGGCGGCATGAGTCGCTGATAAGTGTCAAATCCACCTATCGTGTCCCATTCTCTACATCGTCATGTGAGATGCGTTGAACAGATACTGATGAAGGCAGCTCATTAGATGCAGAGGCAACCCTGATATTGATCCTCAGAATGAGATAATATACACATGTACAACTCTAGACGTAACAACTTGAGAAGTATCGAAACATAATTATTATATATTCATTGTAAGTTCTTTTAGTAAAGCCATCTATATATAAAAGCGGCCAAGTGCGAGTCGGACTCGCTCATGAAGGGTTCCGTAGCAGAAAGTAACATAATGTAAAAGTCCTTGTAGTTCGTTATAACGTTTAATTAAGTTATTGATAAGTAAACAATATAAGTAGGTACCTAAATGATGGGATTTACATATAACCATATGTGAGCCCACATAGGCTTGTGATAGTTAAACTAGCTAATATATTATATTACAGTTTGACAAGAAATATTTCCAAAAATATTATCGATTTGTGAGCCTCGTCGTGTAGTTGCACAAGGTGGTAATAATGTCCTGTGTGCAGCGTTCTGTATGAAGTATACAATTGGTTTAAAAGTAAATTGCGGTTTACGATTTAAGACGTATTAAAAATATATATTAACTAGATCTCGAAGGAAGTTTGCATGGTAATGTACCTACATGATATTATTTTTAGCTTGTAACTTGGCTAGGGGAGCAGTTTAGAAAAAAAATATTTGAGAGACCTCAATATCATTTTTGAAGACCTATCCATAGATATCACACAGGTACGGGTTCGATGAAAAAAAAATGATGAGTTTCAGCTCTAAGTATGGGAAATTCCAAATAATCTTTGTTTTTTTTTCTATTTTGTGTGAAAATTTTAATGCGTTTCACAGCATTAAACACTTACCAAATTTAAACAGTATAGTAATTATAGTTTAGGAAAAAAATGGATGTGACATACGGATAGACAGACAGATATGACGAATCCACAAGGGTTCCGTTTTTTGCCATTTGGCTACGGAACCCTAAAAAGGATAAGCCTATTTCATCGACTAAGTCCCTTTACAACTAACGAAAATTCAAAGAATTCCACAATCCACTTAGTTTAGTTTTGTCAATTTAAATATTCGAATAAAAATAAAAGAACGGAAAATACTAGGTTCTCTAATAAATTCATTACAACGCACGCCCGTGCTCTATCGATTGTGGCCTCTTCACCCGAACGTGCCAGAGACAATCGACGCGATGGCGCTTCTCTACGCAGCCCCATTCAATTACACAGGCAATATCAATACTACATGCCTAACGGATTTTCAACTCTATATAAATTAGCAAAAAGATGGTTTTCATTTCAAAATACAAAATCCATAAGTTGTTCTAAATTCAAAGTTTTCAAAAAATAAATGTTTCGGTCAAAGCATTGTTGTCAAATTCAAATTCGACTGTAAACTTCTAAACAGAGAGTCCTTTTTATAACGTCCTCTGACGGGTAGTGTAAAACCTTTTTGCTGGAAAACTGCGCGCTCTTTGTCTCTGACTCACTGTCAAGCGTGCTTATGTTTCCCGCGTTTTTTGTTCTAATTAGTCTGCCCAACCCTCGAGCTCGGTACGACCAACGAAAATGGCGCTACTGTTTTGGCGAGAAGATACAAAAACTTATTAATTTATTAAATGCCTGCAAATGATTTCTAAAGTTTTTGGTGTCATTGAACACAAAATTAGAGAAATTGGGCACACAATCAATTTCCACGTCTTGATCTTGTACAAATAGGTTTTGTTATTTTAAACCGTTTCAAGTCATTTACAGTTTTCCTGGAAGGGTCCAAGTACAGTGACTGGCGTTCTTCTGAGTTACTCTTGTTGAGCTTGGCGTACGGGAGTTATATAAATGGAAATATTTGTTGTTTTGGACAGAATAAGAAAACGCTGAATAATAAAATACTAAGCAAGTTGGAGTAGATCTCGTATAAATAGTTAATAGTGCACCGGAATGAATGAATGTTTCCCGCGTTTTTATTGTGAATTATATAATTATTGGTTTTGCCCGTGGCCCGCCCGCTTGTACGTTGGTTTACGCGGTAAAGAGTACTTTAATCCTTCCACAAAGACTAAAGTATCACCATGTCAAATTTCATTGAAATCGATGCAGCGGTTTAACCGTGAAAGCGTATATATTTAAAAAATAATAAAAAAAATCTAAGCCGAATATGCGCTAAATAAAATGGACTTTGCAGTTTAGTGAAATGTTCGTCGGAGCCATTTCTAATAATGCAATGTAATTTTTATTTTTAAACTTTACAAAAATATTCTTTCTCCTTTACTTCTTATTGAATTAATTTATTCTAAGCGCTATGTGACTTCACTTATAAGTGTTTTTATCTTCAGCTCTTAGGGGACGTAGTAGCCAGGAATATCTGATTATCTAGAAACCAGCCCGACGGCCGGCCTCAATCATCCTACTGACTTGTGTGTAAACCTAGGTATACTCAACTATCATGGCTGTTGTAATAGGTAGGTGCCTCCAAAGCTTCTATCAAAAGGAAGCATCAGTAGCCCGCCATGGTGTGGTTCACCATGCTGCATTGTTGCATTGTCTGCATTCGCAGTATGGTGACCACCACTCTTGGATTCTGCTTATGCTTTTCATCAGGCAGAGTAGAGTCATTTTGGCAGGGATAAACATAAAAAAAATTGCTGATCGAAGCTCCAAAGTCAATAAAAAACCGGTAAGAAAAATTATATTTCAGTTTTCTTTACTAAATATTTTAAAAATTGCAGCATCGCCTCGCTGTACCTACGTAATTGCTATCCTTCCTATCTATACAAATAAATAAAATTGGAGTGTCTGTTTGTAATATTAAAATAACCGCTTTTTTATTATATAGTTATTATACATATATTATTATGTATATGCATGTGTGTTTTTTTCTTTGACTTTCACTGGTATGTGGCTAATGATGTAAGGAGAAACTTAGGCTACTTTTTTTAGACTAGCATTGCCCCGTGGCGTTAACCGTGGAACTCAACTAGTCATATATAAGACGAAAACCTGTATATATAGGTATATATCGCTGAACAATAATAATTACAGCAATTACAACCCCCTTTTCGATGTACCCCATGCATTTAAAGTAAGACGTCCTTCTTAACTCCATGAATGGAAAATCTTAAGCAGTAATGGTGTCTCACCCCTTGCTCGTATTCATGGGGCCCGAAGCCCATAAATGCGAATAATATTCACAAATTTGTTTACAGATCGCGAACTGCACAATACGCGTTGAATTTCAGAAGGGGATGATGTTTTATTTGAGGGAGGAAGCAGGCAGTTTTTGCCTAGTTAAAAGTAGGTACCTACCTATCTTATGTGACTTATGTAATGTGTTACAGCAATGGGCTTATATAAACTACTAGTTATCTACACATTTTTAATCAGTGGCCCAAAAATAAAGTTTCATATTTCTAGCTTAAAAAATGACGGACTTCCATATAAACTTTCAACCACTATTTCACCCCCTTAGGCGGAGAGATTTACGCCCTTAGGGGTGAAATTTCAAATATTTATGTCTTAATGCTCACTTACGTTACATAAAGAACCTATATGCAAAATTGTAGGATTCTAGATTCTGCGGCTTGGGCTGTGCGTTGATCTCTGAATATGTCAGTCAGTTAGTCACCTACCTCTTTTATATATATATAGATATAGTATGGATAGTATTTTTTTTTGTGTTGGCCTGGTGGTCACCATACTCATTGCGAATGCAGACAATGAAACAATGCAGCATGGCGACCCACACCATGGCGGCCTAGTGATGCTTCTGCATCATTGGGACTCCGGTCTCGCACTTTTTTTTATTAGCTTGACCTGTATATTTGTAACTTCATTTTCACCTACTTGTAGTAGTCTGCTTAACTTCAAAATTTGCACAGGAGTCAAGGGCCGACGACAATACAATAGTTAAAAAAAAAATGTAAAAACCGTGGGGTGCATTCTGAAAATATTCCAATAATGTCGCCCCACGCTTTTTACATTAAAATTATTTTCTACTGTTAAGTTCGATTGCTATTAAAGCGTGTTTATTTTTATTTTTTTTAACTTTAATTTATTTCCTTTTAAAAGACAACCACCGCATTAGGACTATACACCCTGTGTCGCTGGGGACTTTACAAACATACATGAAACGGACACAAAGAACACCCAAACTCAGGACAACAATTTGTGAATCACACAAAATGTTGTCCCGTGTGGGATTTGAACCCACAACACTCGCGACCTCTTAAACCACTAAGCCCACTGTGCAGTAAATACTGCACACACATTTTGTACAGAAATATTGCAGTTTTATGCATATAGTAAGTAGGTATCTGGATAACCGAGTACCTGGATAACCGAGTACCTGGATAATCGAGTACCTGGATAACCGAGTACCTGGATAATCGAGTACCTGGATAACCAAGTGCCTGTATAACTCGGTATTTTTTTGGGAACTTTTCTAAAAATGAATCTTAATAGCTAGATCGATGTATTGTCCCCGAAACCAACTGCATACTAAATTTCCGTTTCTGAGATACCTACCTAATCATTGTCTTTAGTTTTAATATCGCTACGAGCGCTAGGGCTGCCAATTGTCAAGTTATATTGTAATTCTCTTTTTTTATGTCTGTTATGTGTGTACAATAAAGATAAATAAATAAAAAATGTACAAGAATTGCTCGTTTAAAATGATTAGATAGATTTTTAAACATACTTAAGTGCTGATAAAAGGAGTTAAATTACCGTTTGTAAATGACAACATAATTCTTTCACCTTCTCATTCCAAGCCATAGTTATGTTGTTTATTTAATTTTTATACCATAGACTACCGACATATCTTCGATCTTCCCTCACCGTCGCGCGTCACAATGAATGGAAAGCTTACACGTGTCGTATCTGGTGATCGAACCAGCTACGTGCCAAACAATAGCCAACCATTTTTGTCATGCACACGTTGCTTTTATAATGGATAACAAAAATGCAGACAATCTTAACAAAAACGGTAAATCAACGGGTTGAAACAAGGAGAGTTTTTAGATGGAATTGTAACCGAAAAATAGTTATTTTCTTTCAATCAAAACTTGAGATGCAGGTAGTATGTTATTAGTTTCTGACACAAGTACAATTTTAACAAAAATAAAACCGACTTCAAGGTTCGACTCGATTTCCCTCGGATGCCATCATCAGATATTAATGACCTTATCATGGTTATATCGTTGGGACATCTCCTTTCCATTAAGAAAAGAATCATCAAAATCGGTTCATAAACGACGAAGTTATCCCCGAACACACATAAAAAAATATATATACATACGGTCGAATTGAGAAACCTCCTCCTTTTTTTGAAGTCGGTTAAAAACGAGCCTACGCGTAGCTTTTATAGATGGAAATTGTTACATTGCCTTGTATAAAAGAAAATACAATAAACAAAACCATATTCAGACCCATTACTAGTAACCGATTATTAAATTTTAGTAACAAAATTAGTGAAAAGGTTTCCTATTTAGATTGGACTGAAAGGGATCCGGATAAGCTTTACGGCTATTTATTCAACATGATAGAATTCGAATTTAATAGTATATTTAAGTCAAAAACAATAATGCAACGACCCAAAATGACGTTCTGTGATTGGGCGACGACGGGAATATACAAGAGTAGGGAAAGGCTGTACGATTTGTATGCTGAGAAAAAAAGTAATTTCGACCCAAAGTTTCATGAGTATGTTAGAAGTTACTCAAGGATCTTTGGGAGAGTGTGTGGTGTGGCGAAGTCTTTGTACATCAGTGATAGGATTAAGTCTTCCAATAATAAAATAACAACTACATGGAACATAATTAATAATGAAACTGGACGTAGTAAACCTCGAGATAATGATTTAAGGTTAAATTTCAATAATAGGTTTATAACAAACAACTTAGACATAGCTGAATCTTTCAATACCTTTTTCACAAACATACCAGTTAGTACAACAAGTACCTTGAATTCTTGTGCGTCCAGGTCTGAACTGTTGTTAAGGGCCAATGTAAATGAATGTAAGAATATATTTCAGTTTGAATACATAAACCCCACAGATATTATAAAAACGTTTAAGTCTCTTAATTCTAAGAAAACTGGGGACTTATGGGGGATTTCAGTTAAATTAATTGAAACTATTATAATTGATATAGCACCTTTTCTAGCTTTAACATTCAATCGATGTGTTGATTCTGGTGTTTTTCCTAATCTGATGAAGTATAGCAAAGTAATACCTTTATTCAAGAAGGGTTGTACAACTGAACCAAGTAACTTTAGGCCAATCTCAATCTTACCGGCTATTAGTAAAATTTTTGAAAAAGTTATTTTGCAGCAACTAGAAAGCCATTTTAATCTAAATAATTTATTTCATAAAGAACAATATGGCTTTACAAAGGGTCGTTCAACAGTTGATGCGGGTGCAACTCTTTTGAGACATATATTTAATGCATGGGAGAATTCGCAAGATGCGATAGGTGTATTTTGCGATCTCTCAAAAGCTTTTGACTGCGTAGAACACAACACGCTTTTTCTCAAACTTAGGCATTATGGTGTAAATGGCATTGCTTTGGAACTAATCGTTTCCTACTTGAAGGATAGAATTCAACATGTAGATGTCAATGGTGCGAGGTCTTCTGGATTACCCGCTACTATGGGCGTCCCGCAGGGGTCTATACTGGGTCCTTTACTTTTTCTCATTTATATTAACGACTTACCATATTATTTAAAAGATCTCTGTAATATAGTTCTATTTGCTGATGATACGTCACTTATTTTTAAAGTCGATCGTAAGAAAACAGTTTTTGACGATGTGAATAGGGCACTAGATGATGTATTGAATTGGTTTACAACTAATAATCTCCTACTAAATTCAAATAAAACAAAGTGTGTGAGATTTACTATGCCAAATGTAAAACAACTAGGCACTCATCTAACAATAAATAATGAAATCATAAGTATTGTAGACTCGACAGTATTCTTAGGAATTACATTAGACAGTAAACTTCAATGGGGAGCCCAGATAGATAGCCTTGCGGGTAGACTTAGTTCGGCAGCTTATGCGGTTTGGAAGGTACGTCAGCTCACTGATACGGACACAGCTAGGTTAGTTTATTTTAGCTACTTTCACAGCGTCATGTCCTATGGCATATTACTCTGGGGCAAGGCGGCTGAAATTGAAACGATTTTTATTCTACAAAAACGAGCCATCCGCTCAATATACAATTTAGGTGCTAGAGTCTCTCTTCGAGAGTTGTTTAAAGAAATAGGTATTTTAACTGTTGCATCACAGTATATATTTGCAAATATTATGTTTGTTAGGCACAACATTAATGACTTTAAGAAAAACAGTGATGTACACAATATTAATACAAGAAACAAATCTAAACTCGTTGGTACCTATCATCGTTTACACAAAGTACACAACTCATTCGAAGGTCTTGGTATACGTTTTTATAATAGAATTCCTATACATGTAATCGACCTTCCTATAAATAAATTCAAGCTAATTATAAAAAATCACCTTATTAGGAAAGCCTACTATACGATCAACGACTATCTAAACGACAATCAGTCATGGGCTTAAGGTGTCATTAGATAGATACACACAAACTTCTTTGTTATATAACTAAGCTAAATATTAACAAACAATTGTTAGTTGAGGGTAATGCGTGGCGATTATCATGGTAATTTAATTAGTAGTGATTTTTATCAGTATCTCGACTATGGTCTGTCATGCTCACTAAAATATCATTGCTTGCGGTGTCGTCGTGGGGCGGGTCGTTTCTTTCCCTCTGATATGGCGAAGGAGACGATGGCTGGTCCATGCGTCATACTCGTGAACGGGTGCTGCTTGGGGTGATTGGTCGGCCTAGTCAGCGATGCTTTTGACATACTATTATTTTGGTTCGTTCAACTGCAACTGTAGCCTTTTAATCTAGTCACGAATTATTTTCAACAGCAGATTTTGCAACTGATTGTAAGTAGATGTGCACCTTGAATGATTTCTATGTTTAATAGACTAAAACCTTTAACGTTATCAATGAGTGATTTTTCTTTTCTTTTTTTTTTTTTTGAGCGTTAGATTTTGGAGCATTTTAATAAAAGGAAATTCAGGTGGCAACAGCTTGCATACTGTTTACCTTACATGTAATACTAACACTATTGTACCTGAAAATCTGACTTTGAAAAGAGTGGCCATGAGTTTCTTTGCCAGTATTCTTCTCATGAGGCTCTACGCATTTTGGAAACTGGAAGTTATAGATCGACACAGGCAGGCAGTAGATTTTGGTGTTTTCACCCAATTTACCTCGACAATACAGCACATGCTGTGGCGTCTGTTTGTGTCGATCTATGATTCTTAACTACAGCTTCAATTTAACGTTCATAAATGTCACTTAGTGTCTTAATTGAATAAATGATTTTTGAATTTGAATTTGAATTTGAAATAATGTGACGGAAAATAAATAAAAGAAATTGTGAAAAAATATTAAGACCATCATCATCTTTTTCATTACGTTACTTTTTTTAATAACATCTTCATCAGTAGATTTGAATAAGACAAAAAATACCAGACTACGTAAAACCTTTTCGTAAAATTTATATTATACAGCCTATGTAACTCGGGAATTAGTACAAATCTAATCAAATTAGTACAAATCTAAGTAAAATCACAGCGATCGGGCTGTCGTGTTTCGTTGGTGAGTGCGAGACCCGAGGGCCAATGATGCACTTAATAATAAGCATCACTAGCCCGCCATCGTGCGGGTCACCATGCTGCATTATTGCATTGCATTGGCAATGAGTATGGTGATCAACACTCCTGGATTCTACTCATGCTTTCCATCAGGCACAGTAGAGTCATTTTGCAGGTCTATATATATTAAAAAAAACGGTTTAGTAGCTTAGGCGTTACTGTGGAACATAGTCTACCTAAACTATCAACCTTCCTTTTATATTCACCACAGTGGGGTAAAAAACCACATCCACATCTGCGAAAAGAAGCTTGTTTTATGTTAGCAGATGTAGGTGCAACACTTGTAGATGGTTGAGCAAGGGAAAAAGCACCATATTTTTGATGAGATCTAGAGTACTTTCATTCGAAAATAAATCTGATAAACTGTTTTCACGTTTCAAGTATTTTTGAGTTTTTTGGAATACCTAATGAACGATCAGCCATGAAATTATGTATACATCAATCAAAATACGTACCTACTATGACTATAGGAAGGAACACTATTGACGTGAAACGGACAACGTACAGAATGGGAACTGAACTTACGACCGTAAAGGTGGCAGTAAGGATCACACAAGGAACACACCAACGTATAATTTACTAGATTTTGCCGGCAATTGCGGTAGGTAAAGAGTAATCTATATGTTATTCTGATGTATACGCAGTACGCTATATTACAGTCCAAATCCGTTCAGTAGTTTTGCGCGAAAAAGTAACAAACATTTACTTTCGGTTTCTAATAATAGGTCTTTACCTATGAAATTGCCGTTTTGTATGCAATAAGTGAAAGTACTTAATTTTTCAAACTTTTTTAACTTGATCTGAGTTTAAAGGTATTAGATTTATCAATTGAAGTTAATAAAACAACAAAAAATTCGGTACATTGACTGCGACAACATCTACTTTCAAAACCACAATATTAGCATAGTTTGTTTACACTAAAATAAAAATTACATCTTTTACAGTGAAATCTTCTGTTTACTTTGTCTAGTTTTGACACTATAAGCAAAGATTTGCAAAACGAAGTACGGTGGTCTGCGGTTTGAGGCTTTAGTCGAGAAATTTAATCAATGTTTAAATAATTTTCAGTTGGAAATTTGGCATACTTGTGTATAGGTATCACACAGTTTTTTTATGTATAATAATAATAATAAATAAATATTTCGGACATCTAACACACAACGCCATCTAGTCCCAAGCTAAGCAGAGCTTGTGTTATGGGTACTAGATAACTGATACAAATAAATATATACTTTTTTTTGTAAATACATACATATTATACATAGAAAACACCCAAACTCCGAAACAAATATTTGTCGATCATACAAACATTTGATCCGACCCGGGAATCGAACCCGAGACCTCTTGATCAGCAGTCGCACACGCCAACCGCGAGACCAACGAGGCAGTCAGTATGTATGTTGATGGAAAGCTTAAGCAGAATCCAAGAGCGGTGGTCACTATACTCATTGGCGAATGCAGAGAATGCAACAATGCTGCATTGTGACCCACACCATGGCGGCCTAGGGATGCTTCTGCATCATTGGGCCTCCGATCGAACCGCCAACGAAACACGACAGCACGAATGCTGTCATTTTACGTTGATCTGTGCGAGGGTAGTACCGCCCGGTCGAGCCAGCTCAACCGTGCTGAAATCAGCGTGGCTCTACTACCTAGTAATTAGTAGTAAACAAGACAGCTTGAGAAGATAGTAGGGCCTATTAATAGGAAGAATAAAATAGGATGGACTCCAGAAAGTAAACCTACCTTAATGAATTAAATTAAAAGTTTTCATAGAACTTCCCCCCGCTATATAAATTACGTCTACAGTATCCTAAGTAAGTAATTAGGCAGGTAGGTATTGTATAAATCCAAACCCTCTTAAAATTTAATCTCCATGATTCTTGTAGGAATTTCCATTACACCAATTATTGACACAAATCCCGAGCAATATACTCTGGAACACGTCGAGAGGCCAATAGTTTTCAATTTCAACCCCTCACCTGTCCGTTAGACTTAATCCACCATTTTATTAGCGTACAACGTAACGACTCGCACGTGTGCATCCTCCGCTTTTGTCTACCAAAATTATTGCTGAACTATAAAAACACAAGTACGAAGTAAATTCAATGGAAAATACACTCTAACGTTTACGATTTAAAGGTCGAACACAAGGATCAGTAAAAAATACTTGTGCCCTTTCCAAAGAGATGGTGGCCATGTTATTATTTTGTTTTGGCGGGTCGTGACTGACGTTCAAAGTCGGTGTTGCCATGCGGAATAAACTGTAATACGAGTTATGAGAGATTATGGCGTAATCTGGGAATATTGAAGACAATAAGAATGAGCTTACGTTTAACAGGGGTTGTATTCTAAACGTTTGTTACTTTATTGTTCGAGGGGTGATTGGTTTTTGTTTCCCAAGTTTGCTGCTTTAGGAAATTGTGCTTACCTGTGACAATTCAAGTCATTTCAGGATATTTCATTTTGTTTACCATTGCGTTTCTTCATCACTACATAGTTTAAAACAAGGTCGTTTCCGCTGTCTGTCTGTCCCTATAAATGCTTAGATCTTTAAAACTACGCAACGGATTTTGAAGCGGTTTTCTTTAATAGATAGAATAATTTAAAAGGAAGGTTTATATGCATAATACATGTATAATATAGTAGAGAAATATTGATAACTTTCGAAGTTTCTAATGGATATAAACGCTGACTGAAACGCTTACATTGCAACGGTGGCTGTAACCTACGAGATGAAAATAAATAAAATAATGTACTTCAATACTGTACACCTTAAAAAGGTTCATGATGCTATATATATCTATCTCTTAGGGATAACCCACCATAACCATTTTGATTCCTTTTTTTTTTACCAGAAAAATGGCTTATTTAAATAGCGATTTTAAACTATACATCATTAATCCTTATTCAATTAAATACCTTAAATACATTGTGCATTTAATATATATCAATATGGCCCTTTACAGTATATAATTTAAATTAATGTATTCGAAGACATTAAAGATTTAAAATGTACGAATAGTGTCGTCGGTGGATGCATCTGAAATCCACCCGAGCGAGGCCGGGGCGGGTCGTTAGTATTTTTATAAGTAACTGATACTTTTTTCGTCGTGAAGCTTAGTTGGAGGCCTTTGGGCGGCTTAAAAGCATCCAACGGCAAGATTTACGTAGCCACAACGTTGTCTTGTCAGTCCCCAACCAGCACTCGGCCGATTAGGTAGACCAATAATCTTCCCAACAAACTTATTGGGTACGTATAAATACAATGATTATTGCGACGTCTTGAATTGAAGTCATGAAATTATTTACGATAATGCACCAATTTTTAAAGGTTTAAAAAGTGTTACCAACCTTGTTTATCCAAACTGCTAGAAATTTTAATAAATAGCAGAATTTTAACTATCATAGTTTATATAGATAATTGTGCGCTCCCAAGTTCCCGTTAACCTTAAAAGGACAAATATACAAAACGATCATCAGTCCTGCCGTCCTGCATAAATCTGAATTATGGCCAATAAAGAAAACGGATGCGGGACGCCTGCATGTAGCTGAAATGCGAATGTTGAAATGCATGTGTAGTGTGACTAGAATGGATAAAGTGAATAATGACTACATCAGAGGAAGCCTGATGAAAGTTGGCTGAAAACAGCAGGTTAACCTAATATGGACATGTTATGCGTAGAGATGAGCAAAATGTAGTTAACGAAGTTTTATGAATGGAAGTCGATGGATATAAGAGTAGAAGACGTTCAAAGAAAAAAAAGGACTGGCGTAAAAGAGGATATGACCAGAAAGGAAGTAAGCAGTGAACTGACGAGTGATATAGGAGAATGAAGGAAGAAAACGTATTGCAGCAACCCCAAATAAATTTGAGAAAAGGGTAGGTAGATGATGAGTTCATATGACATCTTAAATTTGTGTTTTGTTTTTTTTTTTAATTAAATTTCACAGAAATGGAAATCTTTTGTCAATAGTTCAACTCGAATGCAAATTCTTTGTTGTATTTCTGTTATGTAATCTTTTCAGATAAATAGGTATATTAGTATATTTAGGAATAGAAATTTGAAGCATATTTAAGAAAAAAATGCTGTAAAAAAGGATATATTATTTATCTGGTGCTAAATACATACCATCTACAAAAATACCACTTAAAATCGGTCATAAACTAGAAGAAGTGTAACAGCAATACGTCCCAGGCCTAAATCTTTAACCATCATCAAATCAGCAATATTTTATATAAATAAGATTTACTTTTACATCACTGGAAGGAAATAAACATGAGTGCCTAAAAATATGATCCCTTTGAACGCGAACTTCTAAAACTCGACGTCAACATCTTCTCTTTGAAGCGTGTACTTGAGTCACAAGTGTTCCACCTAGATATAACTATATCTATTCCCGAGGACTCGACCCCATGGCTGAGGTACCCCACTCTAACATCAAAGGCACAAAGTTCAAATGAAACCCAAAAATAAAACTCATTAATTTTATTAACTTTATAAATCGAAATTCATTACACCTGCCTGCTTCATTATAGTTACAAATTCCTTTTCGTTATTACTATTATTTATAATTGTAATAATAATTATTAACTCCCCTAAACCTACAAATTATACATCCATCTAATTTTTCAGAACATATAAATTAAGATGAAAAACATTAATTACATCTCCAATTTTGTTAAAACTGACGAATTAATCTAATTTTAATTACTTTCTTATTGCTATCATTTCATTGTCGATGCGCGTAAATAAGACGCGCCATATTGTCGCTTTGTTGGCGACAGTTTTAATAAAAAAGTTTTATTTTTTTGTATTTACATTTTGCCAATTGGCATTATTCCTTTTGTCAAACTACAAACTTACAAAATGATTTAAGTACGCAATGAACATTAATAATGCCAGAAATAATTGAAAATATTTCATTCCTTTTTTTCTGAATACCTAACTAAATTAAATGATTGAATTATTTTTTTGATTTGAATGAAAGCTGCTAACCTCTAATTTATCTGAAAATGGCTCATTATAACTATAAATTCGTTGTTTTATGTTATTTTTGTAAAGAATAAAAAAAAACTATTATCTGTAAAGGATTTTTTTTTTGATATAGTAATTAAAATAAATAAGTATATACTATCAAAGAATATTTAAAAAAATTAAAGGCAGGTCTCTTTTTATTACGCGATTTTATATTTTAAAAGGTTGTAAAATTGCACGGGACAATACCTACTATTTATTTACAAGTTGTATCTACACACGCAAAACACTGACTCTGTTTAAAATTATCTTCTATTCACACAACAAGTATCTACTCATTATCAGTTATTTACAATAATGAACCTACAGACATTTTCACCACCAAATATCAAAACCTTATTTCAGAAGATTTTACAGTTCACACTTTCAAGTTACAGCAATTTCCAATGTCGTGTCAACTTGACAGCTATCAAAATATTAAATTGACCAGATAGCTGTCAATTATGACAGATATTTTTATTGATTTTCATTAAAATTAAATGTAAGGTGGCGAAAAGTCTTTAAACATTTAAGTATAAGGAAAACAATTGTGCTTCATCGTATAAAACCAGAGACTTTATAAAGTGGAAGTTTGGCACTCTTAAAATATAAACCTGAACAAAAAAATATACAGAAACATTGTGGTTGGAGTGATTAAATCAAGATTTTACCTTACTACCAGACGATCTAGCAGAATTTTATAACACATGAAAAAAGCGCTAAAAACTGTGAAACTCAAAATGATAAGAAGAATATTTTTTTCTTCAGGTTTTCTTTTGCTTGACAGTAAGAAAATATCACAAAGAATCAATTCAAATCCTCACGTGTGCTTACCTAAAGCTATAACTAATTATTTACACGTTCCCACTTTCCGTACGATCATTGGATTGTTCACTTTCACATAAACACTTTGTAATTCACTATTTTTTTCTAATAAAAGTTTATACGGCTGCTGCAACCAGCGACGCTTCACCCGAGACAGTGTTCTTAAAGGAGATGTGTGGTTTGATAAAAAAATCTGGGATGACAATTCTATTAATTACTAACACTGGTTTTAGGAAATTTTATTAGCTTGCAACACTTTTTTGACGTTACTAAAATAAAGTATGGTATACAAACGTTTGTACTTAAGCTATCAAACCACAACTTGTAAATCCTAATCGAAGTACATCTCCTCCTTGAACATTGTCTCATGATAAAGCTGTGGGAATTTCTACCAGGCTCGGCCCTGTAGGGGCAGGTAGCCTGAGCACTGCTGTTGGTAGGCTGTCGGTTGACGGTACGACGAGACCAAGGGATTACTGCAGGCTGCTTGCGAAGGCTGCGGAGCTGAGTATCCTGACGTGGGTGTGGCGCAGTGGCTATGCGCTGGAGATGAGGATTCTCCGGAACCGCATGGCTTCCCGTCCTTCACGAGGACGGGGACTGCTACTCGTCGGGGTGACGATGATGACTGGTGAAGAAAATATTATTTTAGCTCATTCTGTTCGCATTTCATTGAAATGGTAACTAGCTTTGTAGTACCTTCAATAACATACTGCTAAACTAAAAACTAATTCTTTTCCAATAAGTGCAAAGTTATTTTGCGTACCTATTTAACACACATAATATAAGCATGTCCTCTGTTTTACCTTTTCTTATTCTTGTAGAAGAGTCAAATCATTATTCAAATCGAAAGTACAACAATATCAATTTCAGCAGTAAGTATTTAACTAAATCATAAAAGAAACACACTGGAAATGAACTGTGAGTTAAAACATCCATAATGAGCGTGCGGACGACGATGCCCCAGTGAGGCAAATTTTAAGAATCAAGCTGAGATGCCTCCGCCCCGGTCACGCTCCGCACTACGAACAAATTGAGCCAATTCTGAAGCCTACATAGGGCTAGTACAATCTGAACACTCGTTATAAATTCGTATTTATTTAAATATCTAAATGACAACACAATAAAAATATGAAATATAAAATAGATAAGACATAATTATGCTATGTTTGGCAAACGCCTGTTTGGTTTCTTGGACATCTCGAAAGAATTCATTTTATGACCGTTTTGTTTTTCATATAACTTTGAAAAACAATATGACGTAAGCGTTCTCGAAATATTGATTCTCAGTAAAATAATAACTCAGATTTATATATGTACAATGTATACTGTTAATTGTTTAATCACATTATAAAAATCTAAAAAAAATAATCCATGGGATTGCAACGTGTCAATCTCACTAGTTCCTTACAATTACAGAGAAATAACAAAAAAAGCATGTTCGGATCAGTGACTTCGCGACACAGCCCTATATTCCCGCGAAATATAATTCTAATTGCCATGGGGTTGCCAGATTTGGGTAGTGCGGGTCCCGCATTTTGTTACCCATTGAGAAACGCAGCGGGAGATTCCTATCAAGTGGGTAAAGTCTATCGCCTCTGCAAACAGGGGCTAAGCAGACCCCAGTCTTCGTCAGCGACGACTTTTATCGCTTACGCGTTAATATTCATCATTCATTAGCATTGTGAAGAATTTTTAATTATTAAAATGTGAAAGAGGTCGTGAAAAATAGACCTCACCGTTTTTGAATACGAATTCAAATATGTTCATAGAATAGTTAATTGAATTAAAACTGTTTGTACTGCCCTACTATTGGTCTTGTCACATATGTTTGCTGCAGCACACAAATCAGATATGGTGTAGCCAAGTTACTGGAATATTGTGCATTCGTTTATTTAATCTGTATTCGCAACTATTTCTTCGGTATACTCGTTGTATTCCTTACTTTACCTTACTTAAATAGTTAATCATAAGATTAATATTCGATACAGTGCGAACACGATCATTTGAATGTGTTTCAGCGAGTGAGTGAGAATACCGGAGGTCCATACCCCAACCCCTCTCTCCATCCACCTCCCTATCCCCCAAAGGCCGGCAACGCACTTGTGTTTTGTTGAGTGACCATCGGCGGCGGTAATCGCTTACTATCAAGTGATACGTCTGCTCGTTTGACCCCATTCCGTAATATCGGATGACCAAACTGAATGTAATAATTTATGTAACAATCAACATCATGACACTCTCATCACATCTATACAAATAAATAAAATTGGAGTGTCTGTTTGTAATATTAAAATAACCGTTTTTTACTAAATGCATATGTATGTATACACGGTACATATACCAAAAATGTATTTAAAAATTTTTTTGTATCGACAGATACAAACGGACAGACAGACATGTCTGTCCGTCTGTCTGTCTGTCTGTCTGTCTGTCTGTCTGTCTGTCTGCTTGTTCCGGGTAATCTCTGAAACGGCTGGACGGATTTTGACGGGACTTTCACTGGCAGGTAGCTGATGATCCAGGGAGTAACTTAGGCTACTTTTTTAGACTAACTTTGTCCCGCGGCGTTACTCGAGGTACAACAATAACCGCGGGTAACACCACGGGGTTCAGCTAGTAGTGTTTAGAGATTCTTGTTGGCATATCAAATGTCAGATGTTAAATGACAGTCCCGACTACTCGTTGTGTGCCAGACGGTAGGTATTGTTTTTTTTTTCAGACCACGGTAGCTTTATTTGTCGGCCTTTGTAACTTATTTTTAAAATGTACATGTAATATAATTTCCGCACTGTGTCATTTTGCCATGTGGTTACTCAATAAGAATACAGAGTATCCACCAGCACCGCTATTCATTCCATGGGTGTCTTAAGACCCGATAAGAGCAAATGAAACCTGACAACAGATTGCAAAGAGAAGGAAGACTTGAAAACAAATCCCGTACAATCTATCTGACCAGGGGGAAAGAGAGGCGTATGTCTAAGAGTGGGCTATTAGACCTGTAGCCTGATTACTAAATTCCCACTAACCTGGTTGTGTTGATTCTGTTCTGCCATCGCTTTCTCTTTAGCCTGCCTCTTACATTTGTAGCGATGATTTTGAAACCATATTTTCACCTGGAACAAAACCATTTTATTAGTAATTGGGTTTTATTTACAAATAAAATCTTAAAGTAGTCTTTTAAGACAAAAATCCTACTAATCCTACTAATATTATAAATGCGAAAGTTTGTAAGGATGGATGGATGTTTGGATGGATGTTTGTTACTCTTTCACGCAAAAACTACTGAACGGATTTGGATGAAACTTTACAGTAATATAGATTATACATTAGAATAACACATAGGCTACTTTTTGCCGCGATAACCGACATATACGCGGGCGGAGCCGCGAGCAACAACTAGTATTATAAATGCGAAAGTTTGTAAGAATGGATGGATGTTTGGATGGATGTTTGTTACTATTTCACGCAAAAACTACTAAACGAATTTGGATGAAACTTTACAGTAATATAGCTTATACATCAGAATAACACATAGGCTACTATTTGCCGCGATAACCGACACATACGCGGGCGGAGCCGCGGGCAACAACTAGTACAAAATAAATCTCTTTTTAACCGACTTAAAAAAAAAAGATTCTCAATTCGACCGTATTTATATATTTTTTATGTGTGTCCGCGGATAACTTCGTCGTTTATGAACCGATTCAGATTTTTCCTTTTTTAATGCAAAAGAGATATCTCACCGGTGGTACCATGATAAGGACACTGAGATCTGATGATGGCATCCAAAAGAAATCGAGTCGAACGTTAAAGTCAGTTTTATTTAGTTACAATTTTACTTGTAAAATAGTCTCTTGCAATCATAATCACATCACCCAATCAGTTTGCATGACTGATTTGGTGGGAAATACACCAACTAATCAGAAGCTTGCGTGAGAGAGACAGACTCTAACTAAACTCAGTCTCTCTCTTTCTCTACTCCGATCACGCTTTCCGCTCGTTCAACACTCCCTCCATATATATATGATCTAAGCTTGTAATAGAAATAAAAATATGTTGCCTGAAATCTGTGTCGCTAACTAAATAAATTATGTTGATTAAAATACTTAAAAAACATAGGTAAGTAGGTATATAGTTACAAAACTTTTTATGTATGTTAGACAAAGCTCAAGACGAACGCAATCAACAAAATAGTAAATGTTACGATGTCACCTGTCATGTCAAATAGATTAGATAATAATCGGTGCTGATTTGCGGATTCTTGTTAGGAACTTATTATTTTAACGCCATTTAGATCCCAAATGATAAGTATTTTTTAAACGTTATAAAATCAAATGGCAAGTTGGAATGAGTGTATTTGAGACATTTTTTGTAAAATGTGGTGTACTAATTTCGTTATTCAATAGTCATATGAGGTCGTATGATTTTCTTTTTTTATTTATTTATACTATGTTTCAACACTACTTTTTCACATAAACTTTAACTGTGCCAAGTTGTACACTTCTCCGTTCATATAACTTTGTACACAAGGTTAGGGGTTTGGCTTTGTTACGTATTAAAATGCAGTTATTGTACTGGCGAACGCCAGTACGGCTGAACAAATCTGGATGGATTTGACACAGATAGATAACAGCCTGGAATAACACTAGACCGACTGCTTTTTAAGAACAAATTTACTTACAAAATCGTCGTTAGGCTAGCAAAACCGCGAATCACATATAAAAATTATTTACTCTTGTCACGAAGTATCAAAGTATGGCACACGACAAATTTTGAATTTTCAACTTTTTATAAGAATTTCCAAATATGTAGTCGGAGTGATACCACGACCTCATAGAAAACCGGTGTGAAATAGTGTTTGCGCTGTGTTTCACCGAGTGAGTGAGGATACCGGAAGCCCATACCCCAACCCCTCTACTCTAACTCCCCCCTCTCCTCCCAAAGGTCGGCAATATAATACTTACTTTTTATTTATATGTATATATTTACTTTAAATTCTCATTTATTGCTAGATCTACACTATGCTTTACGATCACTGCACTGTTAAACTCATTCACTGTTTTAACAAGCTTTGGGAACAAGTGCATTCATCTCATCGTCAACAAGGTGACAAGTGAATCGGCGAAGTCACTAAGACCTCCCTGAAATTAGCGCTAGGCAGAGCCCAGCCAACACTCAGCCTTAATGACGGAAGAATAAACATCGCTTGTTTGCAGCACCAAGCGGCCTGCCTTTGTCTACGTACGCTCCCGACGCAGAAATATACACTTTATTTATTATTTATACATCGAGAGCGTATCCTCGTGTTTATTCTTTGAAATGGATGTATGCTCCCCCGTACCAAGATTCAACGCACTTACTATAAACACCCGCCATTTTGTTTATAGATCCGATAAAAAAATATAAAATGTTACATAAGTGAGAATCCCTCACTGGCTACTAGGCTTATTGACTATATTTTTCTGTTTAGGTACTCTGTGGTGCTTCGTTGTGGAAATGTTGGCGCCAGAGACGCGCGCTTTTGTTCAGGGATGATGCTCACTAGATTATTTATGAAGGAAGTGAGAGTTAATGAACGAGCCCGTCGACTGGCGTCGCTTATTGCACTCCGGTGAGGCTTGGACGCTCTCGTGTGGAGCACTTTCTTTCAATCTCCTTGTGCATTATGCTCGGTGTTGGCTCGCACGCACTCCACTCTAAGTACGCCATTCACTTATTTGTTTTACATCTAAACGACTGTTGTTACTCGTCGAGTGATGAAACATTTCGGCTATGGCGGAGGGCTTTTGTACTTGAGTTTACACCCACTCACACCCACACGGTGAGTGGTCGACCATGATGTTGTTCTCTTATGTTATGCTAACCGCTACTGGAATCCGTATCTTTTTGAACATACTTATCGATAGACCTGTTTGAGTTTTGTAACAAGGCATGGTCCCTTATTTGAACAAACTAAATCACGTTCATTATAATTATATAAAATAGCGGCCACCCAGTCAGCTGTCATCTTGACAATACAACTCAATTTTGGCGCCAATAGTTTTCTTTGATAGAAATGACAGATTAATTGTTAAACTACTCAAATGAGCACAGAATAAGACTTGAACTCGCGTGGCATGTGAATGGAGTAGTGTAACTATGGCCCGCGCGTAGGTGTTCCGTTTCTCTGAACCATGACTTGGAATATCGAACGACAATTATAATAAATAAAGCTGCACTCTTGTTTGTTTAGCTCTTCATTTGCTGCAGTGATTTTTACCAACGATGAGTGTGGCTTTTGGTATTTGGAACGTTTTCTCATGTGTGTCTTTACTGTGTCGTTTGAGTTAGGTGATTATAAATCTAAATACAAGTAATTTATACCTTGGAATTAAAAGTAGTCAGATGATGTACCGATTTATTTAAAAAAAACTAGGTAGTCTAAGCATCGTGACAACACTGATATTGTTTTTGCGGAGCATTACAGTGACATAAATACCTATTTAAATAAAAAACCTAAGCTTGACCAAATTATCTCAAAGCTAAATAACAGCGTCAAAGAATTAATACCTGCATCATGAAAAAGATATTAAGTGATATACTTATCATACTATATATAAATATATACCTATCATTTCCATACGATGATAAACTTTCATTACTTTGATGAAAAGTACCGTTAGAAATATGATATAAATCTATTTCGTCATGGCTTCATTAAGAAGCATGTCAATGATTTGTCATTCCCCATCGCGTACACCACAATGGCCGATTGTCGCACATAATTGTACCGAAGACTCTGTATCCGACGGAGCGTTGAGTAAACACAGATGCACGCCATGACAGCGCATCAATACCATTCATTTATTTAGTAACTTATAAAAATATTGAATAAAAATTCTAAATACAAATCACTAAGCGGTTGCCGTACAACTTTGAATCATATTTCAAAGATGAACATGAATTTGACAGTGACACTGATTTGACAGATGCAAAATTAAGATGGCGGCCAAAGAAAATTCTACGTGAGTGAATGTCGGTAACAGAAATCAGGGTGATGTGTTTTTACAGGTGATAGTGAACTTTAGATTTCTTTTGAGAACATTGTACTTCTAATTGTCAGTAGATAGTAACGGAAGCAGTAACTTTTAATGTAGGTATAGGCTGCCTAGACAAAGTGATATCATAATCTCAGAAAAAACTGTTACTTTCTCTAAGTAAGTAAGCATACTGGAGACTAGCCCTTCCCTACACAATCAAAGGGTGGTTACGCACTCAAGTATCTTGATTTGCATTAGGTGACCCATTTGGTCATTTGTCATCTAGGTATACCTTTTTTTAAGGTACCCGGTAAGGTTAAGCCCGGGCAGTGGCCTTACCTTTCATAAGAGCTTTTCAATACTTACATAAAAGTATCAAATATATTTGCGTGAATTATATCTTTAATATAGGTATTTACTTTAATTATCCTACTAACATTATAAATGCGAAAGTTTGTAAGGATGTGTTTATTGCTCTTTTACGCAAAAACTACCGAACAGATTTGGATGAAACTTTACAGTAATATAGATAATACATCAGAATAAGATTTAGGCTACTGTTTGCCGCGATAACAGACATACACGCAGACGGAGCCGCTGGCAACAGCTAGTATTATATAAAGCTTACTTACGTATATTTGTTAACATTACTACTACGCGTTTTTCAGAAATAAAGCTTTTGGGAGATCCTTTTTTTGGGAAGGATGCATTTCTATGCGGATAGATGCCTTACTATCAAATCAATTAGAAGGATAGATGCCTTTTTAAATATATATTAATTATAATATTCAGGTGTAAACGATAATGACATAATAACCATAATTCTGTTTAAGTATACCTACCTATTATATTTGTACCTATGTACGTATGAACCTTTCACATGCCATAGTTAAAGATGGTGAAGCTTATTAATGTTTAATGTATAATCCATGCAAGTTTAACAAATACTACCTACATAGTAGTCAATTTAGTTGATTTGTAAATAATATGTGTATAATAACTTCAACCCCTGCCTCCCGAGCGTGAAGCCCCACCCGCCCACTAATATTTGCGTAACAATCCATCGGATTAATGTTTATTAATTCTTTGTTTATTGAAGATATTTTAAAACGTTACTTGTGTCCGATACGACTCAATTTGTGTACATAGATATTGACTCATACGCAAACAGCATTAAATAAACATGTTTCATTTTAAATTATTCGTACATGTACTTAGGTAGGTATATTATCATTGCAAAAGTTTTAGTAATGTACACAAGAAAAGGTTTATAAACCTGACTACGTAAAAACCTTTTGATAAAATGTATATCTAGCCTATATCACAAGGACCATTATGACGAATCTATTGTTACACCATTCGTTAAAATCGGTTCAGTAGCTAAGAAGCTACGATGAAAAATACAGACGTACAATGTACATAGTCTGCCAAAACTTTCGTTTCTTATTGAGTTCAAAGTTTTTTTTTATTGTCTTAGGTCTCCTAGACCAGTCTCCTGATGTCATTAAAGTAAGTGTGGATACTAGAGACTCCAAAAATCTTCTTACCTTCCCAATCCTTTTGGGTAGCTTGTTGTCGCCTTTTGAGTAAGAATCAGGGGAGGTTTTGAGTTTTGGTAACTTATTTTTTTTTTTTTTATGTTTGACCCTGCCAAAATGACTCTACTCTGCCTGATGGAAAGCATGAGTAGAATCCAAGAGTGGTGGTCACCATACTGCGAATGCAGACAATGCAACAATGCAGCACGGTGACCCACACCATGGCGGGCTAGTGATGCTTCTGCATCATTGGGCCTCCGGTCTCGCACTCACCAACGAAACACGACAGCATGATCGCTGTCATTTTACGTTGATTTTCTGTGCGAGGGTAGTACTGCCCCGGTCGAGCCGGCCCGTTCGTGCTGAAATCAGCGTGGCTCTACTACCTTGGAAACTACTCTCACTACGTTGAAAGCGACATAGAGATTGCCTAACACTGGTTTTCTATAAGGCCCTGGTATTAATTCGGTCGAGCTGGCCTATTTATTTGTACGGAAGCATGACGCTACTAAGGTTTAAATAATAGTTATAATATCGCCACTCCTTACACACTAATCCCAAACTAGGCAAAGCCATGGTTAACCAATCTGCTGATACAAATACTTATCTATACATCTATACAAATAAATAAAATTGGGGTGTCTGTTTGTAATGTACACTTACCCACTCATACCTTTACACTGTACATACACCAAAATAACATTTTTTACAATTTTTGTGTGTCTGTCTGTTTATTCCAGCTAATCTCTGGAACGACTAAACCGATTTTGACAGAACTTTCACTGATAGGTAACTGATGACATAAGGAGTAACTTTAGTAGGTTACTTTTTTAAATTAGGTAACTGATGACATAAGGAGTACCTATATTAGGCTACTTTTTTAAATTATCTTCGCAGACTTCGCAACGCGGAACGACATTAACCGCGGGTAACACCTCGTGACTCAGCTAGTATATCTCTAAATACAAACATATTATAGACTAGCTGAACCCCGCGGTGTTACCAGCGGTTAAACAGAAATATTATTATTTTTAGACCAATTGACATGCAACAAACACTAATTGTTAAGTGGAGCAAAGCGCAATGCATAATAACAATCGCATTTAAATCGGTTAAACCGTTTCTGAGATAAAACAATCTTACAGACAAACAGACATACCTATAGTCCAACAGACAAAAATTCTTAAAATCGTTGCTTTGTATTCTACTGCGTTCGTAAAAGCTCACTATAATAGTTTTTCTAAAATATCTTCCTGTACAGACAGAAAGATTTGTTCTGGGTGGGAATCGAACCTACGCCCTCTGACTTAGCAGTTGGGAACATTAACCACCGCACCAACCGTCCCGTTGCCTTCATTAATGTATTAAACCTCTGTTGCTATCAATCTCGAATTAGTGTTGGGATATTGAAATCGAAGAAGAGGCACTGCTACATGCTGCTACGAGTTAGCAGCAGGATAGTACCTAATAATTTAATAAGGTAAATTATAAATTGTTTGTTGTTGTGTGTGCATGTTGTTGTGTGTGTGTTGTGCATGATTCAAAACGTCAATGACATAATAAATGCGATTCAAATTAAATCCTCCACGTTTCCGAATGATGGTGCATGGAATCTAAGCTCGGAATGATAGTATTTTGTACTGCCAGGCTTAGATGGGCTGCGTTTTAAACTTAATTGCCCATAGAACATTTATCATGGTTATTAATTATTAACAATAACCTACTGAAATTATCCTACTAATCTTATAAATGCGAAAGTTTGTAAGTATGGATAGATGGATGTTTGTTACTCTTTCAAACGAAACTACTGAACGGATTTGGATGAAAATTTACAGTAATATAGCTTATACATCAGAATAACACATAAGCTGCTATTTGCCGCGATAACCGACATACACATGAGCGGAGCCGCGGGCAACCACTAGTATATATATATATATAAAAATGAATCCCTATTTATCTTGGCGAAGTTAAGCAGGTCAGCTAGTTATGAATAAACTAGTCCTAAACCTACTTTTATTTAACTTACTAGCTGCTGCCTGCGGCTCCGCCCGCGTGTATGTCGGTTATCGTGACAAATAGTAGTATATGTGTTATTCAGATGTATAAGCTATTTCACTGTAAAGTTTCATCCAAATCCGTTTAGTAGTTTTTGCGTGAAAGAGTAACTAACATACACACTTACGCCTTTATTATGTTAGTGTCATCTATACATCTATACAAATAAATAAAATTGGAGTGTCTGTTTGTAACATTAAAATAACAGCTTTTTAATCAATGCATATGTATGTATACACGATACATATAACAAAAATGTAGTTTAAAAAATTTTTGTCTGTCTGTCTGTCTGTCTGTCTGTCTGTTTGTTCCGGGTAATCTCTGGAACGGCTGGACGGATTTTGACGGGACTTTCACTGGCAGGTAGCTGATGATCCGGGGAGTAACTTAGGCTACTTTTTTTAGACTAACTTTGTCCCGCGGCGTTATTCGCGGTACAACAATAACCGCGGGTAACACCGCGGGGTTCAGCTAGTTGATGATAAAAACGGTTAAACAAACAAAAACATAATGTATAATCTATACATCTATACATACAACTAAATAAAATTGGAGTGTCTGTTTGTAATATTAAAATAACAGCTTTTTAATCAATGCATGTGTATGTATACACGATACATATACCAAAAATGTAGTTAAAAAATTTTTTGTCTGTCTGTCTGTCTGTCTGTCTGTCTGTCTGTCTGTCTGTCTGTTTGTTCCGGGTAATCTCTGGAACGGCTGGACGGATTTTGACGGGACTTTCACTGACAGGTAGCTGATGATCCGGGGAGTAACTTAGGCTACTTTTTTTAGACTAACTTTGTCCCGCGGCGTTTCTCGCGGTACTACGATAACCGCGGGTAACACCGCGGGGTTCAGCTAGTTTAACATATAATATATTTGGCGGTAGTCATTACGTAAACAGCAGTCCCGTGTATAAAAATCTCGCAAAATAGTAAAAAGTGAAAGAAATACTGAAATTACAGTGTTAAAATCAATGAAAGTGTGCCCTTGTCCAATTGAAATGTTATCTGCAAAAATTACTTCAGCCAAGCCGCATAAACTGCGAAACTAAAATTCAGTCAGTGGCTAGGGGGTAAACTTTCGTTTGTTTAGTATTTAGTATTAATTTTGCCTGAGACATGAACGCCTTGTGATTGGTTGTGAACTCTGGTGACATAAGATTCCTAGATAAAAATAAACAAAAGATTCCTCTATTGAATATTGATTGCGTTTTATGTTTTCGGAGTGGTAATAATCGATCTGTGAGCTATTTCTGCAGTACTTTTTTTAATAAACTATTTAATAAGTGGTTCGAAACAAAAAGGAACCAAATTTTGTGCGTGCCGATAACAGCAACCTACATAAGATAGACGTTTTTATGGTTGCACTTTTCTATCTATACAAATAAATGAAATTGGAGTGTGTTTGAAATATTAAAATAACCGCTTTTTACTCAATGCATATGTATATATACACGGTACATATACCAAAAATGTAGTTAGAAATGTTTTTGTCTGTCTGTTTGTTTCTTCCGGGTTATCTCTGGAACGTCTGGACGGATTTTGACGGTACTTTCACTGGCAGGTAACTGATGATCCATGGAGTAACTTAGGCTACTTTTTTTTAGACTAATTTTGTCCCGCGGCGTTACTCGCGGTACAACAATAACTGCGGGTAACACCGCAGGGTTCAGCTAGTACATAATAATAACGCTGATTACTATGCTGCTGAACTGAAATCGCATCACATCATCGCAACTATTAAAATATTTGTCCACATGATCTAGCGCGAAAGACATATTTTATCTACTTTAAATACCAGAAGCGATAAATGTGTCCATTTTCATTTAGGAATCAATTTATTACTATCATACCAAATGTGCATTTGAAATAGATCATTAATTTTTATTGTAGTTATGGTTTACTATGTTGGCTTTAATGACTTACACATTTTAACTATAATGGCTTTTAAGATTGGGATACATTACATATGTAAAACTTTAGCGATTTGGGCAGCGCACGCCAATATAGCTCACAGATGGTAGATTTTTTCTACTACCTACTTGACACTTATCGTCATATTTTAGAAAATTCACACAATATCTTTATAAGCTATATTACTGTAAAGTTTCATCCAAATCCGTTCAGTAGTTTTTGCGTGAAAGACTAACAAACATCCATCCATCCATCCTTACAAACTTTCGCATTTTATAATATTAGTAGAATAAACAATACATAACTTCAAACTATTTATAGAAGAAAAATATAAAGAAAAGAAGGAGAAACAAACAAAAACACTAAAAAAACTAATTATATTATTATCTAATACCTACTTTAAACTTATATCTAAAAACTACGTATCTATGTATTTTTAAAATCTAAAGCGCGCTTATTTCGAGAAGAATCAATAAGAACCACGTTCGTTCGCATTAAGAGTGACAATGTGAGTGAAGTCAGCGCGTGAGCGCTCCCGCCTTCTTATAGATGTAGCGGATAGCCGTCTCGCGTGTTAAACAAAAATCTACCGTATAGCCATACCAATACTGGTGCGGCGAGATTTGGAAGTTTTATTACATCTATATCTTATGTGTTTACTAACCGATTACTATATATTTTTTAAATAGATATTAAAGTGTATAGTGATAAGGATATATCCATGTGAAATACAATATATTGATGTATTTAATACACTTTGAACGTTTAGGCATTTCTTTCGATTAAACACGTTATTGTGGCTAATTTATAAAAGATAGAAATATACTATTGAGGACTTTTTTGTAGATCTTTTGAAGACCATCATTTTTGTAGTACATATTTTTGGTGTATGATCAACGTATGCGAAGATAAGAGCTCGAAAGCGCATTTCATCATCCGACTTGCTTCAAATTTATCGTCACTGCTCAGCTCCTATGTATCTTAGCGTTATGTTATATAACCTATAACCTGCCCAGGAGTATGGACTACAATCGTACCAAATTTGGTTAAAATCCCTTTAGTAGTTTTTGACGCATGCGTGCACATACAGACAGACAGACAGACAGACAGACAGACAGACAGACAGACAGACAGACAGACAGACAGACAGACAGACAGACAGACAAAAAACCTATTGATTGCATTTTTGGCATCAGTATCGATAACCATTCATCCCCCAATATTAATTTTTAATATATATTCAATGTACAGAATTGACCTCTCTACAGTTTTATTATAAGTATATAGAAGAAGAAGATTATGAAATAAGTTTTAGTAGTATTGATAGTCTCTAATAATCTTTTAATTGCAGCATCTAAGTTGCATTTCTGGAAATAGTTCCAGAAATGCAACTGTTGTATTATAGAATACAACAGAAAAAAATTGCAAGGCCCAAATCAGAATGTATAATAATTATCCAAAAAATATATCACTAAACCCTTAAGATCCTACGCAAACACCGCAATATCCACAATAGTGCATTACTATTGGAATAATAGCCCTTACCTGTGCCACAAAGGGCCGAGTCAGGTGCATTATCTCTTGATACTATTAATCCTTGACAGAACCGTGCAAAAACGTTGCCATTCATAAAATTTTAATCTCAAATATATTACTTTGTGCTGGCAACTCGAGCGAAAGGCTAGGTAATAATTTTCGCGGTTATTAAACGCGGGAAACGAATCAAAACTTTTTTCAAAATTTGTTTTGACATGTTGGCCGCATTGAGGCCGCGGGCTTTTAGTACAATGATAGCTGGAGATAATATCGCGGATTTAGGGTTCTCTTTAATAAAAAAATAAAATCTATTTATTTATTTTTATGGTAGGCATTACAATATGATTGATTTCAGTATATAATACATTCAATACCACGTTGCTTATGAAGTTAGAAACCGAGAAAATTAGTGTCAAAAAAGTTATCAATATTCTGAATGATTCTGATGATCAAAATGATTATTAAATTAAGAGCATCCCAAAAATAAAGTTAAAATTTTACATGCATAGATTCGTAAGTAGGTAGGTGCAGAACCACAAATTACACCTCATATTTGTGGAGTTTAGGGCATATTTTTAAAAGACGAAATAAGGCAGATGATTTCGGCGTGCGGTTAACAGGAAGCTTATTGAAATCCCACGGCGATTATGAGCTTATAAAAACCTCAAGTGGAATTATTGATCACACCGCTAAGGGATGAGCCGCTTTCAATCCAGTTAGCTGAAGTAATTATGATTTAAAAATAAATATTATTTTATGAAAACCTCCTTATTGGGATCGAACTAAAAAAAATACCTTTGAAGTTTGAAGGTCCTTGTTTCGTTCTAAAATTTGAATAGATGCAGCAGATTGTGAGCAGGTGAGTAAATATTATATAGACTGTTGATATTTAAGAGTGTGCTTATTAAAAAATATAAAATATTGATGTTAATGAAAATTCACTGTCTATTACAGTTTAGCAATTATTCAGTACTGAAATAAAACTAATTATAGGAGCCAGTATGTTCATCTCACAACTTGTGCATTAGTATACCTACGAAGAGACTCAGCTATTTCTCTTATTTTGAAATACTTTTTATGACTAAATAATAGAGAACTTCATGAAAGCCTAGAGAAAAAGAGCCTATTGAACTCTATCCAGACGAAGTCGTACTTACTAGGTACAGAAGAATCTTTTCACTATGCTTCTCATCACTTGCACTCACAGTTATAATGACACGACAAATCATCATTTTTTCATCAACTTGACGTCTCAGCCAGTGAACGAACATCGCTGACAGCACATTGTCTCATGAAGCACCATTATCTCATTGCTCTCATTACGTGATACGAACGCCCGCATACAGCATCCGCCGGAGACGCGCCCATAGAGTTCGTGACCATAGACAAAGAAGTGAGCTTTTGTTTTTTAATTTTATCGACAGCTCTCATGGTTTTTAATAGCTATGCATTTTGAATTTAGAATTCGAACACCCTTCTAACTTTATAAAGGGTTTTGGGTACTATACTGATGTAGGGGTTGATAAATGACGAAATTACGAAAAAGTATTAACATTTTATTATAGAATTTGGAGTTATTGTGCTAATTCATTTTAGATTGGTTTTTGATTTAGCTTGACGCAATGACTTTTAAATATACTTAGTAATGAAATCTTTTAAGAGAACTATCACAGTTTGATCATATTTCTTCCGACCCTTTTCCGCAAAATAGGTTGAGGTAATAATAATAATAAATAAATAAATATTTTGGACATTTAACACACAACGCCCCATCTAGTCCCAAGTTAAGCAGAGCTTTGTGTTATGGGTACTAGACAACTGATATAAATACATATATACTTTTTTATAAATACGTGGGTACGTATTATGCATAGAAAACACCCAAACTTTGAAACAAATATTTGTAGATCATTTAAGCATTTAATAAGACCCGGGAATCGAATCCGAGACCTCAAGTACAGAAGTCGCATACGCTACCACTGCGCCACCGAGGCAGTTAACGAGGGGTCGGCTTTTATGTCTACTATACGACTGAACGTTTACATGGACTATATTTTTCATTCTTTAAATTTTATACCCTTCCTGGTGATATTTTGCGAACGATTCTTGTCATTTAGGTACAATTTTTAAATGCTTTTTCGTGTACAAAAATAATGAATGAACAGATTGTGATAGAGAATGAATAAAAATGTTTTTTTAAGCACTAAAACTTTTTTACAGAGCCTTTTTGTCATCCAAAGGAGTAAGAAATTGCTTTTTAGCGATAAGGCCGCCATTCGTGCAGTGCATTATATTCTAAAAATATAATATTTATTTCTGTTCTATTCTCTACGGTATCGTTCTAAAATCATAAAGTTATGCATAGCGTCTAGATAGATCAAAGAGAACAGACCTTTCGCCCAGAAAAAGAAATACTGCCCAGGGAAGAAAAAACTCCCCACAGAAGGAAATACTCATTAATTTAATAAATTAAAGTTTATTCTGATTTCATCGCTCAGTATGATGGTAGCAAGTCGCGAACATAGAAATTTACTTAAGTTAAATAACGAAACGCCCTCTGTTTGCATTTGAACGTCAAACAGACGGATATTGTGGCCGTCTCCGCTTTATTGCAGCGCTGTTTAAGCTGTATGAATATGCACGGATTCAGCGTTTTCCTTTTTGAATGGGATTTTAATGTTATTTGTTAGATAATATTGACGATGACTGTTTGAAGGTCCTGGGAGGAATCAAAAAGGGAATCGATTATGATTAAATTACAATAGATAGGTAAGTAGATGTCAAAATCGTAATTAAGACTAGATTTCTGGACGAATAAAAACGAGATGCTCTAATAAGCTGTCTATTTAAGCTTATACCAGTTCGTCAGTGCTTATACTAACAACATTTATAAATCAATAAAAAAAAAACAAATCGCTCATTTTTAGGACTTCTTAGCTATTACTTAATAAAAAATCCTGTTGCATTAGATATCATAATTTTAGAAGATTTTTACGTATTGGAATATATTAAGGAATTGAAACTCGAGCAGAGCAGGGTGTCATAGGTATATCTACTTACTCACAGTCGTATTTGCCGGAACGACTGAGTTTAAAAGAAAAGTCATTTATAATACTATCTACTTAAAAAAAAAGTCCTATACACTAAGTATAAATAAAAAATAATGTTTTTTTGGAAATATTGAAAATGATGTATGTAGGTAATGGATGGTGTAACTTAACGTCAATCTCTTATATCCTATCAACCCCCATTTAAATGAACAAACCGTGAAATATTCCAAATATTTACATTACAAAAATTCGTCACCTCTATTAATATAACTGTCAGAGCCACGCGCCCTATTTCCCACATTCGCAAAATTCAAATCCTTTACAACAATGCGTCTATAATCTCTGGCCATGTCGATATAAATTTCATAAACTCGGCGCGACCCTGACAATAGGTTAGGTCCATGAATAATCTCCATTTTGACGCTGTCAACACCAGTCGCTTGGCGCCAAAACAAACGTCAAACGCGAACAATGGCGGCGCGCTAATCCAAAGATAATGCGTTGTTATTATAATTGGGCCGTAGTTTGTGCATTATTGGCTTGTGCAGGTTAATTAGGTTTATTGATTTGAGATTTAGAAGTGTCTGCTTGAACGGTTATGATCGGAGGACAATGGAATCATTTTATTTGTAAATAGCAGCTTAGGTAGATACCCACCATAATAGTTATGACAAAACATTATTAATTATAGATACTATTATTTATAAAGACATGGGATATCTAAGGACCCACAAACCTCGAGTATCAAATTATTGTAGGTCGATTTTTATCAGTTAGATAAGATGATCTTCTGAAAATAAACCTTCTGCATAGTTTTTTTAAATAAAGTTAACTTTTTGCTCTATATTTTAGGTAAGCCTGTAAGAAGAACAATTTTGTATTATATGAGGTGGTTTACGTGACAGGGGCCAAGAAAGTTATGATCGTATGAATGATTTAATTCTACTTACTGTATGTACCCTTCTGTACTTCATGACCACCAAATACATAAGTACAGGTACATTATCGATTTAAACACATCAATAACTGAATCATTAACAACTTCGTATTCCTAATGGTACAGAAAACGATTCATCTATATTAATATATAAAGCTGAAGAGTTTGGTTGTTTGTTTGTTTGTTTGTTTGAACACGCTAATCTCGGGAACTACTGGTCCGATTTGAAAAATTCTTTCAGTGTTAGATAGCCTATTTATCAAGGAAGGCTATAGACTATTTATCATCACGCTAAGACCAAAAGGAGAGGAGCACCAATGAAAAATGTTTCAAAAACAGGGGAAAATTATCACGCGACGGGCAATAGAAGACGCAAACGAGGTTGCGTGGGTCGGCTAGTTTTCTTATAAAACAGACGTCATACATTTTTCTTATTGTTATATTAGAGTATCAATCAACAATCTATAAAAATCACTCGTAAAACACAATCGTGTTTGCAATCTGTTCCGTTTACACTTATGGGTTACAACGCGTGTATACAATGTCGTCACGCCTTGGGCATCGCATGCCAACCGCACGGGATCATAAATCACAGGATGAACGCACAGAACGCCTCTAGCGGTGGCCGGAGTCAATTACAGAAAACGCCCACAAATGTGTTCGGAATGCCCCGAGGTTGCTACCACAGTATCGTCTAAATAGGGGAGTCTCTTTTTGATGCAATCAATTGACAACAAATTAGATTTCTTTGTTGTATTATTGCGGTTGGTGAACCCCGATGTATTTTTAGAAGTGCAATGTTCTTTTGTTTTTAAATGTATTTAAAATTGTAACAGTGACATCCAACATGTAAGTAGGTATATTCTCTTTATTGTCTAGTTGGTTTGGCGGTTAGTGTATGCGACTTCTGATCAAGAGGTATTGGGTTCCATGCCCAGGTCACGCCAAAGAGTGATATTAAGTTTTTCTGATTGTGGAAATGCCCGGGGTTCAGAACTTGGAGTCTTTATCCCGTGCCTTTGAGAGTACATAAAGCCGTCGGTCGTGCGCCTAACCTTTCCCCGGACGTGTTGGATAGCCGTCCCATCGGCTTGTGCGAGTAAGGGAACAAAGAGTGCACCTGTGTTTGCGCACACACTTTTGAGCTATAATATCACCTGCGTAGTTAGCTGGTCTCCGTTAAGACTGGCCGCCGAGGACGAAATTGGCTGGTAGGTACCTACAGATACTGTTGGTCTAGAAGTTAGTATCTTGGGTTGCTAAGCCAAGGTAGTGGGTTGAATTACTAACCAGGACAAATAACAAGCGACTGATATGCATAATTAATTCTATAGGAATTAAGATGTAATTGATCTATAACAAAGGCAAATTTATCTTTAAAAACTCATTATACCGTGCATTACTGTCTTTCCAAAACATTTTGACTCATCCTAATTTGTCTGGAAGAGATTGCTCTCGATATATAAGGCTTATACGAATTGTATTTACTCCCTTATATATCTCTCTATAGGTACCAAATATATATATTTATGACAGAGTTTAAACTAGCTGGTTCTAACTGAATATCATTACACACGGACTCCTACAAATCAAGATTTTGATTCAATAAAATCAATTATTTTTACGGGAATTAACACGATCACTTATTAAAAAGTATTACAGTTGTGTTGCCAACTTTTAAATCCTCCACCCGATTATGCAACGATTGATTTCTTTTTTTTTTATGTATTGGCTTGCCAAAATGACTACTCTGCCTGATGGAAAGCATAAGCAGAATCCAAGAGTGGTGGTCATTATACTCATTGCAGACAATGCAATAATGCGGCTTGGTGAACCACACCATGGTGGCCTAGTGATGCTACGGCATAATCGGGCCTCCGGTCTCGCACTCACCAACGAAACACTACAGCACGATCGCTGTTATTTTACACTGATTTTCTGTGCGAGGATAGTACCGCCCCGGTCGAGCCGGCCCAACCGTGCTGAAATCAGCTACTACCTAATTTTGTTATTTAGTTTTTTTTTAAACTATATTTATGTCTTTTTTCATCAATGTGCCTAAATACTGCAAGATATTGATATAGCTACTGATAATAATTTATAACAAATAAGTGATCACCCAGTGGTTAGAAATTCAAACATTATCATTAACCTACCTTCGTCCACTGCCGGATTTAGACCTCTCCAATCGCACGCCCCTTGGTTCGATCCTCGAATTCTCGCATCCAGTTCCATTCATTTACCTATTCTTTGGCTTTCTGCACTCGTTTTACTTATACCTAGACTTTAAATTGTGCCAATTTTTTTCCCGTTTGCGTAATCTTCGTAAAAGGGGGTTTAGATACAAAGTTTCTGGTTCACGTATAAATATATGTATAGATCTTTAAATATCTCTTACCTGTGTAGGCGTTAGGTGTATGAGCGACGCGAGATGTTCCCTCTCGGGCGCTGACAGGTACTTCTGCTGCTTAAATCGCCTCTCCAACTCGTACACCTGGACAATACAAACAAGAAACTTGGAATTGATCATTTATTGGTTAGTGCCATAACACACCCAGATATATACACGTAGTTTTTTTTAGTTTTTATTAAAAATTAAGTTGTTTCAGGTTTGTGGAAAACATATATACACATGACCAGTAAGCTGGTACCTATAGTGAAATAAAAAAAAACTTGATATTAAAAAAAAACTTAAAATTAAATTACTCTAACTATTCGAATTCGAACCCAAAACCACTTATTCGCAAATCATTGCCTAAAATTTGTACCTATAGATAGATAAACAAACTAAGATTAATCTAATGGATGAGATTAATAATGCCGTGTGTTCAAGACTTGCTATAATCTGTACTAAAATAATAAATGCCATCTCTTAAACTAGTATTCCTGTATTTTAAGAGATAGATTATAGAGAAGGAATAGATCGTTTGTGTGAAGGTCTTTCAGATTGATTTTCAGCCTCAGAAAGCCGAATTTCCTTTGCCTACAAATTATGACTTGTTATAGAAATCTTAATGTTACATGTTTTAATAATGGCAGCGAATATCTATTATGTTTGACACACTGACGGAAAGCGGAAGCTTATCTATGAATATAAAGTTTTAGAGAGATTATTTTTACCTCATTTTTACCCTTTGGCATTTATTTTACCTTTCAATGTATCAAAATGTCATCTGTCAAACTCCAATATCATTCCGTTTACAGTTTCCGCTTCAAAAACTTTTTGCACCTATTATCTTAAAAAAAAGATTTAAATCAAGTCCTCAAGGTAATTTTCAACCAGTTTTACAGATTAGTATTACCTGCCCTTAGCTCTTGGTAGTTTATGGTAGATTTGATAGGTACCTAATATGATGCAGCTAATCCCGAAAGCCATGAATAGCCGGGATTAGCCGGCCCAGCTGTGCTGAAATCAGCGTGGCTTTACTACCTACGGAATGCTCAGGCTTTCGTGCTTCCACTAAATTGATTTTAAATATTATTTCACCTAACGAAAGCTACAATTTTTACGAGAAACAGTGGCCGCTTTTTACCGCATTAACCACAGGCGGAGTCGTGGTCAAAAGATAGTATAAAAAGAAGAAGACTTCCTACCTACCGGACCTACTGGATCCTAGCACCATATCACAAAACTAATACAATTAGGCTTTATTCAACTTGCCCGCACACAAAGACAAATAGTCTGCACAATTTACAAACACACACAAATATTGCCCAGTTTGCACACACACACAGCAACGTCAAAGTCACACTGTGTGCGAGTCGGAAAATTCCAGAGAAATAGAATTAATTACACGGAGCGTTGGGCGGCTGGGCGGGGCCGCGGGCGGGCGCCGCCCTACGACGTTAACGTAATTTTGACTTTAGTTAGCTTTTGAACGCGGGGATGCCTGTTTGTCGACATTGTATTAAATTTAAATAATTGTAGAAATTGTTTTGAGATTTACAGTTTCATTCGCAAGTTAGTTAAAATACCTGTATTGCTAGATCTTGTTTCAAATTCGACTTTTGTAAAAAATGAAATTGTAAAATAAATACCTAAGTATGTGTATATCAGTTAGGTACCTACATGTTAAAATTAGGTACTGAACATCGAAATATATAAGAAAAGTTAACTTTAAATGACTGTAACTTATCAGTATCAGTAGAAACTGTAAATCTATAATGTAATGTTCTCTTAGCCGATTACGGGCACGGCGGCCAGTCTCGACGGAGACCAGCCAACTACGTACGTACATGGTGCACAAGTGTGTGCGCAAACATAGGTGTACTCTCTGTTCCCGCTCTTTCATAATCCGATGGGACAGTTAACCAGACTATCCTAAATAAATTGTAGATCTATACTATGATATAACAATATACTACGCCAGGTATGACATTGCGACGAATGACATGACGTCATTATCGCTGTCGCTAGTTCTGATTGGTTAATTTCATGTCATGTTGCTATCACGTCGTAACTGGATAGTGACGTCACTTCGGGGAGCTCTTGGAATGCGACTTTGTTTTCTTAGACCATGATCTATACTGTAAATGCATGTAAATCTAGGGTACTAATATTATAAAGCCAAAAAGTTAGTTTATCTGGTTGAACGCGCTAATCTCAGGAAGCTGGTCCCATTTGAAAAAATCTTCCAGTGTAAGACAGCCCAGTTATCGAGGAAAGCTACAGGCTATCTAACTTCAGGCTATGACAAATAGAAACAGAGTATTAATGAAATTCGTTGCAAAAACGGGGGGAAATTGTTCCTAATGAGAGCTTCCATTGCGTGCGTTGAGTAAGCGATTAAAGTTTCACAAAAGCAATGTATAATGAATTGTCTCTCTTTAATAGTTTGCTAGCTGAGCCGCGCGGTGTTACCGGCGGTACAACAATACTCGTGGGTAACGCCACGGGCTAAAGCTAGTCTAAAAATGTATACCTAAGTTACTTCTTATATCATTTGCTATCTGCCAGTGAAAGTCCCCTCAAAATCGGTCCAACAAAAACGGACAGACAAACAAAAATTGTAAAAGAAGTTATTTTGGTATATGTACCGTGTTTTGCATTTATTAAAAAGCGGTTATTTTAATATTGCAAACAGACACTCCAATTTTATTTATTTTTACCTAGAGATATAGCGTTGCTGTTTAAATGCCTTTTTTAACACGCTTTTATTAGCTTCACTAACAAAAGTACATATACCTATTTTGTATCTAGGTACATGTGCCTAGTATGCAACTTTTGTTTGTTTGACATTTTGTTGGGTATATACCTATACCTAAGGCCATATATACCTATCTATCTATCTATAGGACAAAACAAATTAAAAACTCTCATTATCCTGTCAGCGTGCACCCAAATTATACCGAAACAAAGGCAGCTACAAAACTAATTCTCCGACGAACTTCTGTTGACTCTCCCCTCCCTACCCTGTCCTACCATACCCCTTAGGAAGGCGCAAAGTACCTCCGCTACGGTATTCTCGCGCTGTATAAACTCGTATTTGCGAATTGCCGAGGGGAGCTTTATTTGCCGATCATTTTACAAATAAATGCGGCCTAGGGGATGATACCTGCCTCACTTCGTAGAATTAAGAAGGCTGTGCATGAAAGTAGCAAAATACGTATTTAGTTTGTGACGGTTTTTAGAAAGAAGTTCCTCATTTAACGAATAGTTGCGGAGAGGTACCCTAGCCGGCAAAAAGCGTCCGTAACGTTAAATCTTACGTTAGTAAGATTGGCTGCCTCGGTGTCGTAATTGTAGTGTATGCGAATGCTGTGTTTGAGGTATTGTGTTCGAATCCCAGGTCGGAAATGTTTGTGTGATCTGCAAATATTTGTTTTTTCGGAGTTTGGGTGTTTTCTATGTTTAATATGTATGTATTTACAAAAAAATAATAAAATTTATTGTTTTAAACTTTCATGGTCAGTAACATTAAAATGGGAATCTGCGGGATTGCTACCATGTACCTTTTTGTTTGTGAGTATCCGATATTTCGGCGCTGTTGCAAGCGCCATGATCGGATACTCACAAACAAAAAGGTACATGGTAGCAATCCCGCAGATTCCCATTTTAAAATAATAAAAATTAATAATTATTTACATTTCCTTCACCCTTTTTAATTTCATTTAAATTATTCGGGAACGAAAAATTTAACTTTATAATAACGAACTTCGTCCCTATCTGGTGTCCCACGACACCACACAGTTTTTTTTTAATCCGTGTCACGTGGGATTTATTTCAGCTAATTTAATTAGATGAAATTCGCTCATGTAATTTACTTAGGTATAGCATGGGACAGTGTTTAAAATATATCACCTCTTTTCGCGTTTCGCGCTTTTACGTAAAAAAATGCCGTTCTACAATACCGGCAACATCAAATCAAAATAATTTTTGTTTGGCTTCGAATACTAATTTCAAATTAAGTTTAATTTGAAAAATATGGAAATCTTTTTTAAAATGAGTCATTTCTTTTACAAAATATTGAAGACAATATTAATAAAGAGAGCTATTGCTTGTACACTGGCAGAGTAACGGTCGAGAAATAGTTATAATTTACATATTTTATGACCTAATAGCCTTTCTAATCCAGCACATCTAATGCAATATTTTAAATTTTTATCTGTACTTTCTATAGAGACCATTCTTCAATAACATTCTTCTGTCTTACCGTGACTAGACAGCTTTAATAGGGGTTCTCTGTTCCGCATGAAGCATGATGACCGTGACGAGTTGGTATAGCAACATTTTAGGGTGGTGCCATGGTGACCACATGGACTTTATTGTTTAAAAACCTGCATCTTATCAAAAAGTAACTTATATTTTTTGACAGTTTTTGTTTATTGAAAAGGAGGCAAACGAGCAAATGTACCACCTGCTGGTAAGCGATTATTATCAGGATTCTCGTTTATCCTTCTAAATATACCATTATTAACAAAAATAAAACCGACTTCAAGGTTTTTAGGACGATTTCTCTTGGATGCCATCATCAGATCTTAGTGTCCTTATCATGGTACCACCGTTGGGGCATCTCCTTTCCATTAAAAAAAGAATCATCAAAATCAGTTCATAAACAGCGAAGTTATCCGCGAACACACATAAAAAAAAAATATATATATACGGTCAAATTGAGAAACCTCCTCCTTTTTTTTGAAGTCGGTTAAAAAGGGGGTTTAATGAAAAAGCTTACCTGTGCTTGCGTAAAGAGCACTCTCCTCTTCCGTCTCTGGGCCAGGGGGAACTGCATAGGCTTGGCATCAGGGCCGGCGCACGCAGCCAGACCTCCCATGTTGTTCACGTGGCCCATCCCGCCCGATGTTGACGTCATTAACCTGGAAACTAAAGCAGCCGCTCAGATACGCACACCTTGGAATATTTACTTACATGCTATGGGGGAAGTTAGCAGGTCTTGGATCTTCTCCTATGACAATACTTTATGTGATAAACAAATTGTTGTACTGAGTCTTTTTTTATGTATGGCCTGCCAAAATGACTCTATTCTGCCCGATGGAAAGCATAAGCAGAATCCAAGAGTGGTGGTCACCATACTCATTGCTCATACAGACAATGCAACAATGCAACGTAGCGACCGGGCCTCCGGTTTCGCACTCACCAACGAAACACGACAGCATGAACGCTGTCATTTTATTTAGATTTTCTGTGCGAGGGTAGTACCGCCTAGTATTTAAGTCAGTAACGACCTAGCGACACAGAATTATCTTATGGCATTAAACGAGCAATTCTTGTAAAATTAAACCTATCTAAAATCTGAACATCGAATACTTTACTATTTTCATGACTTTAACTATTTTCATGACAAGTATGCAGGGGTTTCGGGGATCTAGTTAGGATTTATTTTGAAAAAAGTTACCAGAAAAAATATCACCGCTCATCCAGGTACTAATATTTCACTCTAAAGATTTGACCATTTGCAATCATGTAATGCAAGACAGTTTGTCTTGCATTACATGATTCAGTCAGTCACATATGTCGCAGAACTGACAACCGCTGGAGTAAGCGCGTTCTAGAGTGGAGACCGCGTCTTGGCAAACGTAGTGTGGGACGCCCTCTGGCCAGATGGCGGGACGACTTGCAGAGAGTGGCTGGCAGCGACTGGATGCGGAAAGCAACAGACCGGGCTCTGTGGTGTTCCTTGGGAGAGGCCTACGTCTAGCAGTGGACTGCAACGGGCTGATGATGATGATGATGATGAAGACAGTTTGATTGTGTATAAATACGTTTTTTAGGATATATATATTGTGGTTGTCTTTTATATATATTTTTTTATATAGGTTTAATAGATGGCAAAGGAGCAGACGTATCGTCTTATGGTATGCGATTACCACCGCCTATATCACAAGTGCGTTGCCGGGGAGGGGTTGGGGTATGGACCTCATGTATCCTCACTCACAGCTCAAGCGCTGTTTCACACCGGTTTTCTGTGAGGCCGTGGTATCACTCCGGTCGAGCTGGCCCATGCATGCCGAAGCGTGGCTCTCCCAGGAATGTATCAGGAAGCGAACCCTCAGTCATCAAGTTGTTAAACTAAAGGAATTTAAAGATTTTTTTTAAAACCATACGCATTTTACGGGGGCTAAGGAGCTGGTGGTACACCAGATGTTGAAGTGGATCATGGAATCATACCAGTACAATGACTTTTACCATGGCTTGAGTAGGGAATATCTACACTTCTTTCTTGCTAAAAACTGAAGTTTGTACGCCTTATGGGTCCGGAATTCTAGAAATGATAAATAGTTCGATAGATTCGTCGTTGATTAAAATCGTTTAAGTAGTATAGGCGCTACGGATGAACTTACAAGCATACATAAAATGTCAAAACTACTACACCGTCTTTTGAGTTCGCCGCAGTCGGTTAAAATAAAGTAGAAGCGTTTGTGAAACAGGATTTTTTCTCTAACATATCAAGTGTGTTCCCGAATAAGGAAAAATAATATGTCGTAATTTCCCTCTACTGATAGTTGCAAAATAAAATATAATAAAATGTCAGAGGAGGAAAAATACGCAATAAAGAACAGTCCTATATCATTTTAATAACATTTCTTTCCAAGCTTACATATAACACAAGTAAAGTAGCGAGGAGAAATTAAAATTAATACTTTCTGGCAGCAGAATTAATCTCTTAGTACTGGAAAAATTTAAGCGGCCCGCCATTTTCCTAATGACACTAGACGAGATGATTTCCCGCGCTACTTTGCACTTTAAAAGCTTACAGAATCACATTTACCTCACTGAAATTCATGTTACATTGTAACAAAAAAAACTACAAAAAAATATGGCAAAGAAACCAACTGGTAAGTTTTTGACTGGTAATAAATAAAAAAAAATAGAAGCTTGCAAATAAATGTCGAAACAATATTAAAATTATTCCATAGACAAGGTTCGTGTGGAAATTCGGCAACAGCAGCAATATCCCGAACATTACACACGTTTGCCCGCTTGTATTTACACAACACTCGACCGAAAGGGTCTTTCAATAAAATATTACTCCCTATTCTGTCTTCATCCATTGTGCGTACGGCTGTATTGTGTGATATCTTTGCTTCATCAAAAAAGAAAGAAAAAAAAACTGTTCAGAAGCTTTGGGTTCTTGACATTTTAAAAAGTTGTTTGTATTTTCTCTCGATATTAGAGATACTTAAATCAATTTTACGCAATGTTCTAAGTCCTTATTATGCTTTAAATATAGGGCAAAAAGAATATTACGTTCTTTATATCAATATTATTTACTTTAATTTAAAATCGTCCGTTGGTTACAACAACAACTAGGTATCCTTTTTGCCAAGGTTAAAGGTTAATAAAGAACAGGTATTACAGATGTTTCAAGTTCTGTAGCTGCTATTTGATTTATAGCTACTTCGAGATGTTAAATACCTAAGTCTATTGCTGTCCACTGCTGGACATTGCTCTATCCCATTCTACGCCATTCTGATCGATTTTTAAATTCAACGTAAGTCCATACAAAATAATAATTGACTCAATTTTTAAACGGTACCCTAAAAAACTGCCAACACGATGGGCTCGTCATTCAAATTTTTTTACATTGTCAAGGAACGACCGGACATTTTGTTATCTGTGCATCTCGATTTAATTTAAATTTGGAACGTAGCGCTATCCATGATGGCGGCTCAACGGTTCAATGGCGAATTGAAGGTATTTTAGATTTTATCGAATCGTTAAATGACTCGTAAAGGGGCTGTTTACAAACACTCAATAGAATTTAAATAAAAGTTCAATAGTAGTTTGATGTTCTTTTAATTGAGTTTTCAAATTAATAGCTATAGTTTTTTATTGGTGTAGAAATGAACTCTTATTTTCCTTATTTGTATTGTGTTTAAATTTGTTAGATATCTATCCTTATTTTCTAGTAGGTAGGTACTATAGGTTCTTACTTTACTTTTAACCAGATATATTTTATCTGCAGAACAGATTTTTTACCATTTTAAGATAAAATCTAAGGTTCAGTTCTATTTGACTTTGTATTTGCAAATACATCTTTATTTTTTCAGCGCCACATCAACAAGGCGCGTTTTTAGGTTAGCTTAGCACAACAATTTTCCATTTTAACTAGAATTTATCTTGACCCGTCGTATTACTTTTAAACATATTTAAGTTATACGATTCTTATTTCAGTCCTGTCGCCACCATCCCTTCGCTCCATTATAAGTAGAGATGTGGCTCACAATTTTGTCAAAATACACACACTTTAGGCCCAGTGACAGGGGTCCGTTAGACGCATATATTTTGACAACAAATACCGATGTAATTGAACCGGAGTGGACAAGGGACGGCGGGCGTCAAAACATGTCGCGTCAACGAAACTGTTTTCATGGTCGACATGTTAAACTTCGATATAAATGTGTTTCGGAAAATCGATTCGAGATAGAGTACAGACAAAACACGTTTTAAACCAAACTTTGTCCCTAGTTCTGTTTTCAGACCTCTGCAACAGCTCATTGGTATTTGGAATGGAGGAGATAATCAATTGTTTTATTAGTCCTGTCTTCACCCTCTCAGGCAGTGGGTTTGTGCCCTTAGCCGAGATACGGTAGCCAAAGAAGGTTACCTCGCTCGCCCTTAAGACGCATTTACCTTTGATCGTTGAAATGCATAATATTATATTAACATTTAAAGTAACTAGATAAATGTAATGTTTACATAGGTTTAACTTGTGGGAAGAATATAATTATAATAATAGGTTAAATAAAGCAATAAAGTTTAACAGATTACAAAGTAAATACAACATGTAACAATAACTCGCTACAAGTCCTGCTACAATTTTAGATTCAGACTATTGAGTCTGTAATACAGTTTTGAACTTAGGTACTCTAACGCATACTTTATGGTTGATGGTTTTTGGTTGAGGTTGAATGACAAAGAGTAGTAGTTCAGGGAAGTAGAGCCACGCTGATTTCATCACGAACAGGCCGGCTCGACCGGGGCGGTTCTACACTAGCACAGAAAATCAATTTAAAATAACAGCGTTTGTGCTGTCGTGTTTCGTTGGTGAGTGCGAGACCGTAGGCCCAACGATACAAAAGCATCACTAGGCCGTCATAGTGTGGGTCACCACGTCGCATTGTCGGCATTCGCAATGAGTATCGTGACCATCACCCTTGGATTCTGCTTTTGCTTTCTACCAGGCGGAGTAGTCATTTAAGCAGAACCATAAATAAAAAAATAGTTTGTATTCTTAAATGTATATTACATCAAAAACAAATAAGATCCATTATAAGGCCCTGTGGTATTCCTTATTGATTTAAAGTGATATTTAACACTAGATATCAACAAGGCGCATCATATACATTTATTTACTTATAGTTTTAAACACCTATATAATTAGCTTTTCAGTATTCAATAAACAATTGATGTGTTTAATAAAAGAAATAGTTGCGCACCTATCAAATGCTTGTTAATTTTAATATTAAAATGAGTCTTCATAATAAGTACCTATACAAAATATGTGTTCAGAAGCGACATTAGAAATGAAATGTGTTTTTTTATACTAGCTTTGTGTGCGGCTTCGTTCGTGTGATTATTCCTTATTTCGTGATAGTTACTTCCGTACAAGTATTCATTCCTTATTTTTAACCGACTTCAAAAAAAGGAGAAGGTTCTCAATTCAACCGTATATATTTACATTTTTTTTAATTTGTGTTCACGGATAACTTCGTCGTTTATGAACCGATTTTGATGATTCTTTTTTTAATGGAAAGGAGATATAACCAATGGTGGTACCATGATAAGGACACTTAAGATCTGATGATGGCATCCAAGAGAAATCGAGTCAAACCTTGAAGTCGGTTTTCCTTTTTTTAAAATTTTACTTGTATTCATTACGAAGTGAAATTAACAAAAAATATGGAGTGTGTACAACATTAAAAGCACCATCTTATAAAATTTTGTGTTTATTTTCAGTCAGTCCAAATAATTTTATATGCATGGAAATAATCTTTACTTAAGTCATGTCCAAAAGGATTATTAGATACACATTAAGAACAGAATACCCGCCAATTATCATTATATCCACAGAAAATAAATAATTGTACAACAGAACGGTCACTTAGCGCCGACGCGTGCGTTTGATGACGCGATTGGCGTGAAATTGGCCAGGACTTGGCTACCGAGGGGCAAAGGGACGAAATAAGGGGCTAACCCGAGGGGCTGGCGGACGGCCTGCATCTGACGGCTACTGACCGCTAGTAATTAACAACTAGACAATTCTACTTGAAAATTTTGGATAAGTTTTAATGATACGCAGATTAATGATGTGTCATCATTAATCTGTGTTAAGCTACTACTGCATCAGAACAGTATTGATTTCTGTCAGGAATTATGAGCATCTAAGCAATAAATATAGGTATTCTGTTACATAATTATGACATATTAAAGATGATTTGTTCTTAAACTACATTTTGCGTATTCTTAGCAGTTTTACTTGCAATTTAGTTCTCTGAATCGCTTCTAAAAACGCAGTAAATGATCACATAACTTGTAACCTTTTTAAATGAATATTGCAATTGATAGATCAGAAGTGGTTTCAACGCACTCTGTGACTCCTAAGTGTCTATGAGCAGTAGTTATGTGATGAAATAAAACCTATCCATCGATGAAGTCCCGATCGACCAACAGATCAAACGACGTAACTAGTGCTGAATAGGCCATACTCTTTGAAGAGATTTCAACCACAACCCGAGGCAAACCCTAGACTGGAATCACCAAAGAAAAACGCAAGCAGCCACGTTAAAAATAAACCTGGTGGCGGACTATCATTAATGAAGCAAGGGCATTGGCATGACCTGAAGTGATATCTAGCGAGACGCTCAACACAAAACAGGATGGCGGTGCACTGTGGATGCCCTCTGCCCCATCTAGGGGACATAGGATCTTAAGACAAGTAAGACATTAAAAACAAACCCGCGATACATCTATCAACCTACGAGTAAAAAAATACTGCAAATATTAAGGACCTACTTGTATTGTTTACTTTAGTATCGCAGAAATGGTTGACCTTTCAAATTTCACAATTATTACAAGCAACTGTAAAACTATATTAGATTTGATTGTTTATTTAAGTGGAACCTCGGTTTCAACTTTGAGTGGACGTCGACTGTGTTATGTAAAACATTTGGAGGATTTATGTCAATAAATTATTTACTAATTGTTAGATATTGTTTACTTTGCCAGATTTTCGAAAGACCTCATTGAAACCAGATTTTTTATTCGATTGTAGGTACTATTTTTTACGAGTATTAGCTCAGAACTCAATACTTGTGAAAAAGCTTTTCTTCCGAGTTGGTATCTATAAAAAGGACTTGCCGTTTGGTTCCACTTATATTGACAGTAAAAACTCCACCTTCAAGGGTGAAAACCAAGAAATTAAAAAGAAAGGTTATTACAAGTCAACACAGTTTTTAAACACTTTACCAGAACGATAACCTACTCTAACTAACTACGACTATGAGATACGATTACCAGAAAGCAAAATTATGTTTATACTAATTATGACATCCCAATAAGTAATGCATATTGTTATAGATGAGAAAGTTTATAGAATGGATAAGTATGTGAATACTTGTTGCCGAATCACGCCACGCCAGATAAACGAGGTGGACTATGGTTTGCAATAGCACGTAGGTCACCATGTAAGCGAAAAAGTGAAATCTCAAAATAAACTAGTTAGATATGCCCAAGTGTGTATTACAGCAAGTTTATCAGTATTTAGAAACGCTCAATATATCAGATAAGTACTTATAAGTGAGCTAATACGATAAGAATAATATTTATTACAAAAGTTTTAATATTTGTCGAGCCACTAAAAATTCAAATCGGACGGACGTTCATAACCAGTTCGAGCATGTTCGTGTAACTTCGGGTAACTTCGGCTTGTGCGCCCGCGTCACGCGTCATGTCAATATTTGCCTACTACTAATGGAATGGATTCTGCAAAGGGTTCTTCGTGTGTGAATTTAAAAGTAAAATTTTATATATAACCTCTTTTAAGATAGTATTTATGAGTAATATGATAATATATATTCTTAATAACTATAACTGCACACTCACACGCGGCAGGTTCCAAGCTAGGTTGAGCCAACAAGATGGTTACACTCAGATACATAACCTATGATCGCGATCATCACACAAAACATACCTATAGGTAATTTTAGGTAGGTAACACACGATCTATAAGAAGTACATGAAATGAAATGATATATTATTTATTTTTAAGTAAATGTTTTTAGATGTTTTTACACTTTCGAACTTTATGTACTACTAAAACTACACGAACTAAATTTATGTAGGCGTATTAATGATTCGGTAATTAACGGCAGTGGATTCTGCTTTATCAGGCTCAAACGGTTAAAAAGCCCGCCACAAAAAGTTTAATTTTGTTTAGCGTACGGGCCTGCCAAAGTAACTCTACTCTGCCTGATGGAAAGCAAAAGCAGAATCTAAAAGTGATGATCACCATACTCATTGCGAATGCAGAAAATGCAACAGTACAGCATGGTGACCCACACCATAGTGGCCTAGCAATGCTTCTGCATCATTGGGCCTCCGGTCTCGCACTCACCAACAAAACAGGACATCATGAATGCTGTCATTTTACGTTGATCTTCTGTGTGAGGGTAGTACCGGTCCGGTCGAGCCGGCCCGTTCATGCTGAGATCAGGGCTCTACTACCTTTCATCATTCATCAGTTACATGTTAATAATTCGATTACATAAATGTTTTAAATTTGTTTATTTAAAAAAGTAAATTAAAATCACTCGTAATATAAAGTCGGTTTTAGACATATGAATTTTCAAAAAGAATCCTAACATGCAATGACACATAATCCTCATATGAACTGTCTCTAACAGTTCATAATAATCGCATTAAAATTCGCACTCCGTACGCCTTGAGTCGTCCCCTCGTGAATGTTGCTAGCGCTAAATAAACTCCAGCAAATTGTGCGTGAATAAACATTGACAATAATACTCCCATTGTTGCAACCCTAGCCGGGTGTGCTGTGAAAACACAATCTTATCGACGATCGGAAAATGTGATGTGTTTCAAAGTTTTGTTCTCGTTGTTTAGAGAAGCTGACATTATTTCTGGATAATAGGTACTACAATAGACTTTTAGACTTTATGTATTTACAAAAAAAAAAAAGTATATAAGTATTCGTATCAGTTGTCTAGTACCCATAATACAAGCTCTGCTTAGTTTGGGACTAGATGACGTTGTGTGTTAGATGTCCGAAATATTTATTATTTATTATTATTATTATTACTTTCGCGATTTTTACAGACACACATAGTTTTAGTAAACAGCGGGACTTATTCGTGGCAAAATTATTTAAAAGATTAGGTACTAAGTAAAAATAAGTACCTGGATGACCGGTATTATTTTTTTGGTAAATTTTCTAAAAGTGAATCTAAGCTAAATCTATTTATCGTCCCCGAAACCCCTGCAGACTAAATTTCATGAAAATCGTTGGACTTGTTTCCGAGATTCATAATTTATATACAATAATTGCTCGTTTAATGGTAGTATAAACCTTTTTAGATTTAAGGTGGTTGATTGATTGCTTGTGAGTGATTAAGAACAATGGAAGGAGAACAGTTATTGCACCGATACCAAAGAAGATAAAACGTTTATGTAAATAAACGGGCAGATGGGACGAGGCAATATTCAGGCCTCTGCTTATCTCATACATTCAATGATATACAACAAACGAATTCACACACGGCCGTCTAATTCCAAACTAGGCAAAACCAGTACATTTTTAGTGGTAATTAACATGAATATTTGGTTATTCCGTATCATAGCCTATGGTCTATTAAAAACCCAAAATTATATTTCTAAGTACATACATAAAATAGATAAATTGTACTTAAACACGGAATAAATGATCGACCTTTGACTTCTGAGTGGGTCTGGATGTTTTTTATCCCATAAATGTTTGTAAAGCCGGAGCAGGAGTTGACTTTTTAAATCTGCATAGAACTTTCGACATATTAATTTATCTGTTTGCATTAGATATTACAGTTAAACTCGATATTACAGTCAATCCATCTTCAATCCATCACATTACGATATAAGTAGCTTTATATTAGAAATCTTCGGCGAATTACATGTGTAAACAAATGTAACATCGCCTGTGGAATTCAGTAGAAAATAAGTTACTGGTACATTTGCACACGCTAAAGACGATCGCGAATATCGGTAATCACCTGTAATGATTGATGAAATCCTTTTTTTTTAACGTCTAATAAGGTAGATTTTTGGTTATTGTAAAATTTACTGAGCTGTGTCACATGTTATATTGCTTTAGTATATACTAGTTATATAGTACGTATGTTTTTGAACGCAACTCTTGTTATTATTATGACATCTTTCTTACCTATCTATCTTAACAAGTTCTGATAGATAGATAGTTAGACAGTTCTGATGATTTTGCTTGCGATTCCACCCACGTGTTTAGTAAAGAGTAGCCTAAATATATTTTATATTTCCTCAAGAATCAAAAGATCACCACTGTTAATTTCATCCAAATCGGTTCAACGGATTAGCGTGAAAATATATATTAGCGAATATTAGTATGTAAGTATGGATTGTGATACCACTAACATAACTACAATTTGTTACGTGCGTCACCTAATTATAATTCGTTAAAGACAATCATTGATGATCGAAACGCTACACTTATGATTCTTAGATAATAAAAAATGTTACCGACCTAAAATAGACTGAGCGCACCTACGCTCAAACCATAACTACAGGGGCTCTGAAGTCCACACGTAGGACAGTCTAACCTCACAATTACTAAGAATACTCGTATCAACTAGAGGACCCACCACTGGACAGTCAAACAGGACTGTCACCATTTCTAAACGTAAACAAACCAACAAAGATGTTGGGAAATGAAATAGCAAACATTTCCGCAGCTATTTCAATGTGGCAACACTAAAGAAGATAAACGGCTGGCTGTGGGTGACGCGGCCACTCGCTCGCATTAGACGCGCCTGCTCGGAAACTAAGTGTGTCACACACTCTCATTTTTTCCCCGCGGCAATTTTAATTTACCGCTGACCGTGGGTACTTTGATGTCACAACCTCGCAACACTTGAAATATGCTATCGGCCAGTTTTAAAATGTGCGTCTATTTTTGTAGCAGGTAATAGTGTTGATAGTCGAACTTATTTTTCAATGATCTAAAAAACTTCTATTGTGCAATTTTCACCAACCTGAACTAAAATCTTTTTACATACGTTAGATTACTGTTATTTTTTGATTGGAATAACACATTGAACCCTTCACTAACATTACAAAACATATTCTATCTAACTTAAATTAGGTTTATATTGGCTTGTCGTAAAACTACACTAACATTTTTATAAACGTATGTTTATAAAAATAAAAATGTAAAAACTGTTTTGTATTATCTAAAGCTAAAAACACTTTTAAGTCAAAATTTAATAGAAGAATCTCTTTATGACGGAAGGAAGAAAAAAATGGAATGATTTTAGGTACCATTACCAGGTAGACTTATAAAACCTTTAAAGCTGCTGGCAAAAATCTATAGAATACCAATTACCATAAACATAAATAATTTCTCCTGAATCGAGCTGAGCGTTCGAATGCACCGTCATGGCGTTATTTGCGGACGTGAGGCCTAAAGTTTACACAGTCAAGTCTCTAGTGGTGGGCAAATATGGACCCGATCAAATGGAATTGCTTATTTTGTCTGTCTACAGAGGCTCCCTAGTACAACAGGTACGGACGACGGGCGTGCCTCAAGGCACCATTCTTGGGGTCACTTCGACATTTTTTTCTCAAACAATACGGTGGGCCTTCGAAATGTTTTTTCTTCGTTGTACATCACTCGTCAGTTTACCGTTTTAATCTGTTCTCAAAGATACTCATACGTGCGGAAGCGTGGTGTATTATTGTGTTAAATTATTTGTAAATTTTGTTGAACAAGCTATTGGTTCTGTTTCGATTGTATTCTGTTTTATTTCTTAACTGTGACTGTATTTATGTAATCAGTATATTGAGCTTGGCCTTGATTACTGATTGCTTGTTTCTGATATTATGAATCACTATAAAACTAATGAGTTTGTGAACATCTTAGCCGTAAGTCGTAGTAAAAAATGTACCTACCTACTTCAATTTACATTTATTTACGTTATATATTTACACAATGTTAGTAGTCAGTTTGCGAACTTAAACTAAGTCTTTATTAACAGCTAATAGAATTAAAACTTCCTCCGTTTAATTAATTGCTTTTGTTTTATATTTCTTTTTGCCATGTTTCTCATCTAATGTTTAGGGTCCGTTTGATTATATTATTGTGCTCAATCTCTTGTTTTCGTTTTCAAATAAATTTGTATTGATATTAATATTTTTCGTTTTTCGTACAGACTATTTTTATACAAACAAACACATATCTTCATTAAAATAGGTGATCACACCTAATCCTATATTAATATGTATTTAATTTAGACTACTTTTAACCGACTTCAAAAAAAGGAGGAGGTTTCTCAATTCGACCGTATATATTCTTTTTTGTTTGTTCGCGGATAACTTCGTCGTTTATGAACCGATTTTGATGATTTTTTTTAATGGAAAGGGGATATCCCAATGGTGGTACCATGATAAGGACACTAAGATCTGATGATGGCATCCAAGAGAAATCGAGTCAAACCTTGAAGTCGGTTTTATTTTTGTTAAATTTTTACTTGTGAAAAATAGGTTTGCTTCTAAATAATTTCATAATTATCAAGCAGAAAAACTTCTTGAAGTTGACTGAGTTTCTTCTCTAACTTCTATACCTACTTATGGAAAAAATTATTGAAGTGAAAAATTTTAGCCGCTTTGGGCATTTGTTGGTAGGAGAAAATCTTGGGTTCGCGTCACCGAGATGCTGACGTCACCGCTTTGGCCGCATTAAGCACTTTTGTGTAGGGGAATATCTTATGGGTTCGCGTCTCCAACATGCTAATGTTTGATGTTGATAATTTTAATTTAAACATGAAATTTCTAATTTTACGCATTCATTTTTTTTTTCAAGTTCTTTACTTCTCGGCAGTCCTTATGAGCGGCATTTTTTTTGTTTTTATTATTCTACAGACTTTTGCCTACGGCTAAGCACACGACATCCATGTAGAAATAGGTGAAAACAAATACTTTTTTCGCTTCTATTTTTGAACTGATTTAGTGTTAGCAATTTAAAAAACTGTTAGAAGAGTCTTTTTTTTTTATATTTTCCTTTTTTTAGTTTGGCAATAGTTGTATATCGGTTATGGCGGTAAAGAGACTAAAGAGTAGGTTATGTCCTTTCTCAAGAATCAAAGTATCTGCATGCCGAATTTCATTAAAATTGGTGTAACAGTTTAGCGTTAAACCGTGAAAGCGTTACAGACAGACTGAATTACTTCCGAATATTAGTAGGTACATTAATATCGATTTGTTATCTAAATTTTGGACTCAATCCCTAAATAACTAACTTTGATCAATTTGAATGAATTAAGGTTCTTTTACGGTCTAATTGTGTAACTAGCTGAACCCCGCGGTGTTACCCGCCGTAGTAACGCCGCGGGACAAAGTTAGACTAAAAAAAGTAGCCTAAGTTACTCCCTGGATCATTAGCTACCTGCCAGTGAAAGTCTCGTCAGAATCGGTCCAGCCGTTCCAGAGATTACCCGGAACAAACAGACAAACAGACAAAATAATTTTCAAATACATTTTTGATATATGTACCGTATATACATACATATGCATTTAATAAAAAGCGGTTATTTTAATATTACAAACAGACACTTCAATTTTATTTATTTGTATAGAAGACCAAAGGTGAGTTGATGTTAATAATCAATTAATCAGTACCTTATACATCCATACTAATATTATAAAGTCGAAAGTAACTCTGTCTGTTACGCTTACGCGGTTAAGCCACTGCACCGACCTCAACGAAATTTGGAATGGAGATACTTTGATTCTTGAAGAAGATCAACATAAAATGACAGCGTTCGTGCTGTCGTGTTTCGTTGGTGAGTGCGAGACCGGAGGCCCAATGATGCAGAAGCATCACTAGCCCGCCATGGTGTGGGTCACCATGCTGCATTTTCTGCATTCGCAATGAGAATGGTGACCACCACTCTTGGATTCTACTTATACTTTCCATCAGGCAGAGTAGTCATTTTGGCAAGGCCATACATAAAAAAGGACATAGGCTTCTCTGCCGCGATAACCGACATCACGCAAACGGAGCTAGTCTACCTTATGTAAATCTATACTAATATATAAAGCTGAAGAGTTTGTTTGTTTGTTTGAACACGCTAATCTCAGGAACCGCTGGTCCGATTTGAAAAATTATTTCAGTGTTAGATAGCCCATTTATCGAGGAAGGCTATAGGCTATATATCATCACGCTAAGACCAACAGGAGCGGAGCAACAATAAAGAATGTTATAAAAACGGGGGAAAATTATCACGCTACGGGCAATAGGAGACGCAAACGAGGTTGCGTGGGTCGGCTAGTGTAATATAACCCTTGACAAACTATTTATTTACAACAGCCTCTAAACTAAAACTGTATAACCGGTATGCACGAGTTCTATCTTCATCTTGATCCACAACAAACAACACTATTTATACTTTCTCCCGAACTACTGGGGCTTCTTCGGAACTTAGATTAAATTACTGATTGTGTTTGCTCCGTATTGTCTTCTATTCAAGTGGCGGCTGATTGAAGTGACCGTTAACTTTGAAATTATACTACTTATGTATTAAAATTGGTTTGTCTATCTTATGGTCGATTTGAATACCCATATCTTAAGTACTTGTTTCACCAATTCAAGTTACGTTATTACATACATTTGCCATATTTTTCTTTCTTTCATCATATTGACATTTCCTATAAATTATTTTTTTAAGTAGACTTCATAAATTTTCCGAAATACTTCGTACCTAAATCACTTATTGTCAAAAACAAATGAAACGTTCGAAAACTAACAAAACTTAAAAATATAGGCTTTGTCACTTGTTATCATAAACTAACTAAGAAGAAAAATAAACATTATCAACCATAAATGTTTGATTTATTTGACATTACATGGAAGCATTGATATCATTAAATTATTCTAAGAACTAACATTGTGCCAATCGTTTTTTTTACATCCATGAATTAAACTCCATTGTCCGGTGCTAGGTACCTAAATATGTTTTCCCAACATTCTTTAAACGAGTGATACTTTTGGAAGTTCAATCTTTAAAGGTTTTAAATCGATTTAACAGGCATTATAAATTTTTTCTCAACTGAGAAAAAGACATTACCTATGAAAGGCAAACGACTAAAGCTAATTAACGCTATAAGCACAAACTGTTTAGGTATTTATAGCTTTTAAAGTTTAATATGGACTGGTAACCGCTTACCGTCAAGTGTACTATGATTAATAACAACTTTAATTTTAAAACACGTAAGCAAATCACTTTAATAAGTTCTATCAGAATTATATCCAAACTCACGCACATTTACAACCGCTACTATTACGTCATCTAGGTAAACAAACAAACTCAAACGTTTTTATACCATAATCTTACAAAGCATCCTGTATTCTCTTGAGCAGCAATATATAATGAGCAGTAATATATAATTTATTTATAGTCTACAAACCGTTAACAAACACTGAACGTAAACTTAACCTGTTGGAATCTCGAGAAGTAGTCCATTTCATCGAAAACGTACCCATAGACAAATAATCTTGTCTGTGTACTTAATCAAGCGATACTCTATGCACCTGCGTTAATACGCTCCCGTAGATATATCGAATTACAAATATGTCAATGATTATAAAATAGATGTGACAGTCTTTTGCTTTTGATTCATGTCTTGTTATTCATTTGATAGTTCTTAAGTAAGTACCTACATAAATAGTATTTTAAACTTTGGGTATGCCAATATCCAGTGTACGTATTTTGGCTTAGATAATGATTTAATCCTTTAGTGACTAATTGTAATACCACTGAGATCTTCAATTCTGGCTATTCATTATGGAATACTACACAAACACTTTCTTCATTTTTGTCTTTTAAGTTGTCATTTAGGTGAAATTCGTATCGCTAAATCCTTTTTATAAAAAAATATACAACAAACTGGTGATATTCTGCTGGAGGGCCATGTGAAAAGTGAAAAGCACCAAAAACCAGCAGGCATACATGCATGTAGTGATTGATGAATGTGGAGGAAGCAAAAGACTTTGCTTACCCCTCTGGAAAATGGGCGTCTCCGGCCTCTTTATGTTTGTATGTATGTAAAAGATATTAGGTTAGCATAAGATGAAACTATTTAAAGTAACATTACTAACTGATGTAACTGAATATTTATTTAATAACCAGTGTAGTATTTTACGTACTATGAATCTAACTTCAATATTCTTCCTTCATTTTACTGCTGAAGGAAATATCATTATGTTGTTTCTTCAAGGCCAAATAAAAGTTGGAAAACATAGGAACGTTGTCAACCGAAAAATTAAAACCTATTAATAATTAGGACATTACCTAGGACATTATTATATCTATTAAAACGCACTGCTTTGAGAACCATAACGTTATTTTATTTCTCCTAAAAAAAATATGTTGAACTTGGTTGAAATTCGAAGCGTTTGCAGTAATCTAATATTTTATTGGCTCGACACCTCTGTTGATAAGTTAATCTTTGGCTAAGATGACAGCGTGGTAGCGCGGCACGTATCTGCTTTTTTTGTTACCGGCAGTTAATGGTGTTTGTTCTGTTGGGGAAGTTTCGTGTTCGCAATCTGAGACACTTCTGTTTTGGAAATGATCTGGCAAATGAGTTGTGATTTATGTGACGAGTTTGGTACTCACTCTTGCTTTTACTATTATATAGGCTTTTGTCCACGGCTTCGCTAGTGTGTATCTATGTCGGTGATCGCGATAAAATAGCCTATGTCCTTTCTCAATAATCACATAGGATTGATCTGTGGCGAAAAGAAGGATGCTCTAACAAACTCATCACTTTATTATTAATACCGGCAATAATTACAGAAGGGAAACGCTTAAATCACTCAACCTATCACCGTCTACTTCTGTTTGATGCTACTTGAAATTCAAGATCCCGCCAAAGCTTTAAGTGTAATTTTTAGGCCGGTGGAATGAAAACTGTTCAGTAGGTCAAGTATAAAAACTTTTAATTTTGAAGGCCTCTCTAGGACAAGTATAACCATTTATCAGAATTTTACACGTATTTTACACCTATAATACCTACACTTTTATTTTTAAAAGGAAATGTCAAAAAAAGTGTATGAAAGTCAAACTCCATTGAAACATACGTAATTGATATCCTTTTAAGCCTACTCAACATTGCGTCAAACACCTTTAGGTTCGTATAATAGAAAGAGATATATATCATTTAACCACTGAATTCCAAATTAGCAATACTAAAGGTAGTGTCGAGTTACATCAAATTGGCGTTACCCAACGCCTCCACGTGCGTGTGTTGTAGTAGGGCGCATGCGCGGACCCGCCCGCCATCTTGCACGGCCATTGTAACGTTAATTTTATTGTCTGTGGTTTATAAACAACGCGTAATTTGATATTTATTTATTATTCGGGGTTTTAGTTTCCTTTTAAACAATAACTGAATATGTATCTAAATTATGAAATTTGTAAGTGTTTATAAGTCACTTATTCAGCACCTACATCTATTATACCTACCTATCACTACAACCTATTTACTTTTCGGTAATACCCATCTATACAAATAAATAAAATTGGAGTGTCTGTTTGTAATATTAAAATAACCGCTTTTTACTAAATACATATGTAGGTATATATACACGGAACATATGCCAAAACTTTATTTTTAAAAATGTTGTCTCTCTGTGTGTATGTCTGGAAGGGCTGGACCGATTTGGACGGGACTTTCACTGGCAGGTAGCTGATGATCCAGGGAATAACTTAGGCTATTTTTTTTTGAGACTAACTTTGTCCCGCGACCTTACTCGCGGTACGACGATAACCGCGGGTAACACTGCAGGGTGCAGCTAGTCGTGAAATAAAAACAATACCCTTCTTTCTACCCCTTACCAGATGTAAGTACACGACACAGCACATCAACACCTTTATATAGGTAGTCCACTGCTCTGACTATCCTTAAAAATCAGCTTTTTGTCAACCATTCTGACCAGACGAGTTTATTTCAGGTTTTTTTTTTGTCCTTGCAGTAAGCCCATGTTCAGATGACGAACGCTCAACGCGCGTTTTGCTAACGCGCGTTTACAACTACATGTAAATTCGTTCTAGGAGTACACATGCTAACGCGCGTTAATACATAGGTATACCTACTTGTTAACGCGCGTTAGTAAAACACGCGTTGAGCGCTCGTCATCTAAACATGGCCTAATGTTAACCTGCGTAATTTATTCCTTTGTCGGAGTCGGCTTTGGACTCTCTTGGTATGAATACGGTTGATATCACTCTATATTTTTCTGTCAGCCCATGAAAATATTTAAAGATATCCTCTCTAGATCCTTTTCCTGTAAATACCTATGTCGATATGCAGCTTCATGTTAACCGGTTAAGCAGTTACAGTGTTAAGACGTCAAAAGCAAACTGACATTCAAATTACCAAATATTATTTAGGATTATGTACTTTACCTAGTTACATCATCAATGACATATATGGCGACTAGTTTGCATAAATAAAATAGTAAAATCATGATGAATAAGCTTCAATAAATAATGCTATATAACCACGTAAGAGACAAGTTAAGTTATGAATTCAACTTAATATCAATATTTGTACACAGCGCTGTTTTTACGGGTGTATTAGGTTTTTTATATTGTATTGTTATGTAACATGTTTAAACTGACTGACTGACTATTAATGTACCTGCCTATGGATGACCGGTAGCTTTTCTCGGTATTTTTTTTTGATATGTATATTTTCTTACAAGCTAAAATTAAAATTTGAAAAAACCCCCTACTCAAGCATTTAATCCAGTAATCGTACGCCAAAAATGCCTTACACCATTTTGGAACTAGGTATAATTAATCAAGAATTGCTCGTTTAAAGGTACCATACCATCATTATTAATTGATTATAAAATCGATGATCAGCTAAATGTTTCGTTGCTAAAAGACAGAAGCTCAACTGTTCAGAACAGAATACCTATTATCCTGTTTGTCTGAATCAGAATCAGAACAACACTTTGTGGATCACGTGTATCAGTATCAGTAGCTAAAACACATGCATATACCTACGAACTTTATATTTATAAAAACGTTGCAGAATAATTACATCCGAGTGTAAAATAAGATTTTTTTTTTCTTAGAATAGAATTCAATTTAAAATAAATGTTGCCAGAGCCGTGGAAATGGATGGAAATTGCCATTAAAAAATCCATTTCGGCGTAATTATATTTCAGAAGTGACGGCAGCATTAATATGTAGGTAGTGGAATGTATATTTAAAATCTTTCCACAAAGTAGGCACGTCAAAGTAAAAAGAAAAACAGCTAATATTGAAACTAGTCATATTAATAAATTTACTCATTACTGTAACTTAAGGTGTTGGCTTATTTTTAGGGTCACAGTATGTTTTGATTTCTTTTATTCTGACATACACAGATTGCAGAACCCAATGACGTAGTTGTGTTAAAGATAGGTAAATACATCTATTGCTCTACTAACCTGAAATACATACTTAATCTATGGGCTAGAGATACCTAGCACCAAAACTAACTAATAAAAGACTTATCGACTCACTGGCAAACCTGGGGTCGTTGGACGCGGGATACCAGCCAGCGCCTCTCATGTCTCCATAGTGCGGGAGGTCCGCGGGACCACAACCGTAGCCCTGGACCGGGGCCCCGCCGTACAGCGGGACGGCGTACGGATTCGCCGCCATCCCGCAGGACGGACCCAGTGGGGAATTAATACTGCTGCCTGATGAATTCGATCTGGAAAAAAATAAAAGTTAAGTAATGGAATTGAAAGACGATAAGAAAGAAAACTTACTTCAATGTTATTTGGAAAAGTCACGATGCCTAAGCTAAAAATGAAGGGGAGATTCGTAAAAGCTTGGCCTTTTCAGCCTAAGATTGAACGTCTCTGTTAACTTAACCGTGTGTTAAAATTGGAACGAGATTTTTATAAATTAAATTTAATCCATAAATTAATAAGCGTCATGATGCAGAAACATCACTATAGGCCGCCATAGTGTGGGTCACCACGCTGCATTGTTACATCGTCTGCATTCGCAGTGCGTATGGTGACCACTACCATGAATAATGCTCATGCTTTCCACCAGACAGAGTAGAGTCACTTTGACAGTTTTAAATATAAAGAAATATGCGGCCATCATACCTGTTCTAAACGTGAAATCAAAAGTTACTTTAGCAATGCCTACCTATTAAATTAAAAAAAAATACAAAGCATAGGTTAAGTACCTAAACAAAACTGTCTTGTTTGGGTAGCTGCAAAAGCAATACATTAAAGAGATGCACTAGACATGTTTAAATTTATCAATGAACAAATGACAAGCAATAATAAATACAATATAGTTCTGTTTTGTGCACACCTCTCGGACTGGCATCTTTCTTTCATAACTTTTGTTCATTCATGACTCGTATTTTTCGCGCGTCAACTTTTTGCCCCTAATATTATCTATGTGCTTAAACGCGTACTTAAAGTAAATTTGACCCAAATCTGCCACACAAAGTCTTCTAAACCGTTACCCGATGAGGCGCCAACACGTCACTCTCAAACAATACCGGGCTTATCTGCCTAATCCCTATTTACACAATTTAATCTCCCTTTCGAGCCATCTCTGCGTAACTAAAAATGTTTTGAAGTCGATTTTAAACCTTAAATTCAACTCGGTAACGTATCTGACAATTATTTTAATCTGTAAATATATCCTTGTCTATAGTTACACCCCTAGACCCATTACGATGTTTGGTTTGACAAATTGAGTTTTGACAGGGCGGGAAACGATGGCGCGAAGCGTTTTAGTTGGTCTCGTAATAATTGGAGTAATTTTTAATTTGATTTACAGACTGTTATCATTCAATTTAATACGGTATGTGTTTTAATTGGTTTCGAGATAATTAAATTAAAATTTGTTATTTCAAGGCATCGATTTCGTGAAATTTTCCGTAATAATTTTCACTATTCTCAGTGTCGACGTCTAGAAAAGGTAGCCTATATTTAATCAAGTTCATCCAATCATGAAAAAGTCCAGTTCATCCAGTTAAGGTGTAGGATTATTTTACCAACAGGAAAATCTCATTTTTTTCACATAGGTATCTTACATATAAAAATGTTGTTAATAAAAACTAAATATACCTTTCAAGATGCTTTTACATAAGTAGGTCATCTATAATTTTAAGTAGGTCCCTAACAAAAATAACTTTTTTTATTTCCGTCCTCCGTAGTTTCTTTCTACCAATGCATTTCGTCATTTGGTAGGAATATACCTAGCATATAATAACGTATGACCTCATTGACCTCGTTCATTAAGCACTGTGCTGTACAAAAAGCATTAGGTATTTAATACTGCCTGATAGTGTGAGATTAGCGTCTTTCAATAAATAAACTATGAAGTAAGTTATTTCATTAGTATTTACGTAACGTTGCTATTCAATTCATCGATACTAATAGATATTGTATATTTAAATGTAACTCCACCTGTCTGTCTGCCTGTGACGCTTTTAGCGGCTAAACCGATTCACCGATTTCTATGAACTTTGGCATGAAAACTCTACTACTAGGCACTCTTTACCGCAATAACCGACATAGGAGCGACGCGATAAGCCGCCGCGAGAAAAAACAAGAAATAGTAGGTATAATTCTACAATTGAAAATTTACGTTGACATGAGCAAAGCTGTCAACAACCCCCCTCCCCTCTTCTCCCCCTCTCCCGATTATGATTGTCATCTTTTCATCATTGCCTTAGTTACTGAAAATATTTTATTTACACTTTCTTTAAATCATTCCACGACATTTCCAAGCTGAGTAAAATAACAGCGATTGTCTATTTGTCATCATGTTAAACAATGTTTATTTATCTGCAGCGGAAAAATCGATAGGTGTGAGCACGCACTTATCTATGGTCAAACCAAATACATGCTCTTGCAATGTTTGGTTTTAAAAAAAAGTTAAATCTAACGCTTGAGTTACGGCCTGCCAAACTATACAATCTCTTTGGTATGATTCTGAGGTTTTTAAATTGTGTGACGATTTATGTAACAGTATTGTATAATATGCCTACCTACCTAAGTTAGATCTATATCTGTTTTTAGGGTTCCGTATCTCAAAAGGAAAGAACAGAATGATTATATTCCTTTAGGACCATTTTGTTGTCCGTCTGTCTGTCAGGACCTTTTTCTCAGGTGCGCATAGAGGTATCAAGCTGAAATTCATGTCAAACACACAAGTCTACTGTTCCTTGAAGCTGTGAAAAAATCAAACTTCTACGTCAACTCAATAAAAAGATACAGCCGTTAATACAGCAAATTTTCGACACTGAACTTAAAATTTTGAAATTTGGTACGAAGCAACGTTTTATAGCACAGATAAAGGAAAATTGCAAAAAGCATATTTTTTTTTAGATAGGTACATCATATAATACCCACACCTAGAGGTTTGTACGGAACCCTCGGTCCGAATCGCACTTGGCCGGTTTTTATTTTCATAACTATTTTAATTTAGCAGCAATGGAAATAGGTAATGTCATGATATCAAAAATCACACTTCACAAGTACCTAATAAAAGCTCTTGTGGTGATTATCTCACTAATATTATAAAGGCGAAAGTTTGTTTAGATGTTCAAAAATGACTGAACGGGTCCGTATTTTTCGTCAAGTGTACAAATCATAATGTACCTAATAAATGCTTCAGTTACGTCAACGTAATTCGCTTAATTAGGACACTTTTGTGTACATGTGTTATTGCTTACTGCTTAATGGGGTATTATACCATCCTAACTTTAGGATCCGATATTCAGTGTCCGATTTAGGACACTAAGTTAAACATTAGTTAAATCATTCCTAACTATTTAAGAGTTTGTTCTACGCATTAAAGTAACCTATAAGGCCAATAGGTACCTATTTTATTTCTAAATGTAATCATATACATATATGTAATCATAAACAATAAAGTTCTTATTTCAGGTAGGCCGTTTTAAGTCACTTTCGATACTTTACGTTAGTGACTAGTCTCGTTTCCAAAATATCATTTAATGGAGAAGAATCAGCGAGAAACTCCAAAGATAAGTTTTAAAAAAAGCAGATTTAGGGACATTTTTAGTGTGAGTATAATATTACAGTGAAACGTGGTTAATTGGGATCTCAAGGGACCAAGGATTGTGTACCATTTAGAGAGGTTTACATTTATTCAGTTTTTCAATTAGTTTCAAATTATAGTTGGCCTATTTACAGAGGCCAAATGTACTTTTATCCCATTTATAGAGGTGTAAATGCTAATAAAAATTCGTAGTTTTTGGTATTTTTAATTGATTGTACGTTATTATTTATGTAAACAACAAAAACGTAAAATAGCAATAGATATTATAAGGTATCAAAATTTGCAAATAAAAAAAATATAAAACAATCCTAGAATCATAGACGAGAAAAAGTAATAAATGGAAGAAATCTGCATCAGTTCTTAGAGACGCCTCTGACTGTTTATTTATGAAAGAACCAATAAATAAATACATAACTTATAGGTAATATAGGCACACCATGGAGTTTATTGTACCATAGAAATTATTCTCGTCTCTTAAAAGAATAAACAGTATTTTGGAAAATTGTTTATGGATGCTTGAATCGTGATTAAAAACTATTGGGTAATTGTAAGAAGCTGAAAAAACTTTACGACCTATTCTCGTATCTACCAAAGATACCTACTTATAAAAAACCTCATTTAAATTGGTCGAGCCGTTACGTAGGAGTGCGACCACAAACACAATGACACGATATGTATTATTTAGATATAAGCAACTCTACGAGTATTTTTTTACTTAGGCAATACAAGGAAATACCTCAATGACTTGCAATGTTGCCATGCGAAAAAACAAATCAATTAACGTTTCTCAGCTATCTAAGTACATAAAAAACTTTCTAACTCAATTGATAGATAATGATTAATAGAAGTCGAGAAAACTCAGAATAACTTGGATATTATAATAGAATATTTATTAGAGAGTTCTCCGTTATGCTATTGTTACCTAAGTTACCTTGCAAATACATACAAACTAGACTGCTCAAAATCATAGGTAGGTGCCTACCTAGGCACGTTCCTCTATCATACATTTTTATTTCTGGATAAAAAATAACATATGGACGCAAAAAAAAAATGTCTTAGATGGGAAATGAATTCACGACCTCTCGGTTTGGCATTCAGGACTAATAACTAAAAACCAACAGCCCCGCCAAAATGGTATGCTTGCATTCAATAAACTGTTATTGAAATTCCCTCCGAAATTTATTAAGCGCGCGAACTTAGGTACAATACCACATTATATACAATAGAACATGAAAGAAAATAAACAAAAAAAGTAGAGTTCTCCCAATTTGAACATTGGGACGTAGTATACCCAAGAAATTGACATACCTAGACAAAAATAGAAATATGAATTTTTAATAGGTTTATAGAGCTGTTCATGAAAGATCTTGAAATACACCTATTGTCTTAGTTATCATCTCGCTAACTATAAAAAATTCAAGTAGTTGACTGTGAAAGACAGAGGAGCCAATATTTAAATTCACTTGTTCGTACTGTAAAGCGATTTTACGTTAGTAAAATAACTTTAACATCTTACTAATATTATAAACGCGAAAGTTTGTAAGTATGGATGGATCGATGTTTGTTACTCTTCCACGCAAAAACTACTGAACGGATTTGTATGAAACTTTACAGTAGGTAATATAGCTTTTACATCACAATAACACATAGCCTACTATTTGCCGCGATAACCGACATAAACGCGGGCGGAGCTGCAGGCAACAACTAGTAATTTTTTATATAATTGAACAATTAAAGTTTTTTATAAGCTCAACATAGTCAACATGTACTTAATAAGTATGTAATCTTTTTAAAAGCAAACAGACAAAGCAAATTACGATATTGATTTTTTGATCATTATCTATTTCAAACCAAAAACTCGTCGCTTTTTTACTAAATCTTTACAAAATAGTTTCCAAACATATCAAAATTAATTAAACACAATATTAATGGTATACTTCTTTTTTACCGCGCATTTATGGTAACGTGTCATTGAAAATGACAGGGCTCATTGTGAAACGTGAAAATAGCACAAAAGCGTCTTTTCCTGGTGTTGGTACTACGTCATCAACAAACACATAGACGTAATAGCAAACAATTAAGAAGGATGTTAATATAAGGTCGAGAGAAAAAAGGTCAATAGCAAATCAGTCATTATTGAAATAAATTATAACGAGTGACGCATCACTATTTAACAAACTGGAAGTGATGTGGAATTAAGAAAAAAAAGTGCGTATTGAAGCCAATTATCTAGTTCATGGCGACGACGGTAGATTAATGAGCTTCGTTTTAGAGATTATACGCATATTAAATGTGTAAATCGAGGCTTAAAGTCGTTAATTTTATGTTTAAATTGTATTGAAACTTGTACTAATGGTGTGTGGTTTTAAATAAAAGGTTAGCGAGGCCTTTTGGAGTTGCGAAATCTGATAATCCGTTCCGAGTCCATCCGTGACCATGATCGTTACAATTAAATCCAACTGTTGAGTTAATACTGACATTTCCGTGTTTAAATCATAATAAGAATATTAAATACACGCATATAATAACACAATGATTAAGGAAATTGTTAGGAATCTACACTTAGGTACTTATGCCTACTTACTTAACTGTGAAGGGTTTTTGTTTGGTTGTAAGCACACAAGAACTAAGTAACCTAACGCGTTTGGTCTAGTAAGAACTAGTTTTAACTGTAACATACCTACCTATATTATATGCATTTATTAAAAAGCGGTTAGTTTAATATTAAGTACAAACAGACACTCTAATTTTTTTTGTATAGGTTGGTAGGGTTTTAAGTTCTAGGTACATTGTGTATTATTGATCTTTTAATAAGTTGGGCTATTGTGTTTATATTTCTTAAGTTATTCAATGTTTTTTGTCTACTCAAATTCCGTCATCAAAGGCATTGAGAAATACGGAGATTCTAATTGCACCAACATACATAGAAACTGTAATAATTTACTAGACATTTATCGATATATTTTTTTATATAAGTAGATACTAGCTGAACCCCGCGGTGTTACCCGCGTTTGTTGTTGTGTACAAAGCTAGTCTAAAAAAAGTAGCCTAAGTTACTCCTTAGATCCTCAGCTATCTGCCAGTGAGGGTCCCGTCAAAATCGGTTTAGCTGTTCCAGAGATTATCCGGAACAAACAGACAGACAAAAATTATAAAAAAAAATATTTTGGTACATATACCGTGTACCTATACATACATATGAATTAATTAAAAAGTGGTTATTTTAATATTACAAACAGACACTCCAAATCTATTTATTTTATAGATGTACCTATAGATAATAAATATCTGTATAGGAAGGTATAAGTACCTCCTTATAGCGTAGTAATAGGTAGGTACTAGTTTTAGCTTGTATGTCAATTGAAATTGTCAAAAAATCGCGGAGAAAAGTAGTCATGCCAAATTTCATTGAATCAATGCGACGGTTTATGCGTAACAGATATTTTGGATTTTATAATTGAAGTATGGAGTAGGTTCTGTAGTAGAATTAGATGAGATCAATTATCTGTGGTCAAGTGACAGGAAAAGCGTGGGAGGTTTTGGCCGGGAGACTGTCATGGCGTTTTTGAGTAACACAGCTGGCACGAGGAACTAAAACGATTAATATTGTAAAAGCTACATTTATAACAAGTAAAAGATTAAAACAAGTTTACATCGTTGTTTCAATAACTACTTTAACTTTTAACTTTTACTAAAGTTTCTAAGTATCTTCATTTTCAATAGCGCGTGGTCGGTTGGTGTCGATTGGTACGGTTAATTCATGGACCCTTTTCGTGAGACTCAAACTAAACTCAGATTTTTTTTAATGTTTAATATGCGTCTGCCTACTCCTTGGGGTACAAAGAAGTACCAAGTCAAAATCAAAATGAAATGGCACTTATTTCAAATAGGACTTTTCAGGTACTTTCGGAACTTTAGGCACTTTACTGACTAGTTGCTCGGTTCCAAAATGAAGAACCGATAAGAAAGGCCTAAATGTTTTTAAAAGAAAATTTGTTATCCTTGTTAAGTCAACGCTATCAGTACCTATGTTATTTAAAAATTCTAAAATATAAAAACCAACTACCTGAGTGAAGTAACATAATAAATGTTATGCAAAAAAAAATATTTGGTAGGTACCTATAAATAGTACCTAAGTACACACGGCAGTCTAAATACCGGGTCAGGTTAATAAATAGGTATGTGTATAATTCGAGGTAAGTAAGTGTAGATAATTATTCTACGTTTGCCTACATGGGTAGGATGTGAATGAATGAATTGGAAATAATTAGTTTTTCTCTTGTATATTTGCAAGTTATAAAAACACTATCCGTTATTCGTTTCTATTACTCTAGTAATATTTAATTCATTAAAATAATACATTTTTATTAGGTACCTACTACTAACCGGGTATTTCGTTGTTTTTCGACGTGTACCTCTATTTAGGATAGAGATTTCATTGAATTTAAGCAATGGAAGAGAAATAGAACCTCATCCTTTTTTTTTAAATCGGTTGATTAATTGTCCTTTTATCCATCTCAAAGACAGCCTGGATATGTGGTATCAGGTAACTTAGGACCCCCTGAATTTAAATTTACTTTTTAATCATCTTCAAAAAAAGTAAGGAACTCTTAATTTCTTTTTTTTTCTAAATCAGAAGGTGTTAATTTCTATTAGGTATATGGTTATATTACCTATAGGTATCTACAGCTTAGGGATTAATTAGGTATTAGAATTTGTTAACTTCGTTTGCAAAATTATTTTCCCTTCCCACCTGAATTATTTTTAAGCGACTTCAAAAAAAGGAGGTTCTTCAATTTGGCCTTTTTTTTTAATCTGTCTTGTTCTACCGTTTGGTTTTGAAACGAAAAAAAAGTTTATTGGGTTTTTTAAATTTAAAAGTCACTTCACTTTCACAAAATTTAACTATAAATATTTTTTAAACTTGAATTAATACATACTTTATTATAATAAATTAAACCCGTGTTTTAAAATATGTGACTTTGAATAGAAGGCATTGAGTATAACTACGAGTTCTCAGTATCCGTATAAAGAGTTACTATGTTTCTGTTAGGTACTAAGGTATGTACTTACCTACCTATTGGCATGTGATAAAAAAATAATGAAGTACTTGATTCAATAATTGGCGATAGGAAATAACTGTAATAAGCATGGTCGATAATCGCAAAAGTATTACCGCTTAGTAATAGGCCTAATAAAAAATATATTTCACTTAACCGAGAATAAAATAAAAATATTAACTTTATAAAAAAAGTATGAAGATAGTCGCTGGATTAAATATTTCTATTTTTAATTTAATTCTATTTTCGTTATTATGTTTTAAATTAGGTATTTAAACCGATATTTAATATTTATTTTTAATTTAAAAATGAAGGATAGTACTTAGCGTTTAATTAAGTGTGTCTCGACGTACACAGGCAGGTACCTACATATAGTACTGATCTTCCACCGGCATGATTGCTAAACGCGTTCCTCGGGGTTTACGTAAAGTCCAGTATCGATACGAGGCATCGCTAGAGGATCGATCGTAATTCGCGGGTGACCGCCGCGGCGCGCCTACACCACATCGTTGACCGCGCACACACCACCACTTGACCGCTAATCACAACATACCTGCACAAACAAACGTCACAGAACTATATCCTTCGACTACGAACGACGCTCAAGCACTCTCCTCGGGACCTTCGCCACTCGAAAAATCAGCGGGTGGAGGGCGCCTCCCCCCCTCCCGGCGATCGATCCACGCACCTGTACGGCGACGGCGGGTTGTTCGCCAACTCCAGCTTGCGGTACTCCTCTATCGGAGACAGGATATCCGTGACGGAGAACGGTGTGGAGTGCTGGAGCTGCAGCTGGGACAGGTTCTGCTGCAGCAGCGCCGACTTGGGCGACAGGCTCATCGCCAGCTCGGCAGCGCTCAGCTCCGGCAGCGCCTCCGCCGGACACGGCGAGTAGTCGCCGCCCTCCGCGGACATCCGACCGGCCGACACTCGACGCCACTCGACGGCACAGCCTCTAGTGGCTCTCGGGGCGAGAGTGGCGACCGGAGCCCCCGGCGCGGGTTACGGCACTCGAAGGGCCCCGCCCCGCGGGCCGGGCGCGGTCCTATTGCGCGGGCCGAGGCCTGCGATTGGTCGGGCGAGGGGCGGCGGGCGCCGGGCGCTCGGCCGGGCCGGGCGGCGGTGGCGGGAGTCGCGCCAGTCGCTCCGCGCGTGGGGGGGCGCTCACCTCGCGCCACAGTTACATGTCACAGCGCTGCTATGTATTCACATTGTTTATATTGTTTGTAGGTACGTACCTACTTTGATGCGGTTCATCTAATGTTTCATTTCAATAACTATATTAATTGGAAGAAGTTAGTATTTATTAGTTCAATTCAATATGGATGATAGTGACTTTAGTAGTGTAACTAACTAATTGGTGGTCCTAATTAAAACTCGTAACTGAAAAACAATCTTTGTAACGTCCTACTTAGTGAAATAGTTCATATTCGCCTACATTTTATGTATTTTACCCCTAGCCAAAGTTTTTATATAAACCGATGTAAGTTATTTCATGTACCTAAGTAAGGTATTTAATCCAATCTGAAAGCAACTCGTTCCCCGTGGAATATGATGGGCACATTTACTTAAATTACGTTCTGGAGATCTGCGTTCGAAGTAAATAGTGTATTACGAAAATAAATAACTAGGTAGGTACTTATCATGGTTCCAGACTTCTGTTTAGACATATTTTTCTTTTTTTTTGTCAAATAACTTTAATTATGTGCCTACTTATTATTAAATTTCAAGAAGTTTTATCTCTGTGGTTTAGTTTGTCAGTTTGCATAGGAGCTATCACCCCTAGATCGACGAAAGGTATGTGGACATACCTACAGGAAAACCCATTCGTATTATATTAGTTGTTTGGTTGTTGTAACGATGTTACTTTGATAACTTTTAGATAATTAGATTTTTCAAAGTTACTAGATAGACTTATTACTAATGACTGACATTTTGTGGGCCCCCTAGGTACCTGGGTGATAAGTACCTAATTCCTTTATACTTTCGATTCTTGGCACTTTTGAAATAGGGACATTCTAAAATTAAACTCAGGGATTCAACTTAAATTTGCTTAACCTTCGATAATACCATAGTGCGAAATCAGTCAGGCTTAAATTCAATAAAATAGTGGAATAAGTACAAGTGAGTTTAATTATAAAAGGGGTAATAACCTTTTTTATTTTTTATTTGAGCGGAAATCCCCCGGATAGGTACTGCCAGCTCATGGCTATATCGCGGCTACTACCTAAGTATAACCTAGCCTTATAAAATAGGTATGAATGCCAGTAGGTATGTAGGTACGTAGCTAGAGAGGCGTTTAGAAATATCTAGGTAGATTGAACATGAACCTAGGTAAGTGGATGCGTAGGTATACGATGTGAATTAAATTGTTTTCGTTATTTTATCGTTAACATGCAGGTAAATAGGTACTATCGTAAGCGACCTATACCTACCCATACCCACCTAATTGTATTTACCGGTAGGTAATTAATAACCTAAATAGATTCTCTAGCACCTATCTTAGGTAGTAATTATAGTAAATGTGGGATGGTTGCCACCCTTTTACTTACCACTTACTTATATAATATGAGTATTTTAAAATTATAAACGTTTGTAATCAGTTGTGTACCTATTAATGGAAAAAGTAATGAAAATAATTTTACATTAATCTATTGTGTTTCTTTAGTAAAAACGAAATACAAAAGTCTTATAATTGAGGATAGATGCCTACTGTGTGGGTTAGATGCCAGCATAATATTTAGAACTGTAGGATAGTTGCCCTATGTAAATAATTAAACATTATTTTGGGTTTACCAATTTTAATTAACATTAGATGTTACATAATCACAAACCTCTTTTGTTTATTTCAAAATGGTATCAGTTTAAGTTTTTATTTAAAAAAATATTAGCGTCAACATAATAAGTTGCAACTTCCTTACGTTTTAACATCTTTGGAATATATGTTTCTAATGCCACATACTTAGCGAGGCACTCTTTCTTGTTTCAAAGCCTACTACAAAACCTCTCGGGGTACCCTATCATACGCCATTTCTAGATCAACAAACACCATATGCAAGTTTTTGTGCGCCTGTCTGTATTTCGTACACAATTATCGAATTGCAAATATGGCATCTGTTGGCCCGGCAAAAACCCAAATTGGTTTTATGTTTTTTTATGTTTTAACTGCGCCAATATGACTCTGCTCTGCCTGATGGAAGCATGAGCAGACTCCAAAAGTGGCGGTCGCCGGTTTCTACTTATTGCACTTTTCTATCTCATTCTTCTCTCAATAACTTTCTCTAAAACTTTCATTCTATGTGGAATGAGCTTTACTCCTCTATAACTGCCACACTCCTGTACATCTCCTTTGATTTTGAAGATGAGAAGAAGAAGAGACAAGCAAACTTAAACACCGTTCATACGGGATTACCTAATGGCATGCAAGATACTTTACGCTTATCTAAACTTATTTTTTTACGGTCAATGGGCGTTGGAGTACGGGGCCCCCCAAAGCGCGGGGCCCGTAGCATTTGCTACTCTTGCTACGTGGCTAATCCGGCACTGCTATATATCATCACGCTAAGACCAATAGGAGATGCAAAAGAGGTTGCGTGGGTCAGCTAGTCTTTTAATAATCCTAGTATGGCCTAAAAAACAAATTTTAAAGTATTGTAGGTTGTAAACATTGAAGATACGTAGATAGTAACTAGTAATATTAGTTCAATGACGGTAAATTAAGCTTTTGACTTCTTAAAAGTTACACTAGAAGCAGAAGAATATTATGGTGCATTTATGCTTTAGCAGCTAGTGTGTGACCTCTCGAAGTCTGTTAATAACTCAATAATAAATAAGAAAGAAGCGAAAGGATGATTTCAACAATCTATTCTAGCTTCGTAATTATTATTATTTAAGAACTTACATCAAATAAAAAAAAGGTAGATAACGCACCTCCTTGTAATTGTTAAAGCGGAAAAAAGTAGCGTAGTTCCAAGTAAACACACGCGTTACGCATTAACTATACTATAAACTACGCTACTTTTCGTCAGTATCATATTGTAGATACTTGTACGATACTGACGAAAAGTGTGTTTACTTGGAACTACGCTATTTAGTTCTAAGTTTAAGAAAGATACAGTGATGGATTTATCACTAGGCTGAGTAGGCTGGAGCCTAGGGCGGCAAATTATAGGGGCGGCAGATTTGGCCTATTTTTTTATATAATATATAATTACATACGATCAAAAATACGGTTGAAAGAAGTCTTGAAAATTTAACAAAACTTTAGGACCAAATAGATTAGTGTGCCTATAGAATACTCTCAATTAAAAAAACGGGCCGACGGAATCATAACCTTCTCCTTTTTTTTTCGCGAAATTAGATGAGAAATTGTTGCCGCCGCGACGATTGGGGACCTCTACCGCGTCCCCTTCGACGCCTGTTTCGAGTGGGATCGGCACTTTCCCAATCACGCTCTGCGTTCTCCTTCTGGAGCGTCACACCCTCGCAGAAGGAGACTGCGGCTTTCCATCGCTAACCACTCGGTACAACGGTAACAGGTTTTGCCCGATCGGTCGACTAGAACTCGGTGGCATGAGGCCCTGGAATCAATGAGTTTGTTTGTTCATTGTTCAGGGAAAAGGCTGTCCACTAACCACTTCCTTCTAGAAGCTGGACGTGAGAGGCTCAGACTCAGACAGAGGGAGGGGTGTGATGCGCCGAGACGGCAGCTAAGGGAGTATCGAAAGAGGATATGAAAAGAGCAGGGAGACATTGAATTATAGGTTAATAGGAGCGGCACAAATTTTTATAACCTACTGGTGGCAAATCTATATACTTATCCGCCTCTGGAAAGATACCTACCTGTGTGCGTGTGTGGTTGTGTAGTGGTTTGAATTTCTTGTTATTATAATAAAGGTATATATTATTATTTCCTGTATTTTCATCATTTTATTCTACATACTAAGATGCATATTTTACCTAATATTTTACACTACCTTCCTTAAAATTGCTGACGTTCATATTTTTATGTTTAAATACTTAATTAGGTACCTAGATTAGGTAGGTCACGTCATTTAGCCCCCGTGTTTATTTATTTACTAGCCGACCCACGCAACCTCGTTTGCGTAGTAATGCCCGTAGTGTGATAATTTTCCCCCGTTTTTGTGTCATTCTTCATTGGTGGTCCGCTCCTTTAGGTCAAATCATGATGATATATAGCCTATAGCCTTCCTCAATCAATGCACTATCCAACACTGAAAGAATTTATCAAATCGGACCAGTAGTTTTTTTTATGTGTGGCCCTGCCACAATGACTCTACTCTGCCTCATGGAAAGCATAAGCAGAATCCAAGAGTGGTGGTCATCATACTGCGACTGCAGAAAATGCAACATTCAACATGGTGACCCACACCATAGTGGGCTTGTGATGCTTCTGCATCATTGGGCCTCCGGTCTCGCACTCACCAACGAAACACGACAACACGAACGCTGTCATATTACGTTGATTGTCTATGCGAGGGTAGTACCGCCCCGGTCGAGCCGGCCCGTTCGTGCTGAAATCAGCATAGCTCTACTATCTACAAGTTCCTGAGATTCATGGAAACTTACAGCTAGATATGTTAGTAAAAACAAATCAGATGATAGATAAGGAAATGGTATGAGCATGAAAGTGCGAGAGGCACAAAAGTGAGAACTGCCATGTAAGTGAATCAGAAATATAAAGGCTCCGATAATGTTGGAGGCGCAGAAAAAAAAAAAACACTTACCATCAGTTGATACGTCTGCTCGTTTACATTCCACAACAAAACAGAATAAGGTGTAAACCTACACACACATGCACCTATCTACGTTGACAGGACTGCCCGCGGTGCTGGAAACGAGGTTTTGTTGTGGCGGACGAACTACGGAAACATAGACTCTTCAGAGTCATCAAGATCTCGGAATAAGGTCACCAATGGGATATTATATGAGCAGTGACAGAGACGACAAATACAGCACACTTCACAGAAACGACATCCATGAATAATGGAAGTGACGTGGTGACATTCAATATTTTTAAACCGTCACCACAAACACCGCTTTAAAACTTGACAAAATTAAACGAATTAAAATTTAATGGTGTTTTATTTTCTAAATTTTGCTATGATCTCCACATTTCGTAGATGAAATCTAGATATTATTTAAGACGGATCATACTCTTCACTTACCAGCAAAGTAAATATTTGAAACACTGATGTAGGTACTCCTAGCCGATTTCGGGCACGACGATCAATCTCAACGGAGACCAGCGAACTTCTCAGGAGATATTATAGTGCACAAGTGCGTGCACAAACATAGATGCACTCTCTGTTCCTTCAATTCCGATGGGCAGAGGGGTCTCTAGAAAGACAAGAACTTCCCTATATGAACCTTATGCGCTCTCTTCATGTTTACGATAATCCTAGTCGGTTTAATACTCATACTTTATGGAAAAGCTCATGCTTAAGGCATTACACATCACTGAAACGAGCCAGACAAAGAACTTATAAATAAGTAAGCAGAGTACCTATAGTTCATTCGCTTAGATACGGTCACATTGATCGCGTCGCCGCGCCGTCGCACGTGCTGCAAGACGCCACAAAAATAAGAAGCCTGTCTGCGGCGTACACCCACAAGTGTGATTTGTTAGTTTACGCCGTTGTATGAATTAGACTGCCTCTGTAGCGCAGTGGTAGTGTATGCGACTGCTGTGCTTGAGGTCTCGGGTTCGATTCCCGGTTGGGGCCAAATGTTTGTGTGATCTGCAAATATTTGTTTCGGAGTTTGGATGTTTTCTATGTATTACATGTATGTATTTATTAAAAAAAAGTATATATGTATTTATATCAATTGTCTAGTACCCATAACACAAGCTCTGCTTATCTTAGGACCAGATGGCGTTATGTGTAAGATGTCCAAAATATTTATTCATTTAATTAATATATTCGTATTTCACCACAATTGCGTGCGACAGCATCTAAAAGAATGGACTATAATCTAAAACTATAATCTTCAATCGTTTTTAAAAGACACTACTGGACATATGCCTCTCCTTAGAAAGTAGCGTTGGTATAAGGTTTATTTCAAGTCTTCCTTCTCTATGCAGTGCAGACCTGCTTAGTAAACTCCCTTAATCGCCTCTTATGACACCCATGGGAATCATGACAAGAATATGAGTGGTCAGAGTGGTGTCACTCGAAAGACGTCCACATATAAATAAATGCAGTTTTATTCACTTGTATACAAAACTATCAATCTGCATCAGAAAGTATACACACGTGTAGATTTGTACGTTTTTTCTATTAGGTAATTTCAAGTAAAAGTCTATTAGTAGCTGTATACAGCCATGTTTTAATAAAACTCTTATCTGGGTAATAAAAATCGAGCAGGGAGAAGAAAAAGTATAAAATCTATAGATTTTAAACCCGACTACGTAAAAACTATTAATAAAATTTAGGTAGTTATATAACCTATGTCATCCGAGAGATTACGAATCTATTGACACCTCATTCATTAAAATCGATTCAGTAGTTTAGGCGCTATTGTGGAACATACAAACATACATAAACTGCCGAAACTATTGCACTTCCTTTTGGCTTCGGATAAAAACTGAAAACGTATACACGTTTTCAGTTTTTATGTAAATAATATGAATGCTACCTACATTCCCTTACTTACTCATCTTATAAGCTTATAACACAGAGGAAGGTCTGAATAACGTCCGAAAACTAGGTAAGTCAACATTCACAAAGAAAACTTGTGTTTGCAGGCCGACGGGTCATAAAACAAATCGACTAAAACCTTTTGCAATACTAAATCTATTTTCTTATAATGCTTTCAGACATCTGACACTCAACGCCATCTAGTTAGTTGCAAATTAAACATAGCTGAAACCTAATTAGATACTTACTTCCTTTTGGAACGAAGTTCCTTATGGCGCGTTGCGAAAGGGGGCTAGACCACGGAGCAAATACAAAGAGGAGATGCCCTAATGAGATTTTTGTATGGATGAATGCGTGACAATTTGCGGGGGTGCGGGGGTGTTAGTTTACACTTTTCCATCTACCAGACAATAGCAAAACTACTTGTATCGTTGTACGAGTATATTGCTATGTAGTTTAGCTAGATGACACTAGTGGGGACGTACTCAGAATTTCAAGGAGTAGTTTTTTCAAGGTCAATTTTATAAGCATCTTGAACAAAAAACATCATTAATAACGTAAATAATTTTGCAAAAGTGAATTTTTTTTTTCTAATAAATAACCCTAAATAAAATATTGTTCAATATGTTTGGTTTACACGTGGATTATGTAAAACAAAAATTAATATATGTAGTGCAAATCATTTTATTTAAAAAATAAATAAATTTATATTTTACTAGCTGCCCCGGCAAACGTCGTTTTGCCATAAAAAAAATTTAAGGATGGGTGACTCTTACCATTTAGGGGGATGAAAAATAGATGTTGGCCGATTCTCAGACCCACTCAATATGCTCACAAAGTTTCATGAGAATCGGTCAAGCCGTTTCGGAGGAGTATGGCAACGAAAACTGTGACACGAGAATTTTATATTTTAGATTTCACTTCGGAATTGGAATGCTTAAATTACGCCAGTCTTAGAAAATCAAGTAATCTAAATCTGAATTGAATGGTCATACCAATGTTGTCTCTAATATCCACATCTAATCACTTTTAATCTTGCCTAATTTGGGTTTAGATAATAAGTTACTTTTTCGTTTTTTTATGATTTTTCCTTGAAATGAATCACTATCATTTCGAATCACAACGGGAAGAACAAATATTGGTGTATTTTGTAGGAGTCCAGTTTTGTCTATTATTTTTTTGATCCATTGCTCTTCAATACTATCTTTAGATGAAAATTTAGAACATTACCTGTATACTGGTACATTGTATTATTTTAATGAATTAAAAAAAAAACCGTCAAATCATCAGCATAAGTAAAATTTCTTTTTTTTTCAATATTTGAAGTAACAACTTTCAATGCAAGATTAATATAGTCGTAACTTGATAAAATATTTGGATTCTAAATACGACTCTGTCTTTTTATTTTAGAATAGATGTCGATAGATGTCAGTCTGTTCACAATATTATTAAGAAAAATACAAAAAAAATACCATGATGTATAAAAATTCATTAGGTAAGAATGTAGAACTCATTTCCGTATCTTCTTATGGTATGTTTTATTCAGGTCAACGTACCATTGTATTTTTATTTCCAGTAACACAAAGTTTTGCCATCTAGTGGCGAGTAAATATAATAACATTTCAATAAAACACTAAGAGATTTTTCTAGTACTTTAAAAAAAATTAGCTATAAAATTACTTATAAAAGAAATATAATAATAAATAAATGGTACCAGAACGTCTATCTGAGTTATTTGTACAAGATAAAACACAAAACTTCATCTTTTTACTTGATTGTACCGAGAACATTCAAGTATTACGATTTTTCGATGCAGTTCTAGAACATTGACCTTAATAGTATAATTTGCAAGTTGCGTCAACTGCGATGACGTCGGGGGCGGTATTTTGTCACAGGGGTGATGCGCTTATGCCATCTCCTCTTTGTATTTGCTTCGTGGGCTAGACGGAAAAAGTGTAACGACACTTTTTCATAGAGCTATTATAGATAGAGGGGGGTATACATATGACTGCCTGTAAGTGGAAACGCCACGCCTAACGGTTAGAAAGAGATAAAGATCGCGGTACCCTATCTGTCTTTCTCTATTGACGCATGCGCAGTAAAGGACTGATTGTTATTATGACAACCTCGAATAATAAATTCAAATCAAATACCTTATAAAGTTGTTAAAGGTTACATATGTTGTTATAGATACCGCGATCGTCTCTCTTTCTAACCGAGGTACTTCTTTAGGCCTGGCTCCTCTGCTCTATCTAGAATACCTCTATGCAATTTTGCTATATAATATATTAACATTTGAGTTGACATCATAGTGCTGGATACTTAACGTTAAATATAACGAATTAATTGTCAACGTCCATACCATGTTGAATACACCGGATCTCGTCCGATCACCGAAGTTAAGCAACATCGGGCGTGGTTAGTACTTGGATGGGTGACCGCCTGGGAATACCACGTGATGTTGGCTTTTTGCAAATATTTACAGAAAATATATTGTTTTATAGTATATTTTATGCTGTCTGATTATTTTTAAAATAATTTGAGTCTTTTATGCGCATTTTTATTAGTAGTAGCATAGCAAATATATATATATATACATACTTCGTTCCATCCGGGTGTCCTTTGACATCTCTCAAGTATTTTTTTATTATTATTTTGTAAATACATACCTACATTTTATTTGATTCGGGATTCCTCAGCACTTCAGCAGAGCAGTCGCATACATTACGACTGCGTTACCGAGGTTGTCAATAGTACCTGTATTGCGTTAACTGCCAATAAATAAAATATCAAAAAAGATCTCAAGTCTTATAGTCAATTCAATTCGAGATATTTGATTAAGTAGAAGTAGACCCTACAATTTGTTAACTATAACTCGTACAAGTAATGCCATCTACTTTCGAATGTAAAAGCATTAGGTGTGCCATCTAGTGAGTAGTAGATTTTTTGTAGATTTCTTTTCTTACTAACATGCTTCTGTGACTAGATGTCGCTATATTAACAATTATTTTTACAGGAATTAACGCTATCAGTTACTAAAAGGTATTACATACGTTTGATTTGCCTGACGTTTCAAATAATTGTTAATATATCATGGAAAGCGAAAGTTTAAAAGTTAGTATAGATGTCACTAGTCTAAAAATGTAAACATTCTTCAAAAATACAAATAATATTAACACACTCAAGTAATTTTATAGTTCACGTATAATAAAGTTATAATTAAGCTAAATGTTGCTTGATACCATATTTATACATATTCTTTTCTCAGACTCAAAAAATGGTGTCGAAGTTTAATTCAAGAAAGTTATATTTAATCTACTGCAAGCGTTAATTACCCTACTGTCGCATTTATTCTACATTCCTGGTCAAAAATAAACCTCCAGATTATTTATCTGACATTACTTCCCAATAAAAATAGTAGAAATAAAATTTATTCGACGGGCACACCTGCGTGCGGCTGGCCACATTCTGCTGTCTCCGATTTCAGCAAGTATGTAAATGTCATACATTTAATTTATAAAAAAATTACGTTATCAACGATTCGCGATTATTTTTTTACGTTCGGTTGTTCGTATTGTATCGGTAATCGTGACGTAAAAGCAACAATGTGTGCGCTGGGGGCTCATAACCTCCGCGCGGTGCGCGCTCGCTGCATCACGTAACAACGGGAGTGCCCTGATGGTGAGACGAACCGCGATGGTGCTGAGTACCGAGTGGGCGCAGGTCGAAGTCGTCGAGCTTACGAATGATGGCAACGGCCTCGGGTTCAACCTGGTAGGCGGGCGGAGCACCGGTGTTGTGATAAAGTACGTGTTACCTGGAGGTGTCGCAGACAAGGACGGACGGCTTCAGAGCGGCGACCACGTCTTGCAGGTCGGCTCTGTCAACCTGCGAGGTTTCACGTCCGAGCAAGTCGCGGCAGTGCTGCGTCAGTCTGGTCCATCTGTACGTCTTCTGGTAGCTCGGCCCGCTGATCCGGCTGCTGCACTACGGGCTCCGTTACCAGGCACCGCTCTCGTACCTACAAAGATTCTCGCAGACCCTGAACTCCTAGATCGACACCTCATTGAAACTGGCTATGGTGCTGTATATGACCTTTCTCAGTGCTACACAGATTACATTAATGGTCAAAACTGTGAGGATGAACCAAACATTGTAGCGGCTGCCGTGAGTGTTATTGGTGACAACCCTCAGCAAATACCAGACCGACCCATCATAACCGATGCTATATCACCGACCATTACAATTACAGTTCCGGTAGAGATACAGAACTTGCCGGAGATTGAGATTGTGCATGTGGATTTGAATAAAAATGTTTATGGGTTGGGCATCACAGTAGCTGGTTATGTTTGTGAAAAAGAAGAATTATCTGGTATATTTGTAAAGAGTATTATTGAGGGCAGCAGTGCTGAACAGAGTGGTAAAATTAAGCTAAATGATAGAATAATAGAAGTAGATGGTATATCCTTAGCAGACAAGACTAATCCTCAAGCAGTTGAGGTATTGAGAAACACAGGAATATCTGTGCATTTAGTGTTAGAAAGATATTTACGTGGTCCAAAGTACGAGCACCTTCAGCTGGCTATATTCAATGAAGAGCGGCCATCTTCTCCATCACCTTCTACCACGACCTTGTCCTGGTTCCCAGTGCCTTCCCAAGCTGAAAATAGTACAGTAGAAATAGAACCTGAGCCTGAATCTAACACAACAATTGACTCTGGTGTTCTAGAAGTAGGTGAAAAAGAAGATGAACCAACACAAGAAGAATTAGACCGAAGATTTGATGAAATATTAGCAGTTGGTGTAGAAGATTTGAAGAAAAAGTGGCAGGAAGAAGTAGGTCAAGAAAAGGAGGTTATAGTTGCTGAAGTCCGTAAACTAGATGGTCTTGGCATCAGTCTTGAAGGCACGGTAGATGTAGAAGGAGGTCAGGAAGTTAGACCTCATCATTACATCAGATCTGTACTCCCTGAAGGTCCAGTTGGTCAAGAAGGTGTATTATTGGCTGGAGATGAACTTTTAGAAGCGAATGAATACAGGCTCCATGGTCTAACTCATACTGAAGTTGTAAATATTTTAAAAAATCTTCCTAACCGAGTTAGATTAGTGTGTGCACGAAGTAGTGTTGAAAGTGGTCCTCGCCCATTAATAAACCTAGCACCAGACAGAGAAGGATTTGAAGCTCGTAAGATCATATCTGGTAGCTTAAATAACTTGACAAATTTAGTCAAAGCACAGTCAGATACTTCGATCAACACTTCCAGCACAGCGACACTTACAAATCATTCTGGACATTCAAAGAAGTCAAAATCTTTAGAGTGTGTGTCAGGTTTAGCAATGTGGCAAAGTAAAGAAGATATTGTGGAGCTATTAAAAGGTGATCAGGGCTTAGGCTTTTCAATACTGGACTACCAGGACCCTGTTGATCCTCTAGGAACTGTGATAGTGGTCAGGAGTTTGGTGCCGGGTGGAGTAGCAGAGAAACTTGGTGATATATCACCGGGAGATCGTGTGATGTCAGTGAATGGAGTCAGTATTAAAAATGCGACACTTGATCAGGCTGTGCAAGCTTTGAAAGGGGCGCCGAGGGGTGTAGTGAGAGTTGGCGTGGCTAGGCCTCTGCCTCCTCACGACTCGAAGTCTAAAAGCAGCACAAATCTGAATACGAAGACAAGTTAACTGTCAATTGTAATTAAAAACTGTACTAGTCATGATGAGTCATATCTGTTTGTTACGTGCACATATCGAGGAGTTTTGGGGAGGCAAGAGGGATGATGACATGGTGCTTTTTATTTTAAAAGTCAATTTAAACCATGTTTCGTATTGATTCACTTTAGGAGCCAATTTCTATATTTACACTGTTTTTTCTTACACTTCGGAATAAATGATAAAAAATTCAAACTGAGTCAAACATGTTATCATGATAGATCAAATTTCTTCACCACAAGGAGTTGATTCTCAAATAGGTTGTATTTTTTATTAGTTAAACTTTTAATCTATCTCAAAAATTATTTTTATTTAAGTACTGAACCTAAAATGAAATTGAAAATTTGATTTATTAGTTTACCATTATTGACGAACCCTCTGCACAGTTAGTAAGAATGTCTTAAAGGAAAAATGGAGACCGCGCTCAAAAAACGTATGATACAATAATAACTAACGCTTTACTAGTAATAGTATTACATAAGTCACTCATGTCATTTTAAATGCACATTCTATGAGTAATGTAATTTGGATTGCCTTGCAGTTTGTGTAAAAAAAATACTTATTCTTATTTGTAAAAAAAAACAAAACAGAGTTAAAAAAACTGTTATGTACGTAAATAAACTTAAAAGTGAATAAGAAAACAGCTTCCTAATGCATTAATTTTCATGACAAGTAAATTAAGTTGAAAAGTTACAAATTAAAAAAAAAAATCATTTATGCCAATACCTCCATTTTAGGTCTTTGTTATTTTTTTTATATAAATATCAAGGTATCCAATTGTAGAGAAAATTTTACACAAAAAGAAATGTTTCTTGTGACATTTATTTATTTCTAGATTGTAATATCACAAATCTTGTAGATATTTAACTAAGGGAGCAATTATATAGAGTAAACCTAATGTAAATACATATTTGAATCTCACTACACTTTGAATAGAGCTATTATACATACCTATAAATTAAAATACATATATATGTATATAACTATATAATTGAGGATTTGATCGTGAATTGAGTTCAGACCTTTTACATTTTTTGTAAAAAAAAGTATTATTTTGTAAGTATTGTGAATAGTTTGCGGTATCTAAAAGTGTAGCTTAAATGTGAGGTAGGTATTTGTAAAAAATATTTGGAAATGTAAGCTCTACAGAAGTATTTCCTTTTTGGTCTAATAATTGTTTGTATGGTTTTGGGGTCTGAAAGGATACTTAAATATAGGTGAACATATTCAGTATATTACAAAAAGATGTTTACTAATTGTGATTTTTAGTGTTGTTATAGAAAAACCCCGTAAATAACTAAAAGTGCTGTCAATTTTCACGTCACTACTAAAATCTTTGTTGAAAAAGCATTAAATTTCAAAATTAAAGAACAATTTAATATTTTAGATAAAAGAGCGCTGACAGGGATTGTAAAACAGATCTATGAAAATTAACCTGAATAATCTAAATCTATACTAATATATGAAGCTGAAGAATTTGCTTGTTTGTTTGTTTTAACGCGCTTATCTCAGGAACCGCTGGTCCGATTTGAAAAATTCTCTCTCAAGTGTTAGATAGTACATTTATCGAGGAAGGCTATAGGCTATAATATATCATCACGCTAAGACCAATAGGAGCGGAGTACCAATGGAGAATGTTTCAAAAACGTGGGAACATCATGCTGCGGTCAATAGGACACGCAAACGAGGCTGCGTGGGTAGACTAGTAAACAATATACTTAAGTCAAACCATTATTTTAGATGTTAAAAAGCTCTTCAAGCTAGCTAAACCTAACAATTTTTATACTACCCACATATTTAACCTAACCTGTCTTACATAACATTTCTTAAATAAAAACCGTTCTGTGTTATTTTCAGCTGTAAGTTTATACATTTAAAGTTGAAAATAACACAATTGCTTAAAGTTCAATTACGCTTATGAATATGGTGTATAGCATATAGATCAGGCTCCAGAACTTGCACTATTCGAAAAACAGCAAACACGATATATTTATACTTATAAGCTTAGCTGCAGTTATCTTGACCAAAAATGATGTTACTATTATTTCAAACTTACAAATTGTTTTTTTTTGCAATAAAGACGGTATTTGGAAATTCAAACCAATAATAAATATATGAAAAATATCACAAAACTTTATATACATCTTTTCATTTCAGTGTTGAGGTCTTTACTGCCCATAAAATATGGAATACCCTTTTTATTAAGGGATAGATTTAACCTCGTGTCGGGTGTCCCCGTTTGATACTGATTTATACATATAAATAAAACTGTTTATTTCTTTACATAGGTATGACGAAAGTTTTTACCTCAGAATTGGTAACCTTCTTATTACGAAAGCTTATTACAATATAAAGGATATTGGATGTTTATACTATGGTACTTCGGTCATACATAATACCAGATATTACATACTTCGTGTTTATTGTTTTATATTATACAACTTTTGCTCCCGGCTACGCTCGCATATATTTCGCGGTAAAAAGAAGCCTATGTCCTTCTTCCTCAAGAATCAGTGTCCCATACCAAATTTCAATTAAATCGGTGCAGCGTTTAAGCCGTGAAAGCGTTACAGACAGACGAAGTTAATTTCGAATTAATAATATTAGTATAGATGCCCTTGAAATTTGAACATTTTCCATTCGCTGGAACCGTTTTAAAGGAGATGGACTAGTCTTTCTCAAGGAAGTCTTCAATAACTTAGTAAAACGTATTCACCCCCGATGCAGTGCCTCAGTTTGTCTTTAGTTAGGAAACAAAAAGAATCCCAAGATCCTGGCTTCCGTTTTTTTTTTAATATTAGTGCGTAGTTACAGAACTTTAAATATGTGGCACGAATGTAATGAACGTTGTATATAATTATATTGTAACCAAAGAGGATATAATTCACTACGTTTAAATTGTAAGGAGAACAACATAGCTCGAAATGAGTTCCATTGTGAAGATTCGAATTATCGCATACTCAACTAAAATTACTATTTCAAGAAATAAAAAGTTTTTTAACACATTTAAAAGCCCTAACCAGTAAGCATTTATGTTTGTATAACAGCACTAATATTAGACGCGCACATGTGATATAATGAGTATTTATAAACAAACTTCACTGTACATTATTTCGTCATAAGCCAATTTGTAATAAAAAGTCAGCTTTAAATAAACCATAATTTTTGTTAAGGACTTAATACTAAATATTCAGTATACAATGTACCTACTTATAAAAGACAGTTTTATCATTTGTTTGAACTGTTCAAATGTTATTTTGTTAAATACAAGAACACAAGTTACTTCCATTTATAATGTTTTTTTTTTCTTTACACCTTTGGTTATAAGTAAAAAGATTGATCTAGGATAATTATTAATGCGGTCTGTGATGTACATATTCTATATTTAAAAAGTTTTTCTATAGTTCAAATTCCACTACAGTTTTTGGCACACAGAAAATTTATGTTAATATCTGAGTTCTTAGCGCCGCTTGCGACTACTTGCAGGTCAATAGGCTGGACCCGGATGAGCCCACAGAACAAAAAGATATAAGTATCTTTCTGTTTCGTGGATGAGCCTATTGGTAGTACCGAAGTCGATCCTTTCTTAGTAGGTCCCATGGGGTGACCTGCTATTTGCGCCCGAGTCTCTCGGTGTTAATCAATATTTTCGTCGCCTTTTACGCAGATTACAAAAGCCCAACTACCCTCCTTCCCCAAGAATCTGGGATCAGGATACAAAGGGCGATAATGCATTTGCCACTTGTCCATGGGTCACATGAGGACATCTCTAGTCGGTATATTTCTATGGATAAATACCATAGTATAGCATCCAGTCTAGTCAGATCCAAGTTATTCCAAAAATTTAAAGAGAGAAAAGACCATGTATTCATATGAACATTTGTTATAATGAAATATCCACTAGTAAGTAGAGATTTAAGCGGCCGTTTCATAGACAAATTGCTTTAATGGATACGGGTTAGTTTACAATTTTATAGCAAGTCATAAAACGATCATCACTCCACGCCGAGTGTTGGGTCGTTGCCCACATGGGATAAAAGTTCGTGGGTTCTACGAAATATCTCCCGAGCGTGTAATAAAAGTTTGTATCTGTTGTCTAAATGTTTTGTGATGACGTTGGAATTTTTCAAAGTACGTGAAGGGACGGTGTCTTTAAAGAATGTTTAAATTGTGATTTGACATTTTTTCGACCGACTTCAAAAAAAGAAGGTTTCTCAATTCGACCGTATATATATTTTTTTTTATGTGTGTTGGCGGATAACTTTTTCGTTTATGAACCAATTTTGAGGTTTTTTTTCTTTAAAATTATATGTCTGTCATCACAGTCTGCATTGAGTTCGAGAAAAATATTATCTAGTATTAATCTTAAGTACTTATAAGTTATGACTTTATTATAAGTACATTCTGTCAGTTTTGTTTTTAACTGAACATACTTATTAAATAATAAAGTACAATTTATACACAAGTATCATCAAACTATCTGTTTGTAAAAAAATTACGAATTTAAACAAAATATATGCTACACACCAAGTTACAGTATTTTTTGGATTGGCGACTCAAATAATTCGAAATTTAAAAAGGAAAATCCGCGGGAATAAATTAAAGTGAAAACCTTTTAGGCATAGAGCATCGACAGCGAGGCATATTTTTCTATTTTGATTTATCAAATCTGGCTGTGGCTATTTTAAGACTCGTTTAATGCTTCCGGTTCGCGTACAGAACGGAGTGTTTATTTAATATCGATGGGAATTCTCCCATAGAATTACATAATAGTCCAGTTGAAAATACTAAGCCCTATAGAATTTCTTTATCTATAGAAATAAAATTCTTCATAGCTTTCACGTTATTGAGAAGGTTTTTGATATCCTTTTCAGCCAGTAAAATATATTTCGAAACTCCATATTAGGTTTATACTTAGGAAATGAAGGATAAACGAATAGTGAATCTTAGTAGATTCGATTTGATGCTCATTTATTCAGAACTATGTGTCAGAGGTACAGAGTTGTTAGAATATTTTTCGGACAAACTCAGTTACCAGAATTTGTTTGTTTAGATTTGAGTTATCCGAATTATATTTCCCTAAACGTGCTTTTATTAATGCATCGATGTGACTTCGCAGAATAGAAAACTATAAATAGAAAACTTTAGGTATTCTATTTTTAAATCTGAGACATCCAATTAATTTAATCGTTCAGAAGTTATAAACGTTCCGTTTATCTTTCGTATAAGATTTAGTTGAAGTTTTTTTAATCAGAACCGAATCATTACACAAATTCGTTTAAAAATCTTTTCCGTGTACTAAATACGAACACGAAACCTCCACATGTCGTTTAAACGCAGGCATTGCGTGTTTCAAACATTGTAAATGTAAATTACAATAAAAGTCACATTTAAGCTGCAACCGCGGAATAGCGGAAAGCGCGTTGCCTTGACGGTCGGAGTTCGTATAAAGCTTTATTTGTTGGTATAAGCCTAACAACCAAATAAAATAAAAAATAAACATCGAAACCAGTTTTTTTTTTTTTACTTTTTCAAATAACTACTTTTAAGTTATTTTGAACTCCTATCATTCACTAAGTCTTTTTAGGTCCAATCTCGTTTGGAAACTTAAAAGAAATCACTAAGTATTTAATAGTTTGGGAACCGATTCGCAGCAAATATCGCTTAACGGTGAAAGTAAAGTATGAAAGTGAAAGACTCATGAAAGTCCTTTTGAAGATGGTCTTGAAGCTTTACATTAATAACATCAGTCTTATTGGAGGCTTTTATAGCCGGTGTCAATCACTTAACATCAGGTGACCAATCTACTCGTTTGCACGCTGTCATTAATTTTTTTTTATTGTTTTTAACGCACCGCTCCACGCTCAGCACAGTTTTGCTGTTGCGGCCTTACTCCTCGACAAATACCATATATTCACACTCACATAAAACACGGAACTTAAAGCACGGTCGATATTCAAATAAAATATACATACTAACATTCAGATTGGCGATTTCCAAATCGTTGGCAGTGAATTTGTTGAAACATTGTTTATTTTTTCTGTTGTTGGAAGTTATGGACGTAAAAATCTGTTTTAAGCAATTTAATTGTTGTTTTTTTACTGAAGAGTGTGAATATTGAAGGAGACCTAATCCCTTTAGCGAAGTAAATACGAAGGGGAATAGATTTGGCAGTCTATGTATGTTTGTATATTCACGGCAATGCCTAAACTACTAAACCGATTTTAATGCATGAAGTGTCAATAGATTCGTAGATAATAATGTCCCGGGGGACATAGTCGTAGGCTACTGACCGGAGTAATACCACGGACTCACAGAAAACCGGTGTGAAATAGTGCTTGCGCTGTGTTTCACCGAGTGAGTGAGGATACCGGAGGCCCATACCCAACCCCTCCACACACCACATCCCTCTCCCCATACCCCAAAGGCCGACAACGCACTTGTGACACCTCTCGTGTTGTGGATGTCCATGGGCGGCGATATACGCTTTCTATCAGGCGATGCGACTCCTCATTTACCCCATATTCCATAAAAACAGGCTATATATTTATCGGAAGTTTTTTCTTGTCGAGTCACCCGAAAGGCAACATTGCGTTTGTGTCTTGTCTCCTGAGCTGTGTCGGTCACCGTCCGGTCATGTAACCGTCTTTCTGATTGTTCCCTATTCCCTAAATTATAAAGAATGTTCCTATCTAGTGTGACGATTTTTCGGCCTCGTATTGAATAAGTTTTATTTAGTTAAGTAACGAAAAATCTGATATTAAACAATTTTAAAAAAGGTCATTAGTAAAAGAATCTATTTACTTACTTTATGATTAATAATTTCACGGGAAGATTTTCAGGGTCTTACAAAGACCTAATAAGCCATATAATATGTCTTACTACTTTCAAGATGGATCTTTAATTCATTTCCAAGATTTAATGGTCTATATTCAACTAAAGCGATCGTAGTCGTCAAGCGGAACTGACGTCAATGCAGTTTTCTCCGTCAAAAGCAGCATTGAGACCAGCTCCCCTAGCCAAGCTACAAGCGTTATTCTTTCTGCAATCGTTAACACCAAAATTTTCGTATGGCGTTGACTAATACTTTGTTTAAGATTAACCAATGACACATGAGAATTTAGACGTTAATGATTGCATAAAGAAGAACACTTGTAGCTTGGCTTGAAGACTGGTTCCAAAGAAATGGATACATTGTCGCTGATTTAAAAAATGTCATACTCTCAGTCTGCTCATAATTTAAAAAAAAAACTTATATCTATGTCTACCACAGACTTCCAGAATGACCTTCTCTTCTCGCCATTTGGATCTTGTATCATGTCTACCAAGTTAGAGCAAGTCAGGAAACGGTCAAAAGTGTAGCTTTCTACCGACAAAAATAACATGATTCATTTTAAGTGTACCTACCTATGTTATACCATGTCTCCACGATTCTTCCGATCAGCCAGACTGACATAGATGTAATATTTAATTTACTGAACCAGGAATATGTGACGACATTTTGTATAAGTTTGTGTCCGACTTTGTAGACATGGAAACTATCGTGGATAACTACTTAGTAACTATCTTTAGTTTTTGAAAACCCCTATGCGTACTAGTTTGTTAAAGGACCCTACCCTACTAATTAATTTTGAATTTGTTTAGTTTACCTGAGTAGTACTACGGTATTAGGAGTTTATATTCGTAATATTGTAACAAATACTAAAATAATACCTATCCTTTAAACGTAGTCTACGAAACTGCGTTTGTTAAGGAGATGCAAAAAACCTCTCCTAAAATGTAAATCTTAATAAATTTCTATTAAATCCTTAGTAAACTTCAAGTTAAATTGAATCGTTATCTCGAATCTTACGACATCTTTTGGGGTTGCGGGCAAAAGAAAGCTCAAGTAGGCTTTAGACAATTAAATTAAAAGTTTCCTTATTTTTCGTGCAATATTTCGTTCAGAAATACGACGAATAATCTCAGTTCTAGGCGCAATAGATGCTTATAGATTCCAAAACTGTAGTTAACTTTACTTTTTTTAAATATATACATAGGTTTAAATGAGCAATTCTTGTATGAATACCTATATATATTCTATTTTATTATATATTCTGAATTTCGGAAACAGCTGCAACGATTTTCATGAACACATGCATGCACAAGGGGTTTCGGGGACAATACATCGATCTTTATAGAATTCACTTTTAGAAAACTTACTAAAACTAGTGGGTACGTTTCTCGGTGACATAGTGACCATGTAAACCTCCGTTGTCATATATTCCTTGGTACTTAACTACATATATCAATAAATAATTGTTACGGCACATGTATTATATATATGAGTCACATTTAGCCTTACACCGAATGTAATATAAAGATGACAAATATAAATATGAAAATTATTATTGTTTTTTATTTGTCTTAACCTCATTTTTAACTTACTGTTAACTGACTTCATTAAAGGAGGTTAGGAAGTTCTCCATCCGACTGTATTTTTTCTTTTATGTTTGTTACCTTAGAACTTTTGGCTGGGTGAACCGATTTTGATGATTCTTTTTTTATTTGAAAACTGATGCTAACATAATTTTATTTCAAGTTTTCCTCCTCTTTGAAGGAATGTGGTTTTGCGTAGTTGCTTCCTTGGTATTAATAAGCCGTTATAGGTGCCGTCATCTAACTTGGCGAAACTTCGGCGTAGGGGGGGTAAGTTCGCGCATAGTACACTAGTGTAACAAATCAAAACAAAAAAAAATGAAATGTAGTCTACTTACGCTCAAACCGCTTGCTTGGAAACGGTGCTACCACAATCCTCGCACCAATCGCTTGCTCGGAACGGTGCTACCTCAGTCCCCGCGTCTATTTGTCAACCAAAGGGACCTAAAACACGAATACTGTGCATCTAACAATTCTGGCCAAGTTAAATGCCGGCACCTATACCACACGGAGATATGTGTAAAAGAAAATCAGTTTCCCACGGAGCGACTGTTCGAACCCTAAATTCGAAATGAATTCGATGGTTGAACTTAGTTGTCAATACGGTTGAGGGTATTTGTTTTTTTTTTTAAATTACCAATTTGCTTTTCACATTGTTATTGCATACATAAACAGTAATGTCCGATCGTTTAGATGGTGTCGGTGCACCCGCTAGCAATTGTGGTTATTATTGTGAAATACGAATATATTAATTTAAACAACGGCGTCAACTGACAAATCATGCTTGTGAGTGTAAGCCGTAGGCGAGCCCTTTGATTTTGTGGCGGCTTGACGCACGTGTGACGGGGCGACGCGGTCAGGTTGACCGGTCTAAGCGAATGAACTATACACGAAATATTTAAAAGTAACTTAATATGAAATTTCTTGTTAATTCATGTCCATAGGAATTACATTATGGAACAGCGCAACTAAAGTCAATAATATAACGTTTCGAAAATGCCTAAAAATATTTTGAAGTAAGGTTAAAATACATAAAATATATTTATTATTTTTAAAATTTTAAGTAAGGTTTTTTACATATAACACAGAACGCCACCTAGCCCCCAACAAAGCAGAGCTTGTAGGTATTATGGGTACTAGACAATTGATATAAATACATATACACTTTTTGTTTGCAAATAATTTATATTATACATAGAAAACACCCAAACTCCGAAACAAATATTTGCAGATCATACAAACATTTGGTCCGGGTGGTCCGACCCGGGAATCGAAACCGAGAAACTCAAGCTCAGTAGTCGCATACGCTACCACTGCACCACTGAGGCAGTCTAATAAGAGCTTTTAGAGTTTGACTGAATTTCTATCAATGGTAATCGTTAGATTGTCATAGATGTTCATGACAACCGGGACCGGAGGCATAACACGGGCGTAAAATATCACCAAACTTCCACACTCTGGACTATCCTTTAATATTTCTTCTAAGAAAAACCCAACGTCTAGTGGTTAGCGTAAGCGACTGCTGATCAAGTGGTCTCGTGTTCGATTCCCGGGTCGGACTGCTGTTGGGTTTTTCTTAAAAGAAATTCTTAATAGCAGCCCGGAGTAAGGAAGATGGCGGTGTTTCCCGCCCGTGCCTCGGACACCGTTACCGTTAAGCCGTCGGTCCCGGTTGTCTTGAACATCTATGGCAATAGTTATTGGGAAGTCAGTGCCCTCAAATGTACTGAAAACTATTTCAATCTTGGCATTCAGTGCACCTTCAAGGTTGCGGAGGTCCGATGCCAATGATTCCCTGTAGGGGATTTATTTGGAGCCAAATACTTATTTGCGATATTATCATCCCGCCACTGCAGGGTGATAATATCGCTGCGATTCTCTCGCCAATAGAGAAGGCCCCTATAGAAACGAGAGACAAATAGTTTTATATATTAATAAACTATGTAATTTCAATTTCAGGAATTATATATTATAATGTGGGTTCCTAACGCGCCGACTGCAATCATTTCTGCTCTCGCCGCCTCAGCCGGTGCTGTCTGTATATTTAAGTAAGTATTGCCTAAACTTGCATTCTATCTATACTAATATATAAAGCTGAAGACTTTGTTTGTTTGAACACGCTAATCTCAGGAACCGCTGGTCCGATTTGAAAAATTCTTTCAGTGTTAGATAGTTTAGTTAGATAGCGCATTTATCGAGGAAGGCTATATATCATCACGCTAAGAACTACAGGAGCGGAGCAACAATGAATAATGTTATAAAAACGGGGGAAAATTATCACGCTACGGGCAATAGGAGACGCAAACGAGGTTGCGTGGGTCGGCTAGTTACCTATATATATATATATATGTACAATAAATTGATTTGTGTACGCTTGCGCTCAAGGACAGGATATCCAATCCAATTCAAACATTATGTAATAGTGTTGCAAAGAAACGTGGCAGAGAAGGAACAGATATTTCCATCTATGCAAATAAATGAATTTGAAGTATCTATATGTATTTTCAAATTAACAGCTTTTCAGCAAATGAATATGAAAGTACTTAAACACGGTAGGTACTTACCTGCAAAAAATCAACATTTAAAATGTTTGTTTGTCTGTCTGTCTGGTCGTTCTCGCTAATCTCTGGTACAGTTGGACCGATTTTGAAGGAACTTTCACTGGCTACCATTTACTTAGAATTTTTACTTTGCTTTTATTTTATATATTGATATAGTTCCGCCAAAATAAAATTGAAACCAATGAAATAGTGAAAAATATCCGATACAAGAGCAATGACAAACGGCGCTAGTGTAAGAATAAGATGACTATTCACTCCACCTATCCTTGAAACCCTTGGTAGACATCTGTGTAGTGCTGTCTACTCACAATTTCACTTACCTATTTATAGATACCACGCCATAGTGTGAATATGTTATGAGGAGTAAAGTTGAACGAATGAGGTTTAATTCCAACTGTCTGTGGAAAATTCCAATACAATCCTACTTAATATCACGCTTCACACTAATATATAAAGGCGAAATTTTGTGAGTGTGTATGTTTGTTATTTCTTCACGCAAAAAATACTGGACGGATTTAGATGAAACTTTACAGTGACATAGCTTATACATCAGAATAACATATACACGCATCAGATTCATCATATTTACCCACTGCATCAGAGTTACATATGTTATTGGAGTGTATGTTTATAGACATATTTCTTAGGCACGCTGTAGTAGCCTTTTTTTTTTATATCGTGTGGAAACCCCCTCGGGCCGTCACCCCACCGGGGTTTGCGGCGGGGCGGTGTGTCGAAATCGAACCGACTAAAACCACACGGTGTGGCACTCTGCGCCTGAAAAGCAAGATATCCGGGAACTGCTGTGTTAAAACCTCCGGACCACGCTGTAGTAGCCTAACCCTACGATAAATTTTGACTTGAGAGTGGCGTAAGATTTGTCTGAATTGCGATAGTGTGACTAGGTAGATATATGTTATAGGTAGGCTTTATTGTATGCCGCCATATTGTAGGTCACAATGCTGCATTGCCTACATTCGCAATGAGTATTCTACCACTCTTGGATTCTAATTAAGCTTTCCATTAAGTAAAGTTGCCAAAGCAAGCTTGCCAAGGTAGTAGAGCCACGCTGATTTCAGCACCGTAAGGCCGGCTCGACCGGGGCGGTACTACCCTCGCAAAGAAAATCAACGTAAAATGACAGCTTTCATGCTGTCGTGTTTCGTTGGTGAGTGCGAGACCGGATGCCCAATGATATAGAAGCATCACTAGGCCACCATGGTGTGGGTCAACATGCTTCATTGTTACATTGTCTGCATTCGCAGTATGGTGACCACCACTCTTGATTCGGCTTATGCTTTCCATCAGGCAGAGTAGAGTCATTTTGGCAGGGCAAAACATAAAAAAAAAGTAGAGTCAATTTTGCAATCTCTATGTAGGGAAGGGCCAAAGAGTGTAATGGTATGTAAAGGTATGTAAGCAATAGTAATTTATTTTGAAACTCATTACTTATTTAAAGCTATAAAATTTAGGTCAACAACCAAGGTTCACAATTAATCAATATCATTAGAGTGGTAGTATTTGTAATCAAATTATATAGATAGAATACCTCGGTGGTGCAGTGGTAGCGTATGCGACTACTGTGCGTGAGGTCTCGGGTTCGATTTCCGCGTTGGACCAAATGTTTGTATGATCTGCAAATATTTGTTTAGAAGTTTAGGTGTTTATTTGGTATAATACATAGGTATTAACAAAAAAAAGGTATTTATGTTGTGAGTACCCATAATACAAGCTCTGTGTTAGATGTCCGAAAAGTTTATTTATTAATTACGACTAGAGGGTCCCTAGTTAGTTTCTGGTATTCTTGTTAATATTTCTCCCCGGTACCGGTCCCGCACCGGGGAGAAATGGAATAAAGGGAATCCTTTTAGTTCTGGCAATACTCATATTGGAATCTTTACTAATATATAAGGCTGAAAAGTTTGTTTGTTTGTTTGTTTGAACGCGCTAATCTCAGGAACCGCTGGTCCGATTTAAAAGTCTAGTTTTCGATAGTAAAATTACCGAGGAAGGCTAAAGGCTATATACCATCACGCTAAAACCAATAGGAGCGGAGCACCAAAGGAGAATGTTTCAAAAACGGGGGAAAATTATCACGATACGGGCAATAGGAAACGCAAACGAGGCTACGTGGATCGGCTAATAAAAGATAAATAATGATGGTACCTTTCAAACACGGACTGTACTAAACACACTACCAACTACATGGATGGCGCAGTGGTTAAAGCAGTTTCTTAGCTTCGTACTACTGCTAGGGCTGAGTGTACTCGGTACGATCTCTACATGGAACAACACTTTTTGTGATCCATCTGACTTCAAAAAAGAAGAAAATAAAAAAATAAAGAATACGTGATCGAGTTGGCAACACACAGCCAGCCTGTAAGTGCCAAACTTGTTACACTAGATAACTGTGGTTATCGTACATCGTACCGAGTATTGGGTACTATAAGCCGGGGAACCAGGTGCACCCTGGAAAACCCTTAAAGATAAAGCAGTATGCACAAAACCTATTTGTACGTTCAAAGATAACCAATTTTTTTTTGTCGTTGATGAAACATTTGCCCGGTAGTCCTATCTGTTCTTATTCTATTCTCTTATTTCAGAGACTTCTACGGCGGGTCTCCTTATGACCGTGATGTGAAGGCCGAAGGGAAAACTGTGATAGTGACAGGAGCTAATAGCGGTATCGGCAAGGAGGCCGCTTGGGACTTCGCTGTGAGAGGTGCTAAGGTACGTACAATATATATATATATATTTTTTATATTTATTATAGAATGGAGTTTGGGGAAACGTCAACCCCTATAAATGTTTTCGTTTTTATTTCATAAGATACTTAATCATATCTATACAAATAAATAAAATTGGAGTGTCTGTTTGTAATATTAAAATAACCGCTTTTTACTAAATGCATATATATGTATACACGGTACATATACCGAAAGTGTAGTTGAAAAATTTTTGTCAGTCTGCCTGTCTGTCTGTCTGTCTGTCGGTCTGTCTGTCTGTCTGTCTGTTGGACGGATTTTGACGGGACTTTTAATGGCAGGTTGCTGATGACCTGGGGAGTAACTTAGGCTACTTTTTTTAGACTAACTTTGTCCCGCGGCGTTACTCGCGGTTCACCGCGGGGTTCAGCTAGTATTATTATATGATAATTTTACAGGCAAACCCGGGCCCTTTACTATACTCGCATAGTTTTATTTAACATTGTTCTCGGACTTAAATAAATAATAGTTTTAAAAGGTAAAAAAAACGCGCTTTTAGAACTAGTAGCAAATATTTTTTTAATTATTCAAATAATGGATAGAGTGATAAATATAAGAAACTAGCTGAACTCCGCGGTGTTACCCACGGTTATTGTTGTACCGCGAGTAACGCTGCGTGACAAAGTTAGTCTAAAAAAAGTAGCCTAAGTTATTCCCTGGATCATCAGCTACCTGCCAGTGAAAGTCCCGTCAAAATCCGTCCAGCCGTTCCAGACATTACCCGGAACAAACAGACAGACAGACAAAGAAATTTTTAACTACATTTTTGTTATATGTACCGTGTATACATCCATATGCATTTAGTAAAAAGCGGTTATTTTAATATTACAAATAGACACTCCAATTTTATTTATTTATATAGATTATTTTAATGTAAAAATTGCTAATTTCCCCATGCTTTTTTACATTTGAAAATTATTTGTTTGTTTTATTTAATTCATTTCATTGGAACAATGTCAAATAAGACTATGTGAGTTTAATATAGGGTCCGGGTTAGCCTTATAAAGAAAATAATATAGTTTTGATTCGGTCATCTGTATGTAACATGCATTCGGTGTGGCTACGCGTTGTCAGGCCCAAATGTCTCTCCGACTCTCTCACGCCGATTTATCAAAGTTTTTGCTTACTCTTTCTTTCTACGAACGAATTTCGGTTTTTCACTTTTTCGATTATTATTCTTTAGACTCATTCTAAGTCTGTTACTACAATCCAGTCTTGCTTTGCCCAAAATATTTCAGGTGTTCATGGCTTGCCGCGACATGGAGAAATGTGAAGAAGTGCGCAAGGACATCGTTCTGGAGTCGCGCAATAAGTTCGTGTATTGCCGACCATGCGACCTCAGCAGTTTGGAGTCTATCAGGCAGTTTGTTGAGAGGTAAACATAATAAGTTATACGCAAGACAAGAATCAATAGAACGAATTTGGATCTTATATATTTGGTAAAAGGTTGAGATCACCTTGTTTACAATATCTATTATTCTGTTCTTATCTATTCGGGAAAATACAATCGTACATACTGTTGAACATCTCGATTACTGCTCAATAAGACTCGATTATGGTTTCGCATTCGATAGTTTCCTTTCCGGATACTTAACTTTATTTCACGCCTTATGATAATCTTGTGATCCTCCTGACTGCTAAGTTAAAAGCCGGGTATTTGATTTCCATCCAGAATAAATAATTATGCGATGAATATTATCCTAACTAGCTGAACCCGCGGGTTTTACGCGCAGTTATTGTCGTACCGCGAATAACGCCGCGGGAAAAAGTTAGTCTAAAAAAAGTAGCCTAAGTTACTCCCTGAATCATCAGCTACCTGCCAGTGAAAATCCCGTCAAAATCGGCCGAGCCGTTCCAGAGATTACCCGGAACAAACAGACAGACAGACAAAAAAAATTTTAACTACATTTTTGGTACATGTAACCTGTATACATACATTTAGTAAAAAGCGGTTATTTTAATATTACAAACAGACACTCCAATTTTATTTATTTGTATAGATATGTATGTACTCAGAAATATATCTCTATGGACACCGTATTTTGAAATCAAATGCCCGCGTGTCAATCTGTATTTGGATTTTTAAGGTTCAAATCCGAAGAGCCTCGACTAGACGTGCTGGTGAACAATGCAGGTGTCATGGAGCCTCCAGTCAGCGTCACCAGAGACGGCTTTGAGACACAATTCGGAGTTAACCATTTAGGACATTTCCTGCTCACTGGGTTGCTACTAGACACATTGAAGGTACACTTACTTAAAACTAGCTTTCACTCGCGACTTGGGTCGATGATGAGGGGTACGTACTTATACATCTACTGTATTGATACTGATTCCACGGCCTTAGAGAAAACCGATCAATGGGGTTTTCTAGCCTAAACGCCCTTCCCTTCAGCACTTCTAATGATTCTGGTGGGAGGCGATTCAAAGGGTAGATGGATGTATACAAAACGTTTTATGAAAGTTGTCCATGTGGTCTTCACCATTCATCCCTTGGGTGTCGAGAAGGATAACTTTAAGCAAACTAACCTGTCTCGCCAGGGTAGTGTATGGTAGGTCAAACCAAGGTAGGTAAGGACAAAACCTCCTTTCTGAGGAGATGTTTATGCCCAACACCCCACCTAGCCACAGTTTAATTCTATTGGCGATGAATCAATCTATATAGTAGTAGTAATATTTCAATGAGAACTGTTCCTTTTTGAGCTTGTTTAAAAAGAGAAATCTCAGCATCCAATATTGTTTTCTCGAATTTTCTTTGCAATACTTATTAAATATAAGTAATGGTCGCCAAGTGGTGTAAATTCGACCATAATTTACTTTTTACCCGACTGCGAAAGTACAGGGTTATGTTTTTCGAGTGTATGTATATTTCTTTGGCACGCCCTAGAGCCTAAACGGCTTGTCCTATTTTTATGTGAGTGGTGTCAATAAATTAGTCTTAGTCGTGAGAGTGACACTGGGTACATCAAAGTAAAAAAAATCTAAATTAAGGATTTTTGGCGCCAAAAAGTTAATTTAAAAAAAAAAACAAAATACATCGAATGTGGTATCAAAATAGAGATTTTTTAACGGTGATTGCGAATATATATGTAAAACTTCTATGTTTTATTAAAAAAAACTGAATTCAACAAAGATGAAAAATATTGACCCAGTCGGGTTTTTATTTTTAATAATTTTATTTTAGCTTTCTGTATACCTCAAAATAAACTTGAACTGTGCCCAATTTCGTACTCCAGGAGTCAGCTCCCAGCCGCGTAATTGTAGTATCAAGTTCAGCTCACCACCGCGGCCGTATTCATAAAGAGGATCTCAACATGACCAAGAAGTACGATGCGCCCGCTGCCTACGCACAAAGCAAGTTGGCCAACTTGCTGTTTGCTAGGGAGCTGGGGAAAAGACTTCTAGGTTAGTACTTTATAAGCTCACTAGCCGACCCACGCAACTTCGTTTACGTCTCCTATTTCTCGTAGCGTAATAATTTACCCCTGTTTTCGTAACATTCCTCATTGGTGCTCCGCTCCTATTGGTCTAAGCGTAATGATATATAGCCTACAGTCTTCCTCGATAAATGCGCTATCTAACACTGAAAGAATTTTTCAAATCGGACAAGTAGTTCCTGAGATTAGCGCGTTCAAACAAACAAACTCTTCAGTTTTATATATTAGTATAGATTTTATTTTATAAAAAGAAACGAGACGCATATATTGTGTAACCTCTGACATCTCCCTCTTAACTCCAACTTTAGGTACATAGTTCCGTTCCTTTTTACACAAACGTTTTCACAGGCAGTGGGAAACTAGAGTACAAATGTTATACGAAGATTAAAAAATACTTGATTCATATTAAACCTTTTTTCCTATATTGTTAAGTTTATGCTTGCACTGATTAGTTGCAATTACACTGGGTAGATTCGACCGTATATTAGCGGAGCCCAATCTCCTCCCCCTGATTCACTGGAGGGGCGGCTCTAAGAGCAGCAAAGTGCAATAGCGTAGATGACTGTATCGTAATTACATACCGATGTCTCCTTCATTGAAACGAATATTACAAAACATCTCGAAATAATTATTTTATTTCTATTTCAAATTTTAATCAAATTAACATTGTAATATATTGCTCAATTGAGTAGTCTCAAAACAGTGACGTCACAACTTTGTATTTAGTATATTATTCATACAAAGTTATCGTTTTCACAGATGATAAAAAGTAACTTAGTAAATGCATAACAAACTAAACAACAACAGTTTTCTTATCTTCTTTATCTTACAGACGCACAAGTGTCAGTGATCGCGGTAGACCCAGGTCTGACGGACACAGATCTCACCAGACACATGTCGATGATGAAGAGCGTCACAAGGTTTATCGTGTATCCTCTCTTCTGGCCTTTCATGAAGACACCCAAGATCGGTGGGCAGGCCATCCTACACGCTGCACTTGATCCCGCGTTGGAGAAGTCTTCTGGAGATTACTATGTGTAAGTATATAGAATTAAAAAGAAAGAAGACTGTATGTATATTTATTGTTTGATTCCAAAAAAGGAGAGAAAATTTTTAAAGGGATTTTCGAATCTGGTTATACTTACTGGACTGAGAGTTACCATTTCATAATCAATATCTGACAGATATGTGAAACTAATTTAATAAGTATACAAGGATAGTTTATAATAATAATATTATCTATACAAATAAATAAAATTGGAGTGTCTGTTTGTAATATTAAAATAACAGCTTTTTAATCAATGCATGTGTATACACGACACATATACCAAAAATGTAGTTAAAAAATTTTTTGTCTGTCTGTCTGTTTGTTCCGGGTAATCTCTGGAACGGCTGGACGGATTTTGACGGGACTTTCACTGGCAGGTAGCTGATGATCCGGGGAGTAACTTAGGCTACTTTTTTTAGACTAACTTTGTCCCGCGGCGTTACTCGCGGTACAAAAATAACCGCGGGTAACACCGCGGGGTTCAGCTAGTATTACATAAATCCAATCTAAGGTTTAAACTGCTATTGTATTAAATTAAAAATAATAATACTATCATATAGCGTGACGACGCACACCGTAGCGACACTTCTTTTTGCCAAACGTTCACATCGTATGTCATCATCAAACATTCTATTCACCACTACTTTTACAATAACTTGAAGAATTTTAGTTGTACATCAACCCCTTAATCGAGCACTAGACAATGTTATTGTAAAAAGAAAATTAAATTTAAATATTATTATTCCAGAGACATGGAAAAAAAGGAACCATCTAAGTTGGCCCAGGACTACGAACTAGCGCTATGGCTGTGGAAGGTCAGCGAAAAGTGGACCAAACTCGACGAGCATAAGGCAGTACTAGCAAAGGCCAAAGCGGCGTGATAGATAACTCAAACCATAATAGGTATTAATTAATGTACCAAAAATACCTTAATATGCATTTGAAAGAAAAAACTGACTGACATCATAAATAAGTTTCTCATTAAAATATCAACTAGTGACGTCATAAGTTGGTATTGTTACAATCAATGGTTGTTGTGTGTCAAAGGGCAACACGGGCTACCGAACGGAGGGGAGTAGCCATATTTTCTTTTCCCGATACAAGACGGGCTTTAATTTTTTGTGGGAGGAAATCTTCACACATATTTACATTTTAGACTCACATACAAAAATAGTCGCCTGTCAATACAAACTCACACATAACCATTAAATCAAAAAACATTCAGAATGTCACGCACACATAAATACATTTTGTGTCATAACTGTGTAACGAGTAGGCCCATTTGGACTTATACTTTGACAGAAGGGAACGCCTGCATTGGCTACTCCCTAGTCCATACCGTGTTGCTCTATTTTGTGTGTCAAACAGAACGCAATAGAACATTCTGTTTATAAATTCATCTTTAAAATGAACCTTCTATTAATGACAATAAGGTACATCTATAAAGTGGTCGTTTAATGCATTTTATTGTTGCTTAGTTATTAGTAATTATAGTAATAAATTGTAGAATATTTTTTTATGTCTGTTTTATTTCGAACCTGTTTTTCTAAAGACTTAATACTGTTATAAAATCACTTTTTTTTTTCAGAACCAAAAAAAAACAAAAGAATATTTATTTATTTTTTAATTAAGAAATACTATTAACATACTAACACGATAACTTAAAACTAACACATCACAGAATAATCAGTGTTTATAACATCGATCTCCATCTTCACGAAATAATAAAATTTTAATTCAATAAACGTCTTCATATTTTCTACTACTCTGAAAAGTTTTCAACCTCAATCTGAAGATGGCAGCACTCGTTTATAATAACTAGTGTAAGTAGTCGCACATTTTGCATTGAATAAAAAAATGTCATATATTATCGTTAACTTGAACTTTTCAGACTACCCGCTTATTTTCCTCATTTGTGACATTGCGAGGAATTTTGTCTGTCAAGAAAAATGGATATGTAGTGGACATTTGAGATAGGGTTGCTGCAAACCTCGGATGGTAAGCACCTTTGAGGCAGCAGGCAACTTTTTTTCACAATTAGGATACATTATATAAATGTCATTTAGAACTTAAGAATAAACTTAATATATAACTACAACTTAGCAATTTTCAGTCTCATTTCTATTAATACACGAACGTATTTAGTCATGTTTACTAATCCCATATGGAGGAATGAAACTCTGGTCTGTCGAAGACTAGTTCTCTTTTCACCAACGGCTCGGTTCTCTTATGGTCGAACAAGAGTTGGAAGAGACCAGTACCAATGGCCGCTGGGACACCAAGGATGATGGATTCGGAGACTCCTTCTATGCAGTCGGTTTGACCGTAGTAGGCTGCGTCGAACAGATGATCCGCAGTTTTCTCGAACTGGAAGAAAAGGATTATATTTATTCGCTAACGCTTAAATGGTCTTTATGTAACAAGGTGTCCTAAATAGTCAATAACATGATAAGCCTTTAACACTCCGCTGGTGGACATGGGTCTATCTTTAGAAATGAGGTTTTGTCTACTGTAGTATATCTATATATATTGTCGGCTCTTAGACGCACGCGCCCACTCACCTCGTAGTTCGATGTGCCTACAATAAATGTCGCTGAAGTACGTTTTATGTTTCACTATCTATAAAAGCCACCACATTGTTAATGTAAAAGTAACTGACTCAGTGGCAGCGTATGTGACTGTTGTGCTAGAGGTCTTGGGTTTTATTCCCGGGTCGGACACAAATGTTTTTATGATCTGCAAATGTTTTATTTTATTTTATATTTTATTGTTTCGGAGTTTGAATAAAAACCGCATGTATGTATTTATATCAGTTGTAACACAAGAGCTCTGCTTAGCTTGGGACTGGATGGTGTTGTGTGTTAAATTTCCGAAAATATTTATTGTTATTATTTTTGTCTCTATAACTCTAACATTTTTTGTTTTTATGTTTAGTTCATACAGATTAACAGAGAGTGACAACCTTTGGGAGCCTTTATTCAGTAATACATTAAAAAATACTCACGCTAGCTAAATTTAGCACAGATTCCTTCATCCTGGCAAGCCCGTACCTGGTGATACCCAGAACCTCCCCTCGGGCCGTCATCTGTCCAGCTAGCAGTTCCACGTGCCGCCTGTCCACGCTCATACCGTGACCTTCCATCACCGCTTGGATCTCGCTGATGATGGTCGACTTGGCTGCTTCGATGCCGAGGGTTTGGTACACCTATTTGATGCATAATATATTACGTAAAGGTTTTTTTTACCGAATTCAAAAAAGGAAGGAAGGTCCTCAAATCTTTTTTTTCCAAATATTTATAATGGACAATTTCAATACTATGGAAAAGTTACCTAACATCCAAAAAGATCATTGTTTCGTATCTGTTTCAGCGCTTTGAGCCATTTTATTATTTTTAAAATTAATTAACTTTTTTGTCATTTTGGTGTTCCTAGTTTATGCACTCAAGTCAAAAGTCTCTTAAAACGTGGCGTACTATGTTTGTATGTTTATTATTCTGTGCTAATGTTTTGAGAATGAGTAATATTCTTACAACTGTAACATCTACAAGAATATAATTATTTATATTATCCGCGTTTAGTGATTTTCTGTGGGAGTACCTACATGTTTTATAAAAAAACCGCGAATTTCAACGTTTCAGAAGTGTTGCTAATGCTACAATCCTACTAATATTATAAATGCGGAAGTTTTTGAGGATGTACTTATATGTATGTGTGTTTGTTACTCTTTCAATCAAAAACTACTGAACGGATTCAGATGAAACTTCACACTAAAAAAGCTTATACATCAGAATAACACTATTTACCGACATACACGCAGGCGAATCCGCGGGTATAGCTAATAATAAATAACTTACCTCTAATATATTATTCGATGTTGTCTTTCTCCCGTCTACTCCATACGTCGCTATAACATCGCGAAGTCCGTTCCCTTCTACGCATAACTTGTACCTGAAAACAAATTTTATTTGTTAAAAAAACTGTCTTGAAATGCCTCAGTCGACGTTTAAGCAACACCATATTGTGGGTCACCCCACACACCACACATGTTACATTGTCTGCCTTCGCAATGAGTATGGTGACCACTACTCTTGGATTCTGCTCATGCTTTCCATCAGGCAGCGTCCGTATGTACGAGTATAGATAGAATCCAAAATCTTTTTTTTTTAATATTTTGGACATCTAACACACAACGCCATCTAGTAGTCCCAAACTAAGCAGAGCTTGTATTATTTGTACTAGACAACTGATATAAATACATATATACTTTTTTTTTGTAAATACATACATATTATACATAGAAAACACCCAAACTCCGAAACAAATATTTGCAGATCATACAAACATTTGGTCCGACCCGGGAATCGAACCCGGGACCTCAAGAACAGCAGTCGCGTACGCTACCACTGCGCCACCGAGGCAGTTTATCTGGTTTCTCAATTAATAACTTACTTAGCAATAGTAGCTGTGTCGTCACAGGCTATCACAGCCCTGGAGACTTGAGGGAGGCCCTTCACCACGACAGCTGGGAGCTGTCTGTGGAGTTGTTGCAGAGTCATGTTCAGCCAGCCATTGTTCTTAGTAAGCTCGGGGAGGACTTTTATAGCCCAGTCTGATACGACCTGGACATTAGCCGGTTTCAGCTTCAGTTTCGATGTGCATATCCTGAAAATAGAATGGTGAAAAATTTTCCTTTAAAGCCTGAACGGAACCCTTTCATCATCTTAATCTTCCTAGCCTTTATTGTTCACAAGATTATTTGGGGTTGGCTACTAGTTCAACCGGTTTTACCTCAATATCAGTTTTTTACACGGAGCGACCTCCGTAACACTGAGGGTGAACTGAATTCGAAGATTGAGCTAGTTGTCAGTATATTTGAGGGCACTGACTTCCCAATAACGATTGCCATAGCTTTATAGGTGTTCATGACAACCGGGACCAACGGCTTAACGTGTTCTCCGAAGTACGGGCGGGCAACACCGCCATCTTCCTTACTCCGAGCTATTATTAAGAATTTCTTGTAAGAAAAACCCAAAAGCAGTCTGACATTGGAATCTAACACGGTACCTCTTGATCTGCAGTCGCTTACACTAACCACTAAACCAATGAGGCAGTCGGTAGTCTGAAACGCACCCTTTCTTAACAGGTAAATCGACATGTTACAATAAATTACAATAAAATAATTGTTAAATCTCACACAGGGTCGTTCTAAGCCCCAAACTACTACCGTAATCAGGCTACTGATATACATACTTATATTACGAAGAAAGAACATTCCTGAAAAAGACTAAACAACGGCTAAACGTCGTGAAAGTTTTAGTTGGTTTATTTTAGCATAGAACAATGAACCTTACGACAGTATATATAAGATCGAATATGGAGTGATTGTCTCGCGCTTGGCTTAATTATATTCTACGGCGTGCACTTTCCGGAATGATAGTAATAACGGCATCTAATAAAAAAAAGTAAAAACTAAAACCCAACTACGACAAAACACGACGTTGAAAAAGTATGAAACAAGTTTCAAAAGCCGTAGTCACGCGTTGTTAAAGTGATATGGACTATGGTACATTAATAAGTTTCAAAAGCCGTAGTCCATGTAGTGTAATCATAACCCTCCTTTGGCTTTGCCGTAGTCGGGTAATAAAAAGCGGCACTCGGATCGCAGTTCAGTCTGAGCTATCAGCGATTAACCCAACAACCTCAGCTACAATTATTCTGAGTTATACTGTGATTTTAAGTGTTTTAAAGTTCTTAGACCTTAGCCAGCAGGCTCTCATGTTAGAAGTAGTGTAGACCATACCACGATAGATCATACCACTTACAAGGCGTCTGTTTTCAAATAAAAAACCTTAGGTATATAATAACTGTAATACTTACGAATAAACAATAGATTCCACGTTTACTTCGAGACTCAACAGTCGTATCCTCTCTGCGTCTAGTTTTATCAGGAGGAAGCATTCATTCGGTAGGTATGTTTCTTCTATATACGTTGTTATCTGAAATATATATATATTTTTTTTTTTAATGAACACTTATATCATAAACAGGTAAAGATTGTGAGATTTTTCTTTATAAAGAGAAACTTAATAAAAATATCTAGTTTCTTTATAAAGAGAAACTAAAAGCTACTAGCTGTTGCCCGCGGCTCCGCCCGCGTGTATGTTGGTTATCGCTGCAAATAGTAGCCTATGTGTTATTCGGATGTATAAGCTATATTACTATAAAGTTTCATCCAAATCCGTTCAGTAGTTTTTGCGTGAAGAAGTAACAAACATACACACTCATTTTCGCCTTAATATATTAGTGTAATGGGGCCTGCCAAAGTGGCTCTACTCTGCCTGATGGAAAGCATAAGCAGAATCCAAGAGTGATGGTCACCATACTCATTGCGAATGCAGATAATGGAACGATGCAGCCCCCCATGGCTGCCTAGTGATGCTTCTATATCTATACCTAATACATAAAGCTGAAGAGTTTGTTTGTTTGCTTGAAAGCGCTAATCTCAGGATCTACTGGTCTGATTTGAAAAATTCTTTCAGTGTTATATAGCCCATTTATCGAGGAATTCTATAAGCTATATATCATCACGTTAAGACAAATAGGAGTGAAGCACCAATGAATAATGTTTCAAAAACGGGGGAAAAGTTTTACGATACGGGCAATAATTAATTAATTATTATTAGGTTTATTATCTAGGACCTACCTCGCCCAAAGTGGTTTTCTCGATCCTGCCTTTGACTCTCCTGGCGAACTCCTGGTCGAGTGGCTGCTGCAGCTCAGCAGTGATGATAGGCGTTGATATATTCTTGGACGCGTTGATAATCTCCTTCACTCGAGGCACCCCCTGAGTGATGTTCATGGACGCTACTCCGGCGAAGTGGAACGTTTTCAACGTCATCTGGGTACCGGGTTCTCCGATACTCTGTGGGGAAAGAATTTCGAAGTAAGTAAATAAGAAGTTCATCTAAGCTTGTAGAACCACCCAGATTTCAGCACAGTTGGGCCTCGACCGAGGCGGTACTACCTTCTCTACAGAAGACCAATATAAAGTGATGCGAGACCGGAGGCCCAATGATGCAGAAGCATCTGAATAGGTCACCATAGTGTGGATCACCATGCTGCATTGTCTGAATTCACAATGAGTATGGAAACCACCACTCTTTGATTCTGCTCATGCTTTCCATCAGGCAGAGTAGAGTAACTTTGGCGGCCGGCTATCCCCAGCTGTTTGACAGAGTGAGAGCAGTAAGTACCTGTGCAGCCAAGGCTCCGACCGCAGTGCCAGGCTCGATGATGCTGCGCTGGTACTTGTGGTGGCACACGCGCAGGAACTGCACCAGCTGCGTCAGCGTCAGCCGCTCCAGCTGCTTGCCCACGGGACCACACTCTGCGTACCGCGTGCGGAGACAGTCCACCTTGCTCGCTATACCTTTCAGGAAGGTGCTGGAATGTACTTTATTATTACTCGTCTGTATTACAGGCGGAGATTTCCGAACAGAGTCTTCGTGTATGCATTAAAAAACAACTCCCGCATTAGGTGTAAATTCTGACTTTACAAACATACATGAAACGGACACAAAGAACACCCAGACTCAGAACAACAGTTTGTGGATCACATAAATTGTTTTGATTTGAACCCACAACACGCATATTAATATTGGGAACTTGTAAATGTGTATAGAATATGAATATGCTCGTCACATAGATACTCACACACATACGCAAAATAAATACATACATAAACTTACCAGGTCTTTTATTTTCAATTGTTTGTTTACAATTTGTATTAACTTAAATTGTAAGAGGGCACTGACTTCTGTAACACAGGTTTTTACTCAGCTTACAAGTCAGAATCTTCATAAAAAATTATGTATGTTTGTGAATAAATTATTATATGCGTGAAAGAGCAGAGAGATACAACAAACAATCTATGTGTTATTATTTAACGATGGAATCGGGGGGAACGGACTCAAACCCCGCTTCCAACCCCTCCCAAATGTCGACTAGTAACAACAAACAAACATTACCACTACATTCAATATATATGTAATTCTATTACTCTACTTTTTTCTCCTTTATCGTTCAAAATCTCTCTCGATTAAACCATGTAGCTTTTTAGGCGAGATGGAGTTGGCCTATTGGTACATAAATATTTAAAAAAAATTACTTACAGAAGCTCAGTTTTGAACTCTTGCGTGCACGTCTTGAAGTCGTCCAGAGCTAACGTCTCCTCAGCCGCCAGAACTATGCCATCACCATCAAGGGGTTCCTCATCCCTAAACCAAACGTAATAAGCTTAATACATATAATTATGCTAGACGAGTGTTTGGTTCCGAAACGTTATGACCGATTAGGATGAAATTTGTATGTATATTTCAACAGGTTAATGGATGGTTTGAAGGTAGGCTCGAGATGGCGCCTTGAGACGGCGACCCATGTCGTGCGGCGTTCCGCAGGGGTCTGTCCTTGGACCACTCCTGTGGAACGTGGGATACGACTGGGTCCTAAGAGGTCGTCTCCCCCCCGGGCTGGGCGTAATTTGTTACGCCGATGACACCCTTGTCACAGCCCGGGGGGCGAACTTCCAGGAGGCGGCGCGCCTGGCCACCATTGGTGTTTCTCTGGTGGTCGGGCGCATCGAGGCGCTAGGCTTACGGGTGGCCCTGGACAAGACGGAGGCCCTGTTATTCCATGGGCCCCGTCGTGGGCCGCCCCCCGGCGCCTCTATAGTGGTCAACTCGGTCGTCGTACCAGTTCGGGCCCAGATGAGGTATCTGGGCCTGATCCTCGACGGTAGGTGGCTCTTCGACGAGCACTTCCGACAGCTTGGTCCCAAGCTGGTCGGCGCTGCCTCTGCCCTTGGGCGACTTTTGCCCAACTTGGGCGGAGCCAGCGTCGCAACGCGACTCCTCTACACGGGGGTGGTCCGGTCGATGGCGCTGTATGGGGCACCGGTGTGGGTGGCGGCTCTGACTGCCCTCAATAAGGCCCGCCTTTGGCGGCCTCAGAGGGTATTGGCGGTCAGAGCCATACGCGGATACCGCACGGTGTCCACCGAGGCGGCGTGCGCCTTGGCCGGAACACCTCCGTGGGATTTGGAGGCGGAAGTGCTCGCCGAAGTTTATCGACGGGTGGCTGAGTTCCGGGCGGAGAGAGGCATTCGCCCTCCGCCCGAAGAGGTACGCGAGTGGCGTGAAGCCGCCCGTCGAGCCACGATGGCTCGCTGGTCGTTCCGGCTGGAGACTCCACGCGCTGGCTTTGCCCCTTTCCTTCCGACTGACGCAGGTTCTTTCCGGGCACGGATGCTTCGGAAAGTACCTGCACTCGGTCGCCAGGAGGGAACTGAGTCCCGCCTGCCACCACTGCGACTGCAGTGAGGACTCGGCCCAGCATACGCTGGCGATTTGCCCCGCTTGGGCGTCGCAGCGCCGGGCCCTCACTGCAGTCATCGGAGGAGATCTCTCGCTACCGGCCATCATTCGCTGCATGGCCGGTAGCGACAGCAGTTTTACCGCGGTCGCAGCCTTCTGCGAAGACGTAATTTCGCAGAAGGAGGCGGCGGAGAAGGCCCGGGAGGATGATATCCACTCGGACCCGATCCGCCGCCGGCGAACCGGGCGGCGGAGGCGCGCCTACCAGCGCCTCATGCCGCCCTGAGTGTGGCCGCGGATGGTGGGGACGGGTTTTCCTCTCCATCCGCTTTAGTGGTCACCCGCGAGGGGGCGACGTTACGCGTGTGCCGTACGTCGTCTAAATTCAGAGAGTCATACCAGCTGACGGTGCCCGCTTCTGAGCGGGCAAGCGCTGGGAGGGGTCCGGATGTGTTAATAACAGCAGTTCCGTGTGGTTTTAGTCGGTTCGATTCCGACACACCGCCCCGCCGCAAACCCCGGCGGGGTGACGGCCCGAGGGGGTTTCCACACGTTAAAAAAAAAAAAAAAAAAAAAAAAAAAAAAAAAAAAAAAAAAAAAAAAAATGGTTTGAAGGTAGGTGGGTTGTTTTTAGTATGTATAACCAGCTAATAAATAAACAAAGTATTTATTTATTCTAAGGCGGCACGAAGTTCGTCGGGTCAATTAGTTATTTTACTATAATACAAAGTTATTAGTTTGATCCAGCAAAAGTGAATTTAATGTGCTAAACTAAATTTAAAAGTGGTGAAGAAGCTCAAAAGACCATACACGGCTCGAAGGACCATAAAATATCATCCGAACTAAAAGTTGTATTATCTGTTATTGGCTTTAAAACCACTATATAAATATAATAAAATATAATTCAGTTAATGTAACAATACATCATTTATACGGACACGACTTACATATTACATGTATTAGTAAAGTCAAACTTACAAATACCTTTATTTCAATAAAAAAGATATGAATTATTCTTTCCAAAGACATAAATCAACGCATTCAATAGCAACATTATGTCGTAAAAAATATTTAGCTAAATTATATCAATACATTATATGGTAAACTTTATATTAAAGAGTAGCTTTTTGACCGCGGCTCCACCCTCTTGTATATAGTTTATCGAGTCGAAAAGTAGCCTATATACTTCCTCAAGAATCAAAGTATCTCCATGCCAAATTTCATTGGAATCAGTTCAGCGGTTTAACCGTGACAAAGTTACTTTCGAATTTATAATATTAACATGGATAGATTCTATTCTAAATATATATATTACAATGATTGTCACCGGCAGACAGGTGTTGCATGGATAGCCTTTCTTCTAAACTTACCTTGACAAGTATTTAGCCCGTACATCCACCAAGACCCTCGCAAGGTCCACAGGCCTATCTTTGGCCTCCATATAACTCGGATCTAGGCCGTCACTACCATAACGGAATTCAACCACTTCGCCTGTGGCGTTGCGAACTGTCATGTCATAGTGGACTACCAGGTCTTCTAGAGCCTGTGGAATAATAAAAAAAAAACACTTATATTTTTTGTTTGCATTTTATTTACATCAACAGCCTCATAGGCCTCTCGTTGGAATGTTTTGGCCGGCTAAACCACACAGGCCAGACGGATTGGTATAGGATTTGTATCAAATTTTCATTCTTTTTGCAGTGATGTTGTCTTGTGTAGTTTGCTCCCTTAGTCGATTCTTACGACACCAACGGGATCGTGATGTTGACGCTTCGTATTTCTTAAACCTTCATCGCATGGACAAACTTTTATTTACATTAACCATCTTTAATAGTCAACTGCTAGACATAAGATTAATTGTACCTTAACGAGGCGACGCTGCAGATAGCCTGTCTCGGCAGTCTTTACAGCGGTGTCCACGAGACCCTCTCGTCCTCCCATCGTGTGAAAGAAGAACTCTGTGGGAGTCAACCCGGAGTAGAAGCTGTTCTCTACGAAACCACGGGCTGCGGGGATCTTGGCTGAAAGGTATACCAGATTAATAATTTTATGCCACTAAAGTGTTTAACACATATTAATTTTTTTTTTTGATTTTTAGTGATTGACCTCGAATACACAATTAAAATTAGAAAATTGTATTATCCTTACTAATCAAACGCTAAAATTTATATTGTGCGATGCTGGTTAGTAGTGTTTAGCCCTGCCAAAATGACTCTGCTCTGCCTGATGGAAAGCATAAGCAGACTCCAAGAGTGGTGGTCACCATACTGCGAATGCAGAGTATGCAACAATGTAGCATGGTGACCCACACCATGGCGGGCTAGTGATGCTTCTGCATCATTGGGCCTCCGGTCTCGCACTCACCAACGAAACACGACAGCACGATCGCTGTCATTTTACGTTGATTTTCTGTGCTCAGGTAGTACCGCCCCGGTCGAGCCGGCCCAACCGTGCTGAAATCAGCGTGGCTCTACTACCTTGTTTGGTTTCTTATCGCTAGATGGAGCTGAAATAAATTCTGTTGTAAATGCTTACATGTCGGAACGCGTCACACATCATTTCTAGCAAGCTTTTTTGCATCAACTATTGAAAGATTTTCTGAAATATAATTTACACTTAAAATAAGTTAGAGTATAACTCACAATGTCTTTCAAAATGTGGCAACGACCTGTCCTCGAACCCGTTGGGTACCCGCTTACCGTTCAGCGCCTGCTGACCCACGCACGCAATCATCTGCGATATGTTGATGTTTGAACCTGAATAATAAAGTTTTCTTATTAATGTTGACTGCGCCCTTAGCGCACTGGTAGCATACGCAGCTGCTGTGTATGAGGTTTCGGTTTCGATATTGCATACATTTGCTTCGGAGTTTCGGTATTTTCTATGTATGATATGTATGTATTTGTATTTTTAAGGAATAGGGGGCAAACCAGCAGAAATCTCGTGATGGCAAGCGATTACCGCCGCCCATGGACACCCGAGGCGTCACAAGATGGGGAAGGGGAGAGGGATAGGTCCGGTCCACTCCGGTCGAGCCGCCTCATTCGTGTCGAAGCGCGGCTCTCCCACGGGTTTTCTCTTTTGGATTGGATATTATTCACTATTTCATTGCCTTTAATTTTGGTTTAAATGTTAGTCTCAAAATAAAACTAACATAAGTTAATCCTTATAAAATCTGTTAAAAATGTGTCCAGCCGTTTCTGAAATAAGCCATAACAAACAGAGAAAAAATTTAAAAATTGATTTTTAAATGTAAATACCGTATATACTTTTTTTATTTTACTCACCCTTAGAGCCACTTTGTGCCATTATAAGAGGGGCGTTAGTGCTGTGCAGTTCGCGGAAGCAGGCTTTGGCCGCCAACTCCCTGATGCTGCTGAGCTCGCTCAGCATCACAGCTTCCAAGGTCTCCTCCATTGTACATCCGGGCTGACTCTGAAGGGTGCCCTTCTCCATCTCCAAGATATATCCGTCACATTTTGAGTACCTGTTGTAGCGCAATTCTCGTTAAGGCATATATTTATTTGTAGACCACTTATTTTACATAGTAGTAGTAACATTTTTTGTATAGTAAAAAGATGCTACAGTTACTCCCTCCACTTTGTTGCTCTAAACTCCCGACTACTGCACCTTTCAAACAAATAAAAAACAAAATTTGACCATCCGTTCGAGAGCTACTATGTCACAGACAGATACACACACACAGAACTTATTAAACTCTGTTTGTTTTTTTGCGTCGGAGGTCAAAAACTAAATATGTTTAATAATGAAGGCACTTACCCAGATTCTAGCAGTTTATTCTTGGCTTCTATCAGTTTCTTGCCGGGAGTCACGTCGATTATACCGAAACTGAACCCCCTGTTCATCATATAGTATGATGCCATACGAGCTAGCCTGAAAACGAATTAGGGTTTCATACAAGGTTTCAATACAATTGGATTATTTTATACATACTCGTAAATTGAAAACTAATGTGTTTAATTTATTCTAGCTAGAGCTTATACAAGTACAATTTTAACAAAAATAAAACCGACTTCAAGGTTCGACTCGATTTCTCTTGGATGCCATCATCAGATATTAATGCCCTTATCATGGTACCACCGTTGGGACATCTCCTTTCCATTCACCAACATCGGTTCATAAACGACGAAGTTATCCGCGATAGTTACTCACATAAAAAATAATTCGAATCGAATCGAAGTCGAATTGAGAAACCTCCTTTTTTTGAAGTCGGTTAAAAACTAGCTCCTAAAACAAATGGGTCATTGATTTTGCATTATTAAAACATAGCTACTAACTTAAGCATTTAGTACCTGTATTATCGAGCTTGCTCGGTATTTTATTTGGTAATTTTTCTTTACATAAATCCTAGCTTGATCGAAAGTGCTGGTTTTAAATGCATAAGATATATGTACGTGCTAGTTTAAATGGCGGAGAACATTTTTTTTTAAATAATAAAGTAATATGAAGTAAAAAAGGAAATCGACTTCCACATTTACGATTGGCTATTTACCACGCGACACTCGTCTGTAATTGGTTCGCGTGGTTTGACGTCATAGTTCAGTGAACGTTGCAAGCTCAATGGCGCCCTCTGTTATGAACGGACTGACTGCTCAAACAATTAACAATAGAAAAAGTGTTAAAACATACCTCCACATCCCCCTAACAGCATACTCCTCGCCCCAGTCCCTCAGCAGAATGTAGAATATACTATTCTTGGTACCAGAACCTAAGGTACTCTTGTCCACTGAGCCACATAGCAGCTCTGAATTTCTTATTATAACATCTAGATAGAGAAAATGTAAAATTAATATAATAAATAAATAAAATTAAGCATAGTTTCGAAAAAGGAATGGTTATGTAATATTTTATTCTCGAATGTTAATTGAGTGATTGATAGAATGAATAATTGAATGAATGATTGACCGACTGAATGAATGTCTGACCGACTAAATCACTGACTGCCAATAGCTTATTTTATCGCATCGCGTTGTTGAATAGCTAAGTCGTATATTAGGGTTGTAGACTTCAGTAGCGACAGAAAATCAAGATATTTTACAAAAAATCATGATCTTCTTATGATGATAACTGATATGAAACAACCTTTGTGATTAAAATTGATCCTTTCTTACTTACTTTACTTTTGAGCAGTACGGAAATTCTCAAGTTGGCCAACTTAATAATTCAAAACAATACCTACTTATAAACCACAGTAATACTCACATGAATCCTGTACACACATATCCTTGTTGCTGGTATAATTCTTGCCTTTAGTCTCCAGATTAGCTTTCACTTCGCACTTCTTATTGGGTTTCATTATGAGACTGCAACAAACATACATATAATCTGTAAAATGTCCATTCAAATGTTTCGACAATCAATATTTTTCACTTTGAATGTGTTTGATTCCTACGAAAGAACAGATAACATTCTTTTTTATCCTTAAAATATATATTAAGTCAGGCCATAAACACTGTTTTTATAATAAAAAATATAAATTTGAATTTGGAATCTGTCATTATTATATGAATAATTTTTGTGTGTTCCCTTTTTCTGTGTGGAATACTCTTTGAACTCGAACCGTCTGGAAACCAACTCTCCCTTAAAAAATCAGAGTTAAAAGTCGGTACCTGAATATCTGCTTCCCAGTCCACAGCATCCTCGGCTTGAGTATAGCCGGTGTGGGCATGTCAATGGGCATGGTGGCGTCAGGCCCGGCCAGCAGACACATGGCCAGCTGCTGGGCCTCGTCGCGGGTGAGGAACGTGTCCCGCTGCGTGATCAGATACCCGGCAGTTATGAAGTCTTGAGTGGCAGCGATCAGTAGTTCTCCGTTCCGTGGGGTTACCAGGTTCGATTTGTTCTATAATAAAAATACGTAGATGAAGTTTTAAATGACAATCAGAGAATGTAAAGTATATTTGAAGGTTGCATTTAATAATAAAATTATAGCGAATAAATTACAGAAGAACAGCTCATTTATTTCGCCGACAAGGGTTGAGTTAGATGCATCCCTCAAATGCATATATACTTCACTCAATTTCTATTGCGAGATGCAGGATCAGTAGTTATTCCATATTTCGCCCAGTCATCGATAGATGGCGCAAATATAAGTTTTGAGCTCTTGTAATAATTTGTACTATAAGAATCTTATTGTGTGATGTATTTCTTACCCCCATAAGTATAAGCGCCTCGGCTCTCGCTTCCTCAGTTTGAGGTAAATGCATATTCATCTCGTCTCCATCGAAGTCAGCGTTGTATGGAGTGCACACGCATTCATTGAATCTGCAAATATAGAGTTGATTATATTAAGCCTTTCATCACATAATGGTTTAGGTAGCGGTAGTAGTCAAGTTTTATTGTAACTATCATTTTACTGACAGAATTCGCAATACTGTAATTAAAGTACTAAATTTAAAAGTAGCCCTGCCTTTTACGGTTTAAAGGCTAAACCACTCCACCGATTTCAATGAAATTTGACGTGGAGATACTTTCACTTTTTCAGGAATTTCATAGACACGGACGGAGTTCCTGGCAAAAGTTGGTTATGAACAAACACATAAAAAGTATAAAATAATAAAAAAACTTTTCTTAAAAATGGTAGAGTTTAACCTTACCTGAAGGTTCTCTGGGGTTGAACCCTGGCCCGGTGGCACATGATGGACAGTTTGTGGAGTGACGGCTGTCGGTTGAAGAGTACCACATCACCATCCACTAGATGGCGCTCAACTATGTCACCACACTATTAAAAACAATATAATATCAGTTAGTATTAATCCTATGGACTTTTTTTTGATATTTATAAGTTTCCCAGTTGTATATGTTATGAGCATTAAATATGAAAATAGGGAATCGAGATCGGAGCAATTTGATAGAAATGTAGAATAATAACAATAAACAATATTTAGTTTCGTAGATTTCTGTACTTGTGGATCTGAATTTGTATTCAAGATTGCCGGTAACAAATATGACCTATTTCTGTAAGCTATCTTACCAACCTCTCCCTAATTACTGCAAAGCCTTTATAGATCAGATAATCTTCGACTCACCTTCAACTCCTGCGCAATTTTCTCTCTGTTGCCATATTTTAAGAACTTCTTGTGTTTGAATCCCCGTTGTTGCACGTAATTCGCTCCAGGATGTACGTCAGGACCATTGCAGACCAGCTTCCGGAGCCAATTCAGGTTAGCAGGGAACACTCGCTCAGGATACGTAAGGATCTTGGCTACGTGAACTGGTACTCCAACCTGCATCATGAACCATACAGTTGTTTCTTTCTTTTTTAAAGAGAACTCCCTCAATGGAAGTATATCCTGTGTTGGGGGGTTTCACAAACATACATGAAGCGGACACAAATAACACCCAGACTCCGAACAACAACTTGTAGATCACACAATGTCTGGCGAAGTGGGAAGCAGCGTGGCGACTTCAACCACCACCACATACGTACAATTGTTTTTAACGTAAGTACTGGTAAACTAAAAAGTGGTAATTTTCCCCAATATTAGGGAAAAGTGAGATGTTATAATAAATAAATATTTCGGACATCTAACTCACAAAGCTATCTAGTACCAAGCAAAGCGGAGCTTGTGTTATGGGTACTAGACAACTGATATAAATACATTTATTACTTTTTTTGTAAAAACATATATATTATATATAGAAAACACCCAAACTCCGAAACAAATATTTGCAGATCATACAAACATTTGGTCCGACCCGTGAATCGAACCCAAGACTTCAAGCATAGCAGTCGCATGACGCTACCACACGCCAAATTAACAGATTTGTAAAAATATTGAATAGAAATGAATAAGAATTTATTACCTCTTGAACCTGCAGGTTGGGGTCGGGAGATATGACAGTTCTGCTGGAGAAGTCCACTCGCTTTCCGGAAAGGTTCCCTCGGAAACGTCCCTGCTTGCCTTTGAGTCTCTGCACTAAACCACGACCTGGTTTCTTAGGCTGAGAAATAAACATTAATTAATGAAATCTATCACATCTTATACGGAATTCTCTTGATGAAGTAACAGCTACGATATATATTCTAGAACAAAATGATTATTTTTCAGCATAAAGAAGGTAAACTTGAAATAAACCATATACCAGCCCATGAGGCCATCATGGTATTTACCTACTATACCATACTAGACAGATAATTTGGTATACTAAATGTATGACTGTCGGATCGTATAATTTCTGTAGTTGGAGTCGTAAGAGCCGAAAGCCGGGAGCAAACTATACAGGTCAACAGTCAACAACGGGCAAACGAGCAGACGTATCACCTGATGGTAAGCGATTATCGCCGCCCATGGACACCCGCAACACTGGAGGCGTCACAAGTGCATTGGCGCCCTTTGGGGGATGGGGGAGGGGTTGGGGTATGGGCCTCCGGTATCCTCACTCAGTCGGTAAAACACAGCGCAAGCGCTATTTCACACCGGTTTTATGTGAGGCCGTGATATCACTTCGGTCGAGTTGGCCCATTTCTGCCGACGCGTATCTCTCCAACGGTACTTCCCTAGTTCAAGTTTTTCTAGTTAAGTTAACCTTGTTACTAATCTGGTGTACAATAATTATTACTTCAAGGTAGTAGAGCCACGCTGATTTCAGCACGAATGGGCCGGCTCGACCGGGGCGGTACTACCTGAGCACAGAAAATCAACGTAAAATGACAGCGATCATGCTGTCGTGTTTCGTTGGTGAGTGCGAGACCGGAGGTCCAATGATGCGAAAGCATCACTAGCCCGCCATGGCGTGGGTCACCATGCTGCATTGTTGCATTGTCTGCATTCGCAGTATGGTGACCATCACTCTTGGATTCTGCTTATGCTTTCCATCAGGCAGAGTAGAGTCATTATGGCAGGGTCAAATATAAAAAAAAAATATGCAACTGTTGTATAATAAGGGGTATTAAAATTACGAATGTGTGATAATATTATGTACAGTTACATACAAGACTTTATCTACACCCATGATATGAATCCTCTATAAAAGTTTCTGAAGTAGCTTACTAACATCGAACAAAAATGGCGGGATATGACGTGAATTGGAATAAGTTATTTTTTAAATACTGCGCTGTGGTAGTGAAAGGCGCGTGTCTGACAATGTTTTTTTTTTGAAAAAGGAGTTGCTTTATGTAATTTAGTACAACATTATAACACTAGTTTGGATGATATTATGGCTACTATGATACAGGATGTTTTAATGTTGACAATAAGCTAACTGATTCATAACCTTTTATAGAGGATTTAAGGCATGGGTGTAGGATAATGTTTTATTATTATTACTAGCTTTTGCCCGCGGCTCCGCTCCCGTGTATATCGGTAATCGCGATAAAAAGTAGCCTATGTCCTTTCTCAGGAATCAAAGTGCAGTGGTTTAGCCATGAAGCGTGAAAGACAGACAGACGTTACTTTCACATTTATAATATTAGTATGGATTATCTAAATCAATTTTCTATTGAGAGACCTTTGTTCAGTGGTTGACTTAGAGGTTGTTGATATAATTAGTTCTCTCTTTTTATAAGATAACTTCTTTATTCTGACCTGCATTGACAAAGGTATGCCTGACATTTCACTGTTGATGTACAACGCTGCATGCAACTGCAGATAGTCCCAGTCTTCCTGAACCAGCTCGCTCTTGCCACCGCTGGCTATGTGACGGGATATCACATCATTGATGAGCAGGATCTCTGATTGTTTCATTGTCAGGTCATCCTCGTTACTGAAAGAGAGGAGTTCATTATGAGATTTCATTAGTACAGCGGTATCATATGCGTCTGCTTTTCGGACAAAATGTTTGTAGGATATACAAATAATTGTTTCGGAATTTCGGTGTCTTCCATATAAAATACTAGCAAAGTCCTGCGGTGTTACCCGAGCTAGTATTGTACCTTTACAACCGCGAGTAACACCGCATGGCGATGCTAGTCTGAAAATAAATTAAAGTTAAAAAAAGTAGAAAGTAAAGCCTAAGTTACTCCTTTTTATATCAGCTAGCTGCCAGTGAAAGGCCCGTCAAAATCGGTCAAGCCGTTCCAGAGATTAGCCGGAAGAAACAGATAGACAGACCGACAGTAAAAAATGATATTTTGGTATATGTACCGTGTATACATACATACGCATTTAGTAAAAAGCGGTTATTTTAATATTACAAACAGACACTCCAATTTTATTTATTTGTATAAATGTAAGGATGAAATAGATAAATAACTTACGTGCCAGCCTTGATGTCGGAGACGACGCTTGGTCTGATACAGAGTGGTGGAACTGGCAGTCGTGTGAGGATCAAGTCTTCAGGTCGAGTCAGATTTGCCTTCATGCCCAAAAGAGGTATGTCCTCTTCAGGGATACGTCGGAACAGGTTTAAGACCTAAAAGAAAGCCAAATAAATTAGCACAGTTTATTTTATATCTAATATATAAAATTCTCGTGTCACAGTTTTCGTTGCCATACTCCTCCGAAACGGCTTGACCGATTCTCATGAAATTTTGTGAGCATATTGAGTAGATCTAAGAATCGGCCAACATCTACTTTTCATCCCCCTAAATGGTAAGGGTCACCCATCTTTAAAAAAATTTTATGGCAAAACGACGTTTGTCGGGGCAGCTAGTTATTTATAAATTCTTCGAAAAATAATATCAAGTTAATCAAATTACTTAAAATTATAACCATAGAACTCTGGATGAAATTAATTCATGTGTCCTCACTAAGGGTATCGCCTGTTGCCGTAAAACTTTAATGATATCTTTAACGCAGAACTTACCTCCAAAGGGCTCAATTCAATAACCAATCCACTACTAATCATGGAAGTCAACTCCTTATTTGACTCTTCAGCCTCGTGAAAATCCTTCAAAACCCGTTTCACTATCGGATCGGTGGGTTTCTTTGTCCTATACTTCTCATGTACTATCTTCAATATGCCCGTACTACTTTTCTTTACCATACCGTTTAAAGCATCGCAATACATGCATTTGGTGCACGTCTTCGCTTTCTTATGAACTGCAGCACGGAGACTCTTTTTTTGTAAATACATGATGTCCGGGTTCAAAAATTTACGGCGGTAAGCTCTTTTAAGTGGTTCTGGTAACATCACCCTGGCACATTCCTGGAACAAAGAGAAAATCTTTATATATATAATTCTTCTGTGAGTGTGTATGTCACTGAACTACTCTCAAACGACTGGACCGATTTTGATGAAATTTTTTGTGTGTGTTCAAGGGGATCTGGGAATGGTTTAGATTCACAATTTTGTCCGCTGGACAATGTTTTTTTAATTAATTTTTAATTTATTAGTAGTTATGGCAAAACGACGTTTGCCGGGACAGCTAGTATATTATAATTAGCAAGGCATTTGTTTTTTATGGCAAAGTGTAGACGAACTTATGAGTCACTGCTGATGCAATACGCTGCCAACTTTTGAGATTTCCTACAATTTTTCTTCAAAAATTTAAACAAAATAACCAACTTCAAGAACTGGACCAAATTGAAATGGAACTACACGGAAAGCACCAGTTTTTAACTAAAAAAAAGAATCATCAAAATCGGTTCACCCAGTCGAAAGTTCTGAGGTAGCACACATAAAAAAATACAGTCGAATTGAGATTCTCTTTCTTTTTAAAGTCTGTTAAAAAGGGTACTGACGGCAACGCAAGAGACAAATCATCATATCAGCCGTAAGAAGTCCACTGCTGAACGTAGGCCTCCCCCACTGACTTCCATTGCGACCGGTCGGTAGCGGCCCCGCATCCAACGAGTCCCTGCGATATTAACTAGGTCGCCCGTCCACCTTGCGGGAGGCCTTCCTACGCTGCGTTTGCCGTCACGTGGTCTCTACTCAAGAATCTTTCGAACCAAACGACAAATGTTTGTAGCTTATAGAATAGTAGCCGACCCACGCAACCTCGTTTACGTCTGCTATTGCCCATAGCAGAAAAGTTCATAATTTGAAATTACAAATAGACACTTCAATTCCATATAATTGAATAAATATAGACAAATCATTCTCTTGAATAACACTATCTATTGATGAAGACCACATAAAAAACTGTTGCTCCGTTTCAAATACAACAATGGGAAGTAACTTCATTTTATACAATGTAAAGAAAATTCTCCTTACCTTACAAATAGTTTGTAGTATAGTGATGGTAGATCTAAAGTATCCAACATGAAAAACAGGCAGAGCCAATTCTATGTACCCGTAGTGACCCACGCACTCTGCCAACCCCAGACCGCAGGTTTCGCAGTTGGCATCCTTCTGATTTGTACCCTGTATAGACAAAAAAAAAACAGTGGTCAGGTCTTAAAATAAGCAATACCATCCAAACAGAAGTAACTAGAAGAACTGTTTTTCTGATCACGGCCAGTGCAACCTGGTCGAAAAGTCAGGCAAATCAGAGGTATGTGATACCTTTTAATAAGTGATCGCGTTAATTCCCGTAAAAATAATTGTTACTAGTCTCTCCCAGAAATTTCGGCCTGAACAGTAGCTGTCCATTTTAATGTTCAAAAAATGTTATACAACTGTAGCAGCCTACATAATACGTTCAAGTGCAACGAGCTCAGGCCATATGTGACCGCCCGTTAGAACGAACGAGACCGCGCACGTATGAAGGAGACAGCGTGTGCGCCGGCGGAGCATCGATGTACGTCCCTACTCTGAGTCATGTGGCATACTGAATCACATTTCTGCGGCCGGAACGTTTTATAGTGCCGTCTACCGAAGCTTATATACTCGCCCCGCATCGGGGATAATTTCCACTTCCAAATGTACCAAAAATTTTATATATAAGACGAACAATTCACAATAAAGACACACTCATTGAATCAGTCACATCTTACAATCAATATTTTATAAACAACCCTAGCAACAAAGCTTACTAAGCTTAGGGCTAGAATTTAATGTTCATCTTCAAATTTGTGCAGCAAAGATTGACAGTATAAAATATAAAGTTAAAGCAATATAATAATTTTCCTATATATATTAAATATATAATATATTAATAATAAAAATGTACTAAAGTATAAGTTGTTAAAATCTTTGAACGGTATACTTATTTAAGTATGTTTTCGTTTTAGCGATAACATGTAAGGATTTTCTAAGTAATGAAAACACAGACCATTTGATTGATTTCATTTTAAAGGCTTTTGGTTAATGTTCTTATTTTTTAGGTTTATATTGTTGTTTATGCTTAGACTCTAAGCATAAACTGGGTAAAAAATCTCTAAGCCTTAGAGGTTTTTTAGTTTCGGCTTCGGAGTTTGGGTATTTTCTATGTATAATATGTATGTATTTCCAAAAAAAAAAGAAGTATATATGTATTTGTATCAGTTGTCCAGTACCCATAACACAAGCTATGCTTAGCTTGGGACTAAATGGCGTTGTGTGATGTCCAAAATAAAATTAAATATTACCCATAATCACATTTTGCTGCGAAGGCGGGTTGGCGATTGCAGGGCATGGGATTTCTTTGCACAGGTGATGCTGCTGTCCTGCACCGGCCTATTGCATTTAGTTATGGCTTAAATAAGCGTACAATTGGAGAGGCCTATGTCCAACAGTGGACTGCGATGCTTATGATGATGATGTTTGTGTGTGAAAACATATTTATTTCTTTCATTAATTATCCCTCAGTCAACACCAGCACTAAGTAAAAATACTAAACATGATAAATCATTCTTACCATACGCCTGTCCAATACACCATAGGAAGCCGGTACTCTCTGACCATCCTGAGCATACAGATTCTTAGTGATGACCTGGATATGGGCTGCCTGTTGTATGGCAGATGCACTGTCCACATTAAATGTCACATGGGAACTAAAAATAACAGATTAGTTAAGAAACAATTATTTTTATTTTAACAATGTTTTAAACTTATTAAAAGTTATTTATTTTTATTTATATATATTTAATACCCCAAAGTAGTACAACAGTAGAGTTTTACAAAATTAAGTCACAATAACAAACATAAAACAATAAACATAACCTAACTTACATTTTTCTCCCGACGTAAGTTTCACGGTACTGTTCCTTTGGCATTTTTAAATTGTTTAAACAGAACTTTTTAAACACGAAATTAATATTTTATTTGTTTTACATGAGATTATTTGTAGTAGACTTCTGTAGTTCCTGAACTACTACAAGGAACTATCACACAGATAACTATAAATAAGTAACTATCATCACAGAGCTCTATCCACAGAAGAAATAAATGAAGTCCACAGACTACAAAGCCCAAAGACCCATCAAATCAGTAGGACTCTTAGAGCATATATGTCTAGAAGGGCAGTCGAATGTGTGAAAAGCGTGATCGGAGTAGAGAGAGAGTGAGACTGAGTTTAGGTATTGTCTGTATCTTTCAAATTTTAATGGTAATTTATACTAAACTTCCTTTTCTGGCTTCCGTGCACAAACACTTCTCATAATTTATCTTTCAATATCATTCATAAGTATTAGATATCTAACTGTTACTAAAATACCAGTTCTTGTGCAAATTCCAGTTCTTTGGCAACACTGCAATCAATTCAGTAATGGTGCCTGCCACCAAGGAGGATGGAGTCCAAGGAGACTCGCAGAAGATATTCTTTATCTGAGGAAGATACCTAAAGATACAGTGTGAAATTTAATGTTGCCAGCATTATCTTTTTATTTTACCAGTTTTTATTTGAGCTAGAATATTCTCTCAAAATCAAAGTTGAGAAAGTTAATAGTTTATCGTCAAGGGTAGTGTACTATGGTCTTAAGATTAATCAAAGGGTAGTCTTTGAAGGTTGTACAGGTGTACACATCCACATCCACACATTCTCACGACCAGATTGAACCTATGTTCGAAGAGTCTGACTCGTACTAACATTTGTTTTAAAGTTATCATGAACTTTTTCAATTCGAAAGTGGGAGTCCAGAATTTATGGCTAAACTAGTGTAAGAACGTTCGGTTGGGCACAAAAATCATCGGGGACAAAAGCTGAGAAACTTCCTCTACGTCCAGGGGCTCTATCTGATGAATTTCTTCTTTCGGAAGAAGCCCCAAAAGAAGTAGAACTGGCAAATCCCCGATGGCATGACAAAGAACGAGATCGACGTCATCATCACAAATAAACGCCAAATATTCAGGGTTATTTCTGTGATCAACAGGTTTAGCACTAGAACTGATTCCTAACTCGTAAAAAATAAAGATATCCTCTCTTAGACCAACTCTGCAGCAGGTCGAAGCTGGGTGCGAAAGCTTCCAAATGGAACTTCAAAATCAAACAAAGTTGTCGACTAGTTGGGCTATACACACTTTTGACCGAAGAGCATTGGACGCAAATCGTAGCTCAACAGAAAGACGCTTGATCTAATGAGGGAACGGTGACAAGCGCTAAAGGTCACACCATCTGAGCGGTAAGAACATAACAATCATATAAAGAGGCTGTTAAGACTTTCACATCTTCGAGTCACTAATACTGCAAGCATTAAAGATAAAACCTTGATGTTATAGGTATATAACGTAGTAGTTAGACGTCGACTTTCACCATTTTTGTAACAAAATTTGCAATATTTTGGCACTCCATCGTTGCCCTCCCTAATATTATCAGTAGACTTAAGCTATTTCAAAATGCATTTCAATTTTTTATTACTTTAAATAATCAGTACAGTCTGAAAAATGAAACACCTATAAAACTTATGAAAATAAAACCATTTCTTAATTTATTTTCTACCTATTTTGTTTTTTTTTTCTACTAATTCAGTAGAAAACAATAACTTACCCTAACCCAGTTCATATGTTTCTGGCGTAAAAAGAAGCGCCTCAGCGCGCCGTTTTTTGGCTTGTCAACTGAAACCACGCAACATTTTTCACGCGAAATATTTTACAAAACGTATCAATTCCCCAATGTGCTATTCAATGGAACTTAGGGTTAGATGCGCCATACAAAGTTAAGTGATATACAACACAAGTGTTATTGTTTTAACGGACTTATCATCGTTTTCCCACCGTTGTGACCCGCGAACTCTCAACATGCCTCTGTTGAAAAGGAAAGCATTTGAGAAATCCACGGCGTCGGGGTACCTCCGCGATGAAGATGAGGTCTTCCATTGCGAGATCACCGACGAAATATTCAAAGATTACGAGTAAGTACATAAATAAACAATGTAGCCGCCAGAATTTTACGATTTTCTCATGTTTAATGTAGTTATCAGTGTTACGAGGGACCGTTGGCGTTGTGAGTGCGCCGCGGATCGCGCAACAACGCGAGCGTGACACGATATTTCGCTATTTCTGTCATTCACGTCACAATTTTATCATGTTAGATGATAATTGAATAATGTTTGTTTACAGGGAGTACTGTGAGAGAATCATTTTGGTCAATTCAATGGTGTGGACATGTGAGATGACAGGAAAGAACAATCTGACATACTCAGAAGCTTTAAGTAGTGAGAAAGCAGCTAGGAGAGCTCTTAAAGATTTTCCTATGGAGCTGCGGATTCCCATACTATACTTGGCTATGAGAACAAAGCGGTGTTCTTTTGCTGAAATGTCAGAGGATGTGTTCAATTTTGTGAGGGACAGATACTTTGTAGGAGAGACGGTAGAGGCATGCCTAGAAGGAGACCAGTGGAGTGAGGGTCATATCCTATCAGTGACAGCACAGAAGCAGCACCCGGACAGGTTAGTTGTGACAATATTTAATTTGACTATTGTGAAACAAATATTTTTAACAGGAATATGGTTTAAACTGTAATGAAACAATTTATCATAATTAAAATCTAGGTTGACTGATAAAAAAATATTTGTCATGAGTATTATAAATTAAAAAACTTTTTGACAGAGTCAACAGACTTAGTTTCTAATTATCTGTTGATGATAAAATTAAATCTCAATATGTACACTTGATATTTATTGTCTATATTCACAATAAATAAAATATAATAAATAAATATTTCGAACATCTAACACATAACGCAGTCTAGTCCCAATCTAAGCAACAGCTTACAAGTTCTTAATAAACTCTTCAAGAACCTACCATGAGAAAGCCATGCTCAGTTAGATATGGCTGCCAGCATGTGATGAAGCTGGGCCAATGAAAGCCTCACAGAAAAAAAAATCTGACTTAGCTTTTAACCAAAAAAGTATCTGAAAATTGGTTCAAGGTTCTGAGGTATGAAACTTAAAAAAATACAGTGGAATTGAGAACCTCCTCTTTTTTTGGAGTAGATTAAAAATGGTTTTAACTATTCCTCTCTCTCTAATTTTGTGGAGGGAATGCTTAAACAGGTAGCAATGCATATATGTTAACAATTATTTTACGGGAATTAACTTTCTCACTTATTAAAAGGTATTACATACCTCTGATTTGCCTGACGTTTCGACCAGGTTGCACTGGCTGTGGTCACAGGCAATTATTTTGTCACAGTCAAAATAATTGTCAATATATCTTGGAAAGTTATAAGTAGTTAGTAATGCATATATGTCTTTTCAGTTGTAGGTGTCCATAGTTGACCATAGTAAAATATTTAAATTTTCATCTTCCTTGTCCTTACTATTCCCAAGATTATTTGCAGTACATGCTCTCAAAGGCACAGGTGTGAAACACCGCCGTCTGTTAAGAATTTCTTGTAGAACGCAATAGCAGTCTGACTGGGAATCAAACTAAACGGCCACTAGACCAACGAGGCAGGCTAAATACTTAAATTTTAATACATATAAACTTAAATTTATTCATTGCTATCAATTATATTCCGTTTTGAAGGCCATTTGAATCATAGCTTAAGGAATTAATGCTAACTTCATAAATCATCATATATAAAAAAATAGCTCATAAAATCATACAGTATGTACATATTTACTCAACAATGTTTCCTGTACTAGATTCTCATATAACCATATTGTATGTGACTAATAGGTAATAGGCATGATCACTGATTCTAAAATACTCTTTTATTGTGTTCGGAAGTAGCTTCTATAGTCAAAAAAAATTATATTTCTACAAAAAAGAGTTTTAGTTATAAACAATTGTGATTTAAATTTCAAGTTTAAAATTCACGCCAAAACATTCGGTGGTGTCATGGCGTCGGTTTGTGCAGACGCGACGTCACCATTTGTCAACCAGTGTCAAATATAGCTCTTATATACAGTAAAGTGATTGTTGATTATATCTGAACAACCATTATATGTGACCTTTACACATAAGTGACGTACTTCATAGCCCAAGATCGAACTAAGCGGCGCGCAATTGGAGAGGCCTATGTCCGGCAGTGGACTGCGATAGGCTGATGATGATGATGACGTACTTCGCTCTAATTGGCGATTCGACTTAACATGGTCGATTGTTGTATTTTGTAGTTGTATTTTTGTTAATCAACTATTAATCAAGCTTGTCGTACCGCTTGTAATGCCGCGGGACAAAGCTAGTCAAAGAAAATGTAGCCTAGGTTACCCCAGCCCAAACAAACAGACAGACAAAAATTAAAAAAAAAATATTTTCACATAATTTTTTATTATTATTGTACATTACTTATTTTGGTATAATATTTTACCCACTTTTGATTGAATTTTTACACACACCCACAAAGCTGGTTGCAGATGTGCAGAAGCTTGCACATCTGCAACCAGCTTTGGTCAATCGGTCATCCCCACTGCTCTTTCACGACAACGCGCGACCCCATACTGCGCAACAGACAGTCTCCAAGCTGCAAGAGCTGGGGTTGGAAGCTCTCCCTCATCCGCTATACTCACCAGACCTTGCACCTACCGACTATTACTTTTTCCAAAATTTAGACAACTTTTTAGTGGGTAAAGAATTCAATTCCCAAGAGGCAGTACAAAATGCCTTTGAAGAGTTTGTTGCCTCCCGTCCAGGTGATTTTTACAAGAAGGGCATCAATAAACTGCCAATGCATTGGCAAAGATGCGTCGATTGCGTGGGTGATTATTTCGAATAACAGAAATAAAAAAGTTTAAAAAAATAAGTACTTTCACTTATTGTACTTATTGATAAATACATTATTTTAGTTCTTGGTTACTGTCATCATGCCTACTACATACTAGAATACACTTCCTCCATTGGCTTTTGTACATTTTGATCTTCAATTTTAAGTTTTGTATTAGCTTTTTATGTTCTTTAATCAGTACATATTATAAAACAAAGTCCTCCGCTGTGTCTGTCTGTTCGCGATAAACTCAAAAGCTACTGCACGGATTTTTATGCGGTTTTCACTTATAGATAGACTGATTCTTGAGAAGAGTTTTACCATACAATTTGTTAGTAAATTTGCTAAAATATAACGATATTTGTTGAAGACGTCGGAAAAAATTAAACCTCACACCTCCGAGAAACATGGGCTATTCGCTATATTATATTTTCGTAATGACCCCGTGTGCGAAGCCGGAGCGGGTAACTTGTATCTAAATACATACTAACTGTATATGAAATTCCACAGCAAAACCATACTACCATCAGCAGCATACTGCTATGAAGTGGAGCAGTATGACGAGTCAGACCCCTCCGCCTCGGGTCAGATCGGCACAGCTCCCTTCGACCGTATACGTCGGCGTAAAGGTGTTTACACACGTGACAAAAATCGTCTTTTCCTCAAACAGTTCGTTGAGGGTGGACCAGGTGGCATAATCAGTATTAAGGTAAGAAAAAGTTATATTTTGAACTGCATTGCTTTTCCGCTTCACTTTAGTGTTTTTGTGTGTTTATGTTACAAGTTTAAAATTGAAGAACTCCATGGAACTATTCATCTTTTAATTTATTCTCTTAGGATTCTTACAACATTAAAAGTCAGGTTGTGGTTTATCCTCTGTATTGATGAATCAAACAGCTAGTTAGGGCAAGTCATTTTATATGAAGAGATGAATAGTAAGATATTGAATGAACTCACTCACCACACATGTAAATTCATTTCAAACAATAAACGATGCCAGTTAGAGAGTTTTGATACATACAATAAAAATACCTGGTTGTCTTACCACTCCTACTTATACTTTTATAAAAATAATACTTTAATCCAACTGAAAGTATGTCTAGAATTCTCTCTTACAGAAATGGCTTTTGATAGTTGTATGAAGTGCCATTTAGTGTGTGCAATATAATTGTGAAATCTGAGTGGTGTGCAATTGTCCAATTAGATTCATAAAATATATTTGAAGTGAAGCTCTCAAATACTGATTATAACCCAGGATCACTTGCCGAACTAATACAATTGGTAGAGCCTACACAAATTATAGCCTTTATAATAATATGATTTTTCATTGTTCACAGAAATCTATATTAGAAAAATACAGTATAAGCAAGGTGAGCTTCAGTCAAATTTTCACTGGCAACCCACCTGACTTTGCTCTGTCTAAGAAACTGCTCAAGTCTCCGTCACCAAACAAACCACAATCTAAACCAGGATCAGCCAATAAGTTGAACAAATCCATGAAGAAACCCAGCCCTGATAAGAAAGGCCAGCAATCCATGGATAAGTTTGTGAAGAAGACTGATAAGGCTGAAGGTATACTTGTTTGTTCTTTTTATTTTGAGTTTCGATTAAAGGCAAGTCCTTACCCATAGGACTTATCAGACAAAAACATAAACAAAAAACACTCAGATCAACAATATTAAGGCCCAATGATGCAGAAGCATCACTAGGCCGCCATAGTGTGGGTCGCCATGCTGCATTGTTGCATTCGTAATGAGTATGGTGACCGCCTATCTTGGATTCTGCTTTCCATCGGGCAGAGTGCAATAAACCGTGAAATGACTGCTTAAAGAACAGTTCTCCATCGTCGTTGTCGTCGTGTCCTACACTACTTTATATAATTATACTAGCTGAACCCCGCGGTGTTACCCGCGCTTATTTTCGTACCGCGGGTAAAGCCGCGGGGCAAAGCTAGTCTAAAAAAAGGTAGCCTAAGTTACTCCCTGGATCATCAGCTACCTGCTAGTGAAAGTCCCGTCGAAATCGGTCCTGCCGTTCCAGAGATTACCCGGAACAAACAGACAGACAAAAATTTTTTTAACTACATTTTTGGTATACTAGCTGAACCCCGCGGTATTACCCGCGGTTATTATTGTACCGCAAGTAACGCCGCGGGACAAAGTTAGTCTAAAAAAAGTAGCCTAAGTTACTCCCCGGATCATCAGCTACCTGCCAGTGAAAGTCCCGTCTAAATCCGTACAGCCGTTCCAGAGATTACCCGGAACAAACAGACAGACAGACAGACAAAAATTTTTTTAACTACATTTTTGGTATATGTATCGTGTTTACATACATATGCATTAAGTAAAAAGTGGTTATTTTAATATTACAAACAGACACTCCAATTTTATTTATTTGTATAGATGTTCCGTTCTATGTACATTTGCATTTAGTAAAAAGCAGTTATTTTAATATTACAAACAGACACTCCAATTTTATTTATTTGTATAGATAAAGGACATGACAGATGGAGAGGCAAGAACTGAAACTTAACTGAAATTAGCGCGTTCAAATATTTATTTATTAGTATAAGATATTAAAATTCTTTTACACAGTTCAAAAATCCAAACCTCCAGCTGACCCAGCAGCTAAAAAGAGCGCTCAAGAGTTAGCAGAGAAGATGCGGAAAGCAGAAGAGCAGTTACGGCAGCGAAAAGAAGAGGAGAGAATAAAAAAGAAGGAAAAGACTGCCCGGTTGCAGGCTTATATGAAAGAATGGCAGAAGGTTAAAGATGATATGGAATTAGAAGACCAGAGGGTGAGAATTTGTAATTTATTATTTCAGTATATTATACTACATGCATTTTAGCGTTTTGTTCGCCATTGTCCCTCGTTTGCATAGACACAAGTTAAAGTGAGACGTCACTCATAACTGGAACTGTCTAACGTTGTAAAGTTTGAGTCATCTAATGATCTAATTGCTGTCCTTTACAGATAATACCAAAAGGAACACCAATAGAAGTTGAAGGTATCTCACATCAGCATTTCGGCGACTTCCTCTCCGTTCTGGAGTTCGTGCAAATGTACTCGGACATTCTGAAGGTCAAAGACGTGTTCCACAACCAGCTGGACCTGGAGACGTTTCGCAAGTCTTTGACAGTCAAGGAGCACGCTGGAATGTTCAGTGACTTGATACAAATGTTCTTGACCACTGTGTTCTCTTTACAAGAAGACGAAGCTGAGGAGTATAATGAGAATGGAGGGATTCTACTTTCTACTGGTAAGTGTTCTTTGTTCATTCAAGTAACATCCTTTATTGTTTTGACTAGCCTGTTTTTCTGTGTTAATCAAGAGGGCATTGTTTACTTGGAGGTAATGGGTTCGATTCTGGGTGTGATAATAATAGTGTACAAACAAGATATTATAATGCGGAAACAACGAAAATTCAAGTTAAAATTAAATAAAACTACAATTTAATCAATCATTGTCAAGGTACATAAGGTAAGGTAAAAAAATTCTTCATTTCTTGTACACTATAAAATATGACATTCCACAGAGGATAAAGAAGTGGATAGTGAGATGGGAGTGACCAAGGCGATGGAGCTGGCCACCAAAGCCAGCAAGTGGTCACAAACATACCTGGGCACACCGCTCAGTAAACTACCTCTCGATCCGACCACAGTCAGTGAGGTTTTAAGGTTTGTTAATATTCATATCTTTGATTTGTATATTTTTAATATTATTAAAGCAAAATATTTTAGATTCCGAAAAGTTGGCTTATCTTTATGTTCATATGTGAAGCAAACTTTGTTTTCCTTTTTCTAAAACAATGCAAACATCTATACTAATATATAAAGCTGAAGAGTTTGTTTGTTTGTTTGAACACGCTAATCTCAGGAACCGCTGGTCCGATTTGAAAAATTCGTTCAGTGTTAGATAGCCCATTTATCGAGGAAGGCTATAGGCTATATATCATCACGCTAGGAGCAATAGGAGCGGAGCACCAATGAAGAATGTTTCGAGAACGGGGGAAAATTATCACGCTACGGGCAATAGGAGGTGCAAACGAGGTTGCGTGGGTCGGCTAGTATGAGTATAAAATTTAGCTATATAAAAGTTTATGTGGTTGTGGAACCTCGGGAAGAGGCTCGGTGGGATGTAAAGCGAGTTGTGTGTGTGAGTGTGAGTGTGAGTGTGCGTGTGCGTGCCCGCAGGCTGCACCTGCTGTCGTCGGGCGCGGCGGCGGGCGGGCGCTGCGCCACGTGGCGCTACCACCAGCGCGGCGGCTACACCAGCGCCGACGACGCCGGCCTGCGCCTGCGCGTCGCCCACCCGCACCTGCTGCGCACCCTGGCCGCCACGCACGTCGCCGACCTGCCCACAGGTACATCATCATTATCATGTACAAAAAAATCGCGTTCCGTTTTTAAATATTAACTCTCTTTTAAAAAATGCCCCCTTACAAATAAATTAACGCCCCTTTTAAAAAAATACCCCCTTACAAATAAATTAACGCCCCTTTAAAAAAAATACCCCCTTTAAAAAATATGTGCCCTTTTAAAAAATTAATGTCCTTTTTTAAAGAAATTAAAGCCCCCTTTTAAATAAATTAATTTTCCTTTTTGTAAATGAATTTCCCATTAAAAACGGAAGTGATGTTTCCAATAGTGTTTGCTCCCTCGTCTATCGACAATAGTCTTCTCTCACGACACCACGAGATGCATAAGGACACAAGGAACACTCACTTTTTTATCATATTATAACTAACATTAGTTCTAACTATATAACATAATTATAATTATTCATAGTACAAAAAACTACCCACAAATATCAGACCATAAGCAATCATATTTTCTATCTATCTCTTTTTATCTCATTTTCCATTGCAAAAAAATCTTACTATCCTAAATAAAAAAACTAATTTCATGGATAAATATGGATTCCACAAGAAAATAAAATATGCATAAAATTTATCCACAGAGGACAAGTTCCTGATTCTGCAGTGTCTAATGAACCAAATACTTAGCTACGCGACAGTGCGAGACGTCGTGGAAGAGAAACTTGAAGAGTTCAAAAACACCAGACAAGCACTCAGAATGCATCAGGTAAATTTAACTTATTTTATATATATATATATATTTATATACAAAATAAAAAACCGACTTCATGAACGCCCAAATCGATCGATTTCACTTGGATGCCATCATCAGATCTGAGTGTTTTTATCACGGTACCACCGTTGGGATACCTACTTTCCATTAAAAAAAGAATCATCAAAATCGGTTCATAACGATAAAGTTATCAGCGAATACATATATAGAAATATATATATACGGTCGAATTGAGAAACTCCTCCTTTTAGAAGTTGGTTAAATATACTCACAACCACTCATTGGTTGGTTTTTAGATAAATGAGCGCAAACGTGAAGTACAAGTCCAGGCCTCTAAACAAGAGATAAAGAAGGAAGCTGCTCTCAAGAAGGAAGAAAACAAGTTAGTTGGAGAACAGGCGAGAGCGGTCGATGAGGAGGCCAGGATCGCCATAGAGAAACTTACAGCAGAGAACGAGGAGAAGAGAAAAGAGTATGAGAAGAAGTTGAAAGAGTTACAGATAGAGTTGTTTGACTTTACTTCTTATGTTGGTGAGTTAAATATTCTATTGATGTTTAAAGTATTTAAGTTTTTTTTAATTTTATGGTGGAGCAAGGAGTTAGAAGAAGTTGTCGAAATTTCTGGCTGGAGTTTTAGTTTCATTGGGTAGGTTTGTACGCATTATATTTGATTCGCAAAATGTCGTAGTGATGTATTTCTAATTGGTTCAGTTCGTAATTAAGGGGTCTTTTTGATTTCGAGAAACATTTTTGATGATTATTACTTGAAGAAATTTGGTTTCAAGGACAAATGTAAGCAGCCAAAGGAATCAGTTTAACTGCTTGCATTTGTTCAGTTCTAGTACTTGGTGAATTTGGTTTGGTTAGATAATAACAGTGAAAGAGGTACATAAAATGTGAGGGTAGCTAGATATTTTCTTTTCGAAAGTGCACTAGTTCTGACTTCTAGTACCCGAGACGATTTGCGGTTTTTAGTCGGTTCGAGTCCGATATATACACCAGTCGGTTGTATCCGAGGGGATTTCCGCATAAAAAAATACGTGTGCGTCTCGGGAGGCCCGACAGAAGTGACAACTGTAACGAATTTAAGTTGAATTAGACTACCGTTGCCGTATACTCGAGAGAAAGGGAAACCAAAAAGACTGGCGGCGTAACGTGTTACGTAACGAAGCGGTCTCATAAGAAGTTATCTCTTCCAAAAAGGGTAGTTGGATATAAAGTATTGTGTCGTGCAGGGTCGGACCGCGCGTTCCGGCGCTACTGGGTGGGGCGCGGCGTGGCGGGGCTGTTCGCGGAGGCGGGGGCGGCGGCGGCGGAGGCGGGCGCCTGCAGCAAGCCCGTGGCGCAGCTCGCGCCGCCCGCCCCGGCCGCGCCGCCCGCCGCCAGCGACACGCTCGCGCACGTCACCAAGCTCTTCGAGGCGCAGCGCGAGAGAGGTAACTACCACCTACACCGGATTCTACCACTGCTTTCCATCAGATAGGGTACTCATTTCAACATGAAAAAAATAATTTAAAAAGCAAACTTTTTTTTTAATAACTGATAAGAAATCTTCAGAAATTGTAACTTTTATATTGTATCGAACAAAATGTACTTTAATCTTATTTTATCCTTTATAAAGATTTATAGCATCTTAGATTATAAATAATACGATTTAAAAAAGTGATATTCCCTTTTCCTATCAGACAAACCATGCCCTTTTCATCATAAAATACAAGAAGAGACAATTGTTCTCTATTTAATACAGTCCTGATATATCTCTGTTGTCCTTTCGCATACTCATCAGTTCCTAGAACATAAAAATAATTGAAACATAACAGAACTCATATTGATTTCTAAAAGTCATTCACTTTATTAAAATTATGTACATATCATGTAGATTATATTTTTAATTTTCATTTACTTACTACGAGTATTTAAATCTCATAATGATATTCCACTGTGACCACCATTCCACAATGATTGTTACAAATAATTTTAAACTTTACAATCGATTACAGCGAGCAGTGACAAAGAGAACGAGTCAGGTGCAAATTCGCGAGGAAGTTCTCCCAAGAAACCTCTCACAAATTTAAATGGTCTTTCACACAAGTTGAACGGCTTGGAGTCCAATACGCAACAGCTAAGGGATCTGCTCATGTGTACAGGCGACATTAACACGTGTTTCGTTCATGGCAAGGTAAGAAATATAGAACATATTATTACCATGGATGAGAGAGACCATATAATAATGGCAGTACTCAATAGTTAACAGTAAACTCCGCTTTGCAGCTTAATGTTATGTTAGAGGCTTCCATTTAATAATATATGGGTAGTACTGACTTCTCAAATACAGGACATAAAACCTACTTCAGAGGATGAAGTTGAGGGTTATAGAAGTACATATTTTTAAGTCTTATAAAACTGCGCCTAATATTTTTTTATAAATCAATTATTAATTACTAGTTGTTGCCAGTGCCTCCACTCGCGTATATATCTGATAGTAAGCAAAAAGTAGCGGCAAATAGTAGCCTATGTGTTATTCTGATGTATAAGCTATATTACTGTAAAGTTTCATCCAAATCTGTTAAGTAGTTTTTACGTGAAGGAGTAACAAACATCCATCCATCCATACTTACAAACTTTCACATTTATAATATTAGTAGGATTTAGCATTAACTAGCCATCATCATCTCACAGGTACATATTTTTTCTAAATAACAAATTTTAGTAAAATTATTTGACCGTGAAGAAATCATAAACATTAAACACATAATTTCACCTTATATAATATTAGTGCGAAAAAATTAAGCAAAAAGTAGGACTCTGGTTGGCTTGATATATGGGACCAACTCTTGTTGTGTTGACTTTAATTCATTGCAGTGCTCAGAAGTGTACTTTACATACTAATCTAACTGTTACAGGCGGAACGACCACGTTGGGTCGTGTACCACACAGAAGAACAGCTGGACGGCCTGATCCAGTCGCTCAACAAGCGAGGGCTTCGCGAGAGCGAACTGCGCCAGAACCTGGAGCAGGATCGCGCAAACCTCCTCCACCACATCAGCAGGTGTCCTGTACACCTGCTTAACTCCTCTGTTGCGCCTGTAAGTCTCTGGTAGTTTTCTAGGTGTTAGGTAACAAATAATCTGACACATCTCACACAGCAGTATGACTGCGCTAAGTGTTGCGGATTCAAACCCCAATTGAAACATCTTGTATGATCCACAGATTATTGTTCTAAGTGTAGGAGTTATTTGTGTTCGTTTCATCTATTTTACTAAAGTCTTTCGCGTCACAGGATATGTTTCTAAAGCGGGACTTGTATAATATTATCGAAAAAAAAACTATCACAAACTAGTTAAAAACTTAAATAAATAAATTAATATTTTGGACATCTAAAACCAACGCTATCTAGTCCCAAGCTAAGCAGAAATGAAATGTAATCATTTATTCTGCAATTAGGTTACGTAAACACTTTTGCAAGTTAAAGTTTTTTTTTAGCAAAAACCAAAGCTTGTGCTTCGGAGTTTGGGTGTTTTCTATGTATAATATGTATGTATTTACAAAAAAAAAGTATATATGTATTCGTATACCTATAGTACTATCTCTGCTTAATTTGGGACTAGATTCGTGTGTCAGATTTCCGAATTATTATTATTATTCTGTAGTCTGTGGACCATGAATAAATCCATTTCAATTTCTATGATTCCAGTCGCCGCCGCCTCCAACGCATCACAACACGCGACACAGAAAGTTTCAGCCCTCGCTAAACGTACCTCCCGACAGTTCACTATCGGAGGCGTTGGAATTGTCACTCAGAGACCACATTCTGGAACTAGAGGAAAAAATATTCCATGGGTGTTTAGGTTCATTGAAAGTCAAGGTAAGTTTGTGTTATCAATAGCAATATTATAATACTTTTGGCCTCCCTTTAATTACAAATACATCATATTAAGCTTGTTATCTTATAGTGTTGTACCTAATAGAGAGCTCTGCTACTGTTGTAGTCTGGTAATTAGACTGATAAGCAACCTATATATTTCTAAATGCACACATATTATAATCTAGCTGTACTTCACTATCGAAACCTTAGAGAATATATAAATGGAGAGAGAGCTGAACGAGCCGAAAGCGTTATATTTCCCACCAAATCAGTCATCATCAGACCACCCAATCAGTTTGCAGGACTGATTCTGTGGAAAATACACCAACTAAACAGAAACTTGTGTAAGAGAGACAGATTCTAACTAAACTTAGTCTCTCTCCCTCTCTCACGCTTTCCCCTCGTTCAGCACTCCATGTATATATGCTCTAAGGTCGAAACAGACTGTCACAGCTGATCTCGAGAAGCCGTTTCCGATTGATTGATGATGCTGTAGAAAGATGTATGGACTTTTAGTAACTTTGGCTTCTTTATTACAGTAGTAAGGTACAGCACCGATGTGGAGATCTGGATGTTAACCAAACCCACTTCAGCAGTAAAAACCACTAACTACAGGATAAGTAACCCTCATTAATCTTCTTATTCATTTTCAGGACCGAGAAGCATGGAGAGGAACTATAATGCTACGAGGTTACGACAAACAAGCAGACTATTTGACTTGGGGACCGGACAAGCAGTACAGAGATGACTATCACCTGCCCAACGGAGTACTCAAAATCCCTAGTGGTGAGTTGTATGAGTTGTACTTTTGAATACTAACTTATAAGCATGAGTTATTGAAATATAGCTCTTATTTCTTTAGACTTATGACTTATATTCCAGTGTTCAGTTCAATATCAAAGATCTCTAGTATTAAGCCTTCATGAATAATTAATTTCAAAAAGAAATAATTATTAATTGATTTAAAGCACATTTTTCGTCTCCTTAGAGTTGGATATTGTCTATGTTTAAAGAGCCTGTAAAGTGTGCCTAAAGGAAAGCATATCAAAAAGAAAAATTCTGGATAAGAACACACTCGACAAAATAATTAAATTGAAACCACTACTTATCGTAATCAAATTAAATAACAATGAATCTAAACTTTCAATCCAACAGACATAGATGAAGAGGACAAAAAATCAATAGCAGTAAACAAATACCGTGACCCTGGACACTACCTGGAGGTGCCAAAGGTTAACGGTGTGAAACCAGATCCTGATGCAGAGGACACTAAGGCCAAGCCTGATGTCGTTCGTGGCCTGGCTTCAGCTTTGCTGCAGGTCAGCCAGGCTATACACCAAAAATACCTTAAAAGACCGCTTGGTAAGTATCTCTTACAGATGTTAAAAACGGTGTACAAAGGACCTTTTAATCTTCTTTGAAAGAAACGACGACATTACTCCAACTTACTTTTTTACGACCACAGACAATAGAACAAAACCATAGATAAAAGAAGTAAGTAGAACGCATGTTTATAGTGATGCACACATCGTAATTCTAATGAAGGATACACCTAAAAAAATTATTTGAAACACTTGTTATTTTTTAATGGGTCTGGTGACTTAATTTCTTCTTTGCTCAACAAAATGTGGTAATATTTATTCCAGGTCTTGACGATAAAGAACGCAAAGACCGGGAAGCCCGTAACAAGCCTATAGAATTCGACGCATTAGCTCGATGGGAGGTTTCCCTCATGGAATGCCGGAGCTTCGCCCAAATAGTCCTTCACCTCTTCACGTTAGACTCCAGCGTGACCTGGTCAGCCAGTATACTGAACGCCAGCTGTCGTCTATGTAGGAGGAAGACGGATCCTGATAATATGCTGTTGTGTGATGGATGCAATAAAGGACATCACTTATATTGTTTGAAACCTAAGTTAACGGTAAGTTATATGTATCCACTAGCATTTACCCGCGGATCCTCTTGCGTATATGTCGGTTACCGTGGTAAAGAAGCCTATGTCCTTCCTTAAGGAGTAAAGTATCTTCATGCTATGTAAATTTTACTGAAATAGGTACAGCGGTTTAACTGTATAAGCTAGTAGTAAGTATATTCGTAAAAAAAAAATATTTTTACTTGTCTGAAACAGCTTTGTGCGAATTATTTATTTACCTTTATTTTATTTTTAATATAAATGCTTTATATTATTTAATTTCATGCTTTCATTAGTCTGGACCAACGAGAAAGGTAAAACTAAAACTAATACATAGTTATGTTAAAAAAAATAATTGCATTCTAGAAGTAACACTTTAAGGAGTCCTTCACATTAATACTTCAGTTTTAGAATGCAAAACAAGTATAATATGTGTTACCATTTAGTAAATACTATTCACAAGATGTTTGAAGCAATGCTTCAACGGCTCCTGCGTCTTTGAGTTATCTTTATCTCAAAAAGTGTTAATAATACTAAAATAATATATTTAGATTGTTTTAAGGTATATAAATATATATTTCAAAAGTAATTTTGGATTATTTCATTAATCGAAATAATGAAATCTGCTAATAGTAAAAATTTTATCAGAAATAAAATATAGTTTCCCTCATGGATTTGGAATATAATTATATTTAGTTATTTCTGTGTTTGTAAGCTTAGTAGTATTGGCAAGTTGAATATACAAACATTGTAATACCTTGCAGAAAGTACCTGAAGGCGATTGGTTCTGTGAACAGTGCAAGCCCAAAGAGCGGACACCCAGGAAAAGAAGGAAGTTATTCTCAGACGATGATATGGAAGAAGAGATGGAAGAGGGGTATGTAGATACTGTTATTGGGCATACGTGCTTTGAGATTATAATGTAACGAAAGTATTTATGTGGTTTGTTTAAACTTACGTTTAATTTTAGTTAGAAGTTCAATTTTTGTCAGTTTCATTTCTGTTTTTTAATTTATTTGTAAAAGCTATAACATCAGAATACATTTATTTTCATTTCACAATAATTTTTGCAAGTCAAGTAAATTTCTAAGCAAATCTAGTTATATCAGTTTCTTATTGTAATTTTTTCATTTAATTTTAAATATACATCATTAAGTACACGCCTATAGGTGCACGTATGCGTACATATTTTAACGTACACGTGCACGTCCCTACGTACATTTACACGTCACTATTATACAAGTTCACTTAATTACGAGTAGTGGCTAATTATAACCTCCGGTTGTGTGCAGGTTATTGGGATGTTATTCTTTGTGATGAAGAACAACCTTATTTATTCTGTTAGTACAGCACATCAGCAAGGACGCTCAGTTATAGAAGAATAATCATAGACAGTGACCATAGACGTCGGTAGTGGGTAGTGTTGCGAGTGGGTATATAATATGAGAGTAAGTATTATGAACGTGTGGTGCAGGTCGTGCGTGGTGGAGGTGTGCGCGGCGTGCGGGTCGGGCGGGCGGCTGCGCGTGTGGTGCGCGGGCTGCGCGGCGCGCCTGCACGCCGAGTGCGCGCCCCGCGCCGCCCGCGCCGCGCGCCGCTGGCTCTGCGAGCGCTGCTCTGCGCCCACCAGAGGTAACGCCCAACACTTTCTAATATCAACCCCCAACACCGCTCATTCACATTACTACTGTTGACATCTTAGGTTCAATCCTGAATCAGATTAAATGTTTCTATAATCCTCAAAAATTTTATTTCGAAATTTGAGTATTTTCTATGTCTACGACAGAAAGCGGAAATGTCGTATCTTGAAAATTTGATAAACTGAGTTTTCAGTATAGTTTTGATTAAAAAAAAATCGCATTGATCTCTCTGTGCCTCATTACATCGAGTTTCGATAAAGAAAAATATGTTTCAAATTTCAACTTTCTATATTTATTAATCTACGAACTATGAATTTTTGAATAGTCTTTAACCTTGGTGTAATATTGGATATTTCGAGACACGATATTTCCGTATTCTACCATCAATGTATAATATGTATGTAAAGAAATTGACAATATTTTGTGTACATTATTAGTTATCTATGCAACAACGATGTAAGATACCCAAATTTAACAAAAACATGAAACATAAAAGAAAAAAATATGATTATTATGTACAAAGCACATAGCACAAATAAATATACAAACATTCGATACGATCTCGAGTCGTATAAGAATGACTTGCTGAAATGATAGGAATATTTCTTTCCAACCGTTTTATGAAGACAGAATATTGTTAAGGAATATTATCATGATATAATTTCCTACATACATAAATTAAGCTATCCTATTGTATAAAATTAAGTATGCTTAAGTAATAATGGTGGTTGTGGTGTAAAGAGACGTCGAGTCGTCGCTGCGCCGCCACGGCGATGAGCAACATCCACCAGTACACGCGCGCTCTCGACTCGCGGCGGAACTCCTCCGGTTCGTCTACACCCGCACTCCCACACACCCGCACACCCAGCGCTGGGATTGGCTGTGGACTTGACCACTTCACTCCCCACTATTTACTTTAACTACCCTTCTAGCTTACCATTTATAAAATAGATTAGAAATGAGTTGATGACCTCGACTACGTAAAAACTTTTGATAAATTTGACCACTGCACAGCTGACCTTGACCTTGACCACGGACACAAATTGTTGTTCTGAGTCTGGATGTTCATTGTGTCCGTTTTATGTATGTCTGTTAAGTCCACCGCAACACAATTTATATTTCTAACATGGAAGTTGCCTTTAAAAAAAACTATAAATGAACATCATAATACAGAGTTAGAAAATAGTACATAAAATGAACGATATGTAGTGTAAAAAAAACCTTATTGCCAAAAGCAATCTTTTCCAAGCAATAATAATAATAATTTACCTATTTCACCCGGATCAATATTACGAATCAAGTCTTTCATTAATGTCTGTTTAATACTTGAGACGCTACGTTCGAACAACAAACATGTATAGATTGCAAAAAAAAAAAAAAGCATTTTCTCTATGGAATCAATTCTACAGCCAATACTAGCAAGTACTTCTTTTTGTTTATTCGTTATATAACGCTTTCTCATCTCATGGGTGTTCTGTCTCAAATAATTATGCTCATAGAACGCATACTTTCTACCGTGTTCCTTTGCACTAACATTACTTGCTTGCCACTTTATTTTGCAAGTTTCTTTTTTTTATTAATCATTTATGAATGAGAATGTATTTTTGTTCACTAATTCCTTTACAATAATCTTATCTACCTTTTACTGTGAAGGAAAATCTAATGGCTAAAGTTACAAAGTAAATTTTGAGTTAAAAATAGATGAACAAGTAACGGCTGACTTGATTAGAATAGTACCACAATCTTAATCGATTCTGAACAATGACTGCACGATTGGCATAATGGCTTAAGCGGTTGCCACGCCACTTTCTACTTCGCTGAGTGCTGTGGATATAAACCCCACGTGGGATAACACTTTGTGTGATCAACACATGGTTGAGTCTGAGTGTTCTCTGTGTTCGTTTCACGTATGTTTGTAAAGTCCCCGCGACTCAGAATTAATATTCCTAAATGAGAGTTCGAATTTCTAATTTAATTCAGAGCTGTCTTTAAAAAAAATACTTATATTGAATGTTATTGAACTTCAGAGTAAGTCTTTATAGCAGCAGATATCTATTGAACAGTAGTATTCACTAGATAATAAATAGGTGAGCTCAATCGTCACACAAAACTATATATACATATTCAAATTCTAATTTCCATAAAAAATATTTATGTATGATTGTGTTATGATACTGTCATCAAATAAATATTAACTAGTGTCGCAAAGTGGTCGAAAATCGCCCGTAATTCGTTTAGTCCTTTCATATAAACTTGAACTGTGCCAAATTTCATACACCTCCGTTCGTATAATTTCCCTAAAATGGAATACAAAGTTTTACTTCACGTATTAATATATAAATACTCGAAATTTCTCCTAAAAGCAGATCTTTTTTATAATTTGTAATCTGGAATCTATCAATGAATCAATGCATGCAACTTAAGTACATTTAGACACCTATCAGTAGACTAGAATGTTCCCAAACATTCCAGTATTCATTAAGCATAATTCAGCCTTCTTGATGTGCTTTGGAATGGGTTTTCATCATAACCTTCAATCTAACTAACATATCGGTGGTTGACAAGAACGGAATCTAAAATTACTTGCTTACAGAGTCGGAAGACAGCGAGTATAACACGGCGCTGGTGAAACTGAAGACTCGGAAATCCAGGAGTAGTAAGGAGTCTTCACCTGTACAGAATGGAACAGCAAAACGAGGGAGAAAGTGAGTATGGTCACATACATATGATGATATAGAAGGAAATTTGGATCTGTGTGAAGCGGTGATGAGCGTTTGATTATCAAACTAAAGATTACATTTGAAGGCTTTACTTGTTTTTTTTTTGCCCTTCCAAAATGACTCTACTCTCTCTGCCTGATGGAAAGCATAAGCAGAATCCAAGAGTGGTGGTCACCATACTGCGAATGCAGACAATGCAACAATGCAGCATGGTGACCCACATGGCGGGCTAGTGATGCTTCTGCATCATTGGGCTTCCGGTCTCGCACTCACCAACGAAACACGACAGCATAATCGCTGTCATTTTACGTTGATTTCCAGTGCTCAGGTAGTACCGACCCGGTCGAGCCGGCCCAACCGTGCTGAAATCAGCGTGGCTCTTGTGTACTTAATTCGACTGTACTTTGTAACTTGATATATCTTTCACACACGAATGTCTGATCCCATAACTAGACTGACAAAAACAGTGTTCTCATATCGTGTTCATAGTTTTCCAAGGCTAGATTATTGGGGGCGTAGTCAACCAGTGTTCAACAGGTTTTACTTAAATACCAGTTTATTCACGGAGCGATCGGCATCGGACTTCCAGAACCCTGAGGGCTTTCTTGTAAGAAAAACTTAATAAAAAGTTGGCTATATCCCGGGAATCCAACCTGCGACCTCTTGGTTGGCAGTCGCATACGCTAACCTACGAGGCACTTATTTTTATCGTTGATCACACAAATTTTTTTTGCAGACCAAAAAGTGAGGAAATGAACACAAGTTCCGGCAGAAGATCACAGAAGAACTCACTCACAAATGGTCATCATGGTAAGTCATTTTCTATGTATGTGCCTGCCAAAGTGACTGTTCTCAGTTTGATTGAAAGCATGAGTAGAATCCAAGAGTAGAAATCTCGGTGTAATAATAGCTCGGATTTTAGAAGTTGGGGTGAAACCCTGTGCCTCGGAGAGCGTTTAGAGCTGTCGGTCCTGCGCCTGATCTTCTCTCTCATCAGATCATGAGGGTGAGGGAACAGAGAGTGCACCTTTGTTTGCGCACACACTTGTTCACAATAATAGCTAATGCGTAGTTGGCTGGTTTAAGTTGAGATTGAGCGCCGGCTAGGAGAACATCACTAGTCCATTCTGGAAAGTTCAACGGCCGGGAAAACGCTCTCGAATGTATAATCGTCGTTATATATTTTCCCGTAAGGTTCATTGTTCAGTGTATCAATGTTTTATTATTAGAAGTCATCTAAAACTTGCATTTCGAATCGAATGTCGAGTCTCTTTTATACAAATAAAATTGAAGTGTCCATTTATATTTTTAAATTAACAGCTTTTAAATGCTAAACGTAATTTAAATTTTAAGTCTGTCTGTTTGTTCGGCTAATGTCTGGAACGGCTTGACCGATTTTGACGGGACTCTCACTGATAGGTAGCTGATATTATAAGAAGTAACTTAGGTTACTTTTTTAGACTAGCTTCGCCAGATAATCTGTAATGTTCTTCGTGGCGATATTGATGTGGCGTGTGTGGTGGTGGTGGTGTTCCAGAGGAAGCGAAGAGTAGTCGCAAGCGCGGCAGCCGGCACGACGCGGCGCTGCACGCCGAGCAGTGGCAGGCGCTGCTCAGGGACGTCATGAAGCACAAGGACTGCTGGCCCTTCTACGAGCCCGTCTCCACCGACGATGTAAGTCCGCTCTTACCTCTCATATCACTTTGTTTTTACTCTAGTGGAAGTTTATTTCAAGTGAGAGCGTTTTCAGATTTTCCGATCTTAAAGAGGGATATGAAGGGATACAGCAAATAAAGATTTTATTATAATCTGCCATGATGACCTGCCCGCATGAAGCTATCGAACTGAATCAGAATGATTTTGTTGAAAATATGTGAAAATAGCACATGGCTGTCGGCTATCGTCGTCCGACACGATATCGGATCGGATAATCTAAAAAATAGTGGTTACGACTAAGACGAATCTATTGACACCACTCACATAAAAATACAAGAAGCAGTTTAGGCTCTAGGGGCTAGGGCTGTAAAATTGACAATGTTCTGTTCAGCGTAATATTTTCTTATAAAATTTGATGGAAACCATGAGTTAAATCAAGGAGTGGTGGTCACCATCCTCACTGTGAAGTGTGTTTAGAGCCCTAGAGTCTAAACTGCTTCTTGTATTTTTATGTGAGTGGTGTCAATAGATTCGTCTTAGTCGTAAGAGTGACACTGGGTACATCAAAATAAAATAAAAAAAGTAGTTTAAGAAAAATGGCAAACTGATATTGACGCAGTTGGTTTTTTTTTAATAAATATAAAACTAATCTCTTGTATCAGGTCCCCGATTACTTAGAAGTGATAGACCAGCCCATGGACTTCACGACAATAAAGACTAAACTGGACAATGAGGAGTACTCGGCTGACGAAGAGTTCATCAACGATGCTGTGCAAGTGTTCATCAACTGTTACACATATAACAAGGATACACACCCTGTAGCTAGGTGAGCTTCTTTTACTTTGTTTAAAGTTCTCAAGGTAGTAGATCCACACTGAATTCAGCTTCAGCTAAGACCAACCTAAAGTGACATCGTTCGTGCTGTCGTGTTTCGTTGGTGAGTGCAAGACTGACACAATCTTGCAGAAGCATTATGACCGCCGTGGTGTGGGTCACTATGCTAAATTGTTGCATTGTCTGCATTCGCAATGAGTATGGTGACCACTAATCCTGGATTCTGCTCATGCTTTCCATCAGGCAGAGCAGTCATTTTAGCAGTACATAAAAAAAGCAAAAACTTATAATAAAACTTATTTAGTAGTTTAGGCGCTACAGTGTAACTTATATCTATACTAATATATAAAGCTGAAGAGTTTGTTTGTTTGTTTGAACACGCTAATCTCAGGAACCGCTGGTCCGATTTGAAAAATTCTTTCAATGTTAGATAGCCCATTTATCGAGGAAGGCTATAGGCTATATATCATCACGCTACAGGAGCGGAGCAACAATGAAAAATGTTACAAAAAACGGGGGAAAATTACACGCTACGGGCAATAGGAGACGCAAACGAGGTTGCGTGGGTCGGCTAGTAGATTTACAAAACTAATACCCTTTCTTTTTTCCTTGCCGTAGTCGCGTTAAAATAGGCACCTATTGTTTATCATGCTAGGTTAAATCTTAAAATTTTTTTGTTATACTCTAGGGCTGGCAACCGTTTAGAAAAATACTTCAACAAACGATGCGCGGAACTAGAATTACAACCGCTCCCGGAAATCGAACTGGAGTTCGAGGAAGCCACAAAGCGGTCTCGACCCTCGACGGACGAGGAGCTGCCACAACCCAAGCGCACCAAACTCAAGTGATCCTTATTCCCCACTGTCTCAGCTGCTGAGCCTGCAGATCCTGGACCCTGTGATCCTCAAGTATTCCAGACCAATATTGTGTGTATAGACATCTAAACGGGCCCAGTGACTAACTTTGGTGTGTATAGTGCAGGACCACATACCAAATAATTGCTCTCACCAAATAGTGAACGTCGTTGAACGACTCGAAGTGTACCAAATGTGACAATCCCACTGAGATGTAACATAAACTAGCATCATATATCGCTAAATCGGTATTTATTACTACGAATGTCAAAAAAATATATGTTTCTTAATTGTACTTTACAATTTTATTGCATTGGTAACAAAAAGGTTGGTGTTGCCAGTTTTTAACCCTTTTTATTGTGTAAATTAGAAAAAAGTCGTATAGATTGAAAACTCTTACATTTGCACACCACATTACGGAATTTCAAGAGTAGGTACATAAAATATCAAATACTTAATGTACAAAGGGCGGCCTTGTCAAAAGAAAGCTCTTTAGTAACTTTAAATCAGTTTATTGTCGCTTAAAGTTAACTTGAGATTCGTGATAAATAATGTCGATCAACTAAATACTTACTATATCTTTAAACATTGTCTCATGTCTTTAAAACATGTAAAATCGAAGTTATACATTATTAAATCAAGCGATTGTTGATTAATTTCATCTATACAAATATTATGAAGCTGAAGAGTGTGTTTGTTTGAACGCGCTAATCTCAGGAACCATTGGTCAGATTTGAAAAAATATTTCAGTGTTAGATAGCCCATTTTTCGAGGAAGGCTATAAGCTATGTATCATCACGCAAATGGGAAAATTTTCAAGCTACCTCAACAGAAGACGTAAACGAGATTGCATGGGTCAGCTAGTGTTATATAAAACGAAAAATTGACAAAGAAAAATACAAGTTTAAAAAAAAAACTCTTAGTGTATCAAAGTAAGACGTGAACTGGCACCTCTAAAAACAACATAAATAAATACCTGTTTTATGAGAATAATCATATCTCGAGTCTCTGAGAAATTGAACGGAATACTCGGATACAGTATCCCAGCATAAATAAATACCTACTGTAACTATGATACGCCATTTAGCTACCTAAAAATAACTTCTTAAAACAAAATAATTCACGATAGAATATAAGTATGTGGTTCTAAATACATTTAGGTTTAGAATAAACCGAGTAATGTCCTTCATCACAACGTGAAGTGAAATATCGTGTTCCAAACAAGTCTGCACTATTTTAGATCTAAGAACACCATATAAATTTTGTATTTAATGATATAAATAATGATTCTGCATCATCATTAGATCAAGTAATCATAATACAAAAGTGAATTGGATAATGGAGTATTATACTGTATATTGGCTTGTTTTTTAAGGTATATTCGAAATAAAGTGAGTTTTATTAATAAATTGTAAGTAAATATATTATTAGATGCATTGAATAAAGTTTTATATAAAAATATCAGCAAGATGTAGTTTTATACTTGTACTAAAGCTAAAGTATTGCCTTAATTGATGATTATTAAAAAATATGTAAGGTATTGTCAATTGTGTTGTAAAATAATGATAAAAGTTGACTTCAGGTCTTTTTGATTAACTTGAAAATATCAAGTTTAATGACGGAAGTCATTGGTGTGAAGCTTTACGCTTTCAGAAAAGTCTATTGACTACGCCAGCTAAATATGATACGTAGAAAAATAATTCGAAACTAAATGAACAGGAAATACACTCCATATATATAAAATTTGGTCGGAATACAGTAATTATAACAATTAGGTAATTGTTTCTTGAGTCTACTGTTAAAAATCGGCTGTGTCCATGTTCTGTTTCTAAAATAAGAAATATTTCGATTCTCCCAACATCTATCTGCCAGTGAAATTCAAATTGAAATCGGTAAAACTATTTTGTAATATCATAAAAACATAAAGCGGCAGTTTTACCCTAAATCTCTGAGGAATAATGATTGCAATATTCTCATACATTAGTCTATTGATAAACTTAGGTTTGATAACAGATGCCTTGTATGGTGTACAAAAAACACTGTAAATATTTATAATACATATAAATAATCAAACTACATAGTTTTATATATAAAATAGTTAAAGTAAAAAAGTGCCAGAAATAAAAATGTAAATTTAATTTGATAACCTCAAACTAGTTACATGTGAATTTTATTAAACAGATATAACAATTATGTATTTGTATATATCCAGATGTATTTGATATGACTTTTGGTCTTAATATATTTATACATAGGGTACTAATTTGCTGCCTTCATTTGTAATGCGCAGGCCCTGTTCACTGGTTACAGATAAATTCCAAACAGGTTAGCTAACCGATGTATTGAAACAATTTATATGGTAGATAATCAAATTGTCTTTCTGATAAACCCTCCGGCTTACCTATATTATTTAGTGGTAGGTAGAACCATAATCTAATTTACATCGCAGAATGAGGGTAGTTTAAAAACGATACAAATATGTTCGGCAAAATTTAATTGTTTTTTAATAAATTTGTTTATCCAAATAGTAATGTATTAAAAAAAAATCGAGTATACCCTAGACCACACGACTAAAGTAAAACTTCTTTTTCAGATAAAGAAAATGTGTTCGCACCTCTCTCTTGCAACTACTGTAATATACGAAATGTAACTCTCTATCTCTCTCTTTCTATCTTCACTAACTTATATCTCCCTCTCAATTTCCGTTCGCTTTGTCCGATCACATTTCGTAACGCTCTTATCACGCATTCACCAGCTTACTCTCCAAATCAAGCGTAGGTAGTTTTATTTAAAAAAAAACAGTGGAAATTGTAATTTTGAAAAATCAAGTCAGATAACACTATGTTGTTTTTCTATAGATAACATGTATGCATTTACAAAAAAAAAACAAAGTATGTATGTAATTATATCAGTTGTCTAGTACTCATTACAAGCTTGGCTTAGTTTGGTACTAGATTGCGTGTGTTTGATGTCCGAAATATTTATTTATTTATTATTATTGTGGAATAGATGACACCTCAGTCAAATCAGTTACTTTTCATCATTTGTCAAAACGATAAATTTGTATGAGTTATGTACTAAATACAAACTTGTGACGTCACTGTTTTAAACCACTTACTGAAAAATATATTTCAATTGTAGTTTGATTAAAATTTGTAATCGAAACGAAAAGCTTAATAGATTTTCCGAAATGTTTTGTAATATTCGTTTTAATGAAGGGGGGGACCTCGATATTTATTTACGATGCAATTATCTACCCTATTGTTCTTTTACATATCATATACATCTGGATAAAAATAGTAATTCAGAGTAAGAGTGCCTGTTCATACTACTAAAGTAAAATATTATAACGTATGTTAACCTAGTGGCTTTATTGTATAGGAGCGTTTTGCTAGAAAATGTTATAAAAAGAAAATGATAATAAAAACACCTTTCCTTGATTAAACTCTTAATAATTTCCATGCTATGCTTAATAAGAGATATATTTGTTTAAATGCCATTCCAATTCTTACTTAGTTGTTTATCGAATGACTTCCACGGACTTGACAAATCATTGACAGATATTATTATTTCATAATTTTGTCTTCTAGAAATAAATAAAGCAGTAACTATATTGATAGATTGTTGATTCCAAATTGTTTTATGGTGAATTAGAAGAAACGACAATAATAAATCATTTTTTGGTTAGCCATTTGAGACTAGCCCGAGTTAGATATATCAGTAAGGTAATATGGCAGATTTGATTCAAATGAAAAGTTTAATTTTGCATTTGATTAAAAAACAAAACTGCCACTGTTATATTTATTTCTTAGATACGAATTCATAGTATTGTCAGCTAACGTAGCAGGATGTGTTGCTTTATTATATAGAGTTATTGTGTCGCCCTGCACTATATGTCGTTGCATTTTGTTGTAATCCTCATTAGTGACGTTGAGATGTTCTAAATATCGAAACTGACTACTCAAGGCTTGTGTTTGCCGTTATTTGTAAATTTTTAGCTCGCGTTTGACATTTGTTTAATGATAGAAAAGTTCTAAATATGTGTTTCAAATGACAAGTCCAATTTTAGATAAATCAGAGTTCAATGGGACTTTAATGAAGGTTAGCGCCTACACGACGGACGGAGTGTAGGCCAAGATACTTCAAGTTCTTCAGACTACGAGCGACTGCTTTTGGTTTTATTGTGTTGCAGCAAATACAGTTGTATTTTGAACAACTTAAGGTTCAAATTGAATTGTTACTGGATTATTGTCTTCGCCGCCACTCCGTCCGTTCATACACACGTATTCAAATAATATAATTGTTTCAATAAATGTCACACACGAGCGCCCTCTAGACGTTAGTTTTAGTTTTAAATTGTTAGTGTATAAGTTGTGATTTTAGCTTATATTTTGTGTAACACTCAAAATCTTGTCTTTGATGGTTCGTTCGTACGAACGGAACGTTGTGTTTTAGTTTGCTAAATTTTATTTGTTTTATTATTTTATTTAACAGGCATGATGTTATACCGAGGCATGGCCATTTTGTTTTAGTATTATTTTAATGGTTGGGAACCTGAAATTGTATTGGGATACAACTCAAAAATCAGTTATATACAATGATTTTAACCTTTTTAAGTTAAACTTTAGGTTTTTTGCCAGCTACTGTACATTACGCAAATATAGAACAATTATTATGTCTTTTGTACTACAGATTATTCCATTTTAATTATTATTTGCATGAACCTAAAATAATATATGTATAATACTGTACAATTACATTCGTGTATTGAATCATATATTTTAAAGTATAGAATGTCGAGAAAAAACACAGTATTATTGTCACTAACCATTATTGTATCCAAGTTTCTACAAAAACATTGTTGGTTTTGTATAAAACTTGGCTCGACGGACCAGACTATAGACTAACCATATTGTATACCAGTCTTGTATAATATTTTATTCGTTGCTAATTTCAATTAAGTATGTAACTGATTTTTGAGTCTGAGATCTTTAGATGGTCGTTAATTGATTTTTTGATTGAAATAATGATTAATACTCAAATCTTCTTGAACAAGACGCTTGTTTTTTTTAGTTACGTTTGTTCGCGACCATATTTAGTTGCTGGTACAGTCAGCCACGTAATTATTTGCAACAGTTTATTGGTAGCGCAATTGTTGATAGTTAAACTTAATACTTATTACCATCCTTTCTTTTTTGTAAGTTTCGAATGTGTTGGATTATTATTTAGTCTACAAAAAAAATACTAGCTAGCTACTCGTTCTGGGCTACATATCTGTTTACATTAAATTATTACTATTTTTAATATTACTTCATATTACTTTACCCCTTTGTACTCAAACCTATTGCCGTCAAATACTGAACAACGGACTTCTCCATAAAACCCTAAGTTAAACCCTTTCTAGCTACACTACTAGCTGACCCAGTGAATATTATTCCACGATTTTTTTTAGTATTGCCACAGCAGCCCATTGGTGCTCAATTTACAGTTGCGGACTAATCACTACTGGTTTTATTTTAATTTTGTTATATACGAACGTCCTGACAATACAAACTCAAAAGAATTATCCAATTTGGTGGAATAAATTGGAAGTTATAGCGCCGCGGGACGAAGTTAGTCTAAAAAAGTAGCCTGAGTTCTTCCTGGACCATCAGCTACCTGTCAGTGAAAGTCCCGTCAAAATCGGCAAAATCGGAACAAACAGACGGACAGACAGACAAAAAACTTTTAACTACATTTTTGGTATATGTACCGTGTATACATACAATGCATTTAGTGAAAAGCGGTTATTTTAATATTACAAACAGACACTCCAATTTTATTAATTTGTATAGATAATAAAGTGTATCTAATTTTGACTTGCATTTACTTTCTGCTAGTAATTTCCAAACTTACTCTCTTAACTATCAGCAGTTGTGTTCCCGCTTTTATTCTGTGTAAATCAGTCGGAATGTTGATTTTTCTATCTGGCTGTCTCCTATAACGCCTAATGGTTGGTTGTCTGTATCAGAATCAGAGCATTCCTAATAACAATACGATGTAGTTCTGGGTGACTCGATATTTCCGTAACAATGATCATTTTGTCTGCAATTATTTATTTATGTAATTTATAAGTTTTATATTAATTTATATTGTAGTGAATAAAGCACCCACGTACAGTTTTTGCTTTTTTTTATTTACATCCGAATGTATGTTTTCATATCACATCATATTCATTCATATCGCTTGTCCCTTTAAACTTTTAAAGTAAACGACTGCCTCGTTGGTCTAGCGGTTGACGTGTGCGACTGCTGATCGTGAGGTCTCGGGTTCGATTCCCGGGTCGGACCAAATGTTTGTATGATCTACAAATATTTGTTTCGGAGTTTGGGTGTTTTCTATGTATAATAAGTATGTATTTACAAAAAAAAGTATATATTTATTTGTATCAGTTGTCTAGTACCCATAACACAAGCTCTGCTTAGCTTGGGACTAGATGGCTTTGTGTGATAGATGTCCGAAATATTTTTTTTTATTTATTTATTAAAGATTTCTGAAAGATCTTTAGTCTGACTCATAAACAGAGCCTTAACCGCGGAGACTAGTTTGTAACACGTACGCAAAGAACACGCAGACTCGGGACAACAATTTGTGGTACTAACTTTTAAACTTTCGCGTTCCATGATATATTAACAATTATTTTTACGGGAATTAACGCGATCACATATTAAAAGGTATTACATACCTCTGATTTGCCTGACGTTGCGACCAGGTTGCACTGGCCGTGGTCACAGGCTGACTCTAGACAGAAGTCGAATTCCAAACAGCAATTTGTCGATCACAGTGATGTCCCTTGTAGGATTTGAACCCGCAACACTTGGTGCAGTAAAAAGCAGCGTGGCGACCGCTTAAACAGCTAGGCCAATTGTGTAGTCAAAGTGCAGCAACGTACTTTTGACTTATGAAAGTGTACAAGCAGATAAACTAGGCAAAGATAATACGTATTAAACTTTTATTATAGAAGTACGTGTTAAATGGCCGAAAACTGGTGGTCGGTGAACATTGAAGGCATTAAAATATAATTTTAGCCGCCTACTCTTTCCACAGGTACGAGGTTTCAGCTAACATGAACGTTAAAAAAGAGTTAAAGTGAACATAGAAGTTTTATTGAATTGAACATGGCAGAATTTTTCAAGGCACTGCACATAATCCAGGTGAACTTTAGGTCTGTTTCACACACACACAGGATATATTTTAAAGGAAAAAAATACCTGAAAACATTATTAGATAAGTATGCCGTACTGGTATCGCGGTAAAGAGACATCTATGTCCTTGCTTAAGAATTAAAGGATCTCCATTCCGAATTTCATTGACAGTGGTGTAACTATTTAGTGGAAAAAGTGTAACAGACAGGATTTTCTTTTGAAATTATAGTATTAACTATCAGAGCCCCGCGGTACAACAACTGCTGGTAACGCCGCTGGATAAAGCTAATCTAAAAAAAAGTAGTCTAAGTTACTCCCTGGATCATCAGCTACCTGCCAGTGAAAGTCCCGTCAAAATCGGTCCAGCCGTTCCAGAGATTACCCGGAACAAACACAGACATAAAAAAAATTTAAATGTTATTTTGGTACATGTATTGTGTATACATACATATGCATTTATTTAAAAGCGGTTATTTTAATAATACAAACAGACACTCCAATTTATTTGTATAGATATGGATCAAAGGACATCTCAGACGAGATCTGGGAATTAAAGTAAATATGTACACATCAACTATTACATGATTTTTATTGTTTCGCTTACAACATAAATAAATCACACTTGATAACTCTGATTTGAACCCGACACTATTGCTTTAGTACTAAGTTAATGGTGTTCAGCCGCCTCTTTCCTCTTGTTCTCAGCCCATTTGCTCACGTTTGCGGGAGAGTTGGCTGGAAAAAAGAGACAGCAATTATTAGTGGTACATATTTATAGTGGTTAAAGAAGTAACAATTATTTAAAACAAAAACCCGACTGCGTCAATAACCGTCATCCTTATTATTTTATTAGCTGAACCCCACAGTTACCCGCTGTTATCATCGTACCGCGAGTAACGCCGCGGGACAAAGTTAGTCTAAAAAAAGTTGCCTAAGTTACGCCCTGGATCATCAGCTACCTGCCAGTGAAAGTCCCGCCAAAATCCGTCCAGCCGTTCCAGAGATTACCCGGAACAAACTGACATACAAAAATTTGTTTTTAACTAAATTTTTAGTACATGTATCGTTTGGTACATACATATGAATTTAGTAAAAAGCGGTTATTTTAATATTACAGACACTCCAATTTTATTTATTTGTATAGATAAGTTATATATACATACTAGCTGTCCCGGCAAACGTCGTTTTGCCATAACTACTAATAAATTAAAAATTTATTAAAAAAACATTGTCCAGCAGACAAAATTGTGAATCTAAACCATTCCCAGATCCCCTTGAACACACACAAAAAATTCATCAAAATCGGTCCAGTCGTTTGAGAGTAGTTCAGTGACATACACACTCACAGAAGAATTATATATATATAAAGATTCATAATCACCGTAATAAAATCCTTATTTTTATACCACACTCGCTGTACTTTGAAAACATTATTTTCAGATTACTTTGTTGCGCCAAAAATCCTTAATTTTGTTAATTTTTTTTTATTTGGATGTACCCTGTGTCACTCTCACCAGCAACACAAATCTATTGCCACCACTCACTTAATCATATGACAAGCCGTTTAGGCTCTAGGGCGTGCCAACAAAATATTCATACATGCATACATACATACACTCGAGAAACATTACCCTCCTTCTTTCGCAGTCGGGTAATATGGCATTATTAGACAAAATCTTCACACATACAATTCATTCGTCGTGGAAAGCCACGCTTCGGCATGCATGGGCAGGCTTGACCAGAAAACCAGTGTGAAGCAGCGCTTGCACTGTGTTTCATTGAGTGAGTGAAGATACCAGAGGCCCATATCCCAACCCCTCTCACCATACCCCAAAGGCCAGCAATGCACTTGTGATGCCTCTGGTGTTTCGTCTATGTGTGGCGATATGTCAAACTAAGAAACTCTTCAGCTTTATATATTAGTATAGATAATTGCATGGCATTACTAATAAGAGAGAAGTTGAGAGTTTCATAAAAGAAAAGTAGGCAATAACAATATTTGAAGCAGTAAGTTAGCAATGTAAAAATTCAATAATAGTCTGTTATAATAATTCATTAATATCTGAAAGTATAGTTCAAACAAATTTTGTTTTTAATAACAAAAATGAATTCGACTATTCTCTATTTTGTTTCAATCTTAGGTGCAGTAAGAGAGACGATCTTATTAGGATTTCATGAACCTAATGAGTCTTAATCAGGATTAGGTATGTCTCTGTTGCCCTCAGTCTATTTCCTTTATGTATGTATTAAAAAGTTAAGCACAAGGTAGAAAATAACACTAGAAAAAACTTTACCCATTTTGTGAATCTTGTAAAAGATGGGAGTGGAGACGACAATTCCGATCATCCAGTATTTCCAGATCCACTGGTTCTGAACATAGAACTTAATTGGGAATTGTGCAACCTTCGCTGAGAAGGTGTACGGGAATTTCATGGGACGGCCTGGAGCGGAATCCGACATCGTGACGATCAATTACCTGATGAAATGAGAAATACAATTATTATGTAATGTTTTATTCCTTAATTTGAAAAGTTTCAAGAATTACATAAAACAGATATAACTAGTTGCAAGTAACTTCTGTTCTGTTGTAATACGCAACATTTACATAAAATGAAAGATATTTACCGTATTAAAATAAAAAAATATTATAAAATATTCTAACCTTTTTGCGAACAGATAAACGACACAGAGCAGAACAGACAGTCCACTAGAGTTGCATAGAAAATTATTGATCGTAAAAATGCTACTCGACTAACGTTCTGAGACTTTTAAGGTACTAGATTCAACACTGCTTTGCAAAACTAAACAGTGATTTATAAATAGGAAAACTAAAGTAAAGTACAACTTATATTTATTCGTGGTCTGTTTGAAATAAAAAAATAGTAATTTTATGATTGAAGGATTGTGAAAAAAAAGAAAAAAAAAATTTTTAAGCGAACGAAATTTTTCCATATTGCAACAGTAATCGGTAAGCTGTCAGGCAAATAAAAATGTCAACTCGCTTTGTGGTGTCTTATTTGTGTGATTAAATGTAATTTTAAAATAAAATATAAACTATTGACAATATAATGTGTGACAATGGCTTCGGTGAAAGTGGCTGTAAGGGTTCGCCCATTCAATCAAAGGTCAGTTGATATTAAGCTCAGGAAAGTGAAAATTTTCCGCAATGTTTTGGGGGTGTTAACGTATTGTGTGAAGTAAGGAAGTTTCACAAGTTCGTATATCTATTATCAAGATAATTGACTGTATCATGCTATTTTGTAGACTCAGTATGAACGGACAATAAAAGTACAACATATAAATAAAGGTTTTTAGTCAGTGCGACGTAGTTGTTTTTCATGGTATTTGAAAGTGCAAAAAAGCAATGATGTCATGTTAAATGACAATGACTTTCACGGTTCAGTTGCATTTAGAGCACAAACTGTACCTCGGGTATGCCGTTTAGATGAAAGTTGTCGAAAAAGTATAAAAAAGCGAGCGACCTTAATACTTGGATAAAGTTCCAATACATGTAGGGAATTGTTATTGTATTAAATTATTTTGTCTGCTTATCATCTGTATTGTAAACAACAACACTGCATATACAATTGACTGTGGAATATGTTTGGAATTCTTTACACTTTATTCTAATTACTTCTTTTTAAATACATACATATATTATATCTATGGTTTTTTTCAAGCAGCAATTACTACCTCTTTGAGGTTACAGGCAATAGGTTATAGATAAACATTTTTTTTTGTGTTCAGTCTGTAGCACTTTCTAATATTTTCCTTTAATATAATGCAAAGTAATATCAAAATTTCATATTATTTTCCATTCCAACAAGCTTCAAAGTTAATTAATAATTAGCTGAGTCCAGCTGTATTTACCCATGGTTATTGTCATACAGTGGATAATACTGCAGGACAAAGCTAGTCAAAACAAAGTAGCCTAAGTTACTCCTTAGATCATCAGCTATCTGCTAGTGAAGGTCCTGTCAAAACCGGTCCAGCTGTTCCATACCTTACCAGCAACAAACAGAGATACAAAAATTTAAGTACATGTAACATATATACATACATATGCAATTTTTTTTTTTTTTTTAATATTACAAACAGACACTCCAATTTTAATTATTATTATAGGTATAATAATACTGAATAGTTTGTAAATGCCGAATTGCAGCTGTCCATAACAAATAAAAGCTCCACTTGTAAAACAAGCTCTTTTACTTGTTAAATAGAGTGGAAAATTAAGATGTCAGGTTTTGTATTCACAAATTTTTTAACAAGTTCTTTTCTGTCTCTTTCTAACAACATAGACAATATTTTCTGTTTTTTTTTTCTTTTAATATTGAGATTAAGACTGTCACCATCCAGACTTTGTGAAGCAAACTCATTCTATCTATTTCTTTTTTAATGACCACCCTTTGTGAATTTAATTTTAAAACATTTCTGAATATTTCTGAAACATATTCAAAGGTTTTTGCCGCAGTTTTTCTGCGGCAAAAACAACAACACAACAAACAATGAACAAATAAATAATGCCTCATGTGAGTTTGATTGTTCAAAAATCAATAACATTACTGTTTATATTTTATTTAATACTAAAGAAGAATATACATTATTCATCAATAGTTTAGGTATATAAATTGTGTTTGTAGTAGTACTAAAGAAGTATAAACTGTACATATATCAATACATATGTTTTTTTCTTCTTAATGTCACAAAAATTGGCTGACAAGGTATTCTTTGATAAAAAAAAATATTGTAAAGAATACATAAATAAAATTAAAAAGTTGGTTCATAAATGCTAAAGTTTGGAGATAAAAGAAACAAATACAACCAATTTAGAAGTTAGATTTAAACCTTACAAACTCCTATCAAATAGTACTTAAATTATTCATAGTTGTAACTGTAAACATTAACATATTAATTATACATTTAACTGTTAAAAGAACTTCACATTGAAATGCAAAGTTGCCAGCTATGTCTGTTTTGCTCTATGGCCAATTTACGTTTAATTAATAACATGTTGCTGTGACTTTTGAGGTTCTAGTACTAATTAAAAAATAAAGAAATGGTACATTCTATCATAGAGGATAGTGCAGGGGATCCAGGTGTCCAGCCATCGCTCGGTTTGAAAGAGAGAGACGATCGCGGTACCTATCTGTCTGTTTCTACTCTCGAATGCGTAGTTGGCGCGGAAAATCAGCATAGCAGAACGAATCGACGGTTAATTGTTGTGATTAGATTACTATTTTAGTCCTTAACTGGGCATGCGTCAGTAGAGAAAGACAGATGGATACCGCGATCTTCTGTCTCTTTTTAACCGTTGGACGTTTCCGCTTTTTTTAAAAGTTGCATGACTTTTCAATTCTATTATTGATTCTCACTGAATAAATAATATTACCAGAAATCTAACGTACGAGTTTCAGTTGTCGTAACATAAAAAGAGCAATTTCACCTTGTAAAATCGTAATATGTTAATTTTCTAACTGTCCGCAATGTCAATACTATGATCGGAATTAACACACTACTGAAGAATAAAACCAAAAGTGATTTTCAAGTAGTGATTACGTGCGCACAATAATGCGAATATCTAAAGCATACGTACTACGACAGTCATCACAGCGTGGTTAATGACCAACCTCGTGATTATTTCATTGTGTACTTTTAGAGATGTTGGTCCTCTTAAAAGTCAAAAATGGCAACACTAGCAATTTTGGCGGTAAAAAAATCAATACATTATTCCTGGATAACCTTATAGTAGCTAAAAAAACTCATAACATAAGGAAAAGAAGGCATTTTATTTAAAAAAGTTACACAGTTTTCATTTTCTGATGACAAATCTCCTAAAATAATTGTTTTTCGTAAAACTATGCATGTAGGCACCTAGCTGTTGGACATCTCTTCTTGTGATTCCTCATAAGGAATCTTATAACGTCACCCCAGTTTCCTATTTATTAATATTCAACTTGTCTGTTTATGTATGTATTTGCATGAATATTCAAACACTTTTACAAACTGATGTGGGCCGAAAGAGCTGTTTCGTTTTGTTTCCCCGAGTGAGGCTGACGATGCCTGAACTCACGCCCTTCCAACTTTATTTGTTGTCCAACTTTTGCTTTGTCCAGCGATAGTCATTTACCGTTATTCGACCCGTCTGGTACATAGGGGTAAACGCCCCATGTAATAAGAAAGTTTTTCAAGGTAGTAGAATCACGCTGATTTCAGCACGGATTGGCCGGTTCGACCGGGGCGGTACTACCTTCGCATAGAAGATCAACGTAAAATAACAGCGTTCGATCTGTCGTGTTACGTAGGTGAGTGCGAGACCGGAGACCCAATGATGCAGAAGCATCACTGGTCGCTATGGTGTGGGTCACCTTGCTGCATTTTTGCATTATCCTTTTTTTTATGATCAAGCTACAAAAATGACTCTACTTTGCCTGATGGAAAGCATAAGTAGAATCCATAAGTGGTGGTCACTATCCTCAATGCGAACGTGGACAGAGCAGCATAGTGACCCACACTATGTCGGCCTAGTTAGATGCTTTTTCAACCCCGCTTAAAGGACCCGGGATCATAGTGGGATGGGAACACGTGCGGTGCTAGTGAGTTCTATGTTTTAAATCCTATGTTCAGCAATGAACTGTTGATGTGATGATGTCAACGCCTTAGTACACCTAAGCTACATTTACTACTCTTTTTCACACGTTTCTGTATCTAGTCTTTAAAATTCATCATGGACGCTGGACTTAACCTTGAACCATAATGTTCAATCCTACGCAACACAATATTTTATGGCTGAATCTGACTCACAGCGGACACAATACCTTGTTAAGGAAACATGTTTATTAGTTTTCTGAAACATGTTACTAAAAATATTACTGTTGACATTTTCTCTACGCCATTGTTCGTCCAAATAAATCTATACAAATAAATAAAATTGGAGTCTCTGTTTGCAATATTAAAATATCCGCTTTTTACTAAATGCATATGTATGTATACACGGTACATATACCAAAAATGTAGTTGAAAAATTTTTTGTCTGTCTGTCTGTCTGTCTGTTTGTTCCGGGTAATCTCTTGAACGGCTGCACCGATTTTGACGGGACTTTCACTGGCAGGTAGCTGATCATCCAGGGAGTAACTTAGGCTACTTTTTTTAGACTAACTTTGTCCCGCGGCGTTACTCGCCGTACAACAATAACCGCGGGTAACACCGCGGTTATTGTTGTATGGCGTTGTTGTACGGCGTTGTTGTTTAGCTAGTAAAAAAATAAATAAGATATTTTACCCGAATGCGCGAGAAGAAGAGTAATGTTCTATCTGTGTTTTGAAAAGATAACTCCGCGTTAAGGACGCGTTTGCAAAATTGATAGGTACAGAATCGAATTACTACGTTGACACAAGTTACACAAACAAGTGCAAATCGGATAGCGGCAGGTATAAATGTCAACTTGCCTAAATTGATATTTTGAAAGTTTTTTATATTTTCTCATTTCTATGTAATAGGTACTTACCTCCGGACTTGCTGGAGTGACCTGAAGGTGTACTTCGGTGACTGCTTATGGAACTCCTAGACGAGTTGACAGTCTCACCGAGTTTGGGCTCGTTTTGTTAGTTATGACTAGACCTTACCTCCGGACTACATGGAGTGACCTGAAGGTGTACTTCGGTGACTGCTAGTGGAACTCCTAGCCGAGTTGACATAGTCTTACCGATTTTGAGCTTATTTTGTTAGTTATGATGAGACCTTACCTCCGGCTTAGATGCAGTGACCTGAAGGTGTACTTCGGTGACTGCTAGTGGAACTCCTAGACGAGTTGACATAGTCTTACCGATTTTGAGCTTATTTTGTTAGTTATGATGAGACCTTACCTCCGGCTTAGATGGAGTGACCTGAAGGTGTACTTCGGTGACTGCTAGTGGAACTCCTAGACGAGTTGACATAGTCTTACCGATTTTGAGCTTATTTTGTTAGTTATGATGAGACCTTACCTCCGGCTTAGGTGGAGTGACCTGAAGGTGTACTTCGGTGACTGCTTTTCGATCTCATAGACGAGTTGACATAGTCTTACCGAGTTTAGGCTCGTTTTGTTAGTTATGATGAGATCTTACCTTCGGACTACACGGAGTGACCTGAAGGTGTACTTCGGTGACTGCTAATGGAACTCCTCGAGGAGTAGAACTAGGTGTGCCGAGTTTGGGCTCATTTTGTTAGTTATGATGAGACCTTACCTCCGGACTATATGGAGTGACCTAAAGGTGTACTTCGGTGACTGCTAGTGGAACTCCTAGACGAGTTGACATAGTCTTACCGATTTTGAGCATATTTTGTTAGTTATGATGAGACCTTACCTCCGGCTTAGGTGGAGTGACCTGAAGGTGTACTTCGGTGACTGCTTTTGGATCTCATAGACGAGTTGACATAGTCTTACCGAGTTTGGGATCGTTTTGTTAGATCTGATGAGACATTACCTCCAGACTAGATGGAGTGACCTGAAGGTGTACTTCGGTAACTGCTAATGGAACTGAAGTACACCTTCAGGTCACTCCATCTAGTCTGGAGGTAAGGTCTCATCATAACTAACAAAACAAGCCCAAACTCGGCACACCTAGTTCTACTCGTCGAGGAGTTCCATTAGCAGTTACCGAAGTACACCTTCAGGTCACTCCATCTAGTCTGGAGGTAACGTCTCATCAAAACTAACAAAACCATCCCAAACTCGGTAAGACTATGTCAACTCGTCTATGAGATCCAAAAGCAGTCACCGAAGTACACCTTCAGGTCACTCCACCTAAGCCGGAGGTAAGGTCTCATCATAACTAACAAAATATGCTCAAAATCGGTAAGACTATGTCATCTCGTCTAGGAGTTCCACTAGCAGTCACCGAAGTACACCTTCAGGTCACTCCATCTAAGCCGGAGGTAAGGTCTCATCATAACTAACAAAATAAGCTCAAAATCGGTAAGACTATGTCAACTCGTCTAGGAGTTCCACTAGCAGTCACCGAAGTACACCTTCAGGTCACTCCATGAAGTCCGGAGGTAAGGTCTCATCATAACTAACAAAATAAGCTCAAAATCGGTAAGACTATGTCAACTCGTCTAGGAGTTCCACAAGCAGTCACCGAAGTACACCTTCAAGTCACTCCATGTAGTCCGGAGGTAAGGTCTCATCATAACTAACAAAATGAACCCAAACTTGGTAAGACTATGTCAACTCGTCTAGGAGTTCCACTAGCAGTCACCGAAGTACACCTTCAGGTCACTCCATCTAAGCCGGAGGTAAGGTCTCATCATAACTAACAAAATAAGCTCAAAATCGGTAAGACTATGTCAACTCGTCTAGGAGTTCCAGAAGCAGTCACCAAAGCACACCTTCAGATCACTCCACCTAAGCCGGAGGTAAGGTCTCATCATAACTAACAAAATGAGCCCAGACTCGGTAACACTATGTCAACTCGTCTAGGAGTTCCACTAGCAGTCACCGAAGTACACCTTCAAGTCACTCCATGTAGTCCGGAGGTAAGGTCTCATCATAACTAACAAAATGAGCCCAAACTCGATTAGACTATGTCAACTCGTCTAGAAGTTAGAAAAGCAGTCACCGTAGTACACCTTCAGGTCACTCCACCTAAGTAGGAGGTAATGTCTCATCAATCGAGCCCGAACTCGCACAATACTACTTAGTTTTAGCAAACTAAAATATTGTTATAAAAATCTGTAAATAGAAGAAACCTCCTCCTTTTTTTGAAGACGGTTAAAAATAATCTAATGTTGTCAAGTATCAACCTATTCTGGTTTATCGAATATATTGAATTCGAAGAGCGATCTTTTCAACAAGAGCTAATGCAAACAGGCGACACAGTGTCCACTCATGACGGCGGCTGAGCGCAGACTGAGATTACGAAATTTTTACGCGATAAATCAAAAGAGGTTCAAAAAAATAAAATAACCCTTATTGCAATCGACTACGATTCATCCGTAATAGCAAAATATGAGAAAATATAAGCTCCGGTTGTTATTTTTTCTGCGACTTTCTGTGACACTTTTATACTATTTTTTTCCTCGGATTTATAATTGACTATATATGCCTTCTTACATTATTTTTAGAAATTCTAAAATAGGTTGATTATAGAACAAAAATGTACCAAAACTCAACCCGATATCGTAAATACTGTGGAAAATGGTTACGGAAGATCGTTTTTACAATATAAAAAAATACAATTTCCAAAAAAGTTGTCCCTCGGATTTGAAGATGAAGAACTAATCTATAAGTGTTAGTACTTTGTTATATTCAATTTGTTTAGTTTAGTTACAAATTGCACCGAAAAAAAGCATAATTTTGTACGAATCGTAAACGCGCCCTTAAGAAGATATCCTTTCAAACACATATGAAACGAGCACAAAGAATACTTAGACTCAGAATAATCATTCGTGGACACAAAGTGTTTTCCTATGTGGGTATCGAACTCACAACCCTCAACGCAGTAGAAAATGGCGAAGTAACAGCTTTAACCAGTACGTCATTCGTGCAGTCAATATTGTTCGAGTAAAAGTGTGTATCTATGTATGTTTTATACCATGTGTCCCAAAATTCAACGATAAGCGGGCGCCACAAGGTACACCTGCTCATGAGTACATAAGGAAAAATAATAAAAAAAATATACTTAGTTTTTTTTTTAGTTAAAAGAAAAATTTAGAATTTCTTTGAAAATTTACACCCTTCATGATATTTTGAACGACCACGATGACAATTTTTCAAATATGCTTAAGATTATTTTTTTATATTATACCTTAATAGTGCTACTATTCACCACAACTCTGAAAAACACCAAATTGCCCGCAGTTTTTACACAAAAAACGTTCAAAATCATTTTTTTTTCCTAAAATTATGAAATATTTTTACTCTTAGTGCACTTTGACTCATGGTCTTGTAAAAAATCAAAATAGTGAAAGGTATAAATTTTCAAAGAAATTCTAAATTTTTCTTGTAACTAAAAAAAAACTAGGTATATTTTTTTTATTATCTTTCCTTATGTACTCATTAGCAGGTCTACCTTTAGGCGCCCGCTTATCGTTGAATTTTGGGACATCCTGTATGAATACAACTTGATGGCTTGAAAGGGTAATAACTTTGTGTAATAAATAAAAATAATTTCTTACTTTCGATTAGACGTTAAATAAGTTATTTATCAAAACACTATAATGTTGCCAGTAAACTAAAATGGGAATATTGCTACACATTTTATGGGTGATTAGATTTCTTCATTAGTTTGTAGCCTTCTATTTCCCCTTGGGATTGACGTTTGTTCCATATCAAATCTTGACCGTAATTGGTTATTTATTTCAGTGTTGCCATATCTTCAATTATACTAAAGAGACACTTTTTTCATTCTCCATAGTTAATTATTTGTTTTCTTATAAATCTATTGGCTTACGCACTGCCTGCATATAAGCTCCGACAGTCATCATCTTAATTAATATCTAACCAAAGGTGTAATTTATGACATCTATACATCTATACAAATAAATAAAATTGGAGTGTCTGTTTGTAATATTAAAATAACCGCTTTTTACTAAATGCATATATATGTATAAACGGTACATATACCGAAAATGTAGTTGAAAAATTTTTTGTCTGTCTGTCTGTCTGTTTGTTCCGGGTAATCTCTGGAACGGCTGGACGGATTTTGACGGGACTTTCACTGGTAGGTAGCTGATGATCCGGGGAGTAACTTAGGCTATTTTTTTTAGACTAACTTTGTCCCGCGGCGTTACTTGCGGTACAACAATAACCGCGGGTAACACCGTGGGGTTCAGCTAGTCCTATTATAAAATCAGCTTATGCCTTCGTAAATCATTCTACTTACTGTTAAAAACTGCATGAAAATCGGATCTGTACCGAGAGACAATCAGCGACTTTCATTTTTTAACCGACTTCAAAAAAGGGAAGAGATTTCTCAATTCGACCGTATATATTTTTTTACATTTTCTTTTTATGTTTGTTCGCGGATAACTTCGTCGTTTATGAACGGATTTTGATGATTCTCTTTTAATGGAACAGATATGTCCCGACGGTGGTACCACGATAAGGACATTAACATCTGATCATGGCATCTAAGAGAAATCGAGTCGAACCTTGAAGTTAAAATTATACTTGTATCGCAGTGATTTGTATATCACAGCTCTGCAAAATATCAAAACGATATATGTTAGTAAACAGCGTGTATTTATCTAAATTGTTGTTAAAGATAATTACAGTATCAAAAATAATTAAGATAATGGTTTCTTTAAATAGCTCAGTTCTAACACCGTCCTTGTATGACGTCACTTCGGTAGCAACCCACTGCGGTACTAATGATTTTATTGTTTCAATGTATAAAAGTTAACTATGCAATAAAAACCCTACTACTACTAGTTAACAATAGTATTCCGTGTTCCCTTTGATTTGACCTAGATAAAGTTCAGTGTTGCCAACTTTTGGGATTTCTCCAATTTTACTGGGTAATTCTTCTAGAGTAATTTGTAATTTACACCGGTTACCTGAATAATAATGATCTGCAACTTGAGTGCGCTGCCATCCTTTGAGACCCTCATATATATAGATAAGGACGTATTTGGACACCAGTATCCTTGCTCGTTAAAAAACAACGAAAAAATACTAAACACCGGTTTTCTGTGAGATCCTGGTATTGTTCAGGTCGATCTGGTTTATTTGTGACGCAACATGGTTTGCCAAGATGACTGGTAGGAGCTGAATGAGAAGCCGACGCTCGAAGTGTAATTGGAAATGCCTATGTCCAGCAGTGGACTGCGATAATGCTGATGTTGATAGCTCTCTTTCTGTCAAAAGATTATATCCTCGAATTCATGTTCTCCGTTCAGAGATATCTCGAAAGTTAGCAATTATAGCTTTAAATCTATTAGATAAATAATTTAAAATAGTATCCGGGCCGTAATAACCTTGAATAATGAAAGCTAGGAAAAGGATATATACCTAGATAAAAAAAATTGGCTGAAGTGAAAACTTTTACTTAGAATGTTATTTGTAAAATTAATGTGTAAAATTAGAAATTACATAATGTTTAAATTAAAAAAGGATATAATACTATGTATTTATATCAATTGTCTAGTACCCATAACACAAGCTCTGCTTAGCTTGGGACTAGATGGCCTTGTGTGTTAAATGTCCGAAATATTTATTATTATTATTAAAATTATCAACATCAAACATTAGCATGTCGGGTAACGCGAACCCAAAAATTTTCCAAAAATGTTCTACGCGGTTAAAGAAGTTTTCACTTCGAAAATGTCATGTCAGCATGTCGGTGACGCGAACTCGTAAGATTTTCTCCTACCATCACTCAAGCACTGGCAACACTAGAGCGGCTTACTACCTAATGATGTTTATGTAGTGGTTAGTTTCGGGCTCAGTATCCGAACAATGTATCGAGGACACAACAAACAGAGGCATCAAACACCGCCGACCTTGTCCCACACTCCACTACTATATTTGTGTGGATTGATAAGCAAGTGATATTGTTCCCCTGTCATCTCTTGACAGATGAGTCTCGGATTACTTAGACAACAAGCCTTTTTTGTTAATCATACATATAAAATGACTTGCCCTGATTGACTCATTTATTAACAACAAACGCTACGCCAAGGCTACAAACTTTAAATTTTGTCAGTTGATGATTTTATGTTAGTACTATGAAAAAGTTTTTTGAAAAATCTCACCCCTAAGTGGGTATAATAAAGTCTTGATTTTCAAAGTTAAACCAAAATGGAACAATCACGCTAGTGAAGTGGCTATCAATAGCTTTAGTGATTATTTTTTGATTAAGTTATCGTTTTTATTAACTTCTTATTTAAGAGAAAAAAATGTGGGTGCAACAATCGGTGGTTTTTGTTCATGTTTATTGACTCCAAACTGCGTCATTTGGGAGACTTTTTATTTGGTCCCATTTGAATTAGAAGAAAAAATAAAACCAACTGTAGGGCTTAAATTAGACAGGCGTATGTCGAGCAGTAGACTGCGATGGGATGATGATGATGATGAAGACTCCAAAACAGTGAAGAATACAGTTTATCATGAATTAAATTCATCATTCATCAACAACCCATGATGTTCCACTGCTGGGCTCGGGTCTCCACTCTCCTCTCAGGAGAGGGTTAAGGCCATACGTCCCCACACTGGCCAAGTGCGGGTTGGGGACTGATATTATATGAATTAAATTATCATTAATAGCCGACCCACGCAACCTCGTTTGCGTCTCCTATTGCCCGTCGCGTGAAAATTTCCCGCGTTTTTGAAACATTCTTCATTGTTGCTCCGCTCCTATTAGTAGTAGCGTGATGATATATACCCTATAGCCTTCCTCGATAAATGGACTATCCAACACCGAAAGAATTTTTCAAATCCGACCAGCGGTTCCTGAGATTAGCGTGTTCAAACAAACAAACAAACAAACTCTTCAGCTTTATATATTAGTATAGATTATTCATCATAGTTTAAAGTTAATACATAATTAAGGTAGTCGTATATAAATAGAATTTTCAAGTATTTATTTAAATTAGATCGTCATAAATATATTTCGTAAGAAATTCTTGTTATTTATTGCATACGATTTTTGTTGTTAATTAATTTGTTCTAATTACAACACAACCGTTTGTAATAGATGTTTTATATATATTTACACATGCATTTGTAAATATTTATGTCCTTAAAAAAGAACATAGTAAGCCTTTGTGTTCTTGTCTATAATCTATCTCTGTGCCAAATTTTATCCAGACGTGTTTATCTGTTTTGTGTGTTATCGGTGTTCGGCTGATATACGTTTACTAACCTTGTAACTAAATGTGACTAGACGAAATAAACATGTAGTATTTCTTTTATTTTTAACTAGCTTTTGCTTGCGACGCCGCCCACGTATATTGATTATTGCTACATTTTCTGCCTCGGTGGCGCATGGTGCTTGAGGTCTCGGGTTCGATTCCCGGGTTGGACCAAATGTTTGTATGATCTGCAAATATTTGTTTCGAAGTTTGGGTGTTTCGGAGTTTCTATGTATAAAATATATATATATATGTATTTGTATCAGTCTTAATAATAAGCCGTTCCCATATCCCTCGTATTTATGGCACTCCGTGTGATTTTACCGTTTCGATTGTAATACACCACGAAAACACTAATCCTGGTTCGGCTGACGAATATATAAAAATTACTTTTTTTTATGTATGGCCCTGCCAAAATGATTCTACTCTGCCTGATGGAAAGCATAAGCAGAATCCAAGAGTGGTGGTCACTATACTCATTGCGAATGCAGACAACGAAACATAGTGACATCATGACGGCCAGGTGATGCTTTTGCATCATTGGGAAAAACCAAAATCACATTTCACACTAATATATAAAGGCGAAAGTTTGTGAGTGTGTATGTTGGTTACTTATTCACGCAAAAACTACTGACCGGATTTAAATGAAACTTTACGGTAATATAGGTTATACATTAGAATACTACTATACACACGGGCGGAGCCGCGGGCAACAGCTAGTAGTATTATAAATTCGAAAGTAACTCTGTTTGTCTGGTACACCTTCACGGCTTAAATTTAACGATTTGCATGGAGATATTTTGAGGAAAAACATGGCTAATATCATTTAAAACGTATATCTATACAAATAAATAAAATCGGAGTGTCTGTTTATAATATTAAAATAACCGCTTTTAAATAAATGCATATATGCATACACGATACATGTACCAAAATATTACTTTTAAAATTTTATGTGTCTATTTTTTCCGCGTAATCCCTGGAACGGCTGGACCGATTTTGACGGGACTTTCACTGGCAGGTAGCTGATGATCCAGGGAGTAACTAAGGCTACTTTCTTTAGACTAGCTTTGTCATGCGGCGTTACCCGCAGTTGTTGTTGTACCGCGGGACTCAGCTAGTTAATTAATATTATCTGATCCAAATCTCGGGTAAAACCTAACTTATTTAAACCGTTGTAATTCTGTTCACAGAACAGATTATGTTTACGAAGTGTTTTATAATATTTTTGTTATATACTAATATATAAAGCTGAAGAGTTTGTTTGTTTGTTTGGTTGGTTGTTTGTTTGTTTGTTTGTTTGAACACGCTAATCTCAGGAACTACTGGTCCGATTTGAAAAATTATTTCAGTGTTAGATAGTACATTTATCGAGGAAGGACCAATAGGAGCGGAGCACCAATGAAAAATGTTTCGAAAACGGGGGAAAATTATCACGCTACGGGCAATAGAAGACGCAAACGAGGTTGCGTGGTGGGTCTGCTAGTTTTTGTGATAAAATGAGAACTGGATAATAACAAATACGGAAAATATACTGAATTTGATAATGAAACTGAGTCACTGTTGCTATATTTATACACTAACTAGCTGACCCAGGCAACTTCGTTTGCGCCTTAAATTGCCCGTAGCGTGAAAATTTCCCCCGTTTTTGAAACATTCTTCATTGTTGCTCCGCTCCTATTAGTAGTAGCGTGATGATATATACCCTATAGCCTTCCTCGATAAATGGACTATCCAACACCGAAAGAATTTTCCAAATCGGACCAGCGGTTCCTGAGATTAGCGTGTTCAAACAAACAAACAAACTCTTCAGCTTTATATATTAGTATAGAATACTAGCTGAATCCCGCGGTGTTACCCGCGGTTATCGTCGTGCCGCGAGTAACGCCGTGGGACAAAGTTAGTCTAAAAAAGTAGCCTAAGTTACTCCCTGGATCATCAGCAACCTGCCAGTGAAAATCCGTCCAGCCGTTTCAGAGATTACCCGGAACAAATAGACAGACAGACAAAAACATTTTTGGTATATGTAGCGTGTATACATACATATACATTTAGTAAAAAGCGGTTATTTTAATATTACAAACAGACACTCCAATTTCATTGATTTGTATAGATAAATACAAGAATTGCTACCTTGATAGTATTAGCAATATTAGCATAGCTCTACAATTGTTTAAGAGAAACAATCCTATATTTACATATAAAACTTTAATTTATGCATAACAATTTGTTATTTATAGAATTTTGAATATTTATCTCAGTGAAACATGTACATAAAGAGAATTCCTTGTATATACGTTTTGCTTTTATATCTAACTATCTGAACCCCGCGGTGTTACCCGCGGTTATTGTTGTACCGCGAGTAGCGCCGCGGGACAAAGTTAGTCTAAAAAAGTAGCCTAAGTTACTCCCTGGATCATCTACCTGCCAGTGAAAGTCCCGTCAAAATCCGTCCAGCCGTTCCAGAGAATACCCGGAACAAACAGACAGACAGACAAAAAATTTTTTTACTACATTTTTGGTATATGTAGCGTGTATACATACATTTGCATTACGTAAAAAGCAGTTATTTTAATATTACAAACAGACACTCCAATTTTATTTAGTTGTATAGACTAGCTGACCCGTGCCCACTACGTTGGGCGGTAAACATTTTTTTCTACAACTTGCTTTGCAAATCCGGCTACCACGAAAAACTCTTCAGGTTATTATATAACCTATGTCACTCACAAATATCGTAGCCTTCTATTGGTAAAAGAATTATCAATATCAGTTCAGTAGATCCAGAGATTACCCCCTACAACGTCACAAACTCACAAACTTTACCTCCTTATATAATACAGTATAGATGAAGGAGTGTGAAATGTTAAATATATAAAAAAATACAGAAGGACAAAATCTTTAAACAATATGTTAAACAATTTTAAATATTTTTTCAAAACTGCTGCTTTCAAAAGTCTAGCATAAATGTTGATCTGTCGTGCTTCGAAAAAGTTTTATAACGACAGATAAAGTATTTACATAATTTTATTAATGCTTTTACGTTATCTTGATGACATATATTCACCCCACCCATGACAACATCCGGTGCAATCCGGTCGGAAGATCTATTTACAAAAACGTCACTTCTAAAACAATCACAAAATACACATATTATTTACTTTCTACAGTAGGGTAGATTCCTATTAAGAATATCTTGTAAGAAAAACCAAACAGCAGTCCGACCCGCGAATCGAACCCGAGACCTATTGATCGGTTGCATAAGCGACTGCACGCTTATGCAAACCGTTAGACCAACGAGGCAGGAGACCAACAAGGCAGCATACCTTAGTATTTCATTCAAGAACTAGCTGAACCCCGCGGTGTTACCCGCGGTTATTGTTGTACCGCGAGTAATGCCGCGGGACAAAGTTAGTCTAACAAAAGTAGCCTAAGGTACTCCCTGGATCATCAACCCCGTCAAAATCAGTCTAGCCGTTCCAGAGATTACCCGGAACAAACAGACAGACAGACAGACAAAAAAATTTTCAACTACATTTTTGGTATATGTACCGGGTATACATACATATGCATTTATTAAAAAGCAGTTATTTTAATATTACAAACAGACACTCCAATTTTATTTATTTGTATAGATGTACCGCGTTCGTCGTTTTTTCGATTACTAAAAAGACACTGATTTGACTTAACTAAACTAATTCGTGTACCCCATTGTTTGTGTTTTTCTGAATAGTTAATTACGGTTTAGCTGTTACCGTTCACAGCGTACTAAACAAAGGTTCATGTTACAAGATTAACAAGTTATTTATCTTTATAATTAGTGATGGTCTTGCACACATAACAGCTGGTGTACTCTGCGCCGTCAGCCATTGTAAGATACTATCTATATAATAATACGTGAAGCAAAAACTTTGCACCCCTTTCTACGAAAATTATGCGAACGACTTCTCCGTTCGAAATTTATGAAATTTGGCACAGCTAAAGTTTACAGGAGGAAGGCAGAAAGCTAAAAGAAATCTATATTTGTACTAATATAGACGACCCACGCAACCTCGTTTGCGTCTCCTATTGCCCGTAGCGTGATAATTTTCCCTCGTTTTTGTAACATTCGTTCGGACCAGCGGTTCCTGAGATTAGCGTGTTCAAACAAACAAACAAACTCTTCAGCTTTATATTTTACAAACTCTTCAGCTTTATATTTTTGTATAGATATAAAGCTGAAGAGTTTGTTTGTTTGTTTGAACGCGCTAATCTCAGGAACTGCTGGTCCGATTTGAAAAACTCTTTCAGTGTTAGATAACCCATTTATTGAGGAAGGGTATAGGTTATATATCATCACGCTAAGACCAATAGAAGCGGAGCATCAATAAATAATATTTCAAAAAGAGGGGAAAATTATCATACTTCGGGCAATAGGAGACGCGAACGGGGTTCCGTGGGCCAGCTAGTCAATAATAATAAATGAAAAATTGTCGAATTCCAACCGTTGAACGACCACTTTTTCTTTTCTTTGCCCTACCACGTTAGATGGAGACTGCTGAACGACCACTCGTACAGATAAAAGCACATAATATATGGGTAGAAAATTCTTTATATTCTTTTTTAAACAAATTTTCACCTCTACAACACCGAAAACTAACATTGTATGGTAACAGTCTATCTAGCGATGCTTAGCAATGTATTGATTACTGGAACTCAAAGCGAAGGGAGTTGGGGTTTGGAGATGAGATGAGTGTGGGCGTAACAAAACACGAGCAACGCCTATAGTATTATGTCTAATGGGTAACCGTTTGCTTATATTATATAGAGGTCACAAAGTGTAAAGTATAGTCAATGGGTGGTCTAAGGATCCTTCCCTCCAATGCTGTTGTGCAATGACCCAATGTCTACAATAAAAAATCGGCCAAGTGCGAGTCGGTCTCGCCCATAGCAGCAACTAACATAATATAATTTTTATTTTATACTAGCTGAACCACACAACTTCGTTTACGTCTCCTATTACCCGTAGTGTAATAATTTAACACAAGCTCTGCTTAACTTGGGACTTTTTCTAGATGGCGTTGAGTGTTAGAAGTCCGAAATATTTATTTTAAATTTCCCCCCGTTTTCGTAACATTCTTCATTGGTGCTCTGCTCCTATTGGTCTAAGCGGGATGATATATAGCCTTCCTCAATAATTACCTATACTATCTATATATCCTATCTAATATATTCCTATCTAACACTGAAATAATTTTTCAAATCGGACCAGTAGTTCTTGAGATTAGCGCGTTTAAACAAACAAACTCTTCAGCTTTATAATATATATTAGTATAGATTTGTGTTGATTAAATGAAAGGTAAATTGCGGTTAACGTTTTATGACGTATTAAATTAAAATACTAGAACCCGTTTCACCAATTTTCGTTGGAGATTTGCACCATGGTAATGTTCATCATATATTTTTTAGTTTAATCTATCCTTCGCGCAAACTATTCAGTCTAGAAAAAAATTATATTAGAAACCTCAACATAATTTTTGAAGACCATAGATACCCACACGTATAAGTTTGGTAAAAATCATTTTTTTGTGTTACAACCTAAGTATAGGGAACCCCCAAAATTTACTTTTTCTATTTTTGTGTGAAAATCTTAATGCAGTTTCGGAAAAAAGTGGCTGTGACATACGCACGGACAGACTAACAGACAGACATGACGAATCCATAAGGGTTCCGTTTTTTGCCATTTGGCTAAGGAACCCTAAAAATCACATCACACATCACATCACGTGGTGGTCACATCTTAGTAATCACAACCACCAAATACTCCACTAGTACGAGGAGTAGCTATGCCGAAACTAGAGCCATTTTCCACATACATGCCGTGCCAATACATTTTTTTTATATATGGCCACCCAAAATGACTCTACTCTGCCTAATGGAAAGCATACGCAGAATCCAAAAGTGGTGGTCACCATACTCATTGCGAGTGCAGACAATGCAACAATGCAGCATGGTGACCCACACCATGGCCGCCTAGTGATGCTTCTGCATCTTTGGACCTCCGGTCTCGCACTCACCAACAAAACACGATAGCACGAACGCTGTGATTTTACGTTCTGTGCGAGGGTACTACCGCCCCGGCCTAACCGGCCCGTTCGTGCTGAAATCAGCGTGGCTCTACTACCTATAACATTGAGTAGTGCACTCTTACTGGTAAATTGGTTTTAGCATCTTGAGGTTTATTAGTGTTTTTTTTAATTGTTACAGAGAAAAGGACATGGGCGCCAAATTGATTGTCCAGATGGAGGCCAAGAAAACAAGGCTGCTCTCTGTGAAAGTAAGTACCATTTGTTTATTTTGTATCATAATTACATTCCTTACGGCACTCCATACAGCGAGATTCAAGAAAATTAATAAGAATACTGAATTGTTGGATTTTGCTGAGCATATGTTTACCTACGGTGAAGCCAATAGGAAGGGTATCTAATAGAATTAATTAACTATGAATGCTTGTATGTTATATTATAATGCCTTAACTACTGAGCCGATTGTAATGATTGAGGTGTCAAGATATTCGTCATAATGTCACGGTTGATTTAGGTTATATAATAGCCTTAGTCTTAGGAATTTAATCAAAAGTTTTTACGTAGCCATGTTATATTTTTTTAACTTTTTTTTACGTACGGTAAGTGCACCAGATTACTCTGGTTCAGTTCATTGCTTAATTTAAATAAAGCAAGTCTTGTAACAAGCAAGAGACGTTTATTTATTTATTTTTACGGAAATTAACGAGCTCACGAATTAATTTCTGTAAACATAATTATATATTACGAAACGTACATTTCTAACGCCTCCAATTAACTTATGATTAATTTCGTTGTGACTTTCAAACGTTTAATTTTTCTTAAGCTTCCTAAATTCATAACTCGTTGTGTTCGAGGGTCACTGCAATAGATCCAGGATGTAAAGGAGTTACAGTGAACGTGAGAGAAAGAATCGTCATCAATAGTTCAGTGCTGGATATTGATCTCTCATTTCACGTCCGCATGATCGCTTTTGGGTGTTCGTATCTCATACGATATTATGGTTCCATTAAAAAATATAGGTAGGATAGGATGTCTGTGAAAGTCTAAATTATAATTTGTATCACAATTGTTATACTACTTCGTAATCGTGTGTTAATGTTGCTTAATTTTTATAACAGTTTTAAATTATCTTATTACGTTAATTATTTCATAATGTAAGTGTTCCGCGGCTCGGAGATTACGCGAGTTCGTTGACCTTATCATATGGTAGGCGATGTTAGAGGCTGTATATAAAAAAATACTGGCAGCTTGTTTAATTTTAATTGTACATACAGCGTATGATAACTGTTTCGAAAAATCCTATTAATGTAAATATTTGAAATTTTGTTTAGATCAAAAATTAATGAGAAGCGTACGCACGCTAATATTGACTTAGTTGAACGGAAGACAGTTTAGAAAAGTGGTGTTAAACAAAGCTAACGTTACATTCTACCGAGGGAAGGAGGTAAGCGAAATTAAATATCCCTATGGGAACGCACATGTGACTCTTAGTGCAGGTATCCATGGTTGGAGGTACGCACTTACCATTATAGTTAGGTGACTGTCTGCTCGTTTCCCCTTTGTATCCATTACTATCTATACTAATATTTTAGATTCCAAAGTAACTCTGTCTGTCTGTTTGTCACGCCTTCTCGACTGTGGTTTAGTGCACCGATTTCAATGACATTTGGCATCAAAATACTTTGATCCTTGAGGAAACAGGAGGCTATTCTTAACTGTGACAAGCGGGCAACAGCTAGTCGTATTATGTACGTACTGGCCTTCGATTTGCCGATTTGTATAGTAATAATAGCGAAATCAATACAGGACCACACAATGTTCAATGGCCTTTGTAGTTGATAACAAAGAAATGGATATCATAAACTAAATTCGCTGCGAAGATTCGAATACGGTTGATATCGAAATTATCCAATGACAAGTTGTCTAGCTAGATAGGACAACTTTGTTAGAATACCCAGAGATGGCTCCAGGCCTCCATTTATAATGCTTTTTTTGAGAAATCGTTGCTGCTATTCGTAAAACTGTGGTGATACTTTTGGAGTTTGGGTGTTTTCTATGTATATATATATATGTATGTATTTACAAAAAAAAAAGAATATATGTATTTGTATCAGTTGTCTAGCACCCAAAACTCAAGCGCTGCTTAGCTTGGTATTAGATGGCGTTCAGTGTTAGATGTCCGAAAAGATTTATTTATAAAAAAGATTATTTATACTCTATATTCTCAATCAGGTATCACAACATGCAGTAGTAGAGTTTTCTGATTATCGTTCATTGAGACTAAAGAAATTGATGAATGGTAGAGGAAATTTAAAGGCACATAAACGATTTTGTTGGCTTTAAAGTTATTAGCCTACCGGATTAGCAATCTGTAGTGGCATTGGGCTGGCCATATTAGCCGCTGAGCTGGCCACCTTTCGGGAGAAAGTTGTGGAGAGGAGACCGCATCTCGGCAAACGTAAGCCATGTGGAGTGACGACTCGGCGAAGATCGCTGGCAGTAGCTGGATATTAGAAACTCATTTTTTTTGTGATGCCTACCTTTTTTTTTACCTGTGGAAACCTTCGAGGCCCTCACCCCGCCGGGGACTGCGGCGGGGCGGTGTGTCGGAATCAAACCGACTAAAACCACACGGTATTCCACTCTGCGCCTATGTCAAGCAGTGGAATTCAATAGTCTGATGATGAGAGTAAAATGGACAGTAAGAAGCCAGCTCAAAAGATTTAATTAGTGACGCAACGAATATAAGTAACATTAATTACGGAAACGCATTCTGTGCATTATATTACATTACTGGAACATGTTTGTGTGTGAATGACGCAGTATCTCAACTACTAATATATCCGAAAACATTATTACGCACTTGTAATTGACTATCTGAAATTGTTACCTTGAACGTGTAATTTGTTCTTATGTTTGGGCTTGCCAAAGTGACTCAACTCTGCTTAAAGGAAAGTAGAATCTGAGAGTAGTGGTGAGCATACTCCTTGTAAATGCAGATAATGCAACAACGCAGCACGGTGACCCACACCATGGTTCTGCATCATTGGGTCTCCAGTCTCACACTCACCAACGAAACACGAAAGCATGAATGCTCTCATTTTAGGTTGTCCTTCTGTGCGATGCTAGTATCACCCGATCTAACTGGCCCGTTCCTGCTGAAACCAACGTATCTCTACTACCTTTAAAAAACGGAACATAGGTCTTAAGTAATTGTAAATGTAATATCTTAAGTCTTACCTATTTGTAAAACAAGAAGGTTTTTTTAAGTTAAATATTAGAAAGAAAATTAAGTACGAACCCAACATCACTAATAAAGTGCAATCTATATCTATACTAATACTAGCCGACCCACGCAACCTCGTTTGCGTCTGCTATTGCCCGTCGCGTGAAAATTTTCCCCCGTTTTCGAAACATTTTTCATTGGTGCTCCGCTCCTGTTGGTCCTAGCGTAATGATATATAGCCTATAGCCTTCCTCGATAAATGGGCTATCTAACACTTCTTCTTTCAAATCGGACCAGCGGTTCCTGAAATTAGCGTGTTCAAACAAACAAACAAACAAACAAACTCTTCAGCTTTATATATTAGTATAGATATAAAGCTGAAGAGTTTGTTTGTTTGTTTGAACACGCTAATCTCAGGAACCGCTGGTCCGATTTAGTGTTTTTTTCGGTGTTAGATAGCCCATTTATCGAGGAAGGCTATAGGCTAAATATCATCACGCTAAGACCTACAGGAGCGGAGCAACAATGAAGAATGTAACAAAAACGGGGGATATTTATCACGCTACGGGCAATAAATAGGAGACGCGAACGAGGTTGCGTGGGTCGGCTAGTACATAATAAATATAAAAATTCACTCCTTAATTGTATCACGGAGATCAAGCTATATTTTAAGGAGTGTGGTCAGACTGCTAAATTATTTTTTTTTTTTTTTTTTTTTTAGTTTTAATGTAGTTGCCAGCAATGTTTAGATTGATTCATAAGGAGGATTTACATGTGTTATTAATTTCAAATAATAGTATATAGTAATAAGTATAGTAATTTCAAAGACTTCCATGCGAAGTTAATATAAATTATTGCTACCATTTATTCGTAACAAAAATATACTGAAGTACATTGTAATTACTAAAAAAGTAATCGATGCCAAAACGTCATAGGTATTATCGATAAGATCATGATAGCGATTACTGTCAATGACTATTGAAAGTTATAATGTTCACAAATCTGCTGTTTTCACAACTGAAGTATGACGTATGTTTTCGTTATATAATTCTGTTCACACAACTGTGAAAATATTGGAGGTCACGCACTTGTTGAAATGTATTTGTGTAGAATTTGACACGTGTGAGAGAAATGAAATACCTGTTATATTCTTGATTTGACAAGGTATCTTCGTAAAATAATATTAAGTACTAGCTGAACCCCGCGGTTAACGTCGTACGTCGTAAAAGTTAGTCTAAAAAAAGTAGCCTGAGCTACTCTCTGGATCTCTGGGTCCCGTTATAATCGGTCCAGCCGTTCCACAGATTACCCGGAACAGACATACAGACGAAAAATTGTTAAAATATATTTTTGGTATATGTATCGTGTATACATACATATGCATTTATGTATAGATTTGTATAGATAAACTAGCTGACACTACGAACGTCGTACCATCATATTTTTCTTTCTTCTTTTCTAAATATTTTCTAAATTTCAGAAAAACTTGTGTTAGTAATAATGCCCTTACCTCAGCAATTTGGTGCAGTTGATCGTATGTTATGCGCGTGATGCGGTGATTTATTTTTATAGATATATTTTTTTTATGGATACATGGATTTTTGTTACTGAATTACACCAAAACTGCTGAACAGTATTGGATGAAATTCGGTATAGATAGAGTATACTTTATGGTTTAGCTTTTTATGTATCAAGTCAGGAGGCAAAGCATGGATATCTCGAAGTTACGTAACTTAACTAGAACAGAAATCCTTGCCTGTAACTACAATATGATAAACTTGTAGTCTGCACGCGGCATCCATTTTAAATAACTTTATCAAGTACGGATTAGAGTTTGTTTTGGCTCTGATCCCCGATTTTGTTCACGATTCTAACTATCGAAGGTTGGGATATAACATATTTTGTTAAATATAATGTTAGAGATGTTATTAGACATATAAAGTGCTAGAGTATAATTTGCGTTTAAAACATTTTCTGTTATTATATGTGTGTACAGTCTGGTTTGTATTATAATCTGTGATACTAGCCGAAAAGGGTGCTAGTACGAGTATAATAAACTTATATATAAGTTTATATATCTATCTATATATATAAAAATGAATCCCTACTTGCCTTGGTCACGACATCACGCGTGAACCGCTGAGCCGATTTTGCTACTTCGTTTTTTGTTGGATAGCCCATTTAGCGAGGAAGGTTTTAGGCTATGTAACATCACTCTGCGACCAATAGGAGCCGGGTATCGACCGAAAATGTTTCTAAGGGACAGACGCAAACGAAGTTGAGCGGGTCAGCTAGTATATATATATAAACTAGCCGACCCACGCAACCTCGTTTGCGTCTCCTATTGCCCGTAGCGTGATAATTTTCTCCCGTTTTTGTAACATTCTTCATTGTTGCTCCGCTCCTGTAGGTCTTAGCGTGATGATATATAGCCTATAGCCTTCCTCGATAAATGGGCTATATAACACCGAAAAACTTTTCAAATCGGACCAGCGGTTCCTGAGATTAGCGTGTTCAAACAAACAAACAAACTCTTCAGCTTTATATATTAGTATAAATAGTATGTATTTACTTTTGTATGTTGTAAGCACCTAATACGAAAGGATTTTTGGAAATTTTAAAGTGTACATATCACAACGTGGTGAAGTATAACCTATGTATATAAAAACGAATGTTGGTCTGTATGTCCTTTATAGCATCGTAAACTATGCATTTGATTGTGTCATGATCTTCAACAAAAGTGTTGTGCATGAGCCCATAAAGATTTCTGAGTTGGTTGGCCGGAATACACGCGGGGGGAGCCGCGTGCAACAGCTAGTAAACTATTTTATTTTTGTATTTCACCTTTTGTGAAATATTTTTTTCGTCAAATATGAATGAGCCTAAAAGTATACAATTTGTTGAAGATATATCACCTTGATGGTCTTATGAAGTGAGAACATCTTTTCGGTTTGAATATATTTTACAATATGTCACTTATATTACTATGTCTGCTTGAAGTGTTTGTGTTTTTACATAGGTATTATTTTTATTAATATATTCTGTATTTCCGAGTTTCCACTGTGTATAATTCTCTGGAATAATCCTTCCCAACACAATTCTCCCAAGTAATTAAAGAAACTTCGTAATTTAATTTCGTAAACTTTAAAAAAATAAATCCGAAATGAGAAGCTCGTTTGTTGAAATCGCCTAAAGATAAAAACAAAGCCTAGTTTTCATAGAACTTTCTCTGTTTCATCTATACACAAATAAATAAAATTGGAGTGTCTGTTTGTAATATTAAAATAACCGCTTGTTACTACATGCATTTGTACGTATAATAATAATAATAATATAATTATTTATTGTTTCTCTCACACACAGTTTACAATTAATAACAAATTCAAAAAAAAAGAAAAAAACAGCAAATACAGTTCACATAAATATAAATATAATCTGTGTGGGAGACTGGCATCTGTACTAGGATGACCTGTATTACAGAATACCAGGTACATGTACTAAAATATCATTTTTTCAACTTTTTGTGTCTGTCGGTCTGTTTGTTTCGACTAATCTCTGGAACGGCTGAACCGATTTTGACGGGCTTTTCACTGATAGATAGCTGATGATATGAGGAGTAACTTAAGCTACTTTTTTAAAGTCTATCTTCGCCCCGCCAGTCTTACCAGCGGTACGACAATAACCGCGGGTAACACCGCGGGACTCAGCTAGTAGAGAATGTAATTACTCATTCCTTTGTCTTTTTTACTCCTGTTATTATAATTTAAGGTTACGTTCACTGCTGGCTGTAAAAGAAGCTTTATTGCTATTAGAAGTACAGTTGTAAATTCATTGTAGATGCATCCGTAGGTAGAATTCTGTGAACAGATTTACTTTCACGCACTGATATAAGTTTGAATGCGGCGTGTAATGGTGCGGTAACATGCAACATTATCTCGGCCTCTAGGTCACTGTGGAAATAGGCTTTGTAATTGCTTGTATCAAAGTCAGTCAAATTAAATATACTTACATTTTTTATCGTCAAAACGTTAGGGATTATAATAATGGCTAGATCACAAACCAGGTAAAGCTTGTAATGTAAACTAGAACATATTCATACATTTTCGGGGGTAGCTAGTAAATAAATATTCCTAAACTAGCTTACTCTAGCGGCTCCACCTGCATGTATGTCGGTTATCGTGGGAAAAAGTAGCTTGTATCCTTCCTCAACTATCGAAGTAGCTCCGTAGTCCGTAGTAAGTTTCATTATTAACATCGAACTAGCTGAACCCCGCAGTGTTACCCGCGGTTATTGTTGTACCGCGAGTAACGCCACGGGACAAAATTAGTCAAAAAAAAAGTAGCCTAAGTTACTCCCTGGATCATCAGCTACCTGCCAGTGAAAGTTCCGTCAAAATCCGTCCTGCAGTTCCAGAAATTACCCGGAACAAACAGACAGACAAAAAAAAATTTAACTACATTTTTGGTATATGTACCATGTATAAATACATATGCATTTAGTAAAAAGCGGTTATTTAGATAGATAGATAGATAGATAGAAAACTCTTTATTTGTACACCATTATAGTACATAGTTTTAAAAGTACATGAAATGTGAAATGTAGTGTACAAAGGGCGGGTGTTTATTTAATAGTACAAACACACACTCCAATTTTATTTATTTATATAGATTAGCAGTTTAACCATGAAAGCGTAACTGGCAGGTTGGTTCTCGTATTTATGATATTAGTAGGTAGAGATATTCTAGCAAAACTAAATAAATTACTTAATATTTCGGACATCTAACACACAACGCCATCTAGTCCCAAGCTAAGTAGAACTTGTGTTATGGGTACTAATAACTGTTAGGCCGTGTGGGGCCGGCATAGAATAGCTCCACCCCATCTCATCCCGTGGGTGTCGTAAAAGGCGACTAAGGGAAAGACGGAGCCGAATTACAGGCTGCCGAGGCGGAGGCGTGGATTCAGACGCCATGCCGCATAGGGACGGGCTCGGCGTGTACTCACCCTACCGTCGAGCAGGCAGTGGACTTGTGTTCCTGCCACCGTTGGCATATCGTAATCCCGATTAGATCGGGGACGAGGGTCTTGGCTTAACCGCCCGGACCGCGAGGAAGAAAACCTCTATAAAAAATTACCCCGAATCCCGTGTTCTGGTGTGTGACCAGGGGATGCATGGCTGATGGGTAGTTCAGTCGCAAGCACACCCCCAGCCAGGGACCTGCGGACCCCTCGGTTGGGCACAAATCTTCGCTTGCCCGGGTATTGGGGATCTCTGCCCGGGTCGACTTTTAGTTCTCCCCTACTCGTGGGTTAAATTATGGCAGATGATAACTCAAATAAAGAAAACCGGACTGATTTAATAACGACAACACTTGGCAACGAAAACGGACATGGAAACGCAGTGAGAAGGGAGAAGGAGAGGAAGAGGAAAGAAAGGAGGAACGCCAAGGGGCAGTTCCTAAAGGCGGACGACCAGTCGTCTACCGAAGAGGAGACTATATCGGGGACGCCTATACCGGTGGGGCTCCCAGAAGTCAATCTGACTGCTGGGAGCCGAAGAACTTCACAACGCATTCGTTCGAAGTCTGCCGTGAATATCGCGGGTGCTGGTTCCAGTGCGAGGACGGACGCACTGGAGCCGATGGACACGGAGGCAGACGGCCGGAAGCGCGGACGCCCCAATGACTGCGAGAGTGACCTCGCTCAGGCGATGTTGCCTCCTAAGGTGGCTAGCAGTCATAGGGGGCGATCGCGGACCCCGGTTTCGGCCCTGTCGGGCTCCGCCTTCTGTAGGGCGGAATCTTACAGGCGGGCTCGGGCGGACGGCGAATTCCAGGCGGAGGAGGAGATCACTGGTCTCCTACTCACGATCGGGGAGCCGGTGGAAGGGGATTCATTGCCCCAATCACCGGCTTCTCTGCAGGAGAGGGCGCGGGCAGCAGTGGCCATTATAAACAAGGTGGCCACCAAGTCCATAAACCTGAAGGGCACTTTTGTGAGGGCCCTTAAGGACTCCTCCTCCGCCTTGGCAGGAGTCATTGAATCCCTCGCAGGGGACGTGGCTCAACTCCAATCGGTCAACGACCGTCTGACGGGGCAGGTGGCTGAGCTCAGCGCTCAATTCGCCCAATTTCGGGCGGAGCGCCTTGGGCGAGAGGCCCCGGCCCCGTCCACGTCCCGGCAGGCCCCGTCTACGTCCCGGCCGGCCCCGGTTACGTCCCGGCCGGCCCCGGTTACGTCCCGGCAGGCCCCATCTACGTCCCGGCAGGCCCCATCTACGTCCCGGCCGGCCCCGTCTACATCCAGGCCGGCCCCGTCTACGTCCCGGCCGGCCACGTCTGCGTCCCAGCCGGCCCCGGCCCTAGCCCCGTCTACATCCCAGCTGGCCCCTGCCACGTCGCAACCAGCCCCCACCGTCCCCGGGATATCTGACGACGTCCTGCAGCATATGCTGCAGTACATGCTGCACGCGATGGGTAACCTGGTAGACGGGCGGATTGCGGGTCTGGAGGCTAGGCTGCCTCCGGCCTCTGTAGTTCGACCGCCGCTGGCGACACCAAGGCTGAAAGCCACCTCGGCGCCGACCCCGCTCCCCGTGGTGGGGGGTCGTGTCTCGTACGCGGCCGTGACGTCGGTGCCGGGCCCGGCCGCCGCGCGTAGGGTGCGGCAGGGGGCAAAGGCTCCAGCCGGGGCGGCTTTGTCAGAGCCAGGGCCCAAAACGGCAGCAAGGGCTGGAGCGGATTATCCTCCGCTCCCCACTCCAACACCTCTGCCTGGCCCCTCCACAACTGCCCCCTCCACAACTGCCCCCTCCAATGAGGGTTGGCAGGTAGTAGGGGGGGCTAAATCGAAGAAGTCCCGACAGCGGGCCAAAAAGGCTGCCCAAAAGGCGGCCTCTGGCCCGCAGTCGCAATCGGTGGCAAGGGCCACCTCGAAGAAGCCGCGGAAACTGCAGCCGCCGAAAACCGCGGCTGTGGTGGTCACGCTGTCACCGGAGGCGGCTAACGGCGGGCTGTCCTACGCGGCCGTCTTTAAGACGGCCCGGGACAGTCTCGCCGGAGAGTTCGGGACTTCAGGGGTCCGATTGCGCCTCGCCCAGACGGGAGCTCGAGTGCTCGAGTTCCCAGGGGCTGAAGGCGCAAAGACAGCAGACACTGTTGCCGAGAAGCTGCGGGAAATATTTGCAGCTACAGATGGTGTCAAGGTTGCCAGGCCTACGAAGTGTGCTGAGTTGCGCATCTCGGGCCTGGACGACTCAGTGACGGTCGATGACGTCCGCGTTGCAATCCGGGAAAAGACGGGTTGCAGCGCGAACAACATCAGGGTTGGCACCATCCGCCCCGGTCCAGGAGGGCTTGGCGCCGTGTGGGTCAGCTGTCCGGTAGTGGCAGCCAAACTGCTGGGCGACGCGGGGAAGCTTCTCGTCGGTTTCGTCAATGCCAGGATAACAGTCCTGGCGGCGAGGCCGATGAGGTGTTTTAAATGCCTGGCGTCCGGACACACACGTGTCAAGTGTGACAGCTGCTTCGACTGCAGCGGACTGTGTTTCCGCTGCGGTCGACCGGGGCACAAGGCGACAGATTGTTCTGCCGCCCCTAACTGCCCTATGTGTGCGGCGGGCCAAAAGCCTGCCAATCACCAGATGGGGCAGGGAGGCTGCAGGCCTTCCCGCAGTTTTCGGCAATCATCGGGGGCTAGCCAATCGACCCAGGCTGCCTCCGATGTAGCTATTGCGTCCACGTCGGCGCCCATGGAGGGGGTTGTAGAGACGGTCCAGTAATGGACCACGTCTCCGACCTCCTTGTCCAGACGAACCTCAACCACTGCGCCGCGGCGCAGGATCTCTTCCTGCAAAGCATGGCGCAGTGGTCGATCGGTGTTGCCGTAGTCGCGGAGCCCTATTACGTTCCTCCCCGTCCAAACTGGATGGGTGACTGGAACGGCTCCGTGGCAGTCGTCGGTTCCGGGGCGGCTCATTCCCCGCCCTTGTCGCTTAGAGACAAGGGCTCTGGATATGTTGCCGCCGAGTGGGGGGGGATCACCGTTTACGGTGTTTACTTCTCCCCCAACCGGAGTTTGAGCGACTTCGAGGTCTTCCTTAACAGCTTGGAGACCTCGATGCGGCGATTAGCGTCTGGGCACGTCCTCGTGCTGGGGGACTTCAACGCAAAATCCATTGCGTGGGGGTCCCCCGGGACGGACGCCAAGGGCGAGGCCGTCGAGGAGTGGGCGGCTTCGGTGGGCCTCTGTTTATTAAACAGAGGCTCCACCAACACGTGCGTGCGACAGCAGGGGGGGTCGATAGTGGACCTTTCGTTCGCTACCCCTGCTGTTGCTGCACGAGTAAGGAACTGGTGTGTCCTGGAAGAGGTCGAGACGCTCTCGGATCATTTGTATATCCGATTTGAGCTCTCCCGGTCCCAGGGCCCCAGTAGGGGTCACACGGCGCGGCATTCATCCCACTTCCCGCGGTGGGCTGTCGCCAAGCTCGACAGGGACCTACTAGAGGAGGCGGCCATTGTTCAATCTTGGCTGTCTCCGCAGGCTCCGACCGGGGAGGTCGGCGTGGACGTGGGGGCTGGCCGTTTTCGCGATGCGATTACGCAAATCTGCGATACGGCCATGCCCCGCATCCAAGGTCGTCGGCCTCCTCGGAAGGAGGTCTACTGGTGGTCCCAGGAGCTGGCGGACCTCCGTGCGGCGTGTACTCGTGCCCGGAGGTCCTACACCCGCAGCAGGCGACGTCACCGTGGAGACGGTGGCGGGGACCAGCTTCACGAGGAGTACCGCGAGACGCGGAAAACTCTGAAGCTGGCCATATGCCGCGCCAAAGATGCGAAGAGAAAGGAGATGCTGGAGAGTCTCGACCGTGACCCCTGGGGTCGCCCATATCGTGCGGTGCGACAGAAGCTCCGCACGGCGGGCCCCCCCCTTACCGAGACTCTCCAGCCCAGCTTCCTGCAGGAAGTGGTCGAGGGCCTTTTCCCGCAGCGGGCGGAGCACACACCCCCGTCGATGGCCTATGCGGTCAGAGACGACGGGGGTCGAGAGGACGACGTGCCGCCCGTTAGGGAATCGGAGGTTGGGGCGGCTGTTCTGCGGATTCGTTCCAAGAACACCGCCCCCGGGCCGGACGGGGTTCCAGCCCGAGTTCTGGCCCGAGCCCTCGATCATATGTCGGACCGCCTCAGGGAAGTGTTGGACGCTAGCCTGGCGTCCGGACGCTTTCCTGAGTGCTGGAAAGGCGGGAAGCTGGTCCTATTGAGGAAGCCGGGACGGCCTGCCGATTCGGTCGCGGCCTATAGGCCCATCGTGTTGCTGGACGAGGCGGGTAAACTTTTTGAGAGAATACTCTCTGCCCGCATCGTCCGGCACCTCTGCGAGGTGGGGCCCGACCTGTCGGACGCCCAATTCGGATTCCGAGAGGGGCGTTCGACGGTCGATGCCGTGATGCGCCTTAGGGCCGTGACCGAGGAGGCAGTGAGCTGTGGCGGCGTGGTGTTGGCGGTGTCCCTGGACATCGCCAACGCCTTTAATAGTCTGCCATTCAGCTGCATCGGGGAAGCACTCCAATACCACGGAGTGCCAGAGTACCTGAGGCGGCTGGTGGCAGACTATTTGCAGGAGCGTACCGTCGTGTACGAGGATCGAGATGGCGCCTTGAGACGGCGACCCATGTCGTGCGGCGTTCCGCAGGGGTCTGTCCTTGGACCACTCCTGTGGAACGTGGGATACGACTGGGTCCTACGAGGTCGTCTCCCCCCCGGGCTGGGCGTAATTTGTTACGCCGATGACACCCTTGTCACAGCCCGGGGGGCGAACTTCCAGGAGGCGGCGCGCCTGGCCACCATTGGTGTTTCTCTGGTGGTCGGGCGCATCGAGGCGCTGGGCTTACGGGTGGCCCTGGACAAGACGGAGGCCCTGCTCTTTCATGGGCCCCGTCGTGGGCCGCCCCCCGACGCCTCCATAGTGGTCAACTCGGTCCTCGTACCGGTTCGGGCCCAGATGAGGTATCTGGGCCTGATCCTCGACGGTAGGTGGCTCTTCGACGAGCACTTCCGACAGCTTGGTCCCAAGCTGGTCGGCGCTGCCTCTGCCCTTGGGCGACTTATGCCCAACTTGGGTGGAGCCAGCGTCGCAACGCGACACCTCTACACGGGGGTGGTCCGGTCGATGGCGCTGTATGGGGCACCGGTGTGGGTGGCGGCTCTGACCGCCCTCAATAAGGCCCGCCTCTGGCGGCCTCAGAGGGTATTGGCGGTCAGAGCCATACGCGGATACCGCACGGTGTCCACCGAGGCGGCGTGCGCCTTGGCCGGAACACCTCCGTGGGATTTGGAGGCGGAAGTGCTCGCCGAAGTTTATCGACGGGTGGCTGAATTCCGGGCGGAGAGAGGCATTCGCCCTCCGCCCGAAGAGGTACGCGAGTGGCGTGAAGCCGCCCGTCGAGCCACGATGGCTCGCTGGTCGTTCCGGCTGGAGACTCCACGCGCTGGCTTTGCCGCCGTGGAGGCTCTCCAGCCGGTCATCCTCGAGTGGGCAGGGCGGCAGCACGGGACCCTTTCCTTCCGACTGACGCAGGTTCTTTCCGGGCACGGATGCTTCGGAAAGTACCTGCACTCGGTCGCCAGGAGGGAACTGAGTCCCGCCTGCCACCACTGCGACTGCAGTGAGGACTCGGCCCAGCACACGCTGGCGATCTGCCCCGCATGGGCGTCGCAGCGTCGGGCCCTCACTGCAGTCATCGGAGGGGATCTCTCGCTACCGGCCGTCGTTCGCTCCATGGCCGGTAGCGACAGCAGTTTTACCGCGGTCGCAGCCTTCTGCGAAGACGTAATTTCGCGGAAGGAGGCGGCGGAGAAGGCCCGGGAGGATGATATCCACTCGGACCCGATCCGCCGCCGGCGAACCGGGCGGCGGAGGCGCGCCTATCAGCGCCTCATGCCGCCCTGAGTGTGGCCGCGGATGGTCGGGATGGGTTTTCCCCACCATCCGCTTTAGTGGTCACCCGCGAGGGGGCGACGTTACGCGTGTGCCGTACGTCGCCTAAATTGAGAGTTTTTAACAGCAGACGGTGCCCGCTTCAGTGCGGGCAGGCGCTGGGAGGGGTCCGGATGTGTTAATAACAGCAGTTCCCGGATCCCTCCCGTCTCAGGCGCAGAGTGGCACACCGTGTGGTTTTAGTCGGTTCGATTCCGACACACCACCCCGCCGCAAACCCCGGCGGGGTGACGGCCCGAGGGGGTTTCCACACGTTAAAAAAAAAAAAAAAAAAAAAAAAAAAAAAAAAAAAAAAAAAAAAAAAAAAAAAAATGGGTACTAATAACTGTTACAAATCCATATGTACTTTTGTTATGTAAATACATACGTATTATACATAGAAAACACCCAACTCGGAAACAAGTATTTGTAGATCATACAAACATTTGGTTCGACTTGGGAATCGAACCCGAGACCTCTTGATCAGCAGTCGCACACGCCAACCGCGAGACCAACGAGACCCACGAGTGAATTGTTCAATTATGCCAACCTTTATCACTAGTCTGAATAAATTACAAATGCTAAGGTATTTGACAATGTACTACGTACCCTCATGTATTTCTTATCTTGTTACAATCCATAAACTCTATAATATCGATAAGAAAACATTTTAGTGTAAACTATTATTGAATGTCGACTTTTTACTTGGAAAAGTCTTTGCTGAAATTAATCTTTAGGTCAGAAAATACTCGAATGTTTAACTCCTTGAAATTAGGATCTCATTGGTGATGGAGTGTAACCAGTACAATTTTAACAAAAATAATACAGATTTAAAGGTTCGAATCGATTTCTCTTGGATGCCATCATCAGATAATAATGTCCTTATCATGGTACCACCGATGGGACATCTCCTTTCCATTAAAAAAAGAATGATCAAAATCGGGTCATAAACGACAAATTCTCCGCGAACACACATGAAAAAAAAATGAATAAAAAATATAAACGGTCGAATTGAGAAACCTCCTCCTTTTTTTGAAGTCATCTTTATACCAGGTAGTAGAGCCACGGTGATTTCAGCACCAACGGGGCAGCTCGATCGGGCCGGTGCTACCCTCGCACAGAAGATCAACCTAAATGACAGCGTTCGTGCTGTCGTGTTTCGTTGGTGAGTGCGAGACCGGAGGAGTGCCCAGTGATGCAGAAGCATCACTGGGCCGCCATGGTGTGGGTCACCATGCTGTATGCAACAGGTCATTGCGAATGCAGACAATGCAACAGCATTGTCTGCATTCGCAATGATGACCACCACTTTAGATTCCGGTTATGCTTTCCATCAGGCAGAGTAGACTCATTTTGGCAGGACCATACATAAAAAAAAATGCTATTTAAGTTATTCTTATCGTTTCAAATTTTTCACTTAGCGTTCAGCGCTCTGGAACGGCTGGACCAATTTCGACCTGACTTTCACTGATAGGTATCTGATGAATAGTGATGATATAGGGAGTAACTTAGGCTACTTTTTTTAGACTAGCTTTGCCCCGCGGCTTCACCCGCCGTACGACAATAAACGCGGGTAACACCGCGGGGTTCAGCAATTTTTTTTTGTGTGTCTGTGTCAGTGTCTCTGTTCGCCAAACTCTTCTAACAGTTTGTAGGCAGTTGAACATAAACCTCGCAGCAGAGAGTCGCAGACGGACTCTTAAACCCCTAATTTATCCGTTCCGTCGTCACTAGGTACTAGTAACCGTACTTCCATACTAATATTATAAACTCGAAATTAAGTCTGTCGGTTACGCTTTCTCAGCTGAACCGATTTGGATTAATTTCGGTATAGAGATAGATTGAACCTTGTAGAAGGACATAGGCAATAAAATCACCAATTCGAAAGCAAAAAAACATTCAGGGAATCTTACAAATCACGTTCCACACTAGTTTGTTTTGAGGTGTTACATCCGATGCATAATTTAGATTTTATGCAGTTTTACAATAAAAAGCGTTGAATGTAAATTAGTAATTGTGAACGTAGAATTTGTATGCACGTAACGCTTTGGCCGATTCTTACTTGGTTACGTAACCGTTCTCTACTCAATTAGAGGATTTCTTTGTACAAATACGATAATGATTCTCAATGCTCTGTTAAAGATTAGATAATTAGATTAATTAGTTCGTTCTTTTAGACGGTCTGGTGGTCTACTGGATTGTGATCTTGACTCCCGAAACAGAGTTTCGATTCCCGTGTACCAATACGCGTCAAATTACTAAATTTTACTGCCAGACCAAATATTTGTACGATAAGCATTTTTATTTCAACGCCATCCAGTCCCAAGCTAAGCAGAGCTTGTGATATGGGTACTAGGCAACTGATATAAATACATATACTACTAGCTGACCCCCCGGCAAACTTTTGCCATAAATTTATTTTAAGGATGGGTGACCCTTACCATTTAGGGGGATGAAAAATAGATGTTGGCCGATTCTCATAGATACCGGATAAGCACAAAAAAATTCATCAAAATCGGTCAAGCCGTTTCGGAGGAGTATGGCAACGAAAACTGTGACACGAGAATTTTGTATGTTAGATATATACTTTTTTTAAATGCATATTATTCATAGAAAACACCTAAACTCCGAAACAAACTTTTTCAGATCATACAAATATTTTGTCCGACCCGGGAATCGAATCCAAGACCTCAAGAACAGCAGTCGCTTACGGTACCACTTGCGCCATCGAGGCAGTTTATTTGTTTTGGAGTTCGAGTGTTTTCTATATGTATTTACAAAAAGTGATTGTACTCTGCCTGATGGAAGAATGATTCTATTCTTATTATCATCTATACAAATAAATAAAATTGGAGTGTCTGTTTGTAATATTAAAATAACCACTTTTTGGTATCTATACACTCTGTATGTATACACAATACATATACCAAAAATGTATGTTTTTGTCTGTCTGACTGTTTGTTCCGGGTAATTTCTGAAACGGCTGGACGGATTTTGACGGGACTTTCACTGGCAGGTAGCTAATGATCCAGGGAGTAACTTAGGCTACTTTTTTTAGACTAACTTTGTCGCGCGGCGTTACTCGCGGTACAACAATGACCGCGGGTAACTCCGCGGGGTTCAGCTAGTTAAGAATATATACAATGGAGCTTGATGCTTGCAATGGTACTATGGCGGCCTATTGACATTATAATCAACTTCTAGCTGTATGTATGTAATAAGTCTGCTTTTCGCAACATCATATCCGGTTCGTCAGATATGCGCTATTGTAAAATACACCATTAACCTTAATCGATTGAAGTATAACAACAAAAATTGCATTAGTTGACGTACTCTTTAAGTACCCGTGCTACTCTCCGCGCTGATTATCATCGGTGACGTAATGCGTGACGTCACCATCCGCTTAGAGCCCGACCATGATCACGACATAATAGCATAGCATAAATAGACGTGGTATTTTAAAAATATATTGTATTGTATGAAAATGGAAAACAGAAAGATATTTTCAAACCACAAAGTTATAAGTTAACGCAATCATTTGTATATTTTTGTTATTTAAAAAATCTTTCCATGTGACAACAGTTATGGTATAGGCAAACATTGCGCAGCACCTTAATAACAACCTTGAGTTAGAATCTTAAAATTTTTGTTAGAATGAATATCAAGCTCAATCAAGGTGGGAAAGTTATCCTAGACAAGGCGATATTTTTATAGAAAACTAGCTGAACCCCGCAGTGTTACCCGCGGATATTGTTGTACCGCGAGTAACGCCACGGGACAAAGTTAGTCTAAAAAAAGTAGCCTAAGTTACTCCCTGGATCATCAAAAAAATTTTTGGCTTCATTTTTGGTATATGTACCTTGTTTACATAAATATACATTTAGTAAAAAGCGGTTATTTTAGTATTACAAACAGACACTCCAATTTTATTTATTTGTATAGATTATTCTATAAATATAAGTGATATTTGTCGTAACCTAAAATTTTAATGCATGACTCTTATATGTGTGAATATTTTTTAAATAAATAAGACTTTTAAAGAAAATATGCGATTCTCTACAGAATTAACAATCATTTTAAAAGAACTCTTGTATTAATACCAGACCTGAATTACAAAACTTATCATATTTTATAAAAAAAAAAAGTAGGTACTTATGATTTAAATTCCTTTTGTAAGTAGACTAGCCGTATAGATATATAAAGCTGAAGAGTTTGTTTGTTTGTTTGTTTGAACACGCTAATCTCAGGAACCGCTGGTCCGATTTAAAAAATTATTTCGGTGTTGGATAGTCCATTTATCGAGGAAGGCTATAGGGTATTTATCATCACGCTACTACTAATAGGAGCGGAGCAACAATGAAGAATGTTTCAAAAACGGAGGAAATTTTCACGCTACGGGCAATATAAAGCGCAAACGAAGTTGCGTGGGTCAGCTAGTTAGTATAGAAATAGATGAGTCATACATACGAGTATTACCTTTTTTTGCGTATATAAGTGTCTAATACACGCACACGTGGTGGTCAGTGAGGCCCGATTCACTCGAACGATTCTAATTATTATGGTAATCGTAACATGTACTGTTGTTTTTAACTGGGCTGTTGATGTTCCATTAACGTGATTCCGTGGGTTCAAAGAGTGCGCTCAACAATATGGTATATTTCACCCATTTTTGAAAAGAGTCTTAAATAGCATTATAGCTATTAAACCACAGATAAAAACAAAATTTTTTTATTCAATCGATAAGTGCCTAAAAATGCATTAGTATTGTAAAAAATTATAGTGAATAGAGAACAATTTTTAAATTTTAAGGACAGATTTTTTTTTCAAGAACGGAATTGAACTTCGCCGTTCGATATTTAAAATGGATGACTATTAGACTCACAAAGCGACCTCTTTGGTCATTGGGCTGAATGCATTAATAGTCTATTGCTATGTATGATGGTTAGATATACGCGAACTTTTTGAAAGAAAGAAGTGTTTTTTTTTTTAATTACTTACCGCCCTAGGGCTTTTCTAGCTACATTATTACTCTAGAGCGCTAATTAGTCACCTACAAGCCCCATTTGGAGGTAATAAGAACCTACTTACCGAACATGAGAGATGTAAAAAATATTGATTTATCAGTTAAATATTTTGCAAATAGCTAAAGCATGTTAAATTTCTAGAAAGAACATCACGTCCGCGCGTCCCTTTAAAGCCGAGCAGTATCAATAAATGCGAACGAAACTGTGTAGAACATGATGAACAACTGTGTAGACAGCATATTTAAAATTGCTATCGTTTTGTCTCCGATGAAGTAAGATGCTTTGGAATAATATCGAAATCATTTCAGGTTAGTAAGAGCCTTGAAATGTCTTGAAACATTTTACGAAATTAGTTTTCGTCAGATTATTGAAATATTGTGCATATTGTTAATGAGTAAACGCAATCTAGCTCCTAATTTGTTATAGTTTAAAAAAAAAACTTTATAATTAGCATTGCACAATTTTATTTATATATTAAACTGCTATTCGTTTTTAGTATTTTTTTAAATACAGTGTCTCACAATAGATTTTCTATTCGTAAGGGAGCCGCGAGATCAATTAACTATTTGTTTGTATTCTGAATTATCTTGCAAACGGGTGGACCGATTTTTTCCATCTTTTAACTTACATATATTTATTTACTCTTGGTTTCTTCTCATGCTTTCCATCGATGGAGTAGAGTAATTTTGGTAGCATCATTATATATATGTGTGTGTTTAGTGTGTACAACAAAGAATGAATGAAATGATAACCTATCTTATAAGGACTAACTTTACTTTTTTTTGTATAAATAACTGAACGAGTTATTGTTAGATATTATATATAAATGAATAGGTTTCTTGAACTGTAACTATATGTACCCATCATTTTCCGAGCCCTTCGTTGTTGAACCCTTCGAGTCGGCTACTAGTTCAACGGGTTTTATCTGAATAGCAAAGCTGATGATGAACTGAATTCGAAGGTTGAACTAGTTGTCAGAATAGTTGAGGCCACTGACTTCCCAATAACGATTGTCATACTCGTAGATCGTCGACTGCCTCGTTGGTCTCGCGGTCGGCGTGTGCCACTGCTGATCATGAGGACTCGGGTTCGATTCCCGGGTCGGACCAAATGTTTGTATGATCTACAAATATTTGTTTCGGAGTTTGGGTGTTTTCTATGTATAATATGTATGTACTTACAAAAAAAAAAAGATGTTCGTCGATGGTAATACAACTGTAAAAGGTACTGTTCTAGAGAACTAAATGAATTCATCGTCAATATGGTCATAATTAATGCGACCTCTAGTGGATGCTTGCAGCGGTAGTGTATCAGTTATGCAACATCGTGGTGGCGGATAGGAATTCCGTTCAATGCAAATATTTTTATACATAAACATGCAAACCTCGTAAAAGTAATATTGTGTGTCCACTGTAATGTGTGTTTATGTGTAACAATATGTATGTATTTATGTATTCAATGCAAATAAAGACATTTTTATAAATGTACATGTATTTTTGTATAAAAAGGTGGTCTTTTTTTGCGTTCTAAATTCAATCGTGATTCCAAAATAATAATAAGTTCTAGATACCATTGCGCAATAAAGTTTTAGAATATTATCATCCGTATATATAAAAGAGGAAGGTGCCTGACATATAGAGAGATCAATGCACAGCCCAAACCGCTGAACCTAATATTTTGCATGAATGTTCTTCAAATAACGTCTAAGAAAGGAATTTTGGAAATTCCACCCCTAAGGGAGTAAATCAGGGGTTGAAAGTCTGCGTGAGCGAAGCTGCGTGCAATAGCTAGTCATCTATCAGTGTGTGTATGTCACTGAACTACTCTCAAACGACTGGACCGATTTTGATGAAATTTTTTGTGTGTGTTCAAGGGGATCTGGGAATGGTTTAGATTCACAATTTTGTCCGCTGTACAATGTTTTTTTAATTAATTTTTAATTTATTAGTAGTTATGGTAAAACGACGTTTGCCGGGACAGCTAGTACTAATATATAAAGCTGAAGAGTTTGTTTGTTTGTTTGTTTGTTTGAACACGCTAATCTCAGGAACCTCTGGTCCGATTTGAAAAATTCTTTCAGTGTTAGAAAGCCCATTTATCGAGGAAGGCTATATATCATCACGCTAGGACCAATAGGAGCGGAGCACCAATGAAAAATGTTTCGAAAACGGGGGAAAATTATCACGCTACGGGCAATAGAAGACGCAAAGGAGGTTGCGTGGGTCGGCTAGTTTTATATAAGCGTATTTTACGCTTGCTATAAGGCATAGCGTGTATTTCGAGGTAATTCCTGGATTAGCGAGCCATCGATTTGGTCACATGATCCGGGTGTTCCTAAAATTATTTTTTCTGTCTTAAGGCGTCCACTGAGTTAATTTTAGCGGTCCTTCACGTACTTACTTCTGGCTCCGGCATCTCCGTGATGGAGTCTTCTCGGCACACGAAGATTCGAAGTGATTTCCCATCGAAAAAGAAATGGCACAAAGTGTGCTTGTTAGCCACATTTGTGTATAAACTTCATTAAAACGAAAACTTTATCTTTTATCTTTTCAACAAATTATTTATTAAGATTTCCTTATGCGATACATCAAAAGAACACTGGTGTACAATATCTTATCTAGCAAATTTCATGTTTGAGTACTTTTATTACTTTCATATGTTGTTCCTTGTTGCCGTCTTTTAGCCAACTGGGAATTCCAATTGTGGAATTTTTGCTCAAGGACCATTTACCAATTGAATTATGTAATTGAGAAATGCAGGTTTAGCATTCCATAACATAGAGACAGATAGAGTAAACAGCGACAAAATCCAATTTATGTCGAATTTTTATTTTTTTTAATAAGGCCATGTGATTCTTCTCTGCCTGATGGTAAGCATGTGTAGAATCCAAGAGTAGTGGTCACCATACTCATTACGAATACAGACAATGTGGCATGATGTTGATGACCCACTCAATGACGGCCTGTGGGGATGCTTCTGGATATCCGGTCTCTTACTCACTAACTAACCAGGACTGCACGAATACTGTAATTTGTGGCTTAAAGTATTTTTCCATATAAGATATTTTCCAAGTATTGTACTTTTCTCGTTAAAACCTTCATCCCGACGACAGGATGAACATGAATGGTGATAGACCGTATTCTGAATGTATGACCTCACGGACAACGCGAATAGATATACCTTTTCTTACATTTTTTGAAGTTAAAACTTTGTAGCCGCGTTGAGCACCTTTTGGTAGGAGAAATTCTTATGAGTTCGCGTTACCAACATGCGCGTTACCGACATGCTGAAGTCACCGACACGCTGACATGCCATTTTTGAAGTGAAACTTCTTGTGCCGCGTTGTAAACTTTTTAGTAAGGAAAAATCTTATGGGTTCGCGGCACCGCATGCTAATGTTTGATGTTAATAATTTTAATTTTTATTAAAATAATTTTTATTTAAATTTAAACATTATGAAATTTCTAATTTTACACATTAATTTTACAAATAACATTCTAAGTTATAAGTTTTCAATTCTATCGGCAGTCCTTTTCTATAAAATAGGGGACAAACAAGAAAACAGAGGGGTCACAAGTGCGTTGCCGGCATTTTAAGAAGGAGTTCGTTCTTTTCTTGAAGGTTTGACGACCGTATTGGTCCGGGAATACCGCAGGCGACAGTTCATACCACAGTTTATAGGTAACAAAACAAAAGTTCACCGTAACAAAAGTAATAACGAGTACGTTTTCCTTTTCAGAATAGCAAAGAGCAAAATGACGGCAGCCGGGAGAAGTACAAGGACTTCACGTTCGACCACTCGTACTGGTCCTACTCACACGAGGACAAACAGTATGCGTCACAGGAACAGGTGAGACACCTAATGTGATTTCACTTTTAAAAAAACCCAATATATTGTTTTAAACTTTCATGGTCAGTAACAAAGTACTGTTAGTAAAAAGTTTTAAGAGAATGATTCCGGAATTTTATACGATATAAACGAGTCTGGCACGAAAATGTATCTATAGTGTAATTAGTACAACTGAGTAGTTATAGTTTTTTAATATGTAGGTACATGTTGATATATGTATAGATATTATATGTATGCTCCACTGATGACATGTATTTATTTATTTTTAATGTATATATGTTTGTGTAAATATGCCTGTATGGAGATATATATGTATTTCTAGATATAATCATTGGAAAATTATAACTCATCAAAACTCATTGCACCGTCAACTGCTACTATCTCCGATATATCTTGATCCATCCTAAGGTTGCCTGGAAGAGATTGCTTTCGGCAATAAGGCCGCCCTTTGTACATTATATATTTGTTATTTTCTGTAATTTCTTGTAAAACTGTAATACGGTGTACAAATAAAGAGTTTTCTATCTATCTAACATTAAAATAGAAATCTGCGGGATTCCTACCATGTACCTTTTTGATTGTGAGTATACGTTATTTCGGCGCTGTTGCAATCGCCATGATCAGAATATCGGATACTCAAAAGCAAAAAGGTACATGGTAGCAATTCCGCAGATTTCTATTTTAAAAAACCTCAAATCGCCAACTTTTGTTTTCATTGTGTCTACACCGAGACGCCAACAATTTGAAAAACATTCCAACTAAGTGTCTCCACAGAGCCAATAAATAACTGCAACAGGCATATTTTTTTGTTGATGTTTACCGCCAAAAACACGGTTCCCAACATTTGTTGACAATTTTTGTTGTCAACACAAGAAAATTACAAATTAAATTACTTTTGTGACCGACACGTGTTGACAACATAAAATTTGCCAACTTTTGTTCCGTGGAGACTCTGCTTAATAGAATTGCGTTTACAGCAATACTCTTTTAAAACACAATTCTCACACCTGGTCGCCTGATCCCAAATTAATCAGATGTTGTGCTCTTGTTCACCAAAATCGGTTCACCCAGTCGAAAGTTCATCAACAACCCATAACGTCTAACTACCGGGCTCGGGTCTCCTCTCAGGAGAGGGTTAAGGCCATACGTCCCCACGCTGGCCGAGTGCGAGTTGGGGACTGGCAAGACAACGTTGTGGCTACTAAACTTGCCGTTGGATGTTTTAAACCCGCCCAAAGGCCTCCAACTAACCTTTACGACTGTTATCATACGATAACAGCCGGCACCGACTGTTTAAGGTGACCTCCGAATCACGGAGACGCTCATGGTATCATGCCACCAGCGGTCACCCATCCAGGTACCGGATGCGCAATCGTTGCCTTCCCTCGGTAATTGTTTCTAATCACCGCTGGGCTATGAGCGCTTTTCGGGAATCGAAAATTATGAGGTAACAAACATTAAAAAAATACAGTTTATAACCTCCTCCTTTTTAAAGTCTATGTCGCGTGTATGGCGTTTATCTCGGTGATTCTTTAAACTAATATAGCTTTTTTATTTATGAACCAATTAAAATGAAACAAACACTAAATGTTAAGTGGAGCAAGCCGCAACGCATTATTGAAAATCGCATTGAAATCGGTTAAGCCGTTTTTGAGTTGACACACAAACGTACAGACAAACCGACAAAAAATATAAAAAGGATTGTTTTGAATTACATTGCGTTCATAAAACTTTTAAAATAGTTTTTCTTATATATCTTCTATGTACAGACAGCGACCAGTTACGATTTTATTATATGTTTTGATGACTCATTTTTTTTTGACTGCGTCGTTGGTCTTGCGCTTGGCGTGTGCGACTGCTGATCATGAGGTCTCGGGGTCGATTCCCGGGTCGGACCAAATGTTTGTATGATCTACAAATATTTATTTCGGAGTTTGGGTGTTTTCTATGTATAATATGTACGTATTTACAAAAAAAGTATATATGTATTTGTATCAGTTGTACCCATAACACAAGCTCTGTTTAGCTTAGGACTAGATGGCGTTGTGTGTTAGATGTCTGAAATATTTATTATTATCTGAAATATTTATATTATATTGCAGGTGTTCTCAGACTTGGGGTTGGACGTGATAGACAGTGCCTTCGAAGGGTACAATGCCTGCGTATTCGCCTACGGACAGACCGGCTCCGGGAAGACCTTCACTATGATGGGCTCTCCGGTAAGTTTATCTTTTTTTATGTATGGCCCTGCCTAAATAAATGACTCTACTCTGCCTGATGGAAAGCATAAGCAGAATCCAAGAGTGGTGGACACCATACTCACTGCGAATGCAGACAATGCAACATGGTGACCCACACCATGGCGGCCTAGTGATGCTACTGCATCATTGGGTCTCCGGTATCGCTCTCACCAACGAAACACGACGAATAACTCCTGAAAATATTTAAGATAAAGCTTTTTACCTCGCACTATCAATCTATAAAACTAATTGGACGCATGGTGTAGTGGTTTAATTAAACGGACGTTACGCCGCTTTCCAATGCGCTAAGGTATCGCGGGTTCAAATCCCTCCTATGATAAGACTTGTACGTTCTTTCTGTCCGTTTTATGTATGTCTGTAAAGTCCCCGCGACACACTATATATATTATTAGTGCGGGAGGTATCTTTTTTAAAATAAAAGAAAGGGAAAGAATTGTCGACTGCGATATTTAGACCTTGACCTTCCAACCTTCAAGAACAGAGCGTACTCGCATAGTCCATACCATGTTGTCCGTAATATATTGACCTTCAATGAAACGGAAACTTCAAACAATGACAGTGGAATTTACGGTGGTTAATGTATAAAATGAATAATGGCCGAAATTCGACTATTTAGCAATCGCTATTAATGAGTTCTCTAAAAGTTGCTGCTGGTTGGCTTGTGCGACTGCTGATCGTGAGGTCTCGGGTTCGATTCCCGGGTCGGACCAAATGTTTGTATGATCTACAATTTTCTTTTTCGCAGTTTGGGTGTTTTCTATGTATAATATGTATTGACGAAAAAAAACTATTTGTATCAGTTGTCTAGTATCCATAACACAAGCTCTGCTTAGCTTGGGACTAGATGGCGTTGTGTGATGGATCTCCAAAATATTTATTTATTATTTATTTATTTAATATTCGAAAGTAATTATTTGTCTGTCTGTTATGTTTTCACGGGTAAACCGCTGCACACGGGAATTCAGTGAAATTTGGCACTTTAATTCTTGAGCAAGCGCATAGGCTACTTTACCGCGATAAACGAGTGAAAACTAGAACTAGAAAACTAGTTATTATTATTTAATGTAAAAAATAATCAATTATTTTTTTCTAAGATCAGGTCAATATTATGGCTCAATATAAAGATTTAATGTCCTCATTAGCATACGAAATGTGTTTTGATTTTAAAAGATAAAAATAAATCAGATTAAATGGGATTTTATCTTATATGAAAGTAAATTACATATTAGAGGTCTAAGATCATGAATTTCTTGGTGTCTAGACAGTTTCCAAGTAAATTTATTGCATTGTCTGCATTCCCAATGAGTACGATGACGACTACTCTTGGATTCTGCTCATGCTTGCCACCAGACAGAGTACACTTTGTCAGGGTCAAATATATAAAAAAAAAACTCTAGATGGAACTTTCTGGAAATTTCGAGAAATTACTTTTTTACTTGGGAAAGTCCTGTTACGTCAAGTCAAGTTACTAGAAATAGTAGGAATATGTCCTGTGTCGCAGGGTACTTTACTATCATACATGAAACGGTCACAAAGAACACCCAGACTCGAAATTCAAATTTGTGGATCACACTTCAATGTGGGATCAGAGTCACCACACTAGGAGCAGTAGGAAGCGGTGAGCTGACCGCCATCAACCACCACATCATCCGCGCAATCATTTTGTTGGATCAAATCCAGTAACTGCGTTTTTTATGGAAATCGGGCAAACGAGCAGACGTATCGCCTGATGGTAAGCGATTATCGCCGCCCGTGGATACCTGCAACACCAGAAGCGTCACAAATGCGTTGCCGGCCTTTGGAGGATGGAGGGAGAGATAGAGAGAAGGGTGAAGTATGGGCCTCTGGTATCCTCAACAAACTCGGTGAAACACAGCGTAAGCACTATCTCACACCGGTTTTCTGTGAGGCCGTGGTATCACTCCGGTCGAGCCGGCCCATTCATGCCGAAGCGTGGCTCTCCCACATGCATATTTGTTTTTTCAGGGTGACTTTTAAATGCTGAAAGAGTTTTTAATTCTTCCCTCAGTATCTTATAGGGGCAACATAATAGTTGTAAATTCAAAATTACTAAAGATCGCTTGAAACTCGAAACTTGACCGTTCTACATGACGAGTTTTATTTCTTTGACCAATATAACTTGAACTATCATTGTAGTAATCTTTCCAACCATAATAGGTCAAAAAATATACTGGAACCCTATAGCTTTATCTAGCGAATTTGTGCACTTCTTCAATGAATGAAGTAAATTATGTAAATTTTCTATTACAGGAATGCCAGGGCTTAATCCCTCGTATCTGCCGACAACTATTCTCCCGTGTAGCAGCTGGGAAGGAGTCCGGAGCCTCCTACCGCACAGAAGTCAGCTACCTGGAGATCTACAACGAACGTGTCAAGGACCTCCTGTCCTCTGACGCTGGCCACTCCTTGAGAGTCAGAGAGCACCCGAAACTAGGGCCTTATGTCCAGGACCTGTCGAAGCACTTGGTGTCGGATTATGATGACATACAGGTTGGTGAATACAGTCTGATGTGGTTTATCTTCTATTTATATATATATATAAATGACTGTTTGTCTGTATGTCCTTTATAGAATCGTAAACTATGCATTTGATCATGTCATGATTTTCAGCAAAAGTGTTGTACATGAGCCCACAAAGGTTTCTGAGTTGGTTGACCGACATACACGCGGGCGGAGCCGCGGACAACAGCTAGTATCTATACAAATAAATAAAATTGGAGTGTCTGTTTGTAATATTAAAATAACAGCTTTTTAATCAATGCATATGTATGTATACACGATACATGTACCAAAAATGTAGTTAAAAAATTTTTTGTCTGTCTGTCTGTCTGTCTGTTTGTTCCGGGTAATCTCTGGAACGGCTGGACGGATTTTGACGGGAGTTTCACTGGCAGGTAGCTGATGATCCAGGGAGTAACTTAGGCTACTTTTTTTTAGACTAACTTTGTCCCGCGGCGTTACTCGCGGTATAACAATAACCGCGGGTAACACCGCGGGGTTCAGTTAGTTCTATAATCTGATTATAAATTTTTGCTTTATTTATGTCTCACGCTCACGCAGATGAAAGTGAATTCAAAATGCTATTCCACTCCTCCAAAGAGGTTTCACGACAGTTTAACTTGTACTAGGGCTTCCCGAATGCCTTTCGAAAAACTCAATATGATTGTGAGTCACTGCTGTCGTAAAGAACAATAAAAAAACAGATTCGCCTTTTTTGTTTTGACGTTATGATGATACTAGGTAAAGTAAAATGCATTTTTAAACCACACCGTGTAGATTTTTTATCACGGATTCTGATACATCGCCCCATGGAAAACCTCGTTGCATGCGTCAACAAGGTATCCCTCACATGAAAAAAGTTCCTACCCAGCCACCATATTGACTGACCACATATATTTGTCATACATTCATATGCATTTGGTGAAAAGCTGTTAATTGTATAATTACAAAGTACTTTTAACAGTTTAAATGGAATTCGATAAAAACATGCATCACTGATTGAAAATCGACTACGTATTATTTAAATAAATATTTTCGGACAATAAATATTTCGGACATTTAACACATAACGCCATCAAGTCCCAAACTAAGCAGAGCTTATATTATGGGTACTAGACGACTGATATTAATACATACACATTTTTTTTTTGTAAATACCTACATATTATACATAGAAAACACCCAAACTCCGAAACAAATATATGCAGATCATACAAACATTTGATCCGACCCGGGCATCGAACCCAAGACCTCAAGAACAGCAATCGCGTACGCTACCATTGCGCCACCGAGGCAGTTTTTGTATTTATAAACTCCAGTGCTATAAATCTATACACTGCTTCTGTGTGCATGTTTGCAAACTCGGAAATAGGAAAAAACAATAGCACAACATGTTACAATTATTATCACATCATACGATTAAATAATATCGGCAGTGTAGCGCCAATTGCGTGACTCTTATTGCTTACCGTCTTTATGTACAGTCGTCATGCTAACGTGTCTTTATTACTAGAACGTTTTCTTGACATTGTTTTAGAACAAATTCGTTTGTGAGTTTGATGAGAAATCCTGTAATCTGGTTGCTTGGTTGCAAAATGTCGTTTCTATGAAAAAGAACCGGCAAAAGACTACACGAATATAGTACTATAATACTAAAAGTTGTCACTAGTGTCATTTTAAAACTAATTCGAGGTATATTTAAGGTGTGAATTTTTAAATTTATTATGTACTAGCTGTGCGGGCTACTTTGTGCATGTGACATTTGAATTTTCAAGTTATTTTCAAGTTTTCACCGTGTAAACCTTCCCTGGATTACGATAAACATTTCTAAACCAAAATCAGCTAAAGCGGCCCAGCCGTTCTCGAAATTTAGCAAGGCAAACGAACATCAACTACTTTTTATATTAATCGTGATCATCTCATCTTATCTCTACCCTTTTCCCAGATTTATTTGGGGTCGTTGCAATGAGTTTTCCTCCTCCATTCTCCTCTACCACTCGTTAGTGCACTGCTTACTCCCTTCCTGGCCCCGGCTATCTTCGTACCGCCATATTTATTTTCGTAAATATTTTCTAAATCACCGTAAAACTTCTTTTAGTATTTGAGCCTTTATCAACTTCTCGCAGGGCCGCTGTGTCCTACAGACTAAGCGAAAGACTAAGAAAATATTATAACTCTGGTTTCCTTTTCATTTTCTTCTATACAAACCTTGTTCTGACAAATAACAAACACATTAAAAAAAGAATTACTCATGTTAGTACAGTTGATCGAAAGTTGTGCGTACATACATTTTTGCGATACATTTTTATTTATATAGACAGATCGCGCTTCATTTGTGATAAAACTGGCGCGTAACGAATGAAAATATGGGTGAAAAAAATTAAAATTGGTGGTTCGAAGTTACTTTGTCGGTTTAATTGCTATATTTTTAACTATAAACTTTTCCTTTCAAAAAAGGAGGAGGTTGCCAATTCGACTGTATTTTTATGTTTGTTACCTCGTAACTTTCAACTGGGTGAACCGATTTTGATGATTAAGATTAACTTAAGTTAGCTCCATCGAAATAATATTAAAAAAAACTGTTGTCGGTCGTATGTCCTCGTTTTGATGACACTCTCTTATCTGCCTCAGCCAATATTGAAATACTTGATGTCGACATGTCTAGTGAAGTCCGGTTTTGTGACCATTTGGAGGGTAAGGCTAAATTTCCCCTCGAAAAAGCTTGGCGTGCTCAACAGATCGAGAAGATATTTCACTTCGGCCTATTGCCTTCTGCTTAATAATGCGCAGGTTTGGCCTCTTATAGAATACCGTTCTCATCTTTGGGCGGGGGCACCCCTGTACCGGTTCCTCCCTCTGGATCGCATTCAACGGAGAGCGACTCGAATCGTCGACTGCCAAGAGGATTCAATTCGGCTACTCTCTTGCGCTGCGTAGAGATGTGGCTTCGCTATGCATCTTCTATCGCATTTACAATGGGGTGTGCCCCGATGAATTGTTCGAACTGATCTCCGCCGCCTCTTGTCGCCGTCATCCTATGCGATAGCAGTTTCATTCCCATCATTTATATGGTTGGCAGTCCACAACTATGCGCTTCTCTAGAAATTTTCTGGAATGTGTGGAATAAACTGCCGCCTGCAGTTCCCGGACCGATACGGCCTTCAAACCTTCAAGAAAAGAGCGTACTCTTTAAGTACTTATTTATTTATTTTTTATGGACCTCCGACCAGGAATACACTTTACATGCTAGTTTTATTACAAACTAGCTTTTGCACGCGGCTTCGCTCACGCAGACTTAATTTAAAATGAAATTCCAAAATTCCTTTCTTAGTACTCACCAATGACACAATATACTAATAGACCGACCCTCCCTTGGCCAATACTGTACACCAGAAACAGCTAGAAAAGATCCGTTAAATCTAGATGGCGCTACAAAATAAGATATAAAAAACCGTTTAACAAAGTTTAACACTATTTTATTTATATGCTTCAATTCTAGGAACTATATTATTATTTTACGAATATAAATCTTGCTTTCTAAATTTTGCTTTAAAAAAAATTTTTTCAATTGCGTAAGTACAAGTTATCACCTATTTTTAGGAGATGTCGTTACAATCGATTTAAATAAACTTGAAAATAATGACCTATTTACTACGCTAGATGTCACATTTATAAGTTATTGTTATGACATACAAAATACTAAATTCGCTGGATGCGCGATGATAGCGCCACCTAGTGGCTACAATTACGTCAGATTTTGAAATGTCAAATGGTTGGTTGTCTTACGAAGAATAAGTAAACAAGTAACAAATGATTTCAAAGGAACATCTTAAAGAGGCGCCCATTAATTACGTGAGGCGTTTTTGAGAATTTTTCGATCCCCCGTCCCGCCTTGGTGAGATATCGTAAGATTTTCGTCAACCCTCCCCCGTCCGCTCACGTGAGATTCTTCAAATCTATGTTTAGGCTGTAAACGTGTTGGACTATTGAAGTTGTTCTATTACTTTTATTGAAGACTAGCAAAGCAAAATCGAGTGCTATTTCGCTACTCTGCAGAGTTCGAATGAATACAACAAGCACTATTGTGTCAAATTGGTCCATATTTTATTCTAAAATCTTTTTTTTTTTCAAATTCACACAATTACGTCATATTTGCCAAATAACCTCCCCCCCCCCTTCCCACCTAAGTGAGATTTGTAACGAGTTAATATATTTATATAGAATACCTTACTAATTAATGGAAGCCCCCTAATTTAAATATATTCTATTCGATCACGTACATGGTGTAGATAATAACGTTGAGCGATTTTATTGCCTGCCTGATAAGGCATACTCCATCAATTTTAGGTCATTAAATTTTATTTTAATAAAATGATCAAACTGAAAAGTATAATCTCTACTTTTAATATATATTTTAATTTGTACAACAGGTAATATTAAAATCACATTAAATCAGTCAGGAGATCGACAAACAAATATAATTTGTTATACACTTTAAAGATTTTTTTTTATGTTTGGGCCTGCCAAAATGACTCTACACTGCCTGATGGAAAGCAAAAGCAGAATCCAAGAGTGGTGGTCACCATACTCATTGCAAATGCAGACAATGCAGAATGGTGACCCACACCATGGCGGCCTTGATATGCTTTTGCATCGTTGGGCCTCCGGTCTCGCACTCACCAACGACAGCTCGAACGCTGTCATTTTACGTTGATCTTCTGTGCGAGAGTGGTACCGCCTCGGTCAAGCCGGCCCAAACGTGCTGAAATCAGCGTGGCTCTATTACTTACATTTTTTTCCAACAAATTTTTATCCTATTATATAGATTACGACAAAAAATAAAACCTGATGACAGTATTTTAAAATCTAAAGAGTACAGAAAAAGTTTCTAGAGCATTGGCATTGATGCAGCTACGAACATCATGGTTACGAAGAAGATGAAAATAAATTTAGCTTGTCATTATTATACAAATATAAAGCTTATTTTTTCCTAAGGCGGCAAGGTGTAGTACTTGCCGTCCCAAACACAATCCGAAACTCCGAAAGTGGCAATCAAAATCCGATTGTTTGCCAGGTTTTTGCCCTGATCTATTTAAAAAACTTGAGAGGTCTCAAGGGACACCAGAGTGGGTGAAAAAGTTTTAGTTCGTACCTCAGTAGTCGATGCTTTAGTTGATTCGCTGTTGAAATAATAAAAGCAAAAAAAAAATATACGAAAAGCTCTTGAAAAAATAGGAAACGGACGCCGCGGTGCATTCTAGCCACGGAGATTTGCTCCGTGATTCTAGCAAATCATGCCATCCCACCAATCTAATCAAGAAAAAAAATAGTTAAAATTACTAATTTAACTAGTAATATTTAAGTGATATTGAGATGTTTTATAAACAGATATTTACAAAGATATATATTAACAAGCATATAGACTTTCTCATATAGTAGTATTAATACATTATTTCTTTTTCTTAAACTGCCAAGACTTATTTTCTCCATTTATATTACAGTAATGTAGTTTTTTCAAATCGTTTAATATGCCGCCCCCTAAAATGAGCCGCCCTAGGCTTCAGCCTACTGAGCTTTCATCACTGAATAATATGGATTTTTTCAACAAATTTTGATTATCTTAACACAATGAAGTGGCTATTGTAACATATCTATAAAAGTTAGAGATAATTATGGTATCGCGGACTTTTTTGTGTACATTATTGCCCTATACAAAATTGAAGGACATAATTTTGCATTAATTAATTTAAATTTTAATTTTGTACCGTATTTACTAAGAAGCATTTATTACGAAGCTGTTTATTTGAAATTATAAATAGACATTTCTATTTTATTTGTTTGTGTATAGATGGCTCTTTGACGATTTAATAAAATATCACATAAATTACTATTTGGAAAACGACATCTAGTGGCACATTTTGCAAGACAATAAACTTGTCAGTTGACTTTTGGGTTCGGACTTTGGTGTAGGTCGGAAAATATCCTTCAAATTCACGATTTGATGCACTTAGTGACATCTAGAGTACATTAAGCTTACTATCAATCCGCGTACAGGTCTCTCCTAGTGAAGGAAAAGTCTATAGTATATATTTCGTCAGTGGTACTCACTTACGTTATATAAAGAACCTACATGCAAAATTTAAAGATTCTAGGTTCAGCGGTTTGGGCTGTGCGTTGATCTCTGGGTATGTCAGTCAGTCACCTTACTCTTTTATATATATAGATAATAAAAGAAAGAAAAGAAGGACGAAACTTAACTCTTCTTTCTTCTTAAAAGGCCGGAAACGCGCTTGTGACGCCTCTGGAATTGTGGGTGTATGTACACCGGGCGGCGTTTGCCCCTTATTTCATAAAAATAAAAATCGAATCAGAGTAATTTACAATTTACAGAGAATTGAGGATGTTTTTAACAGTAACTAATACAAATAATATACACGTTCAACTTAAGATGTTTTTAATCATAGTATTGCGTAAGCGTTAACTACCGTTTTTATAACATTTCACTGTTTTTGTTTTATTTTTCTAAATTGTGATTTAGTTTGCTATTAAATATTATGTAACATAAATTCGTTGTAACATTATTGCCTAATATTGTACAAGCAATTTTACAGTATTTTAAAACTATAGAACGACAGTCACGTTATTTAAATTTAGGGTTGACATTCTCTGGGGTTATCTAGAAATTACATTTTGATTATTTATATTATTATCTATACAAATAAATAAAATTGAAGTGTCTGTTTGTAAAATGAAAATAACCGCTTATTACTAAAGGCATATAAATAAATAAATATTTCAGACATCTAACACACAACGCGATCTAGTCCCAAGCTAAGCAGAGCTTGTGTTATGGGTACTAGACAACTGATATGAATACATATATACATATATATGTATACACCGTACATTTACCATTTTTTTGTTTGTTTGTCTGTCTGTGTCTGTCAGTTTGGGATAAGATGTTCTAAATAAATTAATGTTTTTATTATTCTCAGGAATGTATGCACCGCGGCAACCTCCATCGCACAACGGCATCCACACAGATGAACGACGTGTCGTCTCGCTCGCACGCGATATTCACCATCACGTTCGTGCAGGCTAGCTACCTGAGACACAACAACATGCCTAGCGAGACCGTCTCCAAAGTGCACCTCGTGGACTTGGCTGGCAGGTCGGTCAACCCCTCTCCCCTTCTTTCTAAATGTATTGTTCAGTTACCTATCTCACCTTTTGGCTTGTCAATAATCGCATACTAGCCTTTGGGAATCATATCAAATGGTTATTCGTTTAGTTACAGCAATGAAAACTTTTGAAGGGAGATTTTTTGGGGCGTTTGATGGCATAATTTCCAATAGTTTCTGAATGCCTGGTAAAGTACTGATAGTTCTTGAATTCAGGTATACACAGCCAGTACTTATCAAAACAAATTGAAATCTCATAAAAAAGAAAATAAATAATTCTACAATTCTTCTTTAGCATTCATTACACAAAGCGTCTATGTAAACTCTAATCAAAAATCGAAGCGCATAAAATCATTTCGCCGAGTCAATAATCACATACTTGCCTTTGCCCAAAGCATGGCTCCAGTCGCGTGTATTTCAGTTATCGCTTTATTAAGTAGCTAAAGTCATTCTTCAACAATCCACATATCTCCATGACAAATTTTAGTAGTGAAAGCGTAACGGACAGACAGAAGTACTCTCGCTTTAACAATATTACGAAAAGTTATAACATTTCTCATCCAAATAATAAGTAACATCTTAATGTTGAGAGCAGTAAGGTGTAGATTCCCATGGCTCTATAAGTAAAATATTGTTGTTTACAGCGAGCGTGCAGACGCTACAGGCGCTACGGGACAGCGTCTGGTCGAAGGTGCTCACATCAACAAGTCCCTAGTAACCCTCGGGTCCGTTATATCCGCTTTAGCAGAGTCCAGCCAACCTGTCGAAAGTGAGTACCAACTATAATATAAATGTTTTAATACTCAAGGTCAAGGTTGTGTTCAATGTCAAGGTTATATTATATGTCATCTTCAATGTAATTATTAAGATACGTCTAGGTTTTTGTGCTGAAATTTAGAAGCTTTTTCTATCAATTGAGTATTTTGATTTTTAAACGTCAAGGTCATGTTATTGATCCAAGTATCATATCTTTACAGATCGAATACAGAAAGGCACGAAAAAAGTGTTTATACCGTACCGAGACTCTGTGCTGACCTGGCTGCTGAAGGATTCGCTCGGCGGCAATTCGAAGACAATCATGATAGCAGCTGTAAGTTGTGCCTTATTACCACTAGCTGACCCACGCAACCTCATTTGCGTCTGCTATCGCCCGTAGCATGATAAATTTCCTGTTTTTTTAAACATTCTTATTTGGTGCTTTACTCCTATTGGTCTTAGCGCGATGATATATAGCGTAGCTTATAGCCTTCGTCAATAAATGGGCTATCTAACAATGAAAGAGTTTTTCAAATCAGACCAGTAGTTTCTGAGAAACAAATAAACAAACTTTGGTACTCTTGATAAGTGTAAGAAGTGGGTGGTTTTTTTTTAAACATGTTTTCGAATAATTATGCTCATGAACATGGTTTTCTAAGGTCCAGGTTGTTAAAATGTGATCATGGTCATTTTACCCGACTACGCCGAAGCCAAAAGAACAGATAGTATTTTTGGTATGTTCCATCTAAACTACTTAACCGATTTTATTGATTAAGGTACAAATTATAATCAAATAAACTGTGGAGGACAGGTGTATCATATTCCACCAACACAAAGGGAGCATCCTCCGACCAGGTGAGATGATCATGCCTGGCGGGCCGCTGCCCAACGGTTGATGTTGGGATGTTGTGTATATGTTAATCGGCGCCAGAACTTCTATTGCGCGATTCACGATTGGTAGTTAATTGGTATTGTACGTTACTCCGTAGTTCAGTGTAACTTCGGTAGATGGCGCAGTTGTATATTTCTGTTGCGCTGTATATGGCAGTCGCCACACAACATTGACACACAACACACAACAGTGACGTCACAAGTTTGTATTTAGTACATTTTTCATACAAAGTTATCGTTTTAACAGATGATGAAAAATAACAAATGTGACTAAGTTGTCAACTACCCTATTATTATTATTTATTTCTTTTGCTCGTAGATATCGCCAGCTGACTGCAACTACGGCGAGACCCTTTCCACACTACGATACGCGAACAGAGCCAAGAACATTATCAACAAACCGACAATTAACGAAGACCCCAACGTTAAACTCATCAGAGAATTGCGAGAAGAGATTGAGAAGCTCAGAGCACAGATATCTTATAATACGGTAAGAGATAATATCAGATTTTCCTGTTTTTAAGAATTTTGAACGCTGTGTGGTCATTGGCTGTCAAGATTGACAGTCTTGTCAGCCAAGATTTTTTTCTGTCAAACTTCTGATGAAATATTGAACAAAATAATGTCATCAATTAATAAAAATTGGTTTAATAATAGTAAAGGAAATAAATGTAGTAAAAAACCTACTTGAAATGATAATGAATAAAAATTTTCTAATTGTATTTAAACCATCGAAAAGTATATAAACAAAGGATGTTTCTGGTTTATGGTTGATTAAAGGTTAGCGCCGAAGGACGGAGTCGCGGCGAAGAGACTACTTCAATATCAATTTAAATTAAACCTAAGGTTCTAAATAAAATGACAGCGAACGACGGTTGCTTTTATTTCGTTGCTTCAAATACAGTTGTATTCTCAAAATCTTTAGATTCACTTTAAATTGTTACTGAATTAGTCTCTTCGCCGCTACTCCGTCCGTCGGCGCTGACCCTCAGTAAGAAATATTGAAACGATATTAATAACTATCTCTATCAAAAAACTATTTATCCTCTTGTTTCAATTAATTTAAAAAACAAAGTCAATTTCACCAGCATTATATCGGTCTGGACCGCTCTTGCTAAATTCTTGGTCTAAAATATCAATTTTGTATTGTGATCCAGGATCCAATAGAAACGGAACCGGGTGTCCTCGCCACCCTCCAACGTAAAGAAGCACAAGAGAAGGTCCTCACAGAGAAATGGACGGAGAAGTGGCGGGAGACGCAGCAGATCCTCCAGGAGCAGAAGGCGCTGGGCTTGAGGAAGAGCGGCCTCGGCGTGGTGCTGGACTCCGACATGCCCCATCTAGTGGGCATCGATGATAACTTACTCTCTACTGGAGTCACTCTCTATCATCTCAAAGTGAGTTTTACATATTTCATTAATATTTTTTGTTAATTATTATGAAAAATGATTTATTGCAGGTTTTAAATTCAAAGAATCAAAGAAATTCAGAGAAAAAAAAGTCGCACATCTAACTCACAATGCCTTCCAGTCCCAAGCTAAACAGGGCTTATGTTATGGGCACTAGACAACTAATATAAATACATAAATACTTTTTTTTTGTAAATACATACATATTAGACATAGGAAACACCTAAACCCCGGAACAAATATTTGCAGATCATACACTCACTCAAGCTCAGCAGTCGCAAACGACACCACTGCGCCACTGAGACAGTCAAAAAGAAATAACTGAGGCTCTAGTGCAAGTTTATTTAACCCCAAGTCGTTCTCGATAGCTTTCTCGGTTGATGTAGTGATTAGTGGCGAGTTAAGCTCTGTCCAGTCACAACATCAAACGCAGTCATCGTGAAGATTGAATAAATTCGCACTAGTCAGTCTAATCGGTAGTACAAAGTAGGTACCTGTTTTTAGATAATTGAAGTATTACTAAAGGAATGGAAATAATTATTGCAGAATTGTTTTGAAAGACTAATATTATAATTTGCAAATACAGAATAATAGGTAAACATTTTTTTTTACAATTGGCACAAGTAAACTTATCATAGCTCGTACACTTTTACATATTGCACATAGATACATACAAATACATAAACAGATACACACACATCTACACATACATACACACACGTTGTTATTCACATTTAAGATAGCTCTCGTTTATTCATCTCACATGTCAGAAATCACGGAATTATATTACAGTCTAAAGAACCTCATTACCTACTTCTCTGGAATCTGGGAGATTGGTTATTTATCATAAAAGTTCTGCCTGTCTCTCATACAGTTCTTTTGCAATAAACTGTATATTTTAAGTGTTATCTGTAATTTTACGGACTGTAATAGTAAGTTATCACCGTAGTCAATAAACACTTGCATCTCACACTCGTCGTTTTTTCAATGTATAGCCCTGCTAAAATGACTACTCTGCCTGATGGAAAGCATAAGCAGAATCTAAGAGTGGTGGTCACCGCACCATACTCATTGCTCGTGTAGACAGTGTATCAATGCAGGATGGCGACCCATAATATGGCGGCCTAGTGATGCTTTTGCATCAATGGGCGGTTACCACACTTTGAGTGTCTCTCCCCTTCTGTCCAATTTATACTAATATTATAAAGCTGAAGGGTTTGTTTGAACGTGCTAATCTCAGGAACCGCTGGTCCGATTAGAAAAATTATTTCAGTGTTGGATAGTACATTTATCGAGGAAGGCTATATATCATCACGTTAAGCCCTTCCCTCCGGACCGCTAACGCGTGTAGACGTGTCCTGTCACACAAGTTCAACTTTAATTTATAATTTTAATTAATCATTTAAAGTAATTTATTTAAATATCGTGAAGTACTAGGCGCGCACAGTGTTGCAAGAGATCGAGTCGGTCAAATCCAGCGGCGAGCGAGACGAGAAGTGAAAGTGCCCTCTCCCTGTCGAACGCACGTGAGTCATTAATATCTGACCCCGCCCACTAACATTACGAGTATTTACTCAAGCGCCTGCAGACTTAATTGGAGCAACTCGCAACAGAACGTATTTCAAGTCAGGAGCTGATCTTAATTATGTCTGTTGCGATGAAACGTACACCACCGAAAAGCAACAATGAACCTATAGCCCATCACAGCTCTGAACCCGATTTATCTTCACCTAATTCGGAACTATCTAAGGATAGAATTACTTTACGTCAAAAGCGAAAACATGACTGCGAGCAATTCTCCGAGTTTAAATCTCTTCGCGAGGACATTATGTTTTCTATTACAACCTTGCGGAAAGAACAGAGTGAAAAGTTTAGTGTCATGCAAAGTAATCTAGACCAAATAAAAGTACAAAATGCTGAACTGAAAACTACGGTCGAATACTTATCTAATAAATATGATGACTTGATGGATAAGTTGACATGTTTGGAGCGTGAAAGGAAGAATAACCTGGGGTACATAAGATCATTAGAGGAAAAAGTTGAGCACCTGGAACGAAGTGCGAAGTCGTCAAGCTTGGAAATTCGTAATGTGCCTAAAATAGCTGGTGAGACTAGGGAAGTCCTAATAAACATTGTTAAAACCATAGGTGTCGCTGTGAACACTGAAATACACACACACGAGCTAAAAGATGTGTATCGCTTGAACAACAATAGAAATCCTCAAACAGGAGGACCGATAACCGCCGAGTTTATATCCACAATAACAAAGGATAAACTGCTAACAAATGTAAAAAAATATAATAAGGACAATAAGACAAATCGACTGAACAGCGGGCATATAAAAATGGCGGGCAATGCACCTATTTATATCTCGGAAAGTCTCACCACTAAAGCTAAGAGGCTGTACCATCAAGCACGAGAATTTACTAAGCACAACAACTATGCTTACCATTGGACGTCGCATGGTAAAATCTACATTAGAGAGAAGGAAGGTGCGCCTACAAAGAGAATAGATCAGGAGTCTGACTTTGACGGTTTGAGGCAACGAGAGAAGTGACTAGCTATAATATCTTATGAACAATATCGCACCATAACCAATCCCACTAAAGTTGGCCTATGGATTACCTGTCTCGTTAATATATTTGCCGTTTTTTTAGTTTTTAATATTCAATTGTTTTTTGTTAACTTTTTTTATTATTATAGGTGCATGCATACACAAACAAACACGCAAATAATCTGTACCAGTATACATGATCAAAAGACACCACAACACACAACACATCCACTCTGTTACTCACAGCAAACTAGTATTTACACACATAAGGTAACAAACACACTAATACAACTGCATTCTCTACACTACATAAATTTCAGTATAGCGAATAGGATTACGCCACATCTTGCAACTTACATGTATTATGTATTTATGAATACAAAATATTATGGTATTATAATGCCATTGAATCCCGACTACATTTGGCCTGTTTGTATCAAACTGACAATATACACTAGTACTTTAACTGCTAAATGTAACGACAAAGTAGCATTTTTCTGTGTTTTATTTTTCTATTGCTTTTTTTTTTCTTTTTATATGGCTGCTTTACAGATGACATTAACATTAACAACTAAAATTCGATCACAACTTTAATATTACAATGACAGAAGAAGTGGATGCGACTTACAGGGTTGACTGTGTTTCTCTTGGTGACACTAGTTTTTGTTCGGGACTGCTCGATTATAAAAAAAGAACTCACGACGCGGTAGTAATAATTAGCCTTAATATTAGAAGTATTAAATGTAAACTTGACCTTCTGCTGGCCTTTATTTCCGCCCTTAATATGCAAATAGATGTTATTGTTTTATCCGAATGTTTTACAAATTTGAATAACCCACCTCCAGACATAGATGGTTATACTAAGCATTGGACTAAAACTAGCATAAATAGGAATGATGGTGTGGTAGTGTATGTGCGTAGTGAGATTGTGACATGTGTCTATGAGCCTAATTTCTTAGAGGGAAATTGCTTAGTTGTCGCCATTAAACCGGACTACACAATTGTCTGTTCCTATCGTCCACCTTGTTTTGGAAATCTAAAACCTTACCTGGAATCTCTTAATAGCGTTTTATCTAACACTCATACAAAAAACATCATTCTTACAGGAGATATCAATATTAACATACTACCTGAACATTTTTCTGGCGATGCTCAAGACTACCTAAACTTGATGGCTATGCATGGGCTTATTCCTGGAATTAATAGACCCACGCGCATCCCTACCATGACCTGTTTAGACCACTTCATGATTAAATGCCCATACCGTTGGAGGACAGTCGTTTTTGAGCAGCCCATAACAGACCATTGTCCAATACTTTTATTCATCAATAACTCTAAAATAACTAAGAGGAAAACTGTACACAAAAAAATGATTGTTGACTACAAAAAAATAAAAAAAATACTGAAGGAAGAGTCTTGGGATACCCTTTTTGCGGCCACTGATGTTAATATTGTAACAGACATAATAACAACAAATCTATTAAATATAATTAGGAACAACACCGATACTATACGAAATCACAATAGGTATAGACCAATAAAACCGTGGATAACGAAAGGTATAGTAAAGTGTATTAGGAAAAGAGACAAGCTACACAAAGAGACAGTAAAGGCGCCATACGACATTTTTTTTAAAAAATGATTACCTTAAATTCAGAAACACTTGCAATTTTATTATAAAATCTTTGAAGAGACAGTATTATCAGGAAAAGCTAAATGAAAGCAGGGGTAACATCAAGGAAACTTGGAAAGTAATAAAGGAATTTTGTGACCTGCAGAAAAACAGACAAGCATCTCTCGATCTGTTAAATATTGATGCAACACCAACAGAATCACTTAATAAAGTGAATGAATACTTTACTAATGTTGGATGTAAGTTAGCAAATGAATTGTTATGCAGGATGAACAAAACTGAACAGGAATTGTCACGTGAATCTACGATGGTCCTCTCACCACAAAATTCGATGTCTTTTATGCCCACAGATCCACAAGAGGTTAGGAGTATTATTTTGGGACTAAGATCAAATAGCGCACCCGGATTAGATAAGATTACTGCTAAAATATTAAAACAAAATGTTTTTTCTCTTATTCCACCCATCACATATATGTGCAACTTGAGTCTCGCTACTGGATCATTTCCGAATATTTTGAAGAGAGCTGTTGTTTGCCCTATCTTTAAATCCGGAAAAAGAAATGAGCCAAACAACTACCGCCCTATCTCTCTTCTATCAACGCTCTCTAAAATATTAGAAAAAATTGTGAACAAAAGAGTCGTGAAATATTTGGAACAAAACAAGCTCCTCAGTGATTTTCAATTTGGTTTCAGGGCAAAAACATCAACTGAGGACGCCGTTTTGACACTTACCTCCAATATAGTGACGTGTCTAGATAGAGGAGATAAGTGCTTGGGGGTCTTCTTAGACCTTCAAAAAGCATTTGATACAGTTTCTATTCCAATCCTAATAACTCGTCTGGAGAGCGTTGGTATTAGGGGAGTGGCTTTGGATTGGTTCAGGGATTATTTGACAGGTAGGCATCAACGTGTTAGTGTCGATGACTATGACTATGATTAGTGCAGACTGTTTATGTAAATATGGTGTTCCCCAAGGCTCTACACTTGGACCTACCTTATTTCTCATTTACATTAACGATCTGTGCAATGTGGCTACCCTGCCACACTTGAACCTTCTTATGTTTGCTGATGACACAGTGCTGATCTTTCATGGTCATACTTGGGGAGCGGTATTTGCATTGGCCGAGACCGGTTTGGCAAGGGTGACCTCTTGGTTGGAGAGCAGCCTTCTGTCATTAAACGCCAGTAAGACAAAGTATGTATGTTTCAGTAAAACATCTGTAGGTGAACCTGATGCATCACACATTTTGAAACTGCACACCTTTCCGTGTAATAGGCGTGACATTCGAACGACCTGCGATTGTGCAGCACTTACTCGAGTCAAATCGATAAAGTACCTTGGAGTTATGCTGGACGATAAGCTTACCTGGACTATACACCTTAAGATGATAACAACTAGAGTTAGGAAATTAGTTTACATTTTTAAAAACCTGCGTACAATAGCCAATGGTACAATACTGTTGCAAACTTACCAGGCACTGTGCGAAAGTATAATCCGATACTGTATCTGCGCATGGGGTGGCGCAGCTAAAACCCATTTGATTGAGACTGAGCGAGCGCAGCGTATGGTCCTTAAGGTACTTTTGTACCTACCGTATCGGCATCCAACATCTTCATTGTACGACACGACAGGTGTATTATCTGTCAGGAAAATTTTTGTGAAGGAAATGCTACGAAGGTACCACAAACATACTGTACCTCGGTTACCAATATCGCAAAAGCGTAGAGACCGATGCCCTGTACCTCGTGTTAAATCAACATTTGCTCAGAGACATTACATATTTTTGGCTCCTCACACATATAACAAATTTGACAAAATACACAAGGTACGTAAACTGAATAATAATAGGTTTAAAAAGGTTGTAACCGACTGGTTACAATCAATGGATTATGATTCTGCAGAGAATCTTCTAAAAGTGACGTGACACCGTTTTAGTACTAACCCGCAAGCCCACACACACATCACCCATATACACGCACGCGCATAGATAATAACACAAATACACACACACACACACACACACACACACACACACACACACACACGCACACGCACACACACACACACACGCACACACACACACACACGCACACACATACATTCGCATGCATGCTTTGCTTCAATAGTTTATTAAGTATAGATATAACTTTGTATTTTCTTTTGTTGTTTATTGTTTTGCCTATAATACCATGTACTCAAACTGATATAACGCTATTGTCACTATAATAATGGGGAAGATACTAACACCTGCAACACAGTATTTACTAGCGCAGGTGTTAGGGAATCCCACCATGTATTGAATGTACTTATATCAATAAAGAATATTATTATTATTAAGACCAATAGAAACGGAGCATCAAGGGGAATGTTACAAAAACGGGGGAAAATTATCACGTTACGGCCAATAGATGACGCAAACGAGATGGCGTGGGTCAGCTAGTCGAAATATAATTTCTTCTAAATTATTTATTAACCTTTATCAGTAGATCTGAGATGTTGTTGTTAAGTGTAGTTTGTGTCGGCAGGAAGGCGAGACGGTGATAGGCAGCGAGGAGCTGTCGCCCACGCCCGACATCGTGCTGAGCGGCGCGGGCGTGCTGCCTCTGCACTGCCGCGTCACGCTACACGCCGGTACTGCCACCGTGCACCCCTGCGCCGGCGCGCAGTGCTGGCTCAACACCGTGCTCATCGACAAGCCCGCCAAGCTCAGCCAGGGTACGTTCACAACACACTTATGCTCAACAACCCCGCCTTAACAACCACCAGACCGACTCCACCGGCAGTACAAGCATTCGTAATTGCGTATTTCATTGGTGAGTTGTAGATCAAAAACCCAATAATATATATCATTAGACCATCATAGTGTGGGTCACGAAGCTGCATTTTCTGCATATGCTATAAATACGATGACCACTACTCTTGGATTCTGCTTATGCTTTCCATCAAGCCGATTTAAAATAAATAACCTAAATTGTACTGACACCTGTATACTGGTACTATTAAGGTACATAAGGTTTGCATAAATACAACTTTGACATAATAATTAAATAATAATAAAAATCCTGTATATTGTACGCCTATCAGACCTATTGGTCCAAAAACTTTCATTGTGCGATGCGGGATTTGTTGTAATTCTGCTAATTTACGCTAATTAATGTTGAATTTGTATGGTGTGACGGCGTTGCGATCAAGCCTTGCACTCTGACCGATTCTGTCTATTGAAAATCCTTCATTTGTCCTGGCATGATCGGAATATGTAATTCAGCAAATTTACGCTAGATGGTATTGAGTTTATACAATATAATCGCTATGATCAAGCCTTGCACCCAATCAATCAAGTTCCTAACTTTCGTCTAATGCTATAATTTCTTAAAACCTGATTGGTCAGGGGGCGGAGCTTACATTATACGTCATTTACACATAGTTTTCTTATAGCGAATACACGCAAGATAATGACGCTTCGATGAAATCTCGCACTTTGACCAATCAAGTTTAAAATTTTGTACGAAAAGATAATATCTTGAAACTGATCTGATTGGTAAGGGGGCGGGGCATGAATCATACGTCACTATTTTTATAACACGAATGGACCATAACTGCAATAATTATGCTTAATAGAATTTATGATTTATCCTCCAGGTTGCATCCTACTACTGGGTCGCACGAACATGTTCCGCTACAACGACCCTGCGGAGGCGGCCAAGCTGCGGCAGGAGGGCAGCGCGTCCGTCATGAACCTGTCGCGCCTGTCGCTGCTGTCCTGGTCCACCACCGACCTGGCCGCCAGCACCGAGAACCTCAATACTACTCTCTCGTGAGTACCCACTACCCACCCTTCCTAACTACTTCATAACTCTACCGCAATTTTCGTTCACGGAACAATGATTTTTATTATCGTATACCTAATTGAATATACCTATGAAATAAGTTAATGCTATTAACAAATATTTTTACGGGAATTAACGCGATCACTTATTAAAAGGTATCACATAGACACACAGAGAACCTGTGAAAGACCTGTGACCACGGCCAGTGCAACCTGGTCGAAACGTCAGGCAAATCAGAGGTATGTGATACCTTTTAATAAGTGATCGCGTTAATTCCCGTAAAAATATTTGTTAATATCATGGAACGCGAAAGTTTAAAAGTTAGTATAAGTTAATGCTCTTTGCTGATCGCAATGTATACAACTTTCACTTTTTTCTTTATTTTAAACCATTGTAGCTGTTCAGATTTTGTTTTATAACGTTTATTACTAATACCTAGGTTATATATAAGATGAATTACATTCAAAAACAGCACAAATGATTGCTTAACACCCAATCGTTTGTCCTGTAATCAAATTTAAGACTTTAGTTCAGTGGCCCGAGTCTTTGACTGCACGGTTGAGTGATCTACAAATTGTTGTTATGAGTCTGGACGTTGTTTGTGTCTGTTTCAAATTTTTAATGCGGGAGTTGTCTTTTTTAATTAAAAAGATAGCAATAATGTTCCGTTTTGCATATCAGTAACACAAAGAAAAAAAAATGATATTGTGCTAAAAGTGAACTTATATTTTCTTTGCAGAGACCTAGAGAGTGAGATCAGATGTGAACGTATTGAGGCTCAGAGGGTGGAGTTGGAGAGAGAAAGGCAGCAGTTCTTACTTCAGCAGGAAGAAAGACAAAGGCGGTGGCATGCTGAACGGGAAGAACTGCTACAGGCGCAAAAGAAGCTGGATGAGGTAAGAACAGTATCTACGTGAAGTCTTTAATGACACTTATCCATAAAGAGAACAAATCTAACCATACACTTTCTCGTTGGCTTACTTTTCTACCGAGGGAGAACCAAGTTTCCTCATCTATAGGCTGATTTAACTGAATAAGCAATATAGCAGCTTATCTACTATTGCCTTATAACCGTAAGAGCCGATAAAGGTAGATAGGCCGATAACAACAGTACAAAGAGAAGGAATATTTGAAACTAACTCTTCACCACCCTGTCTGGTTAACGAGGTATAGTAGACCAGAACCTGTCTTCCAAGTTCCTGCTGACAGAGTGGGTGTAGCTCCCCCCTCCCAACTCCCTTCATAAGGTGGTCCGACGATCTGGGGAAAGTCGTGAGAAGCCCTTGGCTATGTGAAGCAGAGGACCGGAGGAGCTGTTGTGAAGAGCCCTGAAAGGGGCTCATATAGAGCAGCATAAGTAGTGTTGAGATGATGATGCGTCGGTTGTGGGTAGGAGCGGTCGGCCATGGAGCGCGAGTACGCCGCGGCGTGCCGGCGCCTGTCGGGCGACTGGCGCGCGCTGGAGCGCGGCTGGGGCCAGCGGCGCCGCGCGCTGCGCTCCAGGCAGCGGGACCTGGCGCAGCGCTCGGCCAGGCTCACCGCGCTCAGCGACACGCACGCCCGATGTGTAAGTCACCCCACTCTACCACTCTACCACTAACATCGTCAAATAGGTGTCGAACACGATGGTTGTCAGTCCACAACTGTGTGCTTTTCTAGAAACTTGCTACCTGACACCAGTAAACTGTGAAATCAACTGTCGCTTGCGGTATTCCCGGGCTAATACAATCTTCAAACCTTCAAGAAAAGAGCATACTATTTCTTAAAAGACCGGCAATGCACTTGTGACACCTCTGGTGTTGCGGGTGTCCACGGGCGGCGATAATCGCTTACCATCAGCTCGTTTGCCCCTATCCCATAAAAAAAAAAATAGAGAAGACAGAAGTACCCGCAAGGTAAAGAAATATACTTCGCTCTACAACAGCAAGTGGCAAATATCTGCCTACTATGAAGAAGGAAAGTTTTTCATATGTACAGTTTTCCCACACATACTAAGAAAGTAAGTAAGCACTTGATTATATATAAGAAGTAAATAAATATGCACTATCAACAGCCTTTTAATATTTTTATTCACTATACACTTTTAAATTGTTAACTCATTTTAAAATAAATAAAAATAAACAGAGCATGAAAACAGGAGGTTTCCAATATTTTTCCTTATAAGCATATGCACAATGAAAAGCGAATTGTGTAAAATTGTTAGTTATAAGAAAATTTGTCTTGGTGTAATCGCAGCAATCAATAAATTTATAATGAAATTGTCATCCTTTAATCGCATTAAAAGTCAGTTATTTAAAAGATAAATGTAATGCTTGCGATACATGGAAACTAATCATCGCAAGAAATTTCATGACGCGATGCAGGACTGATAGTTACTCCGTAGTTCAGAATATCTTCGTTAGATGGCACTGTAGTGTGTTTTATACAATGAATGAAACAATGACTACCATGAATTGACGATTACGTTTTCACTAGTCCTGTTTATAACAGTAACACGTACTGCTTAGAAACGTTTTTCATAATATTTACAAATTGCATTGACCTGTGCTGAATGAGTTACCCATAACCTGTGAGAGACAGAAACTATAAACTTTGTTGCCATAACTTACAGTATTGGTGAAAGTATCAATTTAATATCTTCTAGCGGATAAAAACGACTTTTACACTCGGATATCGAAGACCAAAAATACTCTTGCCGAGATGGTGAGATGAAAATGTATTTTAATGGAAGAGCCACAGCTACAGGAAAAACCGGTTTCAAACTATTCTTTTGCTGCTTTGCTCCGTATGAACTAGGTTGGTAGTATACCCAAGCTAATTTTAGCATCATTAAACATTTGGTCCAATCCGGGAATCGAACCCGAGACTTTATGATCAGCAGGCGCACACGCCAACCGCGAGACCAACGAAGCAGTCAATAGGCAGAAGCATCTCAATAGGCCGCCATGGTTCTTTCCATCTGTTCGCGAACGGATGTCGAGGACATGGCTCGAGGTGGATCACTGTGTCGCTCAATTTCTTACGGGCCACGGTAACTTTAAGAGCAAGCTACACTCATTTAAATTAGTCGATTCACCATTGTGTCAATGCTCAACACCCGATACTAGCTGTGAACAGTCGGCTCATCATGTTCTCTGGGAGTGTAGTCTTTGGTACAATGAACGTAACACAATGCTAAATAGCTTACAAATTACATCTGGGGCGGTATGCTATGGGGATCTTGTGTCAACTGCGGTGAATTTCCGTGCGTTTAGGCGATTCTGCCATACATACTATAGTAATCAAATATAGCTCACTTAGGACCCCTAATACTTTATCCGTGGTGCTTCCCGGTTTAAAAAAAGGTGTCTGCCTATTTTGACTTCATTTTATCTCCCGCTTTGCTAAGGAGGGAAGTGGACTTATCATATTTCCAACTCCTCCTGTTTTTCTTCTGATTAATTTCGTTGCGGGTCCCAAGACAGTTAATATTTTTTCCTGGGACTTCCCGAGTGTCATAACTCGGTGTGTTCGTGGGTCACTGCTGTTGATCCTGGTGTACAGGAGTTACAGCGGTGGGCGTGTGGGTGGGATTAGTCCCAACAAAAAAAAGGCCGCCATGGTGTGGGTCACCATGCTGTATTGTGTGCATTCGCAATGAGTATGGTGACCACTACTTTTGGATTCTGCTCATACTTTCCATCAGGTAGAGTATTGTCACTTACGCAGGTCCTGGTCACCACGCAATTGTTTGAGCTGCAAGAGTTCACGGGCGGCGGTACTCACTTACCATTAGGTGACCCGCTCGTTTGTTCTACTATAAAACAAAAAAAAAATCTTCTCTTTATTTGTATGTAAGATTTGTATATAGATAAAAGAGAAAGATAACTTATCCTTCAGATAAATACTTTACGTATTGAGATCTAATTACATTTGCATCACACACTGTGTATGCAATCAACGGTGTCATTGTCCTAAAAACCATAATAACTTAACCACTACTGACGGTTCTCGATTCGATCGAAGGTGTTTCGTTAATGCACAGTGACTAAACTATTGGAGTATGAAACTCTTTTAGGAAATGTAGCACTCCAAACGCACTCAACCGGGTACTGGCCTATAACGGGATCATCATCTATATACAGATACTGCAATAGGCTCATCGAGTATTATTTGGCATTCAGAAAAATATACCACTCGTCCGAAAGCTCCAGTTGTTATATCGCTCATACATCAGAATAACACAGACTACTTTTTACCGCGACACCCAAATACACTAAAGGCGGAGCCATGGGCAATAGCTAGTAGATATAATATTGATACTGAGAAACTCAACTGGGATTAATAGGCCAGCGAATCATAAAAATTTCGGGGTTATAAGGTTTTAAATAATATTTTATATTATTCAGATTATGATAAATATTAAAAGGCTGTTTGATTTTATATCTTATTACATAAGGTAAGAGTATATAATATTTTTGTATAGTAATTGCTTGTTTGGTTCTCACAAAATTCTCACACATCACAATTTATCATCGAGTATCATTAGTAGCGTGTAGTGTTCGACACAAACAATGCAATTATTGTTTTTAAGATTCCCACTATTTGTCACTTTTAGTGTTAGCGCACTCACGCTCAGTCGTTCATGTTGGAACTAACCGACTTCGTAAAAGAAGGGAGGTTTTGTTCTGTTCATTTTTTTTTTGTGGCCGTTTCATGTATCTGTCGGTAGGTGGCGCTATTTTTTGTTTTGTTTTTTCGAAGCTCTGGATTATGTTAAACTGTTATTACTTATGTACATATCATAATTTTACTATAAAACACTTTTAGGTTTTAAAATTTCCAAATTTTCGAATTGTCAGTTATTGGAGGGTTTGCATAAAATTTGTATTTATAAATAAAATTGAATTAGCACAGGAAATAAAGTTATTTGGAATTTGGTGAAGATATTTTTAAATGCTGTAAAATTAAACTATAGGATGTAGAAAGTTGCAGTTTTTAAATCATAATAAAGTGGAGTTTTAAGGACCTGGTTCATACAGTTACTTATTTCTGCAGGAAATTTTGGATCCATATAATGGACTTTCCAACTGCACTGTGCAGCACTAATCGTTGTGGGTTCGACTCCCACATGGGACTACGTAGGACGTATAATCGTGCACAAGTGTGTGTGCGATCACAGGTGCACTCTCTGTCCGCTCACTCTTATAATTTTCGTTTATTCGACAAGACCGGGGAGAGGTCAGGCGCAAGACAGTATGATTGCAAATCCAGAGCTTCTAGTTCAATTTTGGTTGCATTATCAATATAGGCAGAGAATGAGGAGAGCCACGTGGGGGCGCTGCGGTCGCGGGTGGGAGATAAACGCGCCGCCCTGGACGAGTGTATCAACAAGAGTATCAAGGAACTGGTGGCCAAGGGGTGTAGGCTCGACGAGGTAAGGGTTTATGGGCGTTATTTTTTTACTGGTACAGTTGGAAATATAAATACGAAAAAAATGTTTTTGGTTGTGGATGTGTTGTTCGACGACTTATTCTGTTACAGGTTTGCGTATAAAAGTCTATACTAGTATTATAAATTCAAAAGTAACGTCTATCGGTGTAACGCTTTCACGGCTATACTGCTGAACTAATTTGATTCTTTATGAAGGACATGGGTACTATATACCACGATAAAAAGCGGGGGAACCGCGAGTAAAAGTAGTAGGTATAATACATTAGAGTATTACTTAAACTAATAAGTAGTACTATAATTTAGAACTTTGTTGTTATTAAATAATTTATCCTATCACGATGGCGATTGGATTTCAAAAAAATGTAATTTTGGAACAAAACAAGAGACGTAGTTAAATTTATCAACTTTTGGTTGACCTATTAAATGACAACGTGGACTTTTTATAAAGAACTAGAATAAGATGAACTCACTAAAATATATGAAAATAAGAGAAAACCGCTAATTTCAATCTGCTATATCTCACCTATACAAAGGGAATCTCACCTTTTTGTGGGTTTGTCACGTAAGTTAGACAACTGACTGTCTGTTACTGAGACTGTATCTGTTATATATATATTTATTTAAATGTATGTGTGCCAGTTCTGAATGTCTATCTAATATTATAATATAATTTCTCACTAGACTGATTTGTGTATAACCCATCACAATTTCTTTACTGAATCTTTATTTTAGCTGCGCCAAAATAAATCTGCTCTGTCTGATGGAAAGCATGAGCAGATTCCAAGAGTGGTGGTCACCATCCTGAATGCGAATAAGGACATTGCAGCATGGTGACCTTACATGGCCGCCTAGAGACTTCAAAAAAAAGACTAACTTCTCAATTTGGTCTGATGAATAATTCGGGAATATACAAATTTGAAAAAAAATCCAACCCTAAAGGTATAGAAGTGAGGAATAATCAAACAGCTTATAATATAAGTAAACATTTTGAGAACGATAATTTTTTTTTTAAAGTTATACCCATTTAAAACTAGCCCGCGTCCTTCTCTAAGGTTTAATCTTTTTTTTTTCTTTTTTTTTATGCATGGCCTTGCAAAATGACTCTACTCTGTCTGATGGAAAGCATAAGCAGAGTCCAAGAGCGGTGGTCACCATACTCACTGCTCGTACAGGCGATGCAGCATGGTGACCCACACTATGCGGCCTAGTGATGCTTTTGCATCATTGGGCCTCCGGTCTAAACACGACAGCATGAACGCTGTCATTTTACGCTGTATCTAAACTGAAAATCATTCAAATGAGTTCAGCAGTTTAGCTGTGAAAGCGTAACGGACAGGCAGATAGAATCATATTCGAATTTAAAATATAAGTATGGATTTAACTTCAAAACTCGACCTTAGATTACTTCAATAAAATCTGCAAAGGTGAACGTGTCTATTTTTAAACTTTGTTTTTCCTTAAATGTATTGTAAACATACTGAAATGCACATATTTTCTCAAAACAACTGAATTTATCACCTTGTAACGTGTCATACAGGAAAAAGAATTAAATATACATCATATTATATATGAAAATTAATAAATTCATTAGCATAATATTTCAAGATAATTATGATAAAAATATTTTATTTTTTACGTCTTTATGTTACCGACTGTACAAAGCATGATTATTTTTTTTATTTTTCATTTAGCTTTTTAAAATAATGCTTGTTAGTTTGTTTAAAATCTTCAAGTATAATCATAATATTTTTAAGACTACCATTTAGATTAATAATAAGATATTTAATAATAAGTCTATCTTTTTGTTATAAATACTCTCGATTGTCGGCACTTGATGGAACTGGTTTAGATAGAACAAGTGAATTTAATTCTAGAAATTCTTTCTCTATACTAAGTTAAAGTTTAAGGTAAACTCCCACCTGGGTACTCCTAGTAATTTACAGTTTGTTGAAGGCAATTCCGATATTCTGATGTTTTTAGATTATTGAAGTAAATTTAGCTTTTACAACCGACATCACGTGGATGTCGTGTAAAAAGTAACATAGCGTTTATCAAAGTTTTGCGTGAAAATATGTGTTTTACACACACACAGGCACGGGCACGCGCCCGCACGCACGCCCGCACGCCCGCACGCGTGTGTGTGTGTGTGTGTGTATGTGTGTGTGTGTGTGTAAAAATATGAATAAAACTAAGTGAAGTTTTCATAAAAGAATATACATAATACTCGAGTATTAATGCCTTTTAACTTAACTTTGTATCACGCTTAGCACTGTAACAGATCTTACCGACTTATTGTAAGTAAGAAACATGTGCCAGCCTAGTGAAACTAGTGAAGTACCTGTGTCTAGTTTAACTTATATTGAGATTATATAATAATAATAATCTATATTGTATCATAAAAAAGAAAATATACGTACATTGAGGCCCTAGATCCCACACTAGAAATCCCTGTGTTGTGGGATCTAGTCTCCTTCGTTCGGTTACATTAAGTGACAATAATCATTGGGTCCGGTTTGATGTGATGTTTTTATTGTGTTGATGTGGCGTGCTGTGATGGTGATGTGGTGTGCTCTATTCTAGAATGTACGTCTTTCTAGAATAGCTTCTATATATTAAATGTTAATCCGCAGAGCTCCACCCCAAGTCCGGATAGCCCGGCTTCGGAAACCAGTACCGAGAGTCTAATGCACTTACTGAACCAGTGCGAGCCGAAGGTCGCCACCAGCATCAAAGAAACTGTTGAGAGACATGTGAGTATCTAAATCTATACATATAAAATTATTAGCCTGACTGTCTGATTGATTCATCAACGTGGACCTTAAACCATTCGGGCTATGTAAACTTGAAATTTTATGAGACAATGCTGCCTCTGTAATTTATACTCTCAAATGTCTGTACTGGATGGAACACAGCGCAAGCACTATTTCACACCGGTCTTCTGTGAGGCCGTGGTATCACTCCAGTCGAGCCGGCCCATTTGTGCCGAATGCAGGCTATGTAACCCCCCCCTCCCTCCCCCGAAGGTCGGCAACGCACTTGTGACGCCTCTGGCTGACGTATCACCTCTAAGATAACATAATTTTAAGTGTTAAGTTACATTAAATAGTTCTGTTACAGCGACAGATTGATATATAATGCTTTTGTGTAGTAAGCAAGATTTTTTTGAAATTTCACTCCTGAGCACTAGCCAGTGTTTGAGTGTGTGATTTGTGACTGTTATTAAAGTTTCCTGCGGCAATAATTATCATTCAAAATGCGGGAATTTATAACTTTTAATAAAACTCTCACCTCAAAGGGGTACCGCATTTGTGACTTAGCTGACTGCTCACCATACCATAAAAAAACATCAACGAACAATCTTATTATGTTAATAAATCTTTTTAGAAAAAAGAGTTGCTGGAGTTAGAAGAAGAATTACAAAGTAGAGTAGCCTCTATAGCCTCGCACCGAGTTAAGATCGAAAAGCTGCAAGCGGAGCTCGCTCTTCTTGGAACTCAGGAGTTGGGACTGAAACACGCGCTCGCTTCTGACTTGGGACCAACTGCTGTACGAGGTGAGATACCCAAAAATATTATGTTTTTTTTGTTGACGATAATGAAAATCCCATCTCTCCCTTGGGGATTCAGGAGCCAGGAGCATTTGGTGATTCCACTAAACATCACTTCTACGGCTGGCCTCACCTGATCTAGTCTAGGATTTCACGGACCATGTAATTTCAGGTCCTACTGCATTCTAACTTCCTAATACTAACTTTGATTGGCCCGTTGATCTTCTAGTGCTAAGTAACCCTAACTGCTAAGTCAATCGTCATCGGTTTGATTCACATCGAAAACAAATAATTTTATAATCAGTTCAGTTTTTCCGTTTCTGGTTGTAATTTAGCTATAATATGTATGTATTTAGAAATATATAAGTACTAGCCGACCCACGCAACCTCGTTTGCGTCTCCTATCCTCCTAGTCAGTCCTTATACTCGGAAGCGGTCAGTCGTGTTACTCATTGTGCAGTGATAATATTTCATGTGTTGTAAACTGTTTCTTATTGGCTATTTGTTCGATTTTTCGATTCCTTGTTTCTCCTGTGGTATTTGGATCGGTGGTGTACGCCCACTGGGAGGAGTCGGAGCAGGATAGCGGATATATCGGAGCTACTACCTTTTTCATTCATTGTGATATTTGCGGTTCCTATAGATAATAATTTGTAATTAAATAATTTTTGAAATCACAAAAAGAGCTAGTGGTGCGAGCGAGGATTTGATCCGTCGACGTGGTGTTCCCAACACTGGTGCATTACGTGCAGTGCTAGGAGGACAGTTACATATAAGCTCTAATTAAGTACCTAGTATCGACTCCACATAATAAATCATTATGCCACGAATTGTGTACTCGCCCCCCACTGGTCCTCTTCAGGGGACACAATCGGAGCCGGATATCTCAGTGGCTAGTGCTGCTTCGATTTCTGATCGTAGCCCCTGCGAGACAGTAAATATAACCACAAGACCAGGCAAACGTTCCAGACTCGATGAGGTTTCACCAGTACAACAGCAATTACATCAAGATAAATTAGATGAGCTTAAAAATATGCTTTTGTCCTGGAAAACTGAGCAAGACATCACCCTTAATAAATTGGTCTCTGAAATTGCTGAATTAAAATTACAAAACATCTCTATTCAGAAAACTAACTTAGACATTGAAAAGTCCATGTCATTCATAAACAAGGGTTACGAAGAGATGAGGAGCCGAATAGAAACCTTGGAAAGGCACCAAAGCGACCAAGAGAAGTGCTTCTCTCAGAATAACAGCAGTATCAGGGTGGCAGAGCTTGAGGCAAAAATTGATTCTATGGAACAGCGGGCACGTCAGTGCAATGTCGAAATGAAAACCTGCTAACGCTACTTGACTCTATTGGTAAAGCAGTGAATTTTACCTTTTCATCAAACGACGTTCTGTCTGTTCATAGGGTTCCTCATGCTCAGCAGCATGATAGTAGGCCGAAAAATGTCATTGTTAAACTGAAGTCAAAGATTACGCGTGACCAGTTGATTAGCGCTTACCGAAGGAAGGGGAGTGTTGGGTCTGATCAATTGGGGATTCCTGGCACAGCGGTACAAGTCTACCTAAATGAACATCTTACTCTGAGGAACAAGATTTTATTTCGGAAGAGCAGGGAAGTTGCTCGCATTAATGGATACAAATACGTGTGGATCAAAAACGGGACTATACTGGTCCGTGAGCGAGATGGAACCCTGGCGCATGCTGTCCGCTGTGAGAACGACCTTAATAAGTTTGCTGAAAAGCATAAAACCGGATCTCCGAGCTTATGCAAATGATAACGAACATCAACTCGTACTCGTTCTGCGGACCTTTGCGACTCGCTCTTCTTTATTGTGTGCTAATATATATTGTGTGTGTTACTTTTTCAACCTAAGTGCTTTCATTATATACCAAAACTATATTGTTATACTTATTGTAAGCGTATTCAGTCAATATATGATGTTAGTGAGAACTACTTCATATAAACATAAACATAAACATTGTTTATTACTCAGATCTACGATACTCAGTTCTATAATAACAAATTATATCGCTTTCCGTCACTCGAAGTTTGAATATATTAATATAATGGTTCTATATTCCATAACACTTGTACCGAGAGGTTTCGTCTCGATAGGGTTCCACATTCTATCATTTATTATAATTTTGAGTTGTTCCATGATAATATGTACTTATAGTTCACTCACTTTTAATGACTTCTAATAGTATCGTTATGTATTATCAGAACTGTGGAGGCATTCGCACAAAGTTACAAACTTTATATATGAACTTAATGGCAAACTCATATGACGTGGTGATTCTAACCGAAACTTGGCTCACACCGGATATTCTAAATAACCAGTTTATTGATAATCGCTATATGGTTTTCCGATGTGATCGCGACAGGTCTGCCACCTGCAAGGCCGAGGGTGGTGGAGTCCTGGTGGCAGTTCGACGTGAACTACGTCCCAATAAACTAATTACACAGTTCGATAGTTCAGCTATTGAACAGATTATTTTAGAACTTCCAGCATCCCAACCCAACACTCGCCACATTATTAGTGCTGTATACGTTCCGCCACGCTCTAGCGACGCAGTGTATATTGAATACTTAAACATGTTACAAAACATTGTCAATGTCCCATCTGTAGAATCTTATTTTATTACCGGAGACTTTAACCGCCCCGACATTGACTGGCAATTTCAAGATAATCATGTTTTTCCTAATTTAGTTTCGTCGTCAGTTAGCTCACCGAGGCAAACATTGATTAATTTCTTGTCAATGATAAATGGTACCCAGTACAACACATTTAAAAACAATTTAGACCGAATACTTGATTTATACATCTCGAATATCGATTGTGAGGTCGTATCTTGCAGTGCCATTCTGAACACTGTCCCGCATCATCCACCTTTTTCTATATTTACTAGTTTAAATGCTGAGTTTGTAGCCATGAAACGTGAGGTTTCGCTCACTCACAAATACTTCAAAGCTAATTACGACCACATTAATGAGGCACTTGCTAAAATAGACTGGAAAACAACACTATCACATCTTGCAGCTGAACAAGCCGTTGATACATTTTACGAAATCCTGTATAGTGTGATTAGAATACATGTTCCCTTGACTCAGTCAAAGAGTTCACGTTTCCCTATTTGGTTCTCTCCTAATCTAATTCGAATATTTAAAAAAAAAGATCGCGCCTGGAATAAATGGAAAATATATAGAAATACCTTTGACTATGAACACTTTTCGAACTATCGCAAGCTATTTCACAGAGAAATGGCCAATTGTTTTCGTGTATACATAAAAACAGTAGAAGAGAGCATACCTAGTAATATTAAATATTTCTGGTCTTACGTTTCGAATAAAAAAAATAAAGCTAACTTTCCTAACACAATGTATTATAACAATGTCTCATCAGACAATCCCACAGATATTTGCAACCTGTTTTCCTCTTTCTTTTGTTCTGTCTATGAGCATTCTACTCTCGACCCACTGAATTGGCACCCTACTGATCAATATACTGAGTTTTCCTCATGTTTATCCAATGTTTATCTGTCAGAAACCTCTATTCACAAAGCTCTTAAATCGTTAGACTCCTCCAAAGGTGCTGGTCCTGATGGGATACCACCATACTTCTTTTTAAAAACAGTGGACACAATTTCTCACCCCTTAGAAATTATATTTAATAAATGCCTACTTGAGTCGGTATTTCCATCCGTGTGGAAACAAGCGTTTATAACACCAATTTACAAGAACGGGGATAAGAATAACGTGGAAAATTATCGACCGATCTCAATTTTATCCACTCTGTCAAAGGTCTTTGAGAGACTCGTTCACGATGTAGTGTATCCTCATATTCACCAATTAATTTTACCAGAGCAACATGGTTTTGTCAAGCGACGCTCTACTTGTACCAACCTTATGACCTTTGTGGGATATATATTTTCAAATATGGACAAGCAAGTTCAAGTTGATGCCGTTTATACGGATTTTAAGAAAGCATTTGATAAAGTGGATCATTCACTGTTATTAGATAAAATTGCTTTCAATGGTATACGTGGGAATTTGCTTCGCTGGTTCATGTCATATATTTTTAATAGAACACAAAGAGTTGTAATCAATGGACACTATTCTGACTCCATTGTGGCCAGCTCTGGAGTTCCCCAGGGGTCTATATTGGGCCCATTGCTTTTTATAATTTTTGTCAATGACATTGGTCTTTGTTTTAAGAGCTCTAAATTCTTGATGTTCGCTGACGATATTAAAGTTTATAAGGCATGCAAAAATATACAAGATTGTCAGCTTCTTCAACAAGACTTATGTAGATTACATAATTACTGCATTCTAAATAAGCTATTTCTTAGTCTCCCTAAATGCCACACTATTTCATTTGCCAAAAAAAGACACAAACTTGAGTTCATGTATTCTATTAATAATGTCCCATTAAATAAGGTGGATTTGGTTCGTGATCTGGGGATCTTATTGGATCCCTGTCTACACTTTGACAAGCACATTGATAATATAATAAATAAAGCTTATCGTATGTATGGCTTTGTCGTACGATCCTCCGTTGACTTTGTGCGACCCTCCACACGATTGTTATTGTATAAAACACTCATACGTTCTCAATTGGAATTTGACATACCTGTTTGGAATCCTATCTACACGAAATATTCTTACAGACTAGAATTAGTGCAAAAAAAATTCTTACGCTCGTCTTATTATAGATGTACGGGATCTAGCCTACCTTATTCTGAGTTGTTAAATTATTTCAATCTTTTAAGCTTGGAGTCTGGAGTCTGCTTCTCGATGTCATGATGTTGCACGGACTGTGCAATAATAGATTTGACTGCTCTGTCATCACAAACGAGATTTGTTACATTGTACCAAGGACAGTCCATCGGCGAAAAGCGCATCAATACAAACTTTTTCACACACCATCTTGTACGACTAATGCTGGTGTCCGCATACCTCTACGACGCCTTGTGGATACATATAATAAATATTTCAGTGATGTTGACATATTTGCTTTATCCAATAGCCTCTTCAAAAGTCACGCTATTAAATTATTGTCTGCTTTACCAACAAAATAAGTTATTCCTTATATACGCCATTAAATTGTTTTACATGGTTTACCTGCACGCGTTTAAGTGTCACTGTAACAGTGTGACCCGTTTCGTCTTAATTTAATTTATTTTTTGTTAATCTGTGAACAATAGTGTGGGTTACATGTTCATTACCTCGAATATTTAATTGTATATAGTTAAGATTTTAGCATGTAACTGTTTTTTGTTCCAAATAAAGAAAATAAAAAATATTGCCCGTAGCCTGATAATTTTCCCCCGTTTTTGTAACATTCTTCATTGATGCTCCGCTCCTGTAAGTCTTAGCGTGATGATATATATCCTATAGTCTTTCTCGATAAATGGGCTATCTAACACTGAATTTTTCAAATCAGTTCTAGTTCTTGAGATTAGCACGTTCAAACAAACAAACTCTTCAGCTTTATATATTAGTATAGATGTTATTAGTTACCGTTGTACAGGTTTTGTGTAATTTAAGATCAGACGGGTGTAGGTGCGATGTGTGAAGTAATCATCCTACTTCCTACTAATATTATAAACGCGAAAGTTTGTAAGTATGGATGGATGTTTGTTATTCTTTCACGCAAAAACTACTGAATGGATTTGAATGAAACTTTACAGTAATATAGCTTATACATCAAAGTAACGCATAGGCTACTATGATAACTGATATATACGAGGGCGAAGCCGCGAGCAAAACCTAGTTATTAATATCACTAGCAACGTCTAGAAAAGTTCAAGACATAATACAAGTGGCATTTTTTATTCTTTTTACTTCCGGGTCATTGTTAGCTGCATAAATTATAAATTAATTTATTTTATTTATTATTTAATACTCTTAAAATAAACTTAAAACATGTACATACTGGGTTGGACAAAATGATATGCAAATATTTGTTTCGGAGTTTGGGTGTTTTCTATGTATAAAGTGTAAATATTTACAAAAAAAGCATATGTATTTATATCAGTTATCTAGTACTCATAGTACAGGCTCAGCTTAGCTTGGGACTGAATGGCGTTGTGTGTTAGATGTCCGAAAATATTTATTTATTGACTAGTTGTTGCCCGCGGCTCCGCCCGCGTGTATGTCGATTATCGCGGCAAATAGTAGCCTATGTGTTATTCTGATGTATAAGCTATATTACTGTAAAGTTTCATCATAATCCGTTCAGTGGTTTTTGCGTGAAGAAGTAATAAACATACACACTCACAAACTTTCACCTTTATATATTCACTGAGTAAAATTTATAAATGAAATATACGATGATTCACCTTTGAACTTGTTTAAAATAATAACGTTTAACTGTTTTCTAAAGTAAAATCCGTTTCATTAATAACTTGATTGCATGTTAAACTGCTACGATGATCTCTAACTGTAGAACAAAGCTGACACACATGTACATAAAACGTCTCTTAGGATGTGAAAAAAGAATATGTAATATTTATCGTAATACATATTCTTTCTTTCTATTCATACAAAGAGATTAAATGGAAGTGTCTGTTTGTAATTTTAAATTAACAGCTTTTATTATATTAAAAAATCATTTTGTCTGTCTATCTATTTGCTTGTTTGTTCCGGCTGATCTCTGAAAATGTTGACGGGAATTTCACTGGGATATAGCAAATAGTAGCATATGTGTTAATCCAGAGTGTCAGCTTCCTACATACCAAATTTTATGAAAATTGGTCTAGTCGTATGCGCGTGAAGAAGTAACGAACATACACACTCACAAACTTTCGCCTTTATATATTAGTGTAATACATATTTATTATTTTTATATCTATATATTAATACGTAAAGCAAAAACTTTGCACCACTTTTTACTAAAATTATGAGGTCGGAATAGTATGAAATTTGGCACAGTTAAAGTTTATATAGAGGTAAAGAAAAATTGATGTATTGTCGAATTTCGACCACTGGGCATCCACTAGTTAATACTTTTCTAGATAGATGTAATATCCTTCTGTAAAACCCTAGCAGACAACTTCTACATTTGATATTGTTCAGTATCGGTTCCGTACAATTTCAATACCTCTTCACAGACATCTTCTTCTAATGCGAGATTAAATCTATACTTATATATAAAGCTGAAGAGTTTGTTTGTTTGAACACGCTTATCTCAGGAACCGCTGGTCTGATTTGAAAAATTATTTCTGTGTTGGATAGTATGTTTATCGAGGAAGGCTATATATCACGCTAGGACTAATAGGAGCGGAGCACCAATGAAAAATGTTTCTAAAACGCTACGGGCAATAGGAGACGCAAACGAGGTTGCGTGGGTCTGCTAGTCTTGTATATATATAAAAGAAAGTCGTGTCAGTTACACTATTTATAACCCAAGAACGGCTGAGCCAATTTAGAAAAAATTGGTGGGGAGGTAGCTTGGAACCAGGAGATGGACATATGATACATTTTACATAGGATTTTTTTTTACTTCGCGCCGCAGCGTTAACCGCGGTTCTTGTTGTACCGCGGTTAACATCGCGGGGCTCAGCTAGTTCAGTATAAAATAAAGAGCATTAAAAAAGAGTATGTTCTAGAAGACAACGGCGACACATCTCCGGTGGATGGCGTGAAACGAAGCAAATCAGAGTTAGTGTTGCGAACGCCACGGGAAGATGTACTCGAACCTCTGTCAGCTGATGAAAGGGACGAATACAGGAATAAGCGGATCAAGTAAGTACTTATGGCTACAGCTAATAGACATCGACTAGTTACGACTACTACTACTCTACTTACTTACGACTAGTTTGAAACAATATGACCTAAGCCCTTTTTTAATTTTGATACACATTTGCATCTAATTTTGAGTCTTTTCCCAGAACTAAAAGAGTTAGTAGACATTGTAGATAGATTGAAAACTCTTTATTTGTATACCATAATATAACATGGTTACAAGAGTACATGAAATGTGAGATGTAGTGTACAAAGGGCGGTCTTATTGCCAAAAGCAATCTCTTCCAGGCACCCTTAAGATGGATAAAAATGTCCAATGAGAGACAGTGGTAGTTGTCGGTGCAATGAGTTTTTAATTAATTATATTATTTGCTAATAAATATAACTACGATTATACTCCTTTTTCACTCGGAAAATCCCTTCTAAAATCCGCTGGTAAAACCGCACGTAGTCTCGGTTGTCAGTAGCTGGAGAACCAAGAAATTCCTGGTATCACGAAGAACCTTGGCACATCTTACTGCTTCCAGATATAAACCTATCATTCATACGAGAACTAATACATATTATATACACAACCAAATACGTATACATAGATACATACGAAACTATATGTACTAAGAAACCATTATACAATATCTAATGTATTGTTTTTCTAGATACCCACAGGATTTTTTTTTTTTATGGAATTAGCTGGCAAACGAGTAGACGTATCGCCTGATGGTAAGCGATTACCGCCGCCCATGGACACTTGCAACACCAGAGACGTCACAAGTGCGTTGCCAGCCTTGGGGGGAAGGGTTGGGGTATGAGCCTCCGGTATCCTCACTCACATGGAGAAACACACCGGTTTTCTGTGAACTTTCATAAGGAGGTTTCATAAGTAACTAAGATGTAACTAAAATGTACTCCTGTAGGCAATATTGTTGATATTAATCTTTCCTTACAGCTTAAGCTTAAGCCTGGACCCTCTAGCCTCACCGAACACAACCTTGAACACCGAAGAGACCTTCCATACAGCTTCTTCTACTCCCAAGCGCTTCCCGGCCTGGGCGCTCCCTTCTCCATCCACCGCCGATAGCTCCGTCCCCCCACAGACTGAAGACTCGGAGCCGCCGCCACCCCCACCGCTGCAGTTCCGACTGGGACCTGTTCCCGCTGATGACAGCGATGATATGTCCAGTACTGAAGATTATCATAAGGTATGTTTTATTATGCCTGCCTCGTTGGTCTCGCGGTTGGCGTGTGCGACTGCTGATCATGAGGTCTCGGGTTCGATTCCCGGGTCGAACCAAATGCTTGTATGACCTACAAATATTTGTTTCGGAGTTTGTATGTATTTACAAAAAGAAAATTATATATGTATTTATATCAGTTGTCTAGTACCCATAACACAAGCTCTGCTGATAATTATTAAAACGTTATACAAATTGTTTTTTTTAACACGCTTTTATTAGCTTGATCTGTATGTATGTAACGAAATCTATTAACTTCATTTTCACCTACTTCTAGAAGTTTGATTAAGAGGGGGCAATGACAATACAATAATTAGAAAAAAGTATATATTGTTTTTTTAATAGTTTTAAAAAAGCTAAACAAACACGCTTTTATAAATATACCAAACTAAAAAGAAGATCAATTATAGATAAAAACACGCTTTAATAACAATCGAACTGAAAATATTTCAATAACAACACCCCACACTTTTTACATTAAAATTATTTCTTACTTTTTAGTTCCATTGCTATTAAACCGTGTTTTTTTATTTTTTTATACTATTATTTTTACATCATAAGTCCAAACCGTGAACAACATACACACATACTGTAAATCTATACAAATAAATAAAATTGGAGTGTCTGTTTGTAATATTAAAATAACCGCATTTTACTAAGTGCATATGTATGTATACACGGTACATATACCAAATATATATATATATATATACGGCTGGACGGATTTTGACGGGACTTTCACTGGCAGGTAGCTGATGATCCGGGGAGTAACTTAGACTACTTTTTTTAGACTAACTTTGTCAACTTTGTTAACTTTGTCACAACAATAACCGCGGGTAACACTGCGGGGTTCAGCTAGTTCTAAATGAAATTTCTTTTTCTATCCTCAGCCAAGAATAGTGGAAGGTCAGTCCTCGAGTTCCGTGGAGCGATCACCAGAGGAACGCGCTCAAAGAACAAAGTACAAAAGAAGGTTACCAGGTAACGATATTAATTAAAATTCTCAATATGATATTTAATAAACACGGACATATTTACATAGATTTTTACATGCTCTGCAGCCTCGTTGGTCTAGCGGTTGGCGTGTGTGACTGCTGATCATGAGGTCTCGGGTTCGATTCCCGGGTCGGACCAATGTTTGTATGATCTAAAAATATTTGTTTCGAATTTTGGGTGTTCTATAATGTGTATGTATTTACAAAAAAAAGTATATTGTAATTATATTAGTTGTCTAGTACACATAACACAAGCCCTGCTTAGCTTAATGACGTTATGTGTTAAAAGTTCGGAATAATTATTTATTGACTGCCTCGTTGGTCTAGCGGTTGGCGTGTGTGACTGCTGATCATGAGGTCTCGGGTTCGATTCCCGGGTCGGACCAATGTTTGTATGATCTAAAAATATTTGTTTCGAATTTTGGGTGTTCTATAATGTGTATGTATTTACAAAAAAAAGTATATTGTAATTATATTAGTTGTCTAGTACACATAACACAAGCCCTGCTTAGCTTAATGACGTTATGTGTTAAAAGTTCGGAATAATTATTTATTGACTGCCTCGTTGGTCTAGCGGTTGGCGTGTGTGACTGCTGATCATGAGGTCTCGGGTTCGATTCCCGGGTCGGACCAATGTTTGTATGATCTAAAAATATTTGTTTCGAATTTTGGGTGTTCTATAATGTGTATGTATTTACAAAAAAAAGTATATTGTAATTATATTAGTTGTCTAGTACACATAACACAAGCCCTGCTTAGCTTAATGACGTTATGTGTTAAAAGTTCGGAATAATTATTTATTGACTGCCTCGTTGGTCTCGCGGTTGGCGTGTGCGACTGCTGATCATGAGGTCTCGGGTTCGATTCCCGGGTCGGACCAAATGTTTGTATGATCTACTAATATTTGTTTCGGAGTTTGGGTGTTTTCTATGTATAATATGTATGTATTTACAAAAAAAGTATAATATGTATTTGTATCAGATGTCTAGTACCCATAACAAAAGCTCTGCTTAGCTTGGGACTAGATGGCGTTGTGTGTTAGATGTCCGAAAAATATTAATTTATTTATTTATTATTATTTAAATGGACTGGCCGAATGGCGTACTGGTATAAGCTAAACATCTGCAGATCATACAAACATTTGGTCCGACCCGGGAATCGAACCCGAGACTACGCACAGCAGTCACTTACGCTAACACTTGCACCACCGAGACAGTTTTACATAAATTATGCACATTTCATACGCAAGTTTTTAAATATATTTTTTTAAATACACAGTTATTGCATTAATCTTTTGTAATAAAATGTGCAATAACAAAAATAATTGAATAAAAATTTGAATGTAAAACGAAATCAAATTATAAAGTTGTAATTATGAACCGTAGCGACCTTATTTACTTTCGATTTAAATGGTAAGCAACGAAATTGTTTAAATTACATTAATTAGTACTGAAATAGTTGTTATTTATATTCAAAAGTCCTTCATATTATTATATACGATTTTATACATTGCTTTAAACGTCTTCTAGATAAAAGCAATAGTAGTCAGTAGTGTCTGTTTCGCGTTTATTTGAAGGTGGCAATGGTATTACGTATGTATATTACATTAAGACTTTTGTCCTTCCTTTCTATAATATATTTATTTTAAAACTAATTATTATTACCACCTAATTTGTAAATCTGTACCATAAACTACACATTATTTAAGGAATAGTATATCTAAAGGTTGCTAGGAAGAGATCGCAGTCTGTGATAAGGCCGCCCATTGTGCAACTATTTTAATTTGTGTATTTTCGACATTGTATTTTTAATATTACGGTGTGCAATAAAACGTATCTAATTAAAAACAAATAACAAGGCGCTCATAGCTCAGTTACACTGTAAACAACGACGTCAGTACCTGGATGGGTGACCGCTATTGACATGTTACCATGAGCCTCTCCGTGATTCGGAGGTCACGTTAAGCAATCGGTCCCGGCTGTTATCGTATGATAACAGTCGTGAAGCTTAGTTGGAAGCCTTTGAGAGGTTTAGAAACATCCAACGGCAAGATCACGTAGCCACAACTTTGTGTTGCCAGTCCGCACTCGGCCAACGTGGGGACGTGTGGCCTTAAACCTCTTTTGAGAGGAGACCCAGCAGTGGGACGTTATGGCTTGTAGATGAATAATAACACTATCATTTATTAATGCAAAATTAACTTAAGATTTTCTGATACAAATAGCATTTTCTTCAGTTAGAATGGCTTTGAGTTTTTTTGCCCTTTACTCTCATAATACTCTCATAACACTATACTATAATTCTACTCTTTGAAAACGGGCGGTTTTAGATCAGTACAGACATACAATAGATTATTTCATAAAAAAAAATATCACAACATATTATTTCTATTGTGTGTATTGGTCCATGACTTCACGAGTCTTCATAAAAGATGATTTAAAAAAAAATCCGCTTTGTTAGCATTGTCTGCATCCGCAATAAGTATGGTGACCACCACTATTGGATTCTACTTATGCTTTCCATCAGGCCTTTTGGCAGGGCCTTACATAAAAAAAAAAAACAAATTTCTTTTATCTTTGATAGATACTGTCAATGATTCTTTTTACCAGGCGAAGGTAAGCCCGGACGTCGGCAAGTGACAGAGGTAGAAGCCCTAAGAGCCATGCAGCGGCTCTGCTCTCGGATAGCGTCTCAGAAGATGCTGGTCATCTCATCTCTTGAGAATGACTGCTCCAAAGAAGAACTCAACAGACAGATCGCGGTATGTATTAGCTAAGATTTATAAAAATAAAACTTATACATCCTATTGAAAGCCTTGGGATTTTGGTTATGTGGTTTGATCCATTTTTTCTTCATCTTATCCATATATTTTTTATTATTGCCTCGTATATCGGTATATCATCACACTGTACCTGTGTGTCTATATGTTGTATGAAAACATAAATATAGCCTAGAAAATATAGATATAAATCTTTTTTTGTGTAATAAAATGGGCCAACGAGCAGACGTATCGCCTGATGGTAAGCGATTACCGCCGCCCATGGACACTCGCAACAGCAGAGGTGTCACAAGCAAGGATGGGGAGAGGGAAGGAATATCCTCACTCGGTGAAACACAGCGCAAGCGCTGTTTCACACCGATTTTCTGTGAGGCCGTGGTATCACTCCGGTCGAGCCGGCCCATGCATGCCGAAGCAAACTCCTATATTTACCATAGACTATGATACAAAGAGGAGGAGTACCAAAGAGTTCATATGATGAGATGAATAGAGTAACATTCTAAAATAAAACTCACTTGTATGACATCATCAAAGGTTAAGGGCGTTAAGGCGATACCGGTCAGGGTTAAAGCCAATATTATTGATAGAATATTTTCAAGGTAGTAGAGCCACGCTGATTTCAGCACGGTTGGGCCGGCTCGACCGGGGCGGTACTACCTGAGCACAGAACATCAACGTAAAATGACAGCGATCATGCTGTCGTGTTTCGTTGGTGAGTGCGAGACCGGAGGCCCAATGATGCAGAAGCATCACTAGCCCGCCATGGTATGGGTCGCCATGCTGCATTGTTGCATTGTCTGCATTCGCCGTATGGTGACCACCACTCTTGGATTCTACTCATGCTTTCCATCAGGCAGAGTAGAGTCATTTTGGCAGGGTCAAACATAAAAAAAAAAAAAAAAAAAAAAAATAGAATAAGTACAACTGAGTTTAATTCTACAATGTATTTTAACATATTCTATCAAGTACCTACAATCGAAAGTACGTATATATATCTAATATATAAAATTATCGTGTCACAGTATTAGTTACCATACTCCTCCGAAACGGCTTGACCGATTTTATGAAATTTTACATGCATATTCAGTAGGTCTGAGAATCGGCTACTATCTATTTTTCATACCCCTAAATGGTTTTTTTACGGCAAAACAACGTTTGCCGGTGCAGCTAGTAGTATATAAGTTAATGAGTAACAACCATTGCAGCAACTTTCCTATAATTAAGTCGAATATAAATTGTTTTAGGTGCTCCAAGAACTCCAAAAGAAATACGTCCGGTTAGAAATGGCACTCCAGTACTCGTTCTTCGACAACCAGTCGCGGAGGCCCATGATGGTGACGCCCATCCAGGAGACGCCGTCGCTAACGCTGTCCGAGAGCGACATGCAGGTGGCCACCGAGGACAACGAGGAACCCACTGAGAATGGACATGTTGTGGACCCTCTGCTCCACAGGTACAGCTCACTTACCATGCAAAATTACATAGACATTTATTACAATTACATAGACATTTATTACAATTACATAGACATTTATTACAATTACATAGACATTTATTACATTATATGACATTTTATTATTATATAGCAGACCCACACAACCCGTGATTGTGTGGGTAAACGTGATAATTTTCCCCCGTTTTTGAAACATTCTTAATTGATGCTCCGCTCCTATTGGTCTTAGCGTGATGATATATAGCCTATAACCTTCCTCGATAAATGGGCTATCTAACACTGAAAGAATTTTTCAAATCGAACTAGCGGTTACTGAAATTAGCGCGTTGAAACAAACAAACTCTTCAGCTTTATATAATTAGTATAGATGAGGTAAATACTTTCGGTCGTATCACCTGTTGGTAAGGTCCGGGGAGTGGTTTCCGCCGCCCGTTGACATCTGCAACTCATCAAACTCAAGTTCGTATGTCCTTTGAGCGATCCCCAGAAATAGGATGCATTGGCATATACAGCGGGTAGTCACCAAAAGGGATTCAAAGTTGTAAAAAAAATGGGTCGCGTTTCGTTATGCGTACGTATACGTATTAGGTATTAAATACCTTTAAATTGCGTGACTTTTCGATAAGGTTCACTCGACGTGGACGCAAAGTTTCCACGGCCCTTTGAATTTGATCTAAATATTACCAGAGTTATCAATCTCCATCATTACGACTTTTAGTACTCCCCTTATTGGACACTAGCTGAACCCCGCGGTGTTACCCGCGGCTATTGTTGTACCGCGAGTAACGCCGCGGGATAAAGTAAGTCTAAAAAAAGTAGCCTAAGTTACTCCCCGGATCATCAGCTACCTGCTAGTGAAAGTCCCGTCAAAATCCGTCCAGCCGTTCCAGAGATTACCCGGAACAAACAGACAGACAGACAGACAAAAAAATTTTTAACTACATTTTTGGCATGTGTACCGTGTATACATACATATGCATTTAGTAAAAAGCGGTTATTTTAATATTACAAACAGACACTCCAATTTTATTTATTTGTATAGATAAGATTTTTTTCCTTAAGAAGCTGATCAAAGTTATACATATATTAATGATCACGGGGGTTGAAAGTTAATATCTGATAGTACTAGGTTGTATGGAAACCTTAAAATATTCTTTTGTAAATAAAAGGTACAGTTCTAGTGTGTGTTGTTTTTAAATTATAACTGTTTTGTCTTGTTGGTACAGGTTAAAAGAACAGGAGATGGAGGGTTCAGACAACGTGTCGACCTCAAACGATGAGCTTCCTCATGAACCCTCGCCGTGGGACGACCCGCTCCACAGAAACAACAACCACACGGCGGAGAGACGCGTCGTACAACTTAGTATACCGGTATGTGCTTTTTACTACCTTAAAATGATTTTGTGAAATATTGTGGAGGGGGTTAAGTGAGCATACGAGTCACCTTTTGGTCAGTTATCTTTACCCTGGTCTATCTCAAGAGTTACAAGTGAGTGAGTTGAGTCACTCTCCTCAGAATTAGGGAAAGAAGATTTTGGTTGCGGTAACCTACCTCACTAGGAGAAATGTAAAAATAAAACTGGTTAATTCCGGTTTTCTATGAGATATTAAATGACTCCGTTCCAGGTGACAAATTTGTGATGAAGCATGGCTCTACAAATGCTATCTTTTCGGCTCGACTTTTTAACAGGCAATTAAGTCGATAAATGAAGCACGATTTCACTTGATAGAATATAGATTACTAGAGCAATTAAAAAGAGACGTATCACTTTAGTAATATGATAAAAATTTGTTTGACCAAGATTGAATGTTTATTTTATATTTCAGCAAGAAGATCCAACGATATTTCCAGGCTTAATGCATCCTATTGACTTCAGTAAGTAGAACAAATTTTAATATGAAAAACTAATATATAACAAAGCTACATTACAAGAACTGGCTAAAGTAAAGCAAGTCAATCACTGCTAGCTATATAGAACTAGAATTACTCTGATGTTATAATGATAAAGATGGATGATGGGATGTATTTTGTTGTTTTGATAAGGTGAACCTTATTATTTGGTTTTTGAAAATACTATGTATTGAATCCAATCACCAGGGATGCGTTTCTTGAGAAACCTTGTACTAGTCTATACGGGCCCATAGATATAGCTAGACAATCGCAAAACAATCACACCTGGTGAAGGGATATCAACTGAGGTGTTGCAACTCATTCCAATACAGTATATTACTAACCTTATGTAGACAGCTACCAGTCTCCGATGCGGCAAAGGAACGCCCCTTGTCGATTCTACTGTTCCGTTCATACACAAGGTTTCGATTTACAATTCTTAAATTAGTTTAACAAAAACACGCAGGCGATCAATATCTCGCGAAAGCTATATGACAATCATTTACGACCCGGCGCCATAATTCTACTCAAGTCTTTGCAACCACACGAGGAACCGACGCAACGTAGTAACGTACTAATGCGGTTATAAACATTCGTTAATTATAATATTAATAAGCTCACAAAAACGAAGTGGCCAAAACATATCTCACCGGAGCCATTAATATTTTCAAGCTCGTGTCGCAGCCTAAACGTGACTCACAAAACCGACATCAAAACGTAGCTTCTAAATTTATTGTGTTACTAGCTGCCCCGGCAAACGTCGTTTTGCCATAAAAAAATTTAAGGATGGGTGACCCTTACCATTTTGGGGGGATGAAAAATAGATGTTGTTCGATTCTCAGACCTACTCAATATGCTCACAAAATTTCATGAGAATCGGTAAAGCCGTTTCGGAGGAGTTAGGCAACTAAAACTGTGACACGAGAATTTTATATATTAGAAGAGGGTCTCTCAGGCTACAAACTATCTCAAATACACAAAACAATTTTAAAAATCGTCCCGGCGCCATTACTAGTCCTTTTTCTAGTGAGTTCTATCGACCGAGTGACGTCCGCTTGACATTTGACAATCACCAAGCGTATCCGACAAAACTAGTGTTGCCATTATTATGTTATAGTTTATACTACTTATAACCAAATTGATGATTTGGTATCGAACACTATACATATATTCAGCTGCGCTGCAGCTATATATCATGACGTCTACTTTTGTGTTTGTTAAATTTAATAAATGTATACCGTACTATGTGATCTGACGCGTGAGAGAATGTTAAACATTTTAAGTACACATGTTATCACAGGGCCTAGTACGAGTTTTTTTACATCCGTGTTGTGCATCCGTGTTCAGTGCTATCTATACATAGTATAAAATAAGGTCGCTTTCAATAATAATCTTAGCGAACACACAGGTGTTCGCTAAGATTTTATTACATTTTAGCAACAGATAAGAGTGATTCAAGAGGAAGGTTTATATGTATTATGCATGCATATTATAGTTGAAGAAATCCGAAAAGTTCAACCGTGCGCCGTAGGGTCGGGTCGCTACTAGGACTAGGTTATATGAATTTCATTAAAATTTTTACGTTGACTACGTTCGGTTTTTTAACTTATTCTTGCCAAGCACGCAATGTAAAGTGTGTTATGTATAAGTATATGCATGGTTAGAGAGCGTTGGGTGTGTTGGTCAGACGCGGTGCTGAGCATCCCGGGCTGGGTGAGAGTGTCTGATGTATAAGTATGTACATAGTTAAAGAGCGTGGTGTGTGTTGGACAGATGCGGTGCTGAGCATCCCGGGCTGGGTGAGAGTGTCTGATGTATAAGTATGTACATAGTTAAAGAGTGTGGTGTGTGTTGGACAGATGCGGTGCTGAGCATCCCGGGCTGGGTGATAGTGTCTGATGTATGAGTATGTACACAGTTAAAGAGCGTGGTGTGTGTGTTGGACAGATGCGGTGCTGAGCATCCCGGGCTGGGTGATAGTGTCTGATGTATAAGTATGTACACAGTTAAAGAGCGTGGTGTGTGTGTTGGACAGATGCGGTGCTGAGCATCCCGGGCTGGGTGATAGTGTCTGATGTATAAGTATGTACACAGTTAAAGAGCGTGGTGTGTGTGTTGGACAGATGCGGTGCTGAGCATCCCGGGCTGGGTGAGATTGTCTGATGTATAAGTATGTACACAGTTAAAGAGCGTAGTGTGTGTTGGACAGATGCGGTGGTGAGCATCCCGGGCTGGGTGATAGTGTCTGATGTATAAGTATGTACACTGTTAAAGAGCGTGGTGTGTGTGTTGGACAGATGCGGTGCTGAGCATCCCGGGCTGGGTGATAGTGTCTGATGTATAAGTATGTACACAGTTAAAGAGCGTGGTGTGTGTGTTGGACAGATGCGGTGCTGAGCATCCCGGGCTGGGTGAGATTGTCTGATGTATAAGTATGTACACAGTTAAAGAGCGTAGTGTGTGTTGGACAGATGCGGTGGTGAGCATCCCGGGCTGGGTGATAGTGTCTGATGTATAAGTATGTACACTGTTAAAGAGCGTGGTGTGTGTGTTGGACAGATGCGGTGCTGAGCATCCCGGGCTGGGTGAGAGTGTCTGATGTATAAGTATGTACACAGTTAAAGAGCGTGGTGTGTGTGTTGGACAGATGCGGTGCTGAGCATCCCGGGCTGGGTGAGAGTGTCTGATGTATAAGTATGTACATAGTTAAAGAGCGTGGTGTGTGTTGGACAGATGCGGTGGTGAGCATCCCGGGCTGGGTGACGCGCGGCGCGGGCGCGTCCACGCACCACGAGTACGAGGTGCGCATCGAGCTGGGCGGGGCCGCGCGCTGGCTGCTGCTGCGCCGCTACCGCCGCTTCCGCGACCTCTACCTCACCATGCGCCGCATCTACGGACCCAAGGTAACACTCGCACCCCACCCCCACACGAGTACGAGGTGCGCATCGAGCTGGGCGGGGCCGCGCGCTGGCTGCTGCTGCGCCGCTACCGCCGCTTCCGCGACCTCTACCTCACCATGCGCCGCATCTACGGACCCAAGGTAACACTCGCACCCTACCCCCACACGAGTACGAGGTGCGCATCGAGCTGGGCGGGGCCGCGCGCTGGCTGCTGCTGCGCCGCTACCGCCGCTTCAGCGACCTCTACCTCACCATGCGCCGCATCTACGGACCCAAGGTAACACTCGCACCCCAGCCCCACACGAGTACGAGGTGCGCATCGAGCTGGGCGGGGCCGCGCGCTGGCTGCTGCTGCGCCGCTACCGCCGCTTCCGCGACCTCTACCTCACCATGCGCCGCATCTACGGACCCAAGGTAACACTCGCACCCCACCCCACACGAGTACGAGGTGCGCATCGAGCTGGGCGGGGCCGCGCGCTGGCTGCTGCTGCGCCGCTACCGCCGCTTCCGCGACCTCTACCTCACCATGCGCCGCATCTACGGACCCAAGGTAACACTCGCACCCCACCCCCACACGAGTACGAGGTGCGCATCGAGCTGGGCGGGGCCGCGCGCTGGCTGCTGCTGCGCCGCTACCGCCGCTTCCGCGACCTCTACCTCACCATGCGCCGCATCTACGGACCCAAGGTAACACTCGCACCCCACCCCCACACGAGCACGAGGTGCGCATCGAGCTGGGCGGGGCCGCGCGCTGGCTGCTGCTGCGCCGCTACCGCCGCTTCCGCGACCTCTACCTCACCATGCGCCGCATCTACGGACCCAAGGTAACACTCGCACCCTACCCCCACACGAGTACGAGGTGCGCATCGAGCTGGGCGGGGCCGCGCGCTGGCTGCTGCTGCGCCGCTACCGCCGCTTCCGCGACCTCTACCTCACCATGCGCCGCATCTACGGACCCAAGGTAACACTCGCACCCTACCCCCACACGAGTACGAGGTGCGCATCGAGCTGGGCGGGGCCGCGCGCTGGCTGCTGCTGCGCCGCTACCGCCGCTTCCGCGACCTCTACCTCACCATGCGCCGCATCTACGGACCCAAGGTAACACTCGCACCCCACCCCCACACGAGTACGAGGTGCGCGGTTATGGGTCTCCGGTATCTTCACTCATTTGGTGAAGCGCAGCGCAAGCGCTGTTTCGTACCGGTTTTCTGAGAGGCCGTGGTATCACTCCGGTCAAGCCCCATTCATGTTGAAGAAAATTGAAGAAAAAAAAATTGTAATCAGTTTTCATTGTTTTCATTCATTTCATTTCATGATGAGTTTTTTTTTGTAAGATTCTTATACCCCTATACCGTAAGGGATATAAGAATCTTATCATTTTCTTAATGTTACTTTGTGAGGTTCCGGTAAAATCTCCATTTTGCAAAATTTTTGTCAAATTGGATATAATAAGAAGTAAACATCATACCATGGACAACTACAACATAGAGATACAAATGTGTAGCCATCTTTTGAAAGATACTTTTTGGGCCTCTGGAAATTTAACTTATTAATTTTTTTTTTTTTGTAATAAATTAAAAGTTTCATAATTCGTTAATATAAAATTGGTCCGAAAATGTATTGCAGAATTAGCTTTTTTGGCATCATGACATTTGAATTAAAAGCTTCGAGCAATCCGCATTGTAAACAGTCCCGAAGCCACCGAGTCCCTTGAGCCCCTGCAGTTGCGTAGAGATGTCGCCTCTATGGCAGTACTCTATCGCCTGTATCACGGAGAGTGTTCTGAAGAGCTCTTCCAACTAGTCCCCCCCGCCCCCTTCCTCTACAGAACAACACGTGCCGGCCTTGGAAGTCACCGCTTCAGAGTGGTAGACATTCGATCTCGTACTCATCGCTTCGGTTCCTCTTTTCTGTGCCGAGCGGTCAAAACCTGGAACTCACTTCCAGCGCACGTGTTTCCCTACCACTATGATCCCGGGTCCTTTAAGCGGGGCGTAAAAAAGCATCTCACTAGGCGGCCATAGTGTGGGTCACCATGCTGCAATGTCTTTATTCGCATTGAGGATGGTGACCACCACTCTTGGAATCTGCTCATGCTTTCCATCAGGCAGAGCAGAGTCATTTTGGCGCAGCTAAAACATAAAAAAAAAAAAAAAAAAAAAAAAAAGCTGATCTGTTCTAGGTGGCATCTATCCCGTTCCCGGCCCGCCAGCTGTGGTCGTCGGAGGCCGTGGCGCGGACGAGACGCGCTCAGCTGGAGTCGTTCCTGCGGCGCCTGCTCACCGTCGTGTCCGCTGATAAGCGCTGCCCCTTCTACGACAAGCCGCTCACCAGAGATACGCTCGTCAGCTTCTCACCATTTTTTAGAAAGGTACCAACATTTTTTTACTGACATCTTCGCTACACTAGTACTTTACATTTAGTTGTTTTTGAAAAAATCATTTGAATCTTAAATTTGTATTGGCTTCATGCCTAGCCACAGCGTCACAGCATCTTGAATGCATTTAGATTTTACGGAAGTTGAATTATGTTTCATTTAGAAAATGGTAATTTTCTTCGGATTTCATTAAATGTTTATTTATTATATATTTACCACCCTCTCATATATTTTAGAAAAACTGGAGACAATGAAATTGGACGATAATTATGTTTTTTTTTTTTTTTTTTATTTATTTATTGATACAATATATACAATTTAGGTGTAATCTATAGAACATCACAAAACCTTGACAGGTTTGTCTGGACGTTGAATCACTTTTGAGCAATCTATTAACATACATTCACTGAAAAACATATCAAAACTAAAAACAATGTTTTTATAATAGTACCTACAATTCACTTAAACTATTTATCACTAGGAAACCGGTTATCGAACCGTTCGACGCATGTCCTGTCCGATGCTACCTGACTTTGTTATTTATTTATTTATATTATGTACTGTAGTTATGCAGAAGGAGTTATACACTAATAGACAGGATGTTGCACTTTCTTTAATTTTTATTGTTTTTTTTTATTTTTCTATTTAAATATGTTCAAGTCGTCTACTTTTCAATAATTTTATGTTACGGTGTTAAAGCATAGAAATAAAATATTTTTTGTATTTACATTTATAGTTCTTGTCTGTTATTTGTGTTTGTATATTTATTGGAATGTCATTGATGTAAGTTGGGATTAGATAAGTGTTCATTCGTTGTCCGTAATAGTTAGTAATCCTGGGCACTTCTAATTTTGAGTGTGTTATTTGCCGTGTTGTTATTTTATGGGTAATTTTAATTTGTAGTTTTTTATTTTGATATTGTTCGATTAAAAGCCACAGTTTTATTTTAAGATGAATTGGCAGTATTTTACAATATTTGAACAGGGCACTGGCATTGTCACCAACGCACACCGTGTTTTTTATTTTGTCTGGTGTTATAGTTTTTAGAATTCGTATCTGCAAGTTGTATATTCTATCCAAGTAGGTTTTGAAAGTTCTTCCGTAGCTAGTGATTCCATATGATATGATTGACTCAGCAAGGGCAATGTATAGATTTAGTAGTATTTTAAAAGGAACCTTATACTTTAGTATTGCAAATTTAGCTAATATTGCTCTTAGTTTGTCACAAATTGTATCGATATGGTAACCCCAGTTAAATCTGTCGTCCACTACTAGACCTAGGTATTTATAGTTAGATACTTGTTCCAAAAATTCACAGCTACATGCATTATTGTTAGATTTTATTTCATGCAAGCATCGGTGGCAATGAGCTACTACTTCGATTGGTTTGTCGTAATTAATCACTCGTCAGTGGCGCCATATTGGTCCGAATTGACACAACTGTGGGGCGATTTTGACAGCACTCCCGTTACATTTTCGCCTCTGATTAAAACGTCGATTTCCAATATAAAATGTATTGGGGCTATATAAGATATTGTTATGTTTAGAATGGTCATTAAAAATACTATCAGATGATGTATAATTGATGATGCATTTTTTTTAAATTCACACCCGAATTAATATATAAATTCAATTTCAAAGTTCACTCGACCAGGAACCGTACGTCACAAAAATTCCCGCCGAATGAGAACGATTTACATTGTCAACTGACGTAGTGGGGTAATGAAATGGCGCCTCTGGGCATCTCTGTTTTATTCTCTTTAATATAATTAAGTACGACAAACAATATAAAGCAGCTAAATTCATGGTTAAAATAGACCAGGAAAAAACACCACGACGTGGCATTCAACAGACTGGAAGAAATTGACAGCGACCATTACGTGGCGTTCAACATCGGAGAGGTTAAGTAAGTGGTTAGACCGGACATGAATGATTTTAGTTTTGTTGGCATTTAGTACTAATCCGACATCGTGCGACCATTCTCATATACTGTTAAAATCATGTTGTAGACGATGTTCAGTCTCAGACAGATTCTTACCAGCTACAACGAGGCACGTATCATCAGCGTATTGGTAGATAGAACTGTGGCTTATGACATTTTCCATATCGTTGACGTACGCCAAATAGTGCAAAGGTCCAAGGACGGAGCCTTGAGCTGTGCCAGTAGTAACCTCTATCTCATCACTAAGGGCATTACCGATCCTAACTCGGTATCTTCTGTTGTCTAAGTAATCTTGGCACCATTGTAATAATGGTCCACGGACTCCAGTATGGTCGAGTTTATCTATGAGGGTCTTATGCCTAAGAGTATCAAAAGCCTTACTAAAATCTATAAATAGTAATAGAACATGGTTCTTATCATTGAGGTGTTTGTTAATTTCATCCTTAAATTTTGAAAGTAACATTGTGGTTGACTTATTAGATTGGAATCCGTACTGAGCCTGTGATAATACATCGTTCTGGGCATAAAAATTATGAATTTGCTGGCACATATATTTTTCAGCCACTTTATCTATAACTGAAAGTATTGTTATTGGTCTATAGCTGTCGTAGTCATTGTGTGCTCCTTTTTTGTATATTGGTCTTACAATGCCCGTTTTAAGTTCTTGTGGATATTTTGCTACCTTAATACTTGTGTTTATTAGTTTAACTATGACATTGGCAATCTTCTCGCTTAACATTTTCACATCAACGCAACGAATTCCATCGTTACCAGCCGATTTGTTTATATGTAATTTTTGTATAATAGTTAATATGTCTTTTTTAGTAGGCTTTTTGAATAACATAGATTTGTTTTCCGGAAATACATAATCTGACTCGGGGATAAGCTTTGTGTTACACTTAGGCAAAATATTTTTAACGTTGTGGCAGAATTCCTTACCAAAGTTATTAGCTATATCTTTAACGGTTAAATAATTTTTCTTAAAAGCTTTAATTACCGCTTCATCGACTGATTTGCAAATTCGACCGGTCAACGTATTTAATATATCCCATAGTTTCTTTTTATTCATTTTATTGTTATTTATTATATCATTATAATATTTGTTTCGAGTCGTTTCTATAAATTTTCGAGTTAGGTTAGGTTAAACAGTAGATCTCTTTTTCGGCACATATTATTAATTTTATTATTTATCCAAGGTTCCTTGTTTCTTTTACTACTAAGATTAACTTTTTGTAAATATTTTGATTGTTCATAACTTTGGTCAAATTTGTTTTTAATATAGTTATAAATCTCTATAGGACATTGCATGTTGTCTACCGTACTCCAGTCTATTTCATTAAGCTTCGACGTTAGTACATTATAATTAATTTTTTGTACCACTTTTATATCCTCCTGTATAGTGTTTGCTCCTACGTTGCCGGCGCACGACAACACAATCATGCGATGGTCTGCCATAACAGTATTGAGCACAGCCGAGTAAAGGTCTAGCGAGCGTGATCTAGCAAATATATGATCAATACAACTCCGCGTAATGGATTCATTCCGGTTTTCAATTCTGGTGTAGTCTGATATTCCACTCGCCAGGCCACACTCGGCCATGCTAATTACATAAAATTCACGTATGTTATTATGCGACTGTAAATCGATGTTTATATCACCCAATAAGTATAAGTCAGAGTGTTTACAAATGTCCTTACACAATAGTTCCTTTAATTCTTTGATAAAATTGTGTTTACTTTCTTTGGGTGGTCTATACAATGAACAGATAAGTGCAGTGTATTTATATGAAGTAGTTAAGTTTCCTATCAGAGATTCACAGTGATTCAGTTGGGGATTATTTAGTAATTGAAAGTCGTGGGTATTTTTTATATACATCACAATGCCTCCTCCTTTTCTTTGTTCACGAAGGTTATAATACATTACATATCCCTTAATGCTGAACATTTGTATAATATTACTGCTTTTAGAAACGCCTACCTCCGTTAATATCATAATATCAATATTTATTTTAGAACAGTGAATGAATTGTAGGACCTGAGAGAAATTTTTGACTAAAGATCTAACGTTTATATGGAAAATATTTAAATGGTGCGTATTTTTTGGGAGAAATTTGCTAAGCTCGTATACATCTGGACAATCAAACAGTTCACGTATATCGTGTAAGGAGACCTTTGTCACTGTGTCTTTCTACTATCGAGATTTCTCAACCAACATCTTATCAATATCACTTATATTTCTAATTACAATTGGTTTATCGTTATCATTTTTACGTGCTAGAATTTTACCATCTTGAAACCAGATATATTTGAACGATTCCTTCAGGGATTCTTTAGCCTGCCACAGAAGTGTTTTATTCGGTTTTGTGTGGTAGGATGTGGTAGGATGGTATCACCATCTTTGTGTATAGGCACTATTAGAGCAGTTTTCCATTCTTAGGGGACGCTTATCGTCGTAAAGTATTAAATGGAGTTTATCTCTTACATGTGAACATCTAAGTAGTCCTTTTTTTTACGTGTGGAAACTTCCTCGGGCCGTCACCCCGCCAGGATTTGCGGCGGGGTGGTGTGTCGGAATGTGTCCGACCGCCGGCGAGAAAACGACTGAATATCGGTGATTTTCTCTCTCAAGAAACATACAATAAATATACATTCCGTGTAAACGAAAGACATGCATATAGTAATAGTTGCTCTCCGACTGTTTACACTGTCAGCGACGACTCGTTTTACTAGTTTTATCGCTGAGCGACAAGAACTGCTCAGTCATACTCGCTCAGCGATATTTGCTCGCTTGATGATTTATACATTGCTGCTTTGAAAGTACACGTATGAATATCAACAAATCATTGCAACTCTCATTGTTGTCCAGTTTAGACGACGATGGTATTTTACGATAGTTTTTATACGATAGGGATATTGTCGAACGCATTCAATAAAAAAACTCATCCAAAGTGTGTTGGAATGTGGTGTTGGCGCGAGTAATGCTCATCGCACTTGAACACTCGCTTATAGCCTAGCGACAAAACTATCGAAACTACACACTCGCTACCCGCTGAACGCGAACTCATTCATAGTTTCTAGTGCTACTCGTTTCTCGTTCATCGTCGCCGGTGGGACCACAGTCCACAGCTGACGGTATTTAATTGTGAACCGTTTAGTGTAAATATTTTGTTCGTGTCCAGGGCGTGTTCGAGAGCGGCAAGTGCGGCACGGGATGATGTCAGCCGGAGCTCGCCACGTTGCGCGCGCTCGTGGTGTCGGGCGCGGCGCTGCTACGGCTCCTGGCCGCCGCCGCCGCGCTGCTCTACCACTGCCTCGCGCTGCTGCTGCTGCTGCTCTACCTCTGCGCCACGCGCCGCAGGAGGTAGCGCCCCCGCCCCCCGCCACCACGGTAACTGATATATACAACACGTGCTCTACCACTGCCTCGCGCTGCTGCTGCTGCTGCTCTACCTCTGCGCCACGCGCCGCAGGAGGTAGCGCCCCCGCCCCCCGCCACCACGGTAACTGATATATATCGTCAGGAAACCAACTCATCATCAAAAAAAAAACAATAGAGCGGGCGGCGAGCGTGTCCATATTCATAATAATCATTTCGTTGATTGATCGTAAAACCCAGCCTTGCATGTTACTTTTGTGACTAAAAACTAACCATGTAGGATCAAATTGAGGTATCATTTCATTGTAATATTTCAAATACAATTCATTGGTTCATCCGAAAACAAAAACGATTCCAAATTGGTCAACCAATCGTTTCTGGTTTGGACAGACATTGGCATATCCATATTAATATAACGATATTCGCCCAAAACTGCCTATGATCCTGATCCTATGTTAAACCGAGCAAACAATGTGCTAATATTGTCATTACCTTCGAAGGTGAGGAGGTCAGGACCTGCAGTAAGACCAGCAGTGAGCAACGAGCCTTCGCGTCGCGCAACCAAGGGTGCCTTTGTATATTGTTTATTGTACGTATGTACGTAGTTTAGGGATGTCCTTGATGATTCTGTTTGACTTTCTGTAAGGCAGCTCGCATCGTAATATGCCCTACACTACAACTGTTAAGCACCATTCTACTAATGACAGTTCTAAATTCAAATTTGTTAAACCATAGACAAATAATAAAACCTCTTTACTCGAATCATTTAAAATATTCGTTCAATGTTACTCTGGGTAACACTGTTATGAATTGATAGTACAAACAAATGTGTTTCGCCTTTGCAGAATAATTACGTATAAACCATTTTGCTCATATTCTTTTTTATGGATGATACAAGAACATGGCTTCATCACAGAGTACATTATGAGTTATATGAAATATCTAGTGAAGTTAAGAGGTCAATATGAAACAAAACAGTAACTGCAGGGCATATTTTAAATTTTATCTTAATTTTTATGTCGATTAGTTTGCGAGAATGCCTTTTCAGTCTAATGTCATGTTGAGTTTGTGAATTTAGTCTGACTTAGTTTTCCTTTGCCTCTAGATACTCATAGTTTATATCTCTGTTCCATTTATGAAAAAGACAATGTTTGTATTTTTTATTATATAATCTATGATATTTTTTGATTATTGAAAATGTTCTTAAAGAATACAATTATATTTTTTTTGTCTATACCAATTGAACAAAGTGTTGCAATTAGATAAAAATAATACATTTATCTTGATTGATTGACGCCATCTATGTAATTATATTGGAATTAATACTGATATATTATTCTTGTAATCGTTTAACCAATAGATGGCGTGATTTGTCTATCTTTAGAGAACATTTTTGATGGCGACGGATATTATTTTCTCATTTGCATAAAATATCATTTTTATGGTATATATTTGTGTATATTTGAAATGTTGTCTGTATATTGTGCAATGATTAGTTTATAAGTACTTTATTTCCGTTTCCGTCATTAGAGGACATACCCTCCTTTTACGGTTAGAGACACTAGTGCCCTCTGGCGGGCTCGAGGCGCATGAGTATAGTTTTAGGCATGAAATGTCTTTGTATTTATGAGCCGGTATCATTGGTAAGAGTAGGGAACAATTATCTCGTAATATAAACTCTGTAAATACTTTCGAACGGGAAAATAGTTTATAACAAAACATCTTTTTTATCGCTTTGCGGGATTGATTTCGTGAAAAAGAATGGAAGCACATAACATATTTGATTTGACCAATCAACGCGTTTGTTGCTAGTTGGCGTCAGATGTTACACATCATGTATCGTGACGTCATATGACTTCAAGCAGTTACGTAAGAGTCTTACGGTATGACTTGCATGTTTTTTTCGCTATCATTCTTGTCTTGTTAAATATAGACTGTTTGATAATCTCCTCAAATTATTATAAAACAAATTATACTCTTCAAGTTCCTTGATATATATATAATAAATTTAATTAAATAAACGTATATTTATTTTCCCGTTCAATACTGTTTACATAACATTATAGAACGAAAAAAAACTATCAAAAAAGCTAGTTATCACTGCATTAGACTGATAGCTAATTAATAGTGAGGTAAAAAGTTAGAATTTCTATAAAAACGAGTAGTGTCTCTATACGTAAGACGATCCTGTAAAAAGCACCCAAATTTGTACAGTATATTTTTTCACGTGGCGAGTTCTGAAATGATTAAACCCTTTCGGTAATTAGATAATATTAGTGTTAACTATGTAAATTTTACTGAATGTATGGTTTATTTTTTAATTAATTTAGTTTAGGTAACTAACATGCACAATTTTACAACTTTCGACAAATAAATAAGTTTCGTTCTTTCAAATAAGCCAAAAGTTTGACTTTAAAACTATAGAGTAGCAAAATATTAGGTTTTTTGCAATCCAGTGTAATGTTCAAAAAGTTACTATTCATTGGGAAAGTATAACGCCATTTGATTTTGAACTTGATTTGGTCCGGTGTGGAAATGAGAAAAAAATTAAGAAGATCCAAAATCCAATACAAAAAAGTACTCTCTTTGCAATGATTAGGTAAATTACTTGGTATGCAAGTATTGTAGAATATATAGGTATAAAAATACCTTTCACATTAAAAAAAAAAATAAAAGATCCCAATGTTCGGAGTACTTGTGCAGGAGATAGGACAACGTTCGCACAGTCACTTATGTGGAATAAATGTCTGAGATTTGGTCCAGAATATTTGTACACTTCTCTCAGAACGACTTACGATCATTATTTAAGAGTCTTCTAAATTCTATTCCCATTATCCAATTCTTCTTTTATACAGACTTTTGGCTCAAACAAAAATTGCACACACGTAATATCAACGTATTAACTTTTAATGTAAACGTTTAGGTTATGTAAAAAATGTGATAATTTAACCATCGCATCTCTCTAACACTAGCTAAAGGACAATATATATAAATATATTGCTGATATATATATTTTAATATGTGCCCGAAAAATCTAAATGTAACTATTATTCAGACTGTTTCAATATTTTTAGTATAGTTTAAAAATTATAGAGAAGAGTGAAAAAAAACTTAAAAGGCCTGTATTTAAAAAGCTAAGGCCTAAGAGAAACACTAGTGCTCTTTGGTTCTGTAGTGCTTGCCAGGCGAGATTAACAAAATTAAAATTTAAAGAAAATTGTCATTGATCTTCCAGATAACGTTGGTTATGGGGATTCTTAAAATTTCGAGATACCTTTGCCTGCAAAATTTCCAATTTTTAAAACCAAATTTACTTTGTTTGTAAGATTTTGACTTCAAAAGACATTTTGATTATTTACATAATAATATGTAGTTGGTTGTGATTCTATTTTACATTCATTAATGTATGTTTTCTAATTATAGTTTGTTTGGAGATTTCTTTTATTATAAATTTAGATGTGATTTTGAATATACCATGTCATGTTACTATAGAACAGCAGTTCGAACATGTCTTGTCTGTCTTTGAAATAATAAACTAAGTTTTTATAAGCTAAGCTCTAATAAGCTAAGTTCTTATAAGCTAAGCTCCGATAAACTAAGCTCTTATAAGCTAAGCTCTGATAAGCTAAGCTCTTATAAGCTAAGCTCTTATAAGCTAAGCTCTTATAAGCTAAGCTCTTATAAGTTAAGCTCTTATAAGCTAAGCTCTTATAAGCTAAGCTCTTATAAGCTAAGCTCTATTTAGTCAATTACAGACCGTCGTCTCAACCCCTTATAAGTTTCACGTTTGTTTACATATACACGAGCTTTCACTGTAGGTGTCTTAGTATATAATATGTCGTTTTTCATCTATGTACTAAATACAGGGTTGTAATTCTCTCACAAAGATATTTATTTAGTTTTCTATGTGTTTTTAAAACATTTCCTTTTTGTTATTTTATTTATAAATTTGTTTTTGGTACTATGTATACTTTTTTTTCCTCTGAGCGTTAACCTTTTTTTTTTCGAAGTGTTTGTCTTCATATTTAAGGATGCAATCTTATTATAAAAAAAATGAAAAGTTTAGCAGATAAAATTTCAAAAAATAGTTTCACTATAAAAGTATTTAAAAAAATTTAGACATGGCCAGTGGTTAGTTATCCTAATTGCTAAACCAAAAGCTGTCTAGTTACCGTAGTACATACTTTATCTAGTTTGGTGTTAAACGACCGTCTGAGTATCAAGCTATAAAAACAACACCTATACTACAGTAACATCAACATATTATTAAAATCAAATTAAAGAAATATATGAATGCATCCATAAATACAAAAAAAAAAGGTAGCTTCGAATTATTATTTTTATCTCTATTTTATTATTATCTATATCTCACGAGTGTACAGCTTCTATGAGCTTTCAGCTATTTACAGAAAGCCATAACGCATGCGTACTAGACGATCGTGAGCCCTTCGCCCCAACACCCCTACTCCTGAAATGGGTGTCCGATATAATAATTTCATTCCTGAAAAAATATGTAGTTTATAGTCCTTAAAATATAGCTTTATCTTTGTGACAATTTGGAACTTATGAGGTACATTTTAGGTGTGATTTTTATATTTTTAATGTATTGTACTTCATTTGTGACAAAACTGGCACGTAAATAATGAAAATATAGGTAATACATAATAAAAATACATAGAGTGGAACATAGAATCTCGTCCGTTTTTGAAGTCGGTTAAAAATAGAATCGCTTGTTCAAATTATTTTGTCGATTTTGTTGCCATCTGGCATACAGATCAAGCTATATGTTAAGGACTGTAATTATTGTCAAATTACAATATCTGATTTATAATTATTATTATTTTTGGAATGTCTATTCCATATCTCATTGTATAAAGTAATTAAATTAAAATTCATGTTTCATTAGTTATGAATTATAGAAAAAAAATGTTATGTCTCTTTATCAATTAACTTTATTTGTTCAATTAATTATTAAATTTTCGCTAAGAATAATGAAAAAATATCGGGTTAAATGTGAAACCCCTTAGACCGTATGGCCTTGTAGATAGACCCAAATAAATGTCTAATTTATATAATTTATATATAAGTAGTGTTACAATGTACCTAGACGTATGTAGTGCGTGATAAACAAAATATGTTTTAGTACAAATTTATTTTTTCGCGAGAACACAAGTAGCTCTAAAACCATTGTCAACAAAACGCATTCTTGTTCTTGTCAAAAAACAACAATGCGTTTAGTTCACAGACCTACTCATCACATTAAAAATGTGTTTATTTAAAAATAAGATGACAACAATTGAAATTTTGTCGTTGTTATTTAACAAATTTATTTGTTTATGTTTTATTTGATTAATAAAATGAATTATTATGCACGTTTAAATTTAAACAATAGGTATTAAACACCAAATTAGCTTTTTTCTCAATAGGTTACAGTTAAAATGTATAAATCGATTATTTATTTGATAGTGATAAGTGAAGAATTTATTAATTTTTAATAAATGAAGAGTGTCCATTAATATTTAAAATTTCACCAATGTATAAGGCCTCTTAGCTAGCAAAACAAAATTGATAGCTTCGTCGATGTTAATAGGCTACTTAAAAACTTGGAAATGTATTGTCAGAAATTGAAAATAAACAGTACTTCATAATAATAACTACTACGTTTTTAATATCTCTTGCCTTGCCAAGGGTGTGCATTTTGATGCATATCTTGGCAAGAAATTAAAGGCCGGAGTCTTGCGGCCAAGAAATGTCTATTTACGTCGATGAGACATGACTTTCGTATATAAACGCTATTTTAATCAATTATCGACTTCAATGTTTGTATAACTATTGATTGTTATTGTATTCAAATTAATATGATGACTTATGGCTTACTTACAACACTGATTATTTTTTTATACTTTAACTACAACGAGGTATGACGTCACACCTTAGCAAATAAAAAGATACTGATTCGACTTGGCAGTCGACCTCATTGTCAGATCGGCACAGATTGCCATAAATAAAAATTCTTTTTTTTTTTCAGTTTATTCTTGAGTAGCAATGAGTCATTATATTTATAAAATTATCGTATTGTTGGATTTGTGCGTATTTTAATGTTAGCAGTTTTAAATGCGAATTATCAAATTGAGAGAACCGGAATGTTAACCAGCATAATGTAATGTAACAAATAATTTAGTTTTGTTAAGGATGAACAATAAAACGATGAAATGTTTTTAATTGTTGTTTAATTTTTGTAACGAAAATTAAGTTTTATAACAATCTTTCTGTTTGTAAAATCAAATTTTGGTTTTGTACAATCTTAGTTTAGTGTTTCAGACGCTAGAAAGTAAAACTCCAAGAATCCAAATACCCGGTGCCTATTAAGAAAACAAATCCTAAGACAATATACTATATTATCATTCCCTGGTAAAGGTAACCGTGTTAAAAATTACAATTCTTTAATCTGACCTTAGCCGAGAGTAGAAGCCTGCGAATCATTTAGGACCAGTTTCACCAATTCTTGAACAAGATTCAGATAGTAACTTTTTTGTTTTAAAGACAACTCCCGCATTAGGACTATACATCCTGTGTCGCGGGAGACTTAACAAATATACATGAAACGGACACAAAGAACACCCAGACTCAGAACAACAATTTGTGGATCACACAAAGTATTGCCCCGTAATGGATTTGAACCCACACCCACAACACTTGGCGCAGTAGAAAGCGAGAATCCATTAGGCCAATCGTGCATTCAAGCAACTGCCATATAACACTATTTGACAGATAGAAGTTGCTGATATATAAGTATGTATATCTGACATATATGTCTCTATCCAAGACTTGTGAAACAGAAATTTGTAGTTATCTGTTAGATGACTTGACATTATTAGGGACTTTATCATCAACTGTCCCTGAGACCAAAAATCAATAAGTTTTCCGCCAATATTATAAGGTTAAATAAATGCAACCTTGGTATTATCCAAACCTTAGTGGACCAATTGGACTTATCATATTTCTAACGCCTGCTTTTTTTTCTTTTCATTAATTTCGTTGTGAGTTCCAAGACAGTTATTTTTTTTTTCCCGAGACTTCCCGAGTGTCAAAGCTCGCTGTGTTCGTGGTTCACTGCTGTTGATCCTGCTGTACAGGAGTTACAGTGGTGGGCGTGTGGGCGGGATTAGTCCCAATAGGTCCAAACCATGTTAAAGAGAGTCCTATGTCCTCCAGTGGATTGTTAAAGGGCTGTCGTTGATAAAGTTGAATATAGTTAAATGCATCAACATACTTGTAAACTTAATTTCAACATAATCTCTCAATATCTATTCACGTTCAGAGCACGAAGACTAATTATCAACTAAGAATATTGTCTAATTCAAAATTAGCGTAACATGAAAACTCGTTCGCCAAATTATTTCTATGATGGGGTTGGAATTTACATATTTTCAAATTTAATAGTTTTTCTACATTCTCCCTCATAATGCTGCCGGTACATACAACAACTTTGTCTTTAGCTAGAAGTTTGATCGTCTCCGAAGTTTTAGTGATGCACTCCTCAGAGAGAAAGGGTGGGTCGGCCACCACCAGGTCGTAAGAGTTGATAGTCTCCGGAGGGAGTTTCTGTGGAGTGTTGTAGTCGTAGAATATGAAGTCTGGTGCGTGAACTTCAAACCGACGGTCGTATTCCAGTAAAGTTACTGAAAAGACGAAAAGACAATATATGATAATTAAAATCACAATATGGTGTGCTAAGAAAGATATTGCTCCTGACTGCTGCCTCAGTTTGATTCCCACCGAGGACAAATAATTCTGTGATGAGTAAGCTTTTGCTCTGTCATCATCATCAATGTATCGTAATGCATATAAAATCCCAGATTTGAAAGTTAGGGTCTTAAGCTCCGTGCCTTGGAAAGCCATCGGTCCCGCGTATGATCTCTTCCTTGACGTGCCGGATAACTGTCCCATCGGATTGTAAGTGAGAGAACAGAAAGTGCACCTTAGTTTGCGAGCACACTTGCGCACTATAGTACCTGTCTCCTACGTACCTCCGTCCTGCCAAAATGACTCTGCTCTGCGTGATGGAAAGCATGAGCAGAATCCAGGAGTGGTGGTCACCATCCTCATTGCAAATAGAGACAATGCAGCATGGTGACCCACACTATGGCGGTCTAGTGAGCTGCTTTTTCAGCTTGAACCAATTAAATTAGAATTATCATCATCATTGTCGTCATCTATATTAATCATGAATATATAAGTATATTTATCAGCTATCTCGTTAATCTAGCACAGTTTCCACCTAGACCCTGTGCCCATGTTTCGAAATTGTTATTTATTCTTAAAATCACCACGATTAAATATCTTCAACTAACCTGAAGCCCTTTCGCCAAGTTGTCTTTTAACCGGGACGAACAAAGTTGGGCAAGATATAAGAGCCACACGGCCGCCATCTTGGATGGTTTTGTCGACCACTTTTACAAGGGATTGTACTGTCGCCTCATCGTACCAAAACTGACTCAGTTGCTGCAAAAAAGTAGGTATATGAATAATAATAAATATTTTCGGGCATCTGAAACACGAGTTTAAGTTTAATTTAATTTGTATAGATATAAAGTTGAAGAGTTTATTTGCTTGTTTGAACGCGCCAATCTCAGGAACCGATGGTCCGATTTAAAAAAATATTTCAGTGTTGGATAGTACATTTTTTTAGTTATCGAGGAAGCCTATAGGCAATATATCATCACGCTAAGACCAATAGGAGCGGAGCACCAATGGAGAATGTTTCAAAATCGGGGGAAAATTATCACGCTACGGGCAATAGGAGACGCAAATAAGGTTGCGTGGGTCGGCTAGTTATGCTTAAAAACATGCCAAACTACGAAAGACAACATTTGGTCTAATCCACGAATCGAACCAGAGATCTCAAGCTCAGCAGTCGCACACGCTACAACTCCGCAACCGAGGCAGTCGCAGCATGCAACTGAAGTGATGGCTATGGCCTCACAGGACACCGGTTTCAGCTCGAAGGGCAGAAACCATAGATATAGAATTCTATATCTATGGCAGAAACACAATCCGTGATTCTCGAATCCGTGATCGTCAGGTAACACGTCTGTTCGTTAGTTACATACTAGTTTTAGCAAGCGGCTCCGGCCGAGAGCGTGTTGGATCTCTTAGTCAAAAAAAATTATAGCCTATGACAAAAAAAATAATGTGGCTTTCTATTTGTGATTTGTGTGATCCCATCTGGGACAGTTTGAATTGAAGCATAAAATCTAAACAACTTACATCTAAGCAAATGTTTATAACATTTTTATAATCTCAAAGTAGAGATGGTATTTTTTGTTCAGTAAGATATTTTTACAGATTTCAGAAAAAAAATATTTGTCATCTGATAGTTTTTTTTATATTTTCAGGGTTGATTCGTCACCCTATGAAATCAAAGTGGAAATTGTGATATTAGGGCTATAATAGTTCTTGGCAATTTAAAACTTTTGAAAAATTTATTATTTTGAATATTCATATTGTGCAACCAATTTTCTGCAAATTATTTATATGAGAAAGTATTTGAAAGAATTTGTTAATTCTTTCTACCCTCTTTGGTATTTACTTATCTAATTTAAAAAAAGATAACTCATTTCTTTTAGGTATCTATATTTTGTAACATAATAGAAACTCTTTGCCATAGCGTGGGTCACCATGCTGCATTGTTCTTATTCACATTGAGGTTGATAACAACCACTCTTGGATTTTGCTCATGCAAGGCAGACAGTTTGACAGCTAATGTATATAAAAAAAAAGGTGCCGATCAGTTTTGAAGTTTCAGTTTATGTTGTATGCAGTAACCTACCCAGTTCTCATCAAACAATATATTCTCCTTCAACTTGTCATCAGCCTCCAACTTGTTGAGTATCTCCTGCCGCTTCTGTTGCTCTAAATAGAACTCTTGGAGTGCAGCAAATGTCTCCGCTGACAGTGAAGGAACATCATCATCCTCCATGTTTTAATACTACAATTAAATTGATAAACTTCTTAGCAAAATTGAGCTAGGTTGATGTTACAATTTTTGTAAACCCCTAAATTGGAAGTAAAACTTAACTTTTAAGAGAAAGAAAACAACCCTATATCAACCCATTTGGGCAGCATGGTACAGTAGACCAAAGTCCCCTTTCTAGTAGAGGCCTATGTCCAGCAGTGGACTGCTAAAGGCTTGATGATGATGATGAAACTAGCAGTAAATAAAAATAGGTTTCGATTTTTTTGTTGTGACAAATATGTTTATATACCTATAGAAACTTCATTCTTAGTTTAAGTAACTTTGAAATAACTAAGACCACTGAACAGTCATGTATTTTGTTCTAAAATAATGAATTTTATATTTTTATTTAAAGAAATACTTTACTATGAAGTAACATATAACATTGTAGTCATTTTATGGCACATTAAAGGTGTATAACCGTATTATTTGCATGATAAATACGGTTTTATGAGATACATGCCATTCTCTTTACTAGAAATAATCATTATCTAAGATTTGTAATGTCGTAACATGTTATATCATACACAAAAGCAACTAGAAACGTATTACGAGCTGCTTTTAAATGTGACAGCTAAAAATAGGTTAGTTTGTGGCTGTACTCGAAGCGCACAATATGTATCGAAATATGGCAGAAGAAAAATGAAATACTATGTGCCAAAATTAAGAAAAGCTTTAGAAATGGACATATTTTAAATCGTAAGTAACATAAGCTGCTCTGTTATTATTTACAACTTAATTCTCGTTGTATAATAAGTAAAAAACACAGTAAAACTAACCTTACCAAAATATGTTTTCAATGTTTTTGACAGATGTAGGGTGCCAACAACAAAAATAAAATAGCTACTTTAAGCTACCTTTCCGTTATTTAATAATCAACGGATCGGATGTTTTCAGTCTCAAAAATGGAACCCGAAAGCCTGAAAGTATTACGACTACACGAACACCCACAGTATTTAAGGCCATGTTGTGAATTAATAAATGATGAATGGCCACGTAGCGAAACGGCTAGAATGATGTCGCTGCAAGCCTCCTGTAACCACCTGCCTACAAGTCTAATCTTAATTAACGATAAGGAAAATCTCTTGGGACATTGCAAATTAACTGCTATACCAAGTATACCTGAAAGCTGTTTCATAGAAACTGTAGTAATTGAAAAGTCTATGCGCGGCAGAAAACTAGGCAGTTACCTGATGAACCAAGTAGAAAAATACTGTAGAAACGTGTTGCAGTTAAAAATGCTACATTTATCTACCAAAGGACAAGAAAATTTCTATGCTAAGTTGGGATACGAAATCTGTGCGCCTATATCTATTTATGGAACCCGTATTGTAATGAATGGGTCGACACCTGTATCCAATAAAAGCCAAAATGGAGTTAACGGAGTAGTATCACTGAATAGCAACACTATAGGAACCCAGTTGCATCTGATTCCGCCACCCCCACCCCCACCGATGCCTAAAATGAATAGTTTGGTACCTAATCCAATCAAATCAACGAAGACATATATGTTTAAGTATCTGTAAATTATGTATTCTGCAGTTTTTTTCTAAGAATTGTTTTAATATATTCTACTATTTTGTACATATCTATGATAAGTATTACACTAAAACGTAAGATTTAATTTAGCTCCCATAGCTTTACCTGGTAACTTTGTGTTCCATGTTGGTGACATAAGGAAAAATGAATAAAATACAACCATACTTAAAATTAAATTTATTTTCCTATGTTAATCCTAAAATTTTGCCTTTTCCATGTACTTCTGTGCTTGCTGTTTAATTTTTTCTACTTGATTTTGTTCCCCAAGTTTTTCCTCGACTTCCATCCATTTTTTGTAAAGAATTTTCATTTTCCTTGCTGGCAACTTCTGTGAAGTTATTCGCTCCATAACTTGCCTGCAAAATATAAAATTTTATACGTTATTTAAAACATTTCGGCACCAGGGAAATAAATTAGTACACGCTTTGTCAAGCTACTGAACAGGGCAACACTTAATTAAAACACGATATTAATCGCGATTTCTATTATCCTTACCTGACATGATCAAAATCGCCGCTCTTAATCAGCATATCGATGTATGATGAACAAACGTCCACTCTCTGTGGATACACTGCCAGTACTTGTTCAAACAATGCCTCCGCACGTTCTCGGGCGCCATGAGACCGTTCTAAGAGTGCGAACTGGACTAACACCGTTACATCTATTGAGATTAAACAAACAACAGTTAATAGCTGATAGATACGTGATTATTATTATTAAAAAAACAATCTAATGGTTGATTACTGTAAAATGCTTTTCAACTCTTCAATATCAGAAAATTTATATATTATATAAGTTATTTCACATTTTATGAAAAATGTCAGCACACAGTCAACCCATAGAGGTATTTTTTTAATTTAGAGGTACAGTACACAATTTAGAGGTACAGGCTATACAGCCTGTACCTCTAAGATATGTATCACAACTTATAACTTGGGGCACTTATAAGATAGCACATTACAGGTAGCCATATAGTCTTCCAGTAAGAAAACTCTCTCAATAATTTTTTTTTATATTTCGATTTTCACAACTTTGCCTTGCTTTAAATTGACATTTAATTCATATTTTATTACTGACTTATTAAAAGTTATACAACTTCGAAACAAAAATTGTTTTGGGTGTTAAATGTTACTTACGTTCTTTCTTTTCCAGGACAGCAATCGCTTTCTGCATAACCTGTTTAAAAAAATAAAATCACTTAGTAAAAATTTATTCTTAAAATAAAAAATTAGCTAAAAATTTTCTCAGACATTAACTTATTAATTTAAATGTTTAAATACTAGAAATCAACACTTAGGACGAAATTCATTCTTCAATTTAAAAAGTCTGTAAGTACATTAGTGGTTGCAAAAACATCTGATCAAAAAACTCACCTGCCGAGCTTTGTCGACTAAGCCGAGTTTGAAACATGCAGCTCCGCACATAATGTAGGTATTTGGATCCCGCTTATACTTCCTCATCATGAGATCTACCAACGCAGCCAATTCCTGATGCTTGCTCGTCTCCACATAAATATCTAGAAGCTTGGAGTGGACCTTAAACGGCTCGTTTATTTGCAGGGATTCTTCTAATATCTTCTGCTGTGATTCCTGTTGGTAGTAAAAAATAATATTAAAATACTACCAATTTTGTAGAAATACAAGGACTTGTCACACTATTTTATTAGTTATGAGTACTACCTAACTTTGTTAATAAGTTTGATATAAACTAGGATGATTTAGACGGTGTTCACATTAGTCCGGGATTTGATTTTAAAGAATTTATTAGCATATTTTTTTTATATATGAGACTAGTCTTTTTGGTAGGCAAAAAGACTAGTCTGCCGAATGGAAAGCATGAGCGAATCCAAGAGTAGTACCATGATCATTGTAAATGCTTCTGCATCATTGGCATGAATAAAAATAGGTATAATCGTACAAAACCAAGTTTGAAACTGCCTACCGCTATGTCTACTGCTAAGCATGAATAACTTGTAGGTATAGGTAGGTATATGTATATAGTGTATAAAGGACGCGATTCTTGCAGCAATGTTGAAGTGTTGTAAGTATATATGTACATATTCCCTAAATTCTACTGAATTCAGTAGGAGAGTTAAAAATATTAGGATTATAGTAAAATTTACAAACACGCATTAATTTTATAGACTGGCAATTATTTTTGATTCGCAGTAGGTGATCCTGAGAGTAAGACGTCCTTAACGACATTTAGTGCACAAACCATAAAATCCGATGATTAAAAAATGTCCACACATAAGATCGTCCCTAAAGCTAGACAACTGTTAGTTTATTTAAAAATGACGTTTATTTGTCATAGAGATAGTTTTATTCTTGAGGAAGGGCATAGGTTACTCTTTTCCGTGATAACAGACGTACACGCGGTTGGAGCCGCGGGCAAAACCTAGTTCGTACTAACAATTGAAATGTTTTTAATCACGATATAGTAAAGAATGCCCGTGCTGCCGAGACGTGGACACTCACAGTAGGACTGGTCCACAAGTTTAAAGTCGCTCAGCGTGCGATGGAGCGAGCTATGCTTGGGGTTTCTCTGAAGGATCGAATCCGAAATGAGGATATCCGGAAGAGAATCTGTAAACTGAAGTGGCAGTGGGCCGGTCATGTCTGTCGAAGGACCGATAGCCGATGGAGCAGACGAGTCCTAGAGTGGAGACTACGGACTGGCAAGCGAAGTGTGGGACACCCTCCAGCTTGCTGGACCGATGACATGAAAAGGATAGCCGGTAGCAGCTGGATGCGGAAGGCAGAGGACCGGGAGAAATGGCGCGACACACACATACAAAAGAAACTGACGAATATAGAATAGGTCCTTCCTGTTATATGCAAAACTGATGAATCATTTTTAAATATCTACTATTTATTCATATCACGCCTAATCGGTCAATCGTATGTATGCTTTTCATTTGCTTTTGGTCTGCACAGTTGTCTAAAACTCCTTCGAAGTTAAATTTTAATTCAGTGTTGTAAGTGTATTTTTCAATAATAATCCTAATCTATATTTGTAAAATTATTAAGTCGTGTGTTTATGTGTAAAACTTATAAAGTTCCGCAGCAAAATTGAGCCTAATTTATGACCTGACTAGGGGCTTCTTTACCTATGGCGCAAGGTGTGCGGTGCACACGGGTATACAGCAGTGCTAGGGGCGCTAAGCTTACTAAAGGGCTCTAAAAGAAATTATTGCACGGGCTAGAGACGCCTCTGGACACGACATTGACGACATACCACACATTTTAGCATTAGTTTTGTTCCTTATTTGTCATAAATACCACAATATACAACAGTAAAACGTAGGGTAAAACAATTACTAATAATATTATGTGTGATAAGTGAAATAAATTGACCGTGTGGTGAGGAAACTACACAAGACAATATCACTGCAAAGAGAATAGAAAACGTGGTATGGTATACTAAAACCTCCCTTTTAAGAAGACTCTCCCATGGATAAAATGACTATTGAAGGCATAATGTTGAATTTTTTTAAACTATTTGTTCATATTTTACGCTTTAACACATTAAGTACTAAACCGAACTATATAAAAGTTGTCACATACTTTTTCAATTATACAGTAAAGACTAAAGTCTTACAAAGATAAAGTTGTTGCTTTCAAATGATAACCTCTATATATTGAAAAACAACTGGATTATTGCGAACTAAGTCTCAGGCAAAAGTAGTGCTTATTTAAATCACTGCCTTATACTATACTAACATATAAAGCTGAAAAGTTTGTTTGTTTGAAGGCGCAAATCTCAGGAACTACTTGTCCGATTTGAAAAATTCCATTAGTATTCGATAGCCTGTTTATCGAGGAAGGCTATAAGGTATATATCATCACGCTAAGACCTACAGAAGCGGAGCACCAATGAAGAATGTTACAAAATCGGGGGAAAATTATCACGCTACGGGCAATAGGAGACGCGAGGTTGCGTTATTCGGCTGGTTTTATCATAAAGCTATTCGTGTTATTGTTATCTAATCGTTTCCGAACTCACAATAAAGGTATCTAACAAAGGATAAGTCGTTTGCGGTATAGTGCAGCGAGGAGCTAGTCTAGAACGTTAAATTCAATTTAGGTATAATATTACGTCGTGTGCTAATTTGTTGCCTCGCTGTTGAACTCAGTAATGTAAGTAGTTTTATTTTCGTCGTTATAATTAGCGATGTGGTTACTATTTATGAAGTAATTCGATGTATTTGTTTAATACAAAAATAATCGGTATTCATACAATTATTTTAGATTACCTATCTCAGTTTAATCGATTAGACAAGTTTTTTATTAACTTTAGTATTTTTAAAGATAATGTACATTGTTTAGTTCAAATATGCACGTTTGAGTCCCATTTCAATTTGGCCCATTTCTTGAAGTCGGTTTGTTTTTGTTAAACTTGTTTACTTGTTTTACTTTATCTACGGTTGGTATTAATTTTCACTCCATAATGTTATATTTAACAAAGTAAATAAAACATCGATTCGGTATGTAACCTTACTTTATATCTAACATTGCCTATCTTATACTGTGTATAGATCTATACTAATATTATAAAGCTGAAGAGTTTGTTTGTTTGTTTGTTTGAACGTGCAAATCTCAGGAACTGATGGCCCGATTAGAAAAATTCTTTTAATGTTGGATAGTACATTTATCGAGGAAGGCTATAGGCTATATATCATCACGCTAAGACTAATAGGAGCGGAGCACCAACAAAGAATGTTTTAAAAACGGGTGAAAATTATTACGCTACGGGCAACAGGAGACGCAAACGAGGTTGCGTTGGTCAGCTAGTAAAATATATATATTCACCTTATTTTTTTAACCAATCTTAAAAGAGTTAAAAACATCTACATAATTATATAGAATATGTTAAATGGAACCAGAATAACATTATCTCAAAAGCAGGTTATAATTAGTAAGAACATAGAATCAAGACATGTTAATTTGTGTAAATTATAAAATATACATAAATATTCATATCATCTGAGGTATATAGGATTAAAACAGAATAATTAAACTGCCTAAACTGAATATTTTACGGTGCAGTGAACGCATATATTTTCAGTGTATCGTATCAGTAATATGACCTTTTTGAAACAAACATTACTATTTTATTTTATTTTATTTTATTTGGAAAACATACAGTATCTTATAACTAGATAACCTCTATATTAAATTGCCATAAACCATTTACACGTTTTCACATTTAGATAACAAAGTGCTTGATTTTTGGAGAGATAAAAAAGATCAATTATATAACATTACATAGAAAAAAGAACTAAAAAAAAAAAGAAGAAACACCTACCTAAAAAATGTATGTTATTGTACATGTTTGTCTGTAATGCAGTATCTAAAAAAAACTACTAAACCGATTTTAAAAGTATTAATAAAGACTGATTACGTTACAACAATAGGAATAAACTAAAGAGTTTTTATGTATCCTGTTTTTTATCAGTTTTAAGTATATTTATTTATGTCTTTTAAGTTAAATTTGCTTTTTTACCATCAATGGCTCGTATATCCATACTAATGTTATATAAAGTTACTATGTCTGTCTGTTGTGATTTGACGACTAAACCGCTGCACCGATATCAATGAAATTTGGCATGGACATACTTTATTTTTTAAAGAAGGACATAGGCTACTCTTTGTCATGATAACCAACGCAATGCGGACGGAGCTGCGCGCAAAAGCTAGTAAAATATATTCTGTATGTATGTATGACTATGTCACTTTAACCGTAAAATTATTATGAAAAAAATGAGATGTGTAAAAAATATCAATATTGCAGAAACATTTCGGGTAGCCTCCCCCCTAGCTACCCCAATGGTTTGCTGTCATGGCATATCATGCTGTTAATTAAATCATGTTTCAGATCTCACCTTGGTTCCGAATCTGTTCTCGAAGTTGATCATGGCCAGGCAGACGTTTAACTTCTCTTGTTCTTCCCGGAACGAGATGGTGTTCAGCGCCTTCCGGCCCACGGCGCGAGCCTTGTCCAGCTCCGTAGCCTGCGGCAGTGGTGAGATAAATATTTATTATGAAATAAATAAATATCGGACATCTAACACACAACGCTATCTAGTCCCAAGCTAAGTAGAGCTTGTTTTTGGTACTAGACAACTAATATAAATATTTTATTTATTTTTTTTTTGTAAATTCCCCAATCTCCGAAACAAATATTTGCAGATCGTACAAACATTTGGTCCGAGGACGACGACTCGGGATTCGAACCCGAAACCCCAAGCACAGCATGTATGTTAGATGTTGGCCGTTCTCAATAGACATCTCCAGTTTTAAGTAGAGAAAGGTTTTGAATTTATCTCAAAAAGAGTATTTGTTCGTTTATTGAGAAATAAAACTTATAAAAAAAAATTGGTTATCTGTAAAGTCGGTTTACGGACCATAGTACAACGTGACGTCATAACAAAACATTGATGAAATACAAAGACGTACAATGAGCGTAACGGGACAATGAGTCATCCTTTTTCGTGCATGCAGCCCGCGTTCAACGATTTATTAGAAGTTATCACGTCAAATTAAATATAAATTGATCCCGTATGTCAATAGAAGTATTGTATCAATTAAAATTACTACAATATAATTAATTACCACTACAATATAAACTACAGAGTATAAGATGAACTCGCGTCCACTGTCTGTTCGCTTAGATCTTTTAAACTATTCATCGGATTTTAATGCAGTTTTCAGCAAACAGATTGATTTAAGAGGAAGGGTTATATGCGTATTACATGCATATTACAGTAGAAGAATGCCGAGAATTTCAAAGACTTTTTCAAGGCAGTAGAGTCACGCTGATTTCAGCACGAACGGGCCGGCTCGACCGGGGCGGTACCACCCTCGCACAGAAAATCAACGTAAAATGACAGCGATCATGCTGTCGTGTTTCGTTGGTGAGTGCGAGACCGGAGGCCCAATGATGCGGAAGCATCACTAGCCCGCGATGGTGTGGGTCACCATGCTGCATTGTTGCATTGTCTGCATTCGCAGTATGGTGACCACCACTCTTGGATTCTACTCATGCTTTCCATCAGGCAGAGTAGTCATTTTGGCAGGGTCAAACATAAAAAAAAAAAAAAAAAAAAAAGACTTTTGTACGAAACCGGGCCGAGTCGCTAGTAAACTATAAGTACTATGTATTATTATCACACTGACCTGTAAGTGGAAGGCCATATAAGCGATCCACAGTTGGCTGCAGTTAGGGTTGGCAAGGAGAGCCCGCTCGAACTGTTCGCTAGAACGCGGCTGCGACTCACTCTCTATCGCTCTCTGCTCCATCTGTCTCACTCTCTCTTCTTCCTCTCTCACTTTAGCCAGCTTCTCTGCCACTGTTAGTTTCTTTCGTTTCTTTTTCGGCTGTTCTGTTTCCTACAAAACATAATAAATAGTAATTCGACAAGATTTATTTCTCATTTAATTTTTTATGTAACATTGCTTTTGTATTCTTACAATTTGGGAAGAGGAGGGAGGAAGAGGGGGTTGGTTATATCGTGAACAGGGACGGAAGTCTGTAACAGGAAGTTGAGTGTGTTGTCTAGAGCGCCTGATTTTTCCCCGGCACGACTGTCAGATAGCCGTCTCATTGGGTTATAAGAGTGAGGAAACAGAGTGTGCACCTGTTTTAGCGCACACACTTGTACACTATAATATCTCCTGATCCCCTAGTCTCCATTGAGACTGACTGGCGAGACCGTAATCGGCTAGAAGTACATTGTTATCTTCTTATATATATATAAATCAATTGCTGTTCGTTTGTCTCCCTAAAACTCGATAACGGCTGGGCCGATTTGCCTGATTTTGGTAGTCCGTTCGTAGTCCAAGAAAGGTTTAAACGGTGAAAAATATATAGTAACTTGAAAATCCAAATGTCACGTGTACGAAGTAGCGGGCACAACTAGTTATATATAAAAAAATACATGTACATACCTCATCCTCACTACTGCTAGAATCATCTTCTGGAACGTTCTTTGCAGTACTGTCACTGGCAGCCCAGAAATCTTTAATGCTCGCCGCTTCCAAAGCTGGTTCTAAACTCTCAACAACTTTTATGTCTACTTTCTTAAGTAAAGTTTTACTTTCAGTGCCCTTCTTTTCAACTTTTATTGACTCTGTATCATTTTCTCCTTTTTTATTCCCTTCTTTCTTTTTTTTTTTATACTCAACTTTCTCGACATCATCAAATTCTTTGAGTTTCCCTTGAGCTACAGTTAAGGCTTCTAATAATATTTGAATTCTTTCTTTTAAAACATTTTTTTCGTTATGCATGGCTGTGTGAAACTTTTTATTTTCCATTGTAAGTCCTTTTTCTTCTATCTTAGACAGTTTTCTATCTATTTTGTCCACTCTTCTTGTTCTATTCTTTATTGATTTAAGTAATGAAACTACTCGCTTTTTATATTGTTTAGCTGAGGTACAGTCTGAAAAGTCTATGAGGCCTAATTCTTGCGGACTTAAGACTTGGTCACTGTCTTCATAAATGTCTGTGTCTATTTCATCACTCTCTTCTGATATTCTGATTTCTTCTTTATCTTTTTGTTTCTTCTTCTTTTTATCCTTTTTTGTTACTTCTAACTCTGGTTCTGTGCTAGACTCTTCCATATCTACAGTCTCTTGTTTCCGTTTTTTATTCTTCTTTTCTTTTTTGGTTGTTTCTTTATTCTCATTTTCGACTTCCACTTCTGATTTTTTCTTTTTCTTATTTATGTTTTCATCTTCAACCTCATCATCTGTGGTTACTGATTGGAGTTCTGCTTTCTTGGACTTTTTCTGTTTCTTTTTGGGCTTTTCAATATCTTCTTCTACCGTCTCTGCTTGTGGTACATTTTTCTTTCCTTTTTTCTGTTTCACTTCAATTTCTTCTACTCCTTCATCTGTTGAATCATCCTCTTGCTCTTGTTTCTTCCTTTTTTTATTTATTTGTTTATTTTCTTGTATTTCCTCACTAACCAGCTCTTCTGGTTCTTGTTTCTTTCCTATTTTCTTTGCCTTTTTATTTTCTTCTTCATCTAGTTTAGGTTTTTTATTAGCAACTTTTTCGGTAGATGTTTGTTTACGCTTCACAGGAGATTCCCGCTTTTTCTACAAAATAAGTACATTAAGAATTTAGAAGTTGTGAACAACGAAAACAGTCTTTATTTAACAGCTATAAGATACATTATTATCTGCAGTCTATACTTACAGGTACAAACGGTGTTGTGGTAAGACTGCCTGTCATCCTCTTCGTTGCCGGATCCACTTTCAGTATTGTGCAATTTACCTAAACAAATAATATAATTTATCACCACTCAATTCGGTTTGTTGGTTGAAATGCCTGCTGTTCAGTTGTTAGACTATATGGCCTCTGCTTTTTAGGCCTTTTAGGAACTTTTGAAGCATTACACTAATGACTCTATTTGCTCAACAAAGCCTCACCGATAAATAAACATAGTCATATACTAGGAGATAGCAGACAAACATTTTATTTTTATTTATTATGTATGAGCCTGCCAATATGACTCTACTCTGCCTGATGGAAAGCATAATCAGAATCCAAGAGTAGTGGTCACCATACTCATTGCAAATGCAACAATGGAGCATGGTAACCCACACTATGGCGGGCTAGTGATGCTACTGCATCATTGGGCCTCCGGTCTCACACATTTATCAAGGAAATACGACAACACGAACGCTGTATTTTATGTTGATCTTCTGTGCGAGAGTAGTATCGCCCCGGTCGAGCCGGCCAAACCGTGCTGAAATCAACGTGGTCCTACAATCTAATAAAACTCAATATTTTACAGATAAATAAATATATAGTCTTAATCAAAACTGTAACTGAAATGTCAAGGTGTCTCAAAGCTTCTAGGAATAGAGCAAAGGCTAAGGTTATGATGTTTCAATATGTACTTACAATCTGTCCTATGTGGAATGCGTCCGCGATATTGTCCAGGGGTTCCTTGGTCACACAGGGTCTTGGCACGAAAGCTGTCACGTTATTGAAGAACGACACCAAAACGAAGTCGCGAATTGTCTGCATACATTAAGATTAATTAAATTGAAAAATGTAGTAATGCCATCTAACGCAGATATACTGAACTACGTAGTAACTACTACTGTCCTAGATCGCACAATTAAAATTACGAGGAGTATGTATTAAATTTCCCTACATCAATAGTGTAGTCAAGAACGTCACACTCCGTTCTTCAAAGTTATTTAAATTACATTACATCTGTATTTATAAAAATGAATCCTCGAAATTAATGTACGCACATAACTTCCGATCGCCTGCACCAAATTGGATAATTATTTTTTCTATATGTTCGTTATTGTTAGGACAAGGTTTGAATAGAAGAAAATCAAAAATTTACGGTTTTTTTTTAAATAAATAAATGGCGTAACGAAGTTAGTAGTTATTATCTATTTTCTAGGATACAGATTAAAAGTATAAATATACTACGCACATTACTTAAATATTTTAATTAAATCAAACTAATGAATATCCTAAAATTACAATATTGAATTAACATTTACCTTAATAACTCCTGTATAGCCTTTTCCAATCTCAACCTTTTCGTAATTGCTCAGAACTTCAAGATCTGGAGACAGGAGCGAGGGTTTGAGGGTCAGAAATAGGGTTTGCTTGATAGGGTCTACAGCTAAAACGCGTGCGGTGACCGCTTGACCAACCTGGTGAAAATAATGAATACATCCATTATGAGCAGTTCTGAGTTCGTTTTTAGCATGAATGTCATGAATGTTAGTCACTAAGATCTTATGGGAAAACGTGAAAAATGTGGTTTAACTAAGACATCAGACATCAGACAGCTCAGTTAACTGTTAAATACCAAGTGGACTTTGGATCGATTTACTTGAAAAATGCTTAAATTTAGTGAGAACTCAAACTCTGAACTAATTGGTTATAAAATACGGATGTTAATATAGCATCGTGTCGAACAAATCTTACCTTGTATTTCTTCTTGGGAAGTTTAGAGTTCGATGACCTTTTAGGATCGATAAAAATTCCTGAGTCAGACAGGTGCGCTTGCGACACGTACCCTAAAGAAAACAAAACAGCATTAGAAGTTCATCTATTATCATCATCCCAACTAGGGTAGAAGCCGACTAAGGTAGAAAATTAGGCGGGAAACTGATAGTAGAGCCACGCAGATATCAGCACGATTGGGCTCGACCGGGCGGGACTATCTCGCAGATTTTTTTTTTATGTTTTACCCTGTTGGTTTGACTCTACTCTGACTGATGGAAAGCATAAGCAGAATCCAAGAGTGGTGGTCACCATACTGCGGCTGCAGACAATGCAAAAATGCAGCATGGTGACCCACACCATGGCGGGCTAGTGACGCTTCTGCATCATTGGGCTTCCGGTCTCGCACTCACCAACGAAACACGACAGCATGATCGCTGTCATTTTACATAGATTTTCTGTGCTCTGGTCGAGCCGGTCCAACCGTGCTGAAATCAGCGTGGCTCTACTACCTTGAACAAGATCTACGTAAAGTGACAACGCGCGTGCTGTCGTGTTTCATTAAAGGCCCACTGATACAGAAGCATCTCAATAGGCCGCCATAGTCACCACGATGTATTGTCTGCATTAGCAATGAGTATGGTGACCACTACTCTTGGATATTCTTGCAGGCTCATATTAAAAAAAAAAAAAAAAAACAAAAAAAAGGTCATGAAAACTTGGCAAAAACTCTTTATATATATCTTTATAATACGTCTGATCGGAAACCAAAACCAGTGGAATTTTAATTGATGATTAGCTGAACCCCGCGGTGTTACAGCGGTTATTGTTGTACCGCGAGTAACGCCGCGGGGCAAAGTTAGTCTAATAAAAGTAAGTTACTCCCTGGATCATCAGCTACCTGCCAGTGAAAGTCCCGTCAAAATCCGTCCAGCCGTTCCAGAGATTACCCGGAGCAAACAGACAGACAAAAATGTTTTTAACTAAATTTTTGGTATATGTACCGTGTATACATATGCATTTAGTAAAAAGCGTTTTTTTTTAATATTACAAACAGAGACTCCAATTGTATTTAGTTGTATAGATTGAGATGCAAGAGTAGCCAGTAAAAGAATAACCAGTACCGGATATTCTGCCAACATTTAGCAGGACGTGGTTCTCGGCGACAGTTTTGACGGTAGCGTCGACCAGCTCGCCGACCTGCAGCTGCGCGTGGTTGAAGTACTTCTCAGAGACCAGGTCAGGCTGGTCGGAGACGGAGTACACGTAGTCCGAATAGTTGTAGCAAAGTACTCGCACTTTATGAGTACTACCTGTTGGTAAAAGTAATTAATAATAGTGTATTTAAAAAAAGTTTTATGGTACAAGGGTAAGAAGGGAGGGGGAGGGGGGGTTGATGGTTTTATTGTCGCCACTTGTCATCCTAACTGTAAGTATTATCATTACTCGTGAGTTTTGTTACTTTTGAATCGGATTTTGCTCACTATTTCATTAGTTTAAATTATCTATTAGTGAAAAACGGGTTAAAATCTGTTCAGTAGTTTTGTTTTCAATGTTAACAGACGGACATAGATATTTTCAATAATATGTAATGCTTTGTCAAGTAATATTCATTTATCATCTAAAACCACCAGTTAAGTAAAGATTCTACATACCTATAGGATAAGACTTCGCAACCACCTCCTCATCAGTCAACTCCTCGTCGACCTGGATTCGTTTCAAACTCATGGTACCAAAGCAATCTCCACCCAACCTGAAGTGGATTGACCTTCCTGTTATCTTTAGCACCTGAAAAAAAAACATATTATTTATTTATTATCATCATCAGTATCAACAGCCCTTATTAGTCCACTGCTGGACATACTCATCTTTTAATGGAATTTGGGGCAAACGAGCAGGCGTATCACCTAACGGTAAGCGATTACCGCCGCCCACGAACACTCGCAACATCAGAGGTGTCACAAGAGCATTGCTGATCTTTGGGGGATGGAAAGGGTGATGGTTTTGTGTGAGGCCGTGGTATCACTCCGGTCGAGCCAACCCAGTTATTGCCAACACATATATAAATGAGCGGAGGTAATTGCTTACCTTCAGGCGACCTGTCTCCTCGTTTGTCCCGTACACCATAAAGATTGTCTAACGATTTATTTCTTCAACAGGCACAACAAGAAGGAGAAATACACGCGCAACTGGTGCCGAGAAAAAAATTGAACAAATCAAGAAAATCGTCACCAGGAAACAAAAAGACGGGCAGAAAAGCCTTCAGGTTATAAAAAAGATGGAGGCCTCAATAAAAGCGCAAGCAAAAAGAGACAGGCAACATAATAAGAGACTGGACAATTTGGCTGCTAAAGCTAAAAAACAGTTGCAAGCGCAAAAAAAGGCTGCAGCTCCAAAAAGGGCAACACCGAAAAAAGTGACGGTTCGAAAGACGGAAACTGTCAGAGTTAGAGAATATGAGAGACGAACTGGTAGAGATTATTATTATTAATTCTTGTTTTAATCAACACATTATTTTTCAAATAATAAATAGACTTTTTTTGAACATGAACTGTTTACCTCCTCCTAACTGTGTATAATATAAAGAGGTTATATTGGTACAACGCCATCTTTCAAAAACATGCTGAACTAATACGTAGCTACTTATACTGTATCGCGCAATGATAGTTTAGTCTAAAATTTGTGCAACACTTGGTAAGTAGAACCTCTAACCAATCTGGTTACCTTCCCGCCCTGGTGTGAACGTACTTTCTTTGAGTGAATTTGTGTTATCAATAACACAAGTACAGTTGTTGTTAAAGAGAATGTCCACCTTGCGAATATATTGCGTCACGTAGGCCTTAACAAACGTTTACAACTTACAAATCACAGACAGACTCATGAACTTTTGTCCCATATGGGAACCACTTAACTGCCTCGTTGGTCTCGCGGTTGACGTGTGCGACTGCTGAACATGAGGTCTCGGGTTCGATTCCCAGGTCGGACCAAGTGTTTGTATGATCTACAAATATTTTTTTCGGAGTTTGGGTGTTTTCTATGTATAATATGTATGTATTTACAAAAAAAAAATGTATATATGTATTTGTATCAGTTGTCTAGTACCCATAACACAAGCTCTGCTTAGCTTGGGACTAGATGGCGTTGTGTGTTAGATGTCCGAAATATTTATTTAAAAGAAAAAAAAAACATTAAGCCGTTCGTGCAATCAATACTACAGTAGCTTAATATTTTACATGGTATCTTTCTAAGGGTGATGAAAGCACCGTACCTTAGCTTCTTCAATGACAGCTCCATCTTTGAGTTTCTGTTCCGCTTCCATGTCAGGATAAGTAGTCGCAAAGATGTTCTTCATCGTCAGGAACGGAGTGTTTCTTGTTGGCATAACGTAGAGCAGGCGAGCACGGATCTGAAAAAAACATGGTATATTTTACATAATATTAAGAATATTTTGTGTCAAAACTCTTATTCACTCTATGGGTGTCGTAAGACCCGACACAGGATAACAACACTATAAGAGAAGAATAACTTAAAAGATCCCGTGAGATCCCGTAAGATCCCGATTTTCTACCGTGGGAAAGCCACGCTTCGGCATGAATGGGCCGGCTCGACCGTAGTGATACCACGGCTTCACAGAAAACCGGTATGAAATAGTGCTTGCGCTGTGTTTCACCGAGTGAGTGAGGATACCGGAACCCAAACCCCCTCCCCTTATATCCCTTCCCCATTCCTCAAAGGCCGGCAACGCACTTATGACGCCTCTGGTGTTGCAGGTGTCCATGGGCGGATACGATACGATAAAAAAACCTATACCAACTGGTTTAACCGCAGTGGTGTATATATATATCAGGCAAACAGTTCTGTTCTGTAAGTTCTGGTCGTACATTCTACATAGTGAAATTATAATGTAGGCTAAATCAGCATTTTATTAAATAAAGTTATGAAGTACATAGTAGAGTTCTAGCCAGAATATGCCAACCACATAATGATTCAAAATAATGTTTATTTTTGTAAAATATGGCAGACCCTGCCAAAATGACTCTACTCTGCCTGATGGAAAGCATAAGCAGAATCCAACAGTGGTGGTGGTGGTCACGATACTCATTACGAATGCAACAATGCCGCATGGTGTCCCACACCATAGCGGCTTAGTGATGCTTCTGCATCATTGGGTCTCCATTTCCAAAGTAGAAGCGCCATACTTCGAAACTAATAGGCTAGTTGAACCGGAGTGACACCCAAACACACACAAACTTAAGCAGTTATTTTTATCCTCTGAGGTAGCCATTGAGATTTAAAATAAGGTGAACGGTGAAATAAGGTTACGGAACCCAACAAACATCTACTCTTTGTATGATCTGTAAATATTTATTTTAGTTTTTTATATGTATAATAAGTATGTATTTATATAAAAAAGTACATATGTATGTCTGCTTAGCTTGGGACTAGATGGCGTAGTGTGTTAACCGAAATACTTAAATCGACTCCCCATGATTTTGAGGGGATGACTCAAAAGGTGGTACTGCAGTTAGGATTTTTCAGTTGCAGTGTTCGTAAATATAAATCAATAATTATTGTAATACAATCTATTCCTCACCTTCTGTCCAAGTGCTGGTTTCTTCCCTTTAACAGACTCGGCGTGCTGTCGCTGAATGTAAGCTGTCGTTTCGCCGAATACACTGCCCTCGATGCCGTTGTCTAAAGGCTGTTAAAATTAATATATTTATTATTATCTGATTTTTATACAGCTATAGAGTTTGAAATACAATGATAATAAATTGCAATATAATGGATCGTTATTTTGACGGTTGTGACGTCATAATTCACTATTGTATTGTTGCATGGTATGAAGTTTTTCTTAATTACGCTAATATTTCTTGGCAATTTTATTATAAAATAGGAACTATCGGGTGTAATTATTTATTTGTATCAATACATACACATTCAAATATATTTAATGTAAAAACAAATAAAATTTTAGCTCAATTAACATATTACGATGGACAAATAAGCCATAGAGAAAGGATGATAACATCATAGACTACAAACTCCTTAAACTAATCTTTACATGTTTTATCTACTAAGCTTAATACTTAATGTTTAGAATTTATTTTTATGTTTAATTACCATTCAACAGAAACTTGGATTCTGCTTGCGCTTTTCATCAGGCGGGGCAGAGTCATTTTGGCAGCTCAAATAAAGAAGTATCATAGTATTAATATTATCTGTGTAATGGCAACACTAGCTCTCTTGCAAATGGCGGTGTTAAGGTGTAAGACGTGTAATTTTGCTTGTGGTGTATTTCACCACAAGCAAAATTTATAAAGGTGTTTTTTCATTCAGCGGCCCTCTTACACACATAAAAAAAACTTACCGTATCTATGTGAAACTCGAGGCTTGAAGCAGGCAGTAGTGGGGATGTGGTCTTGTGTTTCTGAAGACTGTTCTGCAGTGTTGCCAGCTCGTTGGATAACGTGACCACCCCGCCGTCCGACACCGACTTGACTATACACCAAGTTAGCACACCAACATCTACGAAATGGTTTCATTTTAGGTCAAGGTGGAGGGGGTTATGGATTCGATTACAAGCCAGGTCAAATATTATGTGATGAGCAAAATCATTTATTCTATGTCTGGATGTAATTTAGTTACGATTTGTATGTGTTTAGTCATATAATTATGTTTACGAGTAGTCGGGTTGTCATAGTGTCCTTATTGTGTCCACCATTGCATTGTTATTACACAGCTAACGTTATTTCTGAGTCAGGGCTGTACAGAGTTTTGTAATTCTTTTTTTTGTTACAATAAAGAATAATTATTATAGTATGGGCCAGGCTATTTTAAAATCAGACTGCTGTGTGTGAAATGTGAGAAGGTACTATAGAGGACTAGCTGAAACCCGCGGTGTTACCCGCGTTTATTGTTGTACCGCGAGTAACGCCGCGGGGCAAAGTTAGTCTAAAAAAAGTAGCCTAAGTTACTCCCTGGATTATCAGCTACCTGCCAGTGAAATTCCCGTCAAAATCCGTCCAGCCGTTCCAGAGATTACCCGGAACAAACAGACAGACAGAAAGTTTTTTAACAAAATTTTTGGTATATGTTCCGTATTTACATACATATGCATTTAGTAAAAATTGGTTATTTTAATATTACAAACAGACACTCCAGTTTTATTTATTTGTATAGATAATGATTAAAAATAAAACTATATTACAGAGAGTAGTTTAAACTTACCTAGCGGTAATTCAGGGTTGGTATTTTTCTTGGGGAGGAATGCTCTAATATCAGGCACCCCAATGTCCATGACATATCCATGGTCTTCTTCTGAGGATACTGCTGCTTGCAGTAAGGTACCTGGAGATAATTAAAGTTAAATGAAGTCCTGAATTTATTGACTGAGACATGAAAAGCTTGACCGTTTGAAATAAACTATTCACGGTGCACTGCATACGAGGAAATGGTTAGTACTCTACTAAGAAAACTAAAAAACTTACACGATAAATACGAACTGGAAAAAGCAAAATATAATACTAAGGCACTCTGGAATAAAATCAAGGACATAACCAACACAAAAAAGACACGTAAACCTCCGACGGAACTGCTTGACAATAAGTTAGATACGAAAATGGCTATAAATAGTGTTTGCAATTACTTTGCTACGATTGGCTCGGATTTAGCATCGAAAATCACACCCCCAGTATTACATTTACCCCAAAATCAAAACAACTCTAGTAATTCCTTCGTATTTCTAGAAGTGAATGAGTCAGAAGTAGAAGCCACTATTATGAACCTTAGACACGATAGTGCTACTGGCTATGATGGCATACCGTCCTCACTCTTGAAGCTGTGTAAGAATACTCTGGTTCCCCTAATTACACACATTATCAACCTTTCGATATCAAACGGAGTATTCCCGGAGCCTTTTAAGAAAGCGCTTGTTCACCCCATTTACAAGAGCGGGGACAGAAACTGTATTAACAATTATAGACCAATTTCGGTACTCTCGGCCCTCTCTAAGGTAATGGAGAAGCTTATAAACGGAAGACTAGCTAACTACCTTAGTAAATTTAATATCATAGCACCCAATCAATACGGTTTCAGAAAAGGGATTTCTACTGAAAATGCAGTCTTAGATCTAACGGAGCATGTAGTAAGAAAATTAGATGCAAAAGAGAAATGTCTGTGTATTTTTATTGATATAAAAAAAGCATTCGATACAGTTTCTGTTCCCACCCTTCTTTCGAAACTTGAAACCATAGGTATCCGTGGAAAACCCCTGGAGCTATTTAGAGATTACCTTCAGAACAGAAAACTAGTCGTTCAGATAGGTTCATCTTTGAGTGATGAAGAAACTGTTACATACGGGGTACCGCAAGGTAGCGTGATTGGGCCGACGCTATTTCAGATTTACATTAATGACCTGTGTCTTCTGCCTTTGCGAAAATCTAAGATCATCACTTATGCTGACGATACCGCGACTGCTGTTCATTGCGGTACATGGGCAGAAGTAAGGACCAATGCAGAGGAGTCTTTACAAACTGTTGCACACTGGCTCCGCCTGAATTTGCTGTCCCTTAACGTGAGCAAAACAAACTTTATCCCTTTCCATATTAGTAGTAGGAACAAAGCTGGACCAGAATTTTTGATAAGGGTACACACTTGCTCTGATCCTGTCCGGTGCTCGTGTGAGGCACTTACCTGTGTAAATCACATAAAGTATCTGGGTGTAGTGATTGATAGTGGATTGAAATGGTACAAACATATTGAAAGCATTGCGGCAAAAATTAGGAGACTTATCTATATCTTCAAATCGCTTAGATATTGCGCAGATATGGATACTTTGCAGATGATTTACCTAGCGCTTTGTCAATCCGTTATCACTTACTGCATACCGGTGTGGGGTGGAGCCGCCAAAACCAAGTTCATTGAAGTAGAAAGAGCACAAAGAGCGGTACTTAAGGTAATGCTTGGTAAACCATTCCGATATCCAACTCACTTACTTTATGCCAACACTAAAATACTTTCCGTCAGAAAACTATTTGTACTTCAAGCAACCCTTAAAAAACATCTTGAAGTTCCCCTACCAAATTATGCAAAGCGTTCAATTAGATTTTTATATAATGTAGAAAGTCACAGAACTGCATTTGCTGGTCGTCAGTTTTATGTTACTAGCGCTGTCATTTACAAAAAAATCTGTAAAGCGGTTCCATTAAGTGGGCTAACTATGAACGAAGTGAAATCTAGAACAATAGCTTTTTTGCAAACCCTAGACTATGAACAAACAGAAGGACTATTTCATATCCCTAACTAAACATTTACCCATACCTACACATACATATACATCCATTTTGCACGTACATAAACACACACATATATACACAAACACACATACGCCTTACACACAGACACGCACACACACACACACACAGGAATGCGCGCGCCCACTCATGCACACACACGCACTTTATTTAAGCCTTTAAACATTATAATCTGTCTCTGTAACAGCAGAACACTAACTCTCAAGTCACAGGAATACCTAGTTTGGGAGTTAGAGTTAGTCTAAATGTGTAACCTTTACCTTAAACCTTGTAATTTTTAGCTCTAAGGCAATTGTAAAAGGTTATTTAAAACAATAAAGATTATTATTATTATTCTCATTATTTTACATATATAACATATTGATTACATTTTTAAATATACAAATTAAAAAAAAATACATTTAAAAATATAAAAAATAGTAGACCACCGACTTCGGGTACAGGGACCAAGAAACCGGTGGTTAGGGCTCCAGAGACAGGAACCTCCTCACTATACGTGCCGTGTCTAGGAGGACTGCCTTCTGCATCAGACCCTTGATCCAACCGTCCAACGTGAGCCTCTTAAGGTGTTGGTCGAGGCTCTTGGCTATCAATCCGTGAACAGATACAACTATCGGAACAATGATCACCGAATCTACATCCCACATCTCGACAATCTCGTGAGATAAGTCCAAATATTTTATTTGTTTTTCTTTTTCAACTTTCACGAGATTCTCGTCATGAGGAACGGCGATGTCGACAATCATTGCGCGGCGCTCTGATCGATCTATCACCACAATATCAGGTTTATTGGCAACAATAGTCCTGTCTGTGATAACAGATCGATCCCAATATAACGTAGCACGACCATTCTCGAGAACTGGGTCGGGCACATACCTGTAGTATGGCACCTCTGAACTCACAAGTTTGTATTTAAGGGCAAGCTGTTGATGTACTATCCTGGCTACTTGATTGTGCCTGTGCAAATATTCGCCGTTAGCAAGACGAGAACAACCAGAAATAATATGCCTAATAGATTCCCCGGGACGGTGACATGCCCGACATATGTCAACCGTACCATCTTTCAGGATATATTTCCGATAGTTATTCGTCATGATAACTTCGTCCATAACCGCACAAACAAAACCTTCGGTTTCTCCAAAGAGGTCACCGTACCGTAGCCAGGAGGTTGAGGCTTTAAAGTCTATATCGGACCCGTTAAGGGCCCGATAAAACCGTCCATGAAGTTCTTTGCCCTTCCATACCTCCCTGCGTTCATTAGTACCAAGTACTACAGGTTTGCGCCAATTCTCTTTAGCCAGAGCGAGCGGGGTGAGTCCGGTATCCACTGCAACTACACTGCGATGCACTTATTATTATTATTATTAGTTTCACAAAAACAATGGATGAAACACTTGTTTCTGTTTTCAACGAAAACTCCGTACAGCATTTGTCTATCTTTTAAGCTTGGCTCATTATAACCTTTTTAGGGTAAAAAATGAGACGTCGGCGAAGTTGAGTGTGTGGAGGAACGATTGTCATGTCCCTCTAACACAAAGGGAGGATCCTCCGACCAGGCGAGGTGATCATGCCTGGCGGGCCACTGCGCAAAGGTTGATGTTGGGAAGTTGTATATATGTTCGGGGGATGGGGAAAGGGATGTAGGGAGGGGTTGGTGTATGGGCCTCCGGTATCCTCACTCACTCGGTGAAACACAGCGCAAGCGCTATTTCACACCGGTTTTCTGTGAGGCCGTGTTATTACTACGGTCGAGCCGGCACATGCCGAAGCGTGATGCTCTCCCACGGAAAAACAATGTGAAAAAAAAGTTCGTCAATGTACATGAATGCATGAAGTTAAACCTTAATGAAAAGTGAACAAAAGAAATTATATATATATTATATGTCATTATATTCATCCCCTGGGTGTCATAAGATGTGACTAAGGGAACAATTTACACAGGACAACATCACATGGTCAGGTCATCATCAAGAGATTTCAGTGCAATTCTATGTACATTAACATTCACGCTGACTTAGTTTAAGTTTCATGCACTTTTAAAAATAAACTTTATTTCTTTACATTAAAGTTGAAATCTAATAGTCTTATTAAAGTGCACCATCTATAACTTACATACTGTATTTCAATGGTTTACGTACCTTTACGTAAGTCAGCGTGTTTCTTCTGACCATTGACGTGTTGTGGCATCATAGAGAGCATGATGCTTAGCTCCTTCACTTCCAAGACCTTCACAGCTACATACTGGCCTATGTGGAACATCTGACCCAGTTCTATCACATAAGTCACCTGTTAAAATGTTTTAAGAATTTCAGTTAACCTTAAGAAGGAATTAGACATAACGGTAAGTGAACCGCTAAATCAGTGGTTGTTGGTTTGTGTTCCAACCAAATACATAGGAATCATTGTCCTCAATATGGTCACTACAGCTCAGGATTTGACTGGCTGTCTGATACTGTGTCAAATGTGGTGTACAAATAATTATCCTGAGTTGGAATTAAATCCACAACCTTAATGAGCTAACCACAACTGAGCTGCACCATTAATAAATAAATAATAATAAATAAATTTTTCAGACATCTAACACACAACACCACCTAGTCCCAAACTAAGCAGAGCTTATGTTATGGGTACTAGACAACTGATACAAATACATATATACTTTTTTTTGTAAATACATACATATTATATATAGAAAACACCCAAACTCCGAAACAAATCTGACTCGGGAATCGAACCCGAGACCTCATGATCAGCAGTCGCACACGCCAACCGCGAGACCAACGAGGCAGTCTTAATAGGCGTGTTAGTCCTTCTTTACATATATAGATACCTGGATGAACAAGCTTTGTTCAGTTCTTTTTTTCTCATACATCTATACTAATATATAAAGTTGAAGAGTTTGTTCACTACTACTAGCCGACCCACACAACCTCATTTGCGTCTCCTATGCCCGTAGCGTGTTAATTTTCCCCTGTTTCTGAAACATTTTCCATTGGTGCTCCGCTCCTATTGGTCTATAGCCTTCCTCGATAAATTTACTATCCAACACTGTTTTTTTTTTAAATCGGACCAGCAATTCCTGAGATAAGCGCGTTCAAACAAACAAACTCTTCAGCTTTATATATATTAGTAGTAGTAGTATAGATGAGCTGTCTGTCCTGTTATGTTTCATTTCATTCGGAACAACAGCAATGCATAAAATATTTTTTTTTTAAATGGTATGTAAACTTAATTAAGTATAAATAGGTAAATACATAAATTAAACTTACCTTATCATTGACATAAGCTTCAAGCTGCTTGTTGTACGATTCACTAATATGGCAAGCCATGACTGATCCAATCATCCGGCATGGCAGGCTTATCACTACTTTTGTTTCTAAGATATTCTTCACCCTGCCCAAGATCAAAACTCCTTCCTTTATGGTCTGAAAGTGAAATCATACGCTTAGCATTATCACACTAATATTATAAAGGCAAAAGTTTGTGCGCAAAAACTACTGGACAAATTTGGATGGAACTTTCCAGTAATATAGGTATACATCAGAATAACACATAGGCTACTATTTGCCACGATAACCGATATATTCACGGACGAAGCTAATTATAGAATATTTGGCAACTCCTCCTTGTGTTTTTATTCTCAGTTGTAACCCTGTTTGGAGCCATTCCGCGAGTACCTCACTATATTTTTTTTCATGCTTTATCTACCAAAATTACTCTACTCTGTCTAATATAATACATAAGTAGAATCCAAGAGTTCTATCATCCTATCTTGAGCATTATACCTGTCCCTTTTTTTAGCAGTGTGTAGGGCAGCATAAAGAGTAAGTAGCCGATAGGACTTTTCCCCTCTCTCTTACGCATTACCAGTCTCTCAAGACGATGGCCCTTCTTTCCTCACAATATTGCCTATGCATAGTACGCTATAGGACGCTTACAAATATCATGTTTCAGTTTTAGTCAGTAAATAGTTTAAATGTTGTGTAATAGTGTGTAACAATGCACTGTCTTAAACACTCACACAAATTGAAACTTAAACAAAGTTTTTACATATATTTGTTGAAAGTAACAACCTCAAACCAAAATAGGTGGTTTTAATTTAGCAGAAGATCACAACAGGATAGTAATGTGCTCAATATATTTTATTGAATGTTAAGAAACATTTTTGTTATAGCTATAAACACTTAACAGACAATGTATCAGTAAGTTAAACGAAAGGACATACAGATACTAAAGAACCATAAATCCATAACTCGAGTCTCTTTAGACAGTTCACTTGATTTACTAGACTGTTAACATCCAAGCATAGCTGCTTATAAAAAATCTTGTTTGAGATGACAAAAAGTGGTGTAATATAAGACTGTGGTACTAAAAGCAATGCGTCGTGACATCGTGCTTGATACAAATGTATATTTAAAACCTTTTATTGCAAAAAAATAGACAAATTTGGTTTTGATGCAAATTTTGAAACTGATGATATCCAATACACATTTATATTCTAAGTATAATTATATTCATCATCATCATCCTTTAAAGAAATGAGGTTTTAATTTAGTAAACCACTCTGGTCAAATAGGTTGTTTTAGACTTTTTTTCAAGTGAAGTTATCCTGCATAGTAAGTCAAAATTATTTTAATATTTCATTCATGTCTTGTTGTATTTAAATTGCATAACATACTAGCTTATCCCCGTGGCAGCCACACATATGTTAGTTATCACGGTAAATAGTAGCCTATGTGTTATTCTAAAGTTTATGAAATATATAACTATAATATATATAATAAGTTTAGATTAAATCCCTTCAGCAGTTAGTTCAATAATAGCGTATTTACAGAAAAAAACACACCTTATAACTCAAGCCATAAGAGCAGTTCTTAAATGATTCACCGACTTCTGTCGTCCCTTCATCCGATAAACCTTCGTCATTTTCTAATTTCTTTTTCACTCTCTTCTTCTTCTTGTCTCGTTTCTCCGCAGCGCCTAAAAACTGTTACAATTAAATTAAATATTTGTTTTCGTTTTGAAAACACCACTTCACTTCAAAACACGTTTTACATGCAGTTACACACGTACGTTGGTATTTTGTTTAAAATGTGTGGTTGTTGGCTTCTTCCCTCCGCGTGGGAAGTATTCCTCTGTATCTGCCATAGCAATTTTATTTCATAAATACTAGAAAAATAACACTTGGTCCACCTCAGTTCAGTTCAGTTTAACTGTCACAAGTACTGTGTGTGCAGTGTGTGCTGTTGACATTAGATATTTAGGTTATCTTCGTTTTGTTACCACAGAAATACAATCAATGACAAAAAAGTTGGGAAATTGGTTAAATAGTTTTTGGGAGAGAAAAACGTTTTTGAGAAAAAAACATACACATTCATGAATTATTATGTCGTAATTTATTCATATTAATTACGACATACATATTCGTGTATACTATTTGTATCTCTAATAAATTTATTAATTTTTTTGATAAAATGAAAACTAGAACATATTTCAATAACAAAACGTGTTTAATCACTTTCACACGCTCTCTGTTCTAGCCCTTTTAAGCCAGAAGTTGAGGCTTAGAGCGTATTTACCTAGAAGGGCAGCCGAACGGGTGGAAATCGTGATCGGAGTAGACAGAGAGACTGAGTTTGGGTAGTGTCCGTCTCTCTCACTACTCCAATCACGCTTTTCACCCGTTTGGCTGCCCTTCTAAAGGTCGCCATTAAACCTAGGTAGGAAAAGTACTCGATTCTTTTATTCAATGACTACTTTTTTTACTTTAGTCGCATTAGGCCTCGATAAGTGAAATAAGAGAGCAAAACCTAGGGAAGTTAGGTTTTATTCAACATAAAATTAAACGTATTTGTAAGACAGACATTGAAAATTTAAAGTAATAAAAGCAATGTCAGACACAATGTGATAAATCACGTTGTATACTGCCTGCGATGCACGCAGCACTAAAGGAGGTTGAATATCATATCAATAAGAAAAGTACTCGATACTTTTATGAGTGCGATACTTTTATTTCGACACTACTCATGAGTACAGTTTCGATAATTTCCATTCGATACCCTGTCCTTAGACCCCGAGTTCACCCGATCGATCCTTTCACCTTTGAGCGTGATCTAAGAATGTGACGGATCAGCATTACTTACCACCTACCAAAAAATGTGTGCGTTGCGCCAAAAGATATTTTCACTTCAAAAACCGTAGTATTTTACTGTGAAATATTTAATTGTTTAGGTTATAGTTGCCTATTGTTTACACAAAAGCAAGTTTATTTCTTCTTTAGAGTGATACGGTACTTACATTATCGAAGATATAGATGGCAATTTCTCTTTTCAAGAACTGTTTTAGCTGTTTTTAGTTTACACGACTATTATTCTGTTTAAACTGCTACTTTTGGGTAAATTTACTTAATGAAATGGCAGCATTATTAATCGAATAAATTAGGTGGTTGTTTTAAATTTTAAATAGGCAAGTCAAAAGTCTAGTCTGCTCCCTCCAGCAACTTTACAGTTAAGACGAGTGAGACAGCTGATAGAATAGTGCAGCTGATGCTTGAAAAAGCTGTTGTCGTTGTCATTACGTAAATAGCGATTAAAAATCACATTCGGTTTTAAATTCGCGCCGGTGAGCAAAGGATACGGTTGTCACTTGTTTTGCCAAGTTGTTATTAGTTGAAAGTTAGTGTTTATTTCTAATTGTGCGATTTCTTTAACTAAGGTGCGATTCATGTTTGATTTGATTTGTTAATTTATTCGTCAATTTCTTACTGTAGCTACTACTACTATAGGTGTTTTCATTAAAAAAAAACCTCTTATTGGTGTAAACCTACTTCAATTTGGTAAAAATGCAATGATATAACAAATTAAACTTGTTTCACTTGTTTGTTTGAATATAATAATTCGTACATGCATTTCTGGTAAATAAATAATAAAGTCGTTTATCTGGTTACGTTTTAATTGTAAACAAAGTTTTTTTATGTTGAAAGATACCGGTTTGTGTATAACCTTCTCATAAGTTATTTGCAAGTGCTAATTGTTTTCCTCTTTAACAGAAAATGAAGAAAATTGTGATTTTCGGTTCTACCGGTATGACCGGCCTGTGCGCTGTTCAGGCAGCGGTGAAAAAAGGTAACATTTAAACTTTTTTTAGTTAATCGCTTTTTGAAGTTCATCTTTTTGATTCTTATTGGAATCTTATAAGATGAAGTTATCACAGACTAGTTTTTGCTCGCGGCCCTTGTTTTATTGAATTGGGGGCAAACGAGCAGACGTATCACTTGATAATAAGCGATTACCGCCGCCCAGGAACACCCGCAACACTAAAAGCGTCAAGTGCGTTACTGGCCTTTTAAGAAGGATTACGCTCTTTTCTGGGTTTGAAGGTTGTATTGGTCCGGGAATACCGCAGGCGACTGTTCATTCCACAATTTTATTGTGCGAGGCAGAAAGTTTCTTGAGAAGCGCACAGTTGTGAGACTGCCAACTTGATGATGGGGATAAAACATTTGTCGCGTAGGACGATGGCGGAAAGAGGCGGCAGGAATCAGTACGAACAATTTCTCGGAGCACTCCCCATAGTAAATGTGGTAGAACATGCACAGCGAAGCCACATCTCTACGCAGCGCTAAAGAGTCCATCTAAATTTAAATTTCTTGGCAGTCGACGATTCGAGTCCCTCTCCATTGAATGCGCTCCAGAGGGAGAAGCTGGTACTTGGAGTGCTCCCACCCAAAGATGAATACAGGATTCCACATGAGGCTGAACCTACGCAGAGCCTTATAAAGCAGAAAGCGTTGGGTCGGAGTGAAATACTGTCTCGATCTGTTGAGCACTCCAAGCCCTTTTCGAGGCCAATTAATTTGGCCTTATCCTCCGAATGGCCATGGAACTGGATTTCACAGTTGACACCAAGTATTCCAATGTTGCAGATGACCTGTCTGGTCTTTGAAACTTTGTAAAAATATTCTAATACATATTGTTAATACGAGTAGTTTAATTTTTGGAAGAATTCTGACGTTAGGAATAGTTTAATAATATACTTCAACGTTAAACTGCTGATCTGTAAATATTTGTTGCGGAATATGTACGTACTTACAAAAAAAAAATTACAATTATATGTTGTCTAGTCCTAATGGTACAAGCTATGCTTAGTTCGGGACTAGATGGTGTTAAAAAAAAAAGTCACAATGAAATCATAGATTACCTTGAATGTTGTAAAGTGTATGATAATTGATTTGCAAGGCTGTCTTAAATGTATACATTTGACTTTGACTGCCTCGTCTGTTTCGTGGTTGTCGTGTGCGAATGCTGGTCATGAGGTCTCGGGTTCGATTCCCCGGTTGGACCAAATGTTTGTATGGTCTACAAATATTTGTTTCAGAGTTTGGGTGTTTTCTATGTATAATATGTATGTATTTACAAAAAAAGTATATATGTATTTGTATCAGTTATCTAGGACCGATAACACAAGCTCTGCTTAGCTTGGAACTAGATGGCGTTGTGTGTTAAATGTCCGAAATATTTATTTATTTATACATAGTTATGTAATACAACTGAAATTGAAAAGAAAATCATATACTTATTATTCCGTTTTGGTAGTAACAATGACATAAAAAAAAAGTAAGAACTAAAACCCAACTACGACAAAAAACGACGCTGAAAAAGTATGAAACAAGTTTCAAAAGCCGTAGTCACGCGTTGTTAAAGTGTTATATACTATGGTACATTACACTACATGGACTACTTTGGCTTTTGAAACTTAGGAATGTTCCATAGTCCATAACACTTTAACAACGCGTGACTACGGCTTTTGAAACTTGTTTCATACTTTTTCAGCGTCGTTTTTTGTCGTAGTTGGGTTTTAGTTCTTACTTTTTTTTATTTAAAATGTTTTGGTGCCTCTATAATACTAATTTCTTTGCAAAGTATATTTTAAATAATTACTACAGAAATATCACAATTATCGAATAAATACGGACAAAGTCACGAGAAAATGCTAATAATATATATATTTTTGAAATTTACAAGTAACGCCCTTTCCAATGATATCAAACACGGCATGTTTATCTCAAATTTATTTTTTTATACGGTACTTTATGTCGGCTAGAGGGCACCACATTCAATTCAGTGACACGTCATATAACCTCTAGTCAGCGGACAATCAAGACTCTTCTAACGGTACCTCATTTGTCTAATTCTGACAAGTTTAGAAAGAATGAGGGAACAAAAAAGCATACCATTGAAATATCACAGTTATCGAATAAATACGGACAAAGTCACGAACAAATGCTAATAATATATGTATTTTTGAAATGTACAAGTAACGCCCTTTCCAATGATACCAAACACGGCATGTTTATCTCAAATTTATTTTTGAATACGGTACTTTATGTCGGCTAGAGGGCGCCACATTAGATTCAGTGACACGTCATATAGCCTATAACCAGAAGACGATCATGACGCTTCTAGAGACACCTCATTCTTCCAAATCTAATGAGTAGTTAAGGAGCTAGGAGGGAACAAATGAACATACATACATACATACATACATAGCCTGTCAAAATCATAACCCTCCTTTGGCTTTGCCGTAGTCGGGTAAAAAACAGGAAACAACACTCCAAGTTCACCTATAGTGTTGTATTTATTTATTCTAAGAATAATTTTGTTCTAGAAATCTCTTTGAAAATAAATAAGCTATGTATGTAAATATTAATGAGTGTTGAGAATTTTAAAATTTATTCTCAAATAAAATAATTTATTCTACAAAGATGATAAATAGAATTGAATTATCTTCTGTACAAAAACTAGCGTCCTGGCCCAACATTTGAAATTCCTCTACTATAATATGCATGTATAATACATTAAACCTTAGTCTTGAATCACTCTATTAAAATGTAAAGATACCAGTAACACCAACAAAAAACACATTTGGAATTATATTGGTCTGATAATCTTTGTCCACATGCAGGCAACTTAGCAATCATACTAACTCACAGGTGAGACAATACTCACAGAGGGGGCCATCTACAAACCGTAGGTGGCCCGAGATACGTCGTGGTTCCAGGGATTTCTTTCGAGGATGCACCTGGTTCCCCGGCAAACCCGATATACCTCGGTATACCCGAAACAGTGTGCGGTTTTTAGTCGGTTCAAGTTGACATAACCACTAGTCGGTGGTATACGAGGGGACTTACGCACAAACTTTATTTTCCAGTCATCTATACTAATATATAAAGCTGAAGAGTTTGTTTGTTTGTTTGAACACGCTAATCTCAGGAACTACTGGTCCGATTTGAAAAATTCTTTCATTGTTAGATAGCCCATTTATCGAGGAAGGCTATAGGCTATATATCATCACGCTAAGATCTACAGAAGCGGAGCAACAATGAAGAATGTTACAAAAACGGGGGAAAATTATCACGCTACGGGCAATATGAGACGCAAACGAGGTTGCGTGGGTCGGCTAGTACTTATTATATGCCCTTTATACTATTAATAGTATACTGCTAGCCATGTGGCTCTTGTTAAACAGGTTTTGGCATGCTATACGACAGTTTGCACAAGGTCTAATTTGGTCTGAATTTTCGTAAAAACAGCTGTTGCCCGAGTTGAAGGGCTTATTGTTCTGCCTTTGGTCATTCTATTACAAAAGAAAAAGGTAAATCTTAGCCCGTGCCACACACATTTTTGACAGTGATTCATCCAACCAACTAGGTAACTATCTCCGTTTGACCGATTACACGTTCACGGGCCGTTGACCCTAAATCGGCAACAGATGACCGGAGGCACGTACACACCACCGCATGTGAATTCTCATACTTACTCGTTATACTTTTATAGCATCTACTATTTAGGAGAATAGCTACTTGTGTTCATATAACTTCATTATTATGCATATACCGAGTAACCCTTTTGAAATAACCTTTATAATCTCCTCCTCCGGTCTCGCACAGTCAATCAACAAATCAACGTAAAATGACAGCGATCATGCTGCCGTGTTTCGTTGGTCGAGTGCGAGACCGGAGGCCCAATGATGCAGAAGCATCGCTAGCCCGCCATGGTGAGGGTCACCATGCTGCATTGCTGCATTGTCTGCATTCGCAGTATGGTGACCACCACTCTTGGATTCTACTTATGCTTTCCATCAGGCAGAGTAGAGTCATTTTGGCACCGCCAAACATAAAAAAATAAAAAATAAGTTGTACATGACTGTTTTTTATCCCTGCGATTCCGCAGACCAGCAACCAGAACGTTCGTCTCAAGAATTTCCTCCAAACAGTAAAGAACGTATTTTAGTTGAATTAGATTAGTTAGGAAAAATGTAAACAGATGGCGCTCATCGGTTTTAAAACAGACTATGGTTTCGTTACACGGCAAAATATAAAAACGTTCATTGATTCATTGGCGGATAGTTTCAGTATGTTTGTATATTTTTGGATGGTGCTGGCGAGACTAATTTGGTCTTGCTTTGCTAACCATTATTATCTTAGAATGGTTATGTAAATGTAACTGTGGATTAGATTTGTAGATGGTAACGTTACATATGTTTGGGTCCACAGTACATGTTTGGTTAAGAAGTATAAACCAATGGGAAAAATTGTTCGTGAAAGCTTTCTGTTTCCAACAAACATGTCAATGGAAATTAATAAATGGATATATTTTATTGGTTTTAGCGCTGATCCCTTGTTACCCAAAATAAATAGTCTTGACCATTCAATTGGGGCAAGTAGTTTCGAATAAATTAGTTTGTATTTATTCAATGTAATTTACATTTGGGTGACGTGAAATGTTATATGTACGTCAACGAAATTTGAATTTTTGAAATATTTATGCATTATAATACCTACCTCGAAATTTATTTAATGACTAGCTGAACCCCGCGGTGTTATCCGCGCTTATTGTTGTACCGCGAGTAACGCCGCGGGACAAAGTTAGTCTAAAAAAAGTAGCCTAAGTTACTCCCTGGATCACCAGCTACCTGCCAGTGAAAGTCCCGTCAAAATCCGTCCAGCCGTTCCAGAGATTACCCGGTACAAACAGACAGACAGACAAAAATTTTTTTAACTACATTTTTGGTATGTGTATCGTGTATACATACATATGCATTTAGTAAAAAGCGGTTATTTTAATACTACAAACAGACAGTCCAATTTCATTTATTTGTATAGATTAATTTATAGAATTTTGACGCAAAATTGGAATTTTGAATTACTTGCGTCAACTCAGTTTACCAAGGTGTAATGAGTGTAACAAAATTCTGCTTGTGCAAAGTACAATTGACGCCAAGCGTTGTAGAGCGTACTTGCCGCGCTACTTGTACCTATACACTTCTTCAACCGCGTTGAGCACTTAAAAAATTTGCATTGGCTAATTTTTTTTATTACCCGACTGCGAAAGGAGGGTTATGTTTTTCGAGTGTATGTATATTTCTTTCGCACGCCCTAGAGCCTAAACGCTTTGTCCTCTTTTTCTATGTGAGTGGTGTTAATAGATTCGTCTATGTCGTGAGAAATAAAAAAAAAAAACAAAATTAAGGATTTTTGGCGCCAAAAAGTAAACTCGAAAAAATAAATATGTCCAAAATACATCGAGTGTGATATAAAAATAAAGATTTTTTAACGGTGATTACAATTATATGTAGAACTCATATGTTTTATTAAATAAAAAACTGAATTTAACAAAGTTGAAAAATATTGACGCAGTTGGGTATTTTATTTTTAACAATTTTACTTGTTTTAAAAATTAATCCTACAATAACGCTAATAGCCAGGTTAGTTAGCATTTCATTATGAGGGACTGAGATCAGAAACTTCCACAAGCGGACGATATTAAAGTTTATTTATTTATTTATTACAACATTCTTTAGCTTCATGTACATTCCAAATAAACAATGAAAAAAATACCCACCTTTGACTTCCTTCTTTTATTATGTCAGCGCCGAAACACCCGGGACCACCGTCTCAACGTGGGTCGAGGTCCAAAGAGGTTTCTATGTGTTAAGGATGATCCATCTTCAGACTTACCTGGCTAAGTTCATGCATTAAATGCTTGCTTGTGTCTTGAAATGTCTCTTGCAAATGTCTTTCCAACAAACAGAATTAGCTATAATTTGTAGGCATTAGCTATTTCCAATACAATATATTTATTAATTAATTTATTAACGTAATGCTTAGTAAGACCAATGTGTTCTCACAAGCACCATCCAAAAATATTAAACTAGTTAACCGATTTTGTACCTGAGATTACGCACTGACGTTCTTTATACAATGGCGTGTAACGAAACCATAGTCTGAATTTAAACCGATGAGCACCATCTTTTGAAAAAAATCCGAACTAATTTAGTTTGCGGCGGAATTTCTTAAGACAGAACATTCTGGGAGCTGGCCTGGGAGACGCAGAGATCAAATCTAGTCCTTGCATGCAGGTGCGGTCGCAGCCTGAAATTGAGGGAGGGGAGGGGTCACTAATATTTAATCCATTAAAATCGAGTAAATAAGACTTTATTGCATGATACACAATTTTATTGCACACATTAAAAACAAATAGATATCTTTTGTTTTTATTGGTAAATCCATTGGGATGATAATATTTGGTTTTAGGAGCAGGGAAAAGTTACATGTGTACGACTTGGGGGGGGGGGTTTACGTTCCCTGTGACCCCGCCCAACCCCCTTACAACCGAGCCTGCTTTTAGGGCTCATAATTAGGATCAATTGAAAGCTTATTATGAAGGTCAACAAAATATGGGTGTTGATTTCGCCTCTGTCTAAATGTGACTTTGTTCTCATAAGCTAGCTCGCTCAACTCCTCGAAAAGGGCAGTTGTACATCAACACAGGCGTATAATAGACTGACTTACCTAAATATTTGACAATACAGATTGTTGCTATCGTGTGTTGAACGATTTTTAACATTTTTTTAAGAATTTTATGGAATAAACACAAAAACACAGGCAAACAGACAAAAATTCTAAAAACGGTTGTTTTGAATTCAGTTACAATTTTGTTATCTGTGTAGAAAGATAGTGTAGTTTTTTTTTTTTAGTTTTATGGATAAGGACGTGATCGTATGTACCTACCTATGTATTTATAGTGTACTAGTTTTTGCTCGCGACTCTGCCCGCGTATATGTGGGTTATCGCGGTAAAGATAGCCTTTGTCCTTTCTCAAAATTCAAAGTATATCCGTACCAAATTTCATTGAAATTGTTACAGCGGTTTGCGATACCTGCAAAATTAAATGGTTTAATTTGGTCTACTATTTCATAACTTTCTTATCTTATACGTGAGTTAGCAATATCTGCCTGACTGTATTTTAGCGATAAGAAATTATCTGTCCTATTTATCAATGTAATAGATAACTGACATAAAATATTACTATTACTGGAGGTATTACGTTGTTTAAATCTGGATATAGTTTAAACACAACACCTTATCTTATTCTGTCTGTGTGGAAATCCCCCCCGGTACCTACTATTTATGTGGGACTTGAACCGACCAAAAACCGTACACCGTCTCGGGTACAAGTAGCTGGGGAACCAGGTCTACCCTAGAAAGGAAATCTTTTAAGCCCTGACGTACTTCGGGACTTCTCACGGCTTGTAGATGGCCCTCTTCTGAGTGGATACCCCGATGATCACTTCCACACCCTCAACCCGGTCCGTTTCTGCTTTAGTAACCGATAAATTTCAGGCTTGCGTTTATAGAGGAAGGAAATCGTTTTTCATCTCCGGCGTCTGAGTCGTCAGCGGTACCAGACCCGTTCCCGTTCTTAGTGGACCGAGATAATTGTAAACCTCGTTCAGACGACATATAAAGATTTGTGTGATAGAAATCATTACGAGGTCTATTATGGTCTACTTGCAATGTTAGTTCTCTACCAATGCTTCCTATTGCATTTCTTTGTCGTGGTTTTTAATGTAGAAACATTAATATACTTTCAAGACATCTGGGTAGATATAGGTATGTCAATAGGGATTCAATCTCTTTGAGGTTTTAAAAAAAGATTTAATATGATTATACGATTGAACGGTAGATAGTGCCATAAACAAAAATGATGATTTCTAACAATAAGAATTCATAGAACAATAAAATAATACAATTAAATTTTATCACATTCATAAAACTTAATAAATCTGTTTTATTTTTGTGTTGTAAATATTCCTAGAGTTACTATATATATTTTATTGGCTTTTCTGCTTTTCCTTCATATAAAGTTAAACTGTGCCAAATTTAATAGTCCTCATTTCGCATAATTTTCTTAAAAATGGGTACAAAGTTTTTGTTTCACGTACCTATAAATAAAATTTAATTCAGACTAAGTTTCTTTCAAAAAGTGAGTCTTCAAGTTTTAAAAACATTCGGAACTATTTAATTGCTTATTCATCATTCACATTCTTAAACCTTGAAGCCCCAACTAAAAAGATTTTCTGTAATTTCTGTATGTATGCAGTATGGCAATAATTTACACACACACACAAACTAGACAGACCGACAGGCCTATACTGCAGTAACTTGACTGCTGTTGAGCATACGTATCTATACATCTATACAAATAAATAAAATTGGAGAGTCTGTTTGTAATATTAAAATATCCGCTTTTTAATAAATGCATATGTATGTATACACGAGACATGTACCAAAAGATTTTTTTTTTATATTGACTGTCCGTCTGTTTGTTTCGGGTAATCTCTTTTTTTTTAGAAAAAAGTAACCTAAGTTACTCCTTGGATCATCGGCTATCTGCCAGCGAAATTTCGGTAAATATCGGTCCAGCCGTACCAGAGACTATCCGGAACAAACAGAAAGACAGACAGACAATTTTTTAAACCACATTTTTGGTATATGTACCGTGTATACATACATATGCATTAAGTAAAAAGCGATTATTTTAATATTACAAACAGACACTCCAAATTTATTTATTTGTATAGATAAATCATTACACCCAGACACAGAAAAAAGATATACTCGACACAGTCTATTGTTACTAGGAATCGGATGCCACACTCAGCAGTAAGTATGCGTATTTAGAAGGTTCGCCCAAAATAAAATAAGGTTGTATCCAGAGGTTTGTTATCATTATCAACTGGGAAGTAGGCCTCTTCCTAGAAAAGAGGTTTGGGCTCGCCACCTTCCCAGGTCAGAAAAGTTGGTTGGGTAGTGACGAGTTTTCATTTTTTATGGCATAGAGGGCAAACAAGCAGACGTATCGCCTGATGGTAAGCGATTACCGCCGCCCATGGCCCAACACCAGAGGCGTCACAAGTGCGTTGCCGGCTTTTGGTGGGTTAGGTTTAGGGGGAGTGTATCCTCACTCACTCGGTGAAACACAGCCCAAGCGCGTTTTTTACACCGGTTTTCTGTGAGACCGTGGTATCACTCCGGAAGAGCCGGCCCATGTATGCCGATGCGTGGTTCTGCCACGATTTCCTAAGCTGTCTCAATCGCCTCTTATACCCACGAGATGAATAGAGGGCCTACAGTATACATTCTTAATCCACAATAGTTATATATTATGTTCTCAATAATAATATTATCTACCATAATTATACGCTTTGCAGTGGTCGGCCTTAGCCTTTGGCCCGCCGATCACTGCATTAGTACTTGTTTGCACTGCTCAATATGACTCACCGTTCCAATACTTGTCCTCTAATCCATACATCTATACAAATAAATAAAATTGTCTGTTTGTAATATTATAACTGTCTACTTTTTCTACAATTTTTGTCTGTCTGTTTGATCCGGCTAATCTCTGTAACAGCTAAGATATAAGGAGTAACTTAGGCTACTTTTTTTAGACTAGCTTCGACCCGCGCTACGTCAATAAGCGCTTGTATCAACGCGGGACACAGCTAGTGAACAAAATAATACAAATAGATAATGGCAGTGAATGATTCAATACAAAGATATGTGTGTGGAAGGATAACGTTTTATTTTTAACCGATTTCATAAAAGAATAAGTTTTTAAATCGGCTGTATGTTTTTAATATCCCTATAACGCCGTGAATTATGATCTGGAAATTTGTTTTCTTTTATTTGAAAACGTATCCATATTATTTCATACTCATCCATGCTTAAGTCTACCTTTGAAAACTGACAACCGGCATACTCACGGGCGGAACTACGGACAAAGTGCGTACACATACAATTTTACACAAGAAAAACTAAATTTTAATACCTTTAACATTACGTTAGAAGTCTTTCCATAATTACTTTGAACACCTATATTGCCTACGATCACATTACATTGTTATATCGACTGCCTCATTAGTCTCGCGGTTGGCGTGTGCGACTGCTGATCACGAGGTCTCTGATTCGATTACCTGGTCGGACCAAATGTTTATATGATCTACAAATATTTGTTTCGGAGTTTGGGTGTTTTCTATGTATAATATGTATGTATTTACAAAAAAAAGGTATATGTATTTGTATCAGTTGTCTAGTACCCATAACACAAGTTCTGCTTAGCTTGGGACTGGTAGCGTTGTGTGTTAGATGTCCTAAATATTTATTATTATTATTATTATTATATCTGCCTAGTATTTGACTCAAGTTCCTTTATCCATTAACGCGGGTAGGGTTATAACGTCAATAAGCGGGTATCGACTATAATTGTAAACTTTATGACACTGATAACAATACCGCAGGCCTATTTATGACGTGTCCCTTATCAACATCACCATCTGGCGTATTTGTATATCGATCTGTACCTACTTTAAAAATCACTTCTATTATGTAAAAATAGGAATTTATCTGTATATTAATTAGAATTTGATGAAAGGGTCATCATTAACAGGCGTGGACTAAAGCACTGCTGAAGACACGCCTAGAAACTAGATTTTAGCCAAATATACCCATTACATATATATATGTATATGTACTAGGAGGGCTATTCTTCAGAGAATCGGCGACGAGAGTGATCCCACGACCTCATAGACCACCGCAGATACCGGTGTTAAGAAAATTAACCTTACTAAGTCAGTGAAGTAACCAAAGTCCACCTCTTGCTCTTATTAGGGGGTTCCTCTTTTAAAATTATTCAAAGGACAGCAAGGCACTCGCACTCCCGAGTCTTGGAAGTGATTAGACGGTATCCATTTACCATCATTGAATTTATTCGCTCATTTGCCGTTTTACCATAAAAATGTTGTCATCTTACATCCACGACTATATCCAAGAATGGTTCAGCAGGAATGTATTATTGTGGTGAAGAATTATTATCTGTCACTATGAATAATTTCGGTTTCATTATACTTAATGTGTGTGTGTATGTATATGTGTATGTATTTATGTATGTATATGTGTATGTGAACGTATGCATCTCTTTTTATAAATTTATTTATTGTTTGAATATTTACGTAATTGTGTTACTGGTGTATAAACTGCCTCAAATCACAAAAACCCAATATCCATACTAAGGTTGTCTGGAAGAAATCGCCGTGAGCGATAAGACCGCCAATTGTTACATACACCTTTGTTAATCATCTTTTGTTATATTTTTTTTGTCATTTTATGTATACAATAAAGATATATAAATAAAAATAAAATAAATAAATAAAGCTCATATTTTGCAAACTATAGTTTTAATCATACACTTGCTGCTGCCCGCGGCTCCGCCCGCGTGTATGTCGGTTATCGTGGCAAATAGTAGTCTATGTGTTATTCTGATGTATAAGTTAAATTCCTGTAGTGTCATTCAAATCCGTTCAGTAGTTTTTGCGTGCAATTTCACAGATATGTCCACATATTGTGACAGTGTTACCTTTATTTAAAGAGCTTCGCTGTATACTATGTTATGTGTAATGCCATTGGAACAATATACGAACATATTAGCATTGTCGCTCACCCTCGACATAGCCAAATAGAGCTTTCCGTTGCTGAAACAGTTCGTCTATGCCTGCGGTGCGCAACGTCTGACCTTATGTCTTGTTTATCGTCATCGCAAAGCATAGACTCACAGACTCACCAAAAACTGCACGCGTTTAAAGAGGAAAGGGAAATAAACTATGGATTGGGGTCATCCTTTAAGATAATAGTCTAAAAAGACATATTTCACTATAAATCAAACAAAATAATTTAAGTTTCTCGCAGATTGCACGAAATAAAACTACAATTTTTTTGAAATTTTGTCTTCGACATAAACGTCTTGTGATTGGTTGCAACTCTGGTGACGTCACATGCTAATAAACGAAAGATTCCTCTATAGAATATTGTTTGCGTTTTATGTTTTCGGAGTGGTAATAATCGATCTGTGAGCTATTTCTGCAGGACTTTTTTTTAATAAACTATTTAATAAGTGGTTCGAAACAAAAAGGAACCAAATTTTGTGCGTGCCAATAACAGCAACCTACATAAGATAGACGCTTTTATGGTTGCACTTTTCTATCTATACAAATAAATAAAATTGGAGTGTGTTTGAATATTAAAATAACCGCTTTTTACTAAATGCCTATGTATATATATACACGGTACATATACCAAAAATGTAGTTAAAAATGTTTTTGTCTGTCTGTTTGTTTCTTCCGGGTAATCTCTGGAACGGCTGGACGGATTTTGACGGAACTTTCACTGGCAGGTAGCTGATGATCCAGGAAGTAACTTAGGCTACTTTTTTAGACTAACTTTGTCCCACGGCGTTACTCGTGGTACAACAATAACTGCGGGTAACACCGCGGGGTTCAGCTAGTACATAATAATAACATTGATAGCTATGCTGCAGAACTGAAAAATGTTAAAGCAGCTATGTTGCACTTGCATAAGTACAACATAAAAATTGTTTCTGTAATAACCTCTGGAAAAAATTTATTCATTATTTTTGTAAAATCTAATTTACTTTATGTAGGTAGGTATATCTCAATGCTTTTAGGTTACATTTTGAAATAGTACAAAGCGTGGTATTTAAAGATGTTATCTGACCCGACGAACTTCGTACCACCATATTTTTCTTTCGTTACCAGCTATCCATGAGTAAGGTGTAGTCACGGACAAAAAAACTTTTTTCTTTATTTTGCATTTTTTCTTGTATACAAACCTTGTCCTAAGAATAACTAACACATATAAAAAAATATAATTTGGTGTAGCCGATCGAAAGTTATGCGCATACATACATTTCGGCGTAACGCCGCGGGACAAAGTTAGTCTAAATAAAGTGGCCTAAGTTACTCCCTGGATTATCAGCTACCTGCCAGTGAAAGTCCCGTCAAAATCGGTCCAGCCGTTCCAGAGAATACCCGGAACAAACAGACAAACAGACAGACAGACTGACAAAAAATTTTTTAACTACATTTTTGGTATATGTACCGTGTATACATACATATGCATTTAGTAAAAAGCGGTTATTTTGATATTACAAAGAGACACTCCAATTTTATTTATTTGTACCTATAGATGTATAGATTTGTTCACTGTGGCACTACAAACCATTTATTCGACATTTTAATTAATATAAAGTTGGAGAAAACTGATAAAATTAACTTAAACCGCGCTGTTTTGTTTTGTTGTGGCTAGAGTGTGACGTCACGCGTCTCATGTGACCAGCGCCATTACAAAAATATCGTTTTTGGTTGTCAAGCGTGAACTTTATCTTAAATTTCATAATTAATCATAATACAGTAGAAATTCTGCAAAAAATTTGATTCGGTAAGTAGTTGTTTCACCACCTGATGAATGAAGCAATATTCTGTACTTTGACCAGGCAGGCATGCGACATAATATCTTATTGTTTAAAGCTGTGCCCGCGACTTCGTCCGCGTGGATCTTCTATTACAATAATGTTTTTTTTTTAACTATAGACTATTAAACTACAATTTAATAAATAAATATGACGCTGCCTTTTAAAAATCTATTTAAGACCGAAGAGTAATTTTTGTTTTGCATCGTCACTACACTTGTTTACATTTGTTCAAAGTGGACGCTTCCGGTACGTATGCATAAAGATTTGTGGAACTACTGACCCAGGAAAAAGCGACGTACAACTGCCCATATGAAAAACATCTGAGACTAAGATCTACTTCAGCAACACGGAAAGTCTGACGATGAGATTTATTAATTGTCATTGCATAAATTTACTTATTTGAAATTATACTTATTAATTTTACAACTATAAATATAAAGAAAAGAAGGAGAAACAAACAAAAACACTAAACAAACTAATTATATTATTATCTAATACCTACTTTAAACTGATATCTAAAAACTACGTCTTATGTATTTTTTAAATCTAAAACGCGCTTATTCCCAGTCAATAAGAACCACGTTCGTTCGCATTAACAGTGACAATTCGAGTGAAGTCAGCGCGTGAGCGGCGTGAGCGCTCCCGCCTTTTTGTAGATACAGCGGATGGCCGTTTCGCGTGTTAAAGAAAAATCAACCGTAATGTCGTACTTATACTGGTGCGGCGAGATTTGGCAGTTTTATTTCATCTATATCTTGTGTGTTTATTAATTATAATTTTATAATTCTATATTTTATTAAAAAATATATTAAAGTGTATAGTGATAAGGATATATCCATGTGAAATACAATATATTTAAGTATTTAATACACCTTGAAGAAATGTCTAACGCTTAAACACGTTATTGTGGCTAATTTATAAAAGATAGAAATATGCTATTGAGGACTTTTTTGTAGATCTTTTGAAGACCATCATCTTTGTAATACATGTTTTTGGTGTATAATCAACGTATGCGAGGATAAGAGCTCGAAAGTGAAAATTTTCATCCGACTTGCTTCAAATTTATCGTCACTGCTCAGCTCCTATGCATCTTAGCGTTATGTTATATAGCCTATAACCTGCCCAGGAGTATGGACTATAATCGTACCAAGTTTGGTTAAAATCCCTTCAGTAGTTTTTGATCCATGCGTGCACATACAGACAGACAGACAGACAGACAGACAGACAGACAAAAAACTTACTGATTACATTTTTGGCATCAGTATCGATAACCATTCATCCCCCAATAATAATTTTTAATATATATTCAATGTACAGAATTGACCTCTCTACAGTTTTATTATAAGTATAGATATAGATATAGATAATAGGCTAGTCTATTGACGTCAATCGGTCATCATAGGAATGAGATGGGAAAATATGAAAGGAAAAATTGTAAAGATCGGAAGGCAATGATAGGAATATATTGATTAAATGAATAGATGAGTGTGTTAGCAATAACCTTAGTAAGTCAAGATCGTTCATGAAATCAACCTAACGCTTTCTACTTCTGAACTAAGGTCTTCCCCAACGCCAACTGTTCCGGTCTCGGACAGTCCGCATTCATCCGCTCCCAGCTATTTGGTGAAGTCGTGTAGGAAATTAGGACTGGCTAATGCCTATTGCCAATTTGTAAATTACGCCAAAGAACTTGGACCAAGCCCTCTGACCTTATCTAAAATTCTAATAAGTAATGACATGTTTTCATTTAAATTCGTTACGTTAAACCAACAAGAAGTCGCATTAACCTTCATAGCATAGATTTAAAACGTATATTATTTCAATCGAGTGTCACTTGAAATAACTTTAACTACTCTAACTTCGTCGTTTTGTTAATCTTGGTTTTTCATTATATGTATATTAGATGAACTATTTTTTACGTACAAAAAACTACAAGCCTATTTGCCATCAAATGTTTTTAAGATACATATTTACGTAGTGTTGTATGTTAGTATCTCCATTGTATGCAGATAAGTAAGATTAGTTTATTTTTAAATGAATACGTACTATATTTCTCTTTATACACGATAAGGTTTATGTAGAAAAGTACCTATTGTTTTCTTAAGTATTTTAATAGATTTTTTTTGAAAAGGATTGTAAATAATGAAAGAAAAACATAAATTAACGTTATAAGTGTCAATATTATCACTGAATTAATATTGAACACCGTAATGTTTATAGTAATAACTTCACACATTTGTTTTATTGCTGCGAACGCGCGACAGACTCACTGCTGCAGCGCTGCAAAAAAAAAAGTAAAAAATAATAATATATACGGTCGAATTGAGAAACCTCCTCCTTTTTTTGAAGGCGATTAAAACTGGTACTAATTAACTTAACTAATATTTTGTAAATCAGTCTTGTAAAATAAGTCAAGAACGAAGCCACAACACGACACTGTTCCAGAATTTGGTTATCGCTTCCTTTCAGTAAAACCACTTCCGTTTCCGTGAGAGTTATTTGTTTTCTCTCTATCGAATTATTAGTTGTTGTACGCGTAAACATTGTTAATCGGATTTCTGACTTCTGTAATTAATACATAGTGGTTCCTTCAAAATATTGTTATTTGCTAGTTGTTGCCCGCGGCTCCGCCTGCGTGTATGTCAGTTGACCGGTGTCTACCGTGGTAAACAGTACCTATGTCCTTCCTCAAAATTCAAAATAACTCCGTGCCAAATTTCATTAAAATCGATGCAGCGGTTTAGCCGTGAAAACGTAACAGAAAGGGTCACTTTTGATTTTATAATATTAGTATGGATGTACATTATTGAGAATGCTACGCTACCTGTATTAAAATTAAAATGCGAGTTATTAAATTAAACTTTTAAATATTTTTTAATGGAAATGTTGTTATAAAAATTTTAACAAAAATAAATCCGACTTCAAGTTTTAACTCGATTTCTCTTGGATGCCATCATCAGATCTTAGTGTCCTTATTATGTACCATCGTTGGGATATCTCCTTTCCATTAAAACAATCACATCAAAAACATCAAAATCGGTTCATAAACGACGAAGTTATCCAAGAAGATAACACATAAAAAAAAGAAAAAAATAATATATATAACGGTCAAATTGAGAAACCTCCTTTTTTTGAAGTCGGTAAAAAACTGAAATACTGCTGTTACAACATACGTGTTATATGTACGAGTATGTACTAATATACTGTAATAGAAAGATAGGAAATTTCCTGAGTTTGCTTAAATGTACATATAGGATGAAATACAATGAATAACTGCGTCTATTAAGTAGATTCTTTGAAAATTAAAAATAACTTAAAGAGTCATAAGTGCCTTTTGCGTTCCCAGAAATCATGAGATGGGAGGAAGAGGGTTGTTCATCGGAGCCTCGTATCTCTATTTTCAACTAGAGATGGGGTATTGAAAACGGTAGCAAAATTTATAACAGAAAATAATAAAGATATATACTTTATTTGTATGTCGTTAAAGGTCAGGTTTAATTAACATAATGTAGCAATTTTCTTTGCTCCACATTGTAACGTCCATTGAAATCCGGTTACGATATCTGCTACTACGAAGTACTTAATTGTTGTAAGAACTAAGTTGGTGCCTATTGTTGATGTATGCTTCTCACAATATTCTTCTTCATGTCGTCTATAGACCTCGGACATTGCTGCCTCTAAAAACCTGTGAAGGTATTCTCTCAATATATAATAACAAGTCTTTATCAGCGACTATACTAGCGTTAATTTTAATTTTGTAGATTAAATCTTTCATTAAAAAGTACTTATGCTAATTCAGACTGGTAATTTGGTACCTCCGTACCATTTTTTTTATAAATTCAGATGTTTTGTCGTGATTGATAAACAAACATTAAGACGTTCATTCCCGCAAAATCATTAATAGAAATATTGTCCCCAGGTCTCACCGTGCGCGCTTTTGTCCGGGATCCGAAAAAGCTACCTGACAACTTAAAAGAAAAAGTTGAAGTGGTCACTGGCAATGTCTTGGAACCTGACTCAGTCTCTGACGCCATCGAAGGTGTCGACGGCGTGGTCATCTGCCTCGGCACGAATAACGTCCTGGATCCTACCACGGACATGTCTGAAGGCACAAAGAACATCATCGATGCCATGAGAGCGAAGAACGTTCGAGTCGTTTCTGCCTGCTTGTCTGCTTTCTTGTTCTACGAGCCCAGTAAGGTGCCTCCGAGGTTCGTGGACGTAAATAATGACCACGAGAGGATGTATCAAGCTCTGCGTGACAGCGGATTGGATTACATTGCTGTATATCCACCACATATTACAAGTAAGTGCATCTAATCATTGTCAACTTTTTGTGGTAAACGGAGGTAGCGAACAGGACACTTGATGTTAATAGACTACTGCAGCACATAGATATTGTAAGTTGAGAGTTACAAGTGTGGTGCCGACGTTTAGAAAGTCCACGTCAAATGCGGGGTTGGCTAAGACTCCGGTTACCACCCTCACTCGGTGATGAAGTTCAAGCCGATTTCGGCCACGGCAGCCAATCTCAACTGAGACCAGCCAACTATGAGAGATTTTATTTCTCACGTGTACAGGTACACTCTCTGTTCCTTCACTCATAATCCGGACGGCTATCCGATACGATCGGGAAGAAATCAGGCGCAGGACCGACGGCTTAACGTGATCTTAAAATGCAAGGAAAGTGTAACTAGACATCTCGAGGTTGTTTAAGACTCCGTTTACCTCACCCACTCGGTAAAATGCAACCAAAGGATACCTGTTTTTTGAGAGGCCTTAGAGCTCGTGCCCTCTGTCAGATGTCGGATCCTTATATTAATCGGGTGTCGGAACGTTTGTTCACACTTCAGTTAACAATCGGTTGTCTGCCACAGTTTTTAGCACTGACTGACTGTGCACGATGGACGTCGACGAAGTTCTTGTTGTGCTGTATATTATTTAGGAAAAACAAAAAAAGAGACCCTAGGAAAGAAAATATATGGTGCACCTGGCAAAACATCTGACAGTTATTGTCGGCGCCGACACAAAATCATTTAAACCATTTAACCACCGTACAGTCGTATAAAATGAGTTAAGTCAGTAACCTTAGCAGCAAAAGTAACCCTTTAACATATAATGTTTGTACAATTAACATACATTTTGGCACGTGTAGAAACAGTACTAAAAGATACTACAGCGTAGTGTTTTTACACGTGCCGAGTAGAAACGATCCCTGACCTTTCGCGCAGTTTAAATTAAAATAGAGAGTAGTTAAAGTTCAGTGATTTGTGTAAAGTGAAACATTTGTCCTTGAACTTGCCATGAAGGTTTTGTTTTGATCATTGAGATATAAATCCTTTCTGTTTCTAGATGAATCATTTGATCTGTAAACATTTTGTTTCTTTGTGAGCACTGATTATTTAGCTCATAAAGCACGATTAGGAGCGTTGGTTTGGCTTAATATCTGTGCTGATATAAAATATCTATACGACACAGCTTTTCTGTTAGTTTTTTTCGGTACAAAATTTTATAATTTCGTTTTACTAAACGAGCCAAAAACAAAGCGGCAATGGAAAAATTTAATAAATTAACACACAATGGCTAATTAATAATCTTAACAACGAAGCGAACTCTTAGCCTATTTCGTCTGTCTTTCCTGTAGAAGACAAAGTGTGTGTAGTAAAATTTGTATGAGAATAATATAATAATTTTACACAACTCTCACACCCGTCTGATCTCAAATTAAGGCGCGTATCCACCGAATGGCAATTTGTTGTTGGCAATTTCAGTGTTTCCAACTGTTTGCAACTCTTCAGAAAATCGCCAACTTTTGTTTTCATTCTGTCTACACCAAGTCGCCAACAAATTGAAAACATTGCAACTAAGCGTCTCCATAGAGCCAATAAATAACTGCAACAAGCATATTCTTTTCATGTTTACCGCCAAAAACTGAAACACGCTTCCCAACATTAGTTGACAATTTTTGTTGCCAACACAAGGAAATTGCAGAAACTTTTGTCACCAACCACGTGTTGACAACACAAAAATTTCCAACTTTTGTTCGGTGGAGACTTTAGATAGTCTGAGCTACCAAACCACGCCACCGATAAAGACTTATATTTACCTAACTAAGTATATATATTATATACAGATAAACTCCCAGAGGACGTGGTTGTGGCTCCATCACTAAACTGCTTCAAGAACAGATTTCACAAACTTAGTAACAAGCTATTTGAAACACACGCATCAGCCCTCTAGCTGCTAGTGTGTCATACCAAGAAATACTAAAAAACACACCAAAAAAAATTAAAAAATTGTGGGGTTTTTACCGACAAAACCCAGGGCGTCTAGCTTAGCAGTCACGATAAGCAAGCACCATCCACTAGCCCGACAGGAAGCTCAATTTTTTTATATGTCAAAATGGCTCTACTAGCCTGATGGAAAGTATAAGCTGAATCCAAGAGTAATAGTGACCATACTCATTGTGAATGCAACAATGCAGCATGGTGACCTACACCATGGCGGCCTGGTGATGCTTCTGCATCATTGGGCCTCCGGTCTCGCACTCACCAACGAAACACACACAAAGACTAACCGCTCTCTGCAGCTTTGTTTAAGCGTAGTCATCTATAATGTTCTCTATCCAATACAAAAATAATCATAGAAATCTGATGGATAGTTCTAGAGATCATTGCGTATAAATATTCAAACAAAATTGTCTTTTGATATCATCTATACTAATATTATAGAGTTGAAAAGTTTGTTTGGTTGAACTCGCTTATCTCAGGCAATATTAAATTATAGGCCTTTGTAGCTTGAACTATCACTGACATAAACATGCGTAGATACATTGGCAGGTCGATATGGCGCGTATTTTGGCGTAACCTTTTTCACTCCTACCCATTCTTTTCTTCTTTCTATTGCCATCAAGTGCTGAATGAAGGCCTTCAGGCGGTGTTGATAAAATTTCACGTATTTATAACGTTTATTTTGGAGAATAATCTATACTAATATATAAAGCTGAAGAGTTTGTTTGTTTGTTTGTTTGAACACGCTAATCTCAGGAACCGCTGGTCCGATTTGAAAAATTCTTTCGGTGTTGGATAGTCCATTTATCGAGGAAGGCTATAGGGTATATATCATCATGCTACTACTAATAGGAGCGGAGCAACAATGAAGAATGTTTCAAAAACGGGGGAAATTTTCACGCTACGGGCAATATAAGGCGCAAACGAGGTTGCGTGGGTCAGCTAGTATATATATAAGATAACGTCATTCTTATCAGGTTGAGATTGGTTTATCGGTATCATTTAAATTCATACACTAAGAACTTCTTCAATGATGAAACACAAAATCAAGTTTATTGTGTAAAAGATGAGTCAGAAAGTAAACTCTTTTGATAAAGTAAATTTTATGCTGCGAAGTGACAATGTATAGTGTCACAATATAAATAATCATCATCTTTAACAGTCCACTGCAGAACATATTCCTCTCCTCAAAAAGGAGGTTTTGGTCTTCTATGAGCTCTCACATAACTGCGATGCGATGCGTCACCGGCGTGAAGTTCTTGCGGTGCAGTCGTGCGATATTTTTTTAATGTATGGGCCTGCCAAAGGACTCTAATTACGAATGCAGACAATGCAGCATGCACCATGGCGGCCTTGTGATGCTTTCGCATCCTTGGGCCTTCGGTCTCGCACTCACCAACGAAACACAACAGTACGAAATTTGTCATTTTACGTTGATTTTCTATGCATGTTGAGTTTTCTTAGCCGGTTACGGCCACGTCAGCGGCCAGTTTCCACGGAGACCAGGCAAATACGCAGGAGATGTAATAGTACACAAGCGTGTATGCGCAAACACAGGTGTACTCTCTGTTCCCTCAGTCTCATAATCCGATGGGATAGTTATCGGACACGACCGCGCAGAGACGAGGCGCAAAACCAAAAGCTTTACATGCTATCCGAGGCATGGGGGATTCAGACTCCCAACTTCAAAACCCCAAGCTGTTATTAAAGTTTCGTTACGTCAGAAACTAAATATTCGCCTTCAGAAACTTTGCAAACACAAAAGGCGTTCGTTTCGCCTTCGTGACGGTAGCGTATACATTTTTACCGAAATGAAGAGTTTATGAAGTTAGGATTGGTAGAGTTAGGGCCTGTAGGTTCAGAAGTTTGGCTCTACATGAGATTTGATATCTTTTTCACAGCGTGAGCCATACGCAGCCGTCTTTGCAACCTTTTATATGAAAATGTTTTTGGTGGGATAATATTCTTCCATATAACAGTATAGGTACATTCCAGTACTTTCGTAAACAGCTACAGACATTTTTATTGTTTCATGTTTTAAGTAATTAGAGGTCCAGTCATTGTGCGATTCCACAATATGGGCGTATCAATTGTCGTATTTTTCAATTGTGGCGTTTAGCAGAAATCACTAAATATGAACAATCCTATGTGTTTTAGAAACAATTTGTGTGATAAACAAATTGTTGTACTGTCTGTGTATTATTTTTATGTATGTTTTTAAAGAACCCCGTGATGTAGGATGTATATTTCTGCTGAGGAAGTTATCTTAAAAAAAAAAAAAACCCGACAGCGTCAATATTTGTCATCTTTATTAAATTAAGTTCTAGTTGTAGTATTTAGTTTTAAATAAAAAAAAGTAAAAACTAAAACCCAATAACTACAAAAAACGACGCTGAAAAAGCATGAAACAAGTTTCAAAAGCCATAGTCACGCGTTGTTAAAGTGTTTTGGGCTATGGTGAATCACTAAGTTTCAAAAGCCGTAGTCCATGTAGCGTAATGTACCATAATCCATAAGACTTTAACAACGCGTGACTACGACTTTTGAAACTTGTTTCATGGCTTTTCAGCGTCGTCTTTTGTCGTAGTTGGGTTTTACTTTTTACTTTTTTTTATTTAAAATGTTTTGGTGCTTCTATAATATTAATTTCTTTGCAAAGTATATATTTTAAATAGGCACCATAGAAATATCACTATTATCGAATAAATACGGACAAAGTCACGAGAAAATGCTAATAATATTTATATTTATGAAATGTGCAATTAACGCCCTTTCGTATGATACCAAACACGGCATATTTCTCTCAAATTTATTTTTTAATACAGTACTTTACGTCGGCTAGAGGGCGCCACATTAGATTCAGTGACACGACGTATAGCCTATAACCAGAAGACTATCACGAAGCTTCTAACGACACCTCATTTGTCCAATTCTAATGAGTAGTTAAGGAGCTATGAGGAAACAAATGAACATATATACATAGCCTGTCAAAATCATAACCCTCATTTGGCTTTACAGTAGTCGGGTAAAAAGGGCTTGACCCGAGTGAACATTCTTACAGAAAACCGGAGCTAAGCCATTCTTTTGTTTCTTCTCGATTAAAGGGTAACTACTACCGTGGGCGGTAACTACTTAAAATCACGGTACCCGTTTGCTCATTTGCATACGAAATTTAAAATTTAGAAAGAGTAACCTATTCTCACAGTTTTACTCGAATTAGTGGCCACATCTATGTCATCACATACATATATTTGATGTTTACATTTTTCTAGGTATATTTATATTATTACATTACATATTTTTTAACGGATGGATGAGGTCTTAGAAATGCGGTCCTATTTTCTTACTTTATGTAATGACTAATGACCTCTTAAATTTGTTTCAGGTGAACCGAGTGCCGAATACATGGTAGAAATTAACCCCAAGACGTCTCCAGGCCGTATGATCTCCAAGTGGGATCTTGGGTCTTTCCTCGTTGAAGCGCTGAACGAACCTAAATACTACAAGGCTATCATCGGTCTTGCCCAGAAGCCACCTGCTTAAATTGTAGGATGTCTACCAAATAAATAATGTATCTGTACAATAATAGTATATTAATATATATATTTATACAAATGAATAAAATTGGAGTGTCTGTTGGTAATATTAAAATGACCGCTTTTTACTAAATGCATATGTAGGTATGCATATACACGGTACATATAACAAAATGTATTTTTTTAAATTTTGTTTCTGTCTATTTGTTCCGGCTAACCTCTAGAACAGCTGGACCGATTTTGACGGGACTTTCACTGATAGGTAGCTGATGATGTGAGGTCTCTGTCTGTCTATTTGTTCCGGCTAACCTCTAGAACGGCTGGACCGATTTTGACGGGACTTTCACTGATAGGTAGCTGATGATGTGAGGAGTAACTTGGGCTACTTTTTCTTAACTAGATTCGCCTCACGACGTCACACTCGGTACGACAACAACTGCGGGTAACACCGCGGGACTACGCTAGTACAACATAATAATTTAGTTTTTTCAAAGCCCTAATCTCTGTGTAGACTTTCTCAGTCGGATTTGCAAAATATGTCATACTATTTTTGTATAAGAACCTGCCAAACTACTTTGCTTGATGGAAAGTACGAGAAGAATCCAAGAATAGTGGTCATCATACCATTGCAAATGCAGATAATGTAACAATGTACTATGGTGATCCACCTTATTCAGCGGTAAATCACCACCACCCCTATTCATCACGAAAGCAAACTGAGCGGAAGCAATGCAGGACAGCATCAAAGAGAAGAACTTACTCGATATCAACCAGCCAGCTTCTTAAATCTCCATGCCAAGGAGAGCCCTGTGATTAGCAGTGGACTGTTAAAGGCTCTTGATGTGAGGATGTGACAAGTTAAAGCTAAGGGTCTTCGCCCCTGGACACTTGTAATAAGTCATTGCCATCCAGGTGGGAAAAGATTTCTGTAATAACAGCACGTACTTTCTAGAAAACCTCTTTCCTTTTGAGTCATGAGCCCGATTACAATCTAGTAAAATCTAAAATACACAAGTATCTACGTGTTTAGAAATGGAAAAGGATATTGTTTAGCAATGTGGTTATCATTGCACATGTTCAACCTAATCAAACGGCCTTGTGTGAAATGTACCCAATTATTGTTTTGTGTTATTTAGACATATACACGGCCAAAAATAAATACATGGACCAGGATAAATTATATAAAACAAATATATTTGTTGCGGATTAGTTTTAATCGTTTTTACAATTTTTTTTATACTATTGTGTCAATTACAAAGTCACAAAAGGTGACAGCTGCTCCGTCGAAAACGATGTCGATCACTGGTTTGTCCTGGACTTGATTTTCTACGCTGACAGCATTTGACGTCGCTGAATCATGTGCAGAGTTCGAAGGACCATGCAGGGCACTCGGCTGCTCTGACACCATAGTCGACTTACTTTCTTTTCGAGATGATAAAGTCGTTGTACTGCTCGGATAAAAGTCGGAGTCGCTAAGAGAGCTTGCTGGGCTCCATGGATATTTTACCTTAATACTACCTGGCTTCCCTTTGAATAGTCCATTAGAAGTGAATGTCTCTGAAGACCAAGAACTTATGTTTTCTTGTGTGATTCTTGGCGTTTCTGGTTTCTTCCTGTTCGACACTCTGCTTGCTGTTGTTTTAATGAAGCTGTTTTGGCTTAAAATCCCCATGGTTGTTGTAGACTTCGGGAGGATGGTCTCAGAGAAAGTAGACGAGGTGACCGAGGTGAAGGAGAATTTCTTACTTTCAAGTTTTTCTCTTGAGGGAAAATTCCAACTTTCGAGACTCCAGGGTGAACTAACTATACTGAGAGTGTTGACGAGTGTAGTGTTACCCGTGGTTGGAGGATCCGTCCTCCTGGAAAGGCTTGGTAAGGAGAACGCCCTTCGTATAAACGCTCGACCCCTGACATGGCTCCGTGTGATGGGGAAATCGCTCAGTATTAGAGCCAACGGAATTGGGTTGCATTTTAACTTCGCTATATTCATGAAAGGATATACACAAATGTTGATGTACATGAGGACTGCGGTTGGGGTTCTTTATGCTGTATGAAGTTTTGACATCGTAGCTATGGGATAGCAAGCATTGGCTGCGTCAATCAGCCAACGATATTCTTGTATAAAACTCACGAATGTAAGTATGCACTGTATTGGATCCATTTGGCTGCAATTGCGGCCTGCCCACCCTAGTTCAGCGGTTGCCAAACTTTGAACCTTTGGCCTTATTCAATGATTATGATATCAACGCGGGCATTGTCAGTCATGCCGATAATCATCTAAATTTCAATGAAGAATCTGTAATTTCAATTAAAGGTTAAATAAATAGGAAAAAAATCATGAAACTCAGACGCCTAATTCGCGTTCTAAACAATTAATTTTCCTTTTGGAGATCCTATTACGAGCAAATGATATTCCATGTGTTGTAGTAAAAAAATTGGTAAGAAGACGACATCAAAGTTTTTAGGAATAACTTTGAGCTATTATCTACATAAATAACAGACTGGCATGGCTGTATGCCGCACGTACTTCGTACATGTAAGACCGCAGGCCCCAGTTTGACGAACACTCCAGTAACTTAACACACACTAATCATAATACTGCACAGATCACTGTTATATTTTTATAATTATGTACGTTTTGGAGACTTTAGTTTTTATATACTTTTGTTATAATATTGTGAGTTTAATTTTCTTATTTCATTATTAAGTCATCTGTGCCAATTTGACACTTGTGACTAAATTTTATTATCCTTGACTTTTTTCTTACTCAGCGGTAAGAGGTAAAATGTAAAGAGTATTATATTAAAATGGCAGCAGCGTTCCAATCAACTGCGTGAAATCAAAGAATATGAGAAATATGGGTTACATGTTAGAAGTTCACTCATATCATTGCCGTAGGTATCATTTAGCAAGTTGAAGTGGCAGTGGGGTGGCCATATTTGCCGTAGAACCGATAACCGTTGGGGTAAACGGGTTCTTGAGTGGAGACCGCGTCTCGGCAAACGTAGTGTAGGACGTCCGCAGGCCCGGGAGGAAGGGGGGATGATGATTGATGATGATGAGGCCTATGTCCAGCATTGGACTGCGGTAGGCTGATGATGATGAGGCATCATTTAACGCAATATCATCATATTCTCTTTCAAACATCTTCAGCAGTTCGAGCACCGAGCTGTATTCCAAGGTTTCGGGGTCTTACTTTTAAAGAATATTAGTAAAACTCAAAATAGCTCACACAGGGTCGTTTGATCCGAGCAGAGCCTGTGTTATGGTAACAGAGTGCTGAATGACATACTTACTTACCTATATATTCTTTAATACTCTTAAACGAGCAATATATATTATACCTAATTTGAATCACGGTAACGGTTCCATCGATTTTCATGATACGCAGGATGTCATGGTGACTATAAATCGATCTAGCTAGGATTGACGGCCTCGGTGGCGCAGCGGTAGCGTATGCGACTGTGCTTGAGGTCTCGAGTTGGATCCCGGGTCTGCAAATATTTGTTTCGGAATTTGGGTGTTTTCTATGTATAATATGTATGTATTTATAAAAATAGTATATTTATGTATTTACATCAGTTGTCTAGTACCCATAACACAAAATCTGCTTAGCTTGGGACTAGACGACGTTGTGTGTTAGATGTCCGAAATATTTATTTTTATTATGTACAGGTAAATCACGCATTAGATACAACAAATAATGATGCTCATCACACAATTATATGTCCTTTGAAGGAATCGAACCCACGATTTTTTTGTAGGGTGCAAAATGAGGAGACAGCGCACCTGATAGCATCGATGGCAAGATGGTAAGAGGACATGATAGGGTAGTTGAAATCTTAGTCAACTTACATATTTAATACCTTCTTTTTATCATCTGTCAAAACGAAAACTGTGAAAAATTTACGAAATACGAACTTGTGACGTCACTGTTTTAAGCTAATCAATTGAGCAATATATTTAAATGTTTAATTGATTAAAATTTGGTATATAAATGAAAAGCTGTAATAATTATATATATTTCCAAGATGTTTTGTAATATTCGTTTTAATGAAGGAGACATCGGTATTTTTTTACGAATCATCTACCCTAGGGCTTTTCTACGATATAGAGGGATATCTAACTTTCTTAAAGAAACTTTCTGCCTCGCACACCTAAACTGAGGAACGAACTGTCATGTACGGTATTCCTAACTCTGAACTGTTATCAAGCATTTGTCTATTCAGAAAAAGTCAATTAAACTTTTGGCCCGACCCGTAATTTCAACCCGAGATCTCTTGATCGACAGTCACATAATTCAATCGCTGGACCTACGAGGCAGTTAGGGATGCAGCAACAAGCGCGTTGCCGGTCTTTGAGGTCGAAGTATGATCTTTTCTTAAAGGTTTGGAAAAGATGGTGGGTTGTCAATTATCTCTTACTAGCCGACCCACACAATCTCGTTAGCGTCTCCTATTGCACGTAGCGTGATAATATTCCCCCGTTTTGGAAACATTTTTCATTGGTGCTTCGCTCCTATTGGTGTTAGCGTGATGATATATAGCGTATAGCCTTCCTCGATAAATGTTCTATCGAACACTGAAATAATTTTTCAAATCGAACCAGCGGTCTCGAGATTAGCGCGTTCAAACAAACAAACTCTTCAGCTTTATATATTAGTATATAGATTTAAAGTCGTTATATAAATTGAACTAATTTGGGGTTAGAGCGTTTGTTCGTTCAGCAGTTGACGGCAGTAGGCTGAAGAGACACAGAGAAATAAAACAATTTCATCAATGTTCAACATTATAATAGAACCCTACCTATTATACTCTGCGCTGTAGCGTGGTACGGGTGACAGTTGCCTGTACGAACATTCTGGTTGGTTTAATTATATTTAATACAGTTATTAATGATTAAATATATTGCGAATATGGTACATCTGAAATACAAAGTTGTTATTTGTAAATCGCGGCAACGTTCAAGAGTGAAACGAAATGTTACTGAAATGTCACCCGCACCGCGCATGCAAAGAGTATAAAATATCACAAACTGAGACTGTCCAATGTTACAACTAAAACAATGGAAACACTTAACTTTAGAACAGTATCACTAACTATACAAAATATACACATTAGTACAGTACATACGCTGAAGTCCTAAAACAGACATGGACTTTTTATTTTATCATGTTATCACTTAGCTGTTGTAGTTATAATGTTATTAAAAGTTTTTTTTTGCCGATAAGAAACGTAACATACGGCGTTAAAAAAGAACGCAAACAATTTTTAGGCGACGTATCAGAAATACGTCGCGTTATTTTTTCTTGCGGACATGGCAAACTTGCTGCAACTGTAACTTGGATTAACGATTATATTTGAAAAAAAGTTATGTAAAGTATGATGAGTATGAGGAAAACGTAAATAGTATTCTTGATTCTGTAGTTTTCACCGTTAGGACTGATTTTCTTTATACAATTTAATTGGGATCAAATTTGAAAAACGTAAGATATTTTAAATAGATGTCATTTTGATATCTTTCCCTACACTCGATTTAATACTTAAAATTTTTGAGAACGGGATGGAATATACCAGCAGCCATACAAAGTCGTCTGTTAGAATAACATACAGTAAAAAAAATAACTGCTATTATATTTAAGCTAATATTTTCTCGACCTTAGGTTCAATATTCGACCTCTGATACTTTTCGTCCAGGAGCTCAATATCCAGAAATATTTTCCCAAGTTCCCCCGTCCTAAAAGCTTTGATCATAGTCCGCGCCACTTCAAGCAGGTCTGGTACGTCGCGGACTCTGTTGTCATAATCGCGGACTTTCCGTATTCTATTAAATTTTAATGCTCCTGCGATAAGTACCTGAAAAAATAAACATTTTTTTCTAAATAATATGTAAAGTAGTAAATATGCACCGTTTTTTTAAAGGGAACAAACGATTAGAGGGTTCTCTTGATTGTGAGTAACGCCGTTCATATTAAACTGCAAATCTAGAGTCATGAGTGTTTCCAGACTTTAGGTCAATCAATTCATAATAGAGCAGGGAGGAAGCGGCAACCTGAAACTAATCTCATCTCCACAACAAATGCACGAATTTTGCCGCATTGGATAGTCCGCCCATAAGACTGTGGGAACTTCCCACGGACTTATGTATGTACCTACGAAGTGAATCGGATTTCTCTCGAATCGCGGGTATTATTTGCGGCACTTTACTTGTGAGGAATTGACTTGACGCTTCGACGCGTTTTGACTCTGCGCCTGCGCTCGTATAATTGACCCTTTGTGTCGTTGAAATGCAACGAAAAAATAGTTTAAATCTAGCTTTCCGATATGGGCGGCGTATCGTTCTCACATATTTTTGAAATATCCACTTTTAAACAAAGTTAATACTTATGCATAAATTATAAAAATACCAGCAGTATACGCTCGCACTGAACTTTTAACAAATCGCAATGCCGAATGCGCTCACCGTTTAGACTTCTAGAGCGCGTTCCTGTAATATAAAACTACACTACGCCTTCAGATTATATTAAGATCTATTTTAGAACAAAGTGTTTAGAAGTAAAGTTGAATTTAAACTGGTCAATAAGAGAAAATAAGACATTTAGAACAAGCTGGTTTCCACGTGAAATTTTGTATTTAGTAAAAGGTTTTTAACTGAGGTGACATAGGTTACACGATCGCTTTAATATATACATACATTTATGTTTAATTTCTATTGTTCTCTAATTTATTTTGTAATTGTAATTAATAGAAGCTTTGGGGACTTTGGCCTAAGAACTCAGACTCAAAATGCTGTTAATTTGCTTCATTTCGTTATAATAGGTAACATTTAACACAATATTTCGAACAATCTATACAAATAAATGAAATTGGAGTGTCTGTTTGTAATATTAAAATAACAGCTTTATAATCAATGCATATGTATGTATACACGATACATACACCAAAAATGTCCCGCGGCGTTACTCGCGGTACAACAATAACCGCGGGTAACACCGCGGGGTTCGACTAGCTTTAATAATATTAAAGGTGTTGCGAGAAGAAGTAGTAAAAAACTGCTATTATGAACTGCTGTCTTATGGATACATAATATTTTATTGGAAATTGGAAACAGAAGATCAACGTAAAATGACAGCGTTCATGCTGTCGTGTTCCCTTGGTGAGTGCGAGACCTGACGCCCAATGATGACGAAGCATCACTAGGCCGCCATGGTGTGGGTCACCATGTTGCATTGTTTTATTGTCTGTATTCGCAATGAGTATGATGACCACCACAAACCACTTTTAGATTCTGCTTATGCTTTCCATCAGCCAGAGTAAAGTCATCTTGGCATGGCCATAAACGAGAAAAAAAAAAGTTATTACGATAGATAGATTTGTGTAATGTATAGTCATATAGCTACTGCCAGGGCCCCATGAGTATATCATCCCATGAACTTCAACAGTTATCAGGGAATTCAGGAATTTGATTTTGTTGTGATTTGATTGTGAGAGTTAACACAATAAACATTGATTTTGGTTGAAATCTTACAAGTGAGAAAGTTGAAAATAGCAATACTTTAATTTTTTTAAAACGATGAATGGTTAACCTTTTCTCCATTAACTCTGGTGGAACAATCAAAAGACAACAATGCACTTGGTCCTCTAGAATGGCCATGTGTGTTGTGGTGACTTATCATCAGTCACTTATCATAAAAAATAATGTAGCTACCAAAAAGTAAAATCAAACTGCACCTTATTAATATCATCACAAGGTTCTTGCAAACCCATATAGTCCACATATTCAAACTTGCCATGACTGTTCAACCAGTACAGCAGGTAATCTGCGATGGCTTCTTCCCCCACCAAGTGGTCTTGTAACGATGCACAGAGAGCCAGCTTTAGACCCATTTCTACATTGGTGACTGAGGGTTCCAGGATACCTAAAACAAGTAATTGTCTAAATGTATAGTTATGATAACTGGCAGAAAACACAAGGAAAAATAAAATATTATAGCTACACACACAGAAAATAGGTAAGGTTTGAAGGAAAGGAAAGGAAGTTCTAATTCACTTAGTTTATTTAAGCAATTGTTCAACACTTCTCGTGACCTGTGTGGTCTTTTTCTAGCACAAAGAATTCAATCAATTCCTTTCAAAGTAGCAATACTGCCAGTCGTTTGGGATTGGTGCCAGTAGAAGATGTGATCTAGTCCCAACCAAGCAGAGTTTGTACTATAGATACTGGACTGGATATAAATATACATATTTAGTTTTTTGTTTGCATATACATACATATGATTTAGAGAAAACACCTTCGCTTATGCTACGACTGCATCACTGAGGCAGTTACGCTAGGATGCTTAAGTAAATACCATACAAGCTTAGCTTAGCTAGCTGCCTCAGGTATACATGCTAGTTTATAATAATTTAGTTTATTTATCTAATTATTTATTCAAGAAATGGCAGATGGAATTAATACAATGAGAATGTCATAATAACTCTCTTTTATTCATTTACATAAGCAACTTACCAGGCGTATCCAACATATAAATAAGTGGATCATTATTGATTCTAATCTTCATCATGACACTCCTCGTGATGCCTGCAACAGCTCCAGTCGGTAAAGCGTGCTTAAAACCTATATTATTTGACCTCAGCATATTTATTAACGAAGACTTTCCTACATTAGGAACTCCCATTATCATCACATTGTAATCCAGCTCTTCGCTTCTATTATACCTATTGGAGTCTTTAATTAAGCCCACCATGAGCGGCTTAAGCGACTTTAACCCTCGACAGTTTTGGTCTTTACTATTTGTAAACACAATGTTGTTGATCTTCTGTTCTGCTAACAATTGTTCCTTTATTCGAGGAATTAAGGAAGGTATTGTTAAGTCTTTCTTATTGAGAACTAGTATATGAGGTTTTGTGCCAATCAGTGTTGAAGTAAATAGTGGATTTCGACCTGTGAAAGGTATTCTTGCGTCGTGAACTTCGATCAAGCAATCCACGCTTTTTAATTTACGTTGCATTTGTTTTATGCCCTTGTTCATGTGACCAGGGAACCAGTTTAGAAGATCCTTGTTTATAAACGGACATTTTTTGCGAAAATTATAAGCGGCTGCATCGAATTTAGTTGCCATTGCGTTTGTTTTGATTTCTAAATGTTAGGTTATGTTGACAGACAGTAGTGATTGAATGTTTATAATTTAATTATTATAGTTTATGGCCAATCAAAACAATACATTACAACAAAGAGAAAACCTTATATTCAAGAATAAGTTAACAAAATGAAATGAAAGGCTACTATTTATTTTTAGACAGACCATGTACTTTTGCGACAGACATTGTATTTGACAGTGATATTTGTGACATCTACCACTATTGTTCGAAAACGGTTAGTTTGGCAGATTTATCTACTGTAGTGTATTATCTATGTATTAATCTATTAAAAAGAGTATTATTTTCATAGAGGTTGGAATAATATAATAATATATTATATAGGTAGGATTCCTTATTCATAGGTTATTTTAGACGAGATATTGGAAATGAATAGACAGAAACACAATTTGTAGCAATAGTTACATAACCTTTCCAGTGCCGGATTAGCCACGTAGCAAGAGTAGCAAATGCTACGGGCCCCGCACTCCAACGCCTGTCCGACCATAAAAAAAAGTTTAGATAAGCGTAAAATATCCTGCATGCATAAAACGCGAAGCACCTAGGCTATGCTTTACTCCCACCTGAAAATCTAAAACTCGACTTCGTCACGTTAATCATCATATCAGCTGTAAGAAGTCCACTACTGAACGTAGCCCACCCGCCATGCCCAGTGTCACTTCAGCTTGCTGACTCGTTCTGCTGTGTCGGTAACTTTAGTTCGTCTACGGATCTCCTCATTTCTGATTCGATCTCGTAGAGAGACCCCAGGCATAACCCGTTCCATAACTCGCTGTGTGACCCCGAGCTTCCTTATGAGGCCCATAGTAAGAGTCCACGTCTCGGCACCGTAGGTCATCACTGGTAACACGCCCTGGTTAAGGACCTTCGTCTTTAAGGACTGTGGTATTTTGGACGAGAAGACACTGCGTAATTTCAGTCGAGACCTTTCCAGTTGGACATTGATATGCAATGTGCCTCTAACCATTCTGTGATCGCTCCCGGTTTTCACCCTGTGGGTCACGGAGATATCATTGAATATTCATGTCTTTGTAGACATGATTTATTTATTTATTTGAACATGATGAAGTTGATCTCATTTCTCGTGGAACCGTCGGAACTCATCTAGGTCCATTTCCTATGAGGTGGCTGTTTGAAGAAGGAGTTCATCATAAACAGTTCCTTCTTTTCCAGAAAGTCGGTTAATTCCTGGCCCCTGGGATTCCTTCGCCCACATCCAATTGCCCCACTCTCAAATCGTCATCCTACCCAGTTTTACATTAAAATCCCCCATAACAAAAGTGAAGCATGTTTTGGAATATATGCTATATAGTATATATGGCCCTACTGATGTTCTCATACATAACTTCCAGGTCCAGGTCGGTGCCTAAACCTGTATGACCTTCAACGAGTATCTCTTTGATACCCTTAGTATCAGGTACGCAACTCTGCTCGACACACTCGTGATATATACCACGTTGCTAACGAGAGATCTCCAGTACTCGATCGACGCCCGTCAATGTCAATCTTGCAGCTGGAACCCCCGGGGCAGTAGGTGCCGTGCTCATTTGTCCATCATTACATAACGAGGTTTGGACGTAACCCGCCGCGCTGGTTCAGTGCGCGTTATTCAGTGGAGTGCACCGCAGGCAGGCGAGCTTGGCTTGGGTTCCGAAGGATGTTAGTGGGACCCCTTACACTCCTTACACTAAATCGTAGGTATATGTTGTATAATACCTACCACGAGAACCGTTGGCATCTCAAATCATTATAAACTTGAGAACCTAAAGCAAACTAAGGGCCCCTTGACCACATTTGCTACAGGCCCCGCGCTGGCTTAATCCGGCACTGAACCTTTCCAAAAAGTTTTTAAAGTATAGAATTTTAGAAAATATTTCCGCTAGAATAGAATATAATATAGAACTTCATTCAGGTACCCACCTGCTTGTTTGGCCTCCTATATTTTTTATGTGCCTGATGGTAAGCCATTACCGCCGCCCAAAGACACCCGCACCACCAGAAGTGTCACAAGTGCGTTACTGGCCTTTGTGGAAGAGGAGGGGGGTGAGGGAGGGATGGGGGAGTCGTTGTGGTATGGGCCTCCAGTATCCTCACTCACTCAGTGAAACACAGCGCAGGCGCTGTTTTACACCGGTTTTCTTTCTAGCCGGCCCATGAATGCCTAAGTGTGGCTCTCCCACGATAGGTCTAGTGTGAGTTAAAAAAGGCGCGCAGTTCTAAAACTCTTACCAATTAAAATTAATTAGTTGACTACAAATAATTTACCAGACCCAAATAGTTTACAAACACTAGATAAAACCATGGTATAAAAATACATACCATGGATAAAACTATAATCTAGTGTCAATGATTTGTCATTCCATATGAATTTGAGTTTGAGTACATTACAAAAGTAGCTTTTGCTATATTTAATTTTATTACTCGTTAGATTACATTATTTAGAGCCTTCAAAATGTCACAAACCTTTCTCTTAGAGCCTGATATAATAGCGGCGACTGAAAATGTTATGCCAGATCTTAATACCGACTTGGTTTTAGCTAAGAACTATTTGAAACAGCAAAGTGCAGCTACTGGCGACTCTGTGTAAGAAGCAGTTACTTACTCTACCCTTGTAGCAACATAGTAATCTTTATTAGTCTTAACATCTATTTATTATGTTATTTCATAGTTATATACTGAACAGCGATCCTTTGAATTTTCCAAAATAGTCGTCAATATATATGTACATTGTGAAAGATTTACATAAGGATACAGAGTTTGTAGCTATGATATTAAAATTCGAGAAACTAGAGAAGTAAGTACTTCCAGGTCATGAACACAGCAGCAGTAACAGCATTTTATGCTTGAAGTAGCTTAAAAATATTTTATTACTATTTTATTTCTTAACGGAGTTTTTTCCTAATTAAATAATAGTTCTAGTAGACTAATTTATAAAAAAAACCCGCCAAGTGCGAGTGCGACTCGCGCACCGAGGGTTCCGTAGAAACTTGTAGGTATATTGTATAATGTATCTAAAAATTTATGCTTACCGCAAATTTACTTTATCTGTGCTATAAACCGTTGCTTCGTACCAAATCTCATGATTTCACGGGAAATACCTTGTAGGTTTTGATTCCATTGCGAGTGTCGAAAATTTGCAACATAAACGGCTGTATCTTTTGATTGCGTTGGCTTAGACTTTATCATGAGGGGTAGGTATAGTAAACGACAGCTCTCTAAATAAACCATAAGGGACACTATGAACTTACCACATCATTTAATAAAGTAGTAATAATATAATAAATAAAATAGTCTCAAATGGCAGAAAAACATACATTCTTGACAATGTAATATGAATACAATACAAACTCATAGCTACGTCTATTGATGTGGTCTTACATGATGCTTACTGCCTCAATCGATGGCCTAATGGTAGCGTATGCGACTGCCGAGCTTAAGGTTTCGGGTTCGATTGTCGATACGCAACAACTATGAAGGTATAAAAATATTTTTACCTATGATCTACAAATATTTGTTTCGAGGATTGGGTGTTTTCTATGTGCCTAATATGTATGTTAATACATAATAAAAAGTATATATGTGCTTATATCAGTTGTCCAGTAAAAGCTTTGCTTAATTCGGAACTAGATGGCGTTGTGAGATCATCAGATGCTCGAAATATTATTATTATTATCTTACTAATATTATAAACGCGAATGTTTGTAAGTATGGATGGATGGATGTTTGTCACTCTTTCACGCAAAAACTACTGATTTGGATGAAACTTTAGAGTAATATAGCTTATACATTAGAATAACACAGGCTACTATTTGCGCGATAACCGACATATAATAAATAATAATAAATAATAAATATTTCGGACATCTAACACACAACGCCATCTAGTCCCAAGCTAAGCAGAGCTTGTGTTATGGGTACAGGACAACTGATATAAATACATATATACTTTTTTTTTTTGTAAATACATACATATTATACATAGAAAACACCCAAACTCCGAAACAAATATTTGTAGATCATACAAACATTTGGCTCGACCCAGGAATCGAACCCGAGACCTCATGATCAGCAGTCGCAACGCCAACCGCTAGACCAACGAGGCAGTCAAATACGCGTGCGGAGCCGCGGGCAGCAAGTAGATATTTATATAGCATGTAGTTTTGTATTCAGAAATAAACTGAGTGGTTGTTGGTAAAGAAATGATGGTTCACTTTATCCCCTAGATATGACCACCTAGTGGATATCGTCCAGAAGCTACTATCGCAGAAGCCACCTGATGTAGTGGACAACTTCGAGCAATACTCCTGGGAGGTGAAACAGGAAAAATTCAAGCCTAACTTCGATCTTCTTAACGATCTGTACATGTCTCCACCCCAGATGAGTCTCACTAGGAGTATGGACCAAATGTTCAGGGTACCTATTGTTCTTATAACCCTTTCTAAAGAGAGTTCCATTTATTCCATATATATCCCAGGTTTGATTCATACAGATTCATCTTTTACCGGGATTAAGATCGCATTTAAAGAAGGTGTATGATATGGGCTTTAAGACGAAAGTCTTCAATCAGTGCGTCCTACTCGTCATGACATACGGAGCCGAAACGTGGACACTTACGGCACGGCTGGTCCACAAGTTCAAAGTCGCTCAGGCCAGGTGGAGTGATGATTTGCGCAAGACGGCCTTTAGGAGCTGGATGCGAGAAACCGAGGATCGAACTAAGTGGTGCGCAATTGGAGAGGCCTATGTCCAGCAGTGGACTGCGATAGGCTGATGATGATGATGTATGATATGGTAGATGCTGGCCGATATTAATCGCTATGTTTACTTTAGTTTGTAAGCTTGTATTTCAATAAAGCTTTATTACAAGTTTACCATGTCCATAATAAAGGTATAATTATACTGCGTTGGAGGAAATTTTATACCTTCACTAGCTGACCCACGCAACCTCGTTTGCGCCTTATATTGCCCGTAGCGTGAAAATTTCCCCCGTTTTTGAAACATTCTTCATTGTTGCTCCGTTCCTATTAGTAGTAGCGTGATGATATATACCCTATAGCCTTCCTCGATAAATGGACTATCCAACACTGAAAGAATTTTTCAAATCGGTCCAGCGGTTCCTGAGATTAGCGTGTTCAAACAAACAAACAAACAAACTCTTCAGTTTTATATATTAGTATAGATTTATCATACATTCAAAATTTTAGCTAGTGGCCAGTAAAGCTGAAAAGTTGGGGGATTTTGGCGAGGAAGAACAGGAACTCGATTTGGAGGAAGACAACTTCAAGCCGAGGATCACAGATCTTCTGGAGAACAACCACTATTTTAAGGAGGTTATTGAATTTATTAGTTTTTCTATTTGTGTTACGAGAGAGAAACAAAAATATGTATTAAAAAGGCAACCACAATATCTGCTCGAATTCGCCATGTTTTGTAAATCATCAGGAAGTTTTTACCTTAGAATCTAAATAGTATGATAATGGGTACCTACCTAAATACGTACACATACACTCCAGCTTACATCCCGAAGGCTATAAAATAGGTGCATCGCAAACTTAGCGCTTAAAATGACCATTGCTTAGCTTTCAAACTCGAGTGAAGTGCAAAGATATGGAATTTTGTACTGAAGACTTTGGACTTAATTCTAACACACGCTAAACTTAGTCATAAACCTTGGTTAATTATAAGTATTAATAGTTATATTTCCTCATGTACCGTTCCAGGGTGGTTATGGTCTCCCGGACAGCGAATGCTACGCTATCTACATTTCTCTCATCATGCTCGGCATTAAAGAACCCGTCGCTACGGTCAGGTACCTTCACATGCTAACTTTAATGAGGATTGAGCATCCTTACAATAAAGCTTTGACTAAACCGTGCAGACGAAAATGTAAATCTTACAGAAGATTAAATGAGACAAAGTGTGTTCTGAGTAGATATTTTTAATTTAAAAATATACCACAAGTTTTCGATGTACAGACAGCTTAGAAACTTATTTTGTAATGAGCCCCAAAAGCATACGTAACTACGTGGATGAACTGAAAGTTTCCGACCTATAGATGATAGTAGTAATTATTTCTTAATCTCCTGCTATCTTCACATTGATCCTCCCTTTGTGTGGTGTGAACATTATTTACGTTCCATTTTTCAGAATATAATATTTAGCTATGTTCTCTCAGATTATATGTTCATTACATTTTGTACGCACAGGTTCTTTGGCAAGATTTTCGGTACAAAGGCCAACTACTATGTTGCTGAAACTGATCTCACTATAGAAGAGCTTGATAGAAGAATTAGAGTTAGTACACATTAGATTTACTTCTCTACATTTTTACGATTTTAGTGATTATGGAAAGAGCTACTTGCCTATTTGTGACGTGCTCAACTCAGTTGCTTTAATTAACTTGACCTTAACATTTTCTGAAGTGCATTTTAATATTTTTAATACGAAAGGTTGTTCTAGGAATTCGAACTGAAGGACATGCCTGGAGAGGGGGAAGGGGAGGGAGAAAGTCATCACAGTGAAGAAGAAGCTGAAATGGGTAGGTTTATTTCATGTTCTATGATTTTTTTCTAACACAACGCATAGTTTAGACAACTTGGGTTGTGGAGGTGCAATGGCAGTGTTTCTACGTGAAAAATAAAATTTCAGTCGTAGTAGAGTTAAAGATGATCCCAACTTGGGAAAAAATACCCGGAGGACTAACACATAGTTTGCGTCCATAAAATACATTTTTGTAATTGCTCAAGACGAGTATTGTACATGGTTTTCTGTACGCTCTAGTGTGGCGTTGAAAATATTTTTTTTCATTCTAATCATACTTTTTTTCAAGTTTCTATCGTATACATTTGGTGTAGTACTCGTAATCAGGGTCTCTTACATAACCGGTGGTAAATTATTCTTTCTGTACTTTTCAATTCCCGATTCCCGGATCGGATGAAATATTTGTATGACCTCTCGAATCTGTTTCGGAGTTTGGGTGTTTTCTATGTATAAAATGTACCTATGTATTTACAAAAAATGAGTTAACGAGTATATGTATTCATATCAGTTGTATAGTAGGTACAAGATACGCTTAATTTGGGACTAGATGGCGTTGTGTGTTAGATGTCCGAAATATTATTATTAATTCTAATTCTGGGGATCAGTTAACAATGTCGAATGTCATTCTTTTTAGCACTGGAAGGGGAGGCTCGAGAGCCTGTGTCTAAGGAACCAGTTCGTCCGAAGATGCCTCCGGAACCTACGATCACTTGGACACCACCAGCTCCTATACCTGTCGAAAGGCCTGGCCAGGGTATTAATAGGAAGGTACTTTTCTAATTTACCCGTTAAACTTTGTACCACCATATTTTATTTCTCACGGATAGTTAACAGTCGCAGACTAAGAAAATACAACACTCCCGGTTTTCTCGGGCCACCTACGGTTTGTAGATGGCCCCCTCATGTGTGGGAACTCCAATGTTCCCCTGTCCTCCAGGGTGCGCACACTCCGTAGCGCCCGCGCAGCCACCCGAGCCTGCTTCTGCTCAGGTGACAGATGACCTCATCAGACGATCGGAAGTTATGCAAGTATATACTTACTTTTGTACGGTGATTCTTATTTAATTAACTATATACCTAGATGTAGTAACCTGTTCACTAACTGCTTTTTTGTTTCAATTTGTTTTTTTTTATTTATGGAATAGGGGGCAAACGTACAGACGTATCGCAATTACCGCTGCCCATGGAACAACCGAGAACACCAGAGGCGTCACAAGTGCGAAGATGGCCTTAGGGGAATGGGGAGGGAGGTGTTGGGTTTGTTTGTTTGTTTGGGGTATCCTCATTCACTCGGTGAAACACAGTGCAAGTGCTCTTTCACATCGGTTCTCTGTGAGGCTTTCCCATGTTTTTTTAATACCTAAATATGTAACACAGGTGTACTACGTATGCAATAATCCTGGAGAAGACTGGATCTGCTTGCCGGACCTGACGCCGGACCATATACGAGTTGCCAGGAACACGGTGCGGTGTATGACTGGCGACTTGGACGCTGAGGTGAATCTATCTCATATCATGAGGGTACAGGAGATTGTGGGCACCAAATTAATGGCAATGATCTTGTGATGTTTGACTTGCAAGTGTCAATAGGCGTTGGTGGTCACTTAACATCAGGTCTGCTCGTATCCTCACTTTGCCGTAAAAAAATATCCCAGATATGTCGTATATGTTACTATATCGCTTGCCACAGATTGCTTTTTGTGAGAATTAACGTTCAACGATTATTGTCGATTATGTCAATGTCAACGATGCAAAAGTATTTTAAAAGGACGCCATAGTGTGGATCACCATGAGTATCACTCTTGGATTCTGCTCATGCTTTCCCTCAGGCAGAGTACAGTCACTTTGGCAGGCACATACATAAAAATCCTATTCTGGAACACTGCGGTGATCACTTTTCATGAGTTTATCGCTACAATTTTTATTATCTTCATGTTCTTTTCTGACTGAGACTAACTTTAATAAGTTCTCACATGATGCAGGTGCTGACATTTCCCCCGTTCGAAGGTAGAGAGCGCCACTACCTACACGCTCAGATCTGTCGCATCGCTGCTGCCACGTCGGTGTCTCCTCAAGGGTTCTACACCTTCGGCTCAGGGGAGGAGGAAGAGGATCTTGATATGGAGGAAGGCGCTGGTGAGTTACTCTTCTGAGTTCTCTTCCTTCTTGCACAGAAGATATTGTTTCTTCCTATGTGATCTTTTCTGTGATGAATGCAGAAGATTCTCCAAAAAATTATAAATGACTGCGAGAGGTCATAGGTTCGATTCCCACTTAAGATAAATATTGTCAAAGATATTGTGTGATGTGTTTTTCCACGCATCTTCACCGCGTACGTCGGCTATTGCGATAAAAAGTAGTTAGTGTTATTCTGACAGAAACTGAAACATTTTTTTTATGCTTGGGCCTGCCAAAGTGCCTGATGGAAAGCACCATATAAAAGCACTCATTGCGAATGCAGACAATGCAACAATGCAGCATGGTGACCCACACCATGGCGGGCTAGTGATGCTTCTGCATCATTGGGCCTCCGGTCTCGCACTCACCAACGAAACACGACATCACTGCTGCTGTCATTTTATTTTGATCTTCTGTGCTCAGGTAGTACCTCCCCGGTCGAGCCGGCCCAACCGTGCTTAAATCAGCGTGGCTTTACTACATCTACATAACAATAATATGAGCTATAGGTGTTGCCTACTGTAAAGTTTCAAACAAATCCTTTAGGTAGAAAAGTAAAGGCGTGAAAGAGTAATTATTAACATCCACACATTCTCACAAAATTCCTCCTATTCCGCATTTATATCTAATACTAGCCGACCCACGCAATCTCGTTTGCGTCTCCTGTTGCCCGTAGCGTGATAATTTTCCCCCGTTTTTGTAACATTCTTCATGAGTGCGCTGCTCCTGTAGGTCTTATCGTGATTATATTTAGCCTTCCTCGATAAATGGGCTATTTAACACTGAAATAATTTTTAAATCGGACCACCAATTTCTGAGATTAGCGCGTTCAAACAAACAAACAGACAAACTCTTCAGCTTTATATTTTAGTATAGATTAGTAGAATAGTAAGAAGTGTGTTTATCAGCATAAAATATATCTCAGATAATTCTGATAACATCAGATAAGTCTGGTTATCATAGCACAGGTTCTATCTAGTTTAGGAGGATACGACCGTGTAAGGTTATTAATATCTATACTTTTCCTTCAGTACATTGTTCTTTGATTTTCCAGGTGATATGGCGTTCAATCTGAACCCGTTCTACCACGGACATTCTTTGAAGGATCTTCTGGACTCCAATCTAACGTATTGGGTCCACCACGGTAGACACATCCTCAAACAAGGCAGGACTATTTGGTGGAACCCGAACGCCGAGATGGTCAATTGTTTTTCTGTTATATTTTGGAAATATCTGCGTTTTTGAATTGGATATTATTCACCATTTCTTTGATTTTAATTTCGCATAATTTTTTTTTTTAAATAAAATTAGTCTTAGTTACTCCTTATACCTAACATCAGTTATCTGTCAGCGAAAGTCTTCCAACTGTTTCAGAGATTAGCCGGAACAAATAGACAGCCAAAAAAATATTTAAATGATTTTTGATGGAAGTACCTACCGTATATACATTAATGTGTGTTTAGTGAACAGCTGTTAATTTGAACTTACAAACAGACACTTGAATCTTATTTACGTATTTGTATAGATGCTAAGCCAATTACTGAGCCACACACCACACATCCCCTCGGGGATGTCGAGTACTAAACACGATATCCCCTCGGGGATCGACTAAGTATTAAATGCCAGCATCTATCCAACCACGAGTGTAATTTTAGTCATACTTAAGTAATGGGATTTGCGTTTACATTTAAGTAATACTTCCATCAGTTGGCCATTACGGATTACATTAGGGAAATACCTGACTGCTAATTCCAGGGGTCACTACCTATCCGGATGTCTTACTTACAGCAGTTCCCGGATCCCTCCTATCTCAGGCGTAGAGTGGCACACCGTGAGGTTTTAGTCCACCCCGCCGTAAGCCCCGGCGGTGTGGCCCGTAAAAAAAGAGGTCACTGTCTATTGGTCCGATTTCTACCTAGGACAAATAAAATTAGTGTATAATTTATACATTAATTTTGACTGCTTCGTTGGTCTCGCGGTTGACGTGTGTGACTGCTGATCATGAGGTCTCGGGTTCGATTCCCCCGGGTCGGACCAAGTGTTTGTATGATCTTCAAATATTTGTTTCGGAGTTTGGGTGTTTTCTATGTATAATATGTATGTATTTACAAAAAAAAGGCATAAAATAATAATAATAATAATAATTTTTATTGATATAGACAGTGTTAAAATACATTGGAACCCTGCTTCCTGTGGTAGGTTACAACCTGTGTTACAGGAGACAGTGTCCTCACCCATTATGTTACATCAAACTATACAATAAAACATGCAGTAAAGAGTGTGTGTGTGTGTGTGTGTGTGTGTTTGGAAGTATGCAATGTGTGTGTGTATTTATGCGTGTGTTAGTGTGTAGGTAAATGTGTGTGTATATGAATGTGTATGCGAGTGTGTGTGTAGGTAAAAGTGTGTGTGTGTGTGTGTGTGTTCATTGTAATAAGGTTTCAGTTTGTGTGTAGTCAAGTGTACGCAGCCATGATTTTATTTTAATTTTGATTTTGTGTTTTACTAGGGTGTTTATGAGCAGAGTTTTGTTTATTTTATTATATAAGCGTGTTGATAGATATAAATATTGCCTTCTTGCTTGTGCAGTTCTACATTTTATCGGTTGACACACGTTAGTAACGGTACGCTTATTTCTGCTATCGTAATTAATTGGTGTAAGTTTATGTTGCATAATTGTTATATTAAGAATATATAGCTGTCTTACTGTAAGTAGTTCGCACTTTTCGTAGAGTGACTTTGTTGGGAATCTGAATGGTTTAAAAGTCATAACCTTAAGTAGTGATCTTTGGGCTCTTTCTAGGTGAATCATGTAGGTTTTGCAGGCTCCTCCCCATATCGTTATGCAGTAACCAATAACCGATTGTGCCAAGGAAACATATACCGATCGAAGCAAATCAAAATCAGCAACTTGGCGAAGCCTCTTAAATATCCAGATGAGTTTTCTAACCCGTGATGTGGTTTGTTCAATGTGTGGTCGCCAGTTCAGGTTTGCGTCCAGTATAACTCCTAAGTATTTTACTGTGTTTTTTTGGGATAGTGAAGGGCACAAGCATTCGATGCTAGGGTTGTGTGGAGTTTTGCATGCGTGTACTTTAAGCGTTATTTCTGGAGTTTTGAATTTGGCGAATGTAAACTGTACGTACGAGGTCTTTGGTACATTAAGGGTGAGTAAGTTATTTTCCAACCAGTGACTTATTTTCTGAAGGCCGAGTTCAGCAGCTCTCGTCACCTCCTCCCAGGTTCCACCATAAAATATGACAGCAGTATCGTCCGCGTAACTAAATATTTTACCCTTGTCTAGAGACTGCTGGCATAGATCATTTACGTAGATCAAGAAGAGGCTTGGAGAGAGGCAACTGCCTTGCGGCACACCATATGTTACTCCAATCTCTTGGCTAACTCCTTCGTCAATTTTGACCCTTTGTGTTCGGTTCATGAGAAAATCTGTAAGGATACTAAGTGGTTTACCGCGAATCCCAATGTGTTCCATCTTTCTCACAAGAGTAGGAATACAGACCGTGTCAAAAGCCCTTGCTAGGTCTAGGAAAACACCTAGGCATTTCTGTTTAGCATCAACTTTTCCCGTAATATAGCTAACTAATTGGTTAACTGCACCCTCAGTGCTCCTCCCTAGCCTAAAGCCAAATTGTGCCTTCGAGAGTAGCTCATTTCGTTCTAAATATTTGATGAGTCTATTGTTTAAGGCCTTTTCCAATATTTTCGACAATGTCGATAGAACTGAAATAGGTCTATAGTTCCTGACGTCGTCCTGTCTCCCACTCTTGTGAACCGGTGTAATGACAGATTTCTTGAGGACACTTGGAAAAGTTCCTTGTTCAAAACAGAGTTTAATGAGCTTTGTCAGCGGTGATACAAGTACCGACCTACCCAATTTCAAAAATTTTACGGAAATGGAGTCCCATCCGCTGGCACAATCGTTTCGTAGGCTATTAATCAAAGACTCGACTTCTGTCTCATCAGGTGGAAGAAGGACTATAGAGTTAAGTGGAGAGGGTGTTGCAAATAGGTGTGAGGCAGGTTCGAAGCTCTTATTTTTAGTTACGTCCTCAGCCAGTTGCTTACCTATACAAGCAAAATAGTTGTTTATTTGTTCCATAGTGGTCGTGCAGTCAGTTGTGTTGAGCAACAGTTTAGAAGCTGATGATTTTTGTTCCGTTTTGTTTGTGATTGACTTTATTATATTCCATGTTTCTTTATTATCTTTTGATTGTTTTAACGCGTCTCGCTCATATTGTTGTTTTAGCTTTCTGAGTAATAAAGTACAGTGATTGCGGTATCTTTTATAGCTCTTTAAAACCGTTGTTTGGATCTGTTAGAGTTTGCTTGTAGAGTTTATCTCTGTGTCTGATGCACCGCAGAAGACCTGGTGTGAGCCAAGGCTTAAGAACCACTTTGCGATTAGGTACTTTGGTTACTCTTGAGTGTTTTGAGATTGCAGACATCAGACTGTCAACAAACCGAGCTGTAGTTTGGTCGGCTTCTGCCTCATCTGTGATAAAAGAGAAATCGCAATCTTTTATTTGTTGAATGGCAGCTTCAAAGTCTACTTTTGTTACAGTTCTATATTTTTTGTTTCTATGTGGAGTGCCCCTTATACATACAAGAACTGAAGCGTGGTCGGTAACTGTGGAATCAGTCACAACAACTGTTGCACTAGTGGATGTCTTGAGCATGACGTGATCGAGACAATTGTGCATTCTTGTTGGATAGGTGTGCCCCGGTAGTAGCCCCAGTTCCGCGGTCAAGTTTAAGTAAGATGCACTATTGCGGTCGTTATTATTCGGCTTAATATCAATGTTGATATCTCCCATAAAATGTATTTGTATCAGTTGTCTAGTATACATAACACAAGCTCTGCTTAGCTTGGGACTAGATGGCGTTGTGTGTTAGATGTCCGAAACATTTTATTTATTTATTTTAAATATTTATTAATTTACCAGGTGCTCAGGTTACATACAATCAGATTTTGTTAGTTCGAGTCTCAGAATACTAAATTATAATTAAAGGAAGAAGGCTTAGAGGAAGAAGATGAAGTTGAGGGCCCTCCTCCAGTTCCACCAGAGACAGGCCCCCCACTTTTCACGACACTGGCCGAGGATGCCAGGATCGAAGGGCTTAAACCGTGGAGTACGCGCATCAGCTCGATTCTGGTTCCTGAGAGAGCAGTCATCACGGTCAGGAGTAATATCTGGCCTGGTGCTGTGGCATATGCTACTGGCAAGTAAGTAAGCTACAGAGTGGGATATCACGGATGTAGATAGAGCCTGCCTATCTCAAGCTGATACTGGGTAAACGTTTTGAGAAGGTGCTTGTGTAGTAGCTGCTGCACTAGCATGTTCACTCGTCTCCTCATCTCAGACACAGTTTTCGATGTTAAGTATTAAAAACGTGGGTTTGTGCCACGATAGACCTAATATAATAGCATATCAACAGCCATTCCATCCAGTCCATTGCTGGAACTAGGCCTCTCCTTAGAAAGGAGGATTTGGCCTACATTTTTTCATAGTATTGAATATTTCCCAGATGATCCTGAAGTTCTATTTCATGCAGGTTTTATGTATGTGGAGCTCGTAATGGAAATACTGAAATATTTTTTTTTTGAAGTGCAATTTTTGAATATGGATTTTGTGATTAAAAGCTCACGTTTAAGTCAATATTTAGGTTAATGCTGAGTATGAGTACTCACATAGGTTTTACTCAATCGAGCAAACATGTCGAGTAAAAACCACGGCACAGGCTTTCGCACATTCAGCATTGATCGATCGAGTGACGCAACTTTTGGCTCGCCGTTCAATATTAAGCGAACCTTTCTAGCCAAATGATGTCTATTTAACAAAGGAGACGGTGGCTACAATTAGCAAGTCTAACAATTTTTAATTATAAAAGAAATAAAGAAAATGTAAAGGAGAAACGTAAAAGGAGATCGAGCCATCGAGCCAGCTCGATACGAGCCTTCGAGTTGTGAGTTTTGCGGTCCACACGTTAATTTTTACTCGTTTTGGAGTAAAACTATCTAGTTAATACCTTAAGTGAGTACGGACCTTAATAATTCAGCAACTGTGCAACTGTTTTTTATACGGGTGATTACGAACACATATAGAAAGATGAAGTGTTGTATAGATACGCGAGGCGTCGGATAGTTATGACCAGCCACCCAATACTGTGCAGAAATAGACCACCATTCTGTTACGTAATAAAATGTTTTCAGGAGATCAGAGTGCATGTATGTCGGTTGGGGTTTGAAGTTTCAACCTCCCAACTTCTCCCCGCTGCAGTTACCAAAGCCCCAAGACGAGTATCCCATCGGGCCTGAAGTCATGGAAATGGCTGACCCAACATTTGCTGATGAAGAGGTTAGTACAAAACTGGACCAGATCTCACTAATTACGTTACCAACAGGACAGGTGAACTGGTCTGGTAAATACTTCTTACACCTGATTACCTGCATGTATTCGCGGAAATCAAACTAATCCAGTCTTTGGAACAAAGTACTGGTGTGGTTGCTTGAATTATTCCCTGACAACTCCAGATGTCCACACGCGGCGGCAGTCATAGGAAAGAGAAAAACCACAAACTATAGAATTTAATTATCTATGTTCCTCTTAAAATCCAGTAGAATATTTTGAATACACAATATTTAGTAAAATTCCAGGATTATTTCGATCCAATGGAGGACTTGTTCCTTATCTTCTTAAAAGGTCTGGAACAAGACTAGATAGTGTAAGAGGTATAGGCAATGGTATGGGCTTGCTTACAGCTTTTCAATAGGCCTATTATAGGTGTGTTATATCATTAATAAAATAATATATGTATCATCAGATTATCAGATGGGTGTAAGTTGATCTTCACCAGACCAGACAAGACTTGTTTCGATCCTCTTTGTTGTTTTGTTAACCCTAATACTTACGGACTTCGTAAGTCTTATTATACTGAGGTAATTGGCTAACATGTTCTTGCTATTCTAGGCATACCGTATCGCCCACTTACCGCCCCCACCACCGCCAGAGTTACCTGGCGAAGGGGAGGACTTCGGCGAGGAAGGTGAAGTGGAGGACGATTAAACTGATTATTTCGAATTATTCAATTTATTCCATTAGCTAGTTGGAATAAGTGATTCAATTATCGAGAAGGATTATGACCGATTCGGAGATAAATAAGTTTTTTTTTGTATTTTTTCTACTGGAACAGGTGGGATTAGAAACGAGTGATTGATTCAGCTTTTGTGGTTCTTGAATAAAAATGATTGGTGATTTATTCAGGAATTATGACAAAGTCTGCAATTATGAGTTTGCGTAGACAAAACCTGTCCTTTATGATGATATTGATAATTTATAAAATAATTATATTGTAATGTTTGATGTAAATATTGTTTTATTTTTAGCGTTATATAGAAGTGTAGAGAATTAATCTATATATATATATATATATATATATATATATCCTACTATTATAAATGCGAAAGTTAGTAAGGATGGATGGATGTTTGGATGGATGTTTGTTACTCTTTCACGCAAAAACTACTCATAATACATCAGAATAACACATAGGCTACTATTTGCCGCGATAACCGACATACACGGCGGAGCCGCGGGCAACAACTAGTATATATATATAAATAAATTACAAAATGTATGTACACGCATAACTTCGTTATGCGTGTACATACATTACATCATACATAGTTAGTGGTTAGTGTCGGAACCACGAAGCAAATACAAAGAGGAGATGGCATAAGCGCATCACCCCCGTGACAAAATAACGCCCCCGACGTCATCGCAGTTGACGCAACTTGCAAATTATACTATTAACGTCAATGTTCTAGAACTGCATCGAAAAATCGTAATACTTGAATATTCTCGGTACAATCAAGTAAAAAGATAAAGTGCTGTGTTATATCTTGTACAAATATCTCGGATTGACGTTCTGGTACCATAAGTGGCATCATATTTCTTTTATAAGTAATTTTATAGCTAATTTTTTAAAAAGTTCTAGAAAAATCTCTTAGTGTTTTATTGAAATGTTATTATATTTACTCGCCACTAGATGGCAAAACTTTGTGTTACTGAAAATAAAAATACAATGGTACGTTGAGCTGAATATTAATAAAACATACCATAAGAAGATACGGAAATGAGTTCTACATTCTTACCTAATGAATTTTTATTCATCATGGTATTTTTTTGTATTTTTCTTAATTATATTGTGAACAGACTGACATCTATCGCATCTATTCTAAAATAAAAAGACAGGGTCGTATTTAGAATCCAAATATTTTATCAAGTTACGACTATATTAATCTTGCATTGAAAGTTGTTACTTTAAATATTGAAAAAAAAAAGAAATTTTACTTATGCTGATGATTTGACGGTTTTTTTTAAATTCATTCAAATAATACAATGTATACAGGTAATGTTCTAAATTTTCATCTAAAGATAGTATTGAAGAGCAATGGATCAAAAAAATAATAGGCAGAACTGGACTCCTACAAAATACACCAATATTTGTCCTTCCCGTTGTTATGATAGTGATTCATTTCAAGGAAAAATCATAAAAAATCGAAAAATGAACTTATTATCTAAACCCAAATTAGGCAAGATTAAAAGTGATTCGATGTGGATATTAGAGGCAACATTGGTATGACCATTCAATTCAGATTTAGATTAGTTGATTTTCTAAGATTGGCGTTATTTAAGCATTCCAATTCCGAAGTGAAATAAAATATAAATTTATTTATTTTTAAATAAAAAGATTTGCACAACATATATTAATTTTTGTTCTACATAATCCACGTGTAAACCAAACATATTGAACGATGTTTTATTTAGGGTTATTTATTAGAAAAAAAAGTTCAGTTTTGCAAAATTATTTACGAATGATGTTTTTTGTTCAAGATGCTTACAAAATCGACCTTGAAAAAACTACTCCTTGAAATTCTGAGTACGTCCACACTAGTGTCAGCTAGCTAAACTACATAGCAATATACTCGTACAACGATGCAAGTAGTTTTGCTATTGTCTGGTAGATGGAAAAGTGTAAACTAACACCCCCTCACCCCCGCAAATTGTCACGCATTGCTTCATACAAAAATCTCATTAGGGCATCTCCTCTTTGTATTTGCTCCGTGGTCGGAACAAGTAGTATAATTGTACAGTTGCGGACAAAACTTTTTTATTTATCTGTAATTCTGTAATTTAACTGTAATGTAATTAAACTGTACAGTTGAAAAGTCATTGTTCCAGTACTGCCTGTGGTAAGAGACAGATATGTAAATATGGCGATAACGAAGTTCGCCCGGACAGCTACTTTAAATATAAACTAGCTGACCCACGCAACTTCGTTTACGTCTCATATTGCCCGTAGAGTGATAATTTTCCCCCGTTTTTAAATCATATTTCATTGGTGCTCCGCTCCTATTGGTCTTAGCGTGATGATATATAGCCTATAGCCTTCCTCGATAAATGGGCTTTCTAACAGTGAAAGAATTTTTCAAATCGGACCAGTGGTTCCTGAGATTAGCGTGTTCAAACAAACAAACAAACAAACTCTTCAGCTTTATATATTAGTATAGATTTGCTCAGGTGCTATTTACGTAGGTACTATATTTTATCTGTGCCTTGCTATAGAAATTTAAGGATGTAAGGTTATTGTGTTCATGATATTATAAATGTACTGAAGTTTCAACAACTTGAACTAGTAGAAGAGCAATGATAATATAGTTTAAAAACACACTTACAAAAGTCGATTACAAACAAACATACAGTCGGTGTTAAAAAGGTCTGTTCGGTATTTGCCTCCTATCTGCCTATGTCCCAAAATGTAACGTCACGGCAATTCGTAGTGACTTGCTCCCTTTTCGGAAACTCCTTCTTTTTATTCATGTATTGCCATTTAATGAAGTTGGTTCCTTTTAGGTATATAGGTCGAAATTTAAGTATTTGCTTTAAATATTTAGTTATTTGCCCACTAGTTCTTTGTACAGTCAAATACAACGAACGAAAAGTGGGAAATACAGAACAGCTCGTTAAAAATCAGGGTCAATCGCATTTAAAGTAATGGAACTTATGTAAAAAAACAAAACTTTCCCATTCGATATTTTTTAATATCTTCAACTAGGTTGATAACAGTTGGTTAAAGGCATTTTGGTTAAAGCGACGATAGAAAGCTTCGACGCTTTTATATAGTGCGTGTATATATTTAATGAAAACTGATAGAAAATATTTTTTTATGCTTTAGAGTTTATAAGCATTTTCTTGTAGCCGGTGGCGCATACATCAAAAGTAGTGAAGGAATAAAAATAACAGATAACTGTGATTTTCATATTATTTTCTCGTAAATAAGATAGGGATGCTATTTTTTTTTTAGATGGTGCCAGTAAGTTGCTTTTAGGGAATAAAAACTTTATGCACTATTGTACATCTGCGGACTTAGTGACAAAAGTATTCTCTTCCAGTCAACCTTAAGGTGATGTAGAAATCTTGTAATGTAGGTGCCCAGATATTACAAGATAAAAAAAAAAAATATACGTAAACTTGTCCAGTGGTTAGCGTAAGCGACTGCCGATCAATGGGTCTCGGGTTCGATTCCCGGGTCGGACTGCTGTTGGGTTTTTCTTACAAGAAATTCTTCATAATAGCCCGGCGTATGGAAGATGGCGGTGTTTCCCGCCCGTACCTCACAGAGCACGTTAAGACGTCGGTCCCGGTTATCATGAACACCTATAAGGCTATAGCAATCGTTATTGGGAAGTTAGTGCCCTCAAATATACTGACAACTAGTTCAATCTTCGATTCAGTTCACCCTCAGGGTTGCGGAGGTCCGATGCCAGTCGTTCCGTGTAAAAATTGATATACAATATAATTATTTTATAGGTAAAACCGGTTGAACTAGTAGCCGACCCCAATTAATCTTGGGAATAATAAAGGCTAGGAAGACGATGATGATGTCATAAACTTATATATACACAGGTAATAAATACACAGATTTTACATAGTATAAAATGAAGTTGTTTCCGCTGTCTGTTCGCTTGAATCTTATAAACTACTTAACAGATTTTAATATAGTTTTTAGGTATTGAAAGTGATTAAAGAGGAAGGTTTATATATGTATAATACACGTATATTAGAGGAAATTCGAGAACTTTAAGTCGGACTGGATTCGTAGTTTATATATATACTAGCTTTTACACGCGGCTTCGCTCACGCAGACTTTCTTCCCCTGATTGACCCCCTGATTTAAGGGAGGAATTTCTATAAAGAGCCTACATGCAAAATGTCAGGATTCTAGGTTCAGCGGTTTGGGCTGTGCGTTGATCTCTGGGTATGTCAGTCAGTCACCTTCCTCTTTTATATATATAGAAGATATATATATATAACCTACTATAACTAAATAACAGTACAAAAATACTAGATTACTGTTTAACAGATAACAATAAGGTCCTAACACATCGTCTATAAACAACTTATTGGCAACCGTATAAGTAAGTAACAACCCTAATCAAGTTAACCATAAAATCACATGATTAATAAGTAACTATTATATTGTTCGATCACTAACCAAAAGACGTAAGCGCCACCGGCCTACCGCCTTATCTGTACATGTGGTGATATGCACTTTTGTCGTTTACTTCTTATGCTTGTGCAGTTGTGGGGCAGACAGCTTGACTTTGCCTGGGAAGTTTCTGGCAATGTTCTCTTCTTTGACCGCCTTGAGAAGGTCCTTCTCGCGACCAGAGCAGGTCTTGTCCCGCAAGAACACCTGCACGGCTGTTTTAGCCGCTTTGCCTCTCTTACTGGTGCCAGGTGTGAGCTTGACTTTGTATCTGAAATGTGACGGCCAGTTACTATGACAATTCTAAATGCGAGTTTTACCTAAAGTCCCTCATGGGCTATTTTGTACGTGTTTGCCAAATGATTAGGGATTTCGATTTCACAAGTCTTCAATAGAGACACAGATGTTAGATGAACATATTTTATATCAGTTAAATAGTGTTATATGACACTTGACTGTTTGAAATTTCATCAGGGATCAGTGAAACAGGCCATAAGGATAATTGTTTCATTTTAAATAGTCCTCTAGACAATTGACGAACATAGGTAACTTCCAGTCAACACTCAACGCAATATAACTGCTGATTAAAAGGTAAGGCAGTAGTGGGAGCCTTAATTGTGTCTCTCGACTGGCAGATGTCTATGGGAGCGGTGGTAATTACCTATCAGCCGTATGCTTGATTGCCCCCAACACCATAAGATTCATCATCACCTCAGCCAAAAGACTTCCACTGCTAGAAGTAGGCTCTCCACAAAAGCCGATCCCGAGCTGCCCGGAGCTAATAAAAAATATTAAGAAGATATTACACACAGACAGCAAACTCACTTGTAATTATGTAAAGTGGAGTAGGGAGCCACGATGGGTACAGCGAACAGCAGTTCATCTTCGGTGAAGGGACAGCCTGTGAGCTGGGACAGCATCTCTGTGTCAGCATCTGGACCCAGCTGATCAGTCTATATAAGATAAGCAAATAATAGATTAATATTTATAAGTTCATAACGTTCCGTGTCACCCCTATTCATTCCATGGATGTCGTAAGAGGTGGTTAAGGGAGCAAACTACCAGGACAACAGAATTGCAAAGAGAAGGGAAACTTGAAACAAATGATATACCAACCCGCCAGCGTGGTAGTAACCTAAAACCTCCTTTTCTTTTTTTTATGTTTGGCCCTGCCAAAATGACTCTACTCTGCCTGATGCCTTTTAGTCTTGAATACGTTCCTGTTCCTATAGTTTTAACTTGTGTATGTGAATCTTATATATCTTGGGGGTTTAATGTGTTTTTTATTTATTTTTCATTATTTCCTATATGTTAATTGTTGAAACTGTGCACGCGTTCGTGAGGTGTTAAGTTGGGCTACAGCTGAAAATCAGCGCTGTGGTCACTTTCAGGATCGCAGCATAAGCTGAGCTGTGGCCTTTTGGTCACACAGCTAGACATTTCACTGCTTTTATTTTGTTTGTTTTGTATATTGTTTGTTGTTATTTACTCTAAGTTAAATGTCTTATCTTTCTCTTTTACATGTATGTTATGTGTGACTAATAAATGTATTCTATTCTATTCTATTCTGATTGAAAGCATAAGCAGAATCCAAAAGTGGTGGTCACCATACTCATTGCGAATGCGGACAATGCAACAATGCAGCATGGTGACCCACACCATGGCGGGCTAGTGATGCTTCTGCATCATTGGGCCTCCGGTCTCGCACTCACCAACGAAACACGACAGCATGATCGCTGTCATTTTACGTTGATTTTCTGTGCGAGGGTAGTACTGCTCCGGTCGAGCTGGGCCTACTGTGCTGAAATCAACGTGGTTCTAATACCTAGTCCAATACCGAACATAGCCCTTTTTAAAAAGGCTATGATCGGTAGTGGACTATTCTGCCGTGGTAATCGAGAGGATGGTAAGTCAAAGGCGGCCATTTTTAACCGACTTCAATAAAGGAGGATGTTATCAATACGACTGCATTTTTTTCATGTTTGTTATCTCAGAACTTTCAACTGGGCGAACCAATATAGATGTTTTTTTTTTACTTGAAAGTTGGTGCTTCCCGTGTGGTCCCATTTCAATTTGGTTCAGTTCTTGAAGTGGTTTTTTTTTGTTTATATTTTATATTATTTTATTATATAATAGGAATATACGGGAAACGAGGAATAACGTTCCTATCTAGGTTTATAACGTGTGCGTAAATTAGGTTTGATTTTTTTTTAGATAAAGGGCAGTGACTATAGTAAGAAAAATTTACGCGTTCTTTTCTCGAAACCGCTTTTTCTGACTAACTGCTCTATTGATGACCACGGCAGAATACGGTAAACACCTTAGTCAAATTAGTTACTTTATATTATCTGTCAAAACGATAACTTTGTATGAAAATTGTGCTAAATACAAAGTTATGACGTCATTTTTTTTAGTCTACTTTTTGAGCGATATATTTAAACGTTTATTTGATTATAATTTGAGATAGTAATGAAAAACTGTAATAATTATATTTTCCTAAATGTTTTGTAATATACGTTTTAATGAAAAAAAATGTCGGTATTTATTTACGATACAGTTATCTACCTTATTAAATGATGTGGACAAAATAATAAATAAAATAAAAAATAAAATAAATATTTCGGACATCTATCACATAACGCCATCTAGTCCCAAGTTAAGCAGCTTGTGTTATGGGTACTAGACAACTGATACAAATACATACACACTTTTTTTTGCAAATACATACATATTATACATAGAAAACACCCAAACTCCGAAACAAATATTTGTAGATCATACAAACATTTCATCCGACCCGGGAATCGAACCCGAGACCTCACGCACGGAGTCGCACACTTCAACCGCTAGACCAACGAGGCAGTCTAAAAAGCAATAAAAAAAGGATTATACTGACCTCAGTGTCAAGGTCCGGCTCCTCGGCGTCGGACTCCGCCTCCAGTATGAGCGGAGCTGGTTGTGGTATCTTCGGAGTACCCTTGCTGCCCTTACTCTTCTGAGGAGCAGCGGCCTTCTTCTGCGCCTTCTTCCTTTCTTTGTCTGGCGCCTGTAAAGAGAATTAAACTATGTTTTTATTTATTGTTTTACATTTTTTTAAATCAACTTTCGTATTATGAATAAATGCTCAGTTACGGGGGCCTTACAAACATACATAAAACAGCCACAAATAATCCCCAGACGTAGAACAGCGATTCGTGGATCATGCAAAGCGTTATCCCACCGCAGTGCTTTAAGCAATACGAATACAATATTGCTTCATGATGAATGGTCCGATCGGAATAATATTATGGCTTTACAGAACACTGGTGTAAAAGATTTTTTTTTAGTTTTTATGGCGGTCTGAAGACGAAACCCTTCCCGATTCTACTCTGAAAGGAAGGGATCACAGAGGTCATCAACCCCTTGAATGTTGAAACGCAAAAGTCCAGTCACTTATGACTGCCTCGGTGGCGCAGTGGTATACGACGTGGTCTCGGGTTCAAAGCCTGGGTCGGACCAAATGTTAGTATGATCTGATATTTACAATAAAAAACTATATATGTATTTGTATCAGTTGTCTAGTACCCATAACACAAGCTCTGCTTAGCTTGGGACTAGATAGCGTAAGGTGAGATTGTACCAAGAGGTGGTGCACTAAACAGTAATCGAATCCGAGACTCCCACGTTACAATCCAATGTTAAAAAATACAATAGTAATAACAAAATTACCTGCAGGAGTTGCATCCACAAAGCTTTATCTTCTTCATCCTGATCTTTGTACTTTTTCATCTTTTTTTGCTTCCCCTTCTGACCTCGCTTTAGTCTCTCACTCTTCTCTTCTTTAGTCTTCTGAACGGCGGTTTCCTTCTGGGGTTTTTTGCCGCCTTTTTTTGGTAACGATGGGAAGGAAAGGAGTTGATCTTCATCTGTGGAAGTGGAAAAAATAGTTTATGTCATTATTTTAGAGTAAAGAATTCATTTGCTAGCCTTTATTATTTTTAAGATCATTTGGGGTTGGCTAGTAGTTTAACTCGTTTTACCGAAATATCAGTTTGTGATCACCACTCTTGGATTCTTCTCATGCTTTCCATCAGATAGACTAGAATCACTTTGTCAGCTTACACATAAAGTAATCACAAATTTTAACAAAATAAAATCGACTTCAAGAACAGGGCCAAAGTGAAATGGGACCACATGGGAAGCACCAGCTTTCGAAGAGAAAAGACTCATCAAAATCGTTTCACCCAGTCTAAAGTTCTGAGGTAATAAACATAAAAAATACAGTCGAATAAATAACCTCTTTTTTTGAAGTCAGTTAAAAATGTTTAAGACAGTGTTTTTTACTCACTTTTGTCAGAAAACTCCGATATAGTTCTAGATATTTGATTCTGCAAGGTCACTTGTCCAGTGCCGTGGTCTACCTGTTGGATATAAGGAGGGTTAAAAAACACATAAAATGCACGTGACACGAGAACTTTCTTTAAAAGGAAGGAGAGTAAATAGAGAATAAGAGTGAATGAGAAGTTGTATACCAAAATTGAAAAGACCGTAGTAACCAAGTCCATTTTACAATTTTTTTTTATGAAATAGCGGGTAAACGAGCAGACGTATCGTCTGATGGTAAGCGATTACCGCCGCCCAAGGGCACACGCAACAACAAAGGCGTCACAAGTGCGTTGCCGACATTTGGGGGATGAGGAAGGGGGTATGGGCCTCCGGTTACACACCGGTTTTTTGCGAGGCTGTGGTATCACTCCGGTCGGGCTGGTCCATGCATGCCGAAGCGAGGCCATACCAAACAAAAAAAAATAAGTCGGCGCAATGTGTATAAGTGTAAAAGATGCTGGCTGGTTTCTTGGCCAGCAACCAGGCTGAGGTTTCCAACTATCAATCAATTATCATAATCATCATAAATTCAAGTATGTATACATATATATGAACATAAACTTAAATGTAAGCAAATGCTATCACACAAAATTTACCAGAAAGCTTAACGTACTACCGTTTGAATATCGCGTTAACAATGATAAAATTAAGGAAGTCGACACAATAAAGGATCTCGGGATATTATTTGACAATAAATTAACGTTTATACTTCACATTGATAACATAGTAAAAAGAGCATCAAAAATGTTAGGATTCATTATGAGGGTTGCTAAAGAATTTCGGCGTCACAAAACAAAAATCTTGTTGTATAATGCCCTTGTTCGTAGCGTCTTAGAATATTGTAGTGTAGTCTGGCGTCCCCACTTTGCTACGCATACACTGCGTCTTGAACGTGTACAGAAACGTTTCTTATGGCACCTAGCTTTTCATAGTGGGACGGTTAAAAAGATGAATTCTTACGTCAGTAGATTAAACTACTTTAAAATGACTTCACTTGATAAGCGTCGACACATGAATGACGCTTTGTTTGTGTGTAAGGTGATGACTCATAAAATTGACTGTCCACAATTGATTAGGATTCATTATGAGGGTTGCTAAAGAATTTCGGCGTCACAAAACAAAAATCTTGTTGTATAATGCCCTTGTTCGTAGCGTCTTAGAATATTGTAGTGTAGTCTGGCGTCCCCACTTTGCTACGCATACACTGCGTCTTGAACGTGTACAGAAACGTTTCTTATGGCACCTAGCTTTTCATAGTGGGACGGTTAAAAAGATGAATTCTTACGTCAGTAGATTAAACTACTTTAAAATGACTTCACTTGATAAGCGTCGACACATGAATGACGCTTTGTTTGTGTGTAAGGTGATGACTCATAAAATTGACTGTCCACAATTGCTAGAGGGCTTTGATTTCCGTGTTCCTTTAAGGATCCCTCGCAAAGCCATAACACCATTACGCGCACCTCTAAGAAGAACGGTTCTTGGTGCTAATTCGCCATATGCTCGTTTTTGCAGGGTCATTAATGGTTGTAGTGATGTGATTGACCTAAACGTTGACTCCTTGGGTAAAGTAAAGTCTTGTTTACTTAAGAACCTTCCATATTGATGGCAACCGGAGTATGAATGTAAAATGTGAAAACATACTCACTCTATTTTTGTTATTATTGCGTTGTGTTTAGTTTCTTTTTTTTTATTGTTCATTTGTAACGTACGGTACAACTCTTTTTATGCATGCGGAGTTTACCTATAAGTAATTGTTACACTATTGCTATTTTTCTTTCTCTCTTTTCTTTTTTACTTTGTTTTAGTATTGTGTAAACAATTGTTGGTAAGCCAATAAAATAAAATAAAAAATAAAATATATAAATTCAACTATATATAAACTAGTGACCCAGCCCGGCTTCATATGGAAGTCTTTGTAAATACCTATCCAGTATGTATAAGTATCGTTCCGGGTACAATTGCCGAGTATCGACTTCGTAGTAATTATTGCAACATTTAAAATATGTACTACATTAATTTACCTTAATATGGGTATCAGGTAAGTCATCCTCCGATGATTCACTTTCATTCTCCGATCCATCTTCATCATCTTCTTTGTCATTCTTACTGTCTTCTTCCGTCTTTTCGTTATCTTCGTCCGTCTTCTCGTTCTCTTCTCCCATCTTCTCCTCTCCTACGTCTTCTTTTAAATCTTCTACTGCTTTCGTGTTCTCTTCGGTAATGACGTTTAATTTTGTTGCCTCTGATTTTTCATCCTCATCTGCGAAAAACGTAGAAAAAAATTGAAGAAAAAATTGGTTATCTGTAAAATCGGTTTACGGACGATAGTTTAACGTGACAACGCTATAACAAAACATTGATGAAATGATGAGAGATCTATCTCTCATACAACGACGTACAATGAACGTAACGGGACAATGAGTCATCCTTTTTCGTGCACGCAGCCGGAGTTCATCGGTGGATGGTGTGGCAACGTGTTTCCACGGCATAAGCCACGTTATTTAAAAATAATTTTGAAAAATATCTGCTTTCAACTTCTTTACTTGAAAATTCATAGCAAATAATTAATATTTTTATAAAGGATTTAATACACTGCTAAGATTATCGTGACAAAGCATTTATTAAAATAATAATGTTGTTCTCCTAACCGATAACGGTCACGGCGGCCAGTCTCAGCGGAGACCAGCCAACTACGCAGGAGATATTATAGTCCACAAGTGTGTGCGCAAACACAGGTGCACTCTCTGTTCCTTCTCTCTCATAATCCAAGGCACGGGGATTCGGACCCCAACTTCCAAACTCAGAGTTGTTATTAAGTATTTCTATAATCAGAAAAACACAATAACACTTTTTGGCCCGATCCGGGATTCGAATTCGAGACCTCTTGATCGTTAGTCGCACACGCCAACCGCAATCCTAACGAGGCAGTTAACAAACAGACAAAGCATATGTATACATACACTAGCCCGCAACTTTGTATCATACTCGGCCCCTATTGATCTGAGCGTGAAGTTAACTATCATATCCTATGCACATGAGCAAAACGCAAATTTAAAAAAACGTGTAATTCGGTTGGACGGTTTCGGAGTTCATCGTGAGCAAAACCAACCAAATATATGCTGACAAATTGTTGTTTTATCTAAAAAATAAATCAATTTTCCTTCGAAGTTTCAAAGGCTCACTCACCATCGTCTGACACAACGATTTCAACATCTTCTTGGTCTGCTAACGATGTGACGTCCGACCTGTCTTCGAGAGCGATGGACTTCCTCTCGCCTTTGTGACGTTCGATACAGCTGTCTTCCAGCTGTGAGTATGAGAAAGAATCTTATGAGCAGGGCTTAGCATGAAAACAGAGATACAGTGAAGTAAACCATCAAAAAGTATATAGTTTTAATGTAAATCTGAACTTTTATTGTATGTCTTACCAAAAAAACTGTATCCTACTAATATTATAAATGCGAAAGTTTGTAAGGATAGATGGATGTTTGGATGTTTGTTACTCTTTCACGCAAAAACTACTGAACGGATTTGGATGAAACTTTACAGTAATATAGCTTATACATCAGAATAACCGACATATACGCGGGCGGAGCCGCGGGCAACAACTAGTAATTCATACATAAAAAAGAAAAGATATACTTGAATTGATATCTTTTTTTCTATAGGTATGTATAGCGAACTTCTGGGTACGAAGAATACAACAGGGATGAATAACGATGTGAGCAGAATTTATTATACAGAAGCCACGGCCCCATAATACTCTAATGTTACATGGTAACGTATGGCTCCCTTTTTGTTTTTTTTTTTTAACGTGTGGAAACCCCCTCGGGCCGTTACCCCGCCGGGGTTTGCTATGGGGCGGTGTGTCGGAATCGAACCGACTAAAACCACACGGTGTGCTACTCTGCGCCTGAGAGAGGGAGAGAACTGCTGTATTACGACCTCCGGACCCCTCCCGGCAACGTAGGCTCCCTATACCAACTTACAGCTACATTATATATACTAAAATCTATCGATACAACGCATTTCATCACGCCTTATTCTCGACGAGATAAAGAATGTCTAAATACTACATGATCGATAATATACTCATATTTGAAATATGTTGACAAAGGTGGTCAGGCTTAGCTATGTATAAATTCTATTAATTTAATAATATACGACGCAGGAATAGTATGTATTCAGTGAAAAGCTGTGAAAACAAACAGACACTGCAATTACATTGATATGTATACATTGTATCGTTAATAATTCCCGCTGTATAAAGTTGTTAGTCTAAAAACAGACAGTCCTTGTAGTCATACGTACCCTGAACATGAAGCTAAAGCCGAACTGCAGGTGTTCGGGCAGCAGGTAGTTCTTCTTGCCGCGGATCATGAAGGAGCCGGTGGAGAGGTACTCGCCGGTGGGCGCCGACTTGGACACCTGGTGCGCGTGCACCCACCACGCGCGCGTCAGCACCTTCGCCTCCCACGCCACACTACACACAGGAGCAGGATTTGTATTTATTCTTTACTATATTAACAATTATTTTTACGAGAATTAACGCGATCACTTATTAAAAGGTATTACCAGCCTGTGACCACGGCCAGTGCAACCTGGTCGAAACGTCAGGCAAATCAGAGGTATGTAATACCTTTTAATAAGTGATCGCGTTAATTCCCGTAAAAATAATTGTTAATATATCATGGAGCGCGAAAGTTTAAAAGTTATTCTTTACTACTTTGCCAGCGGCTCCGCCTACGTATATGTCGGTTATAGCGGCAAATAGTAGCCTATGTTTACTATGATGTATAAGCTATATTACTGTAAGGTTTCATCCAAATCCGTTCAGTAGTTTTTGCGCAAAAGAGTGACAAACATCCATCCATTCATACTTACAAACTTTCGCATTTATAATATTACTAGTTGTTGCCCGCGGCTCCGTCCGCATCTATGTCGGTTATCGTGGCAAATAGTAGCCTATGTGTTACTCTGATGTATAAGCTATAATACTGTTAAGTTTCATCCAAATCCGTTCAGTAGTTTTTGCGTGAAAGAATAACAAACATACACACTCACAAACTTTCGCCTGTATATACGAGTGTAATGATAGTAGGATTGGACACACTCAACACATAAACATAAAATAAATACAAGGAAGTGTCATGTCCAAAGGCGTGCTTAACCCAAAATTGAGTTTTCTTCCAGCAAACCCTGAGTGAATAGAGGATAGCAGAGAAATGTAAGAACACAACCATAAGTAGTTAGGAATTAGAAGAGAAACGAATATAATAAAAAAAGTAATAATAGACGTTGATTAATACACTAAGAATATATTGTACATATTAATACACACACTAGTAATTGTAGGGACAGAAAAAGACTGTATTTTTTTTTCTCTGTCTCTATCTATCTCTTTCGCTATCTCTTTTCAACTCGGAAGATAATAAAGTGGTTCTTTCTATTTCACAAATATAGTAAAATATATTCTCGTCGTAAATTACATCGAGATCAAGAACAAATAATCGACCTTATCACACAGCTATTTGTTCTAGATGGGATACGAACCTCCGATGTAGTCAAGGTCACTAACCAACAGGTAAACCTTACATCGAAGGGCCTAGTGTGAGTTTCTTTTATATCAAATCATTCTCAATGAACGTGTTCGACGCTATAGTTAGTGAACTACGGTTGCAATTGCAACCCCGAACACAACCACTGTGAAGATCGAGTAAATGCACAATAAACTCACACTAGGCCCTCATTAATCTTAAATAAACAAACACACATATAAGTACAGTATTCTTAAAGAGTGATGTACCTGTAGGCAACAGCTGCCTGTCCAGCCTCAGCGAGGGTCCTGGGAGGCACCTCTCCTCCTCCAGGGTTCTTGATGATGACGGAGGAGGCGCCGGACAGTTCCGCGTGCACGTACAGGTCTGTGGCGCGGAGGTAACGCTTCACCAACAACTCGTTCTGTTGCTGGTCGCGCCCGGCGATTATCTGATAATTATATCACTCTTATACTTTCTGATCACACAATTATTGGAATATACATATGTAGTGGTTATAAAAATTCACTTATTATGTGTGCGCATAATAAATATTGTTCTGATAAGACCATTTTTATTTCAAACTAGTTAAAACCCGCGTCGTTAGCCGCGGTTATTGCCGTACTGCGGGTAACGCCGCGTGGTGAAGCTAGGCTAAAAAAAGTACCCTAAGATAATCCGTATATCATCAGCTACCTATCAGTGAAAGTCTCGTCGAAATCGGTACAGCCGTTTCAGAGATTAGCCGGAACAATGTTTTGGTATATGTACCATGTTTACATAGGTACACATTTAGTAAAAAGCGTTTTTTTTATATTATAAACAGACACTCCAATTTTATTTATTTGTATAGATTAGCTTATCCCGTGTATTCACTTGCGTGTAGACAGTTACTTTTAAATTTATAATATTCTTATAGAAGTATGGATGTTACAATTTAAAATCATCTCATTGTTTAAAAGTGTTGTTTATGGTATTTTTTTTCCGGTAGTCCTTTATGGGGCATACAATATATATTAGTTAAGTAAAAACGGTTGATTTTAAGGTTTAGCGCGGGCACTTGTAACTCGCGAGTTGCGGGTGACCACAGACGGGGTAACCACTTACCATAAGGTCCGTATGCTCATATTCCCTATTACATACTAAGAAAAAAAAGTTCAAGCTGTACTTACGAGGTAATTATCAGAAGATATAAACCAGAAGAACTTCTCGAACCAGTAGGTCTTGCGCGCTTTGATGATGTTGCTCACAGTGTGGGCTTCCTTCAGCGTCTGCTTGGTTTTGCGTTCAGCGCTCTTCAGCGCTTTGCCGGCCGACTCCAGGGTCTTCTGCTGTTTCTTGGCCGCATTGCGCTTCTGGTCATAGTATCTGGAGGACATAATACGAATATGTCAATTCAGCTTCTATTAGTTCGTGTACCTATATGTTCTGTCGAAACTGATATGTGTGATGTCATATTTTTCTCCTTTGAGTTATATCAACTAATTTTATAAATACGAAAGTAGCTTTGACTGGCTTTCATGCTTTTACGGGTACATACCTTGGCCATGCTACAATTGGCCTAGAGATACTTCGTTTGTTGAGAATGACTATTTCTATTATCTATTAGGCTAAAACTGATGCATATACAATGTACCAATTATGTACTAATAATAATTTATAAACTGAACTATAGTGGATGCCATCATCAGATATTAATGTCCTTATCACAGTACCACCGTCGGGACATCTCCTTTCCATTAAAAAAGAATCATCAAAATCGGTTCATAAATGACGAAGTTATCCACGAACACACATAAAAAAAAAACAAAAAAAAATATACGGTTCACTTGAGAAACCTCCTCCTTTTTTTTTAGTCGGTTAATAAGACAAAACCGATTCCATGCACGCACTATGTGGGTATACGTGCACGCTTGTATATGTATGTGTTATCTTAGTGTGTGTGTATGTGTCTACTTACCTCCTGGCATTAGCGAAGGCGGTGAGCGACAGGTCTATATCCACACACATCGGCTCCAACTCCTCATCGTAAGGGTCCGAGAGCTGCAGTGTGATGTGATTGGTTTTCAGCTTCAGTTCTTTGATGCAGCTGGCGATTGGGTCCTTGTTGTCTTGAGCTGTTTTTACGAGGAGTTTAATGTCTTCCCAACCCATCTGGGGGATAGAAGAATTTCTTTGATGTAAAACAACTTCAGTACTAACAATATATTTTGTATTATTTATTGATGACTTTACTAACATACATGAAATAGACACAAAGAATACCCCTCTGAACCACAATTTTTGGATGAACAAAGTGGAATGGAACCTACAACATTCAGGGTACTAGAAAGTGTCGAGGTGACCGCTTAATACACTACACCCTTAGAGCATATATAAATGGAGAAGACGCTGAACGATAGGAAATCGTGATCGGAGTAGAGAGAGAGACCGAGTCTATCTCGCTTACGCAAGCTTAAGATAACCCTCAGCGAAATCCTAATGCACCAACTAATCACGGAGACTGAGAGAGAGATAGACTCTGCCTAGACTCGGTCTCTCTCTCTCTGCTTCTATCACGCTTTCCGCTCGTTTAGTGCTCTCTCCATATATGTATGGTCTAAGATACACCATTTGTGCACTCATTTTCTTGTTACTGGAATCATGATTCCAGTGAGGGACAATACTCACTAATAAACTCACTCTATCTAGCTTACTCTAACACTCACCTGATTAGCAATAGCCGCTTGCACCGCTAGCCTGGCCTGTTCAACGAGGGTTTCATTCCTGGAGATGAGATCAGCGGCGTGTTTGTCCACGGCCTGGACTTGCACTAGCTCTGTCACTCGCTTCTCGTGGTCATTGCGAACGTTCTGGAGTTTCTTCATAGCATCGCGTTCTATTTGTACTGTCTGTAGTGGATAAGGGTTGGGTTAGACTGGGCTACAATATTAAGGAGTGATTTTCACATATAGTGAAACAAAGTGGCTTGCTACAACGCCATCTAACGAAAACGCACCGAACTACGAAGTAACTGCTTTTTAGTATTGGAGGGACTTCAGATCTATTCCTGTAATTTATATTCCTCCATTTAGAATACTGAAGGGCACCTAAAAAAAGGAGGTTCTCAAATTGTGTTTTTTTCTTTTATATTTGTTAACTCAGAATTATCTTTTATAAACCGATTCGTGAATTAAATACTTGAAACATTCGAAATTTGAAAAAAAAGTCCGAGTCATTTTGATCGTGGTGCTTGCAACAGTGTCAAAATAATTCCTACACATAAATAGTAAATCCCGTTATAATCTTGTTTGTAATAAATTATTAACCTTTTTTATACGATCAGGCCAAAGTAGTAGAATCCAGGAGTTCCACCATTCTCATTGCGACTGCAGGCAATGCAACAACGCAACTATGGCGGCAATCTTACCTTTAAATCTATCTTTTGCCCTTCTAGAGTCGAGAAGAACTCGTCCACGGCTCTGTCGAAGGTCTCATATTCTGCGTGTGGAAGACTCCGATGCTGAGCAAAGATTTGTGGATGGAACTCAATGTTGGTGAAGAAGTATTCCGACTCCAGACCAGAGGGGTTAGGCCGCTCTTCTTTCTTCTGGATAATGAAACCCTAGAGGAAAATACAAAAAAAATAAACAATTTAATACACTGCATACTATAATCATCGTCCTCAAGTTAAGATATATGTTAAAATGAATTCAATGTAAAAGAGGTTTGTTTTTTTTTTTTTTTTTTTTTATAACCTTTGAGAATGCCATAAGGCGAAACCGGTCAGGTGTAAAAAAAGGAAATAAAATAGTGGAATAAGTACAAGTGAGTTTAATTCTAGAATGTTTGTTTTTATGTTGGTTTAAAAAAAATTTTTTTTTAAATATAGAATTGTTTGTTCTGTTGTTAGTTGTCATTGAATAAATCTATACTAATATTTAAAGCTGAAGAGTTTGTTTGTTTGTTTGAACACGCTAATCTCAGGAACTACTGGTCCGATTTGAAAAAATCTTTCAGCGTTAGATAGCCCATTTATCGAGTAAGGCTATAGGCTATATATCATCAAGCTAAGACCAATAGGAGAGGAGCACCAATGAAAAATGTTTCAAAAACGGGGGAAAATTATCATGCGACGGGCAATAGGAGACGCAAACGAGGTTGCGTGGGTCTGCTAGTTATTATATACATCTGGCTGCCAAGAAAGCGTTTTCTTTATTCAATTCAATAATATTTGCAAGTATTCAACCCTTTACTGCTGTTATGATGGAATAAGTGTGTTACCTATTTATCCTATGGGTGTAATAAAAGCCGGAGTAAACTATGAAGGAAAACATTAGTATAAAGAGAAGGAGAAGAGTTTAAAAGGTAGTAGAGCCACGCTGATTTCAGCACGGTAGGGCCGGCTCGACCGGGGCGGTACTACCTGAGCACAGAACATCTACGTTAAATGACAGCAGCAGTGCTGGGGTGTTTCGTTGGTGAGTGCGAGACCGGAGGCCCAATGATGTTTGAAAGTTTGCTATACAGAAGCATCACTAGGCCGCCATAGTGTTGGCCACCATGCTGCATTGTCTGTAATGAGTATGGTGACCACCACTCTTGGATTCTGCTTATGCTTTCCATCAAGCAGAGTAGTTCAGGAAACTACAGTAATCCATCTGCAAAGTGTGGTATTTAGTAGGCTGAAACCTTTTTTCTAACAGAATCTACGTCCAGGAGTGGAATGTAGACGCCCAAGGGATGAATAGGGGTCTTCATTATTTATTTAAAATATTACTAATTTCTTCACATACCTTGGCAATCACACTTTTAGCAGTATCTAGCATCTGTTCCGCCTGCTGCAGCGCCTTCGCCAATTTCTCCAGGTCCTGTTCTATGTGGAAACCTTTTCCAGCTTCTTTATTTAGCTTCATGTTGCCAGCTAGACCATTTTCTAATAGCACGTGGTCGATGATCGCTGCACCATATTCTGAGAAGAACAGAAGTTACGTTAGACCGAAGTATTTTAGAGGAATAGATAGGTTGCAGTATGGGGATAATGAAGCTTGCCGCGGATGGTCGGGATGGGTTTTCTCCACCATCCGCTTTAGTGGCCGCCCGCGAGGGGGTGACGTTACGCGTGTGCCGTGCGTCGCCTACTTAGAGAGTTAACCAGCAGACGGTGCCCGCTTCAGTGCGGGCAGGCGCTGGGAGGGGTCCGGATGTGTTAATAACAGCAGTTCCCGGATCCCTCCCGTCTCAGGCGCAGAGTGGCACACCGTGTGGTTTTAGTCGGTTCGATTCCGACACACCGCCCCATAGCAAACCCCGGCGGGGTGACGGCCCGAGGAGGTTTCCACAGGTAAAAAAAAAAAATGGGGATAATGAAGCTTGGACATTTAGTACACCACTAAAGTCAAGTTTAGTATTTGATTCGATTAAATCACTAATATATGTATCACAAAAATATTTGTCGTCGAAGCGAACTCTGAATACACAAACAAATATTGTAACTAAGACAAACACACATTCCATATCTATACAAATAAGTAAATTTGGAGTGTCTGTTTGTAATATTATAATAACCGCTTTTTAATAAATGCATATGTATGTATACACGATACAAGTACCAAAGTATATTTTTTTTCAATTTTTGTCTGTCTGTCTGTTCCTTTGTTCCGGGTAATCTCTAGAACGGCTGGACCGATTTTGACGGGACTTTCAATGGCAGATAACTGATGATCTAAGACTAGGCTACTTTTTAACACCGCGGGGTTTCTATATTACTATAAAGATAGAACATCTTTAACATTCAATCGCTCGTCTTCAGAATTTTACCAATAGATTATGATGCATATCAAATTGCACTTTATTGCCTATCCAATAAAGTCTAATTTCGTATAAAGAGTATACCTGTTCTTTTACCTTTTTATGTGCGTCAGACCAAAAAAACGTTCCCATAAGTGTGTAAAGAATTCATTGACATCTTACCTACATTCGGATTCAATATTTTTTTAAGGTTGTCTCCAGGTTTGCAAGATGTTAATATATTCTTTAGTTCATCTGCAGATGGCGCTTGATAGCTAGTTTTCGCTCTGTCTAGAGGATATTTCTCTTTAACTGCAAACCTATAAAACAAAATATACTTTCGTCGATTGCATTTCTACTGGGTGGGAATAAATCTATACAAATAAATAAAATTGGAGTGTCTGTTTGTAATATTAAAATAACCGCTTTTTACTAAATGCATATGTATGTATACACGATACATATACCAAAAATGTAGCGAAAAATTTTTTTGTCTGTCTTTCTGTCTGTCTGTTTGTTCCGGGTAATCTCTGGAACGGCTGGACGGATTTTGACGGGACTTTCTTACTTTTACTTACTTACTTACTTTTTTTAGACTAACTGTGTCCCGCGGCGTTACTCGCGGTACAACAATAACCGCGGGTAACACCGCGGGGTTCAGCTAGTAATAAATAAATATTTCGGACACAACACAACGCCATCTAGTCCCAAACTAAGCAGAGCTCATATTATGGGTACTAGACAACTGATATAAATACTTATATAGTTTTTTTCTTTTTTTACTAAATACATGCATGTTATATATAGAAAACACCCAAACTTCGAAACAAATATTTGCAGATCATACAAACATTTGGTCCGACCCGGGAATCAAACCCGAGACCTCAAGCACAGTAGTCGCATACGCTACCACTGCGCCACCGAGGCAGAATCAGGGATCTCTAGCTGTCACTAACTCCTAGACAAGTTTAAGCCGTAGAACAGAATTATTTTTTGAGTGCCTCGGTGGCGCAAGTGGTAGCGTAACGACTGCTGTGCTCGCGGTCACGAGTTAGATTCCCGGGTCGGACCAAATATTTGTATGAACTGCAAATTCTGCAAAGTTATTTCGGAGTTTGGGTGTTTTCTACGTATAATATATATTAACAAAAAACTATATATATCAGTTCTCTAGTACCCATAAGACAAGCTCTGCTTAGCTCGGGACTAGATGGCCTTGTGTGTTAGATGTCCGAAAATATTTATTTATTTGTTTATATTTTTTTTATGAAAACTCCCGCATTAAAAATATATGCTGAGTGGCGGGTAACTTTACAACAAATTGACAATAATAAGGTATACCCTGACTAAAAACAACAACTTATGGATCACATAAAGTATTGTCACAGTTCAAACCCTCAACACACAGCGCAGTAAAAATCGAAATATCGACCTCTTGGCTTAAGCGGTCGATATTTCGATTGATAAAAGTAATCTCACCTTATTTTATCCCCTTCGACATGAGGCCGGAGTACATTGAGTATAGTCCATTCATAATCAGTCAGTACAATATTTCCTCTATCATATAATTCCAGTATTACATGATATGCTGCCTCTCCGGTACCAAACTGCAGGTCCACAATACGATCTATGCCCAGCTGTGATAATTTCTCTAAGCGCTTGTTCTTGAGATGTTTCCGGAGCTAGAAAAATGATAGTATTTATTAAATTAAGAAGATTGGTGGTCAAAAGTTATATACTATGAATCTATACTAATATATAAAGCTGAAGAGTTTGTTTGTTTGAACGCGTTAATCTCAGGAACTACTAGTCCGATTTGAAAAATTCTTTTAGTGTTAGATAGCCCATTTATCGAGGAAGGCTATAGGCTATATATCATCACGTTAAGACCAATAGGAGCGGAGCAACAATGAAGAATGTTGCGAAAACGGGAGAAAATTTTTACGCGACGGGCAATAGGAGACGTAAACGAAGTTGCGTGGGTCAGCTAGTAATTTATATGTCTGAAGTGTGACTGAGCTGGTCTGGCTGTCTTATGTCCATACTTCTGGCCGTTTATGCGTTTACGTCACTCATTACACATTACGATATAAAGTCCTCGCCTGTCTTTCTGTCTGTTAGGAATGCCCAAAAAGAAATATCTGTAAATATTTGCCTGCAATTCTAAAGGCATGACTAATTTTGGAAAACTGTTCTATGATTTTCCGATTTTGACGGGAGTTTCACTGGCGGGTAGCTGACGATCCAGGGAGTAACTTAGGCTACTTTTTTAAAACTAGCTTTATCCCGCGACGTTACTCGCGCACAATAACCGCGGGTAACACCGCGGGGTTCAGCTAGTATATATATAAGCTAGTATATACATAAAAAGACTCCTAATAAGTTTATTTGTTTAAGTTCTAGACAAGAACACAATGCGAAAATACTTCTCCATTTTATTTATGTAAAGATCGCGAAACAGTAAAGCCACATTGCATGTCTAAATCAAGTATGTAGTTACTTAACGGTGTTCGACGTTCGTACTTAGTACTTAGTTTAATCAACTTGCAAGATATATTAATGAAATAAAAGTAAAAAGTTACTATATTAATATATGAATTTTATTTATCCACACATTTTATAATAAACTTTGGTATTATAATGAATACACATTATGGCCGGTTTTCTCTTTGATTTGATTAGTAATTAAGGGTGATTAGTGCAGGTTTGTAGTGTGAGTTGTGTCCAATTCTTGTTTAGTGGTTCTGTTTAGTGAATTCAGTTGTGAGCTGTCTACCAGCAAGTATGGACGAACATCAAGAAGCGCGCTTGCAATCAGAAGTACTGAAAGAAGTATTAAACGCGTGGTGTCTAAAACCGAATAACTTGCAAGACCAAGAAAAGTATGGGTTGTTAAATGGATTAATAGAAGACCCATTCATGGCGCAAGCTAACTCTTTAATGAAGTGGCTGCTCAAGATACGATGAAATATTACTTTAAATACAAAAAAAATAAAAATTAAAAAAATTCGACGACGCTACAATACAAAAATGCCTGTCCAGACGTGTTTAGTCGCATGCTGCAAGGGAGGGGAAAGGGCGGGCGCGCGGGACGTGGCTACTCGCAGGCCACTCGTAAAGAAATATAACCCGCTTCTAATACTACGCAGCCAACTGATCAGTCGCAGTCCACACTTATTTTCTACTAATCACCTGCACTAATCACTAATTAAAGTGAATACAGGCCTATAAGTTACTTTCCCTGAAGAGACTAAAACGTTTAGAAAAGTTTTAACATTGCTGTTGAATCAGTTTAATCAACTGTTTGCCTGGTAAATCCTTGTTCCATATATGACTTTTTTATTTTGATATCACAAAACAGGACAACTAATCGGATAACACAAAATACTTGATAAAGCACTTAAACAGTAAAGTGGTCGTCGATGAAATCCAAACAAAATGACGTTGCATACACGTGACGTCACTTGGTCTGATTGATGTTCAACTTAACATGGCGTATTGCTGTATTTTGTTGTTTTATTTTTGTTAAATATCTATTAATCTCGCTCTAAATATGAAAAAAAATACGATTATACTCTAAAAACCCCCTTTCCTTCGCAAAATACATAATTTTAGTGGTTCTAAGTTACTAATGACTATGCCTAAACCGCCTAATCCTATGTATCTTATGGGCTATCAATATAAATTCTAGCTTTTCTACAGAATTTCTAGCTTTTCTGAGTATAGAACAGGTTGTTAGGGATAGGAAAGGCGCGGCATCTTGGAAACTATTTTATATACATATATGGGCCTACCAAAGTGACTTTACTCTGCCTGATGGAAAGCATGAGCAGAATCCAAGATAAGTAGTCACCATACCATTGCGAATGCAGACAATGCAATAATGGCAAACAGCATGGTGACCTGTGCTCTGGTGATCTAATGAGATGCTTCTGGATCTAGGGCCTTCAGTATCGTACTCACCAACGAAACACGGCTCTACTACTAAGAAAGCAAGCACTAAGAACCAAACAATATAAACTTGTATTACAATAAGCAAATCCTATATTTCTTACCTTCATAGTAAACCCAGAGGGTGCAGAATTCTTAGGCCATTCAAACTGTGTGGTGTGAAATCGGTTGCCAGACTCTAGAAGCAGCACACTCTTCTCTTCAGACCGTTGGAGACGAATCACATATGTCTTGTTGTCTATGTCATATACTTGGTTGACTCGCATGCCAATCAACCTGGTGAAAATGGAGAATTAGGTAAAAAATTATCTAGGCAAACTTCTTTACTTTACTAGTTATTCCCCTCGGGCCATCATACCACCAGGATGCAGCAGGGAAACTGTGTTGGTAATAAACTGATTAAAACCACACTATGTGCCACTCTGCACCTGAAATGGGAGGGATGCGGGACAGCTGGTCCCGGATCCCTCCGCTTTCAGGATCATCCCATTCCTCATTATTACGACGTCTGGCGTTTCAAAGTACTGACTACTGATTCTTACATTATGCTGGATTATATTGAATAGACATTTATGATAAAGTGTTAACAATTTTTTGAAGGCCTAACCTATAAAACTGATATTGAAATATAGTCCATTCGAGTTCAAGTCAAGTCAACCTATCAAGCTCTGCCTGACCACCAGACGAGCCACCGCGATCCGCGAGCAGCAGGTGCGCGATCTAAATGTGCAGGCGGTGTGAACGTGCCACGCGCAATCAATGCGCACGTATTGGAGCGCGCGCTCCCTGCTGCTCCACTCACTGCCTCTCCACGCATCACCTCATCGATCTTGGATCGCGGGATCGGCGATCCAATTTGGATTGTCTGGTATGGACCCAGCTTCTCTTGAAATTATCGTATTGTATAAATATTTGGAAAGCTGGATAAAATACACTACAGCTCAGTATCACATTTGGCTTCACATAGCGATTTACATAGCGAAGCCTCTAAAGACTGTTTGATTTAGAACTTATTTTTGCCAGTGGCTCCACCCATGTTTATGATGTCGGTTATTGCAATAAAAGAATGTAGTATGTTTTTTATCAAGAATAAAACTATCTTCATGCCAAATTTCAATGAAATCAGTGCAGTAATCTAGCCGTGAAAAAGTGACCAACACACAGAGTTACTTTCGAATTTATTATAATATTTGTGTGGATCATTCAAAGTGACAATACATATCTGTATTCAGTAGTTTACGGCTATATCATATGGCTATATACAAAGAATGTTGGAAGTCCTAGGTGGAGACTCTTATCCAAATTAATTTATTCTGTTAATAATGCAATTGTAATTACTTTAAAATATTTTTTATTAATTAATTAATTAATTAACTAGAATGTATTGTAGTAGGCTAAATGGAATAATTTTTTTTTTTTATTCTGTTTATTAAAGTCATTTTAACATATTATCTACATTTCTAAATATATATATAACTAATTGAGAACCTCCTCCTTTTGGAAGTCGGTTAAAAATAAATACATTTAAAAATAAAAAAATCATATACCACTGATCTAAGTATTATTATTATTCTGTAGTATAACAACCCAATGTAATATTAGTAAATAACTGCTCTTACTATAATTATTGAAGTAACAGGAAAATTATTGATTACTATGTGTTTCAAATGAATACACAAAAACAATTTATATACTACATCCTACTAATATTATAAAAGCAAATGTTTGTAAGGATGTGTGTTTGTTGCTCTTTCATGTAAAAACTTCTGAACGTATTTGGATGAAACTTTACAGTAATATAGCTTATACATCAGAATAACATTTAGGCTACTATTTACTGCGATAACTGACATACACGCGGGCGGAGCCACGGGCTACAGTTAGTCTTATATAATATAAAGTCATTATATGCATAGTTTTAAGCCTGTAATACATACTTTAATATTAATTTTATAATACATTCAAAAGTAACACTGTCTGTCTGTCTATTATGTTTCACAGCTAATCCGCAAAACCAACTTAAATGGCATTTACAATGGAGATCATTTTATTCTTGAGGAACGATATGGGCTATTCTTTATTATGATAATCGACATACACTCAGGTGAAGTCATAAATAAAAAATAGTTTACTTTTATAACTGTCCATGTATTACACATTCAAGGTTAAACTGCTGAACTCATTTAGATAAAATTGACAATGGAGATCCTTCACAATAAGTATAACAGATATATTTACAATTTGGAACCCAGGTTCCATTAATATTTTTGGCTCAACTTTAGAATCTATACAATCGATTTGAGAGTTGAAAATTTTATGTTTGATAGTTCTTGTTTTTGTTAGTCTACTCCTAAAATTTCAACTTGCGGAAATACATAGTTTTTGAGATATTAATTTTTGAAATTTTTAACAAAATACGTGAAAATAATTTTGACAACGTCTCGGCGTTTTGTTATTCGTTACGTTATTCGTTTTAAACTTTTTCAAACTCTCAAAATTGTTTTTGTCTAATTTTTTTCCATTTTAATTTAGTTTTTATTGTAATACATACCGTAATATATAAAAAAAATACTTTTCGAGTATTGTTTATCACAATTACGTATTAAGATTCACTTTTAATAAAGGACATATTTTCTTATAAAAGGAGAAACAAAACGCAACACTAATGACGCGACGTCATTTTGTAAGTGACAGGTTAAAGTTGGATTCCAATTCAGTAAATCTGTAGGCTAAGTTAGAGTTGTGATCACACAAAAGAAAAAGCAGGAACCGCAACCCACCAATGTTTTTGTTAGTCTACTCTGTCGGTTAGGTTAGGTTAGACTTGTGATCACACAAAAGAAAAAATGAGGAACCACAATCCTCCAATGTTTTTGTAAGTCTACTCTGTCGGTTAGGTTAGGTTAGACTTGTGATCACACAAAAGAAAAATGAGGAACCGCAATCCTCCAATGTTTTTGTAAGTCTACTCTGTCGGTTAGGTTAGGTTAGACTTGTGATTAAAAAAAAAGGTAGACTTGTGATCGCACAACAAAAAAGAAGGAGCCGCAATGCCCCCATTCGGGATTCCCCTCTAAAAGGGGAAACCACAAGTTAGAGCCCCTCCCCAAAATCTATTGGATATATTGTGAAATGCATCCTAACCTTAAAAATTTTCAAAAATTCATATAAAAAAAACTATGAGGAATCGCAACCCCCCCTTCAAGGGGGGGTATCTGACCCCCCTCCCCTCCCCTCCCCCCTTCACCCCACCTCCGAAATCGATTGTATGTATTCTAAAGTCCTTCCATATTTTTAGTTTACAACAGTCGAAGAAAATTTTAGAGTATTGCTACACCACTATATATTTGGAAAGATAAAGATAGATAAATAAATTTATATATTCTCTAGCCTTTACTGTACTAAAAATTTGACATTTTCTACAGTGGTTTTTTGTGATGTCATTAAGATGATGAAATACTATTAGAAAAGTATCTAAGTAATTGACATTTGAAATGATCCATGTCGTACCAGAATATTAGGTATTCATGGTACTGAAAAAGGTCTAGTAAAAAAAAAAACTTCAATTTGGTTAGTTAGTATAATTATTAGAAAACATTAATTTTCTTAAATGAAATATCTGAATGGCACGTTTTAGAAGATTGTTTCATTGATTCTTATCTTATGAATTGTCGTATTTGGATAAAACATGGAAATGATTACTGACGTAAATAAAAACGTTGCTGTACCTTTGCAGTTCTGTGACCATGCACATGATATCATATGTATTAAATCGGTTCTTCATTTTTGATATTCTCTTGTACTTTTGTCACAATACTTAAACTATTTTACAATATAAATTAATTCTACGATTTTGCAAAATAACATTTACGATCAGACAATCGTAGTACAAAAGTAGTAATTATAACTCACGTCAACTGTCAAGTGTCAAAACGTCAGAAAAACAGACAACGTTTCTTTTCCATCTTTTCTTTTCTTTTCCATCAAATCCATCATTTTGTGTGACCCACAAATTGTTGTCCTGAGTCTAGATGTCCTTTGTGTCCGTTATATGTCTGTTTGTAAAGTCTCCTGTAACACAGGATGTATATTCCTAATGCGGGAGTTGTCATTAAAAAAAGGATGAAAGTGATTTAAGTGACAAGTTTCTATTTTCGTTTACTGTCTCTACCTCTATTGCTAGGATATTGGCTAGTAAACAACTTCCGAAGAAAACGTGAAAATTGTATGGTGTATTACATTTTAAGATATGAGTTTTTAGTATAGTCAGTGTAGTAAAAGCAATTAAATGTGTAATACATTACAATGTTTCCCAAATGAATGGAAATCGTACCTGTTCCATTTTTATGTTGTTTCACAACGATTAAACTACTGTCAAGTTGGACTGTCATCAGTGTCAACTAGTCATCTTCGCTTAGCCAGTCCTGTTCGTTCAATTCAATCAAAATATGCATTTAGAACCTACCTGTAAATATTAAAACTAATAAAGCAAAACACGTTATTTCCGTCACAATGGTTTCCGATAACGAAGAATTGAAAGACTTCAAGCTAAGGCCAATGAAATGTGAATGCAATTATCTCAATAGATCCGATGGTTCGGCTATCTTGTCGCAAGGTTAGAATCGTGGATAAACATACCAAAACAAATAGAAATATATTTAAGTTATTAAAGAATGAGCTATGGAGATCATCTGTTAGTTTATTGCTAGATCTTCTTCTGCAGGTCAAACTGTAGCTGTTGTGAGCGTGAATGGACCTCTAGATATAAAGATGCAGAGTCAAAGCATAGGAAAAGCCACACTGGAGATCTTGTTCAGCAGCAAAGGTGGAAAACCATCAGTTGGAGACAGGTAATTTATTTACTACTTTTGAGTTTATTTAAGCTAATAAAAAGAACTTGGATATTTTTAAATCTATTTTGTGTGTTAATTAAATCTATACCAATATTATAAAGCTGAAGAGTTTGTTTGTTTGAAAGCCCTAATCTCAGGGATTACTGGTCTGATTTGAATAATTCTTTCAGTGTTAGATAGATCATTTATTGAGGAAGGCTATAGCCTATATATTATCAGGCTAAGACCAATAGAAGTGGAGCACTAATGAAAAATGTTACAAAAACGGGGAAAATTTATTACGCTATGGGCAATAGGAGACGTAACTGAGTTTGCGTGGGTCAGCTAGTATCACCTATACCTAATGGTTTACCAAGACTAAATATTGGTCATTATAATAATACCCTCACAAATCTCACAGAACAAATAATCATAAATCAACTTGTAACAAAGTGACAAACAAGCTATTGCTGTTTAAACAGAGATTTTCCCCATTTTTTTTTCTCTTGTACCTGTTTTGACAGTGTTTTATAGAATAGCCTTATCAAACTATTCCAGATACAAGGAGCATGTGATAAAACAAACTTGTGAGTCGGCAATTTTGGGGTGCTTGTACCCTCGTACTGGTATCACAGTCACTATACAAGAGTTAGAAGATTATGGTGGAGTAAGTTGAATTCATGGCTAATTATTACTGACAATCTATACATCTATACAAATAAATAAAATTGGACTGTCTGTTTGTAGGCCACTTGTTTAGACTAACTTTGTCCCGCAGCATTACCTGCCCAGTATGACAATATCCATGGGTAACACTGCGGGGTTCTTTTAATCGTATTCACAGTTTCTAGCCTGCAGTATCAATGCTTCCTGCCTGGCCCTCTTGAACGCCGGTCTATCAATGAGACACACGTTTGCGGCAGTGAACTGCGCCATAGATGAGGATGGGAACATTCAGTTAGACCCGGCGCCTTCACAACTCGACAAGTCGAGAGCCACGATGACATTCGTTTTTGAAAGTCGGGAGAAGAGCTTAGTTACTGGTTAGTATGCACATACACTAAAAATTTGATTATCCGGCACTCAGTTTTACGGAATCGGGAGAGGGTTAAGACCATGCGTCCCACGCTGGCCTAGTGAGGGTTGGGGACTGGCAAGACAACGTTGGGACTACGTAATCTTGCCGTTCGATGTTTTTAAGCCACCATAAGCTTCACAACTGATATCCTATGTAAACAACCAGGACCGACTGCTTAACGTGACTTCCAAAATCAAGTCCTATTAATCCAAGTTACAAAATTTTCTTTGTTCATAATATTCCAGTTAAAAGGACATACTCATTTTATTATCTTGAAACCCCCCGTGAACTAAAATCTGGCGGTGCCCCTGGACTGCGCGAAGGGCGTTTTTTTACATTTTAGATACATATTTCACCAGGTGAAAAGCAATGTATGAATGGCTCTCTGAAAAGCATTACTCATTTTTATGTTCCTCCTGAGCCGAGCTCGCTAGCGAGAGCACTGAACAAGCGATAGAGAAGCGATTGGCCTAAGCGTTTGGCTTGTGACGCATATTTTTCATCAAAGTCTTCTGTCTTCTTATGACGATTTTACGTAAGATTATCGTCCGCACACCGACTTTACAGTTAACCTGGAATAAATAAATATTATATTATTAAATAAATATTTCAAAATGTTTACTATAATATGTTACTGCTTGCAACCATGTATCGTGATCACAGGTTGCGGTGGTAACGGCAAGTCAGGGTATATTTCTTTTAAATTTTTTACCCTGTTGGGAGCCTTTTAGAATACTATTTTTACATTTGCTATTAATATATCAACATTTGCATACTGCGAACGAACTTGTTCTGCAACTCTATTCAGTTCATCTGCCAAACATGTTACGTGAATCATGTTAGGGAAGTCTATTTTCAGTAGCCGTCCTATTTATTTATTTTTTCTGCTGAAGTAATGCTGGCATGGTAGAATTTTAAAGATTAATGTAAAGATGACTGATTAAAATAAATTGGTCTTTTAATGCCAATGTTATTTTGTTGTGTTACAGCTTTTACAGACGGCAGTTACAGTGACTCCGCGTATAGTGAGGCCATGGAACGTTGCCGTTCTGCTAGTGATCTCATCTTCCAATTCTACAAACAGATTGTCTCTAAGTACTCCTATGTTATTGGATAGTAAAAACTTTTGAAATCATTTTTGTAGTACATTTTTTTTTAATTTTCCCCTTTCTAACCTAAAATAGATAAAAATCCTTAAGAGAATTCAATAACCTAAGATCAGTCCTCCTATCCAAGTTGCAAGCATTCTAAACGCGTTGTCGCCTAAATTCTCGTGTGTCATTGGTTTATACTTTGTCTAACATTACTTTGTCTATGATTAGCCATTGACACATGAGTATTTAGGAGTTAACTATTGCAGAAAGAAGAACGCTTGCAACTTGGCTAGGGGGGCTGGTAACCGCATGATTGGCAGAAGTCAGTAGGCGACTCTCAAACAGCTCGAGGGAATATTCTATGACTGAAAATCTGTACATTCATAGTACACACATCGCTAGGTAGTAGAGCCACGCTGGTTTCAGCACGAACGGGCCGGCTCGACCGGGGCGGTACTACCCTCGCACAGAAAATCAACGTAAAATGACAGCGATCATGCTGTCGTGTTTCGTTGGTGAGTGCGAGACCGGAGTCCCAATGATGCAGAAGCATCACTAGCCCGCCATGGTGTTGGTCACCATGCTGCATTGTTGCATTGTCTGCATTCGCAGTATGGTGACCACCACTCTTGGATTCTGCTTATGCTTTCCATCAGGCAGAGTAGAGTCATTTTGGCAGGGCCAAATATATAAAAAAAAAAAAAAAAACATTAATAAGTGAAACAAAAATGTTCCCCCCTTTTTATGCGAACGGAGAAATATGAAATTTGCCACATAGTGATTCCTCTTACATTATAAGTGTTTGAAACTCAGGATACTCGTAGAAAGAATTCACGAAATTTATATAGGGCCTAGTTTGAAATACCAGATCACGTTCGTTGATAATGGGGTTGATGTGAAACAAACTCACAACTAGGCCTTCAGACTTACTGATCATCCTCATAGACGGCTTTTAATAATCCACTACTGGACAAAGCCCTCTATTTAGAAAGTAGGTTACTGATGACCAACCGTTATCATTGTATAAACACTCAGCACTATAGTAATTACTAGAACTTATGGAGTACAACGGTCTTCTCACCAGACTTTAGGAGATGAAGGTGCTTCCTTTTAGTCCACAATTTCGAAAAAGTTTAGTATAAATTGGATAGTTACCTATCAATCGATTTGAAAAACCGAATCAAACTTTAAAAACTAAATTACGTGCCAAATACATAAAACTATATACATTATGTACATAGCTTAATCGAAAAGGACATTAAAATTTAGATGATAATTTAATTTACAATTCAGATATTGTGATATTTACAGCGCCTGTCATTATTTTTGTAGTATTATGACGGTCTAACCGTAGTTACAATTAAATGTAAGAGGCGTTCATGTCACGTAAATCTCATGACAATTTAGAAGGGATGAGCTCTCAAAGCACGGGCGTAGCCAGGTTTTAGTTTTTTGGACTTCAAGATAATAAGAAGACCATGTCTCTTTAACCATAATAGTGTAGAAACATTGTGGGGGCAGGGGGTCAAACTCCAAAACCCCCCTACACAAATGTTTCATCGTACACAATTAATAGATATTGTGCTCTGCATTGTTTTGTGACACAGTTTTGAATCACATTCTGTTAGTTCAAGGCGTACAATGTAGCTAGGTGGGGGGTTTTGGAGGCAATGTGGGGAGGTGAACATATTCGCCGATCATCATCTCACCCAGAAGATGTCCACTGCTGTATATAGGCTTCCGCCAAGGCTCTACACAACAGCCAGTCCTGTGCTGCCCTCATCCAACTGTTTCTCGAAACTTTCACTAGGTCATCGGACCACTTTGTAGGGGGCCCACTCCCGCTCCTTTGCCGCTCAATAATGCAGTTCCCAACTGCAATGGAAGCCACTAACAACAACAATAATTTATTATTATCTGGTAGTGTATTCTGTGTTTTGTTTGTAGTAGATGAGAGGTATGAGCATGAGCTTTCCATGTTGGGACGGAATGACGACAGGCGCGGTTTCAGCCTAAAATTTTGGAGGGGGTCACTAATATCAATTTAAGTTGAGTAAATTAGACTTTATTGCACAATAAACAATTTAATTGCACACATTAAAAATAACAGGATATCTTTTGTCTTTATTGGTAAATCGTCTGTGACAATCTCTGGGTGAATATCTAAAGGAGCTCGCTCAGTGGGGGTGGGGGTAGTCGAAAAGGAGCGCCAGAAACACAACGGCTTCTGGAGTCCCGCCTGCCGTACCTCACGTCTGAGGTATTTTCCGGGGTAACCAGGTTCACCTCCAGAGCTCTGGTCCCTATGGAGGCCCTCACAGCTCTACGCAATAGGAGTCGGAACACCAACCCGCCTTAGACGTCAACCCCTGACCGCACCGAGGTGTCACCGGTCTCGGGTCGTTTGCAGTGACCACATCTCCCCTGGAAGGCCACAACGACCCTTAACCGACGATTGGGGAGCTAGCAGCCTCTGCCGTGCCCCCATCCTTGCCTGCCATGCCTTTCGACCGGGATCAGTCCTTTCCCTATCCCGCTCTTTGGACTCATCCTGGAGCATAAAATCTCCACAGAGTCCAGAGATCGCGAGCTCTCGTATTTACAGATTTCGTCCGAGACGGGGGTGGAGTCCCGGTAGGGCCCGCAGTGGTGGCATAGTGCCGTAGCCTTACATCCAATTCTGTTCAGATACTCACCGAAGCAACCGTGCCCGGTGAGCAGCTGAGTAAATTGATAGGTGACACAGTCGGTACTCTCTATCCAAGCTTCGAAGCTCGGCAGAATGGCTCCCACAGCGCGTTGGCTGGCACAAACCTGGGTGTCGAGCCGTGTCCGCGAAGCCCGACGGGCTTGTCCCGGGCTCATGATCCGGCGCGGTCTCTTCGCCATTCCGACCGACAGAACGAATTTCGTCATAGACTATTATGTCCATGTCGAAGGGTGGAGATCGCGCCAGATCGTCGCCGCCTCGTACGAGGTCGTGCGGTAGCCCCATACGATCCATATGGCCATCAACCGCTGCAGACTCCCGAGTTGAGCCTTACAGCGGGAGCAACCCGTCGGTGCCCCATAGAGGACCAAGGACCATAGAGGTTCGCATGACATTTTCCCGCGGTTCCCCGGGATTGAGCAGCAGACGATGTAACTCCCGTGGTACCCCTCGTACTCGGGGCACTAGTCTCCCGAAATGCTCTTCGAAGCTCTACCGACTGTCCAGGATGAGGCCTAGGTACTTCATGTGCTGGCTCACCTGGACTTCAGTGTCATCCACCCGGAGGCCTGAGCTGAGTGGTTCCTGGCGCTTACGTAAGCCATGTAAGTACCACCCTCAAGCACAGCTCACGAATCTTATCCACGACACAAGCCATCTCTTGCTCGGCGAACAGAAGCACCTCCCTAAAGAGGGAGCCTCTAGATAGTATTAGCATATTCCAATCGACAAACTTCACTGTCCTGTCGCGCAGATAGACCTCTATAACGGCATGCAGGTAAGGTGGCACCCCGTGAAATTTAAGGGTCGCCCTAATCGCAAGCCAGGGAACGGTACTCTAATCGAAGAAGGATATTCAAGGCTAACTATCAATCCGATCCCCCGATCGGACCGCCGACCCGGACATGGAGCGAAAACACCTAATAGCGTCCACTGTTGAGCCTCCCCGTCGGAATACAAATTGGCAATCCAATAGATCAAGGCCTGCTCACGACAATATTTCAAAGAGTTTGTCTCTCAGCACCAATAGAGTGATCACCAGCGTCCGACCTGGAACACCATCAGGTCCAGACGCGGTGTTCTCAGCTATTCCTCCGATACTTCACACTCGTCGGACCAGAATTGCCGGTCCAATAGCGTCGGAGTGATCGAGGGACTGTACTGAACCCTTGGGAAGATCGTGTCTGTCTAGCACTCTTCCCAGAAATTCCAGTCCAGACTAGTAGTGTCATCTAAGTCTCTATGGAAGTCCTTAATCACGACAGCCTTAGAGGGTAAAGTTTTGTAATTCACATTATATTACAGTTTTATTTTTTAGGTGTTAAACAATGATTTGATTTGATTTCGTATCTCGATTAATCAAATATGAAAAATTAGGAGAAAAAAAAACAGGTTCTGGTAGCAGTTGGAAAAAATTACATAATGTATGATTTTGGGGGGGGTCACGTCCCCTGTGACCCCCCCTCTGGAACCGCGCCTGAATGACGAAGGAGTGTCACACCCCTATTCATCACATGGATGTCGTTACAGCCGACTAAGGGAACAAATTATACGGGACAACATCACTGCGAAGACAAGGAGAGCTTAAAGCAAACCCCATACCCTCATCTGGCCAGCTTGGAATAGCAGGCCATAATATCCTTTCTAAGAAGAGGCCAATGTCCATCAGTGGACTGTTAAAGACTGATAAACAGGTTCAAACAAATATATGGTTACTAGTTACCTGACGGTTAGTGACATATGTTCCCCATAGAGACCTACAACTCAAGAAGACATAGGAGCAAAACCGCTACCTAAGCTTCTCCCCAACCCCTAGAACGAGAAAGAGGGGTTCTTCGATAACCCAATTCGCTAGGTAAAAAGCAATGATACAATTGCTTAATTTCGGTTTTCAGCTAGGTTTTATTATCACTGGTCAAGCCGGCCCTTATGTAGATGTTATCTTCACTGTCTTGGATCGATAGGTACCCTGTTGGATACGTGGCTCTTAAGTGCGTGTCACGTCTACATATTTAAAAATGTCAAAGCGTAAAAGAGTGTTAAGAGAGACTTGGAGATTGGGTCGCTTAAAGACAAAATAAATATTATTGTTTCATAATAAAAAGGTAAAACCGGTCGTAAGTTTGCAGATAAGTATGGTGTAAGTACATCCACGGTAAGTGATATTAAAATGAATACTGATTTAAATTTGTTCTACACCTGCAAATTAGATAGTGAAGACGGGAGTTAACCATAGATGTGTAGAGGGATACGTTGGTCTTACTCTAAAAGAAATTTCCTGAACCCGTAGCTCCATTAACGTAATGTAACATTGTGTTGAACCCAATTAGTTGACTGATATTCATCACAGACATTCGCTACACGAGTTATAAAGGAAAATAATGCAAGTGAATAATTGAATGCGTCCCTTTGGTTCGCCGCTACCGAATATAAAATAAACAAGAGGAAAACGAAATGTGTTGCGTGCGGTAAGGAGGAGACACACTGGGGAAATATGGTGTACTCGTACGATGTCGAGTTCGATGGAGAATTTTGACGTAATATTTATTAAAACTTTATGCGCAACGTTTATAATGACTAACTTACTGTCATAGACGTTCTCTACCAGTCTGCCTCAAGGCCTTATAAACAAACAAACGTTTAACTGACTGATTGATCTGTATTTTTAATTTTTCGTCCTTTTAATTATAGTAAACATAAATTGTACTTAAAATCAGTGTATAAACAATGCTTACGTTGCGTTTTCTAAGATTTATGCAATTAAAACTTAATGATAACTTGTTACCAAAAGCTACCACTTATTCAAATATTTTGTGTACGCAATTAAAACGTTTAACGTTAACAGTTTAAAGCACACGAAATAAAAACTAGGTACTCAAGGAAAACCCCAGTGTGCACCAAGCTTATTCAATAGCGTCGGCGGTAAAAAAAAACAAGGACAAGATGGCCGATCGACGCGATCTCGAATGCAAATGGCGGGTCCAAAAGCGCCGCCGGCACATTTAAATGTCGCAAAATGATGCTGATTCTCAACCGACAATGATTTTTGCTCTATTTAACAAGCAGGGACATTGTGCCGCTCTGAATCAAACAATTGTACTCAAATAGTGGAATGTCTGAATGGATGGCTCGGATATGTTGATAAGAGAACTTATGTTTTAGGTTGTCACTGGTTTCCGAATGAATTCGCTCTTAAGATCTAATTAAGGTTTACTGTGGCTTGTCGGAATGCCAACAAGGTTTTAGCTATTCAGGAATAACTTAGAGAATGTGTGACTGTACTTCTATGTGTCCGTTTCGATTTCCAGCTCTTAATTAAACAGGAGTCACACCCCGTTTTCCAATTACAAAGCATAGTGCGACTCATTGGCGCACAATGCTGAATTATGCTGAAGCTTAATTGGAACGTGAATTAGTTTTCAAATGCACCAGCAGAGTGCGCTAAGTTCAGTGTTGAAAAAAAAAAATATTCAGAGTTAGCAATAACCTCATTAATTTGTAAGCAAAGTGGTGTATACATAAAAATTGGTTGAAAACTATTTACGGTTATTTTAAGTAATTTGGATTTTGATAATTACATTAACATTTGTTTGATTTGAGTAATTTTTTTAAATGAGTTCTACCTTCATCCATACTTATATTTATTTTTTTAACACAGTTTGAATTAACTTTGATTATTTCGAAAAAACTGCAACGAAACGAAAGCTTTAAAAATTTTTTCAACAATAAATACTAACGATAATATATAAATAAAACATTTTGATCAATGCCACCTTAAAGAAAAAACACTTGTTAATTTTTGTCAAGTTGGTATCGATTGCACGTGTTAGATTTTAAAGGGAGATATGATTTTTAGAAAGAGTGACATCAGCTTCGCTGACGTCACTCCTCAACTCATTAATATCACTCACATGATTTAGACCGTTCTCAATCAATTCATTATCATACCCGTCGGTACACTAGGATTAATTAAAACAACATAACTTAGGTTCAAACTTGAATCATGTATTTAATGAACCTTAAATTGAAGCTACTCTTAAAATCATAGATCGACACTACATGGTCAAGCTGAATTAGGTGAAAACACTAAAAACCACTGCCCGTTCGTGTCGATCCATAACTTCCAGTTTCCAAAATGCGTAGGACCTTATGAGAAGAATACTGGCAAAGAAACTCATGGCCACTCTTTTAAAAGTTACATCTTAACTTATTACTTACAAAAGTTTAATAATCAATAACAACAATTACGGAGCCTATGTACTTAACTTATTCACAGTTTGTCCTTCCTCGTACAATGCTCAAACTAGACTGATCTCTTCATTTATTCTCGCCATTACGAAACCAACGCACATGAAATATAATGACGGTAGTCGGTGTATACCGGATATTATTGGTTTCGTATTAACTTTCCAAAACAATTAAATGCGTTACGCCTTATTCTAATGACATGATAAATCCTTAATTAAATAATTAGAATTACTGTGATTAACCTCACGTTATTTTAATGTAATAAAATAACGTGAGTAAGTTTAAATGTAATAGCGGATGTCAACCGGTTAGACTTGTTTTAGAATAATACAATACAAATATCCGTTGTCCTGTTAATAAATATTAAGATATTAATTGTTAGAAAATTACATTTCGTTTCTGACTTTATAATTAATAGTTAAGTTTTATTGAGACAATCATAAGTAGGTAGATGTTTTCCCCCGCTCACACGGCCATACTGACAAGCAGTGCGCTCTCTGCACTGCATTCGCCTTAAATCTGAAGCAATGAAAGGTTTTCTTTTGAGATGGGCATCCGTCTACAATGCCTAACATTTATGAGAACATATGAACAGTGCCAATACGCCGTTTATTGCACATTGGCACTTGTTTGTTGTGCACTAGCTGTTATAATAATACATGATTGCACCAACTTTATTCAAGCAAGGCAAGTATTTTTACAGATAAATAACCCGTTTTATAAATGCCTAATGAAATACTTCTTTAGCAGATTGCAGATTAGTGAGACTGTTTATATGTAATGATTGGGTGATATGATGCCGTGGCACATAATGTCACATGATAAATTTCTTTGTTATGATGTGGACTCTCACTAGGCAACATGTTGTAATGATTTAATATAAAAGGGTAAGTGTGTGCTCTGGGCGTTCTTGTACGCCGTGGTACACAGAGGCTCTAAAAAAATACATATAATGTGAGATGTGGACAGCAGTCACATCATAGAACGATATGAGCATGCTACTATTGTAAACAAAATGAATACTGCTCACCCAGGAATATGGTGTATTCCGCCGCTGCTTGTGTTGGGATGCGGAAGGTACTCGTCGACCCCCTTCTGCAATGGTATGCAGTGACTCGGGATTGCTGTGATGAGGTTTCTTGTGGTCCTGCCGACACGGCCAGTTGTTGCTCCGGTCTCGGGGCCGTTCGCAGCTGGTCATGAGCAACCTTGCGGGGTCGCCCTTGACAACTCTCTTCATAAAGCAGTGGTCCTTATCTAGGACTCTTCCAAGTCGATTAAGTTAGCGAGTTCAAATGGAAAACAGTGATTACGTCAGGTGAGTTGGGCGAGGTGGTGCCACGCCAGTTTAATGCAGTTCAAAGTTAAGTGGTTACTGTAAACATACTCAACCTGACCATTAGCTCGGTTTTAATCCTGATGAAATTAAAGTAAATATATAAGCTTATTTGGCCACAGTATTCTTTAAATTCCTACAGGAACTCTTGACAATGATCCGATTTGGTGTACCGTATAGGTGCATCGTTCGTTTTAACAATTCGGATCGGTAAAGTATTCTAAGTTTACTTCACTATGTTATTTCCAAAGGACAATGGCATTTTAGTATGGGACCTTTGTAACGCTTGGCGTTTGTCATGTTAGGGATTGTTTTTGTGTTTATTTGGCTGCTAATATCACCGACAATAACATTTAAATTCCTAGATTTATACAATATAGCATTAAAAAGCTATTTTAGTTTACAACGAAATACATGGATCATAAATGAGTTATTCTGTTAGCACAGTTCTAAAAATATAATAAAAATACATGAAAATAATTAGGATGATTCACTTAATAAGCGGTATAAATCACATAACTATTCACAACAAATTGCCAGCGGCACAGGATCTGCCATCCTCCTTTCAACCACCAATAAGTTCACCGAGTCATCAGCTCCATTGAGCAATAGTTTCATTACACATACACACCACATTAGCAAATATTAACTATTAGAATGAAATATGTTTATGTGACAATGCAACTGCGTCATGCCACTTCATAATTATGATTTTATTTTAATACAGATACCCTATGTAACACTATTACTTGTTTTCGTAGATAAGGGATGATGCCTTTGGTTTGGGCAGTATAAGCGCCATGGTTCTGTAGTGTAGTATATTGACAGTACCTTTTATTGTGCAGCGGAGCGAAGGGTTTCGTATTCACAAATACGTCTCACAGTTATTTTGATTGTCATTGTTACTACACATGAACAAGGTTTACAGTTTTATTCAAAAAGCACTTTAGCGTTATATCTAAATTTCTTAACAGTTTTAAATTATTGTTGATATCGCAACGCCACCGATCTACCCTCGGTTTAATAAACGTATCGGTATACAATCTAGGCAAGATGTTTGACTTTATATGAATTTGATTTGGTTATTTATTTAATAGGCAAATAAAAAAATTGGATTAAAAGAAAACTTAAGAAGCACTAACAATTGTTTGGGATATTACAAAGAGATTCGAACAAAGACATTTAGCAATATTTTCAGGGATTAATAAAAATGCATTTAAATGTTGGTATGTTAAGACACGCTACAGTTCTAAAAGAAATGGATCTAGGTTGATGGTGTCGTCAGGACAATTTAATACGATCGTGGTCAACACGGGATGCTAAGAAAATAACTAAAATAAAATTAATGTAATAAAACAATCTGCCACCCGTAATTGTAATGTGACGCTTAAAAACAAAATTTTCAATTAACGGATAGAACTCACCAAAGCTATCAGTCATTCACAAGACAGTGTCCTGGAGTTGTACGCTGGGATGTTCCAGGTTGCTGTTCATCCTCCTCTTCAGATTCCGTCGACCCGGTTGCCTGGTTGAGGAGGTCTTCGTAGTCGACCATGAGCTACCTGACAAGGGCTCGGACCCACATATAATTAAACATTCGGCGCCACAACCAAAAGTTGCGGTGATTAGATATTCACAAATTCTACCCATATATAAGCTTGACCCTTCAGCAAGGCTACTCACTTTCATATGGACTTGCTCGTCCTTGACAATCAGTACAACTTCTGTTAGCAATATTCATTTAAAAATAATTTACAGTTGACAAGTTTAAATACCAATATAAAAATGGATTTTTAAATCAATTGTTTTCTACAAAATAATTACATCTTGTCACGGTTATAGTGACTTCTACTTCGGTCTCGAAGTACAAAACTCTATTAACATTACTAATATAAAAATCACATTAATAGTAATGTTTAAAAGTAAAACATTTTGTCATTGTCATAGTATCTTTTCACATTAAGAAGACTACAACAACGGTCAGTCGCTTTGAGGACAATATTATCTAGCCCCACACCTGCTGCGCATGAGACAGGCTAGAACAAAGCAACAGACTTCAGCAGTTCAATTCAATCAATGAGTTTTCCTTAGGACTATTAACGTCAAAAACTAGTATAGTCTGTCACTCATCGATCGTCGTCAGTGCGTCAGTGCTGTTGCTTTTACTACATCACACAGCTGTTGCTTTTACTACATCACACAGCTCTTATTTTGTGCTACATCACACAGCTCTTATTTTGTGCTACATCACACAGCTCTTATTTTGTGCTACATCACACAGCTCTTATTTTGTGCTACATCACACAGCTCTTATTTTGTGCTACATCACACAGCTCTTATTTTGTGCTACATCACACAGCTCTTATTTTGTATTCCTTATACGTCAGTCTTCTATTCGTTATGCGTCACACAGTTTCGTATTTACATATGAAAAAGTGAAACATAGTAAAACATAGTAATTGATACGATCCATATGGTGACAAAATGGTTAGAGCCTAATATTTATAACATACATAGGTACGATTCCAAAGCATACGGTCTCCAAATACTAATTATAACAATTAAAGAAAAGGAACACAAAATTTTTTTTTGGGTATAACACTGGTCAGGCATGTCAACTGGAAAGCTCATTGATGCTGCATGTAGCAAAATTAATAGATTTCTTATGTTTGAAGTAATCTTAGGAATGATACTTCTTCACAGCCGACTACAGTATTAGCGTATCATGGCTACGTAAGAGTACGTAGCTGTAATGAGATATGGTGTGATACTTTGGTGCAATTCCTTTGAGGCAAACAGATGCTTTATAGCACAGAGACGATGTGTCAGAACTATAGTAGGAATTGTACCAGATGAAACTTGCAGACCGCATTTTAAAAAATTAGGCTTACTAACTTTCTATCGTATGTACATTTTCGAGATATCGGTATTCGTAAGAAACACACCCAAATCTGCTCATCAAAGCAAAAGATAAATATCCAAGAAATACTAGATACCCAAATAGGTTGGTTTCAGAATGTACCTTAATTGTTACTCTATGTGCATAAAAGTGTATAGTAAAATTCCCGACTGCCTCAAAGAATTGCAATGTGTCGATTTAAGAACCATCTCAAGATATGGCTCCTAGAGAAGTCATATTATTCACTCAAAGAATTTATGAATTAATAACAATGAAAATAAAGCTTATATTATATAATATTTTATTGACATACTAATAATTTTATTTAGATTTTGAAATGTACTAGCATTAGGTGTCATTTTTTTTTGTTCACCTTAATTTGTCTTTATTAACCACAAAATTTTATACCAATACAGTCGAGATCATTAATACCTACCATGATATAGTGTGTCTAATCTATAATTTCATATGAAATCCATTTTCACATGCTAATAGTGGCTAAATAGACGGTCACTAATGTTGACATTGTAAAGCACCGTAAATGTATTCTATTTACGTAGAATAAATCATTTCATTTCATTTCATAGCTTAGCTTAGCTAATTTAGACTTTACCACATAGCCGTCTTTACAGGTAAGACACATAGCGGTAGACAACTGTTCACTTATAAGTATCACACAGTGTACTATATAATTGCAGACAGTGATGGGTAAATGGAAAACATAATAAACTCTTAAATTTCATTATAAACAAACTTGAATGTACTCACCAGATATACGTATCTTTTCCTTCCTTCCTTCACCAACAACGCGAACGAAAAGACAAGAAAATTTCGTAGGGTATCAAGAGAAAAGAAAAAAAAAATCGTCAACTTAAATATTTACAAAAGAGAAGACGCGAGAGATGTGATCCCACTTCTGATGTTAGATTTTAAAGGGAGATATGATTTTTAGAAAGAGTGACATCAGCTTCGCTGACGTCACTCCTCAACTCATTAATATCACTCACATGATTTAGACCGTTCTCAATCAATTCATTATCATACCCGTCGGTACACTAGGATTAATTAAAACAACATAACTTAGGTTCAAACTTGAATCATGTATTTAATGAACCTTAAATTGAAGCTACTCTTAAAATCATAGATCGACACTACATGGTCAAGCTGAATTAGGTGAAAACACTAAAAACCACTGCCCGTTCGTGTCGATCCATAACTTCCAGTTTCCAAAATGCGTAGGACCTTATGAGAAGAATACTGGCAAAGAAACTCATGGCCACTCTTTTAAAAGTTACATCTTAACTTATTACTTACAAAAGTTTAATAATCAATAACAACAATTACGGAGCCTATGTACTTAACTTATTCACAGTTTGTCCTTCCTCGTACAATGCTCAAACTAGACTGATCTCTTCATTTATTCTCGCCATTACGAAACCAACGCACATGAAATATAATGACGGTAGTCGGTGTATACCGGATATTATTGGTTTCGTATTAACTTTCCAAAACAATTAAATGCGTTACGCCTTATTCTAATGACATGATAAATCCTTAATTAAATAATTAGAATTACTGTGATTAACCTCACGTTATTTTAATGTAATAAAATAACGTGAGTAAGTTTAAATGTAATAGCGGATGTCAACCGGTTAGACTTGTTTTAGAATAATACAATACAAATATCCGTTGTCCTGTTAATAAATATTAAGATATTAATTGTTAGAAAATTACATTTCGTTTCTGACTTTATAATTAATAGTTAAGTTTTATTGAGACAATCATAAGTAGGTAGATGTTTTCCCCCGCTCACACACGCATCACGCAAAAACACTACTTTTGAGAGTGCTCGATTGTGCGAAGCGTTGCTGTAGTTGAATCATTCAAAGTTAAGCATTATGCCGCATAATGCGCTCTAGTGCTGTAATTGGAAAACAGGGACAGTATATAAAATACACATAGAACTTTATAGAAATAATGCATACTTACATACTAATATTGAAAATTCGAGAGTAACTATATCTGTCTGTTGCGCTTTCACGTTTATACCACTGTACTGATTTCAATGAAATGTGGCATGGAGATAATTTTATTGTTAAGGACATAGGTTACTCTTTAAGGCGCGTCTCCACCGAAATTGTTGGAAATTTCAATGTTTTCAACTGTTTGCAACTCTTGAGAAAATTACAGCAACTTTTGTCACCAACACGTGTTGACAATACAAAAGTTACCATTTTTTGTTCGGTGGAGACTCGGCTTTACAGCGAAACCCGACTTTTTTTCTTTTTTTTTTTAACGCCATCTAGTCCCAAGCTAAGCAGAGCTTGTGTTATGGGTAATAGACAGCTGATATAAATACATATATACTTTTTTTTTGTAAATACATACATATTATATATAGAAAACACCCAAACTCCGAAACAAATATTTGTAGATCATACAAACATTTGGTCCGACCCGGGAATCATACGCCAACCGCTAGACCAACGAGGCAGTAGCAACGACAAACACGCGAGCGGAGCTGTGGACAACAGCTAGTAGTCCAATAATGAGTAGGTGGTTGGTTTATTGATAGAAGTGGATTAAGAGCTTTTCCATTCCATCGTCTTTGGTTTGTTGAGAGAAGAGCGACTTCGCATTAGATCGACGCCTTGGCCGACTATATAACGCTGTTAAGGTGGTACCAATTTTATCTTCACCTTATAGTGATCATGTTCTGCGTAGTTTCCTTTTTTAGTTACCTCTTACGACACGCGCAGGATAGTGGATGGATCACAAGTGGCTTTATATTCTTAAACCATAACCACACCGTGTAATCGACTTATTTTTTTTTTGTAGAACTATATCATCAGTTAGATCAAACTTCTTTCTGTTCAGCCTATTACCGTCTACTGCTGAACGAAGGCTTCTCATGCCTTATTTCTGGAATATTTCGATAAGGTTGTATCAGCTGTGGTCACATTAACTTGGTCCTCATGGATTCTTGTCCACTTCTTAGTTTTAAATACATAAATAGTTATAGTACTTTTCATAAATAATTTATTCAATGAAATAAATAAGTAATTTGATGTTTGAAGATGAAAAAATAAAACGACTCTGAATTTATAAATTCTGGATAAGCGCTTTCATTTTGTCATCCAAATAGATTGCTGTCCCTAGCCAAGTTGCATTCTACTAACGTAAAATTTAATAGAGAGGCGAAAGAATATAAGCGTTAGGGATTGTAGAAAGAGAATCGACTTCCAACTTGGTTAGGGGACTGGTTCAAACGCATTTGTCAAGAACGTTTAGCGGTATGGATAGTGGACGATCTATTATAAAATTTATATCAAAATAAATATTTCGGGCATTTCACACACAACGTCATCTAGTCCCAAACTAAGCAGTTCTTGTACTATGGGTACTAGATAACTGATATAATACATATATTATTGTAAATACATAGGTACATATTATGCATAGGAAACACCCAAACTCCGAAACAAATATTTTCAGATCAAACAAACATTTTGTCCGACCCGGGAATCGAAGCCTAGACCTCAAGCACAGCAGTCGATATACCTACCACTGCGCCACCGAGGCAGTTATTGTTGAACACCTCACCAAAAAGTTCTCTTCTCGATAAGGTGATCAGAAACCAGATCAGATTTAAGAGATCAGGCAGAAGCCTGTCTATTCAAAAAAAGGCAAATAGGATAAGGAGGGCAATTACAAGTAGGTAATAGTATGATTCAATGTACTGAAACGTTACTTTTTAATGTGGCCATTTAACATTTCAAAAAAAGAAAAAAATATAGATTTCCGCATTGGTACCGACTTAATAAACCAGGACATTTACTAATATACTAATTCTTTACGTACTTATCTGTTTTATGTGCATAGGTATGTATACACTAGTTTTTAGACTCTTATTAATAAAACATCAGTCTATTTACAATATCTATAGGTACAAATAAATAAAATTGGAGTGTCTGTTTGTAATATTAAAATAACCGCTTTTTACTAAATGCATATGTATGTATACACGGTACATTTACCAAAAATATAGTTAAAATTTTTTTTGTCGGTCTGTCTGTTTGTTCCGGATAATCTCTGGAACAGCTGGACGGATTTTGACGGGACTTTCACTGGCAGGTAGCTGATGATCCGGGGAGTAACTTAGGCTACTTTTTTTAGACTAACTTTGTCCCGCGGCGTTACTCGCGGTACAATAATAGCCGTGGGTAACACCGCGGGGTTCAGCTAGTTTAAAATAGTTTATATCCGGGTAACTTAGCTGTGGGACTTTCAGTATTATAATTCTCTTCGCATGCAAGCTCAGCTTATAACTAAAACACGTTAACATCTAATGTTGACACGAAGACATTCACTTTATATCTTCATATAGGAAATCATTGTCTGGACAACATGAATTCAACTCGTTGTCGGCATTTATCATTAAAACGCATTGCCACTCAACCCAGGATACTCGTTGGCCACTAGTCTTAAACGTCACTTCAGACTGTTTACTATGTAAATATAGATTCAAAAACGTCAGTTATTGCGGACTGAACCTTTATCAATAGTTAAACATGCCATTTATCTAATTCAATACGTGAACGCGACATAAATCGTGCGAAGAACGCGCCCGTAGCGAATAAAATATGGCCGACTCAGTGACATTCATCCTTTCGCGCGCAATTTACATACCTTAGCATTTTGTGTCTTCGCGCGGCATTCCCACGATCTGGCACATCTTAATTTAATGCCTATAAATGTATGATTTAATCATTTTAGTATTATATACAGAGATTTGATTATAACCCAATGGATTTTCATGTTTAGTTGTAAGCATTTCAAAGATTTTAAATAACAAATAAGAGCTTGAACTTTTAAGAGAGCTGGAGTGGGAGTCTGTACTAAGTTATAGACCTGTATGACTAGTTATGTGGTGGAACGGATGTCATATCCCTTGAAAGCAGAAGAGGGATCTTTCGATTAGGCTAGGAGGTCCTGGCGGGTGGATGAACGGCCCAATATTGATGGCAAACTGAACTTATACTATTTGAGGTAAGAAATTTTTATATCGCGGTTAAGTATTAGCCATTACTCTTTTAACTCAGCAGTGTAGGTGTGTCTTCAGTAGATGGTCATCAGTTTCCTAGCCTTTATTATTTCCAAAATCAATAGGGGTCGGCTACTAGCTCAACCGGTTTTACCTGAATATCAGTTTTTTAAACCCAACAACACTTTTCCCGACCCAGGAATCGAATCTAAGATCTATTGACTGGCAGTCGCATGTGTCAACCGCTATACCAACGAGGTAGTCGACTTTGGTAGATGGTACTCTGGTACTTTGGGTACTGAAAGAAATTTGTTTGTGGAAGTTTGAACGTTACTTAGTTTTTTTTAATTACTATACTCAAACTAAACGATTACTTGAAATAAAAAAGTAGAAATATTGAAAATGTAGGTAAAACAAACTTTAACATATGATAGAACGATGGCCAACATGCAAGCTTTCGTGCTTCTGCCATACTTAAGATTCCCTACTTTACATAAGGCCATGTTCAGATGATGAGCTCTCAAGGTGCGTTTACACATGCTAAGGCGCGTTTCTAGAATGAAATTACATGTAGTTGTAAAGGCCTAGGGGTTGGGACCAGCACACCATCGTGCACAGCTAAACGTGACCTTATCAACACGTTTTTGTCGGTAGCTAAAAGGTCCATTCTCCTTATTTCCAGCCCTCACTCTCCTTTCTATATCATTTTCATGTACCTAAATTATTTTTTTAATTGTAGGCTTCTCAAAGTGTCTCTATTCTGCTTGATGGAAAGCATAAGCAGAATTCAAGAGTGCTGGTCACCATACTCATTGCGAATGCAGACATTGTAACAATGCAGCATGGTGGCCTACTGTATCTTCTACATCATTAAGCACGAATGGTGCGGGCGCGCCGGCCCGTACGTGCTGAAATCAGCGAGGCTCTACTGCCTTGAAATTTCTACACATAGAACCTAAATATACAATAAACTCACTCACTTAGTCTACTCATCTTTACATGGTATAAAATGAAGTTGCTTCCGCTGTCTGTTGCTTAGAGCTAGTAAAGTACCTATTCAACAGATTTAAGTGTAATGCATGCATATTGTAGTATAGGAAATCCGAGAACAGACAGACACAACAAACAGACTTCCGTGTGAAACCGAGCTGAATTGCTCGTAAGATAATGAAAAAAAATAACAATTTGCTAACATTGTCTGGTATCTTAGAGAAATTTAAACCGTAGAGTTAATAATAACTCCATGATTAAAACGAAATACAGGTATGTCAATTTAATAGTTTTAATAATAAGGCATCAAGTGAGGCAATGACCGCGCGCGTACGGCCAGTCGATCCCTTGTTACACTGTACTGCACAGGTGGGTCGATCGAGTTATGGTCATGTCGGCTTAACTAACCACATTTATATTGCTATTCCTAGCGTGTATAATATCAAGTCACGTGCTACACTTGTATATTATATATTTATGTAACATAGTCTTGTGAGGTAGAGAAAGCATTTGTTTAATATCTAGTTATTTCTAGTTTAAAATAAATATTTCGGATATCTGAAACACAACGTCATCTAACTGCAAACTAAGCCGAATTTGGAAACTAGATTGGACTGATGTAATAGTTATATACAATTTCTAAATATTATATTTGGAAAACACCCAAACTCCAAAACAAATATTTGCAGATCATACAAGTATTTGGAAGACCCAGTAATCTAACCTAAAGACTTCATGCACAGTAGTCGCGAACGCTACTGTTAAGCCAACGAGGTAGTTAGATTGTTTTTATTGCAAGCTGTTTAAAGAGTGTTATAAATAAACAAATATAGTTAGAACATGATAGGCCAAAGCCACGAAGTCAGCCCACTAATCATGGCAGTTCTATGCTACCGGGCTTGAGGCAGGATCGTAAAGCACCCCACTGGCACACCATAATAAATAATAATAAAATAAAATAAAAAGCCTTTTATTTCTCGCATAATAATAACATTACATATTAATACAATACAATTTCATTTTCATAAATTATAAATTATATAAGACAAGATTTAAAAATTCAAATAATCATAAAGATTTTTATAATTTATCATGCAGGCATGCAAGAACCCCTCTTATGTGAGGGTGAAGGCCTCCTCCAGACTTTTCCATGTTTTTTTATCTTTGGCAATTTCCTTCCAGTCTTTGCCAGCTACTTTTATAATATCATTTTCCCAACGAGTTACCGGTCTTCCTCTCTTTCTAATGCCTGCAGGGCCCCACCATAACGTAAGTCGTGAAGTCCAGCGGTCGTCTTTCATCCTGGCTACATGGCCCGCCCAGCGCCACTTTAACTTTTGTGAGAAATTAAGTGCATCTGTAACTTTAGTCTTTTCTCGTATGGTATTGTGTGGGATTTTTTGTATTTTTCTTATATTCGTAATGCTTCTCTCCATACTTCGTTGGCAGGATCTGATTTTGTTTCTTATGCGTAGTGTGTATTTCCACGTTTGGCAACCATAGGTGATAGAGGGGAGCAGGCATGTATCCATTACTTTTTTCTTTATATTCATGGGCATTGTTCCCTTCAGTATTTCTTTCAGGCTCCAAAATTTTTTCCATGCGCCTGAAATTCTTCTTTCAACTTCTAGTTCGTTGCTTTGCTTTTCAAAAGAGATCTGTTTGCCTAGGTATATATAACTATCTACATATTCCAATGGCTTTTGGTCAAGGTATATAGGGTGTTTTGTACTATTGGACATAATTTTTGTTTTATTTAAATTCATTTCTAAACCAACTTCGTAGCTCTTATTTTTCAGTGATTGTATCATTGATTCCATCTCTTTAGCACTTTCAGACATTAAAATAATATCGTCTGCAAATCTTAGATGGCTGATAAATTTACCGCTAATATTCAACCCTGTTTTATCCCAGTTCAGCTTGCTAAAGACCATCTCCAGTACCGCCACAAAAATTCTCGGCGATAGTGGGTCGCCTTGTCTTACACCCCTCCTTATGGGTATCGGTGGTCCTGTCGTCTCTAGTTTAACTCTACTCGTGCAGTTGTTGTATAAATACTTTATAACATTTATATATTTTTGGTCTACGTGTTGTGAGCTTAATGCGGTCCATATAGAAGAGTGTCGGATTGTGTCGAAAGCTTTCTGGTAGTCGATGAACACTACGTAGAGTGGTTTCTGATACTCACTATATTTCTCGATGATTTGTTCGATTGCGTGGATATGATCTATTGTAGAATAACCACTTCTAAAACCGGCTTGCTCTATCGGTTGGAGTTCCTCTATCCTCTTACTGATCCTCTTTTCTATGATTGATGAAAAAAGTTTGTATAGTGTAGGCAGTAGACTGATAGGGCGATAATTGCCTATATCAGTGGGATCTCCTTTTTTATAAAGTAAAATAATGTTTGATTCTGACCATTGAGAAGGTGTAGTGCCTGAATCTAATATAGAGTTAAAGAGTTGTGTCAGAGGTCGTGCAAGATATTCACAGCCTATTTTTATTGCTTCATTACTGATTCCATCAGGGCCTGGGCATTTTTCTACTTTTAGTCTTTTTATTCCTTCTACAGTTTCGAGATCGTCTATCTTTTTTAACTGTGAGTGTGAGACCTCTTCTTCAGGTAGTTGTATGATGGTGTTGTCAAAAATATTTGTAGAGTTTTGGGCTTGATAATCATACAATTTTTTGTAGAAATTTGTTGCGGTTTTCATAATATCAGTCCTGTTATGTGATAGCTTGTCCGTCTCCTTTAATTGCTTAATCCATATTTTGTGAGTACTTAGCTCTTTGTATGCTTTTTTAATGCTGCCGGTAGTACTTATATGTTTTTCGATGGTTTTTGATCGATGAAGCATGTAGTCTCTCTTTATGTTCTTACTTATGAGTTTATATAAGGCTTTGAGTTCATGTCTCTGCGATCTTGTTTTTGGTTTAATTTCATGTAGTTGTTTTCTCCGATCCATGAGTTTCCTGGTATAGACTGATAATACACTTGGTTTAGTGGTGTGTTGTTCTGTGGTTTGTGCAATATGTAGACTTTTTTCCATACTACGAATTATCCTATCATAATTACCTTGTATGGCGACATCTTCTTGATATTGCAGTTGGTCTACATGTTTTTCTAAAGATAGTTTATATATCGATATTTCTGTCTCGGTTTTCAATGAATTTCTTAAATGGTTTGTGTATTTTGTACGGCTTTTCCTGATTTTTCGTAGTACAAAAGATGCCCTCACAAGTCTATGGTCGGTCGGAAATTTCACATTTAAGATTTGCACATTTAGAACATTTTTCTCTAGATTTGTTAGTATGTAATCAATTTCATTCCTTGTAAATCCATCTGGGGATCTCCAGGTCCATCTTTGATTATTGGGTTTTTTAAAAAAGGTGTTCATAATACTCAATTTGTTTTCATATGCAAAATCTATCAGGCGCTCACCTCTGCTATTTCTTACGCCATATCCATGATTTCTCATTATCAGGCTTTCTTCTGGTCTAGGATGCCCAATTTTTGAATTAAAGTCACCCATGACTATTATGTTCTTGCCTGATCTTCTTAAAGTTTCATTAATAGTGTTATAGAAAGATTCCACCTCATCTTCACTTGAAGCCTCTGTGGGTGCATAGACTTGCAGTATATCGAGTGGATATCCATTTATATTTAGTTTTAGAAGAGCTACTCGTTCAGATATTCCATCAAAACTGACGATGCTTCCTTTGAGATACTTTTTAATGATGAAACCGACGCCATACAATCTTCGCGTTTCCCCTGTGTAACAAAATATGAAGTCATCATGCTCCTCTATTGATGTGCCGACACGTCGGATTTCGGAAAGGCCGATTACGTCATATGTTGTTGTTTCTAAAGAGTTCATCAGTTCAATTAATCGGTGACTTGTTGATAAAGTTCTCACATTATATGTTGCCACTTGAAATAGATCGTTTTTAGTGTGTTTATTCCTGTTATGGTTTTCTGGAGGGTTTTGGTCGAACTCTCCCGCGGTGACCAACCGTAGTGGGAGATGAAGAGTCGGAGGGGCCGTTGTTAGTTGTTATGTATTGTTTTGATTTTGGTTGTTTTCCTTATTTTCAGGTTGAACGTGAGAAACAGTGGGAACATAGTTGAGTTTCGGTTTTTGTATGACAAAATCTTTCAAGTTCGATAGTTTGTTCTTTTTATACGATTGTTTTCGGTCTTGCTTTGCTACTTGGTTTTTTTTATCTATTAACTCTGGTGATTCAGACAAGTTTCTTTTATTTGTGTGACTACGAGGAAATTGTTGTTCTTTATCCTTTATTATGATCAGTTTATCATAGCTAAGGTAGGCTTTATTGCCTAATTGTTTTTCTTTTATCAGTCGATCTTGTAATTCTTTACGCCTATTTAAAACTTCTAGTGGGTAGTCCTCTTTCAAGTAGTACGGCGTGTTTTCCAGGAGTTTTTTATTTTTTAAGATATTTATCTTTAAGCCCATGGTGCTGAAAGTTATTTTTATTGGTCTAATCGTATCCTTCTTTTTTCCAAGTCTTCTGACATCTTCGATACTATAATTATTATACTGAAAATGAAAGTGTGTATTTATTAAATTTATTATGGTCTTCTCCAGCTCATGATATGATTTTTCGTGTTCCTCGACGCCATACAAGATTAGATTTTTACGCCGTATGTGTCTCTCAAAGTTTTTTACCGCTGTACTTTGTTGCTGTATTTTTGTTTCCAAAAGATCTTGTTTCTCCTCTAAACTCGCAAATTTCTCATTTAAATTATTTATAATAGTTGTTTTTATTTCCTCTTTCATTGCCAGCATTTCATTTTTTGACTGTCTAATTTCCTGCTGCATATCTTCTAATAGCTTTTTTATCTCTTCCATGTCTTTTGTTTTGGTGTACGTAGCACCCTCTCGTTGATATTCTTGCAACTAGTGGTAGTAGCTTGACCTTTTGTCGTCTTCGTGTGATTGAAGTTCACAAAATCCTATCGATTTATATGTTATCGTTGTTTTAATTTCCGCTAGATGGCGTTGCGGTCTACTTTAAATCGACGACAACAAGACGTATAATATTATCTGTGTCGGGTGCAGTCTGTTTTTGAGTTTTAGCAGGTTTGCACTAGATGGCGTTAGTATGATGTTATTTGAGTGTGCATAAATCAGCTGCTTTGTGTATCTTAAAAACACAACGTATTTAAAGTTATGAAGTTTGTTACATATGACACCCCTAAATGTATCGTCAACGCAGTATTACGTAATTATTTATAGCGTCTAGTCTAAACACACGTATCAGTATTTCTTCTCAATAGAGAATGACTTTTTGTTTTGTAACTTGGTACATATGAAACCCCTAAATCTATCGTCAACGCAGCCTTACGAACACAGAGCACAAAGGCCTGTTATGAGATCACGAACTCGTGTTCAATATGCCGACACTGCAGTCTCTATGCAACCGGACCCACGGCGGAAACTGGCCACAAGCTCAAGAGCGACACAAGGCGCCGACGCAGCATTACGAGAACAGACCACAAAGGCCTATTGTGAGACCAACGGTAACACGAGGCACCGACGTCATCATTATAGTGTATATATATTAAAATTCAATTACTTTAGGTCATTCTTGCTTCACACTTCGAGGCGGAATCACTAGACTAATTAGCTGTAGTTAGTAAAGAGATTCCTAGCTCATACTTCGAGTAGGATTCACATAATTGTAAATTAGTTTGTAATTTCTTTTTTATTAAATTAACTATAAGTAAATTTGGTTTTCTTTGGAACCTCCGGCTGCAGTATACGTAATTGGCGCAGTCGGTAGGATCCTCGCGGGCCGGTTCGCGAGCATTACAAGCATCTCATATCGATATTTGCGTTCGCGAGTCACCCGGGTGGCTATCAAGCCCCAGCCAGAGGATCCAGAATCTACGTGACAACTGCGTAGCCGGACGGAGAATCCAGACATCGATTCACCGAGGACAACCAGATATGAAATATTTGTGAGTACACTTGAATCTTTCTCGTGTTGCTTCCTACCTTATCCTAATTAATTTTAATTCCAACATTTTTCGCTACGAAAAACCGTGTAATCGGGATCCTGCATCGCGACAGGCTCGCCGGCACATTTTAGACAGTAATAGAGATATAGACAGTGAATTAGATTTAGATTTAACTAGCTTATTTAGTGTAAAGATGCCGCACGACCCAGATGTTATATTCAAAGCCTTGCGCATAGTGCCAGAGTTCGATGGCAACGCGAACGTTTTAATAAGATTTATTCACATTTGTGATAGGATAGTAACCCAGTACGCGAGCCCCGAGCCAGGCAGCGAATTAGGAAACTTGTGTCTCTTAAATGGTATTTTAAATAAAATAACAGGAACCGCAGCATCCACTATAAACTCGAATGGTATTCCTGAGACGTGGGCAGGGATTAGATTAGCACTTATCAATAATTTTTCAGATCAGCGAGACGAGACGGCTTTGTACAGCGACCTCTCTTTAGCTATACAAGGTAACAAATCTCCTCAAGAATTCTATGACCAATGCCAAACTTTGTTCAGTACTATTATGACATACGTGACGTTACATGAAAGCATTCCGACAACCATAGAAGCGAAAAGATCGCTTTACAGAAAGGTTACCATGCAGGCGTTCGTTCGCGGATTAAAAGAACCTTTAGGATCGCGAATTCGTTGTATGCGACCGGAGACAATAGAAAAAGCTCTCGAATACGTACAGGAGGAATTAAATATTATGTACTTACAAAATCGTAATGATTCCTCGAGAAACCATAGTAATTCTAAAGTACCTATACCCTACAACACACCATTAAACACACTGAGCGTCCCGCGACCTCAAGTATCAAACTGGCCAGCCCCTATAGGACTACGGAGTCACCAACCAAAACCCGCTTTTAAATTTAACAGTAACGTACCTAGTGATAATTATTTTAAATCACGAGAACTTAATTTTAACGAATTTACAGACAACCCCTGCTACTCTGACTTTCACTACGAACCAGAACAAGACACTAACTTTGACTCTAACGACTATTACCAAACCTACAACTATAACTATGACAATACCATGATTTATGGAGACGAGACATATGACCAGTATAACGACATGTACCCACAATCAGGGCCCAGCCAAGATATCAAAAGAGCAAGGATAGACATTAACCTACAAACTCAGAGACAGCTACCATATATCGAAATCACTAAACCCCCTTTAAAATTTTTAATCGATACCGGTGCCAACCAATCCTTTATAAGCCCCGAGGCAGTACAAAAATTTTACGAGGATTACTCTCTGAACTATGATCCATTCGAAGTAACAAACGTACACGGAGTCAGTAGGAATGACTACTCCATAACGTTACCCTGTTTTTCGGAATTCAATGAAAAGGATAGTATTAAATTGTTTGTATACCGATTTCATAACTATTTTGATGGATTAATAGGACTGGATTTATTATCGAAATGGCAAGCTAAAATAGATTTAAAAAACTTTAAACTAATTACACGAACTTCCACTAATGACATTAAAGTATATCACTCGCGTAGCGTTAACTTATACGAAGATATTATCCCCGGAAATAATTCAAAAGTAGTTAAAATACCCATAAATGCCCCGGACGGAGAAGTTTTAATAACCGAGCAACATTTTTGTAACTGCATTATACATGAATGCGTTACTAATATAGTCAATAACCGAGGATATGTAGAGATAGAAAACCCAACGCCTAACGACATAATTTTTTCGTTAGACGAACCAGCCCGTGCTGAAGTATTTAACATTAAATGTTCACCAACCGAAAAGTCAAACCGAGTAAACGAAATATTATCACGTTTGCGTATAGATCATCTAAACGAGGAAGAGAAAGCTAATCTCTTAACACTTTGCGCTCGTTACGCGAACGTATTTTACTTAGATGGAGAGCCCTTAACCTTTACCAACAAAGTTAAACACAGAATTCGCACTACAGACGAAGTCCCCGTATACACTAAAAGTTATAGATACCCGTTCATTCACAGAACAGAAGTTAGAGATCAAATTTCAAAAATGTTACAACAAGGCATTATAAGACCATCCGAATCCGCGTGGAGTTCACCTATTTGGGTAGTACCCAAAAGAAAAGATGCATCTGGTGAACAAAAATGGCGTATAGTAATAGATTTTCGCAAGTTAAACGAGAAAACAATAGACGACAAATACCCCATACCAAATATAAATGACGTTCTTGATAAACTAGGAAAGTGTCAGTACTTTACGACCCTAGATTTGGCCAGCGGATTCTATCAGGTAGAAATGGACGAACATGACATATCGAAAACCGCGTTCAATGTGGAACATGGGCACTTTGAATTTCTTCGAATGCCCATGGGTTTAAAGAACTCGCCATCTACCTTCCAACGAGTTATGGACAATGTATTAAGAGGTCTTCAAAACAGTATTTGTCTGGTTTATTTGGATGACATAGTCGTGTTCAGTACATCGCTCCAGGAGCACATGGAGAACCTGGAGAAGGTCTTCCAAAGACTCCAAGAATCCAACTTCAGAATACAAATGGAAAAATCAGAATTTTTAAAACTTGAGACTGGCTATCTAGGACATATAATTAGTAGAGACGGTATTAAACCCAATCCTGATAAAATTTCCGCCATAGAGAAATATCCAATACCAAGAACACCCAAAGAAATAAAACAATTTTTAGGTCTTCTTGGATATTACCGAAAATTCATCTCAGACTTCGCACGTATTACCAAACCTCTCACCCTTTGTCTAAAGAAAGGTAACAAAGTAGTTCATAGTCCGGAATTTGTTAACGCCTTTGATAAATGTAAAACCTTACTAACTAATGATCCAATCTTACAATACCCCGACTTCACCAAAGAATTTAACCTCACAACAGACGCTTCAAATGTCGCTGTAGGAGCAGTATTATCTCAGGGACCCATCGGTTCTGACAGACCTGTAAGCTACGCCTCACGTACACTTAACGAAAGCGAACTTAATTACAGTACAATAGAGAAAGAACTTCTCGCCATCGTTTGGGCCACTAAATACTTCAGACCATATTTATTTGGTAGGAAATTCAAAATACTTACCGACCACAAACCTTTGCAGTGGATGATGAACCTAAAAGAACCAAACTCTCGACTAACCAGATGGAGACTAAGACTCAGTGAATATGACTTTACCGTAATTTATAAAAAAGGAAAATGTAACACTAACGCAGATGCTTTATCTCGTGTAGAAATTCATAACGGTGAAATAGACGAAATTAGCTCATTAATAGGCACCATTATAGAACCTAGTTCGATGATTAATAACCCATCAGAATCACCAGCCCAACGCTTAAGCTCTTCAACCGATACCGTACATACTAGCAATGAAAATCCCATACTAGAAGTCCCCATTACCGATGACCCCCTTAACAAATTCAACAGACAAATTCATTTGACCATTGTTGGCGACGTGAAAAGAAAACCGACAGTGACTAAACCATTTGAAAACCACACACGAACGGCAATCCAACTTTCCGAATCTAGCTTAGAGAACGATGTAATCAACGCGATCAAAGAATACATTACTCCCAATGTCAAAACAGGAATTCTTATAAATCCACCCCTAGGCATGTACTCAATTATACCTATAATTCAAGAAAGATTTAAAAGTTCGTCCCTTAACTTGGTACTTTGTAAGACAGAACTCGAGAATATCAAAGAGTATCTTCAGCAACAAGATATAATACGGCATTATCATGACGGTAAGACAAACCACCGTGGCATAAACGAATGTTACTTAGCTCTTTCCCGGAAATATTACTGGCCAAAAATGAAAGAACAAATTTCTAAATTCATTAATGAATGTACTATTTGTGGTCAAGCGAAATATGATAGAAATCCCATAAAACCCCAGTTTAATATAGTACCCCCAGCTACCAAACCTCTTGAAATAGTTCATATGGACCTACTCACAGTCCAAAACGAAAAGTATATTACCTTCATCGACGTTTTCACGAAATACGGCCAGGCCTACCACGTACGCGATGGTACCGCTGTCAGCATATTACAAGCATTATTACAATTCTGCACTCACCATGGATTACCATTGACAATCATTACAGACAATGGAACAGAATTTACCAACCAGCTATTTGCCGAATTTACACGTCTTCATAACATAACTCACCACAAAACCCTACCACATAGCCCAAATGACAACGGTAATATAGAGCGATTTCACTCAACACTACTAGAACATATTAGAATCCTTAAACTACAACATAAAGACGAATCAGTAGTTAATCTTATACCATATGCACTTATAGCCTACAACAGTTCCATTCATAGCTTCACCAAATGTAGACCCTTTGACTTACTGAACGGACACTTTGACCCAAGAGACCCAGTAAATATAGATCTTACGAAACACATCTTACAGCGCTATGCAGAAAACCATAGGCAACAAATGAAACAAGTTTATGACTTAATTAATGAATCGTCACTAAGCAATCGAACAACTTTAATGGAAAATAGGAATAAAACCCGCGAACCAGAAGTAGAATACGCCCCTCAACAACAAGTCTTCATTAAAAATCCTCTTGCAAGCCGCCAGAAAACAGCACCGCGGTATACTCAAGACACTGTCCTAGCCAACTTACCCATACACATCTATACGTCAAAGAAACGCGGCCCAGTAGCGAAGTCTCGATTAAAGCGAACACCTAAAATAAAGACATTGTTATATGATTCTGTCCATGCTGACAGTCCAAGTGACTCAACCCCAGGAGATAAGACTTAAATCACTAGCTGACAGACCAGACTCTACCGTATTAACTAGGATTGACTAGACTAACCACTCACTACCACTCCTTTATACAATACGTACAGTTAGATGACATCGAAAATAAGATAAACCCAGTAAAGAATCAACTGAAGACATTCAAAATCAGACTTTGTAACGATACTTACACACTTTACGAATATCGGATTGACTATCTTACCAGACTAACAAGCTTGGCAAAATGTTAAATCAAGTAAAATCTTTGGAACCTAGTAGAGTTAAAAGAGGTCTAGTAGACGCTCTAGGATCAGTAATTAAACGTATAACGAGCAATTTAGATTACTTAGATACTATCAAGTACGTATATGATGACAACTTATACTTACAGAGATTGCAGTCTCATTAAACCTGCACAGTTTGCCCAAATCTTAGGAATAATTAGTAATAACGTAGAAGACTTAATGTTAGAGATAATTAAATTAGAAAATATATTAGCTTTCATTCACCATTCTATGAGAGACATCGAAGTTCTAAAGTCTATAATAGATTAATTAAGAATAGTTTACAGTAGAGATTACATCCCCGACTTAGAGTTAAGAAAATATTATAATCTTATGAAACCTGGCTCTTACTTTGTTAGGAATAGCATAGTTATAGTTTTCCTATAATTTCTATACAGACTGTCTATTGTACCCAACAGCGAACAACTTGCTTATTTGCCCTTATCCCTTCCGCTCCTTACATAGCAACAAATGAGAAATCATTCGTGTATATAGAGGCAGAATGCCCGAAGTATAGTATAGCACAGCACATATCTCTGTGAGACACAAAATCAATCAGACAGCTGCATATAATCACATTAGCTCAAGATCAATAAACCTTTAAGATCTTCACAGCATTCAGAATAAAGTATCCCAGAGAAATATCGATGGAAATCGACAATGTCCAGTCAACTAACCTATACCATACAACCATCCCATTCTATGTATTGGTATCAGTTACATTTGCAATTATCACCTACGCAGTAGGCCGTAACTACAAGATCTGGCACTTAAAACGAAATAGTTCAAAAGAGAACCCAACACTCCAGAAACACACTATGGAAGCTACAGCCAACCCTAAACGAGAAGAGTTTCCAGCAACATTTTCCATTAACATGATAAAATAGTTGCTGAACTGAGGGTGGAGGTGTTACATATGACACCCCTAAATGTATCGTCAACGCAGTATTACGTAATTATTTATAGCGTCTAGTCTAAACACACGTATCAGTATTTCTTCTCAATAGAGAATGACTTTTTGTTTTGTAACTTGGTACATATGAAACCCCTAAATCTATCGTCAACGCAGCCTTACGAACACAGAGCACAAAGGCCTGTTATGAGATCACGAACTCGTGTTCAATATGCCGACACTGCAGTCTCTATGCAACCGGACCCACGGCGGAAACTGGCCACAAGCTCAAGAGCGACACAAGGCGCCGACGCAGCATTACGAGAACAGACCACAAAGGCCTATTGTGAGACCAACGGTAACACGAGGCACCGACGTCATCATTATAGTGTATATATATTAAAATTCAATTACTTTAGGTCATTCTTGCTTCACACTTCGAGGCGGAATCACTAGACTAATTAGCTGTAGTTAGTAAAGAGATTCCTAGCTCATACTTCGAGTAGGATTCACATAATTGTAAATTAGTTTGTAATTTCTTTTTTATTAAATTAACTATAAGTAAATTTGGTTTTCTTTGGAACCTCCGGCTGCAGTATACGTAATTAGTTCTAAGGTCTCACTTTGCATACTTTTCTTATGGTTTGTTTTGATTTACACAGGCGTAGTATTTGTCTTGTTCAATGCACTTTACAGTTTGTTTAACATGTAGGTATTAACGAAATAATGACCATGGAGCTGTCAAAGTTAGTGGTTCGAGTCGACCACACTTTAACACTGAAGTTTCTTTTGATTTTCGCTAATTTAACCACGATCTGAATAATGTCCCGGTAGATCACTACTAAAAGCACACAACTTGACACTTTTCCAGTCTTTTTATTCACTTTTTATATTTTATTTACGAATTTTTATACGGATCTGATGTCGAACGTGCCACTGTGGCGCCCTCTCGCCACTGGCACACCATACACGATGGTATTACATGATAGCGGCATTAGCATGAGGTATTACATGGTACTAAATACTCTCTCGATATTACCGTCAGCAAATGCGGTGTATTTTTATTTCTTGATTAATTTTGTGGTATGGCAAACCTTTTGTTTGATGGTAACGGCATCTATACAAATAAATAAAATGCATTTAAAAAATTTTTGTCTGTCTGTTTGTTCCGGGTAATCTCTGGAACGGCTGGACGGATTTTGACGGGACTTTCACTGGCAGGTAGCTGATGATCCAGGGAGTAACTTTGTCCCGCGGCGTTACTCGCGGTACGACAATAAGCGCGGGTAACACCGCGGTTTTATAGCTTTTGTGTTATTTTCAACTTTGAACTTACAGCTTTAAAGTTTAATATTTAATACAAAAGTTATAAAACAATTAAGAATTGTAGTTGTGAATTTTTATCGCTGTCCATAGACACTTACCTATGACATAATAGTTTTGCCAGTTATTAGTGCCTCTACCTCTTAAGAGAAGAGCTATGGTTGCACCTCTCTAAACCTGACTCACTTGGTGAAATGCAATGAATAAGCACCGTACCATGGGACAGCTACGTTTCGGCATGAATGGGCCAGCTATACCGGAGTGATATCACGGCCTTACAGAAAACCGGTGTGAAATAGCACTTGGGCTGTGTTTCACAGAGTGAGTGAGGAAACCGGAGGCCCATACCCTATCCCCACTTCCTACCCCTCAGCATATAGAGAATATATATATAAGAGATAGAAATATATAAATATATTTAATAATGTTTTGAATTCACAAACTTAGTGCACATGCACGATGTTCTAAATGCAAAAAATACTCTTTCCAAGATGACGGGATAAAAATAACTTTAAAACATTGACAACAGTGAAAAAAAATATGACACGGATATAATACTTTGACACAATTTAAAAAAAGAACTACATGGCAAAGACATCATCATTTTTTTCGTAATGAAGCAACGGTTGCTGTCCATATGTCCCGCGGGGTCCCGCAACCGTGCACAGACTATACACATTCAACAATTAAACGTTTAAGCAATGGACTCCCGCGGTCTGCCTGCCGCTGAGACACGAATATGTTGGTACATGTTTTTAAACATGAACTCAACCCTCAATAAATTTACTAACACGGTTTTTTCTAAAGCTGATTAACAGAAGATTACCACTACAAGGTTTACACGTCACTCATAACCAAAAAGGACAGAACAAATATTTTGTAAATTATGAAGATCATCTTCTATACTTATAAAATAGTAAGTCCTGACTGACTGATTCATCATCGCCGAGCGTAAACTATGATAGTTAGGGCTATGAAATTTGGTGAGTAGGATCCTTTTATTGAGTAGACACGCACTAAGAAAGGAATTTTGGAATTTCTACCCCTAAGGGGGTGAAATAGGGGTTGAAAGTTTGTATGGAAGTCCGTCATTTTTTAAGTTAGAAACCTGAAACTTTACTTTTGGGCTGCTGATTAAAAATAAGTAAACACGTATTTCAGCGTTTTTGAATATTCAACCCCTAAGGGTGAAATAGGGGTTGACATTTCGTACATAGGTTAGTCTGGAAGTCCGTCATTTTTGAAGTCTGAAACATGAAACTTTATTTATGTGTTACTAATTTAAAAAGAGTAGAGACGTATTTGAGCGTTTCTGAATATTCTACCCCTAAGGGGTGAAATAGGGGTGGAAAGTTTGTATGGAAGTTCGTCATTTTTTAAGTTAGGAACATGTTACTTTATTCATGTGCTAAGGACTAAAAATGAGTTAATACGTATTTAAGCGTTTTTTGGTATTCTACCCCTAAGGGGGTGAAATAGGGGTTGAAAGTTTGTATGAAAGTTCGTAATTTTTTAAGTAAGAAGCATGAAACTTTATTTTTGGGCTACTGATTAAAAATGAGTAGATACCTATTTAAGCGTTTATGAATATTCTACCCCTAAGGGGTGAAATAGGGGTTGACATTTCGCATATAGGTTAGTCTGGACGTCTGTCATTTTTGAAGTTCGAAACATGAAACTTTGTGTTCGGGCTACTGACTAAAAATGAGTTAATACGTATTTAAGCGTTTCTTGGTATTCTACCCCTAAGGGGGTGAAATAGGGGTTGAAAGTTTGTATGGAAGTTCGTCATTTTTTAAGTAAGAAGCATGAAACTTACTTTTGGGCTACTGTTTAAAAATCAGTAGATACCTATTGAATCGTTTATGAATATTCTACCCCTAATGGGTGAAATAGGGGTTGACATTTCGCACATAGGTTAGTCTGGAAGTCTGTCATTTTGAAGTTCGAAACATGAAACTTTGTGTTTGGGCTACTGATAAAAATGAGTAGATACGTATTTAAGCGTTTCTTGGTATTTTACCCCTAAGGGGTGAAATAGGGGTTGAAAGTTTGTATGGAAGTTCGTCATTTTTTAAGTTAGAAACATGTAACTTTATTCATATGCTAAGGACTAAAAATGAGTTAATACGTATTTAAGCGTTTCTTGGTATTCTACCCTAAGGGGGTGAAATAGGGGTTGAAAGTTTGTATGGAAGTTCGGCATTTTTTAAGTAAGAAGCATGAAACTTTATTTTTGGGCTACTGATTAAAAATGAGTAGATACCTATTTAAGCGTTTATGAATATTCTACCCCTAAGGGGTGAAATAGGGGTTGACATTTCGCATATAGGTTAGTCTGGAAGTCTGTCATTTTTGAAGTTCGAAACATGAAACTTTGTGTTCGGGCTACTGACTAAAAATGAAATAATACGTATTTAAGCGTTTCTTGATATTCTTCCCCTAAGGGATGAGATAAGGGTTGAAAGTTTGTATGGAAGTTTGTCATTTTTTAAGTCAAAAAATTGAAACTTTATTCATGTACTACTGATTAAAAAAGAGTAAAGAGGTATTTAAGCGTTTCTGGATATTCTACCCCTAAAGGGGTGAAATAGGGGTTGAAAGTTTGTATGGAAGTCCGTTATTTTTTAAATTAGTACCATGAAAATTTAATTTTGGGCTACTGATTAAAAGTAACTAGATATCTATTTAGCGTTTCTGCATATTTTACCAATAAGAGGGTGAAATAGGGGTTAATTTTTTTTATGAAAATCCGTCATATTTAACTTAGAAACCTGAAACTTTACTTTTGGGTTGCTGATTGAAAATGAGTAAATACGTATTTCAGCGTGTCTGAATATTCTATCCCTAAGGGGTGAAATAGGGGTTGACATTTCGTGCATAGGTTAGTCTGGAATTCCGTCATTTTTGAAGTTTGAAACATAAAACTTTATTTATATGCTACTGATTAAAAAAGTGTAGAGACGTATTTAAGCGTTTTTGGTTATTCTACCCTTAAGGGGGTGAAATAGGGATTGAAAGTTTGTAGGGAAGCTCATCATTTTTTAAGTTAGAAACATTAAACTATATTTTTGGGCTACTGATTAAAAATGAGTAGATACCTGGTAAAGGTTTCTGGATGTTCTACCCTCAAGGGGTGAAATAGGGGTTGCAAGATTGCATGAAAGTCTGTCATTTTTTGAGTTAGAAACATAAAATATTATTTTTGGGTTACTAATTAAAAACGAGAATATGCATATTTAAGCGTTTCTGGATATTCTACCCCTAAGGGGAGAAATAGTCATTGGCATTTCATGTATTGGTTAATTTGGAAATCCGTCATTTTTTCGTTTTCATGTTTCTGATTACAAATAGATGAATACTTATATCAGTATTTATGCGAATTCTGCTCCTAAAGGGGTTGAAATATGGGTCGAATGTTTGTATGAAAGTTCTTTTAAATGGGATAATGATCAAAAATAAATAACTAAATACGTTTAAAACATGAATAAATTACTGATACATTATTTTACACAGTTTTAATTAAATGCGTATGATCAACTTCCACGCGAGCAAAGCCGCGGGCAACAGCTAGTAATTTTATAAAATATAATTTTAATTAACTCATCTTGTAAGGGGGAAGTCTGCCTCGTCGTTCAAATGGATAACGTATGCGACTGTTAATCAAAAGAGCTCGGGTTTAATTCCCGCGTCGTGCTCAAAGTGTTATTGAGTTTTTCTTACAACAAATTCTTAATAGCATCTCGTTGTATCGAAGTTGGTGGAATTTCGGGTTGGAGAGTTACCGGAGAACATGTGAAAACGTCGGTCCCGGTTGTCATGACTCATTGGGAAGTCACTCCTAAAATATACTGACAACTAGTTTAATCTTCTAAGTCTATGGCAATCGTTATTGGAAAGTTAGAGCCCTCAAATACATATACTGACAACTAGTTCAATCATCCGTCAGGGTTGCGGAGGTCGGATGCTAGTCGTCCCGTGGCTAAACTGATATTCAAGTAAAACCCGTTGAACTAGTAGCCGAACAAAAATAACCTTTGGAATAGTAAAGGCTAGGTAGATGATGACATATGTAAGGATCAGCTACCTATAAAATCAACTTATACTATTTCCCTTCATATCTATACTAATATATAAAGCTGAAGAATAGCGTGTTCAAACAACGATTGAAGCGTGTTCAATCGTTGTTTGAACACGCTAATCTCAGGAACTGCTAGTCCGATTTGAAAAATTCTTTCAGTGTTAGATAGCCTATTTATCGAGGAAGGCTATAGGCTATATATCATCACGCTATGACCTACAGGAGCGGAGCAACAATGAAGAATGTTACAAAAACGTGGGTAAATTATCACGCTACGGGCAATAGGAGACGCAAACGAGGTTGCGTGGGTCAGCTAGTATCTTATACACGTCTGTCTGATCACAAACGTTAGGTCGTAGAGCCACGATAACTTCAGCACCAACGGGCCGGCTCGATCGGGGCGATATTACCCTTATACAGAAGACAACATTCGTGCTGTCTGTTGTGTTTCATTGGTGAGTGCGAGAACGGAGGCTCAGTGAAGCAGAGGCATCTCAATAAGCCGCCATAGTGTGGGCCACCGTGCTGCATTGTTTCGCAATGACTATAGTGACCACCACTCTTGGATTCTGCTTTCCATCAGGCGGAGTAGAGTCCCTTTGTCAGGGTCATATATAAAAAAATACCTGACAGAGCCTGTGCTTTATAAACCACACTGTTGATATACATACTATTTTTTTCTATATACATGTTTATGTTATAGATGATTTACATTCAGTTACAGAACAAATCATCGTGCCCATCACATAATTATATTTTGCCCTAGACAGGAATCAAACCCTCGAACTCAGGCTTAGGAGACAGTATAACTAACTCTAGACCAACAATGTAATAAAGAATATGATATTGAACTCTAATTTATTATTTACTAGTTGACCACCGCAAACTTAAATAACGTTTAGGTATTCAAATGACATTAATGAGCGTTAAATTGAAGCTACAGTTAAAAGCCATAGATCGACACAAACGGACGCAACAGCATTGGCTGGATTGATTGTCACGATAAATTTATACTGTCGCGGAGCGGCCCCCATTATTGCAACATATTTTATCAAACAAACTCTTTAGCTTTATGGTATAATATAGATTGTTTAGAAGATATTCTAAGTTCATGTAATCCTATTTCCTACTAATATTATAAACGCGAAAGTTTGTAAGTATGGATGGATGGATGTTTGTTACTCTTTCGCGCAAAAACCACTAAACAGATTTGGATGAAACTGTACAGCAATGTAGCTACTATTTGCCGCGATAAACGACATATACGCGGGCGGAGCCGCGGGCAACAATTAATATCTATACTTCCTACTAATATTATAAACGCGAAAGTTTGTAAGTATGTATGGATGGATGGATGGATGTTTGTTACTCTTTCACGCAAAAACCACTGAACAGATTTGGATGAAACTTTATAGTAATATAGCTACTGTTTGCCGAGATAACCGACGTGCCGCGTGGAACAATTAATATCTATACTTCCTACTAATATTATAAACGCGAAAGTTTGTAAGTATGTATGGATGGATGGATGGATGTTTGTTACTCTGTCACGGAAAAACGACTGAATGGATTTGGAGGAAACTTTACAGTAATATAGCTTATAACATCAGAATAACTCATAGGCTACTATTTGCCGCGATATATACGCGGGCGGAGCCGCAGGCAACTACTGGTACAATAATAAAATAATGCTGTAATGAATACTCATTATATTATGTTTTATCGTAAAACTTCATTTTATTTAGAAGACTATGTAGTCATCATAAGTGTGATTCCTTTAACACTGAAAGCAAGAACATTAAAATATTTGATTACACCAAACAAAAAATGCGCACCTCCGATTGGCTGTAGTTTTCGAGAAAATTATACTAACCAATCAGGTGTAAGCAATCCTTTTTTTGTTTAGCCTCATTAAGGGTGCATTTTATTAACAACACAATATTTCAATTTTATTGAATCGTCAACTCTAAGCCGTTGACATAAGATATTTTTTGGTTATCTTTGCTTACTTTTTCTGTGCTGTGTGCAGTGCCATTTTGCTTTATGATTAAAAAGTAGATTTTGTTAAAAATGGAGTCGTTGTATGTCGCTTCTATACGCAAACTTGCCGACCCACGCAACCCCGTTTGCGTCTCCTATTGCCAGTAGCGTGATAATTTTCCCCCGTTTTTGTAACATTTTTCATCTGTGCTCCGCTCCTATTGGTCCTAGCGTGATGATATATAGCCTATAGCCTTCCTCGATAAATGGACTATCTAACACTGAAAGAATTTTTCAAATCGTACCAGCGGTTCCTGAGATTAGCGTGTTCAAACAAACAAACAAACAAACTCTTCAGCTTTATATTTTAGTATAGATTAGTTCATGCTGCAATTTTAATTCTTATTTTATGACAGACAAGAATGAGTTTTGATTATGAATTTCACATCATTACATCAACTGTCCACTGCGACAGGCCTCTCCATATCAAGGAGGTTTTAGCCTAAACTACTACGATGGTCAGACGGTTCAGTATATGATTTGTTTTTGGTTTTTCTTCCATTCATGCTGCCAGTGCTGTTTTTCTTAGCAGTTGGTGCCTTAGTCGCCTCTTGCAGTCCATATTTTTAATCAGTCAGGACTGGACAGACAGACTCACTGCACAGGAGCCGTGACCAGGGTCATGATTAGAAACTCATCAAATTAACCAATATTAATGTAGGAATGGAAATAAATATTAAACTCATTTGGAGTTTAATACTTCTTAAAACAAGTTTAATATATTACAATGTTGTTTTGAAGTAAGATTAAAGCATCCATATAATAAACTTTAAAGTTTAAAGAAACACTTTTAAAAATTGGCGGGATAATTGTGGGGCGTGTTCATATTGCCTACTGGCCTTGCCGATCGTAAATCGATCACGTCGGACATTTTTAACCTTATTTCATTTGTAAAAAAACTATGCACGTAATAATCAAATTCTTTGTTTTTTGTTATATAGAATAGTGGGCAAACAAGCAGACGTATCGCCTGATGGTAAGCGATTACAGCCGCCCATGGACGCCAGAGGCGTCACAAGGCGTTGCCGGCATTGGGGGATGGGGAGGGGGCTGTGGGAAGGGGTTTAGGGAGGGGTTGGAAAATGGGCCTCCAGTATCCTCACTCACTCAGTGAAACACAACGCAAGTTTTCGCTGTTTCACACTGATTTTCTGTGAGGCTGTGGTATTACTCTGTTCGAGCCGGGCCATTCATGCCGAAGCGTGGCTTTTCCACGTGTCTGTTTCATGCACGGGATTTCACTCGCTCGTTCACTCGCTGGTAAGTAATGAATGTAATTATTTTTGGTTATGGGGGGGAAGAGTCCTTTCGTGTCTCCGGACACAAGCGCCAGAAATAGGTATGTAGTGTTTCTACTTAAGAGCACCGCCATGACTTGCCTTAACATATGATTTAGGTCCCCCCTGATCGACGCCGCACCTAACGGCGCTATCCGGCCCTTGAATAAATACCCTTGACTATGCATTGAAGCATGCAGGCAAACAAAAAGTGCAGTTCCGGTAGCATCAAAAAGACTAGTCCGCACCGTGATTAGACTAACAAGGGACGAGATCAAGAAGGTCACAGGTATCCCGACAGGACACGGTCCCCTAAACAAGCACCTATTCACTATAGGCGCAACAGACAGCCCTCTGTGCAGGGCATGCATGGAGGCGGAAGAAACGCCGCAGCACGTTCTCACAGAAAGTAGAAGTGTGACAGATCAACGGGCGGACATTCTCCAATCAACAATAATCCTGAAAAGGCTGCTGAGCTTCTGGGATGATCTAGGATGATTAGAGTGGGAAGATGACAAACTCACGTACAACGGCCCAAACCGTAAGGCTACGTGCGGAAATGACCCGGTAAAACAAACAAAGTTATATACAGAATGTTACTTTTTTCCAATACTATAAATAAATATACGTTTACAAAAGACCCAGTACATACTCATACTATAAACGCGAAAGTAACTATGTCTGTCTGTAACTCATTCATGGCCAAACAACTGCACTGATTTCAATGAAATTCGATGGAGATAGTCTGTTTCTAAAGGAAAGACATAGGCTACTGTTTACTACGATAACCGATATTCACGCGAGCGGAGCCTCGAGCAAAAGCTAGTAGATACATATAATCGATGTACCTTTTATCCTGGATACCTTTATAAAATCTATCGTCCAAACACCATTATAATGCAATCACACTATTTCTACCGCAACAAAGTACATACCTAATAACATCTAATACTGATGAAAATACAGATATACTTAACTTTAGATACCATATAACAAAATCCCATCAAAATTGGCTATTCTAACCACAACATAAATACTCACATTTGCTAATTAAACACGCTAAAGTACTACACAATAAACTGTACAGTTTAATAGCAGCGATAAACTTCAGCGTATGATGCTGGTATCACCGCATGGGGCAGAACTGCCTACCACCGCGGCCACCGACCGCCTTAACTGGCAACATTAATCCTGGACGTTCTAAGGAATTCAATTCCTGTTTTTGAACGAGTAAACGCTTGTTAAAGACGATGTTGCTATTGTAAAACAATGTTAAATAGTTTTTTTGTGAGGAGCTTTTGTTTTTACCCGACTACGCTATGGCTATGATGTATGCATGATCATCTGTTTCCTCATAGCTTCTTAAGTACTAATTAGAACTGGACAAATGAGGTATCGTTAGAAGCGTCTTGATCGTCAGCTGGTTATAGGCTATATGACGCGTCACTGAATGTAATGTGGCGCCCTCTGGGCGACATAAAGTACTGTATTAAAAAATAATTTGAGATAAATATGCCGTGTTTGGTATCATTGGAAAGGGCGTTACTTGTATAATCTAAAACTAGTATAAACTAAAACCCAACTATATATAATTAACGACAATTACAACCCAATATTCACCAAGCTGTTTAAACTACAGAGCATGCTTCTGAAATATAATATAACATAATCGAACACTCTAAAAAGTAAAAACATAACCTTTCTTCTGCCACATGCAGATAAAAACCAGGAGTGCGTGTCTTGTAATGCATATTTAAACGTTTTGCCGTTGAAGTCAATGATTATAACATTAAATACCTTTTTTTTAAATAATTGGTTATTAAGCCAATATAAATGTTACGTGTTAGAGCGTTTTCACACTATCCGATCCGATATCGGTATCGGGCGCCGGTACATACTATATATTTTACTTCCTTCGATATCGTGTCGGAGCCCGACACTGATATCGGATCGGATAATGTGAAAACGCTCTTAGACGTACAGTTATTAGACTCATTAGCGAGCAGGCTTCTTGCTTGTTCATAAGTTTCTAAGTTATTTAACGATATTTTTCATTATTTAAATAGAGTAATTATCGGAACGGAAGGCAATAATTGAAGGTAGTGTACTGGTCTACAACATATTGAAATAATTTATTCCGATCAGATTAAACTTCAGATAAACACTTTTTTTTTTTTTTTTTTTTATGTTTGACCCTGCCAAAATGACTCTACTCTGCCTGATGGAAAGCATGAGTAGAATCCAAGAGTGGTGGTCACCATACTGCGAATGCAGACAATGCAACAATGCAGCGTGGTGACCCACACCATGGCGGGCTAGTGATGCTTCCGCATCATTGGGCCTCCGGTCTCGCACTCACCAACGAAACACGACAGCATGATCGCTGTCATTTTACGTTGATTTTCTGTGCGAGGGTAGTACCGCCCCGGTCGAGCCGGCCCGTTCGTGCTGAAATCAGCGTGGCTCTACTACCTTGGCACTTCTACAAAGTGTAAACTTTTTTTGAGCAGATGAGTTCGGAGTTCGGTCTTTCCTAACTGGACTAGCCCTAAGAAGAAAGGACGAAACAAACTCAGAGATCTTCGACTCTATTAAAGTCCAGGATAATATTCTTCTCTATTGGGAATCTGAAAATAGTTTTTGTAAATAGCTGTGTTCTTGACAGCTTTTTTTTTTTTTTTTAAATAACTGTGTCCCACTCATCTTGGAGTTTTAGAACCCCCGGACTACGGTGATTTCACTTATTTACAAAAACCAACGAAACAATTACTTAACAAAAATAACACCAATACAAAACTTATCAGGTATGTACAGTTTAATGATAATCGATTAAGTATTTAAGGCGTAAAGCGTAACAAACTTAAAATAGTGATTTTGTATTTATGGTTCATCTATGATTGTCTATGGAAGTATCATATGAGAACCCCGAATCTTCCCTTGCTTTGTTAGTTGTAAGAACTGCACGTTTATAAAATTTAAATGGTCTGAAATAAAGATAGATATAGATAACAGTAAACAGTGTGAAATATTAAGACAAATAAATATGATGATGATGTACCTAATTTTAGCCGATTACGGTCACGCGGCGGCGGTTGGTCTCAACGGAGACCAGTCAACTACTCAGGACATATAAAGTGTAAGAAGTGTGTGCGCAAACGCAGGAGCACTCTTTGTTCCCTCACTCACATTACCCAATGGGATGGCAATTAGACTGAATTTACCGTGAGAGAGCCACGCTTCGGCATGAATGGGCCGGCTCGACCGGAGTGATACCATGACTTCACAGAAAACCGGTGTAAAATAGCGTTTGCACTGTGTTTCACCGAGTGAATGAGGATACTGGAGGCCTATACCCCGAGGGGATAGGGATGTGGGGAGGCCCACATTCCTATCCCCATCCCCCAAAGGTCGGCAACGCACTTATGACGCCTCTGGTGTTGTGGGTGTACATGGGCGTAGGTAATCGCTTACCATCAGGTGATACGTCTGCTCGTTTGCCCCCAACAACATAAAAAAAGAAATTAATAATTCAATACAGAAAACGTATTATTTGAAAATCGCGAAATTTTTTTTTATTTGGTTAGAATAACAAACCGGCCAAGTGCGATTCGGATTCGCACAGGAAGGGCTCCTTGCCATTATTTATACATTTCAAGCGCCTGTTGCAGTTATCAATATCGAGCAAAACGAGCAAGAAAATTACGTTTGTATGTGCATGGGAGTCTCTCTGAAATATTTGTTTTATTCTGTTTTTTTTTGTTGCTATAGCACGAGCCGAAAATTTTAACTGTCTAACTATCACGGTTCATGATCAGACAGCCTGGTGACAGACGGACAGTGAAGTCTTAGTAATAGGGTCTCATTTTACCCCTTGGGTACGGAACCCTAAAAAGTAAGTGATATGGCGAATTCTTTACTAACTTATGATTAGACAATTCTATCAACAATTCTATTTTTTTAAATCACTTTTTTTTTAATCTCTAAGTTTAACGTTTTGGCGCAGATCTCTAAAAACGACTACTCAGTTTATAATTTCTCCCTACACAGACTGATACTATAGAATTACGAACATCCCAATAACAGAATAAAAACGTAAAACTGCATTCACTATCTTAATTTTTCTGTTTGCATTTGACTTCACAGTAGTAATTATCACAAAAGCTACCATTAAACGTTTAAGTTAATGATAGCGTGCACTTTTTTAATTGTGGCACTGCTATTTTGAACGTGCCTACCTATTTTTCATTTAGAAAAAAAAGAAATAAACGCGGTTCACTTGAGGAATGTTTCTTAAGGTGGTCTTCCATTTTCAAATATTTAGTACCAGGATTTGACAGATTAAATATATTATTATCTATCTAGTAAACCTAAAATAGTGGCCGCAATAAAGCAGCGGTCTAAATTGGACCATTTTTTTATTAGGTTTTTGCACTAGCTTTCTCCGAAAAAACTGCTCACGAAGAACTCCGTAACCATCTAACCGTTTTTCTCGTTTGTTTAAGTGTGTGTGTGTTTTGTTGGCTTGCCTAAGATAAGATATTTAACATCATACTTAGACGAATTTGTCTAGTTCAGCTAGTAATATTTAGACTTGGAGACTAAATGACTCTAGGTAACAGGAAGACAAGCTGAAATCGTATTATTTATTTTAAATTATTTGGCGAAACTGGTTCTTAATGGAATTGAGATAAGGTGCTTTTAAAAAGTTATATGATAACTTTTTATTCAAAAATGCAGGTTCATAACCAGGTGTTTATTGAAAACTGGCAGTTGATGGTCTTATTAATGAGTTGTCGCTTATAATGATAACGATGTGCAAATTCGTAACGATTAGAGTAACCTATCACGGAATAGCTCGTTTGTAATAACGGTTATTGTAAGTTATCTGCACTTGGCTGTTTGTGATGTCACTAGCATTATTTATTGACTGCAAATTCATCATCTTAAGTTAATTGCAACCAGTAGCGACAATTTTTTAATCCTCATAACTTAGATAGATAGGTAATTGGTACAAACTTGTACACCATTTGTAACGACAATACTATACAAATTTATAATAGTAGAGTACTTCAAGGTAGTAGAGCCACGCTGATTTCAGCACGAACGGGCCGGCTCGACCGGGGCGGTACTACCCTCGCACAGAAAATCAACGTAAAATGACAGCGATCATGCTGTCGTGTTTCGTTGGTGAGTGCGAGACCGGAGGCCCAATGATGCGGAAGCATCACTAGCCCGCCATGGTGTGGGTCACCATGCTGCATTGTTGCATTGTCTGCATTCGCAGTATGGTGACCACCACTCTTGGATTCTACTCATGCTTTCCATCAGGCAGAGTAGAGTCATTTTGGCAGGGTCAAACATAAAAAAAAAAAAAAAAAAAATTGTTTTGTTAACTAATATTTTCTCTACAGAGTTCTAACAATCCATTTGGAACAGAAATCTGTACCCAGTAACAGAAAATATTTTAAGCTCCGTTTCGTCGATACAGTGAAAAATTATACTAAATTAAATGCTATCACGAAGATATTTTTTATACGAATTCACGAACCGTTAACTTTTGTATGTATAAATTCCAAAAAAGAAACTATTCTTTTTTCAAATGTCAACGGAAGTGACACCGACCTGATAATGGCGGGTGCGTGCGCGGGAAACGCAACGTTCGGATACACGCTGTACTGATTTCCGTTAATCGTTCTCTTGACATTTGCAATAAGAAATAACAAATTTAATGTTATTTTGAATCAATTTCGTGATTATTTTTCATTGTTGGGCAATATTAGGTCAGTTGTAAAAGTGGTTGGCAAAAAACTGTTTGGTGAACACATTTCTGAGATTAGATTAGATTAGATAGGTATCTTTATATATATAATTCTTCTGTGAGTGTGTATGTCACTGAACTACTCTCAAACGACTGGACCGATTTTGATGAAATTTTTTGTGTATGTTCAAGGGGATCTGGGAATGGTTTAGATTCACAATATTGTCCGCTGGACAATGTTTTTTAATTAATTTTTTATTTATTAGTAGTTATGGCAAAACGACGTTTGCCGGGACTGCTAGTGTTCTTATATAAAGAAAGCATGTACTACTACTCTAAACTCACTGAATATTAGAGTCTACTCTAAACTCTACTGAAATCGACTGCATTTCGTATTAAGATCCAATTACTTGAGAGCTAAATATTTATTTCTATCTTTTACTGGCTGACCCACGCAACCTCGTCTGACGAGTCTCCTATTAACCGTAGCGTGATAGATATTACAATAGTAAGCGTGAACAAATTTGTTTCGCACAATAAAGTGAAAAAAAAATTAAGTGAGCCAACCATAAAAGATAGACATTATTATAATGCTGTTGCGGACTTTTTTGTATTGAGATAATAATTCATTCATGCATTTTTTGAAATTTTTTAACTAACTTTATCTTTTACTCAGCGCACGCAATGAAACTCGTTTTACAACATTTTTCATTGTTACTAATCTCCAAACCATTTTCCTAAGAAAATGTCACATGTTTATTAACATTTATTTTTTAAGTTAGAAAATTTAATCCGCTTTACACTTAAACGTTACTCCTGTAGTCCTGTCACAGATTAAAATAAAAAAAAATCTTAAGAAATGTCAAAACGATTGTCTGTCTAGGACCTAGGAGAATCCTTATTTAAATTCGAAAGTTACAATGAAAAAAAAACAAGCAGCCTTTTGGTTTTAACCTCTCTACACACTATTTTTAGACTCGCATCTTGTACTATCACAGTAATTCAATAGCCATGGAAGCTGTAACATCAAATATACAATTTTAATCTCTCTCACTGCAGGGGGCGCCGTAATATCATACTAGCTTGTTTCTACGAGGCAGAAAGCCTCGTTACCTCTGATGTAAGTCTATCGTTTGTGATGTACGGAAATAAGCTAACACTATTCGATTTTAATACATGGTGATGAGTTCTTGGTCTTTTATCGGTAGGTAGGCAAAGATAATTGAGATGGAGGATATTATGTGCAACGATAATATGGGCTTGTTTATCCTAGGATTTAAAGACCTTAGCTCTTTGTTTTTCTACAACTCCTGGAATAGGAATAAGTCCTGTGACGCGACGCTATGGACTTAACACACAGAACAAAACTTTGTTGATCACACACCTCGGTGCATTAGGAAGCGGCTTAAACCACTAGGTATGCAGTGCATTCAACTGCTAAGTTGTGAGTTTGACTTCCATTCCGGACAAATGAGTATGTTTAGTACGATCATTTATTTTGTTCTCTGTCTTTGGGTGTAATTTATGTATAAATCTATATGTCTGTGTAAGCTATGTGTATTTAGAAATATTTAGTTATGTTTATCAGCATTCCGGTTACTATAGCCAGAGGGAGAGAGTCATATGTGAGATGTGCCACAGAATAACAGAGAAAATACTCTCAAAATAAGATAATGTGGAATATAATTTACACACATACACACACACTTAGTTAATTTTTGATGATGTTAGAGGTAGCAAAGTCGTATGAGTAGGTACTTACTAAGTACTAATGAATTCCAATTCGATACACAATAATGTATTTTAATTGGAATTTGTATTAGAATTAGATAAATGAAAATCTAGCGTATTTCTTAAGTGAGGATATTGCCATATAATTCTTTATTCAAAAGTCATAAAGCTGAAGTCCCCGAAATAGACAGGTGTGTGCAACCTGATTTGTACTTTATTGCGTCGAAACCAAACTTGCTAATTTCTTTTGACATTTTACACACAACACCATCTAGTCCCAAGCTAAGCAGAGCTTGTGTTATGGGTACTAGACAACTGATACAAATACATATTTACTTTTTTTGTAAATACATAGATTATTAACATAGAAAACACTCAAACTCCGAAACATATATTTGCAGATCATACAAACATTTGGTCCGACCCGGGAGTTGAACCTGGGACCATATACTACCACTACGCCAACGAGTGTTAAAAACGATTTAATGAATTAAGACTATTTTCTTTGTCTTCATAGATTCGCTTTAAACCTTTTATGTAAAAACCTCTTTTGAGAGTAATTCAATAACTTTTTTAAGGATAAGATGTCAGATGTCATTAATAAAATTCATCGCCGCAGTTTGCAAGTTCTCATAATTTATTTCTATGTATTATATGTATACTATTTTTAAGCAAAACAAATTGTCGGTGAGTGTAAAATTGTTCAGTAAAAATGCTTCCGTTGAAAACATTAAAACTAACAGCAATTTACTGTATGAAATGCTCTTGCTACCCGTCGTTTCGAAAGAGCTCTACTTTTGAAGATGAAGGAAAACGGACACCCTCGGAGTTCCGCAAGTGTAACAATAAAACATTCGACTACAGTCAGAGGTTTGTTTCTGCAGTTACTCATCATAAACAACCTTTAACAAACTTCGAGATTATGCATTCGTCATTGGCGGAATTGTCAACACCGGCACTGTTTGCCACATCCAAAAAAAAACAATCCACTGTCAGACATATTTAGGCTTTTCCTAAAAAAGGAGAAAGATATACATACATAGGTATATTATACATACCGCGCTGGCCAATTGATAGAGATCGATCGGGGGACCCCTTTACCGATCGATAGAGGTTGATAAAGATATCCATCTCTTTGCAGAGCTGTTGTGTGCCACTTATTAGAGAATGAATAGGGCTGGTGATGCGTCATATTCTTAAATAGTCACACATGTATACACAATATATATTATCATCTGTTTAGAAATTCCAAGGATTAACGAGGGAGATGAAACACTTAAATTGATCTAGAAAAAGTGGGAGGCAAATGGGAAGATCTCCTAACGACGGTGGGGCAGTACGCATAATGCTCATGATGATAGTGATTTAGTTATTCATTTACCTATAGATAACTTCATATAGTTCATAGTGATTAAGAGCAATAATGCTGCATGATGTGTAAATACAGATATAGAAAATATATAAGAAATTCGGCGGGAAATTCGAATGTAGAGTTTGTTTTTTAAAAAGACGCTACTACTAAATATTTCGTGTCACGAAAAACTTTATCACTATACTTGAAACGGAAACACAACACCAAGATTCAGAACAACAATTTGTGGATCTTACTGTAGGTAGTAGAGCCACGCTGATTTCAACACAAACGGGCCAGCTCGCACTATCCTCGCAAAGAAAATCAACGTAAAATGCAGCGTTCGTGCTGTTGTGTTTCGTTGGTGAGTGCGAGACTAGAGGCCCAACGATGCAAAAGCATCACAAGGCCGCCATGCTGCATTGTCTGCATTCGCAATGAGTATGGTGACCACCACTCTTGGATTCTGCTTTTGCTTTCCGTCAGGAAGAGTAGAGTCATTAGTCATTGTGACAGGGCCAAATGTAAAAAAAAAATACAAACTATACAAAGTGTTGTCCCACGTGACGATCAAACCCATACCTAATACTTAGTGCAGTAAGACGCGACGTTACGAAAAACTACGGCATCTATGCAGTAGAATAGTATTCGTTTATAGATGAAAATGTGGGAGGATTGGATTAGCTTCGTCCAATGTGTGTTACTAAGTTTGATGATATTATTAATGGAAGCCATCATCCTCAGGCCCGTTCGTGGCATGTCCAATGTCGGTCTTGGTCGCAAGGAGGAGATAGATTGGCGAGATGTCATCTCAGAGGCAGAGCAAATTGTGGGATATCCAACCTCTTTCCTTAACCTCCGCTGGTTGTTCAATGATGAAATTGCCAACACTGCTGTGCATTTGAGGAAGCTGGTAAGGACGATGCAGCTACTACTTGGCTTTCACAGAATGGCTATACCTGTTGGCAGCAATATGTGCCAATTTGCATACTTGAGTTTCCTGTTTAATAATACTTTTCTGCTTGAACCTCAGCGTTAGTCACCATGCTGCATTCACCATAAGGATGGTGACAGCCACTCTTGTATTCTACTCATACTTTCCATCGGGCAGAGTATTGTCATTTTGATAGGCTCATATAAAAAAATAATAAAATACGGACGAAAAGTAGTAGCAATATTTTAAGATGAAGTATTTTTTTCATAGCATTTACTTGAGTTAAAACTGTAGGTTTATTTGTAGGTATCCGTAGCCATTACATACAACACAAATGATTTTAAAAAACTAATACTCGATGTATATTTTCTAAATTCACAGGTTGGAACGAACCATCGGTTACTAAAATCAGCAAAGAACCTCTTGTTAGGTTCCAAGAGCAATCTGCAGTCCGTCGGTTTAACAATTCTTCTGGTTTCAAAGGCAGCAGGTTTCGATCCCAAGGGTTTTACAGCTGATCATTATGATTGCGGCGTCTTGCATGCCCAGAGGGGCTTGGCAGAGATCGTGGAGATGAAGAGAACAGGCCACCTGATTCACAAAGCGATGGAAAATCTTCAGAATAAAAGTGACTACGGGGATAAGTACAATGATTTAGTGTACGGGAATAAAATCGTTTTATTGACAGGTAAATTGTTTAAACTGAGATTAAAAGTTATACTGATATGATAAATGAAATAGCGGCTCTTGACCAATCGATATAACTTCAGTGAGTTACATAGCTATTTTCATATCCTTTAAGTTTCCCTTAAAAAAGTTCGTTTCCATGAGATAGGAAAATAAAATATTTGACAAAATCTACAATGTGAATGAATAGCAGAGAAAAGAAAAAAGGCGAAAGTTTGTATTTTTATACACTTGATAATAGCCGAAGGCCCATACCCTAACCCCTCCCCAAATCCGCCAAAGGTCGGCACGCACTTGTGACGCCTCTGGTGTTGCGGGTGTCTATGGGCGGCGGAAATCGCTTACCATCAGGTGATATGTCTGCTCGTTTGCCCCTATACCATAAAAAATGTCAATGATCATTGCTCTTTAATATAACTTGTCTAGATTCCATATAAATAAACTTTTGACATTTTATTTCTCTGTTCACGTCCGAATTTGGACCAAAAACCTCTCACTTTTACTACAAGAGGTGACAATTACTTTTGGCCAAATCATGTATTCCGATAGACTCTGAAGAATCTGTGAATTATTAAGTTTTCCTTATACATCCTCATTATTATATAGGGGACTATCTCTTGGCGAACTGCTTACGAAATCTGGGCGGTCTTCGGAACAACGAAGTTACAGAGCTCATTTCCACCGGCCTCCGGGACCTGGTTGAAGGAGACTTCTTCGGAGAACGAGACGCGGATAACAACCCTATACTTACAAAACCAAAAGGTGAGAATTGAAATTAGATTGCTTGTTGACTTAAAACGTTTTTCGATTTCAATATATTTTTGCCCATAATGTTGTTTTGTGAATGTGTTTTCGTTGTCAATGTGTGTTGTCAGTACACATTCTAATCTATCTATCTATATCTATTACCTATATATATATATATATATAAATGAATCGCCGAAATGTATGTACACGCATAACTTCCGATCGGCTGCACCAAATTAAATTATTATTTTTTCTGTGTTCGTTATTGTTAGGACAAGGTTTGTGTTAAAAAATAAAGGGAAAAGTATTTCTTTTTGTCCGCGTCTATACATTGTCTGTGGGTAGATAACAATATGTAATAAATATAGCGGTACGAAGTTCGCTGTACGAAATCTCCGATAATTATAAACGGTTGGATAATAATATTCCATCACACCTTTTTTCGGATTCATGTTTTCGCACCATAGCCATCTTATGGAGCACAAATGACTTGTATAGATCTTCTTTAAGTCCAGAAGAAATTTATTGATGCCCAAAAATCCAGGGTGGTAGGTTTCAGTTACCGGGATTTCACAAAAAAATATATTTGAACAGCTCTGCCATGTTAAAATGTATAACACTTAGTCTCAGTTTCTTTGACTTTATCTCTGCTTGTTTTTATTTTTCAGCCGAGGACGATTTTCCTAGATACAATTGGGAGAACGAAGATAATTTAAATACATTAGGCTCAAACGAATACCTTGGAAGAGGCAAAGACGAGTTTATTTTGAGGACAATGCTGACCACTGGCAGCATTCTGGGAAAAGGTTGCCAGGCTGCTATGAAGCTGGCAAACCGAGGTCCAGAGATGGAAAAGAACGCGTACATTCTTGGCGGACATTTGGCAATTATGTGGCAGATATACCTCGATGTAAAAGACTTTTTCACTCACCCTTACTCCTACTCTTTAGTTGGTGCACCTTTAATTATTGCTGCGTGGGAGTATCCTCAAGTTTACGGTCATATTTGGGAGTCGAAGGTAGAAAAACAGCCAATATCATACAAGAACTTGTATTACGCTGTCAGGAGTACGAGGAGTATGGATTATCTGACCAAGTTCCTTGATGATGAGTACGCGGCTATCATGAAGTATTCAAAGAAATTCCCAGTGGAAGATGCGAGAACCACGTTGCAGAAAATGGCTACAACGATACATGGTGAAACACTTCAATATATGGAAGTATGAATAAAGGTATTTATCATGTTAATCTGTCTTATTTTTAACCCCCGACGCAAAAAGAGGGGTGTTATAAGTTTGACGTCGATGTCTGTCTGTGTGTGTACGTGTCTGTCTGTGGTATCGTAGCTCTCAACGGATGGCCCGATTTCAATGCGGTTTTTTTCGTTTGAAAGACAGTTTCCTTGCGGTGGATTTTGTATGTAGGCATGTTTGGTTAATATAGGTCCGGCAGTGTAAGAGTGTCAGCGCTTTTCCAAAACGATGTGAGGCATTTTTGGCGTATGATTACCTGATTAAGTGCGTGCGATTAAGTAAATTTTCCTTGTTATTAATAAATACGAAACTGTCATGTACCAATTTTTAAACTTCCGCGTGCTGTGTTAGGACATAGTTTAGACTTTTAAGTACCTATGGAAGATAAATGCTTCGATAGCATTAATAGGCCATAGATCGGAGAGTTACCATTGTCTTACGGCACAGCGATGTTAAGCCATTACTTGCTTGTCTTCACCTGTAGGTTACTAAAGGGCTAATCCCCTTAGTTTATTTCTCAGGAATTCCATGAAGAGGCCGAGGAGAACCATCTCGACTCTTGGCCACTACCTACAATATAAACTCGGTTAACTCTCATATATATAATTTAATTATACGTACGAGTTCGTCTTAAGTAAGTCCTTGGCAGACATTTATCATGACTGCACCGTAACATGTCTATAATAATTAGTCGTGAAATTCTCACGCGCCTGATAATTCATTGGGTGGATACCATTGCAGCATGACAAGACAAACCGAGTTAAATCAACCATCGTTCAAAAATCAACTTAATAACAATCTATCTGCATTTCAATGACAATATATGTGTTAAAAATAAAATATTGACGACTCAGACGCGTCGTTCAGAAATTATTTTGTGTGAAAATATGATTCGATATATCGAAATTAATGTACATTAGCGTACGTCATTCACTTGTCAAACATGATAGCTGAGTTCGCAATAATGCAAAATTTCAATGAACATTTTCGCATAGAGGCGCGCCTCCACCGACATTGTTGGCAATTTCAGTGTTTCCAGCTGTTGGCAACTCTTTAAAAAATTGCCAACTTTTGATTCCATTGTGTATATATCGAGTCGCCAACAATTTGAAAACATTTCAACTAAGCGTATCCACAATAGAGGTATTAATCTGCAACATGCGTATTCTTTTGATGTTTAGTTTACCGACAAAAATAGAAACACGGCTACCAACATTTGGAAATTACAGAAACTTTATCACTATTAATCACCAACACTTGTTGACAACACAAAAGTTGCCAACTTTTGTTTGGTGGAGACTCGGCTTTATACAACGTCGAAAACTGGCGAGGGCGGGAACACAAACGTCATTGTTTATTAATAGAATGCTCTATAAAATTTAATTATTCATTATGTATATTTTTTTATTATTGGTGGACAGATACGCGGTACCTACCATAGAGTAATTTTTATAAAAATAAAATGTAGAACACACGCCGATTGAATTTTCAAATCATTTGATCGTATTCTCTCTTTTGTGCCTAGTAGGCGCGGTTCCAAGGGGGGGGTCACAGGGGACACGACCCCCCCCAAAAACTTACACATGTAAATTTTTTTAACCTTTTTTTTTTTCTTCTTACTTTCTATAATTATTCAATCGACATAAGAAATCATAGGATAAGAATTGTTTAACACATATAAATTAAAACAGTAACATAATGTGGATAACAAATCTTTACCCTCCAAGACTGCCGTGATTCAGGCTTGCTCTACTATAAAGACTCAGATGACACTACTAGTCTGGACCAGAGTTTCTAGGAAAAGTGCCAGACAGACACGCTCTTTCCAAGGACTATCCCCCAATTCCTCCGACGCAATTGGACCAGCAACTCTGGTCCGACGTATGTGAGGCATTGGAGGGAGAGCTGGATCGAGCCGTATGGAGATTGGCTTCCCGCAACACCGCTACTGGACCTGATGGTATTCCAGGTCGGTGCTGGGAGACAAACTGAGGCAAATTTTCACTCAGTGTTTCGGCCTCGGTATCTCCACCCTCGACTGAAAAGAAGCGAGACTGCTGTTCCTCAAAAAGTAAGGTGCAGATGTTATCTTTGCGTTCCAACTTGCCTGAACGAAACGGGGAACTCTTTGAAAGAGTTATCTCTGACCGTATCAGCGGGCACCTGCGATCAGGAGGGTCATGTTGACAGTTAGGCTTGATATCGTTAACGCTTTCAGCATTCCTTGGCGCGCTATCAGGGCGGCCCTTGAATATCACCGTCATAGAGGCCTATTTGCGCGAAAAGGCAGTGAAGTTTGTCGATCTGAACGGGATGGCAAATCGAAGGGAAGTGTGTTGTGGGGTTGCTCTCTGTATTGATCCCAATGTTATGGAACCTCGCATAAGATGCGGGCCTTCGCAATCTGTCTGCCTCTGGCCTCAGTGTCACCTGCTATGTAGACGATACAATAATACAGACTAGAAGATAACGCTTCGGGGAGGTGCTTCTGCTCGCCGAGGAGCTTGCGTTGTGCATAAGACTCGTAAGTTAAGCCTGAAGGTGGCGCCTCCATGGCTTATGTAAGTGACAAGAACCATCCAGCTCATGCCTGCTGGATGACATTGACAGCCAGGTCAGTACATAAAGTACCTAGGCCTCATCCTGGGCTGTCGGTAGAGCTTCCCCCGAGTACGAGTGGTAGCAGGAGCGCCACATCGTCTGCTACTCGCCCAGGTTTGAGCCAGCCAACGCGCTATCGGAGCCGTTCTGACGAGCTTCGAAGCTTCGATAGAGATAACTGACTGTGTCACCTACCGACTCACTCAGATGGTCACCGGGTACGGTTGCTTCGGTGAATATCTAAACAGAATCGGACATGTGGTAACGGCACAATGCCATCACTGCGGACAGATCGGATGAAACCTGTCACCAGCATTGCTCGCGGCAATACTGGCAAGTAGTGAGGGATGGGAGGCGGAGGGCTCCTTCTGTGGAGACGTTATGCTCCAGAAGGAGTCCGCAAAGCGTGATCGAGAAAGGGCCGATCCCGCTTGAAAGAGGCGATGAAGAGGGCGCGGTAAAAGCCGCTAGCTCCCCAATCGTCGGTTCAGGGTCGTTGTGGCCACATCCAGGGGAAATCTGGTCACTACAAACGACCCGAGAGCGGTGACACCTCGGTGCGGCCCAGGGATGTCGTCTAAGGCAGGTCGGTGTTCCGACTCTTACTGCGTAGAGCTATGAGAGGTTCCATAGCGACCTGCCACGGGGTGACTCTAATTACCCTGGGATGTACCTGCAGTGCAGTGAGTACTCCAGATGCCGCTGATGCGTTTCTGGAGCTCCTCTTGACAGCCGAGTTAGGCCGCCGCGGGGTTTAGAGGATAGACTGATTTGTCCGGAGTCCCACACAAACCCATCGTGTCCCCCCCCCCCCACCTCCCCCTACAGAGCTAGGTCCTCTAAGTATTCATTAAGAGATTGTCCCAGACGTCTCAAATATTCAAATATTGTTATCTCAATAGACTTACTAATAAAAACAATACATATCGATTTGTTTCTAATGTGTGCAATAAAGTCGACTTAAATTAATTATTAGTGACCCCCACCAAAATTTCAGGCTGGAACCGCCCCTATTTGTGTGAAGAACAACTTTTTGTTTCGGGTCTGGATCTGCCTACTGTACCTATCATTACAGATAAGTCCTACCCTTAATAGCTTATTATTTGTTAACTCTAGGTGTTATGTTCTTAATAAGATCTCTCTAGATACGAAATCATTTAAATTTCAGAAATAGTTTATGTAAAATGGAAACGCTCATCGGACGCGGAATAAGGTAATTTTTTGTATTAAAGACTTTAAACATTGTTTACACGAATTATCAAATCCGTTCTGATGTAAGCCTCATTCTTTCGATTATTCTTAATAATCAACTTGAGTCACATGTTAGTGGAAATTACGCAGTATATCCCTGTTTTCCAATTACAAAGCATAGTGCGACTCATTGGCGCACAATGCTGAATTATGCTGAAGCTTAATTGGAACGTGAATTAGTTTTCAAATGCACCAGCAGAGTGCGCTAAGTTCAGTGTTGAAAAAAAAAAAATATTCAGAGTTAGCAATAACCTCATTAATTTGTAAGCAAAGTGGTATACATAAAAATTGGTTGAAAACTATTTACGGTTATTTTAAGTAATTTGGATTTTGATAATTACATTAACATTTGTTTGATTTGAGTAATTTTTTTAAATGAGTTCTACCTTCATCCATACTTATATTTATTTTTTTAACACAGTTTGAATTAACTTTGATTATTTCGAAAAAACTGCAACGAAACGAAAGCTTTAAAAATTTTTTCAACAATAAATACTAACGATAATATATAAATAAAACATTTTGATCAATGCCACCTTAAAGAAAAAACACTTGTTAATTTTTGTCACGTTGGTATCGATTGCACGCATCACGCAAAAACACTACTTTTGAGAGTGCTCGATTGTGCGAAGCGTTGCTGTAGTTGAATCATTCAAAGTTAAGCATTATGCCGCATAATGCGCTCTAGTGCTGTAATTGGAAAACAGGGATAGTGCGACTCATTGGCGCACAATGCTGAATTATGCTGAAGCTTAATTGGAACGTGAATTAGTTTTCAAATGCACCAGCAGAGTGCGCTAAGTTCAGTGTTGAAAAAAAAAAAATATTCAGAGTTAGCAATAACCTCATTAATTTGTAAGCAAAGTGGTATACATAAAAATTGGTTGAAAACTATTTACGGTTATTTTAAGTAATTTGGATTTTGATAATTACATTAACATTTGTTTGTTTTGAGTAATTTTTTTAAATGAGTTCTACCTTCATCCATACTTATATTTATTTTTTTAACACAGTTTGAATTAACTTTGATTATTTCGAAAAAACTGCAACGAAACGAAAGCTTTAAAATTTTTTTCATAATATTACTAACGATAATATATAAATAAAACATTTTGATCAATGCCACCTTAAAGAAAAAACACTTGTTAATTTTTGTCACGTTGGTATCGATTGCACGCATCACGCAAAAACACTACTTTTGAGAGTGCTCGATTGTGCGAAGCGTTGCTGTAGTTGAATCATTCAAAGTTAAGCATTATGCCGCATAATGCGCTCTAGTGCTGTAATTGGAAAACAGGGTATGCCTTCATCTGCAGTGCTCGTTAGTCACTAGTTTCAAATCTAAATGCTATATAAATATCCTTTTGGGTCTATGCCCATCAAAATTAATGTTCATAAAGATAATAAAACAAGTGACTGATTTAAAAGGTTTTTCAAAAAAAAAACAATCTTTTATTACTTGTTATTAAAAAATAACTAGTGTGTTGTTCAGAAATATGTAAATCGCCATTTTGTTACGGCGGCCATTTTGGATTAATAATAATACATATATAATCGATATATATAATTTTATTGTCATCAGAACTAAAGGATTAATTAAAATTTCAGCTCGATCAGAAATAGCGAAGTGGATCAAATTTAACTTGCAAGATTTGATTACACACAAACATCAGGACAGGAATCTTAATAAAAGCTTGTAAAAATAGTCAAGAGTAAAATCTCTTTATTTTTAAATAAAACTTAACAACTTAATCTAACAGGTAACATTTAGATATTATTAATATATCTTCACATGATTCAACAATGATCTCTCTTTTTTACAATATAAATAAAAAACATAATCACATAGGCCGCCATAGTGTGGGCCACTATGCTGCTTTGTCCACATTCACATTAAGGATAGTGACCACCACTTTTGGATTCTACTTATGCTTTCCATCAGACTGAGTAGGCATTTTGGTTGCTTATCATATAGTTTTAAAAAAAATTTAATACTAATGTAACAGAAGGGATTTGCGTGTCATAGACATTTATGACCGTTGTCGAAAGCCTTGTGTGCAAATCACAACTGAATTATGAACACAAATAGAAATAATTAAAAACGTCCCTACAAATAAATATTTAGAATGTAAACCGTTTTTACGCTTTTTACACCAATATTAATAATATTAAAAATAATATGTCAAAAAATTATAAGAAATTCCTTTTGAAGGTCATTCATCAATCACATTACTAATTTTCATGAACCTTTTAGCTTAACTAAAGGAGAAATAGGCTCATGTTGTAGCTGGGTTCAGACCTGCAACCACTTGATCACATTTTGCTACTATATACTCTTTGGGTGAGACTAAACATGAGTAATTTCAGCCGCAGAATTTGCGTCCATTCAATTTCTTGACAAGTCCCGTTTGTGTAGAGTAAAATGAGCTTATGACTCACACGCATTGTTTCAACCGATTGATTAGGGATGGAGCATGTGAGAGAGAGATGCGAGTACAAGCGTTAGATAACAACAGAAGTTACTTCTGCACGTTTTGCAGCCGAATTACAGTTGAACGTAAAAAATACGCCTCACAAAATTACGATCGTTTGGGCTTTACTGGACTTTACAATAAATATCCTTCAATTACTTATACTAATAACTTTTTGTGATTTGAACATCAATCAAATATACCATAGATATAATTGAATGTACAGTGCCAACTTGGTAATGGCCCGATGAACACTTTAATTATAATTATTTAATTAGCCGTCCTAATAATATATATAGCCAATACAATAAATGTCTACATACAGATATCCTACTATTATAAACGCGAAGTTTGTAAGTATGGACGATACACGCGGGCGGAGCCGCGGACAGCAACTAGTGATTTAATATATTGGTTCCAAAACTACAATGTATAACAACCACAGACTCCACAGTAAACACAACGATGTTCATTATAGCCATAGTATGTGTTCAACACGTACGAAAGAGCAAAAAGAATATATCTTACATTAAAAAAACTTTTTTTTTGTCACAATACAAACTATTTACACTTTAAATTATTAAACCTATCATAAATAAGACATTAAATGCCTTTAAAAAAGTATTTTAAGCAATTTTCGGCTAAGCGTTATACTGTTAGCACATACATAACTTCATTTAAGCACAGTTGTGAATTTGTATTTTAAATGTCTATGGTGTATGTGATTGAAAGGACTTAATTTTTTTTAAATAATTAGTCTATGGTACCTAATATATACACAGAGCCTAGTAAAATTAGCTACTACAAAGTATAAATTAATCTTTTGATAGTATCTACCGATACACACTCACCAAACATTTCAACGTAACTTTTAGCTTTATCTGCATGTTCCATATACAACAATTTAGTTTTTTCGACTGCATCCGTTCTCAGAACTTCACTTTTAATAACCTCAAAATCCATATCGGTTACATTTTTATCACATATTAGATCATATAAGTGCGGACTGTCTTTTAAAGCAAATAGAACAGGTGCGCTGACTATTGAAAATGTATCTTTGTCTGAAGTTATTTTCTGTACTTCCGAAGCTGCTTGCCAGGCTAGGCATAAATGACAACCGAATTTGTATGCGTTTTCTTGTTTTTCTAACTCATGGTCTCCTAGTAATAATGCCCCTTGGCAACCTCTTCCCAACAATGTGCCACCGTTATACAGTGATCGTAGAGTCCATTCTCTTATCGGTGAACCTAATACATCTCTGACATCTAAAGGCAATGTATCACTAGATATATCATAAATATCAGTTTGTCTGTTCATCACCTTGCCAGGTAATGGCATATTTTGTGCATCCCGTTGTCCGAAAAATTCACCTTCACTTATATCTCTCAAAGCCGTTGATATTAAGTACGATAAGTCTTGGTTTCTTAATCTAGCGAGCATACCGTTAGCAGTGACTAATAAATAGTCACCGATTAGAATTGCAATTTTGTTTGCGAATATTGCTGTATCTGAATTTTTGTTGCGGTCACTAGGTGGTATGTTTAATAATCCTCTGTGTACGTAATGTCCAGTTCTGATCATTTCTGTTAACTCTGCAAGTATTCGTTGATTTTCGGTCACTCTGCCTGCTATTAGAGAAGTTGAAGGGTTGACTGCTTTTGACAGTAGGAGTATAACAAGACCCCAAGGCTGAAGGTTATTGTGTTCATTGTATAGAAGCATTTTTGCTGTTTTTATTATGGGGTGGTTCATGCCAACCTGTTGAAAAAATAAGAACTATTTCAATATTTTAACTTAGTTATTGTTATTGAAAATGAAAATTAATTCCCAAACACAAAAATGGTATATCCAATTTATAATGATTTATCAAATAGTTATAAGTTGTAAAATTTATTAGAAGATTATTTCAAAATTATCTACACAGATAACAGTATAAATTCCTGAATTAAAACCTATTTTAATAAATATTTAAACAGTTACTTTTTAAAATTAGAAGGAGGCTGACCTCCAATTAATTTCGAACAAGATGACCTTAACTATTAGTAATAAAAATGTTGCTTTATAATACAAAGATAACAGGAAGTAACCTTGCAATAATCACATGGTAACATGCAGTTTGTAGTCACAAAATATTACATAATAATTTAATATTATTGCTCTAAAATGTATTTTAAACAATTTTTTTACGCTTAGTAATATTAAAACATGTCTACAATTCCTAAACTAAGTGATAAAAACGACTGTTTATTTAATTTTCAACAAAAAACATCAAATTTTATACTCACGACTGTACGCAATTGCATGGCCAAATTGGCAAATTCGTCGCTTAATAACCATCGCAGGTTCATAAAAGAGGTTGGATATCCCACAATCTTTTCAGCTTCTCTTATAACTTTGCCCCATTGGGCCATTGTAGGACGAAATATGATGTCCTCGGCAGTTAAACTACTCATGATGGATTCACATCGAACTTGTTGCGTTAATACTATTGTCCGGCGTAAATGACGCATCATAGCATACGGCATGATCACTGTTTTATTATTTAACGTTCTTAAATCACTATCACATTCAAGTTATTGTTAACTTTTATGTTAAGAAAACTTATCGTAACAATCGCTTCGCACAGTTCGCAACATGTAATTACAGTAGGTTATGTCATTCTTTGTTTTGACGTTTCCGTGATTCGTTCGGTACCTATCGGATACGTAAAAGCCCTAATAATGATTATGAACGAAACTAGTATTTTCAATGAAACTCTATGTAGTTAGTTTTCAACACGCTTTTATTATCTTGACCCGTGTATGTAACGGAATCTTTTGACTTCATTTGCACCAGTAGGTGTAGCTAGTACCCAGGAGTCTGATAAACTTGAAAAAAAAAACTTAAAAAAAATAGTTTAAAAAAAAGGTTTTAAAAACTATACAAACACGCTTTTGTAAATATACCTACCAAACTATGTAAAAAGCGTGGGGCGACATTATTAAAATATTTTCAGAAAGCATCCCACGCTTTTTACATTAAAATTATTTTCTACTTTTTAGTGCGATTGCGAAAGCGTGTTTTTTTAGTTTTTTAGACTATAATTTATTTTAATTATAGTTTAAATCTATACCTACAAATAAATAAAATTGGAGTGTATGTTTGTAATATTAAAATAATCGTTTTTTAATAAATTCAAATAGTGTGTATCCACGATACATGTACCAAAATATATTTTTTTTAAATTTTTGCTTGTCTTGTCTGTCTATTTGTTCCCGGTAATCTCTGGAAGGGCTGGAACGATGTCGATGGAACTTTCACTGATAGGTAGCTGATGACATAGGGAGTAACTAAGGCTACTTTTTTTTAGACTAGCTACGCCCCGCGGCTTCACCCGCGGTACGACAATAAGTGCGGGTAACGCCGCGGGGTTCAGCTAGTATTTTATATTTTCCTCAATTACATTCCCATTTTGCTTATAGGTATTTTCTTTCTGAATACTTACCTAGGTACTTATGGTACTTACTTTTAATTTTCCGTTTAATTTGATTATTATTGAGATTGTTATGCGAAATATAAAAGTATTAGCGCAGTAAATTACCTACATAAAAACTTCATAAATAATTTATGTCCTTAATTTTAATGTTTTCTTTATCAAGTGCTTAGAGCAGGGGTTCCCAATCTTTATCAGCCTACGGCGCACTTTTCAGATTACTATATTGTCACGGCGTACCCCCCCCCCCCCCCCCCCTCCTCCGTAACTTGCCGTTAGATATAGATAGAATAAAAAAGGCACAAAAATTGAAACATCCAAGGTAAAAAACTTATTTATTTATTATACTCGTATTTATAAAAAATCAGAATTGCAACAAAATATCTAAACTTAAGAATCACAAAAATAAAAAACAATAATTTCTCAAGAATAGTGACAAATCAATGTGATGGGTGAGCCTGGTATTCTGCGCACAGTTTTGCGAAGCATGGGATAAGGTTTGAGACTGCCACTTTCGTTTCTTGCCCCACCTTAATTCTTGAGCAATATTTGTTCTTGATTACGGCTACTGCTGAAAATCCAGCTTCACACAAATATGAGGTTGCAAAGGAAATGAAAATTTTGAAGCTTTTGAAGTTAACTTTGCCGCTGCGTCGCATGTCGCATCGTATCGCTTTGGATTCGCGAATCCATACATTCATTCTATATCCATACATTCTTATTATACTGAAAATCACCGCGTCGGATCGCATTACAAATTTTAATTCGCTTTGCGTTAAAACATCTACGTAGGACAAGGCCTTAAGGACCTATGATGCGAGCGGTCAAAATATTGTTGCGGTATGGATACCCGCAAATAATTAACCCTTTCGGGTGAAGATAGAGGACCGACTCGCGGCGCACCTCGCTACTTCCTGCGGCGCCCCAGGGCGCCGCGGCGCACACTTTGGGAACCCCGGGCTTAGAGCATACGCTCCAGTGTGGGTGTTGTCTTTGTAAAGCCCCTCCAGTGCTTAGAGCATAAGCTCTAGTGCGGGTGTTGTCTTTGTAAAGTCCCTTCAGTGCTTAGATCATAAGCTCCAGTGCGGGTGTTGTCTTTGTAAAGCCCCTCCAGTGCTTAGAGCATAAGCTCTAGTGCGGGTGTTGTCTTTGTTAAGTTCCTCCAGTGCTTAGAGCATACGCGCCAGTGCGGGTGTTGTCTTTATAAAGCCCCTCCAGTGCTTAGAGCATAAGCTCTAGTGCGGGTGTTGTCTTTGTAAAGTTCCTCCGATGCATGGCATACCTACACCTACCTCAAGGGCGCAACGCGCTTGTGTCCTGGCCAATTTCCACTAACATCACCAGCGCCTGTGTGCCTAAAAAAAACAATTTAAAAAATTAATGTGTCACATAATCACATTGACCCGGTACTGATGTCTTATTAACAAGATCGAATATAGAACGACAGAACGATTTTATAATAAATTATATACTCCCCAGTTTTTGAATGCAATTAGTTATTTTAATTTCAGATGCTATCTCCACCCTATATGAAAGCATCGGTTATAAATTCCGAGGAAGCGAACGTTAACGCTTCCACCGACCAATCACGTGTCTGCGCGCCATAATTCAAAAATAGAAGGGTCATGGCGGCCGCTGGCTAAGACGGTGGCTCGTCCGTACCAATTAAAAATAAAAGCAGTATGTAATTTGTTGGCAGTTTATGGTGGTCTACCTGCGTTCGTAAAAAGATTAAAATGGCAGTCATTTGCATTTTGATCGTTGTATTGCTCATTGAGTGAGGTCTGTTCGCTCACGATGTTGTATGTCGACTTTTCGTCATAAGGATTTTGTTTCAGTTGGAGAAATTGTCGTTTACCTTACTTGCCGGTTCTTCTCCATAGAAATTACATTTTGGAACCAAGCAACTAGAGTCATTAATGTAATGTTTCGAAAGTACCTGGAAAGGCCTATTTGAAATAATACCTAGCTATTTGATTTTAAATCCAGAGATTATCCGGAACAGTGTCGGTATGCCTTTGTTTTATGACTATTTTTCTGGGACTAAACCCATATTGACAACTCAATCCATACTCTAATGCCTGTGCACCAGGGTCAACAATAGTAGATCCACGAATACAGTAAGTTTTGAAACTCAGGCAATCCCAAGAAAAGTATTGAAATCCTCACAAAATTCCGAAGTAAGTAAATTGAGGAGTTCGAAATAGGTATTTATAAATTAACTTATCTCCTTAGCAAATTAAAAAGGATTACCGCACGTGTCTTTTATATATAGGTAACAAAACTCATTCAGTGAAATGTGTCAAGTGGACCCAAAATGGTCGTTTCCTTTCACAAACAAAAATACATTTCGTCTCTATTTCCTCATCTATACAAATAAATAAAATTAAAGCGTTTGTTTCCCATTTCAAATTAACAGCTTTTCACTAAATGCATGTGAAAATAAGATATGCGGTATTCACATTTACAACAAATAAATAATAATCATTTTTTAAAATTTTTAGTCTATGTCTGTTTGTTCTGGATAATTTATGGAACGAATTTCGACGGGACTTTAGCTGTCAGATAGCTAACGAGGAATAACTCAGGCTACTACTTTTGTGCTAGCCGCTACCCGCGGGTTTTTTATTCTATAGGTGGCAAACGAGCAGACGTATCACCTGATGGTAAGCGATTACTGCCGCCCATAGACACCCGCAACACCAGAGGCGTCACAAGTGCGTTGCCGACCTTTGGGGTATAGGGAAAGGGATGTGGGGAGGGGTTGGGGTATGGGCCTCCGATATCCTCACTCACTCGGTGAAACAAATTCAATTCATGCAAGCGCTATTTCAGACCGGTTTTCTGTTAAGTCGAGGTATCACTCCGGTCGAGCCGGCCCGTTAATGCCGAAGCGTGGCTCTCTCACGATATGGGTAGCATCACACGCGGCCTCGGCTAGTTTAAACTAGGTATAAGTACAGAATAACTAATAGTAGGTATTGTAACTACAGTACAGAGCCTTAAACTTCCACTTTAAAAATATTCCGATAAAGGCGCATGACCCACAACACAACACAACATTTACTTCCCATATCATAAAAAATCTATTTGGTTTGATGTATCAAACTCTACAATCATAATTTTAGTACAAACTTGTACCACAAAATAAAACAACAACGATTTTAATCAATAAACATTGTAATATTACACATTTTTTCGTAAAACGAAACACCTCATTAAGTGTGTGTGTTTATATTATGTTGTTCACAAAAAATGTTATATAATAACACGTTAAAGTGTATCAAAGTTCATTTACATCCACAAAACGTTATAAATATGCATTAAGTAATTTTTGTTAAGCTTTAATAGCGCCATGCTTCGAGCGTACGTAAATTACAGCCCGCCATCACCAATCCTATCCATTTAAAACCAATTATGTTTTATTACGGCAAGAACGGGATGGAAGACGTTACGCTAAGTGTAAGACAAGGATGAGTGGTCTGAGGCAGTGATTTGGGTTGCTACGTGTGAAAAATTATTTATGGTTTATTGGTTTGCCGCAAAGAGGGATGTCAATGACGGTGCCTACTTAATTTCGTATTTGGAATCGCTGACGATAGTAATTACGTTCTTTTGACATTTAGGTTTGCGAGGGAACTTAAATTGTGAAAATAAATAAGTTCATTTTTTGAGACTATGGTTGCAAGGGGCAATTAGCAAAAGGCCGCATAATGTTGTCAGACTACCATATTCAGCTAAATTTGTCCCCTTGGTACAAGTTTATGATTGACCAAGAAGTCCAACGCTTTTAAATTGGGGTTTATAAAAATAGTCGTCAGAAGTATTTAACTATACCTCTAGTAACAGACTAGCTGGCCGAGAGTCCGGTACGTGCTTAAATTAGTTAAGTATTTATATATTATTGATTTTGTAAAGCATTCCACGGGATCACCATAATTTTACCGAGAATTAGTTATAAGTAATGTTATTCCCTAATTGTCATACACGAAAATTAAACATAAGAGTAGGTAGTTCGGTTGTCTTTCTGTAATATTTCACTGCTATACCGGTGAACGAATTTTGAATATTTTTTTGATTAGAGATAGGTCTAAGTTCAACGGTTTCTACGAAGACATAGATCATATTACATTTAAAAACTAAAACAGTGTACAATTTCCATCAAAACAATTTCCGATATAAGCGTATTTTTATGTATGGCCCTGCCAAAATGAGTCTACTCTGCCTGATTTAAAGCATAAGTAGAATCCAAGAGTGGTGGTCACCATACTGCGAATGTGGACAATGCAACAATGCAGCATGGTAACCCACACCATGGCGGGCTAGTGATGCTTCTGCATCATTGGGCCTCCGGTCGACTCACCGACGAAACACGACAGCATTTTACGTTGATCTTCTGTGCGAGGAAGTAACGCCCCGGTCGAGCCGGCCCAACCGTGTTGAAATTAGAGTGGCTTTACTCCGTGAACAAAATCAATTTACAGAATAGCTGTTGCCCGCGGCTCCGCGTATATATCGGGTTTCGCGGAAAATAGTAGCATATGAATTATCAAGTCAAACATATTTGTTTATTTCTCTCAAAAAGGTACACAATCTTAATAATACAATACATAATAGCTGCACAAGTTAAAACCTTAATGAGAGCTGGAGTCTTCACTAGGTTCTAGACCTATATGACGGATCTCCAGGCTCTCACCCTCCGACATTATACAAACTTACCTAAACCATACATACTGTTTATATGATAGGAGGGAAAACGTGACATGTAAATAGAGCACAAAATGAAATGAGTTCTATGTATAGTGTGCTTGTGTGTGTGAGTGCGTGTGCGTGTATGCGTATCTGTGAGGGTTTTTAGTTTTTTTTTGTGAGTTGTGACTTATATTTATGGCAATTTAGATAGGCATTTACATTTAATTTTACTAATGTTAAATTTTAATGCTATTGTATGTACGTATATGCTAATGTTATTCTACTACGATAATAAGGTTTTCTGTCTCCTCGTAGTAACATTTTTTTTACATTCAAATCTGCACGTACTAGTCTTTATATATATAATTCTTCTGTGAGTGTGTATGTCACTGAACTACTCTCAAACGACTGGACCGATTTTGATGAATTTTTTTGTGTGTGTTCAAGGGGATCTGGGAATGGTTTAGATTCACAATTTTGTCCGCTGGACAATGTTTTTTAATTAATTTTAAATTTATTAGTAGTTATGATAAAACGACGTTTGCCGGGACAGTTAGTAATATTATAAACGCGAAAGTTCGTAAGTATGGATGGATGGATGGATGTTTGTTATTCTTTCACGCAAAAACTACTGAATGGATTTGGATGAAACTTTACAGTAATATAATAGCGTACATCAGAATTACACATAAGCTACGCGGGCAACAACTAGTTGACTATATATTAAGGATTTTACAAATTATATTATAAATAAATAGGCTTAAGAAATTAAAAAATCGTTGAGCCATAATACCTTGTATATTCTTCTGGAATTACATAAAGTAGCCTATGTGTTAATCCAGGGTGTCAACTTCCTGCATACGAAATATTATCAAAATTGGTACAGTCGTTTGCGCATGAAGAAATAACAAACATACACACTCACAAACTTTCACCTTTATTATATTATAATACATATAGTATGATTGCTTTTGGCACTAAGGCCGCTCTTTGTACTCTACATATTGGAAGTTTTATCTACTGTCTTTTAACTATGTATTTGCACCGTGGTGTGCAAAATAGTTTTTTGCACACCACAGTGCAACTACAAGAATTTTATTTATCTATTTATTTATCTACTATTTGTTGCCCGCGGTTCCGTATATGTCGGTTATCACAGCAAATAGCAGCCTATTTATTATTCTGATGTATAATTATATATATACAATTATATACTACTATATTACTGTAAAGTTTCATACAAATCTGTCCAGTAGTTATTGCGTGAAAGAATAACAAGCATCCATACATCCATCCATCCATACTTACAAACTTTCGCGTTTATAATATTGGTATAGATCTATTGCATGACTAAATATTTAAATCTAATCGATCATCCTCAATAGTATCATTTAACTATGAACTAATTTATGATAAAAACCGTACATAGGTACATACAATACCTACCCAAGTCTTTACTCCCAGGGTAGAGGTGGTGAAAGGGTAACCAGGGGTTCAAATATAGATCAAATTTTCCCTACTAAACTATATTAGCCATTTCATGTACCGACTGCCTCGTTGGTCTAGTGGTTAGCGTAAGCGACTGCAGATCAAGAGATCTCGGGTTCGATTCCCGGGTCGGACTGCTGTTGGGTTTGTCTTACAAGAAATTCTAAATAGCAGCTCGGGGTATGGAAGATGGCTGTGTTACCCGCCCGTGCCTCGGAGAGCACGTTAAGCCGTCGGTCCCGGTTGTCATGAACATCTAGTGCAATCGTTATTGAAAGGCAGTGCCCTCAAATATACTGGCAACTATTTCAACCTTCGAATTCAGTTCACCCCGACCCCATATCTGGGGAATAACAAAGGCTAGGAAGAAGTCATTTTATTTACTATTACAATAATAATATCACTTTATTGTACACCAGATAAATTACATAGGTAACACAAAACTAGGACGTACAATTAGCGTCCTTATTGCCAATAGGCAATCTCTTACAGGCAACCATGTTAGTTAGGCAATGTATTCCAATTTAAGGGTGATTAATTTAATGTTGCAACACTGGCTGAATCATAACCGAGAACTTTTTTTTGTTTTCAAAACGCACGGGGAGCACGGACGCCGACTTCATGCGTAGTCATGAATGAAGGTGTTTTAGTGGACGCCTCTAGAAATATACAATTAAAACGGATAATTAGTTACTTAGGCTGCACACGGCTCAAAAGGCTATTAGGGCTTTGTTCTCTGTTATCGACCTCAGTTTTGTTTTTAATAATAATGATTAAATGTTTTTTTTTTGTTTTTGCTTAACGAAGATGCGTAATGGACGAACCAGAATAGCTTTCGCTGTGAGTCATGCATTGCATCAGGAACTTTTTTTAGTTTCTATTTATCATTCCGCAAAAAACTACATAACTTAACACTCTTCAGTGTAAAGTATTAAAAATATAGTTGAAAGGTCAAAATACAAAATTACTTAAATAGTATATACTTACTATTTAAATCCTCAGTGAATACAAATAATATAATTTTATTTTATGGTCACAGTTGCTTTTGTGAATTGGAATACATTAAGGAACGATGCTAATTTTATTACACACACTATTTGACCTGCCCAGCTGCGTCTATGTTGGTGCTCCCTCAGCTGCCATTAGAGGTAGATTGATAATTAAAAAAAAAAAACAATTTGAAACTGTACTTCCTGAGGTTAGCACGTTCAGTACAATAAACAAACTCCTCAGTTTAATATTTCATAAATTAATACGCGATGCAAAAACTTAGTTACCCTTTTTACAAAAATTATTGGAACGGAATAATATGAAATTTGGCACAGTTAAAGTATAAAACTAAAAAAAATAAAAAGAAACAAAAGTTTATTATGGTCTAATTTCGACCACTGGGTGACCGCTAATATTAATAAAGATGTAGATTGTTAAAAGATAGGCATCATTTTAAAGGGGTGTGTTACATACGGGACTGCGAAAATGCATAATTACTTAAAAACTTTAAGTACAATGTAGGGACGCTTTTCAACATGGCCGCCGTAGAACTGTTTATCTACTTATGTCAAATGTGGAGTTGTTGTTTTTCGAATAGGCACAGGCAATATATTACAGGGCCTAATGCAAATAAGCACTTACTAAAATGACCATGTAGTAAGAACTCCTTATCTACAAATTAAATCTATTAATTAATTATGGTAAGATAGGTGCCAACAAGGCAGTATTTTAGTGTGTTTATTTAGTTTGTATTTAAAATTCAGCAAAACATTTGTATTACACGTGGTTCTTTGACATAATATATATTATTACATTTTAAGTGATTAGCTCATGCTTACGTATCTAGGATAGTTTTAATATTAACAAATCAGGAGTCGCCATTTTGTTTACATTTTCATTAGAGAGAATTCAGAAAATAAATTGTACGTTTATCGCATTTAAGAATTTTTAACTCATAATCCATGCTTTTTTAGGACTGTAGTAGAGATTCATTTTAGAAAAGATGTCGAAATAAAAGAATTTCTACACGTTGAGATTAGGCGCTAGGGTTGGAATACCGATGTTTTAGCTATTACATATAGTCAATTTCAGTTTCCTCACTATCTTAGACATAATACCCATGGTTTTTGACAAATAGGTTCTCTCGGCAAACTTCAAAAATCTAATGATGCTTATTGAAATCACCTCCAACGCCTCCAACACTTAAAGCGGCGCGGCGTCAGGTCACTGAAGTAATAGATTTATGACGCAATTCTTTCTACTTGCATCTTTTTAACATCGAGTAATATTCGTTAGTACGTACATTATCTACAACACATAATTGTCCACCTGTCTTCGGGAACAGGAGGTATGCAATGCAAATGTTGCTATATCAAAATGTGTAATTTGAATTTGTACCTGTTCAAATAACATAAAACATAATAAAATGTCTTATGATTAATTACAAACAAACAAATAAAGAGGTATGTCAGGACCGTAGTAAGTGGAGATCAAGTGTCTCTGCCTACCCTCTGGGAAAAAGGCACCACTATGGTGCATTGCATACTTACATTACAAAGGTATGTTGTTCTTGAAATAGATGTATTTTGAAAGTGTTTTTAGAACGGCAAAGTTACGTTTACATTTCAATCCCATTTTCTATGTTCCTATCTTTCGTAGGTTGTGTACTTTACATTGACATGGGTTCAACTTGAGTAACGTTCATTATCTTCTATATACATAAAAATGAATGTTTGTCTGTATGTTCTTTATAGAATCGTAAACTATGCATTTGATCATTTCATGATCTTCAGCAAGTGTTGTGCATGAGCCCACAAAGGTTTCTGAGTTGGTTGGCCGACATACACGCGGGGGGAGCCGCGGGCAACAGCTAGTATTGAATATAAATATACATATTACTGCACTGTTGGCTTAGTGGTGGATGTGGGTTCAAATCCCACATGGAACAACACTTTGTGTGATCCGCATCCGTGTGTATTGTTGTACTGAGTCTGGGTGTTCCTTGTTTCCGTTTCATGTATTTGTAGAGTCCCCCGCTACCGCGACACAGGATATTAAAGAATATAAATATTTTGTACGGAACTCAATGCATAAATCAGACTAACACTTGCCTGTATTTTTCTATTCGATAATGTCGAGCAATCATACTATCAATAAAACAAATTTTATTTAGACATTTCCTGTCAAACTTATGCATAAATTAATGGAGAAGAAATATTATGACATGCGCACAACATCTTTTAATGACCCGCGGCCATTTTGTAATGGACATGAATGCTTCGGGCGACAAAAACTATTTAAATTAAAATAATTACATATTGTTAAGCTTTAGCTGTTTAGATAACAGTTATTATAATTTGTCCAGGAATGTTTGTTGCCTTAGGCTAGTAAACTTTTCTTAGGTTTATGTGGTATAAGTGCATGCGAGCAAACGGTTCAACTAATGGTAAGTGACATCCGACACTCCAAGAGTCACAACTTACGTTTCAGAAAATATCATGGTGAGGAGGATTTGCGATATCACTCAGCAAAAAACAATTTACGAACTCTTAGTTTCGGTTTTGTGTGAAGCCGTGATGTTACTCTTATCATCATCATAACCACCAAAATACCTCCTGAACATAGCTCTCTTATCAACAATAATAAAACGGGCCCTGTGCTGTCTACATCCAACGGTTTCTCACAAGCTTTACCAGTACGTAGGACCACCTTGTACGGGGGCCACCCGCGCTCCGTCTTACAGTACGTGGTCGCTTTCCAGGACTTTGGTTTCATCAGACGTCTTGTTAGAAAATAATCTTTAACTTTCCACATTGGAAAGACGGGTTAGATAAGATAAGATTCTTTATTTGTTAAAAATAAAAGATCACTATTATGTAATAACATAATAGTGATCTTAGGGCTTTTGTTCTTCATATTTCGCCTACTGAATTCGGCATGCAAATATACAATTATAATTTTATTGTATGGATTAACAATAACCAAGAACAACAAGTATTTGATGGTGTTTAATTAATTTTGACATTTGATAGTCATGTCATTGATGCAATAGTAATTTCGATGTGATCAAGTTATGTCATTACATTATTTTACGGATTTTATTAGTCATAAACTCATTTATGGTATAAATTTGATCGACCAGACCCTCAATTCCTTCTGAAAGTGATTTATTGGTAGCTCTCTATAAGTTGGGTAGATGGTATAAGGTTTCTTATTTAAGTGTTCCTTATCTTAGTAGTTGTTGTCCTGCGCAGTTAGTTCCTTCAGTAGTCTCGCACAACTGCAATGAGTATTCGCTTCGTATTCTTTAGTGCTTTACTTCCCACTACCAGACCTTTTCTAGCCCTAGCAGTAAGCGCCTTTCAGTAAGTTCGCTCCTAACACTGCTGCGCTCACATGCACCGCACACGCTGCACCATAGATAAAGACGCCCCTGCTTACTATCCAAATCCAAGATCCTCCATATCAGACCTCATACAAAATAAAAATGTTTTTTTTTTAAATGTAATTGAACAATGGTATTTACTATGAAGGCGCACAATCGGCTCCGTCCGTCGCTCGTCGGCTCTCGTTGTCAATGCACGCATTAGCGTACAATGTGCGATGCGCGTGCGCAACCCACTTTGATCTCGCCGACAATAAAGGTGTACTTTTTTTTTGGAGATGATAGTGTATTTTGTGGTTGAGTATGGTAAGTGTGTGTTGTAGGGTTGCCATAGAAAAAAATGGATGTGTTTTTTTTTTAATTTGATGATGTTCTCCTAGCTGATTTCAGCCTTGGCTGCCAGTCTTAACGGAGACCAGCCAACTACTCTAGAAATATTATAGTGCACAAGAGTGTGTACAAACACAGGTGCACTATTTGTTCCCTCAGTCTCATAATACAATGGGACGGATACCCGATATAACCGGGGAGAGAATGGCAGAACCGTTGGCTTTACTTGCTCTCCGAGGCACGGGGACTAAGACCTCAACTTCCAAACTCCGAGCTGTTATTAAGCATTTCCATAATCAGAAAAAGTCAATAACACTTTTTAGCCCGACCGGGGATTTGAACCCGCGACCTCGTGATCAGCAGTCGCATATGCCGAATGGAATGTAGAATCCAAAAGTGGTGGTCACCATATTCATTGGCAATGTTGATAATGCGACAATGTGGCGTGGTGACCCATACTATGGCGGCCTATTACCTCAGACCGTGTCTCTACTACGTTGTAAACATTTAAAGACATTAGGAATATATACCCTCTGTCGCGGGGGACTTAACAAACATACATGACACGGACGCAAGGAACACCCAGATTCAGAACCACAATTTGTGGATCACATAAAGTGTTGTACCATGTGGTTTGTGAATCTACTACACTTGGCTTAATAGAAAGCGGTGTGGCGATCCTTTTAACCACTAGGCCAACCGTGCAGTCTTATTCTTTTGAATGTTCGATGACATTTAAAAAAATACATTGAAATTAGAAGTACCTATACATATTGACACAAATTGTGTGTGACAAAAGAAGTGTGAAACAGAGCTCGCGATGTGTTTCACCGAGTGAGTGAGGATACCGGAGGCCCATCCCCCTCCTCATCCACCAAAGGCCAGCGAGTATCCATGGGCGGCGGTAATCGTTTACCAGGTGATACGCCTGCTCGTCTGCCTACTATTGCATAAAAAAAATTAGGAATCTGTGCATTTGGTTTCAAACTAGGTCTTCTAATCACAAACTCGGTAGAGTCTGTAGATATAATATAAAAAATACCTAGTCAGACTGCTGATAAACACTTATATATTTCTAAATACAAACCTACAATCACACTATCACACTAATATATAAAGGCGAAATTTTGAGAGTGCGTATGTTTGTTACTTCTTCATGCAAAAACTACTGGACGGATTTGAATGAAACTTTATAGTAATATAGCTTATATATCAGAATAACATTTAGGCTGCTATTTGCCGTGAAAACCAACATAAACGCGGGCGGAGCCGCGAGCAACAGCTAGTCAAGAATAAAGTACTTACCCCATAACAAGTAATCTCGCTCAAAGCTAAATTTTTGTCCTGGTTGGAAATCGAACTCGCAATCAAGTTTTGCAGTACTATTGTCCTTAGTAGTTTAGCCGCCTCTTACGACAACCATGGGCTGAATACGAACGACACTTCACCACATGGAAAGCATCTGTAGTGCGGTAACATGATTCACGATTTAGCTGCATCAGGGAAGCACTCCACTACCACGGGGTGCCAAAGTACCTGAGGGGCTAGTGGTAGACTATGTAGTGGAGTGTACCGTCATGTACAAGGACTGAGAAGGTGTCTTGAGACGGCTACCCGTTTTCAAGGTAGTAGAGCCACGCTGATTTCAGCACGAACGGGCCGGCTCGACCGGGGCGGTACTACCCTCGCACAGAATATCAACGTAAAATGACAGAGATCATGCTGTCGTGTTTCGTTGGTGAGTGCGAGACCGGAGGCCCAATGATGCAGAAGCATCACTAGCCCGCCATGGTGTGGGTCACCATACTGCATTGTTGCATTGTCTGCATTCGCAGTATGGTGACCAACACTCTTCGATTCTACTCATGCTTTCCATCAGGCAGAGTCATTTTGGCAGGGTCAAACATAATAAAAAAAAAAAAAAAACCCATGTTGTGCGGTGTTCCGCAGGGCCCTGTCCTTGGATCATCCTATGGAACATAGGAAACGACCTAAGGTGATTGTACTCATAAGAACTGTGCCTTATAAACTACAAGGTGAACCCAGCGGTTTTACTCACAATTGGAATTGTACATTAAAAATAATCGTGAGTAACGCCGCTTACTCACGATACCTTTTTAAAATTAGCTATCTACCAGTGAAAGCTCTATCGAAATCGGTCCAGCCGTTTCAGGAATTAGACGGAACGAACTGACAGAGGTATAGACATACAGAGAAAGTAAGATGTTTTGATGTACCTAAGTAGCTACCGTAATAGTTAAAAGCTAAAAAGTTGTTAATTTGAAATTAAAAACGGACAATTCAATTTAATTTATTTGTATAGATGTTTAAATTAAGTATTCGTTCTTGAACCTAATTAAGCACTTCAGTGTTGACCTTATATTTATTTTTTCATGGTATAGGTGGCAAACGAGCAGACGTCTCACCTGATGAATGTTCTGAAGAATGAACTCAATATTCAAACAAAAGAATATTAATTATAGTATTTATTACACTTACACTGATACCAAACAAAAATACAAAGTAATGGAAAATGTGTTTACCTTTTAACTGGGTCTTGAAATTCTATTACAATCTGATTGTTACATAATTACTACGGTGTATAAATTAAGAATAATGCAAGATATAAATTTTGAGAAAAAGAACAGGTCTCCTTCACTAAATTTATGTCATGGGTTTTAAATAAGGGTCTTACTTTGGTATCGTCTAAACAAGAAGTGTTGCTATCGCATACGAGATGTCACTAGTCGTATCGTTTGAACGTTGTCTAGCGCGTGAAGTTTTAAAAGGCCTTTTCTGATAATTCAAATGATTTAAAATCAAAAGTTATTTCCCGTGCTGTGGTTGAAATTCGACCGTAATTCATATATTATTATTATTGTCTTCCATGTAATCTTTAACAGTGCCAAGTTTCATGCTCCTTTTTACATAATTTAAATAAAACGTGGTAAAAAGGTTTTACTTCACGTATAAATATATTTATAAAATTGTGTGTGTTAAAACTTGATTTTTGTATTTATGTAGTAACTTAAGATGTAGCTGGAACTAAACTGCATTACCTTTTTGAGACAAGGAGTTATTTGATTTGTATTACTTTCTTATAAAATTGTCTAGTTTTTGGCGATGCGTAGGAAATTTCTTTGGCGTTGAAAAGTTCTACACTAAAGCTCTTTATTTACCTCTGTACTTAAAATTGCATTTTTGTACACAAAGAAAGATTAGATTGTTTTGTCATATTTTAAGCCGTGGACAAAAAACATAATGAAGTTTTAATACAGAAAATTGTTGACAAAATTGATTTGTTTGTCGAAATACGTTTGTTTTGTTTAAAACAGTTGGTACCTGCCCCTATAGCCAAAATGCATTTTACAAACGTAAACGTTAATAGAAAAGGTAACAAATGTATGGGAATGACATCTCTAAACGCTAAGTAACGTTGTCAAAATAATATATGTACAAACAAATAATATTGGAGTGTCTGTTTGTAATATTAAAGTAACCACTTTTACTAAATTGTCAAAATAACATTTTTTACAATTTTTGTCTGTCTGTCGGTCTATCTGTCTGTTTGTTCCAGCTAATCTCTAGAATGGCAGGACCGATTTTGACGGGACTTTCGCTGATAGGTAGCTGATGATATAAGGTATAACTGAAGCTACTTTTCTTAGACTAACTTCGACCCGTTACCCGTGAGTCGACAATTACCGCGGGTAACATCGACACCCGTAATACCAGAGGCGTCACAAGTGCGTTGCCGACCTTTGGGGGATGGGGAATGGGATGTGGGAATCGATCGGTGAAACACAGCGCAAGCGCTATTTCATACCGGTTTTCTGTGAGGCCGTGGTATCACTCAGGTCACTCTCTCACTAGAACCGAAGCGTGGCTCTCCCACGGGAATCTAATAACACTGCATAAAGAAGGAAAACTTAAAACAAACTGTATCCCAACCCCTCTGGTCAGCGTATTATTGTGGGCTAAATCCTCCTTTTGAAGCAGAGGATTATGTCCAGCAGTGGACTGTAAAAAGCTGTTGATGATGAGGATGATGATGAATCTAATAACCTTTAAACGACTGTCTCTGTGGTGCAATGGTTGCGTATGCGACTGCTGAGCTTGAGGTCTTGGGTTCGATTCCCGGGTCGGACCAAATGTTGGTATGATCTGCAAATAGTTGTTTCGGAGTTTGGGTGTTTTTTCATGTATAATATTACAAAATAAAACGTATATATGTATTTATATCAGTTGTCTAGTACCCATAAAACAAGCTCTGCTTAACTTGGGACTAGATGGCGATGTGTGATAGATGTCAGAAATATTTATTTATTTATTAATTCAATATATAAATGTGTCTATTTTACCGATGGCCGATGGGGCAGAAAGGTTCTTGAGTGGAGACAACGTGACGGCAAACGCAGCGTAGGAAGGTCTCCCGCAAGTTGGACTGACGACCTGGTTAAGATCGCAGGAACCGGTCGCAATGGAAATCAATAGGGAGGCCTACGTTCAGCAGTTGACTTCTTACGACTGATATGATGATGATGATGATATCTATTAAGGGTATAAACCGGTTCCAAGGATTTTCATGAAATTTTATATGTTTCGGGTAGATAAATCTACTTACCTAGGATTCACTGTTAGAAAATTTACCAAAAAGAAATACCAAGCAAAATTCGTTCATCCAGGTTCTGTTACTTGGTACAGAGTTGGTAAGTATGATGATATATATGATCTCAATCACAATCAAGACAATACTCGAATTCTCTTGTTTGTATTAGAATCCTAATACAAACAAGAGAATTCGAGTATTGTCTGCCACTGGTCGTGCACGAATATCAGTTGAGGTGCAAAGGAGAGGTTTACATATATACAAAACTTATTAGAATGTTGAACAGAGAATCATAGCAAACAAATACGGAGATCTTTTTTTGTTTTTTCCAAAGACGGTCCCCAATTCATCCCATCCACATTTTTTTTTTGTATTACATTTCATCACGATGATGGCATGAAGACTCGAAAACTTTACAACATTCTTGACATTGGCAGAAATAGCTGATCCAGCTAGTGGCTATCTCATCAAAACAAAAATGTGTAGAACAGTTTAAAAGTCCATAAATAAGTAGGTATTGCTTTGTTTTTTTTGAGTGACGCATTTCATTGCAATGCAAGTAGACAAGTTTTTTTGGAAATTAAGAGGTAGTGATGAATTCACCCTTGGTTAGCTTATGCTCAAGTATAATTTAATAAAAACTAGCTGACCCAGCGAACATCGTTACGCAATATTTTTCTTCGTGAATATTTTTAAAACTTTCCGAAATACTTGTTTTAGTAATTTTGCCCGCTTCAGCTTCCCACGGGGATAGAGTACAGTTGCAGATGAAAACATTATATTCTGGTATTATGGCAGGCACAAGCTATGTGTAAACGTGTAAAGATTTTACTGTCACTAACTTATTAAAAAAACTATTATTTTTTTGATAATATTGAATATTTTTCATCTGTACATTATCTATATATCTTTCTTATATATAAAAATCAATTGCTGATCGTATGTTTCGCTAAAACTAGAGGACCGCACCGCCGATTTAACTGAACCAATTTCAACAATTCTTTTAGTGTTAGATAACCCATTTATCGCGGAAGGCTATATAACATCACGCTACGTTTAATTGGAGCCGATCATCTATGAAACGAGGCGCAGACTAAGTTGCGTAGGTCAGTTAGCTTATATAAATTAAAATGAATCGTCAATTGTGTTGTTAAGCGCAAAACTCGAGAACCGCTTCACCAATTCGGTATTTTTTTTTTCCTATTTTCGTTAGCCGCAAGGAAGGTTCAGAGAAAAGTAAAAATTATACTTATTTATTTTTCTATTGGACTGTGACAGATCTATAGCTTTTGACAGTCCGTAGTCTGTCCGGGCATTAAGGCTATATATATATATATATATATACTCGTATATGAAAAAGAATTACCGAAATTGGATAAATATTTGTTAGAACAGGGTTTGTGTAGAAGAAAATTCCGTGACTGTACACTACCCGTTTGAAGCTGAGGCGGGTATAAATACTTCGGAAATTGAGAAAATTTTAACGAAAATAAAACCGACTTCAAGAATTCTCTTCATCTTTTTTCTGGACATTCTTCTGGATATAATTAAAATGGTATCACACGGGAAGCACCAGCCTTCAAATAAAAACATATCATATATAAATCGGTTAACCCAGTCGAAAGTTACGAGGTTACAAACATAAAAAAAATACAGTCGAATTGATAACCTCCTCCTTTTTTGAAATCGTTTAAAAATACGGCGGTACGAAGTTCGCAGGATCAGTTAGTTATTTATAAAAATCGAGGGGATTTTTACATGATAATTAGAATGTCACCTTTCCCCACTGTTGGTCATCGACCCCCTGTTACTCCCACTCTTTGTTCCCATCGTTACTATACTATCGACAGTAAACTACACGGTAACGATAGTTCAAACTATTTTTACGACGCAGTAAAACTAACTACGGCGTTACATAAAACGCAACTGTTTGACTGTAGCACCTGTTACTGGAGTTAAAACACAATTCCACGTAAAACCCCCCACTGAACAACATGTCTAATGATTTCACTTAGCTATATAAAAATAAAATTGTTACTTTATATATTAAAAATAATTAGCTGACCTGCGTAACGTCTGCTTGTCACTTTTGCCCTAAACCATAGAGTCATTATAGATAGAGCAGGGAAGCCAGGCCACCAGCTGTCCCTCGGTTAGAAAGAGAGAGACAATCGCGGTACCTCCTATCTGTCTCGCTTAACTCGCATTTGCGTTTTTTGCGCGGATAAGCAGAACCATGGTATAAGAAAATAAGGTATCGCATTCCGAGAGCGACACAGTGTGATGTCACTACGTTAGTGTCACGTCAGTCCTTTACTAGCCATGCGTCAGTTGAGAAAGACAGATGGGGTATCGCGATCTTCTCTCTCTTTCTAACCGTTGGACTTTTCTGCTCACAGGCAGCCGTATGTCTAACCCTCTCTATCTATAATAACTCTATGCTTATAATAACGAGAACAAAGTTTGCCATAAAATAGGTTAAAGTGAAAAAACCTTTAAAGATAGATAAGGTCGCGTTGTTTTTTTTTTAATTTTTTGAGGAAAACAATTCTTTCATACATTTTTTTTTTAAACTTCAACAGTTTCGTAGCGCACGATACAGAATCACCCAAAAGGAATAGTTTCCCTCATTTTTGCAAATTTTGTATTGATACTTAGCTCTTTTTGGGCGTAGGCGTAGGGCGTTTGGTTCAACATCGAAGGAATTTTTCAAATTGGACCAGTATTTCCTTAGAAAGAAAGCCGAAAAAGCAAATTTCGAGTACACAAGCAAATTCTTCAGCTTTATAATAGTAATATAGAAATAACTTCACATATCTCACGCACGGTAGTCTGATTGCAAACGAGACAGAACCTGTGCTGTGTAAGCAGACTGCTACCAAACATGCTCATAAATTTCTAATTAAATAAATATTTTACTAGCTGAGTCCCGCGGTGTTACCCGCGGTTACACAGGGCGAAGCTAGTCTAAAATAAGTAGCCTAAGTTACTCCTTATCTTATCAGCTACCTATCAGTGGAAGTCCTGTCAAAATCGGTCTAGCCATTCCAGAGATTAGCTGGAACAAACAGATAGGCAGAGAGACAAAAATTGTAAAAATGATATTTTGGTATATATACCGTGTATACATATATGCATTTAGTAAAGAGCGGTAATTTTAATATTACAAACAAACATACTTTAATTTTATTTATTTTCATAGAGTATGGGTAGATAGATAAATTGAATTGACACAAAATGAATGATTGTGCTTAAAATACATCACATTAACAGTCTTAACTTAACAGTGGACTGTTACCACTGCTGGAAAAGGCATCCCTTTAGCCAACGTGCTAAAGAGATGTCATGCTCACAATATAATCACAAAAAATTATTTCGCCTAGCTGGGAATCGAACCTATGATCTATGACGCAATCAAAGTCTAAGTCAATGTTTAGAAGTAACCACTAGAGCAACAGGCCAGTCTGTCCACTCTGAACGTCCTGAACCGATTTGAATAATTCAACTTGGATAAATACCTCTCTGCGGAAAGACTTTGTTTGCAGTGTGTGTGTGCATATAATGTAGGTACTAGCAGACCCACGCAACCTCGTTTACGTCTCCTATTGCCCGTCGCGTGATAATTTTCCCCCGTTTTTGAAACATTTTTCATTTGTGCTCTTCTCCTATTGGTCTTAGCGTGATGATATATAGCCTATAGCCTTCCTCGATAAATGGGCTATCTAACACTGATAGAATTTTTCAAATCGGACCAGCGGTTCCTGAGATTTGCGTGTTCAAACTAACAAACTCTTCAGCTTTATATATTAGTATAGATATAGATAAAGATGATAGGACATTAAATCCGTGTAATGTGATGGATTATGAATACGGAAACAATGTTGGTGTAAGACATATCTTGCGTTGTGTTTCACCCAGTGAGTGAGGTTACCGAAGGTCCATACCCGAACCCATCCACCCATCCCCCTTCCCGTCCCTCAAAGGTCGGCAACGCACTTGTGACGCCTCCGAAGTTGCGGGTGTCCATGGCGGCGATAATCGCTTACCATTAGGCGGTACGTCTGTTGGTTTACACCAATTCCATAAAAAAAAAAACATGGGTGTCGTTTGAGGCGACTAAGGGAAAACCGTTACTACTTTTACAGATAGTAGAGTCACGCTGATTGCAGTAGGAAAGGGGACAGAAGATCAACGTACAACGACAGCATGCTGTCGTGTTTCGTTGGTGAGTGCGAGACCGGAGGCCCAATGATGCAGAAGCATCACTAGGCCGCTATGGTGTGGGTCATCATGCTGCATTGTAGCATTGGCTGCATTCGCAATGAGTATGGTGATCTCTTCGATTCTGCTTATGCTTTCCATCAGGCAGAGTAGAGAGAGAAAACAAAAAATACCAGGACAACATCACTGCAAGGAGGTGGTAAACTTGAAACAATCCATTTACCAAAACCGTCTGACCAGGATGGCATAATATTCGAAAACCTTATTTCTAACGAAAAGCCTAATACCCCTCAATAAACTGTGAAAGGCCGTTAATGATGATGAAGTTCTTGACGTTTCGGCCTGGTAGCTCCATTAATGGCTAGTTTCTTCATAGAGAAATGGCAAGATTTCCTTTTTTAATATAACGTATTGTTCAATCGAACATTGCAAGTTACAATCCGTTGACGAACAAAAAGGATGTAACCCGTAGTCAAGTATTGGTATTATGTGGTTTCATTTTTGGCAAAAGCTTTTGGCTTTAAAAAGAGACAATAAACCCACATGAAACGGACACAAAGAACACCCAGGCTCAGAACTCAGTTTGTAGATCACACAAAGTGTTGTCCTATGGCGGGTTTGAACAAACAATACTCATCGCAGTAGAAACTGGCGAGGTTACCACTTAAGCCACTAAGCCATCTGTACAGTTAACCGCAGCAGGAATTAATTTAGGGGAAAGGTCATTTCCAATACCTAGTTCTTTTCCAAGGCTTTCATAGAATACTTACTAGTCGAAGCGCGTAATTATGTCTTTTAAAAGGAAGAAATTCCCCTTTTTTGCAACATTTTTCTTTGATGCTCAACTCCTATTGATCGTGGCTTTACGTTATATAGCATTTAGCGTAGTAATATTTTTTCAATTCGAATTAGTAGTTCCTGAGATTAGAACGTTCAACTAAACAAAGTAAGCTTTACAATATTGGTATAAATTACACACATGGATTTTACTGAATTTTCCCAATATTCTTGTTAACTACCCCAGCTAATCCAAATATGAAGGGTCGGAGGTGCGTTTCGAATCCGCTATTAGTTATACCTACGTAAGACCGCCATCTTTGTTTTCAATATGGACGTAAAGTGTGTAGTCAACACTGTAGTACTTGTCTTTTAATAGGCTTTATTTTAACTCTACGGAACCCAAAAACCGTCACGTACTGTTGTTCAATATAAATTTTAAGGAATTTAAATATTTAGAGCATACGGTGTTCATGTCTCTGGGGCGGCTAGCTCTACGATCTGCGAGAAATCTTTTTTAAATATATATAAACCTAAGAATTCTAGTGTACGTATAGATTTTTTACTTTGATATATCTCGGTTCTAGAAAAATCTTAATGCTTAGATTAATTCTGCATGGTATATGTATCATCTGAAGTAAAGATGATAGTCTGCAAAAATAGCGGGTGTACATCGAACTTTTTTACCCGACAGGCCCAACAGGAAATAAAATAAAATAAAAACCAAAGGAAAGGTTTTCGCAGTCTATGTATGTTTCACAACAGGCTTTAACATTGACAGTTATAAAAACGAAGGAAAAAAAATCAACCGAATTGTTTATTTTTCATACTGGCGAATACCGTGGGAAAACCACGCTTCGGCAGATACCATGGCCTCACAGAAAACCGATGTGAAATAGTGCTTGCGCTGTGTTTCACCGAGTGAGTGACGATCCCGGAGGTCCATACCCCAACCCCTCCCCCCATCACCTTCACTATCCCCCAAATTTGGGCAACGCACTTTGACGCCTCTGGTGTTGTGGGTGTCTATGGGCGGCGGTAGTTGCTGCCACCATGTGATACGTCTGCTCGTTTGTCACCTATACCATAAAAAAACCCTACCCAAACTTACGTCATCTATTTCCTGAAAACGATTTCAATACATGACATAATTTACTTATTTACATAAGACTAACACTTGCAAATAAACAATGCAAATAGTTACTTACACAATGTATGCATATATGTTATAAATTAATAGATATTTAATTCGTCGTTACCAAACGCTGTAGGTGAACGGAGCGGTAATGTGTTTCTGATTGCGACTGTACGCGATTTAGCCAGCTACAGCGAATAGTGTTCCAATGTTCTTATGTTCGCCTAGTACATATATATGGTCACATGACTATATATATATAAAACAGCAATATCAATCTATCTATTATAATTGTATATATGTAAAAATGAATCGCCGAAATGTACGTACGCGCATAATTTCCGATTGGCTGCACCAAATTAAATAATTATTTTTATATGTGTTTGTTATTGTTAGGACAAGGTTTATATACAAGAAAAATTTAAAGATAACGGGAAAGGTATTTTTTGTCCGCGGCTATACACTGGCTGTGAGAAGCTGTGATTATATGTAAATATGGCGTTACGAAGTTCGCCGGATCAGCTAGTATCTATATAGAAAAGAATCGCCGAAATGTATGTACGCGCATAACTTCCGATCAGCTGCACCAAATTAAATAAACCTTTTTTTATGCGTTTGTTATTGTTAGGACTAGGTTTGTATACAAGAAAAATTAAAAGATAACGGGAGAAGTATTTTTTTTCCGCGACTGTACACTGCCTGTTGTTAACTGAGATAGATTTCTAAATATGGCGGTTGGAAGTTCGCCGGGTCAGATAGTTAAATAAACAAATAAATATTTCGGATATCTAACACACAACGCCATCTAGTCCCAAGCTAAGCAGAGCTTGTGTTATTATGTGTAATGATACAAATACATATATACTTTATTTTTTTGTAAATACATACATATTATACATGGAAAACACCCAAATCCGAAACAACTATTTGTAGATCTTACAAACATTTGGTCCGACCCAGGAATCGAACCCGAGACCTCATGATATGCAGTCGCACACACCAACCGCGACACCAACGAAGCAGTCAAATATATAGTTGTTATATATATTTGACAAGCCTTGTCTACGCTACGTTTGCCCAATCGCGGTCTCCACTATAACACTTGTCGGCCCAGCCCATCAAGTCCACATGGATTTCTATCGATTAGAGAAACACCCATCATCGCACGCTGAGCTATTTTAAATTTGTGGACCAGTATAAATAATAAATAAATAAGTATTTCGGACATCTGACACACAACGTCATCTAGTCCCAAGCTAAGCAGATCTAGTGTTGTGGGTACTAGACAACTGATCTAAATATTTGATATATACATATACTTTTTTGTATTTTTTTTTATGTATGGCCTGCCCAAATTACTCTACTCTTGGTGACCCATACTATGGCGGCCTAGTGATGCTTCTGCATCATTGGGCCTCCCTCCGGTCTCACACTCACCAACGAAACACGACAGCATGAACGCTGATCTTTTGTGCGAGGGTAGTACTGCCACGGTCGAGCCGGCCCGTTCGTGCTGAAATCAGCGTGGCTCTACTACCTGGAACATATTATACATAAAAAACACCCAAACTCCGAAACAAATATTTGCAGATCATACAAAAAATTTATCCGACCTGGTAATTGAACCCGAGATCTCAAGCACAAAAGTCGTATACGCTACCACTGCGCCACCGCATACATTTACGTGATTTATTTTTACTATATAGATTTCTTGAACCATGTTAACTTAAGATTTAGACTAATATAAAATCCTTTTCCCTCCTCTTTTCAGAAATGTAACTAAACGATAGATACATAGGTAGGTATATAATATAATATACAAACGGAATCCGCACACTAGGAGTGTTCAGAAACTAAAGTTAAATTTGCAAGTGATAGATATGCCAGGCGCTCTCGGAATGTAATTTTCACACGCTCAAGCGACGTCACTGCAACCCCCCGCCCCTTGATGCCACCCTCGAACAGGGTACACCCCCTTTATAGTCGAGGAGACTGTTATGTAGTCCTTGTTGGTTTTACTAAACAAAATAAAAAAAGGCAAATTGATTTAAAATTCTACTAGCTGTGCCCGCTTCTTCGTACCACTGACATTTGTATTTTCAAGTTATTTTTAATTTTTCACCGTTTAAACCATCCCTGGATTACGATAAAAATTTCAAAACCAAAACGAGTTTCAGCGAGACAAGCGAAAAGCGATTTTTATATATAAGATCAGTAAGAGTATCAATAAAAACATGTTCAAAAATGTGGATAAGTTATTCCTTTTGAGCGCTTCCATTACGCGCGCTGCTAAAACTGTGAAAGTTTCATAAAAGTGCAATGCGAGGGCATGTGCCATCTTTTAAAGTACTCTCACATTTTTTTTTCACTCTTTTTTCATTTTTTATTTTGGCTAGCCAAGATGACTTATTTCTCTCTGATGGAAAGCATAAGCAGAGTCCAAGAATGGTGGTCACCATACTCATTGCTCATACAGATAATGCAACAATGCAGCATGGTGACCCACACTACGGCGGCCTAGTAATGCTTCTGCATCATTGCTCGATAACATCACGCTAAGAGCAATATAAGCGAAGACTAGGTTGCCCGGTCATCTAGTGTAGGACAATTCAATGAAATCAGTTAGATTTAGAAATCAAATATAATTTTATAAATCCTCATAATTTTCCTATCTTAACCGAATGCATTTTCATAATATAACAAATGCGTACATACGCATTTATGCAGTATACAGATGTAGTGTTCACAACGACACTCTTATGTAATGAAGCGAAGTCACATGGAATTCTTCTTCTTATTTTTCTTTAATGAAATGGCAACCAGCCGGATCTCTCGGATCAGCTATTTCTGCCAATGTTAAGTGTTTATTCCTCAAATCATAAGTCTTCAAGTCTTTAGTCTTCGTCGTGATGAAATTAATGATATAAAATATAAAAAATGTGGATGAGATAAAATGGGGACCGTCTTACGTAAAAACAAAAAACGACCTCCCACATGGAATTAAAGTAGGTATAAAGTTTGACATCGACTTTCAGACACACTCCAATACATACTTATTAAAAACGAATGAAATTAAGAATGTTTAAAAAAACAATTAGTAAAGCAAGTTAAGACCCCAGCTCCTCGACTATCGCCCCCGCGGCCTCTCACGACGGATGCCCCGGAAAATTGCTACAATCATTGTGAGAGAGAATTCCGAAATGAAGGAAGCATACTTAAAGCTGACTCGCGACTGTATTCACAGGACGGAACGCATTCTCTATTTATTCATAATTATTATTACTCCATGCATACATGCACGATTTATTGAGTGTTGAGATTTTTCTGCGTGTAAAGGAACGTTTTCTTGACTAGGCCGTACGCCTTCACCATATTAAAACTACAATTAATAAGTTGAAATGGCGGGACAATCTGTTAATAATAATAAAATAGGTGTTAAAATAAAGACGCTGATGCTTTACTAAATATTTTTCGAAAAAAGAAGACGGGCTGGTGTTGCATGTGTAGAAAAAGAAAATGAAAATGGAAGATAAAAGGAAGCTTAGGAGCTTAGGGACAATTTGCTGTCTTGAATAAAACTATAGGCAACTATGTATTGTTTAATTCTTATAAAACACTGTTATTTAACTGGAAATAGTTGTCGTAAGAAAGAAATAATTTTGACCCAAACTATAAAGTACTAGCGTTTCTCGAAGGTCCAATCTATCTCTCGAAATTCATGAATCCGTTCGTAAAATCTCTATTTTTCTAGATTTTGCTTATAGTTTAAGTAAGCGTAACAAATTTTTACCCAGGTGTCGAATTTCTACCATAGAAATATATGTACCTATATCTGTTTTCTTTTAAATTGACTAGTTAATTAAAATTTGCCAATAACTATAAAAATGTACAAATGCGTTAACAAATACGGATGAAATGGGAGACTACCATGGGAGAGCCACGCTTGGGCATGAATGGGCCGGCTCTACCGGAGTGATACCACGGCCTCACAGAAAATCGGTGTGAAATAGATACATCCCTCCCCACATCCCTTTCCCCATCCACCAAAGGCCGGCAACGCACTTGTGGCGCCCTGGTGCTGCGGGTGTCCATGGACGGCGGTAATCGTTTACCATAAAGTAAAACGTCTGCTAGTTTGCCAAAAAAAAACAAAAAAAACGAAGATAGGTTTCACATTACATTTTTTGATCATTTCCCACATAACTTACTTACATAAATTCTAAAGTCATATGTTGCCTATACTTATATTTTAAAAGTACGTGTTGGTAATCAAAAGACTTCCTTTATGTCAACAACAAATTCTTTAATACATACGTCGTTACCCATAGTTCGCACTTGGCGTAATGCTCTTGTTATATCTTTTTAACAATCTAACTTTTCGCATCATTTGTAACTTCGAGTAAGGGCTCCCACACATAACTACGATGGGATGCGACGCCGCATCGTAGGAACTTGCGATGCGAATTGCTACGATACGAATTCGTGCGGCAAGGCGTTGGTTCATGTGACCATACTTTCGACCACAAAGAGATGTCCTAATGAGATTTTTGTATGAAATGGATGATGAAAAATATAATAAAATAGATTAAAAATACTATAAATATTTATGGAAACAATTAAATAAGAAAATAGTTTTGTAAATGTTTTAAAAGAAAAAAAAAGTTTAACAAATATTTTGTTTATATTCTTCAGTATTTGAACCAAAATAAAATAACATCTCAGATCCCGTAAATTATGCGTAGCTTATAGTTAGAAATAAAAATACATATTGAGAACACCTAACACACAGCGCTATCTAGTAAAAGTAAAGAAAAGAAAGAAAGAAAATAGTCCCATCTAGTAAATCATTTCAGTCAGTTTCAGAGTAGACCAAAAATGTTGTCAATAAGTGTGACGTAACATCGCACAAATGCACGTTGCGAATTAGATCGGAAGTTCTTGCGGTGCGAACTATTTACGATGCGTTGCGAATTCGCAGTTTTGTGTGGGCACCCATAAGTCTAAGTATATGTCTGTATTCCTAACCAAGTAATTTAACTTAATTGTTACACTATTATGAATTGTAGGCTTACAAACATACATGAAATAGTGACAAAGAACACCCAGACATGAAACAACGATTTGTGCATCACAATAAGCGTTTTCCCGTGTCTGGTTGGAACCGACAACACTCAACGCAGTAGAAAACGGTGAGGCAACCGCTTAAACCATGCAGTCATAATTAAACAAATGTCACAGAGCAGACACCGAATGTGATTCGTATCAATTTGTATTAATTTTGTATGCTAATAAATTAATTAAACTGAAGTGGCAGAACACACAGCTCGGAGAATCGATGGCCGATGGGGCAGAAAGGTTCTTGAGTGGAGACCACGTGACGGCAAACGTAGGAAGGCCTCGCGCAAGTTGGACAGACGACCTGGTTAAGATCGCAGGAACCGGTCGCAATGGAAATCAATAGGGAGGCCTACGTTCAGCAGTGGGCTTCTTACGGCTGATATGATGATGATGAAGTAAATTAGCATCAGAGAAATTATATTTCAAGCTTCCTTGCTAAGAAGAGGCTTATGTCCAGCATTGGACTGTTAAGGTTGTTGATGATGGTGAAGTTTTTTTTTATGGTATACGGGGCAAACGAGCAGTCGTATCACCTGATGGTAAGCAATTATCGCCGCCCATGGACACCTGCAACACCAGAGGCATCACAAGTGCGTTGTCGGCCTTTGGGGGATGGAGAAAGGGATGTAGGGAGTGGTTAGGGTATCCGGACTCACTCAGTGGAACACAGCGTAAGCGCTATTTTAGACCGGTTTTCTGTGAGGCCTTCATGCTGAAGCATGACTCTCCCACGGTTATCGCATGATAACGGTGTAAGAATTCTACTGGTGTTAACAGCCGATAGAATTTTACACTCTTCTTTTAGATGGGTTCGACTCGTGTTTGGCGACATTTTACGATCTGATCCTATGGAATTAAGTAAGTATGATAAATACTTCGTTTTTTTGGATTGTGGATTAAGAGGTAGGCTAATTTGTTAGTACCTCTCCTACTGGTGTCTTCAATAGATAGACATATATATGTGAACCCGACCTCTGGTCTAAACACAACCAGAATTGCCCACAAAATTAAACAACTCGGGAATCGTATCTCGAGAAAAACAGAATTATTATATAGTTTAGTTTTTTGTACCATCACATCAATTGCAATAGAGTATATTATACAACCATATAAACAGACTATGTATGATTATAACAAAAGACATCTGATGTACCAGGGCACCATAAATCACGAGCATGTCGATATCTTTCAATAATCCAATCAAAGCGGCTCGTATCCGAACTAATGTTATTGTCAAACCTACCAGCCATTATCTGGGCACAAGCGAACATCTGAATGTCCAGTCACGTATCCGAATGAACGAGACAATATATACGATTAACACGAAGAGTGACAAAGAGCGGTGATCGATGTAAACAATCCAATAATGTGAAACTTGAAAACGTCATAAGTCGTTTTATATTGTAAATGATTTTGAATTTTATTGCTTTCGTCTTAACTTTTACATTCATTTAAGGTTTTAAATTTTTAAATTTCGACTAAGCTGCTTATATTTTTTGTTTTAAGTACCATTCAATTTTGATATCTATTACATGTAAACAAAGTATAATGTCGCGTGTTATTTTATGATCCTTACGTCATAAGTGTAGGATTCGTTAGTGTATTCCTGCCAAATGCAATATATCTTGTGTTTCTTATATTGACAAGAGCGTCACCGGAATCGGAATGGGGTAATAAAGAAATTGCAGTCCTTTTATGTAGCTTTTTAACATTGCTGATGTGCACTGTAATGAATGCGACTTAATTGAATAATCTTTGTGAAAGCGCGCCGCGTTGTTTGTGCCTGCATTCGGAATGAAGAAATATCCCGGCAGATAGGACGCTCTCCATTTTGTTGATACTGGGATGTAACTTGAAAATTTTAATTGAGAAATTGAAACGTCTAGACTTTATTCGATATATTTTTTTTTGTGTTTGTCTTGAATGAATTAACTTAATATTTTAGCCTTTTTTGCTGGACCACCTAGTCACCAGTCTTTGCGCCTTACTAAGACAGATGGAACATCTTAAAAGAAACAATTCAAAACAGAAGTATTTAAATCTATACTAATATATAAAGCTGAAGAGTTTCTTTGTTTGTTTGTTTGTTTGTTTGAACACGCTAATCTCAGGAACCGCTGGTTTCATTTAAAAAATTCTTTCAGTGTTGGATAGTACATTTATCGAGGGAGGCTATAGGCTATATATCATCACGCTCGGACCAATAGGAGCGGAGCAGCAATGAAAAACGTTTCGAAAACGGGGGGAAATTATCACGCTACGGGCAATATTAGACGCAAACGGGGTTGCGTGGATCGGCTAGTTTAAATATAAAAGTGAAAACGTAGGCACATACAAGTAATAAAATAAATCTTTTACCAAAGCATCACGCCTCTGCAATTTAGACAATAGACAACGTACCTTTAATTTTTTGGTAACTATTAACTCTTATAACTATCTGTGCGCCTAGTATTTCCATTCCATGTCATCGAACCTCCTGCATACTTAACTACAGGCACACTCAACATACATAATGGTTTGTTATATCCCATATCTTGACAATCATGCTCTCCTAATACTTTGGATGTTATTTAAATGCCGAAATAGGGCATTATGAAGCACCAGGCGTATCAATAAGATACTTTTGGTAGTTAGAGAACATGATAGTCTAAGGATCCTCTATTTAAGGAAAATACTGGTTGATGAAACTAGTAATAGGCCATAGGGCGTGTACACACCATGTTTTTTCATTGGAACAATTAAAATCGTTTAGCAATTGTCGAGCCAGTGTACAAGATATATGCGTGTGCCGCGTCGCTGCTCGTTGAACAAATTTTTCAGTCCTCACCAGTGCGGAAAGCGATCATTGCTGTTGCGTAGCGACTGTGTACAGACAGCAAAAGAGTTGATGATCTGTTCCAAAGTCTTCTTTTTATGTCTGTGGAAATTATGTTTTTCCATGTGGATAAGAATACTGCGTGTCACTACCCCTTTTTATTCTATGGTAATCGAATAAAGGGAGAGTAAACTTCCCAGGGCAACAGCACCTCAAAAAGAAATAAAACCTGAAACAAACTAAACCAACCCAGTGAGGTTTAGTAAGCCAACACATCTATTCTAAGCATAGACTTATCCCAGCAGTAGATTACTAAAGGCTCTTGTTATTATTATGCTAGCCTGGTAGACGTTTGTGAACCTATGTCTCGAGATAGGATATATAGGGTCAACTAGCCGACCCACGCAACCTCGTTTGCGTCTCCTATTGCCCGTAGCGTGAGAATTTTCCCCCGTTTTTGTAACATTCTTCATTGGTGCCCTGCTCCTGTGGGTCTTAACGTGATGATATATAGCCTTCCTCGATAAATGGGCTATCTAACACTGAAATAATTTTTCAAATCGGACCAGCAGTTCCTGAGATTAGCGCAAACAAACAAACTCTTTAGCTTTATATATAGTAGTATGGATACAACTTTTAACAAAAAAAATACTGACTTCAAGAACTGGACCAAATGTAAAACCAGCTTTCAAATAAAAAAAGAATCATCAAAATCGGTTCACTCGGTCGAAAGTTATGAGGTAACAAATATAAAAAGAAACAGTCAAATTGATAATCTCCTTCTTTTTGAAGTCGGTTAAAAATACGTTTTTGCGTGATGCGAAATTTTACATTTGACAATTTACAAATCTTGTTTTAAATACAATTTATAGTAAAGTGAAATTTAATTATACGTAACTATTTTTGTCAAAGTCATGACATACAAAATTACTGAAAAATATTTTTAAGATGTTTTTGTTGACGATACGGGGTCAGTCCGCGACGCACGAGCAGCAAAGCGACACGGCTGTTAGTTGTCGCGGCGTGTCGCGCAACCGAACGTTTTTCATTGCGTGTCGCGTGATGGATTCGATGTGGCGACTGTACCCTACACTATGCCGCGGCATCGCGCGACTACGCGATTTAGAACGCGCCTAATGTATGTGGGACGGTTTAAAATTGTTGCTTAATTTTAGACTATTTGTTAGGAGTAAACGGGCAACACATTTTACTTCGAAATGTTTTAGTTGGTTTTCTTTGGTACAATGGCAAAATTTACAAAAAAGCCAACCATCATCTTGTGGAAAAATATTCTGGATGGAAAGCCAGTGGTAGTGGGCTCCGGTTCTAGGACAAAATAATTAATTCGTTGTTTGTTCTTTATCGTCACCAGCTTAAGCAACTTTCCCATCAAAATTTACCTTTTGCTTTTCTTATATAAGGTAATAAAGCCTTAAGAAATTGAAAATCCAGTTCGACACGACAAGAATGAAAATAACCTAGTATAATACACAAAAAAGACTAGGAGAACATAAATATTATGTAGTATATTATAGTACGCGTTTAGCGTAAAGCGTTCTTGTAAGTCGTTACTAAAGATAATAAGATATTTAACTAGGTAAACAGAAGTACTTAATGACAAATGTCAGCTTTGATAATCTTTATTTTATTGAGTCTAGCCAACTTTTCAAAGGTTTCAATTTCATTTCAAAAAGACATGAAAACTTAAATTACAACCATAGTAGAAAATTTATAAGTACCGAAACGACAATTTTAGAAAAAACATATTCTTAATAAAGCTTAAAAACAATAACAATATTTCTAGCTACAAACGAAACATATACAGGAAAAATGGTTGCAACGAGTGTACAACGTCCACGTCGTACGTCGTTGTATATAGTCCACAACTGGCCATAGTGGGCTATCACGCCAGTCATTTGGTCCATTAAACCTGAAATAGTTCAGAACGAGAACCAGGCTAGCAGAATAAGCTAGGAGGTTTTAAAATACGATTTATGACTACATTTTAGTTAGTACTAATGTGATTAAGTGGCTTAGTGTTGCACTGTAAAAATGTCGCTTAATGATTGCCATACATAGGACCTTGTAATAGAGTTTAAATCTGTTAATTTAGAAATTCTTTATAGCCCTTTTTAAATATAATTTTTGGATTACATTACATCTGCATGTAAAATAAATTAAATATTGTAATATACGAAAAGGGAAATCACAAACGTATGGGCCCAGTTTATGTTCTGATCTTTATTAGTACAAATGTCCATATAATTATAATTCAAGTTATACTAGACATAGCCCATAGGCTTAGCAAGCTGAAGTGGCAGTGGGCTGGCCATATTTGCCGTAGAACCGATAACCGTTGGAATAAACGGGTTCTTGGGTGGAGACCGCGGCAAACGTAGTATAGGACGTCCGCAGGCCAGGTGGAGTGATGATTTGCGCAAGACGGCTGGCAGGAGCTGGAAGCGAGAAGCCGAGGATCGAACTAAGTGGCGGGAAATTGAACAGGACTGTGTAATCGCAACCACAAATCAATGTAATTAACATTGTTAACTTAGTAAAAACAAATTGTTTCATAGAGGCATGATTTTCAAAAATTTCAAAATTGAAATTGAAATGTGTTTCTACAAGGTTGCCCAGCTCATTATGCTCGGCTTGTACGTGATTACTTAAACGTAGAATATCCCGACAGATGGATCGGACGCCTTGGTTCAATTTCATGGCCCCTCGTTCTCCTGATTTGAATTGTAGTAGTAGTAGTTTTTTTTTCAAATTGTGAAAAATGTTTATTATATTATTGCTTAAAAAAAAATCCATGTCACTTAGACATGGATTTTTTTCCAGAACTGTTATGACATGTCCTCTCGCCCGATGCCAGAATTTTGGGAGACCCTGTATATCTATATGTTCATTCTATAATTATGGTGAGAAATAAACTTATACATACAAATACTTTCCAATCAGAGCAGAAATCTACTGTCCGCTTCTCTTTAGACCGGATTGCATTGTCAATTGTTGAAATGTCGATTCTCTATCTTTGGTGCTTAAACATTTGCGTGCGTAAAATTTATTTAGTTAAATATGCAATGACATAAATAAACTACTCAAATTGCAGTCGTAACTGTAGGCAATAGTACCTTTATGTCGGTTAACAGATGGACTCTCACAACCTTCAGCGGAGGGAAACCTTTGGAATTGGTCCCTGGGCAACGGTAGTTACTTACCATCAGGTATTGCCTCCCGCCCCCTCGTCGCCTGTGTTGCCCTCTCCTCATATATCCATCATAGAAAAAAATACAGTCGAATTGAGAACCTCCTCCTTTTTTGAAGTAGGTCAAAAAGAAAGAACACAATAGAAAAATATCTATTCTACCAGGGATTCATAATACAACAATAGTTACATTAAGATAATCATTATATTTATGTTGCCCTGGTAGAACTCATTACGTTTAGTTATCCTCCCGTTAATTGTGCCGAGCGTACTTGCGTCAGGCGCGACTGGAATAATCGGGATCGCGAATAAATTGTCAACTTGGATTATTGTTTTGGCGACCGTAGGCAGTTCAGGTGTTTTTGATATGGTACCGTTAGCAAGAAAATACTAGTAACTCAAAACGGAGTCAATTTCTAACAGGTGGGCTGTCTGTTTATGTATGGCGATACCGCGTCAAACCGCGTACAAAAGCTATCATAAAAACAGTAAAAAAGTATATCATAAAAACACCCAGACAGAACAAATGCTGCTTATCACACAAATTATCATGATTATCGGAATTATAACGGGAATCGAATTAGCAACACACCTTTCCGGATTTAAGATGTTGAAGGACTTTAAACCTCCCTCCTCCCTCTGATTTTAGGGTGTTACTTAAAGCAATGCAATGTTCTTGAGTTTCAGGTAGACTATCTGCTAGATACGGTCCCAAAAAATAAGAGTCGCCCATTCAGGGACAGAAGAATGCTTCAAGATCATAAACGGTAATCGCAGCACTTACCAGGATATATGAAAAGAAAGAGTCATCTTTTTGGCACATACCGTTTGGTTAAATGCAATCGGTAGTGGCATTTTGGCACGCGATCAAAAACGAATTTTATGTTTTACAGTGAAAGTTCCTTTTAGGAAAAACTAATCCAGTTTATGAGCCAACCTTCTATACCTATATGCATACACTGGTACTTACAGGTTATTATATGTCGTATTAACTTGTGCTAGAGTTCGTTTTTGTTTCTCTTCTGTCACGTATCATTGATTGATTTTTGTTGTGGAGTTTCAAGAAAGCGTAATGACTCCGGCCTCGGTTGTGAACAAGTCTCCTCGCCACTCAAAAACAATGTTGATGAAGAGCAGGTCGCTTTCGGAGGTCTGAACATCTTCAAAGATAGATCTTGTTTTCTGATCAGTGCTTTTCAGTGAGTGAGTGCGATTGAGTTTGATTACCATGAGTGAGTCTGATTACCAGAGGTCTCACTGGTGGGTTGGTGCGGTAGTCATTTATGGCAGTACAGAGAATACCATGCAAAATTAGAAACTAATCCAACTTATTTGCTATCTGTATCTGCGCCCCTGATTCTGTTTGTTTCTGAGTAAAACTTTAATTAACCAATAAACATGTCGGCCGCGGTCCCATCTTAAATTAGCAGTGAGTGGAAATTGCTCGATGCCTTCACAGCAGTCATGACGCCCTGGTACCGTAGGACGTAATGAAACTGTAATTGCTAGTAAATTAGCTAGTATTGTCATTTGAATTTAGGGCAAGGTATAAGTGCTTACAAGTTTCAAGATAAGCAACATCACGACTATAAATTTCTCAAGGGTTTGCAGAGGTGTTTGGACTTATATTGTTCCTATAAACATACATTTTTATTAAATCTTCTTTTAGTAAACTATTTAATGTATTTGACTTTAAAAATGGCCTTTTGAAAACTGGCCAACTGACATTAAAAACAAATAAGGTCATATTCTAACGTATACCAGTAAGTGCAAACAATTGGGAGATCGTTTTTTGTTTTTTCGAAAGACGGTCCTCATTTCATCTCATCCAAGTTTTTTATATTTTTATCGTTAATTTCATCACGATGAAGACTTAAAGACTTGAAGACTTAAGATTTGAAGACTTTAAACACTTGATATTGGCAGAAATAGCTGATCCGAGAGATCCGGCTGATTGCCATTTCATCAAAAGAAGAAGAAGTGCAAACAAGCATACTAGTTACATGTTAATTGCCAAATTTCTTTTTTTTTATTGAAAATACTTCTTGTGTATCGAATCTTATCTTCATATATATAAATATCAATTGCTGTTCGTTTGTCTCACTGAAACTCGATAACGGCTGGGCCGATTCAGCCGATTTCAGGTTTGAAATGTTTGTCGTAGTCCATCCAGGGAAGGTTTTAACGGTGAAAAAACAATTAAAAATAACTTAAAAATCTAAATTACGTGCCCAAAGTAGCGGGTAAAGCACAGTAGATTTCAGTTTAAAATGAAGCTACTTTTTAGGATTGTCACTCCTTCATTTCATTTATTCCTGATAAGGTCTAAATACTTTCCAAAATATTTGATAAACATTTTAAGTGTTGAATGTATTTCTCTATATAAACTTCAAAAACTTACATAAAACGGACAAAAAGAACACTCAGACCCAGTACAACAAATCGTGGATCACTCAAAGTGTTGTCATGTTGGGATCGAATTCATAACACTCAGCACAGTAAGAAGCGTCGAGATACTCATTTAAACTACTGAGCCATCAGCGCTGTCGAGTTATTATGTGCAGCTAGGAATTAAATAAGAAATTTGCCCTTAAGAAAATATATATACTTACATAGATTTATTTAAGACTAGCTGAACCCCGCGGTGTTACCCGCGGTTATTGTTGTACCGCGAGCAACGCCGCGGGACAAAGTTAGTTTAAAAAGGTAGCCTAAGTTACTCCCTGGATCATCAGCTACCTGCTAGTGAAAGCCCCGTCAAAATCGGTCCAGCCGTTCCAGAGATTACTCGGAACAAACAGACAGACAGACAGACAAAAACATTTAACTACATTTTTGCTATATGTACCGTGCATACATACATATGCATTTAGTAAAAAGTGGTTATTTTAACATTACAAACAGACACTCCAATTTTATTTATTAGTATAGATTGTCTGTCTACAAAATTTTATTCAAAGACACGTGACAAACGGTTGACTTCTATTACAACCACTGATCCCTATTTCGCTACCTCTAAGATTCATTCTCCATTTTTTCACTATCTCCGTGGTGCAATGGTAGCGTATGCGACTGCCATGCTTAAGGTCTTGGGTTCGATTCCCGGATCGGAACAATTGTTTGTATGATCTGCAAATATTTGTTTCGGAGTTTGGGTGTTTTCTATGTATAATATGTATGTATTTGCAAAAAAAGTTTTTAAGTATTTATATCAGTTACCTAGTATATAACACAAGCTCAGCTTAGCTTGGGACTAGATGACGTTGTGTGTTAGATGTCTTTATAATTTTCTAAGAGTCTGTATATTTCTCGTAACTGTACAATATTATGGTGTACAACATTACAAATAAAGAGTTACTAACTGTATATCTATCTATATTTCTATACCTAAATTCATCCAATAACTTTGACAAATGATGCAAACTTTGACTCCCTGTTTCACAATTTTCAAGGTCATTTCACGACAAAAACTATCTCAAGTCAATTCGTCAAGGTCTAGCTTATTGATTGAAATGCAATGCAATGCTCATCATCTTCCTAGCCTTTATTTTTCCCAAGATTTGGGGTCGGCTACTAGTTCAACCGGTTTTACCTGAATATCAGTTTTTCAGTTTTCATATGTATGTAAGTAGCGTTATTAGAAATTTTAATTGATATAGTTGTTGTAGCAGTTTCGGATGGGAACCGTAACAGACAGGCATACAATCAGACATGGTAGTGTGTTGAAAGTATAGCTGATACAAGACGCATTCGGACCCGGATAAATTGATATAGTTTCAGTGTCATCTGAAGCGTTTCTTTTGTCGCCAGGGGGGTGCGGGGTATTACCCGGGTGGAGGGATCTGGGGGGGAACTAAGGTTGACAAATGGGCCGCTCTGAGCATCCGCGAGCGATACAATCGGTGCGTTGCTTACTGTGCTCCCCGTTCTAGGAAAAAACGTAGGGTTGCCATTTGCCGTATAGATTGATGGCGATGTGTGATTTATCTTTACATAGTATAAAATGAAGTCGTTACCGCTGCCTCTTTACTAAGATCTTCTAAACTACTTAACGAATTTTCATGCGTTTTCAGTACTAGATAAAGTGATTCAAGAGAAAGGGATATATGTGTAATCTACAAAGGAGTGTCTGTTTGTAATATTAAAATAACCACTTCTTACTAAATGCGTATGTACGTATACACGGTACATATACCAAAAATGTAGTTAAAATTTTTTTCTCTGTCTGTCTGTTTCTTCCGGGTAATCTCTGGAACGGCTGGACGGATTTTGATGAGACTTTTAGTGGCAGGTAGCTGATGATCCAGGGAGTAACTTAGGCTTCTTTTCTTAGACTAGGATGCGGGAACTGCTGTTATTAACACATCCGGACCCCTCCCAGTCGTCTATAAAGCCCTAACCTAACTATTGCCCGAGTGTTTGTTTTATTTCGTCCAAATCATTCTTATTTCTGCTCAAAAATGAACGTATTTATTAGAAAAACATTATATTTGTGCATTCAAACAATGTATTTTTAATATCTGGAAACTTAAGTTAATATTGTATTGCATCTGAAGTTATTTTTTTGTCTAAGAACTATCCGAGGTTCTTCTTTAGTTTATCTCTTTACAAAAATAAAATCAAATTGTTTTTCGATTTTATTGTGAGTAAGACAAGAATTTTTAAACAAAATATCCAATTTTATGACATAACTGATAGAGGTTTTCAACCAAACACTTATGTACCTGCATTATGAAATAGCGGAAAAGTAATACATATTAACATTATTTTATATAGAAAGGTCAGAGTGTGTAACGCTATTACCAAATTTATTTATTTATTCTTCCTGCAATTACATTGCATAAGGCGGACTTAATGCCCTAGGCATTACCTTCCAGTCGACCTTTTGGTGGTGCAGAGCTGTGTGTAGCAGGTGTATTATTGAAATAAGTGAGAATGAATTATTGTTCAGTTTACGTGAAGCTGTTTTTATCATCATGCATTCATGATGCATGTATCATAAATGCATTCTTCATATACATACATATTTATTATTTAAAATTGCATTACTGTTTATTTTTATTATTAAGTCAAGTGTCTTTAATTATATTAATTACACGAAATAGATTCCATTTCCTATTGCGTGACAACCCTGAAGCACGCGTCACTGGACTCGTCCCAGCGTGCCATTACTCACTGTCGGCCGCCATTTTCGAACCGCCACGCCCGCTACGCTGCTCGCTACGAAGCTCTACGGCGTAGCGTTCCGTTACGTAGCAACCGTCTTAAGATTCTTGTTGTCCTAGTATATCTTTAATTATATTTGTTTAATTTACTTCACTTGTTCATGTGATTAAATTTCATCCATTTTGGGTGAAATTTGCAATTTTGTAAATAGTTTTCAAGGTAGGTTTAATTTCAGTTGTACCGCACATTTTCAGGCGAGTTTCCTAATTTTTTTTTCAGTCTAACATCTTATTTCAAGTTTAACAAAATCAATCTAATTAGTACTAAGTACCAATTACCAAAGAACAGCATTTAATTTTTGTTCACAGATTATTTAACCTACAGCGTAGTTAAATAACAAAATAAATGAAAATGATGTATCTAGTTTATGAATAGAAAAAGTTTGAAAAGCTGAAAACCCGACTGTAGAATCTTTTAATAATATTTATGAATACTATGACATTCGTGCCATTATTACATTAAATTCGAATCTATTGACACCTCATCCATCGATCGGTTCAGTACTATAGGCACTACATTGGTACATACAAACATATATACCTAGTCTTCGCCCTAGTCGAGTAATTAAAAGTTTCCAACTCTATTAATAAATGACGAATTTCTGAAATTACAAAACAAAAATAAAACAATCGAATTGAAAATCTTCACCCTTCTCTCGTTCGATTGAAAATTAAAATCATTGATATCTATACAAATAAATGAAATTGAAGTGTCTGTTTGTAATATTAAAATAATCGCTTTTTAATAAATGCATATGTATGTATACACGGTACATATACCAAAAATGTAGTTGAAATTATTTTTGTCTGTCTATCTGTCTGTTTGGTCCGGGTAATCTCTGGAATGGCTGGACCGATTTTGACGCGACTTTCACTGGCAGGTAGCTGATGATCCAGGGAGTAACTTAGGCTTCTTTTCTTAGACTAACTTTTTCCTGCGGCGTTACTCGCGGTAGGACGATAACCGCGGGTAACACCGCGTGGTTCAGCTAGTATTCGATAAGAGACAAAGGCAGTATTATGATCTTACCATAAAGGGGTGCCAAGCCGTGAACTGTGGAGGCCCCATAAGTTTCCTGACTAAAGTAGTTCGAACAAAACACCTTGAGGAGTCAACGAATACTTCGAACGATATTTATAGACTTTTTAGCTTATTCATGACGGTCGTTGTTTCTCTAACTTTTATATTTTCACTGAGGGTTTTTTGTTATTCTTGAACGTGGTTTTGCCTGTGCGGCAGTCTTGAAAGCAGACAGTAAGAGTTACTTTCGAATTTATAATATTACTATAGAAGTATGGATGAAATAAAGTGAAACAAAACCGAATGAAACGAGTTGAAATGACAGTTAAAAAATGAAACACATTAAATAAATAATGTATTTTTACTAGCTTAATATTATTAATTTATTAAAGCAATTGATAAATATGTAAAATTTATGTAATACATGCAAAGAGGTCAAAATATGAATGTGTCGTGTCTGACCTAAAATCAACATGTTAAAGGGGCGACGTACACTAATCAAGATAAGACGATCTACTTATTGGGAATTAATTCTCCAGTAATGAAAGCTGTCATAGCAATTAGCATATTATATACAAGAACATTCCGTCAGCCACAGGTGTCTTAGGGATACCGGACATGATCATTTAGCCAGAAGATCAATCCTCTCAGTGTTCTACTAATCTTTACTCAAATAATCCTTTTTATAACCCGACTGAGAAAGAAGGATTACGTTTTTCGAGTGTATGTTTGTATGTATGTATGTATGTTGTATGTATGTATGTTAGTATGTATGTATGTATGTTAATATGTATGTATGTATGTATGTATATTTCTTTGGTACGCCTTAGTGCCTAAACGGTTTGTCGTATTTTTATGTGAGTGGTGTCAATAGATTCGTCTTAGTCGTGAGAGTCACACTGAGTTCATCAAAATTCAAAAAAAAAATGTTCAGTTCTTCAATGAATTTAATAAAGATGGCAGATATTGACGCAGTCGGGGTTATTTAAATGATACCTTACTTGTGTCAGTTAGTTTATGTAAATTGCATCTACACCTGTTACAACTATAACTTCGATGCACCTACCTTACCAGATCTCTAAACCCCTTAAAGGTTGGCTGGAAGAGAATGCCTTGGGCATTAAGTCCGCCCTACATGAAGTTATAAATAAATAAATGATTTTAGTAAGTGATTACGCAGTAGATGACTGTATCATTAATAAATACCAATGTCTCCTTCATTAAAACAGGCTCGTTGGCGCAGTGGTAGCGTACGCGACTGCTATGCAAGAGGGTTCGATTCCCGGGTGTCCGACCCGAATGTTTGTATGATCTGCAAATATTTGTTTCGGAGTTTCTATGTATTTACAAAAAGTATTTATGTATTTATATCAGTTGTCTAATACCCATAACACAATCTCTGTTTGGCTTGGGACTTAGATGGCGTTGTGTGTTAGATATATTTTTATAACAGCAGAAAATATAATTATACCAGCGTTTCATTTCTTTTACAAATTTTAATCAAATAAACATTGAAATATATTGTTCAATTGAGTAGTATAAAACAGTGACGTCACAAGTGTGTATTTAGTACATTCTTCATACAAAGTAATCCTTTTGACCGATGAAATGAAAAAGTAATTAATTTGACTAAGGTGTCATCTAACCTACTGTAATGCGAATAAAACGCAATTCGTATTTTTTTAAGCGGGGTGTGAAAAACCCCGCTTATATATATATATAGCACTATGCCCGGCCCAGTTGCCACCATAGTGCTGGTCACCATGCTGTACTGTCCTTGTTCGCATTGAAGATGGTGACCACCACTCTTGGATTCTGCTTGTGCTTTCCATCAGGCAAGGCAGTCATTTTGGTAGTCAAATATAAAATTCTCATATCTGTTTATTCGTCAACACTGCCTGATGGAAAGCATAAGCAGAATCAAAGAATGGTGGCGATACAAACAATCATGCTACAAAGACACACATCATGTACCGATTTATAATTTTTAAAATTTGTCACATACATCGTTTAATGCTGATTTGACTGTTTTCTAGTTTTCTATTTTATAGCAATTCAAATAAGGGTAATTTTAAAATGAAACAAAACATTTTTTTTAGGTTTTAATATTTTTTACACAATTCGTAGCATTCATAATGCCGACACATTTCGTCAGATTTTCTCCGTATGGCCGTCAGCGATTGATCTTACTATCGTTTATATAAACCAGTTCATTATATTTAATCGTATATTTTTATTTATAATATGTAACTCGCCGAAATTATACAATACAAATATATAATTAACCTTTGTTCAAAATTGAAAATGTATCCGCTGACCGACTCACAATATTCACCATTTTTAGTACCTATATTTACAGTAACTTGATGACTTTCAAATCATTATATATAATGTACATATACATATATAATAAAGAGAAAAATCAAAATAAAATTCTTCAATTAATACATTAATGCCTAACAACTACTATTTAAGATTTTTCTCTTAATAAAAATATATTACACGCAATGCAAATAACAATAATTGTGTACCAACAAAGTCTGGTGTTGTTAGAGAAACAAAACTCTTTCACATTATTTAATACTGAGACTTCATTGAGAAAAAAACTGTATTTATACAAAGTAAAAGTGACGTTTCGATGAATAATTATTTACAAAAGTTAACAAACCTTTTTTTTCTAAAATGAAACTTTTAAATTACCACTCGATTGTTTTTTAAATTAAAACCTCATTTAGTATTACCATTCCATATTTAAATCAAGCTGTCACTATTCAAATTTGCAATTTAAAAAAGAACATCGTTCGACATTTAAATGTACGTTTAAAAACGATATCAACAATCGTGTAGAAATTTAAAAGATAATTATTATGGTGGTCTTAATTAGCCTAGAATAAAGCTTGTTCTCAGATAACTTATCTTCTGCTATCGAAGTACCGTAGCTAGGACCAATTATGACGTTTAAATCTCCCGTTCGTATACATGACATAAGGCTGTAATGCGTTGCATTACTATAAAGTGGTTCACGTGATTTTTTAAGTTCAAAGTTAACCGTGCCGTGAGTGTTCGATTTCTTGCTTTTATATATTCATTGATATTGAGTTTGTATCTATAATAATGAATAGATTTTCCGCGCTCACTTTTATCTTTTTAAGTTTTTAACACTCACAGCAAAGTTACGTTCCGTGGCAGTTCTAATCAGTAATTCATATTAGTCGCTTTAAATTACGCAAAAAAGTTTTATATGCCCACGGAACTTTATAATCTAGGAGAAGCTCACAGATTCTCATCAGTCGTGAAAATCACACAATTATAAGTGTGAATGGTCTACAGATTAAAAAATAAACAACACTGGCTGGTTTATTTGCGCCGAACACGGCCTACGCTGTTAAAGAGGTATTTTTTAATCTGTACATCTTCTAGTTTATGGTCTCCTGGTAACGTAGAAGGCAATCAATATCAGGTATCATCCACAAAGACAAAAAATAGAGCTAAAAATCTCATTTTTTAACATTGTAAAATATCATTTTGTGTTTCGTATACATTGGTTACAAATTGTGCTACATTATCAACACCAAGGCAAGGTGAGAAACGATATATGATATACAATATCATTACAATAAATATATAATAATTCAAAGATATGTATTCAAAATGTTTTCTGTAAATTATATGCGGACAATTAATATTCAAGAAATTGACACGTACATGTACAATTTGAGCTTGATAATTAATTACATTTAATAAATTAGTTGATAGGTAACAGACGCAGCACGTAAACGCAATTTACAGTACATACATTTGAAAATTGTTAGGAGGTGTATACACGAGGCGAGGCGTCCGAGACCGCGGTCAGCCCGCGTGCCGCGTCTCCGCCTCGTTTCTGTCCGGTGTGCCTCGCGTCCACGGCCTCGTGTAGCAAAAATAAATCGCTTCGAAATACCTATAATCTATTAATACAACTCCTTTACAAAAAATGTTCCATATCTATTACCTTTCCGTCGACAGCGACCCAAGTATTGTAATAGTTACAACTTACACAACTATTCAATTATTTATTTATATTTACGTAATAACAATACACAATTAGCTATAAATATTTATACGATAACTATCAAACCACGTTTTATTGTTACATTCATCAACTTTGCTCATATTGTTCCGACTGTTTTAAACCATTTCGTTTATGTATAATGTGATTTATATTTCGCACCAGGTAGTCAGTGTCCATGTCACTTTGTAAACATTTACATATTTAAACATTAAAGTTGACTTCAAAACTTAATTTTAGGAGATCGTATACTGTTTCAAATATTACAAAAGTGTCGCTTTTTTATTTATTTATTTATTTTATTATTTTATGTACACGTAGCATCGTTCTCCTGTTGTGTATCACGTGCCAGGGTATCACATGAGGCCGGCATGGGCTGCCTCGTGGTGCCTCGCGGAGCTGCCTCGCGGTGCGCCGCGTTCGCCTGAGCTCTGTCAACGTTATTCATATCTGGAAATAAAATCAACGATATATTGATGTTTCGCTAACAACTGTATAATTTAGATACTACTTATGCGATTTATCCATTTCTTGTTCTACCTTTTTGTCTCTTATTAACTAGAATGTAAGCTAACCAAAGCCTGAACCCTTTCTCCTAATTCTGGTGGAAGGGACGCCTGGTGACTCTTGTTTTGCATCATCACCATATTTCATCTTTATAAAAAGAAATCTTTGCTAAACTGAACTTTATATTTGGTATGATAAAGGCAGACAGAATTTATTGCTTGTTATTTCCTTTTATAAATAGAGGCATATACTCACATGTACAAATGTGCAGGTTCCATTAGAGATGGTGGCCGTAGTATTCAGCCGGGTAATGCGCGTAGCCCTGGTGGAAGGCAGGGTCCGTTGGCGGCCTGTGCATCATTTGCTGGCCATCCATCATGTAGCCCATGGTCGCCTCAGGACTGTACGCGCCGCTGGGGCCGGCGTGCGGGAATACTGAGGGGTAGAAAACTGAACGGTTAATCAGGTCGGCTGGGGACACCAGCTTCTGGGGTAGGTGGTCTTTGAAACACTAAAATAATAAGTAAATTTATCCAATGAGGTTTGGTATTTATTTTAAGAGTCCTTTGTGTTTAGGTAAAACTGAGTCGGAAAGTTTCGCGCTAAATCTAAAGAAGTTTTCTGTGATCGTGTTTTGTTTAAATTTTCCTATTTATGATAGATAAATTAGGTGGTTGAATTTCGAATCCTTTATATATTTTGTTTTGTTTTATTGACTAGTATAACCTGAGCTATTATTGTATAGATTTTCGTACAATCACAGATAAAATTTACTCTGGAACTCCGATCCTTACTAATATTATAAATGCGAAAGTAACTCTGTCTATCTGTCGCGCTTTTACGCATAAACTACTGTGTTAAAACCGATTTACATAAATGAAATTTGGTACTCAGATAGTCTAGAGCCTGAGAAAGGATATAGGCTAAATTTTAAAGCGAACACAGCTAGTATTAAAATTGAGTGTTGTGCACTTTCGCAGTACAAGGTACACTGGCGGGAATTTTTTTTTTAGATATTGAAGCATGAAAAAGCAAATTAAAGAAAATTTTCGTTCTGAAGAGAAATCATTGACTCCAACCCTTTATCAAGAAAAACTTCTACACAATAAATTATTACACGAATAGAGTTGCTTACGTAAAAACTATAATACTTATACGTATCGAACATTACTTGATGGTGGTTGTGTGGTGCTCTCTAGACGCAATGGTGCGTGCCCCCATAAAGACCCCACGAGATGTCGGAAATCGACGTCTATAATGGACGAACACCATTACATCACGATTGATAATCCCATGGATATATGGCTCGCGGAAGCCATAACAGTTTTGTGGGAAAATTGAACGGATTTCTTTACTTTGACAATTGCTTTTGTCGTTGATGTGAATGTTTTGAATGAGGCTAGAATGTTTGTGGTTTTTGTAATGGTTTTAAAAATTTATGTTGCACTTTTATTGGTTAATATTTGAATTAAGCAAGTGTACGTATATTTCGCACCTATTTAACTATTAACATGACGTATTTTTAATAAATGATTCTTGTACTTTTTTGTAAATCTTGAGTTTTTTTTTTATTTTTAGTTAAGTGGAACATTCATGTATGAGCCATGTATTTTAAATTTATTACCCAATGTTTACAAAAAACTACGTCTTTTCTACGGAAATATCTATGTCCAGTAGTGGACTGTTAAATACTAATAATACCTAGACATTTTTAGTTTCTTTAATAAATGCCGTTTATGTTCTGTTTTCAATGTTTTAAAAATGACAATTTTCATTTCCATATATTTGTTTTTGTAAGTAAATTTTTCGTACTATCTCTTTTTTTGCTGAAGATTTTTATTGCTTTTTTGCAAACAATGCAAAAGTCACTGATTGAGTCGGTCCAGTGACGCGTGTCTCCTACCAGGGCTGCAGGAAGCAATAACGGGCCCCAGATCAGGGGTGCTGGCCTCAAACTATCAGGCAAATATGATTTAGTAGGAAGTAATCTTGACGTCACAAAAATCCGTTCCGAAATATATGATATTGTAGTAATGGTTTAAATACAGGATTTTTTTTTAAATACCTTGAAAAACTGATATTAAATATTGTTTTTTTTTTATTTATTTATTGCGTCTACGATTAGGAATGCTTTTAATTACGCCTTGTATTGTTGCCATTCTTAGTTAGAGCTCTTAATACCTTGTCTGAGGGCCATAAATTTCAAAGATAAATTGCATTTTTATTTTGTTAACATGTTCTATAATAAGAAAAACAAAATTATTTGGCATATATTTAACAAAACTATTTATAAAGTTAATGCGATTAGCCGGAATATCCAGATGCAAAGCGACAGAATTTAAATTTAATTCCAATTTATGGGATTTTTTTCTTATAAACGAAATTAACAGAATTTGGAAATGAATTGTCAAAAAATAAACGATATCGTTCCTCTTATATATTATATTTCCGCAGCCTAACAAAGCCACGTCCGGCTAGTTTCCGCGAAATATGAATATTAATTTCGCTTTTAATAAATGCATCAGTGACGAGAACGGATTTAATCCTCGCGGAATGCCCAATAAACGATCGTTGGTGCTCGAAGCCAAACGAATTGTAATTTACAGTCTGGCTTGGTAATGGGACGCATCAGAGGGCAATTTATGCTCTTATAATAAATTCATTAGCGCGATGTACTCGGCTGTGCACATCGAACACCAGATAGACAATGGTAACGCATTTGTTGGGTACTAGGAACGCATAATGGCTACAATAGTATCTACTTAGCGTATCTATTTGAACAGGAACGCATTGAATATAAGAGATCAATACTAGACGGTCCCAAAAAGAAAAATAAATCTAGATAGTTCGATATATCAAGGAAGGAAAGAATATTCCTTATTTTAATTATGTAGTTGAGATCTGAATAATATAACAAACGGACTTAAAACATAAAGAGAGCGCTTGGCAAGCGTTACACGGAAACGCAACACGCACCAGGAATACATAAACGCAAGGCACCCACGACAAATAATATAGTGATTGGAAAAGCGCCTTTTGGCTTGACCGCAGGAAATGCGGTGGCCATTTTCTTTAGTCCATTGCCAAAACAATTTTCCATCTATCCTTCCACCCCTCCGGTTTTTCCATTTTCCGTCGTCGGCAAACTTGGCCGGGGCCACATCCGGACGTTTGGCTTGCGAGATTTAGAACTGTACTTGTTTTATGTGAGCCTTCTAGTGTCGCGATATTTGAGTGCTGACAGGTCTAACTTTAATGTAATGAAAGTTTTGTGTACCGTATGAATTTGAATTTTGTTTTTAATCTTTATGTGTACTGTAGACAACGTTGTTTTTTATCTTTTCAAAAGTAAATGTACCTAAATTATGACAATTTTAAAAACCTATTTTTCTTACAGGTTTATCTATTTACATAACAGGACATACCACAAAATTAAAGGAATTTTGCCCTTCTTTAAAATCGGTAAATATTGTTGTTTTTTCTTCATAGTCCATACCTAGTGTAGTTTTTAGTTGATCCTATTAATCACAGCGAGTATTTAATTTGATGTCAAGTTTAATCAATAAAAAGTGTCTTCATCGACAGTCCCTGATTAAAACCAGCTATATAGAAATTCTTTTTTTCTTATAAACGAAATTAACAAGAAATGAAGAAAATACCCGGCTCTAATCTTTGGAGTAGGAAAGGGGGCAACATCCACACATCTAGATAAAGGCACCAGGGTAGCATACATCGGCGATAGTCGACGGAGGGGCGAGTGATGGATCGTTCGGGACGGGTCAACGAATTCGGACATTATTCTTTTTTACCCTTCTTGCGTTCGCAGGAGTAAGCCCTTTTTCTGCGACGTCCTTTTTTTTCCCGGACGGAATTTTTGTTGGCGTACGTACGTTCGTTCCCTGAACGCTTTATGGACTGTGCTACAATTACAAAGTAAAAATAGAATTGGTCGTTTGTAATTCTATTCCATATTGTCGGTGGGACGCGTAAAAAAGGAATACGGCTGATATTTTTGCTGGTTTTGTGATTCGCCATGAGATTTCAATTTTTTTAACCTTTTCGTTGGATGCTTTATTGACAATCTTTATTTTGTTTTTTGTATTTAGTTTTTCTGTCATGCGATATTACTTTACTAATGAAATCAGTTGCTACGACTCTCAAAAAATAAGTAGGTACCTACAGTAAAATTATTCATTTATAATAAGAGGTTACGTTGATAAGTTTATAATCAAATTCACAATGAACTCTTATTGTGTACTGATACTACAGTACAAAGCAATTTTGTAGGTATTTACTTACTAGTAGGAATATTCGATGAATATTTTAATGCAGTAATAAATTTCTTCCTAACAACGAACAAGAAAATTACTTTCCAAATTTAATTTTAAACTACCATCATCAATATTGTAAAACAAAATACCAGCATTTTCTAAGTAATTCTATCTAATCTACTTTCTAAGCGCAGCTGGGATACCAGGCGGCCATAAGTCGGTGAGCGGTCAGCGCTAAAAGCTAGAACATCCTCATGGGACGTTACTCGTCGCATGCGACGGCCTGCATACTGTATGAAGCACTCGGTACTTTGTGGCACTTTGTGGTCAGCAAACTCGATTTTAGACTTCAAAGTCGTTTGGGGAGCGCACGAGAATTTGAAGTGGCCAGCCGATACGTGACGTGGTCAAGACGCGTTAGTGGTTTGTTACCCGATCTTGAATTTCGATGTATTATTTTACTTAGTCTTTGTTTAGGAGTACAATGTTAACTTTAAATTTAACCTCTTACGTATTTAAATGCTCCGCGTAATTTAACTAATTTATTCATTAATATATTTGAGATATACATATTTTTTGGTTTTGTAATCATAAAGCCGAGTCTCCACCTATAATAAGATGGCAACTTTAGTGTTGTCAACCTTTTTTTGTGTTGTCAAATTTCGGTGAAGTTGCACCTATAGATCAAAATGAAAAGTAGATCTTAGAAGAATTTTCTTCAGAAGAAAAACCTAATAACCCAAGATCCCAGTCAGACCACATTTACGTCATTTTAGGAGAGATGAAATTTTAAGGATCGATAGACTAAACTATACTCAGAAAGAAATGGACACTCGTTTAGCTGAAAGCGGGGCCATATTACAGTTAGCAGAGATCAAAGGTGGCAAAAAACCATGCTAACTTACGTCAATTTAAACCTGAATTTAAACCTGATTTAGAAATCTCTTTTGACTGGGATCTCAGTCTATAGGTATACTTATTTATTACTTTAACGATGGATGTATAAGATAAATGTTACCTGCTCTATTTGACTGGTCTATCATAGGCTGCACTATCCTACGTCTCGCATTGATAAACCTGAAACAAAATAAACAATTATTAGAAATGTAACCATTTAAAAATAGCCGCGTAAACGGTATAAAAAAGAATTATACATACGTATTTACACGATATTTTATATGGCAACACTAAGGCTGTCAAATCAGAGAACAAATATCTCACAAGATAATTGTCAATATTCGGCGATCTGACACAAAAGTTCCGTACAAGGGCCAACAAACAAATATAACATGAGGATTAATTTACATCTACATATGAGGCAATGTATAGCCCTATTCAATTATATTATCTGATAATATCTGAACGTAATCTTGGATCTGCGTTTCCGCAAAACTTCCGCAGAAAAACAAATTTGTGATAATGAATTATGTCGAAATTGGACGAAGCTGTGTTTTGGTCGCATGTAGGGTTGAATGCGTGAAGATATTTGCTGATGTCAGCAGTAAATATACTCTTAAATTATGTTTGTTTTCCTTTTTTTTGCTTATGTGACATATTTCTTGTCATTTTTAAAATGAGAACCATAGATAATACAGAACGTAGTCGTGTATTGAGAAACGTCATTTCCTTATTTCCATTTTTTTCTTTTTAATATGTGAAATAGCCAACCATGTGTTAAATAAAATTATACCATCTTAATTATTATTAGGAAAATATAAATGTTGAAGTTTTGTTCAAATTTAAATGTACAATCACACAACTTATTTTGTTCGAACTATATCATGTACTACTAAACATTTTTACAATATTTGTATTCTGTTTGTTCTACTTTGTCAATTCAAAATAACTTTTTGTTGAAGTGCCATCTTATAACTGAGGATAGCCGCCATTTAACATTAAAGGACCTCATTATTTCCACTGTGACATTTTGCTTATCGGGAAGTTTTCAAATATCATTATATAATAACATCAAGTATATTAGGAGAACATCCCTCAGCAGAGGGGCGACTGACCGGGGCTATCGCGGGCGGCTTTATGAAAACTAATGCCTTCATTTGGCGTCGACTCCGGCCACCGGCGATAAGCTATGTCGCCCTGGTAGGTACCTCGGGATTACGATTTTGGGATTTGCCCCGGACTAGAGGGGACTCCGATAAAAGTTTCGGGGAAATTTCAGTTCGTGTTTGTAATTTAAATGTTCTGAAGCTATGTTACTTTTGATTATTAGTTGCTGGCAAATTTCTATGCGACTGGGATCAATATAATCTAAATTACTTACAATAATGTATGTCGTAATAACTTTTTTATTGTTTTTCACTTCTGCATCTTTGTGTGAAGTTCAATTTTTAGTTACATTGCCAGTTAACCTGCGTTTTTGTTCACAAGTCTACTCTTAAGAGTGACGTCTCTTCCCTTTGTTATTTCTCTATAAATACACTACGTTAACAAAATCAGTGCCATCTACAAAAAAAAAGTATATATGTATATATATCAGTTGTCTAGTACCCATAACACAAGCTCTGCTTAGCTTGGGACTAGATGGCATAGTGTGTTGGATGTCTGAAATATTTATTTATTTATTTTATTTATATATATATAAAAGAGGAAGGTGATTGACTGACATACCCAGAGATCAACGCACAGCCCAAACCGATGAACCTAGAATCCTGAAATTTTGCATGTAAATTCTTCTTATAACGTAAGTGAGCACTAAGAAAGGAATTTCTGAATTTCTACCCCTAAGGTGGTAAATCCGGGGATGAAAGTCTGCGTGAGCGAAGCCGCGTGAAAAAGATAGTTGTTTATACAACAATAAAAAAGATGTTCCTTTACATATATTAATTTCAACATAACTTAAGCAATGGGAGCCAAGGAGAAATGCAAAAATATAAAACCAATAAAGGTAACGGAATGGGAAAGAACTTTTCCCCGTGTTGGGCAATACAAACAGGTTAACAGCAGGTGGTGTAGAGTGAGGTATTACTAGAGGGTCATAAATACCGTTTTTCCCTAATTAACGCTTAATTCCGACCGGGGTCGGGCGCACCCCGGAGATTTGGTTCGAAACTACCAATTTTGAAGCTTGTCGCGAGTGACAATATGGCGTACTCTCTATATAATCTCTCAATATCATTTAAAAGTCTAATATTTTTGAGAAAACGCTTGTTTCGACTAACCATTACACTTTTTCATTGGGTGATTTGAATTAAAAAAAAACAATATCCAGGTTTCTTTCAAAACAATATGGACTGATTTATTACGAAATAACTTACAATTGAATGCAATTATATTCATAAAATTATATAATTTTGAATGACATAACCATGAATTATAAATTTTGCCCACCCCACCGGCAAATTTTCGCAAAATTCTCAGCGAGGTGAAGGAATTCCAGTCAGACGCGAATTCTCATTATTTAATTTGCTTTCAGGTAATTAAAATCCAAAAACTTGGAAGTCGAAATTAAATTTTATACTTCGTAGGTTCTCTATCCCTACTGTTACTCCCGGGGCGTGGGACGTGCTTCCCGGATCAAATTACCTTTTTAACTTTCCCTATTTAGGGAAAAGCCGGAAAATCTAGCAATTGCAATAATAAGTGGGACCAGGACATCATGAGATCGAGTGGGTCGCCTCTATTATCATTACGTAATGTGATTCTCCTTGGTGAACGTGTGCCTACTAATTTTTAATACGTTTTTCGTGGTTGCGGAGCTTAATATTTGAAAAATAAGTAAAATAAAAGCTAAAGTTACACGTTACATTGTAGTTTATCAAAGAAACGTAATGTAGAATTACATTAATAAAATCAATTATGAAATAGAAGCACAAATGTGTCACCGAACACTCTTAAATCCAATTATCCTAAAGTAACAAGTAATAAAATAAAAACAACACGTTCTCACCCTACGAGTATCAGATGACGCGGTAATGTTCCAAATCTTATTACAATTAGCCTCATTTGCATTCAAAACAGATATATCATGTGCATGTGCAATGTGCATCAAACAATGTACTCACAACCCTTCTGTACATCTCTTCATGATTTATGTGACCCTAGTATCGGCCGGCCATTGTCACAAATAAAATAAACACATTTATTTGATACAGATGCAAATTTTGTATGTTTGATTGTGTGTGTTACTATTGTTGAAGAATTATTTGATATAAATTATGATTTACTGCTCACTGTGATAAGAACAGAAAGTTTTTTTAAATTCAGTTTTATTATACGAGTAAAAGATGCTTTCTTAATTCTACAGTCAGAAAGGATTACAGCAAATGATAAACGTCATTAACATAATAACTTTAGGGTTAAATATCCCCAACTTTTACCGTGAACAAAATAACCTACTATCTATGCACTAAAATAAGACAAAATTACATCCCAACAAAAGAAATGGACCTTTAAGCGTTGTAATCTTAAAAGCTCACAAGTTAATTGCAGCTAAAACATCAAAATAACGGCAACAGCCGCCGTCAAAATTAATACAAAGCGCGATTTAACAGATACCCTCTTAAGAGTCGTAAAATTTGCCGTTTTTGCGCCGGGGAGGGGTCCCTGCGGACCCCGGGGTGTTATGGACCCCGGGCTCGGTGGATGAAGAGTTAATGAACTAATCTTGATATTAACAACACATTAGTCGCATCGGACGCATAGCCATGTTTCGCTTCAAGTAATTACTGAGACCCTTGCAAGGGATAGTTTGGCCCTAACCCTCTCAATGTATGTTCAACGTCAATTTCGTATATACTACGTTTTAAGGGTAATTTATGATCATTTTAATTTGTTAACAAAATTTTAGTATACAATTATGAAAAATAATTGCGCCCAAAGTCGTATCGTGCGTGCATTGAAAATTATAATTACATGCAATAATCGCGGAAAACTAATCGAATCACAAAGCAATCGAAAGAATATCCACGCTCTCGTACAAAATTCATAGTGACAGTTAATTTGGAAATGCACCAGCGCATCGGTTCCCACTCGCGAGAGATTACTTATTCATCAGACGGATAACATATTGCGCAAGTAATTGATTCAAAATATATTCTTGTGTAATAGATATAAGCACTCAGTATTGTAATTCTTTTGTATTATGTGGAACACACTCTAGTATTATAAAAAAAAAACACAAAATGTTATTTATGGTAATGGAAACATGTTGACAACATTGCATAAAGATAAAAAAAAGAAAATCTGTATTTTTCATTCGATTAAACAATGTTCGAAATTTAAATAGATGAAGTTATAGAATCCTGCAATAAAATTTGCCGTCAATTTTGTTAACAATAACACGCAACAATTTGAGGAAAATATTTTTAATATTACTTTTTTTATAAACTACAAGATGTTTAGTAAGCTACAAAATATTTTGAGACTATACACAACTTTAAGAGGGTGAATAATACTGGGATTTGGCAACAAATGTTGATGGAATCCGACAAATCCAGTGTGGATATCGTCCGACAGACGGATCGCATTTTGATGTCTGAGATATCTTCGCGGTTATGCTACCTTGGTGATTGATTGTACCAGAATAGTAAAATAGGTGAAATTCTTCTTTTGAATTTCGGCGGGAGGATAAACCACATCCTAGATAAATAAATTGAAACTTATACATGCGAAACAATAACAGGGGATTCGAAATTCTTCAAAGTTTTTTCTATTTTTATTATCTTATTCAATCGTATTGTATTATGAATTTTTTCCAATCAATTTTTCTTAATAAGACACATATGTGCTATTTTAGACTATTCGTGTAAAATTTCATCTTGGTACAGCAACTTTATCATGATCAAAAACATAGACATTCATGTATAAAGCATAATTATATTCGCTAACAGTAAGATCAGCAACCTTACACTTACTATAAAAAGCGATTAAATTTAAAAAGACCGTGAAAAAATGCACGAAAAAAAAAAAGAAAATGGATCGTCCCTCGAAAACAAAAGGGCCAAGAAACTTCGTCACGTACATATATACATCTAATCCACGGAGTCCGGGGCGGACAATAAATATTTTTCATGAAATCCACGACCGTCACCGGCGCATACAAACTGCTCTAAATCAGGCAATTATAGGTGTGACCAGTAAATATTATAACCAGGGGATCAGAACGCAGAGATGTTATTAAGAATATTGGCTGTGTTGTTTTCGTAATGGACTCTTATGTCAACTGTACGCCTGGTTGTTAGTCGAGAATTAACTTTATTGTATTTGTATTTTGACAACAAATTATTCTAGCCTATTTATCGAGTACTATGGCCAATTAAATTCATTTGGATCCTACTTGAGGGTGTTCTTAACCAAGTTCTCGAATCCTTTAGACCAAACTCATATTTCATGAACTGTCATTTTAGTTGGTTGGTTTTGTAGGTTAGTATTGCCATACGATGAAAAATAAAGTGACATAGATTAATAGTAGATATAATTGTAAAACAATGCCACTAACCGTTTAAAAACTTATATTGGCATTTTATTAAAATACTAGCTGAGTCCCGCGGTGTTACCCGCGGTTAATTTCGTACCGCGGGTGACGCCGCGAGGCGAATCTAGTCTAAAAAAAGTAGCCTCAGTTACTCTTAGTATCATCAGCTACCTACCAGTGAAAGTCCCGTCAAAATCGGTCCAGACGTTCCAGAGATTAGCCGGGACAAACAGACAGACAGACATAGAAAGATCGACAGAAACAAACATATATGGAAATTTTAAAATACATTTTTGGTATATGTATCGTGTATTTGCATTTGTATGGTAGATATGGTTTAGATGTTACATTTATAATTTCATAACGCGTAGAATTACGGGCATAGCAAAGTCTGTTTAAACAACGAGTTTCAATTAATTATAACAAACTTTACTTAAATTTGTAATATTAAACTTCTATTGTATACGCTGAAAGAGAATAAAAGCCAATAAGATCACGTGAGAACAGTAAATTGCACACATATTAATTTAGCAGAGAACATTAAGCGAAGAAGCAGGAATCGCCATACTGGCCACTAATAAATTATGTTTGTGAAAATGTTTCATTTTAAGGCGTATAGCTCCTTAATCCTATGGCGGCCTGGTAGCCGCTGGCTGTAATTACTGGCGCAATATATCGCCAGTTCGACCTCCCGACCCCCCAAAGGTCCTCATCACGAGAATGAGTAGTAACACATGGTACTGCGTTAATTGTCGGGGTATCCGGATTTGATTTTATTCTCGGATTGGTGAGGGGAACTCGACGTAGACGCCTCATCGATTCTGTTTTGTATTTCTGCAGATGACTTAAGTTTTACGCTTTTCATTTCTACAAAAGTTATTTAGTAAACACAAACCTATAATACAAATTACCATTAATTCAAACTTCTCTTAAGTCACCAGTTTCGTTTAAACAGAAATTATTAATTATAATCTTTTCATATATAAATTAATAGTTTTAGGTATAAATGACATAAGAAGCGTAAGGAATTTTTAAAATTTACACATCTTTGCCGAAAAAAATCATTTTCAATTTGAGGATTAACAATAAGATAGGTAGTGCATATAAGATTTCAATTTCACTTGTATTTTTTTTTTTGATATAACAAATTATCGCCCGCTAATCCTCTCCTGTAGTTCATGGCCACAACCTAAGACAGGGTCGCAAATAACATGCAATTGCGATAATAGGCCGACCCGGCGCCATATTGCGTTGATTGGTGACGTGTGCGCCGAATTTATTTTGTATTACGAACTCGAAGGGTTGAGGTGCGAACAAAGTTATTTATGGTCAACATCTGGCGCCGAATTTGAATTTGGAACAGGTAGGGTGTAACAAATTGAGATTAACTTTGCTAAGAAATTCGAGTCGAAATGAGAATTTATCTTCCTTAGAAATTTCTTAAACAAGAATTAGACTAAATTAGTATACGAATAATATTTATGAGCTTTGTGAAAATTAATTTTTCATTTAAAGGAATAAATAATTGGCTCATGTGGTAACCCTGGCTATCATCTAGCGATATGTAAATCGCCAGTTCTGTTCTGGTATCATCTGACGTTGACTCTTCTACAAAAAAAGGTTTTAGTCAACTATGCCACACTGCCAGACGGGTTTATTTAGGATTTTCTTCGAGTTTTCCTTCTTATTGCAATGATGTTGTCCTGCGTAGTTTATCCTAGTCCTTTACGAGACCCATGGGTTACACTCTATATTTTTAATCCATTTTTACACGAATTCTCATTTTGGTGTAGGTACTTGCGTAACAAATATTTATGCAGTCTTGCTCACAAAGATAGTTTAAGAAAGAGTAAACAGTTTTTCAAGGCCTGATTAAAATATCCATAATGTGCATTATAAAATATCGTCAATATTTTCGTTTTGATAACAATTAAACACCAGGACAACATGGGATGTAGGCGACCGCTAATGAGTACGCCAGAAGCGCCGTGCGGACTATGCGGTTGGCGCGCGAACTAATTTGGTGCAGTGATGGATTGCTTGCGGGCCTTGTGGCTCACACTGAAAACTCTTGTCTTGTAGCTGTGCTACCCTAGTATTTTAATTACCTAAAGTACCAAAAGTAAAAAAAAATGTTATTTAACATTGAAAAATACTTTACCAATATAGAAAGGCGTATTCCAAAATACATGAATTCAATACAAAAGTTTTGTCCGACAAAATAAATATACTGAAAAAAAAAATTATAATAAACAGTCGCAGCCATCACTTTTCACGGCTGGATAAATAAAATACATTTAACAAGGCGGAAATCACAATAAATATAGCAAAAAGCTTTATAATGTTGTTTATACTCGCGTCAGAGATCTATGACGAACTGCCAAATAACTAATACGCCATTACAATAGCATTAAAGTAGTTAAATAAAATAAATAAAACAGTTTTGAGTTCTAAGGCTCGGTCTCGTAACACATTACGCCAAACATGTCAAATAAATTATAGGTTAGTGCTTTCAACGCTTGATACTAAAAACCTAATTGGACATTAGGCGAATAATCGTAAAAACAAAAATTCTAAATTCAAATAAATTGAAGAAACGATCGCGCGTCGGCCATCACCTCGCGAGCCCATTTGTCAAATTAATGATGGACGCATCAGAATTCTGTGCGGCCACCCGACGCGACGATGACGTCATCTAAAAATGTCTTCATTTCAGCGGTGAGTAGGTTATGTATGTGCGTGATTCTTAAAATCCATTAAGATCTTTGCACACTGTTAGCACTTATAGGACTTTTGTTGAAGATTGAGTTAAGGTATATGGACACCAATGTGTGGCAATATATCTTATCAAATGTTTATACTACGTAGAAAGCTCATGACTACACATGGGAAATTGCATGAATCGCATAATTAGTGGAACTAATTCAAAACATCTCCATTGCGATCACATTCGATACAAAACCTGTGATGGTCTGTTTGCGTGTCGCTACAGTCGAATTAGCCGAGCACGTTGGTTAATCGTGCCGTCGCAATCGTACGCTAACAATGGCCAGGCTTTTTGCCCTTTTTAACTACAGATAAGGCTCTTGATTGTCCTACGGCTTCTACTGTGCATCAGTCTTTAATCAAGTTAACGACACAACGCAAATTTTAACAGTTTGAAGGAATTTTCTTTCGATGTTGCCAAGTAAAAATAGGAAATGATAAATGAATTTATTTTGTAAGCTAGATAGATGGTAACGGCTTTTTCTTCAAAAACGTTAGTTGTAAAATAAGTTAAGTAAAAGTAACTTATAATGAAAATGTTAATAAAACCCTTTAAATATATAATAAATATAATCAGATAACTGGAATTGTTTGCTTGCCTTCGCTGCAGACTTTGATTAATTTATTGAGGAGCTACATTTAAAATAATTAATACTCAAATTGTCTGTTAAAAATAATTAAATTCATTGTCATTTGGCAACCCTGTTAACGTAGGTAGTTATAAATAACGTCCGAGAGAATGTTCTAGATAAACAATTTGATCGAGAAGCCTCTCATGGCGTATCGTTTTCGATGTTTTAAAACTATTTTGTTTGATGCATTATAGTGGTATTAATGGACGTGGCGATGGAGTTTCTCAACTACGGCGGCCATTTGCGTTTTAGTAAACCATTATTTTTGAGTTGAATTAAGTTTAAATGTCATGTTTGTACTTTGAACTTATCTTAAGATTATTTATGAGTAGTAAGTAAGTATATCTCTTTCTAATCAAGTTATCTAAGTACATTTTGGTATAGTTCTCGTTTCTATCAAGAAGGGGCACATTTTATTATTACACACTAGCTTTTGCCCGCGACTCTGTTCGTGTGTATATTGGTTATTGCGGTGTAAAGTAAATAAAGTATCTCAATGCCAAATTTCATTGAAATCGGTAAAGCCGTTTACTTATAGCAGACAGACTAACTTTCGAATTTATAATATTAGTATGGATGTACTTATACTCATGTATCAGTCCCTTTAATTAAGTATTAGTCAGTATCCTTAAATTAACATCATTATTACTTTAGTATTAATATAATATATGTCGGAGAACGAGTAGTTTTCTTAAGTTTTAATTTGAATTCGTGTTTATTTCAATCGATTATTCGAAACGTCAAACTGTGCATCGAGAAACATGGCAGTTTGGGTGGAATCTGTGGACGGTGTATGCTAAAGAAGGCGCACTGATTATTTGTTGTTAACGATGTGATTATTAAGTCTTAGTTTACTTACAGCTTGATTTAATAATGTTGGTTTAGTTTTAGTCGATTCTGTAAGCAATATTAAATGTTACTAAAATGTGTGCGGGTAACACCGAATACAGTGGTAGGTGTCACCACTAGTTAAAGCAAACAGCCGGTATAAAAGAGAGCGGCCGCACGAGTTGCGGGACTACTAACCTATTGGCTCTTAAACTAACTACCCACCGTTTCGTATTGAAGTAAAATAGAATCAACAGATCAGTTTAGTACGGGCATTGTACGAGGAAAGACAAGCTGTAAATAAGCTAAGTACATAGGTTTCTTAATTATTGTAATTAACTGTCAAACGTTTGTAACTAATAAGTTAAGATGTAACTTCAAAAGAGTGGCCATGAGTTTCTTTGCCAGTATTCTTCTCATAAGGCCCTACGCATTTGGAAACTGGAGGTTATAGATTGACACGGACGTTCAGTGGATTTTGGTGTTCTCACCTAATTCACTTTGACAATGTTGTGCCGATCTATGATTTTAACTGTAGCTTCATTGATTCAATAAACTATTGGAATTCTATATTGTCTTTGGCTGTGCAAATAAACCCTACCTACCAACGTGTGTAATAATGAAGATTGATTACTAGACTAGACTAGACTTGATTAAGAGCGATTTCTATTGCTTTAAATCATGAGTGCCACTTGACAAAATATCCAAGTGACGTCGGCAAAGCTGACGTCACCATTTCATAAAAACCGCTTCGACCGATCGCCCCACTGTGACTCCGACATCAGAAGTGGGATTACCTGTGAATTACCCTATGGATTACCTGTGAATTACCCCTGTGGACTACCCCTAGGGATTACCCCCATGAACTACCCCTATGGATTATCCCTATAGATAACCCATAACGGATCAGGAACAAAATACAGGGCAGATTGCTATTATTTTATTTTACGTTTACCCTACGTTAAAAAAAATATTTTCGATACGAAATTAATTTGTGCTATACGAGAACCGCCAACTAGTGAGAGAACTACTCCAAATGTAAAAGTGAAGTGATGTGTGAAAAATACAAGCGCTCAGTTGTGGCAAAATCAAAAGGTTACTTAATCTAGTAAAGATTAGGACAATTTTAATCGTGGCAATATTGCTAACACATATTCTGAGATTTCAGATACTACCTCGCCTGACAGTCGAAGGAAACCAAAGCGCAGAAGACGATTACTTGAACCTTGAAAAGTGTGGTGTCATAGATGCAGTTCCAATATGAATGCCAAGGCAAACGATTTACAAACCGAGTAACCAGTGAATGTCAGCTGCATCCAACCAGCTCTAGTTCAGCTCCAAGAAAGATTTGGTGAGAAGTTTTCATTTTGTTTCAAATGCTCTTTAATAAGACAAATTCTGTCAGATAGATTTCTGGGCCAACGAGAATATAGTGTAGTAATATTATTGAGGGTAGGTAACGCCCGTCCTTATAGTAACATAGTATTGTGTGGTCCACGAATTGTTGCCCTGAGTCTGGGTGTTTTTGTGTACGTTTGTAAGGTCCCCGTGACATACGATGTTTGTCCCTCGTGAGGAAGTTGTCTTTTTAATAAAACAATAAATTCTGTCAAGAAATCCGGGTTGAAGAAATGCACTGAATAGTATTTCCTGTAGTAGGTACACGATTACTGTATTTCAAATGACATAATTATTTAAAGAAAAGAATGAAAATCTGCTTGCATTAGGCTTTTCACTTGTAATTTTCGAAAAGTTCTTAAAAATAATAAGGTCGTTTCTATTGGTGCCTACGTTCTCTTATAAAATGAGGATCGCAATCAAATGAATTTAGACCCAAAGTATTAAGGTCCTTACGTGGTCGCCGAAATATTAGCACACATATTTTCTACCCACACATATTTTCTACCCACACATATTTTCTACCGACCATTGATCATCTACACTCGCGGTAATCAAAGTGAATACAAACCGTCAGATACCCACTAGTGAAGTCCCTATTGATTTGTCTGATGAACATGATGTAGAAAACAATGATCCTTGAATAGTTTATTAAATTAATCGAAGGCTTTACTTCTCTGTTTTGATTATTTAGTTCGTGAACAATTATTAGGAATGTACTTTGTGACGTTTAACCAGACCATTGTTAATTGTTGATAGAGATAGAATAACACTCTTTAAGTTCATTTAAATTAATAAACAAAGTTATTTAATTACAAGGGATGTAGTGTTGGTAACCTGGTTTCACTACCTTCTTAGGTCTCGCTGGTCATTTGTAGCCGTAGCTCGTGCAGTACTTATCTGTAGAGAGTGCGCGGTGCGCATCTGGCTATGCGAATGTCAGTCGCTGGTTAAGTGACAATAAAAAGATCTCGATCTCTGGCTAAGAGTTGAGCAAAAAGCCGCTGGTTAAGTGGTTATACGCAGTAGCTGGTTAAGCGACTAAGTCAAAACGTCTTAACGCTGTTACTGGTGATTTAGACAGAGGTGCTGAACCTGGGTTAACAATCATTATTGTTTGTACTAAGACTTCTGTGATTATGCTGATAGAGACATAAATGAGCATGTTCAGAACCTTATCGTGATACTGACGTGAATAGAAAAATCAAATTTAAAATCATGAAGGCAAAATAATTTGTTATAATTGAAATTGGTTTCTATGAATCTTTAATTTGGTCAGGAATAGCCGAGAGGACGGATTCACTGTCCAGATGATTCCTCAGTTAACAAACACGTAGACGTGTAAGTCTTATCAGAATGCCTGTGGGACAGGCTGAATAAATTGAGCTACTGTGGTTGCTTTTTTCTTTGTTTACAGATGACTCACACGAGGACGTGTGAAGCATCAGGATGGCCGTGTCGGAGAACGAGTAGTTTTCTTAAGTTTTAATTTGAATTCGTGTTTATTTCAATCGATTATTCGAAACGTCAAACTGTGCATCGAGAAACATGGCAGTTTGGGTGGAATCTGTGGACGGTGTATGCTAAAGAAGGCGCACTGATTATTTGTTGTTAACGATGTGATTATTAAGTCTTAGTTTACTTACAGCTTGATTTAATAATGTTGGTTTAGTTTTAGTCGATTCTGTAAGCAATATTAAATGTTACTAAAATGTGTGCGGGTAACACCGAATACAGTGGTAGGTGTCACCACTAGTTAAAGCAAACAGCCGGTATAAAAGAGAGCGGCCGCACGAGTTGCGGGACTACTAACCTATTGGCTCTTAAACTAACTACCCACCGTTTCGTATTGAAGTAAAATAGAATCAACAGATCAGTTTAGTACGGGCATTGTACGAGGAAAGACAAGCTGTAAATAAGCTAAGTACATAGGTTTCTTAATTATTGTAATTAACTGTCAAACGTTTGTAACTAATAAGTTAAGATGTAACTTCAAAAGAGTGGCCATGAGTTTCTTTGCCAGTATTCTTCTCATAAGGCCCTACGCATTTGGAAACTGGAGGTTATAGATTGACACGGACGTTCAGTGGATTTTGGTGTTCTCACCTAATTCACTTTGACAATGTTGTGCCGATCTATGATTTTAACTGTAGCTTCATTGATTCAATAAACTATTGGAATTCTATATTGTCTTTGGCTGTGCAAATAAACCCTACCTACCAACGTGTGTAATAATGAAGATTGATTACTAGACTAGACTAGACTTGATTAAGAGCGATTTCTATTGCTTTAAATCATGAGTGCCACTTGACAAAATATCCAAGTGACGTCGGCAAAGCTGACGTCACCATTTCATAAAAACCGCTTCGACCGATCGCCCCACTGTGACTCCGACATATATATATTTGCAATCGCGTTTATAACTCATCTGGCAATTAATATAACATTAACACAAGAACGTAGTCACAAAATATGACATGTATTATAATTATAAATATGAATGTGTAGTGGAAACAGTCACTAACGCGTGAAAGAATAGTTGCTGTTGCGTGCGCTTTACGAGTTGTAACAATGTAACATCACTAAATTAACTTCACACGTTACAACACTATGCGAGTTCAAATATATTATATTAATTTCAATCATGATTGACCTGGTCTTTTCATTTGATTAATATTCTTGTATTTCAAGATTATTTTAAATTGTACGTGTTCAAGGGACCAGGATAACATGAAATAGTTTAGGCATAGCCGAAGTTTTTCTTATTTATGACTATAAATCTCTATCAGACATATAGCTATGTAATTTCTAACGACATTCCCTCCATGTTATTCTAAGCACTTTATATCAACTAACTGTACATATATTGCAATTAGTAACACATTGACGGAATAGCAGACCGGCGCTAACGACACGTCTAACCACAGATACACCGATAACACACACTGGCACATAAATCAACCTGTAACTAACCTAAGTTTTTATACTAACTACAAATTTATGAACTCCTGGTACTTAGATTTTGAAATATATTAAAATTTCAAAAAGTCAACATCATCTTTGAAGTTTTGGCCTACTCGGGTAGGGTTGTGTCAAGATTTGCAGTGTCGTTGACTTGCCTAGTTTGATCCCTTATTCAACTTTTACAACATCCATAAGATCAGTAGGGGGTAGTGACATTCCATGTTCTTAATTCATCACCACACTTGCTACGTCAGCAACTCAGTCAACTCACGAGCAATGCCAGCCTTTGGAGCAGTGCCGGATTAAGCCAGCGCGGGGCCTGTAGCTAATTCGGCCAAGGGGCCCTTGGTTTACATAGAAAAAGCCTAAACTCCAAAACAAATATTTGGTCCGACCTGGGAATCGAACTCGAGACCTCATACACAGCAGTCGGTATTCGGACTCAGATTAGAGAATAAAACTGAAAATGTGTGTGCGTGTCAACCGTGCGTGCCGTGCGTTAAATTTGCTAATATTTAATCCAGAAAAGTTTTTAAAGTATAATATAGCAGTATAAGTAAAATACAAAACTATTTTAAGTTTATAAAATTATTTTTTGGGACTAATCCCTCCCATAGCCCACCACTGTAACTCCCGTACTCCTGAACCCGCAACGAAAATCATTAGAAGAAAAAACCGGAGGAGTTGGAAATATTATAAGTCCACTTCCCTCCTGACCAAAGCGGGAGACAAAATGAAATCAAAATAGGCAGACACCTTTTATAAACAAGGAAGCACCACGGATAAACTATTATGGGTCCTAAGTGAGCTATATTTGATTACTATAGTATGTATGGCAGAATCGCCTAAACGCTTCCGTGCGTTGACACACGATTCACCGCAGTTGACACAAGATCCCCATAGTATACCGCCTCAGATGTCATTTGTAAGCTATATGCATTGTGTTACGTTCATTGTACCAAAGACTACACTCCCAGAGGACATGATGAGCCGACTGTTCACAGCTAGTATCAGGTGTTGAGCATGGACACAATGGTGTGGTGTCAACCAATTTAAATGAGTGTAGTTTCCACTGACCATTATTGAGGATTTTTCCAATACCAATTTTCCAATTAACGAGCAATTACCACGCATCATATGTCCATTCCAGGTTAACCTCTTGCTTCTCAACTTCTCATCCGATGGTGCTACTTCAGGCTTCCTCCTATGTTGTCATTCTTCACCTTATCTATTCTAGTCATACCACAAATGTATCTCAACATTCGCAATTTTGCTACATCAGGCGTTTCTCATCAGTTTTCATTATTGGCCAACATTCAGATCCATGCAGGACGGCAGGTCTAATGATCGTTTTATATATTTGTCTTTAACGGTAAAGGGCAGTTGGGATCGCAAATAGTTCCTTTTACCTACCGCCACTTCATACATCTGCATTGATTCGATGTTGTGCAGACTTATTTCGCCATTATTTTGTAACAGCGAACCGAAGTATTGTACTTGAAATCGGTACAGACCAGTATCGCTGTTCCATTGAGTGACACCGCAGTAAGGCTGGAGAGACCACCGAAATCGCAGGACTTATTATTTATTTATTTACTTATTTACATATTATGGAGGATTTACAGCTACTAAATCAAAATAGAATTAAACAAAAAAACAGACAGCCAATAACAAATCCTCGCTTAAATAAACCAGAATAAAGTTAAGTGCACAAGACAATTATAAGGTGGTATCAATACATGCTATTAAATGCACTACAGGCACAAATACAGACACAAATTCACAAACACAGCAAAGGAATTATTTACATACATTTTATAAAGTAATTACTTGGACACCTCATCACTATCCCCAAAGAATTCAAGGCTCAAAAACCTTCGCACTCCCGACACACCATCATTAAATACATCGATATTGAACTGCTCGCATACACTATTTAATTTTCTACTTGCACGGATAACAAAAGAATTCTTTCTATAATTTGTAGATGCAAATGGCACACACAGTGGTGGGTTATAGCGAGTTCTTGACGGAATATTAAGGTTAAACTTAGATAGTAGCTCAGAGCAGTCGACTTCGTTTCTAAAAATCCTTACGATCTCACGGCGTATTGTCAGCGGTAGTAGATGGTACTTCTTACAGAAGGTAAGGTAAAGTTCCGGGTGATACGGTATCTTTTGATGAAAGCTTAAATATCTTATGAACCTTCTCTGAATGTTCTCTATTCGGTCTACATATTTTTGGTAGCAAGGGTTCCATACTTCACATGCATACTCTAAATGGCTTCTCACAAATGTACAATAGAGAATTTTCAAAGTCTTTGCCTGCTTGAAACTCTTGGACAAACGAATAACGAACCCTAGTGCTTTAGAAGCTTTGGCAATAATAGCATCTATATTTGCCTCATAAATTAGCATCGAATCGTGCGTGACACCCAGGTCCCGAACCGAAGCACATCTAGGCAGCAACTCACCGTTTAGCATGTAGGTTGTAGTAATAGCCGAACGTTTACGTGTTCTAATATTCTTCTTCTTCTTCTTCATTATAACTTATTTAGTGGGAGAGCCACGCTTCGGCATAATTGAGCTGGCTCGACCAGATTGATCCCACGGCCTCACAGAAAACCGGTGCTTGCGCTGTGTTTCACCGAGTGAGTGAGAATACTGAAGGCCTACATCCCAACTCTTCCCCCACCCTCCTCCCCATTCCCCAAAGGCCGACAACGCACTTGTAATGCCTCTGGTGTTGCGGGTGTCCATGGACGATGGTATTATATATATATACATTTGCCCCCTATTCGATAAAAAAGAGTTGTATTCGGTTTTAGTTCTGCAGATTTTCAAGCCATCATTCTCTAGTCTTTGCTGCCATGTCTGTAGTTTGCGCTGGACCTCGATGCGTTATCACCAATCAACACAATGTCGTCTGCAAATGGCATGCATCGTGTTGCCTCCTCCTGTTTGTCCGATGTCAGAACATCCATTATCAGTAGGAAGAGGTTTGGGCTTAGAGCTGATCTCTGGTGCAAACCAACAGAGACATTGAATTGGTCGGTGTTTCCTGCAATTGATGTTACATAGGTGCTAAATCCTCTGTACAGCAATCGAATCAATGCCACTTTTGATACTTAGCAGGCACTCTTTCTTCTTTCAAAGCCCACTACAAAACCTCTCGGGCTAACCTGTCATACGCTTTTTCTAGATCAACAAACACCATATGTAAGTTTTTGTGCGCCTGTCTGTATTTCTCACAAAATTATCGAATTGTGAATATAATATGGCATCTGTCGGCCCGGCAAAAACCCAAATTGGTTTTGACTTATTGCACTTTCCTCTCTCACTCTTTTCTCAATAGCTTCCTCCCACTGTCATACTTTGTCAAGTGAGCTTTATTCCTCTATTACTGCCACACTCCTGTACATCTTCTTTGTTTTTAAACGACTTTAAAAAAGGAGGATATTCTCAATTCGGCCGTATTTACTTTGTTTTTTTTTATATATGTTCGCGGATAACTTCGTCGCTTGTGAACTGATTACGATAATTATTTTTTTAATGGAAAGGAGATATCTCAACGGTGATGCTACCATTAAGACACTAGGATCTGATGATGACATCCAAGAGAGGTTTTTTATTTATTAAAATTTTATTTGTTAAAGATGGGCACAAGCGAATTCAAACACCGTTCATCCGGGATTACCTAATGGCATCCAAGATATTTTGCAATTATTTAAATGTTTTCTTTGTTATGGTCGTACAGGCATGGACTGCGGGGCCCCCCAAATCGCGGGGCCCGTAGCATTTGCTACTCTTGCTACGTGGCTAATCCGGCACTGCTTTGGAGAAAAAGTACGCTTTTCTTGAAGGTCGTATCAATACCGCATGGCACAATTAATTCTACAGATAAAGAGCAAATCTAAGAGTCAATTTTCCCTTATTTGTTGTCCAAATTTCAACATGGCTACTCTAAATAGTTTTAAAAGTAAATACTGTTAAAAGAACATGTCAAAGAAAAGTGTTAAGTAACAAAAATCGAGTGAAAAATCGAATTATAACGAATAGATCCGTTCGCACGATATCTTCGGCCCCTATAAATAAAAGCTCGCTTAAAATTTTAAGGGTCTCCAGTTTAAGCGATTACAGACCCTTAGCGCTCGTAACGAATGACTTTCTGATGCCAGGATATCAAAACAATTGTCCACGCGTGAAATTCGTATATTACAAAAACAAAAAAAGGTTTTTTTTAGATTTGGCATTTTGGATCCTAACCTTTGCCTGATACAAGTAAATAATTCTAGTTTATGGTCTCAATAACCAAAGTTATAAGTTACTATTGGACTTTAATGGTCCAACTAATTATAATTATGAACCGAAAAACGCTTTTGTCAGGTCTACTAGTCGTTAATTAAAAATATTCGCTAAACCTTTTACGTTTTTTTTAAATAAAGTTTTGTGATTATGTGACATTTGACGTATCCTTTTTTAAGCGTTTGTTTTGAAGAAACGCATCTTATTACATTAAAATATCTAAATTCCCTTACCTCAATATAAGTACTAATCAAGGGAAGCATCGTAAACATACCATTTAAAAGGAAATAAACTGCATCCACGTGACTTATGTTAATGCAGCCATTACTATGGATTAGGATGATTTTATCGATTTGTATATAATTAAATGTTATACTTGACACTTATTAATTGTCACAAAGTTTATAAATTTTATAACGATGGAAATAATCAGTCAGGTCACGATTACATCGATAAGCGACCGGTTTTTTGACATCTCATGGTATTTTAAGTAATCGTTATCGATAAATCATTTAAACTCGGAATTCGTAGTTTTAAATGTCTACTTTTGGAGACACGCCCACACTTTTTTTCATGGCTCATCAACACAAATGATTGTACAGTGATTTATAAGCCTTAATTACATGAATTCTTTGTTAAAAATGTTTGAGAATTTCGACGGTAGACATAAATTTGAATATTTTAGTACCACGAAGTTTGCTGAACGTGTCGTAAGTACATTAAAGCAATAATAAATCGAATTCGCTTTCCATAGTGAGAGCTCAGCAGACTATTATGATGCGGTTGAATATTTTTATTGTACGGGTAACACTGGCCGATAATTCAATGCGTGTAACGGAACGCGGCCGGATGTGACCGCCGCGTCTTCCTGTCACAATTAATTTCCGGGCGCGTTGAAATTGGCGCGAAAACTGTCGCGAAGGGCGGGGCGGTGGCGTGCGCGGGGGTGAGCGGGGTGCGGGCGTGCCACCGCCGCGGGAATTTTAATTACGCACTCGTATACCGAATACCAATGTCGTCTTGTTTAAATTAAATATAAATTATTCGCCTCCTAGGCCCCGCTGCTTGCCTGGTATTGCGAACTGCGAAACGTTGAATAAACAACTGTTGGGTTTTAATTAGTAAAGATTTTGTTGGTATTTTGTCTAATGTTTTAGTTGTTTCGGAGCGTGTAAGTTATATTTTGTTAATATAACATCGGTCGGTAAACGAGTTCGGATGGCGACGTTAATTTATTGCTAAATGTTTGTATGTCAAGGGAAATTATTTAAGAAGCCTTTCCCTTCTAAGACGACCGACTTATGACATAGAATACCTGCAGCGCAATTATGCATAGGGCAGGGCTACTGTTGCCTGATATGAGAAACTCAGCAGAAGAAACTTTGTATTGAGAATTACATTTTTAGCATCTAGTCTTGAATCCAAACTGTCGACCAGTCGCAATACTACATGATGACTTGTAAAATATCAATTATATTGCATTCGCTTTTTATGTTACAAAGTCTCTACCAAAATTTAAGTTAACGACTAGCTAAATATCGAATAATGAAATCATACTTTTCAGCCTGTATGGATGGCGCAAGTAATAACGTCAACTAAACTACTATAATACCATAACAAAAGTTTACAAACAAACTCCAAACGCAATTAGAAGCAGATGAGGAGCTCACGGCAGACGGGTGCACTCCTTATGGCATTTAACTAACTTTGATAAAAAGATTAAGTATGACAGTTTGAAATATAGCCACCGCAGTCGGTGGAGAGAAAAAAATAACAGCGCAAAACTTGGCCGTGCCCAGCCCCCGGCTTCATTGTTGTGAGCTCCGAGTTAATTTTGTAGGAAAGAAACAAGGAGACGCAGGTGTTCCAGCGGCCCGTTGTATTAATTTGAGTCCCGTCTAATACCTACGTATGACTGCGTTGGAAACAGACGCGTCTGAATTTATAAGCAAAGTTGAACGCGTCCGAGCGCTGGCGCCGGGGATTTGTGCACAATATGAACGCCAGATTATGACGTCCCGCTCTCTGACAATCCAAACGTGCCCATTACGGTCCGTTTCACGCGCGACCTTTTAATTGTGAATTATCGCGCACTGGACGCACTCTGTATTAACATAATTGTTTAGAAAGAAACGTATGTAAACGATCTAGGTGGGATAAAGTTTCCTAGTTTAAATATTAATCTTTTGCATCAAATTGTGGACATTTTATCGCCATTTAAGGTATTTTCTTTCTTTATCGTCCATGTAATATTTCTAAGAAAGCGTAGGGCGATCATTAATTAAGACGGAATAGTATCTCATGTTTTTATTGCTGGTCCGGCAATACCGGTTCTGCGTATACTTTATTAAAACATGAAAACGCTCGAGTAAGCACTTTGATGCGTCCAAACGATGTTAATTATCATTTTAGATGTAGTAATTTTTCGTTTATTACTTGTCCTACGCGTAAAAAACGACGTACGGGATAATAAAAGTCTCTTTAATTGGTACATTTCCTTTTTAAGATCTAGTATAAAATAATATCTTCACTCAATAAGAAATTATAACGCCAGAAACAGTATTAATGTGTTGTAGTGTGATAACAACTCTGTCAATCAATAACAAATTGTGAAACATACCGACATTTTTATGCTTTACCATCTTAAATTACGACATCTATCTCTATATGTAATTTAACGCTGGTAATAATTAATCACCTGTCAAAAAGACATCTCAACATTAATAAAAATAAACAATTTGGAAAATGAACAAAATAAAAGAAAACGTGACATCGTGAATTGACGTAATTCTTATTTTAAAAAGATCGTAATGCCACATCGCGGACCATAGATTATAAGTAAAGTTTACCAATGAAGCAGAGACAATGGGCGCGTTATACATGGGTGGCTTCCGCTCGCACTTCGCCGAGGGCCTACTTTGACAGACGGGACGAGTGATGAACCGCCCTAACGTTGGTTGTATTATTGCACCTGCTACCAATTGGATTTAGCATTTATTTAAATGGTATTAGCAGTAGATTATGGGGTGCCAGCCTCTATTAGAGTCTCTTACATATTTTATCATCATTTAAAACTGCGTGTACAATTTCAAACGGCCATATAAAATGAATATTGCATAAGATAATTAGCAATAAAAAGATCGAATAAGCTCTTTGTAATAAAAGTCAGAAGCAAGTAAAACGATAATCCTAAATCTACATAATATTGCTTACACCTAATCGTAATTATAAAAACATAATTAAGCTTCAGAACTGGATATCAGAAGTAATACTTCGCCCGGGGGATTGTAAACAAGCGGCCATAACTCACACCGGAGTTACCGATAAGAAACTTTCATTATGAACCCGAAAATGTTGAATTTAAAACGAGGCTTAATCAAGCAACGCTGGGTTACCCTTCTAGTCAGGTACCTGTGTGTTTAGGTTGGGATTACTTTGCGAAAATTACGTTAGTATCGGTTGTTTTAGATTAATTCTGTGTTGTGGCCCGAATTATGGTCGTATTAAGAACCTTCCTTGGTCAGTGCTTTTGTAGACGAAGACTGCGTCAGCAGGTATGCGTTAGCATGTTACTTGCGATTTTTAATTGAGGTTTTTTTTATCATTTCTTGTAAGGTATAGCTTTAACGTTGCCATAATACACAATATTAATGTTTTTTTTTAAATGAACGACTCGTCCTATTCATTTGCAACAATACTAATTAAACGATAAGAATTTGTCATTGAAAATCGAGATACATACAATTGTATTGTATCAAACCCTGGCAAATAATATTTGTAATAATTGTTAGTTAACTATCTATTGGATGCTTCAATATAAATAACGGAAACTATGGCAGTGACATGATAAATATATATCGATGCAAAATGACATGTTCAAAAATAAACAAATAATTTAATTTACATACTAAATGAATGATTTAAGTTTTCCATTACAGATTAAATGTTATGTTGTTTACTGGTGCATAATAATCACGGAACTTACATTTATGTACAAATATCAAATGAAAACTCATAGGTCATACAAAAAAATTACAAACCAAATTTATAAAACAAACAACGTTAATATATTTTTCCAACAAACAAAATCTGTATGTTTGTTTGTCATTTAAACAGTTCCCGAGCGCGTGTACCAGGGCGGCAGAGTCAGCCAGGAGCATTCCCTAACCCCTTCGCAGTTTGATAAATGGCCAATTACTGCGCCCGCCCCGTCCCTTCTGTTAGCTTGTTGCCTATTTTGAATTGCTTTTGCTTTTTCGTTTAGATTAATATCTAAATAGGATAGATACGGATCCCGCTTTAGGTATTTTACGTTGTTTTTAAACGTAAATTTCGGGTTGGGAACTCTCTTCGCTCCTTTGTTCGCCCGTTTTTCGCTGCCCGCCATTGTTTTCGTCTTCTAATACCACCGAATCTTTGTTCTGTCTTGTTGTGTAATACGTTCTTTTGTTTTAATGGGATTTCCTTTCGATATACGTGTTCTGATTTTGATCTTAGAAATTGGTTCTATCTTAGGTATTATGCGTAAAAACTTTCAGTATTTTTTTGAAGAAAAGAAATATCACATCCATAAATTTTGTAATAAATTGTGTCTACTTGATCCTGATTTAAATTACCTTCTAACGACTCCTGCTATCCTAGTCATACAGCAGAGGTATGCTCAAACATAATTATGTTCAATCATCCTAATTAAAATTTAGTCCCACACTAAAAAAAAACAGTACCCACGTAGCCTCAGGTGTAGGTCTCCAATTCTTAAATTCGCGTCATTACTTGATAAGGGATGAACAGAGGGGGTTGAGCCCCTGTTTATTTTTCCCGTATTCAAAGTGCCCATAATTGCCAACAGACTTAAGCTCGTTTAAAATTTTAACTCTCAAAACAAATGAGATTCTATTCCGGACAGTTAGTGGGCGCTTCTGGATGAAATCCCTGCATTTGATTGAATTTTTATTCGTACGAATGGAGTTTTAAAACGAGATAATTTTATACCACGCAAACATATGACATAAAATGAATGAAGACTACACACTATGTTTTTTAGTTTATTTGTTGTCAAATTATGAAATAAGCCGGTGATCGGTACGACTTAGAAATACAAAATGCTTTTAGAATATTTCTAAATGTAATTATAAAAATAATATTTTTATAAAGTAAATCTTTTTTACCAATCTAAACGAATATATAACTTCAATGTATAAAGATCTTAATAATAAACTGATTACTGAATTGAATGCGTTTTTATATAAAGCTATACCTAGATATTTTTGTTAGTTTTTTTAACTCTATAACAACATTGTTATAGCTGCAAAACATGTTTATTTATCTGTTAAATAATAAAGGTGCATGCATGCATTTGATACATAGTCAGTATAATCAATTGTTAGTGACTGGTGAGTCAATAAAGTAAATAAAAAAAATAAAACACTTATTTAAAAATAATTGTCTATGGAACGCATAAACAAAAGGAGGTCATCAACATAAACTTTAACTGCAATTTAAAAGGAAATTACACAGTACATAAAACGTACATACATTCATTTAATTATAATGTAAACTCCAGTCCGAAGACATCTAACATAATTGCAGCCAACCTGTCGCCATTGGACAGAAGGATGATGATATGAAATTATGTAAGTGTGACCTTACAGTCACGCGATGGCTCTCATGCAAACTGTGATTACAGATGACATGCCTACGCTTTACTATAATACCGTTTTTAGTGCGGTAATAACTGATATTACCGCTTATTACTGTAATTTTACTGTAACGCTACACTGGTTATAATATCTGTTACAATTTGACACGGAACCAGTCGTGGAGGTGTTGTAAAAAGCGGGAGAATCAGAGTCAAAAATAAATGTGTTTTTTTTTTCTTAAAAACTAAGTCATTGTTTATGATTGACAATCTCAGTGCTTCGTAAAAGTGTTAGACGAATTGATATAGGAATAATTACTTTATTTTATATCAATGTTATTGAAAAAATAACATAAAAACCATTATAGTATTGTGCAATAATTTTAATAATGTTACGTACCTACCTAAGAAAAAAACTAATAACTTGATTCCAAAAAGTTTATATTTCTTGGGGTCAAATCAAAGACCTTAAAATTCCTAGAAATATAATCAATCAGACAGAATATATTACTAGCTAATCATATATGCACAATGATGTCATCGGTTAATTTCCACATCTCTTGAAGACAATACAATACTATTTTAGACGACTGTCAAAACAATCATACGAAAATGAGCGTATCCGAACGGATTTGTATAGCGACGTGTCACTCTGTCATTCGCCATGATGGATGACGTCACGATTAGAAAAATGTTAATTATTACCCGCCTATAATTTTGACAGACATTATTTTGATAATTCTACAACATTTAAACTTAGAATAATTAACGTAACAACGATATTCCAGATTCAAAATAGCTGTCAGATTCAGAAACTTTGGTTTCGTTTATATGGATTGTGATTTACGGTTCCATGATAAATCTTTCTCTTGTACGTTAGGATGCATTTAAGAAAGTTTTTTTAGTAAACCTTCTTAAGTACATGTTCATGCTTGTTTAACATTAATAGGCTCTTATAAAGTACCGAAATATAGCGTGGGCATCAAGATCAATGACCAGCCAGTGCGTATACATGCAGAATGGATGGCGCACACGAAAGATAATAAGTGAAATACCGTTAAACACGATATTTCAACTTTACAAACAAAAAAAAGAAATTTAATAAAGTCAACAAAAAATAAAACGTAGAATACAGATAATGTCAGTAGGAGAAACGAAACGTCACTTTTATTTTTTGTAATTTAATTGGAGTATTAACGGGGCATAGATAAAGTCACTGCTTCTAACTTTTTCGTTTTTTTTCGTCTTATCAGATGGCTTACCGTTTGAATTTAAAGGTGCGTCAAGTTAGTAAGAACTTTTAATAGACTGTCCGATCCGATCTAAGAAAATACATTTAAAATAAATTGTTCTATTTGCCTAACCCGGGCGCCGGAAAAGACTACGTGCTATATAATTGGCTAAGGATGTGTAGCCGATTTTTTTGAAACTCTTATGACATCTCACAAACGTCATCGCAAATTTTTGCCGCGGATTTGTCGATGTCAAAAGGTTATCATTGATTGGTTTAACCTTTTCGCGAACAGGTCTTAATAGAACACATAGGTGTTTAAATATTGAGTTTTTAATGATATAATTAAAGTACTTAATTTTATTCAAGGAAAATACGACCTTTTTGCAAAATAACGTTTACATTGCGTGTCAAAGGTGTATAAATATGTAGGTACTTACGTTAAGCATTTACAATCAGTTGGGACGTCAATTTATCGAGCTTATTGACATTATTCTCGCGTTATAATAAAATACCATACAAATGGTGACGTTTAACTACAATTCCTAAAGTTACCTAATGAATTAGCATTCATTGGATATTTCGATGAAGGGTAGCAGGCTAAATACCCGAGCGGAACGTCACGGCTTGCCACAAGCGTGCATAATTCTAAGGTTTTATTACATAATGTGACTCAAAGCCTCCTTGTACCCATAACTACGGAATAACATTAGAACGTTTTCCCGTCTTTCCGGGCCAAAATACACGAGTTGGAGGGACGTAGAAAAAAAGAAAATTTGGTCACCGAGACCGTCCATAAATTGGCGTAGAGTTGCGCGCACCGCTCTAATTCCTTTGTTTGCTAAAACCGAAAACTGCCGTGGACATCCTCGCGATGCCAATACGATATTTCACTCACTCCCACTTGACTGATTCCTCTGCGTTAGAGAGTGACAGATGTATTTGACGCGTTCTGTTTCTGAAACTTATTGGCGAGTCTCAAAGGCGGTAATCGTTTGTCTCATGTGCCAATCTAGTAATATATATGTAGTAGATTTATTAGGCGTAGGTTAGCTTGTTCGAATGTAATATTTGGTGTTTTTTTCTTGGTGGCGGCATCTAGCGGCCGGGGGTGACATGTCAATTTTATTGGCATTCGGCCAAGTTCTTTGTTAAAAGGTCTGGCATCGTGAGAGCTTTCCCGCTTATATGAACCTAGCTTAATGTTGCCAGATAATGTACAATTTGATGGTGGAGTGTGTAATTTTAAATTTACACTTCACTGCTAGAGATTTAAGTGCACTTTTTTGTTATTTAGCGTTGTAAAGTGTTGCCATTTAACAAGTTTTTTTATAAATGTTTACACTTGAATTGTGGGTAGTTGTATAAGTTGTAGGTCAAATCTAAGTTGAAGTCATCAATACTTGTGAGTCAGGCATCTTGGATTTTGCTTCAAGGCTTTCAGTTTTGCCTAATATCTAACTAAAATAATACAAAGAAGTTTGTATAGATGTATATTTGTCACTGTCACGCAAAAATAGTTGAACAGGTCTGAATGAAATTTGTCACAGAGATAGATTATAAGTAGTCTTCTCAACCCTACAAAAGTTGTGGTTCCGTTTCATGAGCATAGTACAATACTACAACCGCTGGTAGCTAGAACCTTATGTTTTATTTAGATTTACATACATACATAATTATAGCTGAGACTGCACCGTTAGCCTAGTGATTTAAACGGTCACCAAGTGTTGAGGGTTCAAATCCCACATGGAACAGCGTTATGTGTAATCCATAAATTGATTTATCCTATCCTACTAATATTATAAATGCGAAAGTTTGTAAGGATGGATGGATGTTTGGATGGATGTTTGTTACTCTTTCACGCAAAAACTACTGAACGGATTTGGATGAAACTTTACAGTAATATAGCTTATACATCAGAATAACACATAGGCTACTATTTGCTGCGATAACCGACATATACGCGGGCGGAGCCGCGGGCAACAACTAGTTAACAATAATTTTTAAGGGAATTAACGCGATCACTTATTAAAAGGTATTACATATCTCTGATTTGCCTGACGTTTCGACCAGGTTGCACTGGCCGTGGTAACAAGCTGACTCTCACGCTGACTGACAAGACTGTTAATATATCATGCAACGCGAAAGTTTAAAAGTCCATAAATTGTTGTTCTAAGTCTGGGGGTTCTTTGTGTACGTTTCATGTATCTTTGTAAAGTCGCCCGCAACACAAAGTATTTTCCTAATGCGGTGATTGTCTTTTTTTAACCGACTTCAAAAAAAAGAGAAGGTTTCTCAATTCGACCGTATATATATAATTTTTTTTTTCTTTACTTTTTTTTATGTGTGTTCGCGGATAACTTCGTAGTTTATGAACCGATTTTGATGATTCTTTTTTTAATGGAAAGGAGATGTCCCAGCGGTGGTACCATCATAAGGACATTAATATCTGATGATGGCATCCAAGAGAAATCGAGTCGAACCTTGAAGTCGGTTTTATTTTTGTTAAAATTGTACTTGTTTCAAAAAGCTATGTATTTCTATATAGTTCTTAATGAGTTTTTAAGTTCTATAGAAACCATATTGTAATCACACTAGATCAACTTAACATTAAATTAACTCTAATAATAATTGAATTAAACTAATATGACCATTAACACATAACATTAGTTTCGATTCTCCGTCAATGTTGTAACCCAATTGTTAATTCTTTAATTCATTCGTGAAGTATTTTCCCATTTAAATAGTTTCTCCAAAAAAAAATTCTTTCCCAATTTGTTGTTTTCCTAAAAATCATATAACATATTCATCGCGTTGCCTATCGAATAACGAGATGGCGCCGTAATACCGTGTACATTACCCGGCGTCGAACCCACGACAATGGACTCGACTGATTTATAGCGAACGGATAAGGCGTTTCAATGTAAAAAGGATTTTCTTCGGGAAAACTTCAATGGGAATAAATTTAAGGCTTTTGATCGATTTTAAAAAAGATATTTCAGCGCTATTGGGCGTCAACTGTTGTTTTCTTGGTGAGAGGGACCTACGAGGGACCCTATATGTACCTATTATTACATTACTATTATATTAATTAATTTACTAGCGTGTTACCGGCGGCAAAACAACAACCGCGGGGCAAAGTATACAAAAACCAATGTAAAAATAGTATCCTATATCCGTCTCCTAGTCCTAAGCTACCTCCTCACCAATTTTCAGCCAAATCGGTTCAGCCGTTCTTGAGTTATAAATAGTGTGACTAACACGACTTTCTTTTATAAATATAGATTATAATATAGTCACTTCAAATAGTTTTATTCATTGAAATTACTTAATCGATACATTCCATACTAATATTATAAATGCAAAAGTAGCTCCGTCAGTCTGTTACGCTTTTGCGGCTAAACTGCTGCACCGATTTCAATATAATTTGACATGCAGATACTTTGATTTTTGAGGAAGGACATAGGGTACTCTGCCGCGATAACCAACATACATGCGGGCGGAGCCGCGGGCTAGTCATATGTACTTAACATTTCCTTACATTATTGTTCTGAGGTAACTAACCTAAAATTAAAAATGCAGAATTGAGAACATTACCGTTTTCGTAATCGGTTAAAGAAATTCACTTCAATACCCTACGAAACTAACGTGAAACGAAGTCTTTTACGCTGTTTATATTTTTAAAACTAGCTTAACCCCGCGGTGCTATCCGCGGTTATTCTCGTACCGCGGGTAACACCATGGAGCGAAACTAATCTAAAAAAAGTAGCCTAAGTTACTCCTTAGATCATCAGCTATCTACCAGTGAAAGTTCCATCAAAATCGGCCCGGCCATTCCAGAGATCACCCGGAAAATACAGACAGACAAAAATCGTAAAAAAAAAATATCTTGGTACATGCATCGTGTATACATATGCATTTATTAAAAAGCGGTTATTTTAATATTACAAACAGACACTCTAATTTTATTTGTTTGTAAAGATAACTCTAATTTAGTTTTTATTTACAAAAATTTGACAACTTTTACAAAATAGTTAATCACCAATTTGTCTAATTCTAGAAGTAATCTGTACCTCAACATTTTATCCTACCTATTTGAAGTAAAAGAATAATCTATAAGATAAAAATAAAAAGTTTTAATCCGAGTACGTAAAAACATTTGGTAAAATGTACATAGGTTAGTTTACCCGGACCATTATTACGAATCTATTGACACTTCATTCATAAAAATAGGTTTAGTAGTTTAGGCGCTATGCTAAGTCATACAAACATTCCGGGTCGGACCAAATCTTTGCATGATCTGTAAATATTTGTTTTGGAGTTTGGGTGTTTTCTATGTATAATATGTATGTATTTACAAAAAAAAAGTATATTAGTATTTATATCAGTTGTCTAGTACCCATAATACAAGCTCTGCTTAGTTTGGGACTAGATGGCGTTGTGTTGGATGTCCGAAATATTTTATATATTTATTATTATTATCTATAAGAAAAATATAAAAAAGTTATAATTCGACTACGTAATAACATTTAGTAAAATGTACATAGCTTAGTTTACCCGTTGAACTATTTTTAGTAGTTTAGGCGCTATGGTAGGTCATACAAACATTCCGGGTCGGACCAAATCTTTGCATGATCTGTAAATATTTGTTTTGGAGTTTGGGTGTTTTCTATGTATAAGATGTATGTATTTACAAAAAAAAGTATATTAGTATTTATATCAGTTGTCTAGTACCCATAATACAAGCTCTGCTTAGTTTGGGACTAGATGGCGTTGTGTGTTGGATGTCCGAAATATTTATATATTTATTATTATTATCTATAAGAAAAATATAAAAAAGTTATAATTCGACTACGTAATAACATTTAGTAAAATGTACATAGCTTAGTTTACCCGTTGAACTAGGTTTAGTAGTTTAGGCGCTATGGTAAACATCCCGGGTCGGACCAAATCTTTGCGTGATCTGTAAATATTTGTTTCGGAGTTTGGGTGTTTTTTTTTTTAATAAGCTTGTATTTACAAAAAAGTATTTATGTATTTATATCAGCTGAAGTATCCATAACACAAGCTCTGCTTAGCTTGAGACTAGATGGCGTTGTGTGTTAGATGTCCGAAATATTTATTTATTTATAGACTGCCAAAAATATGACACTTCCTTTTAGCTTCTTCATAGTCGGATAAAAATACAAGATTACGCTCAGAGTTTGCAAAATTTCTCTTAATTTTTGTTGAATCTAATTAAAAACTCTTTCAGAACTCAAGGGTCTAGTTTACTCACTCTAGTCTGGTCCCCAGACATTTAAGCGTGATGATTACGCACGTTTTTGATAAGGAAATGTAATCTTAATGTTAATTTGAATTTTATTCAAATAAGGCGCGATCTGCGGAGATAAGGAAGAAAAATGGGAGTCCATTTTGTTCCGATGTGTAACTGTTTTTTTTAAAGTGCTAGAAATTAGAGAATTACTTACAATACTAATAACAATTTGGATAGAGGAAGCCCAACTCTTATGCAAATCAGGTAGCAAACAAGCATAAAGACTGCGTTATTACATCAATTATTTTTGCGTCCAATTTGAATAAAAAACATCACCTCATTGCTGTCCACTTCTGGTCATAGGTTTCTCCCATTGCATGCCTCTCTGATCGATTTAGGGCTTCTCATATCTAGCTCTTGTCAGCCATCCTGCGCTAATAGGTTGGCCAAGACGCGGTCAAAATAATTTTCAACAACAATTTATTTTATTCTATTACTTATAAAACTTAGGCCGAAAGAAGATTGTGGCTATTGAATCTATCTAGCAGTTCTATCAGAGTCTCGATTGGCGTCTCTTTACCAACGGACTAGAGTAGAAGACTATAAAAATATGGAAGAATTGTGTAATAGAGGAATTGAAGTCACTAAAAATATGAATAGTAAAGTAGAATGAATGAAAAATCACATTGCGCAGAACATAATGGAAGTAAGAAGATGTATATTTATTGAATAATACCTTAAAGCGGCAGTTGGTACCTATAATAAGCTAAGAAAAGTTGGCAGATGTTTATCACCAAACGATAGACATTCAAATAAGAATGCAATATCTCTCTTAAGAAACTTAGATTCTTTTGCAACTTTCAGTCACTTAAAAGTTTGAAAATAGAAAATCTCATTAAATACACTATCGAGATTCAGATAGCGTTTAGAGTTAAATTGACAGGAATTTAATGTTTCAGAGCATGTAATAAAACGTAGAGAAAGAAAGCTTGTTATTATTGAAGTGTAAAATAATATCCTTATTATACGATGAGTTGAATAACAATTATCAAGAAGCGGTATTCGAGCGCAATGCAGTAAAAACGGATGATTGCCCACGCCTCCGGTGCAGACGTTCATACAACTCTTGCCAAAATTTTTAATTATTCAAATGCGAACACCCGAAAAATATACGAAACGAGCAATAAAATAATAACGATCAAAGAGAAACTAAACATCCACCCGTCCGACGGCTGACGTCTCGGTATGTAGTCTATTAAATTACAAACGTCCCTTCTCACCTTCGCACTTTTTTATTCAATGTAACTCCTAAACAGAAAGGATACATTATAGATACGCGACGGAGCAGACACGTACAAAATGAAAATAGGGGAAAGGCAGCGCGAGTGGGGGCGGTATGGAAATGTTGGTCAAATATATCATCCGGCGTCTGACAGGCCAATTCTCTTATCTCACGCGCGCCGCACCAGCGCGATCTAAGCTAGCTTAGCTAATATAAAATGGTTTTAAATTCAAGTTTAATTCGGGCTATCTGCAGCTCTCCGCCGCCTCGTAAATACCGACCCCTACCCACATACAAAAGGCGGTGCGATTTACGGTTTTGACGGATTTCGAATATTTTAGCAGCAGTTCTCGGATTAGGCCGAGTTACGCGTCGACCCGTGCGTCGCAGGGTGGCACTACGTTTTAATAAGACGATGATAATTTAGACTAGGCCAGGATAGGCGGAGCAGCTGCGTACTACCGATTTAATATTAGTTTCTGACGATCTACGGCCGGATAAAGTCTTTGCCGCGTTTTCCTTGTCTTATCTCATATTCGGAGGGAATTATTGTTTGTTTGCGAGGAGGGCGGGCGGCGAATCTGCATCGCATCAGTTTACAACACGAGGACATCATAAAGTGTAAACAATGACGGCGTTTTCCATTACAATATGTTTACCGATCCGTGGCGCGGCGCATTATGTATGTTATCCTGGTAGGACGCGCGGGGCGCCGCTGAATTTATGACGCTCGCGCAAATATTTGGCGCTCCGAGTTCGGACGCTCACTGTCGGCTGACAACGGGAAGATTGTCGGCAACTGTTTACACAACGGGATATGGTAATTTTTCAGTCTCCTTTCTCGCTGTAAGCGTATTCTGTTCACGGCTCTGTTCTTGTTCTCTTTACATTCAGTTTATTCGGAGCATCGGAAGCGTATCCGGACGAGCGGGGTGACGGACGACGTAAACAGAGTGGGCTGACGTTTAGTGTCATTAAATCTCGTAATAGGATATCATAAATCGCAGGAGGTCGGCGGTACCAGGCTGGCCGGGCGGCTGTCATCGTTTGTCAGAGCATTTCACGCATTGTTGGACAATAACGCAGGCAGGGGTGGGCAGTATTGTGCGCGGCCGGCCGCCTGGACGTGTTCGGGACGCGTGCGCGGCATACTCTCGCCTACCGCCACACTACACGTCACTACTCACCACGGATTACGTCAAACGTACATCACAGTTCACCTCCTCAGAACAAGTGACACTTGGCCACGTAACTCAGTGTTACCAACAAATTCCATGACCATCCAGTTGATGTAAAGGCGTGGGTTTCTTGTAATTCTCGCTTGCCCTGCCTCGTACTAATTCACTTAAAACGTTACTTCGATCAGCAACCGTATATACCACAATCGAATTTATATCGTTGCTCGACGGTAAAAAAGCGAACAAATAAAACAACATCAAATATGTTCGGTATGCATCGTCTCAGAGATTCACATCAGAAATTTAAGCTTTAAAGAACCGGGCGGGATAAAAAATATCGTGGAGTCGGAAAAAAAGAAATGAGGAGTTGACCCCTCGGCCGACCGCGTAAATACGAATCAAAAGGAATCAAGTGTCATTTACGAATGTATATTCTTTAACGATAAACAATTTATAACGTCTTTGAGGTGTTGGCTTTTCATAAACATATTTTACCTTAAAACAGGATTACAAGAAGATAAATTGAAAGCTCAAGAAGAATCAATTTCATTAAAAGACCGATTATTATCATTTCAGTCATTCACAAGATACAAAAATTATTAAAAATAAATACTGGTAAAATAACTTTCTGCCTTAAGATTAGCAAGAATCTATTTTAATGCATGATTTTTTTTATTTGTCATTAAAAGCGCGGGATAACTGACAATTATATTTATTTTCTTTTTTTAAAGTGCTATAATATGTTGTCAGCGGGAGGCCAAGGTAGCCAATCATTTTATTCCTCTTTACGGTACGTTCATGTGTAACGTACATTTCTTATGCGTATAATAATTAGGATATATACCGAATAAATTAAACCTGATATGGAGAATAATTAATTTGGCCCCACGTTGTGTGTATTTATGTTGATGAATAATTTTACAGATAGATATTTTAAGATTCGCATATTTTCGACTGCTTCGACATCGATACTAACTTATTTTCAGATACTAGACAATATGATTGATTTGGGATTAAATGAGATTCCTACTTCTAAATAGTAAGCCATACATTTGATATCATAAATAAACTTCCTGTTTGTGTAAGTTCTTCAAAACATGACCAATTACTGTGGTCGAGTATATTCTAAGTCGAGTCGAGACAAATGCGTTCTCATATATATCGAGATGTTATCGAGACGGGCTCGATGCCTCCGTCCGTTAATCAGACCACAATAGATTTAAAAAAAGTATGGTTTCGGGAAGAAGTTACACATCTATCTACAAAAAAAGGGATTTTATTTATAAGTATGCTCGTGGTGTACGACCTACGAAGAGGAAAAAATATTATTTTGTTTTCTTTTACTGAAATAGAAATCAAGGGGTTGATCAATAAAATTATACTATTTGCCAGCTTGAAACAATATTTTTCTTTTGTCTGCCAAAACTTAACTTTGTTTATAAATACACGATTACCTCTACCTTCGTTATGACTTGTTAAGAAACAGCTACACTTACCTGAAACAGATAAACAAATTTGTAAAAATAATGCAAATAACTCGAGTCCTATATCTTAAAATACTAATAAAAACTATTTATCTTTGTCTATGCTCATTAACGAGCCCAATCTTCTAACACTTCTCAAATACCAAATTCAAACTCCGAGAATCGTTCTAAGAACGGCCACCATTTCTAAGCAACCTGCCGTTGTTCGAGGAAGCCGGGGTGACTAACCTTAAAGTTCGAAGTATAAAAATTAACTAGTGATGTGAAAATTATAGACGCACATGCGATTCCTGATACGATTCGCAGTTGTTAATGTAATTTTATGAAATAAGTGGTGACATGGAGGCAAAATAGTAATTTGATAGCAATTTTAGAGTTGATACGACAATTATGGCGTGATTACAACGCGATTGCGATTCGCACGTGATGGTTCCCGTTGCGGAAGCGAATTTTTATAAATTGCCTACCATTTATGCTTGTTGTAAAATAACTGCGTAATTTGATACGATTAGTTATTTATAATCGAATCGACGGTGTATTATTTTGTTGCTTGATTAAAAATGTTGTCACATAAATCATTTATTAAGAAATTTATAGCTATTGTTCGTAGTTTACAAACGCTATACGATTCTGACGTAAATACTTGGTTGCAAAAGGTTTGCAATAAGTATCACTATCACTTGTGATGTGTATTATACACATTGATTATACACACACTCTTTCATTGATGTTGTGTAGTGCTATCAACTCGAGCAAACTTTCGTACAAATGGCAACCTCTCCTCAAGTTCTTAATTTCAAGATCAAACCGATACGAATCAACATAAACCATCTAGTTTTTCAGTATGTTGGGATCTTATTAGGAATCCTTAAAAATGATATGATCTATTGTTAAAAGTTTGAAAGTTACTATACAACTTATTGATGGATGAAATATTGAAATAAATACTTAGTGACATTTATGTATTTAAACTTAACGCACATTGTTGTTCGAAGGTGGACTAAATTCCATGGGACATTCTCTACCAGTCAACCTGCACCTGTGATGTAGAAATATGAAGCGGTTGGTGCAAATATAAGTAGAATTTGACATAGTAGATAAAATACGACGATACGACTTCCACTTAAACTAGTATCTATTTAAAACGATTGATAATAATCGATTGTCTTCATATTTACGAGTAGAATGCGATACTCATTTCTTTCTAAGTACACCAAATTAACATAGCCTTGTAACAACAATTCCAATGATTAAAAATAATTTGGGAACAAGTACGTTCCGTTGCGTGCTTCGCCGTGATTTCACCGTGATGTCCCGTCACTCGGCCCACGGATCCATGATACGTAAATTGCTCTTTAATTAACCAATTTGTTCCGTTTCAAGCAGATTCAATTCGTATTATGTATGTGACCGGCCATTGTTGTTGCTTATTTGTGTAATTTCTAAATTATACGTATTTTATATGGCGCTGGTAGGCTACGGTTCGAGAGTGAACGCAACGCTGGATACGTTGATCATTTTCGTTTGTATCACTGCTCGAGAATATGGCCGCTTATGGTCATCAATAGTCTTGTCTATGGTAGTTTTCTTTTCTTAAAACAAGGTATATGATATGTAAATGAGCCTTTTAATATGCTGTTTATTAACTACATTGTTTAAGAAGTCTGCGTTTATTTCATCTAATCTTAACAGTTATTTTAATTTGTTCAAATGCCGTGTTGATATTTATTACATCAAAGAAACTGAGAAACTAGCTGCAATAGTTGGCACTGTAATAACATAAAGGTAGCGCCTTAATTGCGACGGCACATTAATAATAAACTGCTCCACATAATTAGCCAAGTACGATATATACGAACGCAATGCTATAGCGCCTTTTTCTTTAGATTTTCCGACCGCCTTAGTGTTTCCTATTAAAAAAGTCTACCAATCCATCCCACTCTCTCTGCTTGCACCTTGCACCGATCCATTACTTCCTTTTCACTCTTTTGTTTCTGCGATGTGGACGTCTCGCTCCGCGCTCCGCCCATTTATAAAATCGACTGGCCGCCGCGGCGTCCGTTCACCTGTCCCTTTCCCGGCCGACTGATTTATGTGAGAGTGAGCGGGTTTGATCGATGCTTTGTTTTCCCGCTTCAACTGTCACTGAGATGTTCGTTTTTTGAAAAAAAAGGCACGCACTGACCCCAGGATTAGGTTATACGTTATTACCTGGTGTAAATTCTGATAATGCGCACAGATTGCGGCCGCGAATTCCTCCGTCTCGAGTGTCGCGCTGTGGGAAACGCGTAGGGTTTTTTTCGTTTTGCGCGGTAGGTACCGACGTTTTGTTAAACTATATTTACGATAATGTTATCTCGCGCGGCGGTGTTACGTTACCTACCCACGGCGCGGCCGCGGGACCCGTGATTAATGATTAACTCAGGCGACGCGGAACCTCTCCGTTCTAACACCAAGAAAAAATCAATTCTAAGAAAGTTTTTAATGCTTTATACGTAGTTCGATTGTTCGAGTAATGAAGCCGTTTACGATCAAATATATTTTCAATACGATAGGTCGATAAATCGATTGTAGAGTTTTTAAAACTTGCAAATTAAGATTTCAAGGCGGGCGCATGTTGCCCCGCAAAAAGTGCGGTCAGCCTGTCAACTTGAAAAATGTCATGGCGGCAGTTTTGAGCTTTTTTAACAAGAATACCATTCTAATCAAAATAGTTTACGCGTTGAGCGTTCCCCGCAGATTAGTTTAGTTTGTTTTGGGCGATCGTGGGAACGCACGAGCTTTTTACGAACATTGACGAAATCGTTTTAAGTCTTCCTTTGATTGAAGTAAAAAGATTTAATTTATTTTAAAAATTTTCGGCTTTAACGATGAGTGCAAAAAACACATGCTACTCTATCAGAAGTGATACATTAATTCGTTCTCTAGAAGACGAAAGAACAATCGTTATTATGTTTCAAGTTTGCACGTTCTGCGTTCTGTAAAACTCCGATATCACGTGACTGGGCCCCAAAAACTGTTATAAATCAAAATGTGAACAAATAAAAACGCGCGGAGGTGAAAACGTTATTATCTTTATAATTGCACGTCAAGGCGGGAAAACTGGGGGGCATTTGGCGCGCTTTCCTTGTCTCTGGTCTTTTTTTAACGCGCGGCTTGGCTATGATATATCGGCCCATGAATACGGGATGTATCGCGACACCTGCTCGCTTCCTTATGAATTCGAAATTGCGACTTTCTTGATGTCATTACAGCCTGGTACCCGACTTTGTTTGTTGCGTATATATTTTATTTAGAATGAAATATTCTTATGTTTCCGTTTTAGAGATCCCCTGAGTAATAAATATAAGTGGAGATGATTGCTATGTCTTCCTGTTTGATATCGAGGGAAAAGGAAAACGTGAGATGTTTGACAGTTCTGTGAGTGAATGACGGAGAGAAACTGATCCACTACCTGCTTGCGGCCTCGCTATTAACAGATCGTCCCGCGGGGTTATTTATCTAACATTCATTTAGCATCAAATGATCCAATTCATGTCACGTCGATCGAACAAGAAGATTGAATACTTACAAGTAAAGCTCTCAAAGCAGACATTATCAAATTATCACAAAAAGAAACGAAACATCGCATAACAATGAAGCTAAAAGAACATAAACTAACAGTGTAAGCGATAAGAGAGTGGCTCGCGCCCCGCCTCGCTTGTAACGAACCGCACTATCGATGTCTCAGTCAAAAACTGTCAAAATCGTGACAGGCGCCGTGTCAGGCTAACGAGGCGCGCGCGAGGACGACGTCGCGTCAGCATGACTAGGCGCTTTATACCTTACGATAGCACCGCCATCTCTTATCAAGTAGGAGAACTAACGAATATCTATAGACCAAAAAAACTTATAGGTAATCTCGTCTGGACACAGAAATACATAAAGATGCAAATGAGGCGCGCCCCCGGGCGGCGGGCAGCCGAACGAATTTATAGCTGCGCGCGCACCTCATTATCGCTAACAAGCATTGGAACCCTTTCTTTACCCCATAAATATTATATTTTACACACCTGCACTAAACGGGGTACCGGGATGCGGAGCTGTCACTGCAAATGTTTTGGAACACCTTTTGGTATGTAGGCACATCTGGTTTCTAGATATAGTTAATAGATGTCGCTTTATCGATTTATAATGATAACGAGTTCCAAACATTACCCATCTCAACGGGCTGGCAATTAGTATTAACCGTGCGTGTGGTCTTACTGGTCTTCAAAAGCATTTCTATTCAAAAGAATGTGTCGTAATAAAAGTACGTACCTATTACATTCAGGTTGGACTTTTGAAGGCAAGAAAGAAGTTATTCCTCATGTAGACTGTATTGTAAAGTTCAATATAAACTTAAGTGATAGATATTTGAATTAAACTAGAATCACATTACATTTACATAAACAATGATGCTAGTATAATAATAGACAAAACACAATAATATTTCAAAAACACAAGAACGAATAAGAATAAAAAAATCAGGAATATAAAAAAGGCTGTTGTTTACTTTGAAAAACAAATAATAAGTAACATTTTCTAAACCACCACCAGGAGTAAACACCAGGCGAACATAAACAGAAGGAGGTGACCACATCGCGTGCACGGCACCAGAGGCGAATGCAATTTGTGAATAATTCTAACCTAACCGCGACGTTCTATTATGGCAGTTAGAGCTTTCTTTGATATGCAAAACGTACCAGGAAAATTATTTAGCTAATATTCCGCTAGATGACATAAATATACAAAGCTTTTGAGAAATATTTCTATACAAAAGTTAAAATAATACCGGGATATGATAGGAGCAACGAAAGATGATTTCATGGGCAGAGGGTTTAAAAAGAAGTTATTTCAACGAACTTGACTTATAAATATAGAATGTCCTAAAAAGGATTCAATATTTTGTTAAAAACGCATCAAATAGGACAATGAAAAGAATAAAGTGAGATTTACATAGGTGAAAGCCGGTTAAATGGGACCTGGATACGTGAGAAATTATCTATTACTGGGAATTCTGTTAATGAGACAAATTGGTTAAAATAAGATTTGATTTCTAGATTTTTTCAATGTTTACCTCTGTAATTGGGACTCTGTGGCCAAATTCTCTGTGGCCAAATTCTCTGTTTAAGTAAAACATTTTATCAGTTTGGGATAGGTTTGGACACCTTTATTTACAACGTTTGAATTTCTTTTGCAAGTACTTTGTTTCCATAATAAATATATTATACCTACATTTAATAGAACACATCAAAAATTACTCATATTTATTGGCATTTACATTTCTGGAATAACAGTAGTAACAGTAGTGCATTTCGACCTCTATTAGATGGGGGCCTCTGTAAATAGGACAACTATAATATAAAACCTGTCTAATTGGAAAACTGGATAAATGAAAACCTCTAAATGGTACAAACTCCTTGGTTCCTTGAAACCCCATTAACCAGGTTTCACTGTACTAGCTTTTGTTTGCAGCTTCAAACGCATATAATTATGTCGAGTGTTATGTAAGCTTTATCACAATACTTAAGAGAAAACTACATCCGCGTCGGTTAAGCTACTTTTAAGATTAGCACGTACAAACGAACAGATTGAAGACTGCAAGGACTGTTGTTTTGGGTTCTGTTACTTTAATAAAGACTTTAGTTTTTTTCTATATCTTTAAAGGACTAAAAATCCACCTCTTACAATTTTATTATACGTGTAGACAAGAGCAACATACAAAATTGTCACATTATTACTATTTTGGGAATTTCAACTAAACTTAAGTGACCAAAAAAATATTATATTTCATTAATTTTAACGTTACGTAACTTTATTCTGAATTTGATTCGGACTCAATGACTTAGCAGTCTGTTAGTCACTCGATCAACAGGACAGTTAAAACAGCACAAGCTTCAAATAATAAAAAAGCTTACAAAACTTGTGAAAATCATTGAAGAAATTAAAGATTCTCCATCATCAACCACCTGCCAATATCCCAATTTTATTTAGAGTGGGCGCAGTATGTTTTGTCTTTCCATCCTACTCTATCACTTAGTATTTCACTGTCAACTCCCTCCCTATCTATATCCTCTTTCACAGAATCCATCCACATTTGGTCTTCCTCTTCTCTTATACCCTTCAACTCCCATACCTAACACTTTCTTCATTTTCCTCATTCTCTTCATTCAGTTACTATTCTACAGCTTTATAAAGAAACTTCATCAGACCACTAAGTAATACAACACTGAACATTATCTTCGTAAAGAATTCCAAGCTTTACAGAATACAATTTACCGCAAAAAACGCATATCAAACAAAACCCCATGACTTATTCTCAATTAGGCCGCGTTGACTGTTAAAATTACACGTAAAAACCGCATCCAGGAGAAATTATCAACCGGAACAGGGCAATTAGAGCACATTGTCGAGGGAATCAGGACACCGCAAACTAGGAACAAGTAAAAAGTGTTACAACTTGACATTTGGCTTCAAACAGCCTCGTAATAACATTTGTGGTCGAAGCCAGCACGCTCCGGCCCAATTTGTGGCGACGTCCACTCAAAATGGCCCTGACATTACGAATACCCTCTGCTGATTGGCTGAAATTGTTTTACAATGCGCACGAGCACGTTGTTACTTGATTATTTATTAAAAATCAGATAATTGGGAATGATTTAACATGGTTTGTTTCACAACAGCGGTTTTATTGTAATTTTTATAACAACTCATGTAGGTAACGTAATTGTGAGGAAAAGTGGCTTTTGTTTGTGATTTGTCAATGGTTTTGATATTGTTAAATTATATTATTATTTAATAAATATAGATTTAAGAATGAATGCTGTTTATGAAATTAAATTGACCACTTGTTTACACAGAATCATCCTGGCCAGGTCCATTCAGTCTATTTGGCATGTCAAGAAATACGTATAGTAACAATATCATAAGTTACCGAAACACGGACAGACTTCTAAGATAATAAAAAAACCCATCAAATTGTAAACCATCTTTTTAGTTTACAGTTTGAAAAAAAAATCTAACGCCTAAAGCACACAAAAATTTAACAAATAACCCAAAAACAATTGTTTTTTTTTTTTCATAAAAGTAATTTGTGTATAAGTTGTGTACGAGCCAATAGGTTTCTGAATATTTATAAATGTGCGTTCTATTTACGGTGTCGACATTTTGAATAATTAATCAGGGGGCCATTAGGCTCCGGCGGCGTCCAGACGTACAGAACCCTTGCTCATGAATAATTTCAATATCAATCGATTGCTTCGGTAATAGCCTTTGAGGCGAGTAATGAGAAAATCAAAAATTCTGGCGAGCACGTCGGGAAATAACACCGAGAGTGCTGTAAGCTTCGACGAAGTGCCCTGGAGCTAGCTGGAGTCGTTTTACATTGCATTCTCCATGTACTAACTCATAATTTAATTATGCTTTCGTTCATTCGGATTCGAAGAACGAATGTAAGTTCATCGTTGCAGTCGTTCTTTTCTTCTAGAATAAAGCAGATTTGCTGCTATAAACTGCAAAGACTACAGCTCTTTAACCGTTATTATATGACCTGGTACAGGCATATTATGAACTTAGGAAGTATGTTCGTTTGTTACGCTTAATTACACCTTAAATAATTAGTTTTACATGAACAAAGCTACGGGTGACAGATAGAAGGTTTGTACACATTTAATAAAATACATAAAATAAAGTTATATTTTCTATATACTATGGCAAAAATACAGAGAGATGTCGATATTAATAACAAGAAATGAATTCTTTGTATTTTTAAGAGGCAGGTAGGTGTCTTTAAAAGTAGCGCTAGTCTTGAGCTTTAAGTAATAAAGCGCTTTAAGCAGAAATATTAAAGATTGTCTATCATTATCGAAAAATCTTGTACTTTGATGAAAAATAGATTAACGAGATCTATCTTGCGGTATCTACCATATTTTTTGTGAATAGGAATAAAAGATTGTTTTAAGGAATTAAAACTAATAAGTTACGAATCAACTCAGAGCAGGTTCGTCCCCCCGTAAAAAGCAATATCAACAAAATATATCACGTACTAGGTCCGCATAACCAAGAAGCAGGTGTGTTACGCCACATGAGCCGGAATGCGCGGTAAATTTTCCGGATGCCTTCCCAATGATTTCCTCGGAGACCACCGGCCCAGATACGGCGGATTTCGATACGATAACGCTTCTCAATTTCTGTTCGCCTAGTACTCGAGATATTGTGGCCACGCCCCGTACCATTAAATATGTATACCTAAGGGTGGAGCGGTTATTTTTTTCTCTATAAGGTCCCGGGGGATCTCATCCCGGGATATCAATCGGCAATATTCGGTGTATCGTATCTTGACAATAATCTCGAGGTTGCCCGCTTCGTTATAGAGTAACAACGTACGTATTGGTTTCTTATAAATAATACAAAATGGAGGTTACTCGATATGGGATTGTTTTTTGTTATTAATTTGTGTGCTTTCCGATTTTTGAGGGATGTAATCTAAAAATGAATCTATTCTATCTTTTAACAAACAACAAATGTTTTGTTCTATAACTTTTATAATTCGTATTTATATAAAAGTGAGACTCTGCTTCGGCTAAATAGTGTGGTTCCTATTTTTGTTTTAAAACCAAAAACCTAAAAGTCAGTGCTCTTTAATCATAAATGGGTATATCTGAATCGAGTCGTGTAAAATCGTACCTCTAACATCGATAATCGCCGTGTAATTCGTGTACTCCGCGTAATTTCTGTAATTTATTTAATTCTTATTATCGGGGCGTGGTGGCTGCATCTTCGTAACTCTCGTACACTGACGTGTTAATGATCAGTAAAGCGCGATTCGGGAAATGATCAGGCGTGTTGTGAACGAATTAAGAGAAGAAAATGGCTTCCAAATAGGTTAATTTTAATTTTTATTGGTTATGTTCAGCAGAGGGTTGTGATAAACAGACGCTGAAGAAAAACTGAACAACATAGCTAATGCTGTCATGTAAGTTAATTTCAGATTAAGTTATTCTTCTGGTCCAGTCTTTTGGTTTAGCATAGAAGAGATGTTTGGTTTACCAGAGAAGAGAAGATAGTAATCCGATTATGCGGACACGTTCACCGATCATGGCTTCTGCCAAACTAAACTCTGACTGAACTGATCAAACAGTTACTTTGTTCGATGACAACACTTCTTTTTTTCTAAGGTGAAAAAATCCTACTAATCACATCACATCACGTTTCACCCTAATATATAAAGGCGAAAGTTTGTGAGTGTGTATGTTTGTTACTTCTTCACGCAAAAATTATTGAACAGATTTGAATTAAACTTTACAGTAATATAGCTTATACATCAGAATAACACATAGGCTAATATTTACAGCGATAATCGACATAAACGCGGTCGGAGACGCGGGAATCAGCTAGTTATAATATAATATTAATATAATATTATAAACGCGTAAGTTTGTAAGTATGGATGGATGGATGGATGTTTGTTACTCTTTCAAGCAAAAAGTACTGGATGAATTTTGATGAAACTTTACAGTAATATAGCTTATACATCAGAATGATGCATAGGCTACTATTTGCCGCGATAACCGACATAAACGCAGGCGGAGCCGCGGGCAACAACTAGTTTAAAATTAGTGTTTCCGTTTATTTCATTCTTCCTCATCCTTAGGTAAACTCATTGGTATAGTTAAAATAGCCCTCGTCTTCAGACTATTCATCAAAAATCACATGTTTTTAATTTATGACAACAAGTCACCTATAAGTTACTATCATCTGCAGGTCCTTTCGTTCCTAAAAAACTTTCACCATTAAAATTTCAAACGATTCTCTAATGTAAACGGTTTACAACAGCAATGCGCTGTGCATTGCATCGTTCCTTACATGGTCAACTCCGATCCCTTGCAAATTGCAACAACACATTGTTCCTGGTCCCAAACTGGTATCCGTACGGGTACCAATACCGCAAAAGGTAAAGATTACCATCTCTACAACACTAGCATCTAGATCCTATGTAAATTAGAGTATTTGTTTTTTAAATTTAGAACGAGAAATTAAACGCTTTAATATTGTCTATGATATTCTAAAAATGTAGATCGAAAAAAGGTTATTCGTATTTGTAACATCATCAATTAATTCAATTTGATCTTTATAGCTTATATTAAATAAAAATATAAAACGAATTAATAGTCCCGCTAAAATTTCAAAGGCATTCCGTTTGATAATTTATAAACATAATGATTTAAATTGACTTTAAATATTGAGAAAATAGTATTAAAGCAACTATAATACTATAAACTATCAAGTATCAAAAGAAATAAAAGCTTTAAATCACTAAACAACGGTAGTTAATAAATATTTTCACAACTTGATTTCTGTCAAACTAAACGTCAACTTGACAGATAAAAAAGGAATAGAGAAAGAAGATTTTTTTTTCTATAGCACTGGTAATAAATCAGCCAGTCTGTGAAAACAATGATCCTTTTGTAATAGTATAGGCTATTAAATTTAAGGATATAAAAGTGTCAAGTTTTAAAGTATACGTCTGTTTTTCGGTGACGCATGCTCAGTGCGTCGCTGCGCAGGCGCCGGTGTTGCTTTTGGTCATAATTTTAGAATGATTTATCGCATTGATGTGATGTGTAAGACGTTTATTTGCTTAGTTTTTATACGATATCTAAATACAATAGTTTTCATTACAGAAATATTGTTTTTATCTAAATTTTTATGTGATTTGCAGTATATTTGTTTACGAAAAAAGTGATTTGGAAAACTTGTTTTCTATTTTATATCACTGAAGTAGCAAACAACACCTATCTTGTCTGGCGGCATATGATCAATAATCCTACAATAGTTGGCAATACTATTCCTTTAAAAAAGGTAAGCATTCCAACGTGTTATTTCTGATTTACTCCTAATTTTGTCATATTTAGTTTTCCAAGTTCCTGCTTGAACTCAGTGAGACTACATTACATTTATTTATCTGATACGCCTTTGTCTACGCCTTTAAAGTATACAAAAAAGAGAATATGTGTGTACAAGTTAAAGCTAAATTACAGTCCATTTATGTATATCGCTAATTGCGTATAACATAACCTCGAAGGCTAACCACCGCTATCAGGACATCAGAAAGCTCAAAGATCTGGTCTTGCGTTAGTCTTCCCGAACTTTTGCATTACAATAGTATAGCATATTTATTGACAGGCACCAACCTAAGTTGCCAAACACGGCAATGCACTCCGCAATTACCCAGGTCCCGTTAAAAGACAAATGGTTAGCAACGGTGGAACAGTACCTCTTGTAACTTATGCTTGCCGGGTGTCGGCTAATAGCTAATATCGCCGCCTAATGACCGTGCTCGTCTTGCGCTTAATGTGCCTCATGGGAGTTTTGAAACGCTTCCAGCTTATGTGCTCCTGGTTATGTCATTTATTTGGAGTATTACTAAAATTTCTTGTACTTAATATTTACTTCATTATTCGTTTGGTGACGAGACGGATTAAGAATCCGGAGTGTCAGTACTCCCATTCTTCATGGGTGTCTTAAGAGGCAGCTAACGAACAACATCGCGGCTTAGAGAAGGAAGACTTGACACAAAGACCTCATTAATATTTCAGTGTGGTTAGTAGACCAAAAAAATTTTTTTAACGAGATACCTAACTTTGTCTAGCAGTGGGCTACAAGGCTGTTGAGGGTGATTAACTATTTTTTTTTAGTTTGTCTGCATCTAATTTATTATTCAAATTAAATGACCACCCAATTAGAAATGGCTGACAAGAAACATCATTAACACATCTTATGTTGGGAAATAGGGTTATCAAATCTTTTACTGAAATGTCAGTGATATACTCTTGCCACACACTTACTGTCAGTAAAAGGGTCTCCCAGGTGTTTTATAGACAACTTGCCTACGCAACTTTGTCAGCGTTTCTTTTCAACGTGTTTGGCTTCTATTAGTCCTAAGCGTTAGTTAATCTATCTTAGACACGCTAGCAAAACTCAAATTTGAAAAAAAACTGAATATCGGTTATTAACGTTGACATGAGAATTATATATAATAGATAGCAGCAAAATAACTTAACGGATCTAGATGAAAAATAACATAGTAATAGATTATAAACTTGGAATAGAACTAAGATTTTAATGAAAAAAAAATTGTACATGAAAACGTCTAAATATTTACAAAATGGTTAGAAGTATCATTACTATAAAAAACAGTTAAGTTACAGCTCTACTCCAAAAACATTTACCAAAAATCTCTCCGAAAAAGATAAAGTAAACCATGACATCTTCAACGAACGCCATCAATCCAACAGGTTTTCCCTTAAGAAGACGAGTAAACATAATTTTTACGGTTATTAACCCGTATAAAATGTAGGAACCCCATAAACTAAGATCTAAAGGGACAGAACATCTCGTCAGGGGATGTGACAGTCGAGTCCCGATTCTCACTTTTATGACGTATTAGTGAGATGTCAGTGACGACTTTTACGACCTCGTAAACCAACCTATGTTCACTTGTTGAGTGTCTAAATAGAACCACGGTATTTTTGCGTCTGTGGCAGCCCTACTGCCGCGGAACAAAGTTCATAGTAGTAGGCAAAGGTGCACTGTGCTATCAAGTGTGAATTTGAATTTATATGTTTGATTTATCTCACTTATGTTGGTATGATTAAGGATTTTGTTATAATGTTGCCAAATTGATAAATAAATGACAGCTGCTTTTAAGACAGTTCTAATGCAGTTCGGAAATCGTTTGTAATAGTTTAAATACTTTTAATTACAATTATTAATTTTAATGACACGCAGTTTATTAATTTTATATTATGGTTGAATTATTGAACTATTTATGTATATTATGTATAATAACAAATATTTTATCATCTATTTATTTATTTACAGTAGATATATCGATTTGACAGATTTATTGGTAAGTCGCTTTCTGTCATTTTTTTCGTGTCTGTGTAACGATGGTCAGTGTTACAACACAACTAAATCACATTTTTAAAGTGTAATAAATAAAACTATTATCACGACATCCGACACCTAATCAGAACCGCAGGCAAAACCTAGCGTAGCAGTAAAATTTGAACTTGGAACACTTACAATTCGTTGTAAATCTCATGGTTCAACCCATTTAGTTGCTAATGGATGTTCAGGACCATCCACCTGCTTTCAACTACTTGTAGCGGCCGCTAATCTTACTGCTAACTGTAATGATTATTGCCTATGGTTTACAAGGGTGGTGTTGTACCATATACTAATACCCATTTAAAGGTGATGTAATCAAACACCTATGTACCTAAACCTTTTGAATCCTTGTTAACCGACTGTGTTAGAAGAAGGTATGTATGTTTTTTGAGACGCTCTGTAGTCTAAACGGCTTAATGGCTTGTTATTTAGGAGGTATCGTTAGATTCACCTTAATTGTAAGAGTACGAGAGATGGATATATAAAAATTGAAATGAACGGTTTGTAAATTTTAAGTTCTTATGCATTTTCATGCAGTTGGTGTAATTTTTTTTGGTAATTAGTTTGTTTTAATTTAGACATTACTCTGAGTTTGCTGCCATTTAGCAGTTGTATAAAAGAAAATATTAAAAATATAAAAATGTTATTACTTTTTTATTAAATTTGCGAGATGAATAACCCTTTGATGCCTTCAATGAATGATTAAAAACTATATGATTTCTAACCGATTGCATTTTAACTTGGGATATACAATTGAAAGGAATATTCAAGTATTATTTGTAAATAAACCTATTCGAGAATTGTGTGTCGAAAATCTCTAGCCATTTTGTATGTAAGCAAATTTAAATTCAACTAGTGGTAAAAGAAACTATTCTTAAAAAAAAATCTTGGAAATTTTTCCTATGCCTAAAATAACGAAAATTTTAAAGTATAAAAAAATCTATTGTACTTATAGCGGTAGATATATATATGTATACACAATGCCGATATTAGCAGGCATTACACAACTCCGTGAAGGTACACGTTCGGAAATCAGTACAGCTTCGGCACACTGTGACAATACTGGGGGGCGGTGGGGTGCGGGGGGATGATTAATTGTCTCGTGGGGGGCGACCGACCGATAGAGACTCTTTCTACAACTGATGGTATTTGTGTCATTAACAGATTCCATTTGAATTAAATTTGTTTTTTATTTCATTATACTGAGTACTGGTAGATAGTAAGCTGTTACCGATAGGATTTATTAAATATGGAGTTTAACTACCTTAGTAGGTTTAGAAGTACCAGGAATACAGTAAAATATATGTTTTAGCTGCTACTTTTGGTAAGTTAAATTTATCGAAATTCGAATTCGACTTCTTGCTGTATTCTTACACCCTGGTCTCTAGTTAATATCTGTACTAATATATAAAGCTGAAGAGTTTGTTTGTTTGTTTGTTTGAACACGCTAATCTCAGGAACCGCTGGTCCGATTTGAAAAATTCTTTCAGTGTTAGATAGCCCATTTATCGAGGAAGGCTATAGGGTATATATCATCACGCTACCACTAATAGGAGCGGAGCAACAATGAAGAATGTTTCAAAAACGGGGGAAATTTTCACGCTACGGGCAATATAAGGCGCAAATGAGGTTGCGTGGGTCAGCTAGTGTTATATAAAACATATATACGGTAGTAAACCACACTAACAAACAAGAACACTAGCTACTGGCTACACTAGAAGTGTTTCTCGTTAGTTTATAGGTAACCTATATATGGACCTTTGGAAACGCTATTAAGATATTCTTAACAGATATTTTCCTATTTCGTAGCTCTAACGTAAGCAGAACCCTATCGGGTCCTCATTTACCTGCAAAATGTAACTAAATTATTTACTTATATAAATGAAACCAGATAAAAAATGTTCAAGTACCGACTAAACTAAAATCGTTACTCAAATCCCAAGTTGAACAAAACAAAACATTTACAACACCATTTTAAATTCAAATAAACATTCAAAATTGGAATGTACGACGGACGATTCCGGAAACGCGCCGAGTGCGCCCGAGCGCTCCCGAAAGCTTCCGAAAATTGGCGCGAGGGCGACACAGGAAGATGTAATGATGTTTGTCAAATGGAAAATGAGATAGGGAAATGTAGAAAGCGGCTGAATTCGCGACCTTTTTGCTGATGCCAGCGCCCTTAGGGTTCGGTGCGAGCGAATGCTTTATTGCCGTGCCCATAAAAACGTTTTTAAATAACACCAAGATTAGTTTTATTTCAGCGAAGACGATTTTACGTTTTATAATAAGGATTTTTTTTATTTTTGACACAAGTGACACTTTTTATAGAGTTGTGCTGTGGGGGCTAATTATAATGGTTCGGAGAACTAATAAAGTGTCACTTTATGTGGATTTATTAGATGTAAACGCGAAACCTTGTCGCGTTGCAAGGGCTTTGTTAAAGAATGATATACATTCGCGTTTAAAATAGTGATTAAAGTGTCCATTTGTATGGAATTAATGAAACAGTCTAATAAACGTTGCCCTTTCGCTGGAATGTTGACATTTAATTAAAAGTACACTCCGCTTCAATTTTATACACGAACTAAACGGAGACTATTACGCGTATGATAAAAATGTAAATATATATTTTTTAATGGTTTAAAGGAAACCAAAAAGTATTTATTTCAAAGTTATTTTTAGAGTATGGTAATTTTAGTGAAAATAAATATTGTGACATTTTTGGAGAACTTCAACTTGTTTCAATTATTCCTTGCCATAGTGATGAAATTACTTTAAATACTACTATAAACACAGAGAAAAGTAATAATTGATTTACCTAACATGGGCTTCTTTTTAAGTCACAGTTTGGAGTACTTTATCGTGATAATATAATCCTACTAATTTTATAAACGCGAAAGTTTGTAAGTATGGTTGGATGGATGGATGGATGGATGGATGGATGTTTGTCGCTCTTTCACGCAAAAACTACTGAACGGATTTGGATGAAACTTTACAGTAGACATTAACTTAACTTAACATAGACTAGGTCTTCTACCCTAGAAATACACTGAAGTACGTTACATATTTTTAAGGAGTTGCCTACAATTTCTAAACAGTACGTACAGAAAACATTTAACGATTCCTCGTATTTTCAAATAAACGTTCTAAATCCTTAAAAAAGGAACCGAAAAAAACTCATTCGATATTTTGAATTTGGAGCGCGCTTGAAAATACGAACGTTAGCAGAAAACGGTAAATTCTTCAAGCGAAGAAAAAAAATACGTTCGAAATTCAAACATTCGGGGATTCTAGCTGAATGGGTGCGTTCATAAATCTCTTCGTCTCAGCAAGTGATGTTGGAAATACGAAACAGCGCTATCGGCCCCCGTTGGACAGAGCGTGTGGTGTGGAGATAAAATAAATGGAAGAACCGTGAAAAATGATGACGCGCCCGCGCGGAAAGACGCCCCGAAAGGGGTCGCTTTACACTGGGTCATGGTGCGCTCTGTTTTATTTTTTGACGGCTCTTATACTTTGTTTATGGTAAATGTTATCTGTTACTGTTATATGAAGTTTGTGTTTGGAATTGTGTGGTTATTTAAATTGGATGAGCTTAATGCATTTTAGACAAATTTTATTCATGTTAGTTTAGCGATTTGAAGACATTTTTAATATTTTAAATTTCGAATCAGAGTTTTGAATTACTAAGTCGTGTTTATCGTCTATACTAAGCAACACAGGAGTTTAAAAGCTATCGCATATAGGCAATAAGAACCACTTTCATCTACATTAAATATTATTATAGTTAATCCTTTGATTTATTAAACTATTTCGTACTTTAAACAAATAGTTTATCAATATATAATATTAGATACATTTATGTTGTTTACAGAATTATTAAGACGTATCTTTGCAATATAAATAAATCGTATTCTATTTTAATTCTACTAACTCGTCGGTAGAATTATTTTTCTCATATGTAAACACTGGTTTAAATTAAACCAACGCGCTGTCACACAACCGTTTGATCTTGGAATGTTTTACTTGCCAGACCATTTTTACTATTTGGTAGATTTATGTTTTCGCCATATACAATGACATGGCGCCGAAAATACTAGGAAAACACAACTGTTTGTTATTTTAACGTATGTTTTAATTACATAAACATTTTTAATAAGGTGGTATGGTAGAATATAATGTCATTAAATTCCCTTTATTTCGCGAATTGGCGGTCGTAACTGTCTTATCTAGTTTTTGTTAACTTTTTCACAAGATCTATGGGTTAAGATGTTTGGTTGCTTTTATTTAATGTTGCCAGTTCAGGGAACTCCGTATGTTGTTTTGAATTTTCTATATTGAGCTGTGTTTTAGGTTAATTTGCTATTAGATGACTTTGGGCTAGATTTAGATTTGAATTTTTCTAATCTTTTGGGAATCCATTTTTATTTTCATGAAAGGTGTACAATGAACCTATTTTCTGTTTCTGATCCCATTCTATGCGTATTTCCAACAATTTGAACATATAATGAATCATTCTATAAGATCTACTAATATTATAATACGAAAGTATGTCTGTTATAATGTATAAAATTTGACAAAGAGTTAATTTCATTCTTGAGGGAAACGCTAGTAAATTAATATCTGCAGGGCACCTAATCTTTAGTTTCTATTTACACTTCCAATAGTGTTGAAGAATCTCATGGTACTACAGTAGTCGAACGACCTATCTAATACATACCTACATAAATATCTGCCTATCTCGTACAGCGAGTGTTTAATTAAGTACTGCTTACTCCTATAGGCGTCGCGTCGGTATAAAAATAAACAAGGGCTTCGTAATAAATCACATTTTCAAGGAACACCTTCACAAAAGATGCAAATTAATATACATTACCCGAATTAATAATTTACCCAATTTATTTACCCATCCGGTCTTCAAATGTCGATAGGAGGAGAGAACTCACCGTAGCTTTTATTAATTCTGCCAAAGAACACCAAAAGCCACTTACCTAAAACAAAGAAGAAGGAAAAATTTAATTAACATTACAAAAGAAACGTAAACGCCATTATTTATTTAAACAAAAGCACTTTTTTAATTATAATTAATATTGCTAGATGAAAAAATTGCGGGGAACGCCGTAAGACGTTGAGATCTATATGCGGGGATGCCCCGTACTAAGATTGCGGTTATGTTAGAGATTTTTTCTTTCAATTCTATTTAGTAAAAACGTGTAGTAAAGAAATTACGTAACGCACTACTAAAAGGCAATTATTTGTACTTCTCCGAATGAGTAAGAAAAACAAATCCATCCCATCTAAAAGAGGGGGGGGGGGGTGCACATGTCCACTGTATGCCATAGGATAACCCATCGACTCATTTATACCTATTCCAAGATTTCGAATAAAAGATCACATGATTTGTAAAACTACATAAAACCAATCATCTAGATTTAGTTAAAAAAGTACTTTAAAAATGTACGAAGCCAAAATTACCAGAAATTTTCCTGAAACTTTGACGCCAAGACATCTCATGGTACGGAGGCGTGCTGAAACCCCATAAGATCTCCTAGGGGTCGACTTATCTCGGCTGAACCCATAAAATAAAGCTTTACTCCACCATAAAGAAAATTAAAATGAATTATTTTGACGACTTCACGTACCCTTGTTCCCTGATGGGGTGCACATTACAGTGAAACAATTACGGTAACTTGTAATTGTTGTACAGTTAATTCTATGGTGTTTTATGGTGAAAGAGTTGTTTGTGGTTATATTGATGTTTTAAGAATATAAAGTAGAAGAATAAATTATTTTATGAGAGCTTCTTAGGTTAGAAGAACATTTACAGGCCTGTTTTTTGGGATTTGTAAACCTGTCTCCTAAGCTAAATGTCGGGTTCGATTCTCATCCAGAAAGAAATGAAGTTATGATCATGGTCAAGTGTTCTGTAATTTGTACTACTAGCTGAACCCCGCGGTGTTACCCGCGGTCATTGTCATACCGCAGGGCGAAGCTAGTCTAAAAAAAACTAGCCCAAGTTACTCCTTAGATCATCAGCTATCTACCAGTGAAAGTCCTGTCAGAATCGTTCCAGCTGTTCCAAAAATAAAAAAAAATGATATTATGGCACATGCATCGTGTTTACCTACACATGCATTTAATTAAAAGCGGTTATTTTAATATTACAAACAGACGCTCCAATTTTATTTATCTTATTATTTGTACCTATAGATAAGTATGGTGAATAGGCTGTTGAATGATTTGAAGTGATGAGATCTATGTTCATTAGCAATTAGATTATCCAAGTACAGGCTCCAAATAGTTTAGTATTATTCAGTCGTATGTGGAACGTTTGAGGCTTTGAATGTAACCAATTTTTTTTGTGTGTGGCCCTGCCAATATGACTTGTCTGCCTGATGAAAAGCATAAGTAGAATCCAAGAGTGCGAATGCAGACAATGCAACAATACAGCATGGTGACCCACACTATGGCGGCCTAGTGATGCTTCTGCATCATTGGACCTCCGGTCTCGCACTAACAACGAAACACGACAACATGAACGCTGTCATTTTACGTTGATCTTCTGTGCGAGGGTAGTACCGCCCCGGTCGAGCCGGCTCGTTCGTACAGAAAACAGCGTGGCTCTACTACCTACTACTACTATGTTATAAAAAAAGTAAAATTATTATCAGCCACTCTTCAGTTTACTGTTCAATATACCCCTAAAAGTACCTTGTTATACGTGTACTCATAAGAAATTGAGTCTGTTGGGTAAGAGCCACTCTACAAGCAAATATTGACAAACCACCCCTTCAGACGCACGATACAGCCCCTTTACTCGAGCAGATTTTTACGCATATTCTTAACAAAGTCTATGTTTTACAAGAACAAGGCTATAACCCGTAAAATGACTCGTAAAAGTCGTCAGAATCAACTAGGGCCCCTCCAGCGACACACGGCCGAGCATTGCGCTAGAATTCGCGATACGCATCGACAGTAAAAATTCAGATTGCGATTACGGGAGGGAAATGGCTGTTTTATCACGAAACGAGGTCTCGTGGTGGGTGGAAACATATGGGAAGATATTACAGACGTACAGGGCTTTCCTAAAGATATCAGTTTTGGAATTAAGCTTTCTTTTGTCCATTGTGTAATTTGGAAGTTGGTTTTTTTATTGAACAAGCTGCAGATAACTCAGTTTTAGAGCTAACTGCAATAAATTAATCTATTAATTTGATTTTTACTTAGTGTAAATAATTATATATGGAATTCCTTTCTGACTTTATTGATTATAAAATGGAGACAGTTATTATGCGACCGTTTCTGTCTCTGATACTATACTCTTGTCGTTATGAGTTTAAGAATTGCCTGAAATGTCTAAAAATGATTGTATTTCCAGTCTTAGGATAGTGCCAATATCAAATAAAGTTAACAAAATAATGATGTTAAAACTAAATAATGTATTTATAATTTTACAACCCGAAAACCTAGTATAGACATCTACACGAAATCAGTCCAATATCTAAGAACTAAATATCTAAGATTTCTCAATAGTACTCACAAAGTAGTGCTTACATTAATCATGATTATAGTTAACCATAAAATAGATTATATTTTATAGTAATGAGGACAGAAGTGAGTTGGATAACTTAAGACATTACGATATAATCATATTAGCATAATCCTTATTTAATAACATTATAAGCTTGTTCGAACGGTTTACTGGCAAATCTGTTTCTTCCATATTGGTACTATTTTGTAGTGAATGGACATTATTACAAGACTGCCAAAATATATGTGTACTCGTATTCAATACTTTTATACATACAAATAAATAAAATTGGAGTGTCTGTTTGTAATATTAAAATAACCGCTTTTTACTAAATGCATATGTATGTATACACGGTATATATACCAAAAATGTAGTTAAAAATTTTTTTGTCTGTCTGTCTGTTGGTTCCGGGTAATCTCGGGAACGGCTGGACGGATTTTGACGGGACTTTCACTGGCAGGTAACTGATGATCCGGGGAGTAACTTAGGCTACTTTTTTAGAATAACTTTGTCCCGCGGCGTTAATCGCGGTACAACAATAACCGTGGGTAACACCGCGGGGTTCAGCTAGTATTAAATAAAATGAAGTTCGCCCTTTTTACTTTTTTTTTCTTCTATTAGAAGAAAAATTATTTTGCTGAATTTTGATACTGAATATCACGAGCGGTACCGTTCAAAACATTCTCTCGTATGTTTCCCTCACCACAGGGAAAGCAAGTCATTCAGTGTTACCCATAAGTGCACTAAACGGCGCAAGGAACGACATAGAGCTTCTTCACTCATGCAGATTGTAGGGAGGTGGTGGGACCACGATGGGTTTGCAATGATATTGTAAGAGCCTGTTTTTGGCTTTCGATTGTTTGGAAACCATGATGAAGAGATTTGATCGGTTTCATTTTATTACAACTGTTGATACAGAAAACCGGTGTTGCTATTTACCGAATGATTGAAGTTACCGGAGCACCAAAAAACTAATCCCTCCCTTAATTTTGAAGAGTGGACAAAAGATGGGTATATATTTGTGTCTCTAGAGTTGCATGTGGATTCATCTCCTGGTTTGCACCCTCTATCTAATATATAAAATTCACGTGTCACAGTTTTAGTTGCCAAACTCCTCCGAAACGGCTTGACCGATTCTCATGAAATTTTGTGAGCATATTGAGTAGGTATGAGAATCGAACAACATCTATTTTTCATCCCCCTAAATGGTAAGGGTCACCTATCCTTAAAAAAAATTTATGGCAAAACGACGTTTGCCGGGGCAGCTAGTTCCATATAAAAATATAATAAGCATATAACTTGATGTTAAGATAAGGGTTGTATTGTAGCTAATCGTAAAATGTTTGACATCCTATCAGGCTTTGTTTTATTTTTGTGTTGAAAGACCCTTTAGAAAGATAATATAAAACTGCCCCGAGTACCAGGGCACCATAACTTTACGAGCGGTAAAACAATTGCCAGCATTAATTTTCTCCATTCAAAAATTATAAAAAAAAAACCGTCTTAAAAAGAAGACGTGGCTAAAGTAAGCAAAGAAAAATCCAGGGGTATTAAACCTAAGTGTCGTTCTCAAGCTGTTTTATGCGGCCTTTCAGGGGCCGTAAACCTTTTCCGCGGTCCGTCAGTGATTCCTGATGGACAATTTGAGAGTTTGTACCACTTTGAAGGGCGGGAAAAGCCCTAGAGACCGTTATCAAGGTCGCCTGCGAGTACTGCGGATTTGTTTCACAGTTTTGAGTCGGGAAGACCTCATAAAAGGGATAAAATGATGGTGAATTTGTAGATAAGGAATCTTGGTGGATCTTTACGGGCTGTCTTTTAAGGATACGATGGGAATGAGTTGTCTTTGGGGTTTTATTGCCTTTGGTACACGTTTATTACTGTCGTATTATTGTTTTATAGGCGGTAGAATATACGAGTTACTCGCGTAATTAGATCAAAAAAGTAGAGTAAAAGTAAAATGTAGTTATTGAAAACTCGTAGGTTTAAATGAAGATATTTATTTTATTCTATTTATATTTGTTTGTTTTAAAGACGAAATAAGTAAATTAAATATAAAAAAAAATAGTGAAAATAATTCAGCAGTTGTCTGTAAAATTACCAGGAGAGAAGAAATTGTAGAGAGCTTGTAGCATGAAGGTAGCGTATCGTCCTGGTATTTTCATTTCGCGTCACAGGTGAGAGAAACGCGTAATTGCCGGAATAACGCCGGCTTTATTGCGTGCCGTACTGACGGAGGGTAGATAGTGATGTGAAACACCGGGCTGGTGTTGGGATACACCCGGATATCGAAGATCAACAAAATATGTGTTGCATTGCGTTAAGCTGGATTGTGTGTACTTTCTATTAGTACAATCGTATTACAAGCAGTTTGTACTTAATATTGAATCTTTGATATAAGTAAAAAGATATGTATTTTGTTATTTATTGAAACCATATGTCAAAAAAGCTAGGAAATTTACCATCTTATAAAATGATGTATCTTCTGTAATATAATTTGGTAATATAACTAGCTTTCGCCAGTGGCTCCGCCTACATGTGTTTCGGTTATCGCCAAAAAATAGCTTAAGTCCTTCTCCAAGGTCTAATCTATGTCAATATCAAAGTTTATCCAAATCGGTTCAGCCGTGAAAGCGTAACAGACAGCCACAGTTACTATCAAATTTATAACATCAGTATGGATTATTTAGACTGAAATCTTAGTTATGATTAAATCCTCTGTTACGTTATATCTCAGTATATTTTATTAGGCTATAATCCCGGTAAACAAAGTACAACACTACTGAGGGTCGAGGACCCATCCACTTAGTGTTCGACCTGTTGTTGTTGCCGTAAATAGTGATGTACTTATGAAGGGTCGCGACACTAATTCGGTAACGTTCTAATAAACACATGTTATGTATACTAACCGTTTAGCTTTATATGCGCCTGGTACTTTTTCATTTAAGATTATTATATTAGCAAACATATTGGATTCTTTTCATAATATTTTTATACCTCCCATAAAATACTAATTAATATGACTTCTCATAAGTTCTTCTGGACCGAAATTCGGAGTGAGAACTTTTCACATTTCATTCATCAAGAAATGCAGTGTCTCTATACTATACGTATTTTTATTCACTAACATTCTTCTTATGTATGTCACACATTTACAATCTTATTCATTACAATATTACATAGACGAAGGGATCAGATTTTTTAAAGATTCAGTACTCAAATGCAGCAACAGTTATCTAAATGAAGTTGTAGCTTATACCTTTTTTCAAATATTCAGATAATTTACATAATCTTTCTTAGAAGTTAAGTTACAAAACAAAATTAACGCAGGGTCCAGCCCATGATATCCAGTACAACTAACTTTAAGCACCCCAAAGCTCCCCTTAGCTGTACAAATGAAAATCTTCAGAAACAAAGGCTCAAGTTAAGCTAGCTACATAATGTTGAAGCCTTCATACAATTGACGGATTCCCGCGACACTACAACGCATTCTCGTTGAAAATAACAATTTGCCACCGCCTTATGACCTGTGGTCTCAGTTACAGCGGGTAGATGAGCGATTATACATCTACCGTCATGTGAAATAACTTCCAAAACATATGATAAATGACATCAACTAAATATGTGCATTATATAAATTTGTTAAGTAAGTATTTATTAGGTTCATTAGTATATTAACAACATTACTAGAAATTCTCGATTGTGAGAGATTTTTTAAAATTATTTTCATTGAAGATTTGACAAACTTTCAGACTGTTTAGAATGGAAAAAATACTGTACTGGTTTACCTAAAAAAACACTTAGTCTAAGATGTTTCTGTTTAATGGCGCTTTGTATAAAAATATTTGCTGAATCGTTTTGTTCAGCGTTTCAAGAAAGTAAGGAGTTATCAATAAATTTAGCAAGTAAAGCCATGAGATTCATATTTAATATCTACCTACCCATAGTTTACAGGAAACATTTATCGCTAACACTGTAGCCATACCTCAAAAACATCAAGTCGCTCACATCTCTCATAATGTTGAAATGAAGTGCGCGTTAACTGAGCTCGCCTCTTTATTGCCATACAGAGGTACGCGAGTTCGATGCCAAGAGTCGTAGGTCGCTTTCATTGTGCTTAAACTGTACTAGGGCACGATATTATTTATGTCCTTTTACATACATTTGTAGTGGTCCCAGTAGATTTGGTGACCATGATGCAGAAAGGGTTGCTTGAGAGATTGCTTTCTGTTTCTCCTTGTAATGGCACAACAAGAGTAATAACATACTCCTCGGCTAGTGAGGAGGAAAAAAAATAACATATATTATGAATTTAGCCTTATTTCTACACAGGGTAATAGAGCCACGCTGATTTCAGCACGAGCGGGCCGGCTCGACCGGGGCGGTACTACGTTCGCACAGAAAATCAACGTAAAATGACAGCGATCATGCTGTCGTGTTTTGTTGGTGAGTGCGAGACCGGAGGCCCAATGATGCAGAAGCATCACTAGGCCCCTGATAGATGGTCATATTCGTCCCTGGTCTCTTCGCGCTTATTAAGTATTTGTTCTACCAACTGGCGCTAATTACTACTGTGAGACTTCTTAACACAAGAATCTTTCATCTTATTAACTTATCAACATTCCAGGATGTATTAGGATCCTCTTTGCTAGCTCAGGATGTCTAAAATTATACCCCTAATCCCCACAATCTTTTAGATATTTACCAAGATCTTAAAGAAAAATTAAAAACAATTAGAAAACTTAGTATGATACGTCAGGTAGACATTAAACAAATTTATTTAAATCAACATCATTACATTCAGTCACACGCCATCCTTTCCGAGAAGCCTATCCATAATTAGCGTTACACTAGACCAGGCTTAGTGCGGTGTACATGCACTGCTTAATAATAATTATCGCGACAATTGGCTACAGCGCCATCTATTGACTACTAATCAAATTAATCCCGTTCAAGCCGGCTAATCTATAGTGTTATAACGTCGCACTGTCTCCTGGACTAACTAGGGCTGTCACTTTGACAATATTTAGTACGGTATAAGGTGTTTCGATAACGAAACAAATTGCCTACTATTGTGTATTAGATGCTCTAAGGTTTCCACATATTGGCAATAGGGTTTACACGAATTAGGTTCGTATCTCATTATATTGCTACTTCTGGGCATCAAATTAAAGATTCATAAACAAACATGTTCTTTTAGAATATGGTTTAAATACGATGAAATTAGTTTTTCGTAGGAGTATAAAACTAGTCATTTGCATCCTTAACGTACCTAGATTCATAGATTTATTCGTGAAATAGTGGGCAAAAGAAGATTTCTTTATCAACTATAGTATTTTTTTTGAACATTTACCTTTTAAGGATCAAGTTTATTGCCGATGATGAAGAACCAAGTAGTTAATTTGGACGTAAATCAAAAATAAAAGTAGATCATAAGAAAAGGGAATTGTATGATTGCAATACTACCTTTGTAGATGGACAGAATTTCAGTATCTCATTTCACGAATACTAACATTAAAAATAATTCAAATCAGTTTGGGGCAGCCCTAGATCTAACGGAGTTACCTCATTGTCCGGACAGTGTCCAATTTGGAGTGGAGACTCGCCTTTTGTTAGCGCGTCGCGTACGATGCCATCGATGTATCGCCATTGAGACGACAATTGTATTGTGTAGGGCACACTACAGACAATGAGATGCTTGCAAATTGTATGGAGATTTTAATAGTAAAGATTGAAAAATTCACTGATTCATCTACCACTTATTCTTGCTTTTTAACCGACTTCAAGAAAGGAGGAGGTTCTCAATTCGACTGTATTTTTTATGTTTGCTACCTCAGAACTTTCGACTGAGTGAACCGATTTTGAATATTCTTTTTATAATTGAAAAGTGGTGCTTTTTCGTCGGTCGGACGGTTTTTTATTTTTTATTTAGTTTTACACGCGGTTTCGTTCGCAGTTGCCACTCAGGTACTTTTGTTTTCGATAAAATGTAAGCAATGTCCTTCTTTGTGTCTTTGATTATGTGTGAGACGAATTTCATGGCAGTCGATACTGGTATACGACGATGGTATAAGACTACCTGGTGGCCCAGTCGTAGGGTATGCGACTGCTGTGCTTGAGGTTTCAGGTTCGATTTCCTGGTTGGACCAAATGTTTTTATGATCTGATTCGGAGTTTGGGAGTTTTGTATGTATAATGTGTATGTATTTACAAAAAAGTATGTATTTATTTATATCAGTTGTCTAATACCCATAACACAAGCTCTGCTTAGTTTGGGACTAGACAACGTTGTGTTTGATGCCTGAAATATCTATTTATTTATTTATCTTTTTTATCTTTTAAAAGTTCTGTCAAGCCGTTTTGAAGGTATAATTTCAAAGTCAGACACATGGTACCTCAAATCCACAAGCTAAAACAGTATACATAATACAAACAATGTTAAATAAATGTTAATAAAGCCGCTGGCAGTAAAACCTAATAGTTATAACGATATAATCGATTCTGTAATCGATTCAGTACAAAAGTATCGATAATATCTAACCGGAATATAATTGACCATTGTTAACATGCCTATTTGTTGTAGTCAGTTAAATAACTGTAAGACAATGTAAGAATAAATCGTTTCGTACAGCAATGTAGCATATGCAAAGTCTATTTTAATTAAATAATTTTTATGAAAGATCCAAATTATTTCAAAGAACAAACAGACATACATCTAACAATAACTATGTATCTAGCCTTTTTGATATTTTCTTACTAAATAAACCGTACCAAATTCGGACCTGGTAGGTACACACGGCAAATTAAATACTTGGTCATATTTTTGTGTGTGTGTTTATAAGTTTATTATAACTATATGTTACTATGTTTATTTATGGTAATAATTCCATTCCCACATTAGAAAAAAATCCTGAGTTGCGAAGGTATTTACAAACATACATGAAACGGACACAGGGAACACCCAGACTCTGAACAAATACTTGCGGATCACACAAAACATTGTCTCATCTGGCCTTGAACCCACAACACTAAGCGCAGTAGAGAGTGGCGTGGCGATCGCTCAAACCACTACGCCATCTTTGCAATCAATCCGTTTCTTCGCTTATATATTTGCAATTTACATTCCAGGTTATTACTTTCAATTACTCTAGGAATAGTTTACTCAAATCACATGCCACTGAGCAGGTATTTCGTTTGCTGTGTGTACCTATAGGTTTTGACATTTAAAAAAGTAGCTTCTTCTAACAATTTAATCACATATTATTGTTTTGCAAGTGGGTGACGCTTAAATTATACGACACTCTCATAGTCTTACCATTACACTATTACAACCCCCATAGAACATTACCCTTCTGCCCCATGAGCCCCTGGTTTACTAGCAAGAGATGTGTTTAGGCAGTAAACCCATTAGGAAGGGTTCTACCGTTGTGTGAACAGGTGTGGACAACGCTTTATTGGTGGGTAGGTGCACCATGGTTTGTTGTTTTTTGAGGGATATTTCTTACTAATTTAAAAAGTGAAATAGACAAGAAAATAGTAAAATAATCGGAGTAACTAAAAGTCTAACAGGTTTTAAATTATTTGGATTTACAGCTGTCTTAGTACGTTTTGAATATTATTTATCATGTTTTCGCAGAAGAGGGGCGTAGTGTAATACGTTTCATTAAATTGTGTGTATGTCTGTGAATGGACCGATTATGATGCGGTTTCTCTTTGAATACTAACGTGATCGAGATTGTTCTTAGTTATAATTTAAGAAAAGCTTTTAAAGGGAAGAACAGAGTTGTAAAATGTGGATGCAGGGATCTTAGTGATTTAACCAACTCACACTGTACACGTTCTTAATTAATGAATTTTCTAATCTTAGCAATAGTATTTTTTCTGAGGTTTCAATGAGGCAAATGGATAGTATACCCTCTCAAATGCACAATTATTTTCCCTAAAACTTAATTAAATCACAGAGCTACGCTGCATTAAACTTTTCAAAATTAACCAAAACTCCAACTCATTTGCATCCGGTTAAATATTTAAGACACATTTGTGTATGCATTTCTACTAAAATATATTATTATCATCACTTAAACATATTTATAACTTATTAGAAGCGCAAGCATTTCCTGTATACCACAAAGTGTGTTTGCACAATTAAGTGCAGCTGATAGCGCCACAGAATTTATAATATAAATACAAAGAACTGACATTAATATGTCGGTCACGCTTGCTACATTTACAAGGCTTAACCACGTCCGTTCAAACAATGCAAAGTTAAGCAATCCTAACTAAGTCAGTGTGTGGATGGGAGACCATTATTAAGACCCATTCGCGCCTCGAAGAACACATTAAGTCGTCGATCCTGGTTACCTTTCAAACATCTTTGGCAGTTGTTACGCCTAATTAGAGCTTTTCTTCAAAATCGATAGAGACTGTTATTAGGATTGTAAAGGTCTCATGAAAGTCGCTCTACTCCACGTAATAAATTGAAGTCCTGACATATTGCAGTAGACTTAAAGCCGACCCCAACGCAGTTTGTAAATATGCTAGAAAAAGAAGCTTAATACATCCATGCTAATATTACAAATTCGAAGTAACTCTACCTGTCTATCCGTTTATTACACTTTCGTGGCTAAACCACTGCACCGATTTTAACAAAATTTGTCATGGATTTGAGAAACGACATAGGCTACTCTTTGTCGTGATATCCGACATACACGCGGATGGAGCCATGGGCAAAAGCTAGTATAGACATACATCCTCTTTGTAATATTTTGTATGTAGTCCTACATTTTGAATGATCATGGCCACTGTAAGCTCTTGAGAGCTATAGTGTAAATATTGTATCAGATCGCGTGTTCTCAATTTATGGTGCCGATTCGATGATCTGTTTGAGTAAAAATAGTTCATTATAATCAGCGATACTTTATGTCTTCTATGTAGAGGCCTATGTTCAGCAGTGGATTGATAAAGGCTGTTAATCAAGATGACTTTTTTCTATGTCTGCTGTAGGAACGAAATAACTCAATTGTTAGCTATTTTTTAATGTGCTGTCATTGTGGCATGATTGGAGCATTCGATATTCACATTCATAACTATGTAAATGTGTGTAAGATGTCATATTTATTTATTATTATTTATTTGCATTGGTGTTAAAACAGTTAATTTACTTCCTGACTCTTATCTTACCTATCACCTGTCTCCATCTACAAGGAAATTATCGGTACATTAGTGGACCTTTCCCTAAATAGAACAACAGCACCCTCTCTTAAGATATGCTAAAAAGCCAACACAAACTCATCTAAACGTTTTTAAAAGCGCAAATCCGATAATGAAATGGAAAACAGAAAGAGAATCCCATTCATCTCGGGGGAGATACGGGAGCGAATTTAAAATTCAAATACGTCGCACGCCTTATCAATTACAAGTACTAGGCGCACAACAATACCAAGCGGTGACAATTCCTTTCTTAGAATTTGCATCTTCATACAATCGCAATTAGGGACCGCGCGCATTAATTCGCCGTCCCAACTCCCAAAGCACACCGTTTCAATTTGACGGAGCTGTATACAGCCTTGTAATGCTAAGCTAATGTAATTATGGGACATTTGCATCAATGTTATGGGCCCCTGGTGGTTCTCGCCGTTACTTTCAATATACTATCGGAATTAATTTGCTTTGTTACTCATTCTGTGATAGAATTTTGTTACTTCATCATGGAATTCACACGTCGGGTACGTAAATAAGATATTTTTTCAAACATGCATGGAAATATTGTCATTATTTTCGAAAAAAGAACACGCGAAGTATCTAATTTACGGACAGCGAAAAATAAATCCATTGCAGGAGCTTTTTTTGAATTTGGAACATTACAACGCTCCAGACCAGAAACGGCGTGCTGGGGTTATTATATACTCTTTGATTGGATCTCTTTTATCATTCTTGGCATACCAAAATCTCTTTGCTTAGTACAAATTGCGATCACGTAGATGTATGCGTAAATGCGTTTGCCTTTCGACACAGATGATAAACAGAAAATCGGCAGCAAAGCTGAAAATTCGTCTTGGTTTGTTATTTAAATATTTAATAAATGTAAATTGAATAATTAAAATGAGTTCCAATTGTTCAGAGAGTGAAATAGAAATTGATTGTACTCCACCAGATTTACGATCAGAAGCCAAATTGGCAATGGAAAACCTGCGAAGTCAGCCAGCGAAGTCAAAAGATAAGTACATGAAAGTATGTGAAAATTTTATAATTTAGAAAAACGAATCGTATTAGTGAAGTCCTCGCCTACGATTCAGCCTTCAAATTCATACTCGACCTGCAATTGCCTATTTCCCGGCCTTTGCAATAATGTACTATTTAAGTATTTCTTAGTAATAGTCTGTTGCACATCTTGGTAAGAGGGCCTCCTTCAGGGCTCACACTAGTCCAGCTTTCCCATAAAATACCCGTAGGTACCACATAGATTTTGCATTTGAAACAGGACTCGTCACTACGCAATGTTATTGTACATGTATGTTACATGTAATTCGAGATATGACTCGTCACCATACCCAAGTGAATCTACGACTCTATTTTCTATGCGATTATATTTTCAAAGTGAAATAATGCTTATTAATTCTTCAACATGAATCTCCCTTTTCACATCAGCCTGAAGTCCTGTGTTGAGTCAATTTTTTCGTATTTTTCATATGACATTAGAAGTAAAATTTAAGTGTTTTCCCAACAAATATCTATGCCATCCACCTTATTATTCCGAACATCATTTTTGCGGCTGTATTTCTGCCAGTCCTCGCGGGACCACCATGCATATATAAACAAACTCGAAGCCAGCTCGCTTCATGTATTATTCGAGGAGCCACGCCACCGTTAGACTTCCAACATGCTGAATTTCTTAACACATCTTAATATTTGTTCCGTGCTAGATAACTTGCTACTTTGTCCCTCGGCGGAGTTGGATAACATATGTTTTACTCTTGAATTTCGTACACTGTCACCGAAATATTTTGGTACTTAGTAGGTATACAGTTTCGTTTTAAAATGTTCAGGTTTTTAAGTAACATGTTGGATATGTAGCATGGCTAAGATAGACACGGTGAAGAATGAATACATTAGAGGAATCCTGAAATGAAAAGTTGATGAACAAAAGGTTATTCTAGTACAGTCGTGTGATGCAAGATGACCAAAACGTAGTGGAGAAAACAGGATATTATAGTAGAGGACGACCAAAGACCTGATGATTGGATTATGTAAAGGATATGGCTAAAAAAGAGAAAGATGAAAAAAGAAGAAAATATAGTGGAGAAAAGGAAGAAGATGATCATGAAGCAGAAGCATCTCAATAGGTCGTCACAGTGTGGGTGACAATGCTGCATTTTTACCCGACTACGGCAAAGCCATAGGAGGGTTATGATTTTGACAGACTATGTATGTATGTATGTATGTATGTATGTTCATTTGTTCCCTCATAGCTCCGTAACTACTCATTAGAACTGGACAAACGAGGTTTCGTTAGAAGCGTCATGATTGTCTGCTGGTTATAGGCTATATGACGTGTCACTGAATCTAATATGGCGCCCTCTAGCCGACGTAAAGTAAGGTATTATACGTGTTTGGTATCATTGAAAAGGGCGGTTCTAGTACATTTTATATGGACTATGGTACATTACACTATAAGGACTACGGCTTTTGAAACATAGTAATGTACCATAGTCCATTACACTTTAACAACGCGTGACTACGGTTTTTCAAACTTGTTTCATGCTTTTTCAGCGTTGTTTTTTGACGTAGTTGGGTTTTAGTTTTACTTTTTTGCGTTGTCTGCGTAAGTAATGAGTATGGTGTACTCATGCTTTCTATAAGATAGATTAGAGAAACTGTGTTAAAAAAGCTTGATGCTGTATTATTAGAAAGATCATCTCTAGAAAAATAGTCTGGTATCACCAAATTTCTTTTGCTTTTAAAGATTATGCGTTTTCGTTCCCTTTTACAAAATTATTTCTACAGATTGTGCAAAAGTATTTAAACATTTAAAAAAAAGTTAATATTAAAAGTATTCATATAGTCAAACGTCAATAGAAAATAACATGTATGACAGCGTAATAAACCCTATAATTACATGGTTTAATTGTATAGCGGTACCAGGCTCGCATAACGGGAGAGAGCCTCAGTGATAGACAAAGGCGCTTCAACGTCGACCCGTGACCTCGTCACTCAACAGTTCCGTATGTACCAGGAGGTCAGAAGTTAATTGCAGTTCAGATGAGCCATGAGATTTAAGGAAGTGTTAGGACATGACTTGGCAAGCACAGATTTAATTGCGTAAATGACTAGAAATAAATACTAATACTAACTCAGTAGACAAAATGTTAAAATTATACACAAACAGGTATTTAGAGAAAGTGTGATGTCCATAATAATATTCAAAAGAATATGAAAAAAACGGACTTTAAATTCGTATTTAATAATTACATATTTTTAGTTTTAAGCAGCTTTTTTTCTGTTAAATTTAAAAAAACCCAATTCCAGTTTATTGTACAAAACAATACGCAAAAACATTTTCATTAGGTAGAAATCAAACCTCAACGGCTTATCGTAATCGATTAGTTTTATCAGCTTTTAATATATGTAGTGCTTTGTCCCGCGCGTTGTTGTCAATTAAAAGTAAAAAGGTAAACAAACAAAATAGCAGTCGCATTTATAATAATACTAATTGTTGTCCGCGGCTCCGCCCGCGTATATGTCGGTTATCGCAGCAAATAGTAGCCTAAGCATTATTCTGATGCATAAGCTATATTACTGTAAAGTTTCAAAAAAATCCGTTGAGTAGTTTTTGCGTGAAACATCAACAAACATCCATTCATCCAACTTACAAACTTTCGCGTTTGTAATATTTACCCGCGGTTATTATTGTACCGCGAGTAACGCCGCGGGACAAAGTTAGTCTAAAAAAAGTAGCCTATGTTACTCCCCGGATCATCAGCTACCTGCCAGTGAAAGTCCCGTTAAAATCCGTCCAGCCGTTCCAGAGATTACCCGGAACAAACAGACAGACAGACAGACAGACAAAAAAATTTTTAACTAAATTTTTGGTATATGTACCGTGTATACATATATATGCATTTAGTAATAAGCGGTTATTTTAATATTACAAACAGACACTCCAATTTTATTTATTAGTATAGATTAGTCAAGATTTGCCATATCCATTTTATCGTAGCTCTCATCTGCGTAGATATCGCAATACGAGTATAATTTTAAGATGCTGCCCCCGAGCAGTGTCCGTCTTATTACAATAGTGCATCGCTATTTGAATGCTAATCAACGTTTCCATATTTATTGTTAGGTATTTAATGGTCAAGGCGTGGCCTCAGTATAAGCAATAAGCGATTATGATACTGCTATGCCTTAAGGACTGAGAGTTTATTTTACAAATATACTTTATGGCTTTCATCAAAACTGAAAAAACTTGTTATTATTCTTGGGCAAATTAATATCGCGAGAGAAGCCACAAATAAAAGTTAGTTAACGCATTTAACGTTTAACGCAACCAATAATTCTTTCTCTCATAGAAGTTTCTCAGCCAACGCATGTGAATGACCTAGCATCTTTTACTCAAAGGATAAAAACAAAGACTAGGTATGTTACTTTAAGCTCAAATTATACTGGTCAAGTCCATTGATAATTTAGCTTTCATAAGGTTTAAAATATGGCTTTTTACGATCTGAGTTCTGAGACTAGACTTAAATCGTATTGATAAAATTTTTTGATACGAATAAATAAGTTTACTAGACGATAGGCGAGGCTTTGTTTGCGTTTTTCCTTTCATGGTATTTCAAGATACCTTACTTAATTAATTCCTAAGCACTCATTACTAGTGGTTTTCCCCCAAAAACATCGTATTGATACCAGGAGTACAGAAATTAAAAGATATAATTTATTAAAATAATACGCTATAGAAGGTAATGCAAGCAAAAAAAGAAAAATATATACTTCTGTTATATCTATCTTCTTATTATCTGATCGAACTATTAGGTTACTTTTTACTGATTCTACTAAGCCATACAGGTTATGGGTTCTATTCCCATCCCGGACAAATTATTGTATAATAAACACAATCATCGGTTCTGTGTCTGTGTGTATATACGTAAGTACTAGCTTTTATCCGCGGCTCCGCTCGCGTGTATATTGGTTATCGCTATAGAAAGTAGCCTATGTCCTTCCTGGGAAATCAAAGTATCTCCTTGTGAAATCTCATTGAAATCGATGCAGTGGAAGTCAGGAAGAGATACTTCAGAATTTATAATATTAGTATCTTGCCTAGTTCAAAATCGGACTGCCGTGTATGTATGTACAAAATATTTTTATTATATCCTTTTCAATTCTTTAGATTTATTTATTATATTAAAAATACTGTTTCTCAAAAGGTTATCGAATTTATTTCCACCACAAGATATTATTATTTCACGACACATACGCGAATTTCAATTACATTGCTCGGTGTGGGCGTGTGGTTACAAATATCTTCGCTTGTCGAACGCCAATAAAGTGTTAAATGAATTGGTCGTCGCGCGTCAATACAATTCAGAAAAGGATTCGATTATTCGTTTTGTTCAGAATAACAGGAAAATGGCGGCGAGTAATGTTTTTACTTTTTTGTAATTGATTTAACATTAGATGAAAAGAGTAATAAATCTATACTAATTTTGTTACTAATTTAAGAGTTTGTTTGTTTGGTCGATGTTCGAGATCAACATCAACATAGTGCGATCAAAAACACAAGTTCAAAAATTAGTTCCTTTTTGCTCCCTAGATGACATAGACAAAGATTCCCTAGGTGGAGATGTTACTAAAACTTAGATCGCGCTATCGTTGTGTTACACGTTTTAGTATATAAGGTTTACAAACATTTTGTATGTGAGAAGAAGACTGGTATTTAGTTCAAGGTGATTGCCAATTAAGGTGGTTTTTTGTGACAGCTACGTCTGTCGTCTTTGTTGGCGACATCAGCCGCTGCGTGTTAAGTACATCAGTTGAACTCATTTATCTTGCGAACTACTAAAAATTATTTTAAGGCTATCAAAATAGTCCATTTATCGATGAAGGATATAGGCTGTATAACATCACGCTACGACCAATAGAAGTTAAGTATCAATGAAAAATGTTGCAAAAAATAGGGAAAATATATTCTATTTCAGATAACGACCACCAAAAACAAATAAAAAATCTAAAATAAAACTTAGTACTCACCAATTATTAACTTGTAGTATTGTTAACCCTGTGTCCTGTGCTAATTGTTTCTTTTGGTCTTCCGAGGGGTACGGATGCTGTAACAAACAAACAAACAGTTAAAACAAAATGTTACAAATACAATTTGTAAAGCATCCGACGAGAAATACAAATTTAAAGTGAGACCAAAACGGATCTCACTAAATTGAGTTTACTTGATTCTATTGTAAATGACTAAATTAGACTTTGAAAGGATTTCGGCTTAATTTTGTGTTTTTTTATTTGTTTTACTGATTGAAATGTGTTTTAATTTGGTTTTGAATTGAATTTAATTGTCCAGTAACCAGCCTTTGAAGAGTAATTCTTCTCTTGCAGTGGTATCAGTCTGGAAAATTATTTTTCATCCCACCATCTCGGAAAGAGTATTTTTGCTCTTCGACATCTGAGTGTAAAAGTCGTTTTTATCCGTTAGAGAGGATAAAGTAAAATTGAATTTAGAACATCGCGTGCACTAAGGTTGTGAGTTCAAAACATCATAAAAATTATTTACTTTTAACTCAATGGTGCCGAATTTAGCATGCGATCTTTTTTAATTTGTTAAGAACTCAGACTCGGGACCTTCTTGTGATACTTTTTTTTAATTTGCTTTCCCCGCGCCATTTTCCTTCCATTTAGTCATTTCCTCGCTGAGGTGGAATGAAAAGTTACGTGTTGCACTCGAGTGCAAAGATTTTTCATCTTGTGTTCTTTTGATTCCCTCGCTGACGTTTAGGATTCTAATTTTTAAATCACTCAGTGCGCTCATGATTCAAGATTAGACTCCTTCGCTTGCTCGGTCATCAAAATTGAGCACGCGGTTAAAAAGCAATTTTGCACTCTTGTATAACAAATAACTATTGGCGCGTTTTGCGATTAGGAGAGAACACAAATGAATGCTGGTAGGTTAAACTAAATCATTTCTATTTTAATTTTGACAACACAATGTTTAAGTTATCGGCTAACAATCGCCAAAAAACGTTATTCATTTAATTTAGTAGTCAGAGAAGTAGCAAAGGAGCTATTTTTTTTCAATTACTCCTGGTGTATCCTATAAGATACTCATACAAAAGTACCAGGGCTACAGAAGCACGCAACACGTACTATCCTAATGTTATTGGTTTTTGTCGTGTAACGTGCAACTAGAGAGCTTCACGCTCCGTGAGACCTCCTTACATTCTATCTCGCCCTTGTACCACACGTTGTAAATTATTAATATAAAAATATACCGGTTCGATTCCCCGGTTGATTCTTGAAGACGTCAAAAGACATGTGTATCATGTTTATTAAAAACTAGCTATTATTGCGGGTTCATAGGCGTGTTATTTCTAACTTTGCGTATCGTGTGCGTACTTGCCTTATTTTATCCCTTAGAGGTGAAATTTAGAAAAAAAATATTTCAGGCCACTAGCTTACAATATAAACAGCAATCAGCTACCAAAACATCAAGTTTGTAGCCCCACTTAGTCAAGGAAAGTAAATTTATGTATACGTTCTTTAAAATACATATATTTCAAAATCAAAAAAAATCTCGAAGTAATACTTACGCAAATATTAATATTTGCAAATCTCTACGTACTCAGTTTATCCAAGAATATTTACATTAAAATTTTTACTGAGTGTTATAAGACTGCATCTTGTAACATAAACGAACTGTCGAGATGCGTATGCTCCGTTTTAGGTTGGACATCTAGTGAGAGCGTTCAAAATTTAATAGAATCTAAAATTATCGTCTATCGTCAAATGTAATGTATTTTTATTTAAAACTGTAGAGACACAGAAAAACAAAATAACAGACAAGATAATAAATATGATTTTATGCTAAATATTGTAACTTATTTATGTTTAAAAGATGTGAAGGTATATATTTACCTTTGTCCTTTAACAAAGTGTAATAATTTTGCCAAATCGGTTTACAAATGTCGAATATCTGAAGTAAAAAACATGAAATTAAATTGGGGAAACTCTTCTTTCTTTTAAAGTTTAAAAACTTTAATTTCCCCTTCTTATATTTAAATACAACAGACTTCTATCTATTTAAAGATTACTCTATACTTCTTCTCTATTATGTTTTCTCTCCATTCCAAGGTTGCTTGTAAGAGATTACCTCCGAGCAAAAAGGCATCCACTTGGACCTATATCTCAAGTATTAAGATCTTTTGTAATTACCTGGTGTACAATTAAGTCATTATTAATAATTATATAATTTATTTTTAAATATAATAAATATAATTTTTCGGACATCTCACAGACAACGCCATCTAGCCCCAAGCTAAGCAGACCTATGGTATGCATACTAGACAACTGATATGAATACTCGTACATATATTATGTTTTTTTTGTCAATATATTTATATTATACATAGGAAACACACAAACTCCGAAATAAATATTTGCAGATCACACAAACATTTGGTACGACCTGGGAATCTAACCCAAGACTTCAAGCACAAGTCACATACTTTACCACTGCGCAACCGAGGCAGTTAAATTACATATTATAATTTAAAAACTACAATTTAATCTTATCGAAAACGGCTGGACCGATTTAGCTGATTTTTGGGGAAGGTTTAAACAGTGAAAAATTTAAAATAACTTGAAAATCCAAATGTACGAAGTAGCGGGTACAGCTAGTATGTCGTAATTTTTAAGCTTAATATAATATTACCGAGTGTAACACAAGCTTTATAAACACAAAAGCGCGGTAGGTCGACTCCTGCGCATCGATCCATTCGTTTATTATTACAATAACGAGTATTTGGCCATTGTCGAATTGCACTAATGCATCTCTAATGTATGCAGGATGTTAGGTTTGTGTTCGAGCTGTTTGTTTGTCTGTCTATCTGTTTACTTCCAAGATGGCGGCCGAATTGTACATTATTACAAGTTATTAAACTTCCGCATGGGTATCGACTTATTTATAATGAAAGTTCTTAAGTTATTTTGCTTGATGAAAGTCGTGATTGTAGTTAACTAGAGATGCTGTGTTGTAAGTTGATTTTGAATTGTAACTTAGCTGTCGTGCATAAAATGATTAAATCAATATTGAATTTTCTTATTTACAGTATGTTGATTTGAAATTTTTGTTTTGATTTTAATAATGTTAGTAAAAGGCTTTGAAATATCTCTACTCAGTAGATTTCGGTACAAAATCCTTTTCTCTAAAAATAGATGAAGGGAGGGTTAGGTTCCGGGAACTCTTAACAGGAAGATAGCGTAAATGAAATATATTACTAGATACCGTGTAAATCAATTTCAGAAACTTTGGTCTCTCACTAAGTAAGATCTGTCAACCTTCAGTATCTAGGTTCATTTCCATTAGTATACCCAATTCCTACTCATTACAAATTCTTACAAGATCACTTTTCCAAGGTTTTTATAATAAATGCTTACATTGTTATATATTACTAGCTGACCCACCAAACGTTATTTTGCCATAAAAAGTATTTAAGGATGGGTCACCCTTACCATTTAGGGGGATGAAAAATAAATGTTGTCCGATTCTCAGACATACCCAATATGCGCACAAAATTTCATAAGAGTCGGTCAAGCCGTTTCGGAGGAGTTTAACTACAAACACCGCGACACGAGAATTTTATATATAAGACTAGTTGTTGCCCGCGGCTCCGCCCGCGTATATGTCGGCTATCGCGGCAAATAGTAGCCTATGTGTTATTCTGATGTATAAGCTATATTATTGTAAAGTTTCATCCAAATCCGTTCAGTAGTTTTTGCGTGAAAGAGTAACAAACATCCAAACATCCATCCATCCTTACAAACTTTCGCATTTATAATATTAGTAGGATTAATATGAATTTGTCAAGAAATTTATAGGTATGTCTATCAGTCCATAGTACGGGACATGTCAAGTTGAAGATCAGCTGACTGAGTATGTTATTATAGTGAAAAAATTGTACACGTTAAAGGTTTAAACAGTTTTTCTTGTGAATCGAAATGGTAATGTATAGGGAGGCTTTGAGACCACCGCGTGAGTTATCACAAAAACTAATATATGATAAGCAACCGGCTACCCGGTTCTTTAAACAATAAAGATGAAATCATTTTTGTTTTGTTGCCTTTCCATATTTGGACAATCCATACTTAATATAATAATTCGAAAATACTCTGTTTGTTACGGTTTAAAGGCTAAACCATTGCACCGGTTTTAATGAAATTTAATACGAAGATATTTTGATTCTTGTCACGAGTCACGAGTAAAAATTAGTTCCAATATGTGTATAGAATGTAGGTACAACCAAAATAAAACCGACTTCAAGGTTTGACTCTATTTCTCTTGGATGCCATCATCAGATTTTAGTGTCCTTATCATGGTACCACCGTTGGGATATCTCCTTTCCACTAAAAAAAGAATCATCAAAATCGGTTCATAAATGACAAAGTTATCCGCGAACACACATAAAATATATATATATATATATATATATATATATATATACATATATTATATGGTCGAATTGAGAAACCTCCTCCTTTTTTTGAAGTCGGTAAAAAATAGGTTTGTGTACTATTCAAAAACTCAAAGAGATTTGCATTTTCTGAACTCAAAATTAAAAAAACAACAATTTGACAACAGAGTTTAATTGAGATAGAGAAAAGGTTAAGAAAACCAACAGAAAAAATGCAAACAGTTAACATATATTGTTTTCCGAAGCTCTTATGCACCAGGGCGTCATAAACGTATAGAGATATCAAATTTCGCAAAAGCAATCCCGTGCTCCTCATCCGCTGTCGGCCGCTGTAAATCACGTGTGGCCATTAAAATCACGATTATGCCCGCCGTAAGTTTGCAATAAATCCAAAATCGATGGAAAAAAATTAGGGTCATGTTTTAGCTAGGATACGATTTTTAATATTTATGTGTGTATTAATCATTTATAACTAATAAGAAATATCTAAGCAATGAACTAAGATGGAATGAATTGGTTGTTGGTTTAGTGATTTATAAGGATGACTGCTAAATCGGAGGTCGTCCGATTCCCATTGCAATTACATTGGGCAAATGTTGTGTGGTGAGCACGATAATTTGTTCTGTTTCTGAGTGTAGATTATCTATAATGTTTTTATGAATATGTTTATCCGCAACATTCAGTCAGCTTTGGTATAATAATACGTTATTATATTTTTTTAATGTAGATATATAGTTATTAATTTATATTTTTAACCGACTTCAAAATAGTAAGAGATTATATCAATAGTGTTTGTCTCTAAAGTTCATATAGTTTGTTAAGCAACAAAATCTGCTATAAATAGAACTTTACAGTTGCTTGACTATATTTATTTCGACAGACTTTTTGAGTTACTTACGTTTAAAAATACTTTTCTTGTATATTTTTTTTGAAGAGGAATTGTTTCCTAAATATAGGCTTCACATAATTTCACTTAAAAAACGAGTTGTGTATACATAAAATATTTTCTGTAAGTGCCAACCCTAAGTTCAGAAAAAAGGGATAGCGAAGAAAAAAATCCGCTGGTAACTATAAATTTTGTTTCGCAATGTGGAAGAGAAACAATCCATTTGTTGGCACCTAAATCTATGGGGTGCGCGAATGAGAATATGTAAATACGCGTCCTGGGACTGAAGCAGAACAACGCGACTAAAAGAATGACTTTTGGCGAATAAACTTGAGTTACGTCTTGATTTTCTTAAACATTTTATGAGCGAACTTGAAAATATTGCAAAATATTAACTTTTTTTATGGAATAGAGGGCAAACGAGCAGATGTATCACCTGATGGCAAGTTAAGTTAATAAAAAAATTTAAATAAGTAATCGCCGCCCATGGACACCTACTCGCAACACCAGAGGCTTCACGAATGGGATGGGAGGGGGATGTGGGGAGGGGTTGGGATATGGGCCTCCAGTATCCTCACTCGCGCTGTCAAACACAGTGCAAGCGCTATTTCACACAGGTTTTCTGTGAGGCCGTGGTTTCACTCCGGTCGAAACAGTCCATTCATGCCGAATCGTGACTCTCCCACGGCAAAAACTGCTTTTGGTCCGTCTAAAGCGGTGACTTTTGGTTGACAAAGGTTGACCTTATCTTGATTACTTTGGTGCTCGTAAATTATATTTATTTAAAAAAAGAACATTAGGTGTTGTTCTAGACTGTAACCTATTGCCATAATAAATTTTATTTAGATTCGTTTAGTAGTTTAGGCGTAATTGATTGATACATCCATCCACATTATTGTATTTATAATCTAAGGTAATAAGAACCTTCGTTATTGATAATATACGAGGAATTGATGTCTATCTCCAGTAACAAAAACAAAAACGTCAGCCATCAAAACACAAAGCTCCCTAAAAGTAAGGAGATATGAAGAAAACCGAAATTCCCAAATGCCACGCGTCTCTCCACATAATTCTTAACGCGGGAAAAGTGTGCGGCGTATTTTACAATTTTCCCAGAGTTCGGTGTTGCCATAACAATAATAATATATTCACGGGCCCGGTGATTTTCGGAAATGTCGTAAAATAAAAATCATAGCGAACGTCTCTGAGGAGTGAGTGCTGAGGGCGGAGGACGCGATCCTTGATAGAGGTGTAAAAAGTTTAGTGTATTGTTTATTGGTGAAGTTATTTTGTTGTGAATGTGTTTGCGACTTCCAACGATATCTGCAATAAATTTTGTATTTATTCTCTTATTTCGGTGTGAACAGACTTCATTATTTAATGACTATCGAGTAGCTTTTATTTTTAATAAAAATACGTACTTTTTTCCAGTAGAATTATGGAAGAGAAAACTTTTTAATTTTGATTTTTGACGGTCTGAGCTTTTGCACCCTACTTTAAGAACAACAAGATACAGAAAATCATAGATTAAAATATATTGTAATGAGGTAAGAAGATGTACTGAATGATTATTAACTTACCAGGAAACCATGTATTGACGTTATTAATTTAATCTATTTCTCAAATGACTTGTGCTGTTAGTAGAAAACATTTTATTTTAAGCCCATTTTTCATAATAATACTATACTCTCTCTTTACTACACAGAGCCATTTTGCTTTGCATTTAACCCTCAAACGCTAGCAGGATTTTTTAAACAAAAAACGATGTTTGCCAATTCGCAATGGAGCCTACACCACTTTCCTTAGTTACCGACACAGAACACTTCACGCAAAGACTGAATGTGAAACATGTGATGGATTACATTTTTCGGCAACACGACGTGACATCCTCGGATTGAGCTTTAAATTATGCACGTTTCGCTTCCGAGCGTCAAAAAAACTGGGTCTTTCGAGCCACAATTTAGACTATGTAAAGTAGCTGGTAGATCAACTTTGACAATCCTTTTTTGTACTAGTTTTGTAAAAGAATTTTTATATATGGTTTTAGAGTAACTTATTTGGTAAGGCTGTCGGGTGATTGATAAAGCTGTTGTTGATTACAATAGCCGTATACCGCTTAGTTAAATATAACAGCAGATAACTGTTAAATATTGCCCACATATTTTTATTTTTATTACAACTTCATTAACCGACACTGATTACTGTATCCACAGAAGAGGAGAACTATTATTCTTTTGTTCTGTGACTGTATCTGTATAACTTCCCAACAGCAACAGTTGCGCCATGACCTATCTAGATACTGTATATTCGTATGTTTATTATTCGCACATCTTATACCATTGATATCCTGGTTCCTTCTCTATAAAGAGCCATTTCCTATTTAATAACACATCTAGCAGCGTACAGATATAGTACAAGGCATATTATTTACTAAACTACCAAAACTTCTACTTTCAAAAACGAAAATGCTCGAAGGACCAAAAGACTCGCACTATTTTTAATACGCCCAACACTGAAAGCTATTATAAGCGTAGTTTACAGGCAAAAGTCGTTAGAGGCCAGGAGGCGACCACAAATAGACGTCAAAAAACTATGGACCCCTAGTTCGGGGTCTTTATGTCCCACTTGGGACGCATAAAGGTGCGGAGGTGCCCTAACCCTATCGAAAAGATGTGACCACGTGATGGATGGCACTATCACAACCCTCGCCGTCCTTCTGTTTTCTGCTCGACGTGTCTCCTTGTTTATTTATTTTATGTTTTGTTTATGTGCGAACACGAGGCCCTACGTTACATTGTTGCCTTAAAAGTTAAATATTTTTTCTTGTTGCCACTTTTATTCAAAAAGGTCATACAACAGAGTCAACGTGCTTTTAAAATAAATTCCTATGACATCACTGATCGCTGAACCTTTAATGTCAAGAATAAAGTATTAAAATCACGTAAAAAAACGTGTGAAACTAAAACAGACTACTAATTCACTGTATTCGCGTAAAGGCGAGCGCTAATTGAAAGACATCTGTCAATTTTTGTCGAAGTAACGTACAACATTTTTACCGAGAGCTCTTTCGATTGTGTATAAAGTATTCAGATGGCCTATTCAGAGTTACCGCGACAGGATCGGAGTTAAATTATGCATATGTGTAATGGACAGCCAGCGGTCGAACGGTTAGACAGAAATAGTTATTTGGTGACAATCGAAGAGGTTTTTTATTGGAAACCTTCTTATGTTTTATGGTACCCTGGTGCTACCGTATTTGACGTTATGACCAATGAGTTTTGGATTTTACGAGACTTTCCGGAATAATTTTATGTGCGAATGTGAAACGTGTTCTTTATGTGGGAAATAAAGTATCTTGAAATATTTCTAACCTGTGACCCAAAAAAGTATTTACTTAGAAGAACGCGTCTGTTATGTTTTGTAGTAAGAATCGACTGAGCAAATTGCAATGAAAATCGAGTAAAAACAAAACTGACATCAAAACAGTTTCCCGAAATTCCTAAATTGAAATTCCAACGGCGCTATTATTCTGTTGAATCGTGCAATGGTAACAATGCTCTAGTGAGACGGTAAATGGCATCGATACTAATCTGTGGAGCCGGAAGCGCCCGCGCTGACGGCCGTTCGGAAGCCGCAACTGGGCTAGGAAATGAGATAGGTGCGTTCTAACTCCTAGCGTGCCATGCTAGCCTGGTACCTGTCTACTGTGATGGAATTGGGACATTGTGACGGGCGCAGATACGTGCGCACTTCGCCTGGCTGGTTGTATGATCCCTGTACTTATGAATTAAAGACAATGACATTGGACGGACTGAGGACAGATTGTCCCAGTGTTGAGCGTCAAAGGCATTGTAAGATGGGCCTGCGTCGCATTTTGTAACTTTAGACAAGTTAGAGGACGTTGTTCTTACTCGTTTTCTACAAATGTAAGTTTATTTTAACTAATTAAGTACATAGAATAATAATTGGCGGTATAAAATACACAACTGAACCATTTCTTCATTTTGCAATAACAAAAAAGTTTTGACATCACTTGAATTGAAATCTTTTTATAATCATACTAAGTATGGACACACCCTTGCTTTAAAAGTAAAACAATATAGAGTTTTGCATATCAATCGGGACATCAAAAGCGGCCGTATCATTAAAAATTAAGAAAAAAGGCTGTATAAAGAAGGTACTACATTTGACATTCAATATAGGTCCTTATATTACTGAGATTGAGTTGAAATTTGAATGTTTCGAGAATTGTGCATGATAGCAACTGTAGGAAATAATAGTGCATGCGCCGGCGCGGGCGGTAAGCTCAAACGGTTGCCAATAAATGTGAAGTAAATGTAAAAAGAAGTAATATTCATGAGGTGCTTCAACATCCATCTGAGCGAGGGCTGTCACGTATCTGGAAGCTTACGCATTTGTTTATTGTACTGTCTGTCTGTATTTTGCTATGTATGATCATTATTATTGTATATATATTGCGAAAAATGCATTTTTTGATAAGTATCACGAATTGCAAATAAAAATTACAACTTGGTTTCAAAATATAAGCTCTGCTACAGTCTTTAACAAATCATGTTTTATGCAATTATATTTGTGTGTATAGTATGTGCGATCCAAACAGAAACGACCAAGTGAACTTATTTATTTAGAAATGACGTTTGGCAACCCTAGTGTGCGTCAATTCAGTCTGTTTTGCATGCAACTCGCGGCAATAAATAACAGTAGGGTTGGCAAAAAGTGGCGCTTGAACCGGGCCATTGTGCCTCCGTCACAAGCGATACCGCGCCTAGATTGTACACCGACAAAACCCAAGATTGACATTAATTTACTATGGTAAGGTTTTAATTAATCTATTTACTCTTTCTCCTTTTCTCTATTTCATGCTTCTTAATAAAATCCTATTTGTTTTCGATCCTAAAAATACTACCTGAACGTCAATTAAAAATTAATCGACTAATAAAAAAAAGTAACTATAACGATTCCAGTCGAAACGAATCGGTTGCATAAATTAAACGCGTGTCGCGCATTGATTAGCGCCGCAAGCGAATAAATAATAATCGAGTCCATTCGATTCTGAACCGAATGAATCGAATCGAAAATATACCGGTCGCTGCATTTACACACCCGATGGCTTCGTATGAGATAAAAGATGTATTATAGAGCATGGTGTGAATATATGTATGTATATGAGTGGAGCCGTAGTATCGATTACACGGGGCTATACCGATGGACAGAATAAACTTGATCATCGAGCGAATGAATTTTTATTACAGTTGCTAGGTGTAAATTATTTTAGTGTTCTTTGCTCTAGTAATAGTGGCGGTAATGTTTGTCATATTAGGGATTATTTATTGGTGTTATAAAATACCGGAGGTACTCAATGAACTCAAATGGGAATGGTATTCATTGATTTTAAGTTAGATTATCGTTTTATGAACTGACGTGTTGATTTTGAGGTTAGTGTTACTTACTACTGAACCATAGGTCGTGGATTCTATTCCCATCTTGGATTACTGGTCAGTATGATGAGCAGGATGTTCATTTTTTGTTTAATGTGTTCATTGTTTGTAGAAATTCAATGATTATTTGGGAATATTAGTAGTGGTTGGTCGATAGCAAATGAAATAAACTGTTCTTTATCTATATGTGTAGCTCAAATAACTATATTACAATTTGAAATCTAGAAACTGAAAGTCCAGCTAAAGGTTGGGCTCCAGGTCTCGATTTCGTTCCTTAAAATAAAACCTAGCCAATCGGTTCAACTTGTAATAGCAATAAGCAATACATCCTGTACCCACTTGAAATGTATATTACAGCATTTCCTTCTAACCTACTACTTTATCAGACAGTCGAAGACAGGCTCATATCTAAAATGAAATAAGATCAGAACCGGATTACGCACATTCCACATATCTGGCGAGTACACCGGCACGCATAAACAGCCCGATATCGGACACGCAGCTTGACAAATTTCATATCTAACAGATATCGATGCGGCGTAAATCATCGCGCGGTCGCACCGCCTTTATGTCGCCCGCCCGCTTGAGTTATAGTGTGGATGCAGCTTTATTTTACGATGCCCGCTGACATGTGATGCGCGTAAGCGCATAGTTCACGCGCATTGTTGCCCTGTTTGAGTGTTATTTGTGTAGATGAATTATCGTTTTGTCAAAATGTGAAATTTATTTGGTTGTATCTCAATTGGAAATTGAACCTACTATTTATTATCTAAATGAAAAGTTAGATTGACGATATCAATCAACCCTTGTTTGCCTTCCGAATAAGAAATGTTAGAAATACAGAGTGCCAGGAGAGCAGGCACCGTGCACAACATGATGCCTACCAGGATTACATAAAATATAACAAGTAGAACACAGCGCTATCTCGAAGAGGGCGCGCCCTGCGGCGTTGCAAATATTTGCACGCCACCGACGACGCCCTGTTTGCCTAGTACATAGCCGCTGTGCGATAGCTCTCTTTGCCTTTGAAGACCTGGTAACACACCAGTAATACAGGGGTAATAGTATCTATTTACTTATGTAAGTAAGTAAATAATAAGAAAACTAATTTGATTGTAATGAAATTCGGGTATTCGAAAATGGTAAATTCAACAGAGCCCCTCACACCTCAGAACATAGTACAGTTTCAGTTCAGTAAACCATCGGGCGTGAAGATACAAGGCAAGGAGCACTTCGACAAATCGCCCAACCACGCCAATACTGTGTCGTCAGCAGAGCCCGAGGCTCGGGGCGGAGCGCCCGCCCCCGCACACGACCTGTACTTGTCTCCAAATTGGACCCGGGGCTTCTAATGGGGCTCAGGGATAGAACTGAGGGTCAAAGGTAGAGGTAAAACTAGTAATTGGTGAGATAATGATTTGTTAGGAGTTGTTTGTTTAGTGTATTGTGTCAGAGATATCGAAATGAATTGAATGTATTAACTAATCATTGTATCTGCTCGAAGCTTTGAGCTCATAATATTTTTCAAGAAATGATCTGTCAAATGTATTAATAATTTTTGAAAGACTCGTGTTCGACAACTTAAATAGTCAAGTTAGTTGATAAATTAGGATAGAAATATATAGAGAGATATTTTGGTCTCGATGGACGGTAAGTCGATGAACAAGAAGAGGTTTTAAAAGTTTATGAAGGTGGTCAATCTATACTAGATATCTAGTCTGGATTTACTTCATAATAGCGAACAGTGAATTCGATAGTTTGACGTCATTTCACTATTTTAGACAATATTACCAACTAATAATAGAACACTATCTCTTATCACCAGAAATTCGACAACTCCAACGGATTTAATCTTGGTTCTGAGACTGACTCCGTACCCGGAACATGTCGGCCGGTGAGTATACCTGACGTCCGATAAATCAGTCGGATCGACCGGACCACGTCCAACCGGCTTCGCATAAATAATGGGCAAAGACGAACAAACTTGTATTCTGTTGTAATTATTTAATTAATAGACTAAGACGAGTTTTGCAGGGTTAAAGTCAAGTCAGGATTTAGCAATCATTTGAAAACCTCTCAAGACAAGTTAGTGAAAAAACTTGTTTAGTATATTTAAAGATTTAGGAAAAAATACCTTTCAAATGAGTAATTGTAGAATTCGTTCCCGACTGTACCAGACATATAAATATATTTTCTCACGTTATGACGTAAGTAATACCTAATTGTATAAGCATTTTAAAACTCGGTACTATTACGTCATACAAAAAACAAAAGCCTTCGATTTGAAATAATAACGATAGGTGCTGTAATACTCGTACGAAGTCGTTAAGGCTTATAATAAATTCATGTAAAGATTTTAATCAAGGTTTTACTTCAAATAACAATAGCAATATCTATCAATGAACAAACCATATTATTATGTGAACAAAAACAAAAGTAGAATTTAGAAAACAATATCTTACAAAGTCGTACACGTGAATGGCCGTACAATTACAGAGCACGAGTCACAATGACTCCTAACTTCCAAACATATTTTTTCTAAACCCTTCCCACGCGTAAAGCTTGAGAGTAATTATAGGTTAGGGTCAGTAATAACATATAGCATCAATAAAATTGTATATCATTCAGTTCTGTTTCCCGAGAACGCGTCGGGTGATTAGCGCGGCCATCTTGTGGGCGGTAACACCCGAAGGCGACACGATCTTCGATTCCATTTTCAAAAATAACACTAATCGGCGAATACAGCACGCGCGGCGACACCCGAACGTGTGTTTTTTAAATTTCGAATGTACCCAACGTCCTACGACGTTATTACCGCGCTGGGATTTGACTACTGTCACTCTTGACAGAAGTGATTGACGTTTATAAATACCGCGAGTCAAGTGCGAGCTTGTTATATTTCGTTCGAAATTCAAGATGTATATTTTTTTTAGAAATGCGAAGGGTTTGTGTCGCAGACATTTTCTAAAATTCTTGTCATGAAAACTGAAATTGATTTTATATTAGATGCGTAGCAGCTTTACGGTATAAAGTTAATTGCCAATTCTGTGATGTCTCACATACGAGTGCATATTAAAACGTCAAAAAGTGTACATTTCCTTTTACTTCTCATTTTTGGTGGCCTCCCCTATATCGTCGCGTCATGAGGGAGACAGGCTGGCATCGGCCGACGGACATTGGTTTTTGAGAGATGAAATAGGAAACCGCCTGTTTTACCAGGAAATAGACGGGGAATTGGAATTTTCAATTTCATTTTGCTTGGTTACTTTGTACGACTGGAAGAACGTTATCAATTCTGTATGAAACAAAAATGGACCGCTATTCGCATATCAAAGTGACAGCTCATCTTTGTTATATTTGAACAGACAAGTGATTTTTAGTTTCAGCACCATATGTTCTTATTTAGGGTTTAATGAATATTCTGTAATTTTTAATATTGAGCATTAAATATTAACAAAGAAAATTTTACATCCAAAGAATAAAATTAAGACGTTATCCAAAAATGTTAATCTAAGAAACGAACAGAAAATCATTCATTCATATTCATAATGGTAATACAGAGCGAAGCTTTCACGAAAATGGCTCTCTGTTCTAGGAAGAGTCGGTACGAGATGCATGAATATTAACACCGTACCAGTACCAGGGTGGTATAACTATATTAGAGCTAGCGTACTGCATGCCAACGGTAGGGGCACGTTTGAAGTTGCGCCCGGCTACGTTCTGAAATTTGACATTTTGACAGCTCTCCGACGTCGACTGCCTTGTCTCTTATCCTCCTCCTTCACCCGCCGTTAACTGCAAGCTATCTCCCTCGCACAATAATAACATTACGTGCACGGGATTCCTGTTTCTGCTACGTCTGACTTGTGATATGAATTGTTAATGCATTGGTAATTGATATTATAATTTTGATAGGCCATTTTGTTCTAATGGTTGTGCTTTTAGTGTAAGAGGTGGTTAACTTTGTTGTTACCGTTAAATATGTCATGTGATACAAGCTTTTATGTGATGGTGGTGGCGCATATCTTTGTTTAGGATTCTTTTGTCTATCGTTTTAATGGGTGGTATCTTTGATTTATTGAGCTGTAACATTATAGTGTTTGTGTTATATTGGGTATTGTATGTAGGGATTGAGATATAGTTTCTTGATATACCTATCTTTTGTTTATTTTAATTATTATTATTTTCAATAAATAAGGTGCTACACGAAGTTCTTAACTAAATTTGATTGCTATATGAGTGAAACATTGTTAAAGAATGATCAGTATAGAAATGAGCAAGCACTGATTAAAAGGTCTAACTTTTAAAAGTGAATTACACAAAGTTTTAAGAAAGTCTTGTATTTATTACAAAACAACCCTTAAAAACTACAAAGCACAAATATTAAGTCACAACTTAAAGTCATGTGTCCATTCAAAATGATTGACGTAAAACAATCTGTTCAGAAACCACAATCATAGACAACGCCTTTCAAAAATCTAGAACAGACAGTTTCACACATCAAGTCATGATTTTGACAGAGATTTTTCAATGGCTCTTTGAATTTTGAAAGACAGCCAAAGAATTAGTGTTAATTTTGACACGGAACAGGAACAAAGTGAAAAAAGCCTAATTTCCAGACGTAGACACATGCTGAGTAATGAAAGTCTGCTTGAAAAACAGTATAGGTGGAGGACAGTGCTGTCAATCGGCTGTCGACGGACAAAAAGGAGTATTTAAGGTTCAAAATAGCTCATCTGTTAAGGCTAAATTTGTACTCTGCCGTAGGGAGATTCCGTGACGTTTGAAAATAGGAAAAATAAGGCTGAATTCATTGTGCATCGACTGCCTGGATTTTTAAATACCGGTGGTAGACGGTATACGTGGATGTACTGAGTAACGTGTGCTGTTGGTTTTATAACCGGGCTTTTAGTAATTTAGTTAGACGATACAAAAGGTTGAGTGTCTGATAGCTGAGATGATGGTAATAAAGTCAGAATAGTAGGAATAAAAGTGACTTGTTCAAGAGAGTAATTACTATAATTGAATTCTGGAATTTGTTTATTAATATTTTTAGGATTTAGAGGCAAACCTAGTGCCTAGTAGTAGTAGTAGTCACCCAAAGACACCATCAAACTTTGTAATTAACATTTGTATAAATTTTAGTTTACAGATTGTTTCCAAGTTTGTTTTTCACTTATACAATACCTTGGCAATTGATTAAGATAAAACATACCGTTAACTTTAATTTTTAAATACATACTAAAATGTATCTGAATTTGTCTAGAAATTTACGCTTCATAAAATTTAATTTAAAGGAAGCTAAATGTTTAAACGGTGCAAAAATAAAACTGTTTCAAACAAACAAAACTGCTTGACGCAAATAAACAGACACGAGGTACCAGGGCATCATATCAACGTAGAAACATCAAAGAAACTAAGAACAAAGTGAAAACAGAACTTGGACCGTTTGATTAGGCGCGTTCTTACCATGCGACCGCCTCGAGCGATGCTTTGTTACATCCATCCTTTGAGTTTGGAACGTTGGCACAATCAAAGCGCTATGGTTACTTCTTGTCGATTGCTGAGAGCCTTGTACGTCCTATGATCTGACAGCATAACATTGACTCTCAAAGCGATGTCGACAGACAAATTTGAGATGAAGACATTAAAAGTTATATACATATATATAAACAAAGTGCAGTCTACTCTGAAAAATCAGGTATCCAAAAAAAACATATTTAGTTTAGCTAATCATGTATAGATGCGTATATCTATACTAATACTAGCAGACCCACGCAACCTCGCTTGCGTCTCTTATTGCCCGTAGCGTAATAATTTTCCCCCGTTTTTGAAAACACTTTTGATTGATGCTCCGCTCCTATTGGTCTTAGCGTGATGATATATAGCCTATAGCCTTCCTCGATAAGTGGGCTATCTAACACTGAAATAATTCTTTCAGAGTTGAATAGAACACTTATCGAGGAAGGCTTTAGGCTATATATCATCACGCTAAGACCAATAGGAGTGTAGCACCAATGGAGAATGTTTCAGAAACGGGGGACAATTATCACGCAACGGGCAATAAGAGACGCAAACGAGGCTAGTATATATATATATAGATATGGATGTATGTATGCGTGTATAGAAGAGTAACCATTACATTTGACGCTAGATTTTGAAATCCATTCATTCACCATAGCAACCATCACGGTAGACATTTGTCAGTGAAGCTATATCATTCCTAAAAACAGGGATTAAGTTCTCTTCGCCATAATCTGATTTGTATTTTGAAGACTGTTCCAAACAAGTAGTGTGTCAGATTACGGGAAATCGAGAAAGTTTACATATTGATAACACAAAAAAGTTTTGTTAAAATTTTTCATCGCGATATGAAAAATTACAGAACCTACGTAAAAATAGTACACTCAATTGCAAATAAAGATTCATTCGTTGAAAAACAATGCCGGCCAAAATAAAGAGGTTATCCAAAATATCAGAGTACACTGCAGTGAAAAAAAATGTCACACGCGGTGCGAATGTCAATAAAATTTGATGTTTACGCGTCGGACGATATCTCGTGGCAAATAAAACCGCGCACCGACTTTAAACTGTTTTCATTCGTTCGAAAAATCATTTTTTTATGTAATTTTATTTTCACTGGGTTTTTTTTTAGAGGCTGCATTATTGAATTAGATATGAGATTAACTTGATGTGAAAATAATACTGCAAAGATACTTTTACTGTATATTGAAGTAAGACATTTAAATGTTCTACTTGTAATGGAAGTGACAGTTGGCTGAGACCGCGGTCCGAGTCGTCAGTCGATTGCGACCATAATAATTATATACTGTTATAAAATTACAGCGTCAATATTATTTTTATTACTTATAAAACCTTACTACTATCCGTAGTCAAACAGAGTTGGAGACAGATGATGAACAGATACTCGCTTTGACATGAATGGGCCGGCTCGACCGGAGTGATACCACGGCCTCACAGAAAACCGATGTGAAAGAGCGCTTGCGTTATGTTTCACCGAGTGAGTGAGGATACTGGAGGCCTATACTCAAACCCCTCCCCTCATCGCCCGCCCGTCCCTCAAAGGTCGGCAACACACTTGTGACGCTTTTGGTGTTTCGGGTGTCCATGGGCGGCTGTAATCGTTTACCATCAGGCGATACATCTGCTTGTTTGCCCCCAATTTCATAAAAAAATAAATATTATACCACATTTATTTATAATATTGGAACATATTTTAATCTAAATAAAAAAAGTTACTTCATTTCTCTGAGACCGTGGTGACTGTTTTGCTGTGGGCTTACTATTTTCCAAATATCGAACTGGCTAACTGGCTTTTAAGTGTCAATGGTTATCGAAATTGCTATGGAATGTTTATGAAGCCGGTAAATCACCAAGCTTCTGTGATCCCAATTTTCAATCTACCTGTTTTCACATCACAAAGCATGTTAATAACTAGAACTGCGTACATCTATTTCATAAGGAGATAAGTAGCTCATTTGAGTTTACACAACGGGAGAGAATCGATGTTAGGCGAGCGACACGCGATAAACCCAATCAGTTCACAAAACATAAAGAGGCGTACACACCGGCGGAATTCACGAGCACATTAACAATACACCAGGATTGGATGTGGCGCAAGTTATGTGATGTCGCGAGTTTTTTAAATAAACATATTTTTTACTAGCGTATTTTGGCTAGCATAGCCTACTTGAAGCACAATCAGATAGTGTCTTTTAGAGGTTTTTTGGAGACTGCTTTAAACCAAATTTTTCTTAAGTTATTTTTGTCTTAATTTACTTTTTGCTTCTTAAGTAAAATAGATAGTAATAGAATAGAAGGTTACGTTTAAAGTTAGCATTTGATGAAAGAAATGAGCAAATCGATCACCTGTTGAAAAGTGGCTATCATGAGCTATGAACTAACAGACCTCAGAGGTCTCGGAGGAGCTCTGTAATTAAAATTATAAATAGTTATATTTTAAACTCTGTACCTAACTGAATATTTTATCAAAATAACTATTTAGATGCGTTACATAAGCAAAACATCGAACATAAACTAAAAAGTGAATTTTTCTCATAAAAAATAAAGATATTAGAAAATAAAGTATTTTCCAAATATTTAAATTTAGATTTGAACCGCTTGACAATGCAACCCTCCGACGCTCACAGTGCGGCCTTTGTCTACCGATAACCCTGTCAACGGCGTGACGGAGTGGCGCAGTTATCGGGCCGTATTGTCCGCACTCGCCATTGTGCGGCCCAACGTCTTCATGTGTGCACCACGGTTTAGTTTTACCAGCTATTTTGATAGTTCTATAATACGATGTGAAATATTAATACACCAGTTTGTTTGCGTTTATTTATATATCCCAATTTTGACTTTTAGTAAAATTTGAGACGTGTCTACTCCGCCATTGAAATGGTTCAATCTCTCTGTTCATTAAGAAAGAGTCTTTGACATTAACGTTGAGATACAAGATAGGTTACAATTGATCTTTTAGCCACTAAAAGTATAACTTGTTTATAATCTACTTTTCAATACGATGATCGTATAAAAAGTTGTTTGTTTGAAAAGTTAATAGACTAATCTAGTAAGACTACGAGTTCTCTAAAATTAAATATACCCATAGAGTACACTGACACTGATAACATTATTTTGTTGCATTAAAGAGAATTACCGTGGGAGAGCCACGCTTTGGCATGAATGGGCCGGCTCGACCGGAGTGATACCACGGCCTCACAGAAAACCGGTGTGTAATAGCGCTTGTGCTGTGTTTCTCCGAGTGTGTAAGGATACTGAAGGCCCATACCCCAATCCTTCCATACATCCCGTTCCTCATCCCCAAAGGCCACTTGGCCAACGCACTTGTGACGCCTCTGGTGTTGCGGGTGTCCATGAGCGGCGGTAATCGCTTACCATATCAGGTGATAAGTCTGCTGGTTTGTCCCTTATACTATAAAAAAAGAATATAAGTTTTACAACATTCTATTCTAGATGGGTCTGGGTCTTGATAATATTCTAAAACATCCTCATATCTTCAAATCACTCATAATATTCAAAATACACATAAACGAGTATCTAAAGATGATTCTAACAGTAGGTACATAAAATATGTGCTAACAAGAGTCGCGTTGCAACAGTTCCTAGAATACGGCCTGGGTTGCGATTGGTCGTTGCGGCCAGCATCTGCGGCTTGATTGGGCCGCATCTTACGGGGCGTTAGCATCGAGAGGGTTAAGAATTGGTATGTGAAGACATGTGTTAATTAGAGTCCTTTTATGGCGTTAGAATAAGTTAAGTTATTTTTTTTTTAATTGACTTTAATGTAATGATAGTTTGTTGTTGTGACTGGCGGAATCCTTACTAATATTATAAATTCGAAAATAACTCTGTCTCTTACGCTTTCACGGGTAAACCGCTGCACCGATTTCAGTGAAATTTGGCATAGAGATACTTTGATTCTTGAGGAAGGACATAGGCTACTCTTTACCGCAATAACTGACATACAAGCAGCTGTATCACGGAATGGACGCTGAATGATTTTTAAGCGAAGACTTCAAAAGATGGTAACCCACTCTAGAGTTGACGGTATCTACGAGCGGTAGAAATCACTTACCATCAGGTGATCTATCTACTTGTTTTGCCACCTGTATCATAAAAAATATCTCTCTACCTCCTATTGTACAGTGCATTACAAATATTAGAAATCACATAATTATTATAATGGCGTTAATGGATACACTCGCACAGTTTATTCGAACAATATAATTGCTGATAAAGAATAATTATTACCTCATTATCACATAATAAATAGTATCTTTAGCGATTTCAACGTCAGTTTTTAAAATGAAGTGCCTCAGATTATTTCAAAGATGGCGGCGTCTTTGTAACTCAGCTCACATAGGGTTAATTGTGTAATAAATAATTAAACTTACTAGATATAGCTTGAGAACTATAAAAACAATGATTGATCTGACAGATGTAATTATCACATAGTTATGTCTAAATCACACGTGTCAAGAGAATTAATTTAGATATTTTGTTCGTAGGCATAATTAGTTCGATAATTTTTTAACATTTTATCAGAAGTACTAAAGATTTTTTCTTAAATTAGAACCCTTTCACATGGTAACTGTATTTTCATTTGACATTTGACATAGATATAGATTATGAATGGAACGAAATTACTACTTTTAATCAAAGAAAATTGATTAACAAAATCATTATTAATGCGAGCGAAACCATGGATAATACCGAACTGACATTTTATCAAGAGAGGTGAATGCTAACTTAGAATATAAAATACTTGCCTCAATTCAGATTGACGAAATCTTGATCTTGTTTCTTAAACAAACCAATAAACTATATTTTTTTATAATATCCTATAAACTTTTGACTAACTATAACTACCGTCTATTGCAAATACAAACCATTACAACAATAATCACAATTACTTATAACCCGGAAACCATTACATCCACCATAGAACTCGAACCATAAAGCAATCACACACAAATTTTAACCTTATAAGTTAGAAAATGAGGTTGAAATTCGCACAAACAGTTGCGCGTTATCATGAATCGTCTAAAACCACTTAATTCTTTAAAGGTGGGTTCACACGCCGCGATCGCAGTCGCTGAGAAGCGACGAAAACCAAAAGGGCGTCGCCGACGACTCAATTGTGATGTTATCACGCGAATTGCAAATGTACTGCACAGGGCGGTGCGTCTGTTGCATGCAATTGTTCAAGAGAAAGTAAATTTAACTGAATTTGTTTAATATTTTAACTTTTACTTTACTGGCTTTTTGATCTATGGTTGGTGATGGGGTAGGTATTTTCTTATCGGGAACAAAGAATTGTGGGATGAGTCCGACTATTTCTACTGTATCTAGGTGTATATATATGTAATATAAAAATAAAATAAAAATTATATTATGTTACTTGCTACTGCGGAACCCTTCATGGGCGAGTCCGACTCGTACTTGGCTGCTTTTTTATGGTATTGGGGGCAAACGAGTAGGCGTACGACCTGATGGTAAGCGATTACCACCGATTATTTTAAAACCTGCCAAAGTACGTATATATTCACTTGTATGCTTGTTCATTGGATTATATTTTCGTTATATGGCATTGTAGTATGTTTTCTTTGTACATAGATGTCGTATTAGAAACAAACATGCAGCAATAACTAACATTTCATCTATGACTAACATAATTTCCATCATTTACTAACTTATTAGAATAGTTAAAATAAATGCTTACAAAGTAACAAGACACTATTTCAGGTGATAAACTGAAAAAAAGCTACTGAAGTCCGCGAGACTGTAGAAAACAATTACTTAGTGGCACCGCCTGCCACCCCCACAAAAGGGGTGGCACCTGAAGCTATTTTCATAATGCACCAACAGTTCACTTCTTCTCTTAAACTTAACACTTTAAATAATTGGCTGGAGAATACATGGATGGGTCTATTGTACCCAGGTGTTTCGTCTGACGGTTGTCCAGCTGTAAAGGGTTGGGTCGTAACGACCAATTATTGAGATTGCAGTTTTGTGCCATAGTTTGCGAATTTAAGAAGATGAACAATTATTTAATTGGTGACATATTAGGGTACATTATAATATATGTTGTTTAAGAATCTATCTATACTAATATATAAAGCTGAAGAGTTTGTTTGTTTGTATGTTTGAACACGCTAATCTCAGGAACTACTGGTCCAATTTTAAAAATTCTTTCAGTGTTAGATAGCCCATTTATTGAGGAAGGCTATAGGCTATATATCATTACCCTGAAACCAATAGAAGCGGAGCACCAATGTTTCAAAAACGGGGAAACAATATCAGGCTACGGGCAATAGGAAAAGCAAACGAGGTTGCGTGGGTAAGCTAGTATTTTATGAAACAAAACCGATAAATAACTTAATATTTCCCACAATTACTGGTAGCTATTTTTGGTCTTGCAACACTTTAATTATTTTCTATTACTACCGTCATCTATCTACCAAACACATAACAACAAATTAAAAAATTGAAATACTATAACCTGACTATGTAAAAACTTTTGACAAATATATCAATTCCAGCCTCAAATTTATGTCCTTTGTAATTTTGTATATAAATAAAAATTGATTATTTTTTGTTTCGTATTTTGTAATTTTTAAACTTTACGCGTTGGTTTAATGCTACAAGCTTTATGCCAATACAAAGCTCTGTCTACTGTTAATGTTTTGTATAGTTGTCATTGGATGACAAGTTAACCATATTGCACTGATAAGACTGTATTTATTAATCTGTTATCTGTATCTGTACCTATTGAATAAAATAAAATAGCCAATGTGACCCGGGCCATTATCACGAATCTATTGATACCTCATTAGTTAAAATTGGTTTACGGTAAAACATAATATAGATACTGTCTGAATAATACCCTTTTAGCTTCGCTACAGTCGGGTAAAAATGGTATCCCCCAAAAAACTCCCGTTAGGTGCCTCACTTAAGCATAAGTTAAGGTTATTTGCTGACTGAACTGCAGACGCCTGGGTTTTAAGACCAGACAAGTTATGGAGGATGGGTAATGCACTTATAATATACGACGCTAATGCGGTCATGGATTTTGTTATAAGGGTGGCAAAGGGGTAGTAATAATCTTAGTATGGTAGTATATTTATAATTCTGAGATACCTATTTTCACCTATCTATATGAATAAATAAAATTGGAGTGTCTGTTTGTAATATTAAAATAACCGTTTTTTAATAAATGCATATGTATGTATACACGGTACATATTACATTTTGTTTTGTCTGTCTGTCGGTTTGTTCCGGCTAATCTCAGGAACGGCTCTACCGATTTTTCGGGACTTTCACTGATAGGTAGCTGATGACATAATGAGTAACTAAGGCTACTTATGTAGACTAGCTTCACCCCGCAGCTTTGCTTAGCGGGGCTCAGCTAGTTATAGATAAATCTATATGTACTCGACACATAACAAATGATCGTAATCGTCAAATAATTATTTGTTTGGGGTGGGCACCCACAACAACAATTCTGTTTGACTGTCTATTTTTTTATTCTAAAACAGTAATTATATAATGATAAAGATTATAACGGAAAATATTTCTGTGTTTTAGGTTTACTTAACTACAGACACAATCTGAGATAGTTGGTAGTTTAAAATCAGAACGGACACTAATGATAAACATTTTAAATTGCCATCTCTGAAAACATATAACTCAAAAACAAAAAACTATCAAACTGTTATAAATCAAAATAATAGGAAAAATACATTTTTAACATGGCAACATTATAACATTGGCTAAAAACTCGTAATTTAAGTGTTACCTGAAGCTGTATATTCCTCATTTCAGAGAACGAGTGCTAAATCCGTGGTGACACTAAAACGCAAGCAATTTCACTAATGGCACTTTGTAGTGTTACTACTTTATCTGTGTTAAAAAGTTTAATATTTTTTTAATGTCGAGTGCAATTCATTGTTTGTGAAACAGCCTTACAAGACAATGCAGTGTCAAGAATTTGAAACATCACTTTATTTATTAAGATCTCAATTTTATGTATTAAAATTAATTATTTTCGCATTACAGTGAAAGGGAATAAATAAAGGAAACGTTTTGTTGTTAATTTTAAGCGTTTTAAGTGTTTTGTTATCTTCATTGACCACTATATCTTGACCTGTCAGTGTAAGGTCTTTTGTGTCTTGACAGACCCAAATGTAAAATGGATATGGTGGAGGAACGAGTGTCATGTCCCTCCAACACAAAGAGAGGATCCTCCGACCAGGCGAGGTGATCATGCCTGACGTCACACCGTAGTTCGGTGTATTTCGATCGATGACGCTGTAGCATGTTGCTGTTGCGCTGTATGTGGAGGTCGCCACAATATCAATAGTTTTACGTAGCCTGATATTTCTATAATTTTGAAGGTCTTCTACATAAGTAAATGTTAAATTTCTTCTACATACATTAAGTATTCCAATATGATCTGCCGTGCTCCCAATGCGAAGTTCTTGACAAATTAATACACAGAAGATATATATTAAAATACTACTTAGTTTAACAGTTATAATATATAAAACTCACCGATTGTGTATTTACATTTGGACTCACCTGAAACAAACAAATTAGTATGTTTAATTCCATTTCTGTCAAAAAACATTATTAAGCTACCTATATTTGTTCTACAGTTTCTAATAGCTTAGTAGGTAATTCAATTCTATACAGATAAGACCATTTGCCCTAACTTCAATAAATAATAAATTTTGACAGCTGATCGTTTTTGTGTTGTAAGCACCAACTAAGAAAGAGTTTTCAACAATTTTAGTTCTAAGGGGTAAAATAAGGGATGAAGGGGATTTGGAAATGTTCATTTTCCAAGTTAAAATGCAAAACAAGTAAATAATCACGTGACCGAAGCCGCATATATATTGCACATGCTTGAACTAAAACTCTTTGACGCGGAAGTCATAAATCCCGAGAGGTAAACTTATTTCCATACACAATTAGTAGTAACAATAATTATCAAATGGACCAAACGAAATTCTCGTATTATCGGAAAATCTCAAGGGTGAAATCCCAGGAGGGCAGAAGTCCGAGGTGGTCAGCGTGGCTAATCGTTCGAGAGGCATTATCTCGCGGCCAGCTCCGAGTTAATCGCCCGGCGGTTCTGATTAGCTAAGCACCCGGGCCTATCTGCCCCCCTGGTACGCGGCATTATGCAGGCACGACTTGCTGCCTGACCCCGAAGGAGATAGCGAGATAAAAACCCCATGGTTGATGGTGAACGTTGTTCTACGGGTCAATTAAATTGTTTATTATGTACCGTTTTATACTGACATCAAAAAGATAGGGTTATAATTTCAGATTTTTTTCCAAAAAATAACCGTTTGAAAGAGTTGAAAGAATTTAAGAATAAAGTTTATTATAATTCAACTTGATGTATTTGAATACGTAGAACAAAATTTTAGTAAATGAAAAGTATTATTCTTTTAAAAAAGGTTTCGTAATTGTTTATGGTTTATTGTCCGCAAATTGGCTAAATATTAATATTTAACACAAAAGCTCTTGTTTATTTTTTAATCAGCAGTTTTATTAAAAATACGTCCTTATTAATCTACTAATAAATAACGCGCTAAAACAACATCAAACAATACCAGGTAGGGGATGATAACCTCAAAATATTTTAGGGTTGACACTCAGAAAAAATTAGAAAGTACATACTATTTTAAAAGTAACTCTGTCTGTCTCTCAGTTATACAAACAGCTACACCGATTTCAAGAACATTTTGGCGTGGATATACTTTGTTTCTTGAGAAAGGATACGCTACCGCGATACTATAAATATACATAGGCAGAGTCGTGGACAACAGATTAGCTTGCTTTAACCAGGTAAAACTTTAAAAACTGTATATTATTTTATTCAGTATAATACAGTTTATATTATTAATCAAAACCTGATAAATATGTTATTATCATATCAAGAAAAGTCATCTATTTTTTTTTTTTTTTTTTTTATCTTTATTGTACACACATAAAAGATATAAAAAAAGAGAATAACAACATACGAACGTGACAATTGGCGGTCTTATCGCTCATGGCGATCTCTTACAGACAACCTTTACATGGATAATTAAACAATAAAAAAATTTAAGGTAGAATAGTAGGGTGCACAGTATATATATAAAAGAGGAAGGTGACTGACTGATATACCCAGAGATCAACGCACAGCCCAAACCACTGAACCAGCAATCCTGAAATTTTGCATGTAGGTTCTTTATATGACGTAAGTGAGCACTAAGAAAGGAATTTTGGAAATGACACCCCTAAGGGGGTAAAATAAGGGATGAAAGCCTGCGTGAGCGAAGCCGCATACAAAAGCTAGTATACATAAATTCAGTGGTGTCATTATTGTTATTTCTATTATTTCATCAATACTTCTTATTTTTCTATAGGCTTTCATCCCTTATGTTACCCCCTTAGGGGTGTCATTTCCAAAATTCCTTTCTTAGTGCTCACTTACGTCATATAAAGAACCTACATGCAAAATTTCAGGATTGCAGGTTCAGTGGTTTGGGCTGAGCGTTGATCTCTGGGTATATCAGTCAGTCAGTCACCTTCCTCTTTTATATATATACCCTACTATTCTACCTTAAATTTTTTTATTGTTTAATTATCCATGTAAAGGTTGTCTGTAAGAGATCGCCATGAGCGATAGGACCGCCAATTGTCACGTTCATATGTTGTTATTCTCTTTTTTTATATCTTTTATGTGTGTACAATAAAGATAAAATAAATAAAAAAAAAATATAGATGACTTTTCTTGATATGATAATAACATATTTATCAGGTTTTGATTAATAATATAGACTGTATTATACTGAATAAAATAGTATATAGTATATAATATATAAAGAATATATCTTTTTGAATTTTTTATTAAATAAAAAGCAAAAATATCTCTTTGGCCCATCCCTGAGGTCGTGCGGATAATTCACGCGGGGGATGCAAATGTCCACATTATCGGCGTCACACACGGCTCGATCTGCAAATGCTTGTTTATTAAAATTAAATATATACACACCCGCCACGGGGATGCAATATTTCAATAGAATAAGATATTTTAAAACAAACTATTTAACTAAGACTACTTTTTAATTTGAAATGCTAAGAAATTTTAGCCGGGCTGCAAAATCACTGTTAAATAAATAATTCTTATTTCACTTTTTCATTGTGTTTATAGGATGATCACCGCTTACCTTCAGGCAATGAGACTTTACAAAATGATTAAAAATAAAAACTATCTACAATTTGGATCCAAGACGTCGCAAATCAACAATTTGATTTAGATTCTGATTTTGATACTAATTAATGCACAATTGCACATGTAAGGACTTAAAACAAAAGCACTTGTAAACTTATTTGTAATACCATGTCAAAAACGTAGAACAAGTAGAAATTAAATATAACATTCACAACTCTATTTCAGTAGCGACTGAGCTCAACTATACCCGTTCAGGATTACACCAACTTTAATCCATAAAGCTCTTTGTTTAATTAAATCGATAGCATCGAAAATTGCCAGGTTCAGAGCTATCATTTAGATTATACTCCCATTGGATTACATCCAAACGTCCACACTTGCAAGATCCCCATTCTAAAATGGTTGAAAAAGCGCACAATGTGCCATTTTAAAATGGTAGAAAAAAGGCACAAAGTAGGGAAACACTACGGCGAATTCAGGCGCTAGGAGCGAAGTTCGCTCACAATCTAGATATATGGTCGAGTTAAGATGTGCATCTAAATAGCCTCTGCCGCCCTGGTACCTAAGTTTAGATTACTTGCACCAAGTTTTACCGACTTTTCCCGTGGAAATGGTAAGTTTTCTTCGGCTGGGGAAAAATTTCCCGCGTGTAACCTATTCAGTTTGACTCAAATTTACTGCTCAACTTAGACGCTCAGTGTATGTTGGTTAATCATATAGTTTTGTACAATACACTAGAAAATAGTCTACCTATTTTAATAAAAAATAAAGTGCAATTTTCGTTTGCATTTTGAGGGTTGATTGTGAAATTGAGTATTTATATATATATATATAATACTTTAACGTATTAAACTTCCATTAATACCAATAAAATAATACCTCTGATAAACGAGACAGTTGAACGAGAATCAATCTTAAGCCATAGAGGCTTAAGATTGATTCTCGTTTGATTGTCTCTAATGGCGAATGGCTATTAATACATTTAATAAAGCTTAAATTTTTACAATAAACAGTAATTTAACGTGAAACTTTTCTACACGCGGACAATTTAAAAATACAAAGTGCTGTCTTGACACCATTCCGTATACGCTATCAATACATTGAGTTGTAAAACGGTTAGTCCATAAAAACAGTTCCTATAAAACTCGATACCATGGAACGACCCCGTGCGACCACGGTGCACCATAACTCGAAGGGGTTCGAGGGTTGATGGTTCATTAAGAATTTATAAGTGAAAACACTTTGACCGTACGTCTATTACGAAGCTCCCATAGGACGCGCCAACCGATACCAAATACATATTTAAAACGGTCACTTTTCGATTGTAAGCTTCGAAAAATATTTCTGAACGAATTTAAAAATAAATTTGTTATTCGAATTTAAATGTGGGTTGCTATCTGTAAAAATTAAAAGGTAGAAACATGTAATACATAAATTCTACCATAAATATTTCTTGTGACACAAATAGTCTCGATACAAATATCTAATTAAAATTATCATTTCCATTTCGAATTGAGATCATTCTGAATATCGTTATGGTTTGTTTATAAGTAGGTTAATAAATGGTATCAGTTAAACCTAACACGTAATTTTTTAATTAACTAACAGATGAGTAAACGTAATTACATATTCACTTTTTTATTTATTGTCAATTATATAGTCGATATAACATTTCTTATTTTAATACGATTCGTTTCACTCAGTATCACTAAAATGCAGCTGTCTCTCAGTTTGTTATCAAATCAATATTGATTAACGCGTAATAAAATTATCAAAAGTTAATTAGATACGTAAATAGCTATTTAAATTAAGTAAAGTGATAAATAAGAAGTAAGTCTTCTATTAATTACATTTTGTAGGTTAGTTTATATCTGACAGCTGTCATTTTTGGAATAAAACTAGCTTTGTTATCGGAGACCTATTTTAAATGTCTAATAATTATAAATTTGAAAATTAAACACATGTTGGTTGTTTAAAAACTCACAACAAATAAATATTGTCTTGAAAATGGCAAAAAACTATATCTATACTATACTAATACTATACTAATATAAAATACTATAAATACATAATAATATAAATATATATAAATAATATACTATAAATAAATAAAATTGAAAAATATAAAATTGGGGTGTCTGTTTGTAATATTAAAATAACCGCTTTTTACTAAATGCATATATATACACGATACATATAACAAAAATGTACTTTAATTTTTTTTTGTCTGTCTGTCTGTCCGTCTGTCTGTCTGTTTGCTCCGAGTAATCTCTGGAACGGCTGGACCGATTTTAACGGGACATTCGCTGGCAGGTAGCTGATGATCCAGGGTGTAACTTAGGCTACTTTTTTAGACTAACTTTGTCCCGCGGCGTTACTCTCCGTACGACAATAACCGCGGGTAGCACCGCGGGGTTCAGCTATTTTCTAATATAAGTTTGAATTATGCTAAATCTTTGTACCAGGCGATCATAAATTTACTAGATGCGCTACTGATACCAGTCATGTACGTTCACACTTGACACAACTATGTTAAACTTTTTTTTTTATTTATTGTCTGTGGAAGGCGTTCAATCATAGCTAATTAGTTGTTTTTATTTTATCTAAAGGTTCTATTTATATCTGCGGTTTGTTGTGTACATAATTACTGTTATCTTCATTTCATACAATGTTGCGAGACATGATATGACAATGCTACATAATTTATCGTGATATTAACTTGTTTTGAAACGAGTATGTTTATTGAAAACAAAAGGTAACATACAACATAACAATCGACAAGGAATTATCATCTTTGAGATTCTAGCAACGTTTAGTGATATATTTTTTGAAATTGGATAAAATTTTATGCATATTCCCTATTGTGCTCATCACATAATTATTTGTCTGGCAAGAAAATCGAACCCACTGACTACTATCTCTAGAGATCAGTCAAATTATGAATATTAAGTAATGTATAAGTTAACTGCCTCGGTGGCGTATTGGTAGCGTATGCGACTGCTGTGCCTGAGGTCTCGGGTTCTATTCCCGGGACGGCACAAATGTTTATATGATCTGCAAATATTTGTTTCGAAGTTTTCGTGTCTTCTATCATAACACAAGTTGCTTAGCTTGGGGCTAGATGGCGATGTGTGTTAGATGTCCGAAATATTTATTTAAATTGTAACTGCCTATATTTATAGATAGTCTACTTAGAACACTACAAGCTGTCTAATTGTCTGTCTAACTAGGTATTAGATTCCAATTTCTTACCACGAAAGGTATAAAGGTGAAAATAGGAAAAAATAAATAATAAATATTTTTAAATAAATATTTTGGACATCTAACACACAACGCCATCTAGTCCCAAACTAAGCAGAACTTGTATTATGGGTACTAGACAACTGATATGAATACTTATTTACTCTTTTTTTTGTAAATATATACTTATTATACATAGAAAACACCCAAACTCCGAAACAAATATTTGCAGATCATACAAACATTTGTTTCGACCCGAGATTCGAACCCGAAACCTCAAGAACAGCAGTCGAGTACACTACCACTGCGCCACCGAGGCAGTAAAATAGAGAGAACATGCATATTTTTTAAAGAAATAATATCTAAAACATTAAAAAATCAATGTAGAAAAGAGGAAACAAATATATATCTCGCATATACCAGTAACCCGGGCACCATATCTACCGAGGAGGTTTCGGGATAGCGCAGGTGCGTTGCTGTCACATAAATAGGCTCCTTCCACCCTTTTTAATATACCCTAGATTTGGTATAACACCTTCTGATGTAGGGGCTCTAAGAATATAAGGGGTTTTTCGCACAATATAACTGTGACACACGAATACATTAATCAAAGAGGCACCGAGGATTGGAAGATATTGCGCTTGTAACTTATCGTGTATTTTGGCCGTGCAGTTTTTTTCCGTGTGGACATATTTAAGAACCGGGATAAATTATTTCCATGGAATTAAATATGAAAATAAGAGATTTTTATACAATATAGGGGATTTATAAACTGGCTATGTGTATTTCTGTCGTGACAGTGTGGCTTGAAATTAAGAGTAAAAAATGAAGTAGCGAATTTTATTAAGTTTGTGTCTAAAGCTCATAATATATAAGGTACCGCACACGAATCTGCACAGTTGTGCGACATATACGTTCTGGTTTGCCTGTAAAGTCCTGTACAAACAAACCTGACAGGTATACCCTATCATGTATATCTTTAACAGTTTTTGATATACATGATTGAAAATTGATTTTCTTCTAAAATGAGTTTGTGAATTGAACTTGAGAGCTTAGACTAGCTTGTGTACTATTCTACACTATAATCTATCTCTGTACAAAATTTCATCCAAACCCGCTACTCCATTCCTGCGTAATTAATTATCAAACGTCGAAACAACCAAAACCACAAACTTTGGCATTTATATTATTAAGAGAATGTCTGTGGTCCATCAGCTTCCGTGGTTATCTGCAAATGATACGTACAAATGTCCCCGGTGGCCTCAAGATGGCCGGTACAAGCACGTTTACGTGTTATTAGCGGTCACAAAGGTACGTGGCCGTATGTCACACTAATGGACCTTACGTGAGCGACGTAAGACTACGGCGAAGTTGCAGAGATGTGTAACTGGATTTCATAGATAAGAAATCTATACTAATATATAAAGCTGAAGAGTTTGTTTGTTTGTTTGTTTGAACACGCTAATCTCAGGAACCGCTGGTCCGATTTGAAAAATTCTTTCGGTGTGTGGATAGTCCATTTATCGAGAAAGGCTATAGGGTATATATCATCACGCTACTACTAACAGGAGGGGAGCAACAATGAAGAATGTTTCAAAAACGGGGGAAATTTTCACGCTACGGGCAATATAAGGCGCAAACGAAGTTGCGGGGGTCAGCTAGTGGTATTATAAACTGGACAGCGATAGGCTGATGATTGATGATGATGATGATGATTATAAACATACTGGCTAATCACAGTTATCTATACAAATAAATAAAATTGGAGTGTCTGTTTGTAATATTAAAATAACAACAATGGTAAAACAAAGGTAACTATACCAACAATGTATTTGAAAAAAAAAATGTCTGTCTGTCTGTCTGTCTGTCTGTTTGTTCCGGGTAATATCTGGAACGGCTGGACCGATTTTGATAGGACTTTCACTGGCAGTTAGCTGATGATCCATGGCGTAACTTAGGCTACTTTTTTAGACTAACTTTGTCACGCAGCGTTACTCGCGGTACGACGATAACTGCGCTTAACACCGCGGGGTTTAGCTAGATGATGTATAAAGTAGCATATGTCCTTCCTCGATAAACAAAGTATTTTCTTGTTAAATTTCATAGAAATTAGTTCAGCGGTTTAGCAATGAAAGTTGCCCACACCTGCAGCCAGTATCGGTATCGCAGCCGATTTGTAAAGTTATCTTTTTAGTTTGGGAAATCGGTGTATAAATGGTGTAGTTTAGGGGTAACTAACTTAAAGAAAAGCAACCGTATTTAAACATCCTTCTTTTTGGAAAGTCGGTTACAAAGACCCATCATTAAGTTTCATATATTTGACATTTATAACTCTCAATCTGTTCCTAAAATGTAAATCTCTAAACTTCAATTAAATTCAAAAATATTTAAACTAACAATCGAAATATTCGCCACCGGGTTTCTCCGGTAACCTGAGACCCTATGTCCAGTAGATAGCCCGTTATCTTAACGACCCCCACCCCTTGTGGGCCGGGGGGTACGCCCACCCCTCTGATACTCCAGCAAGATATGAGCTGGCCAATTTTGGTCAACTCTGCCGTCGTTATGAGTGTTCTTGTTGTGAGCGCCCGATAACTTGACCAAGCTGTTTGATTACTTAAGTTTTTGGATTATCTTATTATGAAATACATACATACTATTAGAGAAGTCATTAAATCTATACAAATATATAAAATTGTAATATTAAAATAACCGATTTTTACTAAACGCATATGTATTTATATACCGTACATATGCCAAAAATGTGTTTTAAAATGTTTTTGTCTGGACCGATTTCGACGGGACTTTCACTAATAGGTAGTTGATGATACAGGGAGTATCTTAGGCTACTTTGTTTTAGACTAGCTTCGCCCCGCGTCTTCATCCGCGGTACGACAATAAGCGCGAGTAACACCGCGGGGTTCAACTAGTTCAGAATATTGTGAATTACATGTTGGCTATTTATATTATAATTAAGGTGGCAAGACAGGCGTGTTTGTATGCGTTTGTTATCTTCACTTGCAAACGTTATGTTTCACATAAATCTATATACAAATAAATAAAACTGGAGTAACTGTTTGTAATATTAAAATAACCGCTTTTTAATAGATGCATATGTATGAATACACGGTACATATAACAAAAATGTAGTTTAATATTTTTTTCTGTCGGTCTGTTCCTCTGTCTGACTGTCTGTCTGTTTGTTCCGGGTAAACTTAGGCTACTTTATTTTAGACTAACTTTGTCGGTACGAAAATAACAGCCTGTGACACCGCGTGATTCAGCTAGTTACAAATATAATAGGAATCTCATAAATTAGAAAAGTGATCGTCATAACATCATCAGTCTATTTCAGTCCACTGCTGGACATAGGCAGATGATATTCGTGGTTAATTATGAATAATTTATGGGCCTCCGGTATCCTCACTCACTCGGTGAAAGGCAGTGCAAGCGCTATTTCACACCGGTTTTCTGTGAGGCCGTGGTATCACCGGTCGAGCCGGCCCCTTCATACCGAAGTGTGATTCTTCCACGGAAACGGTTCTTGAGGCTACTGTTTAACGCGATTACCTTAATACACGCGGTCGGAGCTTTGGGTAAAGTCTAGTAATTACGTATTTTACATTAACTACACCAAGATACAGAATAAAACTATTACTACTACTTATCACACAGTTTTTGTAACGTACTAGATGGAAATCAAACTCACTACCGGTATACCATACCTACATGGCTTAAAAAAACGTTTCCGCTGTCTGTTCGTTGAGATCTTTCAAACTACTCAACGGATTTTAAAGCAGTTCACAGCAATAGATGGAGTGATTTAAGAGGTAGGTTTATTTGTGTATTACATGAAAATTTCAAAATAATTCAATGCTTATCCGGGCTGGTTCGCTAGTTAACACTAAAACGAAAGACTCACCACGCGTTACATTTTTCCGTTTCAACAAAAACCCTAAAATAATAATTAGCATCTGCGTCACACGGCAATAACTAGCCTCTCAATTTGTTTACCCATCCCCTCATGGTTGAAGCTTGATAATCCAAGCCTCGTCAAGTGTCCTAAGCAAACTGTGGTATAACTCTTATAATCTATTCCGGGAAGGAACTCAGTACCCTCGCAAACAGTAACCCTTTCGATATCGCGTTACTAAAGGTATTAATTATGATATTATATGTCGCCGATAATGGACAGACTGTTGTTAGAGTTCTGAGATATATTGCTGATATTCTTTTTGTATATTCACGGATACAGCGCTAGAGGGATGGTCAAACCTATGTTATCATATTTCGCTTTCTATATTTTTGTTTCACTTGAATTTATTTGAAAATACAGCTGTCTAAAATGAAGATTTTTAAAGAAAATTAGAAAAACTTATGCTCATTAATTAATCGATAGCAAACACTCAATAAGGCAGAAAATTTGTCTTTTCTATATTAAAGAAAGTTAGAAAGGCTGCATGGTATTTAAAATTTGGTTTGTAGAGGTATTGGTAAGCATTTACCATGAGAAAGTTAGTTTTAGTTAATTCGCTGTGAGGGAAATTCCTGAGACAGATTAAAAACATCGATTATACAAAGGAAGCAGTGGGAAAACCCTCATAGTCTGAAAATAAAATGGCTCGTACGTAAATTATAGTCCCTATAGACCCATGTTCTGTAACATCAAAACCATTTTCAATATCATTAGTAGAATAGTTAAAAAGTATTTAAACAAGAGACCGACAATATAGCTGAAAAATAACTAACAATATCAAAATTTTCCTTGCTTAACCAAAACCATTTTTTTCTTGGCAACCCTCTTATTTAGTAGCAAAGGGCATCTCGTAAGTTTTACTTTTGGACACGAGGGCAAATTGCGAGCGAATCCGGGCAATGAGAATTTATTAATATTGGAGCGAGCGGTGGACACCAAATTAAGTTATAAAATGTTTATTTTCCTCAGCAGAGGGAAATTCATGACCTCTGATTGTACATGTACACAAAAAGTGGGAATTTGGAGGTTGGAGTTGATAACACCGATATTGTTTTTGGTGCAATTTTGTTGTGGGTAATTTGTAGCAAATATAAAGCTTTTTAATAATGTTTTTGTAGTTTGAGTTACGTATTTGGGATACAGTCGAAGTGACTGTTTGATGAAGGCTGTATAAGATATTTCCTATAGATGATATTATGATGATGAGATATTACTCCTTGATATTGTCGGGCCAAAATTGAAATTTTTATAATAGGCTTACTGAGAAAAGTCATATTTGAAAATAGTTCATCTTATTGATTTACATGTTTTTGAGGTGGGAAATCTTTAGACCACTTAATAGATACAAACACGGCCAATGCAAGTAACTTAATAACATACCGTTTTCTAAGTCTTGTTTTATTTACGACCAAGAATTTAGCAGAACATTCAGAGCCATGGAAATGTTAGACAAAATAATTGCTCGTATTCCTTCAACCCTTCGCATTCCTGAGACCTACCCCTTAGCTCCAATTCGAAGATACAAGCATTTTTAATCTGCACACGATTGTCATGGCTGTCCACCTAAATCCATCCTAACATCCCCCGTCGGACAGAAATCATTTCCGGCCATTCGCGGAACAGATTTCCGAAAACTACCCACTTTTTAAGTCAGTGACGTTAAATGTCCTTCCCGGAAATAGAGTGAGCAACAGAGACGGTTGCATACACCTATGGTATGTGTGAGAAAGGGATGGATTTTTATTTCGTAACTGCGATTTTCGAAATTTGAATCTTGCGAAATGGGATTTGCAATTGATGGTTTAGGAAAACGGCCAAGAATTGGGTTTCTGTACAAGGAGTCGGCATATGAAATAGCTATACATAGTACAACCCAGTAGGCTAGTAACTTATAAGTGACCATATTTGTATGGGAATATGGTTTTATTTACAAAACACAAAGTGACTGTATGCTTTTGCCCAGTTATCAGTTTTTTTTCATGACCTCATATTTTAAATGACAATAAAAAAAATACTGTTGATGACAATAAAAGCATTAATAAACGCTATGTTCTTGCTCTCTTTGCTTAAGAATTTTATTCGATTGAACATTTTGTATTCTAATATGTGTTTGTCACAGAAATTAAACATCATACAATTTTTACAGACCATTCAAGTGTTCATTATTTCCCTTTTCTCCGTACGTACTACATAGCCGGAGAACAGGTGCTCCCTAGATCCATTATCATCCCCCAACAGAAAACCTCCTTAAATCATTATGTACTAAATAAGAAAGTACCAAGCGCTAATAAAATGCAGGATGTTATCCTAGGCGTATAGAATTACAAAAGTGTCATGTTCCTTTTGCAAACCACCGCACTGGAATGAACCTAGATTACGTATCAGATTACTCCTAATACTTGATACAGTATTGGTAGGAAAACAATGATTTCAAAAGCATTTCGGCGAAAACATACCTTCGAACTAGTTCGAACCAACCCTTAGAATATGTTGAGCACGTAATTAGATATATAATACAGTCTAATTATTATTGGCTCATAGATTATGTTATCGTTATTACCAAGCGATTTTGTTCTTATACTATGTGACAAATTTTCACGTCATGTCAAAAGTTGAATATTTCGAAAAAAAACCACCTCTAAATCGGCCCTCCCGTTTAGGAACTATGATGCCATAAACTTTCACACAAACAGACATAACAAACTTATAATATCCCTCTTTGTACGTCGCAAAAAAAAGCAAACTTTTACGTAAATTTTGATACCTATAACTTTTGGAGTAATTCTCTCAAATAAAAAAAAAACAAAGAAGAAATATCACATATAAGTCGCTCGCAAATCATCTTAATCTTAGCAAACTTTTATTCCGAAAATAATAATAACAAATTAACATGGCCATTAAAAATAATGTTTGTAATCAAAACAAGGTCATTACCGGTGCGACAGACGTAATAAATTACCAGGAGATCATGAATGTAATCAAGTGGGCGAAACCAAAAACAATATAGAGTTATGTCGCGCGGCGGGCGCCCTGTCGCGGGATTATTACAGACTTATAATTATTTTTAGCCCCCCCAAAAGGGCTTAAGGCAGCTGGGTAGGATTTGTACTAAGACTTGTGTTATTCAATATTATTTTCTTTCGGGCAATATTTCGGGCGTGTTCCAGGTGTGGTGTTATGTGAGATTTGCAGCGTCTGTAAGGATTTGACGATTAACGGATAATGTAAGTCGAAGTTGCGTGCTTGGATTAGTTAGACTTTGATTTGAGTATAAATGCAATATGTGTGTTAAAAACACATATGTGTACAAGAGTTTTTAATGTTTATCATTAGTAAAAAATTACTTTAGAACATGAACACTTATTCAAGGATCCCTTTTCTTTATTAATAAACCAATCTCGCATTGATGCAAAGTGCGCGATATCCGTATAAAATCTATGAAATTCAAACGTTACGGTTATTACATATACCGCTGGCAATTTTAAAATTCAAAACGCTTACAGTCACGGCCATTCAGTTTGTTACCAATATCGCATGCTGTGCATTGAATTTAAATTCGCATACAATACTCACGACTCGTGTTACCACCAGATCATTTCACTTCCCTTTTTGGTCGTGCCCGAAGCCCGAGGCTGCAGAATTAATTCAAACGCTTCATTCGATCCGATCCGCTGTAACTGTATAATCGCATATCAATCGTTCCATATTCGAACTGTTCCAACACTCGACCTTTGTGGTCAAGGATTCGAATTTCGAACGTGGGACAAGCATTCATTTGTATCACGCGCGGGTTGCGGCACCGACCAATCAGCGCGTGGCACAGGTGGTGGCTGTCACCGCGCGGCGTTCCATTTCCCGCGGCGGAATCGAATGAATATTACAAACGTCAAAGTGACAGCTATGCAGTTTCACGCTCGGTATATGGGTCGAACTCTCTTTTTGCGCCCACGTTAAATAATGCCTATGATCGACCGCATTTCAACGTTGTCATCGCATACAAAATTTGTGTACTTTAAAAATATTCTTCGTCGGGTCGGTTTTTGCTATACCGGAACTGTTTTACAGGGAGCCTATAATAAAAGCACTTAGCGCTAAGCGAAGCAATTATAAGTAATTTGGAGTGTGATAATGGGCGCGGACAAGCGATGCGCAAAAACGCGCCAAAACGAAACGCGCTAAAAGCCCTCTAATTCGATTGTCGACGGATACTTTTTAAAGTTTAAGCTAGAAGTGGTGCAGGACGGATTTATTTTTAGTGACATCGGCGATGGGATATTTCAGTGAGCACGCTAATTGTCAGAGGCCCGCCGAAGATTGTAATTAAAACTTGCTCGTGTAACTCAACGGGAGCGCACTGACAATTCGCGGAATTCATAGTCATAAAGAAAGTGGGATTCGAGTGGGTTCGCTTCGAATGAAACAGAAATACCGGGGCTCAGGCGACTTTGCGAGCGTCACCTGAACAGCGCTGAGCGCACCGAGCGCCTTCTTCGGCCCTGGTGATTTATGGCCGCGGATCCGGACCGGTAATGAAATTGCACCCTCTCGCCCCCTCCATACCCTCCTCGTCTACCCTTGTGTATCCATTCTAGAAATTACTACGCAACAGTGAGCCGTGCACTCACGATTGTCTCGCCTCTCCTATGCCCTGGTCTTATGCTAATGTTTTAAGTTTTTTGTGAAAAAAGTCATCAATCAGTGTTGAGTATGGGGTTGTTGCTGTCAGCTTCATGTCGATGGACTAGCGATTTCTTTTGGAGAATGAATAAAATACCTGTGTAATAAAATAAAAATGTAATAATATGAAATTAAGTTTGTAAAGATTTTAAGTGAAAAAGAGAAATCGTTTACAATTAAATTGTTATGCTTTATCCATAGTGGCGGCGTATTTAATGGCGTGTTGTATTTAGTTTGAATTATAAGTAAGAAATAAATTAAATTCACAATGACATCAAAATAATTCACTCAGCTTCAAAAATGAACGCTACGTAAATAGGAACGTAAAAAAACAAAACTCCGGGCGCGGGAAATTGCAATTTACGAAAAAAAAGCGCGCCATAAAAGACAAACACACATACAGCCATTGTTGGGTAACTTTTAAAAACGGATCACAATAGCGCATTGAGCGTGACGGGGCCACAATCCTGGCTGCGGACGCGACGCTTTTCAATTAAAAATTTCCAGCACCAATAAATTTTTCATTGAGCGACAAAGGTTTTACTAGTTACTGTTTGGTGGGCATTTTACTCGTAGTGGCCACCATTCGTGGTTGCTTTTCGTAGTATGCACCTAATTCCTGTATAATCAACTTTTTAAAGTTTCTAATCTCAATTTACAATCGATCCAAATATGGCATTTAATAATTTATGGAAAGCATGAATTTTTGATTATGGTAAATATTAATGGTTTCTTGAGTATTAATCCAGTTATGGTATTTCCAGTGGGAAAGTTTGTGAGCTTGGAGCTGTGCCCGGAAAATGGAGCCTTCTTACCATATTGGCACCTGATCTGAAAAACATCCGTCTTCGATGCATAGTCAAACAAAGTCTTGGAATGGATCTTGGGAATTCCGAAGCTGCATGGGAAATTCGAAATCGAAAAGCATAGTTTATCTATATAACTTATAGTACTAACTATTGCCGCGGTTTTGAGCTTTAGAGATTGTTTTTCATTTCATATTTCTAACTTTGAAAATGATGAACTTTCATACATCTATTCATTTTCTTATTTCACCCTTTCTTAGGGTTAAAAACTCTATATTAGTCGGTGCTTACAACATAAAACACTAGATGGCGCTAAAAAATTCCATCTGATGTTACCAATATCAGCTAATGCTTAAAGTATACTGTTGAATAGAAAATTTTGCAATACCACCGTGATTAAGAATCTACAAAAGAATAAAATTAAGGTACTTACCGTTAAATGCTGAAATAGCCACGCCCGCAGTATGTTGGTGGCGACTTTAGGGAAGATTCCTCTTTTCTTCTGGTTCTTTTTGCCATTTGTGTCATCGTCCTCTTCCCCCGTACCCTCACCAGAGCCGATACTCGCATTGCTTGCGTCACCTGAGAAAAAAAGAAGACCGATTACGATTTGAAATCAACTTAGAACCTGAGCCAATTTTTGGAGGATTTTGATCGATGGTTTAATGACATTCGGAATAGAAATGAATCTAATTTATTGGTGAAGTTTATTATTCACAAGATCGAATTTCATTCTTTCTTCTATGGTTTGAGATTTAACTACTGAAATCTTCAAACCCGTGTATGCATTATGAACTTTAAAATTTTGGGATGGTCTGCTAAACGCTTGGAAACATAGACTTTTTTTGATTATCGATAAAAACCGATAGAAGATATCGGAATAATATTTTTGGAGTAAGTTTAAACTTCAAAATTTTCAGGAAAATTTGACAGAAAGCGGTAAATGGATATTAAGTCCGTCGTTGTAAATTTTGTGCATATAGTTATTAAATAAAATGAAAAATAGACACATTACTTGACCATAAGTATAATAAAATGAAAATGGTGATAAATTACTTTAATTCCTAAGATAATCAAGTAATAGGAATGGCTGTAATAATTATAAGTATCAATCATTGTTGGAATAAATTAAATGGAAAATAAAATGCAATATTTTTAAGCCATGGAATTGGTCTTCGAATAACTCGTTTCGTAGATAAGCGGTACACGCACAGAAGACAAATTTCACATAATTATAACAACGTGTTAATCGGGTACCAGGCAGTTAGCGAACGCAGGAGATGTCCTTTACGAACACGAGAGCGCCTTATCAAACTGCGTCTGGCATATTAATTAGAAACGTCAAGTTGTATTTATTTAATCACCTGACACACCACCGCCGATTCTTATCTCCTAGTACTGCGTACGATTAATTATTTCTTAGTGGCTTTTCTTGTATGCATGGTGCGTCACGATCTCATCACGATAATCGTTTCCAGATATTATATTAATTTATAATTTATTAGCTTATTCAAAAGCTATTTAAACACTTTGCTGTGCTCTTAATTTATAATTAAATAAGAGAACGTATTGAGAGAAAATAATAACATACTGTATAGATGGAATAAATATATTTTTAATAAATAGTAGAAAAAGTTGGGGTTTGTAAAATATTTTAACAAACCTACAGACGGTTTTACTTAGACAACGTTAAGGGTTCGACTCCGAGACAGTGTTGGCATCAAATCTTTGAATTATATATGTGGATAATTTTGGATTCTGTACTACAGGTACCAGAAGAACAGGTACGGGAAGAGGATAAACAAATTAGCGTGCACTGAGGCGTATCAAATATTCAACGTTACAGGAACAAATCGAATCAGTACGTAGCGAGCGTCTTATTTCCACTCTTGTTGCCCTTAATAATACAAAAGTGAATTTGCCGTTTTTATTCTTCGCTTTAAGCGATACATTGATGTAGAATTTACAGTTTTAAAAAGAAAATGCTGGCGAATACAGCTGTATGTCCCGTTAGAGGATAGTGTTGGGCCGTGTCATAATGTCGAGTTATCGATAAAATGCGTGTCGCTGCGCAACGCGACATCGTGTATCGAGTGTGCGTATCTCATTCGACCGGTGGCATGCACATTGTGATGGTAATAGGGGCAAAGTAATAAAATTACTCTTAGGCCATTACCCGTCGCCCCTCGACGTTGCGCGGCCACCCCATCGCGATATAGGGTGTAGAAGACACAATAAAACGTTACCATTTTGACAAAAACAACGGGATTATTGCCTGTGTAATTGTTTTATACGTGTACCGAGATTTATATTTATAAAATTACGTTTGAAAACTTTCGTATGACAGTGTTTTATTAATTTTTAAACGTTTTCTTTACAAACCCTTTGACTAATTATTCGCTTAAGTGTAGTTTTTGTCAAGAAATTTATCAATCGTAGTCAATGTACTCGTAAGTTATTGCAAAGTCAGTTTTTCTATTGAATAAAGTTTTACATCAACCTGTATATATATATTAGCGTAGAAAATCAGAGTGCAGTTGCATGATGCAGTATAGTAATCCCCTAATTCATCTTGCCCGACTCACACACACGCACTACCCCTAATGTCTCTAATACACCCCCAAATGGTGGAGCGCAAACATAAACAGATATTCGTGCGAAAAGTCAAGAGCCCAAATTTGGATGGCGTTCATTTTGTCCAATTAAATTGACGTGTTTTAATTTCTTATCTATAGCTTTTTATTTTAAGGTCAATATTTAACTGTAGCAGGACCCTCATCAATAATAGTTTTAATACTTTGACGGATATTAAACAATATTTGAAGATCTGATATTAGCTAGCAACGGCCAAAGTTTGTCAATAAAATTTTCTAGGATTATAGTAGTCAATGTGTTATTTTAGACTAGAATCTATCTTTGTAAACAATTTTATCGGAATCGGTCCAGTAATTTTGCCATAATTGGTTGAAATATATCTTAAATTTGAGACAGTCAATGATTTTAGAGGAACGTAAGACCTTGATTCTTTTGAGAACTGACATCATTTTATTAGTCAGAAAATTACTCAGAGTCTTAAGGGACAGCTGCCAATTTTAGTGCGCGGCAGTGATACAGCCAAGTCAAGAATACAATTTATTACTTAGTCAGTAAAATTGTAAAGTAGTAAAGATGTCGACTAATAAAACGTTAATTCTAATTTAAATCATCACTGTCTTCGTTGATGATCTTGTTAATTAATGATTAATGACGTCTTGTTATAACTTATACATATGTAAATGTTTTAATTTTCTTATTTTATAAGTGTAATTATGTCACCAACATGAAAAAAACTTATGCCCTACCTAAACTAAAAGATGTATTATGACCGCCACTCTCTCAGGTAAATAGATGTTTATGTATAAATACAAATACATCTGGATATCCTTGCATGACACTTAATTCAAATTCAAAAATACACGACATGAAAACCGTTTATGTCTTATCTTAATATGAGTATTCCTACGCGTGCCTACTTGTAATCAAGAAATCGAGACGAATTCGATCAATAAAACCGAACGGCTCTTAACAATTTATGCTCTCCTGGTATTTAGAATAGTAATGTTAAGTGTTAATGATTTTCTACTAATATCAATAAAATTTGTAATAGTAGTATAATAAATAATCTGATAGTTAACACTTCATGGTAGATTTTTATGTATTTTTTACCATCGATGCTACCATGGATCGTACTAATTTTTATACTATGATGATTAAAAAGCATGATGTTCGGTGGTTCATAAAACGGATTCCACAGATAATTTCTTTCTTTGGTTCTGTTGTTGTGTGGTTTGATACACTTTGATTACATGTTCAAAATGATCAAACATTTTAAAATGGAACTTTCTAAAATTGGATTGAAGTTTTCTAAACACACTACTAGCTGGTTTTTATACAAGTACCTATTGAATTGTTCATGGGAGAGCCAAGCATCGGACTCGACATAAGAACAAACTCCATGGACGTTTTATTACGACCTTACAGAAATCCAAGGTTAAGGTAATTATTTCATTGTTTTTCATCGAGTGTCTGAGAGTACCTGGGATTCCCTGGGGAGAAGTACTCAAGTACTTTGTTACACACCATCTGGTAATATAAAATATTATATGATTTGGAACAATTTCGACAATTTCTCACAGGATCACAAGAATGACACAAGAGAAAGAGGGACAGACAATATCCCATGGTCGCACCATATCGGGCGTAACAAGCGAAACTGCTCATTAGTGTTAATCCGGCATGGTGTGGTGTTTGCTCCCATGGCGTTTGTAAGCCGATTGGCGCAACCCGACACCGAATCCGCGACCCTCGTGCTAGGGCACGCGTCTGATGTGGTTTTACGTAGGTTACTTTTTTACTTTCGACTTTGGGAAATATTTACAGTTATATATGTTACCAGTATATATAATTTGTTCAAACTGCTACAGTTATTTTTACTTGACAAATTAAATTATTAATTTATTATAAAAAACTAGCAGTTGCCCGTAACTCCGCCCGCATGTATGTCGGTTATCGCGGCAAATAGTAGCCTATGTGTTATTCTGATGTATAAGCTATATTACTGTAAAGTTTTATTTAAATCCGTCCAGTAGTTTTTGCGTGAAGAAGTAACAAACATACACACTCACAAACTTTTGCCTTTATATATTAGGGTGAACTGTGATATATATTAGTGTGATTATATAATTCACGTGTCACACATAATGAATTCCGAAACTATCTTACAGATTCTTACGTTTTTTTTCAATATGTATTTGATAGCGTATATAAGATAGGATAGTTAACATCACGCTCATACCAATAGGAGCCGAACATGATTAAAAAGATGTTACTAAAAAGTTACTATGTTGCTCTTTAACAATTACTTGTACACATAGAACATACGAATAGAGAAGAAATACAAGGAGTGTCATGTACATATCAAAATTGAGTTTTCTTCCAGCAAACCCTGAGTGAATATGGGATAGCAGAAAAAAGTAAGATCATAGTTTTTTTAGCGTTTCGTGCCAAAAGCAAAAAACGGAACCCTTATGGATTCGTCATATCTGTCTGTACGTCTGTCCGTCCGTATGTCACAGCCACTTTTTTCCGAAATTGTAAAAACTATAATTTTGAAACTTGGTAAGTAGATGTATTCCGTGAACCGCATTAAGATTTTCACACAAAAATAGAAAATAAACAATTTTTTTTATTTTTTTTTATATAAACTAATTTTTTTTTTATCAAACGCATAAGTGTGGGGTATCTATGGAGAGATACACTTCCAAATTGGTAAAATGTGTGAGTCCCCCCCTCTAACTTCTAAAATAAGAGAATGATAAAACTAAAAATAATATATGATTTACATTAGCATGCAAACTTCCACCGAAAATTGGTTTCAACGAAATCTAGTAAATGGTTTCTTTTAATACGTCATAAATCGTAAACTGCAATTTGCCTTTAATTCAATCAACACAAATATAAATATAAAATAAAAATTATATTATGTTACTTGTTGCTGCAGAACCCTTCATGGGAGAGTCCGACACGCACTTGGCCGCTTTTTAACCGACTTCAAAAAAGGGAGGAGGTTTTAATTTTTAGCATTGTTATAAGCGCTACGATCACGAACAAACTCAATTTCAGATATCTACAATCATTGCTTTGACTCATTCAGTCGTAGTTTTGTTTAGTACCAGGGTAGGATTAACCGCTACTATCATACATTTCAAAAGAATTTGTCTAGTTGAAAACTCATAATCAAACAATCGTTCAAAGAAAATTGTCGGAAGTCAGACGATGAGTGAACTAACGCTAGAGGCACTTTTATCAACTGTTTGCAACTAGCAAGGTGCTAAAATTTTTAAGTCAAGTCCATGTGATCGCTCATTCCACAACTTCATTAAATGCATCGAGCTGGTCATCACATAAGTACCTTGAGGTCACCATTTAGTCGCCTACAGCTGGCATTAAATAACGGTTTCTTCGCAAGAACCTCGCACTCGCGTGGGACGATAGCCATTACTTTTTGCTTTCTCCCGATACCCAGATGAGCATAAAATTGCGTTTTAAAATAAATATTCAGCTTATTGAATGAATTTATTTGATCTTGGTTTTTATAATTTATTTTAGTCAGTACATTTTGCTATATTGAAATTCAAATTTAACTGCATCTCTTGTGGTTAAAAGTTTTAAAATAGTTTTCTACCCTAAAACGAGGGTTGTGTTTTACGAAAATATGTAGACATGTGTAGGTATATATTTCTTTGGTACGCTGTGTAGCATAAATAACTAGATGGATTTCTTAGTGTCGTTAGATATGATTTAGTTCTGAGATTGACATTGGATACATTATGAAACATCATCGGCTTAATAAATGTCCACGGACTTAAAACAAAAATACATTTCTGTGGTTTCTTTTGTCTGAGTGAGAGTGAGACTTAGGAAATGCCGGTGTCTTCTAGCTGGTACGACGTGCAAAATGTCTGTAAAAGATTTTACTGACAAAAATAAACATCATTTATTGACTGTTCGTAAATTATTAGTAGGTACCTATGCATTTTTACGCAGTTTTATTTTTTTATTTTTTGAGTTCTTATCTAAAGTAACGTTTTAGAGCTATTTTCTTCAAACTATAAGTAAATTAAATATTAGGAATAAATGATCAATTTCTAAGCATTTGCACTATAAATACGAGTATTTATTTAATTCGTTATAATGTAATGTTAACAGAATTGGAACATTTTGAAACAAAGTAACGCTGTTCTGTGATGACTTCTGATTCAGAGTTGTGACTTTTTAAATAAACACTATTTCAGGTTTCCTTTGCAATTTTTTTGTATGTATTTTAAAATGATAAAAGTGAACGTACAGTGGTTCCGTACATCATTGGAGACAAAGCTGTGGACCTCGGGTTCTGTCGGTGACACTCCGGAGATTTATCGCGTTACCCGACATTAGTGCAGGGCGCAAATGAGTGCAGGGACTATCGAGTTACGCCAATCAAATGGAAGCACGCGCTACATAGTGATGGGACACTAAATATTGCAGATAATATTACTTTGAAAAAATTTGAGTAAAATTTCGTCAAATGAATAACTATAACACAGAAAAACATAAAATATGGTAATAATTTTAATAGTTATATTTTTTTCGATATATTGGTATTGTGAATGCTAATATTCGAATGGATGTTTGTTTATGACAGAACAGTTGAACGGATTTGTATGAAATTTAGTAAAGAGATAAAGGGTGTGTCTGTAATATGTTCCTATACATCCCAGAGAGATTAGTTGAGAAGAATTTACTTGGTAAAAAACTGCGATTAAAGCCAGTTAAAGAAAAACTGTGAAAATGATGTTATTTCTTAACTAACTATTTACTTTTAATAGATGAAATCGTTAATATTTGAAGTTGAAGTTAAACTACAAACATTTATAAATATGTAGCAACAATAATTTCAAACAGCAAATTTTCATTTTGAAATGATTAATGTCGTAAAATATGAAATAAATCAAGCTCAAAATACTTGTGAGTCAGAATCCAGTGCGTCAAATAAATTACAGCACCAATTTAAATTACCAAGAAGATCAAAAATTCCTTGTAACTTTATATTTTCGTAATATAAATTTATTATTATCGATATTTTTTTATCGATAATCACAACACTATAGGGCGACAACCGCGGTGTCGTAATACGTACACCGATTTGATGGATTGGCTTCTTCGCAGTCCCTCCTATTTGCAAACACCCTTATCTAAACTCTACGGGGCAGGCAGAGAGGGAGGCTAATTAAAATTGGCACCCGAATTGCAATTTGCTGTCACCATAACTCTTATTAGAAAGTCGTAGAGTGTATTTTTGTGTGTCCCGAGTTGAAGTTAAGTTTGTAAAGTTGCATCAAGGATTGGCTAGCGACGCAATAGCTGTGGGAATGCAATATTAGAAATGGAATGTTACTTAATAAGATTGATTGGAGATTTCGTTGACGTATCTAATGCGTTGATTGTGCGAACTTATAGAGTTAAATTCCTCCATGGGGCTTTTTGTAATAATGAAAGTGTTCTGTGACAAAGTTTTGGAGTTAAGTAATTACTATACTCTTGGTATAATGTAATACTTTATGGTATACTAGTTGCGCTCCACGGTATTACCTTCGAGGTTATCTTTAGAACAACAACAAATACCGTGGGGCGAAGTGAATTAAAAAAAACGGCCAAGTGCGAGTCGGACCCGCCCATGAATCATCATCATAGATTATTTTTAGTTTTATCATTATCTTATTTTCGAAGTTACAGAGGGGGGGGGGGGGACACATTTTACCACTTTAGAAGTGTCTCTTGCGCAAACTACTCAGTTAAGAAAAAAATGATATTAGAAACCTCAATATCATTTTTGAATACCTATCCATAGATACCCCAGTAAAAGTTGTTGCATTGTTGCATTATCTGTACGAGCCATGAGTATGGTGACCACCACTCTTGGACTCTGCTTATGCTTTCCATCAGGCAGAGTAGTGTCATTTTCCAGGCCATACTAAAAAAAAATGTATGTACCGTACTTTCATAGGTATTTCAAAAGCTGTAAATTTTAAATTATAAACAGACAAATCAGTTTTATTTATTTGTATAGAAAACAAAATTAATCTCAAGTGACAGCCCTGGAACAGAGGTACCTATTTAGAGTTGTTAAGCCCTCCACCAGCAGCGTTCGAAAATGCAACGCACGCTTAATTACTGACAGAGTCAGCTGAATGACGCCAGTGTCTTATTGTGTGATGTCAGCGTTGGCTGTGTGAGCTATCGAATCAGGGGTTTTATGAAAACGTTCATTTTCCATCCATAATGAGAGTGCGAATAAAATTATAATGATGAGCACTTAATGAGGTTTAAGATAGGTGGATTTAAAGGATGGTTCAAGTTAACAGTTTACAGAAATATTACTTATTATTATATTATACAAAAGAGCGAGTTTTGGAAAACATTATGTTTGAGAGTTCTGCTTGTTGAAAATATTGTCAAGTCAATATTTCGACTAATGTGATGTGTGACCTTATAAACTTCGGCAGACTGAATTTCTGTAAATGGCCACATAAAATCCTTTTATCACTTGATAGATTATATTGTTATACAAAAGAAACATTTGCACCACATTATTATATTTGCAAAACCAGAAATAAATCCAGTATAGTTTTAATGAAACTATACGTAAATAATAATTTAATTCTTAATCCCTATCTAGGAAATAAATTTCACTAAAAGGTAAATTATTACAAAAACTTAATCAAAAATACTTGGAAATCGACGCTGTAAAAGCCGTCGCATTCCCATGAGCTAGGATAATCCCTACAGTAGGTACCTAACTATAAATGACAGTTTTCAACAGACGATATATCTAAAAATCGTGTAGGTGTCAAGAATGTTTATGAAAGATTAAATTAATGAGAGATTTACGGATGTAATAAATATTTTTTTCACCTCAAGTTGACAACACCGAGTCATAGGAATATCGAATGAAAAATTCATTGTTGGCACATCATAAACATTTAAAAGTATAACGTTGTAATAAAAACGGTATTACAATTTTACGATACCGTTTCGCAAAGTGTTAAAAATATAATAATTGATACTTTCACCTGGCTAAGTGGAGTAAACTGGCAAAGCTTCTACAGCAAATTGAAATATATTTGCGAAAATTATTTACCAAGAAAAGAATGTATTTTTTATTAATTTTATGGTTTATCATTAAAGTATCGCATTTATAAGAATACCAATTATCGTAAATATGTTAAAAATATAAATATATTACACATTAAACCGCTCGCACTGATATCGGACGCAAAAAAGTGGTTTTACGTCGCAAATGTTAACCCTTCGAATGGCACGGATCACGTCTCCACGATTACACAGCATTGAAAATTAGTTTAATATCTCAAATTGACGATTCCGCCCGGAACGGCCAATTAAGAGGGAATAACACTTGGAATTATCCTCCTGATAGCCAAGTTATGGGGTGCCTTTATGGACCATTAACTGTGCCGTAACTTGGGAGACGATTCACGAATATTTTGTACACTGTACACTAAATTGTTCAAATTTACAATTTACATGTAATGCGTTTGTCGGTTGTCTAGTTGGTCCACGTCTGGTCACAAGTTGTCCAACTTTTATAGCTCTTGTTCTAATTATTGGGTCGTGTTTATATGGTTTTATGCTTCACAGTACATTTCTGTTTATTTTAATGAAACGCTTTGATAACTTAATAAAAACTATACAGAATTAACTTTATGGAAGTGTATTAGTATGATCGTAGCATGCTGTGCTTTCGATATTAAGTAAGTGTGCGTTTAAAAAGTTTATCTATAATATGAATAGCTTCATTTGAATATTTAAGTAGTTTTGTTTAATTTGTGTTGAAGGCATCTAGCGGCTACAAGATATTTGTAATTAGTATTAAAGGGAAATACATTTATATACCAAAAGCATCCACTTACAGAAAAAAGTTTCGCAAACATAATTTATATTTTTAACACAATTATTTATATGAAATAACATAACCCCCTCCCACCAGCTACACACCTGATGAGTTTAAATTATAATCTGGTTTTACCCTAAGTTATGACCGCAAATATTGCCAGATTAAAATAGTAAAGCGTCGGGTAATGGCGGGTTGCGATGGACCCTCCGCCCCTAACGCAGAAGCTGTTCATTCGCGCATTGATTTCAATTTGAATTTTAATTGCAGAATATTATACAAAATTACATTGCTTAATATTCACGCTGGGGCGGCAATTTTTGCATATTTTTAACCCTGTGTGGACCCGCTTTTGTGCGGGTGGTGCTGATAAAAATCGCATATATTAAGCAAGAGAGGGCCGGATTTTGTGCGGAGATAGTCGAAGGCTTTCATTAAAGCCGATACGGGTAAGATAGGTGTCGTACTTTATTGCTTATCCCTCGACTGGACCGTTCTGTGCCATCTTTAAATTGTACTCAAAAGATTGTACTTTTGAGATTCTCAGAGACATATTTATCTTACTTCCGACGATACCTGAATACGAAAATATACGTCAAAAATTTACTTTTATTAAATGTTCTTAAAAATATGTATTTAATATTGAAATTGATGTACATAACTTAAAAATATTTTTTTTTTTTATCTATACTACTATATAAAGCTGAAGAGTTTATTTGTTTGTTTGTTTGTTTGAACACGCTAATCTCAGGAACCGCTGGTCCGATTAGAAAAATTCTTTCGGTGTTGGATAGTCCATTTATCGAGGAAGGCTATATAGCCTTCCTCGATACTCGATAGGGTATACATCATCACGCTACTACTAATAGAAGCGGAGTAACAATGAAGACTGTTTAAAAAACGGGGGAAATTTTCACGCTACGGGCAATATAAGGCGCAAACGAGGTTGCGTGGGTCAGCTAGTAATTATAATAAATCTGTTTATTGTACACCAGATTAGTAACAGGGTTAACTTAACTAGAGAAGTACAATTGGCGGACTTATCGCCCGGAGGCAAGTAAGACTGATGCTAGTAAGATGTACTTATTAGTTATTAATTGTTAATATTATTCTGCCTTCCAAATGCCCTCCTCCCTGCCAAGTTTATATAAAAATATGTCAAAAAAGTAAAACCTCAATAAAACTATAACGGATAACTCACCCATTAACCTAAGGTAACTTTGAAACTTTATTCTACAAAGATCACTACACCAATGGCCTCTTCGAATAACGCACTTTAATATAAAACCAGTCCAATAAGATACATAAGAAACACCATCAATAAATATCTCCAAGCGCCATAGCAAAACCATAAACTCAAATTTTCCGGTCCCGTGACTTTTAATCAAGTCGCGACAAGTAGCAACATTTGACGACAAAATATGCATTGCCTTTTTAAGTCAGATTAGTGCATGCTTAAACAGGGTTAAACGCATAAGGGGTTGATCGCATTTGACGTGACTTAATGCAATTCACTGTTGCGACTTTATTAATATGGTAATAAATGGTCCCGCATTTCTTGAAACAGATGTTGGAGAGGTTCTAAATGTGACGTGAATATTATAATCTTGTTTGAATTTTATACAGAGCTTTTGACCGCAGCTCCGCCCGTGTGTATGTTCGTTATTATGGTGAATAGTAGCTTATGTCCTTTCCTAAGAATTAAAGTATCTATGTCAAATTTCATTGGAAGTGTTTTAGACAGATAGATTTACTTTTGAATTTATATACATAATTAGTACGGATATTATTAATCGTAGACAAATATTCCAGAAGTATATAGATTATTCTAAGTTCTAAATAGAGAAATATAATTATTTCTGCACTTATTATAAACGTTAATTCCAGAATTGGAATAAATTTCTATCGAAGAAGAATTTCACATGATTCTTTGTGATTTTAGTTGCAACATAACTTTACAAAAACATAGATTTACAACATAACCAAATGGTTTATTCTGTGTCAAATTAAATTATAAGTATTAAGCTGAACCTCCTTTTTTAAAGGCCTATGTCCAGGCAGTGGACTACTGAAGGCTGTTAATGACGAAACGATGGATGAAGATGGAAGAGCTTCATTAGAAGAATGTATCAAATACTTTCACGGATTAATAGTAAGACAGAAAAGGCTTTCAGAAATACATTGGTGCCAATAAAGAATCCAAATATAAATAAACATTAAACAGAACACGTTAATGGGCACATCAAACTGGGCCATAAAAATAAGATAAAATTTATTTTATTTCGAAGAAACGAATGACAAATAAAGGGACAAATCAAATCTCAGCTGATACTGAAATAAAAGTTGATAAAAAAAACTATTAAGAATTTTAAGTATTGTGAGAATTAATAAAAATATGATTAAAGTCTTAGGGCTAGTTTAAATACTGACAGGTAAGTCCCTGAAAGACTTATGTGAACTAAACTGCCAAAATCTTACAAATTCCAGTTTCACTAGTTCTATAGAGACAAATATGTCAGGAACTTTTATCTGTTAAATTTCAGTAATGTTACAGAATACTATATGAAACTTGGTCAGGAACAATTGAAATTGGACCTTAATTGTCAAAACATTTTTGTTGTCTCGGTTGGAATGCTGTTGAGCTCGAGTTCGAGTAAGCCTAGCTTACTTCAAATGTCGTCTGAATCTTCTCATAGTTACAATAACTCTGTTTCTCTGTAATGTTAATTATTTATAGGGTATTAATTCTAATACAATATACTATTCTAATAGAAAGGAAATTTTATATTTGTGGTCTCAACGTATGCCTCTAAATCTCGGTGTTTCAGATCCATTTTCAATTTTTTACAGAAATTAGCAAATTCCATAACTAAATGTGTAAAAACATGCCCCACCAGATGGCAACTATTGCATACATATATACAAATACATCCCGCAATAAATATTTAAAAAAAAAAACGTGCGTATGACAACATAACGTTTAATAAATGCTGTTAATCTGATGTTTGCATCAAGTTCGGAATGCAAGCAGGATTCTTCAAGTGGTAGCTCACTAAACTGAGTTGTGGGAACTCGAAAAATGCATCCGCAACCATCAGATAGTGTTTCGAAAAAAATATTTATAAAATCTGATGTTACCTACATACTTGAAAGCTGTTTTGACGAACAACCTAACGGAAAATATTAAATGTTTAAAAGTAAAACAGCTTCTGTTTTCAAGACTTGTAATTTTAGTTATCTGTTTTTCTTTCATGACATTTTTGTTTTAATATTATTTTGTAAACTGTTATAATAGTATACTTTATAATAAACATTGGTTATCATGAATAAAGAATTCCAATTACTATAATTAAGTTATCCGTAAACATAACTACATACGTCGATTATTTATAAATCGATTTGAATGTCAGTACGATATTTTTTACACATGCACTTTTACATTAAACAAATAATTTTATTAAGTTTAAAACGTCTTTATTTACACAGAACATTAAGTGAAGCAATTTCCAATCAAATCAAGAAGACGTAAATCTGTTGCGTACGGTCGTTCTGACAATAAAAACTGACGTGACCGCGGGGGGCTAAACCGCTCTCAGTAGGTATCCGTTGATTGGCGATTTCAGGGTTGCTGGAGTTAACTTGAATTTTCTTTTTATTGTGTTTTTATTATGTTTTTATTGGGTACCTATCTATTTTATGTTGGGCAAAGGTCTCGGCGAATCTCTCTGGATGATATATTTGGTTTTTATGTTTATTCTCTTCTGGAGGTGAACTTTTAAGTTACGGCATTAAATGCATTATTTTTTTAATGCTTATACCATAACGGACAGATGCCACACCTGATGGTAAGCGTCAATCGTTATCCATGGACACCTGAGATTTGAAAGACACAAAAGTGTTGCCAGCTTTTGATAACACCAAGAATTAGGGGGGAGGGTGTTGACCGGAAAAAATTACTGACTATCGATTTTCAAGAGATACCGGAGCCGTTCCATACGTACCAAAGCATGGCTCTCCCAAGATTAACTAAAAATCCTCGCATTTTACTTAAAAGTCATGATTACCCAGCCCACATACCAAGAATTTCCTGTACTTTGTCTGCCTTTAGTATCCACTACAGATAAGCTGACAGACAGGACGATTGCGTTCGCAGACATCTAACACAAGGTCTGACAGCTAGCGCAATTTTATCTATTATCTTTACTCAAGAAATAAGTACAATTTTCATATTATTAATATACACGTAACATAAGCTGAATAGAACATGTAACTTGTTATTTTAAATGCAACAAAAGGCAAAAGTCGCCTACGCAACCGGTCCTAAGTACTAGGACAGCATTTATCGAAGGAGCGCTGTGTGAGGCCGTTCATACACCGTATTTATGAACACCGCGCCGTCATGAACGCCTGGTACTCGGTAACGCTACACCACACTGTTGGTGATTAATAAGGAGGTTTTTTTTTGGTTGACAATGGTTACCTGTGCCGGTAGAAGGTGGCTTGTGGTCAACCAAGTCTTTATAATGTTCATTTGGTACATACGTTATAACAAAATTTAAAGTAAACGCTCATTTACAGTAAATTAACTATTATTTTAAAAGTATTTGTATTTGGATGAAAGTTATGCCCGTATAGCTTTAACTGTACCCCTAGGATCGTGTCTACAAAACTTTACGAAGATTGATTGTCTAATTTGGACACGAAACCATAACAGACAAGCAAATAATCTCACATTAAAATTATCGGTTAAAACAACGAAGTTTGGGCACTCTAATCTTAGATTTAAAGTTTTAAAGTAAAAAACAAGCAAAATACAAAAAAAAGAGTAAATATGATCAAAAACGTGGTCAGTGTCATCGACCGGCGCCGATCACTCGATACGCGGTGCGCCGGCGCAAGCGATACTATCGCATGCTTAGCGAAAATAAAATGTCTTCCATCGTGATCTTTATAAATAACGGAAACTGTGTTCTTATGTAGCTGTCATTAATATTTATAATTAAGGTGTTAATAAATCATGACTTTATTAATTCTAGATGATCTATGCAACTTTATCTGCGTCTATTTACAATCATGCTTGGTTTAAGCAACAGACGAGCAATAGAATTTAAAAAACGACAAATGTTTTTTAAATATATGGCACTGCCAAAATTACTTTACTCTGCCTGGTGGAAAGTATAAGCAGAATCCAAGAGTAGTGGTCACCATACTGCGAATGCAGTCAATGCAACAAATGCAGCATGGTGACCCACACCATGGCGGCCTAGTAATACTTCTGCATCATTGGGCCTCCGGTCTCGCACTCACCAACGAAATACGACAGCACGAAAGCTGTCATTTTACGTTGAGTTTCTGTGCGAGGGTTGTACCGCCCCAGTCGAGCCGGCTCATTTGTGCTGAAATCAACCTGGCTCTACTACCATGGTAAGATAGTTTTGGAGTTCATCGTGTACAACAACGTGACACGAGAATTATATATGACAAGCTATTATATATATTCTGTGTGAATTGCCACCTTGCCATTTGACACATTAGCAGCATTCAGACCATACTCAAAGAACATGAAGTTACTTCATAAAAGTAACTATCTACGTGTATTACAACATCTAAAACAAACGAATTGATTACAGATCATGTTAAACCTAGCTGAGATATACAACATCTGGACACAGCGAGAATTTGCAAAGAAAAAAATCTCAAAAAATACCGTTATTCAACCTCAATTGTCCATCACAACCCCGTCTGCTTCTCAAATCCGATTCGAATCCTAAATACTTACGGCTAATTGTTATTTGAATATCTACGTGATGCCATTTTAGAATGCTCCGGTCAGATCCGTCGTCTGAATACAAATGGACTTGAAGAGATCCATCGATCTCTTTAATAACACAACCGTGATTGTGTTTTAAATTATATCAAGATGTAAATGGTTCATCATTGAGTAAGGCTAACTTTGGACAGGTATTTCGTATTTTATTCAATATTCTTCTAGTTTTTTTCAGATCTTCCACTTCTGCGCTCTCATACATCAAAGGTTGATGTAAAAAAACCTATATCCATATCTCTAAGATTTTGACTTTCAATTATAAAATGAGTTTTTGAAGTCTGTATTGTAGCTATAAACGCATTCAGAGAAAAACGCTTTCAGCTTTTCTTCTAAATAAAGTACAGTTTAAAATAGATTTAAACATTTGTAATTCTATCAAAATAAGATTGCCAAATAAGTTAATCTGGCGACCCAGGAATTAGTTGTAAACTAATTCCGGCTTAAGACGGCAGCCAATTCGCATCAAAGGTTTAACCTTAACGACGTTGGCACCTTGATATACACAGCTCTGATTGCCGGCAATGACACACCAGCTGTCACTGCACATCACCCATCAAACGGTAATCTATTCTGGAGCATCGGATTGAGCGTCACACTGACTTCGTGGCCGTAAACCGCGCGTTTTACTGCCGTCTACCCCGACGCACGCACCGAATAAATCAGCACCATCGCTAATATTACTGTCAGATGTCCATGTCATAAATGACCCGGGTATTTATTCACATCTAAAATACGCAGACTGCAGTTTTCGCGCGTAAGTCCTGGATTATCAAGCGATTGATGTCGGCGGTTTGGCCGCATCTTTTGGACTTAAATAAACGTATACATTAGCTGTAATAAGGCCGCTGATTCTGGCCAAATAGTAATTGGAATGGTCTCGGCAAGCATGTTTACTGGGCGACTTAATTAAGACACCCTATTATTTATAGTTAGCCGTATTTGCCGCCGGCCAATGAGCATTTGTAATGGAGTTTATGTGGCTTTTTTTATTCGATTGCGGCCACCAAGCCTATATAAGGATTTAACGTAAACTTTTTACCCCATTTGTCGTATGCAGATGGTGTGTTAATAATCTCTAGATATGTAAGTTATCGTTGTTCTTTGTTTACATTTAATTTTTAGATTGGAAAACAGAAAAAAAAAACACTTGTTTTTATTTTTCTTTTTTTTTCTAACGACTTTAAATCAATGAGGAACTTCCCGATTAGATATTACTATTTTTAGGTTTATTTCCTCCTTCCTCTTTATACATAAGTATATTTTGTTTCCTTCCGTGTGTCTGCCTCGGTGGCGTTCTATTAGCGTATGCGACTGCAGTGTTTGAGATCTCGAGTTCGATGCCTGAGGACCAAATGATTGCATGAGCTCTGAATATTTGTTTCGCAGTTTTGAGTAATTGTGTGTATTTACAAAATAAATGTATATTAGTATTCTAGCTGCCATACTACAAGTTCTGCTTAGTTTGAAAAATAAAAGATTTTTTATCATCTTTCACTACAAAATAAAAATTTGCTGTATAGATATAACACTATCAGCTTAAATTAATGGTACTTCGGAATCACACTATCGCTAAGTTAGCGGTGGAAATTGTTACCAACAACTAAAAACAGGTCTCAAGCCGTAGAATCAGAGATTAATCTGCAATCGTATCCAACAAGACAAAATTAACTTTATTAATGTTTATTTTGCTGGCAAATCTGTAAATGTATATTGAAAGACATAAATAATGATGACAAAGCTGTTTATTTTTAATTGCTAGTACGTTCACATCTACGGAACGTGATTTTAGAGTTCTTTGTACGATTTTTTGACGTGGCAACATTGACTGATTGTGACTACGATAGACAAACCTAACGTTTGAATAAGCATAACACTCGTAATTTTTAGTTTAAAACGAAACGTTATAGTCTGATAATTTTGATTATTATGAATCTATACAAATAAATAAAATTGGAGTGTCTGTTTCTAATATTAAAATAACCACTTTTTGATAAATACATATGTATTTATACACGATACATGTGCCAAAATAACATTTTTTATAATTTTAGTCTTCGGTCTGTCTGTCTGTCTGTCTGTACTCCGGGTAATCTCTGGGACGTCTGGACCGATTTTAACGGGACTTTCACTGTCAGATAGCTGATGATCTAAGGAATAACTTTTTTAAGACTAGCTTTGTCCCGCAGCGTTTCCTGCGGTACGACACTAACCGCGGGTAACACTGCGGAGTTCAGCTAGTCCTAGATAAATGTTGTTCGGATGAGTTAATAACAGCAGTTCCCGGATCCCTCCCGTCTCAGGTGCAGAGTGGCACACCGTGTGGTTTTAGTCGGTTCGATTCCGACACACCGCCCCGCCGCAAACCCCGGCGGGGTGACGGCCCGAGGGGGTTTCCACACGTATAAAAAGAAAGTCCTAGATAAATGTATAATATCCGTATGATAAAGGATTATGAATACAAATATGGTATCCGTAAGAGGTGACTAAGAGATCAAACAACCAGGACAACATATCTGCAAAGAGAAGGAAGGAAGAAGGAAAGCTTGAAACAATCCATATAATAGATACATATTATACATAGAAAACACCCAAACTCCGAAACAAAAATCTGCCCGGGAATTGAACCCGAGACCTCAAGAACAGCAGTCGCGTACGCTACCACTGCGCCACCGAGGCAGTCATAAACATATTAACTTATTGATATTTTATTTAACACATTGATTTGAGTACAGAATCAATCAAAGGTTCTAAAGGTGTTTCAAAGGAATTAACTGTTAAAATGTAATGTAAAATCAAATGTAAAATCAAGTTGCAGGAATCCTGAATGATTTACACTTTGGTTAAAAGTATTGAAAGTTCAATGAACCCATCTACTACACACATCACACGGATAACGACAACCAAACGAACAGGCGACGCGTCTTTAATTTATATAATTCCATAGGTCCAGCCACTATGGCGATGTCTGATCGGGCGCGCCCGCTTTTGTTCTAATTTTATTGAGTGCTAAACGCTGCCGAGCGTACGCCGCCTTTAAAATGTAAATTTATGCTGAATCGGTGTGATTTACGCGTGTCTTTAATGATCTACAAACTTCTTTGAAATCGTCGCGAACTGACAATGTTTGCACTCACATGGAGATTATCTCGATGCGTTTAAATGTTATTTATATAATGCTTCCTAGAAATGTAATTCGTGGAAAGTTGGTTACCTGTTTTTTAGGTTAGAAAGCTAATTTTGTAAGAGAGACAGGCAATATGTTATCTTGTTAGGACTCAGTTGTCACTATGTAGTGTCACTGCGACAGTTCTCGTGAGAATTACTACAGTTTACTGACAAATTTCTAGAAATACTTGCATCATTTTGATGAAACGACTCGTTTCATAAATTTGTTTTATTTTAAACTTGTCTGTTTTATCTTTTCGTTACATATTCTTAGAAACATTAGTTCCTTTTTTAAGTTGTAATATTATCATACATTGAAATAAATACACAATTATATCAAACAAGGCAAGGTCCACCTGCCGCACTTACAAAGTACCAGGCTTGTATACATATTGAGAAGATAGCGGGCGCAAGCAGCCTTTGCATACGATGTTCAATTACGAACCCGGAAAATGGAATGCATTATAAGTACTATATTGTTATGCTCTCCTGGCTACCGCCATATGATTGTTTCAGGTAAGGAGAGTTTTTGGTACGAGTTTTATACATAGGGAAGGTACCAAACATGTTTTAGGTAGGTACATTATCTGTCTATTACTTAACTATATATTTTAGAAGTCTTATATAAGTGATACCAATTTCGTGTTTGGCATAAGGTAAGATAAATAAGGCTTTTCAGATCTGACTATATAATTATTTAGATTTTGCATAATGACTTTGTATCTAAACATACTTAAGAATGTTTATTTACCTAACATAGAAATAATTGGTATTAAAGTAGGCTAGATACAAATAAGGCAGCCAGTTTACCTCCCAATAGCCATTTTATTTAATTGGTATTAGTTTTTAATCAAATATATAAATAGAAATATCCTTAATCTCCTCCAGTACTGGGCAATCATAAATTAGAAGGTGATAGCTCGCATTGAAAATTACATAATGTTGCCAAGTAATAAGCAATAATTTCCTCGAGGGGTAATAGTTACATGACAGCGACATCTATCGGAGAGTAGCGGCATACGTCGATAAATCGATAGGTAGTAAAATAATAATGATTGCAATTGGCTAACTGTGCTCAGAAACGCTACGCTTGAGGCTGTGTAATTTTGAGAACTGTGTATTATTAATATTAAGCTCCATTATTATTTAATGGTAATAACAGTAAAATGTAATGTGATTGTTAAAATGAAAGGTAGATAATTGGTTTCTCAACGAAACACTATAATAAATCTTTAGATTACAAAATGCTACAAGAGTCGAAATATCACAATGTGTTTCAGAAAAGTCTCTTTTCACATACTCAGACATAACAGTTTGGGAAATCTGACCTGCATTAGAGCACTGCTTGAGTTTCTGCGATAATTATGGAACTTAATTTATAATCAACTGCTGCTCGCGGCTTCACCCGCGTGTATGTCGGCCAAATAAATCAGAAACCTTGGTGGGCTCATGCACAACACTTTTGCTGAAGATCGTGACATGATCAAATGCATAGTTTACGATTCTATAAAGAACATACAGACAAACATTCATTTATATATATCTAAATATATATATATATATATATATATATATATATATATATATATATATATATATATATATATATAGAAGATAAGATGTCAACACCGTCAGAATTAGGTCAGCTGACGTCTCTTTCCATAAGAAAGACATGCATGTCCATTTGACTTAGGACAAAAGAGACCTATCAATACTTTTTTTGCAATATCGACCTGACTCAAAATAAAATATGAAAAAAAGAAAACGATGGTTGGCACTGGAAAACTACTCTTTTTAAGTCAATTTCCCAATAGATATGCTAGATATGTTCTGCGTGTTGGTAAAATTATCAAATGTCTATGAACTGGGTAATAAATAGTTATGTGGTAACATTGGCACCTACTGCAACTTCAAAGTAATATATTATCATCAGGCGCTTGTGTTTTTATTTGACAACGAAGTGTTTGAAGAACTTCATGTTTGAAAAATCGAGATCTTATCGCACTTAGGGGAAAAAGACAGATGAGTTCTGACCTGACGACCCTAACAGAAATTGAGAAAAGGGACCCTAAATATTTCTGAAACTTCCATTCGGTGAATTTCACCGAAAGAATTGTTTAGCACCGGTTTTCTTTGAGGCCGTCGGTTGTCGGTTTTTCTTCGGATTAATAAATCTAGTGAAGCCTCTATATACATATATTATTTTTATGGAATAGGGGGGCAAACGAGCAGACGTATGAAGGTAAGTGATTACCGCCACCCGTCCCATGGACACCAGAGGTGTCACAAGAGCGTTGCCAGCTTTTGGGGGGTAGGGAGAGGGATGGGGCGAGAGGTTGGTGTATGTTCCTCCGGTATCCTCACTCACTCGGAGAAACACAGCGCAAGCGCTAATTTTTATTTATCTACCTGAAATATGGCTCTATCATTGTTAGAAAAGGATAAAAATGATACTAAGTAACAAATCTATACAAATAAATAAAATTGGAGTGTCTGTTTGTAATATTAAAATAACCGCTTTTTACTAAATCCATATGTATGTATACACGGTACATATAACAAAAATGTAGTTAAAAAAAATTTTGGCTGTCTGTCTGTTTGTTCCGGGTAATCTCTTGAACGGCTACTTTTTTTTAGACTAACTTTGTCCCGCGGCGTTACTCGCGGTACAATAATAACCGCGGGTAACAACCGCGGGGTTCAGCTAGTCAATAATATTCAACGCAGTTCAAAGTATTGCTAAGGTGACTCAGCGGAACAACTACCAGGATAACATCATTGCAAGGAGTAGGAGAACTTCAAATAAACCTTAGGTATATGAATCCACCTAGCCAGCGTAGTATAGTACACTGAAATCTCCTCTCTAAGAAGAAACGTAAGTCCAGCGGGCTACTGAAATTATCTTAATCTCTGCTTTACAGAAGAGTCAGAAGAACACGGCTTTCCGGCTAATCTTTTGAACAGCTGTACCGATTTTGACGGGACTTTCACTGATAGGTAGCTTATGTTATAAGGAGTAACTTAGGCTACTCTTTCCAGACTAGCTTCACCCCGCGACGTTACCCGCGGTACGACAATAACCGCGGGTAACACCGTGGGACTCAGCTAGTCAATAATACGTTTTCCCTCACCTTCGCCAGTTGTGTCATAACAAAGCGGTCACAGTGTGGTCACGGAGCGCATACTCTCTCGTTATGCCTTTTTTACAGCGCATTTGTCAGTTTTATCTACACTTTTTTATATTCCTAACTAGTTGTGTTTTGCGGTTGCGGTTGGATTAAGATTAACGTCTAGTTGTAAAACTGACAAATAATGAGTGGTTTCGATTGGAAAAGTATGTTTTGTGTTGTTATATTCATTTCAGTATAGATTATGGGATGGTAATTACATAATCCATTACACCATGTGGCATTTACCCCTTTTGAATAGTTTGAGGATCTATATAGGTTCTTATTTAAAGAAATTTTACTTTATACATAAACAAGCGTTGTAGGAATTATTATATTGAAAGACTGAAAGCGGTTCTTAAATAGGTGAACCCTAAAACGTAATGTTCTAAAGGTAAATTAATTGGTTATACGTTTTGCAGATACGATACCCTAGACGGCAAGCAAGTTCAGACAAGAAAGGATCATGCCGTCATCTCCAACCCGGCAGTCAAATGTAAAGTTACTATCGTCAAACAAGATTTTTCACAATTTTATTCTCAAAGAAAAACAGTTTTTTCCTGGCAAATATATTCCTCAGTTCACGTAGGTATATAAGTTGTTTCAGGTTTTCTAAAAGTAAAACAACATTATTAAGAAAAAAAATTTTTAAAGAGGTAAGTCGACTCTAAAGTTTCTGTAAATGTATTTGTTTGTAGTGTCTGCATATTTGTATATATTATTATAATGAAGTGAGAGCAAACAGGTAAATCCGTAAGTACGTGGACCACGTTACGTATTGATTTAATAGTTACACAACAACCACGTTAAGGTAATCTGCGTGATTATTTCAAATCACCGACACATTACATTAGCCGTAATCTCCAGTAATGGCGGCGCTGTGTTACCAGCCTCTGGCGGCCCGCCGAATTGTGGGAAAATAAATAACTATCAAACAAGACACGAAGCAAAAACATATTTAATATTCATCGAAAAATGTTTGAGTTATAAATAGTAAATACTAAAAAAGTATCTGAAAAGATTACATTATTATTTATTTACACATTATACAATTATTTACTTAAAACTCTTTAGCATTTTTATTTGGGTTCCGAACGCATCGAACAGAATGGATATTGACAGCGAGGCGGGAAAGCGCGAAGGCGGCCGCGACACTTTTTTCTTTTTAATTCAAAGTGTCATAGTGGACGGCGGAGTGCACTTTATGCCAGTATCAATATTTTATTTTTAAATCCTTATTCTCGAATTACTCAAAGGAAATGAACAAGTAAGCAATTACATACTCCTTATTTTTTTAATATGTATCTTCTTACAAAAGTGTCGTCTCTTTGATTACCTACCAGTTTGGCACGAACCTTAAATTATTATATTCGTTTTATTTTTTTTATTCCGAGCCTCTTTATGCGGATTAAGTCTCGATCAAAGTTACGCGTTTCGACTTTACTAAAAATAATATAATAAACATGACCGTAGCGAAAAAGCAATAAGACGCACGTCAGAAATAACTTGAATTACAATTTTAATCTTGTCAAATCCGAGTTTTTATTGTGATCAGCGGCCCTCGTACGGTGGACATAATTTTCGTTTTCAAAGTTTATTTAATAAGGAGTTCTCGCTATAAGAAATCATATTAAATCGGCCGCGCCCCGCGAGGGTTGGGAGTCTTGTATAAATTCGCGATTTTTATATCATCCTCATTATTATTTTTGAACGTTCGAAACGGCCGCTTATGAATAAAAAGTTGGCTTTATATTGATGCAAAAATATTGTTAACCGACAAAAAGCGATACGTACAGGTCCGGGGCTCTCGGCCGGGCCGGCGTGTGTCTACTGCCTTTTAGCGGCAACATGGAATCATATAATAAGCAAAATACTGCTCAGCAGCATCACTCACTGCACAAAACGGCAATAAAAACAATCACGTTATCCCTGTACCGTCTCGATGGAATTAAAGATCAGTTAACTCGCTACTCGAGATAAAATTGGCTACTGAGGATTGAAAAAATGCTCTCAATCATTCTTGAGTATGAGCAACATTCCTCACATACTGTATCTATTATAAACAGCCTGTTTTCCATCATAAACTTTTTTGACGGAACGTTTATTTTAAGTAGATGGGTATTTTTATCAAATTACTATAATTTTGGTCAAACAAAACTACGAGCTGTTAAAATTGACGTCGGTAAATCATCGGCTGACCCTTTTTTGTTACCTACTTTAATAATTTCGTTAAAGGCTTTTTAAACTGGCCGCATATTTGGAATAGCTGCTGGTACTTTATGGTCCGAATCATTTGTATAGGAATTTAAATGGGATCGTTTTAAAATTGGATTACAATAAAAATCGAGAAACGCCATGAGAATTATCTCAGATATTCCAACATTTAGAGGATGGTTAGGGAATCAGAACAGACGATAAAAACTTGACGGAAATAAACTGTAATGTAGTTAAATAACAATGCGGGCTAATGAGTGACCATCAATCGTCCAAACTCGAACGAAAACAAACATAATTAAATCAGATAAGCCTACGACACAGAGCGGAAACTATGAGGTGCAGTCGAGCCAGATCTGCACCACCGACCCACTCGCCACAAGTCGCCGATAGCCCTTCAGGTTTATACAATACATATATCTCATTATTCATATCTCAACAAAGAGGGGCATAAATTACGCGGCCCAAAAATATCTAAATCCTAATCCATTCGCCTCGCTTGTCCCCGACTGAATCCGATTTTAAAATATTTATGAAAAGGCTACAAAAAAGTTAAAAAAACACGAGTCCAGAGACAGAATTAAAAATAATAAAAAAATACATAAGCCCCGAGAGCGAACGTCGGAAAAAAGTTAAAATGATTGTAGGGCATCTCGATGTGGTGTTGTTTTTTTCTCGACGTATCCCCGTTTCATTAGATTCGTTTCAATTCTGTCGGGATTAGTCGGAGAAAGGTCTCTTAAGGATAAAATGCGATGTCCGTTGATTTATAAAGATCCTCTCTTTCGGGCGATGGGACATAATTAATTGTTCGACGTGATCTATCGCCGTGTTTTTGTGTAGCAGGACTAGCAGGTGCTCGTGGGCCAAATCGAACCGAAAGGTGGATGTAGGGCTGTCTGGTTTCTATCGTGTGAATGGTCTGGTGGACCGTCACGCGGAGAGGCCGGAGGGCGGAGGGGCACTCCACGTGCTCGGGCACTGCTCGTGACAGCTCCCAAAATTAGTCACGTGGCCACTAATAGCCCTACGGCCAGGGGTGCGCGCACTCGCCGTTTTTTCCCGGCTCTAGTACGGTTGTTTACAACAGTTGGTGGCTATCGATCCAACGCCCGGATATAGACGTAAATACGGCGTTATTCATCGACTGAAGGCCCGTTTTGTTTGCACACCGCCCCCGGTTTTGTCGTCTCGGCTGTTTTTCATCGATTTTCCACCGGACGGTAACGTATACCGGTGTTCTGGGAGCGGTGCTGTGTATTATCTGGGGTTAGGTGAGTGCGATATTGTATGTGATCGGTGGTGGACTCGTCGGGGCCTCATCTCGCGGCCGCGGCGTGTCGGCATGCGTGGTGCGTGGTGTGCGGCGCGCGCGTGTGTGCGTCCGGCTCTCGGGGCGCACTGCTCGATTAGCGCGGCCGGCACCGCCACGCCGCCTGATTGGGCCATCCATCACCGCCGCCGCCCGCTCCGCCACCCTCCGGCCCTGCGCACTCCGCCGGCCGACACTGCCCCTTACACGGAGGGCTCGAAGGTGGCTTTTCCGGCGCGCGCTTCCCGCCGCGTTAATGCCGCGACGCGCGCAACACAGATCGAGGCGTATTTTTAAGACGGATACTTAGTGCGTTACATTATTATACTTTTGTTTTTTTTTGGTCGCGGGCGTGTAACCCACACGCTCCGTGTTTTCATATGGCGGCCGGGTCGACGCACCGCTCCGGTTATGATACCGAATGCCTTTAGATTTTTGATTGAGGTTTTATTTTATTTGGTGCGACGCTGGAGCCGATTACGTTTCTCGTATTCGTTTACCGCTCGGCCAGTTTTTGTTTCGACGTGTTTCATTGTTCGTAACGAGATCGATTTTAACGATAAGCCATCGGTTTTAATGAAGACGTGGGTGTGCTCGAGTTTACTGTATCACGGGCCGGAGCTACCTATTGCAACCACAAAAAACTCCCAGCATCATGAGAATACTTCGAGGAGACAACAACTTGGAATAATAAATATGTCAAATTTAGTATTACATCATCGCCTGACTGAGTTGTTCATTCATGGTCATTGTCAGCTATGAGAACGGCTGGTTCTGATGTTAGGGCTCTATCAAAGATTACCCCGACATTTGTTTCATTGATTCATTGTACAGATGTATAATGTTTGTTAATTATTGAGGATAAATAGGCATGCTTAGAAGTGTAGCGGACTCACTTCGATTACTCATTAGATTGGAATTAAATTAATAACCAAACAAATTATCAATTTCCTACCGCACATTCCAGTAAAGTCTCAAAAATAATGCCGATCTTTTGAAGTATATACTTTTGAAGATATGGCAGTAAGTATTTACTGCCATATCTTCAAGTCGAATGACAATTTAGGCAGTTAGTACCCAAACAGCACAAACAAACTTTTATTAGCATCAATAGGTTTGATTATTTTGGTACAAGTATTTCATGTCGATCGCCTCGTAAAACCGATGTCGCACACGACGCTGTATAACTCAATAACCACAGAGTTTACGGAAGTGGGTGAGGGAATATATTCTGGTCGTAAAAAATATCGTAAACCGACCAATATTAATAATGACTACCCATTTAGTCGATATCTTGTACAATTGAAATATTGTGTTGGATCTTTTTCATTATTTAAATACGAAAATTTGGATGATGTAGGTACTATATTTAAGGACCTGAATGACCGGATAGTATTTTTTTCTGGTAAATTTTTTAAAGATGAATCCTTGCTCATCCTCGGTGAGACGAGATTCGAACCCGCGACCTCCGGCTAAGCAGTTCGGATTATTAACCACTTCTTTTTTTTAAAGGACTATTTCCACATTGGAAACATATTATTCATTTTTAATGTAAATATTGTTATTTTTTTAATTGTAATGTATATAGGTTTCTATACTATGTAATACAGATTAGTTGTGTATATGTGAACCCACAACACTTGACGAAGAGGCAAGCGGCGTACAGACCGTTAAAACCACTGGGCCAACAGTTCAGTCATTTACTAAACTAAGTACGTAGGTATATCAGTAGATTGGTTTTCATACTACAAGCTTTGCCTAGTTTAGTATTAAACAGCCGAATGTGAGATGTGTCAACTGTGTCAAGTATTTAATTTTTGTGTCGTATTTGATCGATCGATTAATCGCAAGTGCGAGTTAATCTTAATTCGTGTCGTACGTTCCCGTGTCGGTGGTCTGTTGCATGAGAACGCAATTTGTAAGGGCCAGCGTGCACTCGACGATCTGCGACCTCAGGGCCACAACGCGATTATATGCTAATACGCTATAATGGTTTATATTTATACCATGGAGCTATGGAGTTTCTTCCAGTGAATAAGCTAACTGTTAAAGATAAGCTATTTTGTCTATATTTTTCATTTTTCTTTAAAAAGACAACTGCCGTATTAGAAATCAATCTTATGCCACGGAGGACTTTACAAACGTACATGAAACGGATATAAAGAACACCTCAGAACAACAATTTGTGGATTAAACAGTGTTGTCCCATGTGGGATTTGAACCCACGGTACTTAATGAAGAAAAAAACGACGTGGCGACTCATTACCAGTACGCTATCCATGCAAAAATAGCATCTATATGCATTATGGTAGGTATGTTAGGGTGGTATAAACTTGTGCCTATTGATTTGCAGAAGTCCATAAATGCAGGTGATCACTTTCTATCAGGAGACTCATCTACTTGTTTGCTCAGGGGATGAAAGTTAATTTGAAGTGGTAACTTCAGTGTTGCCACTACAAAAAAGAAATACCATTAATTCTAACAAAAAAAAATCCCCAAAGTATTCAAACCTCCATGACATGCAAAAATGTGCACCTACTTACGACATGGGACCTGACAAACGTGTATATGTTATCGGAAAGCTGAAGTTTGCTATCTACAGATACTATGTAATATTGCCTTACAATGTAATATTTTATTGCATATTAACCACCGATGAACCACCGGTGGTTATTTAAATTGGCCAAGAATCCCAGCCAATACTGCCAGAGTAATTTAAGTCTAGAAAAACAGGTATGAAGTGAAATTCGCGCGGTATTTTATACTGATAGCAATCGACAAAGACACACGCACGTTAATATTAGAGATGGTGTAGATTGATGGTTAGATAGCCGGATTTTCCGGACATTTTATGGGTAGTTTATCAATTGTCTAATTAAATTTAATTGATTTATGTTAAGTTTTTATTCTGGTTTTTGTATTTGGGAGGTCGAGTTTGTAACTGTAGTATTGGAGATTGCGGATTTGTTTCGTACTCAGTTCAAATATTCATACAAACACACCATTATGCCTGCACCCGTTAAGGGGTACGTAGAGGAATGTCTAATGTAAACTAAGTCTAGGATAAGTACCAAGCTAGTAAGGTTTGTATAAACCTTAATTGTTCATCACCACGAATGGCAACACCAGGATTTAATTAACATTGACAACACTTTCCTCCTGTTTGTGATATGACAACTCCAATCATTAGAATATTGACATATTTTTTTAGAGTAATCGTACTTTGTTTAAAAGTTTATACATTTCACACACGGGCGTCTGATCCATAGAGTTATTATAGATAGAGAGGGGTAGACATACGGGTGTCTGTAAGCGGAACCTTCCAACGGTTAGGAAGAGAGAGAAGATCGCGGTTTTCCATCTGCCTTTCTCAACTGACTCATGCTTAGTAAAGGACTGACGTGACACTGACCTAGTGACGTCACACTGTATTGCTCTCAGAGTGCAAGACCTTGTTTTCTTATACCATGGTTCTGCCATGCTGCTTTTCCGTGCAAACGCGAGTAAAGCGAGACAGATAGGTACCGCGATTCTAAACGTCTCTCTATTTCTAAACGAGGGACAGCTGGAGGCCTGGCTCCCCTGCTCTATCTACAATGACTCTATGGTCTGATGTTATACCTACGAGGCAGAGACTGTAAATATGATAACTAGAGTTATATACTTATATATTTCTAAATATATACCTAGATCCAGTTATATATACCTGTACCTAAACTTCAAGGCTGGTTTTTAACTTTATTTAAGATAATTTTTAAAGATTCTCTCAAGTAATAATTAAGTTATACCTAATAAAAAATGATTATAATAAAGTATTTTAAAGTTTAACTACTATTATTATATCATAATTATCATTATTACTACCATGTTTTTATGTTAACAAACGTTAAAACACGGTATAAAAAGGTTAATGGTATATTTAATTCGGATAAAACGGAAACGTGTTAAGAACAAGTAATTATTCGATCAATAGTTTGCCGGATATGAATCTAGTATCCGCCAAAACTTATCTTATCTGTCCCATCTCTAGTATATGGCACATAATGTAGTACATAGTCGGTCGTTGGACGGAGCTGATGAAGCAACGAGTGCAATCTTCAAGCAGGACCTCGGAAAAAGATCGCATCGAGAACTCCAACTTTAAAAGGTTCAAGCGAAATGAGCGCCCCGAGACCACTAGTACCTATAATGCATTTCTGCGCACGGCGGTCCGCTTTGAGCTCCACCAAACGTAGATTGAGATTAAACAACACAAGAAAATCTCAACCAAAAAGCGTTCATGCTAAGACTCAATTTACTTTCTTCAGTGTACATCGCTTACTACGTTTTGTTCTGGGATAGTTGCTAACGAACAACGATTCCCGCTCTAATTTGCGGACATGGCGAGCGATCGATCTCATTGGATTTTTTGAAAAAGGAACATTCGAAGCACCTTATGAGCTGAGGCACAAATTGAGCAATTTAGTGCTCGCCCTCTCGCGCATGTGTATCGGTGCGCTCCCATCTCGCTCCGGACCTTGGCGTGCATTCTAAATGAGAATATTAAAAATTAGTTGGTTCATGTTTAGGCCGACCCGCCGTGTAATTATGGGCGCGCTCCGTTTGACAAATGAGTTTGAAGACCACTGGAGACAAATCAATACAGGACCCACAAAAAATTGAGGATTTTTAATGAGAAGTTATAATTCGACTTCTAAGATTTTACTCCAAAAAATATTACCGTTCATATCGATAATACTCTTTTGTGGTTTAAATCCATATTACCTATATACTTATGTGTTATTTGCGCTAACAAACAATAGCCGAAGGGCTCATTACCAGAAATAAAACAAACAGTGTACGGTATCGGAGCACATCCATGCGTCATTATCAGCGCATTGTTTTTGTAACTAATTTAGGTAAAAACACCGTTGGAGCGGGCAACCCTGTCGAAGCATTCCAACGCGCCCCGTTACCATGGTAACCGACGCGCCGCACCACCCACTTAACCACCGCCCACAACCCAAACAAATAACAACCTTATTTTTTACCAGACAGAACTCTAATCGCTAACACACCCAAATGAAGTTATAACCTTCTTTTACGATGCTCCGCAATCGTCGATACCCAGTCATAACAATGAAATTGCGACCTTAATGTTTTCCAGTAAAGTGCCATTCGGAATGCGCGAACGACTTAAGAATAGCGACCTAAGGAATTGTTTTATCTCTTTCGCACGTCATAAAGACGAGGTCGCGCTGTTTCACTTGCGCACCGAATCCTTTCTTGCTAAAGACGGAATCGATATACTGGATATTTCTCTTTCTGACGTACTTTTTGTTCGAATCATTGCCACTGTTAATCCGTCTTCGACATTCGACAGCAGCGTTAGTTAGATAAAAATTGTAAAGTGTATAACTCTCGGATTTATTTCGAACCCTTCTTTTATCCACGTTCACAATCCGAGACACGAGATCCTTATTTCACGTTCCGTTACTAAATATTTTCTAACTATGAAAATACTTTTTTCTTTTATGACTAACGACTAAATGCGCGAAAAACAATAATTGATAATAATATAGTGGAAACAAGCAATAACGCCGACGTATGCAACAAGAAAGAGAAATACTTTACAACTTGCACATGAACAAGGGAGATAGTAATCGTAGCACATGGACGCTATAACGATGCATGTGCATTATGTTGTTACGGTAATTGTAACTTTACGCGTAAAGAGTAAAGTTTAATTTTGAATAAAGTATAATAAACATAGTTCTTGCTACTATTCAATAGATGGCGGTAATGCATCTAAATTGGCATTGAAATTTAATTTAACTACTTTTTTAAATAATTAATTTAACTGAAGATAAAACTAAAACTATATATTTTTTTATTTTATCTTACATTTAAGTTTTGTAGATCTGCTGCAAATTTTATTTTTGTTTCATTTGTCTCTTTTAAAATTGGAATCGTTGCAAGACCACAGACGTGGTAGGGCCGAGTTTACTAAAGTGTCGTAAGTAGGTACATTGTTGTTTAAAATCTTCCGATGTAGGCGACCTTGCATCGAGATGACACCGAGATCGTATCCTCGATAACACAACATGATCGATGGGCTGTCAGGCGTGCGTGCGCGCCGCAAACATTCGATACCCATTCTGGTACTCGATGCAATCGGACACGAGTTCCGATACTTGAAAACACTATTCGTTATTACTTAGAGTCGATATTCGATTTTTGATGGCAGTAATGGGCTGACAGATGTGTATGTCGTTAGATTTTTCGTCGGCTCATTACTAAGAATCGATTTGGACTGTCATCGGTATGATTATTCGATTCAAATTAGAATTGGTGTTTGTATAAATGTTTTATCATTTGAAGCACTTATTCAAATTCCTGAATTCATTAATGTTGGAAGTTGTAAAAAAGAAGTCGGGTTTTTATGAACAAAAAAAAATACATTAAGATTTAACTTTAAAAACGGTTAATTCATAAGTTTATAAATAGCTTAGTTTCTTTTGAACATGTTTAAGTTACACATTTTTAATTTGTAAATAAAGTGTTATTGCTTAGCAACTTAAGTAGGTATGTTTTGATTAATGTTATAAACATAAAAACATAAATCAGTATATCTCTCACTAATAGCATATTTTTATGGTATTAGTGGCAAGCGAGTTTACGGGTCGTGGTAACCGGCTACCACCACATAATACCACCACCAGCAGAGCCCTATGATAAAAGAAGAAGGGAAATTTAGACACTCGGTGAAAAAGAACAAGGGAATTTTGGTCAACACCGTTTTCTGTGTGTTGGTGTCGGTGTTATTCCTGTTGCTATCTTACAGATTTAATTTGAAAGTAGAAGAGTTCTATTTTATCTTAATGAGAAACAGTTTGGTTAGGTATTAGCTTTTACCTACATCTTTGCCGAGGCCGAAGCTTGAACCAAGTGGCATGTACATAATTGGAGACACCTACCACCAATATTCAGCAATTGGCTGCGATAGTCTCATGATGATGACGTTTATGCTGGCTTTGGTAAAAAAATATAATGTGTAACAAACACTTACATATCTATGGAACATTGTTTAAGACGATTTCTTTCCGAATATCACTACCAACTTAAAGTTTTTAAATTATAAATAAAAAATACTGGCTAGGAACTTGGCTTGTGGCACTACCTCCACAGCCGTATGTCGCTACCAGTGTTGCCATACCTGGGTACTCACCCGGACTGCCCAGGAACACGGAGGAGTACACCCGCCGCGCTACGTCGGGGGGTGAAGACCATTCACGACGCGATGGACACCATTTGCCTGAAATAGAAGACAATTTTATTACTTTTTATTTTACATCAATATGAACAGCATGCCAACCAGTCAGCATGGTTTTTTTTTTTTTTTTTTTTTTTTTTTTTTTTTTTTTTTTTTTTTTTTTTTTTTATATTTGTGCTGCCAAAATGACTCTGCCCTGCCTGATGGAAAGCACAAGCAGAATCTAAGAGTGGTGGTCACCATCCTCACTGCGAATATGGACAGTGCAGCATGGTGTCCAGCACTATGGCGGCCTAGTGAGATGCTTTTTCACGCCCCGCTTGAAGGACCCGGGATCATAGTATGATGGGAACACGTGCGCTGGTAGTGAGTTCCAGGTTTTAACCGCACGGCACAGGAACGAGGAACCAAATCGATGCGTGCGAGAGCGTATGTCTTCCACTCTATGGCGGTGGCTACTAAGGCCAGCACGTGTTGTCCTGTGGAGGAAGGGGGAAGGAGGGACTAGTTGGAAGAGCTCATCAGAACACTCCCCATGATAAAGGCGATAGAGGACTGCCATTGAGGCGATATCTCTACGCATCTGCAGAGGTTCGAGGGACTCGGTTGCATCCGGACTGCCGACAATGCGGACTGCTCGCCGCTGCAATCGGTCGAGAGCATCGAACAGATACTGCGCGGCACCATCGCATAGGTGAGAACCGTACTCCACGCACGAGCGAACCTGAGTCTTATAAAGAAGAGACAGGTGGCCAGGCGAGAAGAACCGTCTCACCCTGTTTAGAACGCCTAACTTCCGCGAGGCCGCCTTAGTGACGCTCTCAACGTACTCGCGCGGATTGAGGTCGCGGCAGATACCCATGCCTAAAATATCGAGTCTGCCTTGTAATGGTAGTTGAGTGTTCTGAAAAGTCGGGAGGGGAAGGAATGGAGACTTTTTGATAGAAAACGCGCACGCCTGTGTTTTCTTGGCATTGAACTCGACCATGTTCTCACAGCCCCATTGGGAAATGCGGCCCAGAACCTGGTCGAGTTGAGCGACAAGCTCCTGTCGTTTTTCCTCGATATCTGCTGACTTTGCTGCAGGGTGTCCGAAATATCTTCCATGAACCGTGCTGTCGTCTGCATAGCAATGAATGTTGCCTAAGGCTAACATGTCATTGATGTGCAGAAGAAACAGCGTGGGGGACAGGACGGAACCCTGCGGTACTCCTGCGTTGATCGACTGAAAGTCGGAGGCCGCACCGTCGCAAAGAACTCTGATGCGGCGCTGGTGCAGGAATGCGGTAACCCAGTTACAAAGCTTGGGGGGCAAGCCGAATGCCGGCAGTTTGGAGAGAAGCGAACGGTGCCAGACCCTATCAAAGGCCTTGGCCATGTCGAGACTGATGGCCAAAGATTCCCCATGCCTGTCAATAGCCTCACCCCAAAGGTGTGTGACGTACGCTAGAAGATCACCCGTGGATCGGTTCGGTCTAAAACCATACTGACGATCATTAAGTAGGGAGTGATCCTCCAGGTAGTGGACCAATTGTTTGTTAATGATCCGTTCGAACACTTTGCAGATAATGGAGGTGACAGTTATCGGGCGGTAGTTGGCTGGGTTGGAGCGGTCGCCTTTTTTAGGGACAGGCTGAACATTCGCCTCTCTCCAGGCCTCCGGAACAGTTCCCGAGGAATAAGACAGTCGATACAGGCGCGTCAATACCGGAGACAACTCTGGTGCACAGTTCTTAAGAACCACCGCTGGGACACCGTCGGGTCCACTAGCTTTCCGGACGTCGAGTGACCGAAGCTCCGCACGGACATCGCTCAGCCGGATGCGAATATCCCGCATTGTAGCATCGCAGGCCGGAATGGTAGGCGGGTGCATGCCGCGGTCATCGATTCGGGAGTTAGCCGCAAAGAGATCAACAAGCAGTTTCGCTTTCTCCTGCGGCTGATGGGCTAGCGATCCGTCTGGATATTTCAGCGGTGGTAGCGTGGGCTGGCAGAAGTTGGACTGCACGGCTTTGGCCAATCGCCAGAATTTACGGCTACCCGTAGGGTATGCGACGAGTTCTTGGCCAAGCCGCGCAATGCGCTGGGCTTCCGCTGTGACGAAAACCTTCCTGCATTTCCTAGTGGCTTTATTAAACGCTGCTTTTAGTTGATCCAGGTCGGGGTGGCCTTGAACGCGGGCCCTGGTCCACGCGCGGTAGGCCGATTGCTTTTGGGCAACGGCATGGGCGCATTCGCGATTGAACCAGGGGCGGGTCGCTGCGCTGGCGACCTCACTGTAGGGAATATAATATTCCATTCCGACAGTGATCTCGCCAGCAACGGCGGCCGCACTTTGCGACAGATCTCCGTATTTAAAGCAGCGTTCTGCCCATGGGATGGATGCGAAATAGTCTCGCATTCCATCCCAGTCCGCTGATGCGTAGTGCCATAGCCGTCTTTTTGCTACCACTGGTCGTGGGGGGGCAACAAGAGGCACCGAGGTGGACACCAGGCAGTGATCGGAGGATCCCAGAGGGGCGAGCACCGTTACACTGTACTGCTCTGGGTGACTCGTCAGCAGGAGGTCCAGCAAGGAAGGCGCTTGAGTCAGTATATCTGGTATCCTGGTGGGCTGGAGTACCAACTGGGTGAGGTCATGCGTGAGGGCGAATGCATGGACAGTCCGACCCGCGTGGTCAGTTCTGGAAGATCCCAACCAGAACTCATGGTGGGCATTAAAATCTCCCAGAAACACCAGTTCGGCGGTCGGAAACTGTTCCTGCGCTTTGTCCGCTGCCTGACTGAGATACTCGAATAGTCGAGTTGTCTCGGAGTCTCCGGAATGGGACCTGTACAAGCATACGTAGACTCGGCTCATAGAGCCAATATCCACGTGTAGCCAGATAGTGGAGAAGGATGGGTCCTCAAGGCAGCGTAATCGGCGACAACAAACATCCGCCCTGACGAAAAGACATACCCCAGCCTTCGCGAGGAAGCAGTCCTCAAGCACGTAGCCGGGGTAGTGAAGATATGTCATGTCGTCAGGGCGGCGTATTTGTGTCTCCGTTAGGAAAAGCATGGCCGGCCGAGCCGTCTCAAGATGTTGGTGGACGGCGTTGAGGTTTGCGTGGAGTCCACGGATGTTAGTGAACTCCACCTCAAAAAGCGGGTTGGTGGGTGAATGGCGTGCCGCTGTTGAACGCTTATACCTTTTTCTTGCTGCCATGATAAAAAGAGAGGGAGGGAAGTGGGAGCGTAAAAAGGCATGACAGTCATCGCGGCAGTGTAATACTGAGGCTCGGAATTCTCTGTGTTGCCATACAATAGTGAGGCATGACGGTGACCGAACCGCCGGACGGAAGGGCCCCCGTACCCTCCCGGAAGTGGTCGCCTGGTCCCACCGTCCGGTCACCAACCGGCACGACGAGCCACTCCGTGGATTATGCGCGACCTGACGGGGCAGCCTCCCAGGGTGGTTAGCCGCGGTTGGGCCCCTCTCTATGCCGCGGGCGGCCAGCGGCACCACCGTTTCTACGGGTCTCCCTGGCCGGCGGTTCGATCCACGTCACCCTCAACATGGCTCGACGAGCACTCCACTGCTCACACACATACCGCGATAACTGTCACCCCTGCATCTTTGGGCCTCCGGTCTCGCACTCACCAACGAAATACGACAGTACCAAGACTGTCATTTTAGGCTGGTCTTCTGTGCGAGGGTAGTACCGCCCCGGTCGAGCCGGCCCGTTTGTGCTGAGATCAGCGTGGCTCTACTACCTTGAATGGTAAAACTAAAACCTCCTTGCTAAAGAGAGGCCTATTTGAAGCACTGGACGGTTAAATGCTGTGCTGATTTTGATGAATGGCCTCATTTTGTCCGCTGCTGGAATATGCCTGTTCTTAGAAAGGACGTTTCGACCATTTTGGCAAGACAGATTATTAAAAGATTAGGTTTGTTAAAAAGTTTTCTTGTTGCAGTGCGGTCCTCCAGGGTAGTTTTTTTATATATTAGCAGCCAAAATGACTCTGCCCTGCCTGATGGAAAGCATGAGCAGAATCCAAGAGGTAGTCACCGTCCTATGCTAATAAGGTCAATGCAGCATGGTGACCCACACTATGGCGGCCTGGTGAGATGGTTTTTCAAGCCCCGCTTAAAGGACCCGGGAACATAGGTTGCTCCCTTAGTTGTTTCTTACGGTACCCATGGGATGACTAGGGTGGTAATATTTCGTATTGTTAATCCGTCACCAGACGGGCTAATTATTTTTTCTTTCTGCTCAAATTGTATATTTCGAATTCGCATTCCATTAAATGATACTAAAGTACACAGAGCCGCAGCAGCAGACTGCTAATAAACATACTTATAAGTATTAGAAAGTACTTATGTTGTTGTAGATACACTACGCTCAGACACAAAATAATAACATCGTCGAATACATAACCTCTTGCTTAATAGCGAGGCTCAATCACTACTAGGGAAACAGACTCTTTGCTGATCAAAACAAAGAATAGTCTATGGTGATTTGTCTATGTTACTTATGGTTTGAAAACTGACAAAGTTCTTTATTTACTATCTACCTATAAGTATTCGCCTTGAAACATATTTTATTATTTCTAGTATTAGGCACAATAACATTTTTTTATTTAAAAAGGAATTCATAATTATAATTATCCATTGCATATTTCAAACTCCAAATTATTTAAGTAGGTATTCACATTTCAAAAGCCTTTGTATTTAAACAACGATGTTAAAATTCAATAAAATTAAAAAAGCCGTCGGATACATAATAATGGAGCCATAAATTTAAAAAAATATGACTTTAATTATGATTTAAATTTTAAAAAGTTATTTGAAAGTCGTTTTGCAACTTTTTAATTAAATAACATATTTCTAATTTGAAATTAAAATTCTATTTTTAGGTTGCATGGTTTTTATTATTTTTAAGAATATCTTTAAAATTAAAGGCACTTGTCAGACATTTTTTAGACAAACGTTGTTTTACTGACCGAAGACAATAAAAAGGCAATTGACCACGTATCCAAACACAATAAGATTATAGAACAAAACTTAGGCACAGGAAACACAACGGTTCAGAAATAACCGATAGAGTTAGGAAGTACTTGATACATATTTAGATGAATTTTAAATTAAGTATGAATAATGCCAACTTGAATAAAATTTGCTTAACTTAACTTAACTTTTTTTTATCATGTAGTTTAAGTAAGTACTTGTTTTTATCAAACTTTAAAAGCAGCGGCCTTAGAAGTAAAATTTTCAACTGTTTTTAATCTCATCATGTATGAATAAAACACATATTTTATTAAGATAATATATTTAACATAAAGGTAGTTCTTTTGTTGTAGTATCGTTATTAAATATTAGCGCGAAGTGTCGGGTAAAATTGTCATTACAATTCGAGTTAATGTTCTGCACATGCGACATCGTTTTTTCAACCGATTTCGATTTCAAAAGAAAAACCTGCTACATTAAGCTCTTCCCCGCCTATCTAATGGATTCGTCCAAGTCTCCCAGGACCCCAGCGTCATTACGCAAAAAACATACAAAAAATAGAAAAAAAATACTCGACGACTCAAAAAAACACCTCCTGGGAGAGCGAAGGTGTTGCCCGCCCCTAGTCTTTTCTTACCCCAAAAATAAGGGGAGGCAATATCATACACCATTAGCAATTTCGTTACTTTTTTAACGGTGTCACATTGTATATTATTCTGTTCGGTAATGTCATAAGAACGGCTACGACGCTTTTGTACATCTAACATGTAATCAAGAGCTAACATTTTACAGAAATGGCAAACACTGTTCATTTGACTGTTTTAATTGAATAATAATACGATATGTGCGAGTGCATCACGACGGGGGGGCGCCATGTTTAAAAGGAACGTAGCCAACATAATTTTCTCCCGCTTTGTGTTCCTTTTTCGAAATTCGTAATTCGAACAAAAGCTCGCGCGGCGCAATGGTGCATGCATGATTGATAGCGGCGCGGTGACGCGGCCGACGCACACACCTACACTCTCCTACAAATAAAAACCCTTGACCTCTGTTCCGACCTCAAATATCCTTACATTTACTGTTATCCTGGTACTTTTATAAGCAATTTGCTTGCCCTACCCAAACTTACTTAAAAAGCATAAAGTAGAATTACGTCGTTGGGTGAAAAAGAAGCGAAAATTACCCCATAGCACAAGTTAACGCTATAAACAAATACTAAAAATCTTGTAAACGAAATAAGGCGGCACTCTAAATAAGAATTAAAGTAAAATTGCTGAGGTGTGGGTCCCTCGACACGAGGCGCATTAGTGGGGTGCCTCGCGACGATATTCATAATGCGAAAAATTGTAATAACCTGGCGAATATCAGGATAGGGCAGGCTCCTTATAAATATATGGAGGGAAGACGGGGGATTGCTAAGGAAATTGTCTAAATATGCCCGTTACATACCGAGTCATGGGTGACGGGGATAAAATAAAAAAACTACCGCACACCTACTTAACGTTACAGGAATAAAAACTATTTTTGGACATGTAAGTACACTAGTTATCTAAGTAGGTATGTGTTCACTTTACTGTTTCAAACCTTATCTGTGTTTTTTGATATTCCTTTTTTAAATTAGCGATTAACAAATGGCGTCCGCTATTATTCGCCTACTAAAACATTAAAGCATCATAAAGACGTTGCTAAAGTTTTTATTTAAATTAAGAACACTTCGTTTAGCATATTACACATCATGCGTTAGGTAAGTGTTGCCACGATAAAAAATGTATTTTATAGTAGTAGAAATTGTACTAATTTAATATTTTTTATTTAAAATATTTTAACATTTTATCTTATGCATCGCTAGTAATAAATAATAGCTAACCTCCATTTAAACAAACTCAATTACATTTATTCAAATGCATCCCATTTAACAAACGAAATGTACAATTTACAAACGATCTTCACAACGTAACAAAAATAACAATTAAATGTTTTGAATTTGTACGAAAACGGTGTATAGTTAAGAAACATTAATGAATAGTTGTTATTGGGTGAAATTAATTGTAGCCCAAATAAATTATGCCCCTAAGAATCGACCATTTTGATTTGTACAAGCACTGTTATTAAAATGCGCGCGGATCAGGGAGGTTCTCAACCTTTGTGTTCTTGGTTTGATGAACGGTCAACACTAAGAAATCCAAATAATTGCGTGAGTTTCGTGGTTTTGCTAGTGATGTATCAACATTTTTTCGGGATTGAAAACCTTTATGCTATAAATTTCAGTCTATAATTTGAATTTTAAATTTTATCAGTATTAGTACATACCTATAATCTGACATGTCACCTAACCTCTGACGACCAATTCTAAAATCATAGGTACATCAAATATTGCGAGCTTTCTTCTTACACTTAGTAATTTCAGTTGCATTTTACAAAACTACACCTTGCAAAACATGATCAACACATCAAAATATAATAATAATAAATATTTCAGACTTTTAACATACAACGCCATCTAATCCCAAGCTAAGCTAATATCATCATCATCAGCCTATCGCAGTCCACTGCTGGACATAGGCCTCTCCAATTGCAGCTATTGCTCCAATTTAAGCTAATATAATCTTTATTAATCTTATTTTCGGAATTAACATCGTGTAAAGTTTGAGGGCCGCTGCACCTTCGAGTGATAGGAATCAGAACAGACTTTTTGAAGCACCAATTGTTTTAATTCGATAAAAAACGAGAATTATGAATGTTAATTGCCGTGTTTTGGCGCGAAACCACCGCCATTGTTTCTCGGCCTTATATTTTATTTTAATTGGATTTTAATAATCGGTTACGGAGGTGTATAAAACGTATCTTACTTTATTTAATACAAAATAAATTCAAAACTATGTATTCCGTTAGGGCTTACTGCTTTCTGTGAACTCAGTTTTTTTTCTATTGTTACGATTTTTCTTAGCTAAAACTTTAAAATTAGAATTTAAGTCCGTCTCAAATGTAAGGAACATTTTACCGCCGTTATTTTATAATGCATATATATATATAGGTATTAAATTCGTATATATTTTGAACCCAGCACCTGCCAGGTTACTAGGGCCGCAGAAGATGTCGCTTCACACGATAAATCACTCGCTTTTTCTGTTCCCTACCTCCTTGCGTTTTATTCTACTCCGGTACACAGCACCGCCGGTCGGGGATCAGGGACGGGTTTTTTATTATGTTTTGTGTGTGTGATATATAGATGTCCGATATTATTATGACTTGAACTTAAAAACACTTGCCAAAAAACCGAATACAATATTACACAAAATAATGTTAAGAAAAATACATTTAAGTGTTTCGTTTTGTTTATGCATTTTAAGTTTTGTAAAAGAAAAGTACAGTCACTACCGCATATTTTGGATCACGATATTCTAATTTTAACCAATATATTAGAAGGGGCATATACTCAGGACAAAATTTCAATAACATTTACAATTTAGAAAAAATAAAACATGAAGTATCCTAAAATATCTGTCATTTATTTTTACAGTTTATCTTTTCATGAAACTATAAAAAGATTGAAAATCGCGCGTAATCAGTACTGTTTATATTTCACGAACATTGCAATTGCTCTTTAGCTAAATTTTCGTACACTGAAGTCGAGTGTAGCTCACAAAGCATCAACATTCTCACATAAAGCAATTTCCTTAATGGTGCACCGATAGCTCTCAATGTAACTGCCTTCGAGCTCGATCAATTGCCCCTAACCGAATATTATATACTATATGTAGTATATGCTACACGATTTTGGCTTTCAAGACATTGGACATGGCTTGTGGAAATTTAAAGGTCATAATAATACTTGTTGCCCGAATTTCTATAGCAATAGCGAGTTATACGAATAACGTTAAATGCTGTAGGCACTAAGAAACCAGAATGCCCTAAATTACCGTACTGTTTTGTTTCTTGTTTTTTTGTATTTGTCAAGTCTTTTTTTTTTAATGGGTCTAAGTATCATTGGGAAACTTTATAGCAAATTCTATCTACAGTTTGTTTTAAGTGCCTTGAGAGCACAGCTTGTATTCACGTTGATTAAATAAAACTGAGAATGAATTGTCAGTACATTTGGAAAACAACTGCGGTTACAAAAGATGTCAGCTTAAAAGCCACCAAATAAAAGTGTATTTGAAATGCTTTGAAGACTGTTTGATAGTATTAATAAACTAGTCTTCAGAAAAATATAATACTAACAAACAAAATTTAATAAGTAAAACGATATAGAAGTTTAACTAGAGTTTAACATATTGGGGGTTGACTGTACTAGCACTTAGTAAGCTATCTAAGGAAAGCCTCAATGATTAAGGTAGAATCTGTTTGTCAGAGAAATATGTTCTTAAACAATCTTCATTTACTAACAGATAATAATCCAAAAATAAAATACTAAAAATACACATTTTTCATAAAAACATTTCTAATTGCACCCGCCCAAGCTTGGGCGGCCCGCCCAACCGCCCAGCTCTTAACCCTGCACAATAAGTATCATTATCCCTTGCACTCAAACGTCTTTACTGTCTTACTAAAATTGATACGTCAATACACAGACTTAGCAATGTCGTAAGAAAATTTAGAATGATCATTTGAAAATGTACCTTACTGCTTTAATGGATGGTTGTAAATCATGTTGGAAGGTTAAGGGTCGTTGCCTTACTGAGGGGATGGTCCGTGGCTCTGACATATAACTCATCCGTAGGTACAGACTGGTGGTAGATCGATAGTGTACCTATTCCTGATGTTTGTTTGGTACTGGCTGTTTTTGTGACACCATTTTTGTTCAAAGAGGCATTAGTCAACAACTTCTTGCCAGTCAGCTGTTTGTTGCACTTTTATGATGGAAAGCCTTGTTTATGCGAAGGAGGTTTTTATTTTATTTGACTTCTTCTTTTCTTATGTGCTCCTGGTATTTTCATAATTTTATTTAGAAGCAATTTGAGAATTTTAACACTTTAAGATTCAGAAATATGGACCAATGGAAGCGATATTTGGATGTAATATTGAATTTTTGATTAGTGTTGTATAGTATAAACTACTAGTGTAGCAAGTTATTAAAGCAAAGGCTTCTTGCAACAAGGGCTGTAAAGGATGTGATCTCACTTTTCAGTTGAGGGATTACTGGTTCTGGAACGATAAAATTAAGGACAAAGAAACGTCGTAACTAAGTTCAAAAATACTAGCAGTAACGTTTCTTTAGGCTCATGGAGCAAGTTTAGAAGTGAAGGTTACCGCTTACCGTCAGACTTGTTAAATATATATTTAGTTTAGACGGTGGTAATTAAATTTTAAATCAACACTCTACATTTTTAATTTATTACATTAACATAAAAAATATCAACATCAAGTTCAATGACCCACAGAGAGCCTATCCATTATGAGTGACAACGTTTTTCAGGCCGACTGCGGCTGACAGCTGCCAAACTTGGCCTTGACACAACCAGGCCATCGATCATGAGGCTTTGTGTCAGAGACAGGTCACTGGGTGCTTGTAAGGACTTACTTTGACACTGAAGATATACTAGTTTGGTTACTGGTATTTAAATACACGTGTTTTGGTTAATACATTAAACACATATATTTACATTATATGTATTATCTTGTAACTCAGTAATATGGTGTACAAATGAAAAGTTTTCTATCTATGTATCTATTTTTTTGCTCCTTCCAGGGTTTGATTGATGATTGATTCGTGTTCTGAAAGATTATTTATTAATAATAACATTTAGACATCTGACACACATTGCCATCTGGTCTAAAACTACTAGACAATTGATAAAAAACTTTTCTTTTGTATATATACATTAAATATAGAAAATATTGTTTGGATGACGTTTTCGTATATTTTTAACATGTATACAAAATCTCACCAATACCATTTGAGTAGTTAAGACATGTTATCTTGACAGTCAAAGAAACAAACTCAAATTTGCATTCCAAGATCAGTTGCAATAGCTTATCGCCCCATCTTCATCAGTTTTTGGTCTAGAAAGTATACGTCGAAATTAGATTAAGAGACAGGGGTTTAGGGAAAACGTTAAGATACTCCTATCTGCTTTCATATAACAGTGATTACTCTACTTATTCAAGTACAAAATAGCAAAAAGTATAATCAAAGTTTCTGTGGTGTGAAAAAGTCACCAGTTCAGTTTAGAAAAAAAACTGTTCCTAAATACAAATGTTCTTCTAACATTATTAAAAATCCTCAAAATAAACTATGCCATTGTTAAAGCATTCAAAAACGAATCTTTAAACTATCATAAATTTTTAATCTCCAAAACTAGCAAACAAACGTGAACCAATAAAACAGGTGATCCACATTTAGACCCTAGGCGTGAATGACCTCCTAAATCTACCAGCTACCCTCACAAATGAATATAAAACAAAAAAAAGTTAAAGAGGGTGTATCACTAATGGCACTTTGATAGTGACGCGTAGTGCACTGGGCGGGTACAGTCAGCGCCGTACACGTGTAATGTGATGCGATGAGCTGGCAAAAATGTAGCTGACTGTACTGCCAGGGTTGCCACAATTTAATGATGTTTGAGTTGTTATTCAAAAATGCCTTGTGGAATCGAAAAGATGCCAAATTTGGAGTATATTATTTTTATTGACATAAACAGTTCGATAAGGCAATCCATTTGTATAGAGAAAAAACTTTATAAAAGACTTAATAGTTGAGATAGACAGCAGGTGTAGCCAAACTGTGGTGTGGCGTCAGCAGATTGTAATATCGTCACGCATTCCTAATGCAGTTCACTCCATGTCGCTAACAACGCCAAATATACGCGTACTTACGGTATTCAAATATCATTGTTTCAATAATTATGGATTTGAAGTCATAGATCTAAGTTCTTATAGCCCAAATTGCTAATACCTAATGATTTTGGCTCAAAGAAAATAACCTTAAAAGTGAAATTCGATATCAGCACAACTTGTTTTTTAAGTACCGTTTGACAGGACATAAACACACAAACTATGACGTCATATTTTGTTCCAAATTCAAGTATCACCCATAAGTCCCATAACACAATATTAAAAAGCGAGTAATACCACCAGAATGTAATAAAAAAGAGTAAAAATACACTCGGATACAAAATTGTGCCAGTCACGGGGGTCGGACAGGCGAGCCGTCATTTTCATAAATTTCACAACCCTACGTCCCGAACTCTTAAATACAGACTTTACGATACACATATTAAGGCCTGATTTGGTATATTTACATTTGTATTTTACGATCTGTTTCTTTTGGGTCGGTCCGAAACTTCGAATAAACGGTATGTATAGAAAAATTTGATTATTCATGACGACTTGGAGAAAAATTACACGCGGATCGAAGTTTGGGTTGTGGTCTGGTGTATGCTTCGTTGGTTGGGTCTGATTAGCTGCATTTGTGCTTTGAGGGTCATCTAAGGTCAAAACGCAAATAGCTGTGCTTATGTTCAATATAGTATTTATCAAGAAAAAGGAATGCCATTAGTTCCTTACTTGTTTTGATAATTAGTGTTCAACTAAAGTATAAAATTCGATAATGTTTAGGATTATTGTATTTTAGTAAAAACAAATTCCTTTACAGTAAAAAATAATGTGAGTTAAAACAATGTCTATTTATCTAAAATGCACTGTTGGCAAATAGGGCTATCTCATCATTACTGGGCTATCTTATTTTGTATCATAGATAAGCAACCAACAACTATGATGTGTTGTTGTTTTAAAAGCATTAAAAAATTTAAAAATACCAACACTTGCAGCTTATGAAGATTAATTTCAAACAGAATTTAGCAAACATAGGCATGGTTTCATCTTTATTAGCCGTTTCATACCATCACGCTACGTAGACGTACTCGGGCGCGCCTCAATATCGATCCCAATTTACCAGGCTAGCAGGACAGGCGGGGAGTTTCCACAATGTATCGCACACGGAAGCGAAGACGCCCCACGGCGCCTGCCACTAACAGAACACGAGTGAAAAGCGCTGTATAGACTACGCTAATTAGTTTCAAGTGAAACTCTGTGTGTTCATGCGAACCTAGTAATTTCTTCAGAGTTTAATGATCTTACTGATAGTTTGTTATTATTATTGGTTCGATTCCCGCTGAAGTTATTGCCGAGTCGCACGTAAGCAGAGGGTTGAGTCCTTGTTTCTTATACGCATAAACATTATGTAAATCAACGTTAAGGCAACCTGTTAGTACTTTTATAAGAGTTTATGACCGCTTTACGCTGACTGGAGATAGCTTATCTAACAAGGAAAATAATGGAAATTGGGAAGTAACGTTATGATGACTTATTCTACAGAGTCAGGTAATCTGTATTTATATTTTACTGGGTTATTCTTGGATTTTAATTATGATACTAGAAATCAATATTACGATAATCCGTGACATTTCTGACATTTGTGGTATTGGATCGATCTGAGTGTATGGTACCTTTAGTCTTTCGTATTATGTTAATGAGTGTACTTGAAATATTTATCTTGATGTGTGTACTATCCCATAAATAATATTAAGTTGGAGGTTCACAATTTTCTTATTACTTCCTTGTTTCAGTATTAGACATGGATCCTTACTTAATATGACCACAAAACGATAGTTTTACTTATATAATGTAATATTTTATAACAGTTTAAGTAAACATCAAACTAACTAACTTTTACATGTCGCTAGCCTTGCCCCGCGGTGGTTACCCGTTGTTTTTGTATCGTGGGTGACACCACGATTCTCAGCCATTTAAAATCTTTCTGCATTAATTACTTTAAATTCAATAACATTAGACTTTCATACAAACTACCACCCCTTGTTTTAACCACAAAAGGGGGTTGATTTCTAAAGATACATTATTAGTACAACTCCACACCATCTATGGAGCAAAACATTTTAAATTTCAAGTCTCTAAAACAGACTTTCATACAAACTTCCAACCCCTATTTTACACCTTAGGGATGGAGTTTCGTAAAATCCGTTCTTAGCAGATGTCTACACCCTATATGGAGCCTACCTGCCAAATTCCAAGTTTATATATCTTATGGTTTCTGAGATTTCGTGCTTAATCAGTGAGTGGTATTTCGCTTATATCATATAGAAGATAAATAGTGGATATTATATCCGGGTTTACAATTTCTACCGGAAAATGCATTAACTACAGATCCTATGAAATACTAGATATAGAACACTGCATTAATTTCCTTAATAAATCCAACGATAAAACTACTTCTTCTGACTTAGTAGAATATTGTGTTCTAAATCTATGATGAGACAAATGACTGTAGATTTTGCATTTTAAATTTTAGTATAGCGTTTGACACTTCGAACAAATTCAACTTCCATATGTTACTTTTGGAAGAAAGTCTACATATGTGGATATTCAGGCATCCCTCAAAAACTTGCATCGAGTACAAGGGTAGTTGCGGGGGGAGGTGCCATGGCGCGGAGCTACGCCGAAGGGTAGCGGGAGGGGTATCCCTCTGTAACTAAATTTTGAACTGTCACGTAGATTAATGATGCCAGGCGGTGCGATACGCGGTAATGTCTCGCGATTTGTGTGGATACGACTGTTCAAAAATTTCTACTGAATAAATGATTTAATGGATTTGTAATAACTTTTAAGTACTTTTTTTTAAAGATATCTCACGCATTAGGAATATACATCCTGTGTCGCGAGAGACTTTACAAACATAGATCAAACGGACTTAAAGAAAAGCCAGACTCGGAACAAAAATTTGTGAATCACACAAAGTATTGTCCTTTTGGGAACGGGATTTGAACCCACAGCACTTGGCATAGAAAGTGTCGTCGCGACCGCTTAAACCATAAGGTCTATAAGCCATAAGGTCTTTAAAACCATTTTTTTTGCCGTCTCTAGAAAGTTAGATGACACAGATAGTGGCCCTAGTATAGCTCCTTGAGGTAACCCAAGAATCTTAAGAAATAACGGAGGTTATGCCTCTTTAACAATATCCGCCACCAATCGCTGCATTTCAATTAGTCATTAAACATACACTTAACTGACTAATGTTTTGCTGTTTTCCACAAAACAATAGATATTTAACGTATATTAGTTTGAGTACAAACTGCTATAATGCTGATTGCTGTGCAATTAAGTCTTTACGGTGCAATAAGTTACTATTGGCATGACGCATCAAGTCGAATGACTATGTGTAATCAGGTTTCATAGATTGTTATTAGATTTACGCAAGAGTGTAAAAGCATATACTATTAACTTAAATAAAGTCTGGGAGAGATAACATTAGGAAATGCATGTAATGAAAGTTAAAACCAGTAACAATACAAATTTAATAAATTCAATATGTTTCTGAATATAAACTCAATGGTAAATACATTGCCCTTTTTTAATTTTACCGTGGGAAAACCACGCTTCGGTATGCATGGGCCGGCTCGATCGGAGTGATACCAGAGAGTGGCCTCACATAAAACCAGTGTGTCTGTTAGTTACGCTTTGACGGCTAAACCGCTGCATTGATATCAATAAAATTTGACGTGAAGATACTTTGACTCATGAGGAAAGGTATAGGCCAAGTACTTTTTAACTAATAAAATAACTGTGTCAATTTGCCATTTCAAAGAGTTCATATTGGAATATGAACTCTTTGAAATGGATTTTACGTCGTGACCAGAAATTCCGGCAATATTATACAAATTTTTGACGATTTTAGTTGTTAAGTTACATATTAAGCTTCACATTAAACCCTTCACTGGGTATTACTTTTGAACATATATTTATGAGATCGTACCAATACTGTGTATCCATATTAATCCAACACGGTACGGACGCGGCGGCGCGGTGCTAAGGGAACCGAATGGATTTCGGAAATCGATCGCTTCCAAAAATATTTACTGGGACCACGTGCGCTTTCTGACGCAGTGTGCTTACACCTTTATGTACCATATGGTTTACAAGTAACATATTATATATGTTGTGAGTGTTATTTATAACAATTGGGTATTTGGTGACGTTTTAAAAAGGTTATCATTTTTGTTTAGTTTTTTGTTCTTGTGAACCTCGAATTTGATGATGATAGATTCATTATCTTCATTAGAAGATGTTAACCTGCTAAGTAAACCATGTTGGCCAGACGTATCCATAATTTTTTTGTCATGTTTTCCTTCTCTCTGAAGTGCTGTAAGTTGTCCTGAGCATTTTACTACCTCTGTCGGTTCTTCCCTTAGACTCATGAGATGATGCAGACGTGTGGTGATACTCTGTGTTCTTCTGAACCAATTCAAAATACCAACTTCTACAACCTTTCTTTCTAAAAAGCGTAGAGAAGAAATCAAACAATTATTATTATCCCTCTAAACTTAATAATATTCATATAAACCTTATCAAATATATTAGACAATCCAATAAACACATCTTACAATATACTTTAAATAACCAAAGACGTAATTTAAAAACTATAATAAATTTCATTCATTCATTAAATTTATAGAGCTTCTCAGCACAGAAGTCGATACCAAATATTTAGATGAATATTCAATATTGTAAATAATCCCGACCTACAGCAAGATCAAAAAATGCCTACAATAATATATTATGAAAAACACAACACTGACACTCGGGCAGTAAACGTCACAACGATCAGCTGATCAAATATATTGCTACTATAAAAAGTGAAAACGCAAACTACTCTGCCCCTACCTCTGTCCTTCTCACTCGTACACAAACTCTCGCACCAAGAACGGGACAAAATACTACGTCGACGTCGCGTAAAATGATATATTAATGTCAGCTGTGTTTAGGACCTTGTGAGTCTACAAAATAATAGATGGTTACAAATAAATTACTCGTTGAGTGCATTTCTGAACGAAATTCGGGCGGTCGTCGACCGGCCCTGGTTGCGCTGTGTAAATCACGATTGATATATGACTCGCGAAGGTCGCCATCTTGTATGTTGCGTTCAAAATTTGAATGTGTACGCGCCATTGGCCCGTTTGTATCTTGTCAAACGGTTTTGGCGGGATTTCGGTTTATAGGTTATGTTTACAAGTTTATGGTAGGAATGTGGAAAGCTGCTTTGCAATTCAGATTGATAGAGGTATGTTAATCGGATCATAATCTTATATGGCCTTAGAGTTTAAACACACACAATCAAAATGTTAGTTTCACATTTAAAATTTCTATTTTAAAAGACATGTAGATGTATCCTCGTGGCGTCAATAGAATAACTCTTTTTAAACTTAGTTTCGTAAACCAGAAACTGTGAAATGTATCCAGATAATAAGAATCAGATAAATATGAGCCGTTAATTAAAAAAATATAAAAGTCTAATTGGGTTTTTACGTAACTTTATTTGAAGTTAAATCCTTAGATATATTTAAAAATAATTCACAAAAAAAATTTAGTCATTAAAAAAATATTTTTAAGCCATAAATCAGTTTCTAGATTTCTTTTACCCGTTCCGCGCTAAAATTTATAAAGCGGTATCCTGGTTCACTTGTAACATAAGAAAATGTTTTTATATAAGTAAACGAAATAAAAAAAAATTGCCAGAAATTAAATTTTAAGCAACAGTTTCACTTTTTAATGCCATTTGTAACTATGTTACGGCAACTCGTGATTTAGTTAACTTTCAATTTTTGAACGCAAAATATAGATTTGAGATGATAAATTGAAATTGGCGCTGTTACTACCTGAAAATTATTACACAAAGGTATACAATTTTATTTATGTAGTATACCAAAGAGTTTTTATTTTATTTATGCTACATAAATCCTCTTCTGCGTTCTTTGGAACGTTATTATAGTATATTGACAGCACGCAATCTTGACATATCACAAACTGTCAAAGAGAAGAAACTACTATTTTCGAAAATTACTAACAAATTTTTTGTGTGGGCAAAAACAAAGATAAAATGTTTTCAATTGAATGGGTTAACATTGTTTGAATTAATAAATGAAAAACATGTGAGTCTGAGTATTAAGTTATTTACTTAGAATACGTTCAGTAAAGAGATTAATAATCATTTGCAAATTATTTAAGCGATATTAAATTTTTCTTACCATAAAAAATACTATTTAGTAGATTTTTTAAACCCTTTCTTATTCTTGTATTCTCAAAAGCTATATTAAGACTTTAAACTTTCCACTTCAAGGTCTACAGCCGTGAACTAAAGTTCATAGATTTTTTTCTTTATGGCTATTTCACTCTCTGTCTATTTTATCTACCTTATCTATGAAAATAAAGCTTCAATTTACAATGATCCAGTAAGTCCGTTCCGCCATCGGGCGGTACTAAAACAATGTAGGTATCGGCCGCCATTTACAGCTTTTGTAATTAACAAGTAGTATTAACAATAGATAGGAATCAATGCTATTGCTCTCCGTGTTCTGTTGGTGAGCCATTAATCAAAAGTTAGGGTTCCTTGCGTGATAGAGAAAAACGATAGACGGGTATCTCATCAAATGATAGTAGAATAATTTCAATATCAGTTGAAGTCTTTCACTCATCATCATCGTCATCAGCCCCTTGCAGTCCATTGCTGGCCATAGGCCTTACAGGCCCACAGTGCCAGGCGTGGTGCTTTTGGCATATAATCGCTGCCAGCTTACGCAAGTCGTTATTACTGAGGATAATTCTATAGTCACATAGAAGCTTCGTATGGCCACTACGCTGTATCGAGAGCTTTTCTATCTCTATTACAGCTTAATATCGTAATTTATTTATTTAATAGATTATTTTCCATCACGAAGACTAGAAAAAAAATCTTGCTTTCTAAAACGACTAAAATAATTCTTACACACGTACGAAGTCAAATAAAGACAGTACTGAACTAACCAAAAACAAAACGAAAAATGGCGCTCATGACTTAATTATTTGTTCTGGATGGCAAAACTCAAGCAGTCATAGTCAATAAACACTAAATAAACAACCCACAACCATCAAAAACTGAAAATCCTTAAACCGAGTTCAGCAGTTTCTGACGATTATTAAAATGATACGGAACCTCAATTCTCAACCGTTAAAATACCAATCAGGCATAAAGAAACAAGGCATACTCCACCATTAATTAATATTGGGAGTCGATATCGGCGTGAGCAAATCAACAGACAGACAGACAACGTCGAAACAAAAGGAAAAACAAAAGTCCAACCTCCCTTTCACACCGTATCCGTGCGAACGAGATAACGATATCCAATTTCATTTCGGCATTCGTATTTTATGATAAATATGAATACGAGTGTGTTCCCGTGTCGAATTGATATTGTTTATTTTTTATTTTGAATCAATGGAATTTTGCACTGTATATATATACTGTTTCTGAGATTTCGTTTGAAAAACTGGACTGGACACATTACGTTTTAAGGGGTATAAAATGAAATTTATCAGTTTGCTTTTTCTTCCATTTTTTATAGGTACATGTTAATATATGAGCAGAAGAAGGAAAACTTGACAGAAACCCTTCAGATATCAAGCCTGGCATAGCAGCAAAAACCACCTTTCTAAAGAAAAACCTATTTCCAGCTATTGACAATTTAAGGCTGCTGATAAAACGAGATTACTTACTTAAACTTAGTAGGAGATTTATAGGTCTGAAGCTCAGAAATACCCCAAAACACAATAATTTGATCACCACTTAATTTGTGCGAAAAATATTTCTGTAAAAGCTGTGGTCCCACGTAGTCCAAATAATTCCTTAAATATAATAATCCAATCCAAAATCGAAATAATTATTCAATACGTTCTAGAACACGTGATTATTTCTATGCTGTTAATAAATCGACATTCAGATTAATTTTTACTACTTTTTGTGACTTTTCGAATAAAAAAACCTGCTTATCGGTTCTAAATGACTTTAGTTCCTGGCTGGAATTCTTTCAATGCACTGAGAAGCTTAGTATAGATTCAAAGAAGCCATGCGCGATATTCGTTCTGAGGATCGTAATAATACTAACTTGTAATGGCTTCTAGATATTATCTATCCACAGAAATGTAAATAATATCATTGGATTTTATTTTCTACAAATCTCAAATGGCACAGTCTCACATTGATTGGATACATACCTCATGACGTCACCAACATGACTTGCCATTCGAACAAAAATGACATTCCAATTTAAAATTTTCTCTAAACAGTTTTGCACCGTACAATTAATTACTACAAAGGTTATTTTAGATTATACACCTAGAATTTATATTGTAGAACGCCGTAAATGCCGTTCGACAGGTTGAGGTGAAATGTGACGTAATTACACAGTTTTATGGTCGATTTTTGTGTGTTTATTACAAATGAGAGTTGTTCGAAGTTCGAACGCCTATAAATTAACTGGCTTTAATGACCTAATCAAATTTTACGACGCGAGGCGAATCCCGCGCGGACTCCTAGTGTTAGCGGGATTGACTTATTGTTCTGGAAAAAAAAGCGCGCGAACGGTAATTATTTTTCGAATTTTATGAAGATTGGAATTCGTGTTAGAGTCTTTTTAGCTCTTAAATGATTTATGGTACCTTCCTGAAGCATGAAGCCACTTACCCATTGCATCTGTAACAAAAAGAAAAAGTCTTATAGTACAATATGTCTTGTGGAGATGCAGATGTATGCAACATCTTTGCTTGAAGTCTCGAGTTCGATTCCCGGGTCGGAACAAACGTTTGATCTGCTATAATTTGATTTGGAGTTTGGATGTTTTCTATGTATAACTGTATTATTATATGCAAAAAAACAAATGCATTTATATCAGTTGTCTAGTCGCACAAGCTCTGCTTAATTTGGGACTAGATGGCGTTGTGTAGATGGCGGTGTGGAGGTCCGAAATATTATTTTAAAAAGTTATACCTATAGAACAAAGAATTTATATGTTCTGTAGAATTTTTTTAATATTTAAACGAAATTTTAATTAAATTTTAGTCTAAAATAAATTACGTTTTTCTAGATTTTTAAAAAACAGATAAAATAGAAATAAAAAGTTTATATAATCTAATGAATACAATTAAGTTTAAAAAAAAATCAGTAAATGTGATTTAATTCCTTGAAACTTTAGTTTTTTCAGCAAAATAACCTATTAATTAAGTATATAAAAATATAATTGGCCTTTAGGTTAATTGGATACCTAACAACCGCTTCAAATATATATGAGAAATACTTGTTAGCCCCCTGGCTTCGCCTGTATCAATATTATTCGGAAAATAATGTCATGAAAATTTATGAAAATTCATTTTTAAGAGCGTTTTTTATTTATTTACAAGCGATATGTTTATTGTTTCATACAATTTTTTTTTAAAGTTATAGTAGAAGTAACTCTGTATGTTTGTACGTATGCTGTATTTTACACCTGAAGTGCAGAAGCAATCTTGATAAATTTTCGTCGAGAGATTAACGATCGCTTTTAGAAAAGACATAGGGAATATATTTTAGTGTAATTGAAAGTGTAAAGAAAATATCAATCCTAGTCAGGTCAGCCTATATGATGGGTTACTTGAGATCTTAACGAGATTTTGGCCACAGCACTTTCAATCGTTAAGAACTCAAAAGTAACTCTGTAACTATCTGCTACGCTTTCACGGATAAACAGCTGCACCAATTTCAATGAAATTTAGCGTGGAGATACTTTGATCCTTGAGAAAGAATATAGAGCAGAGACGCGGAGAAAAGCTAGTCAATATATAAATGAGTTTTTCCAACACAGATGATGATGACAGAGACAACACAGAGAGAGAACAACACAAATGAGTTTTTTGACGACTGACAAATTTGGACAATTTGACAGCCCATCTGTCATCTAAACACGTATAGGATTTATTTTCGTATGGTGGCGATAAGATGTGTTTCAAATGGTGGAGATATAGACTAGTGGTTGTGTGTTAGCGGGTTCGATTTTGGTGTGGTACATGTAAACATTAAGTTAGCAATTAGTTATTAGATTGAGTGTACTGATCAACAAATTGTTGTTCTGAGTCTGTCAGTTCTTTGTGTACGTTTCATGTATGTTTGTAAAGTCCCTGACGATACAGAATATTTATCTATACTAATATATAAAGCTGAAGAGTTTGTTTGTTTGTTTGTTTGTTTGTTTGTTTGTTTGAACACGCTAATCTCAGGAACTGCTGGTCCGATTTGAAAAATTCTTTCGGTGTTGGATAGTCCATTTATCGAGGAAGGCTATAGGGTATATATCATCACGCTACTACGAATAGGAGCGGAGCAACAATGAACAATGTTTCAAAAACGGGGGAAATTTTCACGCTACGGGCAATATAAGGCGCAAACGAGGTTGCGTGGGTCGGCTAGTATTTATATATTTCTAAGACAGAAGTTGTCTTTAAAAAAAAACAAAGTATTTGTTTCGGAATTTGAATGTTTTCGGAAGCTCGGATTATTTTAAAGGTAGATGGCGTTATGTGTCGATATCTGAAATATTGATTTATTTATAAGATGATAGGTGCGTACATAGGCCTCTCATTAGAAAGTAAGGTTTTGTCAACTATCTCACTCTAGTCAGACGGGTGCGTTCATTTCAAGTTTTTCTTCTCTTTGCAGTTATGTTATCCTGGTAGTTCGACTCTTACGAGACCTATGGGATGAATAAGGTGTGTATTCTTATACCCGGTCTAAGATAAAAGCCAACTACAACTGACTTCAAAAGAAGAAGGAAGTAAAAAGATCTTATTTTCTCCATCTATCTCTGTCCACTCATGCGCTAGAGATTAGTAGGAGAAATGCCGCTGGCTGACGAAACTGGAAGACGATGGTTAATTAAAAAAGAAGTTTTTCTGTAGAGCGCGGTCGTTCGCATAGCTGTTTATTCAGGGTGGGTTTGTAATATTATAGTTTATTAATTAGGAGTTAAGATTTAACTATAGTTAGTTTTAACTTTAGTTAATTGACATTAAAGACCACAACAAAAACAGGATTTTTGTTAAGACATTCTAACGGTATTATATTAGAATTTTAAACGAAATCCCGTACTTAAAAATAACCATACAAAGTTGTAAATTTGTAGTGTAGTAAAAAACGTAGTTTATATAATAGTTATAATTGGTTGGTAGGAAGGGTGCATAAGATGGGATAGTCAACATCACGCTTAGAGAAGTAAGAGACGAGCGTAATTGAAAAAAGGCACAGAAGAAGTTGCGTGGAACAGCTAGCCTACCTAAACGATAATGTCTATCGAGTAGTTTACAAAAATTAATTTAACATTAAATCCACGGGCCGTTAACCCGGTCAATGATAACCGTCGATTACGAGACGCTCTCGGTGCAACCAACCGACTCTGACGCAGCCATACTTGGAAATATACGTACAATTCCACTTACTCGCTTAGTGTGGGCTTACATAACGCTAGACATCGTAATATTAGTTTTTGTGTTGTGAAATGGTACGTAATATGAATTGGATACGCTTTTGATATTCGTGGTTTGTTTATAAAACAAGGGGCAATTGATTACTTATGTAGACGAAATGCGAATGCGAAAAGAAAATCATATTTTGTCTATAAATATCCGCAACACCAAGAGCAGGAAGTATGTGCCTTTGAGATAAGACTTCTGTTAGGTCCTGTTAAATCCTACAATATCGCAGACAACATATTTGTTAAACAGAACTTATTAGTTAAGTTCATTTTTTAAGAGAATGCGGAAAATATTTCAATATCTTCATCAAATATTCGTCTCAATTTGATTGAAAAGATCATTTTCAATTATAAAAATCTAAATATTTTCCTTTTTTCACGTCGCGTCAATTACAATTCTCCGCATCATAGAAGCCTGCGTTAAACTGTTGCGTGCCTCAGCTCCGAGTGGGAGTCGGTCTTAATAAGCGGCTTATGTACTATAACAGCACACTGACGTACTCTTGCTATTTATATACCTGACCTGTAACTTTGACATTAGATTCTGAGGAATGTCGCTGTAGAAAGCGTCAAGATTTTAAATAAATGTTCAATGATCGAAGACGCCATTTCGATGGATTTACAGATGAAAGAACGATCGTGACTACGATTGGTAGACGAAAACTTTTGTTTCCTAATACGTGGATCAATATTCAGTACAAAGCAATCACTATAAACAGTTACTACATTCACAATAAATCGATGGATGCGATAAGATGGTCCATCGATATTGCGCAACAACTTAACATTGTGGTCCTTCGAGCCGGGTAGATTATATCTCCTTGTTTCTAAGAATAATAAAAGTAAAGAGATAGTTTTATCTAGAATCTTATGTGGTAATTCTGCATCATAATTTGCTTTTGCAATATTAATTGAAACTACAAAGTTTGAAGTTAACATTTTGATATGCTTTTATTAGGTTTTAATTGTAATTAACTTTTTAAACATATTTAAACGCAATTATGTATATATGTCGAAAAAAATGCAATTATTATATTTATTTAGAAATACTACTTCCTAGTTTTTAAATATATATAGCGCTCTTAATTTTTTGTCCGAAGGACAATGCAAAATTCTTAATTATTTTGTTAGCATATTCTGAAGTGTATTTAGTAAGAAAGCATTTCTTAAATGAAACTTAACTTGCAGCCATCTTTTTCCATCATTCTTCTTTTGTTAAATCTTTTCCATTTAAATCAAACGCGACATCTCGGTGTTACCATAATTAAGCCACTTACTCATTCAATAATTTAAATGCGTCGGTATGTTAAAATTGTTGAGATTCTGCCAACCCCAAGTTGTTCACTTGGCAATTCGCTATATATAGACGTGGGCAAACAGACAAACAAGCATTTAAATGTACGTCGACGTACTCACGCGAGAGCGAGTGACCAGGGCGACTGCACCGCGTAGAGGTGTCCTGTATAATTTATTGATGCGGCGACGCGGCTAATGCAGCAGGCGACGCTGACTGATAGCGCTGCAACGCGATATGATACGAGTGACGCGACTAAGTGCGATCGCTTGTAACGCTGATACCGCATGGGATTCGCCCGGCCTACACTCTTTAACAGTCATGCCAGCCTGGTACACGTGCTACGGCTGTTGACTTGTTGTCTAAGATTCTCCTAGTAGTTTCTTTACTAAGATAGTGTATATATAATAATTTTATGTGTATTTAAAGATGTGTTAGTTCAAGAAAACAAGGAAATTCGATTCAAATTAATTAAAGTACTGATTAAATGCGAAGGCTGTTGGATTGTGGAATTAACTTCAACATATTGCTGTAAAGATTATGTGTAGGGTAAGCCAGGGCGTTATTGGGAACAGAAGCAAACCAGTAAAAGAACTTATTAGTATAAATTATAAATAATTGTCCTTTATTTATTGATCAGATCATTGTCTAGAGAGAAGAGAAAAATAAATATTATGCAGACAATGAAAATATTTTCTTAATTCTGAATTGCATGAAAATTACTTTAATACGGGTGAAACTGTTAATATTATTATTTAAAGCAATTGTACGTGTTTTCGTTTGTTTTGTTTTTCACCTAAAATGTATGTGAAAAAGTATGGGCATCGGTATCGAGTATGTGAAAAGTGACTTTTCACATACTCGAAATAAATACAGAATCTTATAGTCAGCCTTTCAACCACAAAAAATGCTTTCCAAAGTTGCCATTGACAAAAAAAAACAAAGTTTCATAATCTGGAGTTATAACTGCTCCACAAAGAAAATTAAACAATGCGCTAGAACAAAGTATACAATAACTAAAATATGATGTGGTTTTCATTCAAAAACTTTCGCTGTATATTACAATATGTCTATAAACACAAAAATCCCCGTATCCGCACATATCTTTTATCATTTCGCCTGTTACGCGATCCGTGAGCAAATCCCCATATCCGGGGATCGCGCCGGGATCCGGTAATCCCGGTTAATAACGCCTGTGAGGTCCCGATGCAGCGTTCCCTCCCCGCTCCTGTCACCCCTACTTCGCCCCATAATCGAGAATTAGTTATAATTGTCCGGTTATTATATTGATATTATGAACGACATTGTTTTTGTCTTTGATTCACTCTTACAGCCTACCAAAATTATAGGTTTTCATAATATTCCTAAATATTCTCAAAGTATGGAATGCTTAACACAGTATGATAGTAACTAATGTAGATAATACATAATTTAAATTCCCATTAGATATGGGATTCTATGATTCAATGAAGTAAGTAATTTGAAATGTACTACTGAAACTTAGCTCCATTAACAATGTAGGTAGTCTCTATTTTGTAGTATGGAACTTTCTCATTCTCTAGAAAAAAGTACAAGTGGGTATATTTTCTTAAATTCATTGTTTGTTTTTCCCTCACAAAAACAAGCAAAATGGGGGAATAAAATAAGAAGAAAATCCCGGAAAATTCGCCAATAGTTCCCTAGCGGTACCAGGAGCCCATACATGCGAGAGGATTGCGGGGCTAATGATTGTACGGCAGCGGGCTCCTACAAATCCTACCAATATGGAGTGCGGAAAATACCTGGAAAATGGGTATGTTATTTCCTTCCCTCACCCGTTACATTAAGGGAGAATATATGGTGTGTAACGACAAAGAAAATACTCGAAACCGTCAGTACCGTACTAAGTTGTTACTTTTAATTCACATCAACGTTTTTTTATCACCACACGGCCTTTTGATCTCGGTCCATCTGTTCAGATTTCGTCGTAAGGGCTGGCCACACACGATCATTTACGATTCGTAACAGTTTTACAGTCAGACAAACAAACAGTCGGTTCCGAGCATAGCTGTAACCTGGTAAACGTTCGAATCAAAGTAAAAGCCGAATATCTGATTCCTAGTAACTAAACGCTAAATACGTTACACTCATTGTTCTTTTTTTGAATACTCTGTCAGTCAAACGTCATTCGTTTCCGTGACATTTGATTAGAAAAGTTTTTTTTTTCTAATTTTTGTTACGGAGTCAACTATAAAATTATATTGTACCTACTTAGAAAACGTGTACCTTTTTAGAAAAATTAACTCTAAAGACGGTTTTTTTTTTATTTGTGCAATGGTTGATTTTTGATTTAAGAATATTAATACTCATTTCTCCATTGTTTTCATCATCTTTATCAACCTATTCCTGTTCACTAATGAACGAAGAAGAATAATGGAGGAGACTTCAAGAATTGCCAGCTACTCGCTAACTTTGTTGTTTCATTGATTAGAAACGAATAATTTCAATAATTTCTTGATATTATAAAATTACAGTATACTTTTAGATAAGCTCTTCTGCAAAGTGTCTTTAGGATTTTAAACCTGAAGGAAAACATACGGAAACCTATATTTACCCGATTTTAAGAATGGGAGATTGAAGTAATAGATTTTAATTAATCTGCTTTCTTAAGCAAGTCTCTTATAACGCTACACTTAAAATAAAAACCCAACGCATTAAAATACCAACTGAAAGTCATTATAAATTAAATTGTAATTGTAAATGTTATTAAGCTAAGCTAAGAATATCCCATAATATTATAAAGCCTTATTTCCCTGTCATTTCAAGGAGATAAAACTGAAAATAGTTTTGTAAATGTGCAATGACATTTAACAGTCGTGGATAAAGGGTGAAATGATTTACATTTACAAGTATGGCCGCCATTGAAAGCGGTGGAACATGAAATTATCTATTGAACGGACAAAAGCAACGAATTAACGCGGCATTGTTCGCCAACGCGGTGAGATTAGTTCGTTATTATTTAATTTTATGTGAAACACCGTCTGTTTGATGCTCTCCTGGTATAACTCACGGAATTCATTCATTATTTACAAGTAATTCATAAATTAAATTCGATTGACTCTATCTGTCGTCTGTCTGTTTTACGCTTTTACCGCTAAGCTACTGAACCGACTTGGATGAATTTCAGTATAGAGATAGATTGGACCTTACATAATAATATAGGTTACACGCAAAAGCTACTTATTTGGTATCAAATTCAAGCCCCAATCTAAATAGAAACCTTGATCCAGCCCAGGCTGCAAGTTTTCAGTACTAGGTTTGCGTTTCCATTTATTAAGTTACCAAGAAAAAAATAAGATTGCTATTTTTTGGCTTATTTTGTAACAAAAAGTTACAAAATAAGCCAAAAACGACAACCTCTTATTTAAATATCTACACGCTTAAATCATAAAACTGCGGCATGGGGACAGGGGCAGTAACTCCCTTTTAGATCTAACTTCCATAAGGTTTGTAAACATTTTCTTTTTGTTGAGATGTGAGTGTGCCTTACTTTCAACAAAATTAATTCCGCCCAACAACATAACCTCACTTCGTTGCAATTGCCAAAATATAGATAGTGTCTACAAAAAGATAAAGTATTATTATTAAATATTAGAGTCTACATAAAGTCCATTTATTAGAAAAAACTTCAAACAATTTTTAAAAACTTCCATTGTTGGGTACGAAGTACCAAGACGGAAGCATCTAACGGAGGTGTATTTGTTGTTGCAGCTATATCAAAGGACGACTGTACAGACTTTCCGAGAAGTTCCGTTATTGCTTTGTTCCAAACGATACATTAGCCCTTTCTATTTATGTTCCCCTGGTAGAGGTATCATCAACTTTTTATCAGTTTAGTTGCATGCATGTATGCACAGTTTACAGACGTAAAATCTATTTTATATACTTGGCCTGTTGCCTAGTGGTTAACGATTCTGTCTGATAAGTTAGGAAGTATTAGGTTCGATTACCATGACAAATAACTGAATTGAGATCTGTTGAAGCGAACTGAAAACCTCCTTTTTTAAAAAGATAGGCTTACTACACTCGAATCCTTAACGCAGCATACCATAAAATCTGCTGAAACCGAGAACAATAAAACTTAACGCTCAGTATTTAGAAACAGATAAACGTTATCTTCACCAACTATGAAAAAATGAAGTATCTTTTGATCTCTCGATTCGTGTAATATAAATTACATATAATAAAATACCGTACCGTCTTAATTACCTCTAAGGCAACCTAGGATTGTTTGCGGAGCATTATCACGAGATTAGCCGAGAGGCTGTAAAGATAGCGCTGTTCCTTCCAGACTACTTGTATTCGTTTCGTAAATGTTTGATGTAGTAAAGAATTTAGATAAGAAAAGATTTTCGACTGACTGCGGTTACATGTTTCGAGTTATTACGCTTTAAAAAATACGTATAATCAAATCACGTTGCTTGTCAAAATATCAAGCTGCTTCTTGAGGTTTGTACTAATGTAGTTAGATGTATATTTAGCCATTTACCCCATTTCTGATCCGATAAGGGCCCTCCAAAGGTTATAGTTTTCTAAAATTAAATCACAAAACACTATAATAATCTAACTGCCTATTTACGACACCGTGCGTAAATCCATAGTAATTTTGTCGTTCAAGTCGATCAGGCCATCTATTTCAGTTAACAGGGCAGCAGGCATGCCTATCAAACGGCCGACCTGTCTCCACAATTACCAGGCGACCATAGCTGACGAAGATCTCATTTGTTGCTCTTTGATCTGCTGTCCAATTAATATATTTGCTGCGCTCTCATTATGCTCTGGTATTTCTGTTTCATGTCACGCTCTGAGAAAAGCATGCTTCATTTTACCGATTGAGTAAAAGCGTGTATAACATTTTGTTTTTACAAAGTTTTCATACCGGCAGCCAGATTTTGAAACCTGTTTAATTTTTTTCATATAGCTACCTACTTGTTATATTTTTTTATAAACCAAGTGCATAAATGACTTAAAACCTCAATGTTTGCAATTTTCGCGGCTTTGCGTGCATTAATATAATAGCATTTAACACCACCCCGGCCTCTAAACATCCCTCTTTCACCAAATAACTAATTAATCAGCGTTACCTAATTTTCTTTCTAGAGGGTTGTGCTCCCCAAAGTTACTTGCAAAATCGAATCACAATATTTATAACGAAATCGGTTCAGACGCAGTTTTATCATTTATTTACTGCAATTTTAGTAAGGTAGAGACTGTACAGTGACATTAGATAGTTGATGGAGCAGTGGAGGTTTCACTGTAGTAGGTAGAGTTCAGATAAAACAAAAATGTGTTGTTATTCTATACGAGTATATATTTGTTAAGTGCGGAGTCATCAAATCATGTAGGAGCTCGTACAAAGACATTCTTAAAAAATATTGAATCTCTGTAGTGCTAACTTTATTTAAAGATATATTAGAATATATCTTTAGAATATTCTTAAATAATAAAAATAACAACCCCTGTATTATAGATTAACTACGTAAATAACAGTGGTACCAGGAGCTCAGCGCTAGCAAGTAGGTGCACTGTTAATAAAGACGCTAAGCATCGCATGTCCGCGTGGCTAAAACGCTGGGCGTCGCCACCACGCCCCACAGCCTTTTAGACTGCGCTTCGAGACTTTACTGCTTTCGCGTTTTACGACCAGTCTTCACATTTTGTTGCCACCAAAATTAGTTTCCGACCGACCATTTTGTTAAACAGTGTGCTAAAAACCATATAATTTTATCCCTCACGTAATCCACAAAGATAAATTGCCGCATGAGTGGAGTTAATAGAAGAATAATGAAACAATTATCTGTATTGACGGGGTTTGCGTGTCCGTTCGTAGGTGCGAGAGGATCCCACGACACCCTAAGCCCGTTGCCAGGGGTGCATAAGAAAAAAAAAAGTACCCCATACGAAAATAATTTTGATAGACACTTCGCGTGCGACCAGCAATTACGTTATGCCCGCCTGCTCGGTGGTAATTCGAATTTAGCACATTATCGGAGCGTTACCGATTATATTCGAATAATAAATACGGAATCGATGTGTTCGCACCTTTTTTTGTTATTTTAATGTCATTATAACATAGTTTACATTGAACATATGTCGCTCATTATTAGTGATGAGAAGCGTTCCTATTCGAATTCGGTATCCGAGTTCCAATTTCGGTAACTGAAATCTTTAGATTTCGTAAATGGAAAGATCCAACGTATTATCAGGTGGAGCTGTGTAAATGTTTTCTGTAAGCTTGGTTGCGACGTGTCTGATCTCAGAAGCAACATCCGGCGTTATCTAATCTACGGTCAGTGTTTGTAAGGCACAGATGATATTCACCGAGATACACCGCGGTTTATGTATCGAATGTGTCCTCGGCGTACGTCACTCGAGTACGTTCTTTTGGTACACATTTCACAATGTGATAATGTGCCACCGGCGCCACACATGTCATACAAGCTTATGGTGTTTTTGTTACAAGAAAAAACAAGTCTATAATGTAGGCAATAGATAAAAAGTGACGCCTACGAGACATTTCCGATATCCACCAACGCAAACTTGCATTATTTACAATGCAAGGATTGTTACAACAGATTACTGCAGTTACGTATTTGTCGAGCCCATTGAGATTTTGAGTGGTTTTAAACAAACACCATTGAGTCGAGAACAGGGGACCTCTTGTGATGCGAAGCTTGCTCGGTAAATAACACTCGAGTCTGATATTTATTTAGAAAAATCTAATCTTGACGTGAAGTGTTTTATCTTCGTATCCGGTAAGATCTCGAAGTTCTTCAAGCACTAAACACTCGAATGTTTATAAAAATTAAATATTTATGTGACAAAAACATAGTTTGTTGGCCTTTCTCACGGAGTCTAATCATCAGCAACAGTTTCAACTGCAGCATGCGAGGACATTTCAACGCATTACAGATAAATTCTGTGTCTAAGAAGAATGTATCGTTCATAAAATGTCTTTTAAAATATTTGTGTGTCAAAGCATTTTTGAGTTGATCTGAGACAGGAAAAATAATGAAGTACAAATGTCTAACCATGTCAGTTCTATTACCGAACATAATATAAGATTCAGTCAAAAAGGCTGCGTGGAGACAGCAACAACATTAATTAAAGCAAGTGACAGTTTCACATGACATTTCATTAGGTAGGTATATCACGTCATTACTCATCCGTTTCTATTTCCGATACTTAGAGTTTTTCGGTGCGGAGACGATGCCAAAACTCGTGTCCCACGTTTCAACTTGACTGTTAATTAATTTCAAGTGACGCACACAGGGAAAGTTGGTATAGAATGCTCATACATAATAACTCGTATGAATGGTTTTAGTGTGAGAACTTAAATGAGTTAAGTCTCTTTACAAATATTGTCATGTATCAGCATTAACTTTTGTGGTCCTTCGTACACATACTTTTTTATATTTCACTGATGGCGTCTACATACAGGCGTCACTGTCATCATTGTGATGTACATAATTTTTTTTTAGCATCAGGAAATTGTGTATGAAAAAAGAGCAAGCATAGAAATCACCGAGTTGGTTTCAAAAGAAAAAATTAAGAAAAGTTGCTTAGAAGTTTTTGTGTATCAATAAAAAATCGTTTGGTGGTGTCAAATGATGGTTTCAATGTCCATTCACATCGCTATATTGCAATAGTGAGACTGCACGAAATCCAGACTACGGGTCGTTAGCGACGCGACACAAATTAAATTTACAATCGGGTGTATCATAAATAAAACATAAAACATTGACTATAAGATACAATTTGCTAAACTGTCGTCTATATTAGTATTCGACGGTCACGTCAAAATATTCAAATAGAATTGTGTCTCGTCATCGGAATACGAATGAATCGAGTCAGATTGTGACGTGGTACTAGTGTTGTACCGAATCGATTATTCGCTATTGTTTGTGACACATTGATTATGTCTTGTTTTTTTAATAGTTTTGCGTATCGTGAATTATGTCATGAATATGAATGGAGTAGCTTGTATTTTTAATGATTGAAATTGACAGTTGTTTGTATTGATTTGCAGTTTTATCGTTCCATATAGAGTAATTGATTAATCTATCGGGCCTGTTGGCTTAGTGGCTGTGATTCTGACTGTTAAGAGTGTAGTGGATACGGTTCACATTTAATTTATCTGTGAATATGTATGTACTTAGAAATCTCCACGGGTATTTATCTGAAGATTGGTTAAAAATTCCAGTACCTAACTAACAGCTGATTCGTATCAAGTATGTCCGTGTGGAGCACTGCAGAGAGAAGGAAAAACTTGGCCTAAATCTCCTCCCCAAGACCATTATCAACTGTCTTTAGTAGTTCGTGCTGGAATGAATTACTAAAGGCAGTTGATGATGAACCGTGTCTGTGAAGTCTTAAGTTAATTATTTTTATTATTACTTTAACACTCAACGTTAAAAAGCTCTTCATTTAAAAGTATGTTTTGGAGGATAAGTTTACGTGTTAATATTAAAAAGTTAAGAATAATGTAAAAATACCCACAGACGCCATAAAGCTGTCTACAAGAGATTCGTATGGGGTACTTTTGCATAATCTGGTTGTGCCCCGGGGGCTAGCGGGGCCCGCAAAAATCGGCTAACAAAGTAACACTCCGCTCAAGTGTCACCAAGTGGCGGTCTCAAATTCGATTACGGACTAGTGCCGGGGGGACTCGATTCTAAATAACTTAACTCGGTTTGCTCGAGTGCTCGATTATTCGATTTAGACACGATTACAATGTGTAAGTGTCGTTATGTCGTTTGGAAATGTGGTATTTTGAAGTTTTTTTTTTATTGTATTCGCCATTTTTGGGTGAGTGACACTGTCTTGAAGGTCAGTAGTCATTTATATTTGTAGCGGTTGTCGGTGATTATATTTGTATCGTTGATGAAACTTTGTATTCGTAACGTTTGGTGTTTTATTACATTTTATACGGTGTGATGTCTGACAAAATGTGAGTTTAATATAGACGTATGCCTCTCCATTGTTGGTACGAAATTAAATCTGGCATTTTGAGCTGTATGTCCTGTTTACAATAGAATATTCTTATCTAAAAAGACAATATTTAAATAGTTAATATTAAATATTATATATGGATAATGTTTGTAATTAAACAACAACCATTCGTGTAGTGAAGAATTAAGAATACGGAATGACAACACCATGTCCAATCCCATGGATTGAACATGGTGTTGTCATGATTGAACGTTGCAAGAGCTGACTAAGAGAGAGATAACGCAAAAAAACCTAGACACGAGGGTTCTTGTCCTACCTACCTACCAATCTGGCCAGCGTGGCATAGCAGGTGAAAACCACCTTTTTGAAGGGAATCCTATTTGCTTTTATATATCAGAGCTTCGATTTTTATACTACATCTTTATTATGTTAGAAACAAAACCATTGCCGTTAACCTCAATCTAAATGATTTCTTAAACCTGGCTATGAGGGCTCTGAACACTGAATATCAGGTTAGGTCAGGTCAGCCTCGATTATTAGCAGTCAAGATCAGTAAACTCTTTCATATGCCTGTCCTTATCGCAATGCTATTCGAGGATAGGCGCAGTATGTTTTATGCATTCTCTTCTAACCGTTATATCCGTCAAAATTTGAGTAAGGTCAAAAAAAGTTTTGTCTAAACCTATAATTTTTTAATAGCCACCAGTATACCAATAAATATCGTGTAGTACTCAAAATTTACCACCGAAATAAGCTAAAGTTACCCTCTAAAATCAACACTACCAACGGCATTCAAACGACAGATAAACGGCACAACGTTACCCCGCATATAATTACAGTCTGTCTGACAAGACGGTGGCATATACCTTCATTTGTACATATCCTATATGTAGCGAGTTAGGGTTGAAATAGTTACCCTTTTAGTAGAATACCATAACTTTACGCCTAGTTGAAAGGTTACGCGGTTTGTGTTGGTTTAACACGCATGGAAATGTATTTAAGTAAAATCTCTTGTGGGCAACAGTTATGGAAATGGAACCTCTAAGGTTTGTGAACGTAGACTCGTAAAACTTGTGGCATTCTATTGAAGATTTCTGAACAATGAAGGCTGCTATCGTAATAATAATACACTCGGACATTTAACATACAACCGTCTGATCCTAAGTTAGGCAGAGTCGTACTATGATAAGCAGATTGCGGATTAACATAATATAGTATTTTTGTAAATAGATACATTTTGTCGGTCGTGGATTTGATTCTTACCCAGAACAAATATTTGTGTGATGTGCAAAATCATTTGTTCTATATCTGGGTCTAAAAGCGGTCGCCCAATAGTCGAAATTCGACCATAATTCATTTTTAAATATATTTATAAAAAAATAGCTCTAGACACACCTTCTTCATAAAAATTTTTACTGTGTAAATTTCATATTCCTACGTTTGCATAATTTTATTAAAAAAGGGTACTAAGTTTTTGCTTTATCTGTAAAATATGCAATCAGCTTAGTATTAAACAGGCTCTTTCTAGTTTGGTATAATATAAAACTATAATCAGACTGACAATTATTACAACTTTTATTTCAGAAAAAAGTATCTCATTTCTTTTATTTCCGTTCAGTATGTGTTAAACAACCCTATTCTTCCCCCATCAGATACACGGTAAGAGCCCATGACGGTCGTCAGGCGGTGTATAAAATCTGTATGGCGCGTTAAATAAACTCTGGACGAGCCATAAAACACTCCAGCATCTTTACGGCATCTTAGTTTAAGAGCAAATACCTACTTCTCGATTAGGGAAGCTTTTGTTTTATTTTAATAGATGACCTTTTTTAAGAACTCAAATTCAGAGACAAAGTCTTATAACTTCATGTTTGATAGACTTAACAGACAAGTTGATTTTTTTAAACCGACTTCAAAAAAGGAAAAATTGGGCTATATTTTTTTATGTTTGTTACTTCATAACTTTGGACTGGGTGAACCGATTTTGATGATGGTTTTTTTTGAAATTTGTGATTATTAACTTTTAAAAAGGAATTGGGATTTAGGGACAAAGTATCTAGTGCTAAATATTTCAGTTAGCGTTATTCACTTGTTAACAATTTAAAAATACTAACAGTAACTAAGCGGTACCTACGACAAATTGTTAGGTACTTTGTTTGGTTTATCCCACAAAGCTTGTATATGTAACTAATTTATCTATCTATATGTCCTCTATGCATCAAAAAATCTCTGATTGCCCACGCTTTAGTGTACTTAACAATAATTTAAAGACAATCAAATCTTAACGGGAAAATTAAAAAGTCAAATTTGATGTTCCATAAAAGCCACTAACACGGAATAGACAAAGGAAATACTTGACAATAGACAAACAAGAGATCTCTTGTCTTTATTTAATCATCGCACAATTGAATCGTCGCAGTCTATGGCTTGACAAATTCGCACGCCCCTGACATTCCCTTAAACGCGCACTTAACTCGTACCCTTTACGTCTTTCACCCTCGGACGCCTCCATTCTTTTTATATCGCAACTTTATTAACGCACAAAGGTCTGCTGATGGGCCCTTTAAGAATTAGGATGCGTCCTGGTGCCGGCGTTGGGCTCACTCGAGCCGAACAAATGGAGTGTCGGAACTTAGGCCGAGTGCGGATACTCGTACTGAATTGCACTGTCCCATCCCTATACGCAATTAAACCAGCCGTTAGCACGCTGTTCCAAATTTGAATTTGATTCTACTGATTTTCGCGGTTACGTTATTAACACGACCTCGTTATTCACCATTTAAATTAAAAAGTATGCAAATGACACTTACGTTCTAAATTCAAATTTGGGCTTTTCTATTTAGTCATAAGTTAAGGCGGGGGAAACAAGATTTTTCTTCCCGTTACGAATGTAATACACCAAATAATAGGGGAAAACGTATCTCAATGCGAGTATCGACGTGAAAGCAATCGGATTTACATGTCTACCGATGGCGTACTAAAATGAAATCATGAATGAAGCGCAGTATAGGAAACCCAAAACATTATCCTTATGCTCCCATTTTACGACCTTTACCCCCATCGAGTCGAAAGGGTCACATGTAAAATCGGTACGACACGCTGTAAAACCATCCCCGTCTCACTCTTGCCTGTTACTTACTCGTAAAACCGAAAGAGATAATCACGAAGATGAGTCGAAAATTATTTTTTTTATTATCACCATCGGCGGTGCTCTTTTATTTCCTTTTTACGGTCCGAGTACCTCATAAAAAGACAATAAACTTACTATTTACAGACCATCAGGAAATTGTTAGCCGAAGAGGTCTCTTTACGACACATGTTCGCCTGGTGGCGCGCGAGTCCAAGTGATGCACTCTTTACGATTGGCGCGCACTAAAATGTTACCGGATGATACATTTTATCTCCCATAAGAGTATATCACACCATGAAATAAAACCGCAGAATGTTTACTGATCTATGAATACCGGAAACGGTACTTAGATAATACAAAGAAATGTGTCGTGCGTAATTTCACATGAAACTTAAACTCTTCTCGTTAACCAGGAGCAAATTACCGGGAATAAATATCAGTGCACATTACCAGGGCATCATAAAATCATAGGAGTGTTAAAATCCATAAAGGAGCTATCGGAAGCCGGAGCTCTTTAGTTTTATTATTGGGGAATTTCGTCAAGAGTTTTAATAATAGTTATTAAAACTGCTGCCCGTGTTACCTAATACACCGGTTAAGTGTTCTTTTTATGATTTAACACAGATTCTCCCCGATATTACCGGTTATAAATTATAGCCGGGATTACAGGCTAAATTGTTTTATGATATGTTTTCATTGTTTACGAGTGTAATAGTTTTTGTGTTAGCTCATGAAGACAACTAGATTTAGAACGCACATATTAAAATAGTTTTGTAATCGGTTTCAATAATATTTTACAGTTATGGAATTTTTACAAAGTTGATTACAAAGTCACTTTTAAAATAGATGATAAAAGAAGAGAATTTTTTTTAGACTTTGTTAGACTTAAAAAAGATAATCACGGTACCAGTCACTTTGGTGCGGTTACCAGGAGTAATATCTATATAAGTACCAGGATCACATAACATACTTGAAGCACCGAATGTCTTACATTGAGTGAGCGATTTACAGATTCGTGTTAGTTTGCAATAACAGCCGTTTACACTGGGGTTTTGCAATATCTGCGCTGTGGGCACCACGAGCGATCCCAAGGAGGGGCAGGGCACTCCACAGTTTCAATATTGTGAATTCCTGCGATCGTGTAGTGCGCGTGTAATGAATTTCGGGATTGTCTTGCGGTTTTTCGGCCTCAACCCCTCCGTCCCTTGAGTATTTACTTCGAGTCTATTGGATGAGCTTACATTATGTAAAAGACGTCCATCGAAGTTTTAATAACGATCGTGGAATTTTTTAGGCGGTTTTTTCGTGAGCGGAACACATCGAGCCGAGCGAGCCGTACGCGTCGCCGCATGGCACCGTACCTACACTGAAATATATGATAATAAGGGTTGGTATTATTTAGGTCCGGCCATTCCTATGATAAAATTGAACCAGTGATATTTGCCCGCAAACAATTTCTATGGAGATTTCGGTCTTGTTTCTGGGGTTAAATCTGAGCATGGGGAATGATATACGGGCGGGCCGCGGCCCCGATGGGATCTCCTTTTGGTAAAAATATCATACAAACGGAAAGAAATACGCGTTAGGATTATAATACGGTTAAATTCCATCGTTTGTGTGCGGATATCCGGGGTCACTTATTCAGTTTTTTCTTGCGTCAGCATTTGTTACTTATACAATCGTGTGCTTCATGGAATTCACGTAACATCGGTTTTATTTGACAGAAATGCTAGTGGATGAGGCGTTAAAACTGTCTTTACCATCCAGAAATATGGACATACAATGTTTTTTTCGTATTTTTCTCGTCAAAGAGCAAGAAGATATGTTTTATAATGGACATTAAACACCAAAATAGCATTTTGATACTTTGAGACCCAACTGGGCTCTCTCTTCAAGGAACAAAACGCGACTCTGACTGTGTCTAATACCGATTTAACTATTTTTTATTTATTTTTTCTCCTCCGTGATCATATTTAGTTTCTTCATCCGATGTTAATTAACAGGGCACCATATATGGGCGGATATTAAAGATTGTCAGTATTGAAGAAAGATGAAATTCAAAAATAGAAGTTATTTTTTTAATGTTCGCTCGGTAGTTCGTTTTACGGGCTGCGGTCGCGCCCGAGGCGCGGACCGTTCTAATTAAAATCGCTACGTTTTCTGTGGTATTCATTTTCATCCTTTAAGCTTTTTGTTACCTTACCCCGGTTAGGTTACGTTATTGTTGTGGGTTGTAACTAATTTACATCTTAATGAGATGTTTGCTATATTTACGCCGATAGTTGGCTTATTAACTTTATAACTTTTGTGTTATTAGTTCTGCGAACAAGAGATTTAATTCATTCTAATGTATTAAAAGCTGTCTGGACAATTAAGTTAAAACATTCATGTAAAATGAACGTCAAAGATTGTTTTTTCAAATTATATATGTGTTTAACATTCCTAATGTTCATTAGCATTTATTACAATGGTAACCAGGATAGCAGAAGCGCGCACGGTCGGCCGAAGCAGCGCCTTTGTTTTGTCCATTACGTATGCAAATGTAGTTCTAGTACCACCTGTGCGCTTATGTTGCCCTGGTAAACAATTGCTAGGTGGAAATGGGAAGACATTTTTTTTGTGGTCGGCTACCGGAGTTACCTTTGTGGAGACAGCCATTGTTCAGATTATAAAGAAAATTTGAAGTTCTAGATAAAAATGGACCATCGATTGTTAAGTAGTAAAATGAACGCTAACGACTGAAGATTTATTTCTTCAAAACTTGCTTGTACAGAGATACTTTCTGTTACATTTGTGGATATCTCTAAGGACATCAATATCTTGTCAAGGATTCGTTTGAGCCCATGAGGGCATTTTAAGTACCCAACAAGCTTTTTAAAAAGATGTCAAACGCTTAGATCTTATTCAGGCAAACTGATTGCCAACTGTGTATTACCAAGTCTAAATAAAGCTTAATTTTTTTGGTGGTACTACACCACTGCCTAAAAAAGCTTTATTTAGACTAAAATACTAGTAAAGAAGTTTGAATACGCCATTGAAAATACTTTTTAATTTTGATTAAGAATTGCATCTGATGTTTTCAAAATTACGGTGTTATCACAGCGAATTATTTGTACACGAATGTAAAAACAGCAAAGCAAATATTTATTTAAAAATTTGATGATTTCTTTAATTAAGATTTTAATTAAAATGATTTTTATCACACATTCTACTCAAATTCGTAACTCGAATGTAACTGACTAGTTGTAATACAATAAACCACTTTTCTATCTATGGTATCTTAAAAATAAATTTGTATTACAATGATTATTTTTAAATAGAGAACAATCCATCGTTCGTTATATGAACAATGTCACATTTTCATAGGCACGTTATCCACTAGTCGTAAACATGTTTCACGATCGAAACTATGGCATTAACAAAAAATCTGATGTTGCCATCAAATGGAGTGGTATCACGCCACTACTTTCTACTACGTTTCTTAAACAATGTTTTTCTCCTAATATATATGAAGCATGGCTTTAATGCATATTTATTAAAGAATGTTTACTAAAATACGAAAGCTATTTTCTTTATAGTTTTGACTGTGACATTCGCATACAATGATCAACAACTGAAGGCAATGAAAACTCATTACCTACTCAATAAATATAAGTCAACACTAAATTAAGTATAACAATACGAATGTAATAGAGAGGTGGAAATATAGCGTCTCTAGTGATATAAAGATAAAATAGTAATTTTAGTGAGTTTGGTGAATAGTTAGTTACTTAATTGTGAAATTTAAAGCGATTAGATGACAATAATTGTAATTGGCGCCATAAAAATGACTCGTCTATGGAAAACTACCTTGGAATTTCCAAAGGTTATCTTTATAGATTAAAGCAGATCATAATGTTTTTTAAGTGATTAAAACTATTTTCTAAAATTGCTCACCTACAGCGTTAAGCCCCTTCACTCGTCCGCGCTAAGTTGTTTTGACGTTGCTTGCAAAATTTTAAGCTGCACCCAAGAAAAGCCGCTTACTTTAAAAGCAAACAAAGTTCCTATTTCAAACTTTAGTAGCTGGCGATAAATTCAAATATACTTTATTTTAAATTTGAACGCCACGGTTTAAAGTTTTAATACAACATTTATTCTAATTTTGAACGTCATCGTCATTCGGTTTTTTATTTTCTTTTTATTGTTATTGTCACCTAGTTACATTCGAATTACAAATTCACTTTTAGTAACCTATGAAGGTGATAATTCTTTTTTTGTAATTTTATTACATTCCCCCCTCTTTTATGACTCACAGCTGCCTTCTTTCTGTAAATAAATTGTCGTTTATTTGCACATGAAATATATACATTGAAATAATTATGTAAAGTACCTAATACTGTCACTACACGGACCAGTAACATTAAATTTTAGAATATGAGAAGTTGATTGTATTTTTATATACCTACCAAAAATTCCATAAATACATAATTTGAATAATGTGTAGGTACATTCTTAGTATTAAGGCCGCCTCCTTGTCCGCTACACTTGTTTTTTATGGTTAAGAGGCTCACGAGTTCTCCATGGGATGCCACTCCAGATAATAAACTTATACAAATCTTGGTAATTATTTGGTTCAAAATGTACTTTGATTAACATAAATTTAATAAATATATTTGTCACTATAATCACATGACAGCAAACACTAGTAAGCTCCATTACAACGTCAATCGATGAACTAACTGACAGCTGTCAATGCCAAGTGTTTATTTGCCAAAAAAAAAAACTTATGGATTCTTAATCATAACCTACCCATTAAATATAAAAAAAATATTGAGAAATTGAGAAAAGTAAGACCACCAACATTCAAAGAAGTCGTTCGAAGTTCGAATCACTTTGAATTTAGGTGACGATTGAAGAGCCTAATCTACAATGGCTTGATTTGCAAACAGTGGGGAAGTGACGATTGTATGGTGATCGCGGCCCACGTGGCATCACTTGCTATCAGATACTCGGATGACATTGTAAAATATCAAAGTTGTCTTTACGAGTGGGGCAAATAAATCTGTTAAATGATTTGCCCCACTACATTAGTGTACAGTTTTTACTTCAAAATCTTTAAAGAGAAATAAACAATATCTAAATTAACGAGTTTAAACCGATCACCCGCAAAGGCATTCGGTATTCAAAAATATTATTCTTATTTCGAAAACATAAGTCGTGTTCTATATTTGAATTCGTCGCGGGGACGCTCCCCCTCGCCGCGCGTCACAAAAAAGCTAGAACAAACATTTTTTAGAATTTGGTCTCGTAAATTTTATGTGTAATACTATTATTGTACTTCAAATAATACACCTATGACTTCTTGGATCAACTTCACAAGCGTTGAATTTAATAAAAATAAATAAATAAAGAATTCTACAGAGGTACAAATATTGATCGGACACACGCTGCTGTCGCGTTCCGAAACACCGAGTGGTGATAAATTACCTTCGGGAAATTAAAACTGTCTTTAAAACAATACCTGCTTTTTCTTCGCCCCTGTTTTATATTTCTTTCCCCTTCTAATACGTATTTTCGTGTATGTCTATCTCGATCGTATTCGAAGAGGGTCGGATTTAACTTTCTTTTTTTGATAATTTTACTTACTTTTTGTAACGTCTATTGGTGTATAAATTAATGTGTTTCGTTACGCTTTATGAATTGTGAGCATAACTTCTTAATTAAAAAACTTTGTGTAGGGGTAGTTTTGTAAATTTTATAAATAATACTAGTAAAAGTTACGTTCAAGTCAAATTATGAGTAAATTTCGATTCGAAGTAAATTAAAATATTTCAACAGGCGCTTTATAAAAACACAATTATGAAAAATAAAAATATTTGTGCTAAGATATACAATATGAGTACAGTGGAATTAATTATTTTCCACTTCAATATTCTTTTATTTAATATCTCACAATCGCTGGATTATTTTCAATATCTCACGGCGCTAATAAATAAATAATGAAACATGGCCGAGCTATTAAACATAGACAATAAAAGTAAAACATTCGCCGAAGATACACAATCTCCTAATTAAGAACATCACAAATACATTATCTCAGGCTCCAAGCCCGTTCCAAAACTAATTTCTTTTTTGACAAAACAAAAAAAAGACTTAATTACTTTTTCTGGCAATCACAAAAAGCGGGAGATAAGAGCCCTATTTGAATCCTCGTTATCACTACCACCCCGGCACTTTCACCCTTCAATCTCTACCTTTTTTTCTTCTTTTCCACCCTCTAGAATACCTATCGCAATTTAAAGATAACTAATGCTTCACGTCATTAAGGACCAAAATGGAAAATAGAAGTATAAATGGAAGTGCAGCCAAACGCATCTTTAATATTTAACTTTTAAGAAATTATCAGTTTAAATTATCTATACAAATAAATAAAATTGGAGTGTCTGTTTGTAATATTAAAATAACCGCTTTTTACTAAATGCATATGTATGTATATGTCAAAAATGTAGTTAAAAAAAATTTGTCTGCCTGTCTGTCTGTCGGTCTGTTTGTTCCGGGTAATCTCTGGAACGGCTGGACCGATTTTGACGGGACTTTCACTGGCAGGTAGCTGATGATCCAGGGAGTAACTTAGGCTACTTTTTTTAGACTAACTTCGTACCGCGGCGTTACTCGTGGTACAACAATAACCGCGGGTAACACCGCGGGGTTCAGCTAGTATACAATAAAGTGTTCAATGATTATAATATTTTACTTAAATAAACCATGACCACAGTTATAAACTGAACAAATTTATTTCAATGAGATTTATGCGACCAAACAGAATTACTATTTTGTTTAATTCGATTCATTTCTATTTGCCGACTAGTTTATTTCTTGGCGCATTTTACGATGTCCCTTCAGCATCATCAAAAGTAAAGACGTTAAAGTGTTTAAAATATATTTATTACAATTAAAAATTTTATAGACCAATAAAAATTGTAAATGAAAAAAAACTGTTACGGCCTTTTGTTGAAATAGGTCTAATTGACCCCAAGATTTTTAAGCCCGGACTTTAACGATCGAAAGAGCACCAAAAAAAAAAATTAAATTAAAAAAGCTCAGAGTCGCGACAAGGTGTTCTTACTTCTTTTTAACTTAAAAAATGTAATAATCCTACGGCAGTAAAATACTATCGGACGTTTACGACAAATTCACACAAGACCTACTTAATAAATCTGACAAAATCTTTAATTTATGCTCGCGAACGCAGGACACACGAGTAAAAAAAATATAATTTTACGACGCCGTAAACCTGGTTAGAATGCGGCCCTGGAACGCGCGATAATTCGGGAAAATCCATTTTAATTAACATATTTTTATGGCAATCACCGTAGAAATTACAAATTCCTTTTTAATTACAACGTTTTAGAAATTAGTATTACTTAAATAGGGAGTACATTACTTTTTCCGTTTATTATTAAAAGAAATGATAATTCAACAAGACTGCTTTATAACTAAAAATAGGAACAGATAAAAAAGCATATTTTGTTTTTAATTTGAACGGCGTACGGCGACGTCCTTCCCTTTGGTACGTTTTAATGAAAGCAAGAAATGCCGTCGCTTATTTTTATATTTTTTTCTATGTCCACGTTTAGAAAATATTGTGAGTACGTCCGAAGAATGTTAAAAAGTGTTCTTGATTAAATAAAATGTCGCTAGGCCTCCGAGGGGCACGGCAGCAAGTGCACGTGATTTGAATCAAGTATCACAATCATTAAACTTAGAACAGTAAGTAATCGTTGGGTTTAAGGCAGGAAAAATAAGTATAATCATTTTAAATCGGATTTAGACTCTCGCTACTTAGTGAACCAATCGCTGTCAACGTAATATGAATGTATTGGAATTTTGTTTAATCTTCTACGGTTACAATTTTAAGTATTAAAATATTAACTTCTTAGCTGCGGCCGGCTCGACCGGAGTTATACCATGGACACACAGAAAACCGGTGTAGAGCTATTCTTTATATCGGTTATAGCAGTTCTCTCCCTTAAAAATGGAAGGGGGGGGGGGGGGTACGGGGGGAAATTACTCAAAAGTCGGCAACGCACTCATGATTATTAAGTTGAAAGAGTATAAAGACGGCAGTTATCACTTACCATGAAGTACCTAAGTCATCAGTCCATTTCTCCCTACACCATAAAAAACTTACCAAAGAATGTTCTTTATTAGACAAAAGATGTTCACATACCTGAAAAGGGAGAAAAAAAAACATTATATTTACATCAAAATGTAACAAAAGATTGTAAAGCGACGTAACATGCAAAGCTCAAGAAACAGCCCCCACATATATTACAGGGACGGAATAAGAAAATTCGTAAATATTTTTTTCAAATAAATTACGAGCTGGCTAATGAAAGGGCCGAATGTTTGCCCGCTCGAGTACAATGGCGGGCCACTATTACCTCTATATATATTACACGGAATGACCGCGAATTCCGCTAAATAAATATCTAGTTTTTCTTTATACGCCCAGTCAGCAGAAATGTTTGTGTTGTAGAGGTAAAAATACGGTAAATTCGTATTTCAGGTGTATTTTTATTTATCCGGTGAGCTTAATCTAGTAAAGTACAACTTTTTTTGTATGTTATATGACCATTTTGTACCTCACGCTATAAAAAATATCTTTAAGAGTAGTATTTCGTTGATGATAATAAAATCTTAGCATGTTTCACACACGACAACCTGATACCAAACTAGGCAGAACCTGTATTATAGTAACCAAATTGTTGATAAATATACTTAAATATTCCTAAATACATACATATTACAAGAACATGCTGCTCAACAAGTACAATTTTAACAAAAATAAAACCGACTTCAAGATTCGACTCGATTTCTCATGGATTCCATCATCAGATATTAATGTCCTTATCATGGTACCACTATTGGGACATCTTCTTTCCATTAAAAAAAGAATCATCAAAATCGGTTATAAACGACGACGTTATCCCCGAACACACATAAAAAATATATGTATATACTGTCGAATTGAGAAACCTCCTCCTTTTTTTTAAAGTCGGTTAAAAATGATTTGTTCTGGCTAGGAATAGAAATTATCATTTTCGTAAGAGTGAGACTTACTGACCATTAGACCACCCAGTGTTAGGGTTCACCTATATTTATGTACCTATATACCTAGTAATATATAAATATGTTTACCAGCGGATTGGTTACCATAGTATATAGAATGCCATTACAATTCTATTAATAACAAGCTGACCCACGCAACCTCGTTTGCGTCTCCTATTGCCCGTAGCGTGATAATTTGCCCCGTTTTCGAAACATTTTTCATTGGTGCTCCGCTCCTATTAGTAGTAGCGTGATGATATATAGCCTTCCTCGATAAATGGGCTACCTAAAACTGAAAGAATTTTTCAAATTGGATTTGCGGTTCCTGAGATTAGCGTGTTCAAACAAACAAACAGACAAACTCTTCAGCTTTATGTATTAGTATAGATATAGATTTAGAATAGCAGTAATCGTAATACAGGTGAAACCGCGGGACGTCTTCAATCATCTTCATAAGTAAGAATAAATTTATTGATTAGAAAAAAATACTAACACCTTTTTTTAACGACTTCAAATATTAAATGTTCTACCCGATTGATCAGTTTGGGAAAATATCAAGAATTTAAGAATAGTGATTAATTTTCGGTAATACTTTTTAAAACTATTTTTTAAAATAATTGTGTCTCAGACAATAAGCAATATTTCTGTCATTATACAATAAACTGTTAGGTAATTGTATTTTTTAATATTGTAAATTGCAACTTGAAAATCAAGCCAAGACCACATTCACAATTTCTCTTAAATTTCTATGTTAGAGACCTATTTTGGCATTGAACCCATTAATAATAAGACTTTGGGCGGGCCCCGAGGGTCGGTCACTCAATACCTCTCAAGGCTTTCCCAAAGGGCTCATGTACCAAACCCTACACTATAACTTGGAAAAAATACCTTATAGAGGTGTTTTATGAATTTACTTGCGGTTCCCTAAAAGTAGTAGGTACAGCATTTATAATATGACATAATGATGAATTCGAAATATGAAATTCATAAAAAAGGAATTACAATATTTTTATATTTGTATATTTGAATTTCGAATGAAATTTGCACTGGATTTTTTTTTACTTTTTTTAAGTTTTTTTATTAATTTGTATATTCCAGATCAACTAAAACCTACGGCCTTATACTGGAATTCATCTTATTTAAATTTTTTAAATAATTTTGATAGTCTTTCTTTATTTTTTATTTTTTTTTAGACTGGTTGTCGAGTGTCTCATAAACCAGTATCTATAAATTATTTACATCTACTCTCAAACAAACGCAACGAACAAACTGCACCACCCAAAAATTTGTACCCTTCACATAGGGCCCATCACACCAGCAGATTGACATCTGTCACTCCAGGGGTTCGTTTCCCTGCCTTTTGGAGTAAATTTTTAATCAAAACAATTTTGCTCCCCTGTTACACAAGAATGTTAATTCGTTCATTGTCGTAAGAGTTCGGTATGGGCGTGGTTTGACTTATATATGAATAAATTATTTGTTTGTCTGTTGGATGGTGTTTGCCAAGTGGCTGGTATAAAGGGCTGTTCCCTTGGTTCAAATGAGATATAGTAATAATACTATTAACGTTTGTATTAAATTTGTAAATTATTAATATGGTTAAGTGACTATTAAAATAGCGCGATTCATATTTACGTAACCATGCACAGGTCACGTTGTAGTCCTGGTATATCTGTGTACCTACCTTGTTTGGAAAATCAGGCTATTTAAATATAAATAATACATATCGTGAGCCTAAAACTCATAAAGTAATAAGGTTAAGTGAACAAATTCAGTATTTAAATATAACAGAGTTTTTAGTATCCAGATTATCAGCAGGAATACCTTAACATTTCATGCGTGGGAAACAAACACCACAAACAAAAACCATTCTTAAAACTGACAGTAACTTCGAATCGCAACAAGATAGACACGAAAAAGAAAAATGTTGAAATATTTTAAACAATACACATTAAAATGCATTTGAGTCGAAGCACACTGAGTCACTCCATTCTTCCAGTAATCCAAAGAACAAACAATATGAATAACAGTCAATTCACATAACCTACAAGCCAAAGGACAATGTGATCGACTTGAAAGTTAACAAGAACACAACAATACAAACAGATTAATACTTAACGAAAAACAATAGTGAATATTCGACAAATGATGTTCAAACAACAAAAGTGGCTAATTTGAATGATATTTCTTAAAGAAGCGTAAAAATTATGTACATAAGTAAAACCAGGCATATTTTAAATGGTCAAAGATAAGACGATTTGCGTCAATTCTCCATGGCCGTCTAACTCTAGAAAAGCCACTTGCATATTTATGAACGTAACAATTTTTGGCTGTTGCCACCCTACGTGATGTATTCCACTACGTTTTGTTATTTTAAGCGTTTGGCAATTGTTTGTTAGATGTGCATCTGTGTCGAACGCTTTACTTAAATCTTCGAACGTCTGAAAGTCCGTGCTTGTCAATTACTCATCGATTGATTTTGTGTAGCATTCCGATTGGCTTGTTGATCTAGTGTTAAGTTATCCAAAGAGATGCTGAGTTCAATTTCCACTGAGGGTTAACAATCTGTACTGGACTGAATGTATTTAGAAATATCTAATTATGTTCAGCAGAGAGGAGGAACAAATGTTTCTATATAAGATGTGATAATTTATTATAATTTCAATCATAGCGTGTATTAAAATTGATAATTATACAAAACATAAATTCATAAACGCCATTACAAATTCACAGCATAATTATTAATTCCATAAGACCTTCAGAAATGATGTCTTAATTTATGCCACAGTTATGAAAATTCATACAAAATTTACATTAGACAGAAAATTCAGTCGGTCTAGTGGCTACTGATCTAGACTTTACACCAGGGGTTATCAGTTCAATTCTCACCTAGAACAAATATTATGTGATGCTTGTTTCCTGAATATTCGTATGTTTCTAAGTGTAAAGGGTCTAAGTTTTAACAGTCTATGCATGTGTGTTCCATTGTAGCACCTAAACTGCTGAACCGATTTTAATGTGTTGTCCCATGTGAGGTATGAACCCACACCACTTTGCTCAATATAAAGCGGCGTGGTGAACACTTGAACCAAAACGCCAACCATGCAGTCGATTTTTTATGTTTTGTTTTATTCTATAACTAGCTGAGTCCCGCGGTGTTACCCGCGGTTATTATCGTACGGCGGGTAACGCCACGGGGTGTTCCTCCTTATATCAGCAACTAAAGTCCCGTCAAAATCGGTCCAGCCGTTTCCCAAGTGCTGTAGGCATCTAGAATATCCTGGTATTCTTAAACCATTAACTTAAGGCATTTCTACCTGCATTGCATTTTCAGCAACAGATTCGAGTTTTAGTCGCTCGAAAGGAATGTTACTTAAAATGGCGACTGCACTGCTTGGAAAATTGTTGTTAGTTTTTAAGATGGACGCTTGATATCAGACTTATAAACTACTAGCTGTTGCCCGCGCTCCGCTCGTGTCGGTTATCGGGGCAAATGGTAGCCTATGTGTTATTCTGATATATAAGCTATATTACTGTAAAGTTTCATCCAAATCCGTTCAATGGTTTTTGCATTAATGAGCAACAAACATACACACTCACAAACTTTCGCCTTTATAATATTAGTGTGACTAGTTGTTGCCCGTGGATCCGCCCGCGTGTATGTGTATGTGAAAATAGTAGCCTACGTGTTATTCTGATATATAAGCTATATTACTGTAAAGTTTCATCCAAATCCGTTCAGTATTTTTTGCCTGAAAGAGTAACAAACATCCATCCATCCATCAATCCATACTTACAAACTTTCGCGTTTATAATATTAGTAGGAAGGGTGATGAGTGTGATTTACTAAGGCTACCCTTTCTATGATGAATATGATATTAGTTTCATCATCAACATAAACATACAAAGATATATGCCTCTCTTTAGAAAAAAGGTTTAGTACATAACTTTAAATATTGTAGATGTATAAACACTAATTAATATTGCAAGTATGACTGTAAACCAAACAGATACTACATACCTGGAAACCTATTACCAGTGTTGCCAGCTCTTCGAAATATTTTAAAAACTCTACCATTATTTTCACAAAGAAATACCAAATGACACTTAGCTACTATTTCTTGCCTCTCGACAGACAGACAAACACACAAATAGGCTACTTAAATAAATACTTCATTATTCAAAAATGTTAATCTAACCACCAGTTATTCATGAGCCGTTTTATTTTCAACGCCGTGTAAAATTACATACGGCATTTTCGCGTTGAACTTTAAGGGAGGTCAACTTATGTTGGATGCTCTAGGAATGCATATTATACCGGGAATGTGAACAGTAGCGGTGTATAATGAGAGTGCGCGCAGTTTACGAGATGCGAGCAGACAGAAGTACTTACATTGTTCGTTTTGAATAAATTCTGACAACAGTTAGTTTACAAGAAAGCGACAAATAAGTAGATCTGAGGAGTCTCTATGTATCTCTTTGTTTGAATGTAGAAAGTAGAAAGAAAGAGATAATAAAATATATTAAATACAAACACACCAGCATATGCTCTTTTCCGCGGTTCCGTCCGCGTTAATGTGAGAACCACTCACGATAAAAAGTAGCGTACGTTTTTCTCCAAGGTCCAATGTATTTCTATTCCGAAATTCATCAATATCGGTTGAACCGTAAAAACAATACTATACTCCTAAATCCACTTCAAATCTAACATAAACCTGCTACCTCTTGCTAAAGTTGCTTAACAAACATACAAACGATTCAAACATATAGAGAACTAGCTGACCCACGCAACCTCGTTTGCGCCTTATATTGCCCGTAGCGTGAAACTTTTCCCCGTTTTTAAAACATTCTTCATTGTTGCTCCGCTCCTATTAGTAGTAGCGTGATGATATATACCCTATAGCCTTCCTCGATAAATGGACTATCCAACACCGAAAGAATTTTTCAAATCGGACCAGCGGTTCCTGAGATTAGCGTGTTCAAACAAACAAACAAACAAACAAACTCTTCAGCTTTATATATTAGTATAGATGAACATTCTTTTCACGCTCAACCAAGCATTGTAACAATCGCATATAACAATAACATGACAATATATTCATGCTTGCATCAAATTCACAACAAAAAAGCATACATTAATTCCCTTCAATAAAAAAATCAGGTCAAAAATTAACAATAATCCCAAATATGACAAAAGTGATGCTCATACGCATCTTTCTAATTGACGATTTGTTATAGTCTATCTCTTTCTGTCACTTGGTATTAGTATTTTTGTCTCTGTTTCACATGCAGCTGTCATCCGAGATCATTTTGTCATTGTGACAGCTCGGACGTCACTTCTCACCCTTTTGAAGTCGCGTTGATAATGTGTAGTTTTTAGGGTTCTCGTCGAGTTCTTTTTATATTTTTTTTTGATGTAGCAATACTGACACGTTTGAATTTTGAATGTAATAACTGGTGAATTTATTTGGCATAGACAATTATAATTTTGTTTAGGTTTTCCATTATTTTATAAAAAAAAATTAAAATATATAGAGACATTTTAATAGATTACTCTAAATCTCAATAATGAGAGGAATTTAATGACGTTAGATTTAGAAAGATTGGTACCTGAATTAAAATAAATCTAGTAGAAGATGAGAAATAATGTCTTCAAAAAGAAGAATATGAAGATGAATTGGTGACTGATGAGGTTAACACATTATTTTAAATCTCCCCTTGTAATTCAAAGCAGGATCTTGTAAGATCAGTTTATCAGCAAAACCAATGAGTTATTGAATTTTGAGTTAGTAAACTTTATCTGTATACTATAAAGCTGAGGAGTTTGTTTGTTTGTTTGAACACGCTAATCTCAGGAACCGCTGGTCCCATTTGAAAAATTGTTTCAGTGTTAGATAGCCCATTTATCGAGGAAGGCTATAAGCTATATATCATTACGCTTAGATCAACAGGAGCGGCGCACCAATGAAAAATGTGTCAAAAACGGGGGAAAATTATCACGCTACGGGCAATAGCAGTAGCAAATGAGGTTGCGTGGGTCGGCTAGTATTAGGGTAAATGTGGGATGGTTGCCACCCTTTTTGAAATAGCTGCTTAACTTATAGAATATGAGTATTTTCAAATTATAAACGTTCGTAATCAGTTGTGTACCTATTAATGAAAAAAGTATTTAGAATAATTTTACATAAATCTATTTTGTTTGTTTAGTAAAAACGAAATACAAAAGTCTTATAATTGAGGATAGATGCCTACTGTGTGGGTTAGATGCCACCATAATATTTTGAACTGTAGGATAGTTGCCCTATGCAAATATTTAAACATTATTTTGGGTTTACCAATTTTAATTAACATTAGCTATTACATAATAACAAACCTCTTTGGTTTTTTAAAAATGGGATCAATTTAAGTTTCTATTTAAAAAATATCAGCGTCAACATATAAAATTGCAACTTCCTTACGTTTTGAAATCTTTGAAATATATGTTTCTATTAAAAAAACTGCATCATTGGGCCTCCAGTCTCCCACTCACCAATGAAATACGACAGTACCAATGCTGTTACTTTAGATTGGCGTACTGTGAGAGGGTAGAACCACCTTGGTCGAGTCGGCCTGTATGTGCTGAAATGAGCGTGGCTCTACCACCTGGAGAATTCATTCATTTATACATGAAATCCATTTTCTTTGTAAGGAACACCAGAATCATAATATATCGTACATTAATCAGTCTCCTCTGAAGCTGCTCTCGACCTTTCTTTAGTCATAATAGCCATCTTGGTGCTTTACTACTCTTGCACGGTATTTTAGCAGTAGTTTTACCTTTGATTTTCTTAGTAGCACTGATTTCTTAATAATTTAACACTGCAGCTGACTGTTTTCCCCATTTCTATAGAGTTTATAATTTTTTCTGAACAGGTAAACTATTTACGTGGCATATCTAAGTAAATTATAGATGAAAAGAATAGATGCCTCTTAGGGCATCTATACTCACAGAAATCTTGGCATCTATCCTGTTTTGAAGGGATAGACGACCATCAATTTATTACAGAAAACATGTTGAATCATACTAAAATAATATATAAAAACTAATAATTAATACATATACAGTTAAGAAAAACAAAAATATAGGTACTTACTACATAAAATTAAAAGTTTCGAGCGGTATCAAGTTTGAGTCAAACCAAATCTACAAATTTTTTGACGGTTAAAGTAAGTTTTGCCTCACAACTCACGATTCATAGTTGCCACTGAAGCGCTCGTTACTAACCGAGGGACGGGCGGTGACAAGCTTTCAATTAAACAAAAAATTGCGAATCTAATGTTTATACATGTCGCTACGTGTTAGACGCGGCATCTATCCCACTGGGGCGACTCTCCCACATTTACCTTATGATATATACGAAATGTAATGCATAAAAAAGTAAGATGTCAAACATATATATATATTTCAAACATGGCCATCTGATTCTAAGTTTGCAAAGCCTATGCTATTCATTTAATATCGGAATGGAACCAACACTACCTCTGATTAGCAGTCAAGATATCTAATCACTAGTAACTAAATAAGCAACTCATCTGCAAAAATATTGCCTATAAACACGCCAACTGTAAAAAGATTTTAATATTATACTACTATTAAAAATAAATTCTAGCACCGACAAATCCAATATGTCTGCCACTGATCACTAAAAATGACACCCCATTTGTAATCCGTTCATTATAAGGGGTTATATGAAAGGGTGACACAATACAATCACACACAACATGAATCTATTGTATGTATGACTGTTTGTATGAATCGTGCGAATCAAGAAACTTATACACTGACTGATAAAGAACAATTCGGAAAAAAAATGCACGAAATGTTATTGGCTGAGAAACGCTGAGTCGACAGATTTTGTTCAATGATCATATGGGTATATTTATAACCCCATGGGTGTTAGTTAAAAGGTAAAATATGTATATATTTTATAGTATTTAAAATATAGCTAGATCTTTGTGACAACTGTCACTAGTGTCAATTTAGAATACTTTTTTTTTTTATTTAAAACTTATTGCACATGACGTACAAAGGCGGACTTAATGCCATGAGGCATTCTCTTCCAGACAACCTTCGGGTGATGTAGAAGTATGATGTGGTAGGTGCAACGACAAAGAACGAAATTCGACAAAATCACAACAGTTACGTAAATAAAAAATACTAACATCAAATACAACTAGTATATACCACTAAAACTACATTTATTCATACATATACAATCGCTTAAGCATACACATACATATCACTACATAGTATAAAACAAAGTCGCCTTTTCTGTCCCTATATCCCTATGTGCGCTTAAATCTTTTTTTTTTTTTTTTTTTTTTTTTTTTTTTTTTTTTTTTTTTTTTTTTTTTTTATGTTTGACCCTGCCAAAATGACTCTACTCTGCCTGATGGAAAGCATGAGTAGAATCCAAGAGTGGTGGTCACCATACTGCGAATGCAGACAATGCAACAATGCAGCATGGTGACCCACACCATGGCGGGCTAGTGATGCTACTGCATCATTGGGCCTCCGGTCTCGCACTCACCAACGAAACACGACAGCATGATCGCTGTCATTTTACGTTGATTTTCTGTGCGAGGGTAGTACCGCCCCGGTCGAGCCGGCCCGTTCGTGCTGAAATCAGCGTGGCTCTACTACCTTGACTACGCAACGGATTTTGATGCGGTTTTTTCCAATAGATAGAGTGATTCAAGAGGAAGGTTTATATGTATAATACATGCATCATATACTAAGGCAACATTGCTAATTTTAGAGGTTTCTAACGTGATGTCGTAAATTAACCTATTTTTTTGGGCTTATTTAGCAATTTAGCAAAAACGCTGCCTAAACCCTACGAGTTAGATCAAATTAATGTACTACAGTATTGTACACCATAAAACAAACTACAAAAAAGTCCGCGATGGTATATGTTTATCTTTTAGGGATAACCCACATTAACCATTTTTATTGTTTACTTTTTACGTGCAGGCCAAGGGCAGTAATGAATGAATCAAAAATACTGGATCGATTTTAATCATGTTTTCATTGAGTGACATAGGCATATATATTTTATGCCCGTGCAAAGTCGGAGCGGGCCGCTATGTTTTTAAATACAACGTTCATAGTTTTTCTGTAGTGTATTTAATTTAGTATCAGCATTGCACCCGTGCGAAGCCGGGGCGGGTCGCTAGTATTTAATAAGATATGAATATACACAGACAAGTACTAGCGTTGGTGTTAACTTTTATATTTAAATGGTATTGCAACTTCATTTGTGATTTAACTGCCTCGGTGGCGCAGTGGTAGTGTATGCGACTGCTGTGCTTGAGGTCTCGGGTTCAATCCTGAGTCCAACCAAATGTTTGTGTGATCTACAAATATTTGTTTCAGAGTTTGGGTGTTTTCTATACATAATATGTATGTATTTACAAAAAAAAATGTAGGTATATGTATTTATATCAGTTGTCTACTTCCCATAACACAAGATATGCTTAGCTTGGGACTAGTGATTGTCTGATAGATGTCCAAAACATTTAAAATTTGATAAAACTGGCGCTCAAATAAATAATGAAAGTTTATTATGTGATACATGTAAAGTAAAATCGTTGTTTAAAGTTACTTAAATCGTTGCAAGAGTTTAGCCAGGTAAGCATATTTGTTTCATTGTATTTAACTTTATGCACAAAATGTACAATCGCAGACTTATTGCCAAAGGCATTCTCGACCAGTCTACCGTTGGGAGGTGCGGAAATGAATGAGATGGTGCTCCACACTTACGTTAGAACTTTGACAGTAGTCCAGAAATAACCTAATATGTAGTTATAAACTTGAAGTAAACTCTCACATCTATACTGGTCCGATTTGAACAATTTTTTTAGTGTTAGATACCTCATTTATCGAGGAAGGCTATAGGCTATATATCATCACGCTAAGACCTACAGGAACGGAGCGCCAATGAAGAATGATACAAAAACGGGGGAAAGGTAGTACAGCCACGCTGATTTCAGCACGATTGGGCCGGCTCGACCGGGGCGGTACTACCCTCGCACAGAAAATCAACGTAAAATGACAGCGATCATGCTGTCGTGTTTCGTTGGTGAGTGCGAGACCGGAGGCCCAATGATGCGGAAGCATCACTAGCCCGCCATAGTGTGGGTCACCATGCTGCATTGTTGCATTGTCTGCATTCGCAGTATGGTGACCACCACTCTTGGATTCTACTCATGCTTTCCATCAGGCAGAGTAGAGTCATTTTGACAGGGTCAAACATAAAAAAAAAAAAAAAAAAAAAAAACAAACGCTACGGGCAATAACAGACGCAAACGACGTTGCGTGGGTTGGCTAGTTTATAATATTAGTATAATAAGAATTATCGTGTGTGTGTGTGTGTGTGTGTGTGTAATATTTTAGTTAACATGCTAAATGACTTTATTACCTAATAGCATTACCTTATTAAACATTCAATTTACGAAGATTTAATTGCACAAGCGCATTCAATGGACATTCATATTTGGTAAACCAACACTGGTATGATTTCAAAATATATTGTCGAGGCAGGGGAATATGTTAATGTATATTTTGTAAGACACCTGACCCCTGGGCTGTGACCACAGATCTTCGTTACACGGGAAACGAGGAAGCCATACCCGTGTAGGGTTACCAGAAATTTGGTAACAAAATAAGATTAATGTTCATTGATTTGTAACTTCTTGGGTGTAGAACAAATCTGAAACTTTGGACAAAAAAACTGATTTAAACCAAAGTCATAATATAGAGACTAGATTTTGCCCGCGGCTGCGCCCGCGTGTATGTCAATTATCGCTGTAACCTCTGTGCTTACTCAAGAATCAAAGTATCTTCATGCCAAACGTCATTGAAATAGGTGTAGGTTTAGCGTAATAGCGTATCAGACAGACAGAATTACTTTCAAATTTATAATATACGAAGAAAGCACATTCTAGTACAATTCTTGAGACGTCAGAAAGTTCTCGTTGATTTATTGAGCCACAAAATAATGAACCTTACACCAATATGCGTAAAATCGAATATGGATTGACGTTTGACGTGATTGACGTGAGATTGGCTTGTTTATATTTTTCGCGCAAATGTCATGTTTAAGATGTTCCTTCCGGTGTTACGTTATCTCAAAATCGACTGGAAGTTTCTAGTTGCTATGGCGTGAATATAAAAAGGTGTTTCGTCGACGGCAGGGCAGTTCAGTTTCAGCTGCAGTGCGAGAAATATTGAAGTGATATCAGTGATTAACCTAGCGACAACTAAGGGCTGTTATTTGGAGTGGTATTTATTATGATTTTAAGACTGTCTTTAATAAAGTCTCTTTTACACGACAGAAGGTTTATTTCTCAATTCCATCTAACTAAGGACTATGTATTGACCAGGCTGGGATAACTAGGTTATGGGCACACGTTGGTAGAGGCCTCTATTTAGCAGTGGACTGCGTAATATGGATTAACACCATAATGTATCTTTGTTAAATGTAAATAAAAAGTATTATTTCAAATGGTTTCAAAATACAATTTTCAATCCACTATCAGATGAATTAAATAAAAATAACTCATAGTTTCGTTCATAAAAACCATACATTTTATTGGAAAACACATTTCTAACCTATTAGCGTTCCGTGTCTTGCGTTACCAAATCATCCTAATTATCGCTCGCCCTTAATACCTACGAAGTTCAAAGGGCAAATTTTCCATTTCCAAATGTGCCTCCGCCATCAACCAATCATAATTCGGGGAGAACGTAACTTAAGGTGAATCTATGACGAGACACCACGCCCTGGGGGAAGGCCTAACACGGACCCTCTACTAATCCAATATTAAACACATTCGGATATTAGATACAAAGTGAGCATTCACAGAATTTAATAATCCTGCTCCCACACCTATATACACCTTTCACTCTAACACATAACTCCGTCCCACTCCAACATGAATTATTAACAACAATTTTATGATTACATTTAGCACTGAGTGTAAGTGCGGGCGAGACGTGATACGAAAGTCGAATGGCCGGTGAAAAACGGCGGGAAAAACGTTGCCAGTTAATATTTTATTGGTTTCGATAGGTTTGAGTTATGTAAGTCAGTTGGGGGTTCCGGTAATTTTCAATTTTGTGCCTGAAATATTGATAAGGCAACCCCGGTGGACTATTTATCGGGTAACTTTGGCTCATGTTGCAATTTTAATGGTAACACTGACAGATGATGGTTCATCTGTAATTAGTTATAAATACATATGTGTACTGGAACGTCTCAAATAATTTATGTAAAATAGCCAATTCCTGTTTAGAAGAAGGTACTAGTAAAAAGCATTTTTTCGCATGTACACTTAAATTACATATAAATATTAACATCATTAACATCCGAATAACATAAGCAAAAACTTAAAGCCGAGGGACTAATAAAACAATCTCTTTTAATAATTTTGTTTTACCTCAATTTGTTTATAATCAATAACTACTATCATCACCAAAATCCCAAAATGAATACCTAAATTATAAAACAAATATCATTACAACGTTCCGCGAAAAACGTCAAGCAATTCTCATTACAATTACACATCACAAGCGGCAATTCAATCTTATGTCAAAACTACAAAAAAGGCCATCATCAAAAACATTGCAATATTAGCATACGACATTGTTTAAACTGTTATTAGCACGCACCGAACACATGTAAGCGAAGACGGGCGCCTTAAGCAGCTCATACACCCGGATGATCACTCTCGACGCACCAAAAGCACTAATATTCAAAACACATTTCGTCTTGACGATTCAGCGGTCATTCGAATCGTGATCGGAATGCTTAAAGTCGTAACAGTGACGAAAATGGAACACAACAGGTTCCCCTGTCATTTTGTTTCGCTTTTCTACCCCAGTGTTGTAATATAATAATCGTTATGTTGCGAGTGACGCCTATTCTGATTAAGAACACTCCTAATTTAGTGAGTTACATTATATTTCTATTTTTATGAATAGTTTCTTCAAATGATAAATTTAAACACAGCATTCCTTAGAGAATTTTACTTACATTATAAATGCAAAGGTCTGACAAACTGAAAAACTAATCTGGACAAAATACATTAATGATTTGTATTAACTGCTAGTCCATACAAAACAAAAGAAAATTAATTACTGTCAATGAGAACGAAAGCATACTTATTAAAAAAATTGAACGGATCACTAATTAAATTCCATATTTAAAAAAATAAAACTACAACCTTTTTTATATCAATGCGACAACTGAAAACGCTGGTAAATTTTGCGTGCGTCAAAAATATGGCGGAACAAAAAAAAACTCGGCGTGAGTGTCACCGATTGACAATTAGCGGAATCATCCCGACAGATCCGAAATTTTCATCGCATAATTGTCACTTGATAATTGAAAAACGCAATTACGGACGGCAAGAGCGTGAGTTAATTAATATTAAATTCTGAAATAATCGCCCCACCTCCCCCCTCCCCCGAGACAGGGGACGTGGACTGATTGAATTATAGGCAAATTTTGAATTTTGAATAATTCACGGGAGTGAGTTAGCCCTTTATGGCGGGAGGCCCTGCATTTTTGGTTTAATTAATCTGGTTATTGTTTTTGAAATGGGTTTTGTGTTCCATCATTGGTTAGAGTTACATACAATGTAGCCAGGTTAGAAAATACTAAAGATTGTATAAAATATTGTTCCACTGATTACATAATCATAAATGCAAGTCTTTCTTACAAGTTATTATAATGACCCAATAATAAATGATTAATTATATCATCCATAATATGTTAATAGGGCTATATCTGTTAACTTTTTAACCTTAGATAGGCAGTACTGAATCATATTATTTTTTCCACTCGTGAGAGACATCGCTAGTTGACACCAACCGATTTACAATCCACAGCGTACTGATATATTATGCAATTACTTATTCGCAATGGATAGATGTGAAAAAAAAGTAAAAATAACACAGGCTGCGAATCCTAGTTACAGATCAGAACGGATACCGCGGCTCCACAAAATTCAATTTGGCCAGCATTGGCCCGCCGTGCGACAAACCAAACAATTACACATACGTGTGTCGAAAGCATAATTTTTCCGCAAAAACTGCGTGAAAATGTGGAAAAAAAAACACCACAGCGCTGACGCTTTGTTAGTTTTCGCGCCAACGCGTCGGCCATTTTTGACAGCTGTCAAATGCTGTGCTAGTGATTGCGTCTTTTGTAGTCACACCTTTTTCGAGACACCACAGCATTTTTTTCGCGTTGAAAAAACTCAAACATCACATTTGAATATTTTAACGGGAAACATGAATAGCACAATGTAATCCCACACATTACGAAGCGCATAGGAATATGAAAGCGATAAAACGAGATGCATCAGCGATACTGCATCACAATCCTGTCTCATTTCAATACCTATTGTGAGGTCGGCTCTAGTGTTGTAACGTCGTAACGTCCCGGTCTACGGACACCCATCAGTCATTTACGAATGAATACATGACAATCGATCGAGATACGTAAGGTAACATGTCTTGGTTGAGTGACGAGTGATTCTCGCGCCAGTGACGGATAGCTGAACGTTGACAAACGCGGTGGTAGCTCTCGCGCTGACTTCTTTTTACAAATTTCAAGCAGAAGAAGTTTGACGCGCAATAGTGATGTGACGATGTGAACCTGTCAGTTTTCAATTGGCTCTCAAAGGGTGTTGACGTGTCACATCAGATCTAGATCCGAAGTGCGGATATGTTAATTGTTGACGTAGATATTTCATAAATAGACATTCGATAATAATTTCTACCGTCATTTCACAATTAACAGATTCTAGGTGTGTTAAGAGATTTGATACTCGCACTAAGCTAATAAATTGAATCGTATTATATCGATGAGAATCGATTACTTAAACAGATACTAGTGGTAGAATGTTTGCAATAGTAAACATCGTTAGGTAAATGCGGTGCACTGGAGCGGTGCAATACATCGTAAAGGATACTTTTTGTTGAGCACAAGAAAACTGTTTCATTATTGTTAAAATTTACATATTCTGATGAGACACCGTCTAACTAAACGGCCGTTTGAATATTTTAATTCTATGATGAATTACAATTTTATATGAATTGTTTTGATGCTTAAGTGCTATTAAATAAAAAGTAAATTTGTTTGCCTGGATGTCCTCCGTGTGATGACTGGTTATGAATACGGAGTACCCATAGGTGTCGTAAGAGTCAATGGGAGTATAACATCAATGCAGAAAAGAGGAAAATTTGAAACCAACCCTATACGTACCCGTTTGGCGAGCGAGGTACAATAAAGCAAAACCTCCTCTTTAAGGAGACACCTTTTGATGGTAGGAAAAAGTAGTCGTCTAATACTCTGTTTTAGGGGTAGACGGCGATAACAGAATTGAACAACCATGTATTACAGTCTACTTAAAATATCAGTGAGTAAACAGTTGAATAGATCTTTAACTTCGATTGTATTATTTAAAACATATTGTAATAAAATTACCATTAGAATCCATTATGTACATAATTGCCATGTCTGAATCTGTATCTATACTTAATATATAAAGCTGAAGAGTTTGTTTGTTTGAACATGCTAATCTCAGGAACCACTAATCCGATTTGAAAAATTCTTCGGTGTTGGATAGTCCATTTATCGAGGAAGGCTATAGGGTATATATCATCACGCTAGGACCGATAGGAGCGGAGCACCAATGAAAAATGTTTTGAAAACGGGGGAAAATTATCACGCTACGAGCAATAGAAGACGCGAACGAGGTTGCTTGGGTCGGCTAGTTTTTAAATATAAGCAAACCTGACATTGAAATACTAATATGAATAATCTGATATTTATGGCAGGAACTTAAAAAAATAAAAGTACTATCGCTAGTTTACAATATACATGTAAGAAAACGAGTAAATCCACATACAAAAAATGATAATTTACTCGCAGATGTTGAACAATTTAGCTAATGTGTTCAATTAATGGAATATTTTAGTTGTTGTAACGTATCCTAGACGGATGTTGGTGTTTTGATTCATCCTCTAATGTCATATCAACTTCCCTTATTAATAAATCAAACGGGGCTGTGTCGTCGATCTTTGATTAGCGTTCGACATCATTTACAATGCTTTTAGTACCTATTAAGTCGCAAGATCTGTTGTTTCTTATCTTATCTCGTCTTTGGAACTGAGTTACCTTTTATTGTGGACTAGCTGAACCCCGCGGTTACCCGCGGTTATTGTTGTACCGCGAGTAACGCCGCGGGACAAAGTTAGTCTAAAAAAAGTAGCCTAAGTTACTCCCCGGGTCATCAGCTACCTACCAGTGAAAGTCCCGTCAAAATCCAGCCGTTCCAGAGATTACCCGGAACAAACAGACAGACAGACCGACAGACAGACAGACAGACAAAAATGTTTTCAGCTACATTTTTGGTATATGTACCACGCATACATACATATGCATTTAGTAAGAAGAGGTTATTTTAATATTACAAACAGACACTCCAATTTTATTTATTTGTATAGATGTATAGATTAACTGTGACAGGAAATAATTTGTTGATTATTTAGATTTTCTAATATGTCATGTCATTGATGTTAGGTTACAGGGTCCTTGATAAATTGAAGATTATGTATTTGTGCAATTGGTCCCATACTACCTTTAAAACTAAATAGCTATCATCAAAACAGGATAAAGAGGATAAATCAAAGCTTCCTTCTGTTTCTGATTATCTTGGAGTGATAATGTGTTTGTTTATACTAATTTAGTTTTTCTTAACTTATTTTAGTTATTCTATCGTTCCTATTCATTTCTTACAATTAGGCATGAAATATTTCATCATATTCTATAATAGCAATAGGTACTAGGATATAAGTAAATAGTAAGAGCTTACCTGGATCTGTCGCGTCAAGGGTCTGCGGTGGGGGCTGGCTGAGAGGACCAGGAGTGCCTCCGGAGCCTGGTGAGCGTACGTCGTCGTTCACCGCGCCGCCGTACGATAGCGACGATGACGGTGGTCTCTGTTGACAAAATACCATCATTTCATGAGATCCTAGTACTCGATATTAAATTTTTCATTAAGCAAGATATGATTCAGAGTAAAGATTTAATTACTATTGATATATTAGAGAATTTTCAAAGATATAAAAGTAACGGAAACACTTATTTGCTAATATTCTTTATCAAATAAGTCTTGATTTTTTTATTCTTTAGAAGGCTAGGGCGTAGACGCGTAACCTGATGATAAATCAAGAAACACAAGTGCTTTGAAGCCCTCTGAGTATTTTATTGAGAATTCGTAATCTATGAAGCTACCAGTAACAGAATTCGCTCGACGAAAAAACACACCAGCTCCCATCGATTTTCTGTTATTCGTAATTTCTTCATTCTTACTAATCTATTTTATATTTATAGTTATGACAACATTACCAGAACGAAGGACAAAAAAAAACATTGAACCCACCCAAGACCATCATAAGATCTTTTTATTCCAATACACCAGTTCCTTTTTATTTGAGCACCCCTCAAAATGGAAGACAATACAAACCGCAGACGAACTTTAACAAGATAACAGCCGTGTTTTATTTCAATTATTCAATTAAATATAATTTGGAGGACGAAAGCTTCGGAGTCCAATAGCCCAAGTCGAACAACTGTGCTCGTTCGGCCGAAACTAAACGACCGAGTGGTGAAAAACCATCTTATTTTGTATTCGAAATAGACTTTTAAAACAGCATTGATGTTAGACTTTAAAAAGCAAAATTTGTGGCTATTTCTTTAAGTATCTGTGACGATTTCCACATACACCGCAACAGAAATATACTACAGTTCCATCTACCGTAGATACACTGAATTTAAACGGAGTAAGGTACTTCACGAATAAACTGCCAATCCTAAATCGCGCAATAGAAGTTCTCGTGCCTATCATCATACAACATTCCAACATCAACCATCGGGCCGTGGCCCGCCAGGTATGATCACCTCACCTGGTCGGAGGATCCTCCCTTTGTGTTGGAGAGGCATGACCCCCGTTCCCCACATATTCAAGCTGATTTTCGTTCATCATTTCGCTATGTTTAATTTCAGATTATTATTTTACTCTCAGATTTTGCTGTCTTATGTCCGGGAAGATTCTTTTTTTTCGTAAATTAATTGTGTACTTGTATTAGAACCTTAAAATGTAGTACATAAGAAGTATAGAACACATTACTGTTCAATTATAAGTATATGAAATCCTCTGGAAATAAGTCACAAGACATACATCAAACCTATTGCAGAAATTTTAGATTTACAAATCGTTTATATATTGAAGTCAATTCAAATTATTTATAAAGCTATAGTATATATTTTTGCAGGTTTTCGCTTGTTTACAAACTCTCAGATTTGACAATTTTGTAGAGAGCTCAAATTCAACCTAGTGTTTTTACCTTTCCTTGGACATTTAATAAAAAGCCCAAGAACTAAGTAATCACCCTTCACCCCACTCTAAATTACCTAACACCACAGAGGAAAGTGTTGCCATTTCGTTTATTGTCGCAACAGTTCGGAAGCGTTCGGGCGGTAATGAGCCGGCGCACATGCCACTCGGCCATTAGCGCATGCGCAGTGGACACCTGTCACTTGACTCTTGTAATGAACGAGTTATGAAACAAGGAAATCTCGAGATATTATGGTCTTAGATACAAAGTTAGATGATCTATTTACGGTATCTAATATATCTAATCTTTGAGGTCTAATGAGGTCTCTGATTGTATTGTGCGGTTACGTATTGCACTTTACGTTGTCTGCCTCGTTGATCTAGCGGTTAGAGGGATTCGATGCCGGGTCGACTCAAAAATTGTGATTGGGATTTTCTTACAAGCAATTCCTAATAACAGCCCAGAGTATTCAATTTGGCAGAGTTCGCGACTGTGCCTCGGAGAGCACGATAAGCATTTGTTACAAACATCTATGGCAATCGTTATTGGTAATTCAGTGCCCTTAAATGCAGTGACAATTAGTTGAACCTTACTTACCTACCTGGATTACATTGTCAGCAAACTACTGCAGTCTCAGAGACCTTCTCTTTTTTTACTAATAAGTAGGTAGTTTTTCTCATGGTAGGAATTTTATTATATATCTACTTTTTTTAGTTATGTGGGTAGGTTTTATTTAAATTACAATCAGCTATAAAAATCTAAACTACGTATATATGATTACTAAGTCTGTGATTAATTGCGTCAATTTGGTTGTTACCAGTAATTACCGAAAAAACGTACATGTTTAATTGCCGCCAGTATTACTGGCAACACTGATGATCGTTAGTGACGTCTGATCTATTGTTGAAATCGCTTTAATGGGTACTGTAATTGGTTTTGTATAAAGACCACCTTATACACGAATAATTGGTAGTCATTTCTTGAGCTTATACTGTTTCTCATGCATGATATGCTCACACACACACTCTGGAGCAGATGTTGAATGCTATATTCACACGAACACTCAGTTTTATTCCCTTGTACAAATGGTATCAATTATAATTATCTATATTAATTAGTATATTGATACTTCACATAATAAACTGTTACAAGAAAAAAAACAGTTTTAAAAACGAGAAAACTTTATAGAAACGTTTATCGATAAATATAGTCATAGTAATGGTTCTTTCTAGAGCTCTAAATACTGCCGATTCCTCATACTGTAAAGTTTGGTACATAAGTCAATCTGCAATTCTATGTATGATTTATTTTAGCAACTTAATGATCTAAAAAAAACATTTACTTAGGTAAAACTAGAGTAATGAGGTCATTCATTTTAAGCCACGCTGCCCTTGGCAACACTCACCATATTAGAAGGCCGCATCGAAGAACACCCGTGCCTGTATCGCTACTGCTGTCAAACACACATCTTTTCACACCTCTATTTACCTTTGCCGATATCCTTCACACAACATACGGTTCCCGCCAAAATCGTGTTCGTATTTACACACAGCGTTCTACAAAACGAACGTTAGAATTCCTAGTTCAAAAATAGAACGCCAAGCATTCAATAATCATTAGCGCGTACGTACGCGCAACCAGAGCAGATGTCTGGGATAATACGCGCTTTTCATTTGTGCGAGCAACTTTGCTGCTACATTTTAATTGATACAGAGATTGTTTTGATAGTGGTTCGGAGGTCGAATTTGATTTATTTAGAGAGTTTCGCTGTGCAGACATTAATATTTTTATATTCAGAATATTTCAAATCAAAGTTTTTTTCCAGGATTTTATATCTTGCTCGTTTATCAGAATGTAGATATATTAAGTACATTTCAAAAGTTTTGTTTGCATTAAGTAGTTTAGAGGAGACTAGCTGAACCCCGCGGTGTTACCCGCGGTTATTGTTGTACCGCGAGTAACGCCGCGGGACAAAGTTAGTCTAAAAAAAGTAGCCTAAGTTACTCCCCGGATCATCAGCTACCTGTCAGTGAAAGTCCCGTCAAAATCCGTCCAGCCGTTCCAGAGATTACCCGGAACAAACAGACAGACAGACAGACAGACGGACAGACAGACAGACAGACAAAAATTTTTTTAACTCCATTTTTGGCATATTTATGGCATGGCATACATACACATGCATTGATTAAAAAGCTGTTATTTTAATATTACAAACAGACACTCCAATTTTATTTATTTGTATAGATAACAGTAGATAAACAAATAAATAATTCACAGTGTCTACTCTTAAAGTTTATTTTATTTCTATGTTTTGGATTTTAAATACAACATTAATTAAATGTTCGTGACGTCATTATTAAAACTAATTAAATATTTGCTGTATTCAGTGTATGGTACAGTATATAGACAGTTGTAAGTGCAAATCAACACTTGATTTGCACTTACAACTGTCTATATACTGTTTTGAGTAGCATAAGTTGAAGTGGTTTTATCTTAACTTGCAGATTTAACCAATGTAAATTTATTTAAGTATTCTACATCGTTTATAGTAATTAATATAAAGTAGGTACCATTTAATTTAACTTTATGAACATATCTATTTGTTTTTTTCTTTCGGCCGTAACTTGTAACCATAATAACATCATTCTAGTCCAAGTTCTGCATGCATAGCATTATGCAAAGATAGTCAAACCACCTGTTTTTTAAATGATAACAGTTCCTATTGTAAGTGCTATTATCTTCCCTTACATTGTACTTTCATTTAATAATGCCGTTGTTAATTATTAATAAGATACATGCCTTTGTTAAAATATTAAATTAAAGTTAATGTTTAAAATGTAAAGCATACGTGAAAAACAATTGCGGCCCTTATATTGTAATTATTTTTGAATATCGAAAGGAAACCATTCAGTTCGAAGATCAAATCTTTAAAGTTTAGATTTTGATAGTTAATTCAAACGTACATTCGAATATAATTCACAATTCGAATGCACAACTTGTGCTATTTCAAACAAGAATCCAAACGGTCAGTAATAATATAACTGGAAATGTCAAGAAAACTATTCAAACACCTGTTTGAAAGTGGAATCCAATATAACCCTTTAACCGAATTCTTTGCATTGTAATTGAGCGTCATTTGGCAGCTTTTGATAGGGAAACTCGTTCCAATTTCAAATTATACCATTATCCGATTAGAGTAATCGTCTATTCACAAACGAATAACGTTTGACATTCGAATTAAATCCATAATCTAATAACATTACACAGCATATTATTCGATTCCACGCGAATAGACGCAGCTAGTGCTTCGATACTGTGGGTAATTATTGATTTAATAGAATTTAAACTTAAACTGAGAATGTTGACGTGTCAGTTCATTAATGTAGTGTTAAGTTAAATTACTAATTGTTATTTTACATACATTATAATTTTATTACCTACCCACATTGTACCAACCCATATGTTACTAAAATAGACAATAGTAGATTAGCATAGCATAGACATTAACTACGCTTTTTTCGGGTGGTACTCGATACCTACCTTTTAGCAGCTTGTATTCTAAAAAGCTACTTCAGTATGTTTAATATACAGATTGTCTATTAAAATCAGATATTAACTTTAAAATTTTGTCACAATTGATTTTATATGCAGAAAAGAAGTACCTACCTACTCCAATCATTACAGCAACTATCGTTTCCCTTAGCGCCCTAAAAACAGCCCTTGACTTCTCTCAAGCAGCCACATTATTTTTTCCTGGTAATATATTATTTTTAAATGGCGACATTTTCAAGTGTTTTCAAACTGATACAAGCAACTGTTCTACGAAGTGACTACAATCTTATCGGTCCACATAAGAATTGATTGTACAATGTATTTTTAGTCCCCAAACACTCTTAACTTGTTGACTTCCAAAATAATTTCATTAGCTTAAACATAAATCCTTCAAACATCGATTTTTTTTATTTAGTCGATTTAATATGAGTAAAACATTGGAGTGGCATGACGTTTAAATTGACTGTAATGATACGAAACTTAATGAGATCTTATGATTGAACAGCGTTTATTTAGTTTATTACTACTTTTTTAGTTTATTATGCACTTACTCTTTCATATTATGTATAGTATTACTGCAGTAGCATTAAATACACATAATTATAGATCTCTAAATATATGTTTATACAGCATTCATGATGTACGGTGGTATAATTATGGCGTGAGAGCGTAACAACCACCTTACTTACATATTTATTTTAATATTAGTTCTTAGTTGCCATCATCGTTCACATATAATGAAAAACATAAAAATCGGCTAAAAATAACTCGACTAATTAAAAGCACAACACTTCTAACTTCGTTTTTTTCTGTTAACAGGAAACATGTCTGTTTCGCACCATGTGGTAACGAGTCGTGCATCATTACATAGCATTATTGTTATGTCATTATTATACTGTTATTGTAATAATTATGTTTATTCACAGCTACGGTTGTTGGCCGCGAGGGGGCAATTTTGAATCGTTAGCGAATTTCGTTACAAATCGACTAAGTGATGCCATGCGATGATAATATCGACTATTTTTTATTGATTGATTGTTTTAAAACTAGAATGTGAAATATTGATCTTACTATTACGTAGCTAATAAGAAATAAATATGTTGGTAATATTACAATGATGCTAGATTATTTTTAATATTTCATACGTAATAACGGTTATAACTGAGTTGTAAGATACTAACAACTTTTATGTTGACAGAAATAAAGTTAAAAAATTATGAGTTTCACTGAAATTAATATAATACTAATCATTCTTTTTCATGATATAGAGGAACAAAGGAAACTTAAACACCTACATCTAAATTTCCCAGTTTTCCTCTTGCCCCCTTTTCGTGTTAACCCTAGAACCAGAAGGTGTTTGATTTCCTTGTAGAGTAAGTAATGTAGAGTTCCAGTAAAGACTTATCTTACTTAACGCAATTTCTTTCAAAATATTTTTATTATTTACACTATCTCATATCTTAACCCTCAAAATGAAGTGACTCTCAAAGGCATGTTTTATCAAAATGTAATTACGAGCCCTATTACCACTATTTGTCATCAACAAAAAAAATAACACTCAAATGCTCGCCCGATCGTTGAAGCACCAATTATTTTTAAACAAACAAATCAATAAACACACGCTCGCACCGGTGAAGCAGGGTTAACTTTGGCTAAGAAAACAAAACGGTACAATGGATCAGGGCTGTCCGCAACCAACCACTCTAGTTTTATAAATAATATGATTTCGTAGGGGTGGCTTGGCTTAAAAAAACTGTATTTGAAATAGATAAAGTATGAAATGAATTATTTTGTACTTTATAGGTTTCATGCATATTAAATTATTAACATACGTATATGTAACGCCTGTATAGAGATAGTTTTTATGTAAAATTTTCTCTGTAACAAGTTTTGACGATTTGAGGAATGCCAGAATATATTTTACCTAGTTAAATGAACTTATAAGATGTATTGAGTTGTTTAAGTCTATAAAGCTTCTGGTAGACACATCTTGTAACACAGATGTCATTATTTCTAGAAAAGATGGAGTTCTTATGGTCTAACATTACAGAAAATTTAATGGTAAATGAATAAAATTACACAATTTATAGCTTTACTTGCTACCTATGTGAGTTTAAAGCATTTTTCACCATTATTTCATGACAGCCCTACAGAGGCCCCTGAATCAACCCGTCAAACGCACGCCCGCGATGAATTAAATCGAAAACAATTCGTAAAAAGAACAATAGAAGGGTTGGAACAAAACTTCCAGTTTGAATTTGGAACACAACTCGAAACGACGCACGCGCAACCACAATATTGAGGACAAGTCAATGAAGTCGGTTAAAAGTGCGTAATGCGATATTTTATATTGTTTTTAACTCATTTGAATATTCTAGAAATATACTCAATTATAATTATTACACTATTTTTGTTCAATTTAATTCTGAGCGGTTTAGTCCTATAGCATTATCAAAGGTGACTAATAATTTTTAATTCTGGAATCTATTTCAACAAGTTCCATCAAGTGCCGACAATCGAAAGTTTAAATTTAAGAAACCTTAAATTCAAAACAGATATTTTTAACGAAAACGTTTGATTTCCCTCTAGGATAAGAAATTGTGTTCTATGTTCAGAGAATTTGGGTCTATTTTTGCTTATGACTATTGTTACAGTGCTACTCTTTTCTGCAATTTGTTCCGGCTAATCTCTGGAACAGCTGTACCGATTTCGACGGGACTTTCACTGGCAGGTAGCTGATGATCCAGGGAGTAACATAGGCTACTTTTTTTAGACTAACTTTGTCTCGAGGCGTTACTCGCGTTACGACGATAACCGCGGGTAACACCGCGGGGTTCAGCTAGTAAAAAGTAAAATTCCGAGCCAAAGTTCGGCGATTCAAGTACTAAAAAATAAAGGCACTCAGAAGTCGTTAATTTAGACGCTAACTTACTTTCTATTTCCTATTGAAAAACCAACCATGTAATCAAAGCAAACCTCTTTTTATACCTTTTAAGTAGAAGGTATACTTTAATTCCAAATAAATTAAAATCAATGGTAACACCCGAATTTATGGTGTACCAAAAACACTTGCCGAAGTCCCATAGACGATGGCAAAAAAAAAAACAAAAACAAAAGAGTACATTAAGACACATGGCGAGTCAAGATGACACAATAGTAAAGTTTCATTTGGACTGATTAATGGTAATGGAAAAGTCGGATACAGTCACCCTCCCGGGAGGGCTGGAGAGAGGGAGGGAGTCCTCAAGATTTGCACTCCGTCTATATCAGTGGACATGTGTACGGAGTGTTATACCGAAGGAGTGATAAACATTGTGTTTATCAAACGTTTTGTTTCTTATTCTAAAAATGATGAATTATCATACAAAAGTATTGACTGCACGGTTGGCTTACTGCGCTGAGTGCCTTCAAACCTTAATTGGGATAAGAGATTGAATAATCCATTGTTGTTCTGACTCTGGGTGTCCTTTGTCCGTTTCCTGTATGTTTGTAAAGTACCCTGCGACACAGAAATGGTAATGGTACGGGTATTGTCTTTTACAACAATGTATATATTACTAATATTATAAACGCGAAAGTTTGTAAGTATGGATGGATGAATGGATGGATGGATGGATGGATGGATGGATGGATGGATGTTTGTTTGTTTCTCTTTTACGCATAAACTACTGAACGGATTTGGATCACAATAACACATAAGCTACTATTTGCCGCGATAACCGACATATACGCGGGTGGAGCCGCGGGCAACTACTAGTTATTATTATAAAAACAAAAAACCCGTCTGCTTAAAAGTAATGACCCACTGCCCCCTATTTTCCCATTTTCGGGAGCCATTTTGAAAATGTATATGCCTATGTCACTATCACGATCCTGATGCATTCAACGACACCTCATATTATGTCAAAAACCGTCCAGCCGTTTGGGGTTGGGCCAAAGAAATGGACATACATACCCACGTATATATACAAACGCTCGGAAAACATCACCCTCCTTATGACGCAGTCGAGTTAAAAATATTTAATCCACACTTTACACTAATATATAAAGGCGAAAGTTTGTGAGTGTGTATGTTTAGATGAAACTTTACAGTAATATTACTTATACATCAGAATAACACATAGGTTACTTGCCACGATAACCGACATACAGGTGGGCGAAGCCGCAGGCTACAGCTAGTTTGATATAAAAATTATCAGTTACAATTTCTTTGAAGATACAGCCAGTAACGGCGAGTATTTTAATATAATATTATCATCTAAGCCGATAAACGTCTACTGCTAGACATAATACTAGTGATCGAACGCAGAAGAAGTCACGTACAAATGCTAGTCTGTTATAAATTGCCATTTCTAAATTATTATTTTCGTAATCATCTCTAGGGAGTTAGAGTGTGTTAGGGATGGGGGTGGCTCGTCAGTTCCCACGTCATCTGACACCGCACGTGTCTGCGCAGGCGACGCCGGCTAATGTTTGTAGTATTGCGAATAGCAAAATACATAAATAAATAAATTATTCGTTCAGTGAATGATAGACTAGCTGTCTGAAATGGTAAGTTAATTATGTTTGGTTCGATAGAATTTGGGTGTTATAGCAATATTGCAGCAAAATACTTTTAGGGACAAGATTTTTTTTTTTAATAAGGCAACTCCCGCATTCGGAACACCCTATTTCACGACACAAAGAAGACCCAGACACAGTGTTGTCCGATCTGGGGTGTGAACCTTAACCACTCAATGTAATAAAGAGCGGCGTGGCAACCGTTTCAACCACGACGCCATCCGAGCAATCACATTCAATTCCTGGTTAGGTGATTTAATTATGGCATCTTAGACTTCAACTTCATCAGAATGTCGACATCCGACGCTGATCTAAGGTCCCCCCAAGGGGTGCCAACTAAATACGTTGAACTTTCATCAACAGCTTTTAACCGTTCAATGCTGGACACGGAGCTCTCCTTAGAACATTGTTTTGTAAGACTCACTTAGAACATAGGGTTTGCTTCAAACTTTCCTTTTCTTTGCATTTATGTTATCCTGGTAATCTGGTTAATCGACTTTTAATACACCCATGTCTTATATAGAGGTGGTAAAGACGTATTGTTAATACCTCACTTTGTCTTAGTGTAATATATTTATGTCTATACTAGCCGACCCACGCAACCTCGTTTGCGCCTTATATTGCCCGTAGCGTGAAAATTTCCCCCGTTTTTGAAACATTCTTCATTGTTGCTCCGCTCCTATTAGTAGTAGCGTGATGATATATACCCTATAGCCTTCCTCGATAAATGGACTATCCAACACCGAAAGAATTTTTCAAATCGGACCAGCGGTTCCTGAGATTAGCGTGTTCAAACAAACAAACAAACAAACTCTTCAGCTTTATATATTAGTATAGATAATATATAAGTATGTTTATCAGCAGATCATGTGTGAGATGTAGGTATGAAGTTATTTTCATTATTTTTAATTTGCGTATCTTACAACATGAACATAGCTACGTCCCATGTGTATAAAGATGTAAAGAATCTGTCCCAGCAATCCGTGGGTCGTGACTTCGATTCCTGGAAGTGAAAGTTTTTTTGCGGTACAGATGCGGTGGAATGAAAAAAATGTAATGTGTTTAACACATGTTAGCGTCGCCATCTTGAATATTTGGGTAGTTGATTGACATATTCATTTAGAGAATTATCTTTTTAGTTTTTACTAGAACTAGGAATTTGGCTTTTGAGCTTAAATTATTCGTGAGAAAAATATAATTATACTGGGCATAAATCTTTTCGTCACATGGAGGTTCTGACCTACTATAATTATCACGACGATTTTGGGCAGACGAGTCGGTATAAGTTTTGCTTCAAGTTTTCCATATCTTTGCAGTTATGTTGTCCTGGTAGTTTTTCGATGTGATGAATAAGACACTTAGTGTAAATAATAAATAAATAATAATTAATATTTCGAACATCTAACACACAACGCCATCTAGTCCCAAGCTAAGCAGAGCTTGTGTAATGCACACTAGACTACTGATACAAATATATATTTCGACCCGGGAATCAAACTCGAGACTTCAGGATCAGCAGTCGCACACGCCCACCGCGAGATCAACGAGGCAAATCTGTTGGATCTATTATTCACTAGCCATAACCTTAGAAACTCATAGCCCAGTTGCAGTCGGTGATTAGAAATAATTACCGAGGGTAAGCAACGACGGCGCGGTAAGTACCTGGATGGGTGACCGCTAGTGGCATGTTACCATGAGCGTCGCCGTGATTCGGAGGTCACGTTAAGCAGTCGGTACCCTTTTAGAAATATAAGCGTGAGTCTATGTATATTTTGAGTTACAATGAAAAAAAATATCATAAATAATATTCAAACAACAAATTAGTATTCTTTCGTCATTTACAATACTCGCACCAAACCGGGCACGGCGCGACGCGTTGATAGTAAATTATATAACAAACACATCTATCATGTCTGTCTGCCTGTTCGTCCGTCAAGGGCACATTTTATAGCGTTTTAATCAATGCTAGTTATGTCCTCAGTTTATGGTCAATCGTGACGGCCATTGTAATAGTGGCGCCAAAGTTTACGTTCCATATTTGAATATATGTGCCTAGTAGATTGTTTTTTTTTAAAATTAATTTAGAATTTTTGAATTTCAGCCATTTTATTATGTGTATTCTGTATATAAATGGGACAGGATTAGTTTAATATAAAATATATTTTAAATTGTCTTACTTTCTTATTTTAAATTTTTAATCCTACATGTTACATTTTTATGTACTTGGGAAATATCTTTTTTAAAATGAAAAAAAAAATTAAGAGATAATTGAATATTTTTAAAATAAAAGTTACAAAATTAGTTATATTTTTGGATTATCAGATATGGTCTAAAATATTTATCGTCTCAAATATTTTTAATAAAGAATTCCAAATTTTCATATCACAAAAGTCAAAATAACAACTTCCTCAAACTAATATCAAACTTTAAATAACACCGTCAAGTAGCAAGCAAAGCCACTTGTCCCAGCTAGTCAACAATATAAACAAAATTATTTAATAAGAAAACAACCTGTGGGCCGTTGACCGCATGGGAACATGACACCATAACTCCATACGTAATGACTTTGACATATGATTATCATACTTTTTTAATATGTAAGTAGTAAGGTGTCATAGTGGAAAGCCAAGTTTCGTTTGAGCATTTGTTAAAAGTTAATAGAACTCTTTTTAGAACAATGGGTAGAAGGCCTCATTATTATTTATGAATTTCTGAAAATCAGTATTTGAAACTTTTCGAATTGTGCAGTAACATAATACTTTTTTAAAGAAAAAAAAATCAAAGTATCTAAATATCTACGAACTTTCCACTAGAGTTCACCAGACAGACCGTACGTGTTCGTTGCATTTGCTGCAAAAACGCGGAAGATACATACTTGTCATTTGCGTGTGGTATATCTACATATATTATATTACGCAAACCGACTATATTAAAGAATTAACATACGAAATTTGTTGCTAATACTAATTGTATGTAAATCATTTTTATTAGTTTTTCTTTTGAATATTAAGTAAAAAGACCACCGCGAATGTTACGACATATTATGACTTTAATAATATGCATCAACCGGTCAAATAAAAAATGTATAATTACGTGACAATTTTTTGTACCATTCAAATGCGTTCGAAATCCGAAAATTGTTTAAATACTTGAAATAATGTTCTTATTTCAAATATTTAAAAATAATACAATATTAAAATTATTCGCTTTCGTTTTTTACTATCTATGCTTATAATTGTTCTTAATAAAAATTGACATTATTGCATAGGTAATGAACAAAGGTAATTTAAAAAATAATATTATAACTTAACAATTTTCTTTTAGTAGGCCTATTAACATGAAACAATTCAAGGTGCAACGAGCACTGTTTTATACACAGAACTGCCATTACGTTTACAAAGTCTTAATTAAATCCAATAATGCTATTGAACGATTCTATGCAAAATAAACGTTGAAAATACCAGGGAAGCAGAAAATAAAAGGAGTATAGTTAATGAGTATAGATTTTATAAGAGAGCTATGCATTTTTAATTAATCGCCTCTGCCTTAGGCGTGAAAGAACAACATGAAACTGCGGGATATTAAATAACAAATGTAGTATAAATGTAAATTTGAAAATCCCATTTACTTAATGTGTATATACATTTTTAAATACCAAACGGCCACAATTGGTATGTGTATGTTAATTATATTTTTTATATAATATTTTAATTAATGTAACTTTCTGTGGTAAGAATTTATATGTATGAATAAAATTTCCCTGTCCATTAAGTTTTAAATAGGCGCCTCCTACAAACAAAGCAGGCCTAGACCAGTCGGGACAAAATTAATATCGACTCATTTAGTATGCAAATAGTGTAGTCGGGCCCTTATCTGTGTTGTCCGCTTCGTTCAATCAATGTGTCCTTTGGCGCGCTATCTCTGTGCAATCTTACTCCTTGCGTCTCTGCCGCCCTGGTACATAGATTTATGGGTGTGTGATTTATCTGATATCATTAACAGAGTTCGTCTATTTTTTTGTGTAATTGATTGAGAAACATTAGAGGGAAGTGGACCTTTCTGGCTAGAATTTCTTTACTTTAATAGTTTTAAAAATATAAATGCAAATAAATTTATCGAGAACTGTAGACGAAAACAACAAGAGAATTGTCAGTATAATATACCTAATAGCGAAGTAAATACTCGCTATACCCGCAAAATGACCAAACCAGCGTAATACAATTAACCCTAACCAAAAAAACCTGACAAAGTTAACTAAATTTGTATTGAAAATACACATTTGTAAATAGGTCAATAGCTAATCAAGAACTATTGTGTCGTTATAACAGTGACGGAGGGTTATGCGTATATTGTTTAGTTTTGAAACCAGAGCCGGCGCGCGCGCAGGCCCCCGCCAATTGGTGGGAAACGTGTGAAAGAAAGTATATTGACTTTGTTCGAACTAGTTTTAATATAATGGGCTCCTATTTTCGTTGGGTTTTGACTACGAGCGAGTGTTTTTGTAACAAGATGCTTAATAGTGTTATTATTAATATTTGAAGCAGTGCTCGATGTACATACCCTTATGAATAACAATTAGATTTGTCAGCGGCGTAGATTACCTTAACTTGGTCTTTTTAAATAATTTATCCCAAAATAATGTACGACATACATATATATTCCTGTTGAACTATGAAACACCCTGAAAACATTTGGATATTTTAAAGAGAATTTAGCGAATCAAACTTCTATAAACATGTCTTGCCAGATTTTGGCAGACGTGATTCTCAATCCAAAGGCATAAAACCAATAAACAATCTTATTCTCAAATGCAACCAAAACAAACACTGCATCGATTTAGCCGGGTTCAAATTACACCTAAAGTTTATCTACCACAAACAAACAGCGCCTGTAACTGTTGAACATCTGATTAATCTGATATTTCTTATCTACAGCACGTCAAAGAGAAACCAATGATAAATAAATATAGAAGAAATATAGACCAGATCTGCTGCAGACAGACGGATAGTAGACAGTTCTATCTATAGTCCATCCATGACACACGCACATCGATATTAAATCTCAAAGCAAATATTCCTGAGCACACTTCATTAGACATTCAATGTAACGGAACGAAGACAGCTTTAATATTCAGCCGTCGTACAACTCATATAAGTATGCACCTTCCTATGCCTATTTCCGCCTTACACTAATTATTATAACAATTGTCTTTATTTAAATTACACCTTTCATATGTATTTAATCCTTAATTCGTTCAGGATATTGTGATTTATATGTCTGCTTGTACCGCCTTTCTGTTTCCATTTATAGTTTTGTGTCGTTCAGGTTTCATTTTAATTATTATGTTCGTTTATGATGGGAATACAAACCCACCCGACAGTACTTTTTCTCAGGCACGATATGCTAATTAAGTTAAGAAAATTTTATGATATACCTCATAAAGAAACTATCATTTTACATGCTTTATATTTAATACTAAACTGTATTTTCTTCGCTGTGGGTTCACCACAGAACATAACATATTCAATAAGAGTAATAATAATAATCCCGATCCCAGTTCAATACGCCCACAATTGCATTCACGGCCAAACGTCTATATTAAAGCATTCAACAGTGTCGATCAATGAAAAGCACAGTTTTAAATAGATTTTTTTCACGGAACTCTCTTGTTGTGAGCTCAAAGGGTTCTGGCGACAATAGTGACTGAGTTTAATTAACCGAGCCTTAATGCTTAATTGTTAGTGCAGCTAAGCCTCGGAACACGTGTCGGAGTTCCGCAGGGAGCCACGCTCGGCCCGCTCACCAATTGATATTGAAATTTTCCTTTGATTTTAAAACAGTTGTTTGGTTTTTAAATAGGATTTGTGGTTCGGCTCGTTGGTTTTGTTAGTTAAGTCACTATGTTTGATGTGTGTGACTATCTACTTAATTATTTAACACTCAGAATGTTTATTCTGATCTGATTTATGTGTAGTTAGGTTTGAATTTGAATGGTTTATTTGAAATCAAGACAGTTGAAAGTATATCTGAATATTAAGACAATGAGTAACGATTTATAATTATATGTTAAGTTAATATTTGCTATTTATTTGCGTCATATCATTAACGTAAGCATACGACTTTTAATTCGGTGACGTCATACCTTAGTTCTTCGAAAACCTTCAACATGTTTAAGCAACAACACGTATCGGTTACACAAACGACTAAGCCGTCTTTATTAGTGCATATTTACAACCGCAGGGCAATTTACAGGAAAACCGACAACAATTACAGTACAAAAACAAATAAGAGAAAAATCATTAGGGGTGAGCGCTAGGGGATGATTACAAAGGAAAACACGGGAACTGGAGTGGTATTGTGGGTTGATTCAGTAGTTGGCTGCCCCGAGGGTAGCGGGTTCGACAATGGAGCTGAGATTACTGCTGTCGCCTGTCAGAATACCGTTTGATGTGGGGCGCCGTTTGGTTTGTTTTACACTTCCAATAAATGTTATGCGGTTGGGTGGTTGTAATGTGTAACGCCTCAGGAGATAGCATCTCTTAGGTTTAATGTTTGTACACGTATTGTTAAGAGTGAAATAGTAGATATATCTAATCAAAATGGCCACGTATAGAAAGGATAAAATAATGAAAGTATTGAATATATATAATAATAATAAAGACGTGGTTTCGTAAACTTTCTTTTGATAAATTAAGTAGGTAAAATAGCAGAGATTGAAAAACTGGATTCTCAATCAAGATAAACGAAAATAATTTTATCAAGCAATTTTTCTACTAATGAATTAAGAAGATCTAAATAATTTGAGTCAGGCGATGAAAATAAAATTGGAGTGTCTGTTTATAATAGATAATATTAAAATAACAGCTTTTTACTAAATGCATATGTGTGTATACACCGTACATATACTAGAATTATAACATTATATTTTAGAACATTTTTTACAATTTTTGTCTGCCTGTCTGTCTCTCTGTTTGTTCCGGCTAATCACTGGAACGGCTGGACCGATTTTGACGGGACTTTCACAGATAGGTAGGTAATGATATAAGGAGTAACTAATTTTTTTAGACTAGGTTAGGCCAGCGGCATTACCCGCGGTAATTGTCAATGACATATATTGGTTGTCGGCAATTAGGCAAAGTCGTCAAAACGGAATTTAAATACTTTCCTGTCTACTCCTTTGGGGATAAAAAACTTAAATATATGTTTTATCCTTCAATAAATCTTTACCGTGTCCATTAATATTCTCACATCGTTTCTCGTATTCAATATAATGTGTATGTTTGTGAATGTTTTCGCATGTAACTCGAGACCGCGATAGATTTGAGCCCCTTTGTCTTACCCCACAACCACCCCCACTTTTACCATAACGTATTGTGAGCAACACAATAGATTTATAGCCAGCATATGGATTATTTTGGTTTAGTAATGAATTTTAAATTTGACAAAGAATAATGCAGATGGTTTTAACCGCTTTGGAATAAAATCTATTAGTTTTTTATAGTGTACCGGCTTTTACCCACGGCTCCACCTGTATGTATATATTATCGCGGTAAAATGTAGACTAAATGCTTCCTCAAGAATAAAAGTATATTCATGCTAAAAAATTTATTTAAATCGATGTAGCGGTTTTGCCGTGTAAACCTAACATACAGACAGACAGTGCTACTTTCGATTAACCTGATGTAAGTAACTCCCACCATTTTCTTAACATGTTTGACATTATATTTTACCATTATATAATTGCTTACGTTTGGACATATCTGATGATAGCCACCATCTATGGCTTCTTACAACCAACTGAATTAAGAGGAATAGCCCTACGTACGATGTCTCTCATCGGATTAGAAGTATGAGGGAACAGAAAGTACACCTAGGTTTGCGAACACATTTTAGCACTTCAATATCTCCTGTGTATTTAGCTGGTTTCCTGGTCTGAGACAAAAGTGGATAGGAGTACATCACATTTGTTAAAAAAAATATTTTCTGTTAAATATATATGGGCCTGCCAAAGTGACTTATTCTGCCTGATAGAAAGCGTATATAGAATCCAAGAGCAGTGGTCACCATACTTATTGCGTAAGCAGACAATTCTACAATGCAGTATGGTGTGCCAAACTTTGGCGACCTATGCAGATGCTTCATGTTAAATGTGAGTTTTGAAATCCCTATTTACTTTGAAATCAAATAGTTATTCAAGATAAAGACTAAACTGGAAACAAGCTAAGTATAATTGCATATCATTTAATAGTGTTTGTGTATTCTGAATCTCAATTTTCCGAGTATTCATCATCATTTTGCGCTACTTTTAAGAATTAAATGTTAACCAAATCCCTTTCGCAGAATTGTACGTTTTGCTTCATACGTCATGTAACGACACATTAAATTTACAGTCGGCAAACTGATAAAGAGTCAAACTGCAAACAAATTTATTTGCAGAGATGTTTAAGGTATAATCAGGTTGAGAAAGCCGCCATCACTGCCTACACACAAACAGGTGATAACGAGAATTGTAATCTTCGTGTATTTGCCAACGGTCTTTAGTTTCGATTGGGTTTAACGCTGCTTAGCTTCTAACGGGTCGTAGCGTTATATTGATAAGCACCTAGCTTTCTTTATCAAAAATATGTTTTCTACTTTTTATGTAATATATTAGTATAGATTGACACACAAATTGAAGTTAGAAATTTAAAATATCCGTTAATTTAATGAAAACATGTGACGTCTCTGGTGTTGCGGGTGTCCATGAGCGGCGGTAATCGCTTACCATCAGGCGATACGTCTGCTCGTTTGCCCTGCCTATTCCATAAAAAAAGACATTTGTCTTTTGTTTAATCCTGGATAAAGAACATTTGTAAAGAGACGGAGTCGGGAAATGAGTTTCATTAGGTACCGTTTTATTACATTGGTTTTGGGTGTTTGTATATATGTAATATGTCTTCGTTTTATTGAACAAGCTAGTACAAAATCACAGCAATAATGCGTAGTTTTATCTGTAAATGACTTAGATTGCTATAGGTACACAAAAAGACAAATAGATTAGGCACTTGACTATGAATATACTTCATCTTAAGAGTATATAAAGGCAATGATGTTCATTTGTCATTAGAACTTTTTGGACTCAAATGTTAAACATGTTTTTTTTCCTAACTTCCGATCATATTTCTCTGAAATTTTAGATATAAAAGTACAGCAGATAATTTACCACATTTTGCTAAAACCAAAGCATCGTTTCTTTCACGAAATGTAAGTTAAAGGTAAACATTGCAAAAGGAAAAACAAAAACGTGTCTAAAAGCATAATGTACTTTTATAATAAAAAGACAAACTTGTGGAAAAGTTCTAAATACGTGAGGGAACTGAAAAAGATGATTGAAACAAACATGGCTAAAGTTTGCCCCTCTAAGTGTATTAAATCGCCTGAAGTTTCTGAAAAAAACCTGAAAGAGGACATCGTAAAATATAAATACTTACTTTCGATAATAAAAAGTTGATATTGATTCTAAGTTGTGCCTTAATGGAAGGAAGAAGAGAGGTTTTGAATTCCGGAGTTTATTAACAATAAATATGCTGGCAAAGTATGTTATTATTAACTAGCTTTTGTTCGCCATGTGTATGTCGGTTATCACAGTAAAGAGAAGCCTATGTTCTTCTTCAAATTAACGTATCTCCATGCTAAACTTCATCAAAATCGGTGCAGTGGTTGTTCTGCGAAAGCATAACAGAGAGACAGAACTACTTTCGTATTTATAATAGCATGTGGTATGGACAATAACAACCTGGGATATTTTATACATCGTTATTTAAATTTAAGCTGAGAAAAGAATAATAAGTGAAATTTACGCAAAATTATAATAACGAACAAAGTTTATCGAGAAAGTTATTGAAATATGCTTTTAGAATACATTGTGTTTGCATTTGGTTTTGCTTTTAAAATGGTCGTGAGAGTATGTATCTGTTAATACATAAAAACTTAGACATTATATACATTGAACTCTGAGGCAATAGATAAGGTAACCTTTGAAGAATTTTTCCCTCTTTCTTTTATAAATTGGACCAAGTCAACTCGACGAAGTGTCTTGAGAGTAGGAGAGAGTATGGTAAAAGGGACGCAGAAAACGTTATGGGACACCTTTTGGGATAGTTTTTCAAATCTATAAGGTTCTGAATGTAACTTTTATCATATGGAAATTTAGGCTCGTCAGTGATAAGGTTCGCAATTTCTTTTTTTTTTCGTTTAGCTGTGTGACGAAGATGACGTTTGGTTTTGATTGGCAAAAATATTTATGGTCAAGTAAACTAAGGTTAGACAAAAACTAACTGTGAGAATGGATGTTAGAATTTCTAAAGTCGAATTGAGTATGTATCTCGAAATTCATTTTTAAATCACCTGTCCTCACATCAAATCTAAGCTGCTAACGTCTGAAAAATAGAATTTAAACTAGAAATCAATAGTCTAAAGTTGGACTCGACCTAGTTTACAGTCTTATGTTTCTTTCAGCGGCTGTCATAAATCTCTGTATATTTAATATACGAGATAATTTTAGATATTTGAGGTTTACTACACCAAGTTGACGCTAAGTTTTCTTAAAGACTAAGTTTTTATCTTTAGTTATGACAGTTTGTTGGAGTTATTGTCTTCTAAAACACTGTAACTAAGAACCTTTTTGGCTTTTTTACTATCTCCAGTTCACACTATTTAAGCATGTTCTTACTTACTCAAAGCCTCGACTTAAATAAAAACATATTATTCTATTCTGAATCTATTTCATTTTCAACAAAATTATATTGATACATAAATAAATAAGTGTAAAGTTTATTTCCAAAAAAACTTTGGAAATAAAAACGTAAACTGTCATATCCTCACTTATTTTAAAATTAGTCATGTCTCAAGACTTATTGACAAATATCTTCGTCCAATAACTTGTACCAAACTTTTATCGCGGGACAAACCATGAATAATAAAAAGTTGCCCATCAAAATATACAGCTGATTGGAGTTTTGTCACTTTTGTGTAACAAACGGACAGTTTTTTCCTGTTTCTAGTTGAGGACAGTTTGTTAAGGACAGGATATTTATAAATTGGAGGTTACGATGTTTTCTATTGAGTGTGTATCTGTGTCTGCAGTTTTAGAAATAAATAAGTAATATCGTATACATTTTAGCGTTTTTATGTTTACGATTTATATGTCTGACATCTGAATACATTTGTCCTTTTTTAGAACAACTTTTATTTTCGTTGCAATGTGTAATATGCATCAGAAAGTTGATCTAATTCCTAATCATGTTAACTTTTTGATAATTATAGAAGATACGAGGTGTGCATTAAAAACAAGACTATTAAATATACGATTCCATTAAATTCTTAAATATTTTGACCAGAATTAGTTATCGGTCACTCGAATTTTATATTATCGATAGATAAGCTGTCTCAGATACTGTTTCCCATGGTACGCTGGGATAGCGGGGACACGGGTAAGTGTGTCGATTGACAAATATTTGAAATTCCGATTGATTTACAACTGTACTGATTTAATTTGATTTCAAGTATCGTGTGAAACATTTACTGCTTGCGATCATGAGAAAACTTTATTAAGCTACTAAACCTTGCTCCAAAAAGGAATTATGAACTTAAGTAAACAATGAAAGTGATAAATTATTTAAAGAATAATCATTAAACAAAATTTCACAATAAGTAGTAACGCATATAATGCTTTACTTCGTAACCCTTCTACTGAAGAGAAAGTTCCGATTGTCAACTAACAAAAGTACTCAAAAGATTTATAGCAAATCTGTTTACATGACAACTGTAATGCCCCCCGGAATCGTCTGCCGAATTAATGAGTCCGCCGTATCACTTGCTAAGCTAACATTGGTCGCCGTTAATAATAACAGCCACCCTACCACCCTTTAAGAATTCTCGACTAATAGAAAGTGGATAGACAGACACGATCCATCACGGCAGCCCCTTGCCGATGTATTATTTATGGGGACATCCAGAGCGCAACCCACTGCTAATCTTTCAATATCTTGAGAATTTTGGGATAGAGTTTGGGGATCAAATTCTACCACTAACTAACGTAGACGACGTGAACCTTACCGATGTAGACATAAAAAGCATTTTAGAAAAACCATCAGAGAAACGGCTTCCGATGTAACGCTAGAGGAATTTTGTGATGGAAATGAAGATACGGCTGTCGAAGACTTTAATGTCAATGCTATAGAGGTTAAAATAGTTTGAAAGGATGGCAAAAATGACATTAGTGCGTTAGAATAATTGTAGGATTTGTTTGTTTTGGTAAGGAATGAGAGTAATAGCATTGCATCGGATGCGGAATGAAATTAATGGCCGGTACCTTAATGAATTTTCGTTATAATAATGCGCTGTGGTAATGGCTCTGTTTTTATTGGAAATGGACGCACCGCTGTAAATCTTATTTATGATTTTTAACGTTGACTTAAAAGCTTTTGTATTTTAAATGACGTAATTTTGATAATTATTTCGACAGTTTTTATTTGTTGTTATTGAGAAATGAAGTTTGTTTAACAACGTGTGTAATTTAGTACTCGGTAGTAATTTTTATTTGTGGGAAACTTCTCTTGATGAATCTCTTGCTAGATTTTCATGGTTCCAAACTACTATTACTCCCAAACTAAATAAAATGTATTGAATGAAACAAACATTTAATAAATAAAGTAAAACAACGTTTCCACATTATCTTTTATTTATCAATATCATTTATCAAAGTACTGTCTTAGAACTTTTCCATAAACTCCACTTGTGGCAATGCACTTGTGACGCGTCTGGCGTTGCGGGTGGCCATGGACGGCGGTAATCGCTTACCATCAGGTAATACGTCAGCTCGTTTGCTCCATATTCCATACAAATACTAACTGTCGTATTAGTTTTTGTAACATTTTGACACTGATTCGTGTTCTTTGACTAAATACCTGTTAAAACAGATTTGACATTAGCGTAATCTGTTACCGGATTCATCCAAATCCACTAAACATCCGCGTTTCTTAACTAAAAGTTAAACTAAATCAAACTACGAACCATCTATTTCTATAAATACGACACTTAGATGTAGAAAAAATATTTTCGAGATTCAAGGAAGGGGGCCAAGAATAGATCCCAGTGGGACTCCATTTGTGTAGTTCGACGCAATACCCGTGACTTTGCTCGTTTTAATGATATTTTGAGTGAATATCTATAGCCACTATAAATTTAATTGTGACCCAGGATTTAGATCTCTCAATAACCAAATAAGTCTTGTATTTGTCGGTAAATTGTTGTGTTCAGTTTTTCGGCAAATATGCGTACCGGAACCTCAATTTGACGCTATTTAGTGACCAGTGTCCTCATTCAGTTAGTTATATCATGCCCAAGGATACAGACATCTATTTTATTTACAATAATCCGTTGTTTTGACACGGCTCTCGTCGTTTTTACATCTACTGCGAGCAATTTATTGTTATTCCGGTCTTTAATTTAATTTGCGTTTTCGAAAATATCCTCATATTTTTCTTTACTGTCAATTATAGAGGCAAGTGCTTTGTTTTATTGGTATATAAATACGGTTGATTCAATACATATATTTAATTAGATTGTTAGATTATTTTAGACGAACATTTCGTATCGTCATAGAAATTTTGTGAGTTCTAAACTTCTATAAGTACTTGTTTTAGGGATAATTCCCTGTCGCTTTTTCTTAATGTGACCACGACCACTAGTAAAGATTGCATCAACTTCGGAACCCTCAGTGTATTGCTATCAAAAATAAAGTATTATGTATTTAAAGTGAAGTGAACTAACAGAACATCTGCAACAGAATTTAAGTATAGGTATAATTCTTTAACACGTATAAACAATTCTATCGTAACCTGATTACTTATAAAACGTTCTTAATCAACAGCGTCGACTAGTCCACTACCAGCTAAAGGTATCTTCTTTGAAAAGAGGTAATAGCCTCCTTCACCCCGCTGGTTATACCAGCTATAGGGATTGTTTCAAGTATTTCTTCTCTTTCTATAATAAAAGTAGGAAATAAATCCTCTTGATCATGCATAATACGATACCTTATTTACGTTACTGAGCTCACAGCTACAATAAAATATAAAACCGAACTTACCTGAAACAAAATATAAACAACTGAAAATAGGAACTGAAATTACAACTCGTTAAAATAATTTTATGTGAATAATAATATTTCTCTTATATGACTAGTGATGGACTAAATTGCCAAGACTAAGTTTCGGATATCGGATAAACGAAACTTAAGTATTTGTGAAGTTTAGTAGCTGATTAAGTTTTGTGTATAATCTACATAACATCTTTAAACTAGCAATTCTTGTAAATATACCTATACTAGCCGACCCGTGCCATCTTCGTTGGGCGTTATCTTCGACTTGATTTACAAATTCTATTACTCTTAACAATTTTTTTTGTTCAATCATAATAAAGTATAGCCTATGTCACTCACTATAATTTTGCTTTCGGTTAGTGAAAGAATTTTCAGGATCGGATCAGTACCTCCGACGATTACCCACTACAACCATACAAACAAAGTTGAAACTTTACCTCTTTATTAGTTAGATGATATGATTCTCGGAAACGGTTCCAGCGATTTTCATGAAATTCAATATGCAGGGTTTCGGGGGCGATAAATCGACCTAGCTAGCATTCGTTTTTAGAAAATTTACCAAAATAAATACCGGTCATCCAGGTACTGTGTATTAAAGAAGTACTACAATACACACAAATATCTGCGCCGACTTACATCGAGAGTTCGATAACCGCGGAGTGCAAATATTTATTTCTACGAATATATCTATTTGTATTGGACTGGACTTGTTTGTTACTATGTGTATTAAATTATATACGTACATGTGTCCATCCGTGTTCTGAATCCTATGTTTGAGTCCATGTTTATTTTCAAAATATTCTTTTAAAGTATCAAATTTTTTCTACCTAATATTTTATTCTAATCGGTATTATACTGGTAAATATAACTAACGGATAGACCAAATCCGCGCATGTGTCAGCACATCCCTGGTTATAATGGAAGAGATGTACGCTAACCGGCGCGGGCGCAGCTCATTACGGCACTCGTAACGATGGCGCGTAAATCAAGCGAACGCCCAGCGGCCATTGTCTCCCAACCATGGATCAAAATCTCTTGTAATGATCAATCCGCGAACACAGATCTCATTAACGTGTTTATGATAAATGGTCCTACGAATTTATTATTTGTGGTGTCCATTTTGTATTTTAATCGTAATAGCTATCTATTTTTTGCTTTGAGCGGTAATGATGAATAGATTTGTACTATTATTTTTTTTGTATGACGTTTTAATGAATGCTTGTTGATAACTTTAGATAATTTAAAATAGTATCATATGTTCCTTTGAAAATACACAGTTAATTAAAAAAAATACATTAATTACTTTAAAGACAATTCCGATTCATGTATCTGTGATATTTTCAATTAAATTTCGATTCTACACTGTTGTGTTTAGGGCTGGCATTCCCTTGATTATCATATTAGTGACAAAAGAATGATCTTGGGCATCATGGCCCAGAATGTGTGGTAGCTCTGCCAAATAATTGAAGATGTCAACGCTGGCCCAAATGTTGCCAGATACGACATTACGCAATTATATCTAATTTGAGAAGTGATTATGATCTTACGAGCTTATGATCTAATAACATTTTTAACTATATTTGTTACATTTTAGCTCGTTTAGAAATGTATGACCTAAAAAACTACGATAAAATATTTACCGATATGCATACCAAAAGAAAATTTCACATACTTTTTTAGCAAGATTACGATCATACACGACGAAATCTTGACATTAAAAATAAGACGACACAAGACATCACCAAGATTATATCGCTGTATCAGCTTTCAACGTATATTATCCACGAAACATAGATTATCTGCCAACTAGTTACTGCTTTAAACCCAATTAATCAAACCGTTCTACTTGGACGGTACACTCGTGTATAGCAGCAACGTCAACTATCACCAAAACAGTTAACCGTTGAATAGAATGTGCGACATTCGAAATTCAAACCCGCATGTTCAAATTAATGTTCGTCCGTTTAAGAAAAACAATTGACACAATCGCGTTCGGGTGCGTTCGTTCAACCCGTTCGTGAATCATCGGGCGTGTTCGGGTTGGCATGGGGCCTAATCGTCGGACGTCGGGACTCTAATATATCTCGTTCGCCGTCATCGGTGCCCATTCTTCGGGTGGTTGGGAGAGCTTGTCGACTGACTGGATGTTGGTGGGCTGACAAATTGACGGTTCGTCAACACCGCGTCAGGAGTGGAGTCCATTCAGTCGTCGTGTCACACAGGGGACTGTGTTAAGTATGTGTTTACGATTTGAGCGGGTCTGTTTATACTAGTTCTCACTATCTATTATTATCAGCTGATATTTGTTTTACTTTATTTAGTTCCTACGAAGTTTAAAGGAACCGCAAATTCTGATTATAATAACCAATTAAAGCAAAGCATCAGTCTCAAGAAGTACCAGGAGACAATAGCCGGGCAGGAGTTAACGTCAACCGCTAACGAGTGTAACATGACTCCGTAACCGATCCTTTCATTAAGTCTCGTCGGTCGCTCATAGCCTGGTACTTTTAATAAAATGGGATCAATTTTGATATAAATCTTTGTTGGTTTTATACAATGAATATTTGTTATTTTATCCTCTTAAAAAAGATCTATGAAAAATTATCTGTGGTAGTTCTAAAATGAGACATATTTTGTAAAAAAAGGAAAACTTAAGATGTTTTAATGAGTCATTTAATTAAGACAAAGAATTCAATATTTCCGAGACCTTTAACATTCATATAATGTTCGAAAACGACATTAAATGTCACCTAACTCAATGTTCACAATACTATGTTAAAAATTATTGGCGAGCACGTGACGTTTCTAAATCCTAACGGTTCCGTATGAACAAGGTACATGTACATAATTATTAATGAAATTAATTCGATCTAGTAAAAACAACAATATTAAATATGTCGTATGGTATCATATCAGTATGTAAATTATAGGAAGTAACCTGACTTTTCGATGATTTATGATTTTTTGACATTTCACTCTATCTAGATAAATGATGATCGCTTTTAAACAAGCCTCATAAAAAAAAGAATAATATTTTAGCGACAAAAGTAAGACTTAATTCAGCATTGTATAAGACAAAACGTTTGACGCTGGTTTCCAATTGGGCCTAAGAAAAAGAAAAGAAATCAAGTCAAATTAAAGTATTGATAGATCTTTGATAACAAAATCAATTCAATTCATCAATTCAAATCAAAAAAATATTTAAAATCTGACACGTGATGTTTTTTTATGATTACATAAACAGCAATTTATTGTTCAAATCTGCAGTCATTTTAATTGAACTCTTTCTAATTGAATTTTCTCAATTTCCGATAAATTAGACAGTATCCAACTTTGGTAGCGGTACCCTACAAGTTAATTAGCACTCGGAATAATTAAAAACGCGATATTGTCGTCACTCGGCAAAAACTATGAAGCATTCGGATTTCGCTCGTCGTAATTTCAAAATCTTTGATCTTTATACAGATGCTTGTTTTCAAATACAACAAAATGCCTTAATGTGACAACTTGGATATTTAATTTTACACTCTTTTCCAATATTTTAAGGTCCAGTTTTAAGTGACGCTGTAATTCCTTACAACATTTCGTAAGAACTGGTTCGACACAATTTCGTCTCATGATGGCTCCAAAGATTGTTTTCGTTGCGTGATTCGAAATTCATTAGGAGTGAAAATAATTGTAATTTTAAGAGGATCAGATCGTTAAGATATTGTAAAATAGAAAAAAGAATTGTACATTTTTGGAAAATTAGTCTTTCTTTCCCAAATCTTATCAATCTACTCTCATCTCTTAAAATAAAAATTACCTTAGTACATGTATTATGTATATACCAACCGGCTTAACGTACTCTCCATCAATATGAACATCTATTGCAATCGTTATAAAGAAGTCAGTGCCCTCAAATATACTGACAATTAGTTCAACCTTCGAATTCAGTTCACCTTCAAGGTTGCGGAGGTCCGATGCCAGTCGCTCCGTGTAAAAACTAATATTTAGGTGAAACCAATTGAACTAGACGCTAATCCCAAATCTTGGGAATAATAAAGGCCAGGAAGAAGATGTATTACGTATATGTAAGTCCCGTATCACGTTGCTCACGCCGAATCTATCTAACCGATTTTCACTTTTGCTGGCGTACCTAAGATAGGGTAGCATCACGCTGAGATCATGATTGAAAAGAGACGCAAACGAAATTGCGTTAGTCAGTCAGCATAGAATATTATACTAGATTTGAATTTCAGATCTAAAGTATTCAAATTTCCATATATCTTTAATTAATTCCCTGACTGCACGGTTGACCGTCCCTTTCCACTACATCAAGTATTGTGGGTTCAAATCTCACATGGGACAACACTTCGTGTGATCCATAAATCGTTGTTCCGAGTCTGGGTGTTCTTTGTGTCCGTTTCATGTATGTTTGTAAAGTCCTCGGGACACAGGATGTATATTCCTGATGCGTGGAGTTGCCTTTGAAAAAATATTCATCATAGTTTCCGCAGAATCATGTTTTTTGGAGTCTAAAAAAATGTGATTAAAAACAAGTGCAAGCTATTAAGAAGTCATCCAGGTAACGGGTAACTGTGACTTTTAAGACATTTACCAACTCGTGCCGACCCACAATGATATCGGAATAGAAAGTAAATACAGTGGATCAACTCGGAAACAAAAGTGGTAGCTCCGGTACAGTCAATGATAGACACTACTATTTAATTACCATTTACATGTAGTTTCAACCAAGTTACCCTTTACACCCCGTTTCACACCCCTAACTATTGTTTTATAGAAAGTCTTAGGATCCTAAACCAAGCCAAATAAGTTCTTAAGTATTAATAGATTGAACCGACGGAGGTAATAATATATTTTTTAATTATGTAGATTAATATTGTAAATTATTATATATCGAGGTGAATAAAATAAGATTAAAAATAGAAAAAACTTCATTCTGCACATTAAAGATACAAATGGTAATCATTTTAAAAAGTAGATACAGTAGAACGATGGATAGGAGAAATATCTTTCCAAAAACTATTAACAAATATCTCTTGCAGCAATATCTGCAATATTAACAATTTGAAAGCTTTAATGGGTCAACATTTTTTCCCACTTTCCTAAGCAACCCCTTGTAACGGACGTCTGTCAGGTCAGTCTTGACTATATTAAATCCTAATAATCTTCCAGGAGTTATGAATCTCTACTACACTCGAATCGATAAAAACGTCTTCAGTTGTACCCTTCGAAAAATATATATATGTATATACTAATTCGCTTCAATAGCCAAACAAAAAATATTTTTTCATGATTAATTAGTCTGTAATTATGAATTTCAAGGAAGATATAGGTTAGGATTGTAATATTTCAGCGAAAAATGATGAATGAGACAAGGTTGGTGATGACAAATTATTTGGTGACTTTGCCAAACCGATGCAACTGTAACTATTAAACTAATTCATAAATAGTGAGATAGATACCACCTGTTTCTTACTGTCTGGACAAAAGATTTATACTTTTTCGTAAATGGTTTAGTTAAAATATGGATCATCAACTGAGAAGTTTATAGACAAAAATAACTTCAAACGAAATTTCCATTTTAAAACCAAATTATGCGATCACACTTCAGTACTCAACATTACCCACACAATTTAAATAGGACCGCAAAAGTGAAATTGAAACTTAGCACAGAATCAGGTACACCTAATTTTTCAAACCACTATACAAAAACAATAATTTAATCTGAATTTAACCTCAACGAAATCTGAAAACCAAAATTTGAGTAGCCATGAGACATGAATCAATGAATATATCAGAATATGGTTACAGTGACCGACATCAAGTGAATCTAAGTAACTATTGAGTAAATACATAAACATGGCTTCTGGACCCCGTCACCTGTGTCCTGACCCTCAGCCGTCTCTCAAAAATGACCTGATACAACTATGTCGTCGCATACGGGACATTTAAAATTGTAATATCAACCGGTAAATATTTGAAATTTAATAAACTTGCTTCGTCCGTTTTATACTTTTTAATTTTATAGCTGACCTTCGATTCGGTGTCCGAATGAATTCGTCGATTGTTTTTATCGATTCAACTTTTTGGTGAAATTTTATCTTTGGATAACGGTACATTGCTGTTGTGGTGGTCTGGTGGCATTTCTTTATGTTAATTTACAAGAGGTGTATGTTTTGGAGACATAGATAAGTTGCTACTGACTTACTTCTAATTATGATAACTGCTTTAAAATAATAATTTATATTTTTTATTTTACCAACAGAAAAAAATAAAAGTAAGCTTTATGGACTGTTAACTTTGTGCCTAATTGGTGACTGCAAAGCAGTTTAATTGAACAAAATTCGAACTCATAATAACGAAGCTTTTTAGTTTACAGTTCCTATCTTTGAAATGCATCTCTAAAAAACTTCTAGTACTCATATAACATTGACTGTCCACATTAATTAAAAAATCCAATTAGTATCTTCAAAACTATCTCGTAACTGAAATAACCAAAAAAGAATCTCTTAAAGGAAACTTTATTCAAGTTACCGAGAGCTAAGTGTATGCACGTGTGTAGGTTCGTCTCCCGGTTAAAATTAGACGACCAGGCGAAGGGAGAGGTGGGACGAGGGCAAAGCTCCTTTTTATAGAAGCACGAAGCCACTGTCTGGTAAACACACTGTAGTCAAATGACGTATAAGCCGCTAACGAGGTAGTATACTTTTTTTAGGCAAAGATGTTTGGTTTCGCGCATCGTTGGCCTGTTCAATTATCGCTAAGAGAAAAACAGATGAGGAAATTCGTCACGTGGCAACTGATTCTGGTTTCAGTTACGGCATTTGATTTGTAGTTTTAGATTTGTTTATACTCAATATATAAGATTTAGAATGAAAATAAAGAAAACTTTTTAATGAATTTTGGTAGTAATATAAAATAGTATGGTAACATTGACGAAGCGTCTCTATATCGGCTAACCGCTCCTAAATATCTCAGCAAATTTTGATTTAGTTTTAATCATCAGTTAGAAAATTTTTGGACTTGGTATTTGCGAACTTATTTCCGGATGGATGCGGATTGCCCAAGACCTGAAGGGATGGTATACGCTCCTTGGGGGAGACCTACGTTCAGAAGTGGACGGCGATTGGTTGAAGTGATTTGGTACCAAGACTAAATTAATTTAAGAACAGTTTAAAATATTGTTTTTCAAAAAACTGAGATTAAAACCATACATTGCTGCTTTTCTAAATTACATTCATGCAAACTCAAGACGAGTCACTAGTATGATATGTAAGTTAAGTATATATCTTTGAAAATTTGCATTAAAACAAAGTAACTTTCAACTCCAACATTGAAAGCTATTGATCAGGCAAGAATTCTCGTCACACCCATACACGTCAATGGTTATAGACAAATATTGCTTTTTAAGAAATCCGTGAAAATTATACTCATGGGAACCGCCAATCAGGTGATCGCGAACAGAATAAAAATGGTCAATTTTTACATGATTCTCCAGTAAAACTGGCAAGAGACGTGGTCGGTCTGCTGCACCGGTGCCTCTTGAATACAAAATATATTATAAGTGCACGATATTTGCATTTTGAATTACGCGCTCGAGGCTTGGCGTCTTAAAACTTAAAGGCAACGTTGCGTAGATAATAGCTAGCATTATTGACTTCTTTTAATGTAATTTTCTCTCAATCTTGGGCATTGTTTTCAATAGTACTACAGAAGTTACTCAAGGAACATTTATATACAGTTATTCAAATTTATTCCCTTCTTTGTCAAGGTTCTATGACCTTGCACAAATTTATCGATTGGGAATCCATCTGTTGGCAATAAAACATGTTTGAATGTCATTCGCAAATTAAGAATACTTACTTCAAAGTTAGCATTCAAGAGCTTGTCATACAATAAAGCTGTCTTGATACTGTCAATAGGGAAATATATACGTATTGGCTTGAAGTTATCACATTCCATCTGCCAGTGGGTATATTAAGAAAATGATCACGCGTACAGATATCATCAGCTAGACAATCACTCGGGTTGTGATTGGGTAGGCGGGACCAGCTCAGGTGGTCTAACTACTTGAGACTTTGAAGTGTTATCTGGTTTAATCTGACAGTTTCACCTGGAGAAGATTTACTATAAATTATGGGAATTTAGATTTGATATTGACAGTCATATTCTAATAAATTTCTTTAGAAGATAGATTGACTGACCACGATAATAGATAAATATATTGTTTCCAAAATTCAATGATATGATTGTCTATCCCTAAAATCTGAGTTAGTTTCCTTTACGAATACAAATCAATGAATTAGTCCATTAAAATGTAAATCTAATGCAGTTAAAAGATACGTTAAAGTCTTAGGCAGATATAATTATACCTCGTCGTATTCAAGCTACTGTTTCACAGATTATGAAATGATACCAGGTCAAACGTTAACAATCTGCGTGAAACTAGTCTATCTTTTATCACATCCCTACTTTCTGACACAGATAATAAAATCTGATAAGTTGCTTTAGATGTTACACCGGCTTGAATAAAAATTCTACGCTTGGATTTTTGGAGATTTTAATGATTGTGAGGGTTGTCCATTGTCTGCATGTTGTTGTTCCATTCAATCGATTTTTGTATTTTGTATAAATCGATCATCAAACACGACTATTTTTAACTTTATATATACATTTGCAGGCTAAGTAAGGACTGACAGTATCTGCTTTATAGCGACACTGACAACATCTCAATCTCAAATATTTATCCTTGGAAATCTAGCCCTGATCTCTGTCTTGGCAGTTATGTTCACTAAACCACTGAGAAAAAGTCAGCACAAGCTAGTTCATGTAAAGATTACCTTACCTTACTTATTATTTCAAACCTAACTATACTCAAAAACCCAGTGTTGTAGCTAAAAATAATTCTGCACAATTCCTAACTTCACTTTCCATGCAAAAATTTTCCCAGTCTATGTCCTAAAAATTCACACGGGCCTCGGCAGTTCCGTACGGATTAAGTTTATGTACCACGTGCAAGTTAGTTAAGAAGATACTTTGCGCATGCGCACCGCGTCTGTGCCGCGCGAGATTTCGATCGAATCGTGCGCAGCATGCCACGGTCAGGGTTGCCTGATGTATCCATTTACAGAAAATACACTCCTGTTTAGACTACAAAGTCAAAATTACAATACACATTACATATATTTTAAGTAATAAACAGTCATTACTAAAAATTTAAATTTTTGGTACGCGAAATAAATTGGAAAGAAATTCATGAATGTTGCCAACCCTAGCTCGACCGCAATGCGTGCACACATTGCCTTATACTAAATACATAATGGATAAATTTTACTTTGAACCACAATGATTCTCATGTCGCTTCTTGAATATTTGACTAATGAAAGTATCGAACTGTTTTTATTTTACATATTTTCACGATTCACTGACATCGAGATCATTTTCTTACTGTATCTCGATTACTATCTCTTCTTATAATCGACTTCGTATCTCTATTTATACCAAATTTCGTAATTAAGATATCCCACCATTAAATTTTTACAGCCAATGATGAAAAATATTCACTTTATTTAAATGTACATATAATATGTAAAAGAGATATAGAAAAAGTCGTGTAGCTAATTCTCTCTAATCATGTAACAGACTTAGTTGGGGACGCACAGATAAACAATGGACACTAAACAGGTTTAAATCGCAGCTTTGCGGACGAGACTAGCATATAATTAAAATACAAATATATTAGACGGTGCCAATCAAATAAAAAAAAACATAAATAGAACCCTACGCCACTTGGAATAGGACATAAATCACCACAAACACGATTGTTATGACAGCGGCCGTAACATTGCAGATAAAGATATCGCTACATCGCGTCGCGAAGTGAATCTTAGTTTTTAATAGTTTTTCAAAAGGAGTTCACATTTTATTACACTCACATGTGTCAGTTAATTGTCTACTTTTTTTATTCATTTGGCGGGAATTTGTATCGCCATTATTTTTATAGCTTCATCTTGGTCATCAGTCCGGGTGCTGATGTATGAGGAAATGTATGCAAAATGTGATGTTTGCTTGTATTTTTAATGGTACAGACAATACTGTTCCGTTTGATGTGCGCTTGTTTGTTGACGATAAGTTTTCTGTAGGCGTGTTTACTGTTTTAAAATCATGGTACTTTAATGATCCTAATTTTACATCATACGATTTTACATGAATGTTAACAAGAATACTTGATTTTTCGGTTTATCTAGTCAATTGTAAAACAAGATCATACTAATACAAAAGTCTTTCATTCCATCCAAGTTCACTTATGGTTACAATAAACTTCCATAGTACGTCATTACAAGCCAATGTAAATTCCGTAACTGCTGCTAAGTTGACATTAACAAAACTGTTACTATATAAAACACTAATTCTTTACAGTAATTATTACTAACAGCATCATATAGATTTCCTAGAAAAACCTCTGTCCCCTAACAAGCCACTGTTTGGCAACACATGATAGATCCTCGAATATAAATTTCAGTTCTAATTAGCTCCAAGTTTCTCGTACATTCCTGGTTCAAAGTGTTCGGACGCGTCTGCGTTCGCCAACACCGTGTTCCCATCTGTCAAGCGTCAAGCTACACCTACCAACTCCTGCGCACACAAGCTCTAATTATAGTTACCATACTAATTAATTGGAAGATTCTACTCTTATATTTTTTTTTTTATTTTGTCATCGGTTAAGATATTTGTACGTATTAGATTTTGGAAATGGTAATTTTAACTCCAACAGGTTTATTGAGCTCTTCGGTATTGTAAATACTGTTGTATCATAAATAAATCATTTCCTTAATTAACATCGTTGTTTTGCTCTTGGATGTATAAGTTATAGTTGCCAACATAATTCTTGGTCAGCTCTTCCGTCTGACAGAAGGAAACAATATTTAAAGATCTTGGCGAGACCACCGCGATCACATTCAATTAGCAACAATTTAATTTAAAACTGACTACCTAAATCTCTACTTAAAAATACCTCGTATTTGTGTAATATCCTTCATAATGTCACATTTTAGATGATAGTCAACCACACAAGTTTTGTAATAATCCAAACATATTGCTTCCTTTACTGATATTTCATCTTTTTATCGCCCGTTACCAGCACACGGTGACATTCTAAAAGAATTATGAACGTTTAGTTATATTATTTTCTTATTTTCTAATATTTTGTTGATGATAATTATTAAAACATAACAATAAGAAGTGCGTTGAACTGTCATACTTCAAAATGCAATTTGCGTGAAATGTTCTAAATCCAAACAGATAAATAGACACGTCATCATTAGACGACAGTCGATGATAAACTGCGGTGCGGGCGGTGACAACCTGCAAGCGAGTGGGACAACACTTTGTCAGTTCAACGAGGGCGAAAGGGATGGATCATAACACGTGAGGTATAAAAACCGGGGCCGTTGATTTCATAATTTATTTGTTACACATTTGTCGTTCCGTGAAGATCGAGAGAGATACATAAGCTTTTTGTGGGCGACAGGGAAATGCGCATCAGATGTGATTTGAGTAATAATTTATAGTGTTTGTACAGCCGCCTCACTTACGACTTTAACAAGACACTTCATACTTAGATAACGAGTATAAATAAAGAGTCTGAACTTCACTAATGGAACACACAACGTACCTTTGAATTTAATTTAATTTTGGAATGGTGGACGTCATTTGTTTTTTTTTTTTTTGTGTAAACTGCCTGGTTGTTATCGTCAGCCAGTTACATGAACAGAACGTTTCCTCAAGAGCTATTTCTAAAATCAATCATGCGCGTATTAGCAAGAGTTTCCGAACGAGCCAAGTGGCTGTCGGGCGCGACGTGGCGGCCATATTTCATCCACGTTTGAGATATATACAGGCGTTTTATCAATGCATCGTCGCACTGATTCTGATGATTTATACGTAATTATTAGTATAGTTAATCGCATTTTCACGGCACATTCCCTGTGTCTTCGAGATCATTTGTTTGTTTAAATTTACTTATTGTTTCTACTATTGTGTTTAAATTTGATGTTTGGTTGCAGACAATTGGCTTTGGTTGCTCTATGTCTGGCAGAGTTGGCTATAAGAGATGCACACAGAATTACAATATTATACTTTTTATCATCTCAATATTGCAACTCAATCTTCATAGATTATAATCGATAAGCTTCTGGATACTATAGATATCATCTTCAAAAAAATAAATTGTACACTATCCTTGTATCGTATGTATATACATACGATATATGTAATCCAATATATCTTTCATATCCACCATTCTATCTACTGCATTGTACCTATATTAATAATAGAGGCAAACTACCAACGACCTTCCCGTTGAACTGGGAAATAAAATCAGATATTAAAGTAAATGGGAACGTTTAAGAAATAGTTTTCCATTGTGCAATAGTTTCTATCTATATGTTCAGTAATATATTATGCCGATAAACACATGATTGTTCTACATCTTTATTTAGATATTGGGCACAACATTGTCTATGTACTACAAAAACACACGCAGGCAACAATGCAACAGTACGAAAAACAAAAGAAAACAATCCATCCATCCAGACGGTTTTAACCTCTTAAAATTTCAAAACTAAAAGTTGAACGTCCTACAGATTCATCGGAATGATTCTGACAGTTTACGTTGCGGCCCAAGCCAGGGATAAAATATAGCTCATGTTCAGACGGTACCGTAGCGAGGGGAGAGGGACCGACGGCCGCGGAGCGAGAGGACAGAGACAAGGGGCTGCCGGCGCGGGGGGGAGAGAAGACGTCCGCAAATAGCGACCATCTCCGTCGAGCAAAACAATACCGGTATGATATTATGGTACAGAGCAGTATGCACTGAGAGATTTGTGCGGTTTTAACAATCTCGAGTGCGGGTAATTACTAGAGTGACGTCATATGACGAAGCGATATCAACAACTGCCACGTCAAAATCTCAATCCCACACAGCGTGAAGATCCAAGAGAAAAACTAGAATAGACATTAGAATAATTCGCACAAACAAGTACTTAATAAAATTCTCGCGTCAAAGACAAAGAGACTTGCCTCTGTTCTGTGAGCCAACACTTTATATATAATAACAGAAAGTACAAGACAAACGGACGAGCGACAGCCGCGAGACGTCCTATAAATAAATAATGCGCCAACATTTTATTATTATCATAGCACGGGCACGTGCGGGGACATTCCTGAGACGAAACTGGCAGCTTATAACGAAACTGAAATAAACAGAACTCTGGCTACAAAACGCTACATGTACTGCGTCAAGCGAAACGTAGACAAACGTTAAATGACGTTTTTTAATATCTGTGACGTAATTAAACGAAAAAATACAATTTCACATTGCCAAAAATCTCACGACAAACTGTTTAGATGTTACGTTAAGAAATAAATAAATCTCTTGAGTATCTGTGACGCTATCAACTTAAAAAAGTAGTGTTTTTTTATTTATTAGCTGTTTCTCAGATGAATATGGATATCAATCACAGAAACTGGTTTCAGAACGAAAGTATCATTTGATTTAATACTGTCTTGAAGTGCGTTAACGAATCTTTAGTTGCCAAAAATATGTTTTGCGAAATTGTTTACTGAGTATTGCCAAAAATGCATTTTGTTTGTAAATAATTGACGGGCAATTGGCGAGGCTTCAAGTACAAACGGAGTTTGAATCCTTATTTATATCAAAAGATTGTAACGGCTATAAAACAGGGGCGGTTATATACCAGTGATCGGAACTTTATGAGGAGTTAATTACTCGTACAATAGTATTTTAGGTGCAATTAAAAAGCCGAAAGCACACGTCATGGTGCCGTTTTCGCGGCTTAATGCAACCAAAGCCGATGGTTAAACACATCAATCATAAAATGTTATTGCTGCTATGAACAATTCACAATTAGAACTCAATTGAAATGAAGTCGAGCGAATTAAATTACTTTGGGTAACTATTCTTGTGAAATTATTTATTTGGTTTTGATTTATCACTTTAGTTTAATTTCTTACTAGCCTTTAGCAATGGCTCGTGTATGTTGGTTGACGTGATAAAGGTAGCCTTAGGTATATACTTTCTTAATAAGTTAAGCTAAGTTTCATAAAAATCAGTTCCGCTGTTAAGCAATGCAACGAAATAGACACAGTGTGAAGTGGCAAGAAATAATTATTAGAAAGAAAGAAAGATCGTTTATTCTGATATTCATAGGACAACTTCGGTTACCAAAATGAGGTTACAATATATCAACACGCAATATCACCCACTCTCTCATAGAGATTACACGGATTTATAATGAGTAGATAATCAAAATTGTAAAAGAAATATGTAGTGATAAAAAAAATAGATAGAAGATACCCTAATAAATGTATTGAAATGGAATTGAAATTACATACAGTTTATTCAACCTACCGCAACATGGATAGATCAACATTAGTCATTAATCAACGCTTGTTTCATTTAAAAAATGTAATTGAAACCGATAACACAATAATCGTAATCTCATAATTTCATAAATAATACGTAACATAGATAAGTACATTAATATAGTTCATTAAGGAATGTTACCACGCTTTTGAATATTGAAGTGACATTTGATGTTTGATACATGACAGCATGTGTCAACTCGACATTGACGTTTGTGACGTATTTATGATGATATTAAAGATAAAGAAAATATTTGTGGTGTAATGGATATATTTTGAAGAGGATTTTTAAAAATCGTGGTTAGATAAATGAGGATTATTACATTAGATGGAATAGAATTCTTTTCTTAATATTAGAACATGCATAAAAGATTTATTGCACCGTGTTGTTCTGTGCCTCTTTATATTCAGAGAGAGATTGAAGAAAGGCATTATTAGTCCATTAGTAGTCCTTCTGCTTATCTGTAATGTATCTACTTTTGACAAAATATTATTTTTATATATATGAGCATGCTAAAATGATTCTACTCTGTCTGATAGGAAGCATGAGTAAAATCCACTAGTAGTGGTCATCATACTCGTTGCGAATGCTGACAATGCAAAGCAGTGTTGATAAATCAAAACTGTAAGGATTTTTAAGATACCTAAGTTGTCTCAGATTTTTTCACTTTTTGTAATAAAGATGCGGTTCTATGCATTGTGTGGCAAATAAAATTAATCTAACTCTAATCAGAATTCTATTTATCTATTTACTATACCAACCCGTCTGGCCATCATGGCACAGTGGGTTAAAACTTCCTTCCTAAGGTTCTCCTTAAAGGTAAATAACTCTTCAAGCGGATGTTTACTAAAGACAATTATTTTTAGTAATTAAATTACCGATTCTAACTTTCAAGACTATGAAACAAGAAACTAACGTCATACAAAATTTTCTATGACAACTTCAAACAAGTAAATGATAGGAAATTATTTATGTAATGAGATAGGATACTTATCTAGAAAACCCATTATACAGATAATAAAAATCAGATACACCAATCCTGCCGTCTATTAGATTCCTACACTTTGCAAATATTTGTATTCCAGGAACCGTCGTAACAGTATCCATACAAAGTATGAGTGGAGCACACCCTAGAAATTCAAAATCTCCGTTCGGAAACATTATTAGTTCTATTTGCAAACCCGTGGCGGTAGTCGCCTCATTGATTATTATTTTAACGGACAATTAAAATTTGATAGCTTCCACTTCGTTCAACTTCGACTTGCTTCGTATTAACTGCTCCTGTACATCCGACCGTGTTACTAACAAAAATATACTCATATCTTTATCACTCACACGCTAAGGTACATTTTTGATTGACATCCTCAAACCGTCTGATGTTCTTCATTTCAAATCGCTACGTATGAGTGTCGAGACTAACCGTCAATAAAAATAGTCATAAAATTGTAACTTTCTCTTTTAAAATATACTTTGTTAGTTACAAAATAAAGTGGATTTTTCAATGGCCTACCACCATATTCAATACGGCACTAAGAAACGTGTGAATAAAAATCGTGCGTACGCGCATTCGTTAAGAATTGACACTTATTAAGGGGGTATAATTATTTTAATTGATATGACGACATATCTTTATTTAGTGTTGTGACCGTTTAAGTGCAGAACAACGTCTGATTTAGAATTCCTATCTGGACGACATCTTGATTGACACCGTTTTTTTTTTCGTGTCATTATCATTGAAAGAGGCTGTAATGAAACCTTTTTGCTGGTTTCTTAGGCGTAAAGTTTTGCCTTTAGAAGGCGATGATAGTGTAGCTTGTTTGACTGGGGAAATGATTATGTCATAATAATGACTTCTGTATCCTCTTTTGTACAGTAAACTAGTTTATTTGTTGGTGTAATTAAAATATTTAGAGGTAATTTTACGCCCATACTAGTGATGTAATCAATCAACTATTATATGATTTAAATAACTAGCTTAGGAATGGAGACATACCTAATTAATCACTTAAAAGTGACTTGAAGTATTTATTTTTATCGTATATTATCAATATATCTACGATAAAAATCTCATTTAACTCATTTAGTAAAGTGTGAGTATTTAATAAATTTAGAGAACTTGACTTTAACAGATAAAAGTAAAAAAAAACTATAAACTCGAAGAGGAAATAGAAAACTCCTTAGTATGATAAACCTAGATTACGAGTAGTATTTGATGTGAAAACACTGAAAAACTAACCTCACTTAAACGACAGAAACAATATAGGGCATAGATAGACATTTAAATCACTATTAACCTTTTACTGCTTCATTGCTGTTTTAGTTGCTATAGATGTTTCCAGCACTTGTGCAAAACTTCAATGTAAAGTAAATTAAAAAAAAAAACGACCTGGCCATAGACCTTTTGAACCATAGAGGGATCTCGACCAATTCATATTTCAACCATTATCTAATGATACCAGATTTATAATTAAGTTTAACGATTATATTTTAATGAAAACTAATCCAGTTGTCATTATAACAGTTTTTTTTATATTACATTGTGTGCAACCGTTCCAAATTCAAATTGCTCGTTTCGATGCCGTACGGGCTCGAAGACTGGCCGCCGAGCGCGTGTCCAATCGCTAATTAGGAAATGTGCTCGGATGTTTTCGGAAGCCGATCGGTGTTCTATAATTGAACTTTTAAATTTCGAATTTTTGATTGAACCAATGCTATTTCCACTTCTGGTGTTACTGTATCGATTTTTATTGCTCTGTGATTGGTTCCATACTAGTTGATTTCTGCGGTTTCGCTCTTGATTTTATTTTTATTTTTTGTTCTAAAACCTTTTCTTTAAAGAGTGGGCAACAATGGTGTAATTTTTACTTATCTATGATACCAATAAACAATAGTATAATTATGTCGATAAATAAGTCAGTTTTTATCGAAATAAGACAATCAGTTTATTAGAATCGTCTTGGTTCTTGGACGTCAAACTACTTCGTTTGACGTCTCAAGCACTATTATTGAATGATTTAGTTCTGTAACTATATTCGATGACAGCTTAGTGATAAGACGTACCATTGTTAAGTAAATTCAAATCCAATGCAAAATAACACAAAATAGCAAGTTTTTTATTATCTTTCAATGACCCAATGACTATAGTTCTTGTTGCACCAAACAACATTGCGATGTCATCATCTTTTACTTTTAGCGTGTGTTTGTTTGTCTGTAGCAACACAGTTCCTAAAGGGATGGAGTGATTATGATCTAATTTCATTAGTTTAAAAAGTGCAATAAACAAATGCATCTAACCTAATTCTCTAGTCTTGTTCTTGACGCAAATGCGCCAATATGATAATAGATTTCAGTTTTGACATATTAAGAACTGTTACTTTTTTACCTTGTTATCAAAATATTATATTTCAATATTTTCTAAAAATTAATTTACTAAGTAAAGGTCAGTATAAAACTTGATGCTACAATCTTTAAAACTCATTTAACATAATCTCTAAAGGAATATTTCTAAATGTGTGTATCTCGTTTCATTTTAACCTGCATTGACCTATGCAAATATTGGATGACCACAGATAATATATTCAATTTAAGTAATATCTAATTTCCAACGTCTTCCACATGTCTTTGAATTCACATTCTTAATTCGATTTTCTTTTTCTTTTTAACACATTGTCCTTTGAGACAAGCCAAAGTTAAACGCCCAGACGGACAGAAATTAATGTTTTAACATTTATTTCTATGTGAATTAAGTTAAGCAACGGTAAACTAACAGAGTTTGATAAAAAAATTGTTTCTAAACAGTAATGGAAGAGTTCTCACACAATTTCACTCAATTAATAACACGTTCATTTTCGTTTTTAATCAATACAGTTGAATTAAAAAATGTCGGTGTATTAGATTGGTGTTTTGGTTGATGAGTATGTTCTCACGATATGTGATTAATGCCAACACTGGTTTATTAGCAATCTGTTTTTTGTAGTACCATGGTGGCAAATATACAGATCAAATAATTGCAGGTTGTTTTGATGAATGTTTGGAATGCTAAAATGGTAGGTATATTTTTCGAACAACGTTTCGAAAAAAACTCAATATTTAGTATTATTGTCAGAAATATTCATTGTAATACTTGTCTATACAAGTTTTAAGACAAGTATTCCTCTTGAAGTGCAAACTTCTTCAGGTGCGTTGAAATTTTTTTGGGGGAACAAAAATTATGGAACTCGGGTCATTGTCATCGAACGCTTCCCAAGAGCTATAGGTATACCGTATATCCTACTAATATTATAAATGCGAAAGTTTGTAAATATGGATGGATGGATGGATGGATGGATAGATGAATGGATGGATGGATGAATGTTTCTTACTCTTTCAGGTAAAAACTAGTGAACGGATTTCAATGACACTACAGTAATATAGCTTATACATCAGAATAACAAAAAGGCTACTATTTGGCGCGATAACCGACATACACCCAGGTGAAGCCGCAGGCAATAGCTAGTGTGTATATGTGTACTTTTTAGATGAACCAAAAGCGTGAAACTCGCGTCATCGCCACTGCACGCTTCACTTTGAATTTATGATTCGAATTTGGATTCGAGATTGGAACAGCTTCCTTTAAGTATGTTATTTGATTCCTCAAAGAAAGCTAGATTAATTTAAAAACTCTCTTGAACATATAGCTCATCTTATGATACGATGAAAGGGACTCTTCAAATTTTGTAGACACATCTATAACGATAACAGTATATTTTATAGTAACTCCTACAATCGCTCTCAGAGAACACCACCTGATGATAAAGAGCACACTGCACATAGCAATGTGAGAACTGCTTATCCAGGAATCAAACGGGGGTTACAGAAATATGACACTCGTCAGTCAGTTGCTTATCACTACTTTCGTGTTATTTATTTTTTTCTATATACCTACACATGTTTTTCCAAAATCCCCCAAGCGTAGGGTGGGGCGGAAATCTCCGTGGTTGCCCAACAAATAGCTCAACGGGGTGCCCGTCTTTGGACCTACCCTACGTTGTCACGCCGCGGTGGACAAGATTCGATGCCTGCTGGGGCGTTATTGTGTTCAACGGAATATTTAGGTACAATTTCCGTCTTTATGTTTAGTTATTGATTGTTGCGAGTGGTAATGTTTATGTCTGGGGTTCTTAGGTAGTTGGGCATGTAATTGAGCGTAAATTTTGAACACGATTAAAATTCTGAAGAGAATTTTGATGTATTAGAGCTGATTTTGCAGAAGAGAACCTTTATTATCTTAAGATATTGCATCAATAGTAATAACTTTGAATGTTGAAACGAGAGATGAAAGGCGACTATATGGCGAAAAAGTTGTTAATAAAATATATACAAATAATGTGACAGAATTGGATGTGAAAGAAAATCAAATGAAATTAGAAGAACTCTTAGTAAAATAATACCTTTTACGTGATCGTATTATATTAAGGTAAGCAAAACAGAATATCAAAAGCTAAATTAGTTAGCAGTAACTCAAAACCAGCAGTGCCGTATTGCATAAGGCTTTCGTTTAGTCCTAGAAGTACGATGCAGAAAGTATTTCTGGCATAAACACAATAGTTTTTTCTGACAGTTCCTTCTTACAAAGCTTGCTATTGTTTTTGTCATATCTGACCTCATCTGAACAAAAGACCTTTATATTGGAAACCTATATATCAATAAACAACAGATCATACCGTCTTGTGTAAGATAATTCTTGTTTCTTTTTTTGATATAACAAGAACAGATATAAAATATAATGCACAGAGTAAAAAGCTTGTAAAGAATATGCTCTTCAAAAGGCAAATGAACGTGGGTGTGATGACATCACGCTGCCTTTTAAGTGGAAAGTGGTAAAACCTTCGAGCATGTAAGAGTGTAGATTTATGCAGAAAGAAATGAAGTGGGTAGCTCGTCAGTTTTGGCTATTGTCATGGTTGTTGATATGGCTGATTGCTGCCTTTCAGTGTAATGATTTTGACAGTGCAAAAGCTGGTTGGAAAACCAAAGGATAATTTTATTAAAATTTCAAAAGAGAGAGAACATATACTTGGTTGTTTGGTACAATACAGCTTATAATCCAGAAATTGATTATCATATATTCCGTGTCACGGAAAACTTTATAATCATTCAACGCCAAGACTCAGAACAATAATACATATATGGATCACACAAAAGGTTCTCCCATATGGCAATCAAACCCACTGTAGGAATCTTTGTAACGAAAGCTTATGCCACTTCATACAAACAGATCCCTTTACCTCTATGACGTTTTAAATTGTTTTCCTCTTCAACATCTATACTAAAATGAAGTCCAAACGTCTCTATTCCACCAAAGATCATTGTCAATCAATTCTCCGCATCCCACAAAGGCACCAATAGTGTGTATAATCAATTTTTCACCAACAAATAAAGACGTAGACACCCTGCTGTAACACCAGCATTACGTCACAGCGTGGGCTCCTGTTATTGCAGAACAGCGTAAAAGACAGTCTTAATGTGTACACTGATTATTATTAAAGGAGTTTGCGATATGTCACATTTATATATAAAAACCTTTAAAAAATAGATTCTTAAGAACGCTAACCTTTGCATCTGTGTCTGCGTCCAATCAAACGCTAAAATAATGTTTTATTTGAATAAGATGTTCTTAGGAATCGCGTGTTCATTAAAAAAACTAACAATTCTTCAGTTTTATAATATGTATTAGTATATATTAATATGGATTACATAACTAGCTAAGCTAAATGAGTTAATTTATCAGCTTCGTAAGGTATTACCGTCTTCAGTGTAGTGAATTCAATCTTCTAATACCACATCACCTGTTTTAAGTTACCGTTTAGACCGCACCAAGCTGTATTGTATGGTTCAATGGCTTTGTGTCAATAAATTACAAAGCCTTATAGCAAACGCCAGTCATATCATTTCTTATATTATAAATTCGAAAGGAACAGAGTTATTTCCTCTGTTTGTCTGTTACGCTTTCACGGTTAAACCGCTGCACTGATTTCAATGAAATTTTTCATGGAGATACTTTGATTCTTGAGAAAGGATAAGCTACTATTTACCGTGATAACCGCCATACATGCAAGTGGAACCGCGGGGAAATACTAGTTTTAAATAAATTATATTATGTTTTGATATTCAAGAATTCAAGATAGATATGTAACAATATAACAGAATCTGAAAAATTACTTTGAGAGGTTAACCTTTAATTGTAAGTACAATTGCTTTCAAATCCTTTCCACACTTACCCAGTTATAATAAAATTTAGCTTTCTTAATTGCTCACAGAAGTCATGGTCGCGTAATTGACGATACAATGATTTTTTTTTTAAATATCATGCGATATAGTCATCAGATTTCAATATAACAACAAAATACGGTTTTGTTTCTAAAAAGACAGCGTGTAATATGATTCTTATAAAGGAAATAATTAAGCTGAGGCGCAATGATAATAAATTTCAAACACTTTACGACTAATTTATTAATAGAAAATTTTGCGAGCGATCCTTAGGACAGTCGTAAATAAGAAAATGCCAGTCAACCAATAAGGGGCCGTAAAATTTGCTCGCGAGACGCCGTTGGTCAGTCCTCGGCCAATAAAATCGCGTTCCAGATTTGAAAGCGACGGTTTACGACTGGCAGGCGGCGTCTTTTGCTGTTTTGGCGCCAAAATTGACAGCTTCAGTCTTAAAACTCAAGTTATTGGATAGTTTGGCGGGTTAATGCATTTGGCAGCTAATTGTTTAGATGCGTCAGCTGGACTTGTCTCTGCTTTTTAGTTGCTTCTGGATTTGGCGAGGACATTTCCTAGAGCACTACCTGAGTTCATGATGACGCAATATCTCTTTGGGAAGTAAGATACAGAAAAGCTGATCAGTTAATCTATTTCGACCGTACGACCGCCACATTTCACCCAGTGAGAATAGTTACCAGAACCCAACAATGCCCCGGTCGAAGGAGGGAACATTTGGAGTAATTTTCCGTTAGGTGACTCATCTGCTCAATCGCCCTACACCATAAAAATTCTTCCTCAATATGAACCAGTATAATTTCCACTACCTATAGTTATTTCAAGAGCCATTTAACTTGTCAACACAGCCATCACTCCATGTAACTGAACGGTATACTCCATCCACATAATACTGCAAACGCCTGTACGAAAACTGTCATCGTTCTGAGAAATACACCTTTCGTAAAAACCAGTTAGACAAAGATATACGAAAGGAAAAGGTCAATTTTCAAAGTAAAAATTCGTTCAAAATGTCAATTCAGATCTGCTGTCAATCTGACATATGTCATGACAAGTATTCTCGTAGTTCTGCCAACATTGATAGTAATGTGATTATATCGAATTGTGATAGAAAGTGGAATCGATATTTTACTAGTCTTAGTGGTACTTTAATCAAGAATATCTTTTATGATATTTGTCGGGTCGTTTTTTTTTTTTTGGAATTTCAATGACCTGGTAACTAAGACCTACTAAGTCAAGTCTTATTTTATTTAAACAAACGTTGCATCTTGTCAGATCGAGAGAAGATATTTTTAAAGAACTTTTAGATAATTAAACTCAGGTCTAATTTCAGAAAAAAGTGGGGTGATGAATTAAGGTTACGAAGTCTCACCAGCCGTACTCATCCCGTAACTGTCATAAACATCTACACGAGCATCTTATGAGTGAACTATACCCAGAAGTCTCTGAATACGTTACGTGTTCAGTACAATAATGCCTTCAGGATGCTGTTGAAGTTGCCTCGTTACTGTAAGTGCTTCTACAATGTTTATGGAAGCGAGAGTTGATGGCTTTCATGCAACACTACGTAAGCGAACTGCCTCCTTATTGAGGAGAGTGCGGGACAGCAGTAATAGCATCCTGAGGGTCATAGTCGATAAGTATGATTCAAAGATTATGAAAAGCTTTCTGGAAACGTTACTAAATTAAATTCAATTAAAACAGTATCATTGTAAAATACTAATATAGGTTAAGAGGAATTGTATACTAACACTATGGACTCTGTCTGAATAAATAAAGATTATTATTATTATTTTGGTGATTTATTTATTATTATTATTATTATTATAAAGCTGACTAAGTAGCCAAACTACCAGGATAACATAACTGCAAAGAGAAGGTAAACTTGACACAACTCTATACCAACCCGTTTGGCCAGCGTATATAAAGTCAAACTCGACAAAAACAAACGGCCTCACAGAAAACCAGTGAGAAAAAGCGATGAGAAATACCCCAACCCCTCTCCACATCCCTTTTCCCATCCCCAAAAGGTTGGCAGTGTACTTGTGACGCCCCTGGTGTTGCGGGTGTCTATGGGCGGCGGTAATCGCTTACCATCAGGTGATACGTCTGCTCGTTTGCCACCTATATCATAAAAAAGAAACTTTCTTAGCAGAGAGCTATGTGGGCTGTCAGAAACTTGACGATGACGACATCTTGGTTTAAGTTTCTCAATCTTGAATGAAGCTCAACAAAGTTCAATTGAACAAAATGAATAAATAAATATTCCGGACTAAGCAAAGCTTGTGTTATGGGTACTAGAAACTGATATAAATACATTTATACTCTTTTTGTAAATAGAAAACAGCCACACTTCAAACAAATATTTGCAGATCGTACAAACATTTGGTCAGACCCGGGAATCGAACCCAAGACCTCAAGCACAGCAGTCGCATACGCTACCACTACGCCATTGAAGCAGTTAGCAGAAGATCTATTTATGTGTCTTTTGAGGATTTACTAAACCCAGTATATTTTGAAGAAAAGTAGGTACCGTTATATAATTCGATGTGAAACTAATTCGCCATGCCATTCAAGACCAGCATGGTATGACATTCCTGTGAGATATCCCCTCGTTGTCTCCAATCCCCTATTTCTATTTCCCATGAACCCCATAAATAATTCATGGTGTATCGGCACCATGGCGAATTATTGTTATGTTACGAAACTGCTATGAATGCAAGATGAAACTAATTTTTATATTCGATTTTTGCTAATGCTTTTGTTTTGAATAGATGTTCTTTAGTATAGACAATATATTTTTTATTCAATATTTCGTAATTTCATATGAACAGGACTCGAACCTGCACATAGTTCATAGACCTGTATTCTTTTATAGGCATTGCAGTGTTTTAACCACTAAGATGGCCAGAATATGGTTTTGGCTGAAATGCTAAGGTCTCTATAGGTGCATTTTATCTATCTTTTTTCTTAAGTTAAGTGATATTCAAGTCCCAAATAAAGTTATTCAATACCTCTCGTGTATGTATCTGTCTCAATTGTTGGTGCCTGCAATTATTACTATATATGTTAGCGACGCGAGCAACGAATAGTTCTTAAGTGATTTATGTATATAGTAGAATTGTATAAAATTAAGAAACATTGTAAACTTGCACTTGTATACGTAAATAGATAAATAAGCGCGCTACGACAAAACGGCTTATCGTTAAGGTAAAGTTTCGAGGTAGCTTAGAGAGGGAAAGAGACGGAGCACATGGAACTTTCTCGAACGCCGAGTGGAGAGGGCAGCCAATCAGCGCAGAGCAAGCGTCGGAGGCCGGCTATAAATACGGGGTCGTTTTAGCCGAAAAGTGTGTACAGTTCAGACCGCCTCGAAGAAAACACGAAGAGAAGAAACCGAAGAGCTCCAGTACAAGAACACTGCAAGACATATTGAAGACATATATTGAAGACCGATATTGAAGAGCAAGTCGAACCGTTGAAGATAGAAGATCGTAGCGTAGTACGAGTGCGAGTGACGTCATTAGCATCCGTGTAGACTTAGTGTTAGCAACATTGTGTAAATAAACCTAATTCTCTAAGGATCCCCGACCGCTATTTTATTTCGTTTCGAACAGATACAGTCCACTACAGATAAGTCGAAGACTAGTAGGCGACCCCTACAGTTTTGGTCCTTCGGAGCCGGATCGGGAAGATAAGTCGGTATTAGAGAATTAGTGTGAAGTTAAAATGGTGCTAACACGTAGTCACGTCTCCGGAGAAGAGCAGCAAGAGGCAGCGTTCCAGCCTATTCCCGGAGCCCCGACCCGCCGTGCCATACGTTTTGAAAACTCGCCCAGATCACCCTCCGCGGACACGAACACCGGTCGACGTGAAGAAGTGCAGCGAGAGGAAGCGAACGCCGACGCTGGGCCAAGCGCACGATCGGAAAGCCGCCACGTGCCGATAGCGCATGACGTCATCACACCGATGCCGCCACCGGAACAAGCGGTACGAACGCGACACCGCAACACATCGCCGGCGCGATCCGTCGCATCCAACAGATCGACTAGCAGTGTTACCGCACGTATACGACAAGCCCAGTTTGATGCCGAAGAGCGGCTGGCCTTGTTGAAAAAGCAAGAACTGGAACTCGAAGCCGAACGAATTAGGCGGCGTCTCGCCATGGAGATCGAGACGATACAAGAGTCTGAAGAGAATCCCGAGAACGACGGAAGAGAGAAGGTGGAAGACTGGATGCGAACGCACGGGAACGTCGACAGCGTGGTCCAAGAGGCTCGCAACGTACCCGGCAGCGAACTAATGGGGCAAGTTGGAAGCAGCGTGATCCAGGGGACGCGCAACGCAACCGACATCGTGGTAGGAGTACGACAGCAAAACGATCACGTGACGCCTGATCGAGCCCGTGGAGCAATACGGGGGGAGCCACGTGACGAACGAGCAAGGTCGCCTACGCCTCATCGGAGTTCGTCGAGATCGCGAGGAATCGAGCAACTCGTCGAAGCCATGGAAAAGCTGACGAGAGCCAGACCACCACCGAGGCAAACCTATGAGCTGCCACTCTTCACGGGATCAGCGTACGAGTGGTTTTCCTTTAAAGCCGCTATGAGGGACACCACGAAGATGTACAAGTTTAGTGCAACGGAGAACATGGCACGCCTTAGAAACTGTCTGCGCGGGGAGGCGCGAGAAGCAGTATCCGCGTTATTGCACACAGTCGACGATCCGAACATCGTCATGCGAACACTAGAACAATGTTATGGAAGACCGGAAGTTGTGATCGACAAAACAATCGACGAACTCAAACGCATGCCGCGCCCAGGACAATCAGCGAGTGAATTGAACGCGTTCGCCATTAGAGTGCAGAACAGTGTAACCGTGCTACAGTCAATTGACAATAAGGGATACCTACACAACCCCATGTTGTCAAGAGACATACTCGAGAAGCTTAGCCCGCATCTACGATCGAGATGGTGCGACTATGCCGAACAAAATGAAGACTCGATGGAACCCGAGGTCATCAGGTTATCGCGATTCCTGATGCGAGAAGCCGACCGTGCACTCCGTTACGGCTACACGGGGGGAGCGGCCGTCACTGCCGCACCAAAGAGGGACTTCAGAGGTTCTACAGCTTCAAGAAATGAAGTTAAAAAGAAGCCAGTGTACACAACGACTGAGTTGCCACAAGCAGAAGTGATTACGAAAAGCTGTCCGAAATGTAAGGGACAACACACACTTCCGAAATGCCCGACGTTTCTCCAGATGGGACTAGAAGATCGATGGAAACTCGTAAAGGACGAGAAGCTTTGTTTTAAGTGTATAGTCGGTCAACACCGCCGCGGTAATTGCAGAGGGAGAGGATGTGGCATACAAGGCTGCCGCCGACCACATCATACCCTGCTGCACGACCAGAGCTACATTAATGCAACGTCAACGCCTCAAGCTTCGTCGTCATCGTCCGAAGAGAATACAAATGAAACTGAGAACGTCAACGCAACGGTAACTGCGAGAAAGGAAGTGATGTTGAAGATATGCCCGGTGACGATATCAGGACCGAAAGGTGAAGCGAAGATATACGCGCTCTTCGACGAGGGATCTACGGTGTCACTTTTGGACGAAGACATCGCCAAGCGGATAGGCGCTGAAGGTCCAGCCAAGACGCTTCACATCCGAGGTATCAATACGTGGCAAGAAGGCATGAAGAGCCAACTGGTGAAGATCGGCATCAAAGGTATGGACGAAGAGAAACGGCCATTCTCCATCCGGGCAAGAACGATCAAACATTTGAACCTGGCACCGCAAACCATACCGGACGAGTTGCTACAACTGAAACATTTGAGCGATTTGAAAGACAAGAAAGTGTGCTACGAACAAGGGCGTCCACAGTTACTAATCGGAGCCGACAACTGGGATTTGATTGTGTCAAGAGAACTCAGAGTAGGGCGAAGGAACCAACCAGCAGCTTCGAAGACACAGCTGGGTTGGGTGATCCACGGGACTCTACCACGGACAGTGTTGAGGGAGGGGCCAGATGCAGTGCTTCACCTCGACGTGGATACAAGTGCACGTCTAGAAGAGATGGTAGCGGACCACTTCAAAATCGATGCCTTAGGGATTACGGCAAGACCACGGATAAGCAAGGCCGACAGCAGAGCCTTGGAGACTTTCGCACGAACTGCGAAGAGAGTCGACGGTCACTACGAAGTAGGGTTGCCATGGCGTGAGGACGACCCGAAAATGCCACCGAGCTACGATGCGGCACTGAGAAGACTAAAGAACCTAGAGCACAGGTTGGATAAGTCTGCCGAACTAAAGAACGTCATAGCCGAACTCAACTTACCGAGATGTTATGACCCGAAGAAAGAAGCGAGAAGCAAGCAGCTTCATGTGTTTTGCGACGCGAGCGAACACGCCTTTGCGACCGCCGCGTATTGGAGACTAGAAAAAGAAGACGGCACCGCAGACGTCGTGCTGGTAGCTGCCAAGGCTAAAGTGGCGCCGATCCGCGCACAAACCATTCCTAGGCTAGAGCTACAAGCGGCAGTCGTCGGCACAAGGCTTGCAGCTACAATAAGAAGGGAGCATCGCTGGTCTACAGACGAGATCACATACTGGACCGACTCCCGAACCGTGTTACATTGGATTCAGAACGACGGTGGAAGATACACACCCTTTGTGGCACACCGGCTAGGGGAAATCGCCGAGGCCACGAAACCGAGCGAATGGAGGTGGATTCCTACCGATTTGAATGTCGCAGATTTGGCAACGCGACCAGGTTACGTACCAGAGTCACAAGAGGACAGATGGTTCATGGGGCCAGCCTTCCTGCGTACTAGGAAGACTGAGTGGCCGCAATTTATGAGCAGAGACGAAAATGAGAACGAGAGGGAGGAAGAGTTCGTTCTACACATACGATCGAAAGACTACAACCTCCCAGAGATCGAAAGATTCTCCAGTTACGAGAAGCTGATAAGAGCAACAGCCGCGATATTTCTGTTCGCCGATAAATGCAGAAAGAAAGCGACGACAATGGAAATGCAACACATCAACAAAGCAGAACGGTTATGGATGTTGAAAAGCCAGGAAGATAGCTTCGGCGAGGAAGTAGAGCTGCTGAAGAAAGGGAAAACTATCCCAGCGAAAAGCAGACTATTTAGATTGGATCCGCTTCGAGGAGACGACGGACTTTTAAGAGTGAACGGCAGGATTAACGCCGCCAACGTGTCGTCCGAGATGAAACAACCGATCATCTTGGATGGAGGACATCCCTTTACGAGATTGCTTGTTCATCGGGAGCACCAGACGGCGGGACATGCAAACTCCGAACGAGTAGTCAACGACTTAAGACAGCGCTATTGGATTTTGAAACTTAGACCGACAGTACGCGCCGTCGCCCATAAGTGTGCACTGTGCAGAGTCCGAAAGGCACAGCCACAGATACCAGTCATCGGAGACTTACCTGCAGCGAGAATGGAACCATATCACCGACCCTTTTCCAATTGCGGGGTTGACTACTTCGGACCACTTCTGGTCACAATAGGAAGACGCCACGAGAAGAGATGGGGCGCGTTGTTTACGTGTTTGACAACGCGAGCAGTACATTTAGAATTGGTGAACTCACTGTCTACCGACTCAGCAATTATGGCGTTGCGACGGATGGCTGCGCGACGAGGATGGCCAGCCGTGATGTATAGTGACAACGCCACAAACTTCAGAGGAGCAGACGCCGAGCTACGGGCTGCCTACGCCGAATGGGCACCAGCTCTACGAGAATATGGGCTGCTGCATCGGCTAAATTGGAGGTTCATCCCGCCCGGGGCACCGAACCAGGGAGGTGCGTGGGAGCGATTGGTGAGATCAGTAAAGGTCGCTCTCACTGCAACGTTGAACCAGAAGACACCGCGAGAAGACGTGCTTCAAACCCTACTCGTTGAAGCCGAATACGCCATCAACGCGAGACCACTAACCCACGTCTCGGTTGATCCGAAAGATCCGGAAGCCATCACACCCAATCACTTTTTGTTGGGCTCATCCAACGGGCTGCCTATGACGGGACCGTGCCGAATCGCCGATCGACGAACATGGCGCGCTAGCCAAGCCATGGCTGACGAATTTTGGCGCCGCTGGGTTCGCGAGTACCTGCCCACGCTGATACCGCGTCTCGGAGCTACGTCGAACGACCGCCAGCTGAAAGAAGGAGACCTGGTGGTGGTCGTTGATCCGACTTTGCCTCGCAACACGTGGCCACGAGGAGTCATCGAGCGAGCCTACACGGGACCAGATGGAGGAGTACGCAGCGCCGACGTGAGGACACGCAGCGGAATATTCCGGAGGCCGACTACTAAGCTCGCCGTCTTACCGGTGGAGGGCTGCGCCGAGTCTTCGCCGGGGGGAGACTGTTAGCGACGCGAGCAACGAATAGTTCTTAAGTGATTTATGTATATAGTAGAATTGTATAAAATTAAGAAACATTGTAAACTTGCACTTGTATACGTAAATAGATAAATAAGCGCGCTACGACAAAACGGCTTATCGTTAAGGTAAAGTTTCGAGGTAGCTTAGAGAGGGAAAGAGACGGAGCACATGGAACTTTCTCGAACGCCGAGTGGAGAGGGCAGCCAATCAGCGCAGAGCAAGCGTCGGAGGCCGGCTATAAATACGGGGTCGTTTTAGCCGAAAAGTGTGTACAGTTCAGACCGCCTCGAAGAAAACACGAAGAGAAGAAACCGAAGAGCTCCAGTACAAGAACACTGCAAGACATATTGAAGACATATATTGAAGACCGATATTGAAGAGCAAGTCGAACCGTTGAAGATAGAAGATCGTAGCGTAGTACGAGTGCGAGTGACGTCATTAGCATCCGTGTAGACTTAGTGTTAGCAACATTGTGTAAATAAACCTAATTCTCTAAGGATCCCCGACCGCTATTTTATTTCGTTTCGAACAGATACAGTCCACTACAGATAAGTCGAAGACTAGTAGGCGACCCCTACAATATATATGTTTTAAAAACTCTTGTTACCTATAGCTGACTACTGTTAGAGGTATAACATTAATAATACCAACAAGAACAAAAGCTATAACGATTAAATTTCATTGTCAAAGATCTATAAGAAACGTCTAAATCTATCTTTAATTTATTCAATATTACTGCTTAATACAATTAAAATCATCTATCTAACTTTAGTCTTTGACACAAAGGTGTTCTTATTTTAAAATATTTAAAAATCGTTCCACGACATTTTACCATCAAAGCACACTCCCTCGAAAAAATCGACAAATTATCTCTCAATTAACAGTACCCTACATCCCGTCTATCAGCCGTCAATGCCAGACGCGGAAAATACAAAAAAAAATATAATAAAAACATCAGATTGCCAATGGTTTCGTATATTTTAATGGCGTACTTTTCCCCTATAGAAAGATTAGAGCAACGGGTGTCGTAAAGAAACAATTTTCCGGCTTTTCCCGCGCGCCAGGGGATCCAACTGCTTAAAGAAATACTGGCACATGATAAAACTGCGATATTGTGGAGCGAAATATTTTCTAAAGAGGTTCTACTTTTAAACTTTGTTTTTTTTTTCTACCAGACGTATATACGTGCTCTTTTTTAATTTGCAGTGAATGGTGATGAATAAGTTTGTATCACTTTAAAGTTTAAAGTGATGTTCGAATCTTAAATTAGTCGATTGTTAAACGATTATGATCATGACTTAAATATTATTTATTTTTTATATAATACTTTCTTAGAATGTGAAGTTTTGAAAATAAACTACGTAATAATTTCAAACAGAACATTTTATTGTTTAATCCGTTCAGAAAATAAAACTATAAAATTATAATCACGTTGACATACAAGATGGACGTACACCAATTAGCATTATAATACATTTAAGAGTTAGATTTTGAGAAGAAAATATAGCTTCCGTAAGGCGGAAATCTATCGTATCGTATTCTAAAAACCTAACTTAGACAAACAACTACAGAAAAAAATTAATGTTAAAACTCATATACAGACAAAAAAATAACTAATATTGTTTTAGATAGAATTAATCGTCCCCAAGTTAACATGCGGACGAAGCCGCGATCTTACATTAGTTAAGTATGGCTTCTAATGTTAACAATTGTGGAAAATAATAATTATATAACACAAACAAAACAATTCAGTCTCAACGCCCAAAAATATCCCTTAAAATATTAAACAAATTGAACAGAGAAGATGCTCTTGTGTCGAGAAAACTAAATACCGAATTCGACTAACTTTGATAATCGGATTACTATGACCACAACTCGATTTAAGTGAGTTGTTTTTTTTACTTCTCAAACTATTTAAACACCAGTTTAGTATGCTTGAAATACTAAAACTCGGCAACATTCAAAAAGAGTACCTTTCTCATATAAGTCACTAGTAATTCCAAAGTTATTTAAACATTGAATAAAGGAAATAAGAAATAAACTCATTGTATAAAAATACAGCGAGATTTAATTACATTTTACTTTTAACATTATAAATCGAGAGTAGAACGGGGAAAATTGTACACATTAAATTTATTTTGTAATATCAGCAAAACAATGAACGCGACGATTAATTTAATTTTACTCTGTATAAGCATCTATGTCTCTATTCATTAACGCACATACATATATTATCCGATTATGTAGAATTGTCCATTTTATCTGTACACCGTAATAAAACAGACTCTTATTACATCCATGTACAAGAAGCAAATCACACGGACATCTTTAAAACTAGCGTATACTGTGTACGTATATTTTTTTAATCTTTTTTTTTTCACTAACTAAATTGTAGTTAATCGTGCTATTCGATAGGAAACATAAAGTATTACCTATTTACGTATGTTCGTATTTACTAGCCAAAACAATAACACTCTAGCAACTACCACCGTTAAATCAATTATAATAATTTAAAATTCTTAATTAATCCTTATTATCTCACTTAGGCAAGTTAAAGTTGTTTTTTTACGTATACTTCGTTTTCCAATAGGTTTTGTCAATACATCTAATTACGTTTAAAATCTAAGCTCCAAATGCGCTGCTACCATGTTGCATTTGACGTACCTGCCTATCAACGAACATGGTTCTCGAACTCATATCATGAATGTATTATTTCCTTAAAAATATTATTAGTATACACATATTACAATCAACGTTATACGTAAGTTTTTTTCAATCGTATACATAAATTCCAGTGCAAAATAATAGTAATTTGGACAGGCGTGTATGCCCAATCAGCGTAACACTATAAAACAAAAACAATCGCGGTGTGGTAGGTGCCACGTGGCCGCGGACCAGGCCGCCATATTTAAAATATACAAAATGGCGTTTAAATTATTTATATATCATGTGTGTAGATCGCACCCGATTTCACCCCTTCACTGTAACGTTGATATGAAAAATAATTTAGAAATTTAGCTTTACTTCTCTTTGTTTTATTACACTTTAATTGAATCGTACAGTGTCAAGAGGTTGGCCAATTGCAAAAACGAAGATTTGTTCTAAAGGAACTTAAGCTAGCGCCAGTTCCTGTGCCGTCACGGCGAGCGTGAGGGCCTGGGAGTGGCGGGGAGCGGTGTGGCGTGCTAGCGGACTGCGGCCGGAGGCCAGCGGGACCTAGCGGGACGGAACTCGAGTTCCAAACATAGGTCACAGTCCGCGAACACGCGACATTACAAACTCGGGAGGCGGGAATTTAAAAACTATTGCGAGCACCCCCTTTTTATACTTCGTTTTTGCAATGGCCAAACTAAGAGCAGGGGTGCACGAGGTAGCTCGTGGTCGAGTTGGGTGCAAGCTGGGGATCACGCCTCTGAATCAGATGGGACTTGGTGTAGGGGGTACTCACGACATCGGGGGTGGACGCGCCGTCGTGGCTGCTGTCAGGGGCGGAGCGAGGCTCGCCGTTGGTGTCGGGAGGCCGGGCAGATTCCCGCTCGTCGATGACCAAGTCTATTGGCATCTTGCCTTTGAGGCAGCTGATGTAGCGGTGGCAGAAGTTGTCACACAGCTCGTGTACCTGGTGAAGAAGGTCGGCGTTAGACGGTGCTGCTAAAGTTTCTAGATCTTAGATTGTTACATGGCTGAATTAGTTGATAAAGATTTATTTAGACTGGTATAACTTTAAGACTTTTTTTTTGTTTTTTAAACTGAGAACACAAAAGACTTGTTCTACTTGCCTGAACATAACCTTTAAACTAATACCAGTCTTCAAAAGAAAACAAAAGGAACACATTTGAATTTGTAATCGTACACCAACTGTCGCTTCGAAAGTCAAAATGAATCGTAAAAATGAAAAAAATACCTTTTTTTTTCATAGCCCAACAGAGGTACCCCGTAGGGCTAAAATTAATTTTGTGTCGGCCTTATAAATTTTCATGGGTATAATTAACTTAGGAATTAACATAAGGCTATAAAGTCGGTAACGAAATTTTTAGATACAGTTTACATGCTGGGCAATAAATCGGCAGGTGGAGGGTAGTTCGAAATTTAAATACAAAAAGCATGGTGGACAGGAACAATGCTCACACAATTGTAAGGATCATTGAATATTTTTGCGGGTAATTAATTTGTCAGTAGTTGATTTATGATAAAGGATAATATTTATGTTTGGGTAATTCACGGTTTACTGCTCCAGGAACAAAACGCTCTAAAATGCGTATATCATATCATATAAGCGTTTTTAAATTGCTAATATGAGTATACTCGTAATTTAGACGATTGTTTATGAAACTGTAACTAATGAAATACAAAAATTTAATAAATACTATTATTGCCTTTGTTGAATTGAAACTAAATGACAAAATAATATTTTCTCCAATAAACCTTTTTAAAAGAAAAACACACAAAAAGACATAAATAAAACTAAAACGAAACTCGGACCTCTAAACACGTAAAACTATTGGCGCCATAATTTTATCTGTCAATAACACTTCAACCATGTCTAACCATAGACAAAATTCACACCTTTTTTTTATCAGGCCAGGGATAGCGGATTTGAAAATAGAACGGTACGCCGGAAACGGAAACGTTGCGCCGTTGACAGTTAATTATGTTTTGGGATACTAATTTTCTAATCGAAGGGATTTCTTAAATTATTCAACTGGCATTTAATCAAATTGAATCATGTGTGTACTATGGTAACCATTCTGTTGATAAATATACTATTATATTTCTAAACGCAAATCATCATCATCATTAGCGTACTGCAGTTTCTCAGCTGGATTTAGGTCTCTACCAATGACGCAAAATCACCGCGTCTGTCTGTTCGCAATAAACTCAAAAGCTACTGCACGGTTTTTTACGCGGTTTTTACCAGTAAACAGAGTGATTCTTGAGGGTTTTTATGTATAGGCAGTTTGTTAATTTTTTGAGTATATTGGTTAAAATAAAACGATACTAGCAGACCTATGCAACCTCGTTTGCGTCTCTTATTGCCCGTAGCGTGATAATTTTCTCCCGTTTTTAAAACATTCTTCTTTGGCGCTCCGCTCCTATTGGTCTTAGCGTAATAATATATAGCCTATAGCCTTCCTCGATAAATGTACGATCCAACACTGAAATTTTTTTTTAAATCGGACGAGCGGTTCCTGAGATTAGCGCGTTCAAACGGGCGCATATAGGCGATATTATATTTTCCATAAAGAGCCCATGCAAAGTCGCGGCAGGTTGCTAGTTAGATATAAATTACAACCAGACACAGAACAAGTGACCGTCCTCATGATACAATTACTTGTCGTGGTTGGAAATCGAACCCACGGCCCTAATAAACACGTAATAAAAAAGTAATTTCGTAAATCAATTTTATCTATATCTGTGTTAAATGTCACCCGAATCCGTTCAGCCGTTCTTGAGTGATTGATTAACAAATGTGCATTCACACTTTTGCATTTTTATTAGTATTAAAGCGCAAGGTGTTCTAAAACTATTAATTAACACAATATTATATATGTATACAGCTTTAAAAATTAGTATACGTTTAGTTATTTGAATTTTACAATCCAATCGACATTATTAACAACTTTTTTTATTGGCTATAGCATTTACCTTTTTAACGCGTCAACTTTTTTTTTAATAATAGATTAAAAATAAAAAATGTTACTTTCTTTTTTAATAGTGGCGAGTGGGGTGACATCATTACTGTTGTAAATATTTGAAAACGTTACTGTTAAAAGTTAAAGGACTGTGTTTGTTTATCAACTATTTGAGCCGCGCGGTAGGTTACTCTTCTTATCTCAGCTATCTGCCAGTGAAAGTCCCATCAAAATCGGTACAGACGTGCCAGAGATTAGCCGATACAGACAGACAAGTAGATGAGATATTAAAGCGTCTTCAATTTATATTTATAACGACTTAATTTTTCACACTTTTTTTAATGTAATTTAAACCTCATACACATTTTTTCGAATTTATAAAAAAAAATCGCGATTAACGGTAATTTTATACAAATCCAATTGAATATTATAAATTGTTGTGAAAGTCTGTTCGTTTATCTAGGATGCTTTCACACCTTGAACAACTTAACCGATCGGTGTGAAACTTTATCAGATGATCTGATTTGCAGAAATGAGGAGTTTTCCGAATTTGAGTGAGTAACTGTTATTAATTTATAATTTAATTTATAACACACGCACTAAGGTATGTAATTTCAAAATGAATTCAAACCATCTGCCGTTTTCAAGTTAAAACTCAAAAGATCGTCCCGATACAGCGCTGACCCGCGCCTATAATGAGCTATACTGCATTCCAAGACCTGTCAGTGACGACTGATGACACACTTATGTTACGTTAGAACATTTTATCTTTATTGCTTTTTTTTAGTATGTTTTCGTTATTTTTCGATAGTGATTTAAATATTTTTATTGGTTTCTGTACTTAAACTATTATTCTAAAACCTATTATGAGCTTTTGCTTCCTTATAAAAGCTAAGTTTAATCTTTAAACTATGACAACGTGAATGAAAATTTTCAATTTTGATGTCAGATGAATAAAATTATGTACTTTTAAAAAATATTTTAAGATGTAGATTACAGATAAATAAGGTTGAAAGTGGAGACAACTCTGTATTACAACATCTGTGTTTATTACATGTGGCACTGTGGTGACATAAGCTAAGGATCACTTACAACCCAGTCAAAATTTTCCAGAAATTTCAAATTTAGAAGCCAGGATTAAGATATGCCGACTTAACGGATACTTTTAAATTTAGAACGAAATGCGACACGTAACAGCCGGTGACATTCGGAAATCGAAGAAGTTCAAATTTGGAGGGATTTCAAATGTAAGAAAAGATTTTTAAAAATAATTTAATGTCTAAAGGTGTTGGGTCACAAGGCTTTTTATATTAAAACATAAATATTGCGATATTTCGGAGATGAATACTGTATTGAGGACATGACAATCGCTATTTTGATTCGTAATCTTGTTGCCGAACATAATTTAGCGTCGAAATATCCCAGGTTGACATCACAGGTGTCATATAAAACTGTTGAAACGACCAGCGTGTGCCAGAAGTGTGGGCTGGAGTGAGCTATTGAAAACTGGGCCACGGTCTCTCAAATGGGCTTTACAGGATCATTTTGGAATTTTTGGAGCTAATGGAATTAACTGACTTGTTAGTTTAGTGGTTCTTGACTACTAACCCAGGGTGGTTTTTTCATTCTGTATTTAGTTATATTATCTATAACATGAATATATTTACAAGTATATAAGTCAAGTATGTATCAGCCTATCCAACCAATTTTTGTACCGTAGGCAGTCTTTAGTAAAAAAATCTGTATATTTTGGAATCAGCCAACCGTAAGTGAGATGTGTCAAGGCATTGTCATTATACGAATTTTTGTGAAAAAAATATGGTTAAAGAAAGCAACTGTCATACTATTTAAAATAATATAACTTTAATCTCAAGAACCCTAGTCACATATGAATTTCTATTTGCTAAGTCGGATAAAAAGCATCCCGTCTACCTTACATCTAATGCACAATTTCCTCACTATAACGTCGCGTGGGAGTCGGCACTAATAAATTGAGTTTTTTTATTTAATCTGTGCTTTTGACAGGCCGAGTGCGCATCGCCATCGCTCGCCAAACGTCACATTATCGAATATATTTTTAAAAATGTCGTTTATATTTTTATATTCTGTTTACGAGTTTTTTCTATATAATTAGATACGTTTTGATGTCAAGTTTTGACTGAGCTTTCCTCAATTTGGATGACTTTAAAATATACTTTGATAATTTTTATATTTTGCACGACTATGTTAAAAAAGTGTACTTAATCATACTTTTTACATTTGATGAACCATAAACAATAATTTAACATATAACTGTGTTCATAAACAACCGTTAAACTCTATCTTTTTTTCCTGTTTTTTTTTTCTCGAACTGCTTTCTATGTCGAAGTTATCAGACTAATTAAAACTCCAATTAAAAGTGTGAAATAACTATCACCAAATAATTTATAACAAAGTCATGTATCATATAGTAATTTAGTCACAGCTGTAAAAGGTGGGTGCGATCGTAAAGTCCGACGTTCGAGTCCGCGTAAACCAACAAATCTGACCCATCGTAAATCAGTTAAGCGCGATACAGATAGCGTTTTATTGTACACAAACGAAATATGAAATGTTTTTGGGTTTGTTACCCTTTTTTATTATTTGTTGTTTCATGTAAACACGCTGTAGGGCTTTTTATATATATTTTATATTTATAATGAGTACTTAAGTAAAAGCTTTATGATAACTATAATGATTCTTCATCTTTTATGTGCAACTTCTTTTCTATTACTTTTCTATGACTTCTGTTAGTGGTTTTATGTAAAGGGATGAGGATGAGTAACCAACAGGAAGCCGGCAATGAGCATGCTATTAGATTTGACAAATGACTATATTACAAATTGGTTAAAAAGTGCAACAAGAAAGTACTGTTCAAAGTTATCTGTATTATATAAAGGGATTCGTTTATCACTCTAACATTGTGGGATTATTCTCTATCTATAAGTATATATGGAAATGGATCAATTTACAATAGATTTAAAAAAAGAATACGGACAGCGTATAAAGGAACGGAACACACTTCATTACACGTTAGAGATCAACTTCAAATTATTTTCTATATTCAAAAATTTAAAAAAGGAAGATAACTCTGGTATTACGAAGCTACATCACATAACGTAATTAGGGCAGAGTCAGACGATGAAAAAAAACGCCCGTAACGACGACCAATAGCAGAGCCAATCGACCGAAAAGGACTCACATCGGAGCGATGTCGCCGCCGGCCATATTTATAATATTAAAAGCATAAATCAAAAAAGCCATAAGATATTTTCAATGTAAATATAATTTCGAGGAGTTCGTTATAGCGTTCAAGAATTTAAAAGCAACTTTTTTATCTAACGTAATATCATTATATCTCATTACCTGCTATAGTAATTCGATAAATTCCCGGTGGTATTGAAAGGGCCCTTGATATTTATTGTTTTTTACGTACTAATGTAAGTAAAAAGTTTAAAATTTTTGACAATGTAAAAACAGCGCACTTAACAAGGTCTCATTGTGAGCGAGTTGGGTCTTAGGACCTTTTTTATTTTTTAATTATTATAAAAGATCAGAAAAAACACATCACCTGTGAACGGTGTGTAGTGAAGCGGAAACGGATCGAGCTAACGGCATCTTTTTTTAAATTTCATTCGATAAAAACCATAGACGAGATAGATACCGACGTGTATGGCATACGAGTGTAGAAAAAAATGCCCTTGGCTATTAGAATTATTCTCTGAGACTTCGTAAAATGTCTTTGTATTTTGGTAATTTTTTTTTAAGAAAGCAAGTACACAAGTGTACTTTTTATGTATTCCTACAAAACTCAAACGAAAGCAACTTGGTTAAACTAAAACAATCGAACTGTCGCGGATATGAATTTAAAATCGATTATTCGACTCGTTGAATCGGACGAATTTCTTCAATCTGTGGCACATTCGCTATTTTGAATTTCGAACATGGCATCATATATTTTTTTGGAGAAGCGCCTTTATCTCGCCCTCGACCATCGAGTTCCGTACAGCGATATCACATTACACGTTATCTCGTTACACTGGCCCGTATTAGTGCGTACGATTTCGTTCACGGAGCCCCCGATACTTAAACGAAAGGCCCCGATATTTTATGGAATCCGCTGTGAGAACGACCGCTTCGAGTATCTCGTTTCTCGAGATCGTTTGTCTTGATATAGACGTTAGTCAAACTAGTTTTGTTGAAACGTGACCATAATATTGACAAGGTAAATTAATTCCTCGCCGGGCGACACCGCTCGCCGTAAAAACATAACACAGATTTGAATTTTATGCTCCTAATTAATGCGACCGAGCGCAAATTGTTCCATCTGATTGCGAATAGTAAAAAGTTCGCGTCCCATCGCGTTACCGTTACACATGGAGAGTATAATGGCGAGAATTGGCGATGCGACACACGCAAGAAGCCGAACCGGTCGGAACGGAACGCGCCCAAATGGGAGATAAGGGAAAAACAAACAACATTCGAAATGCGAACGCGCTGATTCCATTCACTCCGCGCCGACACCTCGCGCACCTTCGCTCCAAAACCGCAGATTCCAAATTGAGGAAAGACAAAATTCTTTAAGAAATCATGAGTATAGCTTCTATAGCGTGTTTTTAATTAGATTCGTAAACAATTTTCAAATTAAGATTGTTTCTTATTAAATAGCTCTGACTTTAACAGTAAAGTATTTCGTAAATAAACACCGCAACTCAAAATTTTAAAACATAAATATATATATCCGTAAAATAACGTCACGGGTAAATTTACATACATTGGTTTAGTGTTCGAAATTTGAATTTGATTTATTTAAAAATAGACCGGCCAGTTCGTGCAGTTTTTGCGTGTTAAGATCGATACGATATCTCGATTAAAAATCGGGCCCAAAGATAATCGAAAGGTGTTAGTTTTTTTAAACCGGTCCGAGTTTCGATTCCAAATGTATTCTAATACAAGATATACTTACTTTTTCTAATTCTAATAGATGAAACCGGAGAACTTGTATCGCTTGCACCATCTGTGGAAGAGAAATATTGTGTTAATAATCTGTAAAATGGAAACTGTTCTTATTAGCCACTTTTAAGAATTATACTCCATCTAAAGAGTTTAAATATTAAAAAAAGAAAACGTTTGTCTATGAATTTAGGCATTCTTATTGTTGTCTATGCCCATGATAACCCAGATCTTCTAATATCATTCAATCTTATGTATGTTATAAGATTATTGAGCATCACAAAGCAGTCTGAACAACAATGGACACGGACAACGTTCATTGGAACCCCGTAGCTTCTAGTGATGCGATAAGAACTAATAATACCTATCGATGCATACCATTTGAGAACAGTAATCGATACATTTCATGTAGCAACATTTATTTTGTATGTGTAACAGTCGTAAAACATGTAATAAAAAAAAGTACTACAAACACAAACTTAATTAGTGAAAACATATTTTATTTGTACTATTTGAATTTGTAGAAACGTTTTTGTGTGAATACCTATAATTTATGAAGCAATTCATACTGTATAATTTAAACTATTATAAGAATTTACGACCGTATTAACAAAAACTAATAAAATATATCTACAATTACGGTTTTCAAACAAACAGTTTGTTAGTGAATCGCCGTGCTCAACTGCTCACACACCTATGTCAACTTCCTTGATACATACAAAGATACAATCGACTATTGTTTAATTCTATTCGAAGATCTAATCGATAAGTTTTTAGAATCGATATATATCTAAAAACAGTTAATGCCGTTTTAATAGCATCTTGATTTGTTTCTGATTGCCACTCGAGGACGAGAACTGAATTCTAAAAGCCATCTTGACTTATTTCACTTTTGATTGATGATTTTACACCGTCTTGAATTTAAATTTAGAGCGTTTTCAAATATTTGTATTAAAATGAGTTATTTTTTTTTCTTGTTAAAATATGTTATTAGAGTGGAAACACTATAGCTTTTTTGTTTTAAAGTTTAGTCGATTTTCAACAAATTACTCTTACAGAAACAATATTTGTTCCCATGTGATATTAGTCATTACAGGTGCGTTACATATGTATTATGAGCAATTTTATTGATTAAAAGAACTTTAAAGACTACAAAACTAAGTACTTGTGTAGCCTGTGCAATCTCCAATACAAGTTACAAAATTGTGAACAAAAACGTAAAACTCGAGCGCCCAGTAACCGATAAGTATAAAACCATCTGGTGAGGTCCGTAGCTGCAATATCAATTAAAGCTATAGTTGAAGCGCCACCCTCGTCTGTTTATTCAGACGAACCAGTTGACACAGGCGACACCACCAGATAAAAGTATGTTTGACTTGTACTACTCCTGCCACTGAGACGGGTTTGTTTAGAAAGGGGAGCGAACGAATGTTATGATGTAATCCCCGAGCTTTAAGGAGGCAAATACAACGTTGTATTCAAGGCTTCTTGTAATTTTTTGAATTTCGAATTCAGCTATGAATTATTAAAACGATTATTCGATGTTTGTTACAGAATTCGATTCTAATCGGTTTTCAATTGTAGCCCAATAACTACTTTATTCAAATGAAAACGCAATTACGTTCACCCTTTTTTCAATTACAATCATCAATAGCCTTTAATAGTCCACAGTTGGACATATATATGCCTCACCTCAGAAAGGAGGTCTTTCTTTTTTTTAAATAAATGAACATTTAGTTCAAATTTTTCACAAATACTTATAGTGTATATGTTTCTCATTCTTTAAACAAAGCCATACCCTAATATGTTAAGACGATATCGTTTACTAATGACTCGTAAAACACGAAACCATTCGGTTCTATTTACCGATGCTACTACAGTTCAACTATTTGAGGAAGCTTAGAGCCTCAAAAGGCTGTGACAGACCAAACACAGATGTGACGAGCGCAAACAACCTCTACTCGCCGTAACCAATCGCCTCTCAAACCAAATGGGTCAATAAAACAGAGAACGTCTGTTGGTTTTTTAGTTGACTACAGTTTTAGTTTACTATACTTTGTTTCAATAGTGTGTCTACATCACTAACAACTAACGTGTTCTATTTACAAATGTTTGACTTTTTTATTTTTGAAATTCGAACTTTTTTGTAATGTGATAGATTGTTTTTAAGTTCCATTTTCAAATTTGACAGATTTCAGAATGAGGGTCAACTTTTTAAATTTGCAGTATTTTTGTAAGGCAAACCTATGTTTTTATTTAGGTGTTGCCAGTTCCAAAATATTAATATGTAGTCTAAAAACAAGTTTTATTACGCTCGTAATGCTTCATAGTCCACATATTTACATGAAACCTCATTAACCTTGACCCACTTTAACTTCAATGGCCAAAATTATTGACGGGAGTTTACCGACAGACTGCAAGCGCCATAATGAGTTACGTTAAAGCAATAACAATATGTCAGCCGGTGCTTAACCAGATGCGGATTTTTGTCTTTCGGCTTGAGCCATATTGAAGAAAAACGTTCTTTGTATGAACTTATAATACTAGCCGACCCATGCAACCTCGTTTGCTTCTCCTATTGCCCGTAGCGTGATAATTTTTCCCCGGTTTTGCAACATTCTTAATTGGTGCAAAGCTTCAGTGGGTATTACCGTGATAATATATAGCCTATAGCCTTTCTCGATAAATGGGCTATCTAGCACTGAAAGAATTTTTCAAATCGGACCAGTAGTTCCTGAAATTAGCGCGCTTAAACAAACAAAGTTTAATTGTTTTTATTCAAAATTTATAATATACTAGCTGAACCCCGCGGTGTTACCCGCGGTTATTGTTGTGCCGCGAGTAACGCCGCGGGACAAAGTTAGTCTAAAAAAAGTAGCCTAAGTTACTCCCCGGATCATCAGCTATCTGCCAGTGAAAGTCCCGTCAAAATCCGTCCAGCCGTTCCCGAGATTACCCGGAACAAACAAACAGACAGACAGACAGACAGACAGACAAAAAATTTTTCAACTACACTTTCGGTATATGTACCGTGTATACATATATATGCATTTACAAACACACACTCCAATTTTATTTATTTGTATAGTTTTGTTTGTTGGTGGGAACTGGAAACCTATAAGATTGAAACCAAACGATGTTCTATCCCATGTGAGTATACTGCAAGACTTTGAGACTCCATATATCCAGAACGTAGAAGGAAAATGGTATTTCACTATTTGTTTACGAAACAGTCATAAACACAGAAAATTTCTTAAGTAACCTCGGCCAATTGCTGTCTCTCACGCGGTTTTATTAAGAACTCAAGGGCTGTCATGTGGCTGTACAGAAAATCGTACAAAAAGCCATGAATTATATCAGCAAAAAATATTCTCCTGAGTTGCTATTTCAATAAGGCAAAGCGTATTGAAGTAATTTTACTAAATACTTTTGTTAACTCGCCACACTGAGCAAAACCACAGACTTGCGGGTAAAATATACCTATTCATAACTTAATTAATGTCTTGAGGCTTTTTAAAACGCAGTTTTTGCGTTTTTAACATATTTTTTAAGAAAAAATTGACGTGAGGTCGACCGTATCCACGATAAATTTAGGTAAAAACTTATATCAGATTTTCAATAAGACTCAACTGACAGCTTATTAACTCAATTTCTAAACGAAACTTTTTGTATCTAGGCCAAGATGGCGGCAAAGTGCCAGTCTAAGTTCTGATGTTAAAATTTATTCTACAACTATTTTTAACGATAAAATTGAATAAGACTATTTAAAAAAAATAAACTGTGCAACTAGACAAACAGATGCGGCATCCAGTGGAACCACACCAGATGCCACTAGTATTGACGTACCGAATATGCGTATTTGTAACTGTATTTGTACCCGCATCCCTATCCACAAATTATTGGCAGATCTTTTAAACTTCAGTTTAAAATTGTTTTTTGGCAATTGAATATTATTTAAAGTAAAATAAAATAAGTGTGTATCTTATATTATTAATAGTTATGAGGTTCTACTATGATATCACTTACGGTAGGTACTATTTCAAGATCATTATTATATGGTTACAAAGGTTTTACTTCGTATTCGCATATTTAAATACTAATAATGTGTATTCGTATCTACAGATATATATTTATAACGATCAAGAGCACATCACTACTAGCTGGGGACAAACCACTGCACGTTAATTCACCTATTCCTTTTCAAAGTTTGCTCGACGCCCGGATGTCACACAATATTTATACAACTTATCTTTGAGCCGGTTAAAAACCCCATGGCGTTGGATGAATGACGCTTATCAGTACTAGTGCAGGTAAAACTGACAGCTAAGTTTATGACAACCTTGTATAATCTGTGCTACTGTTCCGAACTGTTCTGGCTTGGCTGTTGGTTCACTTGTCTGTGGTCTTTATTACTGAGACAGTGCTCACCAAGACAATTTATTGTGTGCTGATTACTTTATTTTGTACGTATGTGTTTAGTACTATAAAAAAATTTACATCATCACTGCACAGGTTCTGCCCAGTTTAGGATCAAAAGACCTAGTTTGAGATGTGTCAAGTCGTTGCTGTTATTAAAAAAAACAGCGACATCGCTTACAAATCAATCTAGTGGCAAAGATGGTCCGTGCGTGACGCTAACAGTTGATATAACGAATTTTCACTAACAAAGTTAAATAACATGAACGTCGCCTCCGACCGGCCCGATTCGTAATGCCTTAGATTTTATTTGTTAAAAATCGGTTAAGTACCCGTGTCGAACTGCGGCCGTGGGTGGCCGCCATCTTATTTTTATTATTTCACTTTTTGTCCGAGCTAGCCACGGGAGGCGCACAGTGCGATTCACTGTTTTTATGAGTGACAATATAATATACTCTTTTTTTCTCTTAATTCTTATTTCCCTATTTCGTTGTTCCGAGAAATATTTCTCGTTTACCTGTGGTTAATTTTGGACAGCTTTTTAACTAATCAAATCGTAAATTATCGTAAACCGTACCCTATTTTATGGGGTATTAAAGTTATCTGGTGTTTTATTTGTGTTGTGTTGTAATAAAGTGGACAATACTTACTAATGAGTCGACCTCTGGGTCCGCTATGTAATAAGGTTTCTCCTGACGTATCTGTAAATGAAGAAAAGTACATATGAGTTTATTTTCCACTATAATTATAAATTCAAAGTAACGTTGTCTGGTTGTGTGTATAGAGGATTAATGGCAGGCGCAGCAGGGTCGTAATGCTTGTACGTGGATAATAAAATGCTCGCTCGGTTGACTGCGCCCGTGCACTCGCACCAAAGATTAAAATATAGACATGCCATGGGATTAATGTTAACATATTTTTAAAGCTTTAGGCTATAAATCAATTTCAACAATGTAAATGTATTATTTTTTTATGTAACTTATCTATTGTTAATCTAATTGCTCTTACTTCAAATAGAAGTTATGTTGAAATTATACTTAATATACACAATACTGAAATATCATAAAACCCTTTAGGTATGCCCAATAATTGACGTCCCAAGCCGAAGACCAATTCCTTAGTATTGTTACATATACTTAGATTTACAACTAGTTTTAGACACAACAGGGGCTCTTTATCAAAAAGTGAAGACATCAGGCGTCACACTGTGTGCCAAGTGAAGTGACGAGCAGAGACAAGAAAAGAAAGTTTTACAGCCATAAACACTGGACTCGTACTATAAGGGTTTATGACTTTTTACGACCCTCAGTTTTCCCTTCAATTACACCCTTCGACATAACCTTAGGCATGAAACTGATTTGTAAGTTATAAAAATAAACGTTTTAGGTAAATAAAGTTGCCTGTCTGCGTAATAATCTATGCACATACTTAAGATACACTTTTTTTCGACATTTAAAACTCAAGTTGGCCGGAAATGTGATACTATCATGCACAGCTCGCCTCGGATTTTTTCCATCAGCTGAGCGTATATATACTTACTAATTACTATTATTGTGTACTAATTAAAACTACATGACATAACATTCCCAAAACTATACGCATTTGAAATTTAAATGAGTTTTCTTTCTTGAAATATCTTTGTTTTGGGCAAGAAGTGTTTATGATAACTTAATTTTAACTGCAGTAGTTAATTGAGACATAAACTTGTCAGTGTGTACTGTTTAATTATTTCCAAATATATATAAATAATTTAATTGCCTATAATCAGTTCATGCACCTTATCTAGAGCAAGACGGCGTTCGACAAATCTACCATTTAGATGCATTTTTATTAATGATCTGTTAAATAAATCTGTAATTATAATTAATGAACTATGTTTTTATTGCATTAATGAGACAAGACTGAATAAAACTTTCTATGTTACTAACGTTAGAGAATTAATGTTATAATGGGACTAAACTAAAGTTGGTAGTTTCAGTAGCAAACCCTTTAAGTGAATATTTTGTTGCCCGCGGCTTCGTCCGTGTGCATGTCGGTTATCACGGCAAATAGTAGCAAGTAGTAATCCGTTCAGTAGTTTTTGCGTAATAAACATTCATACATACTTACAAACTTTTTTTAAATTAGTAGGATAGTATGGTAAGGTTCAGGTTAGAAATTTGATGTTTAGTTAAACAATAGCCTTCAAACGTACTGACAAAAGGTATTTAGTTACATTATTGTCGTCAGGATCAACATAGAAGTACGACATCTAAGCCTTTTTGAGTTACTTTAGTCTTAGTCCCGGTTAATTATCCGGGACTTACGGTATCTCTTTCCCGATCCATATACTTTACCCAAATTCACGTCTTCCATTTTTGTTTTGTTTTAAAACGATTACAATCTCAAGATGAGTTTTGGTTAGATAAAAACTAAACCACCCAAAATCTTTTACAATTATGCATTACAGCACAAATAAAATGTAGAACAAGGTAGAATAATGACGAAAATTAATTACAACAAATTGTTTATTTTAAGACAAGTAAATAGCTACTACTAGTCCATTAAAACATTGCTTAGACAAACACGTTAGTTTAAATAGGTCTTCATATGCAATGTCCGTCACAACAATAGCAGTAAAGCTATGTATTGCCAATACAACACAAATAACAACAAAACTTTAATTTCAAAAACAATTTGTTTTACCATTTAAACATTGTCTTAACTACTCGGGGTTTTAAATAGCCAATTCTAATGTTTATGTCGACATAAATGTCTTACAAGACTTATCGTAAAACTTCACGTAGAATATGCAAATATTTTTTTATGACATACGAAATGGATTAAGCTGATGACCAATTTATCTAAGAAAGCTAATTTACTCTCTCTATAATCTCACAATAAAAAAATCATCAGGTTCGTGGAATTTTCATTCAAAATCTAGTGCTTGCTTACTTTATTGATTGGGTCCTAAAACCATTGGCCAACTTAAAAATTAAAAAAAACAGTGTGCACTTGGTGTGTATTTGGTAAAAAAAATATTTTGCAAATAAAATATAAAATTTATTTCATTGTGCCATTTAAATTACAATTAATTAATCACAAAATAGTCTTAAGTTTTATGAAATAAATGTCAAATTGACTTGACAATTTTGTTTTTTTTAAGTGAAGAGAATTTTATGTGTGAAACTTTTTATTAAATAGGAAAATTAATATATACACATACAACTTGTATGTTATTAGAAATGTGTGTTTGTACAATAAGCACTTACTTAAGCGACTTTGCTTTCAAAGAATCACGCGAACGGCTTATTAGTAGCTAATGGGAACTTTTGAAACACCAATTTCGTTACCTATTTCCCATGAAAATGCTTTCTCTGGTGTAACCAATTCTTGTAGAAATCTGTTTTGAATACGTAGACAAAACACATGAATATATTCCATAGGTAGATGCAACAAGGCCAAAGCAAGGCTGGTTTCGTCTGTTGATCAGTTTGGAACATAAATTTAGATAAATTGGGAAAATAGGAGAAGGGATTGGGAAGTGTGAGCTAAAAATTTTGAAGATCATGGTCGAAAAGTTACTCCTTACTTATTTGAACATGTTTAAGGTACGCATAAATACTTGTATAATTGGATATGAAAGTAACCTAAACTAAAATACGGAATTTATTTAAACGATACGAACTAACCGACTGGCACGTTTTGCAGAAATGATAAAAAGTTTTCGCCTCCGGTCATGTTAAGGAGAAATGGGCTTTATTCTTATGAATTCTAAAGTTAATTTTACTGTGGATTGGATCTTCAACGGTCACTTATTAAAATGTATGGAATCGATTAATACTCGAGACTTAAATGTCATACAGAAATTATGCATATTTGCGCTACTACTGATGATGGATAAGGTCCTTCATTTTGATTATTTTTTTAATTATAATAATTTAATTTGTATTAATTCCTCTTTTCTTCATTTCTTTTTTATATTTTTTTTTCAATTTATCTTTAGAATCGTTACTTTTTCTTCTTAGATTCATAAATCATTTTTAATTTAATTTCACGTTTCGAATTTCAAACCCAGTGATTATAACTGGACAGTGCAATTAACTTTTTGTGTATCTTATTTTTTTTTTTAAATGATTGACTAATTTTACGAGATGTGCAGTATTTTTTAATAATTACTTTATTAAAAAACAACTTTTGCACGCGGCTCCACCCGCATAATATATGTCCTCGAGAATTAAAGTATCTACATTTTAAATTTTATTCAAATCGGTTTAGTGATTTAGTCGGGATAGAGTAACAGTCAAACGGACAGACAGAGGATTAAAGATATAGTTCCCATTAGGTGTGTTGTAAACTGGGTCACTAAAGGTCATGACCAAAGATGATCATTAAAAAAAAGAAAGCCGAAACATGAAAGTATCCAAAAAAATCTAGCAACTCTCGCATTTAAGATATCGTCAAATCGAAGCATTCTAAACAATAACCTTAAAATACATAATTTCCTTTTTGTACACAATTTTGAAAGCAAAAAACGAAGTTAATCTTAATCGTCTAATACCAACCCACTTGTAAGGTACATAACCACAAATCATAGAGGTCGGTAATGAGCAACAACCGCTATGGTAGCTGGTTCGATCCCGCCCACGGCATAATGGGTATCATTCCGTGTTGTGTCATTATTGGACGCAACAAATTGTTATTTGCCTCTTGTTCTACTAGATACCACACAGTGGGCAAATATACTCAATTGATTGTCTTCATGACGATTTTTTTCTTTTGGTGTCTGAATTTGTTCTTACACATTTTATTTTGGTGTAAATTTTTTTTTTAGTAAATAAAAAGATACAGTAAGTTAAGTTAAGATGACTTTCAGCTTGGGTAAAAGTTTTTTTTTTGCGAAACGTGTAAACCTTCAAATTAGTGGGTATGGAAACTTACCGGAGCCACGGTCAAGTGGTATGTGGGAATCGAACAGACTACCGCTAATGCTTGTTGATGTAGCAGACAACATATGGATGAAGTTTAGCACAGCGATAGATTAAAATCTAAAATATCACATAAGAATTGATAAAATCAACTTAAACAGAAATGAACCTCGGGAAAAACCTCTTAAAGTAATCCGAAATAAGAGTTTGATACTATCTTATACAAATATTAAAATCTTACTGCATGTAATATTAATATTTATAACTATGTTCATATGACTAAGAGGCAGGTGCCACATATTTCATAGAAAATATTAATTCTTATCTCACTGAACTGAATATAAATTGACGTTACTTATATAGCAATTTTGTGGTCAAGCATTCTATGACCTGATGGCCACAAAAACACGTGGGTTCCGTCATAATCTCTCGGTCACTGATCTAGTGAAATAAATTATTCATGGTTGAAAAATCTTCACACCTTCATAAATGGATATACAAGTTGCTAAAGTATTTTGTTGTTATAACATCTTCCGGTGATGTATAAAAGGTCTGTAGCAACCAACAGCTGCCATTTTTAAGACTGTTATGGTATTTGATTTTGTTTAAAGATAAATTTTTATTTTACAGGTTATAATAAAGTTTGGTTGATGAACAAAATGTGTATTATTATATTATAACTAGTTGAACCCCGCGGTGTTACCCGCGATCATTGTTGTACCGCGAGTAACGCCGCGGGACAAAGTTAGTCTAAACAAATAGCCTAAGTTACTCCCTGGATCATCAGCTACCTGCCAGTGAAAGTCCCGTCAAAATCCGAACATACGTTCCGGAGATTACCCGGAACAAACAGACAGACAGACAATTTTTTCTTAACTACAGTTTTGGTATATGTACCGTGTATACATACCTATGCATTTAGTAAAAAATGGTTATTTTAATACTACAAACAGACACTCCAATTTTATTTATTTGTATAGATTCTCGTGTCACCTTGTTGATTACGATTAGGTCCGAAACTATAAAACCGATTTTCAGGTTTTTTTAATAATGTTTTGCTGCATAAGATATGGGATAGTTAACATCACGCTTAGACCAATAAGAACCGAGTAGATAAAGTTGTGTGATGATGTTGATGTGATGAAGTTGTGTGTCTCCCATGACTCATCAAATGTTCAACATTTCTGAGCTACTTAAGGTCGACTCTCAGTCGATTTTTACAATATATTTATGACTTCATTTTTAATTAACGTTTTTGTGAAGTATGTCAATGAACTTTAATGGACTGCTAAACTAGAACATTCAATACCTACAACAGCCAATTTACTTTATTTTATTTATTTATATCGTCGATATCTTCACAACTTTTAAGTAATTAGGTCTTCTCAAAAACCTTTTCATTGTTCTTCTTCACTCTTATTTAGAACTAGCTGAGCCCCGCGGTGTTACCCGCGGTTATTTTTGTGTGTAACGCTGCGGGATAATGTTAGTCTAAAAAAAGTAGCCTAAGTTACTCCCTGGATCATCAGCTACCTGCCAGTGAAAGTCCCGTAAAAATCGGTCCAGTCGTTCCAGAGATTACCCGTTACCCGGAACAAACAGACAGACAAAATTTTTTTAACTACGATTTTGGTACATGTACCATGTATACATACATATACATTAAGTAAAAAGCGGTTATTCTAATATTACAAACAGTCACTCCAATTTCCTTTATTTGTATAGATATCAACTTTATAAACCTCAAAGGTTTTGTTTAAGTAATCTTTTTTGGTCTCATTTTGAGATAATTTTCTCCACAGTGTACACAAATACCATTAAAATCAGTCTTTTCTTCCTGATATGCCCGCTAGAACATGAATTTGGACATGAACACGAAAAAGCCCACATATCCATTCCGTTACATAATGACAGTGATCATATCGCAATAATGATAGTCCAAACTTTGGACCAATGGCGATGGTAACGAAATACACCAAACGTTGATAGCCCCTCCTCCGCCCTCAGCCAAGGAAGTCTCCCATTTAGGGGGGCACCGACCCGTGAACACCGAAGCCCCTTTGGACACAAATTAAATGCTAATAAGGCGATCGGCCGATACCGAAGTCTCGGGAAACAACAATTTTCGGTGTTACCCGTATGAGATTTTATGGCTTGTGTTTTTTGACTTTGGCAATACTGTTGGCTATCAATGGCACTTAGAGAGCTGTGAGAGAGTTCTTAATTACGTTTATGCCAGCGATGATGAGATGAATTACTGGTAGCAAGAACATTCAAAATTTGTGTTCTAGAAAAAGTTTTATGCAAAGATGTATTATTATTATTATCTTTATAACATTTATAAATACATATTAATTACTAAATATACATATACAAACAAATACAAGACGAAGAAACCGGTGGTTAGAGCTCCAAAGACAGGGCCTGCTCACTATACGTGCCGCGTCAAGGAGGACTGCCTTCTGCATCAGACCCTTGATCCAGCCATCTAAAGTGAGCCTCTTAAGGTGTTGGTCGTTGTTATTATAATTTTTATGGTATGATGGAAAGCATAAACAAAATACAAGAATGGTGTTGGTGGAGTATGGCGACCGCCAATTGTCTTGTAATTCTTGATACTGCGAATGCAGACAATGCAGCATGGTGACCCACACAATTTTTAGTTATAAAGGATTATAACGATTCTAGAACATTTTTTTAAGAAGCTTTTGGATGCGGGCAGCACTAGGCCGTTTGTCAACATTGTCGTGTTGGGGAAACCTATGCCCAGCAGTGGACGTCTTTAGGCTGAAATGATGATGATGATGAACGATTCTTATAAAACGGTTGTTTGATTCAAAAGTAGGCAGAGTCTATGGTATGGTCCCGTATCAATTTATATTTTTTATTTCAAACACTCATAGAAATGTGACAATATAAAAATTAGACTGCCTCGTTGGTCTCGCGGTTGGCGTGTGCGACTGCTGATCATGAGGTCTCGGGTTCGATTCCCGGGTCGGACCAAATGTTTGTATGATCTACAAATATTTTTTTCGGAGTTTGGGTGTTTTCTATGAATAGTATGTATGTATTTATAAAAAAGAAAGTATATTTGTTTCAATGGTCTTTTGTTTGTACACTACACCTCACATTTCATGTAACTATGTGTAATATTATGGTGTTCAAATAAAGAGTTTTCTATCTACCTATCTATCTATGAATAGCAGGCCTGTTGGTCTTGTAAGCTTGACTTCTGTGCTAGAGGTTGCGAGTTCAACTCCCAATTAGTACAAACAATTTTGTGATAAACATTGTCATTTGTTCTGGGTCTATCCGTAAAATGTCTTTATGCATTTACTTCTAATAATCCTATTAATATTATAAATGGGAAAGTTTGTGTGGATGATTGTTAATCTTAAAAAAATACTTAACAGATTTAGATAAAACTATACAGTAGTTAAACCGCGAACAAAAATAGTATTAATTTGATGCCTTTTTAATTGCTAGGCAAGCTTTAACTAGCTTGTGAGCAGACTACCGTGTGTGGTAGGTATGTAAGTATCAAGTCTTTATTACTACGTTATTATCTAGATCTTATTAAATGAAAATAAATTCTTAACACCTTAAGATTTCAACGTGAATAATGAATGGACGTTCGTCTGCTTCGACACGCCTAATGCCTTCATAACATCAGACATCGGGGCAAAAAACTAACCAATTGTTTGGTGTCGACTCGTAGCAAAAATTCCCTTTCAAATCGAATTATCGCGTGTATTTTTATTTTAATCGATGCATCCAACTGTGTTCTATCGATTTGACACGAAAAAAATTATAGGACAAAGAGTTTATGTCTGTTTGTCCCGTAAAAATAAACAGGCCGTGAACAAAATAACTTTTGACTCGTCCCGAAATATCTTTGTGATACGACAATTGTCGTTTTCTCTATTCATAGCGTTTACCTGAGGGTCATTGTAACCCTCCTTTGTGCATTTTCAGTCGAAACGCTTTGTTTGTGTAATTGAATAAATACCTTCGTGCAGTCCTTTTGTTATGAATACGAGCAAATCTCACGAGGAACAACCTACGGTACAACATTCTACATAATCGATTAATAATTTTTCAAAGTATCGTGAATCGAATAGTGTCCGAGTAACACTGATTTTAAACTTTGATCGCTCGCTACCTGAGCTTTCGAATAAAAAACACTACGGAACTCATCATTAAATTCATAACCTTCCCATTTAGAAATACAAATTGCAATGAAAATTAAACCCTATTTGACACAAATTAAAGTACATAATGAATTAATATACAATGGGCACTTAGTGCTGTAAGTAATAGGATAACGGCCGCACCGAAATCGCTACCAAACGTGGTACCCTGTAATTTGTAATAAAAAACTATTTATAAGATGTAAAAAAGCACTGAGACGCTACCTAAGATGCCGGGCGATCGATTCCGATGGGCTTTTTAATAAATCAAACGGTCTCGAGCCATTTTGACGCTTGTCAAAGTTTGACGTAGGACATATAATCGCGCGTACCGTCCAGTCACTTTAATGTTAAGTTATTCTATAATGTTCAAGTCGTGTTTTGTAATTTAGTTAAGTCGCCTCCTATTTAATAACCTTTGCGTACCGGTGAGCAGGTGATTTGGTTTTTTTTAGTTGTTTTTTCTGTTTTTACCCGCCGTTGGTACTGACCTCGCTACTGAAGAAGTTCGAAAATTAAATTATAGTGTATTAATATGCGTTCCTGTTACGAAATTTTTATTTATAGTGCGGAGCGTTTGCCAGCGGTGAAATTTCGATGTCGCTGCGTCACTCAGCCATTGTTTTGGTGAGTTTTGTCATCATTATCATCATCCCTAATTCTTATTCTATTTGGGATTTGTTTGTATATCGCAAAAGATTTTGGCTGGTTTTTATAGCCGACCACGTGCTTGACGTTAACTGTTATTTGGGATATAATCCTTTTTAGACTGAACAAGGGAAATTTGACCAAGAGAAATAGATACCATAGCCGTGCCTCGACATAAAAGGGCTCTACCGGTGGTATACCACAGGCTCTCTGTAATTCCTCCCCCTTCCCCTCTCCCTTCCCTTCATACAATCATAATGGAGAAATTCAATAGGTGATACAGCCACACATAGAAATACATGCTCGAAATCTCAGCAGTTTGAAATGGCCGAGGTCGTATAGTGATTCGAGTTACCAACAGAATAGGCACATCAGCTGACTGTTGAACGACTTCTAATCACCTGTTTTGACATAGGTACGTGCGAATATGTTTATTTGGCCCACTTTACTGCCACCCATAAACGGACGCAATGAACAAACGTCTTTATGGTATACTTGTAAACGTCAAATATCAGTCATTTCTCCTTGGCGAGCACAAAAAAGCACCATAAATATTGTTAACAAAATGGTTCCTACTGAATATTGTGGCAATAAACGTGGCTATATAAATGAGGTTTGGTTGTTTAACTTTTGTTAAGAGAGCCCGTGTTGGAATTAAAAGAACTTAGATGCGAGTTCGACCTTTTGTTTGCGTTGTATTTCTTTCCATAAATAAATATGTAAATCATCTTAAAATTATTCATAACTAAGTGGAATTTATAAATGTTTTACGGTTTGTTTTTGTGCTGTCACAATTTTCGTGTGCCAGTAGCCTTTAGTTCAACTTTTGTCCTAAAAGGTCACTCAGAGCTTATTTCGCACGATGCTCAAAAATAAACTGTTGCTTTAAAAATGTCTAAATGACGCTCAGAGCCTGTAGAGCGTCATCCTTGCGAGACAGGGACAAAACCGGGTAAGTGGTTAGTAAGACAGAAAAAGAAACACACTAGAGGGTTTTTCGTGCGTTTTTTGTCCCGAAATCCGTGTGTTCAGAAATTTTATTTTAATACAAGAAAAGTATTCAAAAGATAGGGAGCAGGTAGAAGGCAGCCGAACCGGGGTATTTGCTTAGTTTCTTTTTTATCGCACAAAGAATCCAAGTTGATTTATAGCCGTGGTGTGTGACGATTTGTGACCCGTAATTTCTGATGTGAGTTTTGTCACTACGGATCTGGCAGTTTGATTTATTAATTCACACAGCGTCCGTCAGAGGGCGTGTTTCTGTTTGACAGTTGTCAGTAACATATAATTTTTGAGCTTCAGAATGATTATTCAAGTTTAATCTCTGTTTAAGACCGATTGAGACATTATACTAAACACTGTGTAAATTTTATGGCTGTAATTTGCGTAATTTATTTTTTGTCTGCGAAATATTTCTAATGGGCGACACTGTTTTTGAATGGGTCATTAATTTATTATACTCTTATATGATTGGCTGTTTTTTTAAGGTTTAAGAGGCGAATAAGAAGACAAATCAATGACTACCACCGGCCGTGGACATCTTAACTCACAGCACACAAACTCACAAGAGATATAAGTCGTATGCTTCTCCTAAGGTATCTCTTATCCTATAATTGGAAGGAAAAGGCACTTGGGCCTTCGGTAACCTTACTTAGTCTGTAAAGAGAAACGAAAGAATTACTTGATAGTGGCATTCTGTAGGGCCATTGTAACCTTAACACCTGTTTTCTGTTATGGCAACACTCCGGTCGGTCACATGTGCCGAAGTATGGCAACCCCACGGCTTCTCCTTGTATAAGTTTATTCTACGTTATTCCCTGGAATTGCAGTCTGCGAGTAAGATATACTTAAGCAAGCGTATAATACACTATAGTGAGTTACTTAACAGGTCCCGAGAGGGTCGTTTAGACCCGGAAGGTCAGTTTTTCGACCATTAACACGATCAGAGGGTTGAAACGGGAATTAGTGGGAGTAATAAAGGTGCTACGTAATTACCCACTTCGGAATAGTCGGTTAAATGGTGTCTCCACTCCTTCGCACTATTACACTAGCTGTAAATTTCGTATAATCGTTTTATTTATCTCTGTCTCTTTATTTACAGATTATAAATAATAATATGATGATTCTGTGGTAATCCCTAACCCAATACTTTCTGAACGTATCAACCTACCATAGACTTTAAATAATATTTGCTACAGTGTTCCGTAGAATGAAGTTTTTTTTTTGGCAACACTGACATGTTTGTCTATTCTTTATTGTTATGTCTTTTTTAACGAGTGAATGATAGCAATAATACGTTTTGTTTATCGTTTAATGTTCACTTATGTATTGTATATTTTTATTATCACGCCTTAATTTTCCTATAGGATTTACAGAGATTATTTTGGGTAATGTCTGGTCTGGCAAACGAATTCTGAGTTTTGCATTTAAACTCTATATACTGCCTAGATACATTATTTATACATATTTAGATTACTAAAAATACTCCTTGACCACATATATACACTTGATATATACATATATAGAATGATGGTTTTCTATGAGGCCGAGGTATCACTCCGGTCGTGTCGGCCCATGCATCTCGAGGTGTGGCTGTCCCACGGTAAATAAGTCGCAATAAAAGTTTTTAAGAGCTGGTATATACTTACCACTACATATTTAAAATCGCTTCTCTCACCTACTCATTATAATCGATCAACAAGTTTTATATCAAGAATGTTTCAATAAAAATCTAAGCGAACCAAAGAGCACATTGTACACGAAACCACTCCACACACGTATGACTAACCACCATTTACGATAACAATACACAAAAAAAAGCTTTAAATTTATTACCCATGACACACAAACAAACAGACGTCATGTTTTCGGAAACTCAAGAGCACTCCACATCAAAATAAACAGCAATATTTTTAAACACAACTGCTTTGTATTAACCCTAAAGTTGCCAGTACGCAAAATAATACACAAAAAAAAACGCTACAACACTACTATGAATACATAATATGCACCCCAAGTTCGCCTTTTTTAATCAACCCCCAAATCCCCGGGGTAAAAATTAAAGTGTAATGGTGCAGTGTTTAATAACTTATCTATGGTACCGCTGTGTGTTTTTGGCTTTTGTTAAATGTAATTTTTGAAGTTTAACTTTTAGAGGGGTGTGTGTTGTGGGATTGTCTTTCGTGAGATTATCAACAATGATTTAGTTGTTCTTTTATTTCTTTTTAACATATCTTTATATTCTTAAAATCTGAAATAATCTTGTAAGACATCTTTTAGGTCATAATATTGTTGCTAGATTTTTTGTTTATCTGTCTTATAATTTATCAGTTCAATCACAGATTATGACCAAATTAATTCAACAATGACATTGTTTCATGACATTTATTGGTTAATAAATGAATAAATTTTATTATTCATTGAATCATCAACTTTATTTTTGCCGCAATAGTACTATTTACAGAAGAATTAATTTTAAAATTTTACCAAATGGGAAGTATTCCTAACAAAAAACCAAAATTTCGGGGACCAAATTATAAAATCGTATTGGAAACCTCTTATTTTAAGGTTGGTTAAAAATTTGTCATTTCAATGAATTCTTCACTAAGCGAGTCGGAATCGAACTTGAGATAAGGGTGCACATACAACAAAGAAATACTTTACTCATATTGGTACAATCTACCCCCAAAACAAATTATAAAACAAGAAACAAATATCGAACATAACATTAACCCCTAATCATCGACACATTGATGAAACAATCACGGGTCCCCGGGGGCTTGAAAGCAGCGAAGGGTTAGACGCATTACTGGACATAATCTTGATTGATCTGCTACAAATAATGTTGGTTTCGCACCGCGTGACGGTTTAACCCTTTGTTTTCTTTGTGTACTATCGCGGTGGGGGGTTAGATGCGCTTTTCGTGTCGGTACATATGATCTTGGGAATTTGCCTAAGCAAAGTGTACCTAGAATAGTTTTTTTTAATAGCGACGAAGGACGTTGGGTTGGGAAGGTGTCAGAAAAGTGTTGACAACCTTAAAAGGACCCACTTTTAAAGTTGTTCGTCACAAGGTTCATCGTTCAATCGAAATGATTTCAGTCTATCCTCAGGTTGTTTAAAAAGAACTAAGTGAGAAGACCTTTTACATTTCTGTTACCATACGTTATAATGTTTTATATTATCTGGAAAATCCCAGTACATAAAAGTATTAAGTATCTATGTTCTGCATTTATAATCCCGCCATAAAAGCACATTTTTATTGTTATAATACTTAAAAAAAACTACTTTTTTTTACAACTATTTCAATTTAAATACGTAATATAATACAAAAATACAAAAATTAAATCTGCGGTTGAACGAAAAAAAAGCAACGGAATTGTTTTTTAAGATACATTTTTATACATAATATTCTAAATTTAACCGCTGAAACAACTGAAACACGAAGAGGCGCTTTATGAACACAGAGAGATATTAAGATGATAAGAATCACTGCATTTTAATATTAAAATTTATTTAGTTCATATTTTAAAAATTAAATAGTTTATCAGCCAATCTTATTTAGCAGAATAAATTACCATTGCTAATCGAATAAATATGTAGGCATACAAACATGAGCCTACTATAATAAAATATAATAAAACAACTAATACCATTTTGTACTTACGATGATTATTTTGAAACGTACCTACCTAATAAAAATGTATAAATTAAAAACTTTTATGTTGTATATTTCTAGACAAACCTTGTTTACTTTTTAAATGAGGTATGTTGTCGATGGTGCGTGTGAGTTGAAGGTTGTCTAAGATGTCAATGACCGTGACATAGTGTTTAATAACATGTCACAAATTGACATTTCACAAACAGATTTGTGGAAATGACTGGAAAGTATTCTAATTTAATTATGTATTACTAGCTGAACCCCGCGGTGTTACCCGCGGTTATTGTTGTACCGCGAGTAACGCCGCGGGACAAAGTTAGTCTTAAAAAAGCCTAAGTTACTCCCCAGATCATCAGCTACCTGCCAGTGAAAGTCCCGTCAAAATTTGTCCAGCCGTTCCAGAGATTACCCGGAACAAACAGACAGACAGACAGACAAAAAAATTTGTAACTACATTTTTGGTATATGTATCGTGTATACACACATATGCATTGATTAAAAAGCTGTTATTTTAATATTACAAACAGACACTCCAATTTTATTTATTTGTATAGATGAATAACTTAATCAAAAGTGGGAGATGTATAGGTTATGTATATCTAAGACACGGCTTAAGCCTAAGAGTGGGTGAGATTTGTAAATACCAAAAATAAAGTGAAATACATTTTTATGTATTGTATAAAGCCATATAACATACTAGTTTTTGCCCGCGGCTCCGCCTGCTTGTATGTCAGTTATCGCGGTAAGGAGTAGCCTATACGGACAGACAGAGTTACTTTCGGATGTATAATATTAGTATGGATAAAGTGTCTGACTCCGTAGCAAGACAACCGTCATAGTAATGATGGAGCATGCGAGTGGACAACCATATCCCCCTTCAACGCTTTTTCCCTCATACCTTCTGATAACTCAAAACATGTACTTTTCAAGAGTAAAACGAAAAATCGTTTGGTTCCCTCTACTTGAATAAAGAAAACTATGTGTTATCATAAAAGGCTCAAAAGAGTATCTCAAGTCGAGGATTTAATTTGAACAGTACAGAGCTAAGTAGCTACCTATTTAAAAAAATATGTTAATTTACTTTCAAATTATTTGAAGCCTCTACTTCACAATATAAAAATATTTACACAAAATATTCCAAGGAACGCAATTACGCCATATTCAAAACGAATAGAAATTAAGAAAATAGCTGAGTCATAGACAACAATTACAATATGGCGGGTCAAAATACATTACCCGCCTTAGTAACGCACACTGCAATTACAATTGAATAGATTAAAAATAATTACAAGTTTCAAAGTACGCGATGTATTATTTCGTGGTGGGGTAAACTCCACGGCAAATTGGCTAAGAAATTACAGGGAGCGTAAACGGCACTTGACCGTATTGTGTAAAATATTAAAACTAGGCAATATGATGATTCTATATTCATTAAATAGGGGTAATATACAAGCAATTTTCTACAGAATTTCTGATCAAAAGAGACAAAAAGCGATGCCATTAAACTTGTTAAAACTGTACCTACGTAATTTTGTTTCAATGCATAAAATTGCTTGATTAAAATTATAGGGGTATATGAGGGATTGTTTGGCGTATTCATAGATCAGAGTCAGTGTACTTTTAATTCAAAAGGCTGCATTCATGAATAACATCGAGTTTTTTTTTCATACAAAAAGCAAAGAGGATTGAACGTAAAACATTTGAAGCGAAAAAAATTATTATTAATAAAATTTTTTGCACATTTTGTTAAATGTATATTTTTTATACGAAACAGATGTACCCGAGTTAATCTCTGTTCAAGATTGTGTTTATACAGATATGTATCTTGACTGATTGTGTTAAGGATCATATTTAAGTGTTAAGTTTTTTCTGTATTAAAGTCTGCTCGTCCGTTCACATAAGAGATTATAAATATTGTTGTAATAAGACATTATGATGCATGGTGAGGATTAAAATGCATTTATTTGGCCCCCATCATGAATATGTTCGTATTAGCAGTGTGTTTGCCCCGTAATGGGATCAACCGTGAGGGTATGAGCATCTGATGGGTTCTATTAACATAGAATTAGTTTATACAGGTTTGTTTCTTCAAATATCTATGAGTAGATACTTACTAACGGAATATTGACTACAAATAGGCATTATGTCGTGTGATGCCATAAATAAAGTTAACATTGGACACCATCATCACCATGAGTTTCCAAACTGAAGTAAGAGTTCCGCAGATGCCTTAATTCTCTCCTTAAATAACTTCAAGAAGAAGATTACTATCGACAAAACAAGAAATAAATTAATTAATTCAATAAAATTATTTGTAAATTTGATAATGTGATTGTTGCCAAGTGTTATTACCTAACTATGCAATATAATTTATAAAGAAAATTTTACAGAAAATTTAATAAAATATCGACAGTTCATATGTACCCCTGTGCCCATTTCTAAAAAACCTACAACGTCAAAGTGACAGCTGTCATTAAATTGACAAGTACGATAGGGACATTGGTACAGGCAAATTCGTATTTATAACCCTCGAGGTATCTTTTTACGAAATAAGGTCTGAATTTAATAATTTTCACATTGGATATTGTCCAGACCTTCTGTTTTGCATCTGTTGCAACATATATAAACACGAAGATGAATAACAAAGATGTTTAAAGGGTTTTGCGATATTGTGAACTAGAACGCCGAGAAATAAACTTCAACAAAGTAATTACCACTTATGAATATTTATCTTTTCAATATTTCTAAAAAGAAAATAATTACAAAACTGGTTTTGACATGCATACTTGCTCACTACTTATCACTTGAGATCTTAATGTCGTGTCCGTTCAGATTGTCTGTTGTTATTGACTAACAAATACGAATCCTAATCTATCTTTACTTAAAATAACCGTAAATTAAAAAAAATGAATTTCGAATCTTTTCACGTAACTACCTAATACCTACTCGAGCATAGACCTGGGCTTGAAAATGAGAAAAAAATGATTTAATTTATTAAACTAATTGACTAATAACGTGTGGTTCAAAATAATATACAAACAAATAGCAGTATAAAGAATACTTCCAAATAAAAAATGGAGTTCATTTTTCCACATTTCCTTGCTATTCCTAATCATACTTAGACAACTTTAGTTTGTAATTTTTTGTGGGGTGAAAAGCTACTAATCATCACTGCAACATTAATTTCAATAAAAGAGGGCGGGGGTGGCTTTGTCTATGGCACGCTGTCTATGGTATAGACTGCGGAAGTAGTGCCTGTCATACTTTTTGTTTACAATTTATTGCTAAATCGTCTACGATATGTTTTGAAAGAACGAATTTAAATTTCGAATGAATTTTAAACAAATATTAAATTTTACATTTGGTAATAGTGAGAGTACTTTCCTATATTGACTTAAGGAACATAAAATGTTGTCTATGGTTCAAAAACCATAGTTTTTAAATAATTACAATACATTTGTACAATAAAAACATATTCAAGTTTTAAATATCATCCAAAACGTTCATTGATAATACCAAAAATAGGTACAAGCTACCCTTGTAGGTACAACTCCCTCTAATCCACGTCAGCTGCTTCTGACTGGTCGACCCAACCTACCCCTAAACTTCCCTTATTTACCCTCCAATAAAGAGTGACCCACAAACCTTTGCATTTCATTCGAAATAAGAGACCTCTGCAAACTGGATAACCTCCACGTACCCAATATAACTTGACCTCATAAAATACAGCAGTTGAAAATATTGTTTGGAGTTTTATGAAGGACTCAGATGGGCGGTGGATCAGTATATTTTGGTGGATATGACAGGGGCTCGAAGCATAGCTGTAATGTATATAATGAATGTTTTTTATTTCGTATGATTTGTGTTTAATTTTTGTTGATTTCTTTGTTTCATTTATAAAATGCTGGCTTACAACTTTAAATATTTAATAATCATTCTGAATATATACTTTATATGTATCTATAGATCGTCTGTTGGAACAATTCAGACACTTTTAAATATGATTTGTTTTACTCCATTGACCAGCATAATTTGACCTTTCGTTGTATAGACCTTTGCACCATGATAAATAAAAAAATAAGCGGCCAAGTGCGAGTCGGACTCGCCCATGAAGAGTGCCGTTGCAACAAGTAACATAATATATGTATTTTTTTTTAATTGTTATATTTGAATTGATTAAATGAAAGGTAAATTGCGGTTTACGATTTATGACGTATTAAAAAACTACTTACTAGATCTCGTTCAAACCAATTTTCGGTGGAAGTTTATGTACATCATCATGGTACATCATATATTTTTTTTAGTTTTATCTTTCTCTTATTTTAGAAGTTACGGGGAGGAGGGGATATATTTTACCACTTTGGAAGTGTCTCCCGCGCAGACTATTCAGTTTAGAAATAAAGAAATTTGGAAACCTCAATATCACTTTTGAAGATCTATCCATAGACACACAACATGTACAAATTTTAGGAAAAAAAAATTTTTGAATTTCTGTTCTAAGTATGGGGAACCCCGAAAATTTACTGATTTTTTTTCATTTTTGTATTAAAATCTTAATGCGGATCACAGATTACATCTACTTACCAAGTTTCATCATTATAGTTTCGGAAAAAAGTGGCTGTGACATACGGATGGACAGACAGACATGACGAATTCATACGGGTTCCGCTTTTTGCCATTAGGCTACGGAACCCTAAAAATATACTAGATGATAGTTTTGAGTAAGAATTCTTACATCATTTTGAACCTTATACTACGTTTTGTGCTTTCTGCTTTGGCTTTGCTGTAGTCGGGTAAAAAGGAGTAGGTAGGTAGTATCTACCTACTACGTACAAAGTTTTTTCTGTTATTATTATACAAGGAAAAACTTTGTAGGTATACAATTCGTATATAGTATCTGTGGGATATCGATTTGATTTAAGAAGAGCGATAAGCGTCTTTTTTTAAATTTTATTCTAAAAAAAATAAGTTTTAAAAATACTGAATGTAGGGTTATTGACATTGCAACAGTCCGCTTTTGAACATGGAACGAGAACCAGTATTTGTACGGTACATGAAATTTAAAAATGGAATCAAAATGTTCGGCGATCGTCGGCAGTGGTCGGATGTCGGCGAATGTCGAAATCGACCGACGTGTCGCTGGGAATGCGCCTGAGACTTCGTAATTGCACTACGCTCTATATACAGGCTGTTGTGCTATGTTAGTTCAATATTTATTTCATATTTTATATTAGACTAGCTGAACCCCGCGGTGTTATCCACGGTTATTAACGTACCGCGGGTAACGCCGCGGGACAAAGCTAGTCTAAATAAAAAGCCTTAGTTACTCCTTAGATCATCTCTGTCAGGGAAAGTCCCGTCAAAATCGGTCAGAGATTACCCTGAACAAACAGACAGACAATAATAGTAAAAAAAATATTTTGGTGCATGTATCCTGTATACATACATATGCATTTATTAAAAAGCGGTTATTTTAATATTACAAACAGACACTCCAATTTTATTTATTTGTATAGATAATAAGAAGAAGAAGAAGCTCGATCGAAACTAGAAGTTGAATGTCAGATGTCAGATGAGCATGCTCTGATATGTAACCATTGCTCGTTCGTACTGCTTTTTTGACATATTTTAATGTTAATCTAACAGTCTTTTCTGAGATAAACGCTAAAGTATTTATCAATTTATAATTTAAATGCATTTGTTAAAAAATATACAATTTCATAAACAGTCCTTTTTGTATTCTAAACTTACACACTATTATTCATATTATTATTATATTTTCGTATATATCGTATGTGCATTACGTATTATTCATAAAATACAATACAAAACTAAGACAAACTAAAATCCCGTATGAAATCCAACATCCTATATATAAAGACATGTTCCTAGTGTATTTATGTCATTATTAAGTCGCGAGAATTAATACTCATTCGGGGTCCACTTTTATCGCGAGTCCTGGCGCAAAAACCTCGCGCCAGGAGCGGCTCGGAGACGGCGGCACCACACCGGTTCTCTGACAACCAGACCCTAAATAGTTCAGTACTCATATATTTTTATACTTAGACTGCCTCGGTGGCGCAGTGGTAACGTAGGCGACTGCTGTGCTCAGTATATTCAGGTTGAATTTTGTTTGTTAAACAAATATTTGGGTGTTTTTATTTTTTTAAGAGTCATAACATAATTGTGTTGACACCATTTGAATCACTGAAAACTAGCGTTTTTATTATAGTTTCCAGCTATTATAAGGCTGTTAGAGTATTTAAGCATGCAACCTTTGGTTCTACAACTTTACTCAATATAAGCTTCTAAGTAGTCTAAGTAAATAATATAGAAAGGTACATAAGCCATCTAAACTGTTCTTAAAAACATAGGTAAAATTAAAACACCCTTAAGATACTCCAAAAAGCATTTGACCAATCACATCGGCGCGCAATACCATTGGCGTATTCAAATTGAGAACCCTTGGCCGAAATTTAAATTTCGAACGCGTCCCTTCCGCGGAGAATCGCATTCACTTTCGAATTTCGTAAATCCCTTACAACCGCAATGACCTTCTAATGTGGTGTTATTTAATTTATTTATTTTCTTTTTTCTAGTTGACGTCACTGTAACTGATGAAAGAGCATAGTGTTTAGTTCATCGGCATATTAATGCTGGAATAAACGGACAAAAACTCGGCGCGAGTCGGTCGACGCGGCGTGTCAGCCACTAATTGAGTGGCGCACGCTATCGCATGGTGCGACCAGCCAGGCCTCAATCAGCAAGCAAAGGTTAGAGGAGAAAAATCTCTTATTAACTCTACTTCTGTGACCTGACTTTTATTACATTTCAAATATTAAATATGCTTTTAATCAGAATTGTGAATATACAGATATTAAATTAGATAACAACGTTCTGAAAAAAAATATCATGATTGAAAAAGGTTCTATTTAAGAGCATAATTAAAAAAAGATTCCGTAAATTCTAAATTTATAGAGCGTGTAAACATGTTGTAGATAGCTTGTCCAGCTAGAATCGTGTTAACTACAGCTTTAGGCAATAGAAGCAATAAGGCTAACTCCAGCTGGAAACAATGCGTGTAGGTATTTAGTTGTGCCAAGTGCTAATTACGTATCTAATAAATATCGCAACAGCAGCGGTTATCATGACAAGAATTCATTAGCCTCAATAATACGAATGCAGCGCGAAACGCATCTAATAACATTTATAATTTGTTATTGAACAATTACTATATTAATGTCTGCTTTCACAGAGATGACACACTGTAATAAAAGAGAAAATGGATGCTGTGAGCTTATAGCGATGGTGGAGCAATAAATTTTATTATGGGACATTTACAAGTACGCTCATATTTGCGTTGAGAAGCATTCGTTATATAAAGTTTTTGTCTAAACTCACGTACATACGTGTCAGGGTTTTAATGTGTTATTAAATGGTCACATCAATGTTACGAGACTAACATCGAGCCGTAATGCGTATTAAATAGGTGATATCCTTTACGCTCACGTCAGTGACTATGCAAAAACAAGTGTAGTAGACAACGTGCTTGCCATTGTCGTGTCACATTGTCGAGGTGAAATCAGGTACAAAATTGAACGCTGAGATTTCGATGGTTTCCCACGAAACCGAGATGGAGGGTATCTAAAACTCAACAATTTTTATCAACAAACGAACCCGAAACAAGATGCGTAAGGAATGCCAAACGGCAAAAACCACTCGATGGGGACGATAAAACGAAATCGCCGATGCGTTGTCAAAAAAAAATGCAAGTGCTGCGTGCGAGCGAGATAACAAAAAACGTATCGTATCGCGGTTCCACTCTGGCGCGCGCAGCTAATGAATACTGTGAGGAGCGCTGCGCGGGCGCAGCTGCGCGAGCAGACCGATCCGCCATTTCCATTATTTATTTTATTTCGGCGCGAAACGTTGAATTGGATCAGAACGACAAAGAGGTTAAATTGCGCGTCCAAATCCCATGACAATTGTCAATTATAGCATTAAACGGAACGCAGACAGATGTAAACAAATATACAATGTAGCGTCTTTTGACGCCGTGAAGCACAATACGGGGAATGAGGAGTATCTGTGGCAGCTTGACAGTGTCTGTTCACGGGTGCTTTACAATCGATCTTATATGTTCAAAAATCCGTGATGAATCCTTTTTGTTACTCTAATATTATATTCATGTTATTGTAATATTACAACACGTCACCTTCATCATATTTAAATGCGATTTCCGCGACTTCATGTATAGCAAGTACCATTATATTAGAGTTTTTCATTAGATTCCTTGATTAACAACAATATGCAATAGAAATCTCGCATAAATCTGTCTAACACTCATATCTATGGAGAGATGAGCAGCCAACATGCGTGCATGATGCTATTACTATGTTTTTACAACTCGTTAAGACACTACCTATCCGTCCAGTAATAATTATGAACAATAGTTAAACGTTAGCACAACTGTATTCTTTTATCGGTTAATCCGACACTCTTGGATCTATTACTAGTTTATTATTGATTCAATAAATTAACAGCAAGACTGGAACTACCAAGAAAATGTTTATAAAAAGTTATACTTTGCTCGTTCTGGTAGGTTATAGGGGCTACTACTTTATTATGACATCAATATTACCAGCGCTTAATATTGATTAATAGTTTACTGCTGGAACATATAGGCGTCTCCTTAAAGTCTTTGACTTACGATACAAAGCTGGCTCGACAGGGTGGTATAGGATTGTGTCAAGTTTAACTTTTTTTTATGTAATAGACGGGCAAACGAGCAGACCTATCGCCTGATTAAGCGGTTACCGCCGCCCATGGACACCTGCAACACCAGAGGGGTCATATGTGCGTTGCCGGCCTTTGGGGGATGTGGAGGGGAGGTAGGGGGAGGGGGTTTGGGTTATGGTCTTCCGGTATCCTCACTCACTCGGTGAAACACAGCGCAAGCACTATTTCACACCGGTTTTCTAGAGGAGACCGTGGTATCACTCCGGTCGAGCCGGCCCATTCATGCCGAAGCGTGGCTCTCCCACGGTGCTCCACTTTGTAGTGATATCGTTCTACGTAGTTTGCATCATTACTCTGCTCTTATGACACCCACTGAATGAATACCTCGGGTAGTGACACTACGTATTCTTAACCCCTCACAACACATACCTATTGAAATGAAAACTGCTTCAGCCGCGTTGAACACTTTTTGGTAAGAGAAAATCTTATGAGTTCGCGTCACCGACATGTTGACATGACAATTTACGAAGCAAAAACTTCTTTTGCCGCGTAGAGCACTTTTTGGTATGGGAAGGGAGAGGGCATCACCGACTTGCTAATGTTTAATGTTGATAATTTTAGTTTGAACATTATGAAATTTCTAATTTTACACACTTATTTTACAAATTACATTCTAACAGTTAGAAGTTAGAATCTAAGTTATAAGTTTTCACTTCTATCGGCAGTCATTATGACTGCCATTTTTTTTTTAAAAACCTACTGTGAGCATACTCTTCTCTCAATCGTTGTGTGTAGCAATAAAATTAAACAATTAAATGGAAACGAACTAAAATGAACTCAATACGGTTTTATGTGAACCGAGTTAAAAACCAAGTACTATGTAATAATGGGTACGAAGTTATAACGACAAAGACGCACGCCATTCATACATCGCAATAGAACAATGAACATATTGAGTCGTTAGGTGAAGAAAATTAATTAATTGAAAAAAAAACTAACATTTTGGAGTAATTGCTACAATTCACAACGGCGTGGCTGTTAATGGTCTCTTTTAATGATGTCCAATAATTTTATACCACAACAATAAATTACGTTATAAGCAGACGAAGTAATTAAAAATTCAAGACGTCTACAGTCTTAATGCATTTTGGAAAAATAATAAAGTCTTCTAAACCTGTACTCAACACCAAAAAATCCATTCAATCGATACTCATTACTCATTTCAAGAAAAATTTACGACACGTCGGATTTCAATTGCCAATCTAAACGATGATGTACAAATCATACCGACAAACTACCCGTCAAACCAATGAAGCATTGTATTATGACGTAAGAATGCACCTTCACAATAAAAAAACTAATATATATCGCAATACCATTTCCCCACCCTATCATTAGTGATGCGAACAAAAAATATTTAGGAGACGATTCTCACATCGATAGATCGCTCTTGACAGTTGTCAATTAAAATTCCCGCAATCAAGGCTTAATTACATTTGGTTTTACTTGCTTTCTGCTTCAATTAAAATATTTGCAGTCGTTAAATTATTGTACAGAGGCGTTACATGCTATTTGTTTGAACATTTCTTTTATTTATTACTCAAACAGCAAGCGTATATTAGTAGGTTTAATAATTAGTTATATTTTAGTAAAACTATAAACACGCTTTAGTAGTTAAGTGACTGTAACAGTCGGACATTAACCGTAACCAGATAAGCTCTAAGATGAAATTATTGTATTATCATCTTAACCAAGTTTTATTTCGATATTAAGTTAAGAATTCGTTTAAACTTAACTCCCAAGACTTACTTTCGTAGTTAATTATACAGTAACCACTGAGAAGCTTCGAGAACTAACTAAACAAATAATCAAAATGCCGTCATTTGAAAGAGCTACAGAACTGGCAGCACACTTAATACTTATCTTCGTTAACCAACAGTTATTTCACTACAACCAATAGACCCGTCACACTCGACGGGCATTAGAAAATATCTTTATTCAGTAATAAACAAACGTAACAAACGAAGCATTGAATGCATAAAAATTGACTTACTGTCAGGGAACGATTAATGACAACAAAAAGAGCTAAACCAATCGTCAGTACTCGAACATCGAGCGCTGGTACTCGGTCATCGCATCACTGCGGTAGTGACGGGGTATCGATGACGGGATGACAGTATCACAGCTAAACCAATCGTCCAACAGCCAGGGCACTATATCAATCATTTAGCCCACAATCGCACCGCACGCCACTTAAATAAATTTATAACATATTAAGTACGTTGAAAATAAACACTTTACGGTTTATGATTTATTTCGTGGTATGAAATATGGACGTCACTTATTTAACGCTAGACAGAGATGGCACGATCGGTTTTATCTCAATCTGTTGCGATTTCACATGCTACGGCTACCGATAAACGTTTTATTATAGTAATTAAAGCGACCGATTAGATTTCGTACGTGTTATGCGTTCAAACATTTGATAAATGTGTCATTTTACACAGTTAATCTGTACACGATATTTTTTATATTAACTAACTGAACGCCACACTATTGTGATATCGTTATTTTAAACACCAATGTTTTGAGTTACAAATGGAGGAAATTAAAATAAATCTAAATATATATCACATCGAATCGAAATATATTCCTTGACAGTTGCATCAAAATAAATCCACCCTCTGTGCTACTACCAAAATAATATTAAAAATACGAAAGTATCTACTATTCAATCATTGTGAAAATTGACTAAGATGATACCAGGAGCACATAAAACGATTATAGGACACCTTTGATCAGAAAAAAGGTACTGTCTTCGATTTTTTTTTTTTGAAAACAAATTCTAGATAAACTCGTTAAAAATCGCGTTCAAAAGTAGCACATAATAATCATAATCTTATCATATTTTGGAGAACAATAAATTTTAACAAACTGTAATTTATTACTAAAATATAGAGCAGTATAAATAAAGAACCTATGTCAATAATTATATAAACTTTGGTCAGTTCCATGACACTGACTGGTAGTATCGAATTTATCTGAGCGAGGTCCCGCGGGTCGCCGCCGTTTCCACTTATAAATACAATTTAATTTCAATAATTATAATACAATAAGTCTTTGACTGATAAATAATATCAATCTATATATTATGTTATGTTACAATATTATACATACAGATAGAAAAGTCACAGATCATGTTTTGTTGCTTTAACTAACATCGTAATTATAATTTATTTGCAATACTGGCATAATACGATAACGCATAATAAATTATGTATCTTAATATAATAATAAAAATCAATTCAAAAGTGAAATTGAAATTGCACATCGTTACGAAGTCGCATCCGGTGGAATCGAGAATGTGAAGACATCAGAGTTATTTTTTTAAATTGCATATCGGCCGCAACATGTCAACGCCTATTATGCTTATTGTTGGTAAAAAAACTTTAAAAAACCCACAAAGACATGCCAGTATCATAATTTTGTAATAAATTACATGGTATTTGATTGTCGGTTTTTACAGATTACCAGTTTTACAAAGCCCCGAATTGTTACAAAATGACTTCATTTTTATTTTTTGTGTCTTTCCAATAATACTTATTAGTGTCTCGATATGCCTCGTCATGTTATTATAGGCCGCATAATGAAATATCATTTTATTAAATGTAGCAACACTTTCTATTTAGTGTTGCCATTTTATACAAGTGTCCTTCCAGGAAGTTTGTTTCGTAAGAGAACCATTTTTTTTACGGACAAGGGATTGAAAGGGACCTTTTTTGTTTTTACACATGGGGTCGTAAATCAGCTTTGTCGTTTGAATGTTACTTTATCAATAGTGTCGCTCTCATTTTTATTATTAGTTTGTTTATTCTGTTCTAAACCTATGTTAGTCGATTGCAACAAGAGGATGTTTTTAATTGTATTAAATGTATAGGCTATATTTTTGTATTTATAAATATTACACACTATAGTTGCTAAAAACTCAATGGTACTTTTAAAAAAGCAAATCATTAAAAACAACATTGAAGCGGCTTTATAGATAGGCGTATATTAAATTTCGCGTTTTTATTAATCCTTACAGTTTATCGTAAGTACGTAATTCCGAGGTATTTAATACGCGATTAAAAGTAATTATATACAACCTCCATTTACTTACAGACGTAACAAGGAATACTTAAAATATTATGACACAGTTTTTTGTAAGAAAAAAGTTTAATAAGACATTCGTACATCTCCGAGAATTTCTTATCAATCGTCCTTGGCTTGTGAAAATTAAAAAATAAACAATCCGACTCAAATCGATTACTTACGATCATTTGAAAATTCATTTATAAGTACGCACAAATTCGATTTATCGAAATCGATAACAAAGCGAGACTCGAGTGCGTAAACAATCGGTAATCTGTATATAACTCGATGCCCGTATTAACGTATTTACCATTACTAATTACAAGTTTATAGTTATGGTATTAAGGCGGAGAAATTGCCGCTACTGATTTACTAGCCACCATCTTGAATAAGAATGACGTTTTATGTCAGAAATATTAATGTAATATTTGAATGTTTTTCTTCTTTCTTTTAAATACGTTGGTACTTAATTATTTTTTACTTAAGTGTATAAGTCAGGCAAATCAGAGGTATGTAATACCTTCAAATAAGTGATCGCGTTAATACCCGTCAAAATAAGTTAGATAAGTGCATCAGGCTAAATTAATAGTCAGAAATTTTGTACATTTATAAGTTTAAAAATAAGCAAAGACTAAACCTTGCCTATAAAACTCTTTTTTAATTCTAAATTTGATTGTCTGTAATCATGACTATTAAAATTAAAAAGCTTAGTAGGTATCTACTCGTCTAACTCACGCGTAAGAGTCCAAGTCACGTGTGTTTTAAAACTACTTCCAAAAGAAGCCTTAACTACTGCTAAATTAATATTAATAATTTTAGATTTCAAAAACTGTAAATATTTATTATGAAATTTAGTTTTACAAAACAAGAAAAAAATATTACTATTAAATACTATTTCTTTCACTAGAACATTGTAAGGTTGTAACATTAAATTATTGTAACGACTTAGTAATCCATTTGAGTATTAATTAAAAGGAGTTTTTAATTCGTAATATAATAACCTAGTAATTTTTTTTTTGTCAGTTGGGCACTGACAGAAAGTGTGACTGTGTGACGTTCTGACTTTAATAATTTAACCTTCACGAAATAGTGTTAATGTAGTTCGTTCAGTAATTTTGAATACGTTTATGGTATATTTTTTGTATTTGTATAGGGCTTTTTTGTCATTAACATAATAATTTAGAAATTGTTTTCTATTTAATTTATAATATAATTCTTACCTGTTTGCTGAAGACTGCAATGTCCTCATTGAAGGACTCTGATGAACACACGTCTCCCCCCGCCACGCCAGGATCCCGAGGGGTACACGTCGCAAGTTCGCACTTCTCAAAGATGAGAGCCAGTAGGGGGAACAACGGATGCCTGCAATGTGAATAAATTAACTGTTCAATTCACTTATTTAATATTTTTTTGCCTAACTGTTGAATTTTAAATTAAAGATTGTTTACCTAATTATGATTTATTTTAAGCATATGTAGGTTAGTATTAATTTAAATTTGCAAAATAATCTATTTTAAGCTATATTAGAGTAAATTATACTCTGAATAGTGCTTCTTAATTACGTTATTGAGTTGATAGAACAAAATAAATTTAAAATTTTAATGTAAAGTATCCGCCATTAAGTTATATAAACAGCTCAATGAACATACATAATTAATGTACTTTTAGAAAACGCATTTTTTCCTTTTTTCTATATATTATCTAAATATAACTTCTTAATACTACATAAAGAGCCATAAAGCTGTATATGACAAGATAAAAGTAAAGTTATGGTCCAATTGACAGCGACCTCTACGCAGATCTGATGTGATACAGATGTGCACGTGACAGAGATATCATCAGGCTTATAGTTCTTTAAAGTATGCTACTGTATAGGGTTTGGTCCCACTGCTAGCGAATGGCTACGGAAAGTGTGTTAACATTTTTAGAAGTTTGAGGTTAACTCAAAACTGTGCAACATAAGGAAGCTTTATTTAACTATTGTATTTCGGTACAGTGTACTAACGTTATAAGCAAAGTTGTTAAAAAAGATAATTAATTTTCTATTCGTTTGAGGCGGTGACTAAAGCCTGTGTTTGGTGGCAAAACACTTTTATTTCTTTAATTATACGTGTCCTAGAGCGATTTTATTTTCTTATTATCAAGGAACCTTATACCAAAACGAGAAAAAGTTAAAAAAAACTGTAACCCGACTACTTAAAAACATTTCATTTCATTTCGATAAAATGACGACTTATTCATCAAAGTCGGTTTAGTACTTTAGGTACAGTGGTGGAACTTTTAATCATAGACTGCCAAAACTGATTTATTGCCCTTCTTTTTGGGTTCGTCATACTTGGGTGAAAAGTCTTTACTTGCTATTTTCTGCTATTTTCAAGTATGACTCGTAAATATAATTATTACTGGTATACATTTTTTATAACTTTTATCGAAGTTATTAAAGCAAAGATAACATAATATTTGTGATTATTAAATCCCTCGTATAGTTATCTACAAAAACTAGTGCAAAGAAGTATCAATCAAACGAGAAAGTCATTGTTTGTAACATTTTTAAATTATAAATGTATTAAGTATTTGACCAGCCGGGTGTGACGTAATAAATCGTTTCCGTTCTGCACTTAACTAAGGAATAACAATGTAACCACGTGTAAAATGAATTTATATGTAAAATGTATATATCTCGTGTTATAATTTCGTACTTAGTTGTTTTAAAAAAAGGTGTGATTTTAATTAGTTATTCTTTACCTTATTGTACAGAAAATAAGTTTTAGCACAGTTGAGTAATTACAAATAGAGCTTAAGAAACTTCTGTTAAAATTCTCTCTCTCTCTCGCTTTCTCTCTCGCTCTTTATCTCTCTTTTTCTCTTACTGTGTAGAATTAACTCTGTCTCGCTTCAGGTATGTGCATCTAAAGTTTTAAATACTACTAGTAAACACATTTTTTTTACTACCATGCTAGTTTTTCAACTTGTAATCCGGCAGAAAATTGCCTAGTTACCTATATATCTAGGTTGTAGTTTAATCATATTAAATGTCTACTAATTTGAATTAAACAAGAAACTTTCACTTCAAAACAAAAGACATCGTTCAATACCAAGAAACTCTACACCTCAAACAAACAAATAGATTTTACTTTAATTGCCAACTGCTCATGCGGACGATGCAAAAAAGTATGGCGTTAGGAATCATTCTTCGGGTAATACTAAGGTAAATTATCATAGAGAAATTACAAAAAAGTATAGTAGTTATTTAACCACTATTGTTTGTTTTTGTTAAAAAATGAAGCCTAAAGCGTGATTAATTATTTTAATACTAGTTGTTGCCCGCGCCTATGTGTTTTTCTGATATATAAGCTATATTACTGTAAAGTTTCATCCAAATCCGTTCAGTAGTTTTTGCGTGAAAGAGTAACAAACATCCATCCATACTTACAAACTTTCGCGTTTATAATATTAGTATAGATGTAGTTCTGTAAGTACCATAAATAGACCAATCAAAAGAAAACACAAGTCTTTATTACCTTCTTAATTTTGAAATCATACGCCTCTCGCTTACAGTCACGCCAAACCCAAACTTAGTTTTGTCAGTCGCTACCAATCGCACCCTATAACTATGATTGTCATTCCACCGCAGAGAGAATCACCGTATTCTCAAGTTTCTCAACTTTAGATCAGATATAACAAAGATGGTTAGATCAGTGTCAAGTGTGGCGCCTGGCCTATCTGCCATCTCTTTGAGGAGTGATGGAACTTCGGCAATCGAGGACAGACAATACTGTTGGAATTTACAATAATATGAATAGACAACTAAACTTGTAGGATAGCTTTACGAGCCTTTCTTTTCCTCCTCATAACAACAGTACTTTTTCTAAATAAACCTTTTTCTATACTAATTTAAAAGTGTATGCAAAATTAGGATTAGTTAAGTTAGTAAACTATTGGCAATTTTAATAGGTTACCAGTGCCAATGAAAATTTGAATAATGTTATCTGTCATATCGAGATTGTAATTTTGACATTCGTTGATCATTGCTTCCCGCATTTTTTTTCGTTATCATCTGTCAAACTTGATAAATTAAATCGTAAGATTTTCTACTCGCATTAAGTGGAAGCTGTCGCGATACCAACACGACTGTTTTAATGTAATGTATGATGCCTCTAGTGTTGGAAAATGCTCTAAGATCAAGGTAACTTCAATTCTTATCTGAAATCTGTTACGTCATTTGACAACTTTTTTTAAATGGCCTCCTTGTTTAGTGACAGATAGCTAAACCAGCCTAGCTGCTTTTAACTTACATATATATATGCCATTAAGAATATATGAGTATGTTCATGAGTACTCTGATCTACCATGAAACAGATTTTCAAATTAAGAATTAAATAGCTTTCTGTGTGAGATGTGTCAAGTTCTTTTTTTGTGTGATGTCGTAGGTTGAGTGCCTGGAAGTGTCGAAAATGTTTTTATAATAACAAAAGTACCTTAAATACTACGAAAACGTTTACATTACCACCGGGACTCACCCGTAAATAGCGTCTTTGTCTCTCTTGTGGACGAGTGGCTCTCCTGGCAGGGCGTGGGCTGGCGCTGCAGGCGGTGGGTAGTGCACTGGCGGAAGGTGCGGGTGGCTCAGTCTGTGCTCGTGGTACATTGCGCCCCCCTCCATATAGCCTCCTCCGTGGAGGCTTTCGTCGTACTACACGAGAAAAATATTTTATTAATAATGTCTCTGTCAATTTAAAAATTATGACAACGCTAGAGAATAAATTTAAAAAAAATAAAGAAAAAGAATAACAAATAAAAACAAAACGTTCGAATGTAATTTAAATTCAAGCTCACCCAGCAGTACAGTCGAATCACTAAAAAACATTATACATGTACCTACAAGGCAACAATAAAACGACCACCTCTAAAACCCACCTTATCTCATTCTAAATCAGTTTAAAACTAAACACTTCCTATAGACATTCTCGACAATTAAAAATATAAAAGAAAAAAAAGGAGTTTGAATATTCATGAAAAATGTATAAGTCATTGCGATGGCTATCTACATCAATGGTGAGCTTCAATTAAACACCACAGGCCTTTTAGAATGCGTGCCTTTGCTTTTAAGAAGATAAGTGCGTAAAAAAAAATTGACAGCCCCTCTTGTGGCTCTATTGTGCACTACTTTAATGACAGATCGTAAGAGATTTGAGTATGTGTTTAGGATTTTAAAAGAATAAATCTTGTTGCATAGATGTTAGGTATTTAGAAAGAGAACCTGTAAATATATATAAAATTGTTGTAAGTTAATATTTTTATGTTAGGCGTAATGTATTTTTTTGCGATGCAATATAAATAATGCAATCTTTATGGTATTCGATGGTTATTTAACATTGAAATATCGTGTTTTTCTTTTAAACAAAGACATGTAGCATAATCATTTCTTAATCTTAGCCTGTTTAATTAAAATAAAGCGAACATTGACCTAAGTAAACGGCATTGAATTTATTTTTGGAATTTGTTGTCTTTTCTTGCACCTGACTGATTAACTAGGAGCTATTTACAGGCATCCGGATTAGTTATGTAAAAAAAACAATAAACTCTATTCTACATATACCTAATATTAAAATTCTTTTATAATATTGTAGTAGGTACCTGGATGGCTAAGCTTTGCTCTGTAATTTTTTTTCTAACTAAGTAGATCGATATATCGCACCCGATGCAGGGGCATACAAAATTTTATGAAATCATTCAAGTCGTTTCCAAGATTCAAATTGTATTACTTTATATTTATAAATATACAAAAATTGCTCGTTTAAAGGGATATCAACGAACAGTTTATTTCTACATCTAAATATTTTTACGTTTTATTACATAATGAAAATAAACTAAAATTGAAAGCGGCCATTTTGTTAAGATAATGAAACTATGAAAGTTATTGTGCATTGTAAATTTCACATAAACGAAAATAGTCTAAAAGGCGTAATGCGTAATAAGTTATTCAAAAAAACTTAATAATGAATTCAATTTAGCATAATTAAACACAACATGATTTTTTTACATAACTTTATAAAAAAATGCGACTTTCATCTTCTTCAACGTGACTGATAGCAATGCGACTTAGAACAGGAACTCTAAACGTATGTAGAGGAAAGCTCGGCTTTTGTTCACAAAAAATCACCTATCACACGCCTATTTAGTTCTAAAAATGACCAGAAATACACAAAAAAATACGAAAAATTAAATTATCTATCTAAGATGAATTGGCCAGAGGGTTCAAACACAAGTTACGTGCCAATAACAAATGCCTTCAACGCCAACAATGACATACTATGTGATACCTCCTTATCATCTCATACCAGACTACTATGTTCACATACGACTCGAAAGCCAGTAATGACAAGAAGAACACTAATTATTATGTTATATATACCTATATATATATACTAGCTGAACGCCGCGGTATTACCCGCGGTCATTGTCGTACCGCGAGTAACACCGCGGGACAAAGTTAGTCTAAAAAAAGTAGCCTAAGTTACTCCCTGGCTCATCAGCTACCTGCCAGTGAAAGTCCCGTCAAAATCCGTCCAGCAGTTCCAGAGATTACCCGGAACAAACAGACAGACAGACAGACCGACAGACAGACAGACAGACAGACAAAAATTTTTTTAGCTACATTTTTGGTATATGTACCGTGTAGACATACTCAGTAAAAAGTGGTTATTTTAATATTACAAACAGACACTCCAATTTTATTTATTTGTATAGATTACAAAAACAAACACGTAATTAAAGCAAGGAAATAACTCACTTGCAATAAATTACCCACGCAACTTTTCGGTTTTTTTAGGTTTTGATTATGTGTATATACATATCATGTAAATGATAAAATACGTGGCCAAAATAGTTTAGAAGGCCTACTTTCTAATGAGAAACCGACTTACATACTTACTTAACGACTGCTGATAATAATGGTGATAAAGTAAAACTCTATCTGAAATAATACTCTTTCAACGCTATTTTAATAAATAAGAAAGCTTTAAAAACCGTAAACAGTATTCAACAAAGAGTGTTCTAAAATGAGTTTAAACTTCAATTCACTAATGTCACTCTTCTTAAACACATACGCGAATACGTCAATAATTTTATGTCCTTACAACAAAGATGCATTAAAACCTTCATGCTCCGTATCAATATCGGCCATTTTGTGTTCCCGCCATCAAATAGGGTGACTATGCGTTTTGTTCCGATCGATAGACAGCCGGTCATTAACGCACCTTTGCCTTCTCTAGTATTTTTTTTTCAACCCTGCCTTTTGAATACATTAAATGTTTTATTTTATTGAAATATTGAGATGTTAAGAAAGTATTTTGAGTCAGTCACTTGTCATATTATAAGGTCTTTATAATATATATACTTTTATTCATTGTAAATAAGATGTGTTATCATATTTTATGTTGTGACCATCAATTCATCACAAATGTTAAAGTGAATAAAACGATACATATGTACGTATAATTATCTCATAAACAAGATAAATGAGACGCCATTTTGTTTTATAAAATAATCGCTTTACGAGAAGATTGTAACAATTTAAGATTTTATTTCTGTTTTGTATATGTAATTAGGTAATATACTGTCAGTGACTGTCTGAAAAATATTTTTCTAAAATATAATTTTCATTGTTAATTTGTTCCGAGTGAGAAACGTAGAAAAAAACTCTCAGAGTGTTGATGGAAATTCAAATTTAAACTTCGTATGGAATTGCATTGTTTTAACTACGTACTAGCTATGAACTTAAAAAAAACTACAAATACCAAAGAGGAGTATGGAAAAGAAGAGTGCTGATGATTGAAAGCAATGTCATAAAAGTCACCTAAGTTTGTTTTAAGGATAGGCTTATATTCTGTTGCACTCTTTTATTGATACATGGTATAAACCAGTAGACTGGTCACTTGTTGCCAGCCTTTCAATCAAAAGCATACTCCTAAATCTAAGCTATTGGAATCTTTATAAAAAAATATATGTGTTCCCTGCCATACCTCTACCTATATTGTTTGAAATTCGGATTAATGAGATATAAGAAATAAAACTGACGTTAAAATTAAAAAAAAAACTTTGTACCGTGTTTGTCCGTGTGATCAAATCAAAGCTCAATTTGTGCAGTTTATTTAGCTCTTGGAGTGAACATAAAACATTTTTTTTAATTTGCAAAAAAAAATGTATAATAAGTGCAATAATAATTAAAAATAAATATCATACCTTAATAACTCAAGTAAAGAACAAGTACAGATGAAAAAAATAAATAAAAAGATTTAAAGTCACAATTCAAACACGTATTTTTATTCCGAAAAAATAATACGGCAGCGCGCGTTATTAAACTTAAAATTGACTGTTAACAAACAGTTCTTGGAACGAAGACGTTGTTACAAATAGATAATAAGAAATATATGCACACTTTTTATAACAAAATTCAATATTAGTTGTTAAGTATTTTGGCACACTTCATATGCAAATTGAAATAGTTTCCTTACCGGTCTGGTAAATCTGTAGTTACATAAGTTCAAAATACCTAAAAAAGTCAGTTTATACGATTTGAAAAACATATCACATTTATTACATAATAATAGCTTTGTAATTAAAACTGTTGGTATTATAAAACAGAAACAGAATATAATATGAATGAAATTAACAGCTTTGAAGCTTTCGCGGTCAATGTTTACGAAACATTCAAATTTTTGTGTTTTTTCTAATATTTTTAATGTAACAATTTATATAATTCAACGATACGTAAATATATAATGTTTATATATATATGACAATCCAGGCTATCCTAGCCACAACAAAAGTAAGAAAATCACTTAAATACATAAGTACCTTTAGAAAAATACTTATTTTAATGTGAATTTCGGAAACGGCTCTAACGATTTTCTTGTGGTATGCATTTATGTTACAGGGGCGATAAATCGATTTAGCTAGGAATCATTTTTAGAACAAAATACCAAGCAAAACTCAATCATTCAGGTACTTACTAGTTACTACATCATATTTATTCCTAAAGGGGTACTTAAAATCGTGTTGAAACATTCTTCTAAATTACTCGCCTATAACTATCACCGCCTATGGACACCATTAGAATCTCCATTCCCTCTTCAGAATCAGGAGGGAAGGTGTGAATTTCTGTAACCTAAAGTGTTACTAATCACTGGTCCTTGTCAGGTCGTGTTACCAGTCCTGTCGAGCCGTTCCATTTGTGATGAAGAATGACTCTACTCCTACTCTTAATGGCAGTCATTCTAGTTGACACAAGGAACAAGTCCATAAACACACTATACTAATATTTATTCTAAACTAGCTAAACTCCGCGGTGTTACCCGCGGTTATTCCCGTATTGCGGTGGTGAAGCTAGTCTTAAAAAGCGGCCAAGTGCGAGTCGGACTCGCCTATGAAGGGTTCCGCAGTAGCAAGTAACTTAATATAATTCAAATTTTTATATTTGTGTTGATTGAATGAAAGGTAAATTGCAGTTTACGATTTATTACGTTTTAAAAAAAACCACTTCTACTAGATTTCGTTCTAAAGGGTTTGATGGAAAAAAAAATTTCAAGTTTCTGTTCTAGGTTTTTTTCTTTTTTTCTATTTTTGTGTGTAAATCGTAATGCGGTTCATAGAATACATCTACTTACCAAGTTTCAACATTATAGTATTTATAGTTTTGGAAAAAAAACCTGACATACGGACGGACAGACAGACATGACGAATCTATAAGGGTTCCGTTTTTTGCCTTTGGCTTACCCTAAAAAGTAGCCTATGTTACTTTTTATATCATCAGCTATCTATCAGTGAAAATCCCGTCAAAATCGGTCCAGAGATTAGCCGGAACAAAACGACAGACAGACAGACAGACCGACAAAAATTGTAAATCGTCGTCGAAAGTAAATCTGTCTATCTGTTACGCTTCACGGCTAAATCGCTGCATCGATTTAATTGAAATTTGGAATGGACTTACTTTGACTCTTGAATAAAGACATCATTTTTTTTTTTTTTTTTTTTTTTTATGTTTGACCCAGCCAAAATGACTCTACTCTGCCTGATGGAAAGCATGAGTAGAATCCAAGAGTGGTGGTCACCATACTGCGAATGCAGAGAATGCAACAATGCAGTATGGTGACCCACACCATGGCGGGCTAGTGATGCTTCCGCATCATTGGGCCTCCGGTCTCGCACTCACCAACGAAACACGACAGCATGATCGCTGTCATTTTACGTTGATTTTCTGTGCGAGGGTAGTACCGCCCCGGTCGAGCCGGCCCGTTCGTGCTGAAATCAGCGTGGCTCTACTACCTTGAATCTTTACTACAATTACCGATATACACAACTTGGAGCGGCGAGCAAAAGTTGATATGTTTTATATGTATAATGTTTATGTTTTTAGGTTTATTAAACTCCTTTGTTGCATATACATTTAAATGTATATATTCTTTTGTATACCAGATCTTGTTACTGGCTTTTCTCACCACTTAGTGCCAAGTAAACAATACATAAAAGTACAGACAGCAAAATAAATTTAACTAATTATTAAGTTCTTCAAATAATTTAATCTATATCTGCGTGATAATAAGCTTTCATTTATTTTTTTACCAACACTTAAATTTTGATTACCCTATCAGTCTAGTGGTAAATGGTTCGTTTTACTGGCTTGTCAATCAATGGTTCCGTGTTCCATTCCAGACCAGGACTTAAAATTCTATCATGAACTCGACCTTTGTTTTAATCTGTACCTAGTTATACAGTGAAACCTGGTTAATTGGGATCTCACGGGACCAAGAATTTTGTATCATTTAAAGAGGTATTCATTTATCCAGTTTTCCAATTAGACAGGTATAAAATTATAGTTGTCTCATTTACTAAGGCATCCCGCTTATAGACGACGAAATATACTGATATTCCATTTATAGAGGTGGAAATGACAATAAAAATAAGTAATTTTGGTGTTAAGAATAATAATTAAGTCTTATGTTGTTTTTATAGTTATTACATAAGATAGAAACCTATATTCATAATAAGAATTAAAAAAAAACAACAACAAAATTTAGATTCAAGCCTAAATGACCTACTTCACATCTTCGCCTACTGGTAGCATTCTTCTGATCGCAAGAAGCATCAATCAGTTGCGTTTTTTATTATTATTTATTTAAAAAACAAAGGAAATTGCGAAAAGTTGAAAACTAATATGTGAAACCTGTCCCAAACTGATAAAATAACCCAGTTATATAGGGAATTGAGCTAGAGACTTCTAATCACAGAGGTAAACATCATGTTCGGTGTGTTTTCGTAAGTTGGCATTAAAGTATATAGTAGAATATAAACCAACTCTATTAATTAAACTACCCACTACTGAATACAATTTAATCAAATGTAAACAATACCTTTTAACTGCCATACTTACGTTATCAATGATAAAGGAACGAAGTAATTTAAGAATTATTGCCAGCTATAAATTTTAACAACTAAAGCAAAACTCACTTCTAATCGCGATTATGATAAAAATTAATTGTGCTGCTGACCGTACCCACAGGTTTACTGCGCACTCAATACGTCATTTTAGTAGTACGTTACTGATGTCGAGTCCATTGTAATTGTTTTTGTGGCCTGCGCGTGATCGAACCGCTATCGGCGCTTTTGCCGACGGTACTTACTACTAGAGGTTGCCTTACAGGTGTTAGACTATACTAAGTTACTAAGACTATACTGTTTTAATGATATTTTAATAATGTAGGTGTAGGTAGTGGTAAGTAATCCCGACTGCTAAGCTTGGAGTCGTGGGTTTGATTTCCGCCCAGGACAAATAAGTGTTTGATAAGCTTGATTATTTATTCTGTGTCTGTTAGTGAGTATTAGATATTTCTAAAAGCAGTCCATAATTATAAAGTCTCATGACGACATTCAAAGCGCTCTGCAATAGAGAATAGAGTTAAAATAATACTTGGTCACCCTCACCCAGAGATTAGTGCCGTTACAAAAATACTTAGTATGTGTATTAGATACTAACGTGTACATTACTCTGATCACCTTAAGGATTGCACGATTCGTTTAATAATATTATTATCTAATCAAATTATTATCTTACAAAATTTACATTTCAGTACTAACAAAGATACTAAAGTAACCGGACCTAGATATAATTGTATGTTATAAAATACTCGGAAATTTAAACTAAAGTGATTTTAACCGACATCAAAAAAAGGAGAAAGTTCTCAACTCAGTCATGTTATTGTAACTTTCCGTCGTTAGTCAACTAATTCTTATTATAATTAGAGACCGTACATTTCTCCTTTTAGTCCCATTCAAATTAAAAAAATACTCACCATACTCACAAAACAAATGGAGGGAGGACCCTCCATTTACTATGATAACATCACATTAGCTTTTTTTACTTTTATACTTTATCTGAGCCTGCCTGATAGAAAGCAGGAGCAGAATCTAAGAGTAGTGGTCACCATACTCATTGGGAATCTGTACTCATGGACAATGTAACAATGCAGCATGATGACCCACACTAAGGCAGCAGCAGAACCAGTCTCACTCTTAGTCCTCGAGAAACCTTCACTTCAGTTCCCGTTAAGAGATCCGCTGGTTGATGCACAACCAATAAAAAATAAATTATATATTAATAGATAACAGTAAAAAATTTGTTCATGAATTGTTTTCTACGAATGTGGGAATTGTTTAAATATTTACTCTGTCGCTTCATACGGGTGTAATGTGTCAATTTTGTATTTAGATTAAAACACATTTTTGAATTGAGTTTCAATGTATTTGTTACGTATTTTACATGTCTCCCTTCTATCATGTGGTACACATATGTACTATATAGTTTATCTGATAATAAAACTGTCAGCAACATCAACAGCCCTTAATACTTCACTGCTGGAAATGGCCTTCGAAAGGTGATTTTGGAATATTAAAAAACTGTATTAATTACTATTAATTTCGATAATAAATACCTAATACAATAATGTTTAGTCTCAACTCTATTCTGCAAACAAACAAAAAAACTTCGAATTTTAAACATTAACATTTTTTTTTTCTGAAATCCAATGGATTTAATATAAGATCTTTGTGGTAATTTAAATTAATATTTTATCTTCACGAAAGAGTTAGTGGTCACCCTTCTGGAACATTGAAATTTCTTAGATGTCGATATACTTACCTATTCAAAAGTAGCCATATGAATATTATTGGCGTTTAAAGCCTCAACAAATTCGAAAACAGTTTATCTATAGAGCTTCGATATTGTCTAATATTTGGGTAGAGGAGATTTAGGGGCAGTAAAATCGAAGATCAGTCTTGTCCGAGTAGACTAAATGCCAACCTTAAACTAACTTAATTACACAAAAGACTCGGGAATGAGTCCTAGTTACAAAAATTGTTCCAAGCAGACAGGTTTAACTAACAATATGTCTATTTACAGTTTCAACTGTTATAATGACGCCACTGGCTAAACCAAGATTCCAAGTCTTTAGTCGCTGAAATCAACCGTGACGCTTAAGTGTTTGATCACGCAAGTTCCTATCGATGATGTTCGTATAAAACAATTCAGTCATGGCCTAACTACCTATCGTATACGCGGAAAAATTTACAATATTTGACAAAGGAATTAAGCATTGACAATTGTCTATCGGTACCTGTTTATAGAAAAAACAACAGTTATCTTTTTTTTCTTCTGGTAGTAAAGAGGTTTATTATACCTAACTAAAAAGTTTAGTACTTTTATTTTGACATAATGAAAAACCAGGTTTATCACATGGGTAATGAACTAACGTGCTACCTATTCGACAATACTTAGCATGTCAAATTCTCAGTAGAGATAATAATATGAAGATAAATATATTAATGATTATCTTCATCATATATACAAAATTCTTAATTTGTATAGATTATAGTTACTACAGACAACGTAAAACTCTTTGCTTGCGTTAGTTACTAACGCGAAGGTCTAAGGAAAAATAAATATAAAACTGAATATAAGCTGAACTTTAGTTATCCTAGATCACTATATAAAAAAAAACAAATCATTCCATAAAACTGCGTTCAAAGTTCAAAATTACAGTTTTAAAAGCACACTTCAAATGGCGGGAAACGATCAAACGGAACACTTATTGCAATTGGCAGTCGGATTACCAAAGACAACTAACATTAAGTCATTAAAAATAAATCTGCACCATTATGGTACGTACATCGTGTATAGATTACAGGCCAGTAGACTAACACCCTAGGTTAGGTTATATTTTAGGTAAATTACACGCTGCGTGCTTGTCTCATAATTCCCCTGTGATTACGACAATTCTATAGTTCCAACTTTTTGTGGGAGAATTAATAAAATACATGATTGTGCATTTCATTTTTGATTTTATATTTCATGTAAATGAAATTTAAAAATAATACCTTTATAGGTAAAATAAAAGTTGAGGTATCTGTAAAGAAATTTTGGAAGGATTTTGTCATATGTAAAAGCAAAATAGCAGTTAGACTGACTGACTGGTAGAGTAATAAATTATGAGGTGAGCTACTACTAATACAGATCGAGAAGCTACGATTGATTTAGCCTATATGAATGGGTCTCAAAAGATGTTTTACTGACTGTATTGGCAGTGTATTGGGAGCGTCAAAAAAGTACCGTACCTTTGTAAAGTTTAATGAATGCTCAACAGAGGCTGAAAACCTAGTAAAAAAAGCTTTGCATTAGTCTTTACCTATCTCAGAAGAGAGTTAGTATTATGTTACTGTCTACGATAGAAAAGAACATAGCATATTTTAGTACATACTAAATTCTGATGGCCTAAATACAAAACGACTCACTATCGAATTCCTCAACATTTTCCATTTGACATACTTTGCTCGATCTAGTTTTAATCGGGTTTACATAGTGACAAAAATAATAATAATCCGAATTTTATTTAATATGATGATGATGTGACAAGAAAATAATGTGGCCTATTCAAAAAAAAAAAAAATATTGACGCGCGTAAGTTGTACCTAATGTCAAAAATGACAGTATTTTTACTCTATGGTATACCCTAAGTACCACTTTACAACAAATGAACTCATTTAGTGAACATTGTTAGATGAATACATAATGTTTTCAAGGATTTTTGTCGTTATGATGTCTCGTTTTGCAATAATGAAATAAATTGATTTTCCTAGAAACAACAATTAAAACTTATTGTTTTTCTATTAAGATTGCGTTTTAATACCTAAAGAAAATGGTTTTATTCTTTTGTGATATTTTTTATTTGGTTGGTTAAAAAAAAACCTACTTTTAATGAACAAAATAAATTAGTTGCCTTTTTTAAAATATAACAGGTACGTGCGTGTTATATAAGCGCCAGGTATTATTTATCAGTGTTTACATGTACAACTTAAAGCAATTTTAATAATATCGCTACCGATGCCATTTTATCACACAATAATTATTGGCGCTATCTAGGATTACAACCTAATCGTTTTTTTAATCTTCACACCAGTTACAAATAAGTCTGACATATGTCAATTATAACGTCAAAGTAGAAATATCGACAATTTATTGTTACAAACTTTTTTGGGAGATCATTTTTTGTTTTTTCAAAAGACGCCCCCATTTCGTGTCATACCCAATTTTTTTTTTATTATTTTTAATTTCTACCCTACGAAGACTTGAAGACTTAAGATTTAAAGACTATAAAGACTTGACATTGGCAGAAATAGCTGAACCGGTTGGTTGCCATCTCATCGAAGGAGGAAGAAAAACACAAACTCTTTATTCCTTTCAAATTTAGAATCATTTTTGTCATTGTCATCAATATGACTGCATGACATAACATTGAATATGTCAAAGTCGCGAACATGATATACCTACTGTTGATGAGTAAAGAAGATTTAATACGAAAAGGCCTTAAGTGATCAGTAAGCAGAAACACTACACGTTTTCGCTGAATTGACAATCAACACGATTTAAATGGTTACAATTAAGCAACCAAGCCTAACCAGACGTATATAACCGTACAAAATCGCAGCACTAACTATTTACAACCGCTCAACAATAATCGCCGTCGTAAAAGTCGCCTTAAATCATAATTACTTATAAACTGAATCGTATATATGTATAGAAAGAATATGGACTCTATTACAAAGTGATAAGGAGTATAAAAATGTCCTTTATTAAACAAATCGTAATAAAACACAGTGTCAAACGATTCTAGACTTTGGAGCTGAAAAAATAAAGGTTACGACACGAAAGTGAGGTTATGTTTGTGTTGGCGCGTTATGAAAATGGCGGCTAACTTAGGTATTTTTATTGGAGCATGTTTGAAACAATGGATGTTTGTAACGCCTAAAATTATTTTGTGTACGTCGAAGTATGTTTCTGACTTTTGTGTGTTTGACAACCTCGTGAACTGTAACTTTATTCTTAGCATACGGATGGAAAACAAATGAATACCTACTATAGTTCCCACTTGATGATAACAACACAAGAGGTACAGTTTATAAATTCTAGTTCTTTTTTAGTAATATTTTTCTTTCCTTTTAGTTTAGCAAACAGAGTTATACATCTAGATTAAACGTATACCTATATGAAAATAATTAAGATAGTTTTATATAAAAATGAAAATGGAAATGGCGCGAAGAAAAATTGATTAGGCATTTTCCAAGATGGCCACCTTGAAGTACATTCCATTCATAACAATTCCACAACACGCACTGATGTTACGATAAACTGGAATAGCTTCGGGGTTGATAGGGGGTAAAATTAGCGTTTATTTAATCGACAGAACTTTCGGTCATGAAACAAATCGTTATATTAGGCAGTCTATCGCTGGCGGCCATATTAGAATTTCACGGTCTCATGAAAACTAAATCTTATCACAAAATTAAGGTTGTCAATTTTCTTACATGCCTAAAAACCTGTAAAGTTTAGAGAATTAAATTTTAATATTTGGATTCAAGGCTTTTTGTGTCTGAACTGTAATCTCTATCGTACCGTACGTACATTCATGATTAGCAGCAAATTTTATAAGGTACTATTAAGTTCGACTATACCTAATACATAATATGTAAATAAATATATGTTTTCATTTCGTTTTGTAAAACCGCTTTCCCAATTTGTTACCTTAATACCTCTACTCTATGATTAACCAACATCGCGCTTAGACCTCAATAACCACAAAGCAAAAATATTAAAATGAACATGAATATGCTAAAATGAAATAAAGAAATATTTATAACATGATTACATAAATTCATTTCTATTCCAAATTAAACTTTTGGTACTAAGTTATATTACTACCATAGAGTCGAACTTTTTTTTATATTCTTAGTACCTATAGATGTGTTCCGTTACACTGTCACTGTAGTTTCGGTTTAAACACGGCCCTGTCGACTAACGTACCAAAAACCCGGATAAATTAAATCAATGTACATTTCCACTAGCCACGATGCAGGGAAAATGCGTTTATTTTTTCTTTTATTCGATTTTGTCTTTGATTGTAGAGTTGCGAATGGCTCCAATCGTATTGATATAAAACAAAATAATTGTTGTTATCACGTAATTTAATATCGCTGATAATCCTTCAGATTGTTAATTATGTGTTGTCTGTGAAGGCCATCAGCGCTTACGTCTAGTATTGTATTTAGTGAGTTTCTTAATCCACAATATAAAATAAGTACGGTTAATTTATTTCTGTTGTTTAAGATTAAAAAAAAAAAGATCTTAAATGATCATCTGGTTGATATCAACCCTGCTCCGGTAACCTACAAGCAACGAGTTCAGGAGACTGCTCATGTTATTGTCGACATCAATCAAGCGGTCCTAGCTGACGTCACTCGTAGGCGGTTGACACCACACATGGCGGCCCTACAGCTGCTTACAAAAACAAATAATTTTCAATCTTAAACCAACGTCGTAGAACACTAAAATTAAACTTAAGGTCACATACCATCACGCAAGGGATGGGGGAATTAAAATTCTGTCTTGATCATATTCACACCTCGGAACAAATATAAGACGCAATTAATTAATAAAGTAAATAGCATTGGAATGGCGGCAAAATATGGAGGAGTGTCTGGCCATTTAATGTCATTGCTTCTGAAGTACTGCTTTTTGATCTCATTTCTTTGTGTATTTTTAGGTTATAATTGTTAGGGTTTTGTCGATACAAAAGAAAATATCTGAATAAGTATAAATGTGATGTTTACTGCAAACAATTTGAATTATTCTTACAACTTTAACTGTTATGATGCCATCTCAACCAACAAGTGTTTACAATCAATCACTAGCTACTGATGCCAATGCTTTAAACCCAATCGGTCACTGGGTAACATTTTATGAATAGTTGTGTAACACGAAGGCGAGGCGAGGACTAAGACTCGTCCGGCACAAAACGCGTAATGACTACCTTTTGACGGCTGAGAGCCGGTTCCAAAATTAAATGATACGTTTTAAAAATGGAATCGCTCTGTCCCGCCTTTTTTCCATCGAGATAACCTTTAGTCCATTTGGGTTCCCATAAAGAAAAAATAAACATCTTAGCGTTTTAATTTTTTTAAATGACATTCTTGTGGTTTTTTCTCGCTGGGAAACTTTACAGTGTAATAAGTTCAGGGCCGGTTTTTGCGCGCCATACTGTTTCTTCGATTTGTACCTTTAACACTATCAGGATTATGATTAAAATTTTCGACGGTCGTGCATTGTCGTTCGCTCACCGCATAAGTCATGCCGTCAAAACTTAATGAGTTCAGAACCCTGTTGCGCTAATTAAGCCCGCTGTTATTAATCGCTTCAGTTATTTAAATTTTGCTTGAAACGCTCGTGGGGTTATCGTTTTTTACGACTTGTGGTTACGAGATCAGCGTAGGTTGATTCTGAGAAGTAAAAAATTAACTCTTTTGCGGCAACTTGTATGAGTGATATGTTCAAACGTTGTGGTGAACACAGCGTCTTACGTTACATCCATGACACAGAACGCTTTATATATAAAAAGTAGATAAAATTAGACGAGGTTTTCGAACGCAGGCGGTTGGGGAAGACAGAACCGTCACTTGGGCCCGACACGGGGTGGGACATGATGAACGCCACCCTTAACTTCGATCGTCTCTCTCTAACACCCGCCTGAACCATAGCGCCCTCTCACAGCCCTGTCATCTGGCAACCTATTCACACGACTGAAGGGGCACCAGAAACGATTCGTAACAGTGAATAATGCATATGAATACCATACAAAACCTAATAATAATAATCGAAATTGCCATGTCAAAAAAATGTTTTAATTCCTGACAATACTTGTTGATGATATAAATTTGGCACAATAAAGATGATACATTAGCGATGTTGGTAGCAATCATTCAGGTGTGTTTTTATGTACTTTTTAAATTGATAGTGGTAAATCAAGAGTCGTTATACGGGGCCAAAACGATCGTATCGAATTTTACTGCGTACCGTTTGAGCCGAACGTAATACGACCGTAAAACTTAGGAAATTCTTTATGTATTAAAATCTTACACGACTAAATTGAAACGGACCCGTTGGTGATGAATTAACACCGCGACGGCGACCACTTCAATTTAACAACAGATCAACATTATAGCGGGCGCTAGTCATAAATTCCGCTTCATTCATGATACACACACCGTAAGAGACCAAAGAATGTTCCATGCGTTTGTTTCACGACCATAAATACTAATAAAATGGCCTCGTTACGGGGACAGTTCGAAAATCGGGCACACGACTTCTTAACGACACCTATTAGGGATCTTCTGTCTGGTCGATTTAATTGAAAAATTGTATCCAGAGCGTTGCAAGAGTTGTATCCGACTCGAGCGCCGGATGCGGGCCCAGACGTCCATTATTCCATTTGCCCATCCGCATGGGGACACAGCAGTACGACACCGACGCGACAACGCTAACACGTGTCAATAAACCAATCACGGGACGCAGCCCTAGGTACCACAAATATTGCGCATCTACCTACCTTAATTACTGGCAACACTTGACTATTCTATATTTGAATTCAAATCCCGTAGGTCCCGTTCGAAATTCAAATGTGGAAAGCAAAGGTATGTTTCACGCTCAGCCACCCAAACATTTAGAAACGTTCCAATCTACAGTGTTATTCTTTGCTTATTCCTTTGCTTTTTTATTAATAGAATTGTGAGCGATGCGCGCCGCACGAATTTGGTCGATTCGCGAGCAGATTTATAGTTCGGAAAGTACTACGGCGAGAATGTTAACACTTGCTTTAAGGCCGCGGATGAAAGTTTTATATCCCATTTTATTTTTAATTTGATCTCCTTAAATAAGAACCGCAATAATCTCCGCTTTACCCGCCATAAATCCGTATCAGCGGAGTCGATACAACTTATCTGACACGAGCAATTAAACTTTTTATTGTATTAAAATTAATTTTAAGCGACCATTAACCCCGCGGACCTGCGATTAGGTGTACAAATTGAAACTAGGTTCGTATGGTTATCGTAATTTCTGCGTAATACTTATATCTTACGTCTTGCAATGTAAACAGTGAGGTCAATAGCTGGCACATGAACCGAGGACCGATAGCTGTGACCTCTTATCGTCTGGTGCACTCCAAGGGACAGTTCGAGACTCTCTCCCAGTCAGATTTCACGTAAATACGCGCTCGTTAAGATAACGATTTCCTTTCGTCGCGACGGCCGCTGTACCTTTTGCTTTTATTAAATATATCAAAATAAGTCCATACTTAACTGCTTAAGGGATTTCCATGTTAATAATAAAACCGAGTGAGCTTGCTGCGGCTCATTTATGTTGTCTCTCGTTCCAAGAACTCTTAAAATACAAATTTCGAGTCCCCAACTCTACGCAGGGAGTCGGCCCAGCAAAAAGTCCGAAAAATGTACATGATCATAAATAAGGTTGACATAAAGCCGCCCACGCGCGTCTTATTAACGCGTCTGTCCGTTTGTCCGTTCGTTACCTCTATTGTGGCGCTGAATGCGAGATTAGCCACACCGACACTCGTGATTGACTATTTAAACTTCAAATTCTGTGAGTGACGCATTTCTGAACGGAGCGGGATGTAGGCATCTTGTCTTTGTATGAGCCGAGTTCGGATGTTTAGTTTTGTATAATCTGTAAGAGTGCTCGCCTTCAGATTTATGTTAAGTGTATTACGTTTGTCTTATAAATAACATTATTTCATCAGATAACGTTTGTAAGTGAAGAAATGCTTTTATTTTTAATCGTGATAGTCTAACGCCGGCGTGTCATCGTCGTTAACTGGGACAAATATTCGAATGAGAATTTTTAATTTCATCTAAATGCTTTATCAAGATTTACAGATGGTGCGGGATCATGTGAATTAGGCACCAGTCGCTGGCTGCCTCCAGCGGGACTCGTTCTTGGCAATAATTTGGTCATCGCCCCGGCCGATGTCACCGTCAACACCGCAGCGACGAAAACAACCCACGGACTTTTAAACCATATTAATCAATGGGTACAATACGCGGACCCGAGCAATACTAATCTAAAAGATAAGCCTCACTAATTACCAGTAACAGCCGACGATTCATCTCGCGGCGGCCATATTTCTAAAAAATGTCAACTAAGAAAAGCGCGCGCTAAATAGCCTAGTAACGGACCGTCGTGATTCCAATTTCAAACCTCGTTATCGTCACCCAAAAAAGACGAGACTGAACGAGATATCAAAAAAGGATTCGGAAAAAACCGAACAAGTTTTTAAAAATGGAACGTTCGATTCGTACGTAGAGCGGGCGCTCTAGCGGCCAGCACTCGACGCGCATTGTTCCAGCCCTCCGCTCGGAACCGCCGAGTCACATTACTTCAATTAATATTATTTAATCTGTATCTAGATCCCGTCGGCGTGTTAGAGGAATTATATCGTTTCGGGAGTCACCGCAGTAGGATTTGTCGATCGCGCGATAAACTAGTAGTGTTTGATCAGCGAAAGAAATAGCGTGACATGAATATGCGAGTAGGAAACATATTCCGATATGAACGTCTAAATGACTGTCGTCAGTTGGGATCCCGCTGATTTACGACGCGGCGTTTGATGGTATATAGTATTTTGACTAGAAGTATCGCTCATCAATCAGTAATTCACAGGGAGTGCGCGTAAAAAGGATGTCAGTGGCTCGGCCAACAATAAACCCTCAAATTAGCGATCGCGCGAATTACTGTTGAATCTAAAGTGCGTAATTAACGCACGTCTACAAAGAGCCAATTCGAAAATGAACAGCGATATTCAAATTGAAAATGGAACGCGCAGCGAATAAAACAATGAGGAGCAGGTACCTGCCCTCGGGTGCTCGGCTCTGCTCGGTATGCGCGCCGAGCGGCCGAGCATCTAGAGCGCAGCCAGCCGCGCTTTGCCCGCCGCGAATCCCAATTCAAAAATGGAATCGAAAAGTCAAATTTAAATAACAAATTAGTGGGTGCGTTTATAAAGCGCGTTGGCCATCAGACTGATTCGAATTGATTTTGATGTCGGAATTATGTTAAAATTTTACATCTCATAATCCGCAAATAGAACATTAGAAACAGTCTGGCAATATCAAAATAATATTGACATTCAACATATTACAATTTACTACCTACTAAGTAAGTAACTAGTAATTGCCGTCATAGTAAATCATTTACAAAGTACGCTTTATAAAATATACCTTCCGTCTACTCATTATATCAAAAACATTTATAAACTACGACAGTTCGGCATCAAAACAATCACACCACTATCTGAGATTTTAAATTGAACACTAAAACAAGAAATAAAGCACGAACCGGCATAAAAACGGACACTACACACATTAACTTAATCTCTGATGTCTCCGATCATTTCCTTAAGTCCATTAAAAACAAACCCAATATATTTGAAATTCGAATACTAATCTACGCCCACAAATAAAAAACAGTGACGTATCTATGAACAACATTACGATCCGGGCTCGAAAAATAAAGTAACTATATTTTTCTAATCGACATTAAACTCGTAATGTACTCTAACCAGTCGCTCCGGTTTTTTTATTTTTTATGATAAATAATATATCATTTTGTCGAAGACAAAGTTATATAATTCATCAATAATTAAATTATTTATATGGTCACACTGAGGCTTTGACCGTTTTATATTTAAAATGTTTCTCATATTCTTTTATAAAAACAGCTTAGTTTGTAATGACGTTTTTTAACATTAAATTGATAAAGTTTAAGAGCCACATTTTTGCAATATATCATGTTTTTTTTATCGAATAAGGGGGCAAACGAGCAGACGTATCGCCTGATGGTAAGCGATTACCGCCGCCCACGGACACTCACAACACCAGAGGCGTCACAAGTGCCTTGCCAGTCTTTGGGGGATGGGGAGATTAATATGAATGAACTATCACCACTATTCATGTAGTGTGTGTTCTTGAGGTAACAAAAATAGTAATAAATAGACATCTCACACATGGCTGTCCTGTCCTGTTGGCTGATCCCTACTAGATAGAGTCAGCAGAATGGTAACCATATTGCTAATAAACAAACTTATATATATTGCTAATAGCAAAAATTTAAGTTTTAAATACAGTTATTTGTCTTGGGAATCGAACCCATGACTTTTAGTAATCTGAATCACACTAACCACTAAACTAAACGGTAAACTAAACTAATTCATATGTCACCGATTTTTACATAACCCTATTTTTAAAAAGGCTATATTTATTATATATATTTTCACTAAGTATAATCTACCTATTGGCAAGTCAGCAATCGGCTAACACTAATGTGACATTTGATTCGAATGTTATATTCAGATTTAAAGTGAAGATGATGCAGTGAAAATTGATTATTATTGTCTAAATTGAAGAGGTGAGCCCCAATTAACAAAAAAACTACTCCACATTACATAGATTACGATATAATTCTTATTATTTATTAAAAAAAAATAATAGAAACATGAAAACGTATAAAAGTAATCATAAGTGGCAACACTCAATTATATTTAACTAGCTATGCCAATATTGAACGTCGTAACTTTACCGCGAGTCAGTCGTTGCCAGCGTTTTAAAATTAAAAAAGCTACAGAAATGTTACCCGTTATCATATTCCTTGTGCCATGGCAGGGTATTTTTTAACACTTTAAACATAAAATTGAGCGTTTTTATCGCGTAATGTGAACAGAATTGCCCATACAATACTGGTGTTATCTTTACAGTTGAAATAAGTGCCAATAATAAGTGTTTTAATGTTTTAGGAGTGACCGTAACGCCCGTATGTTGGTGCCAAAGTTTTAGAAAAGAAAACAATAAAATGTCACCGTCTATTCGTTGTATAAATTACTAAATAAATTTAATTTATTATTATTTGTTTTATCTATACGTAATGTTGAACGCTTAATGGATTTTTAAAAATACTAACACATTTATTTTCAGATTTTCAATCAATTTGTTGTATTTATTGTCCCGCTTTTTCCCGCCTGTAGGTATATGTCTATTTTCGCGGTAAAAAGTAGCCTATGAGGAAGGCCTTAAGAATTTACGTATCTCCATACCCCTTTTTAAAGAATTATTGCGCACTAAACTTGTTTTGAATACCTGATGATTATGTAAAAGAACTGCAGAAAGCTATTTTTCATAACAAAATGTGATATATAGTCAAAAATTATGTAAAAAATGGCTAAATAAAACTACGGGTCCAGTATATATTTACACCCGTCGTTGAACACACATATACATAATGGCTGTTTATATTATACTGGTCAATTATACAAAACAAAAGATTCAAAACGCTCGAAATTTCACCGCCAGCCCATCTCAAGTTGGTTATGAAATTTTCTAATTTAATTTTTAAAGTTCTTTTCACGCAACAGTGAAATTTACACTTTTCTCCAAAAGCGCCATAAGTAATTTATCCGCTTATAAAGTAATTTTAATAACAGATCTATGGATTATATGAATCTGTGTTAAAATAGGGAACTTCATTTCAAGTAGGCCTTTTTACGCACTTTCGAAACGTTTCAATAACGATTCTCGTTGCGCGGTTACAATTTGACATTCTTATGGAGAAGAACCGGCAAGTAATTCTATAAGTTACTCTTTAAAAATATATATTTTATTTACGCTGTTTATACATGTACAAAGCATAAAGCATCAATAGGAACATTAATAAAATCTTTGTTAGAATGGTTCATCCAATCCTACTTCCTGCTATTCTAATATCTCCATTACACTAATATATAAATGCGAAAGTTTGTGAGTGTGTATGTTTATTACTTGGCCACGCAAAAAGTACTGAACGGATTTGGATGAAGCTTTATAATAGTAATATAGCTTATACAACAGAATAACACATAAGCTACTATTTACCGCGATAATCGACATACACGAGGTTAGTATATTATAAATGTAAATGTAAATTTGTTTGTTAAGCTTTCACGCAAAAACTACGTAACCGATCATCATGAAACCTTGTACACATATTCTTGGAGGTATTAGAAGTAACTTTTTATTAAATGCGAGTAAAGCCGCGGGCGAAAGCTAGTCATCACATTTCACACTATATCACACTAATCACACTAATAGTAGTCACACTATTATATAAAGGGGAAAGTTTGTGAGTATGTTTGTTACTCTTTCATGCAAAAACCACTGAACGGATTTGGATGAAACTTTACAATAATATAGCTTATATTTCAGAATAACACTATATATATATATATATACACAATAACTGACATACACGCGGGCGGAGCCGCGGGCAATAGCTATTCACGCTAATATATAAAGACGAAAGTTTGTGAGTGTGTATGTTTGTTACTTTTTCACCCTAAACTACAGAACGGGTTTGGATAAAACTTTACAGTAATATAGCTATACATCAGAATAACACATAGGCTACTATTTGCTGCTATATCCAACATACAGGCGGGCGGAGCCGCGGGTAATCGCTAGTATGTAATATAATTATCCTGTAAGCATACCTATATGACCTTAAACAATTGTTTTTCCAAACAGAAGCGTCAGAATTATTTTTACGAAACGTGACAAAACGTCAGGCAAATCAGAGGTAATTTTTAATAAGTGATCGCGTTAATTCCATTTCCATTTAATTCAAAAATTATTGTTAATATATCATGGAAAGTTGAATCGCATTACTTTCAAGTTTATTTCAACTTTCAAATGAAAATGTTTAATTTCTATGCATGTTTTCACTATGCTGCATTGAAGAAATAAATATTGCGAGTTTAATTATAAAACTTTAATGATATTTGCCAAAAATTTTATGGATCGTAACTTTTTAACATCCCTCCGAGCGTTGGTAGATTGGTCAACAGATAACACAAATATTTTTTTTATTTTACCGCTTTTATTACGTTTAAAATGGCCGTTTGAGTATTTCTTTGGTCTGGCAAGAAAGACTACACTTTTTTTTCTTTATTACGATTTTTTTAATGGAAAATATTTTGGACATTATGTAAATCATGGTTGGCAGCGTTTTAATAGTTTAAAAAAAAACTATGTGTGGTGGTGTTCTTATTTGTGACCACAAAATAGGTAGGTTAGAAAAAAACAGTTTGTAGGTATAACTGTATGTCAGCCATATTAAATGACAATAACTGTTATTGATTTAAAGTAGTAGATAGCTAGGCAAATGTTCTTGTAAAAACCAAAAACCTATTGATAATTAGAGTAACTATCCTTACAATTTAAAAGAATCTTTAAAAATATATATTTAAAAAGATTGTGTAACACAAATTATTATTTGACATTTGTGACAGTTAATGAGGAGGTATGTCAACTCAGCGGGGCCACAAACAACGCAAGTCACAATTTTCAAACGTCATGTTATTGATATATTTTTTTAATTCTATAACCAAGGGACTTTACGTTAATCATATCGTGTAGATATACACGGACACGTATAGCAGCAGAAATAAGTCAACACAGCGTACCCGGTACACATGTTATCAGGTTATTTAGTGGGCCACTGTCGAAAAGCACCATTATCACTGATTATAACTTACTATTAGGAGACAAATTGATATCCTTATCGATGTATCGTAAAATTTACGGTACTCGCCACAATTGACCGACAAGTCTTCTGCAAATATCATTAAGGTATAACCTGCGAATTAATTTTTGTTATATTACAACAATTTTTTTAACCGATGCGAACGAAAAGGAGGTTACAATTAATATTTATTTTTAATGTTTGTTGCATCAGACCTCCGTCGTTTATGAACCAATATCGAAAATTATTTTTTTATTTTGAAAGTTATATGTCTCGAGTTGTCTCAGTGAAACTTGAAGACTAAAGTTACTCCTAATGGTATAAATTATGGAATGAAAATATCGTTTTTTTGACGATTTGTCATTATGGAGAACGCCTGATATACTTTTTATAAGATATTCGTTTCCATCGCGTAACTTTAGACATTATTCCATTTCTAAATCATTGAAAAAAAAACAAAAACGGAGTAGAGTTCTCCTTTAAGACAAAATTTTAATTATTCGTCAGCGCTATCATAATTTAGTTATAGCTAGCGATATTTTGTTAGAATTAAAAGTAACGTTTAAACTTTATGGTTCGCATAGAACTATACTTTATGGTTTTTTCATGTTCAGTCATGTTGTTTTTAAAATATTCTTCTTGAGCACTCAAATTAACGTTTACTGTTAATTACTTTATTTTGTAAGGTTTTTAAACCCAAGTGTCAATGGACGTATGAATAAATAGAGGAATACTTAAAATGAATACTCAGTATTAGCATAGACAAAAATACTAGACAAATTATTATAATCGCAGTGAAGATTTAATTATTGTATTATTGTGGTTATCTTTTCCGTCGGTGATTCATATCTCTATGTGAGAACAAAAAATCTCTATCAGATCTTAAAATAAATGTGCAAAATTGTTCAAAACTACACGTAATTTTTTTAGCCAACGTACTTTAGCGGCATGTTAATTATACTTTTATCAATTTTATATTTATTTTTTATTCGTTACTTCAATTCCCGGTAGAAGTGAGAATTTTTTTATCTATGCAACTATTGTTTATCCTTAGTATGTAAACGTTTTATCGTATTTACTACTACAGCTATTTAAATGAAAATTTATGTAAATTTCCGTCATATTTATTTATCATAATATGAGGTTGCTCAATTAAAGTATAAATTATATATTAACGTTGAATCTGCATATACGCTCGGAGCGATGTTATCTCTACTTTAGATGATATGTGTTCTACTATAATACAGATTGTGTTCAAAGATATAATACATATATGTTTAGTTTATTGTATTTAAATAACCGACAAGAGCTTAAAGTTTTTGATTTGGTTTAAATAAGAAAGTAATGGGTGTAAAGATTTCATGATAAGCGTTCAGAATTTTAATTTATCTCATTTTTTTTAATGTGATTGTAAATAGGATCTTAGATATTTTGAGAAAAGTTTGTGTGAAAACTTATTGCTTTACGCTTGGCTTGTTAAGTTTTTGACTTAGTAGATGTTCAAAAGAATGACAGTTGCCATATTAAATAAAAATAGGTTCTTATAGACTATAGTACCTAGACTTTGATATAATCTGTGTAGGCATTTCTTTTGTGTCTAGGCTACACCTAGACACAAAAGAAATACCTAACCTATTTATAACCTACTACATATTAGGTATATGTAGTTACTACAAGTACTGAGCGTTCACGTCTATCCCATCGGGGATATAATGCATAAAAGTATGTATGATATTTTAATACACACACATTTATATTTGGACCAAGTCATAGTTAAAATATGAACGACAAACGCGATAAGTACTAGAAATAACACGACCTCAAAATTAATGGTAATCGTGTACCGAGAAAACTAGGCTAATGCTAAAAGTTTTGCCATTATGTAATATAATAGTTTACTATATAAATAACACACCCACCAATACGGGTGTACAGTCAAGTGCCGTTTGAGTGATTCCAATTAAGCGTGAATTTAGCCAAATATAGTCGAATTTATAACTAACTTTGTAATTGCATTAAATTTACAAGATTTTGTATGCGTATGTACTTTGTCTCTTATTGTCGGTCAAATAACACGACAAAATCTTTTAGATTTTATCGAGTAAAAAGGTGTTTTTATGTTTCCGTATCTCGAAAGGAAAAAACGAAACCCTTATAGGATCACTTTGTGGTCCGTTTGTCTGTCTGTCAAGACCCTTTTGTAGAAGAAAAGGCTAGTACCTCGTTAGCTACTAACTTCATAAAAATATTTTATTTCAAATGCATGTATAGTAATACACAAAATGGTTCTAACTTTTAAAGGACATTTTCTTGATAATTAAATTTTTTGAGTTGTAATATTATCTAAACGAAGGAACGTTTTCTATTTATTTAAACAAGTTTTTTAACTAAAAGTATATACCTACTGAAGGTTAATTTTTTTAATAACGTAAATTATACTTAAATCTAATCATTAAATTTACTACAAAGTCACCGCTAAGAAAATAACTGGTTGAAATATAAAACAAGCTATTTATAAATTGAAAGTAGGTTGGCAGTGTTGATTCTAATTTACAGAAAATTAACACTACAAGAAAATACCTATTTACTAATAGAAACGATTAAAAATTTGTTTATTTTCTTGACATAACTTTTAAGTTGAAATAAGTAGACAGCTACTTACCTACCTATGATACCTAGATGTATTTCTCAAATGATGTTTTCATTTTATTTCAACCTAAAGATTTCTAATTCGAACTTTAATATGAGATAGATGAATTATCGACCGACGGGAAAACTCAATGACAACTATCTAGTTACTTTATGTTTAACTATGATTTATTAAAAGGAAAACAGTTTTTTTCGTTAAGAAACATAATAACACATCCTTTTAAGAGGTAATAAAAAAATACGACCGTAATGAATTCGAACTTTTTTTTATTCTTATTTACATTTTTTAATAAGAAAAATCTATTTGCGAATTTAAATCACATTTACGGAATATTTCGTATGTTGTTCAATGTAAATAAATTTTATTTCATATTCACACCGCACTTCGCGTCATTTGTTACGTTCTTGTAGAACAAACAACACTTTATAAGTCATTGTTCTACGTCTAACATTATAATGTAAAGCTTACATATGAACCTTTAATGGATTTAAACTTATTTATTTTCCACCATTTAATAATACCGTTGTCGAACAATGAAGGATTAAAACTTTTATGTTGCTCACACCAAAAACAATACAACCCTAAATCTTTAGAAAGCTGTCCCCATGAATTCCGTTAGGGGTACATCATTGTGGTACGAAAAAAAGTATTTCTTTTCATTGTCAATTGAATTTTATTGTCGGTTTCTGAGATACTCTTTTGTGTCAAACTGTGCGTTTAAAGCCGCTTGTAACTCTACAGACTCCGCTGTGTCCCATCCCCATCGCCAGTAAGAGAGCATTCAACAATAGACGCCCCGCTGCACGTCATTCTATTCCATTTATTGTCCCGATTAAGCAAAGTTGGTATTCCGTCAGGTGGCCAAAATATGGATATGTATTCATTTATTCAACGATTGGATTTATTCTCGTGACCGTGTCCACATTTCAGGTAGACGTCATTGGCCGTCATCCTATAAACCGATGGCCAATTGCTCAATCATATGCGTCTAGAGACTAGTACAAGCGCGAGATACCGCCTTGATTACATTATTGCAATGTTTCACGCTCATAATGCATTCATTTCGTTTTCATTATCACCGGTAATGCGTCGGTGGTTGTTACAATACGCTCCAAACTGGTATTAAGTATTCCGAACGCGTTTTACTTGTTAGAACAACTTCTCTGTTGTCGTAACACCATAAATGTTCCCTAATAACCTTCTAACCATCTTAATCATATGTGTTAATTGTGATTTGATTAATGTTTTATGTACCCAAATTACTCACTTATCACTTTTGTTAAGTTTTATATTAAAATTACTAAAGTATCCAAGCCTAATTTACATTTAAGGACTGTTATCAAGTTACTCAATAATTATCTCTGAATTGTCGCCTAGGCCTTCGACTGTATTGCAACGGTAGGAGTTCTACATGACGCACAAGTGTATGAGGATGTGTATGAGGTTGTTCGTAACTGATGAACAGTGTACATACCCTAGGCTGAGCCATGAAAGCTCGGCCCGAGCCCGGGTGCAAGGCTCCGCTGGCCACCACGAACGTTTTTCGTCACGGGCCCAACCTAACACAACACACAAGCACGTGAACACATACACATCAATTATTTGACACCGTCACAGCGGCCCGCTAGCTCACTAGTGTCATAATGCACTCGCGACGGATGTTAACTAGAGGTTTTGTATGGTTCGATCACGGGACGCGGCGTGGCCGAGCGAGGCGCGGGGAAGCGGGAGGCCCGGCGCGCTCGGCAGTCTGGCGGACACTGGCGCGGCACGAGCGAGCAGGGCCGACGCCGGGGCGTGGCGGTCTGCCCACTTAGGGCGCGCCAATGGGGAGCGGCGCCGGAGGAGATGGTCGCCTCCCGCTGCGTGCCTGTGTGCGTGAGTACCACCAGCGGCACCGGCGTGATGCTGCGCCGCGCCACGCCACGCCGCGCCACTCCGCGCCGCGTCGCCACGCACTCGGCCGTACGCTCCGAGCCGCTGGTACATCACACCTCTCCTATCTCCGAACTCCCGTTCTATACCTACCTAACCAACATTACTGAATTCTTCTAACAAGGAAAACATCGTGTTTAACCTAACGGGTCCACCTCTCATCCTTACCTGTGTATGTTTTAGCACCTTATTGAGGATGATTTTGTATTTTTAGACTACTTCAACTTGGATTATCAATTTTATTAATGTTTATTTCATAATAACAATAACACAATTCCTTTCTATTAATAACAAATGTGTTATTGGGATGAAGACGCATGCGTTTTCTGCTTTAGGATAACCGTAGGTAAAAGTGTCTAATGTGAAAACTTTGTGTGTGAGGAGACAATCGATCGCCGACCATTCATCGTTTAGATAAAATCTTTGACTTTTAAATTTTTGATAAAAATATATGAATAACACTGCCACATTTACATTCTTATCAATTTCAGTATCCTATTCTATCATTATCTATTCAAATTATGTCATTACACATAAGATTAAAGTAAGTTATGAAGAAACAGGTGTTCCCGCATGCATGGCGCCATTTTATGCACGTACCAACATAGTTAACCTAACATTATCTACATAAATACTTTACGGCAATTTAGATGCAACTGAGTATAATACTTACTACAAAATATTAGGTACAATAAATTAATATACATTATCAACATGAATATATAAACACTAAATAAGTTTACGTGAATGAAATCTATTGAATTTAATGGTTAATTTTATTTAGTTTTACATACTTATGGATAACATATCAGCAAAACTGAGATTCAATCAACTTTATTAAGAGGTTTTATCTTTAGATAGATAGATATTGAATTACTTCCCCTCACTGATTCCACCACGAAGAGTTAAAATTACTGGAGCTACGAACTCGATAATTTGGTAGCTAATGCTTATTGAGTATCTACGTTTGAAGCAACAATGGAATGGAATGACTTCAACTGGAAGTCCACCATTTTCATTGTTAGAAACACTAAATAAACGTACTAGAGATGCATTGAGACAATTAAAATATTTCGGTTACTATTGAAGAATATTAGGCAGACATAAGTAGACACAATCAATATTTGTTGCGTTGAATAAATCGCTTTATTATTGCTCAAAAGCAATCTCTTCAAAGCAACGGTGATAGAAACCCTGTTTAACTTAGATAAAACGCTTTCGGATAAATTATTGTCAACTTAATTGTAATTTTTATTTTAGTATTAGAATTCAGGCAGCAGCAGTAACTCAGCCTGATGGAAAGCTTGAGCAGAATTCAAGAGTGGTGATCACCATACTTATATATACCGAATGCTTACAATGCAACTAGGTATTCAGCATGGTGACCCACACTATGGCGGCCTATTGAGATGCTCCTGCATCATTGAATAGGTAGTTATTTTGACAGCTAATCTATACAAATAAATAAAATTGGAGTGTCTGTTTGTAACATTAAAATGACCGCTTTTTACTAAATGCATATGTATGTATACACGGTACATATACCAAAAATGTAGTTAAAAAAATTTTTGTCTGTCTGTCTGTCTGTTTTGTTCCGGGTAATTTCTCGAACGGCTGGACGGATTTTGACGGGACTTTCACTGGCAGGTAGCTGATGATACAGAGAGTAACTTAGACCACTTTTTTTAGACTTACTTTGTCCTGCGGTTACTCGCGGTACACATAACCGCGGTTCAGCTAGTACTTAATAAAAAGCTAGACTTTTGATTAAGTACCTATTAGTACTTAAATTATATCGTTATGAATGCATTAGAATTACAGTTACAACAAATATTATTATAAAGATTTTGGAATTAACATTTTGATATTAAATTACCTAATCTCGGGAGTTTCACATCAATCCCCTTCAACAGTCCACCGCTGAACATTAGCCTCTACTTAAAAGGGAGGTATCACTCAATTGACACGTCTAAACTAGGATAGTCTGTTCCAAACTAGGCTGCTTGTATTACGGTTACTTCAACAACCCATAACGTCCCACTGTCAGCCGTGACTCCTGAGAGGAAACCGGAGCCCAGCCTCGAGTCTCCGCTCAGAAGAGGGTTACGCCATACGTCCCTACACTGGCCGAGTGCGTGTTGGGGACTTTCAAGACAACGTTGCGGCTACGTAATCTTGCCGTTGGATGTTTTTAATCCGCCCAAAGGCCTCCTACTAAGCTTCACGACTGTTATCCTATGATAACAACTTTGATCAACGGCACCCATCCCGGTACGTACGGTTGTTGCTTACCCTCAAAATATATTATTAGGATTGTAGGCGGTGCTCATAGCCCAGCACTCGGTGATGGTTTCAAATCGTACCGGGATGGGTTTTATGTATTCAAAAGTAACTTTCTCTATTTATCTGTTATGCTTTCATAAGTAATTCGCTGTAACTATTTCAATGAAATTTGGTATAGAGATACTTTTATTCTCGAAGAAGGACAAACTCTACTCTACACACACTAACTGACATACACTCAGGTGGAGCCGTGGACTTACTATGAGTTGTGAAACAACTGATGAGAATCTGATAATACTTTGGTACGGTGCTCGGGACGCCCGAGAGGTTTCCTGATTAAAAATCTGTTTTAAAAAGTTTTCTTTATTTCTTTATGTCATACAATATCTTGGTAAAACATGAGGATTGTCTTTTCAACACAATTTAATGTTATACATGAAATCTAAATAAATAAATAATAAAAATTAATCGACGTATGTATGTTCGCGCATAACTTCCGATCGACTGCACTAAATTGGATAATTTCTATTTTATATGTTTTTTATTGCCAGGACTAGGTTTGTATAGAAGAAAGTTAAAAAAAAGCGAAATGTTATATTTTCTATGTCAGTGACTGTAAACTGCCCGTGAGACGCTCAGATGGGCGTAAATATGTTCAAAACAAGTATTTCGGAATATTTCAAAATACTCACGGAAAAAAAATATGTCGGTACAAAGTTCGCCGTATCATAAATAAAGAAAAGATATTTTCGAACTCATTTTCAAACTTTAATCTTTGAATGTAGCAGAATTTTAAAAAGCCACCTTATCAATAAGATTAAAAATGATACGAAGACAATTTACGCAGATCATTCCACGGAAACACCATTCAAAGATAACTCTAGTTAGAATTGTCATGATATAATACATTTAAATCTTAATTAATTATGATAATCATTGATTATCTACAGATTGGATCAGGCGATAGATATATTAAGAGAATTTCCCATTATCAAATTCTTTCGATTTCTTTAAATGATCTCAATATATTACTTATGTTAAATAGGTATACATTTTTGATGATAGATATAGAGGCAAGCGAATAGAGGTGATCTGATGGAACGACGATAGAAGACCACAGCCCATGGACGACTCAAGAACCAGAAATGCGTTGCAGCTTGAACATCTGACTTTTAAAAGAGTGGCCATGAGTTTCTTTGCCAGTATTCTTATCATAAGGCTCTACGCATTTTGGAAACTGGAAGTTATGGATCGACACAGGCAGGCAGTGGATTTTGATGTTTTCTATAATTCACCTTGACAATCCAGTACATCTCTGGCGTCTGCTTGTGTCGACCTATGTTTTTTAACTGTAGCTTCAATTTAACGTTTAAATGAATTTCACTTAGAGTCTTAATTGATTTTGAATTTGAATTTAAAGTCACAATGAAGGGAAGTAGGCTTTGGGCGCTGTCACTTGTTACCGTTTTGGTGGCAGATATGTATGTATGCCGACCCGTGCAAACCCCTTTTGTGTTAACCGCCCGTTTTCCTTAGACTTGATTTACAAATCATATGTATCATATATACAATCATAACAAATATGGAATATGTCACTCCTGAATAGTGTCGCTTTCTATTAATAAAGGAATTTTCAGATTGGATCAGTACTTCCAAAGATTACCTCCTACAACCATACAAAGTTAGAAATTTTACCTCTTATAAGTCTTTCAATTCGATTCTCTTTCTAACACCTCTATTCTCCTGTAGTATTGAATAATTTTTTTTTGATCGACTAAGCGTTGAAATGACGTCGATTTAATACTTATATACTATAATTATTTAATTATTTCACTAATAATTATTTTACTGATTTATTAAAGTAAAAATTCTAATACCATGGTTCGTAAATTACTAGCGCAAACTCATAGGTAGTAGAGCCACGCTGATTTCAACACGGTTCGACCGAGGCGGTACTGCCCTCGCACAGAAGATCAACCTACAGTGACCGCGAGCATGCTGTCGTGTTTCGTTGGTGAGTGCGAGACCGGAGGCCCAATGATGTAGAAGCATCACTAGGGCGCCATGGTGTGGGTCACCAAGCTGCATTGTTGCATTGTTTCATTCGCAATGAGTAGGTATGTATGATGACCACCACTCTTGGAATATGCTTATGCTTTTCATCAGGCACAATAGAGTCACTTAAGCAGAGAATACATAAAAAAAAAGATAATAATACTTTCTGCAAAGTAAAGGGTTATTTTAAGGGAAGGCATTACACCAGTTGTATTTCGAACCCGCAACAATTCAACCGCATGTGCGACACCAAAACCGTCACACTATAAGAATAATTTACCGTAGGAGAGTTTCGGCATTAATGGGCCGGCTCGACCGGAGTGATACCAGGGCCTCAGAGAAAATCGGTGTGAAACAGCGCCTGCGCTGTCTTTCAACGAGTGAGTGAGAGTACCGAATGCTGTTACTTATAAATTTATCGAAACTCCCGTCAAAATCAGTCCAGCCGTTCCAAAAATTACCCGGAACAAACTGACAGACAGAGACAAAAATTAAAAAAAAAAAATATTTTGGTACATGTACCTATCGTGTATACATACATATGTATTTATTTCAAAGCGGTTATTTTAATATTACAAACAGACACTCCAATTTTATTTATTTGTATAGATATCAGCAGCCTTTCCTCTTTCACTCTTCTCTAGAACTTCTTCTTTGGTGTCTCTTCCGTCCAGCTGGTTGCTTCCATTCTTCTCCAGCACCACATTTCAAAGGCTTCTAGTCTTCTCTAATCCTGTTTAGTTTTTGTCCAAGTTTCTCAAACATATAGATTAATGCTCCAGATATGTGTTTTATATATATGTTTGTAAATGTTTTGTTGAATTGTACGTAGGTATCTCTTATATAAAATTCTTATATCGCGGTGTTAGTTACCAAACTCCCCCGAAACGGCTGGACTGATTTTTATGAAAATTCGTGTGCATATCGGGTAAGTGTGAGAATCAGCTAACATCTATTTTTCATTTAATTTGATAAGGGTGACCCACCCTCAAATAAATGCTTTATTTTTATGGTAAAACAACATTTGCTGGGTCAGCTAGTAGGAGCAAATAAAAATATCACGAAAAGCAAAAGGTTATAACTTACCTACTTCAATACTTACTTTTAAGATAAAAAAGTCCACGTGTAAACATTATATTAAAAGCTTAAATTGAAAATATTTAGCACATAATACTTAAAGTTCGTTGTACCCAATACCATTTATAAAGTCCGCCACTTAGATTTCAGTTTTTAAGTAAGCGGACTTAGTAAAATACGTTTTTACGGCTCAATAAAAACGTATAAACTTCACTTAGACGGATTTTCGTCACGGCCCCGCGCCGTTTTTCATCATACGTAGAAAAAAAACGTTTTAAAATGTACCCAAAACCTCGATATACTCTATTACAGGTGTAAAATCGCAGTCAATTAATGCCCCCTTGTAATATTAAATCGAATAGAGTTGAATGCAATCGAATAGCTTTTTTCCGAAGTCGATTTGAGGTAGTTGAACTTAAGGTACAAAAGATGGTTCATTTTCTTTTAGAGATTTGTGAAAGTAGATAAAAATACTTTCTGTAAATATATGTGGGTTTTTCAACGACCTGGTGAAGGTTGCGGGATACCGTTGAGTGCGGGTAGCACAGGACCATTTGCTGTAGGGAGCCTAGAAGAAGGCCTATTCCGAGCAGTGGTCGTCTTTCGGCTGAGATCATGATCATGATGTAGTTTCTGCAATAAATCGAGAGCTTTCGTGAATTAGGCAGGACCTGTTCTACAGACAGGGAATATGCTGCTCATAAACATAATATGGCCTGACTCTTCCGTATAGGCCAGTCGGTATAATATTCGAACTAACTTGCATCATTCTATTTGGCTGTAATATGGGTGTAATATGGGCATCTAACTTAGGTAGATACCTATATATATATGATTTTCATATCACGTTGTAGTTTTCTAACCCAATTTCACGTTTTTTAAATGTGTGCTGGGCTGCCTGAGATACGATAGTTAACATCACGCTTAGACCAATTGAAGCCGAGCATAATTATGTGGAAAGCCTGTGGAAAGGTTTTAAAGCCACTGATTTCGGATGCATATCGAATAAGTATATATACTTACGGATCAGACCTTACCTCGATACATCGGCCATTTGTTCATCTTATACGTAGTCTGACTCAACGTTCTCTAAAAATACTACTAGTAATTTTAGAAAACTATATGATATGAATGATAATAGAACACATATGATAGTGATCACCAAACAAATTGTTTGTCAGATTGAAAATCGAATCTTTGACCTCTGTCTCATCGGTCTTATCTGACGATTAGAAGAATAAGACTGCTTGAAAGTTAGAAAGATAATCAGTTGCAATGTCGGTTTATAGAATAGGTTATTATAAGCATTAAAATAACAAAAAGAAAGCAAATTATAAAACGTAGTGTTAAGTTAAAAATAACAATAAACCAATAGCTACACAAAATGCATACGAAAATGAAAATTACGCATCACAGTTAAAGGTCATTATAGAATTAGAATTGTGCAATTCAAGTAAACATTATGGTTTAAAAAAACTACGCTTTTAAAAACCTATGGATTTATCTAAAAAATATAGAAATCTTTGATTTAACGAAAGATATATTTTACTTCAATTTCTTAATGCTATAATTCGTTTCAAATGAATAGAAAAGTCAATATATTTTCACGGGGATGTAATTATTGCATGCGATTGCATGTCGGATGTATCACCACGCCCCGCCTTCAAGGCACCGACAGAGTAATAGCTTAGAAGGAAATTAACTGAATTGAAACCTTATTTCACATAAATTTTTGGTGTAGTTTACCGTAAAAACTGTTTGCCGTGGGTAAATACAGTTAATATGCATTTTTGCGATAGTTTTTAAGGGAGTGAGAAATTCGCAGCACTTTGGGTATGACTTTTTAATCGGTAAAGTGGTAGAACCTTTGCTTCGGGTGATGTTTTATGTAGAATATAAATATAATCAGTGCTGACAGACTTTAAAATGTAGCAGCGGCGGGTAAAAATAGTGTACATTGGCGAAAACATTTGCGTTATAAAGGAAATTTAAGGAATACTGTTTCTGGCTTTGATTTTACGCTCTGTAATCTAACGGGTGTGATGATTCGTCTTAAAGTGATACTCTGTAGGTAAGTAAATCATTATTAAAAATAACTATTACAGGTTACTACTGGATATCTGTTTTGCACATTGCACGCCAATCCGTAGTAGGTATTTGCATTTATTCTTTATTGTACATATGAAACATATAAATATACTAGCTGAACCCCGCTATGTTACCCGTGGTTATTTTCGTACCGCGTCTAGTCTAAAAAAGAAGCCAAAGTTACTCCTTATATCATCAGCTACCTATCAGTGGGAGTCCAGTCAAAATCGGTCCAGCTGTCCCAGAGATTAGCCGGAATAAACAGACAGACAGAAAAAAAATTTAAGAAATGTGATGAAACGATGGATGAAACTTTACAATAATATAGCTTATACATCAGAATAACACGTAGGCTACTATTTGCCACGATAACCGAGATATACGCGGGCGGAGCCGCGGGCAACAACTAGTATCTAGGGTTTTTTATTCTAGGGACAGATAATATTCCCTGGTTCCCAACCTGAAAACACTGCGAGAGGATGGCTGCACCGTATTACACGCGGTAGTATTAATATCAAAATTAAATCCACGCTTTTTAAGTCTTAAATACTTACCTATACATTTTCACAAAGTGGTATTTCTTTCCATAAATATCCTCCATCTCCAATTAAGTTAAATGCTTGTTAAGATTAGATTTTCGTATTGTATTCTATGGAGTTCTTACCTGCAACCAGGTGATCAAAAGTCCTACATCTCTACCACTTAGCTTCATCATCATCATCATCATCATCAGCCCGTTGCAGTACACTGCTGGACGTAGGCCTCTCCCAAGGAACACCACAGAGCCCGGTCTGTAGCTTATTTCGTTTAATAATTAATGTTTTATTTTTTTGTAATTGGTAAGCTAGTGCGATGGCGATTGCTATTGAGACGCTAGTGAGCTGAAATATACTGACAACTAGTTAAAACTTCGAATTCAGTTCACCCTCAGGGTTGCGGAGTTGCCAGTCGCTCCGTGTAAAACCTGATGTTCAGGTAAAACCGGTTGAACTAGTAGACGACCCCTAATAATCTATGGAATTATTAAGTCTAGGAAGATGAAGTACTTTTATTATTTATAGAAGAGTATAGGACTCCGATACCATCAATTCTAGCAAACTCGGCTGCTTTTTTTAAACTGATTTTTCTATCCTTGGCTCTTCTGTTCATGACTAGAATTTAAAGCTTAGAAATTGAATTTAAATATTGTGAATAGACTTGAGAACAGAGAAACATGACTTACAAATCTTTCTCATTTTTAAAGATGGTTTTCTTTTAACCGACTTTAGAATTTTTGAATTCGAATTTCTTATTTTGTACTAGCCGACCCACGCAACGTCGTTTGCGTCTACTATTGCCCGTAGCGAGACAATTTTCCCCGTTTTTATAACATTCTTTATTAATACACCGCTCCTGTAGGTCTAAGCGTGATGATAAATAGCCTATAACCTTTCTCGATAAATGGGCTATCTAACACTGAAAGAATTTTTAAATTCTTACCTGTAGTTTCTGAGATTAGCGCGTTTAAACAAACATAGAAACAAACTCTTCAGCGTTTTAATATTAGTATAGATTACTCAATATCTTTGCCTACTGTGTAACGATTTTATGTATTTATCATTATTTCCATTGAAATTTTAGCTAAACATGTTCATCATTGTCATCAACAACCCATAACGTCCCACTGCTGGGTCTCCTCTCTGGAGAGTGTTAAGGCTATACGTCCCCACACTGGCTGAGTGCGGGTTGGGGACTGGCAAGACAACGTTGTGGCTACGTCATCTTGTTTTTACGTACGTTTTTGAAGTTTCATTCTTAAAGGTTAATATTAATTGACTTTTAACATTTTCGAAATTTTCATAGACCAAACCGCCTGGTGAATTAATAACCTTATTAGTTTTAACATGAGTTACAAATTCTATTTATCGGGTCCCCCAAAAACTGTTCACTTTTTTTGTTATAGCGTCAAACGAGCAGACATATCACCTGATGGTAAGCGATTACCGCCGCCCATGGACACTCCTAACACCAGAGGCGTCACAAGTGCGTTGCCGACCTTTGGGGGATGGGGAAAGGGATGTGGGAAGGGAATGGGTATGGGCCTCCGCTATGCTCACTCACTCGGTGAAACACAGCACATGCGCTATTTCACACCGGTTTTCTGTGAGGCCGTGGTATCACTCCGGTTGAGCCGGCCATCTTATCATTAGAACGCCCTATCAGACTAAAAAAATCTTCATAATAAAAAATAGCTTATCCTACATTATGTCACATCTATTTAAAAGTGCAATAACATTTAATAATCATCAATTTTATTCACTTAAAGAATTTTAAAAATAAATTTAAAAAAGCTATTCACAACCATTTTAGAAGCTAATTTTAAATGCAAAAATTTATCATTGAAACTATTTTGGTATATTAATGGCAGAAGAATATTACGTACTTTGAAATAATTAAATATAATCACGTTTTTATCCCCAAAGAGGTATAGGTAAAGAGACTTATTATACGCTCTTATTTTGCGGACTAATTGCACGGATGCTGTAATGGTTCAAGCAGTCGACATGCTGCTTTTTACTGAGCTAAGTGTTGTGAGTTCAAATCCCACTGGAGACAACACTTTGTGTGGTTCACAAATTGATGTTCTGAGTCTAAGCGTTCTTTGTGACGATTTTATTTATTTATTTCATTTAATAGATACAGATAACAGATTGAAAAATACAAAGAGCAGTCTTAACAGTACTTTATAGTAAACCTGCTGTCGAGTTACAACTGTACACAAGTTTGACAGTAGACAGTGCTTCGTTTTGGCCTAGAAATAAATATTATAAGAAAAAAAGAACAACTCACCATAATTAGATATACCGTTCCAAACTAAACATATATAGGAAACTGAGATGTGACATTAAAATTAAAGCTTGCTACAACGAATAATTTAACGAAAATTAAATGTTTGTAAAGTCCCGCACGACACAGGATGTCTATCTAACACCTTCAATCGAGTAATTCTCGAAAACGGCATTAACGATTTTCATGAAATTAATGTGCAGAGTGCAAGTGCAAAAGTTTTGGGGGGGCGATAAATCGATCTACCTCATCAGTCATAGATCTAGGACTCATTTTTTGAAAATGTACCAAAAAGATCTGGTCATCCATGCACTTTACATAACGCGGGAGTTCTCTTTATAATAAGCAAAGAAAGGAAAAAGATTACAAGTTGGCTTTTAAGTAGTCGCATTTATTTCTAAATAAACATACTTATGTGTTGTTAATTACCTGTACCTCTAAATATTGCGGATAAGTATATAATAACACGAAAAATAATAGCGATTTGTAAGAGTAAAGACATTCATATTGACGTAATTATTTGCAACGTCACCCCTAACACGGCAGACGTTTCACTCCCTGGAATAGGGCTCCCTTAAGACCTAAAACCAGTCACAATTAGGGACAACTTCTAAAAATCTTTAATAAATAACACGAAATTTCTTCTTGTGGGAGGAACCATGCTTGGACACGAAAGAGCTCAACCAGAGAGTTACTACCATCTCACAGAACATAACTTTTACTAAGCAACTAGCTTTTGTCTATGAGCTATAGCTCCGCCCGCATGTATCTGGTTATCGCGGTATAGAGTAGGTAGCCTATGTCCTACGTCAGGAATCAAACTATCTCTATACCAATTTTTATTAAGATCAGTGAAGCGGTTTATCCATGAAAGCGTAACAGATCGAACCGGACTTACTAGTTTTGGATTTATAATATTGGTATTGATATTGTAGGCCCACAGGACAAATATCGTTCAATCAACCATTTTATCAATTCCATGTAATAATGATAATGATGATCTAATTATTGTTATTATATTTAAACTCACTATAAAATATGATTTTCTAACAGATAAGTCAAGACAAACTTGGAGAAACTAAAAAAAGTTGTAAACAATTTAGATTTTTATTGTTTGTATTTACATAAACAAAATTTTAATAATTAACTATTTTTTACATTTTTATTGCTATTGTAATTGCTACGAATCTAATTCTAAGAACTGAAAAGATTAAAGATACGTACATCAGATCAAAATGTTATTAAATAAAACAAATTAACACTAATTGCTTTATAATTCAGTCATAATAACTAGAAAAGCTTTAATGCTTTGCAAAAGTTCAACTTACATACTGCTGACGCCATCTGTGACCGAGTAGCGTGACTATTCTCTGAAAGGTCTAGTTCAAAGCGTGTTCTGAATTATGAAACTCTAACAACTAAAACATCTAATTTGTTTTATTTATTTTATTTTCTATGTTTTAATTAGTAAGAAATAATACTTTCAAGAAATTATATTGCTTTTTGTATCTTGATAGAAATATTGCTGTTAATTCAAAGTTGTATAAATATATTATTTTGTAACAGATAGAGAACACATTTTGTCAATCTATACATCAATTCTACAGAAATAAATAGAGGTGGAGTGCCTGTTTGTAATATTAAAATAACCGCTTTTTAATAAATGCATATGTATGTATACACGGTACATATACCAAAAATGTACCAAAACAACATTTTTTTCTTTTCTGACTTTCGGTCTGTCTGTTTGTTCCGGGTAATCTCTGGAACGGCTGGACCGATTTTGACGCGACTTTCACTGGCAGGTAGCTGATGATCTGAGCAGTAACTGCGGCCACTTTTTTTAGACTAGCTTTAATACCGCGCATAGCGCCGCGGGACGACAATAACCGCGGGTCACACCGCGGGGTTCAGCTAGTAATATAATAAATAGAGATATTACTACATGATTTAATTTGTACTTTTGTACTTGTACTTCAGTGTCTTCTAAGAGCATTAATTATTAATAATAAATTAACGAAACAAATTTCTGCATTACGCACGTATATTTTATATTCTTTCTCTTGTTGTTTTTCACGGAGAGAGTAGGGTATCTACAGCTTAAGTCCTTATTCCATAGAGGTTTGGGGAGGAGAGGGGGAGGGGGGGGGCGTAAGGCTTCTTGAAGCGTCTGCAATTTTCTTCGTTAGTTTGGGGTGGACTGGAGACTTCTATGTAAAGACCTGTTTTTGAAGACTCCAGTGTGTGTGCGCGTGTATGCCTGCGTGCAAAGTTTGCGTCACTTTGCATTAGTGATTGACGATTTTGTTATCTTACTATTAAGTATTATTACTTCTGAATGAATTAAGATAAAACTTTAATAAAAAATACAAGAATGGTTTTTGAGTAGCTATTGAAATGGTTGAACACCGAAAAGGGAGTTAGCTAAATAGAGTTTTATTTGCTTTTAAATACGCAAACTAAATGTACAACGGTTTTGAAACAGAAAACCTACGTTTTCTAACAGAAAACTTAAAGGTGTTTTAGTTTTCTTGTTTAGTTTAGTTTCTTTTTCTAGTTTTCTTAAAAATTTAAAAGAATAATCCAGTTTTACATACTTTTAATTACATACTAACAACTTAACCGTAAAAACTTACTTTCAAAAGAAGTTTTCCCTTAAAAAGCAGTGGTTCTGTAGGTGCTGATCGCATTTACCGCTGTTTTTTTATGTTTTAGCTCCCAAATAGACTACTCTACCTGATGGAAAACATGAATAGAATCCAAGAGTGATGATCCATCATCCTCAATGCGCGGGCAATGCAGCATAGTGGCTCACTCTGGTGGCCTAGTGCAATGCTGTTATATCAGAGGTATTCATCTTTTATCATATTAGTTTTGTACCCTAAGCACCGTTTATCATTGTGGTTAGTTTATTTATCGACTGAGTCCTGTAGATGTTGCGGTTTTAATGACTAACTCGTTCTGTGGTCTTCACTGATGTCAATTGATGTGGTGTAATTAGATATTAAATTAGGAAAATATTGATTACTAGTTGTTGCCCGCGACTCCGCCTGTGTGTATGTCGGTTATCGCAGCAAATAGTAGCCTATGTGTTTTGATATTCTGATGTATAAGCTATATGCTGTAAAGTTTCATCCAAATCCGTTCAGTAGTTTTTGCGTGAAAGAGTAACAAACATCCATCCATACTTACAAACTTTCACGTTTATAATATTAGTAGGATTTATAAAGCCCTAACAGCTAGTTGATCCGTGTGGGTTCTTCCCACGTGTAAAGACGACTAAGGGCCGTTTTCCTTAATCTATCTTCAGTTGAAAAAGGGTATTTGTTTCTATTTCGACATTTATATTTGTCAAAAAGATAAAAAAATATCGATCCTGTGTATCAAAGAAGGTTTTAAATCAACCACAGTGAAGAAAATAGAAAAAACACTGACAGTCTCTAGTTATGCACGGTTGGCTTAGTGAGTTTAGCTATCGCCACGCAGTAGAAAGCGCACTGCGCCAAGTGTTGTGGATTCAAATACTACATGGGACAACACTTTGTGTAATCCACAAATTATAGTTCTGAGTCTCGGTGTTCCTTGTTTCTATTTCATGCACAAAAATTGAAATTTTGCCAGTTGATGTTTTCTATGTTGTTATGTACGGAGAAAGACGTAAGTATTAAAGCCCCTAAGATAATAAGGGATGAATAGTTGAAATTCAAAATATCGCGAATTCGCACCGCTAAATCACGTAGCGGTTTACCGCTAAACATGTTTTGATAAATTACGATAAATATACAGTGATATTATTAACAATTTGTTGCGAAAACAAATCTTAAAGATAGGCGTAGACAATATGTATATTAGAAACTACGCAGGCGGGGTCTCGGGTGCCATCTAAATACGTGTCTGAAATGTTGTTTAACGGCTATAGGATAACAAACTAAGTAGCAATACCACGCCGTGGGCTGTAGGTTGATACCCCATACGTTGCCCCACGGCATCATAGCACCGCCATGTGTTAGAACACATGTGCCATAGACAAGATAGAATGGAGACGGCTTTTGTGAATATTTTTGTTCTGTGGTCTTTGTTTAGGAGTTTTTTCCTTATATACTGTACGTTATCCTGTGTATTAACTCTTTTATTTCCCGCTGTACTTAAGAAGTAAATGAATTTGCTGCTTTCTTCAAAAAAATATTTCCGATTAAAATTTTAAAACCCATAGGTGCGAGAAGTATTTTCTCCCTTAGCATTTGTCCCTCGATTAAAGGAATAAAAGAAAATTGCAATTAAGTCATATATAATTTGTTAAATTCTAGATTAGGTTTCTAATAACAATTATACATACAATTATGTTAAATGAAACAGAGGTAACTTCATATTTTTAGTAACACACACGCGACTTATAGAAAACACTTACACATACTAAATACCTATACACATATAAAACTAACATGTGCGGTAATATATTTATTACTTAAATAATATATATAGACGCTATACAACTAATATATAACCACAGAAATTAAATCTGGCTGGAATGAACTTTTACCCTCAAAAGTTAAGTGAGTTAAAGGAAAGTCAATCATCGATTTATTTAAACTTAAGTCCGTATTTCTTTATTGTTTATTCCTACTTATAAACTTACCTAGAAACTAGCTCTCCTTGTGTTGAGGTCAGTTATCGTGGTAAAAAGTAGCCTATTATCATCAACAACCCATAATGTCCCGGTAAAAGATTAAGGCCAAATGTCCCCACGTATGGCTTTAACCCTCTCCTGAGAGAAGACCCAGCAGTGGGACGTTATGGGTTGTTGATGTTAGGTCCCCACGCTGGCCGAGTGCGGGTTGGGGACTGGCAACCTTTGGCTACGTAATCTTGCCGTTGGATGTTTTTAAGCAGCCCAAAGGCCGCCAACTAAGCTTAACGACTGTTATCCTACTGACTGCTTAATGTGACCTCCGAATCACGGAGACACTCATGGTATCGTGTCAGTTACTGACCGCGCCGTTTTTCAACTGGGCTATGAGCGCCTCTTATGCTATGAGCCTATATCTTACCTCGAAAATCAAAGTATCACCTTGCTAAATTTCATTAAAATCAGTGCAGCGGTTTAGCTGTGAAAGCGTAACAGACGCATACGGTCATTTTCAAATTTATAATGTTATTGTGATATAGATCCGTAGGCTTTACATAATATGTGGATGTAACAATATAATATATGTATTTAAAAGCCTTCTCCACACTTGCCTGCCACATTAAAAATCAAAACTGACAAATGCGTCCGCAGAAAGCCCTAAGTTCAAATCATTATTGTTTTTTATCCAATTCCACACAAAATGAAACTTAAAAGATATTAATGACTAAAATTTAGTTCGTTTTTAATTATGAACATAACGAATAACTTGTTGGATTCGTTTTAGTTGTTATTAAACGATATTTTGATGATAATGGCCGACGACAGAGATTTAGATTGGTAATAATGAGGTCACAAATATCTAAGACCAATTTAGGATTGTAAATTAAAAAATCAACGTATAGGGCAAAGGAAACGTAATTAGGGATTTGAATTTCATGTTTCACACACTATATTCAAATTATGTGCGTGTGTATGTGTGTGTATATTTAATATCTAGTGTAAGTATGTAGTACATGTATGTTTTGAAATCGTTTAAAGCTAATTAAGTACACGATATAAACGTAATTCTAGCTTTCTAACTAGTTAGATTAGTAGTTAATAAAGTTAGCTTTTAGCTTTATAGTATTTTAACCGCTCTTAGGTAAGTAGTTAACAGCGAATTGACTAGATGATAGTTTTAAGAGTAGTAACCTTTGAACTTTATTATATTAGTAAAGATATAATTGTTACTAAAATGAACGCGAATTAACGCGATTTAGGTAGCTTTAAGGAACAGTGTTAAGCAGTTTTGGTTACAGTAAATCCATACTTATACTGTAATTTCTAAAATAGCTCTGTCTGTCTGTCTGTTACAATTTTAATGCAATTTGGCATGGAGATACTGGTCTTGTGGTTGACGTACGCGACTGCCAATTAAGAACTCTCGGGTTCGAATCTCGGGTCGGGCCAATAGTTTTATTGAGTTTTTCTGATCACAGAAATAGTTAATAACAGCAAAGAGCATGTAAAGCTGTCGGTCCTGCGCCTGATCTCTCTTCGATCGTATTATGAGAGAGAGAGAACAGAGAGTGCACCTGCGTTTGCGCACACTTGTGAACTACAGTATCTCCTGCGTAGTTGGCAGGTCTCCGTAGAGACTGGCCACTGTTATCGGCTAGAAGAACATTATTACTTTGAATGTTGAGGATCAAAGCTATGCCCGAAAACATCACTACAAAGAGAATAAAAACATGAAACTAATCCTACACGAACCCGTCTGGCCAACGTGGTATCTATATCAATACATAAAACTGAAGAGTTTGATTGTTTGTTTGTTTGAACGCGTTAATCTCGGCAACCGCTGGTCCGATTTGAAAAATTATTTCATTATTGGATAGTACATTCATCGAGGAAGGCTATAGGTTATATATCATCGCGCTGAGACCAGCACGGAGCACCAATGAAGAACGTTTCAAAAGCGGGGGAAAATTGTTGAAAATTCTACGGGCAATAGAAGACGCAAATGAGGGTGCGTGGGTCAGCTATAAAAAATAAATATTTCGGATATTTAACACGTAATAGGCCAAAACATACTTTCTGATGCCCGTGTCTAACAATAGACTGTTATAGACTACTAAAGATAATGTTTTTTCACGCAAATAACGACAAAAATACCATATTTTCAACGTTTATATAAACAAAGGCTCTAGGCACTCTTTTCAGACAAAAGATTAACTTTTAACCAACTGTCGTATGATTTACTACACTTTGTTAAATTATTAATTTACTGTCGTACAAACAATATTGTTCACGCTGATGTCATATTTATTAAATCGTAATAACTTATTTATTGTCGTATTTAATTATGACGTATATATTTGTACATGCTCGTGAATTGACATATCGGTAAGTTATTACCTGTTTTGTAATTTTTTTATTATTGAACTGTCAAATGGATTGATCTATTGCAGTCTGGTTATGTGTTTGAAAATGGATATTGTTTCAGCGAATCTATTCAAGATTTTTATAGGTATTTAAGTCAAGTGTATTGAAAGAATTATTATGTATTTTTGAAGCAAGAACGGGATAGCTTCTTTGTGGAGACCGTCTTGTAGCAGTGGACTTTGCATCTGCTATTGCCCGTAGTATGATAATTTTCTCCCGTTTTTTAAACATTCTTTATTGATGTTCCGGTCCTATTGATCTTAGCGTGATGATAAATATCCTATAGCATTCCTCGATAAATGGGCTATCTAACACTGTAATAGTTTGTCAAATCGGACCCCGCTGGTCCTAGGATTAGCGGGTTCAAACAAACAAACTCTTCAGATTTACGATATTAGTATAGATTTTCTTTAGCATATAATAAATATTTAAATAAATAAATATTTTGGACATCTAAACACACAACGCCATCTAGTCCCAAGATAAGCAGAGCTTGTGTTACGGGGTACCAGACAACTGATACAAAAACATATATACTTTTTTTTTGTAAATACAAACATATTATAGATAGAACACACCCAAACTCCGAAACAAATATTTGTAGATCATACATACATTTGGTCCGACCCGGGAATCGAACCCGAGACCTCATGATCAGCAGTCGCTCACGCCAACCGCGAGACCAACGATGCAGTCAATTAATTTACATTTTCACTTACTTTTCTAGTTCTTTTGTAAAAGTCCTTTTTAATACTACATAATTTAGACTGTTTTACTGTTTTCTGCTTTGTCTAATTCATAAGTTTGCATTTCTGTGCAAAAAAAAACACGTTACACAACTTTCAGTAATTTAGTAGTAGTTTCATTCACGAAACTCTCGATACGAACTACTGATTATTTTCAGAAAGTAACAACTAAGAGATTTGTATTAAAACATTTCTAATTCGGTGAATTTACAATATGATTTCCGCTAATAACCTTTAAGATACATTTAAATGTTTAGATTTGTATAAATCTCGCAAAGGAAGCCGACAACAAAATTACCTATATTGTAGCGTTCCTGAGAAATGAAGCACTTTAAATACCTACATAGCCAAAGGCTTGGTCAGAATGAAAATTAAACATATGTTTAGTCATAAAATCTAAGCCGCCATAGTGTGGGACGCCATGCTGCATTGTTTGCTTTCGCAGTGAGTATGGTGGCCCCCACTGTTGGATTTTGCTTGAGCTTACCATCAGGCTGAACAGAGTCATTTTGGCAGGTAAATTATAAAAAAAAGAAATCTAAGCCTACCTTATTTGGTAAGAAAAAAAACATAAACTTAGGTATTGAACTATACCGCCTCCTTAGTCATCAAAATGGCGGAGTTCTTAAAAAATAATAAAACCATCTTCCAAGAATGATATTGGCCGGTGTGGCAATAAAAATCGTGTTATTAATATAAAAAATGAAACTAGTCGAACTCCAATTATATATTTAAGGATACATATTGTTATAGTTTTAATTGTGCATCGATAAAATCTAGCCATTAATTTTCCAAGAACGTTTTTATGTGTCGTAAAAATTTTTGTAGCTCTTTTAAACTTGTAAATCGACAATTATATAAGTCGTAAAATAATCTGGAATATAATAATTGTGTATAAGTATTTTAATAATGTTTTAATTTAGAGATTTTCTCATTATCTACTTAAAATGGTTGTCTATGCCAGTGGTTTTTTTTTATTTGTCTTTTTTAGGTACAGAGACAATTATGTAAACCTATAAAAATGTTATAGTGTCTTTGGTAATTAATTAAAATGTAAAATAGTATATTTTAGATGTTAATCGATTCAAAAACATGATCATTAAGTTTGTAATTAGTTCAGTGCCAATATTAGGTGAAGTTGACAAGGTCATAGACATCTTAAATCTATCATTTTTTTACTAATTGACATTTTAACAACGAGTTTATTCTTATATTTAAATTTGGAATTACTTAAGACGTCTTACTACGAGTACAACTAATAAAAGCACAAATAAAACTCTATATTTCTGTTTTATAAATTCTAGATTACATAACATTCATAATAGAACAAAATACAAATTAACAATAATGTAGATTTTTTACTTTTGTCTTTTAGAAACAAATAAATCTCAAATATTTAAATATAGTAATATATCACTTGAAGCACGCTTGTGTGAAAAAATATGAAAAATGGTTTGTATTCAGTAATTTTAAATAAAATATGTCAGTTTTTTTATGCACTTTAGTGAACGCAGATGCAATATGTTAAAAAATATAATTTATTACTTATTTTAATGAGTAATTAAGTTTGTAATAAAATGCACATTGCATGCTTTTAGAACAAAATAATATTTAACAAATTCGCGAAGCATTTGTTACGCGACGGTTTCATATTCAGTATTTACTAAATACTGAATATAAACACTATTTAGTCAAGTCTCAGATCTCGTAAAGAAAGGTAGATATCGCACGGCCTTGTTCTTGTAAAAGCAAAACAAGTAGCGTAGTTCCTTAGCATGTGTGTGCGTTAACGCAAGTGTTTACTTGGAACTACGCTACTTTTTTTGCTTCAAAAAGAACAAGGCCGTGCGTTATCTACCTTTTCTTTTTATGGAGATTAGAGATTAGATATAAATTTCTATATGAAACAGAGATCACGTAACATATAAAAAATTATCCATTTTTTTTTGAAATCAAAAAACTGATGAAAATGGAGTAGGTAGAAACATGAAGTTATTAGATGTAATAATATAGGTAAGTATATAATGAAATAAAATACTTTTATATTTATTAACTTCTTAGGTATGCGTATTATCTATACTAATATATGAAGCTGAAGAGTTTGTTTGTTTGTTTGGACGCGCTAATCTTAGGAACCGCTGGCGGACCATTCGGAATTAGAAATTTTATTTCAGTGTTGGATAGTAGATACATTTATCGAGGAAGGCTATAGGCTATATATCATCACGCTAAGACTAATAGGAGCGGAGCACCAAAAGAGAATGTTTTAAAAACGGGGTAAAATTATAACGCTACGGGCAATAGGAGACGCAAACGAGGTTGCGTGGGTCAGCTAGTTGGCTTATAAAATTGGTCTGCGTTTCACAAAAGACAAACATTCCCCGTGTTTCCGTATTTGGTACGTTTCGCATTAATGATCGGCTTCTTTTGGTTGAAGCGTGATATTCTTTAGCCTTCCTCGTTAAATGAGTTAAATTTATATATGCCTAGTCTTTATTATTCCCATGATTATATGGGGTCGGCTGCTAGTTCAAGCAACTAGCATTGGACCTCCGCAAACCTGAGGGTGAACTGAATTCGAAGGTTACACTAGTTATCAGTATATTTGAGGGCATTGACTTCCCAATAACGATTGTCATAGATGTTCATGACAACCGGGACCGACGGCTTAACGTGCTCTCCGAGGCACGGGCGGGAAACACCGCCATCTTCCACACTCCGGACTGCTATTAAGAATTTCTTGTAAGATAAACCCAACAGCAATCCGACCCAGGAATCTAACCCGAGACCTCTTGATCCGCAGTCACTTACGAGGCTCTTAATAAATGAGTTATCCAATACTACAAGAATTTGTCAAGTCGATGCAGTAATTAATGATATTAGCAGCACTTTCAACAAAGTAACTCTCAGTTTTTTTATAATAGGTCTTTACCTATGAAATTACCGTTTTGTATGCAATGAGTAAAAGTACTTATATTTGCAAAAAAAAAAATAATAAGAAATAAGATGAAAAAGTAAAAAGAAAGATGCGATGATTGCATGGGTGATTACTTCGAATTACAGAAATAAAAAAGTTTGAAAAAATAAGTGCTTTCACTTATTGCATACAAAACGGCAATTTCATAGGTAAAGACCTATTATAATTAATTGAAAAAAAATAATGGACTAGACTTACCACGTCAACTTAAATGGTGCCGTACTTACAAACACAATCATATGTGTCTCTCAAACAAAACACCCGCATAAAAACAAAACTGTCACAGATATTGAAAAAAAAATGTAGTAGCGATGTTCTTCAAATATCTACATATCATTTTGAATACAACAGTTCTTTTAATTTAACATAGACACTCACAATAAACTATTTACGGATTAAAACTCTATTCTTTATATAATTACTGTATTTTTCTGCGACTATTTACTTTAAAAACAAAACACTTTATAAATAATGTAGAATTTACTTCAACTAAAACACTACAAAAAACAATGATTTATTGTAGCTAAAACACAATAACAAAAACTCACTTGCAATTATATTCAGAACTTTTTTCTAGATTATCTGTTTCAGTTATATAAAAACTTGATATTTATGATTTTTAAATTTAAATGAATAAAATGATTTACTTTCGCTAATTTTGGAAGAAACTTTTGCACAACTCAGTTGGAATAAAAACACATCTGCCATTTTGGCGGGTATCTTTCGAATGAGTGGTTCCAGTGTTTGTGTACCAAAACATTTTGAGAACTCTTCAAATTCAGGACGCATCCACTTGAAAGTGATGTAAATATAAATGTTCTCAAAGTTTCGAGTAAGTATATAGGCATTTGATGAACTCATTTGTCTGGTATATAGCAGACAAACCTGATGGTAAGTCATAGCCAATTGCAACCGAAGAGTCACAAGTGTCTTGGCAGCCGTTGAGTCTTTTTTCTCCCATACCCAGAGAGTGAGTTTTGGGTAATAACACTCATTAGGAAAAAAGCAAGAAAAAATATGCATAAAATCGGTTTTTCCGTGACCATCGCTCGTATCGCTATACTTATTTCGTTTTATCTTGCTCTATTTTTTACTGGTTTACCTGTGTTAATTCAAACTCAAGAGATCTGCTATATATCCTATTTTTACTATTAATATTAGGTAGATATAAATTCGAAAGTACTCTGTCTGTCTATCTATCTCTTGAGGAAGGACATAGGCTATTCTTTACCGAGATAAATGTCATACACGCGGTCGAAGTCGCGGTCAAAAACTAGCAAAAAAATATAGGATATAAATATTACGAGTGATAGCGGTGCGTTGTTTGGAATGAAACAGACGGAATTAAATACCTGAAACTGTTTTCGTAACTAAAATGGATATTTGTTATAATACTACGTGTTTTGAAGCGTCTCTTAGGTATAATTAAATGCAAAATGTACTCAAAATCTAATTATTCTAAGTTTTTAAACAAATTGCAACGGAATACAGTCCTCACGCAACTAGATAAATGTAAAATTGTAGCAAGAATAGAGGAAATATATTAAAAAGGATTGAAAATCGAGGGGCTCTTGGCTTAAGTGTATCAGAGAAGGTTAGCATATTGCAAGGCTAAGACGTAGCCAGGTCTCTATGGTGTTTATTTACAGAACTTTGATGTTGCTTACTTGAGTTATGGAAGTTTAATGGCGGTCGCTCCAAGTAAAAAGAATAAGGTCACTTGAAAGCTGATTGAACGCTGACCCCAACCTAGTTTGGTAAAAGACTCTATGGATTATGAAGAATTGACAATTCTTCTGGACAAACAATAGAAATGTTCTTGAGAAATCATAGTTAACTGCACTACGAATATTATTCTTTAAATTTTAATGTTTTACGATAATGCCAATTAAGTAAATTTATTAAAAATTTTAATAAAATACAAAAAATGCTGCTATCATTATTCAAAAACCGACTGACACAGATAACGACAAGATTTCTCAATATACTCTAAGTATATAATTAATTTTACTTAATTTATTTATAAGTAAAACGTTATAAAACTAGCTTTTACACGCGGCTCCGCTCACGCAGACTTTCATCCCCCGATTTACCCCCATAGAGACGATATTTTGAAAAATACTAAACTACGTATTGCATTACTTTAACCCCACTTTATTTTTACTTTACAAAATCTACAGAAGACACGTATATAAAGACAACGTTTTACCATATTTCTAGCGGGAAAATGGTTCTTTCTATGTTTACTTTTTGATCCTTCTATATCTTGTCTAATCAAGTCAAGGTCATAGGCGGCCTATGACCAGCAGTGGACTTTTAAAAACTCTTAATAATTATGTTGATGAATACCTCTATAATCCAAGCTGAGATTAAGGTTAAAAGTCTCTTGATTAGACAAGATATAGAAGGATCAAAAAGTAAACATAGAAAGAACCATTTTCATAGGCCTCTCCTTAGCTTGGAGGCTTAGGCTCACTATACCACGTTGTTAGGGAGTTGGGAGGGGTCCGTATGTGTTAATAACAGCAGTTCCCGGATCGCTACCGTCTCAGGCGCAGAGTACACCGTGTGGTTTTAGTCGGTACGATCCCGACACACCGCCCCGCCGCAAACCCCGGCGGGGTGACGACTCGAGGGAGTTTCAACATTTTGAGGGATTTAAGTTTTTCTTCTATTTGCATCAGTGATGTTGTCCTGCATAGTTAGTGCCTCAGTTGGGGATAGGACAGCCGTGTAATGAATAGCGATGGTGGCGCTCTGTTTTCTTCTAGTCACAAGGATAGAGTTTTAGTCCAATTGTGGTTATTGTTGTGAAATACAAATATATTTATTTATACAAAGGCGTAAACTGACAAATCATACTTACTTGCGGGTGTGCGCTGAAGGCAAGCGCGATCAAGATGACCGCATCTAAGCGAATGGACTGTACTCACCTGTACAATCCTTTAGCTAAATAAGCATTACACATTATTTATAAGTTGCATATTATTCAGAGCGTGCGCGTCAGAAATAAATGATAATTAATTTTATTTAAGAACAAAAAAGTAATTATTTTTGAATATTACAACAACTAATGTTTTGTTTTACGTATCAAAAGTAATAAAGTGAATCATAAATTTAAAAAACAGCCATTTTTTACAAGAAAAGATTAAATATGAATGCACTGAATTACAATTTTATTACTTGATGCGAATAAAAATAGCAAGGATATTATATTCAAACTATGTTAACGAATTATTATTTTCGGTCATAAAGTATACAGATAATAAATTTATTTTTAACTATGTTACGAAACAATTCTTATGCCTATTTAAAAAAAGAAACGTAATTTCCAGTAAACCATAGACTGAACTTTAAGAACCACAGACTCGATAATCTCTCCAAGATTTGTCTCGACTATTTTTTATTCACTCACACACTTTTCTTTTACTCTTTTTTGTTGCCCTTCGACCGCTCCGGTCACCAAAATATTTTGAAAGAACAACATTTATGAACTGCGAAAGTCATCGCTGAAGATTGAAGCTTCGTTTCTTTTGATCACTTCAAGTTTGAAACATGTGTTTTCGCTTTAGAAAGTTATGGGATATCATGGATTTAAATGGGCATTAGTTTTTGTACAAATTGGCTACCAAAAAAAATAAGAACTCGAGAAGCCTTTTCCATGTCTTATGTCATGTGTTACTAAATAAGTTTATAGAGTTTATATTCAGCGTTAGGTAGTACTAATAAAACTTGACTTGGCTTGCAAAAATGTATATTAAATAATTTTAGATCTAAATACTAGGACTTTAGGGCAATAATAATTACAGCATTTCAGGTTAAGAAGTTAAGAGATAAACAATAACTTATAAACACACAAACTCGTTTTCATGTATCTACATTTTTAGTTTGAATTGACAAGATATGACTTCTTGAATTGGTTGCAAGGACACTGGCCAAAAGCAATTGTTTTCTTAGTTATGCTTTATGGTTTCTCTGAATACTTCTTTTACACGAATTATAGAAAAGCAGCAAATAATCCAACTGATAGTAACTATGACAACCTAATGGACCTTTATCTTTTTATGTGATAACAAGATTCTCGTTTATTTTTCTGGTAGTACGTCTTGAATTTCTAGCAAGCGATAGAAGCCACCAGTAGTTTTGTCAAATGTACTCGGTTCCAGACCTAGGGCTTACATGTGCTGCAAATAGGATTTATCAACATCGCGTCCTTTATAATAAATAGAATATATTAATAGAAAGAAATAATTGCTTATTTAGCAGTAAATTCTTTTATGTGTATTTTTAAATTTAATGTTTCTTATTAAATATATATGCATAGGTTTTCTGCCTACAAAATAATTTAAATATGGCTTAATATTACAATGTTGGTTCACATGTCGCGTCGTGTCCCGCCTCCGATGTTAATAGCCGCCGCCCGCGCTTTTTGTAACAGACGCCATCTTGTTACGTCACTACATTCTGCAAAATTAAATTATCACATTAATATTTCGATGGCGCATGGTGCTAAAGTTTTTAATTGAATCTTTATTGGTATATGTATAAAAGAGGAAGGTGACGAACATACCCAGAGATCAACGCACAGCCCAAACCGCTGAACCTAGAATCCTGAAATTTTGTATGTAGATATTTAGGTTGTATACATATAAGGTAAGTAAGCACTAAGAAAGGAATTTTGGAAATTCTACCCCAAGATTTAAATCGAGGGATGAAAGTCTGCGTGAGCGAAGTCGCGTGCAAAAGCTAGTAAAACAATAAAAATATAGATAATATTTCATAATATTTTGAAATCTGATTCCTATTACAATTTATGACTTTTTTTTTGCTCTTGGTGTTTTCTAATGATATTTTATTATTTTTAAACGACTACGCGAGTTCGAAATAGGAACAGCTTGTCCTTGCCGTTAAAGCCCATTGCCCCAAAATACCAGAATAAGAAGGTTTGAGTTTTAGCAACCCGCTCATTCATAAGCCATTCTTGCCAAAGTTACTCTATTCTGCCTGATGGAAAGCATGAATAGAATCCAACTGATCCGACTGCTGGTCACTCATTGGAAATGTAAACAAAGCAGCATTGTACGGGTGCGGTCCGGGTTCCGTGGAACACCATTCAACACTCTTACGTAACCTATGCCTATTTACCTAAATCCCTAGCCCTATCAATATGTGAACCCTGCGGTGAGGGTATATATATATATATAATCTTACTCTAAGTACACATGGATGGCTATTTACATGTGTGCCATCCGTGTGTTATGTCGATGCAGCTGCCTTAATCTCGGTCATGCCTAACTGTTGACAGGGTAGTGAGTACCAGGTTTCGACTGCTTGACACTGGAAAAAAGAGCCAAACCGATTACTTCGGGAGCATATAAGTTTGTCTAAATGTCTACCACTCTAAAACGATGACTTCGAAGTCCAGCACGTGTTGTCGAGTAGTAAGAATTCGGTAAAAAGTGAGGAAAAATTGATTAACATCAGTTTTTTAAGGGATAATAGTATCTGGGTCTGGTCTACGTCCCTGGTTTACTACTTTATGGAAAATATTCACTGCTGACTACCGCCGGCTGAATATTTTGTCCAAAATTAACAAAAGCTATTATCATAGAAGTAAACTTAATATTATTAGTTCATGTAAATAGGTCTATGTCAGTCATTCCCCGCGGCACAACTATCTTTTTATACTAATAACTAGCTGAACCCCGCGGTGTTACCTGCGGATGTTGTCCTACCGCGGGCAACGACGCGGGGCGAATCTAGTCTTAAAATGACCTAAGTTATTCCTTAGATCATCAGCTATCTGCAAGTGAAAGTCCCGTAAACATCGGTCAAGCCATTTCAGAGATAACCTAAAACAAACAAAAAGACAGACAGACAAAAAATGTATAAATTGTTATTTTGGTATAGTTATCGTGTACATACATATACATTTAGTAAAAATTTATTTTAATATTACAAGCAGACACTCCAATTTTATTTATTTGTATAGATAGATAACGCATGCACATTTTAACACCTAACAAATAGTTATATAATTGACATGTCATCAAAAAACTCTTCAAATATCAAGCACCATTGTGCTAAGTCAAATAATAGTTCCATAAAATTAATATAATAATCTTTGACCATAGTGATTGATTGCAGTGAGTCAGCCATATTAGTTTTTGTCTATGGTCCTGAGTGAATGGCGGGAACGTTTGATGGTGAAGTGTCGAATTTATTTTTAATGTTTAACGCCTTTTCACTTATGGCGGCGTTTCGGATGTGTTAAGCGGTATTGTCTTGCATATTTGGGTGTAATTGTGTAGATATATGCTGATTAATATAACTCAATCAGAAATTAATTGAAATGTATAGAATTAGCAATGATTTATAGTGAATAACGTACGTATATTGGTACTTAATTCATTTTTTTCATACGTATTTTATTTACCGTCTTTAAATAAGATCTAAGTTCACTGAATATTATCTCTCTTTTTAAATATGAGCCTTCCATAGTGACTCTACTCTACCGGATTTAAAGCATGAGTAGAATTCAAGAGTAGGGCCATCATATGCATTGCGAATGCAGACAATGCAACAATACAGCATAGTGACCTTCACTAAGGCGGCCTATTGAGAAGCGCCTGCATCATTAAGCCTCCGGTCTCTCACCAACGAAACATGAATACTGTCATTTAAGATGGTCTTCTGTGAGAGGGTAGTACCGCCTCGGTCGAGCCGCCCCGTTCGTGCTGAAATCAGCGTGTCTCTATTGACTTAAAATATGTGTATGTTACGTGATATCTATACAAATAAATAAAATTGGAGTGTCTGTTTGTAATATTAAAATAACCGCTTCTTACACCAGCATATACCAAAAATGTAGTTAATTTTTTTTTGTCTGTCTGTCTGTCTGTCTGTCTGCTGGACCGATTTTGAAGGGACTTTCACTGGCAGGTAGCTGATGACCCAGGGAATAACTTAGGCTACTTTTTTAGACTAACTTTGTCCCGCGGCGTTACTCGCGGTACAACAATAACCGCGGGTAGCACCGCGGGGTTCAGCTAGTCATCAATATTTGTGAACTGAATATTTTCTATCATTCTTCTTTATTTTTGACTACTTTATCTACTATCATTCATAGTCAGCACTATACCATAGTCTACTAGACCCTAATGGGTTATATAAACTCTCTCTCTCTGATAAGAACTTTTACCCAGACGTTAGGTAAAGAGTTCCTAAAAGTAAGACTAACAGCTAACTTAGTGGAGCTCGATCTTCCACGCCGATGTTTCCTCTACCATCTAGTAATACACCACAATACTCACAAAGACGATCAAAAGTAAAACAATAGATACATTGCTACCACAGGTATAAACACTATGTAATATGTAATAAACTTTAGAATAATTTAACAAGAAGTTTATTATAAGCGAGAGCCAATTGAATTTCGAACCATAGACTAAGTAATTATTGTTTTAAATTAAATATCGTTCACCAAGAAATGCACTTGCATACGGCCTATCTCCATGATGTTGTTTATGGTTATCATAAAATATGAAGTTTTATTCTATTACCTACTAGTTTTTTAGCAATTCAATTCGACTAAATATCTAAATGGTAATAGGTAAGAAAAATGTATATTTTGTATTTATAATTATTAAGCAAATGTGTGTAGAAGTGTCGAAAGAGGTCGTCTACCTAGGGGCGTCTTTACCTATGGTGCAGGATGTGCGATGCACATGGGCGTAGTGGTGTTAGGGACGCCGCTAATCTGCGATGAATTTAATAACGGGCGGTGTCCAACGGGCGCTTCAAGGACTAGAGACGCCTTTGCGTCTACGGCACCAGTCTCAACGGAGACCAGCCAACTACGCAGGAGATATTATAGTGCACAAGTGTGTGCGCAAACACAGGTGCACTCTCTGTTCCCTCTCTCTCATAATCCGATCGAAGAGAGATCAGGCGCAGGACGGACAGCTTTACGTGCTCTCCGAGGCACGGAGGTTCGGACTCCTACTTCCAAACTCTGTGTTGTAATTAAGTATTTCCATAATCAGAAAACTTAATAACACTTTTTGGCCCGACCCGGGATTTGATCCTGAAACCTCTTCATCGGCAGTCGCAAACGTCACCGGTAGACCAACGAGGCAGTTGTTTTGTAAGCAGTTTAAGTACATGTGTGATGATAGTTGTCACTTGTAATCCGGGTAATAAAAAGCCACTACTAAATTACAGCAAATGTAACTTAATCATTCACAGAAGTAAGATAAGATGTATTTCATTGTAAGTGGCGATTAAATCGCGCTGTTAAGTACAATAAAGCCTTTTGTTTAACCAACGTTTTGTTCAAACTGAGCATATTGTGTTTACGGTTCGTTTGGGGCAATACGAATCGCTTGTATCTTTCCTCCAACCGTGATACTTCACGTGGGTATATTTCTTCGTACAGAGCTATATATCGGCACAAATGGGCTCTTTTAACCCAAATGATACCATGGCCTCATAGGGAATCCGCGAGAAGCAATTCTTCCGTTGCTACTTACTAAGTGAATAAGATTACTCGTAGCCAATCAGAATGAGGGCCCCTCTTCCTACGATTTTATCTATGAGTAGCAAAAGTTACTTAAGCATCAATATACGTCTGCTCGCTATCCCTCATATACCTACCATCCACCTATCGACGCCTATGGATATTGGAATGGGTCCCCTCCCTAGACGTTCTTGTTAGAAATTACTTGCAATGCAAAAATACATACCACGATTTCGCTTAAATACATCAGCACAGAGATACAAAAAATTAGTGGCAGTTAATATTTCCAATTGGCAACACTATTAATCTCCATAGACAATCACTGTTTGTCAGCCACATAATAATGAAAAAATAATTACACTGATAGTCTACGCTTAGAACATGGACTAAAGACAAAGTGGTTAGCTTTTGAAATAAAATAAAAAAAAAAACAAATTACATGTGTACAATAGTCTTTGATACCTCTTATGAGGCTGCTCATACGAGGCTGATAGCATCTCGCCCCCGTGTGGAGTGATTGTGATGGATGGTTGTCTACCAACGGTCATGGCGCGTGCTCTGAGCTCGGGGGAAGCCTTATCATAAATCTTATGACGTCAGGGGTTTTGAAATGTTGATGTGTTAGATTTTATGAAGCATTTGACACCTTTTTAATGATACAAATAATTGATATTTAACTATTTAAGTATACTAGCTGACCCACGCTACTTCGTTTGCATCTTCTTTCATCATGCTCGACTCCTATTGATCTAAGCGTGAAGTTAACTAAAGGTTAATAAAAAAAACCTGAAAATTGATTGGATCGTTTCGCATTTCATTCGGTGGTTGGTTGTCTGGCTAGAGAAGGTTCTTAATTGTTATACTAACTACACAGAGCCTGTAATAAATATACCTACATATTATTCAGAATACATTGGTTATTAAAGAATTTTTTTTTAGAACCTTGACTCAGAACAACAATTTGCTGATAGCACAGTTGTCCCAGGTGAGGATTAAACTATTAAAATGACAACAATGAGCGAAGCAGGAAGTGACGAAATAAAGCTTAAACCACAACGCCATTTATGTGGGCCTAGAAAATGTAAATTATATTTACTCATTCTCAGAGAAAATCATTGTGGAAATCACACAAATGTCAGTCCTAACTTTTTTTGTTTATGAAATAGGGGGCAAACAAGCAGACGTACCGATTACCGCCGCCCATGGACACCCGCAACACCAGAGACGTCACAAGTGCGTTGCCAGCCTTTTAAGAAGGAATACGCTCTTTTCTTGAAGGTTTGAAGGTCGTATTGGTTCGGAAATACCGCAGGCGACAGTTCATTCCACAGTTTTGTTATGCGAGGCAGAAAGGTAAATTAAATAAATAAGGGTCATGGAAAAGCGCACAGTTGTGGACTGCCAACCATCTAGATGACGCAGATGAATTAAACCACAAACACTGCAGTGTATTAGTACTTACGGTCACCAACTACTTTTCTTTTCATTCCTTCTCAATTCTTCCATTGAAATCCTGAAGTAAGCGATTGACGGTAGCTTGCATTACGTAACAAAATGATCGACTGCGCTTCTGTTATCCGTTCATGTATTAAATTTAACTAGAGAATTATATGTATAAAAGGACAAATTCGAGTAGCCTGTCAAAGTGGCTCTACGCTGCCTGATGGAAAGCATGAGCAGAATCCAAGAGTAATGGTCACCATACTCATTGCGAATGCAGACAATGCAACAACGCAGCATGGTGACCCACAATATGGTGGCCTAGTGATGCTTCTATGGGAAAGCCACGCTTCGGCACGAATGGGCCGGCTCGACCGGAGTGATACCACGGCCTCACATAAAACCAGTGTGAAATAGCGCTTGCGGTGTTTCAACGACTGACTGACTGATACCGGACGCCCATATTTCAACCCCTTCCCACATCCCTTTTCCCATCCCCCAAAGGTCGGCAACGCACTTGTGACGCGTCGGTGTTAAGGGTGTTCTTGGGTGGCGGTAATCGCTTACCATCAAATACTTTATCATCATCATGATCATCAACAGCCTTTAACGGTCCACTGCTGAACTGCCTCTCCTTAGAAAGGAAGTTTTGGTCTACTGTAGGTATCAGGCGGCCATTGGAATTGGCGTACGGTTTATTTCAAGTTATCCTTCTCTTTGCAGTAATTATTTCTTTTACCAGCAACTGTACCAGTCAATATACTAATGTATAAACTATGTTTCTATCTATATATTGTTTGTTATGTTTGTTTTAAAATATTTTACTACTAGTTGTTGTCCGCGGCTCCGCCCGCGTGTTTGTCGGTTATCGCGGCAAATAGTAACCTGTGCGTTATTCTGATGTATAAGCTATATTACTGTAAAGTTTCATCCAAATCTGTTCAGTGGTTTTTGCGTGAAAGAGTGACAAACATCCATCCATCCATACTTACAAACTTTCGCGTTTATAATATTAGTATATAGATATCCTTAGAAAGAGAATCCTAGAAAATGTAAATCGTTAGTGACTGCAATTGTGAAATGGCGTCACGGGGCGTCCATGAATCGCAATCATAATCCTAACAATACACAACTCGAAAAGTTTAGACTGCCATTCAGAAATAAATACATAGTTTGGTATAACGCCATCTAGTTCCAAAGTAAACAGAGCTTTTATTATGGGTACTAGACTACTGATATAAATACATATAAGCTTTTTTGCTAATACATACATAGAAAACATCCAAACTCCGAAACAAATATGTTGGTCCGACCCAGGAATCGAACCCGAAAGTCGAAACCACAAGCACAGCAGTCGCATCGCAATCGGGAATAATCCAATATTTCAGTAACTACTGTTCTAAAAACTTATTGATATTTTAATTCGACATAACACTATAAATAAATAATTAACTCAGATTATCTTAATATGCCATTTATTTAAAATATCAACGAAACACATAATCCAAAAGAAACATTTATTTTTAAAACATTCGTAGAATTTCATTACATTTGAGCATCATAAATTAAAAACATTCAATAATGGAACACAGTTTAAAAATTTAATGCGTTCGATTGTCATTTTCTTAATGACAATCGAACGCATTAAATGATAAATGTTGTAACCGTGAAATAAAAATCTCCCATTTTATGGGTAACCAATTCAAGAAATCGATTTTTAAACGGAATAAAAAAAATAATCACCCTTAATTACAAATATTCTACTCAAGTTTACAGGTGTAGAATAATAGACTTTATATTAGTTATTAAGCAGTTTTGACTGTAATATCGTTCTCCTGTATCGAATTATGGAATAGTAACTATAAAAAAGAAATAAAATATTGGCTATTAACTAAATGTCCAATCAAAGCAGGTTGTATAGTTTTTACGATCGGTCCACATTAACGATACAATTTAGAAAATGTTGATAGGCCAATCGCGTGGCGAGTGCCTGGGTGCTTTTGGACGTCAGGTGGGAGGACCTATCATCGACCTTCTAGTTTTTTTTTTTATTAAAGTGTTTAGGTATTTTGAATTCCGAGTCTGTCTAAATTTGATTGATGTCTGTCCTCCTTACGAATGCCTTTAATTTAGGATCTTAAAGGGAATTTTTGATTTCGATTATCTTTCTCATTCGGTAAAAAGTATTTTTTCTTGTACTAAATTTTGAACTTTCACGTTCCACAGTACTATGACATAATAATTGCTTCAAATGCCTATTATGCGATCTGATAACTCTGTAACATGAATTCCTAGACACGGTGGTACTTCGTAAGGCTCTTAAAAAAGATACCTTTAAATATCCTCCTACATTTAGTCTTTAACTTAAACTATACTAATGTATTCATCCCTTTATAGATCGAGGCTTACGATTTAGAAAATCACATTTGTCCTTATTCAAATAAATAAAAAAAAGTAGCTTTAGAAAGCCATTTCGTAGCCGCGCTTATAACTAAAGCTACCGACACAATATATTCGATATAAGAGTCGTAACCTCAATCAAAATGACGATAAACTTTGACAAAACTCCATGTTAAGCCGTCTTATAATTATCCATATATTACTAAATCCCTGGGCCAAACTACCTGGCTGTAGGGCTACCACGCTACTCTACAAACGTGAGACAGTTAAATATAGCATTACGAATCAAGTTTTTGTAAGCTGTTATCAACGTACAACCAAGGATATTGTTAGATATTTTATAGTTTCGCCAAGAACAAACTTATTATTAGCTAGCTAGCTACCAATAAAGGATTTTTAAGATAATTTCAGCGATTTGAAATAAATAACGATATTATTGTTATTATAACGTTATAAAAACACAACATTGAAAAAAGTCTAATACGCATACAGCAACATTGTTATTTAATAGAAAATAAAACATCATTAATAACGTCAGTAGAACAATATATGCTTGCTTATGTACATTTTATACGTAACTATACTATAATTTAGACTCCATGTTGAAGAAACATAGGCTCCTATGTCTAAAATGTCAGATTTCTGCTCAAATGATGTCTTTAGATTCTCTAAATCTAGAGTACTGGCAAGATTTCCGTTCTAGATTTGAGAAGAAAACTTACTATTGCTTTGCATAGTACTCGTACGCATGAAGTTATTTGAATCTCCTAATTCATACTTTCGAAGCAACTTGAATTGGAAGATTTTGTCATCGTTATCATCTCAGCCGATAGACGACCACAGTTAGTTATATCCCTTACTCAAGATTCACCACAGAAATTAAAAAACTAATGCAAAATTTCAATGCTTTATCTCAATAAAATAACTATTTGCTTGTTTAACAACATCATATTTAGAATTAGGACGTGTCCGAAAAATTAAGGATTTATATGCCACCATTTTAAGAGCAATTATAAGCGCGCTCACCCACGTCAAAAGCGACCCGCTCACTGACGGTTTTGAAAAAAATAAACCTTTTAACAGAACTGGCCGGCGATAACTCAAGCGAAATGTCCAAACGTGTATTGAAAAAAAAAAGATTTTCGAATTTTGAACATAGAAAGTGTTAGCGACAATAGGATATTCAAAATCTTGTTAATAAAGAATCTGTGTTGCCAGATCACAGGTGTGAAGGCCACTTGGAGATCCTTTTGTCAAAAAGGATATATTATGCATAGTATTTGTCATGAGTGGCTCGTTTTACAAGATGATCTGGTATTCAATAACTTAGGCACATTTTTCCAATATAATTTTTTATTTAGTATTTTATTATTTTTGCTAACGTAGAAATGAAATTTTTCAAAAGAAAGCTTGTGAAAGTTATATTACTTTGTATTATAGAGCTTTATTTTGATTACATTTTTTCCATTTGATTTACATGAATTTTATTTGATTACATTTTAGGGAACTAGTTACTTAGGTCCAGGATTGTTCCTAATTATTCCAAGATTCTCAACCAGAACTTGATCTCTTAAGGAAAAATCATTAAAACGAATCTCAAATTTGTAATATAACTAACACATTATCCCACAGTAAATTAGAACTGGCAATACTAAGCGCTCATCCGTGACAATGGTTTAAAAAAATAATGTATTTGAAAAAGGAACCAGGCAGAGAGTTCGAATGTTTTTTTTTCTGAATGCACAGCGTGAGATCGGTTTTGGAGAGAATTTTGGATGTAAGGCGTCATATGCGGATCGGTTTTTTTCGATTTCTTTTGAAACTGTTCGGACATGCGGGGCAGCGGGAGGTGCCTCGTCAACTGTCAGAATAATATTATTATTTCAGCTCAAACTAACCTATAATTATATCTGACTGTAATTATTGCGACCGCGACCCCGATTAGGTAACATATGGTTTATTTTATTTTCAAATGAAAGATCATCCGCATGTTTAACATAAAAAATATATCGAGCCTATGATTTTTTTAAGGAATCTTTATTACATATAGAACACTATTTTAATTAACTTCTTAACTAGTACACAGGCCGTTTCCACAGGCTGACAGTACAGAAAACGTCAATACGTCAGGCATTCGAAGGTATGTACCTACTCGAGCTCGTCAATTCTCGTTAACATATTAATTTATTTGTTGTTGCCCGCGGCTCCGCCCTGTTTATTATAGCGGCAGTTAGTAACCTTTGTGTTTTCTGATGTATAAGCTACATTATTGTAAAGTTTCATCCAAATCTGTTCAGTAGTTTTTTGCGTGTAAGAGTAACAAACATCCATCCATCCATCCATACTTACTTACATCCAAACTTTCGCGTTTAAAATATTAGTAGTATAGTAGGAGGAAGTGATGGAACACAATAACTTTCAAGTTATGCAGTCAATTCTTCAGACAAACATTCCGCAGAATAAACTATACTTTAAAAATAATACAAAAATACCTTGTACCAGTTTTAAAATTCTTATTAGCATAATATTTCAGGCCGTTAACACAATCCAAACGTTGTATTTATAAACGATGTTTACACTTAGTATTTAGATCTTTTCGATATTAAATTTGTAGTTAAACCATTCAATTTGTTTTTGGTACCATTTTTTATCTGTTTTATGTTGTTTAAAGTAAGCTTTGGTTAGGCACAGGAAGCTTTCTGTATGGACGGATGAAGTTTTGAATGCTTTTTTTTATTCATTAAAAGGTATTAAATGTCAAAACTTGAAAAAAAAAGTATGGCTTATTGAAGAATTTCTTTATTAAGAACTTATACTTTGCTTAAATTTAAATTATTAACACAGTATAAAGGTACATAACAGTACTTTACAACAATACTTCGTAATTCGAGTACGTACATTTATACACTTACGTAGACATATACTTATATTATAAATTCGTAAGGAACTCTGTCTATCTGTGTGTCTGGTATGTTTCGCTTTCACGGTTTAACCCACTGCAACGACTTCAATGAAATTTGATAATGAGATATAGGTAGGTACTTTGATCTTGAGGAGCCTTGACTGTCGTGAGCAAAGCTAGGTAGTAAATATATTAGAAAGAATTTGCTAGCATTTATCTATATATCTATACTCTATACAAATAAATAAAAATCGAGTGTCTGTTTGTAATATTAAAATAATAGCTTTTTAATCAATGCATATTTATGTATACACGATACATATACCAAAAATGTAGTTAAAAAAATTTTTGTCTGTCTGTCTGTCTGTCTGTCTGTCGGTCTGTCTGTCTGTCTGTTTGTTCCGGGTAATCTCTGGAACGGCTGGACGGATTTTGACGGGACTTTCACTGGCAGGTAGCTGATGATCCAGGGAGTAACTTAGGCTACTTTTTTTTAGACTAACTTTGTCCCGCGGCGTTACTCGCGGTACAACAATAACCGCGGGTAACACCGCGGGGTTCAGCTAGTAATGCCATAAAATAAATGTGACATCGATATTTGTGACATCAGATTGTATTATTTTAAAAGACTCATCTTAAAGATTTTGTATCATTTCATTTTGTATTTTAACTAATCATTAAGATATTGTAATAATATAATTTATACAATATAAACGATACGCTAACCCAATTACATTAATGTTTACTTTGAAGTTAGTTAGATTGGAGCAAAATACTAAATTAGGTTAATAATTTGTATGTATTAATTGATTGATAAGCCTATATTAATAAGCCAAGGATACCTAAACTTGCTTACTACATACAATTGATATTGTTTTTTTTATATTTATTATGTATAAGCCTGCCGAAGTCACTCGACTCTGCCTGATAGAAAGCATGAGCAGAATCCAAGAGTGGTGGTCACCATACTCATTACGAATGCTTATAACTGCCTCGGTGGCGCAGTGGTAGCGTACGCAACTGTTGCCTGTGTGGTCTTTTCGATTCCCGGGTCGGACCAAATGTTTGTATGATCTGTCTGTTTCGGAGTTTAGGTGTTTTTCGAACGAAGTTCCTTATCGCGCCTTGCAAAAAAGGGCTAGACGGAAAAAAATAAGACCAAAAGTTGTAAAGACACTTTTTGCTTAAGACCTAAAGTTGTAACGACACTTTTTGCCTGTCAAAAATTGTAACGACACTTTTTGCTTTAGGCCAAAAGTTGTAACGACACTTTTTGCTATAGTTGTAAGCCGTGCGGGGTGCGCGTGTTTCTCTCTCTGTCTCTCTCTCTCTCTCATAGAAAGCAAGTCTGTTATTTTCGTTTCGTCTTTCTATTTCGCATTGAACAGTGTGGTGTTGCGACGATTATTGTTGTTTGGTGTATACAGGTTTTTCGTACATAATAAGTAATAAAAAATATTAACAATAATGAATCCTGACAGTGAACTTCGTTCCATCCGGGTGTCCCTTGACACCTCTCGAGTTTTTTATGTATAAGATGTACATATTTACAAAATAAACAAGTATATAAATATTCTTTCAGTCAGATGGCACTCAAGTCAGATGTTCGTGTTTGATGTTATTATCGCGCTTACCAACTAAACAAAACAGCACGAATGCTGCCTCCTTAGCTTGGTCTTCTGCGAGAGGGTAGATCCGCCCCGGTTGAGCCATCCCGTTCATGTTGAAATCACCTTGCAGAATATTCTTACAATGCATGCTACTTACATAGAATTACATATTTAAAAATACATGTAATTAAATGCTTTGATTTGACAGCTAAAACCTCAATGTTTCAAAACCTATTTAGATTAATCTTTTAAACGGTAGTCTGTACAACAAACATTAATTTACTTTTAATTAAGTATGTTCAAGCAGTAATGTAAATAATTATTGTGTTCCGGCTCAAAGTTGACAAGTAACATAGTGCATTATACCTACCTCTTTACACAAACGGAAGTTAAATAAAGAGCTACTACGTGCCATTGTAAGCAATCAATAAACGTCTATTACGAAACTTTCATGTCAAACAGCATTTAAAATTATACAAATAAATCTAATTGAAGTGTCTGTTTGTAATTTCATATTATCAGTTTTTGACTAAATTGATGTTACTTACACATCGGAACTCACATTAAAAAATCTTTAATTTTTTTATGTATGTTTGTTTCGCCTAAATTCAGGAACAGCTGGATTGATTTATATAGGACTTGCACTGGCTGACAGCCATTCATAGAAGAAGTAACTTAGGCTACTTTTATTCCAGTTAGCTTTAGTCGAAGCTGTTGTAATGATACAAAAACCGCGGGCAACACAGCGGGGCACAGCTAGTAGTTTAATATTTTGTTGGGATTGTTCTTACACTAACAAAGCAACCAATCAACGTTGGTTAAAATAACAATAACGCAATAACGAGTTCATGCTAATTAAGCATGGCGTCCGCCATTTTGAAGTGCGCCATCTTGTTGAAATATTGAAGCGTAAATTAAAACTCAAATTGCTCTTTCAGACGTCGAAAACTAATCGAAACTTGCTAAGTGTTCTTTGTTCTGTAAATAAACTAATAATGTAAGAAAACATTGTCTTTATTAAATAGGAGAATACCACGAATGTCAAATTGTAGGTTATTTTATCCCATGTAGTTTTATCGTTAGCAGACCGATGGAAATGTTCAATAATAATAATGACACACATGGGTTTTATGTATTTATAATATTATTATGTTTAATAAAAATTTATTTAGCCGCGTTGAGGATTTTTGGTAGGAGAAAATCTTATGAGTTCGCGTCACCGACATGCTAATGTTTGATGTTGAAAATTTTAATTTAAACGTTATGAAATCTCTAATTTATATTCTACTATGGCAAAGCCAAAGGAGGATTATGATTTTGAAAGGCTATGTCTGTATGTATGTTCATTTGTTCCCCCTTAGCTCCTCAACTTCTTATTAGAACTGGACAAATGAGGTATCGTTAGAAGCGTCTTGATCATCCGCTGGTTATAGGCTATATGACGTGTCACTGAATCTAATATCCCTCTAGCGGTCTTAAGTACAGTATTGAAAAAAATATTTGAGATAAATATGCCTTGTTTGGTATCATTTGAAAGGGGAAAATGTATATATTATTAGCATTTGCTCGTGACTTTGGCCATATAACGGCACCAAAAACATTTTAAATAAAAAATAAATAAAACTAAGATCCAACTACGACAAAAAACGACTCTGAAAAATTATGAAACAAGTTTAAAAAACCGTAGTCACACGTTAGCACGTTACATAGAAACGTACCATAACACTTTAACAACGCATGACTACGGCTTTTCAAGCTTGTTTCATACTTTTCAGCATCGTTTTTGTCGTACTTGGGTTTTAGTTTTCACTAATACAAATAACATTCTAAGTTATAAGTTTTTACTTCTATCGGCAGTCCTCAACTGCCAATTTTTTTAAATATAATGAAATATTAAGAACAGTATCTACCTAGTGTGGAATCAGACACAGGACACCAGACATAAGGCACAAAACAATTGACCGTGCTGAAAACGCAATTTATTGTCCTAAGTGGGAATGATACCCAAAATCTCTGACTCAACACGCAAGATCACTAACGGCTATACCAACAGACCCGAATTTTACAATCAATTACGTACTATTGATGGTAAATATTTCTCTGTTGACTACATTCTTTAAGACAAGTCTCGTATTAGGAAAATATTCTGTGTCGCTAGGGACATTAAAAACATACATAAAACGAACCCATAGAACACCCAGACTCTGAACAGCAATTTACGGATAAGACTGTGTAGTCTTATCTCCTACGGGGCTCGAACCCATAACACTCACCGCAATAGAAAATGTCGTGGCGAAAGCTTAAACCACTCAATTATTGATTGTAATGTAACTTGATTAGATATCTAGCTAGTCACACAGCGATTCTTAGAACTTAAATCCAATTTTAAAATAAAAAAGTAACAAAAATTAAAAAGGTTGCTACCTCCGGTTTTATTCGATAAAGTTGGTAAACACATTCCAATGTCAAATTTGAAATTCAAAAATGGCAGATCGATCGAATGTTGCCAATTCTCCCGCGCCAATTTGACGAAAGGTTGACGTCAAAATAACGAGTTCACATTCATTTTGTTGGTTTAGCTTTTCCACCTTACTTTATTCTGTTACTTTATTCGCTTTTTAAACATGACGTATTTTACCGAGGTGAATATCACGTTTAGTTTTTGCAACATTATAATGATGACGTGTAATGATTGTACGGCAATGTTTTTATGCTTGTCTTTTTTTAAATAAGTTTAATGTAAGCCCGGTATTAGTTGCCTATGATATAGATTTTTTGCATCGTTTACGTGCCAAGCAAACATAAGTTCCGCCTGTATAGTAGTAGACCATAAAAGGTCACTAACCTGGTCAGTACGTCTATGGGTGATGTAAAGGGTTACTTAGTGTTGCCAACTGGAAGTTTTTTTCTTAAAATTAGAGAAAGTAAGAAGTAACTCTAAGGAGATTCCAATATCCAGCAGTGGCGATGATGATGTTGATGATGATGATGAGGAAAAGTTAGACGTGTTAAATAATTTTTGTTTTCGTAAAATTGCAGTTCTAGAGTAGTTTTATATATTAAATTACTTAAATAAAAACCGGTGTTAAGGAATTCTTTTGGTGCTTTCACTGAGTGTATGAGGTTGTCGTGGTCTAAGACTACATACAAGGTCTACACCTCCCGAGGCCAGCCTGGCAGGTGGTCTATCGGCGCCAATGGTCAATTGCTACCACAAATGTGACTCAACTGCTTATTTGCGGCCTAAACCTATTTTATAATTTTCTTTTTTAAGATGGTAACACTAAACAGACTCAAAACAACAAGCGGTGTCCCCTGTAGAGAACAAATACACCATATTCTTTACCTATTAACCTTAATAATTTCAGTTAACAGAGTAATTAATTCCTTACATCTTTTTACTGACGTCCGCTTCGAGACATAGAGGGGTCACAATATGTTAAGAATGGTTATGGTTACCCATCATAAACTGATCTGGCTATGATTGCTTAACTTTGCAATGCGTTAAACTACGTTGTTGCCGCTGAACCTCGAGGCCCTGTAACAAATTTTATTTATTCTAAGTAATTAAAATTCAAAATAAATATTACCTACTATCAACGAATGGTTGAAATATTTGATTAAAACTTTAATGACTAGTATTCAAATCCGTAAAATTACAATCAAATACAATGATGGAACTACATAAATTGTTATCAAAAACGTTTAAAAACCAAACTGTATAATTTAAAGCATTTCTCTGTCGTGTATTTATGTAGATGACTTTGTAACGACGTACGCGATCCTTGAAGATCAGAGTGCTCGCGATAAGCCTTTTTTATTGGTCATAAAATTACAGCTGGCCACTATAAGAACCTGTAGCGGTTATGTCTAATACAACACCTTTTTTGTAAACATAATTCTGGCCAGTAATACCCAATAAACTATAAAAGAAGTTATTTTTATCTTTACGGTTGCCAGTCGTAAAAATTATTTATGGTATAGTAGTTATTGCATTGGCATTTGTTATTAAATTAATTATTATAAGCAGTATGTAAGATATTTTGTCTATTTTTATAAATGATTGACTTAAGAATTAAATGCGATAGCATAATATTGTGTAAATATAAAAACGCATTTGAAAAGTTAAGCCTCGGCATGATTAGGCTGGCTCGACCGGAGTTATGCCACCGCCTCTCATAAAACCGGGCTGAAATAGCGCCTGCGCTGTGTTTCGCTCATTTTCAATCGAACTCTAAAATTGCAGGAATAAGGGCTGTTCTTTTTTTTATGATAAAGGGGGCACACGAGCAGACGAATCCCTTGATGATAAGCGATTACCGCCGCCCATAGACACCCGCAACACCAGAGACGTCACAGGTGCGTTGCCGACCATCGGGGGATGGGGACAGGCATGTGGGGAAGGGTTGGGGGGTATATGCCTTTGGTATCGTCACTGACTCGGTGAAACTCAGCGCAAACGCTATTTCACACCGGTTTTCTGTGATCATTCATTCATGCCGAAGCGTGGCTCTCCCACGGTAGCGTAGAATGAGGTATCACACACATAACCTAAAATTCACCTAGCAACGATAAACAAACTATCTGTGTGTCATGTCATGTACTTATCTATTTACAACTGTCATTAATGTAATCTTTAAGAACTCGATCTCAAGACCTTGTTTTTATGTTTTTGATATCGAAGGAAGTTATCACTACAATTTTGTTCAATTTTCCCGCATTTTTTAAATAACGAAGTTTGACAATCAGTCCTTTAAAACCTTTTATAATAGTTCAATTACGGTAAGGGACCAAATGCCTGATAGTGATCTATTGCTGCTGAAGTCTCCCCTCCTCGGGGCATCCAATTAACCTACTCAGCACACTATAGAGTAGTAAAATTCCCTATTTTGGCTCTAAATTAAAACTATAAAAGTGTCAAAACCTTATCTCTGATCTTGTAGTTTTAGGCACATATTGGCGCCGTTTGCTTTAGGCGCATACAAAAAAGGGAGGAAGTTATTGATTCTTAGTTGTACAAGGTTAAACATTTTTTTTATATTTCTATTATATCAGAACTCTGTCATTTATGAACCTATTGAGATAATAAGCCTTGCTATTGAGAGTTATGTAGCGGCACGCATAGGTCAGCTCGACCGGAGTAAGAGACACAGACAAACAAACAAACAGAGTTAAGCAACTCTCATAGCGTTTCATAGAGTGTGAGAGTTTTTTTTTCTTTCATGGAACTTCGGGCAAACGAGCTGGTGTATCACCTGATGGTAAGAGATTACCATCGCCCATGAACACTCGCAACACCAGAGGCGTCATAACTGCGATCATCATTTTAAACATAACATGACTTTTGCTACTGCATACACCTTCTCAATGTCTGTCAAATGATGTATGTCCTACCTTTTTTAAGTTCTGCCATAGGTGTTTGTAATTAACAATACGAAATGTCTGTTGATGAAGTATTTCCCAATATTTGAGGATTCTTCCAAACAACAATGGACCTACAGTGCCCAAAAGAGCAGACGGCTCGTCCGATGGTTACGGCTACCAACTCCTATTATCCTATTAACAGTCTATAACAGTCTACAGTTCTAGACATAGACATCTCCGTAGCAAGGAGATTTTGGTCAACTTCAAAGTCTTCAACCCAAAAGTCAAGTGTGAACTTTGAATCCTACGACTTCAAACAATCAGAGTGACTTTTAGTATTATGGGAGAGCCACGCTTTGGCATGAATGGGCCGGCTCGACCGGAGTGATACCGAGTGACCGAGGATACCGGAGGACCATACCCCCAACACGTCCTCCCAACCCCTCCCCCATCCCCAACCACTTTCCCCATCTCTCTCCACATCCCCCAAAGGCCGGCAATGAGATGAGATGATGGCTATAATCCCATTCTACATTACCTTTATAATATGATCCTTCTTAATAAAATAATACCTCATACTTAACTTTCTTTAATATTCCGAGATGCAAGCTTATTATGAAAGAATCGTAACAGATAAATTTGACCAACACAAGAATTGAGATCATAACTAGACGCAACAGAAATTCAGTCTTAGAAGTCTTTAGTAAACAGCTATTGTTTGGTTTAAACGTATTTTTCTTTTGCTAAATGAAAACGACAATAAAAAACAATAGTTATATTTTTGGCGCCAAACATCGCCGATCATCATTAGCGCGGCACCAAGATGGCGGAATGTTTTACCGCGTCTTCACTTGCAACAATGCAGTCATTAGTTCTACCTTATTGCTGATTGTTTCGTTAATTTAATACTGGTATTTATAAGAAACGATGACATTTATTTGATTACTTCATTACTTGGTGCCTTAGGCATTTGACTTCAGCCAATCATTAAATGTTCTATTCAAAACGATTCGAGGGAAATTAGTTGACGGCCATATTGAAAATGAGCCTTTACAGACTTTACACAAGGATACATACACTCAAAGCTATGTATATGATAATATGAGAAAAATATAGCTATTTTCAAATTGGTCAACTCACGTAATAAAAGCTAAGTTAACTGCTGGTTACCAGGGTTTGAGGAATTATTATTAGTTGAAAATCTTAGGAGCATATTGAAGAGCAAGAAAGGGATATTGCTACTACGACTGGATTAAAGAATTTAAACAAAAACTCGATCAAATCAGGGCATACTCGTGACAAGACCTCGCTTTTCTGGTGGGCTCATTGTGAACCATAAATTTCAAGGTAGTAGAGCCACGCTGATTTCAGCACGAAGGGCCGGCCAGCTCGACCGAGGCGTTACTACCCTTGGGCAGACAGAAAATCAACGTAAAATGACAGCTATCGTGCTGTCGTGTTACGTTACTGAGTGTGGGACCGGAGGCCCAATGATGCAAGGCATCACTAGCCCGCCATGGTGTGGGTCACCATGCTGCATTGTTGCAATGTCTGCATTCGCAATATGGTGACCACCACTCTTCTCTCGGATTCTACTTATGCTTTCCATCAGGCAGAGTAGAGTCATTTTGGCAGGGCAACATAAAAAAAAATTAAAAAACAAAGTTCGCTTATGACTTCCAGAAACATTAACCTTGCATTTTTTCTTTGTTCAAGTGTAAAAAATGTTAATCTCATACCAGTTTTTGTATTTAAGCTGTTGAATACGAAGTCATAGAACCCTCATTACTATACCTATTTAAGTAGTATCTATCAGGCATATTTAATTAATAACTATCTATCAGACAGGTGATATGGTTCATGAACGAGTGTGAAACTAGAGTGCGACAACACGTGCTAGCTGGCAGGCTGTGGTCTCCCACTGAGTTAACTTAGACCGTAAACGGAGCCAAGTACTTGTAGCTTCATATAACCAATATAAAATTGACCTCACTTGGCCTCAAATTAAAAATATGATAATTGTTTTTTTTAAGCTTTCATGGATTAACTATTTAGTGGAGTAGTTCCCAAACTCAGATCAAATAAAAAAATGAAAATAATGCACCGCCTTGTTCTTGTTGAAGCAAAAAAAGTAGTATCTTACAAGTATCGACTATTGACTGCCTCTGTGGCGCAGTGGTAGCGTATGCGACTGCTGTGCTTGAGGTCTCAGGTTCGATTCCCGGGTCGGACCAAATGTTTGTATGATCTACAAATATTTGTTTCGGAGTTTGAGTGTTTTCTATGTATAATATGTATGTATTCACAAAAAAAAAGTATATATGTATTTATATCAGTTGTCTAGTACCCATAACACAAGCTCTGCTTAGCTTGGGGCTAGATGGCGTTGTGTGTTAAATGTCCGAAAAATATTTATATATTATATTATATCGACAACTTGTACGATACTGGCGAAAAGTAGCGTAGTTTATAGCATAATTAGTGCGTAACACGTGTATTTACTTGATGACGGTGTGTTATCTACCTTTTTTATTTGATCTGAGTTTGCATAAGACAAAGTAAACGTTGTAAGGATACATATTGTACCTTCCATCTAAAAAAAATCGTTTTTAAAAAGATTACTAAAATATGTAAAGGTGAAGGATGATGATGTAGAAGCATCTCACATAAATAGACAACCTCACAAGCTCTGCTTAGCTTGGGACTAGATGGCGTTGTGTGTTAGATGTCTGAAATATTAATTTATTTATTCATCTCAATAGGCCGCCATATTGTGGGTCACCATGCTGCATTGTTGCACTGTTTACATTCGCAATGAGTATGGTGACCACTACTTTTGGATTCTAGTCATGCTTTTTTTTTTTTATATTTGACCCTGCCATAATGACTCTACTCTGCCTGATGGAAAGCATAAGCAGAATCCAAGAGTGATGGTCACCATACTGCGAACGCAGACAATTCAACAATGCAGCATGGTGACCCACACCATGGCGGGCTAGTGATGCTTTCGCATCATTGGGCCTCCGGTCTCGCACTCACCAACGAAACACGACAGCAAGATCGCTGTCATTTTACGTTGATTTTCTGTGCGAGGGTAGTACCGCCCCGGTCGAGCCGGCCCGTTCGTGCTGAAATCAGCGTGGCTCTACTACCTTGATGCTTTCCATCAGGCAGTGTAGAGTTACTTCGAAAGGGCCATATTAAAAAAAAAATGTCATGTTTCCTTCATTCCTTTAGATTTCGTAAAATTACTTAATCGAGATTGAATTAAGAAACTAACTTCAAGTGAATTAGAATTGGAATCAGGAATTCATTCTTGTAGTTAAAGGCATTCTTGTACCACACTCATTCAAGGCTAGGTATAAATAACCAAAAGAAAAATTTTAACACCTATTTTCTATGAAGCCGTAGTGTTAATTCTGTCAAGCCAGCTTGTATTGGTGCCTCGGTGGTGTAGAGGTACCGTATGCGACTACTGGGTATCGAAGACTTCAGTCTCGGGTTCGATTCCCGTGTCTGACCAAATGTTTATGTTCTGCAAATATTTCTTTCGGAATTGGGGTGTTTTCTAAGTATGCATAAAGTGTACGCTTTCGAAAAAAAATGTTCACCTATTTTATTAGTCAATCTAGTTTTTATAATACCTACTAGATCTGCTTAGCTTGAAACTAGAAGGCGTTGTGTGAAAATTCGAAAAATATTCTATTACTAGCTGACCAGGCAAACGTGAATTTGTCAATAAAAAAAATTAGGGGTAACCTTTATCATTTAGGGGTAAGAAAAATATACTATAATAGAATATAATCTCGGAAATAATAAAGGCTAGGAAAAAGAACATATTTAAAGATTAGGTACCTAAACCATTAATATAAAAGTAAATTTAAATAAGCACTCATAAAACCGTGTTACATCTTAACTATGTATAAATAAACTTATTAGAGTGGTAATAAAACCAAATATTATTTATGTTCTAGTATCATAGCACCTACTATATGAATTATTTATAAAAATATCTGAAATAAAATACTTAAGTTTACCTTTAATCTGACATTTGCTTCAATCAAACGATCTTATTTAATTTCTCAATAGTTAATAATCTTAATTATAATCCAAGCTTAGAATACACTTCGCATTTTGATTAATTTCATAATTGAAGTACAAAATCCCCAAAGGGTGTCAACTATCTATACTAATATATAAAGCTGAAGAGTTTGTTTGTTTGTTTCTCACCGAACCTCCTCATCTCAGGAACCGCTGGTCCGATTTGAAAAATTCTTTCGGTGTTGGATAGTCCATTTATCGAGGAAGGCTATAGGGTATATATCATCACGCTACTACTAATAGGAGCGGAACAACAATGAAGAATGTTTCAAAAACGGGGGAAATTTTCACGCTACGGGCAATATAAGGCGCAAACGAGGTTGCGTGGGTCAGCTAGTTCTCTATATACGTCCCGTAGGATTGAAGGAATCGGGAGATAAGCTATTTCATACCATTTAAATGAAATGATAGGTTGATAAGTAGAAGATACATATTGACTGGATGACCGACCTTCTAAACCTATGAAACCTAACTAGATCAAGAAAATCAAGAAAATCGTTGGAGCCCTTTCCGAGATTAAATTATATAAATACAAGCTGACCCACGTAACCTCGTTTGCGTCTCCTATTGCCCGTAGCGTGATAATTTTCCCCCGTTTTTGAAACGTTTTTCATTGGTGCTCCGCTCCTATTGGTCTTAACGTGATGATATAAAGCCTAAAGCCTTTCTCGATAAATGTACTATCCAACACTGAAATATGTTTTCAAATCGGACCAGCGCTTCCTGAGATTAGCGTGTTCAAACAAACAAACAAACAAAATCTTCAGCTTTATATATTAGTATAGATTCAAGAATTGCACGTTTAAACCGAAGCTCTTTTTCCCTCGCACAATTAATATGTGGAATAAGAAAACATTCTGGGATAGTTCCAGACTGATGTGACCTTCATACCTTTAAAAAAAGAGCACACTCCTTTCTCAAAGGTCAGCTATGCGCTTGTGACACCTGAGTCCCAGACGTTCATGGGTGGCGGTAGTCACTGTCCATCAAGTGATCCGTCTGCTCGTTTACCGCGTCTTTTAAAACAAGAAAAAGTGTAAAAAGCTATAACCCCGCTTATGTAACAACTTTTGAAAATTTTAAACAGTCCTATTCATTCAAATCTATTGGCACACAATTAATTAAAATCGGTTAAGGAATTTACGCGCAGCGGTGCAAAATATAAACATATAAAGACTGCCCAAAACTTTTACTCTTACTTTTGGCTTCATCACAACCGGGTAAAAGAGGCACGGTCAGATTGACGACCCAGGGTTTCTTTATCACTATTCAAAGTTTCTCACAGCACATTTCTACCATTATTAACGCAACTACTCTTACACACGTACTAGATATCTACTAGTTAAACAAAACATTGCCTAAATTCCTACGTCAACAAGTATATAATTATTTTCCCCGAGTCAAACAACGTTACATCTTAATATACTGCGATAGTTGTTTAAAGTTTTTATTTTAAACTATTTAAATTTCTTTTCCACGTTTTACACAGGGTCACCGATCCATCTGATCTCAAATTAGGCTGAACCTGAGCTGATAAATATACGTAGATATTATAGATACATATTTATATTGAAGCCACGATGATTTCAGCACGAACGGGGCGATACTACCCTCTCAAAGAAGAGCAACCTAAAATGACTGTATTTGTGTGTCCGGAGGTTCAATGATGCAGAAGCAACGCAATAGGCCGCCGGTTGGTCACCATGCTGCATTCTTACATTGTCTGCATTCGCGATGAGTATGGTAACCACTACTCTTGGATTCTGCTCATGCTTTCCATCAACCAAAGTAAAGTCTAGACGATAGATCACACCCAGAAATAAAACAATTGATTGTGCACATCACACATTTATTTGTCTCGGGTGAGGATCGAATCCGCAACCTCCGGCTTAGTAGTCAGAATCACTAGATCAACAGGCCCAACCGCCACCCGCCTGTTCCTTAAGTGTTTTTTTTTTTATTTCGTTTTATATTAGTGTACGCAACGAAAACTCATACAACCTCTAAGATTCGAGGAGGTTGTAAGCGTTTTGAATACATTGTGATGTCTGTATTTGTTTGGTAAACATGAGATAAGATGAACAGGGAGTTAGAGGTATGATGACTGGTTGTTTCACTTTGTTATAATCGAAATCACAGAAGCATGTAAATTTATAATTATTTAAAAAATCTTTTTAGCAGTCTATGTATACTGTTTAGCAACTTAACTACTGAAGTTGGTAGTTGGTTCATTATCACTTATTTGACTGTATTTAGTTTCTTTTCTGTTTGTGTATAGCGTATTAATAAAACAATGCGTCAGTATATGTAAATATATATATATATATCATGTAATGTAAGTCCATGACCAGGCAATTAGACCAATGTAATATGCTCTCACCTATATATGGAAGCTTGTTGTTAGCAACTTGATTATATATGTTAACTATAATTATGTTATTAGTCTGTAAGCTTTCTTCAATAATAAATAAATAAAAATAAATAAATAAACGACGTGTCAATATTTTTATGGATGAAGAAAAATCTATAACACGACTACTCAAAAACTTATGATATTATAGCCTTTGTAACCTGAGCCATTATTACGAATCTATTCACACCTCATACTTTAAAATTGGTTCAGTAGTTTAGTCGTTACAGTGAATCATACAAACAATCATACATAGACTGCAAAAACTTTCTTTGGGTTCAACAAAAACCATGGCAGCTTAGTGATGCTTCTGCGTCATTATGCAGAAGCATTCCTAGGCCACCATGGTATGGGTCACCATGCTGCATTGTTGCATTCACAATGAGTATGGTGACGACTCATGGATTCTGCTTATGCGTTCCACTACCATATTTAGATCTCCACTAAGTAGTAGGCGATTACTTGATCGAATGGCAGTCGTTCAACATAAAAAATGGAAGTTCAACCATATCGTAGTAGACTTATAGCCGACCCCAACCTAGTTTAGGCAAAAGGTTTGAAGGAAATTGTTGGTATTTCACCGTTCTACTTTTCATACGCATAAATATAATTCTAAAAGAACGCGCTTAACAGACATAACAAGTAGGTAAATCTCTCGCACCTGAAGTTTACAAAAGGCATAAACAAAGTAATTAATGATTACAATCGATATTTTTAAATAAATACATACCTGGATACAAATTTATCTATCAATGACGTTTGACGTATTATGGTGTTAATTTACGAATGTCGTAAACATGGAACTACTAGAAGAATGCGTGTGACAATAAAATTTGTGTACTTAGCTCATTTGGCGGGAATCTATACTAAACTATACTTAATATTATAAAGCTGAAGAGTTTGTTTCTTTGAACGCGCTAATCTCAGGAACCGCTGGTACGATTTCAAACATTCTTTCAGTGTTTGATAGTAGGTACATTTATCGAGGAAGGCTATAGGCTATATATTATCACATTCATCACGCTAAGACCAAACCAACAGGAGCGGAGCACAAATGAAGAATGTTTTAAAAACGGGGGAAAATTTTAACGCTATGGGCAACAGGAGACGCAAACGAGGTTGCGTGGGTCAGCTAGTAATATTATAAAGCTGAAGAGTTTGTTTGTTTATTTGAACGCGCTACTCTCAGGAATCCCTGGTCCGATTTGAAAAATATTTTCCGAGATGTTTTGTAGTAGGTATTCTTATTTAGGGAGACATTAATATTTTATTTACGATACAGTCATCTACCTTACTATAATTTAATATTGATTGATGAACTTTTTTTAAGGACGTAGTAATGGTTTTATATCTAGTTTAAAGTAACCTGACAATAAATGAAAGAATACAAAATAGTAAGACCACGAGAAAATTCAATTTGTAATTGCAATTGACTCATATGTTTATTTAGTCGTTAGCGACACCGACTGCTTAATCAAGGAGCGTAGGTTCAATTCTCGCCCAAGATAAATAAAAATAATGTCTGTTGAGCACTATTTCTTGATCTGTGTAGAGTGATAGATATCTATAAAACGTAGGTATGTATTCGAAAAAATCCTAAGTATGATTATTACAAAATACATAGGTATTATGCTCGCTTTAGCGGCAACGAGCTTGCTCACCATTAGGTAAAAATACAATAGGTTTAATTTAGCTTTATCTACCTCCTCAGGAGTAAACTGTCAGTGTATACATATATATTCCTGTTATACTAATATTAAGGCCAGAAGCTAAAAAATTAGGTATACCTACTTTCCTTTTACCAAACAAAAAAGGTGTTAAACTTTTCAAGCATCTCCAAAGTTATTGGTGTTCTAATATCAATCAAAATCTGTGTTAGAGTTAACTGTAGAACAGTACAAATTTTTTTAATTTGCTCTTCTCCCACGGGTAACCCTAAGCACCTATTTAAAAAAAAATCGAGTCAGTTCTTTATTCAAAAATTAAAAACCGAACCAAATCTAAATCAGTTTACTTTTTAAACATGGATGCCATAATGGCGTTACAACAACATTTACCTAAATGAACTTTACGTTTTAAAGATGCGAGTCTGCGTCGGCGCGCGCCCGTCGTCATAGCCGAGATAATGTCTCCGCCGAAACGACGCTTACCATCGCTATCTCAAATCTCCTCAGCCTCTTGTTTCACGTCTTTATCTAAAGAGTTTTAGTTTTAATAATAATATTGTTTGCCGACTAATCCCTACATCCTTCGTTTGTTAGCTGATGCCAAACGGTAGCTAAAACATGACATACGGCTCTATCTTATCACACCCACTTTACAACATATGTTCACTATACGCTTAATGGACTTATTATAATTCAACCATTTCCCTAAAATCCGAATCGCTTACGCAAACGCTAAAAACGGCGAACACAGTATGTTTTTTTATCTGTGCACAAAATTTATCCCAAAAATAAATTTAAACTGTATCAATGAACTGTGAATTTAATGAAGGAACAATGCCGATGTCTAAGAATCAATCGGTCGATGACCGCTACGCTAATTTCGCGCCCTTTCACCTGTCAATCAAACGTCAGAGCGCGCGTAAACGACTGCGAGAAACTGGTATTAGCCTTAAACGAAAATGTACATACAGCTATGTAAATTACGTTTTATTACACGAAATAAGAAACGAAGGCTGTGATTTATTTAGCGGACGATAGGAGAATAAGTGAAATTACCTGTTAAAGTCGGTGGTCATTAAAGTTTTCGCGCGTTAATATGTCAATATGACATTTTGTTTGGCGCGCTTAGTCAACACCGTGTTCGGCTCCGACGCTTCGCTCAGATATTTCGCGCACCAATTAAATTTTAAACAAGATTAATAACTAGAACGAAACAATTATGTTGACAATATAGCTTAATGTAGACTTATAGACTGACAAATGGCGTTATCAAAATGTTCAAAACACATTTAATAGCAAATCCATAAATACGTATAGTTATATTCTTAATGGCACCATTGCGTGTCGGCATGCAACGAGTTTCTACTTCAATTGCATTTCACGTACACCTACAAACCGTTTTCGCAAGATTTACGGATTTTTTCCTTACAATTTTTTTATTAAATGCAATAGAAATTCTTTGGACTAACGTTTTTTTTAATATTTTTTATATACTACGTAGCTATTAATACCTACCTACTGGTAATTATAAAACTTTTAAATTTCACTATAAAAAAAGTTAAAACGATTGCCATGTATCACTCAAACTTACTTCCTTGCAGTCAATTTATCAGTTATGTTACTATAGCGACCACACAAACAACATTTTCTGCATAAAAAGTATTAATTACTAACAAAAAGAATTAATGAAGACTGTATTCTTTATACGAAACCGGCCAAGCTCGTGTCGGCTTGTACACAGTGGGGTTTTGCGTATTCGGTACCGACATATTATTACCAAGATGTTATTTATCAATTAATTCCTTAGGTGTTCTATAATGTATGTTAATGGTGAAGTTTATACCTTATATCCTTTAGAATAAAAAAAAAACAATAATTACAGTTCAGTTACAAGGAAATATTGACACTAGAATGACTAGATTGATTTGTATCGACTAAAAATGTTTCAGAATTATTATTTGATGTTCTTTTATTACTTTTTTTTATATTTGGTTATGAGACTAAGGGTCCTAAGATTAGTCCGATCTATCAAAAAACAATCAATCCCGGCCACACACAGCTGAAAATCCTGTTCACCAGGATCAACAGCAGTGTCCCACGAACACACAAACTTATGATACTCGGAAAGTTCAAGGAAAAATTAAACTGTCTTGGAACCCGCAACGAAATTATAAAAAAAACTGTAGGAGTTGAAGGAAATGTCCTTATTAATTCCACTTACCTCCTTGGCAAAGCGGAAGACAAAATGAAGTCAAATAAGGCAGATACATTTTTCAAATGGAAAGCACTACGGAAAAACAAGTTATGGGTCCTAAGTGAGCTATAACTATTTGATTGCTATAGAATGTATGGCAGAATCGCCTAATTGCACAGCAATTCAACAAAGTTGACACAAGATTTCTATAGAATACCGCCCCAAATGTCATTTGTAAGCTATTTTTCTTTATATTGCGTTCATTGCACCAAAGACTACATTCCCAGAGGACATGACGAGCTGACTATTCACAGCTAGAATCAGGTGTTGACCGTTGACACAATTGTGAATCGACTAATTTAAATGAGTGTAGTTAACTCTTAAAGTTACCGTGGCCTATAAGAAATTAAGCAACACAGTCATCCACCTCGAGCCACGTCCTTGACGACCGTTCGCGAAAAGATGGAAAGAACTGATGGAAGTGGCGCCCTTTAGATGATTCGTCCCATCGTTGTTGCCATTTATCCATGAGGTGGTTATAGTCATTGAACTGCTGTTGAAAGAATCTTATGATATATCGCGGTCTCGTACGCCCAAAGTATCGCATTCATGTTTTGTAGTGTGGAATAATACATGAATGTACTTCTTTGCGGCTCCACATCGATGGGAAGAACACACCAAGCCAACACCGGTAAAGCCAATGCTAACCGTCGTAATATTTGGTTATCTAAGTAGGTACTTTTAGTTAAGTATTTTTGTCATTCACCTATATCGGTTTTTTTGTCAATTTGGTTCCAAATAATGTGACGTTTAGTTATTATCAATAACCAAAGACGTTACCAGAATCTGTGCAATCGTTGAGAGGATAAAGTAAGTAATGACTATTGTTAAATGACTTTTATTGTCAATATTTTCTTGAAAAACTTATTTATAATGCATTCGTTAAAAATTGCACAGTGGAGAATTTGCCAGCAAAGACGTTACCTACCTAAAGATGGTATAGAATGACTAGTTGCTAATGCATTTTCTACTTAAAAAAAAAAAGAATTTAAAAAAATTACAAATATCTACACCATCGCGTGTTTGTGCACCGCTAAACTCAAAAACGGCTTAACGGATTGGAATTTTCTCTTATTCACTGTTGTAAACTTTGCTTAACATTTAGTATTTCTTTTATTTCAATCGGTTAATAAATAAAAATAAATATTTAAGTTTAAAGACTCACCGCAATGACCGATTACGCTGACGCTGCGGTAATAGCTAATAAATTAGAAATCTGATATAAATACCTACCTACAAGAAATAGTAAGGTCTATGGTTAGAATTACTTTAGCCGAAACTAAGGTTGTCAAACTTACTTCATCGTGGTTTTACTAAACAATAAATAATGTGAATTTGTTACTTTCTTTTGTGGAACCCTAAAATCAATGAACTGATTTCAATAAATGAGGTGTCAATAGATTCGTTATAATGGCCCGGGTCTGTTTGTAATATTAAAATACACGGTACATATACCAAAAATGTAGTAAAAAATTTTTTGTCTGTCTGTCTGTTTTGTTCCAGGTAATCTCTGGAACGGCTGGACATATTTTGACGGGACTTTCACTGGCAGGTAGCTGATGATCCAGGGAGTAACTTAGGCTACTTCTTTTTAGACTTACTACTACTACGTAACTCGCGGTAAAACAATAACCGCGGGTAACGCCTCGGGGTTCAGCTAATATTCTATGTTATATTATCTAATATTTTACGTTTAAAAAGAAATTATTTACAATTAATTTTTAGTAATTAGATACATCTAAAATGCGATATTTTAGATGTAATGTCATTGTTTTTTTAAAACTACATATACTATTGATGAAATTAAATACAACACGAAAAACTATATCGACTATCAAAACACAACAAAAACAATCCACTAACTCAACCTATCCTCTATCGCCTTAGGGTTGAAGATAATTACAGCTGTCTGATTAGGTTCATTGACCCATCTGGGAGCCCAATTGGGATTAAATATATGCGCATGCATTTTGAGTAAAATATATTTTTGTACAACTAAATAATCAAACAAACACATGACTAGATTTATACTTGTAAATGAGATTAATTAATTCTTCCTCCCATCGTTATCTACATCGTTAGACTACTGAGCTTAAGTTACTCCTTATTTCAATCGCTATCTGCCACTGAAAGTGCCGTCAAAGTCGGTCCAGCCGTGTCTGAGATAAACCGAAAACCGATTTTTCGATGTAAGTTCCATAATTATGCATTTAGTGAAAAACCGTTAATTTAAAATAAAAATAGACACTTCAATTTTATTCGTTATCCTCATTACTGATGTGTGTGGGATAATTTGTTGCCGAACAGTTGCTCGCTAATTATTAATTTCCTTGGTCGAAAGAAGAGCAACGTAGAGAGTTACCGGCATTTTAAGAAGGAGTAAGCTCGTTTCTTGAAGGTTTGAAGGCGGTATTGGTCCGGGAATACAGCAGGCGACAGTTCATTCCACAGTTTTGTTGTGCGACGCAGAAAGACAACTAATTGAACTATGGGCATAATCTTATTCTTTTGCCGTCAACCTTTTCGGCGTTCCTCTCTTTTTTGGCGATGTGACCCAAGAAATCAAGCACTCTTCGTAAACAGATAGAAGACATAAGAATCGGTTAACACTATCAAATATACGCTTATGTATAGACGAAAGTTGAAATATAAACTAAGATAATATCACATCTATTGGCCTGTTCGTTCACTAGTTAGCGATCCTGACTGCTAAGTTATAAATCGTGGGACGCATTCTCACCAACGACAAATAATTGGTCATGAAAATTGAATACGAGGAATAGGAAAAAAAAAAGCAGTAAAATGCACAAATAATATGATTTATGTTCAATAGTAAGTAGGTATGTGTTCCGAAAACCAATATTGAGCAAGTTTTGAGTATTTAGTTCCGAATTTGTATGATAGATTTAAATAAAAGTAAAAACAAAAACCCAACTATGAAAAGAAACGACGCTGAAAAGTATGAAACACGTTGTTAAAGTGCTATGTGATACGTTTCCATGTAACGTGTGACTACGGCTTATCAAACTTGTTTCATACTTTTCTTTAATTTTTTTATACAGTAATTTATGTCGGCTAGAGGGCGCCACATTAGATTCAGTAACACGTCATATCGCCTATAACCAGCGGACGATCAAGACGCTTCTAATGATAATATTTGTCCAGTTCTAATAATTAGTTAAGGGGCTACAAGGGAACAAATAAACACACATACATACATAGCCTGTCAAAATCATAACCCTCTTTTGACTTTGCCGTAGTTAGGTAAAAAGTAGCCTTTTATATCAGCCTGCCAAAGCGACTCTACTCTGCCTGGTGGAAAGCATGAACAGAATCCAGGAGTAGCGGTCATCATACTCATTGCGAATGAAGACAATGCAACAATGCAGCATGGGGACCCGTACCATGGCAGCCTAGTGATGCTTCTGCCTCATTGGGCCTCCGGTCTCGCACTCACCAACGAAACACGACAGCACGAATGCTGTCATTTTAGATTGATCTTCTGTGCGAGGGTAGTACTTCCCCGGTCGAGTCGGCCCTACCATGCTGAAATCAGGGCGGCTCTACTACCTTGGATAAAATATTGCGTAGTTTATAGCATAGTTAGTGTGTTAACGCGTGTGTTTACTTGGAACTACGCTACTTATTTTGCTTTTACAAGAACAAGGCCATGCGTTATCTAATTTTTTAATTTGATCTGAGGTTCCACCAAAGACAGTAATAAATTCACTATATTTATTGTTTAGTGAAACCACGATGAAGTAAGTTTGACAACCTTAGTTTCGGCTGGAGTAATTCTAACCATAGACCTTACTATTTATTGTAGGTAGGTATTTATATCAGAATTGTTCAACACAACTGTTTTTTTTTCTAATTTATTAGCTTTTACCGCAGCGTCAGCGTAGTAGGTCATCGCGGTAAGTCTTTAAACTGAACTATTTATTTTTTATTTATTAACCACTCAAAATTAAAGAAATACTAAATGTTAATTAAAATTTACAACAGTAAATAAGAGAAAATTTGAATCGGCATGTTTGCCTCGTTTTAATACTTATTTTTCGTTTAGTTAGTTATTAAAAACGGGATATTTCCACACTGTTACAAGCGGCATGATCTCAGATGACGATCTGTAATCAAGATAAGAGATTCCAAGCAAACTAAGTAATTCCCAAGAATTAACACGGCAAATATCACTAGCTCCACCTTGTGAAAATGTGTACGGTAGCAAATTTAAATTAATATTTTTCGTACAGGAAAGAATTTAGGTTAAAAAAATCACCCACCCCATATAACGCAAGTGCATAACAATCGCATAGCTAAGCACTTGATTATAGTTGACCATTGACATGTGTCAGGAACGCACTCGAACGTGTCAACAACTGCTAAAAGGTGATATGATAATAACATTTATTTTTACTCTGTGTCGTTGTTGCCAACATATGGAAATTGTGTTCGTGATTAGAGATGACGTGGAAACGAAATTTACATGTGTTTTTTTGATGACAGGGCCTTTATCTTTAAAAAAAGCAAGTTCCATGTGTCCAAGTTGTGTCAAAACATATTGATTTATTGCAACCCCAAGAATGTTTTTGACAGCCTCGTTTTGTTCTAAATTATTCAAATATGAAAAGTGAAATATCACAAACCCAATGACACAAAACTTATAATATTTGTGATCTTTTTCTTAAACTTTATTTTGTCTAAACCAGAGGTACCTAACTTCGATGCTCTGTGTCGAGGTGTAATTAAAATTCTAAAATACATTAATACTGTTTTTATAATTGTTTTTATAATTATTAAGTGTATGACTATCCCGTAGTCATACATTTAATAATTATAAAAATTAGGCTTATTTAGGCTTTATTTATGGAATAGGGGACAAACGAGCAGACGTATCATTGATTGTAAATGATTATCGCCGCCCATGGACACCCTCAACACCAGATGCGTCAGAAGTGCGTTGCCGGCCTTTGGAAGATGGGAAGTGGGATGGGGGTGGGGGGGGGTTGCTATGGGCCGCCGGTATTCTCACTCACTCGGTGAAACACAGCGCACGCGCTATATCACACCGGTTTTCGTCAAGGTAGGTTTGTTTAAGTAGTCTGCTTGGCATAAGATTTGTCTAGTTTGGGATAAGTCGGCCATATGTAGGATGTGTAATGTTAATATTACCAATTAGTAATTTAATGAACCTTATTGACGATTCTGGCTTCGTGGTTTCTCTGACTATGCTTCAGGCTCTTCAAAATACTGCAATTAATTCCCATGCAAAACTTATGGTGCAATAGTGCTTTTTTCATTCGCAGCGCAGTGACATTTAACAGTCTCTCTGGAAATTTAGAAATAGATTTATTTTCATCTTCTTTAAGACGACTCTTATGTAATAACTAGCCGACCCACGCAACCTCGTTTTCGTCTCTTATTGCCCGAAGCGTGATAATTTTCACCCGTTTTTGTAACATTCTACATTGTTCCTCCGCTCCTGTAGGTCTTACCGTGATGATATATAGCCTATAGCCTTCCTCAATAAATGGGCTATCTCACACTGAAAGAATTTTTCAAATCGGACCAGCGGTTCCTGAGTTCAAACAAACAAACAAACTCTTCAGCTTTATTAGTATAGATTACTTTAGAGTTTGGACAACTGACTGACTGGGCGGTATATACCGTATTAGGTGACACAGAACAGATTGATAAAAAAAGAGTGATTTTTATAGTTATGTTGTATTTTTCATTATTTCTTTAGTTATAATTGTTTTTCTTTTTTTTTGTATATTAATATTGTTATTGCCATATTTTTTAAACATTTTTATTTTTGTTTTGGTATCTTTTTCTTTTGTTGCGTGTTGTGTATATATGGAGGCTTGTCATAAGCAATTTAGTTTATTTATGTATGTAATAGTGTTATTAGTCTGTAAGCTTTCTGTAAAATAAAGTTAATAAATAAATAAATAATTCTCCTAATTTCTTCCTTAATCTGACAAAGGGCCATACCATGACCCGGCAAATAAAAGAAATCAACTTTATCTTTTTTTTAAATATTGAGCTGATTATAATTTAAATGGTGTCAAGAGGTAGGATAAAATGATATTGACATTGTTATTAAGTTACAGGCTGATATTCAGCCTTATGAGCGCTTAAATTCCTATAAACACATTTATATATTAGTATAGCTACTAAACCAACTTGCCACGCTTCACAACAGGTAGATAACATAAAACGTGTCTAATGACTACAATTTAAGCACAATCGGTGCATATTTTTTTGAGTTTTGTTACACAAACCAATAATTTAGCCATACAGATAGGTTGAACGCAACAGCTTAAAAAAATCTAGAAAAGGTTATTTCAGCCTCTGCAGTTAGGTAGACACGTCGCATCTATGGAAAGCCTCTATCACCTTTATCATGGAGAGTGTTCCTACGAGCTTTTCCAACTGGTCCCATTTCTCCCTTTCTCTACCTGACATACTAACCTTGGAATTCACCGTTTTGAGTTGTAGACATACGCTCTCAAACTTCCAGTCAAAACCTGGAGCTCACTACACTACTAGCGGCAGTGTTTCCCTCCCACTATGATCCCGGGTCCTTTAAATGGGGCTTGAAAAGGCATCACACTAGGCCATCATAGCGTGAAACACCATGCTGCATTGTCAAAGCAAAGTATGATGATCTATTCTTAGATTCTGCTCTTGCTTTCCATCAGGCAGAGTAGAGTCCTCATGGCAGGTTTTTTTTTTTCTTTTTTTTTTTTTAAATGGTTGGCCCTGTCATAATGACTCTACTCTGCCTGATGGAAAGCATAAGCAGAATCCAAGAGTGGTGGTCACCTTACTGCGAATGCAGACAATGCAACAACGCAGCATGGCGACCCACACCATGGCGGGCTATTGATGCTTCTGCATCATTGGGCCTCCGGTCTCGCACTCACCAACGAAACACGACAGCATGATCGCTCGTTTTACGTTGATTTTCTGTGCGAGGGTAGTACCGCCCCGGTCGAGCCGGCCCATTCGTGCTGAAATCAGCGTGGCTCTACTACCTTGAATCTTAAACTTTAAACATAAAAGAATATTAATAAGGAGGTTATTTATATACGACACTGCAATCTCTCAGGTTAATTTGGAGATCAATTGCTTTGAGCTTGTCTCAGCACAATCCCCAAACTGGTTTTCGCAACAATCTTAAACAAGTCTTAACTTTTTATCACAAAAGTTTTTATCGTTTCAATGTATTTATAATAAAACGAGTATTATGTTATGTTCATTTGCATATTTGGGAATTAAATGGACAGGTAACTAATTGAATTTTGAGTACTTATCCATTTGGTTCATGTTTTAATACCTACGTGTAGCTATACTTTCCTATATATTTATAATAAAAACCCAACTACTACAAAAAACACGTTAAGTGTTATGATACGTTTCTATGTAACGTGTGACTACGGCTTTTCCAACTTGTTTCATACTTTTTCAGCGTCGTTTTATGTCGTAGTTGGGTTTTAGTTATTATTTTTTTTATTTAAACTGTTTTGGTGCCGTTATTATTTAAATATCACAATTATCTAATAAATACAAAGTCACGAGCAAATGCTAATAATATATATATATATTTTTTAAATGTACAAGTAACGCCCATTCAAATGGTACCAAACACAGCATATTTTTCTCAATTTTTTTTTTAACAGTACTTTGTGACCGCTAGAGGGCGCCACATTAGGTTTCGTGACACGTCATATAGCCTATAACCAGCGGACGATCAATACGCTTCTAATGATACCTTATTTGGCCAGTTCTAATAATTAGTTAAGGAGCTATCAGTGAACAAATGAACACATATATACGGGTAAAAAACTAGCGATGCGTTTCGAGCAAGGTACAGGAACAACTGCGGATAACGACGCAGGGCGAAGCTAGTCTAAAAAAAAATATCCTCAGTTACTCCTTATATCATCAGTTATCTGTCTCTGAAAATGATGTCAAAATCGGTCCAGCCGTGCCAGAGATTAGGCTGACAAAATTTTTTAAAATCTATTTTTCGATTTAAGTACCGTATAGCTATACCTACTGTCATATGCATTTAATGAAAAATCTGGTATTTGAAATTACAAACAGTCACTCCAATTTGACTTTCTCTTTATTAAATAAGAAATCAGCTATACATAAATCAGTTAGAGGAGTGTTAAACGCCCACATTTTGACGATAATAATCTAAAGAGGTCAAACCTATTACCATACCATAAGTAATAATTTATACCCATAATAATACAGTGACATTAAAAACAATAAAGAAAAAAACCCGCAAGAAGAATACCTTGCTTTTATTGACTTATTTGTAAGATCATTAATTTCATCAAGACGAAGACTTGAAGACTTATGATATGAAGACTTTAAACACTTGACATTGGCAGAAATAGCTGATCCGAGAGATCCGGCTAGTTGTCATTTCATCAAAGAAGAAGAATAAGACTTATTTGTAAAGGTTCTAGATCCTATTTAATCTGTTACAGTTTATTTTCGGATAGCATATCTGACAGATAATAGGACGTATCTATATACAAATAAATTGGAAAAAATTGGAGTGTCTGTTTGCAATGTTAAAATAACAGGTTTTAACTAAATACACATGTATGTATAGGTAAAAAAATACAAATAACATTTTTTTAAATTTTTGTCTGTCTGTCCGTTTGTTCCGGCTAATCTCTGGAACGGCTGGACCGATTTTGACGGGACTTTCACTGACAGGTAGCTGATGATATAAGGAATAACTTAGGCTACTTAGCTTTGCCCCGCGGCGTCACCCGCATTAAGACAATCGGCGGATAACACCACGGGACTCGGCAAGTTTCCCATACAAATTGTATTAAACCATCTTACAAATTAGTTAACCTGAACTAAGCTGTAACCGGTGAAACGAAGCCTTGTAGTTTTAGGTACTAACATTTTTATTTCAGGGATAATCGATCAGTTTTAAATCCGACGGAAAATTATCAATGGATGATATATATATAATAGAAAACAAGATTAGTTTTAAAGATAGTAGAGTCATGCTGATTTCAGCACGAAAAGGCCGGCTTGACCGGGGCGGTACCCTCACACAGAAGCTCAACGTAAAATGACAGCGTTCGTGCTGTCGTGTTTCGTTGGTGAGTGCGAGACCGGAGGCCTAATGATGTAGAAGCATCACTAGGTCGCCTTGTGTAGGTCACCAGACACCATGCCGCATTGTCTTCATTCGCAATAGGTAAGTATGATTTCCACCACTCTTGGATTCTGTTTGTGCTTTCCATCAATCAGAGTAGTGTCACTTTAACAGGCTCATACATAAAAAAAACACAATATTTAAAACAGCTAAGACTGCATGATTGGCCTGGTGGCATAAGCAAGTCGCCACGCCACTTACTACTGCGCCAAGTCTTGTGGTTTCAAATCCACATGGGACAAAACTTTATGTGATCCACAAATTGTAGTGCTGAGTCTGGGTGTCATTTGTGTCTGTTTCTTGTATGTTTATAAAGTCTCCAGCGACAAAGGAGTTGTCTTTTTAAAAAAGAAATTAAAAAGCTGTAGGTAGATGATTCACGCGATGACTCGCTTAGAATTGAGCTAAGACGATGTACCTAGCCAGCTCAGTTTAAGATCACGTTATGTTATGCAGTATTACGTCACCAGAATGACTAAGCAAAAAAAAACCTATCTTATGTACCTACTCGCTGAACCCCGCGGTGTTACCCGTGGTTATCGTCGTACCGCGAGTAATGTCGCGGGACAAAGTTAGTCTAAAAAAAGTAGCCAAAGTAACTCCCTGGATCATCAGCTACCTGCCAATGAAAGTCCCGTCAAAATCGGTCCAGCCGTCCCAGATATTACCCGGAACAAACAGACAGATAGACAGGCAAAAATTTTTTTTACAACATCTTATTTTTATGATCTGAGATGCTAGCTAATTCGCACAACGTGTCTGGGTGTCTCGAAAGGAACGATTTAATTTAATTTAACTGCCTGGTAGCACAGTGTTAGTGTAGGCGACTGCTGTTCTTACGGTCACGGGTTCGACCGGGGCGGACCAAATGTTTGTATGATCTGCAAATATTTGTTTCGGAGTTTGGGTGTTTTCAATGTATAATATGTATATTAAAATGTTTTGGCATTAATATCAATTTGGTGCTACCCTAAAACAATTACATGTACAAAGGTTCATAAAAATACTTACCATCAGTAAGTATTTTTATGAACCTTTACGTAATGTTAAACATCAACTAACATTTAAAAACGTCGCCATAAAAGTCACCACATGTTTATAAAAACGAGGAATGTTGAACAGAAAGATAAATAGTCATTTTGTTATAAATGTACCATAAATAAAAGGGATAGATAATTGTAATTCATAGTTTGTTTTGATCAATTTATTACCTGTTATACCTATTGTAGATATTCAAGTAAGATGACTACATAGTGAAAGTTAATTAAGTATAACTTAGATAAAAATACACATCACTTTTTAACCGACTTCAAAAAAGGAGAAGGTTTCTCAATTCGACCGTATATATATTTTTTTTTATGTGTGTAGAAATCGAGTCAAAACTCGAAGTAGGTTTTATTTTTGTTAAAATCGTACTTTTTTAAACTTTGTAACCGCCATACAAAACTACCTCGGCTCTCTGCGCCAGATAAAAAAACTCTAAGTCAGTGCTCCGTGTTGTGCCGAAAAACATACATTTTACAAAAATTAGAAAAACATTAACCAAATAAGTCTTATTTTGAACCTTGTATCGATATAAAATAAGTCAGACGTCACCATAAATATCCACCTTACCGCCAAATAAATATATCAATATCCATCCTGTCCTATTTCTAATATTTACATTTCTAAACGGAACATTACGCAACACCTTACATTAAAAGCATTATTTTAGAACGATACATTTTTCATCAGAACAAAATGGTCAATTTATAGAGGGATAGCAACCGCCCACAGACCAACAGATTTATTGGACAATTTGTAACAAAACAACTAATAAATCCATCAGGTCGAACATCAAAATGTGTTAATTCGAACATCAATTCGGTGAAGATTTACGTTATGTGAGCTGCCAATGCGGCCAAATGTTGATGGTCTTATGATTGAAGGCGATCCTTCTCAGACAGGTGTCATCGAAACTTGTACGAGCTGAAAAAATATTTACTACAAAAATAGACTTTTGATTCCCGCGCTTAATTGTGATCCCGCCAATGAGAGAGCGTCGTGTGCGAGCGGGAAAACCGTTGCTTAGAAAGAGACGTATGTTTTTTCGTTTGGCGGCTCCGCCCCGCAGGCAATATGGCGTTCGAGGTGATTGGTGCAGCACCTCCTACGGGAAAGCGTTTGAAAATGGGGGCGGCGGGAAAAACGTTTCGTATCTCCTTCGTTTTTACATCGTAATGGGTTATTTAATTAGCTAGATTATAATTTAAATGAGCCTGTTCTTGGACGCGAAGAGGGCTTTATTTAATTTTTTGTTTAGGTTACTTGCTTTGTTGTAGATTAGTTAATTATTTGATATATGACGTGGTGCGTAAAAGTTTTGTTTTGATTATTAGAACGTGTTTTGAACATAGCGCTGTTTCTGTAATTATTTTTTTTTAATTAAAATATTCTAAATGTTAATAGGTATACCTATTTAGGTGTATAAAGTCGATCGGTACAAGTACAGACGCATTGTGTGTGACCACGTCTCATACTCAAAAGCTTTTTTGTTCATCTAGCTACCTACTTAGGTACCTAACAACACCCAGAAACAAGGACAAATTTTTGATTGATTGGAAAATAGGTACCTACCTATATCTGACCAGTAATAGGTATGTACCTAGATAGGTAATAACTTTATAAATGTTACTCTAGGTAGGTACTTATTTATTTACTAGCTGAACCCCGAGGTGTCACCCGCGGTTATTTTCATACCACGGGTAACGTCGCGAGACAAAGTTAGTCTTTAAAAAGTAGCCTAAGTTACTCCTTAGCTCATCACCAAAATATCATTTTTTATAATTTTGTCTGTCTTTCTGTCTGTTTTTTCCACGTAATCTCTGGAACGGGTCGACCGATTTTGACGGGACTTTCACTGCCAGACAGCGGATTATCTAACTTATGCTACTCTATCTCTCTTTAGTCTCTGACTCTTTTTAGACTAGCATTGCCAAACGGCGTTATCTGCGGTACAATATACTATATATTACAACAAAATACAATATATATAATAACCGCGGGACTCAGCTAGTTAAAAGTAATAACAATTTACACACTAAAAAAAGTAGACTTTTATCTCCAGTTAAATCTATAGCTAGTGAACTTTTTATCCCTTCCGGTCTTTTATAGCTGTATAAATTATAATTAAAACCTTTATAGTAATACTTTCGTTGGCCATGCCATAGGGAACAATTAGGCATGGGTAACTATTTACATACACTTACATATACCTACATCCCCAAAGGTATTAAAAATGGGGGTAAACATCAACATTTTGCTGATTGTAATTTTAGTTCTAATTACAAAATAGGTAAAAAAAACATTTTCGTCAACCAAACATCTATTGAAATACAAATATATAAAATTGATGTGTCTGTTTGTAATTACATATTAATAGCTTTTTACTAAATGTATCTATGAAAAAGGTATATGGAAATACTAGTTGTTGCCCGCGGCTCCGCCTGCGTATATGTCGGTTATCGCGGCAAATTGTAGCCTATGTGTTATTCTGATGTATAAGCTATATTACTGTAAAGTTTCACCTAAATCCGTTCAGTAGTTTTTGCGTGAGAGAGTAACAAACATGCAAACATCCATCCATCCTTACAAACTTTCGCATTTATAATATTAGTAGGATATAGGTACGATACTAACATCAAAAACTGGTAATTTCTTTTGTGTCTGTTTGTTCCAGACAAGAGATGATCCTCTGAAGCGACTGACGGCACTTTGTAGGGCGCTGATGATACCTATAAGGAATAGCTTAGATGACTGTTTTTTTGTATGCCAAAATGACTCTAAAAAAACTAATCTAAACTCTTTTAAACTAGCTTCGCCCTCCGGTATTACTCACGATGATAGGTATAAACGTACAAGAGCTATTTAGATATATCATCGTTGTCTTCCTAGCCTTTATTATTCCCAAGATCATTTGAGGTTGGCTACTAGATCAACCGTTAGCTGAATATCAGTTCTTTCACGGAGCGACTGAAAAAACTGAAGTGTTATCTTTATTATTTACTAGCTGAACCCCGCGGTGTTACCCGCGGTTATCGTCGTACCGCGAGTAACGCTGTGGAACAAAGTTGGTCTAAAGAAAGTAGCCTAAGTTACTCCCTGGATCATCAGCTACCTGCCAGTGAAAGTCCAGCATAATCCGTCCAGCCGTTCCAGAGATTACCCGGAACAAACAGACAGACAGAGAGACAAAAAATTTTTTAACCACACTTTTGGTATATGTATCGTGTATACATACACATGCATTGATCAAAAAGTTGTTATTTTAATATTACAAACAGACTCCAATTTTATTTATTTGTATAGATTTAAATATTTTTCTAATCGACATCAAGCGGGAACCCTGGGTTCTTGCTGTAAATTGAGAGTGTTTAACGAAATATGAACACTCGGGTTACACGACAAGATTCAATTTCGCGTGCAAGATGACAGACTTAAAAACTTTTTATGCCTACCCAGGACTTTTGTTCGAGAGTGGAACTTCTGTACGTTAGTAAATACTTACCCTTCTTTGTGGTTTCACTGGAGTCGGGACATTATACCCATTATTTCGTCATACTTGTGACGTCTCAGGTGTAATGGGTGCCCATGGGCGGCGGTAATCGCTTATCATTAGGCGATACGTCTGTTTGTTTGCCTAATTATTCCATAAAAAAACCTACGTTTTAAAACTACAGTTACGCCTCTCCTTGCAACGGCGTTTAAGAAAAAAAGTTAAATTCAAACTACGTATAAGGTAGTTGTTTTATCCGAATAAAGCCAAGCCAAAAGTTAGGGTAATAGTTTTGGCATTCTATGTAATTAAGTAATCTACCTTCGTAGGAGAAGCTTATATGCAGCAGTTTTCTTTTTAAAGGTGTTGATGTTCCACTGTAGAGCCTAAACTATTGAAGTCTAATCGAGTCTAGGTCCACACTATGCGGGGCAAACGAGCAGACGTATCACCTGACGGTAAGCGATTACCGCCGCACATGGACACCCGCAACAGCAGAGGCACCACAAGTGCGTTGCCGACTTTTGGGGGATGGGCAAAGGGATGTGGGGAGGGGTTGGGTATGGGCCGAAGGTATCCTTACTCACTCGGTGAAACACAGCGCAAGCGCTATTTCACACCGGTTTTCTGTGAGGCCGTGGTATCACTCCGATGGAGCCGGCTCATTCATGCCGTAGTGTGGCTCTCCCACGGTCAAATTAGGATGAGTCAACAGATTTGTAATAATAGTACGGGTGACATTGGCTGTATGTATACATTTATACATTTGTATGTAAGTATACATTTTAAATAACAAATAAATAAACCTTTTATTAGTTCTCAATTTCACAATATTCATTTACATGCATAATTTGATCGTTTATTTACATTAATAATCTATCTAATGTTACAAAATAAATTCAAAATCACTAGTAATATATGCGAATTTGTGTTCATTTTCAATTATTCCTATTTGTGTATTTCAATATTTTTAGTATTAAAAATTCTAAATACGATTCAATTGTTATAATGTTAGGTATAAATACCTATTGTGAGAAAACCTTAGTAGGGTAAAGGCCTCCTTTGACCATGGTTTTTCACTTTTTTTTTTTTTTTGTTTTATCATTTTTTTCAATATCTCTAATATAGGTACTTAGATAATATTATTCATATTCTAATTATGTTGCTTTCGCCTGTGTGTTTGTTTTGTCCATATAAATAATAATGTAATTAAATGTAAGACAGGTGAATTTGCTGCATCATGTTCACTCTCTTCTTAATGCTTTCTTATTCTTACTGTTACAAGGTACTTCTTAATATGTTGGAGGGTTGCAGTCAAGAGAAGAAACTAGCTTCTTTCTTCTCCCCCGTGACCAGCCGAATTGGGTTTTTGAATGGCAGAGTAATGATCATCATTATTAATATTTGATGAAATGTATACATTTTATCAAATATTAATGGTGATGATGTTACTGATGTCAAAGTTCTTTATTAAGCTACTATTTTGCTGTAAGTAAATGATTTTACATAAATTTAACACAAAGAAGAGTACCTAATGCAGTGCTGGTTGCGTTTCTAATATATCCAGTACCTAGATAATTTTACAAGAAACTAGCTGCCCCGGCAAACGTTGTTTTGCCGTAAAAAAAACATTTAGGGGTATGAAAAATAGATGCTGGCCAATTCACAGACCTACTGAATATGCATATAAAATTTCATAAAAATCGGTCAAGCCGTTTTGGAGGAGTATGGTAACTAATACTGTGACACTAGATTATTTTTAATGTATGGCCTGCCAAAATGACTTCTCTGCCTGATGAAAAGTATAAGCAGAATCCAAGAGTGGTGGTCACCATAGTCATTGCGGATGCAGACCGTGCAACAATGCAGCTTGGTGACCCACACCATGGTGGACTAGTGATGCTTCTGCATCATCGGGCCTCCGGTCTCGCACTCACTCACGTCACGGCTCGTTCGTGGCTCTCTCTCTCTATCTTATATATAAGATAATCCTACCTAGATCGAGTTATCGCCTCCGAAACCCCTTGCATACTTAATTTAATGAAATTCTTTGGAGCCCTTGCCGAGTCTTAGAATCCTACTAATATTATAAATGCGAAAGTTTGTAAGGATGGATGGATGTTTGTTACTCTTTCACGCAAAAACTACTGAACGGATTTGAATGAAACTTTACAGTAAAATAGGTTATACATCAGAATAACACATAGGCTACTATTTGCCGCGATAACCGACATATACCTACGCGGGCGGAGCCGCGGGCAACTGCTAGTAATATATATACCAATACAAGAATTGCTCGTTTGAAGTGTTTAGATTGATAAATTCTGTTCAACTCTCCGAACAGGTTTTATTATTGTTTTGCTTGTTTAATTGAATGAAGGAACCCACAATTAAACATACTTCCGTATTAAGTATGATTTAAAATAAATAGACTCAACAGACCTTGAATCGTAAAGGCGTAAGAATAAGATGTTTCTTTACCTAAATCTCTTTAAAACTAAATAAACTTCAAAACTACGTAATAAGACTATTTTACTGCATGATATTTTATCTAAAATGTTATACTGTTGAAATATTTAACGAAAAATATCGTGTTTATAACTTTTTAATGTCGACAATAAATCGTAAATGGTTTTTAAAAAGGCGCCAGTTTGCGGTACTTACGCACAGACAGATTAATCAATAGTGCAGCAGATGTATAATTTTACACATAAGACATTTAAATAAATAACAACTCTTCGAACTAATTAATAAAGTTTAATCTTGATCGTCAGAGTGCGTCTGTATGTTTGTAATTTATCCGGGTCTTGTGTCTTTTTAGAACGTCACAGATAGCCCGCGTGTGTGGCCGCCAATGTTGACGCGAGAAGAGATAACTATTTGTGCATTAATTAAGATTGCACCTTTGTTACCAGCTGTTATCGTCAATCACAAGCAGATTTTGGACATAGGGCTCTGTTAGAAAGGAAGTTAGGTAAGACCAGTTGTAGGAAATATATGGTATATGTATTCATACTTAAAGCAAGATCTTTGTAGGTAGCCCTTATTACGTTCTTACGAAAAATAATTGGACAGAGGAGTATGAATTACTAACACTTTCATTTTATTAGAGAACTAGCAGACCCACGCGACCTCGTTTGCGTCTCTTATTGCACGTCGCGTGATAATTTTCACCCGTTTTTGAAAATTTTTTCATTGGTGCTCCTCTTCTTTTGGTCTTAGCGTGATGATATATAGCCTATAGCCTTCCTCGATAAATGGGCTATCTAACACTGAAAGAATTTTTGAAATCGGACCAGTACTTCCTGAGATTAGCGTGTTCAAACAAACAAACAAACAAACTCTTCAGGTTTATATATTGGTACTAGCAGACCCACGCAACCTCGTTTGCGCCTTATATTGTGAAAATTTCCCCCGTTTTTGAAACATTCTTCATTGTTGCTCCGCTCCTATTAGTAGTAGCGTGATGATATATACCCTATAGCCTTCCTCGATAAATGGACTATCCAACACCGAAAGAATTTTTCAAATCGGTATTGTATCATGTATGTATCTGGAGGTTCTTCTTCTTTTTTGTTAAGATGGAATAGCTGATTAACTAATCAGCTATTTCTGCCAATATCAAGTATTTAAAGTCTTCAAATCATAACTTTTCGAGTCTTCAAGTCTTCGTCGTGATGCATTAATGATAAAAAAAATTTGGATGAGATGAAATGGGGACCATCTTTCGATTCGTTCGAAAAACCATGTATCTTTTTAGTCTGACTTTGACATACATACATATGTATGTATGTCAAAGTCAGACTAAAAAGATGATTATTTTAAATCTATAGCTTCATGCTGAATGTCAAAGGTAGCCATGAAGAAATCTATAATTGACTTGACTTGAATTGGTGGACGCCCATACTAATTTGCATGACTGATTTGGCGGGAAATACACCTTTGTGTAATCTACAAATTGTTGTTCTGAGTTTGGCTGTGCTTTGTGTCCATTTACGGATGTTTGTAAAGTCCTACACGACACGATATTCTTAGTGAGAAAAATATAATAGTTCGTCAGTGTCATAGTTAGGGGCAGCGAACTCCACGACTCAACTACCGTCCACTGCCTCCCCCAAAGAGCACCAACGATTCCCGGGCAGTCTGCATCCACTGCCAGCTATTTTCTTCTTCAATTCGTTAGTCCATCGTGACGCAGGGTTTACTACACTAAGTTTGCCTAATCGTGGTCTCCACTCTAACACTTAAGTATCAGCTCCAGCGACCATGATGATTCGATTTATATCTGGGACAAAATATCGTCACTGAACTAGGCTGGGTCTATACCATAGAAACCTAGTACAAAAAAACGACTTCTAGAACTGGACCAAATTGAAATTGGACCACACGGGATGCACCAACTTTCAAATAAAAAAATAATCATCAAATTCGATTCACCCAGTCGAAAGTTCTGAGGTAATAAACATGAAAATAAATACAGTTAAATGGAAAACCTACTTTTTGAAGTCGCTTAAAAGTGTCTATATATATTTATATTTCTAACACACAAACAGAATAAAGTAATGACCATGCTCAACACAGAATTATATGTCCTGGTTGGGATCGAACCGATGACCTCTGGTTTAGCAATTACAGACACTTACCACTAGGCCACTAGGTCAGTCAAAACTACTCAAGTACTATCCTAAAAAAAGCTTCAACTATTTCGACTACTTATTAGACTATCTCGTTACTAGCTTTTGCACGCGGCTTCGCTCACGCAGACTTTCATTCCCTGATTTACCCCCTTAGGGGTGGAATTTCAAAAATTCCTTTCCTAGTGCCCACTTACGTTATATAAAGAACCTACATGCAAAATTTCAGGATTCTAGGTTCAACGGTTTGGGCTGTGCGTTGATCTCTGGGTATGTCAGTTACCTTCCTCTTTTATTTAGATAAGATTTGTCTACTTCTTTTTTAATATGGTCATTAAATTTATCAAACAATAGTGACCGTTATTTTTGCGGTAAATCTTCTAAAATTGAATCCTTACTAGATCGATTTATCGGCCGCGAAACCCCGTGTAGGTATACTACTTTTAATGAAAATCGTTTGAGCCGTTTCCGAAATTCTTATTGTTTAATTATATACACAAGAATCGGTCATTGAAAGCCTGAAAGGTATTAGATTAAAGTAATCCTTCACTTCCCCAGGGTTCAAGGTAATTTCCCTGCAATACTAAAAAATATCGGACGCCATCTTTGATAGCCAAATACGCGCCAAAATACATATTTTGTAAGTAAATAACGAACGCCTACAAAAACAAACACAGCAATAACAATAGGTATACATTGCAGTTTAAAGCATGAATATTTGAGAAAATAATGTAACAAGAACGTACTTAGTATGCATAGATTGTAAAATGAGGTCCTTTGACCTCTCTGACTGCATAGATAGGGTAGCGGGTTAAACGGTCACCGCGCCGCTTCCTGCTGTGCTTTGAGTTGTGGGTTCGGTAGTCACATGGCACAATATTTTGTGTGTGTTGTTTGCACACAGAATAAATTCCTACTACGGGAGTTGTCGTTTCACACACTTCTCGCCCATCACATGACAACTATACATATAGGTAATTTAAACCCCGTTTATGTACGTAATATTTCCGCCAAATTGGCATTTATTAAATTTAAACGCACATACTTTTATTTCTACTTATACAAATAAATAAAAGTGCTTTTCACTAAATGTATGTAAAAGTATATTCAGCAGGTACTTATAGATAGATTTTTACATCAAAACATTTTTTTTTTCATCTCTAGAATGGCGAAAACAATTTTGGCTAGACTTTCACTGGCAGATAGGTGATGATATAAGGAGTAACTTAGGCTACTTCTATTTCGTCGGTTCGGGGAGGATCTGAAACAACATGGTCCGAATCCTCCCAGAGAAGGGCACCAAACGCCGATCGTGTCGTGTTTTTTAGTGAAAACACCACATACTCCTGGTGCAATGCCTTACAGGCAATCATAGTAAAAATATAAATGACTAGCCGACCCACGCAACCTCGTTTGCGCCTTATATTGCCCGTAGCGTGAAAATTTCCCCCGTTTTTGAAACATTCTTCTTTGTTGCTCCGCTCCTTTTTGTAGTAGCGTGATGATATATACCCTATAGCCTTCCTCGATAAATGGACTATTCAACACCGAAAGAATTTTTCAAATCGGACCTGTGGTTAGTGAGATTAGCGTGTTCAAACAAACAAACAAACAAACAAACAAATTTTAAAACACTTTCTTTAATAAAATAATTAATATTAATATTACTTTTCGTACACAATCGTGAATTATATCTACTATTTAAAATCTATTGCCAACATAAAAATAATAAAAACATTATTTTGTAGGTCAATCATCAACTTTATAAAATTTAAATAATACTACAGACAAATCGTGTTTTTTTTTAAATACTCGTACAATCCGTGAGTAAAGTAAACTCAGTAAACAGCCCATCTGCTTCTCACTAATTATGCGCGACAAGTCCAGTGTGAAGGAAAAATTAACTAACATGTAATGGCGATGTTATCACCCGAACGTAAATAATGGTTATTAGTTCGATGTTAGAAAGGTGATAGGGTGATATACGGGCATGTTCTATATCACTGACACTGGTCAATTCTTTACACTGTACGTCAAGTTTTTTATTGCCACAGATATTTAAATGGTGATACAAAAAGCGTGGTATTTTATGTAATCTATGCGTTATTAATACGTGACGAGAATACTTTATTGCAGATGATTTACATACTCTACATTTGTATTTTTTTAAAGTAATGCAAGTTTAATTAACTGCTTCGGTGGTGTAGTGTATGCGACTGCTGTGCTTAAGATCTCGGGTTCGATTCCCGGGTCGGACCAAATGTTTGTATGATCTGCAAATATTTGGTTCGGAGTTTGGGTGTTTTCTATGTATAATATGTATGTATTTTCAAAAAAAAAACATATTAATGTATTTATATCAGTTGTCTAGTACCCATAACACAAGCTCCGTTTAGCTTGGGACTAGATGGCGTTGTGTTAAATCTCCGAAATATTTTTTGAAATTTATTTTCTTAAATGAGTTTCCAAAAACACGTTGTTGTATTCGATCTAGTGATGAACGAGCCTAACTATTAACCTATGAATTCTTTGAATCGATTTCCACACAGGAAAAATAACAGGGTAGTTGACACCTTAGTCAAATTAGTTACTTTTTATCATCTGTAAAAACGATTGAAAAATTTAGGTACTAAATACAAACTTGTGACGTCACTGTTTTAGACTACTCAATAAGGTAGTTGACACCTTAGTCAAATCAGTTACTTTTTATCATCTGTCAAAACGATAGCCTTATATGAAAAATGTACTGAATATAAAAATTGTGACGTCACTGTTTTAGTCAAAATTAAGCAATATATTTCAATGTTTATTTATTAACATTTGTAATAGAAATAAAAAGCTGTAATAATTATATTTTCGGAGTTGTTTTGTAATATTCGTTTTAAGGAAGGAGACATGTGTATTTTATAATTAGTCTGATCGCCATAATACAGACTCTGTTTTATTTGGGTTTCGTTGCGCTGCGGTGTTATTGTAGTGTTGTTAATTTTGTTTTACGCTTAGCTTAGTTTGTGCCTAGAAAGCATTTACAGTTTTTGTATCTCTGTATGGCCCTGCCAAAATAACTCTACTCTGCCCGATGGAAAGTATAAGCAAAATCCTAGAGTGGTGGTCACCATACTCATTGCGAATGCAGACAATGCAACAACATAGCATCTTGATTGCCGACACCATGGCGGCCTAGTGATGCTTCTGCATCATTGGGTCTCCTGTCTCGCACTCACCAACATAACACGACAGCACTAACGCTGCCATTTTACGTTAATATTCTGTGCGAGGGTAGTACCGCCCCGGTCGAGCCGGCCCGCATAGATAATACACTATAGTAGACACCGGCCCGTTCGTGCTGACATCAGCATGGCTCTACTACATTGAAAGATTGCCTTTCTCTCGTACATCAGAGACTCTGGCTTCAAATCTGGTAGACGTAACATAGTGTTTGCTATACTAACTTTTAAACTTTTATGTTCCATGATATATTAACACCTTTTAGTTAGTAATACCTTTTTTTTTTTTATAGTGAGCTGCCAAAATGACTCTGCCCTGCCTGATGGAAAGCATGGGTAGAATCCAAGAGTGGTGGTCACCATCCTCATTGCGAATAAGCACAAAGCAGCATGGTGACCCGCACTATGGCGGCTTGGCGAGATGCTTTTTCACGCCCCGCTTAAAGGACCCGGGATCATAGTGGGAAGGAAACACGTATGCCGGTAATGAGTTCCAGGTTGTGCCCGCTCGGCACAGGAAGGAAGAACTGAAACGATGAGTTCGAGAACGTATGTCTACTACTCTACAGTGGTGACTACTTCACTTTTAATAAGTGATCGCGTTAATTCCCGTAAAAATAATTGTTAATGTAAAATAGTGTGTTTGAAATTGGTTAAGTCCTACATCTAAACTTGCCAGTTGATGAAGTCACACAAGGATTTCCTTAAGTTATTCAAGACTAGTATGAAGTATGTAGTAAGTAGTAAGTAAGAATAATGTTCATAAAACTGCTAGTAATTATGTAATAACACTCTCCGCATGTCGGGAGACTGTTAGTGAAGAGATTATCAATAACCATAGCCATGTGAAAATTATCCCCCGTTTTGAAACATTCTTCATTGTTGCTCCACTCCTATTAGTAGTAGCGTGATGATATATACCCTATAGCCTTCCTCAATAAAAGGGCTATCTAACACTGGAAGAATTTTTCAAATCGGACCAGCGGTTCCTGAGATTAGCGTGTTCAAACAAACAAACAAACTCTTCAGCTTTATATATTAGTATAGATAAATAATAATAAATAAATAAATAAATATTTCGGACATCTAAACACACAACGCCATCTAGTCCCAAGATAAGCAGAGCTTGTGTTATGGGGTACTAGATAACTGATACAAATACATATATACTTTTTTTTTTTGTAAATACATACATATTATAGATAGAACACACCCAAACTCCGAAACACATATTTGTAGATCATACAAACATTTGGTCCGACCCGGGAATCGAACCCGAGACCTCATGATCAGCAGTCGCTCACGCCAACCGCGAGACCAACGAGGCAGTCGATAGATATATAGACAGATATACAGACTTCATGGTTGGCGTCGTGGTTTAGATGGTGGTTCGGATGGGTTAATAATAATAATATGTAAAAAGAACAGCAGTTCCCAGATCTGTCCCGTCTCAGGCGCAGAGTGGCACACCGTGTGGTTTTAATCGGTTCGATTCCGACACACCACCATAAAAAAACCTGGTACTGTCTTTTAAAAAAAAAAGTTGTGTCTGTGAAAGTAGGTTCTTTCAAAAAAAGATTGGTTGGAAGTTAAGAACCTATTTAAAAATGTTTAAACATCAATGCTGTTCCATAGTTCTAAAATAAAAAATGTGACGTCACAATTTACTATTTCCAAATGTCTTGCAAATACGATATTGCAATTTCTGAAGAACTAAAAAAATATGCGAATACTAAAATGTTCAATGGTCGTCTTAACAACAATATACAAACACAACATTAGTTTAAGCACATGTCTGCGCCACCTACAGCGATAGAACAGAAGGTCAGCGATAAATCAATCCCGCTCCTGCTATTTTGACAGCTACGCCGCCATCTTGAATAGTAGCACATCACTTGTGTGGTCCCAACTTACTAAAAATTAACCCCTGAAGTATAAACACCCTTCAAAAAACTTTTAAAACTAAAATTTTTAAGTAAAAAATATCTTTAGAAATTAAAGATAGATTATGAGAAACGACAGAGATAAGATTTGAAAAACTTTTTTAGCGCTATTCGTATAAGAGGAGTCTATGGTTCAAGTATTGAGTTAAAACCTTCTAAACAATTTTTATAAAAGCGAAGAGCGTGTCTATGAATAATATAAATATTTTACATAAAAACTTTTTGTTAGTATATTAGTATATTGTAGGTCTGAGACTGAATAGGCAGAGCGATGATTTTTAAAACTAACCTCTAATTCCTTAACCTCCGTTCTTAGATATTTTATCCTTTATTCCATCCAGCGGTTGCCTGGAAAAGATAGCAGATCGCGGTAAGGCCGCCATTTGTACAACTTTTTTTGTTTTGTCTTTCATTATAATTTTACAAGCTGTAGGTTGGTAATTGTATCTCTGTGTTACTGTACAATAAAGAGTTATCTACCTTATTATCTATTTCAAATAGACTTTACAGTCTTAGCTATTGCTTAGGTCATTGCATTTAATATCGAATCAGGCACCGAAAATAATCCTAGTGTTTTTTTTAATGTTCTTAGCAGAATTTCATAAAGAAATTGTCCAAAATTCTTACATGTTTTATCTATTCAAATAAATAAAATTGGTGTGTCTGTTTGTAATATTAAAATAACCGCTTTTTAATAAATGCATATGTATGTATACACGTTACATATAACAAAAATGTAGTCAACATTTTTTTTGTCTGTCTGTTTGTTCCGGGTAATCTCTGGAACGGCTGTGCCGATTTTGACGGGACTTTCACTGGCAGGTGATGATAATGATGATGGTGATCCGGGGAGTAACTAAGGATACCGTTTTTAGACTAACTTTGTCCCGCGGCGTTACTCGCGGTACAACAATAGCCGCGGGTAACACCGCGGGGTTCATCTAGTATATAATGATAATTGATATGCAATCTAAAAAATGTTGACAGATTGAAAATACAGACAGTCACCACTCCTAGTCATCGCACGGTTGTCGTCAGACCAAGGATGAGGATATTCAATTAGAACAATAAAACTCAAAAAATCCCTTTATTCCAAGCACTTTGTAAGAGATCACATCATCACACATTAAAAGCCTTCAACAGTCTACTGCTTCCTTAGAAAGTCTAGTCCTTACAAATGAGGTTTTTGAACTATAGGACTTATTTCAAGTGTTCCTTCTATTCGCAGTGTTATTGCCTTGTGTAGTTTCCTACCTGAGTCGCCTCTTATGACACCTACAGGATTAATATCAGTGGTGACACTCCGTATTTCCATCTGCCTCTCTACCTACAACAGACAGACACGTAAACTTATATAATTGACCACTGTTGTACTAAAACACATACCCAAATGAATCTGACTAACAAACGCATCTGGTTATATTGATAATTGCACGCTACACGTTTTGTTGCACAATATTCTACAAAATGAATAAAATGCAACTGAATAATAGAAAATGTTAGGTTAGGAGGCCAATAATTACTGCACTGTGGCTACAAATAGTATGAACAATAAGAACGAGATAAGTGAAACATGCGGAAACCGTTCTCCGGAAGATGGCGTGCGACTAGTACGCGCTGTTTGATGAGGTGGGGTTTCACTGTGCGCGGGAAAGTTAAAAGACACCCATTGACCTGCAGATTTATTGATTAGAGACCTTGATAGTTTGGGCTTAAGCTGTGGGTTTAGTTTTTATTCAGGACAAATAAATGTGTGATTAATGTATTAAGAAATAGGTATTTATGTATATTTATGAGCAGTCTAGTTACCACAGTAGAGACCCTACCTTGTTTGGGATAAAATGTATATATGTAGTTATTATTAACTCGTAGTCATTGACGGGATTACATAAAAGACAGCTTTCTCAATAATAAATAAATAATAATAATAAATATTTCAGACATCTAACACACAACGCGATCTAGTCCCAAGCTAAGCAGAGCTTGTGTTATGGGTACTAGACAACTGATATGAATACATATATACTTTTTTTTTGTAAATACATACATATTATACATAGAAAACACCCAAACTCCGAAACAAATATTTGTAGATCGTACAAACATTTGGTTCGACCCGGGAATCGAACCCGAGACCTCATGATCAGCAGTCGCACACACCAACCGCTAGACCAACGAGGCAGTCGGCAGGCAGTGAAGTGCATTGATTCATTTCCTCTTGCACTTTTTAGATTACATTTTCAAATGCCACTTTCACATATCATTGTGACAGCTGTGCTGAGGTCTCGAGTTTGCTTCCCGGGTCGAACTGGATACTTGTAAGATCTGCAAAAATTAGTTTCAGAGTTTGTATAATATGTATGTATTTCCAAAAAAAGTTTACAAGTATTCCGTCAAGCAATATAGCTCTCATCGTACGAGCTCTGTTTGAGGCTAGATGGCGTTGTGTTGCGTGTCCAAGTGTCTATTATTATTATTATCATCGTTTTCGAACACAAAAAATTATCAACAGAATTTTGTCCTTTCATATGACAGTGACATAAACCTCCTTTCTAGGGAGAGGCTCATGTCTAGCAGTGGACTGTCAAAGGCTGTTGATGACGATATGACATGACAGTCCTATAAAAAGTCTCCCCTCCCTATCCCCCAAAGGCCGGCAACGCACTTGTGACGCCTCTGGTGTTTGCAGGTGTCCATGGGCGGCGGTAATCGCTTACCATCAGGCGATACTTCGTACTCGTTTGCCCGCCTATTACATAAAAAAAAAATATAATTTATACTTTCAACACTTGCACCACGCGCGTAAACGGACTAGTGTTTTTGCACCGGCTGTTACGTCACAATCATAGTGATAGAACGCACTCTATGCTACGTCGCTTTATATCCATTACCATCGCATCAATTTCGTTAATATTAACATATTTTTTGCATTAAGTCCAATTTTGAAGAGTCTTACAACTGGGTCGAACTTGTATTTTATTTGTATTTACTAAAGACGCTAGAAAACTAGATCATTTTTTGTTCTATAGTGCCTATTACATAAATTAGCAACTTCAAGAATCCATTGGCTGTTCAGACATGGGGACTGTATAAGCTTCGTCTATGAGATACCCTCATTATGTAGGGAATGAGATGCTGTTGTATCTATAACAGTTCTGAATGTGGAATAAGTCCACGTTATATTTTTTTACAAGGCTTACGAAAGCAAATTTTAGAGGTAGACACTATCGCTTAACTAGTTTCTCTTGAATCTATATTCCAATGAAGAACTGTCTTAGATTTTCGTTGAGGCAGCGAAGGATTGAAATGGTGACCATTTAAAGAAAGAAACGTATATCGAGCTGAAATTAAAAAAATAGTCAGAAAAGAATACTATAAATAAATTGATGCGAGTAGCCAACAATCGATCTGAGTGGTGTGCAATGAGTGGCCTATAGTAAAAGTATCATATGTTACTTCTAATACCACCAAGAATATGTGTACAAAGTTTCATTAAGTAATTTTTGCGTGAATGCGTAACAATCAACCTTACATTCACATCCTACTAATATTATAAATGCGAAAGTTTGTTAGGATGGATGGATGTTTGGATGGATGTTTGTTACTCTTTCACGCAAAAACTACTGAACGGATTTTGATGTTTCATTCACAGTAATATAGCTTATACATCAGAATAACACATAGGCTACTATTTGCCGCGATAACCGACATATACGCGGGCGGAGCCGCGGGCAACAACTAGTTTAAAATATAGGAGGATAATAAGGATTAGGATACATATTATAGATAAATTATGAGTCACAGAACGATTACCTGTCCAGGGTTAGGAATCCAAGACACTAAAACCAGTTATATGCTAGTTAATAAGCCTTTTATACTTTCGACGTCCACGCTCAATTAATAAAGGTAATATTACCCGCCACTATAAATAGAAAGCTATTGAGATTAACTTACATTTTCATTGAAATTAGAGCTTGTCAACTTTCTCAACTGAGGCAGGCAACTCTTTTGAAATAGTATTTTGTGATGCCATTTGACAACATAAGCTTAATTATGATGCGTACAGGATCTGCGTTGACTATTACAAGATCGCTGAAGACAAACAAGTCATTTTTCTATATCGGTAAATGATCAGATTAAATTATGGCGGAGGGTTATTTCGATTCTTGAAAGACGAGAAGAAAGTTTAAAAACTATAATTCCTCTGGCATTACGAACCTATTGAGAGCTCATTCATTAAAATCGGATTAGTAATTTTACTGAACCGATTTTTGGGTGTCATAAGCGAATATTAATATTTCCAAAAGACTTGGGGTTATTACCTATATAAAACTATTGTTTTAAACTGATTTTTACGTGTATGCGACGTGTATGTATAACTAGCCGATCCACGCAACCGCGTTTGCGTCTTCTATTGCCTGTAGCGTGATAATTTTCCCCCGATTTTCGAAACATTTTTCATTGGTGCTTCGCTCCTATTGGTCTCAGTGTAATAATATAAGGCATATAGCCTTCCTCGATAAATTTACTATCCAACACTGAAAAAATTTTTAAATAGGACCAGCGGTTCCTGAGATTAGCGCGTTCAAACAAACAAACTCTTCAGCTTTGTATATTAGTACAGATGGATATGCTGTTCTCATTGTAAGTATAGTCATGTGTAGGTAAGTGTAGGTTCATCATTCTCATCCACAGTCTTTTAAAGTCCACTGCTGAACGTAGGCCTCTCCTTAGTCTGATGATTTGACCCTACTATACCATTCAGGTCTGGTATGGGTATAAGGTACGTTTTTTTTTATCTATACTAATATTTAAAGCTGAAGAGTTTGTTTGTTTGTTTGTTTGAACACGCTAATCTCAGGAACCGCAGGTCCGATTTGAAAAATTCTTTCGGTGTTGGATAGACCACTTATCGAGGAAGGCTATAGGGTATATATCATCACGCTTCTACTAATAGGAGCGGAGCAACAATGAAGAATGTTTCAAAAACGGGGGAAATTTTCACGCTACGGGCAATATAAGGCGCAAACGAGGTTGCGTGGGTCGGCTAGTATGTTATAGTGGGCAAACGAGCATAGGTATCACCTGATGGCAAGCAACTACCGCCGCCCATGGACACCCGCGCAACACCAGAGGGGTCACAAGTGCGTTGCCGACCTTTGGGTGATGGGGAGTGAAGGGGGAGGGTAGGGGTATGGGCCTCCTGTATCCTCACTCACTCGGTGAAACACAGCGCAAGCGCTATTTCACACTGGTTTTAAGTGAGGCCGTGGTATCACTCCGGTCGAGCTGGCCCATTCATGCCGAAGCGTGTCTCTCCCACAGTTGAGTCAAATTTTCTTTTTCTGTGCATTGTTGTAATCCTGGCATTACATTGTAGTTAGCTTTTTTAGTCGGCAATTAGTTCATCCACGGGAATACTACGGTGATCATACTTTTTTATGTATGGACCTGCAAAAATGACTATTCTGCCTGATGGAAGCAGAATCCAACAGTGGTGGTCACCATACTCATTGCGAATGCAGAAAATGCCACGGCGTAACAATGATGCTTCAGCATCATTGGGCCTTCGGTCTGGCACTCACTAACGAAACACAACATGATAATTAATTATTAAGTTATTTTATAAAATTAAGTCCAAAATATATACATATATATATATATATAAATACAATTACGTAAACATAACATGATGCAGACATAAAAAGACGTTTAATTGTCTAATTGGTTTTCGGTCTAGATAACTAGCGTCTGCATAATAGAACAAAACAAAACAAGAGTTATTTTGTGTTAAATGAAGAAAGTGCGGCAACATTATTTATAATTATTTATATAGAATAGAATAGAACAGAATAGAATAGAATACATTTATTAGTCACACACAACATACATGTAAAAGAGAAAGATAAGACATTTAACTTAGAGTAAATAACAACAAACAATATACAAAACAAACAAAATAAAAGCAGTGAAATGTCTAGCTGTGTGACCAAAAGGCCACAGCTCAACTATAATTGTACATCTATACAAATAAATAAAATTGGAGTGTCTGTTTCTGATATTAAAATAACCGCTTTTTACTAAAAGCATATGTACGTAAAAACATTTTTTAAGTACATTTTTAGTATATGTACCTAATGGTACATCTATCTATACTAATATATAAAGCTGAAGAGTTTGTTTGTTTGTTTGTTTGTTTGTTTGAACACGCTAATCTCAGGAACCGCTGGTCCGATTTGAAAAATTCTTTCAGTGTTAGATAGCCCATTTATCGAGGAAGGCTATAGGCTATATATCATCACGCTAAAATCTACAGGAGCGGAGCAATAATGAAGAATGTTACAAAAAGGGGGGAAAATTATCACGCTACGGGCAAAAGAAGACGCAAACGAGGTTGCGTGGGTCGGCTAGTACTAATATATAAAGCTGAAGAGTTTGTTTGTTTGAACACGCTAATCTCAGGAACAGCTGGTCCGATTTGAAAAATTCTTTCAGTGTTAGATAGCCCATTTATCGAGGAAGGCTATAGGCTATATATAATCAAGCTAAGACTTACATGAGCGGAGCAACAATGAAAAATGTTACAAAAACGGGGGAAAATTATCACGCTACGGGCATTATGAGACGCAAACGAGGTTGCGTGGGTCGGCTAGTATACTAAAAATGTACTGAAAAGGTTTTGTCTATCTGTCTGTCTGTTTGTTCCGGGTAATCTCTGGAACGGCTGGACTGATTTTGACGAGACTTTCACTGGCAGGTACCTGATGACCCAGGGAGTAACTTAGGCTACTTTTTTTTAGACTACTTTGTCTCACTTGCTTAAACAAAATACTTTATCAGAATTTATAAATATAAACTGATTGAAATCGGAACAAAATTCAGGTAAAACATGAAAAAAGGAAACTTTGTGGCCTTATATCTTCGACAAAAGATCACGTGGACGCTCTCCTACGCAGTGGACGGATCTCATCAAGTCTGTCACACGATCCAGCATCAACGACAACTCCCACTCTGCAAAACACAGAGCAACATGGCGTCGCACCACGAAGGAAGCGGTGGCGCAGTATTCTGACCGGCACATGACCACGACCACTCTGACAAGAGTGAACGACTGAGAAGAAGGTATCTTCGACTGGACAGAACGCGCAATGGTATCAAACAAGCGATGACGTGGCTACACCGATTCCCACTGTGTTGAGTATTGTGGGTTTCCATAGAGCATTACGCTTGTTGTACTCTACAACTCTACAATTTGATATTATGAGTTCGGGTCTTCTTGAAGTACATTTTTTTTTTTTTTTTTTTTTTTTTTTTTTTTTTTTTTTTTATGTTTGACCCTGCCAAAATGACTCTACTCTGCCTGATGGAAAGCATGAGTAGAATCCAAGAGTGGTGGTCACCATACTGCGAATGCAGACAATGCAACAATGCAGCATGGTGGCCCACACCATGGCGGGCTAGTGATGCTTCTGCATCATTGGGCCTCCGGTCTCGCACTCACCAACGAAACACGACAGCATGATCGCTGTCATTTTACGTTGATTTTCTATGCGAGGGTAGAACCGCCCCGGTCGAGCCGGACCGTTCGTGCTGAAATCAGCGTGGCTCTACTACCTTGAAAAGTCCTCCACGACACAGGAATATTCCTAGAGCTGGAGTTGCCTTTTTAATAATCTTTGTTGTGTGTACCTATCGCCTATGAATGGCCTAAATTAATCGTTATTTTATAAGGTTGCGGAAAAAAAATGCCTTTAGTTCTGAGGCCTCTGTAACCATTAATAGTTACACAAAAAAAAACAATTAATATTTTTCAATTTTACTCCTTGATTGCAAAACGGAACAGATCTTAAATTTAATTTTGTATTTGAAAATATGAGAGATGACCGGCTCATAAAAAATATATTCACATTTTTTGTATGTAATCATGAAACTTGACGTAATATTATACATTGAAACAATTAATATAATGAGTGAAATACACTATTGTATTGGATTTATTCTGTAACTAGATTTTGTCCGCGGCTCAAAAGTAGCCTGTATGTCCTTCTCCAAGGTCCAATTTATTGCTATAGGTACCTAATTTAATCTAAATCATTTTGGTTGGTATAAGTTTTGTTTTAAGGTCTCCTTCTCTAGTCAGTGACGCGGTCCTGCGTACTTTCTCAGTAAGTCTTTCTCTTACGTCACGCACGGGATGAATAACAGTGGCGATACGACACGGAAAGTTAATGGAGTAAATTTATTAAGAAGATATTTTAGCTATAAGCATCTATACTAGAATACTAGCTTTTATCCACGGCCCCGCCCGCGTAAGAAGTACCATATGTCCTGCTTCAAAAATCTAAGTATCTGCATACCAAATTTTGTCGAAATCGAAGGAGCAATTTAGCCGTTCTAGTTTAACAGACAAACAGACATAGTTACTTTCGAGTTTATAATATTAGTATGGATTCTATCTACCTATATTATAACTATTTAGATACATTCACTTGCAAAAAATGCTTCTGTTAATGTTTTTTTGGACTAATTGCAAAATTGATTCGCATTCGGTCGAAGTCAATTTTTGAGCTATAATTTGCGTTTTTTGGCCAATCACGATTATACTTAATCTTTTAAATAGTTACGATTCTTTTAATTTTTTTTACTGTTAATATAAAGCAACGATATCTATAAATAAATGAAAAATAGAATTATCATGTGTTACTACGTAAAATTATCTTTTATATTTTTTTTTGTTTGAAAATTAGATGCTAATTTTGCCCTTTTACTTTGTTGTTGCACACATATATAAAAATGTAAGTTGATACATAAAATTGTAGCTCTGTTTTTTTATGAAAGAGTAACTTATGGAGTTTCTTCCCGGTTCTTCTCCATAAGAATTCTCAAGAGAAACTAAGCAACTAGAGTCATTTATGTAACATTTTGAAAGTGCCTGAAAAAGCTTAGGTACTTGAAATAAAACGTATTTGATTTTAAAGCGAATATTTATAAAAGAGACATCATAACTTGTTATTTTATACAAAATAGTTAAATGAAATTATTTATAGACTAGTCATCAGCCTCATTTTGAAATAGATAATGAAATTTAAAACCTATCCCGTTAATTAATCAAGTAGTAAAATACAAACTTAGGATTAAATTATTTCCTAAAGATTACTGACACTAAACATAAATAAATAGTTACTTTCCAAAACCCATACGAAGGTAGATATTACGAGTTCCGTGTACAGTCACGTATTGCCTTTAATTACTCGTTAATATAAACTTTATTAAGGGCCAAGTCGGTATAGAAATAATTAAACTAGGAAATAATGGAATGAATGAAATAAGCCATCGATTGTCATCACCTTGTTTGTCTTGTTTTAAAACTTGCATACTTTCTATTGACCACAATAACTTAAAAAAAATTGAGCACATGTAGTTAAAAATAAAACAAAATTTGGTATTCACTCTCCTTGTTACGCCCGATAGTACAATCAGACTGTACCACTACACACTTCACTAACTTACTCACTCCACAAACGCGATGTACATTAACGGCTAACATTCAAACTTATTTTTCAATTCCCTAGAAAAAGTCGCAATAGAATTCAGCCTTACCAATAAACTCACGCTAGATTTTACTTTAGATAAGCCAGTTGTGCGAAGACCCTATCACTGAATGGAAAGGTATGTTGTACATTTCACCAACTATAAAATGCTTGTGGGGATCACGAATTGCACCAGTCAATACTTAGAAGTCGACAACAGCATCTAAACATCTCAACATGATCGCTTTTGTAAGTTTTTACTACCATTACATAATTTAAGGGTGATATTAAATCTGTGACATATTGTATAACCGAACTTTAGACAGTACTGGCCGAATCGTGTTTCCATAGGTTAAAAAATAATTGTGTCTAATACCAGAATTTGAAATGTAATGATTTGACGTTTAATTATTTTTTATGTGATACTGTTAATTAATATCACACGCACCGGATGATATGAATGTGTAACATAACATAACATCGGTAATGTTTAGTGACATAATACTACAGTTATGTTTTTTTAATTGTAATATCCTTTCAGAACATCCCGACAAAGTAGTGTTTTTTTAATTACGTAGCGTCCGTCAGAAAGAAAGCATAGACATTAACCTTCTTTTAAAATTTTGACAGATCTATAAAATTAAAAAAATATTGTTTTTGTATATTTTATGATTGTCTAGGAACTACCTAATTAATTTCAACAAAATGTAAGATTATTTATTATCTACACTGAAGATTTAAAACACATGTTAATTAGTTATGATTGGGGTTTACTACTGAATGCAATACGCGCGTTATTTATTTTACGGTAGACCGAATATGACATTCCGATTACATCTTTCCAAGAAAGACATTTGAAAAAAAAAATTCAACAATGCGTTAAATGATGTGCATGATATAGATACATATTTTAAAAAATTGATGTGTTTCGTAAGAACTTTTTAAACTTTTTAAATCTAGGTCTTAGTTGTTTTGAGTTTTAAAGGCTTATACAGTAGACGTAATTGATATAGATACACTTAATGCAGAATATCAATCTAAAAATTGCTTAATTTTAGCGTATAGGCATTTTTAGTATTCGTTTTTAATGAAAATTAAAATATATTTTCCTATATAATTATGTCTTATTAAGACAAATTCAGTGCTACGATATCTGAACATATTTAATTCCAATGGTAGATTTTTTTTTTGTAAATATGTATGAGCTTATTAACAAAAGCTCAAAAACCATGCAAGTGATTATTATCATGAATAACACTTGTACTGGAATAGAACCCGTGAATCCCCAAAGACAGTCGTAAGCACAGCCACGCCGCAGAAGTATTAAAAGAGAAATGTACCTATCATATTAATAGTACGCTCAATATTCTATTACCGCATATAGCGGCAAACCAGCAGATATCTGGTTCTTAGGTTTCTATGATCTGGTTTTTCATTTATGGAATAGGGGGCAAACGACGATGATGATATGACCAGACGTATCACCTGATGGTAAACGATTACCGCCGCCCATAGACACCCGCAACACCAGAGGCGTCACAGGTGCTTTGCCGGCCTTTGGGGGATGGGGAAAAGGATGTGGATTTTCTGTGAGGTCGTGGTATCACTCTGGTTGAGCCGGCCCATAATGCCGAAGCGTTGCTACCCCGCAGCAAATATGAAAAAAATATAGTTTTCGCATTGTTACGGTTAGCCGTTACTTTTGAGAACATGCGAATTGATTACAGATATACGAAGATTATCCATTTTGTAATTATCTGTACATGAGCAAAATAACATACTTTAACACGGTTTTCGCTTCTATATTAAATGATTTCAGAAATAATTTGGCTTTGAATGATTCAGTTAACTTACATAGATATTATATTTGTGCTAAGTAGATACCTGCGGAATCCAATTAAGCTTCAAATTAGCTGATTTATATAGAAACATGTAGGTTGACACATTCATTGCCTGTATGACTTTGGAGGGACCTTTTAATTTATAGTAAATCTATCTTGTAACTAGTATATCATCTTATTAGTTCTTTCTATAATTCTATTCAAACTCTTTCAGAGAACAGCAGCCATCCTCCTCCTCGCGGCGTTTGCCAGCGGCCGTCCCTCCGACGAATGGGAACCAGAAGGTCACTCCCACTCGGAGCATACAAAACCTTACCATGTCACTGTGGTGAAGAAGATCGGAGTTCCAGTGCCCCATCCTGTGGCAGTCTCCGTCCCGCAATACGTGAAGGTTCCGATACCCCACCCTTACCCTGTTCACGTCACCGTTGAACAACCGATCCATGTGCCAGTCTACAAGGTGAGAATTACCTACCGTTTTGTACCTATAGTTCTTCTTCATAAATCTATCATCGTCTACTCCAGGTCTCCTCCATGGAGAGCCAAATATTCCAAACTTAGACAGTCCGCAACTATCCATTACCAACCACTTTTTTCAAGTGATTATTTAATAGTACCTGCATAACAGAGCTTTGCTCGGTATTTTTTTTGTGATAAATTTTCTAAAAATGAAACCTAGCTAAATCGATTTTTCGCCCCCGAAACCCTTTGCATTCTAAATTTCATAAAAACCTTGGCGCCATTTCCGAGATTCAGACTACATATATAATATACTAGCCGACCCACGCAACGTCGTTTGCGCCTTATATTGCCCGTAACGTGAAAATTTCCCCCGTTTTTGAAACATTCTTCATTGTTGCTCCGCTCCTATTAGTAGTAGCGTGATGATATATACCCTATAGCCTTCCTCGATAAATGGACTATCCAACACCGAAAGAATTTTTCAAATCGGACCAGCGGTTCCTGAGATTAGCGTGTTCAAACAAACAAACAAACAAACAAACAAACAAACAAACAAACAAACTCTTCAGCTTTATATATTAGTATAGATTTAAGAACCGATTATTTAATAAAAATATATAATTACAACCCATAACGTCCCAATACTGGGCTCGGGTCTACACACGCTAAATCCAAGTGGTAACGGATCAGAAACTCGGCATGTCACCTATCCCGTGAGTGTCGGAAGAGAGAGCAATTACACAAGGCAACCTGTATGACTAGATAGCGTTGTATAGAAGGCCACAACCTTTTTTCTAAGGAGATACTATGTCCAAAAGCGGACTGTAATGAAAGAAATAGTCCTATCGAGGTTGTATCGAGTAGCCGACCCCAACTAATCTTCGGAATAATAAAGCCTAGTAAGAAGTGTCCTTACGTTGCCTTTTCTATTAAATATTCCTCTTTTGTCAAAGATATGACATTATTAAAATTATTTGACTGTATTTGGTACTTAGGTTTTGGTTATATTTGGTACTAAATATACTTTGACAGGTTTTATAGTTGTTTTCATAAAATTCCGAACTATAAACAGAGTATCTTATTCTAAGAAAAGTAGTAAACTTAGATAGTTAATCGTAAACCTCTTCATTTCTTATTTCGCGTTTTATATATTCATGTTCGGAGACGATTACATCATAATGGCAGATTTATGATAAGATAATTAGTAATTACACGCAAATATGATCATATATTACTCGGATTAGAAATTGCATTTATACTACACTACGATCATAATAATCTCATAGATAGTCATGATTGTTTCTAACTAAGTGACTAAAAGTGAACGTAAGAAATCAATCATTAAAATGGGAACAATCTTAGTTAGATAGCACGGACGGCGAAGTGGATTAATTGGTTTCACTATGTTCTTTTCTACTGCGCTCAGTATTTTTGAGACCAAATGAAGTAACACTGCCTAATTCACAAATTGTTATTCTCATTCTCGGAGTTCTTTGTATATGTATAAAACAATAAATAATTGTGAAACCCACACAGAAATCACTCCTAGAGCTTGAATTGTCTGCCTTAATACAAAATTAACCTTAGAAAGATTCCTTTTGACTTATATTATTTAACCTCAAGTTTCAACTATCTTTCCTACCACATACAAGTAACTTAAAATGTAATAAGCTTTCAACACGAATTCACTTTACACACAGATTCCATCAAACCGCAAACATAATAGAAACTGTACAATCTCTGAACGTAGCAAAGAAAATAGTAAAACACAAAGCACATTACGTCACGGTTATTGTCAATGTGTATTTTTTTCGCAATTATCTCATAGTACGCCATCAAGAATACTGTTGCGCCAATTTCGTTATGTAATGCAGTCAGCCATGACAGAAAGTGAATGAGCTCACTCGAGCGCGATCTTGAAAAGAGAATGTTCCCGCGTTTTGTGACAGCTACTTGCGTTCCGATACACTCATCTGAAAATAGTTTCCGGTTCAATGTTTTGTTGCGTAATATTTTAATAACATGTTTGAACCTAATAGGCCAAAGTCTCCTTTCAAACGAGAGGCCTTACCCAGCAGTGGAATATGGACTGATAATCCGAAGCTTTTTTGCCATGGGCCACTTTTATCTTTCTCTTTCAGTCGCGAAGGACTTTACAAACATACATAAAACGGACTGAAAGTACACTCAGACTTAGAACAACAATTTGTGGATCAGTGTTGTCTCATGTAGGATTTTAAACCACAATACTTTGCGCAATAGAAAGTGGCGTGGCGACCACTAAAACAGTTATTACACATTTATAAACATAACTTATATATCACAACTACTTGACTTTAAATAACCATCCATGCAATGATGACAGACGTTATGTGGAGTCACAAAATTTAATAAAACGTAGTAACAGTGTCTATCAGTGTCTTAAATAAAATAAAGAAAAATGTGTAAAGATTACAAACTACTTATGGGATTAATCCCGCCCACACGCCCACCACTGTAACTCCTGTACACCAGGATCAACACCCACGAACACACCGCGTTATGACACTCAAGAAGTCCCAGGAAAAATTACTGTCAGAAAATGACTACCAGATACCAGATATAACATTCTACGATTTTTCCACAGGTCGTACCCCAGATTGTGGAAAAGCCAGTACCCTACACAGTGGAGAAACCAGTCCCATATGAGGTAGAGAAGCCCTACCCCGTCGAAGTAGAGAAGAAAGTCGAAGTCCCCATCCCCAAACCCTACCCCGTCCACGTTCCCGTTTACAAACACGTCTACCACTACAAGGGTGGCAAGCACTAAACATAATTTAACCTAAGGGTAATGGTGTATAAAGCTTATTCTTATAAGCAGGGTTGCCAGTTGTAAATATACAAATTCCGTAGATCTAGTGGAGATGTAATTCCATTAGTGTTGACTTTATACATATAATGTTGTTGTGATATTTATTGTGTGTATACAATTGTTGATGTTGTTTGCTGTTGTTAGCGTCGTTGTTGACTATTGTGTAATTGTTGTTGATTATTTTTCTGTTAATTTTAAGTGTTGCCGTATTAAAAAAATATTGAAACCTATTTTTTGGATTTCATTTACAATATTTATGAATTTCATAGTTTAAAAATCAAAAAGAAAAATGTATTTTCTTAAATTAGGATGGAATTCTTTTTTAAATAGATGGTCCCAGGGTTGGGACCAATTTATTGCATATATTCTGACTGTACACAGAGTGTCATCCAGATGCATTATGTTTAAAAACCCTGTTTTCAGGATTCCTGACTAATAATTTCAGCAGTAGAAACCGGATTTTAAAAGTCATAACCTACATACTTTGAAATAGTTTATAAGGATAGTATAGGACAGAGTTTGACATTAGCCACCGTTAGAAACAAAAGCTAAGGATTAAATTAAATTAAATATTAAATAAAAAATGATTTTAAAAATAGCATATAAAATAGATTAATCGACTCAACCAATTAAATTCGCAAATTGATTGCCCTTATGACCATGAGGTACATCATTTCAATTGATTTTATTGCGAATCGATTTCTGATCAACTTTCGCCGAGAGCAGTCAAGGCTCCGGTCAATAACCTTCACTGAAGCGACGTAAACTCCACTTAGTTCATCATACATAGCTTTGTTTGTTTTACAAACAGATAAACAAAGAGTTATAAATCAGTAATGGTTCTGCACGCGTGGCTTATTCATCGCCTGATTCTTGTCAATAAATTAATTGAATGTTTGTTTTGTTTATATTTCATTGTTATGTATATAGTTATTGATTTTATCTTGTAAACTATAGAATTTGATTCGCTAAAGTGCAGACGTTCAGTAAATTAAAATGAATCATAGTGAAGGAATTTGTTGGGTCTTAGTTTATATTCTGAAATCAAATTTTGCTCATAAAAATATTTCACTCAATATGCATATTTTAATCTCATATCATACTTCGAATATTTTGGTGAAAAATGGTAGTTATCTTCTGTATTAATTCTTCTTTTTCATAAAACCATGAACACAATAAATTAGTTGATAGAAAATACAAAAGAGGAATTAATTCTAATAATATATCTCCTGTTCTAATGGATTTCATCTCCAAATAAAACATTTTACCAGTTATGTGTTATGTCTAGATGAATCGCTAGTGTACCTAACTTTTCTTTGATCAAGCTAAAAGCAGCAACATTTAACTTTTAAAAAAATGCTCCAGGATAGTTTAAATAGGCGTTCCATCAATTCAGGGGAACTCGTCATCATATAAATTAGGACCCAAATGTAGACCATCTGAGGCTAGCCGCCGGAGTAGTTTTTAGTAGAAACACCCTACTTCTAACACTTTATCACCAAGAAAAAAAAGGTGGCCATGAATAAAAACTTAAATAATCGATTGAAAAGTAATAAACAGTCTTTATCATTACTTTTTTATGGATTTTTTTTTTTTGGCACCAGAAGCAAGAGTTTATAAATTTCTTCTCTTCCGTGTTCCGAAACCGTAACTTATAAGTCTTCATTATTCCTATATTGACAAGCGTAATCAGGCCACACATTTAACCGTTTTCCGATAGACGCCATGACACATTAACTGTCAGACTACCGTGGTGCATTTACATCACTTTCGTTTAATTGCACCTACAGTTAAGTTAGCACTTTCTCTTAGAATGCTGTCCGGTCTAGTGTTTGTGCATCTAGACCGCCTGACGTAAGCCCAGCGTCATTACAGACCAATTTTATATAAATTGCCTCTCCGTCGTCTGGGGAAGATTATACTGCAATTAGTACTTTAAGTAAAGCCGAATTTACATTTGAAAATGAGGTTATCTCTCATCATCATCTTAGCATTTTTTCCGGTTACTTTCAAAGTTTAAACTTTAGAGCACGGGGTCCGCGTTCCTGGTGAAGAAAGAATATAGTTCTATGGACAGAAGGAAACTGATTAGGCCAGTGTACTTATTTCATTTAGTCGACGATGACGACGGAGAACCTAACTGGCGTACCGGGGAAGCCATACTAAGGCACCTACGGATCGACTCGACCGGAGAATTAATAATAATACTTTATTTCATTAACTAGAATAAAAGTTTAAAAAAAGAGTGACCCTTTAAGCAAATAATGTCTATAACAGTTATACCACAGTTTCCCATGAAAGCATTGTTAATTCTCTCATTGCCTCTCACCATGAGTCAGGATACCAGATATTGAACATTCCTCACTTCTCGCAAGTATACTCTACGTATTTTACTATTCTTTTCTACAAACAACTATCTATTCGGTCACGTTCGTGTCTAGAAACAATTACGTTAGCTGTGAAAGCTATCCTTTATTTTGCAATCTCTATTGAAGACAAGCGTTCAGACTTTATCACCACTGACAACGACATGTATGATAGCTACAAAAATCACCTGTTGACATGTACAGGTGATTAGTTATTCGCTGCCAACATTACAGGATGTACAAGACTGTATCTTGGTTATATCTGTAAGGCGCGTAAACAAAACAGAGGAATTGTGGAACATCTTAAATGTGTTCGATACCAAGGATCACTGCTAGGGAGGAGACTGTCAAAGAAATTGAATTGTCGATGATTTTAAGTAGAATACTGGTACGGAAATGCATAGGCCGCAATTTTGCTACAATGTAGAGCTATTACCTAACATAGCTAATTGACCACAAAACTGTGACACAAAACAGCACAGAGCTCGCTTAATTGTAAGGTTGCACTTCGGTTGCAGTTCTAAATCCAGGTTTATCATCAACAACCTATAATGTCCCACTGCTGGGCTCGGGTCTCCTCTCAGAGGAGGGTTAAGGCCATACGTCCCCACGCTGGCCAAGTGCGGGTTGGGGACTGGCAAAACAAAGTTGTGGTTACATCTTGCCGTTGGATGTTTTTAAGCAGCCCAAAGGCCTCCAACTAAGCTTCACGACTGTTATTCTATGAAAACAACCGGGAGCGACTGCTTAATGTGACCTCCGAATCACGGAAACGCTCATGGTATCATACCACCAGCGGTCACCCATACAGGTACTGACCGCGCGGTTGCTTACCCTCGGTGATTGTTTCTAATTACCGAGTGCAACTAGGCTATCGTGCCTCAATCCCAGTCCAGGTTGACATCTAGCAAATACCTGTACCACAACTACCCATGAATCACTAATCATCAAAAACAAAATTTTTATTTTTATATATTTATAATTTTTATGTGATTTTTATATTGCGAATAATACGAGTGAGTCGCTGCATATGAACAGTAATGGGCACCTATCAAAAGACAGTGCGTAGGATACAATACCTCTTCTTTAAAAATCTCTTTCAGAAGTGAGGGAGAAAGGACCTCACCCACTCGGTGAAATTGTGTAAAAATGACTCTACTTCGGTTTTTAATGAGGTCATGATATAACTCTCATTGGAGAAGCCTGTGTCCAGAAATAGACTGTAATACACTCATGATATTGATAGCCTCACGATGTAAAATTTTAATTTATTTAGAGTATTTTGTATCGATATTGCACACCACAACACTATTGCTAAGGCATCGATTAGGCGCACCCGCTGTGCACGAGTCACATTTATGGCGTTCTCTTATATAGTTTTATTTGTGTTGCCATGTTAAAAATACGCGTACGTCTCATAAACTATCATATTATATGGTAAAATGCGAATATTTTATAATAAATTAATTCACAATATCAATGGATTTAAGTGAAATTGAATTTAGCGGGGACATGAACTCCGACAGATGAAAGATTTTTTACAAGAATTGAGAGTTTTTTGTCACTTATTTGAATAAGGTTTTTCGAGTTATTTATATTAATTTTAGCAACCTTTTAAGGTTAATAGGCTTACGATTGAAATAAAAATTATTGTGTACACCTTATTTGTATTTTTTTATTTTTATTGTGCAGTTTTATAAATTCGTCCTTTATCTTTTAAAAGAAATTGATCTCACGGAGGTGTTTCATATATGGATTATTTAACTTATATATATATCGAAGTAATGAATGTATATAATTTTTCAAATGAAACTAAACTATTGATTTTAAATAAAAATATATCTATCTTGACCTTTCTGACTTGCTTTTTAAAGTTCAATCAATCACAGGCCACACATACAACATAAAACAAGCCAATCTATCAGAGTAGTGTGCAATAGTAGAGGTTTATGTCCAACACTGGACTGCAAACAGTAACAGGCTGCTCATGATGATGAAGCTGATGTATGATTATGAGGATGGTGACCACCACCCCGGGATTCTGTTCATTCTTTCCATAAGGCAGAGCAGAGTCATTTTGGCAGCTAAAACATAAAAAGTTAAAAAATGAACCAATCAAACGGTCGCAAGCCCCGCGAAGCGATCTTCTTATAATAAAATAGAAGTACGTATTATGTTTTTTTTATTTCCCCATAACATTATGTAAAGTACCATTTCATTACTCTTTATTCAGTAAACTATTTACTATCTAATCTAATATCTTTAAACGAGCAATTATTATCTAGGGTAAATGTGGGAGAGTCGCCCCAGTGGGATAGATGCCGCGTCTAACACGTAGCGACATGTATAAACATTAGATTCGCAATTTTTTGTTTAATTGAAAGCTTGTCGCCGTCCGTCCCTCGGTTAGTAACCAGCGCTTCAGTGGCAACTATGAATCGTGAGTTGTGAGGCAAAACTTACTTTAACCGTCAAAAAATTTGTAGATTTGGTTTGACTCAAACTTGATTGCGCTCGAAACTTTTAATTTTATGTAGTAAGTACCTATATTTTTGTTTTTCTTAACTGTATATGTATTAAATAATAGTTTTCATATATTATTTTAGTATGATTCAACATGTTTTATGTAATAAATTGATGGTCGTCTATCCCTTCAAAACAGGATAGATGCCAAGATTTCTGTGAGTATAGATGCCCTTAGAGGCATCTATTCTTTTCATCTATAATTTACTTAGATATGCCACGTAAATAGTTTCCCTGTTCAGAAAATTTTATAAACTCTGTAGAAATGGGGAAAACAGTCAGCTGCAGTTTTAAATTATTAAGAAATCATTGCTACTAAGAAAATCAAAAGTAAAACTACTGCTAAAATACCGTGCAAGAGTAGTAAAGCACCAAGACGGTTGACTAAAGAAAGGTCAAGAGCAGCTTCAGAGGAGACTGATTAATGTGCGCTATATTATGACTCTGGTGTTCCTTACAAAGAAAATGGATTTTATGTATAAATGAATGAATTTTCCAGGTGGTAGAGCCACGCTCATTTCAGCACATACAGGCCGACTCGACCAAGGTGGTTCTACCCTCTCACAGTACGCCAATCTAAAGTAACAGAATTCGTACTTTCGTTTTTCATTGGTGAGTGGAAGACTGGAGGCCCAATGATGCAGTTTTTTTAATAGAAACATATATTTCAAAGATTTCAAAACGTCCTTACGTTTTGAAATCTTTGTTGCAATTTTATATGTTGACACTGATATTTTTTAAATAGAAACTTAAATTGATCCCATTTTAAAAAAAACCAAAGAGGTTTGTTATTATGTAATAGCTAATGTTAATTAAAATTGGTAAACCCAAAATAATGTTTAAATATTTACATAGGGCAACTATCCTACAGTTCAAAATATTATGGTGGCATCTAACCCACACAGTAGGCATCTATCCTCAATTATAAGACTTTTGTATTTCGTTTTTACTAAACAAACAAAATAGATTTATGTAAAATTATTCTAATTACTTTTTTCATTAATAGGTACACAACTGATTACAAACGTTTATAATTTGAAAATACTCAGATTCTATACAGATATATATACATTTACCCTATACATGTATAGGGTAAATGTGGGATGGTTGCCACCCTTTTTGAAATAGCGGCTTAACTTATAGCCGAGATTTCAAAACGTAAGGACGTTTTGAAATCTTTGAAATATATGTTTCTATTAAAAAAACTGCATCATTGGGCCTCCAGTCTTCCACTCACCAATGAAATACGAAAGTACGAATTCTGTTACTTTAGATTGGCGTACTGTGAGAGGGTAGAACCACCTTGGTCGAGTCGGCCTGTATGTGCTGAAATGAGCGTGGCTCTACCACCTGGAGAATTCATTCATTTATACATAAAATCCATTTTCTTTGTAAGGAACACCAGAATCATAATATATCGCACATTAATCAGTCTCCTCTGAAGCTGCTCTTGACCTTTCTTTAGTCAACCGTCTTGGTGCTTTACTACTCTTGCACGGTATTTTAGCAGTAGTTTTACTTTTGATTTTCTTAGTAGCAATGATTCCTAATAATTTAACACTGCAGCTGACTGTTTTCCCCATTTCTACAGAGTTTATAAAATTTTCTGAACAGGGAAACTATTTACGTGGCATATCTAAGTAAATTATAGATGAAAAGAATAGATGCCTCTAAGGGCATCTATACTCACAGAAATCTTGGCATCTATCCTGTTTTGAAGGGATAGACGACCATCAATTTATTACATAAAACATGTTGAATCATACTAAAATAATATATGAAAACTATTATTTAATACATATACAGTTAAGAAAAACAAAAATATAGGTACTTACTACATAAAATTAAAAGTTTCGAGCGCAATCAAGTTTGAGTCAAACCAAATCTACAAATTTTTTGACGGTTAAAGTAAGTTTTGCCTCACAACTCACGATTCATAGTTGCCACTGAAGCGCTGGTTACTAACCGAGGGACGGACGGCGACAAGCTTTCAATTAAACAAAAAATTGCGAATCTAATGTTTATACATGTCGCTACGTGTTAGACGCGGCATCTATCCCACTGGGGCGACTCTCCCACATTTACCCTACAATATATAAAATTGGAGTGTCGTTTGTAATATTAAAATAAATGGTATTTAATAAATGCACATGTATGTATACACGGTACATGTACCAAAATAACATTCTTACAACTTTATCTATCTGTCTGTCTGTCTGTTTTTTCCGGGTAATCTCTGGAACAGCTGTACCGATTTTGACGGTACTTTCACTGGCAGATAGCTAATGATCTAAGGAGTAACTTAGCCTACTTTTTCGGACTAGCTTTGTCCCGCGGCTTTACCCGCAGTACAAAGCTAGTTTCAGTTAGTATATATATATATATAATCTGAAACTCCAAAACAGCTACAACGATTTTCATGAAATTTAGTATACCTACAGGATGTTTCGGGTGCGATAAATCGATTTAGATATAATTTATTTTTAGACAATTGACCAATAAAAACGGTCATCCAGGTATAGCCTGTTCATTTTCATATAGTCATTTTGATTTGGTCCCTGCAGTTCATTGTCAAAGGAACGCCGACACGAATCAAAGAAACCGCGTGCGGCGCACACACACAAGAAAGTTTAAAAAATATATATAATTATTAGTGGCGGCTTGATTGTATACGATCAAAATGATACTATGAAAGTGAACGGCCTATCATCATTTCTATTGTATCATGATCTAACTGTTTAAAATCAGGATCATCATACTCTGTCTATATTGTTTATGAAGGTGGCATGTCTGTTGCTTCCACTGTTTCAGACGACGGTCATCTCTACACCCACTCTTTCTCTTAGACTTGTCAAATTTATCTTTTTCTGAGTTTATTACACTCCTAAAATTTGCCACAACAATTCAACATAATAATTCTTTTGCTGTCTATTATAAAAACATAAAAATTCAAAAAAAGAATTACAATTAGTTCTCAAACAGACGATATGAAGCTCTTAGTTTTTGTAGCTACCCTAAAAAATAATTTAAGGCACAGATAATCTCCGTGTGAACAATAAATCCGAAATCCTGGCAAGGCGAAATCCGAAGAAATATTATAATAACTACGCTGTGGTGTGGACACCATGCCTAAACGATTGGTTCCGCCTGTAAGCCACAAGGGGCGCTACGGGTCATTCTTTTTTTCCTTTTTTACATAACTTTTAGAGATCCTTATTTTATAGTCCTAAAACAAATAGCGTTGTAAATACTAGTTATATTGGTCATAAAGGTGTTTTTTATAGTATAAAGAGATAAACAAGCAGATAGGTCACCTGATGGTAAGCGAATACCACTGTCAATGGACACCGACAAAATAATGTTTGCACATTCACAATAGTATGGAAAATTTCAGTACGAATTTTATGACATACCTACTTATGATTTACAAATGTACGATTACCTCTAATATAAAAAAAAAACTAAACACGCCGCGGTTCGCGCTTACCCCGACATTTTTTTTCCGATCGCCTACACTGCGTACGCACCTGCTATCCCCCACGGGGGGCCGCCCGGTCTCCTTTCAAACCGACGGATTAATGCCACGTTTTCTTTGCCCTTTTTTATTAAAAAAAATATTATAACGTGCTGTTATTATGTTGTAAAGGTCATTACCCGATAGTTACGTCTGACCCAAAGAGTTTGAATATAATAAATGTTTTAAAAATTATGTCTGTTTGATGATAAACGCAATTAACCTGCCAAGTTTTCTTTTATTTTAATGTTGCCTAATTAATCTAATTATAAATACTTATGTATTTTTTATTCGATTTATAATTGTAACTTGTTTAATTTAATTTATTTATAATGATATGTATTTTTTATTTAATTAAATTGCAGTTTTTTTTTTTTTTTATTGATTGGTATATGTATTGTATAAACGTGGAGACGGTTCAATCCGTTAGACAGCTAGAGTAGCTGTTTGCATTTCGCGTGCAATTATTGCCTGTAGCGTGATCATTTTCCCTCGTTTTTAAAACATTCTTCATTAGTGCGCCTCTCCTATTGGTCTTAGCATGATGATATGTAGCCTATTGCCTTCCTCGATAAATGTAGGTACTATCCAACACTAAACGAATTCTTCAAATCAGACCTGCGGTTCTTGAGATTAACACGTTTAAACAAAAAAACAAACTTATCAGCTTTATATTTTAATAAATAAATAAATAAATAAATAAATATTTCGGACATCTAACACACAACGCCATCTAGTCCCAAACTAAGCAGAGCTTGTATTATGCGTACTAGACAACTGATATAAATACTTAAATACTTTTTTTTTTGTAAATACATACATATTATACATAGAAAACACCCAAACTCCGAAACAAATATTTGCAGATCATACAAACATTTGGTCCGACCCGGGAATCGAACCCGAGACCTCAAGAACAGCAGTCGCGTACGCTACCACACATATCATTTAATGAACAGCCTTTAACATTCAAATACTTGACACCCACATCTCTGCCTTATTCAAGTCGATAATGTATGTAACGATGTGAGATAATAAAGATAAGAAGGCATTAACAACCATGTAAGAAAATTCTGGAAAATATTATTCAGGACTATGTGCTACCAGGTTTCCACCAGGTTTAGTAAAAAATAGGTCAAGCAATGGTGTACTGTAATAATGGACCAGGGAAGTGGTTTGCTAGTTAAGTAGGTAGTTTTCGATATATAATAAATAGGTACTAGTTGTAGCCCGCGGCTCCGCCTGCGTGTATGTCGGTTTTCGCGGCAAATAGTAGCCTATGTGTTATTCTGATGTATAAGCTATATTACTGTAAAGTTTCATTCAAATACGTTCGAGTTTTTGCGTGAAAGAGTAACAAACATCCATCCATCCATCCATACTTTCAAACTTTTGCGTTTATAATATTAGTATAGATAAATACAATTCAATATTAAACTGTAACCTTAATGGCAGTTTACTAATTCGGTTTTAAAACATTCTAAAGCTAAACACTAACAAAATATCTAAACGTAAAAAAATATTTGTAAGTATATATAACAACACCATTTTTATCCAAAGCGTTTTGAATTAAAAATATAAGAGTCTTCTTTGTTATTGAACACATCATATAAAAGCGGTAGACGATTAATTTCTATTTACACCTCAACACTTTCAATGCATAAACAAAATTAATGTACAATAACTGCGGTAATACTAAATTTAATATCAAAACAAACAGAAAAGCTTGCATCGTCTGCGGGCGCATCCGACCACCAAACGTGAATAGCCTCGAAGTAAAACCATTGAAATTACATTAATAATACTTCTACAGACTCCAATTTAACGGAATACAGTTCAAAATTATATAACATTATAATTTCTGAAACGATAATACGTGTTTTGGCGGTTCATAAACAAAATGGGGGTCGGAGGATTCGCGCGCGAAATCTGGATAATTTCTGACGCTGCGTCAACAAACATGGCGTCGCTACGAACAGCTGAAACGTAGGCGTCGAAATATCGAATTAATTACGTCATTCGGACTGTAGATTAAGAGCTAACACACAGTTATACCAATGTACTAGTTTTACTGATTATAATAAATATGTTGCACGCCTATTTAATAAATAGCTCAGCCATGTTACAAATTACAGCTGGTTACTCCTTTATAATGTGCCTAGGGAGAGGTACTAAACTATGATTGTCTAATATTCAGATAAAAACTTTTTAGTTTTACATAAACCTACATAGTTAATTTGTTAACATTCATGCTTCAATATTATTACAAAATTGTGACTATAATCTAGTCAACAAGTGCTTTTTCGGTCAACTTTTTTCAGCAGTCTCCGGAAATTATGATTGAGGTGTCGTTCGATTCGGAATGGCACCTAGATGTTCTTAAAAAAAATGAAGTTGCGCTTAAAACTCAAAAAGGGATTTGGTTTTTTGCAAATTTCTCAAAAAAATTATTAAGATTTTTCAAATTTGAAAACAGATTTAACACAGATGGAATTTCCTTTAAAAATCTGACTCCCGGAATTGTAGGACCAATATTTATAAAATTACCAGAGGGTTGAAAATACGCCCAAAAACAGCAACACGCGCAAGCCACGCCTCCTGCGTACCTTCAATGAATAAATATTATTTAAACTTATTAAATATGAAAATAAAAAAATAAAAAAATTTGCCGTCTGCAGGATAAATCAATGAACAATAATCCGTGATCCAAAAATTTTTATCGCGAATTTTCAATAGGTTATCCATTAATTAATTATCAATTTTTGCAAGCGATATAATTTAATATATATTCCCTATATATATTAAAGAAAACAAGTAAAAAAAAAAAAAAGAATCCGACTTCAAGTTTATCTTAGATGCCATCATCAGATCTTAGTGTCCTTATCATGTTACCACTGTTGGGATATCTCCTTTCCATTAAAAGAAGAATCATCAAAATCGGTTCATAAACGACGAAGTTATCCGCGAACACACATAAAAAAATATATATATATACAGTCGAATTGAGAAACCTCCCCCTTTTTTGAAGTCGGTTAAAAAGGTTTCTTTATCAAAACATTCATTACCTCCTAACAAACAATAATTTAATAATAAAATATTTACATCATATGCAATCTTTCGATATGGTAATCGGGCAGTTGCTTTTCCGTTTTCTATCGAAGACTTGCGATTTCCCTCAAATATCTCCGCTCTATGCGTTTTCTTGTCCTAATTTAATAGGAGTGCTTATATATACAAAATTATATAAATAATACACAATATCAAGTATTTTAAAGGTAGTAAGTAGAGCTACGTTGATTTAAGCACGGCAGGGCCGGCTCGACCGGCGCTTCCGCTGTGTTTCACCGAGTGAGTGAGGATACCGGAGGCCTATACCCCAACCCATCCCCACATCCCTTTCTCCACCCCCAAAGGTCGGCAACGCACTCGTGACGCCTCTGGTGTTGCGGGTGTCTATGGGCAGCGGTAATCACTTACCATCAAGTGATACGTATGCTCGTTTTCCCAATAAATCATAAAAAAAATTGTGTGGGTCACCATTCTGCATCGTCTGCATTCGCAACGAGTATGGTGATCACTACTCTTGGATTCATAATTCATACTTTTCATCAGGTAAAGTGGAATCACTTTGGAAGGCGTAAATAAAAAAAAGAATTGATCAAGAATCGTTAGCTGCACATAAATAATAATATGAATAAATAGAGAAATAATAAATGTCAAAATATAGAATAGAAGGAAGTGCGTTCCAGTTTGAAAGCACTGTCAAGAAGAATCAGAAAAAATCTGCTAAGTATTTTTACTTACGTACAAAAAGTGGCGGGCCGACTTGCTAAAGGTTAAAGGCTAACAACCTTTATAGTACAAAAAAGGTGTAAATAAAAGATATATTGAAAATGTTTAACTGAAGAACAAAGAATTTCTTAATTTACTTCATCATCTATATTAAAACACGATTACTATAAGTAATGTAACCAAGTAATGCAACTTGGAGTCACTCCAAGCCATTAAAGAAAGTGATTAATCAACCCTTGCGATGCGATTGCATGTGTTAACGTACTATTAACGCGATATTAGCGGGCGTTTGCGTGCGGTCAAGTTGCGGTGGCCGGACGATGCAAATTGCACGCGATAGCCGCGCCCGCGGCCCCGCCCCGTCCCACGGCCTCCTGACGATTAATAAGCCCTTAACAAAAGCCCTTTTGCACGTCAACGACTGCATATTATGTGTCAAAGAGATTGGACGTAACTAAAACAAAAGTGAACTATAACTCACCATAATTGAGTTAGACGTTTTCTTTAATAACACACTTTTATATATATCAAATAAGTTGAATAGTTGATTGCAATTTTTGAAGATGTTTGTAAGCATTAAATATTTGCAATTTATCTGTTGCTACTTTATATGTATATACTTTAAATGTTTGACATTTGGTTACAGTTTTAAAGATCAATTAAAGTAAGTTAGTTAATACTGACTGCTAAGCCAGTAGTAAACTTACTTTACTCATTATTTATAGATATTCTTACCATCCTATCACTGTATATTATAACTGTCTCTCACTAGTTCATGAAAATCAACACAATTTCCCTTAAACGATTTCATCACTGTAGCGTAAACATTAAAAAACATAACCTTTTCGTAGGTTCAATGTTTGTATCCGTAAAATTAAAAGGAATAATAAAAAGATTAAAACAGATAAAAATTAAAGAATGAGAGATTTAAATAACAAATTGTTACACAATATTCATGAGTTGACGCTTTATTAATTTAAATCACTTAAAAAAAAGTTACTAATCTATAAAGGCCGTTATAAATCACTCTGCCTTTGTGCCACTTTAATCCAATATGTTTTTGTATCACAATGTGTACGAATTATTTTTTAAATGGGCTAAATGTTGATTCACCTGAAGCTCCTCTTCTGACACAGGCTATCCAGTCAGAAAATATTTTGCTATGCAAAATAAATGTCTTAAAAATCCAATTGCAAATTAAATGATACAATTTCAGTAGATCTATGAACTAAATTGCTACATGCCAGCATATAACAATAACGCATACTATCATACTTCAGAAGATTTAATTTCGGACAAATTAATTGTTGGTTGTTGATATCGACAGCTAGTTTGACCATCCAAATTCAATATTAGTGGCGGTGGCTGCAGCACTTTTAATAAAGCTGCGTGTTTACTGAAGGGCGCTACAGCGCTTCCCGGCCAGAGACGCCTTTGTCAAAAAGTGTTGTTACAACTAGTTATCATGTGGTTACATTGCGGTTGTAAATTGAAGTTGAAATATCACTCATCATAACTTTTTACTGGGTAGCTGGCTCTTACAATTCAATCGTGAAACAGCTAGGATATTTTCCATTTTTTCAAAATTCATGTCATTCAGTTTAACAAATTCTAACCATCCTTTTATTTTCTGCATAGTTATGTACAGTGGGGAGATTGTTTTCTTTTGTATAGGGACAAACAAACAGATGGTTGACATGATGGTAATTGATTAATACCACCGCCGCCGCCACATGGATACGTACAAAACAAGAGGCACAACTGAGTTACACTTGTTATACACTAATCACAAGTGTTTCTCATAGTTTCTCTATTACTGACCAAGGAAAGGGAAAACTTCCCATTCCTGGGGTCCAGTGACTTTAACCACGCGGTGTAAAGCAACGACAAAACATAAACTCCGGTGCTGCAATTGCTTCTGTAAGGCCGCGGCATCACTCCATTTGAACCGGCTGATTTTTACTAAAGCAAATATATATGTACTTCTAAATAAACCTTCCTACACATACCTAATAGAAAGAATATACAGGACCAACGTTCGAGCTTATCACACAATCTTCATAATTTACTAATTAACTAGAACATTACTTTATTTATTTGAAACTTATTCCAGATGTTGTACAAAGGCAGACTTAATACCATGAGGCATTCAGATGATGTAGAAATATGATACTGCAAATGCGAAGTGATTGAATTTTGTAAATAAGAGATAAACCTACATTAAATACAACTAAAAATATATAAATTCACTACTACATTTATTAATAAATGCAAAAAGAAAACATAAATTTTAAATTGTACATAGGTAAGTTTAAGATACGCTGTCAAGTGCTAGGGTTGTGAATGTGCCACCAATTCGCTCCGAAGAAGTTTACGTACTTTCGACTTGAATGTAAGACATTTTGTAAACATCATGATATTCTGTTATTATTTTTCATTTATAGTTACCAATAGGATAGTTAACTGTTTACTAAATAAATACCGATGTCTATTTTATTATAACGAATATTACAAAACATCTCGGAAAATATAATTATTACAAGTTTTCATTTCTATTACAAATTTTAATCTAATAAACATTGAAATATATTGCTCAATTGAGTTGTCTTAAACAGTGACGTCACAAGTTACTTTTTAGTACATTTTTCATATAAAGTGATCGTTTTGACAGATGATAAAAAGTAACTGATTTGACTAAGGTGTCAACTACCCTATTCATTATTTAATTATTTTCAGTCGGTATTTCATTTTCAAACAAAAATTCAATATTTAATACATATTATACTTCGGTAGGTTCATAAATTTTAAGTCTCATAAACATTTCGATTATTCACTCAAAGAATCATATGAATCTCACCAATACCACATTTGATACATAAACAACGGAACGACAAAACAGCGGTTGACATTCCAACCTCGGAACACTCACGCAGATAACCCATCTCCTGTCTAATCGAACAAACCGATCGGCGACCAATAACAAAACCGGATTTACCATCAAAAAACTACAACGCACGCAATTCTGTAACCTACACACAGCCGCACAAGGGTTTCTTGTCAAAAATTGACATGTAAATGACATTGGCAGATTCAAAAACACTCGGCATACCTCTTTGTCGATGGTACGTCTCAATTCTTGGGAATGTATCTCTCATCATAACCCTGAATTGTTTGTTCGTTTTTTGATAAGAATTCATGTGTATGACTCGCCGGACTTGCTTACGTGTGACCCAATGGCTTTTTAATTTAAATTACCTCGTATCCACGTAGCGTACATAAACTAAAACAAAAAACCTTGCTACGTAGTTATGTATAATATCAGTAACATTGATCAACGACTACTAATAATTAAACAGCTATTTTAGCGCAGAAATTTCTTGAAAGCTACTTAATTTTACCTCAATCTGATTAACTGTAGCAAAGAGACTGTTATGACGATTAAAATCTATAACATTTATTCAGTACACTATATATGAGGAATAATCTATCTTGTTTCTAGCATATTCAAGTTAAAAACTGGTAATAAGAAATATAGTTAGTCTTTAATTAATGTTTCGCGATTATAACGAGAACGCCGTATATAAAAGATTATATAATTTACGAATAAATGATGAGTAGGTAAGGTACCTACTAAGATATGCAATATGAGTATGTATGGTCCATGTTCCTATTATAATTAGTTTTACAATAAACACGGAAAGTACATTACTGTGAACAAAGTCAGTCCCCTTGCAATTTAAATGTAGAAAGAAAATATATCTTAATATTAGAAAGTATATTGTACAAATAAATACTCGTATGTAGTCTATACAAACAAAGTAATCTTCAAATAGATACACTAATCACCCCAACTGAAAACAGAAGTATGACGTGATACATATCTATTAAACAAAGCTTGACATTGACAAAGACTTTGACATTAAGATCCCAAATTATCTGGTGTCCTGTACCCTAAATAACACTACATAAATAACAAAGGTTAGTTATTAGTGAATCTCTAGAACTTCTAAACTGAAAATTGATAAGTATTAAGTGATTTTTTCCTTGTTTTTCACCGAGTGAACGGAGTTAACTGAACCCAAACTGTACTAAGACTAGTTTTGGAGATGGAGCTGCAGTGCACTTGTGACTTTAGATTTGTGGGTGATAGCGGGCGGTGGTAATCATTTATTTATTTAACTATTTTGTAGATATGGAATCCAAGGAGTTATACCATAAAAAAGTTAGCTCAAAAAAGTTAATGAGAAAATTATTAACAATCTATTTATTTCCTTAATCTTTAATGTTACGAGAATAGATATCACACGTCCGCATCACATCTAAAGAATTATCGCTACATCAATTCCTAAAAACATCAACATGGTGACATTCTATTGTTAACCGCCCCACATACCACTCCACCAGCCAATAATTTAGTCCACCAACATCCATTTTACGTCACCGCAGCTATTCCCGTTAATAACACCGATGTCGACACTCCCATTCCAAATCTTAATTCACCTGTCAAAGTTGAACATCGACCATAGAGTAACATTAGTCAATCTGTCAAAGTACCACGCTCAACTGTCAATTAGTTTTCACGGAATACGTCAAAACGCCGGTAGCTAAACTATGAAAAAATGCAGGTAGGGGTAGCATGTACATCAAATTATGGGTTCCGTGTTGCATTCTAAGATGATAAAGTATGTATTTCATTCATCTGATGTACGTTTATACTATAAATTACATGCATTAAAATTTACATACGAAGGTCGCAATAATTTTGAAATAGAGTTTAATAAATTATTAAATATCTATCTATAGGTACTTAGTAGGTACCAAATTGTTTTGTTATACAGAACTTGCAACTGACAATTTATTGATTAAAGTTAAATAAATATTTTGGACATCTAACACACAACGCCATCTAGTCCTAAACTAAGCAGTGCTTGTATTATTGGTATTAGACAACTGACATAATACTTTTTTTGTAAATAAATAAGTAATAAACATAGAAACCACCCAAACTTTGAAACAAATATTTGCAGATCATGTATACATTTGGTTCGACCCGGGAATCGAACCCGAGCACAGAGGCAGTCAATTAAAGAAAAATATTACTTATTAAAGTCTTATACGTAAAACTACCGGTCTATTGGTCTTGTGTAATAGTTTTGTTAAGCCAGAGGTCGTTGATTCGACACCCACTCAGGACAAATAAAAGATACGGATATTTTATAGACAAATTGCACACAGACTCAAAACAAACTTTCCGTATGACCCCAGGCTTTGGCTTACTTGTCACACTATTATTATTATGAGAATCGGAACGTATTAATATTTATAATTTTAAAAGTAATTAGGGGGCAAACGAATAGACTTATCACCTGATGGTAAGCGATTACCGCCGCCCATAGACACCCGCAACACCAGTGGCCCCACAAGTGATTTGCCGGCCTTCGGGGGATGGGGACGGGGGGAGGGGTTGGGTTATCCTCACTAACTCGGTGAAACACAGGGCAAGCGCTATTTCACACAGGTTTTCTGTGAGGCCGTGGTATCACTCCTGTCGAGCCGGCCCTTTCATGATAAACGTGGCTCTCCCACTTACTCTAAATAAGTAATTTAAAATAAATCACAAGAAATTATGAAACCATCCCCAAAAACCTAAGTCAAACAAACCGACTACTAAATATTATGACATCGCCTCGTGAGAATTATCTGGATGATTTTGACAAACTACCTAACTAGTGACATCCCATCAAAATCGATATAATAGACCCGCCGATTTAAAACATAATTAATCGATGTCCGTTAGACGAATTACCGAACGAATCGTTTATCAACTTGAAAAAAAAAGTAAAAGAGTCTTTGGCAGACAACAATAGCTACATTTGAATTGAATCCTCCACAGTTTTGTTTGGACATCTAACGTTTTTCAATGGAAGTAGATAAATTAAGTTAATTTGCATGTGTTTTTGTTGGTCGGCTTTTTTCAAATAACTTAGATGGCCAGTTACGATTTGACTGACGTTGAAGAAATGTGGGTAGGTATGCGTGAATGTATTACATTTAAACCAAGAGACAAGTTACTAATTTTAATTAAAGGCATACAGTCGTTTATCTATACAAATAAATAAAATTGGAGTGTCTCTTTGTAATATTAAAATAACCGCTTTTTAATAAATGTAGTTAAAATAACTTTTGTCTATCTGTCTATCTGTCTGTTTGTTCCGGGTAATCTCTGGAACGCTGGACCGATTTTGACGGGACTTTCACTGGCAGGTAGCTAATGATCCAGGGAGTAACTTAGGCTACTTTTTTAGACTAACTTTTTCCCGCGACGTTACTCGCGGTACAACAATAACCGCGGGTAACACCGCGGGGTTCATTTTAAATAAAGCCAGTGTAACTCTGAATAGTGTCGAAATATTCAAGAGACAGTTTGAGCATTTGTGGTAAAGTATAGAAATTCACTTTTTTTTTTAAATCCCGCCCACCATTGTAACTCCTGAACATCAGGATCAACAGCAGTGACCCACGAACACACCGAGTAATGACACTTGGGAAGTCCCAGGAAAAAATGAACTGTCTTGGAACCCGCAACGAAATTAATCAAAAGAAATAACAGGAGGAGTTGGAAATATGATAAGTCCACTGAAATTCACTTATGCGACTACTACAATACATATAAGTGGCATTATGCTATTGTGTGCTAGCTAATGTGAAGTTACATAACATTTACAAACAACCTATTTTAATCGTTATATTTTTCATATTCTCGTGTCACCTTTACGAATCTAGCAACACCTCCCAAGTCAACATCTATTGAGCCGTTTATACTACAAGCGTGCTAGAGAAATACACATACAAACACTCGAAAAACATAACCCTCGTTCTCGCCCATTCATCAGTTAATCCTCATACATCAACAGCCATTAATAGTCCACGGCTAAACATAGAACTCTCACGAGAAATGCAATTTTGGCCTACTACAGCTAGGCAGACGGGTTTGTATAGGCTTCTAGGTTTTCTTCTCTATCCTGTGCTGTTGTCCTTAGTCGGCTCTTACGTCACCTATAGGATGTATACAAGGGGAGACATTACCGTATTCTGGATCCTTTACCACCCTAACTAACCAACAAAAGCATTGATACATTTATAACTAAAAAAATTGGCAGTCATAGGGACTTCCGATAGAAGTAAAAACTTTGAACAACTAACATTATGATGTCGGTAACGCGAACCCGTAAGATTTTCCCCTACCAAAAAGCGCTCAACGCTACTAAAGAAGTTTTCAATTCAAAAACATTAGCATGTCGGTGACGCGTACACATCAGATTTTCCCTTACCAAAAAGCGCTCAACGCTACTAAAGAAGTTTTCACTTCAAAACATTAGCATGTCGGTGACGCGTACACATCAGATTTTCCCTTACCAAAAAGCGCTCAACGCTACTAAAGAAGTTTTCACTTCAAAAACATTAGCATGTCGATGACGCGTACCCATCAGATTTTCCCTTACCAAAAAGCGCTTAACGCTACTAAAGAAGTTTTCACTTCAAAAACATTAGCATGTCGGTGACGCGAACCCATCAGATTTTCCCTTACCAAAAAGCGCTCAACGCTACTAAAGAAGTTTTCACTTCAAAAACATTAGCATATCGGTGACGCGAACCCATCAGATTTTCCCTTACCAAAAAGCGCTCAACGCTACTAAAGAAGTTTTCACTTCAAAAACATTAGCATGTCGGTGATGCGAACCCATCAGATTTTCCCTTACCAAAAAGCGCTCAACGCTACTAAAGAAGTTTTCACTTCAAAAACATTAGCATGTCGGTGATGCGAACCCATCAGATTTTCCCTTACCAAAAAGCGCTCAACGCTACTAAAGAAGTTTTCACTTCAAAAACATTAGCATGTCGGTAACGCGAACGCATCAGTTTTTCCCCTACCAAAAAATGTTCAACGCTACTAAAGAAGTCTTCACTTCAAAAATCCTTGAACGATTAGCAAATTGTCTAAAAACTGAACAAATTTCATTTAAATAATGGCTAAAACACTCTCGTTTAGGTCACCTTTCAAACAAAGAAATACCTAAATCAAGTTCGGTTCATTAGTTTAAGAGTTGTGACGATACACAGATACACACATTACACTTATTATAACATTCTTTCTTATTGCGTCGGGGATTAAAAATAGTGAAAATGGTCTAGTAAGCTTTGTCTAATATACCTACTTATGTATATTATCAGAAGGACAGTTTAGTATTTTTATTACACGAGTTAGCCTTCTTTATCTTCGGAGTGATACCACGGCCTCACAGAAAACCGGTGTGAAATGGCGCTTGCGCTGTGTTTCACCGAGTAAGTTTGGATACCGGAGGCCCATTTACCGCAACCCCTCCCCACATCCCTTTCCCCTATAATGTATGCTCGTTTGCATCCAATACTATAAAAAAAATATGGAGAGGCCTTTCAGCAGTGTACTATTAAAACTGTTGATATGATATAATAATCCTTTCGAATTTAGTCCATACTAGTTGTTGCCTGCGGCTCTGCCCGCGTAAATGTCGGTTATCGTGGCAAATAGTAGCCTATATGTTATTCTGATGTATAAGCTATATTACTGTAAAGTTTCATCCAAATCCGTTCAGTAAATTTGCGTGAAAGGGTAACAAACATCCTTCCATACTTATCGACTTTCGCGTTTATAATATAAGTAGGATTAGGGTATTTTTTAATCACTAGTATATCAGTTTTAAATATTTTCGTCTGTGTGTTTGTGGTCTTTAATCTAATAATAGTTGAAGTTGTCGTAATCTCAAAAGCGGTTAAGCCGTTTTACTTATCTTTGTGTATCGTGGTAAACTTCACTGACATGTAATGCTTGTTTTATTTTATTTGTTATATTTAGTAATGTTAGTTATTATGTATTTTGGTTGACAAATAAAAAAGTTATATCTGCTTAAAGATTCACTATGATAACCAAGGGCGTCGCCAGCCGATAGCGCAGGGGGGGGCAAGTTGACTTTACCTACTACAATTCATACTTTTCTCATTCTCTATGAATGAGAAAAACTAGGTATGAATTGTAGGTAAAGTCGACAGCACATGAAGCTTTTCACTTGTACTACGAGCCTTACAAAGCGATTGTAATAACAACAGTATCTTAGTACTATATACATATATTTTCTGTGACAGTACAGAGTCCAATGTGTAAAGTTACACGAGCACGAGCTCTTGACTATGCAATAAAAAACTTGTAAAAAAGTTATAATAACATTTATTAGAAAAATAGAATAATAAAAATGAAACCGACTTCAAGGTTCGACTCGATTTCTCTTGGATGCCATCATCAGATATTAATGTCCTTATCATGGTACCACCTTTGGGACATCTCCTTTCCATTAAAAAAAGAATCATCGAAATTGGTTCATAAACGACGAAGTTATCCCCGAACACACATAAAAAAAATGTATATATATATATATACGGTCGAATTAAGAAACCTCCTCCTTTTTTTGAAGTCGGTTAAAAAGGTTTCATGATTCTTCTTGTTACCAAGATTATTTGGTGTCTGCTACTAGTTCAGCCGGTTTTACCTGTTTTTTCATGATTATTGAAATAAAATGAACAAGTACAATTTTAACAAAAATAAAACCGACTTCAAGTTTCGACTCGAATTCTCGTGGATGCCATTATCAGATATCAATGTCCTTATCATGGTACCACCGTCTGGACATCTCCTTTCCATTAAAAAAAGAATCATCAAAATCGGTACATAAATGACGAAGTTATGCCCGAACACACATAAAAAAAAAAAAAATCTATACGGTCGAATTGAGAAACCTCCTCCTTTTTTTGAAGTCGGTTAAAAAGGAGTTTGAATTTGAATAAGTGTACAGCGTACTTTTTGTAAATTACCATATTTTAATATTATAGTGGTCGTTGTTTGTTTATATTAGGTTAATTAAAACATAATTTTCGGGGATTCATTGTAAACTTCTCGACCACTTTATTATTAAAATCTTGTAAGTTTCCATGTATAAGTTTTCGGTGCACACTCATCATGGCCAAACCATTGAGGCGACTTTCACTCATAGTGCTTCTTAGCCAGGTTTTTAGTCTCCTGAGGCTGCTAAACGATCGCTCTACCGTACACGTCGTGCATGGAAGAGCGATCAAAATTTTCAACGCTTTTTCCGTGTCGGGAAAGAAGGTTTTTGCTTCTTTTAGGATATCAACAACGGTTTGATCTGTTGAGTTTGGTTTATTATGCCAGAATTGCTGCCAAAGCTCGACTTCAATTTTATATTTGGTAAATTATAAAACTGAGCGATAGTTTCACAACTTCCTATGAGATTTTCGACTGACATCGTTTGCATTTGTGCGGGGTGTAATTTAGATAAAGCAAATGATGGAGTATTTTCTTCAGCAAAGCGTGTTTCAAGCGATGTAATAACGGAGTCCAAGTATGGTATTATTAATGATCTTTTCCAGAATTCTGAAGGGCTTTCTGCTGGGTGATTGCTTCGATGACGTTGTTTCCCAACAATGCGCGGCATTGAAGTGATATCCTCCTCCAGGCCGACTTTCTCCGCAACAACAGTAGCATCCTTTATAATTTCATCTGTGACTCTTTCGGGATTATCACGGTGGCTCTTAAGCAATTGCAAAATGCGTTTGACGTGTTGCGAGGCCTTAACCACATCCAAAGCTATGGATTGGAGTGCGTTGACAACAGGTTCCAACAAAGCAGAGTATTTAGCTATCAAAGTAATACAAAGTATAAACGAAATTTTGAAAGCAGCCGCATGGAGTTGAAAGGCGTTTTTTCGAGTCGCACTGTTTCCTTCACGCGATAAGTTTTCTAAGGCTTCCAATATAACAGGAAAATTCTCCTTAAATACTCTGATAGTTTTATGTTTCTCACTCCATCTTGTTTCGCAGAGCCTGGCAATATTAGGTACCAATTTTCTTCTCAAAACAGATTCCCGAAAAAAAAAAATAATATCTTTAGTGGTTCCCATGGTGTTTCGAATTTCAGGAAGAATATTGAGATCATTTATTACCAGATTCAGTTTATGGGACGAACAATGAAAGAACAATGCTTTGGTATATTTTTTGCGCAGGATCGCTTGTACTCCACCGTCTTTTCCGGACATCGTCGAACAACCGTCAAATCCAAAACCAACGCATTTTTCAGCAGGATTAAGGTCTTCTTTTGTCAGAAACTCATCGATGCAATATGCAATAGATTTCGCATCCAGACCTTTCAACTCAACAAATCCGACGAACATTTCTTGGACCTCATTGGCTTCCTCGTCAAAATATCGCAGCCCAATCGATAATTGTTCAATACCGGAAATATCAGCTGTTTCGTCTGCTAACACACTATAAGCTTCTGCTTCTTTTACTTTTTTCACAATGTCTGCCTTATTAACATCTCCACAAATTGCGATAATTTCATTTTGAATATCAATCGATCGATAGCTTGCATTCTTTTTCCCATGCTCAATGTGTTTCTTCAAAACTAAATCTCCCGCGTCAATTCGTAGCTTGTATAGGTCCTCGAGAATACCTTCGCCATAATGTTTTCCTCTCAGAGCTAAGCCGTGCAACCCGCAAAACGTAATGCAGGAAATAATAGATGTTATAATTTTTCGGTTTTCTTTAATAATGCCCTGGGAGTATTTGTTGAGTTGTAAATCTACAGGCACACTTCCAAGAAACGATTTAGCTGCTTCCAGTGCCATCTTATGGAAGTGGGTTTCCATGTGCTTTTTGCAATGCTCGTGAATATCTTTGAACTTACAAAACGGCCTTATGATAAATGACCCTAATACGCCTCTAAAAGAATTTGGATTTGGCGGGAACAACGTACAATATTTACAAAAGGCTCCTTTTTGGTGCCTGGAATAGGCCAACCATGGAGAGTACGTTTCCAACCATGAATAATTGAATTTCCTCTTTAAATGTTTAGCGTCTTCCGCAAAGTCATACGTCGCAGACGGAGACCAAGTGTTTTCAAGCAATTCTTTCTTCATTTTAGTCGATAACATTGATGCTTGTCCAATAAATTTACCGATGTCATTTTCGTTGCAGTCATTTATCGAAGAGTCGGGAACTAAGTCCGGTTCTTTGGATGTGCTAGGTCTCGTCAGGTCACCCACGGAATCATCGCTGTCACTGCTTGCTCCTTCAGGTTTCTTTCTTTTTAAAACTGCAAAACAAAATATTTGAAATAGCTACAACTTCTTCTGGTCCGCAATTCACATTGAAAGCATAAATGCGCTAGCGGCTATGCTCGCGCGGTCTCGGGCATCTTCGCTCGAGCACTCTAGAGCGGGCGCGACGACACTGACGACACGCACGAGCCGGAGTCTCAAGCATACGCGAGCCGACTGTGCCGAATCGGCACTGCCGATATTTATTTATACAATTTTCTACTTTAAGCTATGGTAATACGGTGCTATTTTCGATTGAGCCATTAAATTGATCAATTTTCCTTTTGGTTTAAACTGACGACCCTTAAGAATCGGATATCGTGACTAGAAACGGATTTTTTACGATTTTAAAAACCGATGCAAAATCAGCATTTATAATCAAATTAATTGACGTTATTTGAAGCCGAGGATCGAACCAAGTGGCGCGCAATTGGAGAGGCCTATGTCCAGCAGTGGACTGCGATAGGCTGATGATGATGATGATGATTTTATGGACGGAAAATACGAAAGCTAAACGCAAGTGATACTCACCAAAAAACTTTCTGATGTCCATATTGATTATGTGGTCACAGCAACTATTTTGATGTGATAATAGCGCACAAAACAATCGTAAAAGCGGGCAGTGGCAACGCTAACGCACGAATGAATGACATACAGACGCTAAAACAAAGGCGGCTGTGCGGGGGGCGCGGGCGCCGCGCGGGTACATGTTGCTTCCCCACTCCCCCTCTCCCGCTTCAACGATAGAGTAGAACAGGCAGAGCGTAGTTGAGCATACGGAATATTAGGAGTTCCATCCACTCCGAGTGGAATTGGTGAATTCATTTGAGTTTCGACGTACGGCAATGATTGAACTTCAAGCAAATCAACTCAAAGACTTAGGACTTTGGTTGCGTTATATTTGGCAACATTAGAATCTCTAGGGGGGGGCAGCGGCCCCTCCCTGCCCCCCCTTGGCGACGCCCTTGATGATAACCGACATACCTAGTTACGAGGTGCAGCCGCAGAATAATTATCACCGTATTAATCACTGTGTGAGAGCCACGCTTCGGCATGAATGGGCCGACTCGACCGGAGTGATAGCGCTTGCGCTGTGTTTCAGCGAGTGAGTGAGGATACCGGAGGCCCATACCCTTTTTTTTTTTTTGACTTGTGGAAACCCCCTCTAGCCGTCAACCCGCCGGAGTTTGCGGCGGGGCGGTGTGTCGGAATCGAACCGACTAAAACCACATGGTGTGCTACTCTGCACCTGAGAAGGGAGAGATCCGGGAACTGCTGTCCCACATCCCTTTCCCCATCCCCCAAAGGCCGACAACGCACTTGCGACGTCTCTGGTATTGCAGGTGTCTATGGGCAGCGGTAATCGCTTACTATCAGGTAATACGTCTGTTCGTTTGCCGCCTATACCATAGAAAAAAAAAGTTAGTCTGTAAATAAAAATAAGACCGTTTAGTGATATATAGGACTAGCTGCGTGGTTATTGTTGTACCGCGAGTAACGCCGCGAGACAAAGTTAGTCTAAAAAAAGTAGCCTATGTTACTCCCTGCATCATCAGCTACCTACCAGTGAAAGTCCCGTCAAAATCTGTCCAGCCGTTCCAGAGATTACCCGGAAAAAACAGACAGACAGCCAGACAGACAAATTTTTAACTACATTTTTGTTATATATGTATCGTGTATACATACATATACATTGATTAAAAAGCTGTTATTTTAATATTACAAACACACTAAAATTTTATTTATTTGTATAGATATTTAAGATATATAGAATCAACTCATTCTTAATGTCATAAATACCCTGTCAACCCAACATTCGTATCTCGAACTTACAGAAAAGGGAGCTTTATTCCAATTCAAGTAGCTACGTAATTTCTCACAACATGGCTTCAGAATCCACACAATTTGATATCTGTCCGTAGGTTTTATTAATTTTATCTTTACTTCAGTAATGAGACGTTAATAATCTGTTACAACGTTATTTTAATAAGCCAACTAACCAATTAAAAAGAGTAATGGCGGTGGTGGATCGCAGGTGCCTCGATTGCAAGCTGCGCGGGCGCAACCTATTATGCACAATATAAATTAACAGTGCAATGTGTTTTGATGTAAAGTCATCTGTCATACGTGGGCTGAACCAGAGAGACTCTTCTCTCTGATTCAGTCCATTTTTTTTTTTTTTTTTACTTGTGGAAACCCCCGTGGTTTGCGGCGGGGCGGTGCGTCGGAATCGAACCGACTAAAACCACATGGTGTGCCACTCTGCGCCTGAGACGGAAGGAATCCGGGAACTACTGTTATTAACACATCCGCACCCCTCCCAGCGCCTGCCCTCACTGAAGCGGGCACTGTCTGCTGGTAGCTCTCAATGTTGGCGACGTACGGCACACGCGTGACGTCACCCCTCGCGGGTGCCCTTCTCTGGTTCAGTCCATATGTCAACCTCTAGACCAGTAGTTCCTGAGATTAGCGAGTTCAAACAAACAAACAAACTCTTCAGCTTTATATATTAGTATAGAGTAAAGATTTAGCAGGTAGTAGAGCCACACTGATTTCAGCTCGATTGGGCCGATTGACACGACAGCATTTGCGTGCGTGACGGCGTGTTTCATTGGTGAGTGCGATACCGGAGGCCTAATGATGCATAAGCATCACTAGCCCGCCATGGTGTGGGTCACCGTGCTGCATTGTTGCATTGTCTGCAATCGCAATGAGTATGGTGACCGCTACTATTGGATTCTGCTCATGCTTTCTATCAGGCAGAGCAAGCCACTTTAGCAGGCCCATTCGTAAAAAAAGATATCATGTCTTGTATGACACATGTCAAAATTATCCTCTCCGATGTTGAACGCCACGCAATGGTCGCTGTCAATTTCTTCCAGTCTGTTGAATGCCACGTCGTGGTGTTTTTTTCCCGGTCTATTTCAACCATGAATTTAGCTGCTTTATATTGTTTGCAGCTTTGTCGCACTTAATTATATTAAAGAGAATAAAACAGAGATGCCCAGAGGCGCCATTTCATTACATCAGTTGACAATGTAAATCGTTCTTATTCAGCGGGACTTTTTGTGACGTACGGTTGCTGGTCGAGTGAACTTTGAAATTGAATTTATATATTAATTCGGATGAGAATTCAAAAAAAAAATCATCATCAATTATACATCATCTGATAGTATATTTAATGATCATTCTAAACATACCAATATCTTATATAGCCCCAATACATTTTTTATTGGAAATCGACGTTTAAATCAGAGGCGAAAATGTAACGGGAGTGCTGTCAAAATCGCCCCACAGTTGTGTCAATTCGGACCAATATGGCGCCACTGAAGAGTGGTTATTAATTTTTGAATGTCAAAATAGAAGATGTTACTAATTTAAAAAGCTAAAGTCTATTGAGATGAGATGCTTCTACATCATTGGGCCTCCGATCTTACATTGTACAAATTTAATTTCGACAGTAACCACGGCAAGTACAACCTGGTCTTAATGGTGGATAATTAAAGTTTTTGATATAAACATGTTATATGTAAATCCTTAATTAAATTAATCAATCAATGAAATACAAATGTATTTAAAAAATGTGTAACAATTAATAAATACCTAATTAATTTTCTTGTTAATTATTAACTTAATTAATATGTAAATTAACTGTGAATACGAAATAAATTAATTAAAAGTTTCAAATATAAATTAATTCTTGTCGTACAAATATTATTAATCTGTAACTTATTACAGGTGATTTACACTAAATCTATACGTACATACAAATTAATTAAATTTAATTGTACATTTTTAATTTAAATTTAACAGCTTTTTCGTAAATGTAAATAAAAGTATTTTATACAGTACTGACATCAAAAATTCTTTTTTTATTTAGACTATCTGTTTAGAATAATCTCTAAAACGACTGGGCAGATTTTTACGTGACTTTAACTAGCATTGAGTTAGGTTATATGGAGTAGATCCGGAGGTCTTAACAACAGCGGTTCCCGGATCTCTCCCTTCTCAGGCGCAGAGTGGCACACCGTGTGGTTTCAGTCGGTTAATAAAACTACCTAATAGGTACATTTAATCTACTATTATTTTAATTCGAAAAAAGTACAATAAAGAGGCCTATGTGGTGACTTTTAATGTTGCTAACCCGTTCTGATGATAATGGAACTATAGGAATTTAATTTTTAAAAAATAGAGTTCAATATGAAAGGCAAGGTTGGTAAATGGTAAGACAGGAAGGAAACAAGAGATAAGCAGAAGAAAAGAAAAGTAGAAAAATAGAAACAGCATCCCTAGCCGTATCAGCCTTTTTAATTTGCCAAATAAATTGCTTTTCTTACTTTTTGAGGTCTATAAAAAAGTTATTAAACCTCGGTATCTATGTTAAATGAGTCTTTAAATTATACTTAGCGTGCTACCTTTCACTGTAGACTTAGATCGAATATAAAACTGTTTTAATTGACAATCAAGTCAAAATACTGCCTCGTTGGTCGGGCGGTTCGCATATGCGACTGCTAGTCAAGAAGTCTTGGGTTCGATTCCCGAGTGGGGCCGAAGTAATGTATTGAATTTTTCGAGTATCAAATTCTTATTACCGCCAGCCTAGGGTACGGAAATTTGGCGGTGACATCACACACGACCATGCCTCGGCGAGCACGTTAAGCCGTCGGTCCCGGTTGCCATGAACATCTATGGTAATAGTTATTGAAAAGTCAGTGCCCTCAAATATACTCACACTAGTTTCAACCTACGAATTCAGTTTCTACCCTCAGAGTTGCGGAGGTCCGATGCCAGTCGCTTCGTGTAAAAACTGTTAATTAGGTTAAACTGGGTGGAACTAGTAGCTGACCCCAAATAATCTTGGGATAAGGCTAGGAAGAAAAGAAAACAAGTCAAAATACTCTCTGTATTTAGCATTTTGGAATATTGGACACGATTAGCGCCATCTTATAAAAGACAGAACTTCACTGACTTACCTAACTAAGCTATGTTTTAAAATAAATACTTTCCATTGGACACGATTCGCGCCATCTTATAAAATACAGAATTTCACTGACATACCTAACTTAGATTCGTTATAAAATAAATAGTTTTCATTGGACACGATTCGCGCCATCTTATAAAACACAGAATTTCACTGACTTACCTAACTTAGGTTCGTTATAAAATAAATAGTTTTCATTGGACACGATTCGCGTTATTATTATTGAAGACAGAATTTCACTGACTTACTTAACTTACTGTGTTTTGAAATAAATAGTTTTTGACTCTGCAAATGTGCTTTAAAGAATCTTTGAATCTATTTTATATGCTGAACTAAAGAACATTCCTGAGTTCTTAGTACCTGTTATATGTCTAAATAAAAAATATGCAAATTTTAATGATATAAACCTGAAGAGATAGATAGGGCATCTACTAAACACAGGTGCCTATTTTTTTTTTTTTTAATATCTCGTGTTACAAACATTTAAATCAATTAGTTGACTTGGTTGGAAAACAGTAAGTGTTATCTACATATTATTTAATACTTATGCTACAACCCCATTTTAATACCAAATAGAACGGCATAAGCGTCAGCCATATTTAAACATTAAAAAGGGCGCGGTCGCGTTCAAAAATGCACATCAATTTGTCAACGGTAGGCGTTTCGACCACAGATAATTGGTAACGAACAGCTGATAAAAACTACGTTGTTTATTTCAAATTTATACAACACACGCCTTGTGTTATTATTTAAGCTGTCTTAAAGAAAATGTTTTAATAACGACTTTAATTATTGATTCGATAAAATTTTATCGTCCATTGCTAACCTTATTGGCAATGTAACTAATTAAAATGCCTTTAAAATAATTATTTTTACAAAGCAGATGTTTGCTTTACAATTAATGTCAATACATTTTGTTTTGCTACTGAGTTATACCAATTCTATTTACTTTTTTTTTATTTACTTTTATTTCAATATTTTATTTTGTAACTAGCTGAACCCCGCGGTTTCACCCGCGGTTATTGTTGTACCGCGAGTAACGCCACTGGACAAAGTCAGTCTAAAAAAACTCCCTGGATCATCAGCTACCTAGCAGTGAAACTCCCGTCAAAATCCGTCCAGAAGTTCCAGAGATTAACCGGAACAAACAGACAGACAGACAAACATTTTTAACTACATTTATGGTATATGTACCGTGTATACATACATATGCATTTAGTAAAAAGCGGTTATTTTAATATTACAAACAGACACTCCAATTTTATTTATTTGTATAGATGATATGAATAATGTTAATCACTTTCGATTTCTATAGAAATAAAATATATTACATGTAGAACCCAAATCCTATTTTTAGAAAGTTTCATGAAAGGTAGCAGAGCCACGCTATTTTCAGCATAAACGGGCTGGCTCTACCTGGTGGTACTACCCTCACAGAAAGTCACTTTGGCAAGCTCATTCACAAAAAAATATCCTGTCTCAATTGCCAAGATATTTTAATTGTCGGACACACACTTATTCTATTCATATTATTTTCATTATGACACAAACTTGTTTCAAAGAATCGAATCGTCCTCGTAAACCTAATGTCCAATTAGCAGCATATCCAAAAAAACAACTCTTGTTTATAATTAGTATAACATTGGGCATAGGATGTTATTTAATGTTTTTTTTTTCATAACGATGTTTAAACTTAGGATTTTGAATGTGCTACCTAAGTGTTTATACAAAGGTTGTTTTAGAGACGTTTTACTTTAGTATATTTTAAATTAGGCTCTGTGCTATCTTGGGGCGACATCTAAGCGGTAGGATCAGCAGTAAATTACGAATGAACTGGAGCGATGCACCATCTCATTGTATGCAGATCGGACGTCTGCGCGTCTACCAACTACCACCTACATTTGCATCAACTTTCGGAACAAGAAATTTGCAAATAAGCCGCCCTCCTACCTAATTATAACCACAACACACCGTAAAAATATTTCCACCTTAGGTATATACCCCTCAAGATACTATCGCAAGAATACCGCGAATGAAAGTGGAAAACATTTTTATCTTGCAATTTATAGTACGCAGGTGGCGCATCTAAACACCAACGTACACAAACGTCGTTATCGAATATCATTTTCAATTATATAAACAATAGCGATCGCAGCCATTGTTCAAATCACAATAGCATCGCTCATTACTCAGCCGCTCGTTAACTCACCGGCCGCAAACCACTAACTTTATCAGCGGCTTACGTCAAAATATCTACAGATCTCAAACTATATCTCCTCCGGACACAATCGAAGTGAAATAAAAGCAAAGATTCGAACATGACTCCTGAACGCAACCCAGAAGCCAGATGCGTATCGACGCGCCAAAAAGCAAAATTCAAGTTTCGAACTTCAGCATCGGCATTGATATGACATTTCCCGCGTTCCTTTTTCGAAGTGCCCGCGAATTGTCAACCGTCGCATAGACAACGAGCACATTTGAATACCCTCGATTTGAATATAAAGGTCGGCATTCACGTGTCGCCGCCATACATCAACCGGGAAGGCTTTAAGTCTTTCGAGCGCTTTTTGGACACAAATAAGCGTCTGATGTTCGACAGGACGCGCATAATACGGTCAAATTTAACTCTGCTGCGACTCAAGTTGCACCGCGGCGCTGTTTATGAGACACATGTGATGAAAGTGCTCCATTGGCAGATATTTCGCTGAGTGGGTGCGAATGTTTTAACTGCATCGGGACTGACTCCAAGCTAACTCCATCAGTGATTATGTAAATGACGACTTCAAATGCCACATTAAGATAATCATTTAAAATATTTATAGCGTGTAAACGTCGATATTAAGCGAGTAGACACCCACGACAGAGAGTCCGTATCGTCTGCGTCCATATTTCATTTGGCCACAATTACAACCATTAAACGGGGCGCAACTCTTTGATATTTCTTTTTATTTATTGTAGCAAAGTTATTAGGATACCGTGGCATTAATGATGACAGATGAGGCGGGGTATCGCAGCTTAATGCGCTGTGCGGCGGTTTTGTGCTCGCTCGGGTCACTCGGTGATAGTTAAAAAAAATATTTAGTTAAATTATATCATATCGAAGCATAATTAGACACCGTATAACTGCGGCCGTCTGAAAAGGTCTACAAATAAATGAATGGTTACTTCAGAATTTTATCGTCTCGCATAGTTAAGCATAAACCTATTACCGTTAAAGCAGTCGGTTTTATATGTAAATGGCAAAGATATCTAGTATTTCAAACTCGTAATTGAAAACTTTATCACGGCAGAACATTGCGTTATATTAATGTGGCGTCCGCGTAATCTACATAACAAAACTATTTTCACGCTTAGACTAACACAATGGAATAAGTATTTTTGTTTAACAGACAAAATAATGTCGAACATTAATTATTCAAATTTCATTATCTACTCATTAATTTAAGCAGTTACTCTGTCAGTGTATCTTACAATTCTTACAACGGAATATTTAAATGCCACACTTTCCTAACATGACGGTAAAACTCGAGTAGGTATTAACTATCGTTTAATGGTCAATTGGAAAACCTTCATATTATCATTTTACTTGGTAATGGGGCTTTAGATGCTTAACGTTTTAAACTTGTAAATAATTGTATTTTTATTTTAATGGTTAGTTATTGTTGATGCGTTCATTCAGAAATAGATGCATTTATAGTGTTTCTATCTATCTATATATATAAAAGAGAAAGGTGACTGACATACCCAGAGATCAACGCACAGCCCAAACCGCTGAGCCGCTGAAACTGACCTACAATCTAGAAATTTTAAAAAAGTTTATTTGCATAAAATATGTGTTAACAAGATGCCATAGTATAAAATATAGTTCAATATTTAAAAACATGTTTTGCTGGCGTATAAATGTTTTATAATAATAAAAATGTCAAGTATTACATCACTGACAAATCTATACAAATAAATAAAATTGGAGTGTCTGTTTGTAATATTAAAATAACCGCTTCTTACTAAATGCATATGTATGTATACACGGTACATATGCCAAAAATGTAGTTAAAAAATTTTTTGTCTGTCTGTCTGTCGGTCTGTCTGTCTGTCTGTCTGTCTGTTTGTTCCGGGTAATCTCTGGAACGGCTGGACCGATTTTGACGGGACTTTCACTGGCAGGTAGCTGATGATCCAGGGAGTAACTTAGGCTACTTTTTTTAGACTAACTTCGTCCCGCGGCGTTACTCGCGGTACAACAATAACCGCGGGTAACACCGCAGGGTTCAGCTAGTATTAAATAAAAACAATAATTTAAATTAAACTAAACAAAAGGTCACAAAATTCAAACACACACAAAGCATTATGAGGCGTAATTCATAGTATCTGCCAAAATCTCCCCAATACTATAGTAGGCTTTCTGTATCAATATTTCCTTGAGGTTATGTTTAAATTTGATTTTTTTTAAGTCTTTGGTTGTGTCTTTGGTGTTAGTATTTTATTAAAAACTAGCTGAACCCCGCGGTGTTACCCGCGGTTAATGTTGTACCGCGAGTAACGCCGCGGGACAAAGTTAGTCAAAAAAAGTAGCCTAAGTTACTCCCTGGATCATCAGCTACCTACCAGTGAAAGTCCCGTCAAAATCCGTCCAGCCGTTCCAAAGATTACCCGGAACAAACAGACAGACAGACAGACAGACCGACAGACAGACAGACAGACAGACAGACCGACAGACAGACAGACAGACAGACAAAAATTTTTTTAACTACATTTTTGGTATGTGTATCGTGTATACATACATATGCATTGATTAAAAAGCTGTTATTTTAATATTACAAACAGACACTCCAATTTTATTTATTTGTATAGATTTTAGGTGTCATGCCAAAAAAAACTATAGTTTTAGCGGTCAGACACACAGACAGATAGACAGACATATAGAGCTTACTGTCACCACGCCTGTTACGCTTGACAACGTCTGCCAGGCCGGGGAACAGTGTAGGGTTTACTTTACGAAAATGCACACTTCTAGAATATATAGGCTTGGGAGTGTCAAAATTTGATGCTTTATGAAGTATGGCCTACAACTGTCCGTCACTCTTAGTCCAAACATAGCACAGATACAGCGTTTTTGTAATTTAAAAACAATGTCCTTGTTAGTTGAATTTCCCTAGAAAATCACACCACACCTTAAAACACGCAACCAGGACATGATATGCTGAGAGCAGTGCATCGGTATTAACTGAAGCTTATACAGTGCATATGAGGATTTACTTATACTATTACTAACATATTCTATATGAGCTTTCCAATTAAGTATTTGCATTTAGGTTCTTTATATAACGTAAGCTAGCATTAAGAAAGGAATTTTTGAAATTCAAGCCCTAAGGGGGTAAAATCAGGGGATGAAAGTCTGCGTGAGCGAAGCCGTGTGCAAAAGCTAGTACTTAATAAACTTGTGCTTTGAAAAATGTACTCCTTAGACTAAATATTTAAATCTGAACAAAATTACTTAAATAAAAACAAAAAAGTCAGACAAATTGACGTAAATCCATCTTGAATTTGAATAGCGAACACGCCGAACGGAAATTCGTTGTTTTTACCGAGTTTTAATTTAATTTGAATTCGGAATGTCGTTGCACGGCCAGCACCCCGCTGCGTCTACAAATGGTGGCCATACATCAACCCGATGATATCTCTTTCAACTTTGAAAGGAACCCGACGTGGCCAGCGAATTAATAAATTGTGTTATGATGAAAAAATTACCCCATATAATGAAATATTACAAAGTAGTTAGAAATTATGAACTCAGTTTATAACTAGGTATGTAGACACTGGAAGCTCGGTGGTTGTTCAAAAAATATCTGTGGCACATTAATAATGTAGAAAATTTCGGGGCAGCCTAACAGTTCATAAATTAACATTCAATGTGTTATCAAAAAGGTGTTTGATTGAAACTATGTTGGTAGGTAGGTAACTACTTCTGTGGTTCCGGTTGAAATCCAGCTAAGAATTAATGTTTGGATCATGTCAAAGATAGTGAATTAAAATTTATTACACACAAAACGAAGGTCACCTACCAAAATGTACCTAAACATGATGTTGGTTAGCTGAACTATTGACCTACTAAAGAGAACAAAACTTGATCGGAAATTAAGTGTTTATTATAACAGAGACTAGTCACCCGCGGTATGACATTGCCCGCGATCAATCGCCACGGATCGAAGCTAATCTAAAATTACTCATTAATTTTATTATTAATTATTAGTTGAAATTACAAACAGACACTTCTATTTTATTTATTTGTACAGAAGAGGGGGCAAATAATCAAACAGATGACCTGACAGAAATTAATCAACGTCGCCAACGCTTGCAACTCAAGGGACAATAAGCGCATTACCGCGCGCGACACGGCAACGAGGGACACTTCTCGTGAAGTCCATATCCATTTATTATTTTAAATAGATTCTCGATTTTTTTCGCTTTCGGCTGTCACTCACATGTTAAAGCCGGACGTAAAAGCGACGTCTGATAAAAAAACACATTTTATTCAAGCCAGAGTGTTCGACGCCTTATGAAATTTTATGAGTAATATTTTACAACTAGATGATAAAAAAATGATGCTGCTATTAATTTCACAGGCGTATTGCATATTTATTCGTAAAACATAAATTAAATCTTTATAAATACATACAGCTTCACCAAATAATAGTCCTTTTATTTCATAATACTTACGAAATAATAGAGGATTCACAACAATTTAACGAACATTTCAATGAACAATGAACGCATCTTTAATTTCTTGTAAGTCAAAATAAATTTCTGTCAAAAGTCAATGTCAAAGTCAGTGTGACATAATAACAAACTGCTGTCAACTCTCAACCAGAGGAGGATCTAACCAAAATTAATTCAATCCCCACCACGAAGTCCAGCTTTCACCATGGTAATTGCTTTGCATCGTCACTGTTTCACGGTGCGGTACTGTAGCTGCCGTTCTGAGTATTCAAACTCAACATAACTGTATTTTTAACAGGGAACTGCGATGTTCGCGCGAGTGACTTTCTATCCTACACTTTTGTACAATGTAGTCATGGAGAAGGTGACCAGCAGACGCTGGTACGACAGGATAGATGACACAGTAATCCTGGGAGCGCTTCCCTTTCAATCCATGACGAAACAGGTATGTTTTTGTAGGTTATTTGGTCAGTCAGTAATTTCTCATTTAACCCTTTCAGATCTGATATCCTTAATTGAGGACACATAAATCTAAAATATGTTGCAGTTTGAATATCTGAAGTTAAAACAGATAAACTCAATTATCCACATTACTAAAAAAAAATTGTAATTTTTTGTGTTATTTTTGGTCTATTCTCCTTCCAAGAGTAAAAATAATACAGATCTGAAAGGGATAAAGAGTTTTACTTTGTATATAAAAGCTCCATTCCATGTTTGTTAACCACAGCAGCGGTATTAATATTTTTTTTACATATGAATTAAATATCAGAAACTAAAGTTTAAATTATCAAAAACTTTATATTATACTAGCTGTCCCGGCAAACGTCGTTTTGCCATAACTACTAATAAATTAAAAATTAATTAAAAAAATATTGTCCAGCGGACAAAATTGTGAATCTAAACCATTCCCAGAACCCCTTAAACACACACAAAAAATTTCATCAAAATCGGTCCAGTCATTTGAGAGTAGTTCAGTGACATACACACTCACAGAAGAATTATATATATAAAGATAAAGTTGTAATAACTGAATTTCGGCTTTAATATCAAATTTTTATATATAAACATATATAAAGGGTTGGTATAGATATAGCATCTTATATACATGTACAAACTGATAAAGTTTTCCAGAAGCATCAATTTTTTTTTTTCTTTACCAAAATGTACAAGTCCATACCTTTGTTATAACTCAAAACTTGTGTTGATACTAACGTCATACAGATTAGAGCAACATGGTAAAATCATTTAAGTGACAGTGTTCATTCTTATTTTTAACCCCAAGGCAAAAAGAGGGGTGTTATAATTTGATGTCAATGTCTGTCTGTCTGTGTTTGTATCTGTCTGTCTGTGGCATTATAGCTCTCAAACAGATGGACCGATTTCGATGCAGTTTTTTTTCATTTAAAAGCCACTTTCCTTACAGCAGAGTAAGAGTATCAGTTCTTTTCCAAAATGATGTAAGGCATTTTCGCCATGTGATTACTCGATTAAGGACTTGCGTACTGGGTTTTTAATAGAACAAATGTTTGTAATATTGCTTTTTAAACATATATCTTGTACATTTCATATCCAACTTAATATTCAAATTTAAAAGGAGTCTTGAAATGTAAATTTTAATTTATTAACGAGGTGATACCTATTATATAAGTACTTAATAGTTATAAAATATAATTTATTTTATTCGATTTGCTGTGTTCTGCGTAGAACTGTCCACTGTTGGACATAGGCCGATCCAATTGCATGACACTCATCTTTCTTCGTCAACAACCTATGATGTTCCACTGCTAGGCTCAGGTCCCAGGAGAAGGTTTCGGCAAGTGAAGATTGGGGACTGACAACAATACCTTGGCATGCATAGATGCTCTTAAATCGTGTTAGTTTTGTTAAATGTACCAATATCAAACAAGAATGTAAACACTAAAAGTTGTATTAACTAATGGATATTTTATCAACAATATTATCAATGTTGATAAAAGAACTTATCACGGAGTCTACAAATAGCTGTCATTTAATGGGCATGTATAAAAGAAAAGGATGTAGTTATTGTTATTATATATATTATACACCACGAACTTTGTACGGCCATTTTTTGTCGTAATAGTATCTATGCTAATATATAAAGCTGAAGAGTTTTTTTGTTTGTTTAACACACGCTAATCTCAGGAACCATAGGTCCGATTTGAAAAATTATTTCAGTGTTAGATAGCCCATTTATCGAGGAAGGCTATAGGCTATATATCATCACGCTAAGACCTACAGGAGCTGAGCACCAATGAAGAATGTTACAAAAGCGGGGGAAAATTATCACGCTACGGGCAATAGCAGACGCAAACGAGGTTGCGTGGGTCGGCTAGTCATAAATAAAACGAATATTACAAAACATCTCGAACAATATAATATTACAAATTTTAATCAAACATTGTAATATATTGCTCAATTCAGTAGTCTAATACAGTGACGTCACAAGTTTGTATTTAGTATCCTACTTCCTACTAATATTATAAACGCGAAAGTTTGTAAGTATGGATGGATGGATGGATGTTTGTTACTCTTTCACACAAAAACTACTGAACGCATTTCGATGAAACTTTACAGTAATATAGCTTATACATCAAAATAACACATAGGCTACTATTTGCTGCGATAACTAACATATGGGATATTATTAATAGGACTTTATTATATTGATATCGCCCTCGAATCCCCCTGCATACTAAATTTCATGAAAATCGTTACAGCTGTTTTCAAGATACAGATTATATGTATGTATATATTTAAACAAGAATTGCTCATTTTAAGGTATTAGATTAAAGAATATGAATTATCCATTCCTTTTTATTTTTCAGTTGAAAGAAGAAGAAAACATGAAAGGGGTTGTATCAATGAATGAGACATATGAGTTGAAAATATTTTCCAACGATGCCGAGGTAAGTTTTCTTTTGTATTTTTTTTTAATTTCAACTAATCGCCGTCCAATGCTGAACGTAGGTCTCACCCAAGGAGCGCCAAACTTGACGCTGGCACAAAAGTCCGAGCCAAGTTCTCCTACATAGATGGGAGGCAATAAAAAAGGAGCGCCTACTATCCCGGTCTTGGGGAGTCCGCATCCATCCGCTGCCAGCCACTTTCTTTAAATCGTCAGTCCACCGGCCGCAGGACGTTCTACATGTTTGCCTAATCGTGGGCTCTACTCAAGCAATTTGGGCTTCACCGACGATCGGTACGTCTAGAGACATCTCCACTTCAGCGTACTGATTCTCCGTGTGATCTCGGTTACTCTACTTCTCTGTCGAATAACCTAGTTCCGAATTCTATCAAACAGATTATTGTATTACTAGCTTTTATCTGCGACTCTGCACAATCACAATACCTAAATCACACCATCCTTCGCATTTCGCCTAGGGATCTATTAAAATCCCTACCCTAGTAAGATAAACTTCATCATCTCATCCCAAAGACGACTTTTGGCTAGACATAGGCTGTCCACAACATCATCTAGTTGATGTGATGTAAGCATAACCACTTAAGTTAAGATCGCTAGAACATCTTCTTTTAGTTTAACACTAAAATGAAATCCTTAGAGAACTTCTATGCCTACTTAATTTCAGATAACCTCTATAATTTAGGTCGAGTATCTAATGCATATCTAAGATAAATAACAAAGACTCCTTTGTAGCCACATCTCAGGAACAAGGGACCATGACTCGTGACCTTTATTTGAAAAAAATACGTGTTGTTATGATAATACCTTTTGTCATGTAGATTTACTACTAACAGTTTCATTTGTTAGTATTTTTTTGAAATAAAAATTAGATATTTTGGGATTAGTTCAAAGAGGAAATATGGTCCTGTGGCGTCAGAGAAGAACTAAACGTAAGTCATTTACACGCCTCATCTGTAGGTATATTTGTTTGTAACCGAAGCTTGTGATCGTGTTATTTGTTACGTTTTTTGACACAACATACCACGAAAAAATTATCATGGTCTTCCTAGCCTTTATTATTCCCAAGTTTATTTGGAGTCGGCTACTAGTTCAACCGGTTTTACTTGAATATTTGTATTTTAACGGAGTTCCTGGCATCAGATCTTCACAACCCTTTTTTGTGCGGAAATCCCCTCAAATGCACAACCCTGAGTCGAACTAGTTGGTTGAACTAGTTGCCACTATATTGAGGGCACTGACATCTCAATAACGATTGTCATAGGTGTCCATGACAACCGGTACCGAGGGCTTAACTTACTCTCCGAGGCATGGGCGGGAAACACCGCCATCTTCCATGCTCCGGGCAGCTATTAAAAATGTCTTGTAAGAAAAAACCAATACTAGTCCGACCCGGGAATCGAAACCGAGGCCTCTTGATTGGCAGTCGCTTACGCTAACCGCTAGACTAGACCTACGAGGCAGACAAAACCAAATAGCAACGTGTAGATTAAATACCTATTGTGTAATATTCCACATTCTTACAAAAGGAAACATTTCGTTTAGAAATGAATACTCTACGTACGCTTATTAGCAAGAGCTGTTACGTCTGTAACTGTGTGTGTGTTTTCAGATTGCACTCAACGAAATTCATATTGTTAAGTCATTGTGTTATCGTTTTTTTGTAAGGAAATAAATTATTCACAAATTTTTTGTTGAAGTGTTCTTGTTACATCTACCGTTTTAGTATATAAATGTACTCAATACTAAATAAACAGTAATGTAACAAAAAATTTTATAGCTGTATTTACGTATTTCGTCTAACATCACAACTTTCACCGGCACATTTAACCATAATCTAGAAAATTAAGTGAATACAATTACTGAAAATTCGGTCCCAATGTTGGCAATATCTTTTAAAAAGTTATTACTTGAAAATCTTAATGTTTATTCAAATTAAGTCAAATGTTAGCCTACAATATTATATATGTTTTTATGTAACTGTCAAACACATAATATTGCTAATGTATGTTATATAGTTGTATCTAATGTTCTCAAAGGAATGAAACCCTGTTAATGTTACATTACTACTATGTGGTAAATATCGCTGATAGCACAATTATCCATACCTTTATGTAATTGTATTTATAACCTTGTATTGTGTTGTTGTTTATTTACCTAAAAAAAAAAAAAAAAAAAAAAAAGAAAGTAACTGTCTGTCTGATACGCTTCCACGGCTAAACCACTGCACCGATTTCAATGAAACTTGGCATGGAGATACTTTGATTCTTGAGGAAGGACATAGGCTACTCTTTACCGCAATAACCGATATATACTCGTATATTTATATATATTAATAAGATCTTTGTATACCTACATTTTTACAAAATAAATAAATGAAGGAATGAATGTAACTTGGAGCCGCGAACAAGAACTAGTTAAAAATAAAAATATTCGTGAACAGTGTGTTCTACAGGAGATAATTAATTTTAAGAGATATCCCGTATTGTTTCGCAGAAATGGCGGGAGCAGGGCGTGGAGTTCCTACAACTGGCCACCACAGATATATTTGAAACTCCAGACCAAGACAAACTATTTGAAGGTGTCAAATTTATTAACAGGTATGTTTGTATTTATAGTCCGTTCGCATTAAGAAAATAGTGACGCAACGAGCTAGCGTCGCCATCTGGCCGATCATCATCATCATTTAAATTAACAGCTGCACATAAGCCTCTACTTCGAAAGGAGAGGAGAGATTCTACTTTATCACACTGGCCGCACGTTGGTCTCGAATGTGTTAATATCAGCAGTTCCCGGATCCCTCCCATTTCAGGCACAGAGTGGCACACTGTATGGTTTTAGTCGGACTGATTCAGATACACCGCCCCGCCGCGAAACCCCGGTGGGGTGTTTAAAAAGGTTTTGTTTGAAATCCAGTGATGTTGTTTTGCGAAGTTTACTCCGCTAGTTGGCTCTTACGACACCAACTGACATCGTTTATGCTCCATTAACGGCCGTTTTCAATAACCTATCTATCTTTAGTTCTCCTTACTACAGTGAAACAAATCTATCTTTTTACTCTTACTTACGTTTCAATAACCTACCGGCAGATAGCATTTCCTATCGACGTTGTCTATCTATCTTTGGGAGGACGGATAGGCTACTAGAGATAGGAACTCGCATAGTAATCGGGCTAACTTGTATTTCAATATAAGTTTCGAGTTACTCTCCGATAGGCGTAGCTAACTACAGTAACGTCATTTGCTTATCTGTCAACATCGGCCAGTTACGCGCCGCCCGGCCAGATAGAATTTCGAAAATAATTAACTTTCCAAGCAAATATAAAATAAAGGAAGGTTTTAGCAGTGATAATAGCGACATGGAATTATTATGGATTATGATGAAAGCAGTGACAGTGATACTGAAGAAAACATACCTTTACAGAAGGAATATAAGCATAGTGTAAATTATATGACTAAATTAAATGACTACGAATTTGTATATAGTTTTTAGACTAAATAAAATTGGTGTGAATCAGTCAATAAATATGATAAAACCATATTCAAGTGTAAAATGCAAAAGGTAAGTTTTCAGTTATCGTTTTAAGTCTCAACTTTATACTTCAGTCAAATTTGATATAAATTTATAAACAACACATTAAACTTTTCTATAATTTGACAATTACGAGCAATTGTATTATATTTTCTTCATTGAGTTTGGCTCAAGTGTAGGCTCATAATGGTGCTAGTATTGCCATGTGAATATCAAGTTTTAACAAAGGTCTTATTTTTCCAGAAATCACGGCATATCCATCAGATACTTTTGGCTCTAAAGTTTTATGCATTGGGTACTATGTATGTTGCAGATTTCATCGGAGTATCTATAGCATCTGCTAGTCATATTGTCTTTGATGTATCTAGAGCCATAGCAAGATTGTGCCCAAACTTTGTTGTGTTACAAAATCACACTCGACAAGAGTTTTATAATATTGCTAGATTACCGAGAATACATGGTGTCATAGATGGCACCCTTATATTAATATCACCAAGTAAGTACCTCATCTCATATTGAACTATCTCATACGTTTATTTAGGTTCTGGTTTAACTTATTTTTTTTATGTTTTCATACTATTTGTACATACATATTAATACTGTTTTCGTATTATTTACAGACTCAAATATTAGAGAAGAATTTAGAAACAGGAAAGGAACATTCTCTATCAATGTACAAGTTGTGTGTAATTGTTCATTAGTGTTTCTAAATGTTGTTGCCCGATGGCCAGGATCCACTCATGATACTACTATATTCAACCACTATAATTTAAAAGGTCACTTATTTAGTTGTTTATTCTGTGAATAATAAGTTTTTAGAAGCGGTTGTAGTCTAGTGATAAAGGCATTGGACTTGCGAAAAAAAGATTGTGGGTTCAAATCCTGACCAGTAAGTACACTATCGACTTGAACCCACTCCTAACAAGCAATTTAGCTTAGTTGGAGTGGTTAACAGGTATACTAGTAATTTTAGTTGCTAGTAATCCTTTTTAAAAAATAAATTTTTAAAAAAAAAAATTACCCCGTTCCTATTGCTTAAACAACTGATATATAATATTAAACTTGCAGATTATTGTGAACAAGGTGGACTTGCAAATAGCTGGCTGCTTGGTGATGTGATGCTTACCCTATCTGTTGACACCCCTACTCAACCCAAATATTCCATCAGAGCAATGTTATAATGAAGCTCACATTAAAACAAGAAATACTATAGAGAGGTTTGTTTTGTATACTAAATACTATAAGCAGGGTAAATAGTTTAAATACACTATTAATACCTACTGTAATTGCAGATGTATTGGAGTTTGGAAAAGAAGATTCCCTATGCCATCCTTAAAAATGAGGCTAAATTTAGAAAATATGCAAACCATTATTATTGCCGCTGCTGTGTTACATAATATTGCCAGGAACATGAATTTGGCAGAGATAGAGCCTGAAATATCAATTTCAGAAACAACCCAAGAGGAAAATGTAATTATTTATGACAATTCTCCAACTTTAAACATGTCAGAACGGCTATTGTTAATAAATAATTACTTTAATGTGTAAAATAAACAATAATTATTCATATTTTATGTATTTTTTATTTCCTTTCACAAATTTGAGATCACAATACAATATAACTAATCACTATATCACTATATACTATATATATCACTATGATCACAATATAATGATAAAATGTTAATTAATTTAAATCCTTTTTTGATCTGGCTTTTTCTGATTCTAACTAGAGTTTAGCAATATTTCATTCCTTTTCTTCATTTTCTAATTCTATTTTTCTTTTTCTTAACCAATAAAAACTCTGTCAGATCACTTTCCCTCATTGTGCGGGCCTTACACTTTTCCATTCCTTACATGTTTTCGCTTGGCTGTTAAAAGTAATCAAAGTTATATGCTGCTCTTTTCCCTTCAGATTATTGAATTGACCCATTAATGAATTGATGATAATATTTTTAATACATAGCATGGACTGGACACAAAAGACACGACGATCTCAGAGCTTGGCATGTAAACATTAATTTATTGACTATAGGTGTTGTAATATATATAGTTTCAGTATTGTATATCGTATATATTGTATTTGATGTTTGATAATGTTTCTGATCTTTCGAAAAACAAAATACGTAGTATTTATTTTACGCCGTACTAACAAACGTCAATTCCAATGTCACATGCTGCTCATGTCAAAACGTTTTATTTCATTATTGAATGTGGTAAACAAATAAAAAAAATCAAGTTGATGTTGATTCACCATAAAATCTTTAAAAAAATACATACAACAAGTACTTTTAATAAAAAAATTAAATAGTTAATATTTGTTTTTAACATTAAACATTTGCGCAGCAAAACACTAAACGTATCAAGAGGGAACAAGCTATCCTTCGTTGGTAAGAGATAGATAGGGCTTATCCTCGATTGTGAAACGCAAGTTATGGATAGATAAGATCAAGCTGCAAATCCGAGATAGCGATCTATCCTTAACTGGAGATAGGTTATTGAAAACGGCCGTAAATAACTTGGCAAACTATGCTGTAATATTTGCTATATGTAACTGTTATCGAATACTGTTTTATTTCGTTTAAAATAAGTATTCAAATAATATAAAATTTTAACAAAAAAGCAAGCGACTTCAAGAACTAGACCAAATTGAAATGGGACCCGGGAAGCAAAAGCTTTCAAATAAAAAGATAATCGGTTCACCCAGTCGAAAGTTCTGAGGTAACAAAAAAAATACAGTCGAATTAAGAGAACCACCTCCTTTTTTGAAGTAGGTTAAATATCACAGTCTTTATAGTCCAAAATTGCGTTGAAAATGAGTTCCAATATGTATCCAAAGGTATTCTCTTTCCAGGTTCCTGCCAGCAGATAGCAAGCTGCCAGGTGTACCAACAGACCGAGAGCAGATCAATAACGGCACGGTCTACGTCCACTGCAAAGCTGGACGCACCAGGAGTGCTACACTCGTCGGATGTTACCTAATGATGGTGAGAGATACTTTGACTACTTGCCGTGGACGCCTGCTCGTTGAAATCCTTGAAAACATAAATGTTGTTTTGAATCTATGTAGGTGCCCCTTTTTATATGTGGCGCTGCAAAAATGACTACTCTGCCTGATGGAAAGCATAAGCAGAATCCAAGAATGGTGGTCATCATACTCATCGCGACTGCTTTTAACATTTTTTGACCTGCCTTTTTCGGCACTGTTCTGTTCCCGAGTGTTCGTTAAGATATATTTAGACGACGGCAGGTATGGCCTAGTGCTTATAGTGTTCGCCGCGCCGTTTCCTACTGCGCCAAGTGTTTTGGGTTCAAATCTCACATAGGACCAAAAAAAAATATCGTCTATAATCGAGCTCAATAAATACTCTGAAACTAAAACAACGACAACTCCAATCACATGCCCTTTCTTAATGATTTTTTGAAAAAACCCTGTATGAAATAGCTGCATTAAATTTAACTAAAAATATATTTATATATGTATTTTCAGAAGCACACGTGGTCTCCTAAAGAGGCCGTTAGTTACATGCGCTCGCGCCGGCCGCACGTTTTACTCCACACGAAGCAGTGGGAGGCGCTGGACCTGTTCCACCGCAGACACGTCAACCGCACGTAACCACCCCCTACCCTGCCACAGGGCTAGACGACTGCTTATTTTGAGGTGTTCCACATTAAGGTCCAAAATCGCTTGCATGCCTCCATAGTTATCAATAGTACTCTCGTATAAGCTTAAGGACTACAAATAAAAATAGTCCTAAATAACTCTTACACCATCCAAGTTATGATTTATATGTAATGAATAGAAAGGACAGAATAATTACTTTATTTTATTTAAAACGTTATAGGACAAGAATGTAAAGAATACATTTTGATCCTAATTGCTTACAGATTGAAGAAGTAAATAGTTTAAGACACGGTCAAAATGATGCCAAAAATGAACTTTTGCAAGTCTATAATGAGCAATTGTCTATGGTATTTTTTTTCTAAGTTGCTCGCTAATGACTTTGAACATTTGCTTTTCTTGTCCGAAAGTGTAACACCACAAAGTGACCTTAATTAAAAATCAAACTTTTCATAGACTTATGAAGAAGTGTGTAGAAAATGACAAAGTTTATTAATTTTAATCGAATCGTGATTATAGTGAGGTAGAAACTAGTGATGTATCGTAAATGTCGAAAATGTATATCCATAAACTCGAATCGAGATTTTTTTCTTTAGTGTCTATATGCTGGACTAGGAAAGACAGTTGACTTGAGGTTATGTACAACATATATTAACAGATTCTCGAGATCTGCCAAAGTTAAAGTCTACATACTATTTTTACCCTCGGATATCGGCGGATACGGATACTTACGGATATTTAGCATATCACTACATTCATCGTCACTAGAATCACGATTATTATTAGTATTTATTTTGATATTCATGTATACCTTTTTATTTTTGTTGCCTGTAGTAATTTATGGCAACTCAAACCTGAAAACAGTATATCTGTAATATATTACACTTACAATACAGTTATCCACATATTTTTACGTTGATTAAAAATATGTAGGCATAGTATTACTACCATAATTAAATCAATTATCAAATCATTTTGATAGTAATCTTTTACAAAACAAATTTCTAGTTTGTATATCCTGTACAGACCGGTAAGAAAATAATAATTTGTATTCAATTGTATAATAAAATACTATTTTATAATTTATCTATAGGACAGCATATTAAGTTTTATTTAGCTTTATCACAATGAGTGATACTACTAATGGTTTTCGGTAGTTTCTCTGATGATCTGTCGCCTTCATGATGCTAACCCTTCACAATGGGATCTCGAATACGCAACGGGGTCTCTAATACAGAACAGGGTCTCTGATACAGGATACGGTCTCTAATACAGAATAGGGTCTCTGATACAGAATAGGGTCTCTGATACAGAATAGGGTCTCTGATACAGAATAGGGTCTCTGATACAGAATAGGGTCTCTGATACAGAATAGGGTCTCTGATACAGAATAAGGTCTCTGATACAGAATAGGGTCTCTGATACAGAATAGGGTCTCTGATACAGAATAGGGTCTCTGATACAGAATAGGGTCTCTGATACAGAATAGGGTCTCTGATACAGAATAGGGTCTCTGATACAGAATAGGGTCTCTGATACAGAATAGGGTCTCTGATACAGAATAGGGTCTCTGATACAGAATATGGTCTCTGATACAGAATCTAGTGTGGGGTAAAAAAGGGACTGCAGTAGTAGATGAGGCCAAGGTCATGTTTAGGTTGCGTAGAAATCCCATTATGTAGTACTATTACGCTATGCTCAAATAGAATTTTATTTTTGTTTGTAATTGACTTATTTCTGACACAACAATATGTAGGTTGTTTCCTGTACAGTATTAATATAGTACAGAATGTAAACCAAAATGTAATATATTTTGTTATGAATATTTATTATTGTTGCTTTATTATAATAATAAATTATTCTAATAAGTTTTTTGTTTTCTTTTATCACTTGCAACTAAAACTGAAACAATTATGTATGTAATAAGAAATAATGTTGGAGGATCTTAACGGTCGGTCGTAACCCTATTCTGATACAGAATAGGGTCTCTGATACAGAATAGGGTCTCTGATACAGAATAGGGTCTCTGATACAGAATATGGTCTCTGATACAGAATATGGTCTCTGATACAGAATCTAGTGTGGGGTAAAAAAGGGACTGCAGTAGTAGATGAGGCCAAGGTCATGTTTAGGTTGCGTAGAAATCCCATTATGTAGTACTATTACGCTATGCTCAAATAGAATTTTATTTTTGTTTGTAATTGACTTATTTCTGACACAACATTATGTAGGTTGTTTCCTGTACAGTATTAATATAGTACAGAATGTAAACCAAAATGTAATATATTTTGTTATGAATATTTATTATTGTTGCTTTATTATAATAATAAATTATTCTAATAAGTTTTTTGTTTTCTTTTATCACTTGCAACTAAAACTGAAACAATTATGTATGTAATAAGAAATAATGTTGGAGGATCTTAACGGTCGGTCGTAAACATATAGGAATATGCGCTATTTACGCTAATCTACTAATTTTATTTTATTTTATTTTATTAGGGAAACAAACAGATACATAATAGATGATAATAATATACATGTAATTTACACATAATCCAGAACAGTTTCCACAAATTAACTAAACCAAAAAGATAAGTAAAAATAAATAAAGTTTACGAAAATTGGAACAAGTTAAAACGTTGTTCTTAAATACAATCTTGAGTCCCGCAAATAGATATTTTTTACAAAAACAACAAAAATAAAAACAAATGAAATGATTTCTGTTTAAGTCAGTCCTGTCTCTCCTAGTGGGGGACAGTTGGTTTTTTCCATTCTTCCGTACACGTAATTGGTTGAGTGAAATATTAATGTAACGGAAAATTAATGATTTGTTGATCCTTATAATAAACAAGGTAAAATTAAAAATAACCCTACGCAAGCACTTAACCCAGAAATCATACGCCAAAAATTCCTTACATCATTTTGTAAGAGCCGATACTCTTACACTGCTGGACCGAGCTACGATGCCACAGACTGACACACACACACAGAGAGAGATAAACAGTTATAACACACCTCTTTTTGCGTCGGGTGTTAAAAATAATATAATAGAGGAAGGACATACTATCTCAAAACTTTCTACGTTTCGTGTGATAAGGAAAACCGTTAAATAGCATATGACAGTCTCATTTTTTGGACTGCTGAAACACACACTATAACAGCTATATTGGTAGAATGGTTACATCTTTTTTTTTATTAATACATACATGTTATACTTACCAGCTTGGACGGAGGATCCGCCCACTGTCGTAGAGGGTTAATTATATTATTATAAAAAAATACAAAAATGTAATTCTTAAATAATATAATTTTTCAAACAGATTACTACGAAGCCTCATTAACTTAGGTGCTATATTTTGAAGAAGTATAAGAAAGTAAGGAAAAACAAGAAAAACTTACATAAGAAAAGGTATTTTAGTTAAAATTAACTATTTCTTTATGCTTTACCGTTATATGTTACTTTAGTTTCTGAAAGTACATGTGTGAATATTTATTGCACAGACAATTATTACATTACAAACAAAAGCTGAAAGTTAAAAAAAAACTAAATCTGCATTTTATTGCCAACTACCCCCTTTTTTTAAAGATTTTATATAAAAAAATTATTCTTCTCATTACTTTCTTCATTATTAGTGTTATTGCTATTTTTAAATAAATGTAATAATAATAAAAACCTCAAATTTGAAAACTACGTTCACGACTACGTATTAAGTTACTACATATAAGAACAAGATAAACAATATCGCAATATCGGGACTGTAACGTAAAAATGTTTCGCGTGTAAGATACGAATAAAAAAACAAAATATACATAACTACAGTTTTATTCTAATCATAAATTAACAATACCGACATCTTAACATCACATGATAATAACTGAACAAATGATTCAACATTAATTCTTTTAAAATAAATACTTAATGCAAATGCAAAACCAAATTTCAAAAAAATAACTGCTTTAAGTACATCAGAATGGACCGGTTTACACTGCCAATAAAATCTTTCAAATCACATTTATTTCAACTATTCAATAGTTAAAATATTATTACTAAAAGAAAAGTTACATCGTTATGATAGACAAATTTTATTGAACAGTCGGTGACATGTTGTCTTACAATGTTGCCAATTTTTTATCACATGGCAACATTATTAAAAAGTTGAAAATACAGTGTTCAACACTTTTGTTAAGCCTAACTCTATTTGAATAATTAATGATTAAGCCGTTTGAGAGTTGGACTTAATAGACCAGAACTGTTTGATTGTGTTAGAAAGTCCGTCGCCATGGATGATGAGGTATAACAGACCGCCGAGAGTCGCAATACAGAACAGGTACACGAGACCTAAGGCCAATTTTGGGATTACGGGACCGAACATACTTGCGCGAACGTAGTCTACAGCTATCGCCTCCAAGCCCCTGTAAAGAACGATATTTAATATTGTTATATTGACAATAAGCAAGCGTTTTGTTCATTTTGTCCTAAATCTAAAATTGACAGACAAAAATATATTAAATGAGTTTCTTTCACTGTATGAACACCGAAATAAACTCATTTTTATGGTTGTGACGAATAAGGATCTATAAATTCGTTTTTTTTTATATAAGACTGCCAAACTCTACTCTGCCTGATGACAAACATGAGCAGACAATGCAGCAAGGTGACTCACACTGGTGGGCTATGCAGATGCCTCTGCATCAATGGGCCTTCGGTCTCGCACTCTAGGAAACATTGGCAAGTTTTGTGAGTTAGATATTTTCTGCACAGTGGTTTTAAAACTTGCTACATTTAAAACTTACGAATTAAAAAAACTTAAAGAAAATTTATAAAGTTTCTTGTAAATTTATTTATATCTACTAGACTGTAAATACTTTCATTGGCGTTGGCCTCCATCGAAATTGTAGCTGCTATGACTTAGAAATAGACTCGTAAACGATGACAAACTTCATCATCCCTTGTGAAGCGTTTTGTTTTTACTTCTGGATTAAGTTAAATTTGCCAAAAACCGCCAGCATTACTGAATATTCGCATCACCGCCGACAAACCGATACGGCAGTTTAATAAACATTTGACAACGGAAATATCGTGGCGTTCATTGCAGTTAGAGAAATAAAATCATGTGCGTGCATGTTTATAAATCTTTGGCTTCATTATTAGCTTGACTTGAATTTCTCAATTTGAATACTAAAAATGTCTGCATAAATGTATATTCAGAAACACCAAGAAGCAAAGGTTAGATTTTGCAACTTTGGATATAATTTGGAGTATTAAGGTACGGTAAGGTGGGACAAGGGTTCCAGAAGTTTACATCCACTTCTTGGCTCTGCCGGGAGCTGTGACGCAAATTCTACGGCAATTTCAGGACATTACAGTAAACTTACGTAATTGCTATAACAACTGCACTATTGACATTTCATTATTTACTAGTATACTAGTACTAGGTAGTACTAAATTATTCGTCTTAAATATCAATTTTGGTTCCTAATGTCAGCAGTGGGTAATCTGAACATTAAGTAGAAATTCAGACACTTAATGTAACTAAAAAGAAAAAAACAATTACTATTCTCTACGACAATAAAAAGTAAATAAAATTCTACTCCGATTTAAAGTCTAACCTCATTTTTTAGATTTCTTTGCCTTCATATTCCGCCAGATCCTCCAGAATCCCCGGCCGAGGCCGATGTCATTGAATATCAAGAAAAAAAGGCCTCCCAAAATTGAGACGGATACGAAGTAGATGACCATCATGGCAACTTTAGGAATGAAGGGCCCAAAGAGCAGCACCCTTATATATTCAACCACCATCGCTTCAAGACCCCTGAGGAATGGAAAGGGATGGGAGAGGAAGGATGCTATTACAGTTTCACTACCTAACACTGCTACGTTCTGCCTTAAAATAATGTTAATTACTTCTTTATTTAGGTATTTTAAAATTAGGGTAACTACGTAATTTCTTTTCAGGACTGAGTTATTTTCTCGTGAATTACTACATGATTGCTAAATCATGTAGTAATTCCTAGCATCGAAGACCGATTGCTTTAGCTTGTAAGATCTAGCACTGATCAACTAGTATTGCTAATAAATCTAGATCAGTCATCATCAACAGTCTATTGAAGTCCACTGCTGGACATAGGCTTCTCCTACTGCATGCCACTCTGATCGATTTTGCATCCAACTCCTGTAGCCAGCCAGCCTGCCAGCATCTTGTACAAATCGTCACTGGCCTGTGGGAATCCTACACTACGTTCCCGGGACGCGGTTTCCACTTAGTTTTCATTTAAATAGTAGAATAAATGTATATGATTTTTATTAAATCCAAAATCGATCACAGTTGCGTACAACGGGAGAGGCTTATTTCCAACTGGACTGCAATAAGATGTTGGTGATGATGGTATATACATTAGCCATATACTTAGCTATCAACGATGATTATAATTTGATATTCTGATAACCACAGCCTAATTTGAAAAAAAAATAAGTCCGTTTATGATACATGGTGTTACCGTGCATAGAATAAAGTATAGACTAAAATGGCACAATATGGTTCACTTACCAGAAAGTATGCGCGCTGATGAGGATCGCGAGGAGAGAATCAGTGAGCCTGTTAGGTACCAACAAAGCAACAGGGACAAGTGGTATCATTGCAGCAGAGACCAGTTTCTCAATGACCCAAAGTTTGGCATGATCATGCGCCTTTTCAGCAGATAGCCGTACACTTGACGTACGGAATGAACGCACCTGAAAATAGATTGCACCATCAACTTAATAAATAAAAAAATAATCACACTAATATATAAAGGCGAAAGTTTGTGAGTGTGTATGTTTGTTACTTCTTCACGCAAAAACTACTGAACGGATTTGGATGAAACTTTACAGTAATATAGCTTATACATCAGAATAACACATAGGCTACTTTATATACTTATATATTTACTACTTTTTGTATATATTTATGTTCAAGCGCCTGCCAAATTGTTGATGGCAACGTTTGGTACGATTAATTGTTGCTGTGCCGTCGCCGAAAATGGTATATATATGGTATAAAGACGTAGAGCGCGGAGGGCAGGCGTAGTGTCAATGTTAATTTCAGAGGCACCATATGAAACGTGTCCGTGGACAAAAGCTGGGTGTTTCCATATTCACCGCTTTTGCTGCTTGGTCCAGGCTATCAAATATATATGTAAATACATAAATAAGGGCAATGGCCAGGCTATTTTCATCGTGAGGCAGCACAGTAACGTTATGATCAACACAAAGAATGAGGTGCAGATGTTTCGGGTGGGCCGATATGTGGGTACTAATGAAGCGGCATGGAGAATACTTGGTTTACCGTTGCATCAAAGATACCCAACAGCGACCCATCTGGCTGTGCACCTCCCAAACGGCGAACACGTGTATTTTACGAAGTAAATCTGCGAGACCGAGTTGCAACACCGCCTATTACCACCCTCAACGCATTTTTCCACCTGTGCCTAGCAGACGAGTTTGCCCGGACGCTGTTGTACATAGAAGTACCAAGGTATCACACGTGGAATGCGTCGCGGAAAGAATGGAAAGCGCGTGCAAGGCGCACCCGTTGACGGATGGCCAGGTGTGAAGGCCTCAGATGCTCTGGGCAGAGTGTATACCGTACACATAACACAATTTTAATGTTATTGTGTACGGTTGCTGCTCACTAAACTCCGAGGCCCCACCAGTTTTCAGGTTCTCAAAACCGTCAATGGGCAAGAAAAGGCAGCTTTCCGAGAAGCGTGTGAGGCGATAGGATTGCTGGAAGACGACGGCCACTAGGACGCAACGATGGAAGACGCTATATTGTGCCGGTCAGCGACTACTGAGAGATCTCTTTGCGATTATAGTAAGAATATGTAAACTTTCCAACCCCCGCCAGTTATGGGTCAAGTATAAAAATGCTTTATCAGAAGATATTGCTTGATATTGATATCAAGGAACTGCACAACCGAACATTGACTTAGTTTCTAACGAAGCACTGAAACTTATCAAGAACAAAATTTTTACGATAGTCGGGAAACTGCTATCCGATTTAAATTTGCCTACTCCACAAAGAACGGTAGAGTTTTTTTCTGATTTAGTCAGAGAGCTGGGTTATGATACTGTTACCTTGAGGGCTAAAGTCACCAAAATAGAGCCTCTGTTACTACCAGAACAAAGGGAAATTTTCAATCTCATAAGAAACCGCATAGCTAGCAAGGGTGTCTTTTTTTCTAGAACGCACCAGGGGGCACCGGCAAAACATTCTTACTGAACTTGCTGCTAGCACAGTTGCGCAAAGACAAAGTAGTTGCGCTGGCTGTTGCGTCCTCCGGAATAGCCGCAACCTTGCTGAGTGGTGGCAAAACTCAAGTGCTGGCACATTCAGTGTTCGAACTCCCGCTAAACCTTGCAACTGAACAAGCGTACATTTGAAACATCAGCAAAAGCAGTAGTCGCAGTGCACTAATGCAATGGTGCCAACTGATTGTGTGAGACGAATGCATGATGTCACACAAGCGAGCGATTGAAACATTGGATCGCAGCTTGCAAGACATTCGGGGCAATCGAATATTGTTGGGTGGAGTAGTCATCTTGCTTGCAGGAGATTTCCGGCAGACGCTGCCAGTTATCGAGCGGGGTACTGCGGCAGACGAGATGAACGCGTGCCTCAAGGCTTCACCGTTGTGAAGTAAGGTTGAACGGTTAGCGGAGCTCTTCAATGATCAGGAGTCTGGACTATTCGCACAAACACTTCTCGAGGTCAGCGTAGGTCGCGTGGACGCTATCAGCCAAATAACTTTTGATTTTGCAATGTTGTAAGTTCGGAAGATAACCTTATCAATAAGTTATTTCCGAACTTAGAACAAAACTTGGCTTACGTGGAGTGATTGTGCGAAAAAAATATCATAAAAAATATCCTACAAGCGTGTTGGTGGTAAAAATAAAGAAAAAATATTGAAGCAAGTTCCAGATGACGTGGGGACTTATAAGTCAATAGACACCGTCATGACAACTGACGACGTTTCTACGTACCCTGTAGACTTTTAAATTTCCTCGAACTCCCTCTCACAAATTAGAGCTCACACTTGGTGTGCCTGTCATACTGATGCGTAACCTGGACGCGCCCAGATTGTGTAACGGCACCAGGTTACGCGTCACAGAGCTGAGACGGCTTATTGTACAAGCCAGTACATTGTACAAGGTAGTAGAGCCACGTTGATTTCAGCACGAACGGGCCGGCTCGACCGGGGCGGTATTACCCTCGCACAGAAAATCAACGTAAAATGACAGCGATCATGCTGTCGTGTTTTGTTGGTGAGTGCGAGACCGGCGGCCCAATGATGCAGAACCATCACTAGCCCGCCATGGTGTGGGTCGCCATGCTGCATTGTTGCATTGTCTGCATTCGCAGTATGGTGACCACCACTCTTGGAGTCTGCTTTCCATTACGGAGAGTAGAGTCATTTTAGCAGAGCCAAACATAAAAAAAAACCACCATCCTCACCGAAGAGGCATCAGAAGAGACGGTATTGATATCTACGATCCCCATAATAGCCACCAAATTCCAATACAAGCGCTTGCAATTTCCTCTAAAGATGGCTTTCTCGATTACAATAAATAAAAGTAACTAAAAGAGTCCGCAATGAGTATGGTGACCACCACTCTTGGATTATGTTTATGCTTTCCATCAGACAGCGTAGAGTCATTTAGGCACGCTAGGCATAAAAAAAATTGCCAACCGTAAATTGTGATCTTTCTCTCTAAAAATGTGAATATTTTACTCACCGGTTCAATAACAGTGGTAAACCGTAGAGTCTAAAACTTCCTACTAATATTCTACATACGAAAGTTTGTTACTCCTTCACCCAAATCTACTAAATGGATTTGGAAGAAACTTTACAGTAATATAGCTTATACATGAGAATAATACATAGGCTACTATTTGCCGCAACCACCGTTATATACGCGGGCGGAGCCGCGGGCAACAGCTAGTAAATATATATTTCGGACATCTAACACACAACGCCATCTAGTCCCAAACTAAGCAGAGCTTGTATTAAGGGTACTTAGACAACTGTTATTATTACTTATATACTTTTTTTTTTGTAAATACATACATATTATAGATAGAAAACACCCAAACTCCGAAACAAATATTTGCAGATCATACAAACATTTGATCCGACCCGGGAATCGAACCCGAGACCTCAAGAACAGCAGTCGCATAAGTCTTTAATCATCACCATCTCTTTCCTCTTTTTAGAAAGGAGGTCAAACAGGTGGCTAAAGCATTTGCTTCAAGTTTTCCTTCTTGTTGCATTGCTGTTTTTCTGAGTAGTTAGTTTCCTCAGTAAGCTCTTAAGATACCCACGGGACTAATAGGAGTGGTCACACGCTGTATACTTAATCCACCACCCCTTGGAAGTCACCATTTTTTATGGAATAGGGTGCAAACGAGCAGACTTATCGCCTGATGGTATGAGGCGTCTCAAGTGCGTTGCTGGCCTTTGGGGGATTGGGAGGGATATGGGAGGAGGGTAATAACCATTACCCCTCCTGGTGATAGTTATATACGAACTAAACAGTTCTCCCTTCCTGTACTAATAAATTAAAATCCGGAATTCCATTCTACCAGCGCTCGTGTTTCCCTCCCATTACGATCCCGGGTCTTTTAAGCAGATAGGGCGCAGTGTTAGGGGCGCCGGCGCCGGCGCAGGCACTTTTAATGAATCTGCGCACTTACGCTACGCTTACTAAAGAGCACTACGCTTACTATATGGCGCTAGAGTAATGATATCCCAAGGCCACTTCACAGACTACAGTAGAAACGCTTCAGACAACTGATGTTTTGTTATACTTTTTCAAGATGTTTCCGCTGTCTGTTTACCTAGATATTTTAACTACTGAACAGATTTTAATGTAGTTTTCAGCAACAGATAGATTGATTCAAGACGAAGGTTTATATGTGTAATACATGGATATTATAATAGAGGAAATCCGAGAATTTCAAAGACTACCATGCGAAGGCAGACCGGGTCGCTATTTTCAAAATAAAATAAAAGTGTAAGGAAATGACATACAGCATTTAAAATAGGCGTGGTCTTATTTTGTTCAACGGCAAGTATTTTGACAGGCAGGGTGTTGCAGACAGCACGCTGTGCAAGTGACTGTTGTGTCCCAAGCCTCATAACTTGCTGGAACAATGATTTGTTTGTGCATGCTGTAACAGATAACAATCATATAAGTTTTTGTTAAACACTCTCATGATAAGACATTAGCAGACATAATGACTAATTTTACTACAGACAAATTAATGAAGGATTGTTTGTATTAAATAAACAAGAAATGGTTTAAAAACCTACAACCCGACTATGTAAAACCTTTTAATAAAATTTCTTGGGCCTAATCTATTCACATATTTTTAATTAAAATTGGTTGAGTAAGTTAGGCACTATGTTGAACAAACAAACATAAGTCAACTCTCAAAACTATCACACTACCTTTTCAGTGTAGTGAAGTGAAGTGGGGTAAAAATTAAAATGCAGTAATAATAAGTGTAGAATATTTGTTTTTTAACCAATTTATCAAGCAGGAGGTCATGTTTGCAGGATGTATATTTATGTATGCAAGGGCATTTCAACATTATTAATATCTAATCCATTCAGATATAAAATATAAGTTTTTAGAATTCAACATAAGCATCTACAGCATTTTTGACTGATGAGTCAGAAGTTGTGGGTTTGATTCCCATCCAGAACAAATAATTGTGTGACAAGCACAATGATTTGTTCCATATCTGGGTATGTATGTATTTAGAATATGCCATAGTATACATTTTGCCTAGTACAATCAATTATTAAACTAACTTATTTTATCTCACAATAGTTAAACCATAACATGTGATTTTAATTATTTGGACAGTCACCATCAAGAAAAATAAAGAGATTTTGGTACAAAACTTTTCTGGCCCGACGGGTTGACATAAGATTTATTTCTAGTGTCCTTCCCTTCGAAGTTCTCTTGTGAATCCAGTATCTATATAGATAATTATTTACTATCATTACAATTATCTCAAGTCACATTTAGATTAACGACTATTATGACAAAATTTTCCTAAGGAAATTAAAGTACAATTATATTTCTAACCTACTCTGTTTTACACCCAAAATAAAACCTTATACAAATCAGGCAAAAGCGCACATGTACGCAGTACTGAATTTTATTGGACGCTAGGTAAGCCGACGTGTTAAATTACAAAATAGCAGCGTAAAAGAGTAAGATGCTAGTATTATGTAACATCAAAACAAGAGGAAAATATGTATATACATCTACCTGGTGATCGAAGTAACATTGAAAAAGCCATATTTTGAATGTAAACTATTCGTTTACACTGTAAAACAAATTTTCCAAAAAATATTTAGCACACAAACATCAAGTTTCGAAATTTATGGGACGTCAAACTGAAGGAGGAATTCGAAAATCGAAATCCTTGCCTCACTTGTCAAAACAAAATGTCAAAGCTTGTCAAAGCTTTTTTTACCATAGAGGTGTTATAGATAAAGCAGGGGAGATAAGTCTCTAGTCATCCCTCGGACTCCCTCGATTAGAAAAAGAGAGACGATCGCGGTACCTATCTGTCTCTCTCTACTCGCGTATACGCAATCAGCGTGGAAAAGCAGCATCGCAGAACAATCCAACGGTTAATTGTTGTGATTGGATTACCATTATTAGTCATTTACTACGCATTCGTCAGTAGAGAAAGACAGATAGGGTATCGCGATCTCCTCTCTCTTTTTAACCTTTGGACGTTACCACTTTCTCTATCTATAAATGCTCTATCCTTTTACACAGACCATCATCACTGCATATTCTATGCCAATTATATACAGATGATATATTTAATTAAATGTCTTGGGGCTTAAATTTTATAAAAGTAATATACAGTATAAAGTTAAATGATTTTTTAATTAGGTAAGTTATTTCTTAATTATATGATGAATTTCGGAAAAATACTAAATGTTAAGCGTGTAACTAACTAAATGTTTTATTTTCTAATGAAAACATTGACAACTCTAAGCAAGGCAACATAGCAGCACCGGAATGACAATTCATTTTGGTGACTGTAGTATTTTCAATTTTAGTTTTTGTTTAGCATCATTTTAAACTTACTACGGCTGCCTTAGTTAACGTAACAATCTGTAAAAATGGCCACGACATTGGAAGATAAGTCTATTTGGGAGGATGGTGAAGAGGCTCTGAGTGAGGAAGTTCTCCGCATGCCCACAGACGAAATCATTAGCCGTACTAGGCTACTAGACAATGAGATTAAAATCATGAAAAGCGAAGTAATGAGAATCTCCCACGAACTCCAGGCACAGAATGACAAAATAAAGGAAAACACTGAAAAAATCAAAGTGAATAAAACTTTACCATATTTGGTGTCCAACGTCATCGAACTGTTAGATGTAGACCCTCAAGAAGAAGAAGAAGATGGCGCTGTTGTGGATCTAGATTCGCAGCGTAAAGGAAAATGCGCGGTCATCAAGACATCAACGCGGCAAACATACTTTTTACCAGTTATTGGCTTGGTTGATGCAGAAAAATTGAAACCAGGTGATCTCGTTGGTGTAAATAAAGATTCTTATTTGATTTTGGAGACACTGCCAGCTGAATATGACGCCAGGGTTAAGGCGATGGAGGTTGATGAGAGGCCAACTGAACAATATTCTGACATTGGAGGTCTGGATAAACAAATTCAGGTCAGTTTCACAATATCAACAGGTTTTAAAAGTTTATAGTTTTACATCATATCACATTGACCAAAGAAAAAAGATACTTCTGGTGGTCTAGTTATTAATGATACTAACTGCCAAGCCAGAGGTTGTAGATTTTATTCCAACTCGAAGACAAAGATTTGTATAATCATACAATTATTTTTCTTTGTTCCATGTTTAGTTGTATTTGACTACAAATGTTTTTTCTTAAATACGCCTGATGGAAAGCATAAGCAGAATCCAAGAGAACCAAAGCAGAAATCCAAGAGTGGTGGTCACCATATTCATTGCAAATGCAGACAATGCAGCATTGTGGGATCCTAGTGATGCTTCGGGTCTTGCACTGTGCATAGCAAGACCGCTGTCATATTTACGTTGATCTTCTGTTTGAGGGTAGTACTGCCCCAGTCAAACCGGCCCATAGGTGTTGAAACCAATGTGGCTCTACTATGTTTTTATAGGATTCTAATAGTAGAACAATGTTTTTTACAAATATATCATCACTTTCCTGTGGTAGAGCCACACTTCGGCATGAATGGGTCAGCTCGACTGGAGTGACTGAGTAAGCTAGCTAGCGTTTGCACTGTATTTCACCGAGTGTGTGAGGATACCGGAGGCCCATACCCCAACCACTCCCCACATCCCTTTCCCCATCCCTCAAAGGTCGGAAATGCACTTGTGATCCTCTGGTGTTGCGGGTGCGCTTACCATCAGGCGATAGGTCTGCATGTTTGCCTCCTATATCATAAAAAAAAACTTATAAATAACCAATTTTTTGTAACATAAAAATAAAAAATGCGCAAGTCTTTTCATATGCAGATGACACTGCGGTAGTCTTCACTGGTCACTCTTGGCGAGAGGTTCAACACAACTCTGATGAGGGCTTGTCTAGTATAGCGACATGGTTAAAAAATAATCTACTGACCCTTAATACTTCAAAAACAAATTATATGTGTTTTAGTATTTATAATAGTTCCCAGCCGAGTGAAAATTTTAATTTACAAATCCATGCATGTGATGACAGAAAAAGGCTTTGTACATGTCCATCCATCGGCAAAGTGTCTCAGGTCAAATATCTTGGAGTGGTTGTCGATCAAAGATTATCGTGGTATCCCCACGTAGAACTCGTTACTAACAGAATTAGAAAACTTAGTGGGGTATTCAGAACACTAAGACATGTTATTCCTAAAACCGTGACTTACAGCCATGGCTCCACAAGGAATCTCCTGAATGAGATATATGTTGCTTTGGTACAGTCAGTACTGCAGTACTGCATCCCTATTTGGGGAGTTTTATTGATATAGAGAGGGCACAGCGTGCCCTGATAAAGTCAATGTACTTTAAAAACACCAGATACCCTACAGATAGTCTTTACCAGATTAGCAACCTACTCTCTGTTAGGAAACTATACATACTTCATACTATCCTAAAAAAACATAAAACCCTTCCTTATAATGCGGCTTTCCTGACTAAAAGAAGGAAATATATGGTAGCACAAGTCCCTCAGACTTTAACAATGTTTGCTAGTAGACAATATGAGAAACGTTCGGCACAACTGTATAATAAAATAAATAAATACATAGATATACACTCATCACAATATTACGACTGCAAAAGAGCAATATTGAACTGGATCGGGCTACTCAATTATCATACAACAGAGGCACTCCTTGAACACATTAATTAGTGGCCAATACTATGTACACGTGGACACATCCACATAAACATGCAGTTGTGCGTAACTGCATGTTTATGTGGATGTGTCTACCTATGACATCCTCATACACACACACACACACACACATATACACACAGACACACACAAACACATACACACACTTACACACTCAACACAAAATAAACTAAACAAGTTGAGGCACCATATTAATACTGTAGCTTTCATCAGTTATTTAATTGTTTATTTAATTGTTTTTATTATTTTTGTGTTTAGATAGTAGCCTTTTTTTTTCTCTTTTAATTTTAATTTAACTTTATTAAACTAATTTAATTTCTAGTACACTGTAACCACATTTAGTAAATATAATGAACATAATTGCAGTGATATGTGAGAGCGGTCCCTCCTAATACAGGCATTTTTTGCTTAAAAGAAGGGTCCAACTTCTATTGTACCTTATTGTATATTTGTTAACGAAAATAAACTATTTTGATTTTTTGATTTTTGATTTGAATTAAAAAAATGTTAAATGAATATTCCAGGAGCTGATCGAGGCAGTAGTACTTCCAATGACACACAAAGAGAAGTTTGTGAACCTTGGCATCCATCCTCCCAAGGGGGTTCTGTTATATGGTCCCCCTGGTACAGGCAAGACTCTGCTGGCTAGAGCATGTGCTGCCCAGACCAAATCTACTTTCTTAAAGCTGGCAGGTCCACAGTTGGTGCAGATGTTTATTGGTAAGTCTAATACACCTTAAAATGTCCTACCTCTGATTCTGGGGGGATTGACTCATCATCATCAGCCTATCGCAGTCCACTGCTGGACATAGGCCTCTCGAATTGCACACCACTTAGTTTGATCCTCGGCTTTTCGCATCCTCCTGCACCAGGATTGACTGAACGCTATAAAATGACTGATCTTGGTTATCAACAGCCACTGCTCATTTACCAAAATCATAAAAAGGCGAGCCAGAAGCCTATGTCCAGTAGTGGTCAATTAAAGGCTGTTGATGTGATCAAAAAATAATTTTCAAAAGTAAAGGTGTAAGTTGGACGACATGAAGCTGCAGCAAATGACGTGTCGCAGCGGCATTACTGGTTTCTATGTATTTCCTCCGTAAATTCCCTCCATAGTTAGCAACACAAAGAGAGGCGTCGACACTCCGCAGACGGCAGTGTCGCCCGACCGCAGATCAGTAGTGCCGGTGACGCCGGAGCGACGTAACACACGAATACAAACACAGTTCTTTCAAAATGAATTCTCTTAATTTATGTTGGTGTCCTATGAGTGGGTAGTACCGCCCCAGTTGAGCCAACCTGTTCTTTCTAAAGTCAGTGTGGCTCTACTTTGAAAGTATTGGGTTAATAACTAAGTTCCAATTATTCAGTTGACTGTTGTGCTATTTTTAGACTCTAAATAGATTGCCATAATAATTTGTTAATTTAAGTACTCTGGTTATTCTAGGTGATGGTGCTAAACTCGTCCGTGATGCATTTGCGCTTGCCAAGGAAAAGGCACCAGCCATTATCTTCATTGATGAGTTAGATGCTATTGGTACTAAGCGTTTTGACTCCGAAAAGGCTGGAGACCGTGAAGTGCAAAGAACTATGTTGGAGCTGCTTAATCAATTAGATGGGTTCAGTTCCACTGCGGATATTAAGGTAAGATTTTTGTCTCATCATCAAGCCTTTAACAGTCCACTGCTAGACATAGCATAGGCGTCTCCCTCCTTTGGCCTACTGTGCCACCCTGGCCAGACAGGCTAGTATAAGGTTTCTTTCTTTCGGTCCGGATGTGTTAATAACAGCAGTTCCCGGATCCCTCCCGTCTCAGGCGCAGAGTGGCACACCGTGTGGTTTTAGTCGGTTCGATTCCGACACACCGCCCCGCCGCAAACCCCGGTGGGGTGACGGCCCGAGGGGGTCTCCAAACGTTAAAAAAAAAAAATGGTTTCTTTCTCTTAGCAGTGGATTTGTACTGCATAGTTTGGTCCCTTAGGCAGTGGTCCCACCGCCGACGATGAACGAGAAACGATCAGCGGGCAGCAAGTGTGTTGTTTCGATAGTTTGTCGCCGGGCTATAAGCGAGTGTTCAAGTGCGATGAGCGATTACTCGCGCCAAAACCACACATTCCAAGACTATGGATGAGTTTTTATTGAATGTGTCCTCTATCGTACAAATACTTTCGTAAAATACATCAACGTCGTCGTCTGAACTAGACAAAAATGAGATTTGCAATGATTTGTTGATACCTGTACTTTCAAAGCCGCACTGCATAGCAATGATCAAGCGAGCGAGTTTATCTTTGAAAGCTCTGGTCGCTCAACGACAAAGCTAGTAAAGCGAGTGCTCGTCAGCAGTGTAAACAGTGCATGCATCTCTTTCGTTTACACGGAATGTGAGCGAGAAAATCGCCGATAGTCAGTCGTTTTCTCGCCGGTATTCAGACCACTGCCATAGTCGCCTCTTGTGACATCCACGGGATGAGTAAAGAAGGTGATACTCTATATTCTTAAACAGTCACCACACAGACTAAGATTTTTGTAATAAAAACTAACTGAATAGGGCAACATCGTCTGCTTTTCTTGACAATTATAACATTTTGCGCATTTATGAAGTGTATAATAGAACTATTTCTCTGAGTCTGTGAGTCTGTCTGTCCCTATAAATGCTCATATCTTTAAAACTATGCAACGGATTTTAATGAGGTTTTCTTTAATAGATAGATCAAGAGGAACGTTTATATGTATAATTTGTTGAGAAACCCTGATCACTTTAGAGGTTTCTAATATGATGTCGTAAATAAACACCTTTTAACTGATGAAACTTGAAAGGCTGAAAACTACGAGATAAATAAAAATAATGTACTACAGTATTGTACACCTTAAAATGGTCTATAAAAAAGTCCGGGATAGTATATTATGTCGTCTCTTAGACATAACCCACAATAACCATTTTAATTCCTTTCTTTTTACTAGAACTAATGGCTTATTTACGAAGCGATTTTAAGCAATACACCAATTATCCTTATTCAATTCAGTACCTTACAATACATTGAGCATTTAATATAGATAAGTATGGCCCTTTACAGTATACAACTTAAATGAATATATTGGAAGATATTACAAATTTAAAATGCCCGAATCGTATCGTCGGGGGGTGCATCTGAAATCCACGGGTCGCAGTAATTGTATAAATTAAAGATGTGATCACACTGATCACTGTTAGGATGTTGAGAATAAAAAATCTGCACAGTGATAGTGATTTTCTAACGGGATGCATAAATATAGCATTAGGGCTTTTAACAACATGGATTTTCACCCAAGCTCCATTCATATATGGTTCCAGAATATTATTATAACTTATATTTTTTTCACAGGTAATAGCAGCTACAAACAGAGTAGACATCTTAGATCCTGCACTCCTCCGTTCTGGACGTCTTGACAGGAAAATCGAGTTCCCTCATCCCAATGAGGAAGCTCGGGCCAGAATTATGCAGATTCATTCCAGGTATAACCATTACTTATTTCATTTATTATTTACCTCATAGATTTGATGCTAATAAATCTTGAACATGTCGAAATCTTTGTACTAACCAATTATCTAAATCAAGTTTGTTAGACTTTCATGCCTAAACTATAACATTGGTTTTAAGGTAGGTATCGACTTCACGTTTTAAGAGGACAAACATTGGCTCACGTTCCGGCCGCCGAAGCCTATACAATTTTGGAACGCGTGCCAATGTGTGTTCGTTGGAGCAGGCGAACCTGGAACGGGCCTTTCCATTCGTTGTCGGTTTTTAACCGCGTATCAAAGGCAGTTCAGTTGTGGCGTGCGCGCCATTTGAGACGGGAACGATACTATTGTGTATTTTGTTGCATACACGACTGGCCTGCATGATGAACGGTCGAACACTGAAACAGTTGCCACGCGCGCCAGGCGCGCTTAGTTGATACACTTCAAATATTTGGAATGCGTTCCACGGAACGCACTCTCGGCGCGGTCGTTAACGGCGCGCGCGGCAGGAGCGCGTAGTCGAAACAAGGCTTTATTAATAATTATTTTACCAATGGATTATGCAATGCTATCAACTAGGCTACTTTTTATATCATATCATAAAACTGGTTGTCTGGAAGAAATCGCCATGAGCGATAAGACCGCCAATTGATACACATACTATGTAACTGATTTTGTTGTACTAATTTAATTTGTGTAAACAATAAAGATAGTTAAATAAATAAATAAATAAATAAATAAAACCTTAAAATCTATTTTGAACATAAGTTAGATCATTGCAGTTGATCATAGCCATATGTTAAAGTTCATATTTTTATTATAATTTCTTATTTTTTATTATTTTATTTCATTTTCAACAGAAAAATGAATGTATGTCCCGATGTAAACTTTGAGGAACTTTCCCGTTCCACGGATGATTTCAATGGCGCCCAATGCAAAGCGGTTTGTGTCGAAGCTGGTATGATCGCTCTCCGCCGTTCTGCTACTTCCGTTACTCACGAAGATTTCATGGACGCTATACTGGAAGTACAAGCCAAGAAGAAGGCCAATCTCAGCTACTATGCCTAGTCTGTTAGGCCTTTATATCCGCTCGGTATTTTTAAGTAATTATATAATAAAAATTAGGTAAAAAAAAAATTGTTTTATTTTTTATTACAACTTGTCCGAAATTATATCAACAGTATTAATAAAATGATCAAACTAAAGAAAAAGAGTTACGAATACTAGTAATCTTTACTGATTGTACTCTTATAGTCTGTTCCTAGTTTCTTGGCCGATTTTGAATATCGCTACCATCTTATGCAAATAAATGGAATCTCTGGTTCCTAGGAGAGGCAGAGCTACGAGTATGCGGTGCGTTCTGGTTCTGAGGGAGACGCAGAAGACATGCACCTGACTAATTAACTAAACCTGACTAAGCGCCTATCCTAAGGGAAGCCAGAGGCTACCCTTGTGTAACATCACCTAGCTCTGCACTTGTTGGCCTAGCGGTTTACTGCTTCCTACTGCGCCAAGTATGGTGGGTTCAAATCCTACATAGGACAATACTTTGACAATACTATGATCTACTAATTGTTGTTCTGTCTTGGTGTACTTTGTGGCCGTTTCATGTATGTTTGTTGTTGCGGGTGTTGTCATAAAGCGGGAGTTCTTTTAAAAGAAAAGAGAGGAGGAGCCACACTAATATCATTCTGTATGACAACTCTCTGTCGTGATTGTGACTGGTGATGATAGGACTTAGACCCTATTTAGGTATTCTTATAAATTATTTAAGAAAAAACTTGTTGCAAGAATTAAAATATGACTAGTTTGGATAGTGCATTTAATTTACGGGTGAGTGTTTACATCATCAACCCACAATGTCCCACTGCTGGGCTCGGATCTCTTCTCAGGAGAGGGTTAAGGCCATACGTCCCCTCGCCGAGTGCGGGACTGGCAAGACAACGTTGTTGCAACTCGGTGTCGGTGTAACAAAACTTGGCGATTTTTTGAAGAGTTGCCTACAGTTGGAAACACTGAAATTGCCAACAATTTCGGTGGAGACGTGCCTCTATGTACATTGCAATTTAATCTATGGTACATTATTAATTTGTTACTATACATAATTGTACATTAATTTGTATCATTGATGAAAAGTTCAATAAAATAGATCTAGTAACTTAAGTCTGTTTTTGTGAAAATTAATGAAACTAAGATTTTGAACGCACCGAATAATTCAACGCGCGTGCGTATGTCAAATTTGAAACATGAAAAAATGAACTGATCAAAATTTTAGCGGACTTGCATTAGTTGTAATTTAGTAAACCAAATAAATAAAAACCTAGAAATGTGAAATTTTTAAGTGTTAAAAAATACCCTTGGCAGATACTACACCCGTCGGAGTAAATTTGCCGATAATCGTAAGTACCTACTAACCTATTTTAGCAAATTTGCAATATGACATTACCTGAAAGTAGGGTATAAACAATGATTGTGGATATTGCCGCATAATGTTATCGATTTAAGAATGTTTATCCAGTATCTTTATGGTGTGTGTATGCTTACAGCTTAATTTATCCGGCTTGAATATCTTTGTATCTGATTGGCTACTTCTACAGATAAAATTAATTTGTATTTCTACTTACTCTTATTAGAGTCCCACAAACTTCCTACTCGCTCAGTTATCCTGCTGTAGATTTAAAAGTTAATTGTTTCTTTATTTTATTTGACCCCACAATTTTTTTAAAGTTTAACAGAAAAATAAAAGATTTTTATCCTAAGACTGGCTGATCTTACTTAAAGGAGTATTAGTACCTGTAGAAGATAAAAGTTTCGAATAAGGACCTGCTGAATATTAAGAAAAAAAACTTTGGTTGCCTATACTTGCAATAAAAAAAATTAAGATTATTTATAGATTCTAAATTCAAACTATTTGTTTCACTGCATCCATAGAGCCATGGATCTGGAGGATGAATGTGAGCTTAGTTTTAAGTGTTCATCTGTTTCGTCCGATGACATACCCAAAGTACACACAGTATGCAACCAACACCGTCCACACACCAGGTTTTTAATATCATATGTATTTTATTTATCTTTACCAATCTCACATTTTGCTTTATAAAATACTTTTCTAAAAAAAACCTTATTAGGTATGCACTATTTTATACATTGATTTTAAATAATATTCTATTTTTCTAATTAGAATCTTATTATTCAGAAAAAAATATGTAATTCGGTATAAACTTTTTGTTTTTTTTTTACATTACACATTCATTTTTGTGTAGGGTTTTCTAGACCTTTATAATCACCCTTATCAATTTTAAAATCACTACTTGCATTGCTTTTTTGTCATTTTTGCACTTAGGAATACCCACTAAATAATTAAAATAAAGGGTAGGTAACTGTCACATTGTCACATCACAATAATGAATTCTCATATCTCACAATTATATAAATCTGCACCATTTATTCTTGTAGTTTACTATTAATTGTTGCAGGACATCGAAAAGATATAATTTACACTAGGTAATGTATTAGTTTCTCAATATTTATCTAGTAAGGGTTTTCGTCTTGTTCTGTCTTATATTATTCTGAGATGTTATTAAAACAATAACATGAAATTGCATATATGCATCCTAGAAAGGAAAACCCTGGAACCCAACATACCTCGGGCCACTCACGGTTTGCAGATGGCCCCCTTCAATGTGGGAACCCCGATGTTCGCGTTGTTGTTTCCAAAAGGGGGGCCCGCGCGCTCCGCAGTATTCGCGCCACCACCCGGGCCTGCTTCTGCTAGGGTGACAGATGGCCTCACCTGTCACCCTCAGGCTTGCGCTTATGGAAGACGATCGTTTCGCGATCTCCGGCGCCTGAGTCGTCGGCGGTACTTGTCTCGATCCCGGTATAGTTATAAACCTCTCCCGGTCCCGCTCCGCCATCTCCTCCTAGCAAGCATAACTTGCTCGAAGAAAGAGACGGCGGACAATCATGCTACCGAGCGAGAAAATCCTCATCCCTATGGCGGACACGAGAACACGCCTCGGCCCCCCCACGCCGGACATTCTGCCAGTGTGTGAAGCGCTGTGTCCACGGTCAGACACAGGTGCTCTCCGAAGCATCCTTTCCCAGTGATCACCTGCTCCAGCCGGAATGAAGCGTCCCTTGATGCCTCTCGAGCCAATCCTCCATAACGGGTCTTTCCGCCGTAATAACAGCGTGCCCAGAGCTCGGTTTCAGTCTTCCTGTAGCACACTTGCCGTACCTTTTCACGTAATTACTTCCAAATACGTATATTGCAGAAACGAAAGAAAAATCACATAAATAATTGCCTCTGTTTCTTTCGTGTCTTTCGCGTTTCCACTTCGGTTCGTGACTTGCTGTTTGCGTTATTTGATTATAAAGTTGTTCCAAAGTTCTTGACAAGTGATGTTACTCAGTTGCGACAGTAATTTGTTGTAATCTTCGTTTACGTGATTTTACTCACGCAGATTTGTAACAGAAGTTTTATTTTTAGTACTTTGGAAGCAGAGTGATAGGTAGTGTAAAATGAGGACATCGCGTTTCTAAGGATTTTAAAACATTTATAATGTTTTAACTGTCAATATACATTACTGACAATTCCCGGGTCTGGCCAAAAAATGTTATTGAGTTTTTCTAACCATAGAAATGCTCAAAAACAACCCGGAGTTTATAATTTGGGTCATAACCCTCGTGCCCCGGAGAGCACGTAAAGCCGTCGGTCCTACGCCTGATCTCTCCGATCGTGTCGGATAGCCGTCTCATCGTATTGTGATTGTGAGACTGAAAGAACAAGGAGTGGCCCTGCAAAATATTGTTTTAGTATAATAATGTTCTCCTAGCCGATAACGGCCACAGCGGCAAGTCTCAACGGAGACCAGCCAACTACGCAGAAGGTATTATAGTGCACAAGTGTGTGCGCAAACACAGGTGCACTTTCTGTTCCCTCTCTCTCTCTTATAATTCGATGGGACCGTTAACCGACACGACCGGGGAGAGATCAGGCGCAGGACCGACAACTTTACGTGCTCTCTGAGGCATGGGGTTCAGACCCCAACTTACAAACTCCGAGCTATTATTAAGTATTTCTATAATCAGAAAAACTCACTAACATTTTACCGTACCCGGGATTCGAACCCGAGACCTCTTGTTCGGTTGCATACGTCAACCGTAAGACCATCGGGGCAGTTGTTTTAGGATATAAGGTGCCATTAATGTATTTTACCTTGTATCTTCTTACACCATGAATCATCCCTCAGTTCCAAGCAAAGAACGTCCCATGACATCACACAAATATCTGTAGTTCTGTACCTAGTAGGCGCTTATCTCTCAGTAACTGGTTAAACGATTAAATTCAGTCTTTTAACTGGTGTTTATCTTCGCCTAACAGTGATTAATGGGTAAAGTTACATGGCATGTCTGATACAGCTTAAAACTGTGTTCAGACAATCTGATATCTTTACGAAAGTGGAAATTGAAAAACTTTTGTATGTATTCGTTCTTGCTTTTTCTTTTATGAGTCTTTAAGAGTGGGCTTAAAAAAATTTGAATTGAGTTTTTTTTGTTTTTTTATGAACTAGGCGGGCAAACGAGCAGACATATCGCCTGATGGTAAGCGATTACCGCCGCCCATGGACACTTGCAACACCAGAGGCGTCACAAATGTGTTAGCGGCCTTTGGAGTACGGGCCTCCGGTATCCTCACTTACTCGGTGAAACACAGCGCAAGCACACCTGTTTTCTCTCTCCCACGGTAAAAAAAAATTGTAATAGTATTTTATCATAGCAGTATGTATGCCCACTAAGCTTTCAATGTAATAGTGCCACGCTGATTTCAGCAGGGCCTTAATGGGCCGGCTCGACCGAGACGGTACTACCCTCACACAGAAGATGACAGCGTTCGTGCTGTCGTGTTTCGTGAGTGCGAAACCGCAGGCCCAATGATGCAGAAGCATCACTAGGCCGCCATGGTGTGGGTCACCATGCTGCATTGTTGCATTGTCTGCATTCGCAATGAGCATGGAGACCACCATTCCAGGCCCATTTATTAAAAAAAGCGGAAATTATAGTTAAGGAATCCATTGTCCATTCAGAGTTTTAAAGGTTAATATAAACTCATCCATCACACTTCCACAGTGGTAGTGATAAGATATTCATTCAATCATTCATTCTGATAAAGACACAATATTAAATTTAAATAATTTACTTTCACCTATATAAATTCGATCGACGCCACGTCTGATGCTAGTGTTGATATAAAATTAGCATCAGATACGTATAACGACCACCGCGTTTGTCTGTTCAGAAGTGTACCAACTACCCCCCAGGTAGTTGCATTTTTAAAATCAAGGTGAAGAGGACAGTATGAATGAACAGCGTTTGCTGTAATATGGTGGTATTAATACTATCGTAATTTCACGTAACTAAGCCAGTGTTTCTTTTTCTAAATTCTCTTTTATTTATTTTTTATTTCACAACTCAAGTCTTAAAATTTAAGTGAACCAAAAGAAATCGTGGATTAGGAATATTAGAAGCCCATGACCATAGACTTACTTAGCAGCCTTACCAAGACCATAGAATCAACAGTTTTTAACAGTCCACTGCTATACATAGGCCGGCGTTGTATTGGAAGAAAGAGATAAAATTTTAAAATTATTAAATTACTAGTTGTTGCCCGCGTGTATGTCGGTTATCGCGGCAAATAGTAGCCTATGTGTTATTCTGTAGTATAAGCTATATCACTGTAAAGTTTCAGCCAAATCCGTTCTGTAGTTTTTGGTGAAGAAGTAACAAACACACTCACAAACTTTCGACTTTATATATTAGTGTGATTAATTCTGACATGCACAGGACAGTACATGGTCACAGGACAGTAAACCGACGTAATATAAATAAAACAAGCAAGTACTCGTATAATGCTCTGTTCAATCCCAGAAAAGGCGCGTATCTGAACATACTGCTGTAGCCAGAGTGGCTACAGCGCTGGTATTACGATATTGTTTACCAAAACATAAGGAGAGACATTTATTATTAACCAGCTGAACTCCGCGGTGTTACCCGCGGTTATTGTTGTACCCCGAGTAACGCCGCGGGACAAAACTAGTCTAAAAAAAGCAGCCTAAGTTACTCCCTGGATCACCTGCCAGTGAAATTCCCGTCAAAATCGGTGCAGCCGTTCCAGAGATTACCCGGAACAGACAGATAAAAAAATTTAAAAGTACATTTTTGGTATATGTACCGTGTATATAATAATAATAATAATATTTATTTATTCAATTAAACAGTATTTTACATGATACATAGTTTCAGGTCCAAATGTAACATTTAACATATACACACATATACATATGCATTTAGTAAAAAGCGGTTAATTTAATATTACATACAGAATTACAGACACTCCAGTTTTATTTATCTGTATAGACAAGCTGACCCGTGCAACCTTGTTTACGTCTCCTATTGCCCTTAGCGTAATAATTTTCCCCCGTTTTTACATTATTTATTGTTGCTCCGCTCCTATTCGTCTTAGCGTGATAATAGATAGCCTTCCTTAATAAATAGGCTGTCTAAAACTGAAACAATTTATCAAATCGGACAAGTAGTTAATGAGATTACCGCGTTCAAGCAAACAAACTCTTCAGCTTTATATATCTACTAGTATAGATTTAACCAACAGTAAATCCTATTTGTTAGAAATTTAATTTTTATTTTAACTCAACTTATTACACTGATTTTTGTCTGGAACTCCCCTGGGCCCTGGGATACTGCCTACTAGACGATCTAATGATGTGATAAGCATCCAGCTCTCGGGTAGCGGTGGCTGGTAGAACCTAGAAAGGTACCCGAAGAACCAGGTGTAACCTAAACAACTCGACACCCCTAATAAAATTGTTTACGTGCGAAGGTTCTGTCTAATGTTTGTGTTTTTATTTACTGCTCTTTCACGCTTCGATAGCTCAATCGATCGTCATGTATTTATGCATACACATTATTAGGGGTACAGGGAAATAGATAGGGTGCCTATTAACCGGTAAAAAAAAATTAACATGTAACTCGGTCACACGAAAAACAATAGGTAACAAAACAGCAAACCTTTAAATCAATCCAAAATGGTTCTAAATTGTTTCTTAAAAATTTATGGAAACGAAACATAATCCAAATGTAATTTTATTTTACCGTTCTCATTACGTTTATTGCTTATTTGTAGCTTATCAGTCAATTATATAAGGCAATATGAATATTTGTGTCGTTTTTCATAGTGGTAGCTCTGATATATTTATGAAAGTGGAACTTGCAAGAAGTATACGTTGAAGATAATTACTCAAGAATATTACCAAAGTACTGTTCTTCTTCCTTGGCTGCTAAATGGGGACACTAAAACTTCATACAAGAGTAGAAAACAGATAACGGTCATATTCCTTTGCTAATTCATTTATGCGAAATTTTATCAAAAACAGTAAAATTAATCAAATTAAGAGATTTCATGGCGACATGTCGAGTTTAAAAGCCCACTTTCTTATAAGATCATTGACAAGGTCTAAGTTCTCTGTCTCTCAATATTTTTCCAGAAATATTTAGCAACGATTAAACAACTCTTCAAAAATGTTATCGAAGTTTTAACCCCTTCTGACAGTTCTGACTCAGTGCACCACTACGACCCGCACTTAGGAATGATCCCTATTGGCGTTGTGGTTCAGTCTTCAGTCACCGCGCGTCACTCAACCGTGGCGGACCTCACGACCTCACGTGAGCTCGTCCGGCCCGACCCACACTCGCGAACATTGTTTATTTACTACAATCGTATTATTAGGATACTGATTCACGCAACGAATCAATGGGCAAAGTTTTCGTGTGAGTATAATAACAATTAGTACGTTAAACATTTAATGGTTAGTCTGTTTAATACGTTTTCATTTTAATTGTTTATTGTGTATTTTTTATTTATTGAGATTTTGGAGGTTTTCATTTTGAACCCTACTTTGTCCAAAAAAAATCCTCGAAAGTAAAAACTGCCCAGCTGTGTCGTCACTGGCACTATAAACAGATTTGTACTATGTATGTGTATAACTAGCTTTTGTACTCGGCTTCGCTCACGCAGACTTTCGTGCCCTGATTTACTCCCTTAGGGATGGAATTTCCAAAATTCCTTTCTTAGTTCTCACTTACTTTATATATAGAACCTACATGCAAAATTGATGATAATAATAAAAATTATAATTTATTATTATTATCATCATTCCAGCAAATTACAGTAGATCTATTTAATTGGTTTTGTAGTGTGACACTCCATATAAATTTACAAAGGATTAACTGTGATAAGGTCCTTCGTATTTCTGGACTCGTTATTCAGCCAAATATTTGTCACTGACTCTGCGCGACAACCTTCCAATGTCTTATCAAGAAGTACAGCTTTTAGTTTTGACAATTCTTTTAACTCCTATCACTCTCTGATAGGACAAATATATCTTAGCCAAATACATTTACAGATGGTCAATCATACTTTCTCCGCGGCCTGGATAATTTTAGGCTTTTAGAAAATAAAAACAAATTGCAAAAAAGAACTGACTTCAAAAACTAGAAAAATTTGAATGGGACCACATGGAAAGCACTAGCTTTCAAATAAAAAAAGAATCATCAAAATCGGTTCACCCAGTCGAAAGTTATGACGTAACAAATATAAAAAAAAACATACAGTGGAATTCTTAACCTCCTCCTTTTTTGAAGTCGGTTAAAAAAGTGTATCTATACTAATATATAAAGCTGAAGAGTTTGTTTGTTTGTTTGTTTGTTTGTTTGTTTGTTTGTTTGTTTGTTTGTTTGTTTGAACACGCTAATCTCAGGAACCGCTGGTCCGATTTGAAAAATTTTTTCGGTGTTGGATAGTCCATTTATCGAGGAAGGCTATAGGGTATATATCATCACGCTACTACTAATAGGAGCGGAGCAACAATGAAGAATGTTTCAAAAACGGGGGAAATTTTCACGCTACGGGCAATATAAGGCGCAAACGACGTTGCGTGGGTCAGCTAGTTATTAATAAAGTAGGAGAATGTAAAAAAAAAATTATAGACACGTATGTTGAAATAAAACTACCACAAGAATAACATCAGTTTGCTTTTTACGAGCTGCTTTTACTTGCTGAGAATATTGTGTGGTTTTTACATAAAATCGGTTCGCGAACACACATAAAAACATATATACTGTCGAATTGAGAACCTCCTTTTTTGAAGTCGGTTAACAAAACAAAACATCAACGAGTGTTATTTATTGTTTTCTAACGAACCTACTGCTATTTAAAAAAACGAAGGCCTGAATTTCCCAACTAAAACTACACCTCTATATATACTAATATATAAAGCTGAAGAGTTTGTTTGTTTGAACACGCTAATCTCAGGAACCGCTGGTCCGATTTGAAAAATTCTTTCAGTGTTAGATAGCCCATTTATCGAGGAAGGCTATAGACTATATATCATCACGCTAAGACCAATAGGAGAAGAGCAACAATGAAACATGTTTCGAAAACGGGGGAAAGTTATCACGCGACGGGCAATAGGAGACGCAAACGAGGTTGCGTGGGTCTGCTAATCCACTATAAATACTTCAAAATCATCATAAATTGTAAAAACTAAGTTTTTCATTCTGTGCCGTTAAATGTTACTAGTCTGATCTCTTGAGTTTTAGATTTTTTTAAATGCACGCAATTAGGTAATTCATTCTAGTACCAGTAATATTAGAAACTAGCTGAACCCCGCGGTGTTACCCGCGGTTATTGTTGTACCGCGAGTAACGCCGCGGGACAAAGTTAGTCTAAAAAAAGTAGCCTAAGTTACTCCCCGGATCATCAGCTACCTACCAGTGAAAGTCCCGTCAAAATCCGTCCAGCCGTTCCAGAGATTACCCGGAACAAACAGACAGACAGACAGACAGACAGACAAAAAATTTTTTAACTACATTTTTGGCATATGTATCGTGTATTTATACATATGCATTGATTAAAAAGCTGTTATTTTAATATTACAAACAGACACTCCAATTTTATTTATTTGTATAGATTCGAAAGTAACTCTCTGTCTGTTACGCTTTCACGGTTAAACCGCTGCACCGATTTCAATGAAATTTAGCATTGAAATACTGTGATTTTCAAATTTATTCTTAACTAGTTGTTGTCCGCGGCTCCGCCCGCGTATATATTGGTTATCGCGGCAAATAATAGCCTATGTGTTATTCTGATGTATAAGCTACATTACTGTAAAGTTTCATCCAAATCAGTTCAGTAGTTTTTGCGTGAAAGAGTAACAAACATCCATCCATACATACAAACTTTCACGTTTATAATATTTGTATAGACGCGTTTATAATATTAGTATGGATATCATCATCATAATCATCAGCCTATCGCAGTCCACTGCTGGACATAGGCCTCTCCAATTGCGCGCCACTTGGTTCGATCCTTAACAGTTATAAGTACCCTTCCTGAACTTATTATATGTATATATTAGCTGTCCCGGCAAACGTCGTTTTGCCATAACTACAAATAAATTAAAAATTAATTAAAAAACCATTGTCTAGCGGACAAAATTGTGAATCTAAACCATTCCCAGATCCCATTGAACACACACAAAAAATTTCATTAAAATCGGTCCAGTCGTTTGAGAGTAGTTCAGTGACATACACACTCACAGAAGAATCTATACAAATAAATAAAATTGGAGTGTCTGTTTGTAATATTAAAATAACCGCTTTTTACTTAATGCATATGTATGTATACACGATACATATACCAAAAATGTAGTTAAAAAAAATTTTGTCTGTCTGTCTGTCTGTTTGTTCCGGGTAATCTCTGGAACGGCTGGACGGATTTTGACGGGACTTTCACTGGCAGGTAGCTGATGATCCGAGGAGTAACTTAGGCTACTTTTTTTAGACTAACTTTGTCCCGCGGCGTTACTTGCGGTACAACAATAACCGCGGGTAACACTGCGGGGTTCAGCTAGTTATATATATAAAGATATATATATGAATCTGCTATTTCATAAAACAAAAACAAAATCACATAACATTGTATTTACTTTAATAATCGTGTAGAGAAGATAGAACGGTCGAAAATGTTAAATCTTATACTAGAAAAAAAGTATTGCACCTGTGGCAAAGAAAAACAACTACAAAACGTCAGTCTGGGTTCATTAAACGAATATAAAACATCAGTAAAACAACAGACCAAAGCTAATTCTGAATATTGCAATCTTGTTAACGATTATCACGTTTATCGCCATGCATTAACTCCGTAACCGGGTTATATCATGCAGAAATAGACGTAAACAGCACAAGGAGGTATGTTTGTACGGAGCTGAGCCGAACGGCATATTCCAATGACTGGCAACTAAGTTGCATCCAAAATCAGCACGACATATTAGGAGAGTGATTCATTGGCGCGCGGAGCGATTACGTGCACAGCTGTATGAGTGATTCGAGTGTCGCCTTGTCATGAATGGTAATTCTTTATCTTCTATTCTGAAGATAGAATAACATTTCATCATGGTTTAGACATTCTATTGTGTGATTCAAGTTGTCGTTTATTACTTGACTTTACACGTCACCCTATACCCAATCCAGATATCTAATTTCTTTCCAGAGATTACGTCATCGATCGATCTTCCGTCCTCTGTTATACTTTGATCAGGTTTTCTCTCTATCTAGTGCGTAAGATTTATCTATGTATATAGGTAGTAACTAATCTTGATTACTAAGCTTTCAAGCTAAAAGTCTTCGATACCAATCCACAATTCTGTGATAATCTAGGTAATTCGATATGTATTTGGCTATAATTTATGTATAACATATGTACCTATCGGTTAAACTAAACCTATACTACGCGGTATAATGTCCTGACAGGTTTATCTGAACAGTTACCTGGTAGGTAAACTTGAGCTGATTGGAGGAAACAAAAAACAAACAAACAAATTTACTTGCACAGTTGTGCAACATACACGATCTAGTCTTCCTGTAAAGTCAAACTGTACAGGCAAACCTGGCAGGTAAACCTAACGCGTATGACTAACTTTAAGAAATATAGAAGCACGTTTTTCAGTTTGGTCACCATCATACAAGCTCAGTCGTAATTTTGACTGTCGGTGTATAAGGTGTACCTAAAGGTAAACTTTACACGAAGTTGCTTCCACTGTCTGGTCGCTTAGTTCTTCTAAACTACGCAACGTGTTTTAATGCACTTTTCAGATATAGGTTCAAGGTTTCATATTACCCGGTTTTAATAACATTCTTCATTGGTGCTCCACTCCTGTAGGTCTTAGCGTGATGATATATATCCTATTGCCTTCCTCGATAAATGGGCTATATAACACTGAAAGAATTTTTCTAATCGGAGCAGTAGTTCTTGAGATTAGCGCGTTCAAACAAACAAACAAACTCTTCAGCTTTATATATTAGTATAGAAGTACAGATAATTTACCATTTTGGGTAAATGGTAAATTATTTTATTAGAAATCATCATCATTCGAAGCATCGAAAGTGCATACAAATTTTCCAAGAAAATCGCACTCCAAACTTATAGACAGTGTACAATGTTGGCGCCCTAAAACAAGGGTGTCTCCCCCGACATGTGGTAATAAAACGCCCGATCAATACGAGAGCACGTGTTGTTGCCACGGCAACTCCTGGACTGAATAATCCAAGGGTGTCAGTCACGGTTGCTGTACAACATTTACATGTTTTTTCCATGTCTTTGGGGTCTAACCGTTGTCATGTTACCCGTTATGATAAACAAGGAATATATTAACAATTATTTTTACGGGAAGAGTTTATTTTTTATTAATTAGTTATTGCTCAACATTGCAACCTGTTCGAAACGTCAGGCAAGTCAGAGGTATGTAATACCTTTAGTGATCTTATGATGTGAAATACCTTATCAGTGAAGGTCCCGTCAAAATCGGTCCAGCCGTTCCAGAGATTAGCCGGAACAAACACACAGACAGATAGACAGACCGTCAGACAGACAGACAAAAATTGTAAAAAATACATTTTTGGTATATGTACGTTGTATACATACATATGCATAAAGTAAAAAGCGGTTATTTTAATATTAAAAACACTCCAATTTTATTTATTTTTATATAGATTTAAGTAAGCGCCAATAGAAGAAAAGAGGTTTCTTATAACTACAGGAGGTGGAAAAACTTAATTACTCTATTTTAGCACATTTCTGACACCTGATTAGTACCGTCTGTCTCTTTCATAACATTTCTAAAACATGATGAACAGCTGTTTTTATGTCGTCCATTTGCATTTTGCTAATTAAACTACCTTATCACATCGTTCATTACTACTGTACTAATTACTTAGTCACTATAATTAGTAACAATGACTTGTAAGAATCCAATTTTCACATAAATCACTTACTTTTATTATCAAATCGCGTCCAACAAGAAAAAGTTTAAAAAATATAACACTACTACTTAAAAACGTTTGATAATAGTTAAACAGCCTGTGTCACCCGGGCCATTCTTACGTATCAATTGACACCTCATTCATTAAAATTAGTTCAGTAGTTTAGGCGCTACGGTGATACATACAAGCATACATGAACTGCCAAAAGTACTACCCTCCGCTTGAGTCGGTAAAAAAAGAAGGAGTTTTGAGATTACTTATATATAGTTTGAGAGTATTTTACTTGTAGGTGTACTGTATTTGTCACTTTTTACTCGTTTTAAAGGCTATTTATTATAACTTTTTAACAATTCAGTGAAGAAAGGAACCAAGGAACTCTTTAGCCGTTAGAATAAATATTTCAGACATCTATCACACAACGCCATATAGCCCCAAGCTAAGCAGAGCTTGTCTTATGGGTACTAGACAACTGATACAAATACATATTGTAAATACATACATATTATACACAGAAAACACCCAAACTCCGAAAGAAATATTTGTAGATCACACAAACATTTGGTCCGACCCTGAAATCGAACCCGAGACCTCACGATCAGCAGTCGCACCCGCCAACCGCGAGACCACCGAGGCAGTCAAAGATAGAAAGAAATCTTAAGATAGAAACATGAGAGCTGAAGCCAATTTATTCTGATTATTTTGAGACATCGACATCAAATAGACTCTTCCAAATAGGTATATCTTCTAAATAGGACTCCCATAGTCGCCATAGTCCCATAGTCACCATAGTCCCATAGTCGCCCATAATCGAGGTAGTAGAGCCACGCTGATTTCAGCACGAACGGGCCGGCTCGACCGGGGCGGTACTACCCTCGCACAGAAAATCAACGTAAAATGACAGCGATCATGCTGTCGTGTTTCGTTGGTGAGTGCGAGACCGGAGGCCCAATGATGCGAAAGCATCACTAGCCCGCCATGGTGTGGGTCACCATGCTGCATTGTTGCATTAGACAATGCGTTCGCAGTATGGTGACCATCACTCTTGGATTCTGCTTATGCTTTCCATCAGGCAGAGTAGAGTAACTGTGGCAGGCCCAAACATAAAAAAAAAAATAGTAATAAGTTTACATTCTTATAATAATCTACAAATTCACTCTAATTAATTCAATATCTATACAAATAATTAAAATTGGAGTGTCTGTTTGTAATATTAAAATAACCACTTTTAACTAAGTGCATATGTATGTATACACGGTACATATACCAAAAATGTAGTAAAAAAAATTTTTGTCTGTCTGTCTGTCTGTTTTTTTCGGGTAATTTCTGGAACGGCTGGACCGATTTCGACGGGACTTTCACTGATAGGTAGCTGATGATCCAGGGTGTAACTTAGGCTACTTTTTTTTGACTAACTTTGTCCCGCGGCGTTACTCGCGGTACGACGATAACCGCGGGTAATACCGCGGGGTTCAGCTAGTATACAATAAAAATATGCGATTGTACAGATGGCGCAGTGGTTCAATCGGTCGCCACTGTACTCTACTGAGCTCAGTGTCGTGGGTTCAAACACGGTACAACACTTTGTGTGATGCGCAAATTGTTGTACTGAGTCTGGGTTGTACTTTGTTTTCGTTTCTTGGATGTTTTTAAAATCCCCCGTAACACAGGATAAATTATCACAATTAAAAAAAAAGAAAACTCAGTAAGCACCTGCTTTCAATAAAAAAAAACTATCAAAATCGGTTCAACCTGACGAAATATATGAGGTAAGAAATAAAAAAAGAAAATACAGTCCAATTGATAACCTACTCCTTTTTTTTAAATCGGTTGTAAAGAGAAAAAAATTGCGAAGAGATGACACATGACGAAATGTCAATAAATTGAAAACTTTTGTTTAAAAAAAATAACTGTGTGTTAGCTGTGCGGTTCTCAAATGACTCGTTCAATGAAATTGCATGTCCCAGGCTATAGCGTGTCTACTCAATTCTATGTCAATTTCATTCAGTCCATTAATTCTATACACTTCGACATTAATAGCTGTTTAGAATACAATATCATTTCGTTTCAATATATGTATAATATTATGCGAATATCAATATATATATACTAGCTGACCCACGCAACGTCGTTTGCGCCTTATATTGCCCGTAGCGTGAAAATATCCCCCGTTTTTGAAACATTCTTCATTGTTGCTCCGCTCCTATTAGTAGTAGCGTGATGATATATACCCTATAGCCTTCCTCGATAAATTGACTATCCAACACCGAAAGAATTTTTCAAATCGGACCAGCGGTTCCTGAGATTAGCGTGTTCAAACAAACAAACAAACAAACAAACTCTTCAGCTTTATATATTAGTATAGATTTGGTAACATGTTGTACCATCCCACACTGCCTTTTACGAAATTTGGCTTTAGAATTTAAGAGGATATAATTAAAAACTGACCTCAACTGCTTTGACTGCCTCGTTGGTCTCGCGGTTGACGTGTGTGACTGCTGATCATGAGGTCTCGGGTTCGATTCCCGGGTCGGACCAAATGTTTGTATGATCTACAAAAAATACAAAATACAAAAATGATCTACGAAATATTTATTTATTTATATCAGGTGTCTAAATGTCTAGTACCCATAAGACAAGCTCTGCTTAGCTTGGGACTAGATGGCGTTGTGTGTTAGATGTCCGATTTTTTTTTTTAACTGTAGGTACCTTTTCTGTTTGAATTAGTGTTTCGCTAAGGTTTCAAGAACTTTAAACTTCATTTTACACACATAAAGAGGCCCTAGTGTGAGTTTATTACTAGGCACTCTGAACTCGTAATTAATTCATCACAGAAACTGGAAGCAGTAAATTGAACGCCATTTTATAATCATACTAGTTTTTGCCCGCGATTCCAACCGCTTGTATGTTGGTTATCGCGTCAAAAAGTTTGTCCATCTCCAAGGTCTAATCTATCTCTATGTCAAATTCAGCCAAATCGGTTCTGCGGTTTAGCAGTGAAAACTTTAAAGACTGAGTGTTACTTTCGAATGAATAATATTGGTATGAATTAAATAAAACCTTATAATGTTTATTATAAGGTAACTTTTCGTTAATAGTTGCTACGATCAAGCGTAAATACAGCTGTAAACTTTGCAACGAAGTGCCATTTATCATCAAAAATCTTGCAAAAGCAATACGGTTTTAGCTTGCTCTCATAGTTTTAATTTAGCTGTTAAACCTGTCGATATTAAGATGTCTTACTTTGAAGATATTGTGCCGGTATTATGAGCATTTGCTCATTATACCTGCTCAATACCTAACCGTGGGAGAGCCACGCTTCGGCATGAATGGGTCGGCTAACCCGTAGTGATACCACGACCTCTCGGAAAACGGGTGTGTTACAGTGCTTGCGCTGTGTTTCACCGAGTGAGTGAGGATACCGAGGCCCATATCCTAACTCCTCCCCCCATCACCCCAACATAAAAAAGATATCGACGCACCGTCCCAAATTGCACTTCAATTCTGACTTATTCTCCATACTAGGGTATGATTCACGTGCCGCTCATTTTAATCATCTCTTAGTTTAGCCGTCTCGTTGCCGGAAACTTGGTAGTAACTATGGCTAAATATGGTGCTGTAAAATGAAATGTGTGCATACGAATTTAGAATTTATAGTGGTTTCCTATTAGGTGAAGTGTTTTACCATTAACCCGTTTGAAAGTAACTAAGTTAAAATTTTCTCTGAGTCTTGGTTGAAGAAGGAAAATGTAAGGTAGAATAAAAGTCAAGTACATAGCTATCAAATGAATCCTAACATTAAATCCGTAACTTAGAGGAATTTAAATACCGTATTTCAAACAGAAATAGGAATAATTTGTTGATTTGAATATGTTCTTCTTAATGCAGGATCCCTGATATCTTAGCTGGTTTTGAATTGATTTAAACATATTTTTAAACTGAATTAGTTGTACTGAAAGCATTACATATTCAAATTTAGAGAAAACTAGCTGATCGACGAACTTCGTACCGCCATGTTTTTCTTTCAAAACAATTTCCTAGTTAAAATTTGGTTTTCTATATACAAATAACGAACATACAGCAAAAATAATTATCCAATTTGGTGCAGGCGATCGGAAGTTAACCGCGTAGGTACATTTCGGGGGATTCATTTATATATATATAGACTAGCTGAACCCCGCGGTTTTACCCGCGCTTATTGTTGTACCGCGAGTATCGCTGCGGGACAAAGTTAGTCAAAAAAAAGGATAAGTTATTCCCTGGATCATCAGCTACCTGCCAGTGAAAGTCCCGTCAAAATCGGTCCAGCCGTTCCAGAGGTTACCCGGAACAAACAGACAGACAAAAAAAAATGTTAACTAGATTTTTGGCATATGTACCGTGTATACATACATTACATATACATTTAGTAAAAAGCGGTTTTTTTGATATTACAAACAGACACTCCAATTTTATTTATCTATTATCTATACAAATAAATAAAATTGGAGTATCTGTTTGTAATATTAAAATAACAGCTTTATCTATATATAACTAACTTTGTCCCGCGGCGTTACTCGCGGTACAACAATAACCGCGGGTAACACCGCGGGGTTCAGCTAGTTTGTATATATGAGCAAAAGCTAGTTAGTATATCTGTCCGTCTGGTGAGCGAAATATGGAAAGCCAAAATCTCTTTTATAAGGAGAGGATTATTATGTCAAGTAGAGGCTTATCAAAGGCTAGTGATGTGAGGATACCCACCTATGATATTAGTACTGTCTGTAGGTACCTGACTTACCACAGAGTTCAAGACGTATTTTATATGTTTTTTATACCGCCAACTGTTACATATTTGGCTACGGTGCGGTGGTAGAATTTATGATTAGTTTCTGACAGTCAATGACCTTGATTTGGCGACGCAAACTAATAAATAATCATAATGTTTTTATTGTACCCACTAAAGTACTGCTAATTAGCTTATATTGCGTTTATTAAAAATGTAATGGCGGAGTTTTATGGTTTTCTTATTTTTTTTCTCTCTGATTTTTTGTGCGGCAAGCATTCTAAATGGGTTCTGTATGTGTGGAGAATGTCTGACCTAGAATTACGATCATATTTAATCACGAGTTTGACGAGAATTAAGGTCCTACAAATAAAGTGAAAATTTCTAAAAAAAACTCTGCTCTTAGGTACATTTTCCACTACTTTCTATTCAATATACCCTAAAGGTTTGCTGCAATAAAACTCAAGTTTGAGTTAAACTCTCTTTTGTAAGACTTTAGATGTAATTTCGTTCTTACTTTGAATCATTTTACAATTACCAACTTGTGTATTGAACATCAATTGTAATATATCTATGTACATAATTATGGAGATGTATTTTTAGAATGGCAAAATATTTCTTGAGTCATGTTTTTTTCGATAAACACCAGCTATCTATACATAAGATTATATGGAACCCTCGGCTTACAAGTCAGTCCCGCACCTATCCGGTTTTTAACAATTCAACACAACTTTAGTAGTGGTCACTACAATACTCAACTTAGCGAGGGTCGGAGATAGAAAAATAATAATACACATACACATCTCTCATGGAAAGGGCCAATCGGCAAAAGAAGGGTAGGTAGACCGAAAAGTCAATGAGCTGACGATATAACCGAATAAATAGGAAGGAACTGGCAAACTATCAGCAAGGAAGAGATGAGTGGAAAAGGCTGGATGAAGTCCATATCCAATAGCAAAAACTAACTCTTATTAACATTTAGATAATAAGCAAAACTTTAATCTATACTAATATATAAAGCTGAAGAGTTTGTTTGTTTATTTGTTTGTTTGAACACGCTAATCTCAGGAACCGCTGGTCCGATTTGAAAAGCCGCGTTCAACAGAATATGACGCCACCTACCGAATATCCGTGCAACTTAGATGCCAAATCGCCATCTGTTAGGATTTTATGGAACTAACCGATAAATACACACTAAAGTCGTATAATAAACAAATAAATAGATCACCAAACAATATTTAAAGTACGTGCTTTCAAGCAAAAAAGAATGAATGAAATCGGACTATGTGTTATTGAATTACAACTAAGTACATATTTTGACTTTCATCCCCACTCACCAGGAAACTGTGCTGAATTTCGGGATAAAAGGTATCCTAAGTCCTACCTCGTAGTATGAACTCAAATCATGCCAAGTTTCATTTTTTTTTTTTTTTTTTTTTAATGTTTGACCCTGCCATAATGACTCTACTCTGCCTGATGGAAAGCATAAGCAGAATCCAAGAGTGATGGTCACCATACTGCGAACGCAGACAATGCAACAATGCAGCATGGTGACCCACACCATGGCGGGCTAGTGATGCTCTCGCATCATTGGGCCTCCGGTCTCGCACTCACCAACGAAACACGACACGGCATCCATTCGGTAGTAACGGCGTGATGCGCGGCCAAGATACAGACAGACAGACTAAAGTAAAAAAATACAGTTTTGGCTTTAGTATCGACTATAGAGAGACAAAAACAAATTATCTAAATATCTTTAACTAGCTGACCCACGCAACGTCGTTTGCGCCTTATATTGCCCGTAGCGTGAAAATTTCGCCCGTTTTTGAAACATTCTTCATTGTTGCTCCGCTCCTATTAGTAGTAGCGTGATGATATATACCCTATAGCCTTCCTCGATAAATGGACTATCCAACACCGAAAGAATTTTTCAAATCGGACCAGCGGTTCCTGAGATTAGCGTGTTCAAACAAACAAACAAACTCTTCAGCTTTATATATTAGTATAGATGTACAGAATTGGACCTGTTACATTTTTATTATCTACTAGCTGACCCATGCAACTTCGTTTGCGCCTTATATTGCCCGTAGCGTGAAAATTTCCCCCGTTTTTGAAACATTCTTCATTGTTGCTCCGCTCGTATTAGTAGTAGCGTGATGATATATACCCTATAGCCTTCCTCGATAAATGGACTATCCAACACCGAAAGAATTTTTCAAATCGGACCAGTGGTTCCTGAGATTAGCGTGTTCAAACAAACAAACAAACAAACAAACAAACTCTTCAGCTTTATATATTAGTGTAGATACAAATAAATAAAATTGGAATGTCTGTTTGTAATATTAAAATAACCGCTTTTTACTAAAGGCGTATGTATATATACACGGTACATATACCAAAAATGTAGTTAAAAATTTTATTGTCTGTCTGTCTCTCTGTCTGTCTGTTTGTTCCGGGTAAACTCTGGAACGGCTGGACGGATTTTGACGGGACCTTCACTGGCAGGTAGCTGATAATCCAGAGAGTAACTTAGGCTACTTTTTTTAGACTAACTTTGTCACGTGGCGTTACTCGCGGTACGCAAAAATAACAAATGATTAAATTATCAAACAATTATTTCTTCTAGGTGGGATTCAAACCGCCGTCTTAGCAGTGTAGATCCCTAATCATTAGATCAACAAACATTACAATAAGTTATTTAATATCCTTGATCGAAAGAACCTTGGCACTCGATAGGTTCTCAGAACACCTGACCTTTCTGGTGTGAAACAGACACCTGGACTGACATTGAACACCGTTTTATAATTTCTTTTAACGTCGAATATGAGTATGAAACACGCAAATGGTATCGATTATTGTCTTTTTAGCACTAGAATAGAAATTCTCTTTTTTTGTTAATAGTCTTCGTTATGCTATGTTAATGGTCTCAGGAGTAAATTAGATTACTTTTTTTAGACTTACTTCGCCTCGCGGCGTCACACGCACTACGATCTTACCGCGGGTATTACCGCGGGGTTCGGCTAGTAAAATTATAATAATATCATCAGCTACCTATCAGTGAAAGTAAAAATCGGTCCAGCCTTTCCAGAGATTACCTAGAACAGACAGACAGACAGACAAAAATTGTAAAAAATACATTTTTGGTATATCTACATACTATACCGCATTTAGTAAAAATCGGTTATTTTAATATTACATACACAGTCCAATTTTATTTATTTGTACCTATAGATGACAACCGCGCCATTAATACTAATATATTGACATTTCATTCCTTAAAATTGGTTAAGTAGTGTAGGCGCTTTGGCGGAACATAAAAACATACATTCATCGCCAAAACTATTACCCTCCCTTTGGGTTCTGCGTAACTAAACTTTTACAACAAAGTTATTTATTTTATCGTTAAAAGATAACTCTCGTACTAATTATTAACCTATTCTATATCGCGGGAATTTTCATAAACATACGCTAAGAACATCCATTTTGTTTCACACAAAGTGTTGTCTAATGTGCAGATGAACCCCCAACACTCGCGGAAAGTAACGATGAGATGATCGCATGAATCACTACGCTGTCCATAAAAAAAAATTGGGTTAAAAGCTGGCGAAATAATTATGATGATGGCTACAAAGTATGTGTCCTATCATTGCAACAGCTACTAGCAGTTATACCAACATAATAAACTAACTATGATACGGTGGATCGAACTAGGCATGACCATGTATGGTATCGTAATCACTCATTCACTGACCATATGGTTCACATGGCGCACTGTATGTAATATTTCGCGTTTGTGCTTGCATAGAGTTCTTTTATACTCGTATCATAGAGATTCATCGGTCTTCTATAATGACAAATCGTTTGTTGAACTCCTAAAATTCCTTTATGCTCTTAATTTTCCTTATTTAGTTCCTGAAGTGCCTGTTTACGATATAAGCTAACCCTTTATTTACGTAAAAATAGAGCTAAAAATTATAGTTGGCAAGATATGGACTTGATATATTGTATGTCCAAAGAAACATATTATCCTAGCTGAACTCCGCGGTGTTACCCGCGGTTATTGTCGATCCGCGGGTAACGCCGCGGGACAAAGCTAGTCTATAAAAAGTCTAAGTTACTCCTTAGATCATCAGCTACCTGCTAGTGAAAATCCTGACAAAATCGGTCCAGCCGTTCCAGAGATTACCCGGAACAAACAGACAGCATATAAAAAAAAAAAAAAAATTTTTTGTACTTGTGCCGTGGTATACATACACGTGCATTTATTTAACACCGGCTCATTTAATATTACAAACAGACACTCCAATTTTATTCATTTGTATAGATTATGTTTCTAATCATACTAAATGTTCTAACCAAATATTTCGTCGATCCTAGAATATAGTGCTGGGTCGTCACTAACCGGCATCTGTGTATCAAGAGCATCTGACCTAGATTGACGGTTACATTGTTTATCCAGACGCTAACCATTGAATTCTTATAAGCAACAACCTTATAGACTTAATTCTAACTATGAATGCTCTTGTAATCTTTATAAAAGAGGAAGGTGACTGACATACCGAGAGATCAACGCACAGCCCAAACCGCTGAACCTAGAGTCCTGAAATTTTGCATGTAGGTTCTTTATATAACGTAAGTGAGCACTAAGGAAGATTTTTTTTAAATTCCACCCCTAAGGGGGTAAATCAGGGGATGAAAGTTTGTATGTAACTTTTTATTCCTTTCATGAATTTGTTGAATTTTTTGTGAAATACTGAATTACGTATTTTGGTGTTTTTCATATCGTATCACCCCTAAGGGTGATGAAAGTCTGCGTGAGCTAAGCCGCGTGTAAAAGCTTGTGTTCCTATTTTATTCCTGACGTAGAATATTTAAAGTACGTGTAATGCTTGCCTGCTGCGGATTCAAAGGCGGCAATTAGCAGAAAATGCATAACAGTTGTGGCCAAATTAGAATAATGTATGGATACTTTTTTTATGATAGCATACATTAGTGCCTAAAATATGTAGTTAATAAAAGACCTAATTGAAACCTGATGATTGAAAAGTCTAATCTATATGTAAGGGTAATTAAAATAACTAGTTTACTTGTTTATAATACAGTGCAATGGTAGTGTACGCGACTGCTGTTCTTGAGGTCTCGGGTTCGATTCCCGGGTCAGATCAAATGTTTGTATGATCTTCAAATATTTGTTTCGGAGTTTGGGTGTTTTCTTTCTATAATATGTATGTATTTACAAAAAAGAAGTATTTATATCACTTGTCTAGTACCCATAATACAAGCTCTGCTTAGTTTGGGACTAGATGGCGTTGTGTGTTAGATATCCGAAATATTTATTTATTTATTTTTATTTATTCATATAGGTACAGCTCAAATTACATTTGAAATTTCAAACTAAGTCACGTAACTGCACTTACAGTATATATCTAATTGTACAATTATATTTGACACTGTTACATATAATAATTTGAAAAGTTAATTTAGAAATATGTGGCGTGTGCATCTATCTCTGTAACTTTAGCGAGAATAGAATACCTACGCTAGGTGCTTCTACCTGGAGTCTAAAGGATGCTTCACGTTACGTTACGGCACTGCCAAAAGATGATCAAACATCGGTAGTATTCTTTTGCATTAACTAACTCCTGGTTGGCTTGGCCCTGCTATTGCCTGGTAGATCTAGGGTACAGCGTCTTAATTTTGGTGGGTATTGTTTCCCGACTCAGACTCGGCCTGGTTCCGGACAGTAACGTCCATCCTACTAATATTATAAATGCAAAAGTTTGTAAGGATGGATGGATGTTTGTTACTCTTTCACGCAAAAACTACTGAACGGATTTGGATGAAACTTTACAGTAATATAGCTTATACATCAGAATAACACATAGGCTACTATTTGCCGCGATAACCGACATATACGCGGGCGGAGCCGCGGGCAACAACTAGTCATCCATAAAGCGGTGTTTTGTGGCATGATTACACAGATTTTCTTGTAGGAGTCCATTTATATATTGTATATTAATTGTCGCCCGCATATATGTCGGTTATCTCGGCATATAGTAGCCTATGTGTTATTCTGATGTATAAGCTATATTACTGTAAAGTTCCATCCAAATCCGTTCAGTAGTTTTCGCGTGAAAGAGTAACAAACAGCTATCCATCCATCCATACTTTGATTTGATCTAAGAAACATCTACCATACATACTGCTTTGGTTATTAATATACATTTCATTTAAAACTATAAACACGAAAACATGCTTGATCGCATTTTCATGTAGAGTACGCCCAAATACACTCATTTTCAATACCTCAGTTTTATGTACCCAAATCGGAACATCAACGTTTCTAACAGTTACTTTTTCATTTCTAGTCCATATGTATCATCAGACACACCGAATCCGTCTACATCAGGCCTTCAATCAAAGGAGAAAGGAGACAGCATGAGAAAAAATGAAGACGACATGCAGCTTCAAGAAAAAGAAACCGAAGGATCCATCTCCGATTGGATCTCCGGAGGACCGATGGGTTCAAAAACAGCCGTACTTGTATTCAGATCCTGTGTCCTGGCATCCAGGACACCCTCCATGGAATCCACAACGAAGACAATAGGCAACAATACGGGGACTACAATACTGCTAAATAAAGCTAAGAACATGGCTAGACGTTTAGTTGCAGAACCTCATGCTTTCTCCATGAGACCAAAGCATATAATGCACGATGTTATGGAGACTTTTGGCAATACCAATAAGTTTAATGGTCAAGCTTATGTGGTGCAGCATGTTAGCGATTCGAATGTAGCCGAGAGTGTGATTGTCGAGGAGCAGGGGCATGAAGCTGTAGAACACAAGCGAGACATTGATGATGTGCTCAATGATCTTAGTAAGATTACGCTAAAGAAACACCTAAATATAGAGAATACGACCGCCAATATCAAGCCCCCTGAGGAACCACCGCCACCGTCTGTTGCTACAACAGGTATTTTTATTATTTATCCGTTTTTTTTAATTATATTTTTCAAAAAACATGAAATTACAGTAATTCAAATCTTAACCTGAACACAAAAACCTATCTAAGGTTTATAGGCGCCCACACAAAGCTGCGAATTCGCTCGCACTGCAAGAACTTCGATCAAATTTGCGTCGTCCATTCGTGCGATGTTACGTCACACTTATTGACAACATTTTTGCTCCACTCTGAGACTTTACTAGATGGGACTACTTTCTTTTTATTTTTTTCTTTATGTTTACAAGATAGCGCTGTGTGTTGGATATCCTAAATATGTATTATTTTATTTTGGTTCAAATACAGAAAAAAAAACTTTATTTTTTAAAAAACATTTATAAAACTATTTTCTTATTTATATTCATCCATAAATCATTTATAAACTTTTTTTTCTTTTAAAACATTTACACAACTAGTTTCTTATTTCATTTATATTATTTTTATTTATTTTTTTATTCTCTTTCATCTTTTTGTGGTCGAAAGTATGGTCGTGCGGCAAAGCGTTGGTTCATCCAACGCTTTGCCGCACGAATTCGTATAGTAGCAATTCGCATCGCAAGTTCCTACGATACGGCGTCGCGTCGTATTGCATCGTAGTTATGTGTGGGAGCCCTATTAGTGGTTAGTAATTCGAATATAGTTGAATAGATAAATTAAGAGATACTTTACAATAGATGATTCACTTGCTGAGAGTATTAGTTGGTAAATTCAGTTACTACGGGTCGCGAGTTACGATTTATGAAGTGAGTTGTCTGATCTTGGTTCATCTTCCTTTCTGTAGAGTATTTCTGCTATTTAAAGTTGAACTATGTTTTAAGTGACCATAGGGTTGAATTGAAGTGGCGCGCCATGAGGGAGGCTTATGTCCAGCAGTGGGCATCAGTGGGCTGAAGTGATAGGGTTGAATTACTGGGTTTTATGTTCAGTGACTGTAAAACTTCACTTCGAAACTATTCTTCCATTCTATTGAAAAGTAACATATTTGTAAATGAATAATTTCGTTATATTTATATAGAAGCCTTCATTTATCTCTTTAGAAGGCAAAGAAGAAAAAAAAGGGAAAAAGACAAAAGGTAAGCATAAAAGAAAGAACGCACAGCAAGTTGCGCGCACCACATCGCCAGGAGATGACAGTGATGACTCTTCGCATTTACTCATCAAGGAAGTGGAAAGTGTTAAGGCAAGTGTTTTTTAAGTTGGCAGTACTCATTTACGGGTCTGTTTGTCGTATTATTTCTTCTTTTATTTATTAAAAGGTTTTCCCACAGTTCGTGTATACAAAATATATCGTATAAAGTGACAAATGTAATAAGAACTTACACACTTGCCAATTACGGGCCAACCAACATTCGCCAAATCGTTACACATATACCCTACCCCTAATCCTTTATCCTAACTGACTACTCAATTTCAGTATATATTTTCAAACCATACTAAATACCTTAGGTCTTCCAACAACCTGCTTCTCCATTGTCCTACTCACCGCTCTGATTTTCTACACTCAACCTTCTTCGTACAAGCTGTCCTACTATGGAACGAGCTCCCTCTTGAGATCAGGATGGCTAAAACTAGGCAAAGTTTTAAACCCTTGTTGTGAAAACATTTTCTACACATTCTATCAGATCCACCTTGATATTAGGATACTTTCTCCATTTAGAATTTATATTGTGTATTTATTATGTATTATGTATGCATGTGTATGTATTTAAATACGTATTTATTATGTGTAGAAATAAAATTATTACTTATGGTAAATTGATTTCTTATTGACATATCAACTTAATTAGTTTTGTGCATCTACCTTTTCTAGCTCTGCATCACCCTAAAGTCGACTGGTAGAAAATACCTACGGCATTAAGTCCACCTTTGTCACTTTTAATGTGCATAAAGTATAAATAAAAAAAAACATATTTAATAATAACGTAATGAGTTATACTACATTCCAACTAATAGGATCTAGCTTTAACTTATCCTGGAACTTACTAGACTAATTAACTTAAACCGAAGGCCCAATGATGCTTATACATCATTCAGCCCTTAGTCGCCGTCTTTTGGTCCCTATTAACCAATCTGAACTGCACGTCTATTGAGATGCATCGATAACTTTGTTCGTCAACGTATGTCCTCATTTCTATGTGTAAAAACTTATAATGCTGTGGAGAATCTAGGTAACCCTATTTCGTAGGACAAATACACAGGTTTCGCAATAAAGTAATGAATGACTGGTACCAATTTTGTAATGCCGAATTGTTCATACAACGGATTTCCGGCGATGTTCTAGTTGAATGAAACCTCGGTTCAATAACTTGACATAGGGCTTTTCAATCGTTTATAAAGGTTGCCAATATGTTGTTATCGAATTCAAGGGCGTAACTTTTATTTACGTATGTAGTTTTTAAATGTATGTCATGGATTGTATAAAGCGAAGAATATCCTTCACAATGGAATTCGTCTTTGTTCTTTTGCAGTTCTGAAATTATTTTGAAGTTGAAGTCCAAATAAGTAATTGCAACATTGTTATTGCTGACATTCTTCGACCGTCTTGGAACTATTTCATTCAATTCAGTACCACTAAAGCATAATTCAGCATAAACAAACTTCATTATTAGCTAAGGGTCCGTTGCTATGTTCACAAACTCCACTCATGAGTAAAATAGCTGCAAATTTTCCAAATCTATACTAATATATAAAGCTGAACAGTTTGTTTGTTTGTACACGCTAATTTTGAGGAACTACTCGTCCGATTTGAAAAATTCTTTCCGTGTTAGATAATCCATTTATCGAGGAAGGCTATAGGCTATATATCATCACGCTAAGACCAATAGGAGAGGAGCGCCAATGAAAAATGTTTCAAAAACGGGGGAAAATTATCACGCGACGGGCAATAGGAGACGCAAATGAGGTTGCGTGGGTCTGCTAGTGAATAAATAAATTTCTGTAGTAATTTTCGATGAGAAAGACAAAAAGTTTTTGAACTGTATCCTCTGATCAACAGTACGTCCAGTCTCAAACATCCAATACTTTGTTAACCAGGTCTTAGAAAGCAGTTCCATGCCAGCACGTATACTTAAAATAACATACAAACTGATCAATACGGAAACGAAGCTCCTCCACCGTTTGCTCCAAGCACATGGTCTCCAGGAAGCAGTATCTGATGCCAAGGACTTCAATCTACTGTGGTCGGGCCTCCACCCGAAACCAGACGTCCTTAGAACCTTGGCTTCGTATCAGCGAGTGAATCACTTTCCAAGGTAAGGACCGGGGCGAGTAGGTGGATTACTGTCAGTATTTTTGAATCTCATGGTTAGTATCATGTAGTTTTATCCTAGGTTTATACAGAAATACAGTTCTAGGCTAGTTTTAGCAAAGAGGAGAAAGGTAAATTCATACCAACCCCTGAAGCTCGCTAGGAAATGACAACTCAGCGAATTATACTTGTCAATATTTCGCCCTGCTCGTTAATAGCATCAACATTGAGTATGAAGAGTGTAGCGTACCTTACAATGAGATTTACTCATAATAATTATACGCAAGAAGTTTTTTTTCCAATTTTATTTTGTACTTGACCCTAATATTATATCATTTCCTAGATTTAATTTCGACTCATCCATGAAAACAAGCCTATTTTGTGCGTTTGTAGAGTTTAGTAGACTATTCAGATCGGGTTAACTGCACTTACAGAGTATTCGGTTATAAAGCTCTTGATATAAGACCATAATATTCAAAGATATTGACAGTAGTTCACTGTAGGACCGTGCTGACTGCTCTGCTGAAAGCCCACGGACTGGAAAGAGCAGCAGAAGAGTCCACCGACTGGAACCTCTTGTGGTCCTTCTTCTCGATCCCCGTTGAAATATACCAGTCCTTGAAAGAGTACCAGAGAGCTAATCACTTCCCGAGGTAACTTCCCTGTTTTCCTTTATATGATCCTTCATCTCCTTCTCCGTTGTACCTGAAGTCATATCTGAAAGAAAGGTTTGCTGCAATCTCATTTTGTACCAGATTATTTTCTTGGCAACAGTTCTTGTTCGAAGATCCAAAATTTGTATCAGTGGTCTCAAAAGCCTGAAGTGGTTTTAGTGCCGCAATTTAGAAAGTTTCTGTTTTACCGATTATTTTCTCTATATAAATGTAGTTATCAGCGGAATATTTGCCAAGAAAAAGGAGTTTTTAGCTGTGTTCCGAATAATAGCTTGATAGAGATGAATAGTCGACCGTTATTCAAGGTAAGAAGTCGTATGAAACAGGTGGACTATTGTCAGTATCCGAGAATTATGATTTGCAAACATCACTGTTCAATATAGTGAAGTATTGCTTAGCTTTTCTCTCAAACTTACATGAAACATAAAGTCTTGATTCAGTCTCTTAAGATTGTAAAAGCTTATATCGAAAGCAAAACATTTAACTATTAGTTTTAACATAAGCCAACCCTCTATCTATATCTATACTTACATCTATACAAATAAATAAAATTGAAGTGTCTGTTTGTAATTTCAAGTTAACTAACTAACTTATTACGAAATGCATATAGAAGTACGCTAAGCTACCATTGCGCTAGTTACGCCATCTGATCAGTCAGTCGCAAATAAAACTATTTGATTAAGGATAATATAAAAACATAATATATCAAAAAAGGCGAAAATTATATGCATCAAATAAAATTAATTAAATTCAAAGTCATAAGACTCATACTTGAACGATACTGACAGTAGTTCACCGGGGGAGGCGCTAGTAAGGGCACTCCTCGACGGCCACGGATTGTTGAAGGCACACGAAGACTCCCCAGATTGGAATCTCATGTGGTCCGTATTCTGTATCCCCGTCGCAGTTCTCCGAGAATTGAAGGATTACCAGAGGGTCAATCACTTGCCAAGGTAAAGCTGTTATGCTTATCCATATTTCCTTATCATGTCGACAATTCCTGATTCCCTTTAATTCATCGTCAAATAAGTAGGCAAATTATCTTAGATTCTTAAGCAATGCAAGTCACTTATTCACGTCAATAAATGGCCAACACGCTAGAGTTTTCCAGGTATAGAAATCCGCAAGAGACTCTTGGAAGTATCTGAACCTTCAGAGAAATCTGATTAGATGAATAAATAGTTGTAATATCGTGTCTTCTACTGTTATTCTGGTTTTAAAATGTAATGATTAACTTTTAGTTCGAATCTGTTTCAAAGAAGTGGCTATGAGTGAACTCCCAAGCAATTTTTCAAAGCGTTAACATCGATCAAATAGTTGGTAGTTAAAGTTGAATACAGATTATAAATTGCATTGTTATATCCGCAGGTAGTATTTTGTCCACTACTCTTGAATTCTACTCATGCTTTCCATCAAGCAGAGAAGAGTCATTTTGGCAAGCTCATATAAAAAAAATATTTTTCCAATTTCATCCCTTTACCCGTATCACTTACGCCTCACATAACTGAGCACAAATAATAAAACTAAATTTGATTCCATATTAAGATTTGGTTGTTTTTCTTAAGACTAGACTTAACTTAATTTCTGAAGTACTTATGCGATTAGAACTAAGTTTTTATTATTTCTTACTATCAAATAATAATTCTTAAACTCATTATTAAGTAAGATCAACGTTTCAAATTTGTGATCTGCCTGATCTAGGTAAGACCTGTGTTTTAGGTCTGGTCAAAAAATGAAGGAACTACTATTTTTGGGACTATTATTTTGGAATCTTTCCGCTCTTCATCTTTTATGAAGCGTTGTCCCATTCTTCATATCTTCTATGTCAATACTACTTTAGCCTACGGTCGTCCAGTGCTGAACGCAGGCCTCCCCCAAAGATTGCCAACTATTACAGTCTTCTATCATATCGTCTGTTAATATCTAATTTCTTCTTGCAACTAATTGAGGGCTATTTCTTTACCAGATCATACGAACTCACACGCAAAGATAAACTGTTCAAGAACATAGAAAAGATGCAATACTTCAGGGGGTTGAAACAGTTCGACTTTATTCCCACGACGTTCCTGATGCCAGCTGAATATAAAGAGCTTTGTTCCACTCACTACAGAACTAAAGGACCCTGGATTGTGAAGCCGGCTGCCTCGAGTAGGGGTCGGGGGATTTATATTGTTAATGCAGTAAGTTGAAAACATTACTCAAGGGTTTTGGCCTCATCACCACCAAAGTAGACTTTAGCGTTATTCATTAGAGACTTGTCAAACTAAAAACATCCTTTAAATAAATGTAAACGATAACTTCCCTTATTCTTATATGAAATAGCTAGACATGGAATGGGATATAGGCGAAAATGAACAGAAAACCTGAAGTGTAATATTTTCTTAGTCCGCGACTGAGGAGTTAACCGCGACTGAAAACAAGTATTTCGTAAATACATATTTTGTAGAAAAAAAATGCGATACAAAATTCGCCGAGTTTTGATATAAATTAATGTTTTATTTCAAATGAAGTTTATTCAATTAAATGAAATATCTATGTATTTAATTTCACTCCATATGACTGTTGACTGTATCGTAAATAAATATCGATATCTCCTTCATTAAAACGAATATTACAAAACGTCTCGCAAAATTAATTTATTACAGCTTTCTATTACAAATTTTAATCAAATAAACATTGTAATATATTGCTCAATTGAGTAGTGTAAAACAGTGACGTCACAAGCCAGTTCTTAGTACATATTTCATACAAAGTTATCGTTTTCACAGATGATAAAAAGTAAATGATTTGACTAAGGTGTCAACTACGCTGTTGTTGTATTTCTGCTCTCTCTTTTCATTGTAAGGCTTCTTTAAGGGTGATACCCGAAATCCGGAGGTTTCTCATCACCAGCCTATCGCAGTTAGACATAGACCTGACATAGATCTAGCATCAGCTTCTTGCATTCAGCTCCTGCCAGCCGTCTGGAGGTTACAACAAAAATATACCAAATCACGATTATATTTTCATAGTTAAGAGAAAGAAAATTGTAAACGCTATTTATTTTTTTAAAAGGAGCATCAGTGGAGTTTCTTGCCAGATTCTTCTCCATCAAGGGTAGGCTGTACTTGAAACTGGCGACTAGAATCACTCGATTTTTTAAATATTGACTATTCATAAGTGCCTATTTGAATAAAATCTTTTTGACTTTGACTTTAACCATATATTTTTATTTCAGCCGGAACAAATACCAAAAGGAGAAAATGTAGTAGTAGCAAAATACATCGACAAACCTCTTTTGATTGGAGGTCACAAATGCGACCTCCGTCTATACGTGTGCCTTACCTCCATAGACCCTCTTTTAATATACCTCTATGAGGAGGGCCTTGTGAGGTTCGCGACGGTCAAGTACGATAAGACTAATAAGAACCTGTGGAATCCGTGCATGCATCTATGTAACTACAGCATCAATAAGTACCATACGGATTATATCAAGTAAGTTATAGGTCATTCCTCTAGTGAGGCAAAATTATAAGTAGAGTTACGGAACGTGGTAATTATTTCTTAGCTTGTTTTTATAATATATGCCCGCCTCAGCGTCTCACGGGTTACAATCGTGGACTAAACCAAAAAATGTATACTTACAGTGTTTTTATTTTTCTGACAACATCAACACATAAAAAATATCTAATTTGATGCAGTCGATCGGAAGATATACGCACACATACATTTCAGTGATTCATATTTATTTATATATCTACTTAATGAAGATAAGCAATTTGTAAGTTTATTTTCTAAAAAACAATTTTAGATTTACTATTAGACGGGACGCAGTTCACAACCAAAATTTAATTCATTTCTGAACAAAAAAAAATAGTAAAATCGTACTTGTATAAAACACATACATTGCACATTTACAGCGTTAGAAGGCCTATTTCCAGTGAACTATTTGAATACATTTGTTTTACTAGACAACACATATCACGTGTATGATACAATTAGTTGTCACCAGATAATTGCCTTTCCTAGGGTCATCACAATTTTCTAATTATAATTTCATCTCACTCAATCAAGCTGGTACAGAAAGAAAAGAAAGATAAGAAAGTTTAGAGCCGTATTAAAAGGTAACAATAAGAAAAGAATTAAAAAGGGCAATGAGAGTAAAGGAATCTGTTTATAACCATTTATTAGAGAATGCAAAGAAAAACTCGAGCAATACGAGATCGCAAACAATAACTCGAGCAATACGAGTTCGCAAACAATAACTCGAGAAAGTCAAGATCGCAAGTAATAACTCGAGCCAGTCAAGATCGCACACATACTCGCATACAACGTTAAATTATTGTTATACTGAATTTTATAAATTAATACTTTATAACCGATTAAGTAGCTTCTTTATCCTCTTTACAAATACAGGCGTGAATTATGTATTAACGGTGCACGTACTTACTTTCTATCTACCGTTAAGCTAACACGTATCTATTAACCCCAGGTGCGATGATCCAAATGCAGGCAATATAGGTCACAAGTGGACTCTATCAGCTCTACTGCGGCACCTTCGGAAGCAGGGCCGGAACACCACCGCCCTGATGGTGGCCATCGAGGACCTGGTGATCAAGTCCATACTGTCATCAGCTCAGACCATTACGGCTGCCGCGAGGGTATTTGTGCCTAACTTCTTTAACTGCTTCGGTAAGTGTAATCTTCCATATACTAGAAATTAGCTGTACTTTCCAAAATTTTGCTTTAGAGCATTGTGGTTGCATGAATGAAAATCTTTGAAGCGATTGTTTATCGTGCCATAATGTAAACACAATTAGTACAGAAGTTTTGCTTTTTTTGAAGCGATTTTTTACAAGTTTGAACATTGCCTGGTATTCGATTATAAGCAGCTAATTTTAATGTATACTTTGATTTAATTCACTCATATCACTCAGTCATGATAACCGGTATTTTTCAAAGAGGTTTTGACATTACTTCTAAAAAAAAATTAAATGTGAAGTAAACGAAAGAAAAATAAGAAACCTAGATTTTTTTGCAATAATTTGATTCCAAAACCAACTGTTGAGTTATCAATACTTATAACCAAAAAGAATTGTCAAGCTAGACTATAGAAGCTGAATTCTCTGACTCCACTAATATTGTTTCAGAACTGTTCGGCTACGACATTCTGGTCGACGATATGTTAAAACCGTGGTTGATTGAAATCAATCTGTCTCCGAGGTACGATATATTTTTTCTTTAATACCGTTTTCCTGGGCCGGGTCTAAATTTATAAGATGTTTTTGCAATCGACCCATATTGATTCTTGGAGAAATTCTACTGGATATTTTCGTCTACATTTTTTTCTTATTATTAAAATTACAAGCTACAGTTAAATCACCCGTTGGTCCAGTGGTTGATGACTTTGACTGTTGATCCAGTTGTAGGTTTAAATCTAATCTAAGGCAAATAAATTATTCTGAAGTTGGATGCAAGTTATTTAATATGTATACGTTTAAATAACACGACGATATATAAATAAATATAATAAAAATATTTCGGACATCTAACACACAATGCCATCTAGTCCCAAGCTAAGCAGAGCTTGTGTTATGGGTACTAGACAACTGATACAAATACATATATACTTTTTTTTCTTTGTAAATACATACATATTATACATAGAAAACACCCAAACTCCGAAACAAATATTTGTAGATCACACAAACATTTAGTCCGACCCGGGAATCGAACCCGAGACCTCATAATCAGCAGTCGCACACGCCGACCGCGAGACCAACGAGGCAGTCATATATATGTGTGGTAATACATAAAGAACTATCTGAACACTGCGATGTTACCCGCGGTTATTGTCGTACCGTGAGTAACGCTGCGGGACAAAGTTAGTCTAACAAAAAGTAGCCTAAGTTACTCCTTGGATCATCAGCTACCTGCCAGTGAAAGTCCCGTCAAAATGGGTCCAGCCGTTCCAGAGTTTACCCGGAACAAACAGACAGATCTATCAAATTTTTTTTAACTACATTTTTGGTATATGCACCGTGTTTACATACGTATGCATTTAGTAAGAATCGGTTATTTTAATATTACAAACAGACACTCCAATTTTATTTATTTGTAAAGATAGGGAGTGTCAAACATTATTCATCCCATTTATGTCGTAAGACGCAGAGAGTAAATTATGCAAGATAACAGCAAGGAGAAGGAAAATTGGAAACAAACTCTATAGTACCCGTGTGGCCCGTAGTACATCAGGCCAAAACGTCCTTTCTGAGACCTATGTCCATCGATGGAATGTTGGAGTATGTTTGAAGGTGTGTGTTGTCACTTACAGCTTAGCGTGTGACAGTCCGCTGGACGCCCGCGTGAAGTCTGCGCTGCTGGCCGACACGCTGACGCTGGTGGGGCTGCCCGCCGTACCTATGAGCAAGGCCGACTCCGCCGAGAGGAGCACCTCCCTCAAGATGAGGATCGGAGCGGTCAGTCAAAACTTAAAACTATTCACTAAAAAACCTGTCTGTGGTATGTTTCGGTGTTTCTTCCCAGAGTCAGTCTTATGAAATGACGGCCTCTTCTAGCTGTAAAGTTCGACGTGTAAAAATGTCCGTAAAGATTTACTTACAAAATTAATATCATTTACCAGTTATTAATACTTAAATTTGTAATGTATGAGACTGAATGGTTGTAGTTACGTTTCTCTTGATTCGATTGTTCGATCTGTTCCTTAGAGAATATTAAATTTTGTTTTAGCATCAAAACAAAACTTAGATGTTATTTTGCGTATCCAAAAAGTTACATTCTATTTTGGAGGTTTAATGTGGCATATAGTTCGACCAATACTGTTTCACAGTGTCGTCGCGTCCATTCAGCAGAAAACGTGTGCGTTCGTGGCAAACGGACGAGCACAGAGAGCGGGTCGGGTGGACAGAGCACAGGGTCGGGCCCGAGTGTGGCGGGAGCGGGAGCGGGCGCGGGCGCAGGGTCAGGTGCCAGTTCGCTGGCGGCGCTGACGGGCGAGGAGCTGCGCCTGGTGCGGGCCGTGCGCGCGCAGTACGGCCGGCGCGGCGGCTTCGTGCGCATCTTCCCCAGCCAGGACTCTTGGCAGAAGTACTCGCAGTACCTCGGTGAGACACCTGCCGCCGCTTAAACATCGAATTGACTCATTCCAATCTTAAAAAAAAACATGGTGTCCATTTATTTACAAATTATATTAATCAAATGGAGAAAATGACAATAGGTAGTTAGTAAACAACATCATTAAAAAGTCATAAATTATAATTAAACAAAGTTTGCAAAAACATTCAAAAACCTATAACGCCGATTCACTTTAATTTTCAATTTAATATAATTTGTGTATACTGCAATTTTAGATAAGCTTGTTTACGCCACAGATCCGGTGACGGGTATCCCAGTGTGCTCGACGTCGCTGAACAACAACCAGCCGTACCAGGTGGTGCAGCACAACTACAACCTGCTGGTCCACTCGCACGTGCTGCCTCACTTCCAGCACGCCACCGTCGCCACCAGCCTCACTGACACCCCACAGAGGTCAGTTTTGACACTACACATTAATATTGGGGTTCTATTTATTGTGAATTTATTTCCCATAAACTAAATCGTCATGATGATCGCGTTCTATATTACAATTAGCCAACGGAGTGTTACCACTATGTTATTCATCCCGTGAGTGTCGTAAGAGTCAAAGGGTCAATTATGAGAGCAAACTACGCATAAGAACAGCTCTACAGGTAAAGGAAAATGTTGGTGCACGGACCCGGCGGGGACTGTGAGGGGGAGACGCGGGGTGCAACAGGACAAGCGCGCCGCCTATCGACAACTTTTGGTCACTCAGCTTTTGTCTTACGAACTCATTAGATCGTTTTTTATTATATTATTACAATTATACTCGTATAGTACAGAATCAGCGGCCTTTCTTTTATTCCACTTATATCAAGTCAACAGAAAACTTGAATCAAATCCTGTTCTAACCCTGGTCAGCGTGGTATAGTAGGCCAAAACAGAAGTAGGTAACTATTAGAGAGTATTCGTGATGATAATGATTGTTCATGTTGTATTTATTACGCAGACTGAAGCGCTACGAGGCAGTGAGCATCACGTGCCAGGCGCCAGCCGTGTGGCTGGGCGAGCAAAGCCCGCAGCATCACGACACTCGCCGCGCCAAGGAGCTCGTCAAGCGACAACTCCTCGACGGGATGAAACTCACGTAAGTACCACTGCTAGCACAAATTTCCAAATTAGTTTTCTACGCCGAAATCGTAAAGCTCGAACGAAGGACCGAACATAAGAACCAAAAATTTGTATGGTCCTTTGAACCGAACAGAAAAGAATTAGAGATATATTTCTCTATTACATTATGGTATGTGAGACTGTTGAGGAAAATCAGATCCTTTTTGGTAAATCTAAAATTGCATAGGAGGAAGACTTTATCGCATGTAGTTTAATTGCAAGTAAAAATGTAAGTGGCAAATGTGATACAGAATGGGTGAGGGCCGTCGAGCTTTCGGGCTGTTCCTGACGCACGTGCTGAAGCGCGTGTCGAGCCCCAGCAACGAGCTGGCCGTGGCGCACGCCGCGCTCGTGCTGCGCTTCCTCAAGCGCGCCGCCAACACGCTGCGCATGCCCTACAACGTCAAGGTGACGCCCCACACGTGTACACACACACACTTACAGCGTCAAGGTCACGCCACACGCATGTACCCACACATACCCAAGACATATATCCACGTATACCCCTACATACCTGCAACATCAACGCGCCAATACAACCACAACCCTCACACAGTCAGCTAGATATATAACCTCACATGCAACCTACGAACTTTTACCAGGTCCTTCTAGCCGGATAATAAATAATAATAACTTTTCTGGGTGTAAATAAAATGTTTAATATTACCTTTTTAATCGTAAGTTGAATGTACTATAGATTACCAGTGATTGCACCACTTACAATTTTTGACAAAATATTTTGATTTCGTGTTCCCCACACATTCAGGGTTTTTATGTACTTATCTCTTGAAACAAAAAGTACAGCAAAAGTACTTTTTCACCTTTCTTTGGCAAGTAACTAACGCCCTCCATGGACACCTCTGGGAGGGGGGACCTGCATAAGCAACGGTTCTGTGTAGTTTAAAGTTCAAAATAATACAGAACCGTTGCTTAAAGTTATATAACGTTTATGAATAAGAGAATTGGTAAAAAGTGTCAAAAGATTTGCTTAACCAAGGGTTTTCAATAACACCGTGGTTTCCTTCGATTGAAATGGTTTCTGTCCCGGACTTCCTTCCATATTTAGAAATATTTTGTACCCCCAACATTCCATTTTCGAAGAATAACAACCATTCGAATACCTATATACATATAGAATTTGCGAACATACTGCACTTGGCCTTAGATGTATAGTAACAACGAGATAAACAATTTGCAATACAGATCCTTTTTCATGCAATTTTGAACTATTCTGTACTTGTTGCACGGTCGCCATAGTAGCATATTCCTTCTCTTTCTTTTCATTTAATAGATAGAATGAGTAGTATTGTAATACTGGTTATATCTCCCAATGTTATGTGTGTGTAGATTATACTAAATATAGATATAAATGTTATTGTTTTGATACTAATATGTCCTTGTTTCCCTTACTAACTGCCTGCCCCGGCAAGGGATCTGCTTCACGTGTATGTATGTATGTTTGTTCTAAAGCTCAATGCACAACTTCGTTCTATGAAAATTATGTTTCTGTTAAGAAGAGAACATGTCGTGAGTTTAATATTCGTTGTTATAATGTTCTATATCTACTGGACAAGCAGTCTTGAAAGTTCTGCCTTTATAAGTTGCACTAGAATCGTGCGTGGGTATGTACGTATATGCGTGCATATATGCGTGTGCACATGCGTACGTGCGTGCATATATGCGTACGAACTTGCCTGCATTTTTATATCATAATATATTATACATAGTGCACATTACACATTATATAATTTCACTAACCCCGTGATTATTTGCACCACATGGATTAATAAATGTTTTATCTTTACACTGTGTAAGACACAAGTATAATGAAGTTTGACCCATATTATTTGTGAGCGCCATTGCCTATATACTAACTACTATATATTAAAACAAAATGACTACTTTAGTACGGACTGCTTGACCAGAAGTATATAGGGTCGAATGCTGTTATAAACTCGTCACTCTTAATGCACAAACATAATTTTGCTTGTTTTCCATATTTACACCCTAACATGTGTGATATAAAAAAATAATGCTTTGCCAATTTACATTAAGTGTACTTATGTTATGTTATTCCTGTGAGTGTTTTAATATACGTTTATATGTGTGTGTTAAAAATAACTTGTTTGTTCATTATTTCAAAATGTTGTGGGTTATTAGTTTAAAATTTTCAAGTAAGAATTTATCGAAATGATATGTACTAAGTACTACATACCAGGTATTTCAATCCCTTGTTTAACAACCGGAGAATAAAATTATCCACGCCACAGAACATTTCTACATCAATAATAATACTTTAATAGTCCATTTACACACACACATAAATTTTCTATCGTGCACGTAATAATAATAATAAAATTATATGTGTAGTATATACATATGATTTATAATGCTTTTATTGTTAAAACGTGAAATCATACTTAATACGTTTAGTTTTCTATTTTCATTTACTGTAAAAAAGTTCAACTACCCGTAAATTTATGAAATAATGAAACCGATGCAAGGTTGTTTAATTATTTCCAAAATTTATCTAAGAATTAATCTGCAGTGCTTCGTTCAAAAACGAAAGACAAGGATAAAATTACAAATAAGCTTTATATCCTGATGTAATAATGAACAATCGTTCTGATCTCTCCCTCTCACGCGCGTGTCCAGGGTCCTCCAACGAAGATGTGCGACAAGGACAGATGCGCCGTCATCGCGAAGCAGCTCAACGACTTCCTGTACATGTACTACAGAGAGACGGACCTCTACACCGACAGCGAAGACAAAGAGGGATGCGTATCCAATATACATTTCGCGCAATTTTTGTATTCGGCTAGGTAAGTTTTTATTTATCTACGCACTAGCTACCCGGCCCGGCTTCGCACGAATGTCTTTGAAATTCTTGGATTTCCTCTACTATGATATGCAACACATACATATCATAGTACATATGTGTAAAGAAAGTAAACTTCTTTAATTTTTTTATTTGGTGTCTTCATAAATGTCAAACTTGATAGTCTATAGTTTGTCGAGAAGTTAGGAGCAATGGAAATGGTATATTTTGCAAATGACCAAAAAGTAAACTTTTATTAAGATATATTTTGTATATATAGTTATCACTTCTTTTTCTAATTTATCTGTCTATGAAGAAATCAATGCTATCAATGATTTTGTAGTGGTATCTAAATACATCAACCCATAATGTCCCACCGCTGGTCTCGAGTCTCCTCTCACGAGAGGATTAAGGCTATACGTCCCCACGCTGGCCAAGTAGGGGTTGGGGACTGGCAACACAATGTTGTGGCTACGTCATCTTACCGTTGGATGTTTTAAGCCGCCCAAAGGCTTCCAACTAAGCTTCACGACTGTTATCCTACGATAACAACCGGGACCGACTGCTTAAAGAAACCTCCGAATCACGGCGACGCTCATGGTATAATGCCACCAGCGGTCCCCCATCTAGGTACTGACCGCGCGATCGTTGCTTACCCTCGGTGATTGTTTCTATTCACCGAGTGCAACTGGGCTATAAGAGCCTCTAAATACAGCGTAATGGCAATTATTAAATATATCGCCATCTAGTAAAGTATTGTCTTCTACTTTGTAACTGCTGGATTTATATCACACAATTAAGTTCAGATTGACCGCTTTCACCAAAACCTTCTCTTCTCTTCTGGATATCACACTTCTTTCGTATTCTATAAACTTTATTCTTTAAGAAAAGACATTAAGTCCGCCGAACCATTTTATGTGTTTAAAGACAATATAAATACACAACAAGAAAGCTATAACTCGACTACGTAATAACCTTGATGAAATATATATAGACTATATCACCCTGGACATTATTTAAAATCTATTGGCACCTCATTCATTGAAATCGGCTCAGTAGTTAAGGCGCTGTGAAACATACAAAATACATAAACTATTAAAACTTCTACGCTTCCTGTTAGATGCGCCGTGGTGAGGTAAAAATGAACACCTGTCCGGCCTAAAGTTTACGCACCAATGTATAATTGTCCAGCGAGGCGGACTTAGAAGATGTACTCCTGCTTCAACTGAAGATGGAGAACTACCAGACGACGTTCCTGGGCGACCCTCGGAACCAGTTCTGCGTGGACCTGCCGCCCGCCCGGCTCTGCGCGGAGCCGCCCGCCAGACACACGCTGCTCAAGCACCTCGCCTGGCTGTCGCCCATCAACACTAGGAAGTACAGGTATAAAGCTTCACTTTTTAAGTTTACTTTTGTGGTATTTTTCCGCAGAATTCCTAGAAGAATAGAAGCGACTTCGGACTTGTGTGTTTGTATGGAATATGGCGGTAGACAATACGTCATGGTAAGCTACTATCGCCCACAAGTACAAGTATAGTGCCGCCGTTTGGTTCCACCACTAGCATCATTTCAGAACTTCAATTCTGTGTGTGAATTTTCAATTTTATAATCCGTCCGCGTGTATGAGTTATCGCGACAAAAAGTAGCCTTATATCCTTCTCTAAAGTCCAGTCTAACTCTATACCGAAATTCATTCAAATCGGTTTAAGGTTTGTTGTGGATGAATATGATACAACATAAAAACGGTTGTTCAAAGATACTTCGTGAATGTCGTAGCTGCATATCAAGCCATATTTTAAGAACTGTAAGCGTAATTGTAACTTGTTCATTGTCATTTAGTGTTGCACGACAAACACAAACGGTTTTAATTTAATCTAACCTCGTCGCGTATACTAAAGCGAGTTTGGTCTTAATTCTCAGATATGAGTGGGCGTGCTGGATCGCGAACGCTGCAAAGATGGGGTACTGATATATATTATGTAATGTGTGTGCTTTATTGTGCTTTATTTCATGGTGCTTACTAAAATACTGTTTATCATTTTCCGTTCGAATGATATTGAGTATGCATGAATTTTAATATAGTTGTTACTGCATGTTAGACTAAGAACTTTCGTGCATGGTGTTATTACTTTGGAGCTTGATAAGAGTTGTTGATGAATAATAGTAGATTAGTAGCCAAGGGCTGTAAGGCATCAATGCAATGAGGGTGCAATTGGTGCTTACACCCGAGCTAACTATTCCGCTTTACATCTCGATTGTGAGGTAAGTTAAAAAACCGGCATTACAAGAATGAAACATTTTATTTGTTGAAATGTATAGTAAAATAAAATAAGAACAATTTTAAAATTTTAAGGACTGTTTTTTTTTCAAGAACGAAATTGAGCTTCGCCGTTCGATATTTAAAATTGATGACTATTATACTCACACGAAGACAAGGCTGAATAGCAAAGCGACCTCTTTGGTCATTGGGCTGAATGCATGATGTTTATTGCCAGTATGATGGTTAGATGTACGCGAACTTTTTGAAAGAAAGAAGTTTTTTTTTTAAGTACTTACCGCCCTAGAGCGGTAATTAGGCACCTACAAGCCCCATTTGGAGGTAATAAGAACCTATTTACCAAACATGAGAGATGTAAAAATATTTAATAAACAATGTGTATGTAAGCGGTAATGGCCGTCCGTCCGTTCATAGTTACTGCCTCCCCTTTATCAAAGGCTGAAAAGGCTGTGACAAAAGCGATTGTGCTAGACAGCACTGAATTCCTATTACTGCCATCTTTGTCTTAGGACTTTAGCTTTGTGACAGTTGTATTTAAATTCAAACACGTGGTCCTGGTAGTTCTCATGAAGTCGACCACCATTTCCTTTCAATAGCCACTTTATAAAATAAGCTCTGTTAAAAACTCCCTGCTAGAGTTGTGTTCACTACAGTATATAATGTAGTTCAAATTTATTCTCTTGTTATTCTGCAATCTGTAGAAGTGGTTTCTTGGCAAAGCACAAAAGTACGTACGTAACACGAGGCAATAATAGTTGGTTTGTACGTATATACAATGCCGCATACGTTGCTAGATGTCAGATGTTAAACATATAAACGACTGTTGTAAGACTTGCATTTCAAATCACGTTACTATAACAAAATGCGCTATGAAAGAAGAAGAAAAAATAGAGAATTTAAAGTTGGAGATATGGTATATGTAGAAAATGGAAATGAACTAAATAGAAAAAAGCTAAATGAATGAGAATTGGTCCATATAAAGTAGTAAAAAAATCAAATACAATTTCAGTCAAACCTATTTCATATTACAAAACTAATTCAAGTACAGATAGCAAAAGATGAAGAAGATGAAACAAGTGAAGAAGAGATGGAAGAATGACTGAAATTAGAACTTTTATAAGCTGCAACTGTATGTTTGTTAGTAAAACAGATTTTTGTAAGCGACTTTTTTAGTTTTATTATTTTAGATAATATTGCATGATAACTGCTAAATACTAATCACTACCTTTTGACCATGGGAGATTCTGTGAGGCCGTGGTATCACTCCGATCGAGCCGGCCCATTCATGCCGAAGCGTGGCTCTCCCACGGTAATATAGTCGAGCTTTGGAAGACCAACCTTAATTGACAGTATTCGTGCTGTCGTGTTTCGTTGGAGTAATGATGCCAAAGGATTTCAAATAGGCCGCCATAGTGTGGGTCAGTGTCTGCATTCGCAATAAATATGGTGACCAGCACTCTTGGATTTTGCTTAAGCTTTCCATCAGACAGAGCAATTGTCCTGTGTCAACCTCATATATATATAAATACACTGCATTGTTATATAATTAAAACTTAACAATTACTTAAGTAAAAATATACGTGTTGTTTTCTGTTACAGACCGTCACTAGACGCTTCAAATCGGGAACCTGACGACTCGTCGGAAGCTCCCCCCTCCCCTACCTCCAACTCCGACGTGGTCGTTAAAGATTCTATGAAAGAAGAGAAACCACTCCCACAAGCACTCAGATACGCACGTTCATAGCGACGACCCGGATAAATTAGAATATATAATACGAATGAAGGTATACAAGAAAATGATTATTAAAACTATATATATTTAGTTATATTTTTGAATGACTATTCCAGGAAAAGTAATTGGAAGGTCGTTCGTAATGCGACAACATTATAGTTTTCTCATTAACCGTTTGAATGGTGCATGGTTTGTGCAAAAGATATATAAAAGTGTAAAGCAATGTTTCAAAATCGGTGTGTCACTGGCGCGCCGAATGCTTTCAGAGTTGAACTCTTTTAGACATGTGTTGGGAACAGATTCTGGTACCCTGGTTGCACTTTTATTTTGTGTTGTAATTCTATTTTTATTGGTGTGAACTCGTAGAGATCTTTCACCACCTAAATTTGTAAAAGACCCCGTGGATCGGTCATCTTTTCATTTATTTATTTATAAAGGAAATTACAATAGGCGACGAACAACGCATGGTGATTATAGGAATAATACAGATTTAGTACGGATAGATACCCTTCGGTAGTCACACAACGTGATATTCGGTTGATGTGTAACTAGCTGTTTCGGCCTCGGTGAGTCTTAACGTAGACCAGCCAATTTCGCAGTTGATGTAGAACTGCACCAGTAAGTGCGGAAACGCAGGTACACTCTCTGTTCCCTCACTCTCACCATCCGATTAGTTGACTACACCTTTTAATGAGATTCAAAAGAAATGGAAGCTTGTCAGGCCAAACTAAACCTAAATGGATACAACGATATATTGTTTTTTTTCTCTTTTAAAGTATTAGGGCTAAATAAAAGTTTGTTGACTGGTAGACTCTCTCTGTATTTTAACATTCAGTCTTCGTTTCAATCACTTCTATTCATCACTTGTTAAAAATAGTGGATAACTCCTAAATCATTTTCGTATATACCTTCGGACGTAAGATTTTACTTGAATTCACTAGTTTGTCTCGCTAGATAGATAGCCTTATCATTAACATAACTTACCCACGTTTCGAATAATTTCAAAATACACACTATTTACAATTAAATTCAATTACTAGTAAACGAATTTTAAGATTTTGCATGACATGATGTACAAAGACGTTTAGGGTAAATACGAAACGAAGCTGCCATTGCTAAAATGCTACACAAAACTCTTTACAATAAAAAATAATTACGGAATTATCGTTTAAAATGTTACCCAGTTAGAAATTAGTGTCTAAACTAACTTCTGACAAATCTCTTTCGAAACCGTTCCGATATAAAAAAAAATAGATTTAAAAAAAAAATTCTCATCAAAATATAATTCCTTTCCAAGGCACATTTGCTTGTATATTATTTCTGTAGTTCCAAATAATTTCGGTTGTTCATTACAAATTATACAAGTACAAAAGCGATATACAGCTATTTAAATAATCACAAATCTAAAAATCATTTCTGAAGAAACATCAAAGTTAAAAAAAAATAAACATCCTTTTCGTTGTCTACTACCACAATTTTTTGCGAAAAGTGCGCAAAGTAACGTAACATTTCACTTTTAATTCAAAGTTATCCTAACAGGGGAACACGCTTAGATTAATTGTCCAAAAAGATATTGATTTAGTAGATAATATAATTATACTTAGTTAAATACGAGTTCTATGAGACGTTTTTTTTTTTATCGAAACCAGTGTCGTGTCAAAATTCAGTTCATAGCAAAATAACACTCGGTACTTTCGGATACAAAATCTTTAGCATAACACCTTTGTAGGAGGCCGTACCTGAGTTTGTGGCCTGACTTAGGCCATTTACTATAGATCTGTTCTGATCATCATTAAGGTTATAAATATAAAAAATATTAAAGTGATCAAAATACCATTACTTTAATTACAATTCAAGGGTGGATCGAGTTGTGAACTTAGACCCTCTTCGACTTTTGCAAAGCCTGTACTTCAGAAACTTTCAGATGATTAGGTACTTAGTTACATTTGGGCGTGTCTCTCTCAGGGGGGTTCATTTTTCCCCCTAAATCCACCCTTGTCGATTATTGATAATAATGTCAAAATAGTTGTAAAAGTATTATTAATAAGTATTTTTCTTCTTTTTTTAATAAAAGAAGAACTAATAGTTATACCATATTGATTGTGAAACTTTAATGATAATTTTTAGTATTATGTTTGCGAGTGCCTGTACCGCATTTCGTGAGAATGCTTTTGACTGATAGCGTTATTGTACCGATGTGATTTTAATTCAACTAGTGGTTACGTGTTTTCATCTGATATTTCACTTGATGCCTACTTTTAATAGATTATAACGATTACGTTGGTTTTGTACATAAAATAGACGTTCTATATTTTTTCATTCATAATTTTAGTACTTAAAAATAATTGCAATAAATTTTGCTTAAATTCTCAATTAGAAAAACAATTCATGTATTGGATTGGAGCTAGATTGTCGCCTGAAATATTTATGTTGAAATGTGTATGTATTAAGAATGTTAAATAATTGTAGCTAATTATTAAACTATTAAATTATTGAGTGTATTAAGTCCCGTATTCACTGGGGGACCATTTTCCTGTCAACTTGTCGCCTGCCAGGACATAGATATCCATTTCATAATCCTCGACAGTCGCTCTAAATACTTAATTAATGAAGACGTGTGCTTTGTAAACTTATGCCACATCGTAGTGAGTATGATGGACAAGGCTGAAGGAATAGTGTCCTATGACTCACATTCGCAAGAAGTCCCCTAGTGAATACTAGGCTTTAGCAAGTCAACATGCAATACAAAGAAATTTTATATCAAAGGTTCAGTATAAATAAAAAGGACTTTAAGAATCGAATAAAAAAATTCGTGTGAGTATTTAAGCGAGACGCATTATGTGAAGCCTTAATGTGTGTAGTGATGACCCCATGCTAGTCTAGAAAGTCACTATGGACTGCGCGCCAAAGCAACAAGCATTATTTATTTTTTTATATTTAGATTAGTTTTAGCTATCTCACTTGCAGTAATGTCATTTAAATAGACGGCAAATAAAATTATATAATAATAATTGATATTCTTTTTATTATATTAAAAGAAAATTATATAGAGTATTTTAAAAAAACATGAAAATATGTCAACCCGTCCACTGCGCATGATTGAATTTTATTTATGAATCTCATGGAATAATACAATCTCAGCAAATATATATTACAAGTATTATTAGATTTAAGATAGCTGCTTCGGCCTTTTTAATATTTTCCGGTTGCCGGACTGCCTGACCCGATCTAATGTACAACATAAAAAAACCGGATGTATGTCCGGCAATTTGGAAACGTAGGTTTTATTTTACGCTTTTCAATCGTAGTCTAAAAATGCACAATGAATATCAAAATTGACAACTTATAGTGTACTTAACACAAACCATGATTCTGTATGATTTAAAAACAAATAAATAGATATGTCAAAGTAATTCAAGAATTCGATTATATTTATTAACGAAATAGATTTTTTGTTGGCAGCTGGGCTGGTTTGGGTAATTTATTTCTTATCTTTTTGAAAATTGGCGTTATATATCTGTATATTATACTTAAAAGCTATACAAAAATATAACAAACATGTATCATACGGTGATGTTCAAAGAGACCATATATAACTTTTAGTTAGCATTTGAAAATGACGAATTTGTGCTTCTTTTGTAAAACAATCTCTTGCGGAAATATGTGATCAGTGTGTATATAATTGCTGCACTGATCCAAGTGTAAGTTTAGCTTCAGTACAAAGTGTGAACTAGGGAGAATACCCACACGCAAAATTTTATTATCTCATGATGTGAAAATATATTTTGAATATGCTAAATAAAAGTTTAAAATACTATACTGTTTTATTATATCTATACCTTCACTGCCTAATTAAACTAATTAGTGACTAAATTCGGGAAAAAACAAATCTTCCCTAGGTGCCCTAATTCTTAGGTGACTATTTTTTTTTGCCACATAATTTGGTTCAATACTTGGCGGCTGTTTTGCTAATGGTCGTCTATTGCATTAATAGTTTAAGGTTATAGGTATGGCCTGTGATGGTTTCTACAAATATTCTAATGTCAATTTCTTAACACTAAGGCGCTCAGACGCTTCGAAGAACAATGCACAAGGACAGGAGGATGAGCGATGCACATTGCTCTCAGAAACGATGGCCAATGCGTCTCAAACATGTTTGAGTGGCAACCGCGTACGGAAAAACGCAGGGTTCGCAAAGTGGTCAGCTCAAATGTGCAACACAAGATCGGCAAATATCTTTCGGCTGAGATGATTATGCTCATGTATGCTTCTCGAGTGCGTTGTCTCAACGATCGTAATTAGTTGAAAGAAAGTGGTAAAAAGCAGATGGTCAAGTAGCTCTAGTCCTTTACAGGTCCTTCTTGACATAAACCGAATGCCAGTTCTTGGCAGTGAGAAAACATTAGTCTGAATTTTGGAACCATCTGTCCGGATAAAGCACAGGTCTTCTATGCCAAATTTATCTAGGCGCTTTTAACATGGAATGTAAAAGGGCGAACCCCAATCTTTCGGCTCTAGCAACCTTACCCGCACGCGACAACCGACCGATGGCGGTAAAACTCATCCCAACGAGAATGTCAAAATGGAGGGTGTACGACAGTGAATTAAATTGTACCAATTACCAAAAAAATATACCTAAAATTGTAAAATTACAAAGTAGCTACTAAAATATTGTTGCGCGAGAATGAAGAAAGCGACATTTAGTGTCAAGTAGCGCACGACTGTGTGACAGTTCACTGTGCCACACCCGCCATTTTGACTCTCACACACAGCAAAATTTAATAGGCCGGTGACGGGCAGCAGCGACACCGGTGCATATAACTACGCCCTGCGATCACCAACCCGCCTGCCCAGTGTGGTGATTATGGGCAATAAACCTCCATGAAACTGCGTGAAATAGGAGAGGCTGTGTCCATATCGACCCTGAGCCTCCGCAGAATCCTCGAATACTTTTGCCACATTGCGAGGAGAGAAGACGAAACCTTGAAATACTGATGGTGACGGGTAAAATAGAGGGGAAAAGACCCTAGCCCGTTGCCCAGCAGACCAAGTTTGCACTACTCTCCATGCTGCCCTACTCACTGCTCAAAACAGAAACTGGTGGCGAGCTTACACTCGCACATTTAAATTCAAATAGAGGTCACGACCCTCAGAATTGAGGATAACGACGCAAGGAGGAGGATGTCCAGTAGTAGACTGCGATAGGCTGATGATGATGCTTTTAAAAATAGGGAATATTACTGCCAAATTACCCCGATAGAGGCGCCACCGAACTACAACGTCTCTCTACAACTCTATTGCAATGTCTTCCAATTGAATGTGATAGAGTAATCCTAACAGAGTGCTGGTCATCCTGTTTGAGCAATGCCACTATCCCGCAGTTTAATAATAACAAAACTACAAAACACCTTAACCAAAGCGACGGTGTGGTGGTATATGTGAACCCTGGGCTGGTGGTAACTTGTGAGGAGCACGACCTGCATCAAACAACTTCTAGACTTATCTATACTAATATATAAAGCTAAAGAGTTTATTTTTTTGTTTAAATCGCTAATCCCAGGAACCGCTTTTTCAGAAAAAAACTTTCAGCGTTGGATAGTACGAGGAAGGCTATAGACTATATATCATCACGCTAAGACCAATAGGAGCGGCGCACCAATGGAGAATGTTCCAAAAATGGGTAATATTATCACGCTAAGGGCAATAGGAGACGCAAACGAGCTTGCAAGGTTCAGCTAGTAATTAAAATAAAATCTGAGGTCGCTATAATCTGTATCTACCGCTCTCCATCCATTGAGAATATTCAAAACTTTTTATCGGATCTTAACATTCTGCTCCCATCTCTTCAACATTTTAAAACAGTGATTTTGACAGGGGACATTAACTTAGACATAAAACCTACTACCTTAGATATGCGCTCCTATCTTATATCTTAATTGCTGAGCATTTCATGGCTTTCTTGCAGCACATACCATTCCAACTAGAGTAGAAAACTGTTTGGATCATCTTATTTTAAGATCAAACTCACCTACACATTCCTTCGTCTATGACTCCGTGGTCACAGACCACACCCTACGCTACTATGCTTGGACAATAGACGAACACCAAATACCACAATCTCTAACATCTCCAGTGTTGACTATGAGAAACTGGATGAGACAATATCTCAATTAGAGTTAGGCCTATTTTTTTCCATGGCTGATGCTGATGTTGCTACTGATAAATTTGTGGAATTGATTACCACTGCCATTCTGCCATTTCAAAGCTCGAACATGAGAGTATCTGCGAGAAAGAATATACTGAAACCTTGGATCACAAGTGGTGCATCAGAAATAGGGACGCATTACATAAAAAATCGAAACAGGATCCAGGAAATACCATATTGATACTAACCTACAATAGCTACAGGAATTTGTGTACAAAAATTCTCAACAAAGCGAAAAGCAATTGTGATACCCAAGAACTTAAAAGGGCTGGTCAAAATCCTAAATTACTCTGGAAAACAATAAAGCTGAATAACGCAGTTGTTAACCGACTCATCCTTACCTAAAGAATGCTGTAATAAAGTAAATTCGTTTTTCGTAAATTTCGGCAAAAACCTAGCAGATAACAGAACATTTCCCCTACAAGGAACGACAACCACTTACACGGCTAGCAAGATTACGGCCAGCTCATCATTCGTCCTGTAACATACCGATAATAATGAAATTATTACAACCATAAACTCCCTACGAACCAGTGCTGCTACTGACTGGGATGGTATCTCGCCCTGTATTATAAAACTAGCTGAACCCCGCAGTGTTACCCGCGGTTATTGTTGTACCGCGAGTAACGCCGCGGGACAAAGTTAGTCTAAAAAAGTAGCCTAAGTTACTCCCCGGATCATCAGCTACCTGCCAGTGAAAGTCCCGTCAAAATCCGTCCAGCCGTTGCAGAGATTACCCGGAACAAACAGACAGACAGACAAAAAAATATTTAACTATATTTTTGTTATATGTATCGTGTATACATACATATGCATTGATTAAAATGCTGTTATTTTAATGTTACAGACACTCCAATTTTATTTATTTGTATAGATTAGATACGCCACCTTATTGGCTCCCGTCACCAGTCTTCCCTACCTCTTTCGAAAAGGCCATAATTCATCCAATTTTTAAGGGTGTAGACAGGACGATGCCTAATAACTACCGACCCATAGCACTCCTAAGTGCTTTATCTAAGGTGCTCGAACGGTTAATTGGTAAGAGACTTGGAACACTATAAGCTACTATCTTCTCATCAGTTCAGCTTCGTAGGTGACGCAATCCACGATTTAACTAATCACATAGTACAGAGATTGATAACAATAAAAAGGTCTTAACCTTAATTTTAGACCTCGCTAAAGCGTTTGACACTGTACCTGTATCTGCTTTATTGATGAAACTTGAGGAAGTGAGTGTCAGAGGTGCTCAATTGGACCTATTTAGGAGTTATCTAAATAAATCGATCGCAATTGGTTAGGATAAATAATTATGACAGTAGTGAACTTCCTATTTGTTACAGTGTGCCCCAGGGAAGTATTCTGGGACCAACCTTATTTCTCATCTTTATAAATGAACTATGTAACCTTATTATCCACAATGAAAATATAACTTCATTCGCTGATGACACTGCCATAATTTTTGTAGCTTTTTTTCAAGCTTCAAGCTTTTTCCCAACTTGAAAAAAGGGTACAACTTGTATTCAACTCAGTAATTAACTGGCTCAATAACCACACACTTACACTCAATACTTCAAAGACCAGCGTCCTTACTTTTTCAATCAGTACAGTTTCTCAACCACCCGTCTCAATTGCTTTGGTGGCACACTCATGTCACTCTGAACCACTATCTCCTTGTAACTGTTCATGCCTAACTTTAGACTATATAAAATATTTGTGTGTGACACTAGAAAAGACCCTTAACTTTAAGTCCTATATCAACATCCTAACGGGCAGAGTCCGCTAACTCATTTAAATTAAAGGTTGCCATTTTTTCCTTTATACGCAACGTCTATTTTGCCTTATGCCAGTCTATATATATAATATATTGCATTTCATGTTGGGGTGGTGCCGCTAAGACGATTATAAAACCGTTAGAGATAGCACATAGAGCAGTACCTATTAAAAGTGGCTACCTTTCGCCCTATCATATTTCCTACGGCTGAGTTGTACGGTGAATAGAATGTTCCAAATATTTTTTATAAAAGACAACATTTTATTATACAGGCAGTTCTTCTACAACACCAGAAAACACCATATAGAACAATTCACAAACGTAGAAAAGATAAAATCTGTACTGTACCACATACGCGTTCGTCTTTCGTAAAAGATTCTTTTATTATCGTGGCCCTTCCTTGTACAACAAAATTAGTAAACATTGTCCCGTATACGGCTTAACATACTGCAACTGTTAGAAAGTGATATACACGTTTCTTCAACATTCATACGAAGAAACGGAAAGAATGCTTGTTTGATTTTCGACAGGTGCAGACATTAAACATACTCTACATTTAACGGTTTCACTTCGACAGATTATAATATAACTAAAGATACTAAGTTAAATTGTGAGCAGTATGTTACAGTTCACAATCTTTAGACAGTTTACAATCTCGCGAGATAGATTACTATCTAACGGTAAAAGATTCTAAAGATTGTGAACTGTAACATACTGCTTACAATTTAGCTTAGTATTTTTACCTGTCGAAAATCAAACAAGAATTATTTCAGTTTCTTCGTATATATACGAGTTTGAAAATCTCACAGAAACATAAATAATTTTATTTTTATTTTTTTTATTTTAGATTTTAATCTATCTCGCGAGATTTAAATTGTCGAAAGATTGTGAACTGATGATTGATGATGATTATTAACGGGGTCTTTGAAATAAAACTTAAAATCTTTTAAAATACATTTATTCAATAATCATCCGCATGTTCAGTGTCCACTAGAAGACATCATAAAAAATCTTGTTTGCCATTTTCAGAGTTCTTCAGCTCTTCAGCCGGGCGCCCAATTCCTGTAGAATGAAAAAACTATGAGTGCCATGAAATAAAACCAAGAGTGTAGTACTCGCGCTTTTTAATTGAAGATTTGTTTACGTTAACGCAATGATATTAAAAATGTGTTATGACTCGGTGTAAAGCCGAACAATTGAAGCCTTTTTAGTTAATATTCGGCCGTTAATTTTACCGAATAACATACGAAGTGACAATAAATGGAGTTGAACGTTTACAAAAAATATCGGACCGTGTTAGATGCGCGTGTCGTTCGCCACACGGCCACGCGGTTCGTTTTGCTCTATGTAGCCGTACTTACGATTTGTTTATTTCGTATTCCTGGTTCTTCAGTCGTAGTCGCCTAACGTATACAGCGTAACGTCGTCGTTAGCATCGACTACGCATCGCCGCCGTAACGCTCGCATCGCATGCCGCAACTAACTATCTGAAAGGACTCTCACGCACGTGTGTTTGTCGCCGCTCGACAACGTTAGATATGAAATACAGAGCAGGGCCGTACGCTGAGCTCGCTGTGAGCCCTTTTAGTTAGCACCGACAGACAGCTGTAGGCCCAATTTTAAAGCCAATTGGTTGCCGAGAAAGGGGGTGCGCTCTTCAACAATTTACGTTGACGTAATTTTGAATTTTGTTTCATAGTTTTAATGATGGTTTATGATGGGGATTCTGTTACGTTAACGTATTACGATTTTAAAGTATAGCAACAACTTGAAAACAACGTGAACGCACCCACAACTGGTTTATTTCAGGTTTACCCAACGGCCTAATGCAGTTAGAAACGTTTCGATCATGTGATCGCGTTGTTTATAGGCATCCTGCAATGAAATCACAGATTTATACAGAAGTACCGCAACCAAGGAGAAGCAGTATTCTAAGCCAAGGTTTTTAGGAAGGTCATGCATGAAAAGTTTAGTGCCGGAAAAGTAATCAAAGTAAAATGTTGTTCTAATGAATTTAATCTATAAAAAGAAAATTATAATACAGCTTAAACAAATGTATCTTAAAATTTAGACTTATCAATAGCGTACTCAATCCAATCAGTTATACAAATCTATTGCGTTCTTATAATACAATGGGGCAGGTCGTCAAACATCTGCGGGTAAAATGAAAACGTAACCGTCAATAATGTTCAATTTATTACAATTTGTATATGATTGACATAATTCTATTTCACTCGTTGTGGACTTACAAGCTAGGCGCACGCGCGCGTTACGCGGAAGTTCGACCGTTTGTTCGTGTCGCGGAGGCTAACTACCCGCTTAGCGCCGGCGCCGGCTAGTGGCGTCTAGTGGCGTCTAGTGGCGTCTAGCGGCGACTAGTAGCGGCGCAGGCCCAGCGGCGCCAGCTCCCTACCGCGCGCCGCGGCTCCGCCCCCGCTACAAACAGACTCGCTCAGTGCCCGCCCGCACTCGCCCGCCCCTCTCCGCATAGTGAAGCTAGTAGCTACTAACTCTGCAATAGCGATGAGACATACTTGCAAAATTAAAAACCAGGGCTTCTAAGTACGAGTACGAAAAAATACCAGGGTCGAAAACCAGGTTTTAAAAATACTTGAAAGTATTTACTAAGTGAGACTTACTGCCTGAGACGCGACTCGAGAGACGCGTACAGCCGCGGTGTCCAAATCTGAAAATACTTGCATAGGAATTCAACCCGTATTTAATGACAGACAAGGAGCAAAATCGTATAAATAAAAAAATACTTTGAAGTTAAAAGTATTTTTTATTTACAAATCCAATTGTGTTTCTTATCGCTATTAAGATATGAATCATATTCCTATGCAGTATTTTTATGTATAGTATTCAAGTTTTTTACTGCTTGAGACGCGACGCGAGAGACGCGTCCAATCGCGGTGTACAAATTTGAAAATACTTGCATAGGAATTTAACGCGTATTCCATGAGATATAAGGCACAAAATTTTATAAATAAAAAAATACTTTGAAATTCAAGTACGTCAAGGCGCCGAGCTCGAGCCCTGTACGTATCCGTACTGATTGAGACGCGGCGCGAGCAATGTGAAAATACTTGCATAGGAATTCGACTTGTATTCCATGAGGAATAAGGTGTAAAATCGTATGAAGAAAAAAATACTTTGTAGTTCAAAGTATTTTTATTCACAGATGCGATTGTGCTTTTTATTCCTATCACTATATGAATCATTTTCCCTATGCAGTATTTTCATGTCAGTGTTCAAGTTTTGTGAGCATTCGAGTTCAGTACAAATACTTTCATACTTGCAAGTATTTTTTGATCGTACCAGGGCGCCGTACTTCGAAGTGAAAACCTGGTTTTAAAACCTGGTAGCGTAAATACGCCTCATCTTTACTCTGCAACCGTTACGTTCACTACCCGAGAGGAGTTCGCGACATCGGCGGGCGAGCGACGCTCAACATTCATATTATAACAAAAGTTTATCACCTTAAGTCGCTCTGTCCAGCAGAACATTAGCTGCATTGAAAGTATTTGCCAACGTTTGAATAATGTTTAAACAGGTAAACACAAATATTGGTGCCGCGAATTAAGAGCTATTTATAATTGCGTTAAATTACTACGGCATGAGTCACGGATCTAGCAAGGAACATGCAACGATTGAATGTTAAATTTCGATAGTTTTACAAAGGACAAGTATTTTTCTCAACAAACAATTGCAAAATTAAAAGAAATCTGTTAGTATTTCTGTTGCTTTATCTTCTACTCGTTCTTAAAAATAAATAAATTGTATTCCTCTGAAATAGCTTGGTTTATCTCCTCACTAATTATAAAATTAATATACGCTAATGAACAAAGTAGTTAAAAATACCTCTATGATTGTTTCCTTAAATAAAAGCCTGAATTTATTAAATACACAAATAGAGAAGGAACTAGATATCACACTAGATATTAAACAAAACGGATATTGAAACGTAAACAAGAACACTAACAGACGTCATGATGGTGACTGCATACTCCTTGCCAGTTTTAGGGGTTGGTACTTAGATAAATAGAGAAACTTACCGTCCCATTGGAGGGTACTGCTGTGCGTATGGATCTCTGTCGTAACCGCCAGGTCCCGCAGCGCCGCGCCTGGAAACCATAAATAATAATGTGAACATTTTTCCATACTTCAAAATAAAGTCGCTATGACTGTCTGTTTGTTTAGATCGCCAATTGTTATACCAAATTTAGATTTTCATTTGTCTGTACAAAATTTTATACTTTAATGTTGTGCAATAAAGTTGCATAAATAAAACTTTTACATACATAAATAAATAAAATTGGAGTGTTTGTTTGTAATATTAAAATAACCGCTTTTCACTAAATGCATATACCAAACACGGTACATATACCAAAAACGTAGTTAACATTTTTTTGTCTGCCTGTCTGTTTGTTCCGGGTAATCTCTGGAACGGCTGGACCGATTTTGGCGGGACTTTCACTGGCAGGTAGCTGATGATCCAGGGAGTAACTTAAGCTACTTTTTTTTATACTAACTTTGTCCCGCGGCGTTACTCGCGGTACAACAATGACCGCGGGTAACACCGCGGGGTTCAGCTAGTTATACATATAAACCGTCCTCTTGAATCAGAATAAAAAACTACAACAAAATCTGTTTAAGATCTAAGCATTTTTAGGAACAGCGACTTTTATACTATGTACTTATGCAGTGGGGAAATTTCGTTTTTACTAAAACAAATGTTCTGTACTCTGCCATGTAAATCCAAAATATTGTATCTTATAAAAGAAGGTTAGAAGTATTTAGAACATAGGTCGCAAATATATTTTTATACTTGACACCATATTTCAATTTTTAAACTTGTATCAGATAAACATACTTGAGAACATATAGCTCAAACCAACTAAAATCTATTTAAACTTTAAGATCCATTTTAATAAATAAATAAATATTTCGGACATCTATCACACAACGCCATCTAAGTCCCAAGCTAAGCAGAGCTTGTGTTATGGGTACTAGACAACTGATACAAATACATATATACTTTTTTTTTGTAAATACATACATATTATACATAGAAAACACCCAACCTCCGAAACAAATATTTGTAGATCATACAAACATTTGGTCCGACCCGGGAATCGAACCTGAGACCTCACGATCAGCAGTCTCACACGCCAACAGCGAGACCAACGAGGCAGTGAGATATTTCTCTGACCTTTTGTGCGATACAATATTTTGGATTTACACAGCAGCTGTACTGTAAATTGTACACCTATTTGGCTCCAAGTCTGACTTGTTATATAACTACCATCAAAGGTGGTTGCCATGGATTTGAAGTTAAAACTTCTATATGCTGGTTTGAGAGGGTAAATTCGTCCAAACTGTCATCAACATGTTGAGTATGGTGACGTGTTTAAGCCAGCTGTGAAATATATAAATAATGTATACAGTAATTGGTCCTAACGCAGCTAGTAGTCATAACACAGATACACGAATTTCAATTTAAAATCATACAACTACTTTGAATATCCAAAAATAACTGAGTATAGTTTTAGTCTCTTTGATGAAAGTGATAATCTTTGGATCATTTTTATGCTTAATTTTTTTTTAGTATGTAGGGGGCTCAACCAGACAAATACCAAGGCCCACTATGCATATTTTGACTGAATGTTTGTTTACTAAATGAACAATCTTATCACTGAAAGTGACTACAGCTTTTATCAAAGATAACAAAATGACTAATGTGTTTTAATGGACTTATATGTCGGAGAGATTTATAATTATACTTCTGTTTTTTCCTCATTTTATAATTATACTCCTCTTCCTTATTTTTTTTTTGACAGTTAAAACAAAATTCGAAATTAGTGACGACCTCACACGTTACGGATTCGATTTGAAATGATAAGCGATTTTATTTATGAAGAATTTTCAATCGATTTCATGAAATATTTTAAGTTTAAACAAGAAAAATAATGATGTCAGATTGGGATCGGGACGTTACAATTGACAAAATAAATGAACAAGAATTATTTTTTTATGTTTAGTGACGAGTATAGTGTAAATTATGAAGAAGTCTGCTGGATCATTGTATTATATATATAATACTAGATGCCCGCGGCTCCGCCCGCGTATATGTCGGTTATCGCGGCAAAAAGTAGCCGACGTGTATAAGTTATGTTACTGTAAAGTTTCATCCAAATCCATTCAGTACTTTTTGCGTGAAAGAGTAACAAACATCCATCCATCCATCCATACTTACAAACTTTCGCGTTTATAATATTAGTATAGATTTAATAATTTTACTTGTTTCATTTCTATACCCAATTAACAAACTAGTTTAAAAATAATAAATAAGTAGTAAGGTATGTGATTTTCCACGTATATTTCATAATTCTCTTGATTTAAAATTGATTTACACTTTACTAACCACACATTTTAAAGTAAAATTTTACCAACACATGCATGGTTTAAACATTTTAAGGCAGCAATTAAAAAATAAATAAGTTTATGAACAGAGTTATTGTTCTTACCTCTTGGTTTGAACTTAAATTCCATGATTACGACTTAGCTTATAATTAATCTTGGAGTCATAGACACTATTTTCAGTACCTTATTTTGTTAAATTTACAGAAACAATACTTAGTCAAATTATTTTTATCATATGATTAATTATTTTATTGTATAATCGAATTATCATATTTCAAGAACTTTATAAACAAAAATGAATGGACAGAGTGAGACATTGCAATATTTATATTATCTTAACTTTAAAATTTTATTTACTTTTAACTATATAATAGGTACACAATTTATGACAGTACTACCAGTGTCCTGCGATATTATTGTCGTACCGCGGGTTACGCCGCGGGGCGAAGCTACTCTAAAAACGTAGCCTAAGCTACTCCATATATCATCAGCTACCTATCAGTGAAAATCCCTTCAAAATCTGTCCAGCCGTTCCCAAAAAAGGGAAAGGGACAGACAAAAATTGGTAAAAATGTAATTTTGATACATGTACCATGTATCAAAATTACATGTACCACGTATGCATTAAGTAAAAAGCAGTTATTTTATTATTACAAGCAGACACTCCAATTTTATTTATATATATATATATATAGATTGGTGGCTTATTTCGTTATTGATGCATTTTTCTATATGTAGACTGTGTGTTCAAACAAACAAACAAACTCTTCAACTTTATATATTAGTATAGATATAGCACCAATCTCCCTGTATGCAACCTATGTAATTAGTCAAATTTTGTCAGTTTCAATGATAATAATTTTAAGAAGACTATTTCAAGGACAATTGTTTGGATAAAAGATTTTATGATACACTAGCTGCCCTGGCAAATGTCGTTTTGCCATAAAAATTTTTTAAGGTTGGGTGACCTTTACCATTTAGGGGGATGATAAATAGATGTTGTTCGATTCTCAGACCTACTCAATATGCTCACAAAATTTCATGAGAATCGGTCAAGCCGTTTCGGAGGAGTTTGGCAACTAAAACTGTGACACGAGAATTTTATATATTAGACTAGCTGTCCCGGCGTTTTGCCATAACTACTAATAAATTAAAAAAACATTGTCCAGCGGTCAAAATTGTGAATCTAAACCATTCCCAGATCCCCTTGAACACACACAAAAAATTTCATCAAAATCGGTCCAGTTGTTTGAGAGTAGTTCAGTGACATACACACTCACAGAAGAATTATATATATAAAGATAATAATTTGTTACTCCTTGCATTGTTGGTAATAATTGCAGTGGTGACCTTAATACAATTGTTTCATAAGTAAATCGATTTTGGTTTGACTGATGTTGTTGTTTATTAGTATGTATGATGTATAAAGTAAACATTAAGGTTAAAGAAAATAACTATAATTTGCAATGACTTACATTGGTGACCGTCTGCTGAACATGTCTCCATTGGGCATAGGTGCAGGCCTCGGAGGTAGAGACCGGTCGTAGGGAGCCATCGCCGGGCGACGGTCCATCATGTCCCTTTCATCGTACATGGGCGCCCGCCGGTCGTCGTACATGGGAGCCATGTCATCGTAGCGCCGCTCGTCAGCGTACATGGGAGCAGCGTACGGGTCCCTCGCGCCGCGATCCATCAGAGAGAACCCGCGACGATCCTCGCCACCGTAGCCATTGTAACGATCATCATAAGCGGGTGGCGGTGCTCTCTCCCGCTCGTAGGGCATGGGACGCGGGGCCATCGACATAGGGCCACCTACTGGAGGGCCACGAGCGTGTGGGCCGGGCCTGTCGCGGGAGTAGGGCGAGTCCCGCGGGGGAGGCCCACCGCGCATGGGCCCGCCGCCGCGCCGCTCCATGCCGCCGCGCATGCCGCCTCGCATGCCCCCGCGGCCTCCGCCGCCGCCGCCGCGAGCTCCACGCTCCTTGATGCGACCGCGCTCGACGGTAATGACGCCGCCGTTGAAGGTTGCGTTATTGAGTCCGCGAATCGCAGCCGATGCCTGATCTTCGGTTTGCATGTGCACGAATCCGCAACGATTCATAATATCACATTCTGTAACGACGCCGAAGCGTTCGAAAAGTTTGCGAAGCTCCTCAGGCTTGGAGCCTTGCGGCAGGCTGCCGACGAACACTTTGGTTTGCTGAAATTACATGTTATTTCTTGATAATTAAGCCGTACTCGGTAATAAAAAGGTGTTTTAACGTGAAAGCTATTACTCACCGGCACCATCATAGGTTTTGTAACTTATTTCTACTAAATCTTCGCACTTAAATTTAACACCGCACTTTTACGCACCACTATAGTCTCACTTTTGAATCAAAATGGCGGAGCGGAACTCTCAATGACGCATAGACGCTAACATCTCTCAGGATGCCAACATTTCGCATGGATGGATACAGTGATTGGACGATTTTTTCCCGCTTCAAAAAATAAATATTTGTGAACAATGGTGATTGGCTGGTATTCGATCAAAGACAAGAACGACGAATAAAAATGAACCAGAGATTATAAAAGTTTACTGTAAACTTAAGACAGGCAACGAGACGGATTCGTATTCATTTCAATAAATTCCTAACATTCTCATTTTTATTTCATTAATAATACTTACAAGAAAAATGATAAGTTAATCATAATTTGTTTGATTATTTGTTTGAAATAAATATTTATAGGGTAAACCTGATTTTTGGCGTGGCGAAGCGACGCTTCGCCTTACCGAAGTCACCGATGCGCGACTTCAAATAAATTAAAAAAAAATAGAATTTTTGTATATGTATATGTATAATAGAAGTTATTAAAATGAATACAGATGTAATAAATAGTCATTTTATTTTATGGAACCAATAACTTATACAAAACAATAGCGATGTTTCACCCGGGCGTCCCGAGACGGCTCACTTTTTAGGTTGCCGTGTCAAAGGCAAAAACGGAACCCATATAGATTCGTCATGTCTGTCTGTCTGTCTATCCGTCTGTTTGTCCGTCCGTATGTCACAGCCACTTTTTTCTGAAACTATAAGAACGAAGATATTCACACTAAAATAAAAAAAGAACAAAAAGTTGGGGGTCCCCATACTTATAACCGAAACTCAAATTTTTTTTTATTAATCTCGTACCATATTGAGTTTTTTAATATAATTTTTTTCTAAACTTAATAGTATGCGCGAGAGACACTTCCAAAGTGGTAAAAAGCGTACTTTATGTCGACTATAGGGCGCCACATTAGATTCTATAACCAGCAGGCGATCATGATTCATGACGCTTCTAACGACACCTCATTTGTCCAGTTCTAATGAGTAGTGTGAGGAACAAATGAACATACATACATAGCCTGTCAAAAGCATAACCCTTCTTTGGCTTTGCCGTAGTCGGGTAAAAAAATGAACTCCTGGACTTAAATCTTAGCCCTATCACTTATGTCAAGACAGCTGTTAGTAAGAGACAGACATCATTTGTGAGCTTTTGTGGACATCATGCGTTCCAGGCTGGTTTTTATTCTTAACTAAAAATGTATAAACAATAAGAGCATATCTTCTATTACCTACTTTAAAATCTAAGATTAGAACACTGATCTGTAAATGACAAAAAGTACGCTGGACTAAATACTCTTATGGCTCGTATCCACTTTGATTAGTGCGAGTACAGGTGTGAAGTGCAGGTAATCGATGATTGATATGATTGATCACCTGCACTCGTACTTGCACTCGCACTAATCAAGATGAATCCAGGCCTTGATGAAATGAAAGATGTTTTTGTGCCGTTTGAAATGCTCCTCACGACCGTCTCACATACTAAAAAAAGTAAAAACTAAAACCCAACTACGACAAAAAATGACGTTGAAAAAGCATGAAACAAGTTTCAAAAGCCGTAGTCACGCGTTGTTAAAGTGTTATGGACTATGGTACATTACTAAATTTCAAAAGCCGTAGTCCATGTAGTGTAATGTTCCATAGCCCATAACACTTTAACAACGCGTGACTACGGCTTTTGAAACTTGTTTCATGCTTTTTCAACGTCATTTTTGTCGTAGTTGGGTTTTAGTTTTTACTTTTTTTTATTTAAAATGTTTTGGTGCCTATTTAATATTAATTTCTTTGCAAAGTATATTTTAAATAGGTACATAGAAATATCACAATTATCTTATAAATACGGACAAAGTCACCAGCAAATGCTAATAATATATGTATTTTTAAAATGTACAAGTAACGCCCTTTCCAATGATACCAAACACGACATATTTTTCTAAAATCTATTTTTTAATACAGTACTTTATGTGGGCTAGAGGGCGCCACATTAGATTCAGTGACACGTCATACAGCCTATAACCAGAAGACGATCATGACGCTTGTAACGACACCTCATTTGTCAAATTCTAATGAGTAGTTAAGGAGCTATGAGGGAACAAATGAACATACATACATACATACATAGCCTGTCAAAATCATAACCCTTCTTTGGCTTTGCCGTAGTCGGGTAAAAATTGACTTTGTTGCAAATAAGCGTTGTGTTCGTTTGGTGCATCTTTGTTGATTTAGTAATTTATTGCGAAATAAGACTATACCTTTTGTGTTCGGTGTTTGCTAAGTAATTTTTAAGACATTCGTATTATTGGAATTTGATGAATAAAATACATAGCAAAATATATTTGCAGTGGAGTTTTATTGAGTGAACAAGAAAGTAGAGAACATTTTCTCACCGGTTGCCTACAAGACAGCAAAAACATAGACTTATAAGTAAATCTATTACACAACTAAAAAGGTAGCATACATAATATGAGATTAGACCTCATAGTCCTTATGGACAACACCCCCACTTAATCCCATACGTCTTGAACAAAAACAATGTTTTTGACGAAGAGTTGCCTTTGTGAGCATATCAGCTGGCATATAATCAGTTTTACAAAATTCTATTTTAATCACGTAACTATTGGCTAATTCTTTAACATAATTATATCTTACATTAATATATTTTGTCCTTTTGTCAATCACAGGACAATAAATTAGCGCATTAGCACTTTGACTATCACTAAAAACTGTTACAGAGTCTGTACTCTCAGTTAATTCGGCATATAAACCCTTTACATTTACAATTTCTTTGGCAGCCTCATAAAGAGCAATGTATTCTGCCACAGCATTGCTCAAGGCAACAACATCGCTGTTTACGAGCTTGCTTAGACACAACAGCACCACCGAATATCTGTAAAAGAATGACCATTGGGTACATTGCCTCAATCTGCATCTGCATAAGCAACCAAGGGCTTGTCACACATCTTATAACATAATGACAGATCAATTGTTCCCTTCAAATACCTAAGTAACCGCTTTACTGCTACCATGTGAGAAGAATTATTAAACTGGCTCAGCATGGTAACCGCATATGTAATGTCTGGTCTAGTACTACATACCAAGTACATAAGTGAACCAATAATCTCTTGGTATTCAGGATTTTCATTCTTCTCACCAATCTCTCATTTGTCTCAACAGGAGTACTCACTGGCTAGCATTCTTGCACGCCACACTTACGTTTCTGGGGCGGTCTTAGGCACCTCAGATTGTGTCTGGCTGATTGGAAAAGATTTTACAATATCATTCTTAATGATATTATATAAAATTCAGGCTTCCTAAAATGACGTAAGTTAGCATGGTTTTTATCCCACCTTTGATAACTGTAATACGGCCCCGCATTCAGCTTAGTAGGTACTCATTCCTTTCTGAGTATAGGTTAGACTACCAAGTCTGAAACTTTCATCTCTCCTAAAATGACGTAAGTGGGCTGACTGGGATCTTGGACTATTACAATAAATAACATTTATACATTGCAATTACGACATTCCATAAACGCTTAATAAACCGCCGATTCTATTATAACTTGCAAAATATTATTACAAGATAAATTTAGCTTGCTAGTTTTACTTTTACATCTACAAATATACTAGATTACCTGTTTCCAGTGTCAGCTAAGACTATCTAAATACAAGGACGCGTTATATACGGATCTCATTAGTTTCGTTACTTGGTAATTAATGGAATTCTTGACGTATTCTCCTAGGTTATATTTATTAACTGTCCCACAAACTTGGGTGCAGTTAAAAATATCTGTAAGTCTTGACTGTATTTTTTCTGAATTTTTGTGGTGGATCACTTTTGGTGTGATCCTTTTTGCTTTTTTGTATAAAGTTTCTGCAATGGACGTCAAGTTCCATGTTAGTATGTCGCTGCTTTTTTTAGGCTCATAGGTGCGCGCCATCCGACCCAGCAAATACCCTGAAATAGAGAGATACAGATTAAAGACACGAAGAGCTTTAGGTACACATCTTTTTATGCAGAAAAGTACGGGCGCGGGACGTGTCGGTATTCCGACCGCACATCAGAGGTAGTGGGCTAGCGATGGCGGTACGCATCTACACGTGGCTTATTTCACAGTGCGTGCTCGAACTGCATAAATAAATTGCCGCAGTGGCTAGTGATTCCACGTCCTTCTCGAAAAACGTAAAGATCACAACTGAATGTCGCCATCCTGTAGTTGCGTCTCAACTATCGCATGGTCATCTCGCTTGGCCAGCGCTGGCCCATCATATAAGGGAGCATAAAGTCTTCTTTTTTTTATAGGTATGGCTTCCCTTATTTCAGTGTATTATTCTAAATGTGTAGACTGATGTAAAACATTTCCGTGTAACGTAACGTAATGTTACGTTACGCGGCAATATTAAAGGACGCTTGCTCCTCCCGCGTTCGCTAAATCGTGCTCACAACGACGGCGCTTGGGGTTGCACTGACCTAAATTTACGCCGAAATGTTTTAGGTCAGTAGGCACCTTAAGACCCAAACCAGAAGGTTATTTTTAACACGCATTTATTAGCTTCACCTGTATATTTGAGTGTAACAAAATGACATTGTTTTTTCTTATTTTAAAATTGTTAAGACTCTCTAATATATTTTTATATGTGCTTGGTATCTAGTATGCAGTATTTTAAACTTTTCCCTACTGTTACACTAGTATTCTGATTATGGGTAAAAATAAAAAAACATAGGCTATTGAAGTGCTTAGCGAAAAAAAACATGGTTATTTCTGAACTAACCTAATTCAGTAGGATCAAGTTCTGTAGCTGGCTGACCATAAAAAAGCTTATAGAGAGCCAACCTAAAAAGATGTACGTACATACATACGCTGTCGCGGAATTTTTTTACAACTTTTAAAGGGGTACAATTCTTTTGTACATTGTTTTTGTGAAAGAGTAACCGTTTATATGGAACAAGAGCTCTCAAAAGTTTTTTTTTGGCCTATCGTGATAACCGTGATGACCTGTGGTGGACCTCATCAAACTCTCCCACTTCCTGGTCATCACTATCACCCGTAGGCACGTACACCTGGATTATATTGAGGTTGAATAGCTGAGCATTAATATTAATCATCATAGCTAAAAAATTAATGACATTGGTGACATATTTCCTAAGCTTCTTTGCCACTAGTATTCCAACTCCATGATGGTTTGATTTTATGTGTTGGGATGGGTTTCCCGTATAGAAAAGTGTGGCGTCATCTTTATCAATTCGAAAATTGTCGGCTCATTTCGTCTCACTAAGTCCCATTATACTTATATTTAACCTTAACATTTCCTTTATAACATTATCGAGTTTACCTGGTTTATTCAAGCCCCTTACATTCCATGTACTCAGGTTTAGGTTATCTTCATGCTTTTTCTTCTTTTTTCTTCGTTATCTTCATACTAAGAGCCTATGTATCTTCACCAGTCACAGATTTAACATCGTCGAGCCTGGCAACTCTTCGACGCCGAGAGCTAGTCGGTTCACATGGCTTACTACACTTTTGTTTGGACATCACATATGGCTGACATATTATGTAGTTGACCTCAGCATCCTTCTTGCAATCCGGTCGCAAGTGCCCCGTTCGTTGTCCATCAGGTAGCACCACGGTAACCACGAGGTCACCGTCGCCATACTGCGCGTGCAGGTTGGGTTGACAGTTGGGCCGGATAAGATGTTAACACAACACAAATGTGTCAGCGTGCCTGCAGTATTGTATTTCGATGGCTAACAAATGAATTCACTAAACAGAGCCACTACACAAAAATTGGACACTACTTGCACTTCACACCTGCACTACCCCTAGTCAAGTCATTCACTCATCACCTGCACTCGCACAAATCAAAGTGAATACTGGCCTTAAGGCTGAGTACATAACGAAACCCTTACAGAATCATTCGCGAAACTTCGTGACAGTCAATTTATTACGAAAACACTATATCAAATTACCCATACCTACATTAAATCAAATTTAGATATTTATTTTTTGTGAAAGTACAAATTTTTGATGTGATCCAAAAGATAAATAAAAAAATGAAAATGGCTTATTGCAAGTCTCAAAATAATACCATTTCTTTTTTAAGATTATTGATCTCAATTATTGAGAACAATTGACCACCCATTTTTTCTAAAATAAGCAAGTTCTAAATCAATGTTCTTCAACCAATATAGTTGAACTTTCAATTTTGTTCATCAAAACACGAAACCCATCCGACAAGCTCAACATCGTAGCATTTAGTCATACATTCCAACATCATAGTTTCAATTGATACATGGTAATATTCCCGCCAAAAATCAGTCTACACAATTACACGGCCGCGGCGAATGCAGCTGAGAATCAAAAATAAAACTGATGTTCTCGACAAATTGTTCCAAGTTGTATCTTGATATTTAAATAGTTTACGATTTAATTGAAAACAAGAACGCACTGTTAGTAAATAAGAGACTTTCTTACCTCCAAACATGCACAATATGCCGGTCATTAACACAACTACAGCGAATAACCGCTTGGTGACGTGCGGAGCAGGGCTCACGCACGATCTGCGTTCTATACTCATAATTTAGAAGAAAATAAATGTGTTTTTATCGCGATATAAGCATTCGCATCACTGATCGTGTGCCGCACGAAATGGTAATAATTCGTCCGCACACTGCACGACCGTGATTTCTATTTTATTTTTAGACGTCTATGTGTTGTCTCCGACGGTGAATGATCTATCCGAAATGATATTTCTCTTTAACAATTTTTGTGAATGATTGTCGTTTTCCCTTTGTGGGATGTGACGTGGACATTATTTTTGTTATCTAATTGAGTTCTTTGAAGGTGTGCGTCATTAGTTCGTGGATGTATCAGTACTAAAACAGCCAATTTCGATGTGAAATTAAAATAGGTGTACAATAAGATGAGGAAGAAAGTGTGTTATTATATTCTCGGAAAGAAAGTTCCCAAGATTTGATTATTAGATTTTCCCAAGGTTCCGGTCGACTCAACCAGTTTTATGCCTGAATATCAGTTTTTCCACGGCGAAACTGGCATCGAACCTCCACAACCCTGAAGGTGAACTTGTTAAACTTCCATACTCCCAATGTTATTAAGAATTTCCTGTAAGAAAAACCCAACAACACTGTTGGCCCGATCCGGGAATCGAACCCGAGACCTCTTGATTTGCAGTCGTATTGGCTAACCGCTAGACCGAGCCAGACAGGTAGTAAAGATAGAACTGGAATGATTCCTATTAGATTCGAGGTTACATTAAAAAAAAACTTGCTTAAACCATATAATTATTTATTGTGCAACAATTCTTATAAACTATTCTAGCATGTAAGGAACATATTTTAATCTAAGTATATCTAGTTTGTACATTATTATCAAATATCATGTCAACTAAAATTATAAATATTGTTTCCGTTAAAAATAATAAAATGTTACTATTATATATTTACTCAAATTAATGTTGCTTTTCTCATTAAAATGGAACTATTACAAATCTTGGTATTTACAAAGGAAATTCAAAATGACTTATTGACTCAATATGGCACCTGTTTTAAATATTATCTATCAAGTATTACAGATAAAAGGAACTAAATGCACTGAAACCTGGATAATTGTTACATATAAGGTCAGCGACGACGGACAGAGTGGTGGCGAAGAGACGAATTCAATAACAATTTAAATTCAACCTAAAGTTCTTCACAATACAACTCATTTTGATGAAACGAAATAAAATTACTATTAATAGTTTTATTTTCGTCTCATTTACAGAGTATTCCATTAATAGAGGTTTAATCAGTGAAATATTTATAAGTATTCAAAGAAGTAATAAACAAAAATAATCAAGAATTTGTAGGTAAACAAGAAGAAAGAAGAAGAAGTTTATATTAGTAGTGCGAGTCAGAGAGGTGATAAATTGATTTTATCTCAGTTACAGTTACTCAGTTACATAAATATCAAAGAAAGCATAGTAACTTTTAAACTTTCGCGTTCAATGATATATTAACAGTTATTTATATGGTGAATTAACGCGATCACTTATTAAAAGGTATAAATAACATACCTCTGACACACAGGCTGGCCGGAGCCGGTGACCACGGCCAGTGCAACCTGGTCGAAACGTCAGGCAAATCAGAATTTTGTAATACCTTTTAATAAGTGATCGCGTTAATTTCCGTAAAAAATAGTTGTTTATATATTCAAAGAAAGCAATTTAGAAAAAGGAAAAAATAGACTTTAAAATAAAGACTCCGTAAAGGAAGTAAAGTGTATTAGCTGTCCGAATTATACAGGATAATTCCAGATATGGAGGCTTGCTCTGTTCTACTAATAGAGCTAATTTATTGCTGAAGTGTTAGGATGACTTCCAACAATGAAGGTTTCTCACTTGTAAAGGTCCCACTTATTCCAGTTTCAAATAAACAAATGGTCATAGACAATACGTGATTTGAGAGAAGTCCGGACAATATGTAACGTTCTAATGTTAAATATTATTATTAACTCTTAACTGTGAAATAAAAATTAATAGTGATACCTACATATATTTTCATTGAGAAGAGACCTAATTCGTAGTTACCATAGAGCAACACGGTAGTGAATAGCCATACGCAGTCGTTCCCCTCTAACAAAGTATAAGCCCAAATGGGCCTACGCGTTTCACTGTTATGACACAATGTTTTAATAGTATATAATAGTAACACGTCAGTTCGAGGGAGTAGGCGATTGTTTTGGTGTGCGAGTCTAAAATATGTATATGTGAAAATGTCCCGCGCAAAAAATGTCAAGACTGTTTTGTATAGAAAAAAGGCGCAATTGCTGCTCCCCTCTGTGTTGCTCTATGGTAGTTATCTGTAAAGTTGAGATCCGATTTCCTTTCCTACAAAGGTTTAATTTGACTTCACGTCTTCCATATTGAGATTTTTTTTAAAATGTATCTGTTTCTAAACAAAGTTCCTTGTATTGAACTAGTATTTATAGTATATCATTTATTCATCGTAAGAATTTTAGTGACGACATAAAAGGGCTGCGTCCTTGGCACTAATTTCATACTTGACAAAGCAATCAAGCTCAATGTAAGATTTCAAGCCCAAATGATGTTTCTTTCGTGGCATTAAATGACTTTTATCAATTTAAGAGATTCCATCTCTACGAAACGAATATATAACATACTACAACGGTCACTTGGTCGCAAGCTCTCACTGTCCCATGTTAAACAACACCTTGAGGTCTTCTATAGTTAGTTTTGATTTGTTTGTGTTCTTCGCACCAGTTAGAACGTTCTCTGCGAGCTCCAACTTGGCTTCTTGAAGCTTTCTGATCGATTGTTCCACTGTGTCCAGACACATGAACCTGGGGATAAAATTTATAGTTTTAATTTCATCATTATCATCGATAAGTCATAAATCAACGTTGTGCAAGTCGCCCTACGAATGGAAACGCATCAATAACAATCAAAAGTCTGCTAATAGTTTGTAACCATGAGATAGCAATTTATTTTATACAAAAAATAAATAAATAATAGTTAACTAATAATTGAAAGGTGTTAGGTTAGGTTTTTATAGTTTTTAAACGTCTTTCAAGTATCAAGATCATAAATTTTTCAGCATTCAATTAAAATCTTAATATTTTCGTTCACGTATTTGTTCTGCAAATATCCACTTCGCTTGGATTAAACCGAAACCGTTTTTATTTTTCTTTCTATTAGTGAAAGACTGAATTTAGAAATTGTTATTACTCCTCAACCAATCGCCGTCCACTGCTGAACGTAGAAATTGTTATTGCTCACGATAAACTAACTGATATTATCGTTTTTTTTAAATTATGTTTTACTGACGGCCTAAGATACTGTTACGAAGAAAAAATATTCTAGTACAAAACTTGAGGCAAAGCCAAACATCAGAAAGTTCTCGTTGATTTCTTGAGGAACAGAATAATGAACCTTACGTCAATATACATAAAATCGAATATGGATTGATTGTCGTGAGTTTGTCGTTGCTCCTTCCGTTGTTACGTCGTCACGAAATCGAGTAGAAGCTTCCTGTTGCTGTTTCGTTTAATATAATAGGCGCTTCGTCGACATCAATGCAGTTCAGTTGGAGTGCGATACATAGGCATCGTAAAAACTCCTGGTTGTGCGACTGGATTATTACACACTCATATGCATGCGTGCTAAGGATATTGGTGAGATGTCTCAAGCAAGTAGGTACTTCGACGTTAAGTAACACTCAACTACAGTCAAGTAAAGATTTTTTTAATAGTTCGGGATCCCCGGAACAAATTTTACAAGTTATAAGTATCAAACAAATTTTTCGTGAGCGTCTTCACTTTAATGAGGGACCCACCTTCCACCTTACAAAAACTTTCGATTGGTGTAGCTAACAGGGGTAGCAGGTACAAAAAACTTTAGAACGTAGGACCGAGATAACGTACCACGCAATTTGTAGGACAATGTGGCTGGCAAATTATATAAATATTATCTAAGTAACTGTCAAAAAAATCAGCAGATATAAAGATATGTCGTATCCGAACCTAAGTAACCCATACTAATATACTTTTGAGCCAACCCGGGAATCGAACCCGAGACATTAAGCACAGCAGTCGCATACGCAGTGCGCCACCGGAGCAGTCAGTTACTTTCGAATTTATAATATTAGTATGATTGTGGTTTCGGTTCAATTCCGACAAAAGAAACCTTGACATAATGAAGAGATTTTCATTACGCCAGGGTGAAATGTTTATGCCAAGAATGTGATGCACATTTGAGATTTCTATTAGTTAGTAATTATGAGCAGTGGAATCGACTCATTAATAAAATCTTGGCACTAGAAGTGATGCGAGTAGCGCTACGACTTTCAAACGTCCACTGGCGATGGCAATACACTAGCGCGACACGCGGCACTGTATTTAGTAGCTTGAGAGACGCCTAGTAGTACTTATTAAGTTTGTGAGCATGTTTGGATCTTTGTTACTCCTTCACGCACAAACAAAATGGATTTACGTCAACTTCTTTTTATGTATTCGTTATTGTTAGGAGAAGGTTTGTATGAAAAATAAAAGATAAGGGATTTATTTTGTTCGCGACTTTATACTCTGTGTGAATCCGAGGTGAGCATAATTACTGAAACAAGTTAAAATGTGGCGGTACAAAGCTCGCGGGGTCAGCTAATCTATACAAATAAATAAAATTGGAGTGTATGTTTGTAATATTAAATAACCGCTTTTTGTTAAATGCATATGTATGTATATACGGTACATATACCAAAAATGTAGTTAAAATTTTTTGTCTGACTGTCTGTTTGTTCCGAGTAATCTAAAATAAAAATGGCTGGACCTATTTTGACGGAACTTTCACTGGCAGGTAGCTGATGATCCGGGAGTAACTTAGGCTACTTTTTTTTTACTAACTTTGTCACTCGCGGTACAACAATAACCACGGGTAACACCGCGGAATTCAGCTAGTAAATAATATTTTTTTAAATATATTTTACTAACATAGATGTAAGTGATATTGTTACTAATACAAAAAGTTCAATAGAACTCATTGTGTTAGTTATTCAAGTAATAACTTTAATAAATAAAATTACTATTATTATTGTACATTATCAGCAAGTAATATTTGCTATTTTCTACCGCAATAGCTAACAAACATACGGGCGAAGCCGCAGTCACAAGCTAATAAAAAGCAACCATGAAGTATCAGCCGAACCTGAAGCAAAATTATAACATTTTCAATCATCAAAAGAGAAATCTGTATTAATTCCGTTTTACTAGTATAATAAATGACGGTGGCGTACACAAATGTTTTAGTAGAACGGGTATCGAACCTGTGACCTTTAAAGCAGCAGTCTGTCACATAAACCATCTGACCGTCAAGTGTTCGAATAGAGAGCGCACCTGTGTATGCAAATATATATTAGCACTATTTATAATCCGGAGTAGTTGGCTAATCGCATTGGATTTGGCCGCACTAGCCGTTATTCGATAAAAATTAATTAATATTTCGGACATCTAACACACAACGCCATCTAGTCCCAAACTAAGTAGAGCTTATACTATGGGTACTACTAGACAAAAGATATAAATACAAATATACTTTTTTTTTGTAAATACACACGCACAGAAAACACTTTGACTGCCTCGTTGATCTCGCGGTTGGCGTGTGCGACTGTTGATCGTGAGGTCTCGGATTCGATTCTGGGGTCGGACCAAATGTTTTTATGATCTACAAATATTTGTTTCGGAGTTAAGGTGTTTTCTATGTATAATATGTATGTATTTGTATCAGTTGTCTAGTACCCATAATACAAGCTCTGCTTAGCTTGGGACTAGATGGCGTTGTGTGATAGTTAGGGCATCGAGCCCGGGTTTACCCGGACCGAAAAAACCCGGGTTTTCCCGGTTCTGAGGATTACAAAAAAACCCGGGTTTGATTTTTAAAACTCGGGTTTTTCGGGTTTTTTTTTAATACTTTTGTTTTTGTTATTTATTAAGTTTAAGCCACTTCGAATGCAATAATAAGTAAATTGTATAAAAACACGCTTTGATAAATTATTATTTATTACGTAAAAAGTAGCTTCGTTGCTATGTTTCTACCAATAAAACATGCCATGCAAGTTAAATGGAACGCGCGCGTCCATCTCAGAACACGATTGGGGTAAAGTGTGGAGCAGTAGTGAGGGGAGGGTGTAGCGAAGCTCGGGTGATGAATACCTTCGCCATTTTGTTTAGTCAGTCTGCCATAAGTATTCGACGCGCTAGCCTCATGCGTACAATTGATTGAGGCCAAGTTGGACGAATATGGGTATCTCTTACAAATGACATCGTCGCTCAAACCAAAGACGGTTGCAGCCTAATGGTCGCATTAGGGAGATCCCTTAAGTCATACTATCAGCTATGCACCGCTCATGACGTTCAGCTAGCAGTTATAGACGTAATGTACAAACGCAATGCCGGCTTCGAGGAAAATTTCGCTCAGCTTGCCGAACTTGATGAGGATGAAGATTTGGCTTTATCGGTATTGGCTCAAAGACTAGGAACTGTAGAATTTAACGACGACACGAATTCTACAGGCAATGACGAAGATGGTGTTGAATTTAATAATGAATCCTCGTTTATGGAGTCTTTCAGTTCACAGTCTTTTAGATACAACGACCTGCTTTCAAAAGTACGAAAAGTGGTAAAAATCTTCAAGAACTCTCCGACAAAAAACGATGACATCTTTCAAAAACATGTCAGAGCTGATTTAGGATAGGAGTACCCCCCCCTGTTAGATGAGAAAACGCGCTGGAGTAACATTTCTACGATGTTAGGTCGGTTTCTGAAATTGAAAATATCTGTTACAAAAGCTTTAATTGATTTAAAAACAGACATTTAATTTACTGATAATTTACGAAAATATTGAATGTTATTAAAACTGTCGTCGAGGCGCTACGTCTACGCGATGCAACATTACTTACAGCTGATGTTTCCCTAAAATTTGCATTGAAGAAAATGGATGAAATGAAAACACCACTAAGTAAGAAAATGGCAACTGCATTGAGCAAACGATACGCAAAAAGAAGACTAACTCAAGCAGCAACACTACAGTACTTGACCAATCCGGGTAAATATTTTGAGAACATTCAAAATTAAGATAAAACTGTTTTTATCGACCTACTGGTGATGAATGCTAAACGAAATTGATAATCTGATTAAACTCACAACCAAAAAACAAAATATACCTCTTGAAAATTTGCCAGCGCCAGACCAAGACCTGCGAGAAATTGACATTCAGTTGTCTACTTTGACAAATGAAGAGGAACTGAACAGATAGTTAAGTCAAGCTGTTGCTACTGATAATACTGCTCCTGAAACTGGATCAGCTTGTCCATCAGACGATTTGCTTACTACTGTGAGGGTAGAAATGGCACTCTTCGAGAATGGCGGTACGCAACAGCGAGGTCGTTAACTATCGCTGGTATATGAACATTTAAAAACTATTTAAAAATATTCCACCTACTAGCGTCGATCCGGAGCCTATATTTTCTTCGGCTGGAATTGTCTGTAATAGATTGCGTTCGTCTTTGAGTGACAAAACTTTGGATGCCCTAATTTTTTTTAGTTCATTTTACATAAGTAAGAAGAAATTCTAATATTTTACGTTAACGATATATCCAAACTGGTATTAGTTATTATTTTATATATCAATATCTCTTTTTTTCTAAAGTAGTCAGATGGTCAGAGGATATGTCTTAACTATGTTGTTTAAATAATGTGTCAAATGCATAACTGCTTTTTACTTAGTATTTTAGTTAATTAGATAAAGAACTGATTGTTAACCAAACTACTGCAATTTAAATTATATTAGAATAGTACAATAGAAGACTAGCTAGTAACGAATAGTTAACTTAATTGTTAACGCGATGAAGAGTTTTATTTAATTATTCTAATTAACTAACATATTTATTAATGTTAAAATTATTTGTGACACTACAAAAATGTCTTTTGAAGATATTATTTTTATTAGCTTTTAAATACAATAAGTGAATGATACCAAACTAATTCATTTAATGTTAAAACTAATATCTGCAAGTCTGTGATTAAAAAAAACTAGATTACTCACTAAGTTTTAAGATATTCTGAAGAAAAAAGTAATCTTTATCACTTTTTTAAACATTAAAACTGTTTTGTAATTTGTAAAGTACTGTTTCATTTATTTAAATTCTTCCTCATCCTTTATATTTTGTACTCATTGTAGGAAATCGATATATAAACGCAGATTAGTGTATTTAAAAAAAATACAATAAAAAGATCGAAATACTCGAAAAAACCGGTCTACCCGGGTTTTGATTATTCTTAGACCCGAAAACCCGGGTTTTCAAAATTGAACCGAGTTTCGATGCCCTATGTGATAGATGTCCGAAATATTTGAATATTTAAAATTTAAATATTAAACGTAAAACTCCGAACTCAGATCCTGGAGATCATACAAACATTTGGTCTGACGGAACCGAACCGGAACCAATCACAGCAGTGGCATACGCTACCACTGCGCCATGGAGGCAGTCAAAACTTTTATTTGAGTGACTTTTAAAAACATTACGCCCGAAATAATAACCTACTTCTGTACAATTTTCTCCGCGTCCTAAACACTTTTAAAAAACAGATAAAAAACCTCTCAAGAGAAAGAACTTATCTTTCAAACATACCTGTAAATGTGGACGTTCTTCTTTTGTCCAACCCTGTAGATGCGGTCCTGTGCCTGTTCTTCGAGTTGAGGGTTCCAGTGAGGGTCTAGAAGCAGAAGGTGATTCGCTCCACATAAGTTGAGACCCACACCGCCCGCGCATAGAGAGAGAAGCATTACCTACATAATGATAAAGTAGTTTTTAAATACATTTACTTACTAGCTGAACCCCACGGTGTTACCCGCGGTTATCGTTACATATATACGTTCTGTGTCATATTGTCATATCAGAAGTGTCGTATTCATGGTGAAAATTTGTTTAACAACACTTGATCAACATTTTTTATGAGCAATGAGAATGTTTCTGGAACGGGAATGTCAACTGCCGTTTCTCCGTGCCATGTAACTCTGCAACACGCAGCGTTGCCAGCAACTCGGCAACGTGTTGATGCAACTTTGTTTATAAACGAAACGAGAGAGGGGAACGCCTGCGAATGGCCTCGTACTCTCAACCATGTTGCTCTAAATTCCAGAGAGTGAAATTTAATTGCGGGAATCAATAACCATTGACGCGTCTTAGATGAATTTTGACTTGTATTTTGAATTCCCTTTATGAGGAGAAGCGTAAGTTAAAGGTGATGGTAGTTTGAAAAGTTAGAAAGTATGAGGGTATTTAATGAGGGTACCTTAACATCAGAGTTAGGGTCGTTGATGGCGTTGATGAGTGGTGGTCTGTTGGGTACGGGCACGCTCCCGCTCAGCGTGACGCTCCTCACTCGTTCCTTCTTCAGCTCCGCCTCCACCAGGCGCAGCACCGATGTCCACTGGGACACCACCACGGCTTTGTCTCCTGGACAACAAAAAACGCACATTACGTTTCTAATAACGGTATTGCTGAGAAATTTTAAAAAAATGAAATTCATTTGGCAACAGCTTGCATACCGTTTACGTTTCATGTAATACTAACACTATAGTAACTGAACTTTAAAAAAATGGCCATGACTTTCTTTGCCAGTATCCCTTCATAAGGCTGTACGTACTTTGGAAGCTGAAAGTTAAATATAGACACAAGCGGGCAGTACATTTTGGTGTTTTCACCTAATTTACCCTGACAATACATCACATGCTGTTGCATCTGTTTGTGTCGATCTATGATGTTTAACAGTAACTTCAATTTTACGTCATAAATGTCACATAACTGCATAAATGAATTTGAAACGCAAAGGAGCCGCTCATGGCATCTGAAACTCATTAGTCATAAGAGTATTGCTGCCCTTTTGATTCCATTTCCACACCAGAGGGGATAATCTCAACCAATCAGTGCAAAGCGACATTGGGTAAATGACTGTCGATGACTGATGAATACCGACGTGTCCTTCATCAAAACGAATATTACAAAACAACTAGGTAAATACAGCTATTTCAGCTTTCAGTGTCCATTACGAATTTTCATTAAATAAAACATTGAAATATATTGCTCGCGTCTCGGCAAACGTAGTGTAGGACGTCCGCAGGCCAGATGGAGTGATGATTTGCGCAAGACGGCTGGCAGGAGCTGGATGCGAGAAGTCGAGGATCGAACTAAGTGGTGGGAAATTGGAGAGGCCTATGTCCAGCAGTGGACTACGATAGGCTGATGATGATGATGATGATGATAATATTGCTCAAGTAAGTCGTCTAAAACAGTGACGTCACAAGTGTGTATTTAGTACATTTTTTATACAAAGTAAGTAATTTGACTAAGGTGTCATCTACCCTATTGACTAGGCCTCCATAATGTAGGTCAGCGTGTTGTAACTGGTATTGTCTGCGTTCACAATGAGGATAGTGACCATCACTTCTGAATTATGCTCGTGTTTACCATCAGACAGAGTAAAATCAATTTAGCAAGGCCATATCTATAATAATATATAAAGCTTAGGAGTTTGTTTGTTTGAACGCGCTAATCTCAGAAACTACTGGTCCGATTTGAAAAATTCTTTCAGTGTTGGATAGTACATTTATCGAGGAAGGCTATAGGCTATATATTCTCACGGTAATACCAATAGGAGCGGAGCACCAATGAGGAGGAGGGAGAAAATTATTCGCTACGGGCAATAGGAGACGCAAACAAGGTTGCGTGGGTCAGCTAGTATGTATATAAAATTAGGTATCCTTTTAGATATCCAGATAGAAATTCTCATAATTAAATGGTTATAACCGAGTGAGATATATTCAATTCTATTCGGTCGATTGGTTTCAATTACCTTTGTTAGCAAAAACATCGTTTTTGAGACATTCCATGACGGCGCTGATCTTGGAAGACAGCCTGGTTAACTCAAACACCGGGTTGTTGGGCGCCAGCACTGAGCGGATGGCTTCGGCTGCAGTCGTGCCTTCCTGGGCCGGGCCATCCGGCTCCTCCTCATCATCAGAAATTGTGTTTTTACTCTGTGGGAGATAAAAGCTAATTAATACCAATGTTAGTATTATAATGTACTTTCAAGTTCCTACTGTTACATTTTTTAAATATCTATTTTGATCAATGGTGTTAAAAACTAAATAATGTAATTCGTCAGAGAATATTAACATCGCGATTTACAAAATGATCGATGTTATACAACGCCCTCTACCGGAAATTTATTGTACTTTTTGCAGTTTTCTCTAACATTGGTTACGGTTCGAGGCGCATTTCATAATTTCAAGACTTAAACGCATAATGCGATGTCTTAAAATGCTGAAACCGTAGATGTCATTTTGCCAAGGTTTTCCTCGGTCGGTTTAGATCACGAAGCAAATACAAAGAGGAGATGGCATAAGCGCATAACCCCATTACAAAATACAGGCCCCGACGACATCGCAGTTGACGCGACTTGCAAATTAGACTGTTAACGTCAATGTTCTAGAACGGCATCGAAAAATCGTAAAATTTGAATATTCTCAGTACAATCAAGTAAAAAGATGAAGTGCTGTGTTATACCTTGTACAAATATCTCGGATAGACGTTCTGGTACCATGAGTGGCATCATATTTCTTTTACAAGTAATTTTATTGCTATTTTTTTTTAAAGTTCTAAAAAAATCTCTTAGTGTTTTATTGAAATGTTATTATATTTACTCGCCACTAGATGGCAAAACTTAGTGTTACTGGAAATAAAAATACAATGGTACGTTGAGCTGAATATTAATAAAACATACCATAAGAAGATACGGAAATGAGTTCTACATTCTTACCTAATGAAGTTTTATTCATCATGGTATTTTTTTTGTATTTTTCTTAATTATATTGTGAACAGACTGACATCTATCGACATCTATTCTAAAATAAAAAGACAGGGTCGTATTTAGAATCCAAATATTTTCAAGTTCAACTCATCAAGTTACGACTATATTAATCTTGCATTGAAAATTGTTACTTCGAATATTGAAAAAAAAAAAGAAATTTTACTTATGCTGATGATTTGACGGGGTTTTTTTAAATTCATTAAAATAATACAATGTACCAGTATACAGGTAATGTTCTAAATTTTCATCTTAAGATAGAATTGAAGAGCAATGGATCAAAAAAATAATAGGCAAAACTGGACTCCTACAAAATACACCAATATTTGTTCTTCCCGTTGTTATGATAGTGATTCATTTCAAGGAAAAATCATAAAAAATCGAAAAAGGAACTAACTATCTAAACCCAAATTAGGCAAGATTAAAAGTGATTAGATGTAGATATTAGAGACAACATTGGTATGACCATTCAATTCAGATTTAGATTAGTTGATTTTCTAAGATTGGCGTTATTTAAGCATTCCAATTCCGAAGTGTAATAAAATATAAATTTATTTATTTTTTAAATAAAATGATTTGCACTACATATATTAATTTTTGTTCTACATAATCCACGTGTAAACCAAACATATTGAACAATGTTTTATTTAGGGCTATTTATTAATAAAAAAAATCACTTTTGCAAAATTATTTACGTTATTAATGATGTTTTTTGTTCAAGATGCTTACAAAATCGACCTTGAAAAAACTACTCCTTGAAATTCTGAGTACGTCCACACTAGTGTCAGCTAGCTAAACTACATAGCAATATACTCGTTCAACGATGCAAGAAGTTTTGCTATTGTCTGGTAGATGGAAAAGTGTAAACTAACACCCCCTCACCCCCGCAAATTGTCACGCATTGCTTCAAACAAAAATCTCATTAGGGCATCTCCTCTTTGTATTTGCTCCGTGGTTTAGATGTATGTATATATTAGATTAGTATAATCAACATTAATATATATTCACATTCATACATATAACGGTACTGAGCGGTTCTACCCTTTCACAGAAGACCATTCTAAAATGACAGCATGCATGCTGTCGTGTTTCATTGGTGAGTGCGAGACCGGAGGCCCAATTATGCAAAAACATCTCAAAAGGCCGCCATAGACTATGGTGACCATTACTCTTGGGTTCTGCTCATTTTGCTTTCCATCAGGTAGAATAGTCACTTTGGTAGGCTCATACATAGAAAAAGCTCTCCTGGACTTATTGCCTTCTCGTCAAACTGTTTTATATCGAAGAGTATAATACCTTCCGCCTGGAGCGTGAGTCTTCCAGCGACAGTTTGTTGAGCTCGGCGAGCAGGTCCTGCCCGGCGGGGTCCTCCTGCACGTCGGCCGCGCTCTCGTCGTCCAGCATGGCGGCGATCAGCCCGCAGTGGCAGCACACCTGCCGCAGCCGCAGTAACAGCACCAAGATCTCGTGGGACTTTACTGGCTTAGCTCCTGGTAACATACAACAGTTCAATTGAGAATATTCTGAACTAAATTAATATATGAAGAACTGATTTTACGGAGTACAAAAACCCTAGCAGAGAGGAGTCTCTGTAGTTATTTCTTTACCTTGCAGTGCAATCATCTTCTTATGCATCTTATCGTAGGCGCTGTCTTTTTTGACGGCAGTGAAGCCTTGTGCGTCTGCGGTCTTCTCCGCCCGCTGGTGGAGAAACTGGGCGAATAATGTCTTGGAGAATACGAGCACCTGCAGGGAGAATAGAATGTTATTGATATCATTTTTAGGAAGGCAAAACAATTGAGAAATGGACATCTTGTAATACCATGTGTAAGCAAATAAAGGACAGGCGAAAGAATTACTGGTGTGCTCTTTACCATAATTTTTTTTCTTTCATTTATAATATAATCATATCTTATCTATACCTTATACATTCTTAGGATAATTTATAGCATGTATAAAATAAATATATGTTGCACTATGTTTGTTATGGAAGAGTGAAGTCTCCTGACACAAGCAACTTAAGCTTAAAAGGAAGCTCCCAACACTAATTTGTTATATGCTAACTATAAATAAATAAATATAAATATAAAATTTCTTACAAATTCTGTTTCAATGTTTTATAGAAATTATAACAAAATGTAACCAAGTATTGAATTTAATATGATATTAAAATTTTTATTTAGATAGATAGATGGTTTTTATTTTTGACGGTTGGAATTTGTACTATCTGACAAATGTTTAGACCTGACGCATATGAAGCGCCGTATGGTGGTAGAAAAAGTATCGAAAACTCTCATAGGCAAAATTTAAGTAATAAATAATGAATTACCTTTTGATAAACATTCATTTCAGCTTGCGACAATGTGACATGTTTCTGGTGAGCTGTTCGCTCGGGCAGACAGTCCAGCTGTCCCTTCTGTTGTAGTTGCACTTTCGTGCGTCTCAGCAACAAGCATTGCATTATTGTGTTCATACGTTCTTGGCCGCCGAGACTCTTGTTGTCGATCCATTTTTTCCACATCTAGTGTAAAGAGATGTGTAAATTAGAGGTTAGATACAGATGGAGGACATACATTTAATTTTGCTACATGGCGCTATAAAAATAAACAAAAACAAGTACGAAATTTGGATTCGGAGGCGGAAGTGCTTGCCGAAGTTTACCGGCGAGCGGATTTCGCTCTCCGCCCGTAAGTCAGCACACAGACACTATGTATTTTTAATTCGTTATCACACGGGCTGTAAAGTTTACCTCTAATACAAAAATTCCACATATTATCATCGTTGACCTATTATACTCCACTGCTGAACATAAGTCTCTTCAATTATACGCCACTGGTTTGATCCTCGGCCTCTCGCATTCAGTTCCTACCGGCGGTCTTGCGAAAATTATCACGGCATGTAGACTTTCTACGCTACGTTTGTCGAGACGCGATATAATAAAATAGTAAAATTTTAAACAGTTTGTGAGTTTATTGACATGTTGTGTATATACTCACAGTGAGGTCGTCGAAAGGTGAGCACCTGAGGAACTTGAGCAGCGCGAAGAGGTCGAGGTCCTTGTTGTGCACGGGCGTGCCGGTGACATGTTGTATATACTCACAGTGAGGTCGTCGAAAGGTGAGCACCTGAGGAACTTGAGCAGCGCGAAGAGGTCGAGGTCCTTGTTGTGCACGGGCGTGCCGGTGACATGTGTATATACTCACAGTGAGGTCGTCGAAAGGTGAGCACCTGAGGAACTTGAGCAGCGCGAAGAGGTCGAGGTCCTTGTTGTGCACGGGCGTGCCGGTGACATGTGTATATACTCACAGTGAGGTCGTCGAAAGGTGAGCACCTGAGGAACTTGAGCAGCGCGAAGAGGTCGAGGTCCTTGTTGTGCACGGGCGTGCCGGTGACATGTTGTATATACTCACAGTGAGGTCGTCGAAAGGTGAGCACCTGAGGAACTTGAGCAGCGCGAAGAGGTCGAGGTCCTTGTTGTGCACGGGCGTGCCGGTGACATGTTGTATATACTCACAGTGAGGTCGTCGAAAGGTGAGCACCTGAGGAACTTGAGCAGCGCGAAGAGGTCGAGGTCCTTGTTGTGCACGGGCGTGCCGGTGACATGTTGTATATACTCACAGTGAGGTCGTCGAAAGGTGAGCACCTGAGGAACTTGAGCAGCGCGAAGAGGTCGAGGTCCTTGTTGTGCACGGGCGTGCCGGTGACATGTTGTATATACTCACAGTGAGGTCGTCGAAAGGTGAGCACCTGAGGAACTTGAGCAGCGCGAAGAGGTCGAGGTCCTTGTTGTGCACGGGCGTGCCGGTGACATGTTGTATATACTCACAGTGAGGTCGTCGAAAGGTGAGCACCTGAGGAACTTGAGCAGCGCGAAGAGGTCGAGGTCCTTGTTGTGCACGGGCGTGCCGGTGACATGTTGTATATACTCACAGTGAGGTCGTCGAAAGGTGAGCACCTGAGGAACTTGAGCAGCGCGAAGAGGTCGAGGTCCTTGTTGTGCACGGGCGTGCCGGTGACATGTTGTATATACTCACAGTGAGGTCGTCGAAAGGTGAGCACCTGAGGAACTTGAGCAGCGCGAAGAGGTCGAGGTCCTTGTTGTGCACGGGCGTGCCGGTGAGGCACCAGCGCCGCGCGGCCCGCAGCGCGCACACGGCGCCGCACGTCGCCGACTTGTGGTTGCGCACGATGTGCGCCTCGTCCAGGATCACGCGCCGCCAGGACACGCGCATCAGCACTCCGTTCTGACCAAACATGCTTTATGTACATACCAAAAAGTTTGCGCATGCGACGAACAGCGGTCATTAACCCAACAACATCGTGTAGTAAATTTCAACAACGGAAAATAGTGTCCTATAGCTAAACTAATGAACCAATTTCATTGAAATTTTGTAGGTGGAATTGTAACACGTGTAGGTAAGTCTAGTTAAAATTAATGTCGTATTGTCATATACACCTTGCATAATGTCACCGGAAGAATTAAAAAACTGTTAAATTATAATCTACCTAGCGAGACTGTAATTTTTTTTAACGTTAATGACAATGGCAAGCTACGCGTTCGTTAACGCATTAAAAGTGCGCGTTGGCTACATTAAGGTTACAATGCCGTTAAGGTTTTAATTCCTCATAAATTAATACGTTAACACATAATAGGCAAAATGCAGCTTGAAGCAGTTAAACCAATTGCGACAATGAGCGTCATAAATTATTTTATGCATTTATGCAATTTAAAAAGAGGAAAAACGAAAAATAAGAAGATGGTGGATGATTCAAATGAATCGTCAAAGAAGTCGGTAAGCACTCTCGGTAAGTTTTCTCATTCGATCACTTCATTGTCGTTTTCGTACATGCAATTCCCGCCTAAAACAAAGTACACTCGACCTTGCTATGCGCGCGCGTCAGATAGAATGTGACGGCGTTAATGTAGTCAACATCAATTAGCGCGCTAAACTACGTTCTAAAACCCTTTGATGTGTCCAAAAAAACGACGCTTGAATTATCGCTTTATGTTTAACGATATTAATAATGCCATTTAAATTTAACGCATTAAAACGTTAGCCACATCTACGTAACGCCTAAATTAACGCGCTAATTAGCGCGTTAAGACGCAGGTGGACCAGTAGAGTTAGTGAGATTATAATATATTGCATCGAAGTAAAACCGTTAAATCACAATCTGTCGCGCGTCAAATGTCCCTGATCGGTCAGTCTTACAGTTTACCGTTTCATAGAGTTAGGTCCGGTTAGAACTTCTTTAATGAATCACAAATTCATTTTACCGCCACATAAATTTTATGTAATCTATAGTCTATACAAATAAATAAAATTGGAGTGTCTATTTGTAACATCAAAATAAAAGCTTTTTAATCAATGCATATGTATGTATACACGATACATATAACAAAAATGTAGTTAAAAAAATTTTTGTCTGTCTGTCTGTTTGTTTCGGGTAATCTCTGGAACGGCTGGACGGATTTTGACGGGACTTTCACTGGCAGGTAGCTGATGATCCAGAGAGTAACTTAGGCTTTTTTTTAGACTAACTTTGTCCCGCGGCGTTACTCGCGGTACAATAATAGCGCGGGTAACACCGCGGGGTTCAGCTAGTTAAATCTAAAGCTCAAGTCACGCGTTGTTAAAGTGTTATGAACTATCGTGCATTACTAAGTTTTAAAAAGCCGTAGTCCATGAAGTGTAATGTACCATACTCCATAACACTTTAACAACGCGTGACTACGGCTTTTGAAACTTGTTTTGCGCTTTTTCAACGTCGTTTTTTGTCGTAGTTGGGTTTTATTTATTTTTTTATCATAACACAAGCTCTGCTTAGTTTGGGACTAGATGGCGTTGTGTGTTAGATGTCCGAAAATATTTATTTATTTATTTATTAGTATTTATTAAGTCTGCCAGAGTGACTCATTACTACTAATTTCCATAATGGCGGATGATATATTTTATGGATAAGCCCTAATTTCATTTCACAATACTCTCAAAACAAAAAAAAAACAGATTGTTAAATAATAATCTGTTTTTTATATTACCTTGATCAATCTAAATAAAACAATGAGTTTATTTAAGTATTTATACCTCTAGACATGATAGTTAAAATTGGTCGCCAAAATAAACGATAAAGTTCCGATAACCAATGAGGAATGGTCTCATCATCAAATTTAAATGTTACCAATATCGCAAGTGAATTCTGAACCAGCTTTAAATAAGAGACGTTTTTTATTATGTATATTGTTTTGATGTCAATAGAAAACCAAAAAACAAGCCTTATTTAATTTGATCAGTAAGCATATACGGTACATTGTAATAGTTGACTGTGAACCCGTCAAGAAAAGTAATTTTAATATCTGATTTTTTTTTAAGAATTGAAGTCTCATTTGTGTCTTGAATTGTGTTTTTAATATTTTCTTTTAAACTAAAAGTTTATATGTATTTAAATAACAGCAAGCTGGCTAACTTTAATAAGTTTTAAAAACTTGGAATATTTAGTTTAGATGGTCAAAATACTAGTGGCCTGTAAAAATATGGTTTTAACCTTTTGTACTCTTACTTTGTGATCTATTTTATTAAAAATATTATCCTTCTTATAATATATGGTAAGACCCTTACACTCCCTGGGCAGTTCACGTAGTATGTGTGTGTACCCTAACCAAGAATGATAATAATAATTTTGACATCTGATATACAACGCCATTTAGGCCCACATTAAGTAGAGCTACTCCTATAGATGGACCAGATAACTGATATAAAAAGATCATTTTTGGAAATATTTACACATACATTAGTTAGCTGCCTCGACAGATATTGTTCAGTCAAAAGGTATTGGTCAGTCGCAGTTCAATAAAAAAAAGATTTTCTCTCTATAAGAACCTTCTTGTATCTAAATAAAAGAGGTTATGAGTGAGAGTTTCGCACTTAGCAACATAGTGACTGCCTCGGTGGTGGTGGTAGGGTATGCGACTGCTGTGCTCGAGCTTTCGAGTTCGATTCCTGCGTCGGATAAAATGTTTGTATGATCTGCAAACATTTGTTTCGGAGTTTGAGTGTTTTCTATATGTAATATGTATATATTTATTTATATCAGTCGTCTAGTACCCATAACACAATCTCTGCTTAGCTCGGAACTAGATGGCATTGTGGGTTCGATGTTCGGAATATAACAAAAAAAATGTGTTTTTTTTTTATTTTTATAGATAAAAACACGTAAAGTTTAAAACAAATATGATCAGGGGAGAGAATGTGTTACCGTTACCTTTTCATTGTCCCGCTGCAGGATGTTGTAGGTGGTGCAGACGAGGTCGTGCGCGGCGAGGCGGGTGGGCTGCGTGGCCCGCGCGGGCCCGTGGTGCAGGCTCACGGACAGCGCGTGCGCGCGGCAGTGCTTGCCCACCTCGCCGCGCCACTGCTGCATCAGCGACGCGGGGCACACCACCAGCGTGCCGCCGCGGACCACGGCTGTGGGAACACGCCCTATGAGGAACTGCCTGCTCTCCTACTGCCCATAGCGTCATGTTACAAAACTGCTGCATCAGCGACGCGGGGCACACCACCAGCGTGCCGCCGCGGACCACGGCTGTGGGAACACGCCCTATGAGGAACTGCCTGCTCTCCTACTGCCCATAGCGTCATGTTACAAAACTGCTGCATCAGCGACGCGGGGCACACCACCAGCGTGCCGCCGCGGACCACGGCTGTGGGAACACGCCCTATGAGGAACTGCCTGCTCTCCTACTGCCCATAGCGTCATGTTACAAAACTGCTGCATCAGCGACGCGGGGCACACCACCAGCGTGCCGCCGCGGACCACGGCTGTGGGAACACGCCCTATGAGGAACTGCCTGCTCTCCTACTGCCCATAGCGTCATGTTACAAAACTGCTGCATCAGCGACGCGGGGCACACCACCAGCGTGCCGCCGCGGACCACGGCTGTGGGAACACGCCCTATGAGGAACTGCCTGCTCTCCTACTGCCCATAGCGTCATGTTACAAAACTGCTGCATCAGCGACGCGGGGCACACCACCAGCGTGCCGCCGCGGACCACGGCTGTGGGAACACGCCCTATGAGGAACTGCCTGCTCTCCTACTGCCCATAGCGTCATGTTACAAAACTGCTGCATCAGCGACGCGGGGCACACCACCAGCGTGCCGCCGCGGACCACGGCTGTGGGAACACGCCCTATGAGGAACTGCCTGCTCTCCTACTGCCCATAGCGTCATGTTACAAAACTGCTGCATCAGCGACGCGGGGCACACCACCAGCGTGCCGCCGCGGACCACGGCTGTGGGAACACGCCCTATGAGGAACTGCCTGCTCTCCTACTGCCCATAGCGTCATGTTACAAAACTGCTGCATCAGCGACGCGGGGCACACCACCAGCGTGCCGCCGCGGACCACGGCTGTGGGAACACGCCCTATGAGGAACTGCCTGCTCTCCTACTGCCCATAGCGTCATGTTACAAAACTGCTGCATCAGCGACGCGGGGCACACCACCAGCGTGCCGCCGCGGACCACGGCTGTGGGAACACGCCCTATGAGGAACTGCCTGCTCTCCTACTGCCCATAGCGTCATGTTACAAAACTGCTGCATCAGCGACGCGGGGCACACCACCAGCGTGCCGCCGCGGACCACGGCTGTGGGAACACGCCCTATGAGGAACTGCCTGCTCTCCTACTGCCCATAGCGTCATGTTACAAAACTGCTGCATCAGCGACGCGGGGCACACCACCAGCGTGCCGCCGCGGACCACGGCTGTGGGAACACGCCCTATGAGGAACTGCCTGCTCTCCTACTGCCCATAGCGTCATGTTACAAAACTGCTGCATCAGCGACGCGGGGCACACCACCAGCGTGCCGCCGCGGACCACGGCTGTGGGAACACGCCCTATGAGGAACTGCCTGCTCTCCTACTGCCCATAGCGTCATGTTACAAAACTGCTGCATCAGCGACGCGGGGCACACCACCAGCGTGCCGCCGCGGACCACGGCTGTGGGAACACGCCCTATGAGGAACTGCCTGCTCTCCTACTGCCCATAGCGTCATGTTACAAAACTGCTGCATCAGCGACGCGGGGCACACCACCAGCGTGCCGCCGCGGACCACGGCTGTGGGAACACGCCCTATGAGGAACTGCCTGCTCTCCTACTGCCCATAGCGTCATTTTATCTTTCTTTATCAATCTATATTTTAAGTTTGATTCGCTATAAAAGTTTTTTTGGTAAAGTTTACGTTACGCAATGGCAATAGAAGACGCAAACGAGATTGCGTGGTTCAACTCATGGTTTACAACTGAATATTCATATCCATAACAATTTAAAGAGATTTTCAACAGCTTCTCTTATTAATATAAAAATTAATGTATACTAGTTTATAAAGCTGAAGAGTTTGTTTGTTTGTTTGTTTGAACGCGCTAATCTCAGGAACGTCTGATTTCAGATTTCGAAGGTCTGATTTCAAAAATTCTTTCAGTGTTACATAGCCCATTTATCGAGGAAGGCTAAAGACTATATATCATTACGCTAAGACCTACAGGAGCGCAGCATCAATGAAGAATGTTACAAAAAGGGGGGGAAATTATCACACTACGGGCAATAGGAGACTCAAACGAGGTTGCGTGAATCAGCTAGTAAATAATATAAATCAAATGAACTCAAATTATCATTATTTTTCTTTTCACATTATTTTTAACAGCACATTCTTTTGTGGACATCAACATTTTTAACATTATTACTGTTGACATCAAAATACTTACTCTTGCTTTTCGTGGGGTAGTCATCATCATCGTCTTCATCATCATCATCGATCTTGCCCTCCTTGTCGCGAGCGATCAAAGCTATCATGGTGATAGTCTTGCCTAGACCCATGTCATCCGCTGTGGACAAACAATCACTATAAAAGCAGTGGTAGTATATTTGGGACTAATCCCGTCCCTACCACTGTAACTCCTGTACACCAGGATCAACAGCAGTAACCCACGAACAAACCGAGTTATGACACTCGGGAAGTCCCAGGATTAACTGTCTTGGAACCAAAGTAGTAGTAGTATATTTGTATAGTATCTAAAGTAATATATATTAGAATGCTGAAGAGTTTAGTGACGCGTCACCAGCGCTGTTGATGCCTACGACCGCGGCGCTCCACTCGAATTCAGCCTGGCGGCTACTCCTCTGGGACTCTGTTACTAACGCCGGCTCCAGCCCCTCCAGCCGTGACCCTTGGTCGCTTGATGCAAACATTTACGTGACGCTAATAAAAGTATGTCAAAAAAACTTGAGAGGTGTTAAGGGACACCCGGATGGAACGAAGTTCACAGTCAGGATTCATTATTATTATATATAAAAACCTGTATTATATACTCAACGAAAATAATCGTCGCGATAATGATAATACGATAATAACACCACACTGTTCTATGTCAAATAGAAAGACGAAACTAAAATAACTGGCTTGCTTTCTATGAGAGAGAGAGAGAGAGACAGACAGAGAAACACGCGCACGTCGCACGGCTTACAACTATATCAAAAAGTGTCGTTACAACTTTTGGTCTTAATTTTTTCCGTCGAGCACGTCTTTCGCAACGCGCGATAAGGAACTTCGTTGCAAAAAGGTTTTTTTTAAATATCATGTAGACAACTGTTTTTAAACTTTCGTGACATTTACACACAAACACGCATAGTTTTTGTTATACGGCGAAACTTATTTCGAATAAATAATTTAAGGTACGATACCTTCTATTTGCCGACATTTCGAACGGTTTATAGTATCGCTAGGTTCATAACGTAACCTTTTAAATATTTTTTTCGCCAATAAGTCCAGCTGTATAACAGAAACTATATAATGCAGATAGATGTTATGAGTACATACCGAGTATTCCAGCCCTCGGCCTCTGTGTCTCTCGCCATCTAAGCCAGGCTAAGGCATGGAGCTGATGAGGGAGTAACGTGCTGGTTAAACACTGCGGAGGTTTGTCCTTTTGGCTCTCGGCTGGACGGGAGCCGAGAGACTCGTACAGGTCTCGGAGACGGTCCAGGATTAGGTTACGTTCGGCCATGTGAGTTGCCATAGCTATGTAAAAAAATATATATTATACTTATGTCATTATTCCTTTGACACCATTGAGATATATTGGTGATAAAATTATAAAAGGTATGAAATACACTAACTTTTAAACTTTCGCGTTCCATGATATATTAACAATTATTTTTACGGGAATTAACGCGATCACTTATTAAAAGGTATTACATACCTCTGATTTACCTGACGTTTCGACCAGGTTGCACTGGCCGTGGTCACACTATTATTATATTAATAAAAGATCGCGTTAATTCCCGTAAAAATAATTTTTAATTATGAAATACATCAGGCAGTAAATCCTTTAGCTATAAGTATATGTCACACACATTTTATAAAGGTGATAGTTTTTGTAGTGTATTCGTATTTTAATTACTTCTGCACACTGAAATAACTGGGCCAATTTTGATAACATTGGTATGAAGATAGTTGACATCCTGAATTAGCGTAAGATGTGGATGAATGTGTAGTGGGGTGTTGTGTCGCAGCTAGAAACTCATGAATTAAAACTTTATTTTTGGTTTGAAATGTATAGGTGAGAATAGCTCGCAATACCTTTACATAATTACATGTCTAATACAGCTGTCTAATCTTGTAAATATTTGTCTATCTATACTAATATATAAAGCTGAAGAGTTTGTTTGAACGCGCTAATCTCAGAAACTACAGATCCGATTTCAAAAATTATTTCACTGTTAGATAGCCTATTTATCGAGGAAGGCTATAGGATATATATCATCACGCTAAGACCTACACGAGCGGAGCACCAATGAAGAATGTTACAAAAACGGGGGAAAATTATCACGCTACCGGCAACAGGAGACACAAACGAGGTTGCGAGGGGCGGCTAGTTACTCATATAATTTCAGTACTTTCAAAGATAGGTAACTTAATACAATCAATTAGCCTGTGTATGATATTACTATAGATTCACTTACCCTGTTTGCCAAACATGCGAGGTTGAACGGCATTGCTGGCCTTCTGAATATCGTCCCAAGATAGTCCTTCCTTTGAGTCGAAGCCATCTCGAGCAATGTCAGCTGCACTTGGATTATCTGTTGAAAAATAGAATGTAAGTTTTCATTTAAAATCCTCATCGAAATTCATCAAAAGAAAATTGGAGGGAACTCAATAAGAGTCAGCCTGTCTAACGAAAGTCTTGATTCATAGAAAGTGAAATCTGACTTTTCTCACCTGGCTCCACGACCATATTGGCAACCTTGTCTCCTTGGAGTCGGACCTGCTCCTCTAAATGAGTGAGACGTTCGATTAATTTGCCCCCACCATCCGGCAAGGTATCCACGTCCATTTCTTCGAGAAGATACTACACAAAGAAAGTAAAATATTAAAAAAAATGTATTTTCTAGTAAATCTTTATTGTCTGCCATGAAGAGTCTTTGTGGGAGAGCCACGCTTCGGCATGAATAGGCCAGCTCGACCAAAGTGATACCACGGTCTCACAGAAAAAGGCCGGCAACGCACCTGTGACGCCTCTGGTGTTGCGGGCGGCGGTAATCGCTTACCATCAGGTGATACGTATGCTCGTTTGCCCACTATTTCAATAAAAAAAAACTTCTATACTTCTTGCTGTTATTAATTTTTTGTACGAAAAGTCCAACAACACTTGGCGCGACCCTGTTCGGCAATCGCATACGCTAACCGCTGAACCAACGAGGCAAGGTAACGTCTTATTAATCTATCTCTATCATACACATCTCGATTGTTATTTCCCTATTTATTGCATTATTATTATTACCCTGATAATCAACTCAACACTTACCCTGATGTTTTTGAGGTCTTCTTGAAGAGCATTAAGCTTCAAGAGCTCAGTTTCCCTGATGTGCTTCTTCACAAACACCACTTGCTGGTTCGGGTAACTGGGGGGAGCGAGGTACTGTTTGATGTTCTGCGATATGGGGCGTGTGCTCTCATCCTGTTTAGTTTTAGGGGATTTCTTGATACTGGGCGACTTCTTCACTTTAGGAGATTTCTCCTTAACCTGTAGAGAGTGGATTTAATCATTTTAGTTAACGATGACTAATACGAAATACGGAGTGTCATCAGACCTATTAATTCCATGGATGTCTTAGGAGTGGATGGAGTCTCTCTGAAGAACTTTCAAGGTAGTAGACCCACTCTAATTTCAGCACGAACGGGCCGGCTCGACCGGGGCGGTACTACCCTCGCACAGAAAATCAATGTAAAATGACAGCGATCATGCTCTCGTGTTTCGTTGATGAGTGTGAGACCGGAGGCCCAATGATGCAGAAGCATCACTAGCCCGCCATGGTGTGGGTCACCATGCTGGATGCATTGTTGCATTGTCTGCATTCGCAATATGGTGACCACCACTGTTGGATTCTGCCTATGCTTTCCATCAGGCAGAGTAGAGACATTTTGGCAGGGACAAACATAAAAAAAGAACAAAATTCGAAACGAAGAAATTCGCTAGATAACCAAGGTGACCGACATAGCTCTGAAAATTATTACGTTGAAGTGGCAATGTCACATATGTCGCAGAATACAACCGCTGGAGTAGGCGTGTTCAGGAGTGGAGACCGCGTCTTGGCAAACGTAGTGTGGGACGCCCTTTGGCCAGACGGCGGGACGACTTGCATAGGGAGGCTGGCAGCGACTGGATGCAAAAAGCAACAGACCGGGCTCTGTAGTGTTCCTTGCGAGAGGCCTATATCCGGCAATTGACTGCAACGAGCCCGTTGAGGTTCAACTGAATTATGAGGTTCACATATCATCTTCAGCCTGATGATGATGTGTCTTAAGAGGCGACTAAGACGTCTGGTCTACGTGGTATAAGTAGGCTGAAACCTCTTTTCTAAGGAGAGGCCTGTGTCCAGCAATGGACAATTATAGACTGTTCATGTGATGTGATATAACATTCACTCATATTTTAATAACTCGCGTATCTATGTTGAGACTACACGTGTCTGATCCCATTCTAGACAAAGTCTAAGTAGTACCATAGCAACGAGACCTTTGCTAAACCTTAATAAATAAAATCTATACATCTATACAAATAGATAAAATTGGAGTGTCTGTTTGTAATATAACTAGCAGACCCACGCAACCTCGTTTGCGTCTGCTATTGCCCGTCGCGTGATAATTTTCCCCCGTTTTTAAAACAGTTTTCATTGATGCTCCTCTCCTATTGGTCTTAGCGTGATGATATATAGCCTATAGCCTTCCTCGATAAATGGGCTATCTAACACTGAAAGAATTTTTCAAATCGGACCAGTAGTTCCCGAGATTAGCGTGTTCAAACAAACAAACAAACTCTTCAGCTTTATATATTAGTATAGATTATAACTGCTTTTTAATAAATGCATATGTATACACGGTACAGGTACCAAAATAACATTTTTTTTAATTTTTGTCTGTCAGTTTGTTCCGGGTAATTTCTGGAACGGCTATACCGATTTTGACGGGACTTTCACTGGCAGGTGGCTGATGATCTGAGGAGTAACTTAGGCTACTTTTTTTAAGACTAACTTTGTTCCGCGGCGTAGAGCCGAAACAAACAGAGAGACAAAAATTGAAAATATGTTATTTAGTAAATACATATACATTTTGTAAAAAGCGGTTCTTTTAATATTACAAACAGACACTCCAATTTTATTTATTTGTATAGAAAACATACAATTACATCATACGATGGGAACATCTAGACCGAACTCGGAAACATTGAATGTGAAATCCGAAAAAAAACGTTCTCAGGTTCTATACCTAAAAATAAATCTAAATTAGTTTTTACTCACAACAGTCGAGTTTTTAGACATTTCGGTGACTTTTACATCCACTTAAATATCATCAAAAATTTTAAAATAAATATATCACAAAATTCTTTTCAAGACAGCTATCACAACACACAAAATAAATGATAAATAAGATCAACTTCACGATAAACTAGCAGACCGTTATATCAAATCTGGTTACTACTACCCACATTTACTTTATTTCATCGACGCGTTATTTTGTGTCTACCGTCAAAAGCTAAGAAAAAAATATTAGCACTTATAATGAATCTAAAAACATTTGAATAACAGTAGGAGTAATTGAATACACTAGTGGTCATCCGGTGGTCGAGAAAAGGTCCATTTGTTTTTTAAATCCTTATTTACTTTTTAACGTACTTTAAAAAAGGAGGAGGTTATCAAATCGACTGTGTTTCTTTTTTTTTATATTTGTCAGTTTACTTAATGTCTAAGTCTGGTTATTGAAGTAATTTTTTTGTTAATTTATGTGATTATGTTAAAGCCAGAAGATGATTTTGATTTCCGATTTATCTTACGATACATATCATTCCTTAACATTAGAATGTCTTGAGATTAATATCGATTTTCTTGCGTCGCGTTCGTAAGAAATCTGTCTATACTAATATATAAAGCTGAAGAGTTTGTTTGTTTGAACGCGCTAATCTCAGGAACCGCTGGTCCGATTAGAAAAATTCTTTCAGTGTTTGATAGTACATTTATCGAGGAAGGCTATAGGCTATATATCACGCTAAGACCAATAGGAGCGGAGCACCAATGAAGAATTTTTCAAAAACGGGGTAAAATTATCACGCTACGGGCAATAAGAGACGCAAACGAGGTTGGGTCAGATAGTAACAAATGTGGTCCGGATGTGTTAACAACAGCAGTTCCCGGATCCCTCCCGTCTCAGGCGCAGAGTGGCACACCGTGTGGTTTTAGTCGGTTCGATTCCGACACACCGCCCCGCTGCAAACCCCGGCGGACAAAAAATATGAATAACGACAGAAAAATGAAAACACACTGAGTCAAAGAATTTACTACCTACAAACAAAATTATAAAACAAAAGAAACCTATATAAATTAAGCCAAAATAAGTTGTTAAATTCAATGAAAACATATGACAAACTAAATAGTAATTAAAATTGAAAGCTAAAATAAATAATTAATATATTAGAAATGAAATAAATAAATAATTGACATAAGAAACACATACGAATCAAGCAAAAAAGTGATCACGTAAAGTATGAGTATAAACAAACTAAATATAAAATTTCTTTTTAAAACACATTATAGTAGCAAAAAATAAAAACAGACAATTAACGGGAATTTACCCGAAGAACTACTTAAATAAAGGACAGTAATAACTTCAGAATGACAAGGTCCTGTCGTTATTATGGACGGGGAAAAGCAGAGAGATCATAAACACATATATTAAAAGACGGTAAACGTTACTTAACTATAAGCAATATTTATATATTATTTTCAATTTTGAGGCTGTAAATTAAAGTTGAAAATTACCTAAAGCTAACTAAACTTTCTGATTAAAGGATGTAAGTTGATCATTTAATAAGGAATCAATACTCACATTATCTTCATCATCACTGCTGAGTGCTATGATCTCCGGCTTCGTGTCAATAATAGTGACATCGTCATCATACCTGATGAAGTTTTCTTTGACCTTTCTATTTTGAGCTTTATTAGATAAAGAACTAGGTACATTATAGCCTGAATCACATATGATTATACATTCATCCTGATTATTTATTTTTCCTTCATCTTTATCTAAAGAATGTCGGGTAGTCTGATCATTTGTGATGTCATGTAAAGGACTGGCAAATGGTGAACAGGTCAATCTTGTGGAATCAGGATCTTGGTCTTGTTCTATTGCCTTTTTAGGAGTTAGTACAACTTCTGGAAGGTCTGTCAGACTTGATGCGGAGCTTCGATTTGAATTCGGTCGACTCTAGAAGATTAATAATAAATATTTCGGACATCTAACACACAACGCCATCTAGTCCCACAAGCTAAGCAGAGCTTGTGTTATGGGAACTAGACAACTGATACAAATACATATATACTTTTTTTTTGTTTGTTTTTTTTTTTGTAAATACATACATATTATACATAGAAAACACCCAAACTCCGAAAAAAATATTTGTAGATCATACAAACATTTGGTCCCGACCCGGGAATCGAACCCGAGACCTCATGATCAGCAGTCGCACACGCCGACCGCGAGACCAACGAGGCAGTTAATTATTACATTTATTTTAGATTTTCTTTTATTTTATTTCTTTTATGCCTATAGGAGAATACGAGTTAGGTAACTGATAGAAACTGATTAGTGACTACCGCTACACATAGGCACAGAGTATAATTTATAACTAAAATTTGTCATGGATGGGAACCAAACCCACAATCTCCAGTGTAGAGGTCAGGTTCATTAACTACTACACCAAGAGGTCTACCTTCCTTTAAATTTTACTGTGCAGAGTACCACTCTTAGATCCTAATATGCTAATTTGGCAGGAGTTGAGCAAAGTATACATTTTGCAGAAGGCAAAAAAGTTAATATTTAGCAGTAGGTAAAAGTAAGTATTTGACAGTAGGTAAAAAAAGTAAATGTTTTTAAGCAGAAGGTAAAAAAAAATGTGCAGTAGATTAAATAATAAAGTATTTGGCAATCCTACTAGTATTATAAATGCGAAAGTTTGTAAGGATGTGTGTTTGTTGTCTTTCACGCAAAAACTACTGAACGGACTTTACAGTAATATAGCTTATACATCAGAATAACATTTACGCTACTATTTGCCGCGATAACCGACATACACGCGGGCGGAGCCGCGGGCAACAGCATGTAGGTAAATATTTGGTATTACGTTAAAAATAATACATTTTGCAGTAGCTAGAAAAATAAAGTATTTGGTAGTATATAAATGAAATAATTAAGTATTTGGCAATAGGTTAATATTTGATAGTAGGTTAAAACTAATACATTTTGCAGTAGGTAAAAAAATAAAATATTTGGCAGTAAATAAAATAATTACATTTTGGCAGTAGGTAAAAAATAATACATTTTGCAGCGGTGAAAAAAAGTAAATATATGGCAGTAAATAAAATAATTAAATATTTGGCAGTAGGTAAAAAATAATACATTTTTCAGTAGTTAAAAAAAGTACATATTTGTTAGTAACAAAAAGTATACTTACATCATCAGACTGTATAAAGTCCGAATCATCAGTATCATTACTGTCATCTTTTGGTATCACACCCATGATACTCATCCTGGTTGCTCTAGACATTACCATCTGATCCTCATCGGGTCCATCGTCTTCAGAAGCTGCTTCAGCCTCCTCACAGTCATACACTTTACTATCCTCAGCAGAACTATTACATGGTTGAATATTGCTTGTTCTATTCAGTTTACTCTTGTCAACTTCATACTCAATGGTACTTTCTGTATTGTTAACGCTTTCGTCATTCCTCCCTTCTTTTGTATCCTTTTCATCACTACTGGCTTTGGCAGCCTGGTCACTATCATCTACACTGTCACTGTCAATAATGACACCGTTTTTATTGTCAGCAATCTTCATTGGTGTGTCTTTCATGCATTGCAGTTTTTTATGTCGGTTGTGTTCAATTACGATAGAGTTGTCGGTATCAGACTCTAGGAGCATGACCCTCTTCCTTGTTTTACGTCCTATAATGGATTCATTGGCGTCAGGGGATTTCTTCTTGATTGGCCGTCGTTTTGGTATCATTTCTGGTGAACATTGTTCTGTGGAGTAACATATTATAAGGATTTTAAGATATTAGGGGTCAGTTTCATCAGTTCTTGATAAAGTTTCAGATTTTTACCTGATGTATAAGGCCTCCCACACACCATGCAGGCGGCGAGTGAACGAAAATCTTCCAAATGAATCCCCTGGGGGATCAAAAGGAAATTGAAATCCAAACAGACTCTAGTAGAGGATCAGTATGAACGAGGGGCTCTAAGCAGAGGTTTCAAGTGGACGGACCCGAAAAATTGCTCTGCAGCTTTGTTCCTGTGGCCTTACCAGCCGATATGGTGTGTAGGAGCCCCAACACTGTTTAATAAAATAGTTGGTCATATGTATGTGGTTATCCGACTTATTTTCCTCCATTTGAGTCTAGTGAAACTGAAATCTGTATTTATCTGACAGATAAATTCAAAATACTTTATCAAGAACTTTATCAGCAATTGGTGAAACTGGCTCTTAGAGTTAACTTATTTAAAATGTCTGTGTTAAATATAAAAAAATAATTAAGACACATAACTTTTCATACAATACATAAGATACATAAATACTACAGAGCAGAAGTTAAAAATTACTATTTTACAATTCAATGAAAAACTGTAAAAAAAAATGTTGGCAACTTATACTTAATCACGGAGCAAATACAAAGAGGAGATGGCATAAGCGCATCACCCCTGTGATAAATACCGCCCCCGACGTCATCGCAGTTGACGCAACTTGCAAATTATACTATTAACGTCAATGTTCTAGAACTGCATCGAAAAATCGTAATACTTGAATGTTCTCGGTACAATCAAGTAAAAAGATGAAGTGTTGTGTTTATCTTGTACAAATAACTCAGATAGACGTTCTGGTACCATGAGTGGCATCATATTTCTTTTATAAGTAATTTTATAGCTAATTTTTTAAAAAGTTCTAGAAAAATCTCTTAGTGTTTTATTGAAATGTTATTATATTTAGTCGCCACTAGATGGCATATGGCACGTTGACCTGAATATTAATAAAACATACCACTAAGAAGATACGGAAATGAGTTCTACATTCTTACCTAATGAATTTTTATACATCATGGTATTTTTTTGTATTTTTCTTAATTATATTGTGAACAGACTGACATCTATCGACATCTATTCTAAAATAAAAAGACAGGGTCGTATTTAGAATCCAAATATTTTATCAAGTTACGACTATATTAATCTTGCATTGAAAGTTGTTACTTCAAATATTGAAAAAAAAGAAATTGTACTTATGCTGATGATTTGACGGGTTTTTTTTTAAATTCATTAAAATAATACAATGTACCAGTATACAGGTAATGTTCTAAATTTTCATCTAATGATAGTTGTGATTCGAAACGATAGTGATTCATTTCAAGGAAAAATCATAAAAAAACTAAAAAGTAACTTATTATCTAAACCCAAATTAGGCAAGATTAAAAGTGATTAGATGTGGATATTAGAGACAACATTGGTATGACCATTCAATTCAGATTTAGATTAGTTGATTTTCTAAGATTGGCGTTATTTAAGCATTCCAATTCCGAAGTGAAATCTAAAATATAAAATTCTCGTGTCACAGTTTTCGTTGCCATACTCCTCCGAAACGGCTTGACCGATTCTCATGAAACTTTGTGAGCATATTGAGTAGGTCTGAGAATCGGCCAACATCTATTTTTCATCCGAGTCACCCATCCTTAAAATTTTTTATGGCAAAACGACGTTTGCCGGGGCAGCTAGTAAAATATAAATTTATTTATTTTTTAAATAAAATGATTTGCACTACATATATTAATTTTTGTTTTACATAATCCACGTGTAAACCAAACATATTGAACAATATTTTATTTAGGGTTATTTATTACAAAAAAAAGTTCACTTTTGCAAAATTATTTACGTTATTAATGATGCTTTTTGTTCAAGATGCTTATAAAATTGACCTTGAAAAAACTACTCCTTGAAATTCTGAGTACGTCCACACTAGTGTCAGCTAGCTAAACTACATAGCAATATACTCGTACAACGATGCAAGTAGTTTTGCTATTGTCTGGTAGATGGAAAAGTGTAAACTAACACCCCCTCACCCCCGCAAATTGTCACGCATTGCTTCATACAAAAATCTCATTAGGGCATCTCCTCTTTGTATTTGCTCCGTGTACTTAATACTAAACTTAAATGGCAATTTATTTGGAAATATCACACACTTTATTAATCACAATTGTAAATGAGCATAAGAGCGGGCTTGGTCGGCTTGGGATCGGACAACTATAAATGTTCAAAAACATTGTATTTGTATGTAAATATTATTATTAACCGCTATACTAACTTTTAAACATTCGCGTTCCATGATATATTAACAATTATTTTTTTCGTCGTTCGAAACGTCGAAACGTCAGGCAAAGGTATGTAATCTATACTAATATATAAAGCTGAAAAGTTTGTTTATTTGTTTGTTTGTTTGAACACGCTAATCTCAGGAACCGCTGGTCCGATTTGAAAAATTCATTCACTGTTAGATAGCCCATTTATCGAGGAAGGCTATAAGCTATATATCATCACGCTAAGACCAATAGGAGCGGAGCACCAATGAAAAATGTTTCAAAAACGGGGAAAAATTATCACGCTACGGGCAATAAGAGACGTAAACGAAGTTGCGTGGGTCAGCTAGTACCTTTTAATAAGTGATCGCTTTTATTCCCGTAAAAATATGTGTTAATATTAACCGCTACATTTGTCACACCACTGTTGTAATGGCTCGACACAGGTATTGGGTAACTGGAAGTGTAGTGAGCGGTTGATATAAATAAATGATCCTAATTTTACACAGCATTTTTACTTTCCTTAAAAGAAGTCCGTTTTGACCTACGCATTGTAAGAACTTCACTGACGAAAAGTAAGTAGCATAATATCTGTGCAAGTGTCTTATGCAGTCACCAGCGGCTACTTCTTACTGCCCTGAATGTTGTACATTTGAGGAGGAAGCTTTATAATTCCTTTACAAAAGCAACATGTATTCATAATGCGGGAGTTCTTTTAAAAAATAATAATTACAATTTTAATTGATTAAAAGCTGGTTCTCACCATCTTCATCTGAAGAACTTAGAACTAATTTACTGGAAGATTCCGACTGTCTTCTAATGCTGCCCCTTCTACTGCCGTCTGGAAATAATAAAGACAGCAATGTAAGCTTTTGTCCCAATATTAAAAAGTCAAAACAATACTCTACCAATTTTGATTAAATTTACATGGAGATTCTTTGATTTTAGAGGACACAGGCTACTATTTAACGAAACCGTGCAAAATATACCGTCAGAGTGCATATATTTCGCAACAAATACTGTTTTTCTCTAACATTCAATCTATCTCTATACCAAAATTCAGTTCAACCGCAAGTTTGAAAGCATGACAGATAGACAGCTACTTTGCAGTTTATAAGTTTAGTTATATTTAAATAGTGTATTAAATATACAATGAAATTCATTAATTTCCACTAAATGTACTTTGAAGTTAACACTAAAGCCAGAGCTAAACTGCATTAACATAATATGAATCGAATAAATGTGTAGTTTTATCTTCTTATTTATAAAAATCAATAGCTGTTTGTTTGTCTCGCTAAAACTCGAGAACGGTTGCGCCAATTTAGCTCATTTTGGTTTTGAAATGTTTGTCGTAGTCTAGTGAAGGTTTAAATGGTAAAAAATTAGAAATAACTTGAAAAACCAAATGTCATGTCTACAAAGTAGCGGGCACAGCTAGTTGTTGATAAATATGTTAAGTGGTCTTCCTGTAAAGGAATCTGATTTAACACTGTAAAACTGCTGATCTTCGAGAATTCTAGGTACTGATTATTTTTTAACTGTTGATTGCTTATGAGTTTAGGTTCTTATTTTTTCAAGTTCAAGTTTTTATAGAAACTACAATTTCGAAGTTCATAAATAGATTGAAGGGGTACTGCATAATTTATTAGTCAAACATTGACTTCCACTGACATAATCATCTATCATTTTCACTGGCAGATAGTAGATAATATACCCTTTTTAACCGATTTCAAAAAAGGAGGAGGTTCTCAATTCAACCCTATATTTTATTTTTATGTGTTTTCGTGGATAACTTTGTTATTTATGAAAGGAGATATCCCAATGGTGGTACCATGATAAGGACACTAAGATCTGATGATGGCACCCAAGAGTAATCGATTGATTTGTACGTTATTGAAGTCAGTTTTTAATTTTGTAATTTTTTTTACACTTGCTACATTACCCGCAGTTTATAAATTTGAATAAAAAGAACTTACCATCATCACTGCTTGAAATAATAACTTTTTCATTGACACTGCTTTTTCTGACCACTGACTTTGCTGCATTCTGTTGTATATTCTCTCCATTGTCACTATCATCTAAAATTTTACAGAAATTAATAGGTTTAAAATTATATTTTTTGTTTACTCATAAATGTAATTTTAATACAAACACTAAGATGGCTAGCAGTCCACAACTGTGCCGTTTTCTAGGAACTTTCTACCTCGCACAACAAAACCGTGGAATTAACTGTCGCCTGCAGTGTTACCGGACCAATACGACCTTCAAGAAAATAGCGTACTCCTTCTTAAAAGGCCGGCAACGCACTTGTGACGCCTTTGGTGTCCATGGGTGGTGATATTCGCTTACCATTAGGCAATACGTCTGCTCGTTTAATATTCAATAAGTAAAAAAAACACTATCAAAAAAGCAATAACGAACTGTCCCCGTTCGCAATGAGAATGGTGACCACTACTCGTGGATTCGAATCATTCTTTTCATCAGGCATTTATTTTGGCAACTAGTTGAAACAAAAGGTCTTCAGTTCTCATATTCTAATTAGTATTTTTAGGTAATAACTAAAATTCCAGTATTACCATCTGTATATTCTTCCGACTCAGCCACATAAGCCGTTTGGTTTTTCTTTTTTACATTAAATGATTCTTCGGCTAAGCTATTATCAATGATTTCCGAATCTGAATCACTATCAGCTGCAGTAGCGTCACGATATTCAAAGAATGAACTCTCCATTATTCTAGTAGACTAGACACTGTAACCACAAAAATATTCAATATCTTCTTTTTTCCAATACGAAGAAATGAAAATAAATAATCCTACAACATTGCAACAGTATTTTGAAAACAATTTTTGAACGTAAAATGTCGTTTGTAAAACGTTTCGTTTCTGCTATGACACAATGGAAAATGAAAGTATGGCTGGATATCAATATTTTTTTTATTCAATTAACTGCGTAAACATTTAAGTTTATTATTCATTACAGTAAACATTGTATTAAATTAGTTGTAGCTATCAAAAATGGCAAAATTTTTAAAAGGTGAACCTTTCGAAAGCAGTCCAAAACTTAGAGCGTACATAGATGGAAGGAGCGCTGATCAAGCAGAAAGCGTGTTCGGAGTAGAGAGAGAGAGAGAGAGACTGAGTTTAGTTAGAGTCTGTCTCTCTCACGCAAGCTTCTGATTAGTTGGTGTATTTACCACCAAATCATTTATGCAAACAGAAGACAGACTCTAATTAAATTTAGTCTCTCTCTCTCTACTCCGATTACGCTTTCCGCCCGTTCGGATGCCTCTCTAATATACATGCTCTAAGGTCTTTACGGAAAAGGGCTTTGTGGTCTGTGTTACGGAACGTCAGTTTCACCTGTCAAAATCACCTCAAAGAGAACAGCAGTGGACATTCTTAGAGATCGGACATACTACAGAGTGCTAGTATTTGTATTGTACAACAAACCTAAACTTAGAACAATTATTACTCCTAAAAATTACCACGCGTACAACATGACGGAAATCCATTTACAAGACTTCAAACTAGACCCGGACTCCGAGTTGAGGTTCGAAGTGGAAGCGAAGAATGAAAAAGTAGTGTTAGAGGTAATTTCATATCAAAACATTATTTATTTAGAAGTTTCTCCTCAAGATCAATTAAGTTTGTTAAACTTATACGAGTAATTCATTGTCATACCGGGTCGATATTAAAGGTTAATGTTTGTTTTGTCAGGTCAAGAGTGGTTATGCAGAGTTGTTTGGCACAGAATTGGTAAAAGGCAAGCCTTATGAGTTCCATACGGGTGCCAAAGTAGCTGTGTTTACATGGCATGGTTGCACTGTCGAGTTACGAGGGAAGACTGAAGTCAGTTATGTGGCTAAAGAAACACCTATGGTAAGTACTTAAGTAAAATTCAACATGTTTTAAATAATGTGTTTTATTTTCTTCATTCCCCATTTGCTAAGATTTACACCTGTTTTACACAAATCTACATTTACATTTCATTCAAGGTATGATTCTAAAAACATAGCTTGGAGCAATGTTTAATGTTCAATACCTTTAATGTACAGGTATTGACCTATTACAATTTTCGTATGTTTTTTTTATGTTTGCCCTGCCAATATGACTCTATCCTGCTTGATGAAAAGCATTAGCAGAATCCAAGAGTGGTGGTCACCATATCCATTGCGATTGTAGACAATGCAGTGTGGTAACCCACACCTTCTCACTCACTAATGAAACAAAGCAGCACAAACTCTGTCATTTTAGGTTTATTTTCTGTGTTGGTCACAGGTTGTCAATAATTTTTAACTTGTAGGTTGTCTACCTTAACGTCCATGCGGCGTTAGAACAACAAAGGGTAGCAGCTGAACAGGAGTCCACACGAGGACCAGTCACAATGGTTGTTGGGCCAGGGGACGTTGGAAAGTCAACACTTACCAGGATACTATTAAACTATGCTGTCAGAATGGGACGCAGACCAATTTATGTGGATCTGGATGTGGGACAGGGGTCTATTAGTACCCCCGGTACTGTTGGTAAGTTTAGTCTGCTGTTATAATAAGATAGTACATATTTAACTGCATATATTGAAAGGCAAATAAAATATAATCCATTTGTAATCTGTAAATTCTATAAAAAATGGAGGAGGCTTTAACCCATAGGAGGCCACATAACAATGAAACAGAAATGAAACTATTATAAATGCATGTATATTTATAAAGTGTTAAGTGAAAAATAAAACTATAATAATAATACTAATCAGTAAATTCTATGTTTAGTACTCACTAGCGGTCCACCCAGTGATTTAAATTCAGCCATAATAATATTCTTTCTGCACTCCTTCCAAACTATGCTAAAGTATCACTCCTCCGTTCACTAATAAAATGGTGTGCAGTTTTTCCTTCACATGTTGATATATAGTTATTCTTACCTCAGCTGGTCTTGTATTGAATGCAGCTCTGCTCGCATGATTATTTCATTTGTCTAACCTCGAAAAAGATGAACTGCTATATGCTACTGTATTCCGAAGCGTAGCTCTCCCACTGTATATTAGTGTCTAAAATAATTGATAAAATGTGTTTTCACCAACATTCCCTAAATTTAAGGGACAATTTAGAGAGAGTTAGGTAACCCTTAGCAATATTTTCGTTTTCACCAACCTTTAGGGGTTACCTAAGTGCCTAGGCGTCTCTTAAAATTTAGGGGCTTGAATGTTGACCACCTAATCAACCCCTAACAAGGTGATAAAGAAATTTGACATACATTTTGCTTAAAATTATTGAAATGGAGGAGTTATGGGATGATTCCATTACTATGAGATAGTAAATAATCCTAGTATAATCAATATATCGAGATAGACCAGCTTTTTTTACAAAATATAGCATTATAGATTTTGTTACAAGATTTAGATTAACCAAGGAGTGTTATTTATTTATTAAATTAAATTGAAAAAATATTGGAATATGTTAATAATAGGTAATACAAGCCCAAACACTACTTATATATCATACACATATGCTTTGGCAGGCCCACACAAAAAAAATGTACAAATAATATTTTTGCTTTTTTGCTAAATTTTGTATTTATAATAATTTTATAAATTTTAATAAGAAGTTATGTGTAACCAAGTTTTACAACCATCAAATACTGTAAATAAAAGTGATTACTTCTACTCGAATATAAACCAAGTAGTGGAGAAATTACAAAAAATAACATGGAACATTTTATAGGAGACATGGTAATTATTTATTTATTTTATTTCATATTGTATGTTTATTACTTAGTAATAATAATCAAGTTAATAATTTAATATTGAAGAAAAAAACAATTGACATCTACTTGCGCATGTTTACAGTTTTTAACCTCCAGTAAATAGGAGGCTCTTATTTAGGTGTCACTTAGCATAGTGAAAACGAAATTAGGTAAGATAAACATTTAGGAGCTATCTACTTTAACATGTTCCTAGTTAAGAGATTGTTTAAGTATGGTTGGTGATATCGGGCATAAGACTAAAGAATGTCATAACTCCTATTCATTCAATTCATACTACAAAATTGCTTAGTTTGAAGCTAGATGGTGATGAGACTCATATTCCATATTTATTTTACTTTAGGTGCATTGCTGGTGGAAAGGCCAGCATCAATTGAAGAAGGATTCAGTCAGCAGGCGCCTTTGGTCTATCACTATGGTCACAGCAACCCTGGAGAAAATCTGGAGTTATATAACATCACAGTGTCCAGGCTAGCTGAAGTTATCGCAGAGAGATGTGAAAATAATAAGAAAGGTTAGTGGCAAATTACTTAAATCATGCAATTTCTTAATTTCTCAATTACATAACTTACTCAATTTCTGAATTACTTAATTCCTCAATTCATTAAATACTTGTATTTAATAAATTGAGTAACAGGTTAATTACTTAACTTCTTAATTTTAGAATTACTCAATTTTTTAAATACTTGTCTTTAATAAATTGAGTAACTGGTTAAATACTTAATTACTCAATTTTTGAATTACTTAATTACTCATTTTTTTAAATACTTGTCTTTAATAAATTGAGTAACTGGTTAATTACTACATTTATTAAATACTTGTACTTATTCCAATATTTTACTAACTTTAATCCTGACCCGTTTCGCCCATTATTAAAGATTTTGTAATAATGTTATAGTTTAAACATCTTATAATTTCTGATCTGATTTGAATCTACAATATAGTGTATGTAGTACATCTCAAAATATTATGTATATAAAAATGTGTGTACATTTTAGCGTCCACGTCTGGGGTCATCATCAACACATGTGGCTGGATCAAAGGTTCGGGATACAAAGTGTTGAGTCATGCTGCACAAGCGTTCGAGGTGAGGCACTTGTATAGTAATATATCATAAATGTATATCTTACTAATATTATGAATGCGAAAGTTACTTACTTCTAATTCCTCCAAGAATAGGTATACTGAGTTTCATGATGATTGGTTAAGTGGTTTTCGCGTAAAAGCGTAACAAACACACTTACATTCACTTTTATAAAGTGTGGTGTGATATGTAATATTTGTAATTTAAAATAAATTCGTAACAAATTTTGACAAAAAACCGACTTACTACTATCTAGACCAAATTGAAATGGGACCATACGGGTACACCAGTTTTCAAATAAAGAAGAATCATCGAAATCGGTTAACCCAGTCGAAAGTTATGAGGTTGATAACCTACTCCTTTTTTGCAGTCGGCTAAAGAGGGGTACAAAGTTTTTGTTTCACGTATTAATATTTGTTCTAGGTCGACGTTATACTCGTTCTAGACAACGAGAGGCTCTACAACGAACTGAAGAGAGATATGCCCAAGTTCGTCAAAGTGGTCTATCTTCCCAAGAGTGGAGGTGTAAGTATATAGATACGTATATACCGTTATAGCCTTCTATTGTGTAGTAGTCTAGGTGACCCACGCAACCTCGTTTGCGCCTTATATTGCCCGTAGCGTGAAAATTTCCCCCGTTTTTGTAACATTCTTCATTGTTGCTCCGCTCCTATTAGTAGTAGCGTGATGATATATACCCTATAGCCTTCCTCGATAAATGGGCTATCAAACACTGAAAGAATTTTTCAAATCGGACCAGCGGTTCCTGAGATTAGCGTGTTCAAACAAACAAACAAACTCTTCAGCTTTATATATTAGTATAGATTGTAATTTTAATTCAATTGCACTGCCTCGGTGGCGTAGTGGTAGCGTATGCGACTGTTGTGCTTGAGGTCTCGGGTTCGATTCCCGGGTTGGACCAAATGTTTGTAGGATCTGCAAATATTTGTTTGGTAGTTTGGGTATTTTCTATGCATAATATTGGGACTAGATGGCTTTGTGTTAAATGTCCGAAATATTTATTTAAGTACCTACAAAAGTAGTGATTTCAGCACGAACGGATCGGGTCAAGCTTTAGTTTTGATAGCCTTGAAACAATTCATGTAATGTCAAAACTATTTTCCTACCATTCTTTAAGGTTTACTTGTAGTCGGGTAAAAATAAAATTTTAAGAATGTGTGTTACCCTCCAGGTCGTGGAGCGGTCGTCGACACAGCGTGCGGAAGCAAGGGACGCCCGTATTCGCGAATACTTCTACGGGAAGCGAACCCCTTACTACCCGCATTCTTTCGATGTAAAATTCTCTGATCTCAAGATATATAAGGTAAGAAATAATTAAAATCTCTTGTAAATAAAAAAAATTAAGTAACTCTGCAATATTGTTTGAGTCAATACTTCATTACATAAGTAATTTCTTTATTGTTTAATCGAACCCGAGTCCTTTGACGTAGTAGTTGTTTATGCGAGCTATTACGCCATGAAATCATCCATGAATGTTATAACGTATTTCGATGTGCTCTTTCAAGCAGTCGTGGCCGAGCGGTTAAGGCGTCTGACTAGAAATCAGATTCCCTCTGGGAGCGTAGGTTCGAATCCTACCGACTGCGAATGTTCTTTTTGTCATTTTCTATCATGTGTATTTTATTAAACGCAATTATTGTTAAGTTTATTTATGAAATCAATATGTATGAAGTTATTTTTTCATTATTATTCAAATAGTTTTATTGTAAAATTTTAATTAATATTATTTCCATTGACATTGGACATTTCAATGGTGTTTGAATCATTATTTGTTGGTGTAGTAACTTCGAATTATTTATTCATGGACACAGAAGGTTTAAGACGACAACAAGTATTGTGGATTAAAAGTTTCAAATCCACGTGGGAATATTTTTGTAATAAATTGTAGTTCTGAGTCAGTTATTGTTTGAGCCAGTTGTATGTATAGTGGTTTTTAAAATAAAAGTGTCTTCGTGTGTAGGTGGGTGCTCCATCACTCCCGTCGTCGTGCATGCCCCTGGGCATGAGGGCGGAGGACGCGCTCACCAAGCTGGTGACGGTGTGGCCCTCACCCGCCCTCCAGCATCGCCTACTCGCAGTCTCCTTCGCAGCTGGCCCTGAGGATGATGTACTGCACACCAACTTGGCTGGCTTCGTCTGTGTGTAAGTACCTTCTGAGATGAGAAACTTAATATTTCAATACGAAACAATTATCTCTAATAAGGTGAAGAAACCCTACTTTTGAATATCTATTTAAACCATTTATTTTTGCTACAACATAGTACAACATACAATCTACAAACTAGAACAACAAAAACACATAAAAATTGCATGGTGCAGCAAAGGCAACCAGCTCAGTTTACGCTGTACTGAAGTGTAAACTTTTTATTTGTTTGCACTTTTGCTATTTTTTTAAGCTGATCTGAGATTTACACATTTCTTAAAAAAAAAAACGACCATAATTCGTTTCTAACACCAACAAACATTGTCCTACAGAATAACTACTGAGCTACATAATATTTATTTATGCAACTGTTATATAATAAGGGATATTAAAACACGAATGTGGGTTTATCAGACGAAGCGAAGCTGAGTACGATGATAGTATCACATGATACAAATCCTCTATAAAAAGTTCTGAAACAGCTAGCTTAAGCCAAAGGGCGAAAATAACTGGCGGAATACGACGTGAAATCGAATTCTTTTTTTTTACGGCGCTGTTATAATGAAAAGTGCGTGGCTGACAATGTTCTTTTTTTGAAAAAGAAGTTGCATTTTGAAATTTGCTATTATGGTAATCTATACATCTATACAAATAAATAAAATTGGAGTGTCTGTTTGTAATATTAAAATAACTGTTTTTTACTAAATGCATATGTATGTATACACGCAACATATACCAATAATGTAGTCAAAAACATTTTTGTCTGTCTGTTTCTTCCGGGTAATCTCTGGAACGGCTGGACGGATTTTAACGGGACTTTCACTGGCAAGTAGCTGATGATCCAGGGAGTAACTTAGGCTACTTTTTTAGACTAACTTTGTCCCACGGCGTTACTCGCGGTACCAGGAAAACCGCGGGTAACACCGCGGGGTTCAGCTAATACTACATAAAAACTTCAAATATCAGTATCAAAAAAATTGAGTTATCGTGTTTTATATCTAGGTAACTAATATGGTATATTGTTTAACAGGACGGCAGTAGACATGGATCGTCAGATGCTAACCATCTTGTCTCCCCAGCCTCGGCCCCTGCCCAACACCATACTGCTTCTGTCGGAGCTGCAGTACATGGACAACCATTAGACAAACACCCCGCCCCCCCCCCCTCCTCTCACTCACCCCCTATCTTTACATGTCGATTACCACCCCTTGATATGACAGTCAAGTAGTACACGATTTTAAATTTGCTGGTTTTGTTTTAAAGACCGGTTTCTTCTCAAGTGTAGCATTACTTCGCTTCAACATCAGTCATCGTCATCAGTTTATACACGCTTTTATTAGCTTCACCTGTATGTTTGTTTGTAACCGACTCCTTTGGACTTGATTTTTACCCACTTCAAAAGGTCAGATTTCATTGAAACTTCGTAGACTTATCGTGGACCGATGACAATACAATAATTTGAAAAAAAATTACAAAAAATATAAAATAAATGAAATGTAAAAAAGCGTGGGGTGCTTTCTGAATATAGTTCAAAAATGTCGCCCCCTCTCTTTTTTAAATTTAATTTATTTTCCACTTTTTAGTTTGGTTTATTTAGAAGCGTTTTTTTTTAAATCATTTAAACTATTATTCTAATAGTGCACTGCTGGACATAGCTAATATTAAAAGCCGTTAGACAGCCTTAGAGGTTTAATATAGCGTGGTATGGTATAGTAACTATATATGCCACGCTGGCCTAACGAGTTGTTAGATGGTTTGTAAAACTTTTTTTCTATTTGCAGCTCTATAGTCCTGCATAATTTGTTCCCGTAGTGGGCCTATATATAATTTATCAGTATTTTTACTTACTTACGTAATCTCAAGCCGTATTCTGAGGGTATGCAGAAATTACTATCTCAAATATAACTTAAGATATTGTTTCTATTCTTTTTGCCATCAAAATCATTATATTATTTCAACTCGTCAGTTAAAATTAATCATAATTAAAACTGCTCAATAACATATTTTATTCGTCACATAAAATAATAAATTAAGTACTTAATTTGAGATTGTTAACCAAGATTAAATTATTTCGCCTGCATCATTAAATGTAAGTTCAAATCCTAAATCATTTTTAATTTATATAATTTTTATATTAACACTAGCTGAACCGGCAAACGATATTTGGTCATAATTTTTTTTTTGGGTGGTCCCCTTTTTCATATGAAAAATAGATGTTGGCTGATCCTCAGATCTACCCGATATGCACACAGATTTCATAAAAATCAGTCCAGCCTTTACAGAGGAGTATGGAACAAAGTAGTTTGGAGTAGTTTTTTTTTTATATTAAAACCCAATGTAGTACTTGACTTATTGTTAACTTCAAGGGGTGGCAACCGGAGACAACTAATTGTAGGTATTGTGACAAATGACGTGTCCAGGCCGGAGGTTGAACCACTAGTATCGTGTGATGCGATCCACAGGATCTCAAATTGTAAATATTTAAATTAGGTATTTAAATAAATTTGTACAAATTTGACATACGTGTTTCATTTATTGTTCTTTGTATGTGTGACTATTTGAATTTGTGAATAAAAAAGTATACTTACCTGAAAATGAATTTTATTTCAATGAGACCCCTTATTTAACGGATTCTTGAAGGTGCTTGCGTTTTATGTGTTACTAGCAGACCCACGCAACCTAGTTTGCGTCTTCTATTGCCCGTCGCGTGATAATTTTCCCCCGTTTTTTAAACACTTCATTGGTGCTCCTCGCCTATTGATCTTAGCGTGATGATATATAGCCTATAGCCTTCCTCGATAAATGGGCTATCTAACACGAAATAATTTTTCAAATCGGACCAGTAGTTCCTGAGAATAGCGTGTTCAAACAAACAAACAAACTCTTCAGCTTTATATATTAGTATAGATGTGCACGCATATGCATGTTATGACTAGGACCAGAGTTCAGCATGTTTTTAAGTCGATTTAGTTTACACGCAAACTCCAGGAGATTTAACTTGTTTAGTGAATTTTTCGCGCATGGCTAACAATGGTCAATGGCCCAAGTAGTATGTTTGCAAACTCGTAAAAATACATATAGAAAGAAGCTTATATATGTATATAGCGCCATGTAATATTAGGCTTCGATCTCCTATTAATGCTATATGCGGAGTCCGACTTCAGCATAAACGTTTCGATCGACTTGACTTGAAGCACAGTGTCAGCGGTCAATATATCTCATACTGTCTGACCCACGCAACCTCGTTTGCGTCTCCTATTGCCCGCAGCGTGATAATTTTCCCCCGTTTTTGAGACATTTTTCATTGGTGCTTCGCTCCTATTAGTCTTAGCGTGATTATACATAGCCTTTCTCGATAAATGTACCATCCAACACTGAAAGAATTTTTCAAATCGGACCAGCGGTTCTTGAGATTAGCGCGTTCATACAAACAAACAAACTCTTCAGCTTTATATATTAGTATAGATGTGAACGACGAAGTCTCGCTCACAAATCATAGTCCGGTCAATTTAGACATTCGAAGTTACATAAAGTCCCAACAAGCTGAATTTCAGTGAAATTTTTCAAAACATAATTATAAACAATGTCTAAAAGCTCCCCATCATTCCCGTGTATGGAATTTTTTTTATTCAAGGTCAAAGGTGAAAAAAATGAGTTTTTCGCGATTTTCAGCAAAACGGTAAGTTGATGATCATCAAAGTACCTGAGACAAAATTGTAGAACATAAAATTATTTATAAAAAAATGTATCAATACTTTTTTTCTTACGAGTCACCGTTTCTGAGATATAACGATTCAAAAAGTTATGAGTTGTTATCGTCATAATATTCACTAAAGTCAGGACAAACGGTCTTCGCTAGTAGTTATGTGATATTAATTAGACTCTTTTGGCGGCACCTTATTTTTATTATATAATGCACGAAAACATTGGACTGATTAAATCAATAATTCGCCTTTCTCTTTATTAAATTTCGACATTTTGTATTGACGCCAGATACGACGTTTACGCTGCAATGGTTCGAAATAACTAGAGACTCGGCGCAAAGCGTTAAACGTAAACGTAAAGCGTCCACACGCCAACGTCAGCGTGTGAAAGAGACTACAGCTGTACCTTTCTATAGTAAGCATCGTGACGGGGCATAAAACGTGAAGCTGTACATTTATAGAAGACAGACAGGCAGCTTTAGTGCCAATTCCAGTATTGATGACGGCACTAAACTCAGCTGGTCCCAATGACGTCCCGCTTTTATGATTAACACAATAGGCATTCGTTAGTGATGTGGAGGAACGAGTGTCATGTCCCTCCAACACAAAGGGAGGATCCTCCGACCAGGCGAGGTGATCATGCCTGGCGGGCCACTGCCCAACGGTTGATGTTGGGAAGTTGTACATGTGTTAATTGGCGCGAGAAATATCATTGCGCGATTCAGGATTGGTACTGTTGTGTAGTCCGTGTCGTGACGTCATACCGTAGTTCGGTGCATTCCGATTGATGACGCTGTAGCATGTTGCTGTTGCGTTGTATGTGGAGGTCGCCACATTCATTTCCTTAACACTTATTTACCCAGGGAATAAAACAACTGGCCTATTATGTACTAGGATTTATTTACAAGAAATAAAAGAAGCCAATATATTTACATTTGCAGGAAGACTAGTGCGTACAAATACAATAATTTAATTCGACAACGGAATACGGAATTTAAACGACACTAAAGAAAAAAGTTACGAAAAATCTTAACATGATTCTCCTAATATTTTTTAACCTTACAAGTAGGCATTTTTAGGCAGTAGTAAATATTTTCAGACATCTAACACACAGCGCCATCTAGTCCCAAGTTAAGCAGAGCTTGTGTGAGGGATACTAGACAACTGATATAAATACATAATTATTTTTTTGTAAATACATCCATATTACACATAGAAAACACCCAAACTTTGAAATAAACATTTGCAGATCATACAAATATTTGGTCCGATTCGGGAATCGAACCCGAGGCATCAAGCACAGCAGTCGCTTACGCTACCACTTGTGCCACCATAGCAGTTATGTAATGGCGCAGTTTCGATGAAAAATTTAATTTATTACAAAATAATTATATACCACATTAATCTCTTTGTGCGTGTTATTTTAAATCAGCTATGAAGTGGATTTTAACCTATATTATTATCAATTTTGATAACAGAGACACAATTCTACAAATATTGCAGACAGAATTTGCCAGTATAGAAAGAATAGTATTATATCTTCGTTTCTAGTTTCTACCATTATTAGTATAGTAAAGTGTGTACTGGATAAAGGTAAGCATTTATTTTTTAAGTACCCACCTATATTGGGTTAATAGTTTGTTAATATTTTTGTTTCCATAAGTGACTTTGTCTTATTGAGAAAATAAAGATCGTTAAACCGAAATGTGTCGTGCTATCTATGATAAGGGTTTAGCTCGGCGTTTCTCTGAGGGATTGCATCTGAAATGAGATGATCCGACAGAGGATTACGGTCATCGTCGTAGGATTGGTAAACTGTAGTGGTAGTTTTTTACCCGACTACGGCAAAGCCAAAGGAGGGTTATGATTAGTTCTGGAATGGAGACCGCGTCTCGGCAAACGTAGTGTAGGACGCCCACAGGGCAGGAAGTGTGATGATTTGCGCAAGATGGCTGCCAGGAGCTATATGCGAGAGCTCAAAAATCTAATTGGTATCAAAGGAGAATAGATACATATTACTCATATAGTTGTGGAACACAGAACTAGAAAATAATGTAAATGAGATATTCAAGATAATTTCATTACAGTTTATTTTAAAGGCCAGTTTCACTACGTCTAGATAATGTTTCGGATAGTTCTGAGATCTGCAATATAACACTATTTGACAGATAAAATATGCTGATAAATATCTGACATATATGTCTCTATCCAAGACTTGTGAAATCGAAATCTGTATTTGACAGTTAACATTAACATTAGTCTATCAGGGAATTTATTGGCATATTCTAAAAAGATACCATAACAAATAAAAAACAATTAGAGCTACTTGATTAAACCGTTATTTGTCAGTATTCACATTAATAAAGAAAAATAATATTAAACGCATTTAGAATAAGGTCGATTTTAGTTAGTCCATCATTACATCATCTAAAAAATTCAGCATTACGTTCATAGAATTTATTTTTAATTCTTTATTATGTAAGGAGCAGACCACTCATCAGATAGAAAGTGACAACGGCCTTATTTAAAGAAAGAGAAGTTATGTAATATTTCTCTACAAGTCAAGTGGTGAAGTACGTCGATTCATTATCGTAACAATTGTTTCTTGAACGAGGTGGATGAAAACCTTCAAATATATAATATTACATTATTTGATTGTACATCCTGTTAAATGGATAAAACAACTTAAAGACGTGTATACTATTACAATAAATAAATAAATATTTCGGATATCTAACACACAACGCCATCTAGTCCCAAACCAAGCAGAGCTAGTGTCCAACTCATAACAATGGATATTTAATATTTAATATATAATAAATTATGAAATGAAAAACAGTATAAAAAAATAACAAGGCAAAGGAAACAAATAATATATTCCTAATATTGATTAGTATTGAAATATAGAGAAATATTTTAAAACAAGAGAATTATTTAACTTTTTATTTGCTACAATTGTTTTCTCATTAATAAAGTGTAGTACATGGATGTACCACCCCAAAGATGGTACGGTTGGTCGAAGGGGAAATTTCCTTTAAAGCACAGAAAAAAAGAAAAATAGTGCCATGGGATTCATGACCCCTTGGCCCATGGCTGTCACCCCGCCGGGGTTTGCGGCGGGGCGGTGTGTCGGAATCGAACCGACAAAACCACACGGTGTGCCACTCTGCGCCTGACACTGTAGGGGTCCGGGAGGGATTCATGACCCCTGATAGGATATCACGCAGGTAATCAACTTGATAAAAAGCTTAGTGCGGGCAGCACAGCACTGGGTGTTGAGGAGAACCTGGAGGAGGCCTATGTTCAGCAGTGAGAGTTTTTGATGTATCGACTGCCATTCGTGGCAGACAACTGCCTCTCACCATTTTTAATGACAAGAAACAACGGTTATGTTTTTTTTTATATCTGGCACTTGTTCAATAGCTCGGCCAATGAGTTTGTATAGTCTATTTGTTAACTTGAACATTCTTAGTCTGTGGTTGGTGTCGGCTTTTCTCCTTCATGTGCGACTGCGCAAATTTGATCGCGATGCGCATGGCGTCTTGGACTAGTTGCTCACAGTTTATTAGCGATACCTGCATTTAAAACAAAATTATTAATTACTGTTGTTATAAATCAGGCGCTCATAGCCTAATTGCCGAGGGTAAGCAACGATGGCGCGGTCAAGGCCTAGATGGGTGGAAGGGGGGCGCTTGTAATGATACCATGAGCGTCTCGTTAGTCGTAGTAAAGTCAAATAAATAAAGACTGTAATCTATGAGGAGTGAAGATAAATTATAATTCCAAATTGTCAGTAAATTAAAAATAATTAAACACATCAATAAAATAAGTTACAAAAATAATAAGGAATTACCTCCTGTTTAACAAACCCAGAGATCACAGATCAGATGAATTGTGATCAACAATTCCCTATCCTATAAATTCCAATCAACCCTAAAATACCATTCTATTCAGGATTGTCAGAAGCTGTAAGCTGTTGTGACGTTTTTACCTTGGTGGCTGTCATCTCAGCATAGGTGGTCGGTGACATGTCTTGGCGAGGAGGCATCAGGTCAGCTTGGAACACTGGCACGATACAACTCAGCCAACTCTTCGCTGAGAACACTTCTGATGTCATCTCCTATTCAGAATAAAAGAACTTGAACAAAATATAGGCTTGTATGTGAAGATAACAATGGTGGCCAAATTGCAAAAAAAATATTGATTTTGATGATTTTATAGTGTTAAAAATATAAATTATTTTGTTTCGATTAATTGTGACACAAATAAGATGCTTCGCTATTTTATTATTAACCGACTTCAAAAAAAGGAGGTTCACAATTCGACCGTATATATGAGGCGGCCGTGAGATGGCGTTAGACACCTTAGAGGATATATGTATATATTTTTTATGTGTGTTCGGGGATAGCGTCGTCGTGTATGAACCGATTTTGATGATTCTTTTTTCAATGGAAAGGAGATAAACCAACGGTTGAATCATGATAAGGACACTAAGATCTGATGATCACATCCAAGAGAAATCGAGAATTTGAAGTCGGTTTTATTATTAATATTTTGAAAAGAAAATATGATTATAAAAGAAGGGAAATATGTAAACTAGGCAAAAATGCAGAATTCTCTGAGTAGGTATTATATTAAAATATATGGTTTTTATTAGAACCTGTTGTCTTGACAGTCTTGGTTCAGTCAAAAGATGTTGGACTGTGAGTTCAATAAAAAAAGTGAGTACTATCAGAGTAATAATTTTTTTTAATAAGACTTTTGGCTTGACCAGATTAATATAGATATTTATTTTATTTTGTTCGGAATACCAATGAATAGAAACGTAGTTATATAACAACAAAGCCAGTTACAGGTACTCGCAAATAGATTAAAACATTAACATATTGTTCTGTCATATCATACCTTATCGATTGCAAGGCATATTGTTTTTGAGGTTTGTATGAGAAAGAAAAGTAATTAGTTCTTCTCTCTTGAAGAACCTCGGGAAACAAGAACTTATGAAAAAAATTTGACGAATTATTCGAGTGTCGCCCTTAACAATTGGTCATCTATACAAATAAATAAAATTGGAGTGTCTGTTTGTAATATTAAAATAACCGCTTTTTACTAAATGCATATGTATGTATAAACGGTACATATACCAAAAATGTAGTGAAAAGATTTTTTGTCTGTCTGTCTGTCTGTTTGTTCCGGGTAATCTCTGGAACGGCTGGATGGATTTTGACGGGACTTTCACTGGCAGGTAGCTAATGATCCAGGGAGTAACTTAGGCTACTTTTTTTAGACTAACTTTGTCCCGCGGTGTTACTCGCGGTACAACAATAACCGCGGGGAACACCGCGGGGTTCAGCTAGTTCTTTAATAAGATAAGAACCTTGTAGGTGAGTGACTCACAGGTGGGACCCTAGCTCCAGCGACGATGACTCCCCCGGCGCAGCCCAGCACCAGAGTGGGGAGCGCGTGGGGGGCGGCCAGCACCCTCCGCACGCCGCAGCTCTGCATGAGGTAGGAGCAGCGCAGGAAGTGCACCGCGAACTTGCGGCCCGACTGCAGCGCCTCCCGCACCGCGTCCTGCACCTCCGTCACAGCTATCGTACTGTGGACATGGGATATGCTTACTTTATTACAAACCAATATTTACAATATAAGCTACAATTTTAACAAAAAAAAACCGACTTCGAGATCTGGACAAAATTGAAATGAGACCTCACGGGAAGCAGAAGCTTTCGAATAAAAAGAATCATCAGAATCGATTCACCCACTCGAAAGTTATAAGGGAACAAACATTAAAAAAATACAGTCGAATTGATAACCTCCTTGTGGCGACCTCCACATACAGCGGCAACAAAATCATATGACGGCGCCATCTACCGCAGATACACTAAACTACGTAGTCACGCACAACACGGAGTAACTACCGATCCTGAATCACGCAATAGATGTTGAGTTGGGCAGTGGCCCGCCAGGCATGATCACCTCGCTTGGTCGGAGGATCCTCCCTTTGTGTTGGAGGGACATACACCCTATTCCTCTACACTCCTCCTTTTTTGAAGTCTGTAAAAAAAGATTTTTAAGAAAGAAAGGCTTTTAAGAACTCACTGCAGTGCAATCTCATTGTTGTTAAGCTCCCTCTTTTGGAGGGTGTCCATCAGCTTCAGACACTCGGCGTATTCCCCATAGGGGGCACCCTTAGTCCCACACAGGTCTGCGAGGCTCTTCTTGATGTTTGTTACTTCTTCCTTCCTTCTATCAGGATCAACAAGTTCTATCACTTGTTCGAGTTTTTGCGCTCTGCAGAATAGTTCTCGGGCCTGGGATATATTTATCAGTTAAAAATAATGACTAAATGCCATCATTCAGGAAGCCATTCGTCGGTACAAAAGGCCTATAAATAAATTGATTGAATGGTATAATGAATTGATATTTAAAATATAATTTTAAATTTCTGTGCATCTATCATGTTTTTACTGTGGGAGAGCCACGCTTCGGCATGAATGGGCCAGCTTGACCGGAGTGATACTACGGCCTCACAGAAAACCGGTGTGAAATAGCGCTTGCGCTGTGTTTCACCGAGCGAGTGAGGATACGGGAGGCCCATACCCCAACCCCTCCCTCATCTCCCAAAGGCCGGCAACGCACTTGTGACGCCTTTGGTGTTGCGGGTGTCCATGGGCGGCGGTAGTCGCTTACATTGGGTGATACGCCTGTTCGTTTGCCCCCTATTCCATAAAAAAAAGCTTGGCATCGTCCATTTTTTTAATAATGTTTATGTTTATCGAATATAAGCTTTGTTGGCAAATGTATTTTTAAAATTTTAAAAGTTACTAATTTTGCTATTGTAAGTCGTTGCTTACATAAATAATACCACTTGACATTGGCAGAATTGTCGACTACGGCACAGTTTGTCGTTTATTGAGAAAAAGAAGGAGTATGCCTGAGAAAGTTAGAAATATAAAAAAAAATACAATATACCGACTTCAAGAACTAGACTAAATTGTAATGGAATCTAAGTGCCAATATTCAAATAAAAAAAGAATCCTCAAAATAGGTTCACTTAGTCAAAAGTTCTGAGATAAAAAACATAAAAAAAATACAGTACAATTGAGAACCTCCTCCTTTTTTGAAGTCGGTTAAAAAAAGGATATTGGTTTTCCCTAGAGAGTGGTACCTTCAAGACGTTCTCCCCGGTGAGTGCGTACACACAGGGCGAGTGCGAGGCGGCTCCCTTCACGGCCACGATGCACAGCTCCTCGATGAGTCCCGTCACAGGCACGTGAGTACCGCAGCACAGCTCCCTAAGGAACGGCTACGGATTTTATATACAATGATAAAGGCTGGCCACACGTTTACCATTTAAAAAAACATGTAAAAAAAATATTCACTCAGGCAAAATCTGTTCTATGATAACCAGCCTGCTAATAAACATAAATACTTATATATGTATTACTTAATAAATATCTATACTAATATATAAGGCTGAAGAGTTTGTTTATTTGCTTGAACACGCTAATCTCAGGAACCACTGGTCCGATTTGAAAAATTCTTTCGGTGTTGGATAGTTCATTTATCGAGGAAGGCTATAGGGTATATATCATCACGCTACTACGAATAGGAGCGGAGCAACAATGAAGAATGTTTCAAAAACGGAGGAAATTTTCACGCTACGGGCAATATAAGGCGCAAACGAGGTTGCGCGGGTCAGCTAGTGTATTATATAGCCTCAGTACACGTTAGACCAACGCGCTCGACGATTGCGTGCGTGCCTTCGGCCAACGTGTACTGGGCCGTTGTGTCTATTTGTCGTTTGCGACTGACATTGGCCGATGACCCGATTAGTGTCGGTTTTTCGTGAACAGATCAAAGTAATTAAGAAACAGGCCAACGTGTGAACAGTACTACGAAAATTTTCCGAGCGCGTTGGTCCAACGTTTACTGGGGCTAATAGATACAGAACAAATAGTTCATCACATATTACCTCAAATTTTACGGATTAGCCGTCAAAAAAAAAATCATTAATAAGAAGAAGATTAAAGTGAAAAGTATTTTACAATAAACATGCAATCAAGCTATTTAATAAAATAGTAATCCACACTATTTCTACTAAGACCATAAGAGTTCTCCATCAATGGACGAATCCATGAGGATCTTCCACACTGGTAACAAAACAAACCTTTTTGCCGGACATGAAGTATACTCACTTGGATAATAACGGTTCACCAGCTGTGACAAGTCTCAACCCAACCTCTGGGTATATTTCACCAGGTATCGTCACCACCGAGTCTTCTTTCGACAACTCCACACTGTCCACCACGCGAGTAGTTACGGGAACATTGCTTTGAATTGACCTCCTGAACGACATAAAAAAGAATGAAAACACACATCAATATTTGCTACAAAAGCTGTCTGTATTATTAACGGATTCATTTCGGTTACTTTTCCCTGAAAAATATAACTTCAAAAGTATCAATATTAATACCCAATACTTGTTCCTCTATACACAGTCACATGTTGACAATCTATTCAATGTTATGAATAGTAGAGCTTGGAGATCTATAGTATAGGCCTCGGCTTAGTTTAGACTCCAAATATTCCACAAATAACGAATTCCTTGTCAATTTTTCTGTCCACTTATTACAGTAAACGAAAGCACGTAATTTGTGGAGATAAAATAAACAATACTATTATTATTGTTGTCATTGCCGCGCGTCTATACCATGACAAATTGCAATAAACTCTTCTTTTGTCCTATAATTTGTTATAAATTCAATTTTTTCTTCGACTAGGACCAACTTTAAATCTGTTTATGAAGGCCAAATTTTTTTTAAACAAATATATAAAAAAAAAAATAGAATCTACTCGTTTTTCTAGTTGGTTAGATACTACCTTATAAAAGTAGCTAGCTTTTGCCCGCGGCTCGACCCGCGTGTATGTCGGTTATTACGGTTTAAAGTAGCCTATGTTCTTTCTCAACAATCAAAGTATCTTCATGCTAAATTTCACTGAAATCGGTTACTTTAGAATTTATCACACTTGTGTTGATAAAAAGCCACTAGGCCGGCATGGTGTGGGTCACCGTGCTGCATTGTCTGTATTCGCAATGAGTATGGTGACCACCACTCTCGAATTCTGCTTATGCTTTGCAGAAGAGTCACTTTAGCAGGGTCAAACATAAAATGAACAGTGTTTTACAACGGCTATTACACTGTCATTTTTGCTACAAATCTCCCAAAAATGATTCCATAGCTCAATAGGTGTGAACCTACACAGATGGATGGATGGATGGATGGATTTTTATAACATATGTGTATAAACTCACCTAATAAGATTCTGTGCTTCCAATATCTTTCCATGCGACAACTTCTCCCCGTAAACCACCAGATTCAAACTCAGTCCGTTCTCAGTAACACTGGACCCGGTCGGGCACACTACACTATTTGGCAACACTCTCTTCATAGCTGCATTCAACAAATGAACAGCAGTATGATTCTTCATTAGTTTCAGTCTTTTTTCTACATTCACCTCTAATTCTACGTCATTATTGCACTTCACAAAACGTTCACCCTTCCCTACAGCGAAATATCCCTTATGGAACACAAAACCTTGAATTTTAAAGACACTATCAACTTGCAAAGCCACATTATCGTTGATGTAAATCATTCCATCGTCTGCGCTTTGCCCACCCTCTTCGCAATAGAAATTCGTGTCTTCCGTAATCATGTAATAAGGTCGATTTTCACATGGATCCAGCATGTCTATAAAGGTCAAATCTTCGTTGAGTATGCCTATTAATTTTGTCTTCAAAGGTTTGAATTCTATTTCATTGTTGATAAGTTCATATTCATATTTGGGACTATCGTTTGTGGATTTGTAACCTTTTGCTTTTAATACTGCAATGTTTTGTGCGAATTGGTATGATTTATTATTGATTTGTTCTTTATAAGCTATCTTATGTCTGCTCTTGTGTTTAGTAAGAAGGTCCCAGAAACCTTTCTGGTCTATTTTCATTTTGTTTAAGTCTGCTATTCGTTTTAATAGATCTTCTGGGAAGCCATGTGTATCATATAGTTTGAAGACTAGTTGGCCAGGTATTAGGTTTGCGGACTGTTTTGACATAACCTGTAAAGCAGAGGTTTTTGTTAAAGGTATTTAAATACAAAAAGTACTATTAAATAAACTAAATTATCACATTCTTATCATCTTCCTAACCTTTGTTACTTTCAGGTCAGTTACTAGTTCAATCGGTTTTACTTAAATATAAAATTTTCCATGCAGCAACTGGCAACGGACCTCCGAAACTCTGAGGGTGAACTGAATTTGAAGGTTGAACTAATTGTCAGTATATTTGAGGTCACTGACTATCAACAGCGATTGCCTTAGATGTTCATGACAACCGAGGCCGATTCCTTAACAAGCTCAGACCACGCAGGTAACGCCGTCGCACGGTCTTGAAACTTCGCTAACTACCGTACTCCCGGCTGATAAGAAGAATGAAAAACCCAATAAATAACACTTTTTGGACCCCCTTTTAGGTTATATCATCATCCTTTAAGATGTTCGTCCCTACTCCTCTAGCACCGATTGATCTCATCTGATTAAATAGATCCATTATTTTGATTGCTACGTTCATGAATCACAGACAGACAAACACATCACAAACTCAACTTACATCTTTAAACTCACTATATCCCAAAGCAAAACTCGGCAGTTCAACATCGTTCAAGGCCTCCACTTCAGGGTACTTCTGCACCAGCTCTTTCATCCTCTTTGTAAGAGTAGCCTTCATCTTAGCATACGCCTGTTCCTCGTGGTCAATGATCAGTTTAGCTTCCGCCTCCTTAGCGGCCAGTTCAGGGTAGGTAGACCCCAGGGTCTCGACAACCTGGTTGTACAAAATACTCAGCAATCGGGGATTTTGGAAAACGTCATTAGATATCTTGAAGGACTTTCGCATAATCTGCTTTAAGTTTAAGCTGTGGAGGAAAAACACTAATTTACTTCTAGCAGGTACCTAAATACAATTTTTCTTACTTCATAATAGCCTTGGTGTACAAAAGAAAATGCTTTTAATTTGTTCGTTCTAATCTACTTAGATTAGACAGGCAGGTGGACTTCCACCTGCCTTCCTAGCCAAGTTGCAAGCGTTCTTCGTTGTGTAATCGTTAACGCATAAATTATCGTGTGTCATTGGCTAATACTTTGTCTAAGATTAGCCAATGACAACAAGAACAAGTCAAGTCCTTTTATTTGATAGCCATATTAAGATAATCGTGACAAAATTTGTAAACCGCCATTTTGTAGCGGCGGCCATCTTGGATTTACAATAAAACAGAATTAATTTAATTGTATTGTCACCAGAACTGACGATGTGTACCAAATTTCAGATCAATCTGTCAACAGGAAGGGAGTCAAATTTCAGTTACAAGATTTGACCCAAACAACAACCAGGTCAAGCTAAATAAAACCGTTCAAAAAGACATTAACTTGTATTTACCTGGAGGCCGGAAACACTCCGTCAGCCAGACACATGCTGATCATCCTGGCGTGGTCTGCAAGGCGTCGGTACGCGCAGTCCAGCTCCGCCGAGGTTTCAAACCTACCACCGTATGAAGCCACGCCTTTACTGTTCTGGACAATACGTGTTGGAATCAATCCATCTGTAGTAGTATTCCGTTTATTTTTTATTTTATTATTGAATATGGGGCAGCGTATCATCTGATGGTAAGCGATTACCGCCGCCCATGGACACCCGCAACACCAGGGGCGTCACAAGTGCGTTGCCGGCCTTGAATTATATCATATGAATATATCATGAAATATATCATTATTATTACAAATTATATCACAAGTTAAAGGATCCATATGGTGACGGATAAAGAATGCAGTGTCCACCCCTATGCATCCTGTGGGTGTCGTAAGAGACGACATCAAACTAAGCAGGACAATATCACTGCAAAGAGAAGGAGAACTCGAAACAAACTTTATAATCATCTGTCCGTCTGGCTACTGTGGTATAGTAAGCCAAACTCTCATTTCTAAGGAGGCTTATGTCTGCAGTGGACTGTTAAAAGCAGTTGTTGTGATGACTTATATGGCGACCTCCATATACAGCGGCAAGAAAAACATATGACAGCGCCATCTACCGCAGATACACTGAACTATGAAGTAACACACAACATAGAGTAACTACCAATCCTAAATCTTTAAGTAATACTTGAACTTGAGAGACTTGCACTCAACTTGTACTTCATGGATGATCCTTTATATTAAATTCTACTAATATTATAAACGCGAAAGTTTATAAGTATGGATGGATGGATGTTTGTTACTATTTCATGCAAAAACTACTGAATGATGAAACTTTACAGTAATATAGCTTATATATCAGAATAACATATAGGCTACTATTTGCCGCGATAATAGTCATATACGCGGGCGTAGCCGCGGGCAACAACTAGTATCTAATAAAGTTTTTATTTTTCTCCCACAATATATGTTACAATGGTATTCTTTTAACTTATAATATACATTTTTGTGGAAGTCAGGAAGCCAAACTAGGATAAACCCTGTGCAATGGATTCCTGGCTCCCACTCATGGAATTATATATATTTTCCTGTTAAGTATCTATTTAGCTGTTTATGTAAGAAAAAATGCATGATTTAATAAATCTTTGCCGTTAATTCGTAGGTTAATGTCTAGATAAAAACAGATATTTTTAAGATCAGAGTTAGGCGCTGCTTTGTATACATGTAATTATAATGTAGTCGCAAACATATGATTTAAGAATATAAAAATACTTTTAAAAGCCTAAGTTTCATAATCTAACATTCAATTACAATCAAAAGAATTTAGATTTTTGTCATGCTTAAGAAAAACGGCTTGTAACGACATGTTCTGAACTGGACATATTATTACTATGATCCAAGATTCTTGTCTATAAGGTGTTTAGTTCCTGTACCACATACCTTCTCTATAGCTTTAATGATGGGTTTGAACAGATCCGTGTCATAGTTGGACGGTACACCTTGCAGTATCCTCGCCATGCGCTCCAAGCCCATTCCAGTATCAATATTGGAACGTCCCATGCCTTTTACTCTTCCATCTTCTTCTCTGTAAATACAAAGGGAATAATATAAATCTTCTCAATTTTAAATAATAATAAAGACAAGTGTGATATTTCAAAAAAGTCATTAAAAGTTCTGTCATTAAAGTTTCTTCATCGATAGATGGCAAAACTAAAAATTATCACCGCTGTGCCGGTCGGAGTGTGAGAAGGACTTTTAGAATTGCGACCTGGCTTGAAACTATGTTTTCTTTTACAAATTTTAGAAAAATCCTCGATTGTTATAACTTGTTGGATAGCTGATGAAACTTAGATATTTTTAAGCAAATCTGCAAAACAGGCGCCATAATATATTTTTAAAATGTCCATTGAAGAAAAATAAACTTTCAAAATGTTTATAATTTTTTTACTTATAATCGTCTACAACGTCTTATTTATGCATTTTACGTATAATAATATAATTATTAAGGTCATAGATCATCTTATTTTACATATAAAAATAAAATAATAATAAGACTATTATTAAGATTTATAGTCGAGATTTTTTTGTAAAATACAATTCAACTCAAATATCTTAAAAACGGCAAAATTTAGGATAGGGTGTTTCATAGTGAAATCAGTAGCAACGAAGCAAATTACACGCGCTTAACGAGAATATAAGGACTTAACCAGTAGCCCTGTATATTTTCGAAATAATATATCTCACACAAGGCAGTCTGATCCCAAACAAGGCTAAGCCTGTACTATGGTTCCCAGATTGCTGACAAACATACTTATATATTTCTAAATAAATACATAATATAGACAAATTACACCTAGACATAGAACAAATGATCGTGTTCGTCACGACAACACTCTGGCCCGACCCGGTAATCAAACCCGAGACGTATTCATAAGCAGTCGCATACGCTAACTAGCGGTTAGCGTATGCGACTGCTTATGAATACGTCACCCAAGCAATCAACTAACCTTATAAAATTGATAAAAACCAGGTTCCACATTTCAGTGAGGGATCCATCTGGATTGATGTAATGAATTTCAGTGCAAGGACCGCACGGACCAGTCGCTCCCATTTCCCAGAAGTTGTCTTTCGCTCCGAGAGCTTTAAGTCTGCTTTCTGGTACACTAAAAATGAAGAGAAACAACCAGAAAACGTTAAGGTAACAGTGGAGGTCTTTTCCTATTTTCGGGAGGGAATGAAGAAGACGCTAAGGCAAAGCAAGAGCAGCATAGCCACTAAGGAGGCTCTAATGATATAATTAAGATAATTGGGAGCCTGTTTGTAATTTTAAATTAACAGCTTTTCACTTAATGCATCTGAAATTATATTTATGTTACTTATATAAAAGAAAAAATGTTGTTTGTTTGTTTGTTCCAATTATTCTATGGATCGGCGGGACCGATTTTGACAGAGCTTTCACTAGCAGATAGCTGATGATATATGATTATATGATATAAGGAGTTACTTATGCTACTTTTGTTTTAGACTAACTTCGCTTTAGGTTAAACTGCGGGGCACAGCCAGAAGTAAGAAAAGATAGATAGTAGAGCCCCGCTGATTTCAGCACGGTACAGCCGGCTCGACCGGGCGGTATCAACCTTGCACAGAAGACCAATATAAAATGACAGCGTTTGTATTGTACTGTCGTGTTTCTTTGGTGACTGCAAGACCAGAGGCCCAATGATACAGAAGCATCACTAGGCTACCATGGTGTATTGTTGCATTCGCAATTAGTATGGTGACCAACACTACTGTATTCTGCTTATGCTTTCCATCAGGCAGAGTAGAGTAATTTTGGCAGAACCATATATAAATTAAAAAAATAGAATACCCAATAGACTTCCAGATATCCCTGCATTCCTTATCCTCTGTCAAACCTATAGCTGCACATCCTTCGAAGTATGTGACCATTAGATTGTCAGGTTTCAGCCTGTAAGGACCTAAAAGTAAGTCCCAAGCCATTTTACATGCTTCTTTCTGAAATTTTAAAAGTAAGAATTTAGTTCTATTCAGTAGTCATCTAAACAAATAAATAAAATTGAAGTGTCTGTTTGTAATTTCAAATAAGCAATTAACTTCATGTATGACCATTTTTTTTTGTCTCTCTGGAACATCTACAACGATTTTGACAGGCCTTTTACTGGCACATAGCTAATGATATAACGAGTAACTTAGGCTACTTTTATTTTAGACCCTCTAACAACAACAAGCACAGGTAACACCACACAGCTCAGCTGGTGAAAATTTAAAAAGACAGTTTTAATATAACTTAAAGTTGCATCTCCAAGGCAAGGAGTCACGATTCTCGTGGAATTCTTGTTTAGGATATACCAGAGTTCTTTGCAATAGTCTTACATATAATGGAATACAGTATGATGCTGGATGCAAGCCCCCACTAGCCAATTTGCATTCCACAATAAAAAATGTGTAAGAATGACTTCTCTTATCACTAACTCAGATGGTCAAAACAAAATATTACCCAATAATGTAAAAAATAGAAGCGGTAGTAATTAAAGAAAGACAATAGTTGAGGAACACCTGCTATTTGGCTAAGCAGTCAGGTCAGTCAAGTCAGGTTGTTACAGTATACATAAAAATTCTATTAACAGAGCCTAGTACTTACCTTATAATAATCACCAAAGGACCAGGAGCCAAGCATTTCAAAGAATGTGTGATGATATCCATCAGTGCCGACTACATCCAGATCATTGTGCTTACCACCCACTCTGACACACTTCTGTGAGTTTACCACCTTGGCATACGGAGGCACCACTTTCCCTAGAAGTACGCCTTTGAACTGCAATATTGAAATTATACTTGATAGTGTTTTTTTTTTTTTTTTTTTTTTATTTATATAAACAATGACATCTTACACATTACAATAAATTAAATACTCGCCAAGCTGTTACGCTTGTTGGCGAGAAGCTCTTTTGAGAGAGAAATTTGAAAAACTCTTTCAGTGTTAGATTGCCTATTTATCGAGGACGGCTTTAGGCTACATATCATCACGCTGAGAGCTACAGGAGCGGAGCACCAATGAAGATTATAACAAAAACAGCGGAAAATTATCACACTACGGGCAATAGGAAATGCAAACGAGGTTGCATGGGTCGGCTAGTAAATAATATAAAGATCTGTAGATCCTTATGGATCTTTTTATCCTATCCAAGAAGATTATTATTTCTAATAAGATTCTTGTATTTGATTGTAATAGTTCTTGTAATTTACTTGTGTAATCTTATTCAATTTTATAGGTAGTAGAGCCACGCTGATTTCAGCACGAACGGGCCGGCTCGACCGGGGCGGTACTACCCTCGCACAGAAAATCAACGTAAAATGACAGCGATCATGCTGTCGTGTTTCGTTGGTGAGTGCGAGACCGGAGGCCCAATGATGCGGAAGCATCACTAGCCCGCCATGGTGTGGGTCACCATGCTGCATTGTTGCCTTGTCTGCATTCGCAGTATGGTGACCACCACTCTTGGATTCTACTCATGCTTTCCATCAGGCAGAGTAGAGTCATTTTGGCAGGGTCAAACATAAAAAAAAAAAAAAAAAAAAAAAAAATTCAAACTGATTAAGAAAACACAATATTATTAGAATGTGTCTCTAGTCAGTCTATAAAGTACAACCAAGATATAAAAGAAATGAATAATTAAATTGAATTTATTATAAAACATAATTGCAAAAAAATTTAACAAAAAATAAACAGACTTTAAGGTTCAACTCGATTTTTCTAGGATGCCATCATCAGATCTTGTGTCCTTATCATGGTACCACAGTTGTGATATCTCCTTTCCATTAAAAGAAAAAATCATCAAAAGCAGTTCATAAATGACCCGCGAGACCTCTATGTATATCCATTCCCACATTAGAGTAGGCTATATAGTTTCTCATGAATCAAGTTGTCTTCATGCTTAATTTAATTAAAATTGGTGTAATAGTTTAGCAGTGAAAGTATAACAGACAAGTTACTTTCAAAATTTAATTAAGTATGGATTTAGCTATCCATACATTAACTAGTTCTGGCTACTATTTTTTTTTTATGTATGGCCAATGTCCAAATGACTACTCTGCCTGATGGAAAGCATAAGCAGAATCCAAGAGTGGTGGTCACCATACTCATTGCAAATGTATACAATGCAATAATGTAGCAAGGAGGGCTAGTGATGCTTTTGCATCATTGGGCCTCGGGTCTTACCCTCACCAACAAAACACGACAGCATGAACACTGTCATTCCATGCTGATCTTCTATGCGAGGGTAGTACCGCCACTGTCGAGCTGGCCCGTTAGTGCTGAAATCAGCATGACTCTACTACCTTGGTTTATAAAAAATAATTATTATGTTTACTATTTTGAGGTCTCTGTATCTTATAATTGATAGTTAATACATCAAAACTGATCCCATGCTATAAATGCATTTATTTGATAGTTTTTTCAGTAAAAACAATAAAAGTATGTCTACAAATAAAACTTTATTCCAATGTTTATATGTTGACTTACCTGATTCATTCCTGCATTAACGAATGGAACTGTAGGGTCATAAAGAGGGACTACAGAACTGGATTTGACTTGTTTATGCCCATGATTCTTAACAAAGTACTCTATAAAAGTATTTCTTATAAAACTGCTAGATGAATTAAAACGAGAACCAGAAGAATGGAAGATCTTTCTCTTCGTCGCCGGTAGCCGAATCATTTTAGTTAGGTTATTGTGAAATATTTGGTTTCTTATTATGACTTCACACGTCCTGAAATTAAAGTTTTCAAACTTTATCGAAGGTTTACAATTATTCAAGACAGTTTAGTTTTAATTAGAAGCTCATCGACCTTTCGTTTCAACATTCGCTGTCATTTGATTATCTGTCTACAACTCTTCAACTTAGTTCCACCGGAGTAAACGTCAAAATGTATTTACAATTTTGACATTTGAATATCCAGCCATTTACTGTAGAGCTGACCCGGTGAAGTTCGTACTGCCATTTTCACATTTCTGTCTCAGCTTCCCACAGTGTACAGTCGCGGTAAAAAAAAAGCTTTTTCCGTTATCTTTTATTTTTTCTTCTACACAAAACTTGTCATAACAATAATGAACACATAATTTGGTGCAGCCGATCAGAAATTTGCCCGTACATTCCATTTCGGCGATTCATTTTTAAATATATACATTAATGACATTATTGATTTTGTTGTTCTTAGACCTTGAAAATAGTTTTGAATTGTTGTTCTTGATCTGCTGTTTTTGGTGTCCAAGTCATGTACGTTTGTAAAGTCCCACAGGACGGGAATTTTCCCACCGTGGGAGTCATTTTTATAAAAAAATAAAACACGTTTGTGGAAAACGGGTGTCATCTCTTTCTAAGAGAAAGGGTACGTAGGCACTAGTAGTGCTACTTTCAGGCTTCTTCTAATGTAGTTAGTCTAACCTTATCCATTTTAGTCACGCCACACATGCATCTCAATATTCACATTCCAGCTACATACAGACGTGTTTTCCACTCCTGTTTTCTATATGAGCCAACCTCTGATAAATGCAGGACAGCATTGATCTGAGGTCGGCCGTGGCATGTAATGACTAATGAATGATTGTTTTATATATTTGTCCCTTAAACTTGTAATCGCAAATAGTTTATGTTCCCTGCCGCCACTTCATCCATCCTGCATTGATTCGATGCTGTACAGACCAATCTATTTAGCCATTATTTTTTCCATTGAATCCATCAGCGATTTCGCTCTGCACCAATTTTAAATACCTTGGTTCGGTGTTATTAGTGACTATTATCATACACCGCAACAGCGGCAATAGCAATATGTTACAGTGAAACTCGAAATCTACCGAAGATACATCAAACTACGGAGTGACGTTACTACTCGGAGTACACCACACTTCTTACCCTGAATCGCGCAAAAGAACTACTCCTACCGATTATCATATATATATAATGGGAATTAATGGAGTGGATGACATAGATGAGTAACTTTGTTTTACAATTTGATAATTAGAAATCATTAACTATAGTTAAAATCTAGTCTACAAACCTAATTGTTCGTACCTAAGTATACAATAATTAGGAAGCCAGTTCTGATCAAATCACTTGTAATCTACAAATGTTTTGATCAGACAGAACTGGTGGTTGAAAAAGTCTGTTTGTGTCGTTGAGTTTGTTTACTACTCGTAGAAATCTAGAGTGGTGTTAGATAGTGTTACTCGCGTTTAGCTAAACTCTTATTCAAGGTGTAATGACGCCGTCTCTATGAGTGTCAAAAAAATAGTGACAACTGACAGCAAAATTTGACAGTTGTAAGTGCAAGTGCAAGAAATTATTCGAGAAAATTAATTAAACTAAGTTATTTTAAAAGAGTAACATATCTTAAAGTAGTTTAGTACACGTGTACGTTTATTATCGGTGTTAACTGTTCGTTATTTGCAAATAAATAAACACTGTTGGAATTATAAAAACAAAACCACATAGGGACACGTAAGTGGTTGCTTTCTGTGCCGATGCAAGTTTATATGTTGAAGAGATGAGGAATTTAGAACTTTTTGTGTTTTGTTTATGTCTTATAATAACAACTGCCGAGCTTCTGGGGCCTGATGCTCGGAAGAATAATGAAAACAGTGAAGATGAAGAGGAAGTGGTCAGTGAAGATTTAGATACTAAGCAGAGTAGTCCAGAAGCGAATTATTTGAAAGAACTTACCGAGGCTATGAACAAGGAGATAGTTACGTTACAAGAGTATGCAGATGCCCTTAGGAACTCTAAGGACACAGTTAAGGAGGATGATAACAACAAAGGTATTTTTTATTTAGTTCAATTATTTTGGGATACAGGCTCTACTCTATAGCCTGTGTATAACTCAACCAATCTCATATTTTCCTTTTTTTTTCAATTTTAGATATGGTCAGAGTAACAATGTGTGCTCAATCAATATAATGAGATGGAATTGTTTCTCTATCTAGGTCTATATTACTTTATTTTTTGTCCTTTTTTGCCCCATAATATATATATATATATATACATATATATATATATATATATATATATATATATATACATATATATATATATATTAAGGGCTATACAAATTTTAGGTGTAAATTCTTGTGAGACTACCTAATTAAGGATTATATCTTTAAAAATCTCTTTAATCCAATAAGAACAATTTTATAGGTGTACTATACTCTAACTTTTAATTCAATTCCAGATTTGACAATTTCAGTGTTGCAACGTTATGACAAGTACTAAATAGTGACGGTGCGAAATTATTCGATACGGAAATGGACGATTTTCGGATCGATTTATCTGGTTTATAGTAGTATATCTAAACAACTACTACTTTAATAAAAACTAAGTATACTAGGAAATTAAACATTTCTGAACTGATAATTTAGTTATGACGATTAATTTTATTAAGGCTCTGAGAGTTTTCTTTAATAATTGTGTGTGAAATGAATAAAAAAATGTGATCATGAAGGAACATGAGAAATAAAACCAATAGATGTAGGTAATATTTTGTTTTGTAAATCATCGCCGTCATCGCTACCGCTGTCGCTGTCATTTTCTGTAAAATTTTATTCCCGATGTGTCTGTGATATTGTCAATTAACATATCTAGCCTACTAATTTTTTCCTCTTATTTGACAACATGGTATACGCATTTAGACCATTCCTTAGCCGTAATTTTTTGAATGCCTTCCTCAAATAAATTTCGCACGTCTGTTAATTTGAAAGTTTTATTATTTTGAGCTACATGCCCCTTTACCTGCGCCCATATCAATTCGATAGGGTTTAGCTCGCAATGATAAGGGGGGTAAAACCGGAATCCCATGTTGTGCTGCCATTTCGTCTACAGCGTACTTATTAAAAGACTCGTTATGTGGAATCAGTTCTAAAAGCGTAGCTTTAACCATATATGGTTTGTAATGAATATTTTTATTTAAAAGCCAGTCTTGAATCGCAGCTTTTTTTCCAGTTCATTTTTGGTGCCGTTTCCAATTTTCGGGAGTGGTAAGGTGCATTATCCATCAATATGCTCTTTTATTATAAGTTTTGTTTTTAGTATAAAATACAAAAATACTAACTTTTTATAAAATAAAACAGCGGTTACTAATTAATAGATAATTATTATGAATAATTATGTATTTATTTAAATAAAAATCAATAATTTAGTCTTTAATTGGCACACCAATATTATGATTACATAAACAAAAATCGCGATTGTTCATGAATTTTTGTGCTCATCACTACACTATTATATGTGGTATCATTTTACAAAATGACAGTAGCTAATGTCAAATGTGGAATCGAATTAAAAGTCGTGGTATAGCTGAACCCTGCGGTACAACATTAACTGCGTGTAATGCCACGGGATAAAGTTAGTCTTAACAAAGTAGCCTAAGTTACTCCCTGGATCATCAGCTACCTGCCAGTGAAAGTCCCGTTAAAATCGGTCCAGCTGTTCCAGAGATTACCCAGAACAAACAGACAGACAGACAAAAAAATATTTAACTACATTTTGGGTAAATGTACAGTGTATACATACATATGCATTTGTTAAAAAGCGGTTATTTTAATATTACAAACAGACACTTCAATTTTATTTATTTGTATAGATAATGTACAATGTGTACTTGTACACTATAACTCCTAACATTAGAGTCTTCTGTTTGTTTGGCTATTTCCACACTCAGCCTCTTCATTAGGTCGTTGTATGTGGGTTTGTCATCTTCTTACTCTAACCATCCTAAATCATCCCTGAAGCTCAGCAGCCTTTTTAGGTCACTAAATGTTTCTGGGAGTGAAGTTGATTGCCAGATGTCTGTCTGTTGATCTACCACACTTCTACATTCTATCAGAATGTGCTGCTGCGTTTATTCTGCCTTCATGCATCCCAAAATTATTGTATTGCATTGAACTGTAGTTCTCAAGAGGAAAAAATATCCTCAAATCAAAATTCATCAAAACTCGTATGTTAATAGTGAAACATTATACTTTCAGATAGCCACCTAGATCAAATGGAGTATACGCTGAAGCTGCTAAAGAAGAGCCTCCTAAGGCATTCAGACACAGCTTGGATACACAACCCAAAGACTGGTGAATCTATTGACAGTGAATTTGACGTAAGTAAATAATATGTTGGTGATTTTGGTTCAGAGCTATCCATTTAAAACATTTTATTTCACAATTTCGATTGAATGAAGAACTATTGTTTCTTTTTGCACTTACATCACCAGGGATGAACCAACTCTATTGAGAAAAGAGTTAGTAAATGTAATAAAAATAATTTCACAAGATGTGAAGTTATTGGCTAGCTCGACCGGAGTGGTACTCCCTCGCACAGAAGATCAAAAAATGACAGTGTATGTGTGTGTTCTGTCGTCTTTTGTTGGTGCATTCACCATGCTGAATTGATGCATTGTCTGCATTCGCAATAAGTATGGTGACCACCACTCTTGGATTCTGCTTATTTGTAAATACATACATGTAGTATTATAGATAAACTACACTCAGATACTACTAGTGTACCCGTGACTAGAATCAAAGGGTGGTGTTACCCAGTGTCATTGCGAATGTAGACAAAGCAGCATTCAGGAGTCACGGTCCTATTTACCATAGTTGATGTTAATAAAAATCCTAATACAATTAAAATAGTTCTACTTCTTGTTGGTTGGGATGAGAAGAATCCCTAAGGGCAACAAATTAAGGGATGAAAATAAGATTTTTATAAATGACTGCCTCTGTGGTGCAGTGGTAGTGTATGCAAATGCTGTGCTTGAGGTCTCGTGTTTGAACCCTGGATCGGATCAAATGTTAGATGATTTACAAATACTTATATTAACAATTATTTTTACGGGAATTAACGCGATCACTTATTAAAAGGTATCACATACCTCTGCTTTGCCTGACGTTTCGACCAGGTTGCACTGGCCGTGGTCACAGGCTGACTGGCTCAGCGGCGCACGCCCACCGTCTTCTTATACGTGTAGTAGAAGTTCGTTTTTAATAAGTGATCGCGTTAATTCCCGTAAAAATAATTGTTAATATATCATGGAACGCGAAAGTTTAAAAGTTAGTATTACAAATACTTGTTTCGGAGTTTGTTTGTTTTCTGTGTATAATATGTATTTACAAAAATAGAAAGTAAAGATGTATTTATATCAGTTGGCTAGTACCCATAATACAAGTACTGCTTAGTTTGGGACTAGATGGCGTTGTGTTTTAAATGTCAGAAACTGGTAAAACTTAAAAATAGCAATCTGTTAAAAACCTTCTTATGTGTTAAAGAATATACATCCGCGATCTGATAGCTCTATATCATTTAAATTGTTTACGTAAAGTTGAAGTAATAACTTGTATATTTATCTAAATTTATTAATCGTAATAGTGTTTGATGATTTTGTTTGCAGAAAATGCAAGAAAACCCTCAGGATATCCTTGACACTCTGCCACCATTACCAGAAGAGGAAGAGGTAGAACTAACACCTGAGTTAAAAGAAGGTAAATTCTCGCCATCTCTTTGTAGATGTAATAAGGTATTATACTCATTTTTGAAAAGTCTTAATCAGATTCAATAGTGCTATTAAACCACAAAAAAAACACAAAATTTTTATTCAATCGATTATTGCCCCAAAAATGCATTTTAATTTTACATTTTCAAATTTCGCGCGTAATTTGTCAAAAACGCTGGACGCAGTGGACGCCATATTGCTCTGTGGTAATGACGTCAGTTCGCTTTGTAAAATGTGGATGACATGAATATAATTTCAAAAAAAAATCTAAAGCATACGCTGTGCTTTAGATTAGCATACGCTGAAGTGTACTAACAAAGCGGTGTGACGTAATAACATGACTTTGAAATAAATTACAAAAAATATTATGTTATGAACTAAAATCGACTGGTTTTTGTCTAAGGTATCTCAATAATATATTTTTATTACTTTTTATTATTTATTATTTACTTTTTCTCGTATACAATTGTACCGGCTTCTGTCGGTACTTGAATTTCGTATGTTGGTAGCCCGTGTGCTGAACTGAATTTGCGTTTTAATGGTGATAAATGAAACAAGTGTTCTTTCGAAAGGTAAGTTGAAGTCTGTATTGCGAATGATATATTTTTACACGATTCGAGGAAGGTAGGGAGGTAGGGAACAACATGTTGACCAATGAGAACAATGGTACATCACGCCACCTTCGTGGTCCGATTGGTGACGAGCAGGTAGTGTTGCCAGACCACAAATACCACTTGTATGCGTGAACATGCCCCCGGCCTTGAAAGCAGACGCTTTCGAAATAAAGCGTGCAGCAGCATCACTTCCCCTCGTGGACCGCATCGAAGAGAGGACAGATCTTGGCGAAGGCCCGACGTACAACGCCTGAAGCTGTCATGATGTCTGCGACTCTTGAAATCCCATCCTTTCCTGGGATGGACCGAAGTACTCGACCCATTGGCCATTTCAAAGGCGGAAGGTTGCTGTCCTTTATAAGGACAAGTGAGTTGTCTTTCAACTCCGTTTTGTTCTCTGTCCATTTTGTTCGCACCTGTAACTCAGAAACATATTCTTTGGACCAACGGGCCCAAAAATGTTGTCGAATTTGCTCCACCCGTTGATACCTCTTCAGCGTATGCTCAGGAATGTCATTTAAGTCGTCACAAGCTGGCGCAGTCAGCGATCGACCAACCAGAAAATGAGCGGGAGTGAGAGGAGAAAGGTCTCGGGGGTCCGAAGAAAGTGGAGAAAGTGGTCGGGAGTTAAGAATTGCTTCTATTTGTGATAGCACTGTGCCAAACTCCTCAAAAGTAAGGTGTGCATTTCCCACCACTCTGCGAAGATGGTACTTGCAAGATTTTACTCCTGCCTCCCACAAACCACCAAAATGAGGCGAATAAGGCGGAATGAATTTAAAGTCAATTCGTTGACTAATCGCGTAATCTTTAATTTCTGAATCGCATCTACGTAAAAACTCAGAGAAATCGTTCATCAATCCTACAAAATTGCGCCCATTGTCGGAATATATTTCCTTAGGTTTACCGCGTCGAGAAATAAAACGTTTGAGTGCCATTAAATATGCTTCGCTAGTGAGATCACTGACGAGTTCCAAATGTATTGCACGCGTCACAAAGCATACAAACAAACAAATGTACGCTTTCGATGTTTTAGCTCCCCTACCCTTACGATTAAGTATGAAGACTGGCCCGCAGTAATCTACTCCGCATTTAATGAATGGAAAAGCAGGAGTTATCCTTTCCTTCGGTAAATTACCCATTTGTGGAGTTAAAGTTTTACCTTTATTGCGCGTACATTTAACACAGGCGTTCACTACACGCCTAGACAGACTCCTGCCCGCCAAAGGCCACCAGGTTTCGCGTAAGTGACAAAGCAATGCCTGAGGTCCAGCGTGAAGGAGCTGTAGATGCTCATGACGAAACAATAATTCAGTAAAATGATGTTTACTGGAAAGTAAAATAGGATGCATTTTATCATAACTAAATTCATTTGAATTACTTAACCGCCCTCCTACGCGAATAATTTGACTACTGTCTAAATATAAGTTTAATCGTTTTAAATTATTTTTACCCTTAATTTGTGCGTTATTAGTCAAAAGGTTGTATTCGTTAGGAAAGCTTTCCATCTGGCACCACCGAGTTAAAACCATCTGAGACTCGCTCAACTCATCAACAGTAAGAACACCGAACCGTTTATTATTTTTATTGCGACTATTGTGTATGAAACGTAACATATATGCGACGGCACGCTTCATACGCTTAAATTGTGAAAAACGGTGAAATGAAAAAAGGAGTTAAATCGCGCGAATGAGTCACGAAAGAACAAATAGCCGACTTAACCTCGGGGAGTTCTACATCTGTTTCTATGTCAGTATAATAATTATCCAGTGAAAAACCAGGACTTCTCAAAAAATCAGGGCCTTCCCACCATAACCTACAGGAAGACAGCTCTTCTAAGCAGACACCCCGTGAAACGAGGTCAGCAGGATTATCCTTGCCACTCACGTGGCGCCAAAGTACATCTTGTGTGAGCTCATGAATCTCCACCGTCCTGTTTTGAACAAACGTTTTAAGTTTATTTGGAGACATGCGCAACCAGCCTAACACGATAGTTGAGTCAGTCCAAAATACTGTGTTTTTGAACTCACAACGTAAAGAACTGCGCACCTTCTCGAGTACCCTAGCACCCAGTAGTGCACCGCAAAGTTCCAGTCTCGGTATGCTTAGTGGTTTCAATGGAGCAACGCGAGACTTAGAAAACAACAATCTTACAGTGATTGTATTATCTATATTTATAGTGCGCACATAGATGCAAGCGCCGTACGCTGTCTGCGATGCGTCACTAAAAATATGCAACTCCATATACATAGGTTCGCTACCTATAACGTGCCGAGGAATATTTATTGTTTTGAGCGCCCGTAGAGAGATAACAAACCGGTTCCATGTTCGTGCGACGCCAGTTGGAACTGTGTCATCCCAACCTATTTTAAGAAGCCATAATTGTTGTAACAACACCTTTGCGAGAATAATCGTAGGACTTAGCAAGCCCAGAAGGTCGAAAATTTGTGAAATTGTAGACAAAATAAACCTTTTAGTTACCGACGCATTCTCGTTATGACACTGTGTATTAAAATAAAATACGTCGCCAACATTGTTCCAGCCTAGTCCCAACGTTTTAGAGCTGATATTTTCGTTGGATTTAATTTCTTTTGAATAGTCGGTTTGGTCATTATTGTATGGAAAGTTATAAACCCACTTTCGAAGTGAAAAACAACCAGACTGTAACTTTTTTTTTATATCCGTGCATAGCTGTATTAATTTCGATTTATCGTTATTTCCGGATAAAAAATCGTCTACATATATGTCCTCCAAAATAGCTCGTTGAACGTCAGGGTCGGATGACTCAATTCCCAACTGCTTTAAGCATCTCACACTAAGGAACGGCGCGGATGCGGTACCATACGTAACGGTGTTTAATTGATAAATCCGTAGAGGTTTCGACGGATCATCACGCCACAAAATCATTTGAAACCGGCGCTGATCCTCGGCTACTAAACAATTTCGAAACATTTTCTCGACGTCAGCGCATGCAACAAATTTGTGCCGTCTAAAACGGAGAAGAATGGATATTAAGTCACCTTGTATAGGAGGCCCGACAAGTTGTAAGTTGTTGAGAGACTTGCCGGAAGACGATGCTGCGCTTGCGTCGAAGACAACACGCAGCTTAGTTGTAGTGCTATGTTCTCTCAGTACTCCGTGATGCGGCATAAAGTAGCATGGATGACTATAAGAGTCCACCGGGTTCATATGACTTAAGTACAGGTATTCCTGCATAAATTGCGTATATAATAACTTGTAGTCAGGAGAACGTAGTAAACGTTTCTCCAATGCGAAGAAGCGTCGTTCAGCTTGCGTATATGATTCGCCTAAAAGATCAGGTGACTCTTTAAATGGAATGCGTACACAAAACCTTCCTTCACTATTACGCGTAGTGGTACGAAGAAAATGATCTTCACATGCACGCTCTTCCTGAGTCCGCGTATCCCTGACCTTAGGAAGCTCTTCGACCTCCCAAAACAAGCGAAGTTGCGAATCTAACGAACTACTAAAGTTACAATGAACGCGCCTCTCAATTTGCGTATTATTACTAACTAAGCCAGAGATAATCCAGCCTAGCTTAGTGTTTTGTAGGTAAGGACCGTTGGACAGTCTCATTCTGCCTTCTAACAACAAGTCCCAAAACCTATCTGCGCCTATTAAAATGTCTATATTTTTTAATTCTAAAAACTGTGGATCCGCAAGACTTACATTCTTTGGAATCAAGAATCGCGTGTTTAGTGGACACAATGCCGGCAATATAGACGTTATCTGTGATAATACAAAACAAGTAATGCGTGTTTTGAACGTATTATCGATTCGCGATTTAATTTCGACGTTACAAGTTTCCGAACATTGTATCACCGAGTCGCCTACCCCTTTAATTACATAAGTAGAATTTATCATGGGAACGTTAATTAATTTACAAAAAGATTTTGTTATGAAACACCGCTGACTGCCACTATCAAGTAGTGCGTGTGCCCGATGATAAACACCGTGAACGTCAGGCACTTCCACGACAGCTGTCGATAATAAAACTGAATGCATATCTATAGAATTGTTATGCATTTGTGCGTTGCTAACTTGAATGGGGCGTGATTCCGCGGCGGTTGAGGCAGCGGGGCCGGAGGGTGTCATCGTTGCGCCTACGACTTCACTCCTCGCTAGGCCGCCAGTCGTATTATTGGAATGCAATGTAACTAGACTCTCGCCGTTATCATTATGAATTAATGAATTATGTTTGCGATTACATTTACGACATGGCCCAAACACGCATTTATTAGGAGTGTGACCCGAACGTAAACAATTCTCACATAGTTTGTGCTCGCGAATGAAGTTTAACTTTGAATTTAAGTCACTATCGATAAATTTCTGACAAGAATAAAGTTGGTGATTCGCGTTACATTTTAAGCACGTCCTTTTGTAGCGAGACGAACGGTTATCGTTGGACTTATGTGTAGACACATTGCAGTGTGATGTATTGTGTGAATAGTGTTTTTTATTTTCAATTTGTGTTTGTGGTTTGTTGTGTGATAAATGCAACATTTCCAACACATCCGCTCGGTCCTTAAGGAAGTTAATCAATTCATGTACTTTGATTATGCGTTTAGAATCTTTCTCGTTCGAGGTTAGTGTGCACTTACGCGTCTCCCATTCGCGTTCTGTCGTTCTATCTGACTTTGACACAATTATATAAATGACAAGCGTATCCCACGAATCGGTAGGTTCGCCTAGTAATTTCAATGCGCGTAAGTTTTTTAATATAACGTCAATAAGCTTTCTAATGTTGGACGGCGACTCTTTTGTTAATGCGTTTATATTAAACAAAGCCCTTACGTGATTGTGCACTAAAAGTCTATTATTATTAAATCTATTTAGCAATAATTCCCATGCGACTTGATAATTATCAGAAGAGAATTCTACAGAATTAATGACTAATTCAGCGTTGCCTTTTAGAGACGACTTTAAATAGTGGAACTTTTGAATGTTACTAATCCGTTTAGAGTTATGTACTAACGATAAAAAGGTATCTCTAAACTCCAGCCAGTGCTCATACGATCCGTCAAAGGTGGGTAGGGAAATGGTTGGAAGTTTAACCGACTGCGATTGTTCGGTACAATAGTTGTTGGTACCGTCAGTGACCTCGCCATCGGTCTGTATGGCTTCCGCGCGGGCTAAGATGCTGTAGTATGAGGTTTCGAATGATTCTCTGTAATCTAATTGGTCAGATATCTCACTATCAGAAACGATTTCCTCGATTTTGCTTTGAATCGCATTGAATTCGTTAAATAAACTAGTGGCGCCTTTGATACGTAATTTTAAGTCTATGCGATCTCGAGACGAAATTAAATTATCACTGTCTTCCAACGTATCTAAATGGTTGGAAAACTTGGTAAGTCTACCTTTTATGACGCCGCGTTTTCTCACTAGGTCACGAATTACCGTAGGATCGGCACACCCAAGATTAGGGGACCTTTCGCGTGATTTAATTGTAGCATTGTCGATATCTAACACAAGAGGAGATTTATCGCGAGACTTAGCACTTTCCGTCATTTTGGTGGGTAGTAAGAACAGAAGTACTTACAGTTGGAAGGCTTGAACGACGTATAGCCGTAATATCACCGTGACTAGATGATTTAGGCAGTTCGAGACTCCGATGCGGCAAATGTTACTGAAATCAGGTTGGGCACAGGTATCACAAAGAGAACTAGGAGGTGATTGGGGAAGAGAGGATGGTTGGTCTTACCAAGTTGCGTATAATTTGCGATGAACAGCCAATCCAGCTCTCGTCCAATGCGCGCTTAGCCTCCAGTTGCCTTTGCTCTTGATGCGTTTTTGCGTTTTGGTTCAGCAGCAGCAGGTACAACCAGTAGTTCCACAGGATGCTGATTCGTATGATTTGGCGTCGAAGGACCATATGTACCGGCTTCTGTCGGTACTTGAATTTCGTATGTTGGTAGCCCGTGTGCTGAACTGAATTTGCGTTTTAATGGTGATAAATGAAACAAGTGTTCTTTCGAAAGGTAAGTTGAAGTCTGTATTGCGAATGATATATTTTTACACGATTCGAGGAAGGTAGGGAGGTAGGGAACAACATGTTGACCAATGAGAACAATGGTACATCACGCCACCTTCGTGGTCCGATTGGTGACGAGCAGGTAGTGTTGCCAGACCACAAATACCACTTGTATGCGTAAACAACAATAAAATACCATATTGTCTTTAATACTAAATATTCTTTCATATGATGTAACAATTCAAGTGCCTTGAGTAACTTTGAAGGATATATTATAGTACTAGTTGTAGCCCGCGGCTCCGCCCGCGTATATTGCGGTTATCGCCTTAAATAGTAGCCTATGTGTTATTCTGATGTATAAGCTATATTACTGTAAAGTTTTATCCAAATTCGTTCAGTAGTTTTTGCGTGAACAAACATCCATCCATCCATACTTACAAACTTTCGTGTTTATAATATTAGTATAGATATACGCAATGAGGTAAAGGTCTGCAGTAGACTGGTCATGACCAAGTCTATTTCTGGTCTTGCTACAAATGTGTACTTGATTTAATATCTACAAAAACAATAAATAATGTTATTTAACAGTACAGTTATAAAAATTTACATAGTATAAATGAAGACGCTGAACTATCTAATGGATTTTAAGGCAGTTTTAACTTGTAGAGAACTTGTACCTTGAGAAAGGTTTACATATGTAGAACATGTATATTATAGTAAAGAAAATGCGATTACCAAGGTAGGTTACGAATACCAAAGATTTCTGTGCTTGATAAAAGGGCATATTGACGTCTTTGAATGCTAAGGCAGAGGTAATGGGTTAGTTAGGATACTATAGACGAGCAGCCCTAACGCCAGCTAAAGTACTGCGCGGCTATAGAATACAAATAAAGAATATGCCCGAGTCATAATACTGTATATATATTACTAGCCGACCCGGACTATTTCGTTGGGCGTTAACCGTATTATTTTTAACTGAATTTTTGGTTCAATTATAATAAAATATAGCATATGCCACTCCTGAATATTGTCGCTTTCTGTTAGTGAATTTTCAAGATTGGATCAGTACTTCCTAAGATTACTCCCTTAACAACAAACAAAGTTAGAATATTAGTATAATATTAGTATAGATTTTAGATTTTACACCGTGGGAGAGCCACGCTTTGGCATGATGCCGATTCTACCAGAGTGCTACCACGGCCTCATAGAAAACCGGTGTGAAATAGTGCTTGCGCTGTGATTCACCGAGTGAAGGAGAATACCGGAGGCCCATAACCCAAACCCCCTTCCCCTATCTCCCCTTCCCATCCCCCAAAGGCCGGCAACGCACTTGTGACGCCTCTGGTGTTTGCAGGTGTCCATGGGCGACGGTAATAGCCTACCATCAGGCGATACGTCTGCTCGTTTGCCCGCCTATTATATAAAAAAAATGGTTACCTTGTCCGCGGTGTGTGCGTATTTAGAAATGTTTATGTCAGGCGCTGATAGTGACATACTTAAATATTCGACGTGTGGCAGTTGCCAAAACTATGTTAAAACTTAAAAAGCTCCCATAAAGTAAGCATAATTTAATATGTCTTTCAACAGCCAAAGAATTATACGAGATAGCAATGGCGAAACTCAACCGTCGGTCTCCGGATCTCCGCGCTTCCATACTGCAGGTGAAGCAAGCAGCTGATGCAGGGTACATACCAGCCAAAATCAAGCTGGCCTGGTCTTATGTGTTCGGTGAAGGTGTGGAATTGGACACGGATAAGGCGAAGAATATATTTGAAGAACTCGTAGTCGAAGGAAATGCGGATGCTCATGCTGTAAGTAGGATATTCAATATTTATGATGTTACTCATTTAAGCTACTACACTACAAAAGCGTTAGTAGTGAAATAATGGTGTCGAGGAGACTGCCTATAGATATTAATAGAGTAAGAGACTTATACGATTTAGTTGTAGACAGTACAGATGTTTGAAGTGCCTATCATGGCGTTTTCTATTTCTCTGGTACTGTAATAGAACTCATTAAATATTAACATCTTTGGCTGACTGCGCCGGTGGTGTAATATTGTAAGCATATTAAGAGGGCAATAATAAACTGATTTTTAAGTTTTATACGCCACAGAGCCACGCTTCGGCATGAATGGGCCGGCTCGGCCGGAGTGATACCACGGCCTCACAGAAAACCGATGTGAAATAGTGCTTGCGCTACTTCACCGAGTGAGTGAAGATACTGGAAGCCCAAACCCCAACCATCCTCCCCCTATCTCCCCTCCCCATCCTCCAAATTCCCGCAATGCACTTGTGACGCCTCTGATGTGCGGTGCAGATTCATCACTCATAATGTACTTGTTCTTATTTTCCCTAGATGGCGCTGATCTAAAACAATGTATATAATTAGTTAGTTGAATGGAGATGTTTGTTGGTAGGGCATGGGCTTCCTGTACGCGACGGGTATCTCCGTGGCGGTGTCGCAGGCGAAGGCGCTGGTGCACTACACGCTGGGCGCGCTGGGCGACAGCGAGTACGCGCAGATGGCGCTGGCCTACCGCCACTGGAGCGGGAACACCGTGCCCAGCTCCTGCCAGAAGGCCATGGACCTCTACATGAAGGTCGCTTCTAAAGGTACTAATATTATTTATTCATCTGTTTTCTAATGCTTATGTTAAGGTCAGCAATTTGAAAACCACTTACTTTTTCAAACATAAATATATTGTATCTATTCTTTGGAATGTCTGGACCGATTTTGACGGAACTTTCACGGACAGACAGCTGATGTTATAAGTAGTATATTCAACTACTGTAATTTAAAAAAAAAACACATTTAGAAAAAATAAGAGTTTGGAACAAAATTAAAACCAATGAAAATATCTATACAAATAAATAAAATTGGAGTGTCTGTTTGTAATATTAAAATAACAGCTTTTTAATCAATGCATATGTATGTATACACGATACACATACCAAAAATGTAGTTAAAAAAATTTTTGTCTGTCTGTCTGTCTGTCTGTCTGTCTGTCTGTTTGTTCCGGGTAATCTCTGGAACGGCTGGACGGATTTTGACGGGACTTTCACTGGTAGGTAGCTGATGATCCAGGGAGTAACTTAGGCTACTTTTTTTAGACTAACTTTGTCCCGCGGCGTTACTCGCGGTACAATAATAACCGCGGAAAACTAGTAGTAGTAGTTCAGCTAGTATAAAATATATCTGATTCAAAAGCAACAAAATCCGCGGGTAATATCGCAGTACACAGCTAGTTTTTTTTATTACTAACCGACCCACGCTACCTCGTTTGCGTCTCCTATTGCCCGTAGCGTGATAATTTTCCCCCGTTTTTCTAACATTATTCATTGTTGCTCCGCTCCTGTAAGTTTTAGCGGGATGATATATAGCCTATAGCCTTCGTCGATAAATAAGCTATCTAACACTGAAATAATTTTTCAAATCGGACCAGCGGTTCCTGAGGTTAGTAATGCATACATGTGTATACACGGTACATATACCAAAAAATTTAAAAAATGTTATTTTGGTACATTTTTCATTTATACATACATATGTATTTCTTTAAAAGCGGTTATTTTAATATTACCAACAGACATTCCAATTTTATTTATTTATATAGATGAAACTTTATATAGTAAATATTCCTCTCTACAGTGGCAAGTCAAGTGACCTTCAGTGGAGGTCCAGCCATTCAAAGGACGAGGCTCATCGACGAAGCTGAAGGAGGTGGCGGAGGTGCTCTGGACACTGATCTCATTGAATACTACCAGCTCTTGGCTGAGAAAGGAGATGTACAGGCTCAGGTAATCCATACTTATACTATAAACTAGCTGATCCCCGCGGTGTTACCCGCGGTTATCGTCGTACCGCGAGTAACGCCACGGGACAAAGTTAGTCTATAAAAAGTAGACTAAGTTACTCCCTGGATCATCAGCTACCTGCCAGTGAAAGTCCCGTCAAAATCGGTCCAGCCGTTCCTAAGATTACCCGGAACAAACAGACGGACAGACAGACATGTCATGACATTAATGTTAAAATAACCGCTTTTAAATAAATTTCTATTTTAATATTACAAACAGACACTCTCAGATCTCTCAGATCTTTGGATCTACTGAACCGATTTTGAAAATTCTTTTGTATTTGATTTTGATTATAATAACCCGAAAAGTGGAAAGACTTTTTTGTGGCAGCCGATTTGCAAAGTAAGTCAGAGAAAAATGTTTACCGCTCAACAAAGTGGTCACGGGTCAGCTAGTTTTTTAAAAAGTGAGATCTGATTGCCGTAAACTTAAGGTAGCGTAAGCGACTGCTGTGCTTAAGGTTCCATCCCCATTTCAGACCAAATGTTGGTATGATCTGCAAGTACTAGTTTCGTAGTTTAGGTGTTTTTATGTATAATATGTATTTAAATTAATTGTCTAGTACCCATAATACAAGCTCTGCTTAGTTTGGGACTAGATGGCGTTGTGTGTTAGATGTCCGAAATATTTATTATCTATTTATTTATTTACAACTATTTGGTATTCTAACATGAAACATATCCAAATAATACGGCTAAAAAGGTTATTTCTCTAAATTTGCTACTCCAGTTAGAGTACACATTTCATTCCAAGTCTATGACCTGAATCAAAACAGAGAAATTATAAATGTTTTACATTCTCAGGTCGGTCTCGGTCAACTTCACTTCCAAGGTGGTCGCGGAGTAACCCTCGACATCAACAAAGCCCTCTACTACTTCCAACAAGCCGCTAAGACCGGCAATGCTGTTGCCAACGCCTTCCTCGGCAAGATCTACCTGGAGGGCGGGGATGGCATCAAGGCTGACAACGAGACAGCTTTGAGATACTTCAGGAAGGCCACAGAGTTGAATAATCCTGTCGGACAGAGCGGGCTTGGTATTATGTATTTGCAGGTATGTATGACGGTATTTGTAAAAAAAATCTTAATTCATTGAAAATAGAGTCTTATTTTCTTGTAATAAAACTCAATTTTGCTTGCAATAATTTTACTTGATGTGGATCTTGAAAATTAGATTTTAAAATTAATAATGTTGTAAAGTTTTAGATAATATAACATTTTCTTTCAAATTAATCAATTTAGATGTTTTCTTAACCAATTTTTTATTACCGGTACTTACAATAAAGTGAATATTATGGACGAAGCTTGACTTTTATATCTTTGTGCTGTGCCTTTGAGCTTAAGAATAGATTTTTGACCAGGTCAAAACATTTGTGCTTCTTGTTTTAGGGCCGTGGAGTACCTAAAGATTATAATGCAGCGTTCAAATACTTCACAATGGCGGCTAACCAAGGCTGGGTAGAGGGACAACTGCATCTTGGTTTTATGTACTTCGGTGAGTGTTATTATATTATTTTTGCAATGGATTTTGTTTTAGAGCTGGGGCAATTATATGCTCTTTAAGATGTAATAAGTCACTTTAACATTTAGTAAGAAGTTTCTGTTGCATCTAAATAAAGTTGAAATTTTCCAAGCTTATTTATAGTTTTGATGTTAAACATCTAACGCAGAGGGTCAGACCGTGGGCATGGCGACTAGTTATCACGACAAGCGTCGCCACGCGATTTTCTAATTATATATGAGGATTTTTAATTGGGATATATTTATTATTGCCTATCTTTATTTCTAAAAGCTATCTTTTTATATTTATTATTTGTAGAAAATAATGTTGAATATCGATTTCTGTATTTAATCATTCAATTGTCGTTCATAAGGTTCACACATTCACTCTTCCCCTCTCAGTGTCTAATTGTAACAGCTCGATGCTCTGCTATAAAAATAAATAATACATATAGAAGAAATGTTTTTCATTGCCCTCATAAACCTTCAAGAAATAATTTATGTTTCTCACAGATGATGTGTGACTCGATTAAAAAAAAATATGTTTTTTTTTTTAAATTCTGTCGTGTAATGCAGGAGGCATTGGTGTGCGTCGTGATTTCAAACAAGCCAACAAGTACTTCTCCCTCGCCTCGCAGACAGGACACGTGCTCGCTCTCTACCACCTCGGGCAGATGCACGCTCAAGGACTCGGAGTACTTCGCTCGTGTACCACAGCTGTGGAGGTATACACTTTGTAAAAAATTACCCAAGACTATAGTCTGTTCGCGTTAAGAAAATAGTGACACTTGACTCAAGACCCACTCCGTGATCAATCAGGTTTCGAGAAATAATTGTTTCTGGTGAGGGGCGTGATCAATACTATAGCGAACTTCGTGGTGCAGTAATAGTAACGGCGATAAGTATTTTTGGGAGCAGAATATATTATGCCGGAGCCACGGCTCCATAATACTCTAATTGTTACATGGTGGCGTGTTTTCTTACTTACTTACTAAAATCTATCGATATCTTGCATTTAATCACGTCACTCACACACACATATACACTCACTATTTTCTTAATGCGAAATACTTAATGTCCTCTTATCCCTTATCAGGGACATGGGGCTCTCAGAAGGGACCTCCGTTTCTCCCGGTCTTATGCGAATGGGTAAAATAATTTTGAAGTCATTTCACGCCTTCAGAGCTGTTTATTATATAGGTTATATAGGTACTATAATTATATAGGTAGGTGAAAAAGTTTTACTGAGATACAGTAAACTGTAATTACTAAGTTATTTAATAAAAACCACCTTTCACTTCTCCTTTTTTTGTGGTATACAGATAAACGAACAGACGGTAACCCGATGGTAAGCTATCGCGCAATCGTAACTTAAGAATCATAAGTGTTTTGTCGCACTTTGAATACTCTTTATGCAACAGATCCTGATGCAAAATTAGGTTGATTGGGTCTGGTACGCTCATCTACCTTACATACCTTTTTAACACACACACACACGTACCCACCCCATCCGCGAAATTACACACAAACACAAACACGACTTAAATATATCCTATGCCTACTCTAGTATTGTATATAATTATTCATTGATGGGCATTGTATTTGATTTAATAATGAGCCGGTTCTATAATTTTATGGGGTCCTAGTGACGCGTAACACATATATTCCAAGACATATGTCGGGCACCAGTCTCTCAGATGTTTGCTGTAAATTATCATAGATTAATCATCTACACTGTACTGCATACATTGGTGATGAGAAAATAAAGAAACTATTATTATCTAATACCTTTAAACGGTCAATTATGTATGCTGGGGATTTCGGGAGCAATAAATCTATCTAGCTAGGATTCATTTATAGAAAATTTACCAAATAAAATACCGAGCAAAGCTTACTCACACAGTCCAAAAACAGGTAGGGGAAGCTTTTTAAGCTATTGCATAGCTTTTATCGCGGGTTTTGAGGCCTTTAAGCGCGGCGACCGAATCAAGAAATTCCGTAACACAAAAAACCTGACACCCGAAGCTCGCACGGATCGAGAAGAGCTGCTCCGAACGACGAATCTGTCACAAAACCAAAACAAATCTCTCTGCCTGACAGAGACAGAGAGATTTGACGTCGTTGTCGTTGACGAGCTGCTCCGAAATCCACACTCAGCGCCCTCTGTTGTTTGTTGTGAAGTTTCAGTATCTTTTTTGTTTTGTGTAATTTTGTATTAACTATTTAATGAATACCTTTTACCACAATATCCAGGAAACATTTACAAAAAGACGACGACGCCCAGTTGAGATTTGAACTCGAGACACATTCGTCATAAATCATTCACCTACACCTTCCAGCCAATAACACTTTACTACTTAATATTAAAACTGTTGTTTTTATCTTACTTGATAAATTCTAATGGTCCGGTAATTCCAAACATACATTTGTTTGTTGTCAGTATGGCATCAATTTAGAGCATTTGAAAAATAGTTTAGTATTTTTCATTCACAATATTACACATACTGCATACATAAAAAATAAATAAATAAATATAATTGAATAAGTTGATAAAAAATACTATGCAATAGCTTTACCGCGGCAGTCCCCGAGTGCCAACGTCTTTTTTTATATATATATACCCCTGCCAAAATAAATCTACTCTGTCTGATGGAAAGCATAAGCTGAATCTAAGAGTGGTGGTCACCATACTCATTGTGAATGCAGACAATGAGATAATGCAGCATGGTGACCCACACTATGGCAGCCTAGTGATGCTTCTGCATCATTGAGCCTCCGGTCTGGCACTCACCAACGAAACACGACAGCACGAATGCTGTCATTTTATATAGATATTTTGTGCGAGGGTAGTACCGCCGCGTTGAGCCGGCCCAACTGTGCTGAAATTAGCGTGGCTCTACTACCTGTAACCTGCGTGTACCTGTTTGCGATTCAGTAAATAGTTAATTTCGGTTGTTTCTCCAGCTGTTCAAGAACGTATGCGAGCGTGGTGAGTGGGGCTCGCGCCTGATGCTGGGCCACGCGGCTTGGCGCGCGAGGGACTCGGACTCCGCCCTGCTGCAGTACCTGGCGCTGGCCGAGCGCGGCTACGAGCTGGCGCAGACCAACGCCGCCTTCCTCCTCGACAACGGTCAGTCTATACTCTTTGGTCAAGTTTACCAGGCTAAAAAAATAAGTAGTGGGAATTACAGCTTGCATTGCACTGATGTAGTAGTACAATACACCTCTAATTGTCCAATGCTTGACATAAGGCTTTTTTTTTTAAAGAGGAGGTTTGGCTTTCTGTACTGGAGATGGTAAATGGTTTGTTTCAGGTTTTTCTACTCTTTTCAATGCTGTTGTCTTGCACAGTTTAAGTACTTCCGTAGTCTTATGACTCCCATGGAATGAATAGGGGTGATGTCATTCTTAATCCGTTACGCGTGTGTTCGTTAAATTTAAAAAATAAACTTTATGTCGACGAATAGAGACTTTTGCCAGCCCTTTAAATAATCCAAAACAGTCGTCCTTGATGTCACGTAAATTATTTCGATAATTATCGCACTGCAACTGAAACTCAAGTAAATTGCGATGAAGAGGCACCACATAACTCGCCACAAGACTACTGGTTCATTCCCGAATGTTCCAATAGCTACTTAAACAATCGGACACGACCGCTTCCGAAAAATGTTATCGAACTAAAACAAGCCAACCGTATAACAATCTATATATATTCGATCTTATGTTTATTGAATTAAAGTTCATTGTCCTGTGCCAGAATTCATATTCTTCTTTTCTCGAATTTTCGTAACAATATAATAACAATACAAAGCTACCGGGTGTATTATCCAGGTGAGGTGCGCTTGTTCAACGAGCGCGAGCGCTGGGCGCGGGCGCTGCAGCTGTGGGCCCGCGCCGCGGCCCAGGGCTGCGGGGCCGCGCGGGTCAAGCTGGGCGACTACCACTACTACGGGCTCGGCACTCACAAGGATTTGGAAGCTGCCGCCTACCACTACAGGTCAGTCTTTCACCTTCTTCCACCACTATTATGAGTACGAGATACAGCGAACTCGGGGCAGAGTTTGTTGCAATTGCTCAATATTTATATAAATGCTATTTGTTGCTCCTCAGTCTCGCCTCGAAAATGATTACATTCTCAAGAAGGATTAACGACATATAGGCAACTGCTCTCCGACCAGGAAGACTGATTAGGATGATTAAAATGTGGATCGTAATACAGGATAGCATCGGAGCAGCTGCACGTGGCGCAGGCGACGTTCAACTTGGGCTACATGCACGAGCGCGGGCTGGGCCTGGCCCAGGACGCGCACCTGGCCAAGCGCTGCTACGACCTGGCGGCCGACACCTCGCCCGACGCGCGCCTGCCCGCCGCGCTCGCGCTGGCCCGGCTCAACGCCGCCACCGCCGTGCAGCAGATACTCGACGTACGTACTCACTCACTCACTCGTTCACTCGCACTGACACCCATTCACTCACTCACTCACTCACTCTCTCGCTTACTTAGCACTGAATTTATTTAAGTTTCTATTCTCTTCATGCAGTGATGTTGTCTTGCATACTTTGCTCCTTTATTCGCCTTTTATATCACCTACCTTCATGTTCTTAATCCATTGTCACACTTTCCAGACTTTCGCATTTTATTATTCTTTAGTGATAAAATTATTTCACTAGACAAACCACCAAAGTGTCAATAATCATCAGTCATTCTTACAGAGCCCGTTGGCTGTGGTGTTCCTGACGGGTGACTCGGCGTTCCTGTCCAACTGGGACCTGTACCTCATCACCGCACTGCTGGGCGCGCTCGGCCTGGTGGTCTACCTCAGGAGGCCGACGCAGCAGGCCGCCAACTGAGTGCCTAAAGACTTTCACTGTGTTCGCACGAGACCGTTCAAAGGAGATTAATATTTTCATGTTAAAATATCTAAGCTTTAAAAGACAGGAGAAAGTCTATGTAGAAATACCACAACACTTCTTTCAAAAGGATTTTGTTTAAGATCTTAAATTGTAATAATAAACTGTATGACCGACTTCAATGCGTTTCAAAACATATAATTCATCATCATGTGTTGTTCAATTCTTAATTGTGCGAACTTCAAAAAAAGAGAAGAGCATTTTAATTCGCTTGTACTTTATGCTTGATACCCCAGATTATCAATCGCTTTTGAAAAATCTTCTTTTTTAGGAGCATACCCTTCTTTTATACCCATTCAAATAAAAAAAAAATATATCAAATTTAGAATTTTCCATACTTTCTACGGCATTGAAGTTGGTGATTATTTTGAAAGTTATGTTTAACTTTTTGAGTAAATTATATGTTAGTGGTGATATTCAACTTGTGGCTATAGACCATTCGCGTTAAAAAATTAGTGACGCATCGGTCAAGCCCCGCCCCCCAATCAATCAGGTTCCTAGAGTTTATCGTCTCGTGCGATTGATCCGAGGTGCGGGAGCTTGTCTTTTCTTAGTGTGAATAGACTATATAGTAAATATTTAACGTTAAAGCCCTATTATGTTTCAACATGCATCATTAAATATAATTTAAATTAAAATAGTAATAAAACCACATCCCTAATAGGGAATATGCATAAAAATTTTAATTGTCTTAAATATTTTTTTGATTTTTTATTGTCTTTAAAATATACTTGAAAGGTATTTCTGTTATTTAGTGATTATTTAAACCCAGAAAATATTAAATAAAAGGGAAAATTAAGGGAGGGAATTCAAACCTACAAAACCTATTGGTCGAAAAGAAATGTGACGTCGATTGTTACATTATCGAAATTATCGGCGTCGAAATTCCTACTGCGATAGTAGTATTTGCGAGAAAAAATAACTTCTTCCATGATTTTTGTAGCAATTAAAACTGTAAATAAGTATAAAATAACTAAAACAGTCAATAATAAAGAAACACGAAATGACAATGATGTCATTGGATTTGACCAAAAACGCGCGCAAAATAGAGGTGTTTGAATGGCTCAAATTTAGTCAGTGTTTTAAATTTTACTTTGAAAATTAGTTTTGACTATTTTTCTATGTTATAGATGTAAATGGTCAGATTAAGAAATCAAAAAAAAATATGCATATTCCCTATTCTTACAATCTTCTTTCATATTGTTCTGTTTTGATATGGTCCTGTGTAAATATGGCTTTACAATCAATTCCAAGAAGTGGGTAAACCTTCACCTCTGTTCTAGTTTTGTTTTGTGACATTGATTTGAGCTTGTGAACACTATTCGAGGTTCTGCCCAGTATACTTGTAATAAAACACTGAGTTGATAAATGTTTACTGGGTTCTGAGTCGTAATTACCTATGATATTATATCAACGGTATAAAATTGTACCGCGATTCAGATTAATTATCGATTCAACGCCATCTATCGGATGCTATAACAAACGTGTTGGAGATTTAGTATAAAAATGAAAACTAAGACAGCTGAGTTGTCTGTCATTGAACTGAACTAGAGGCTTGAATTAAACATTGACACGAAGAAAAAAAAAATGTTGTCTACCAACTACAAATTTTTTTTTTCTTCGCGGTGGTCTTACCCATGTCTTGTGGTTGTAGTATAGGTAATATAATTTGTGAAGAGATTGGTGATCGAAGTAAAAGGTGATGTTTGTTGTAAATATTTAATAAATTGTTTTGTGATCATTTCGTGTATTATTATGTTCAGAATTTCTGTTTTAAGCGTGGGCTGTCAAAAGTAAACGCCTTAATTGATAAGGCAAATCTCCCACGGCTGGTTGTTCGCATATTATTTATTTATACATCATGCATTTTTGGTGCGTTGGCGGACTTAATGCCCAAGGCATTATATTCCAGTCAACCAATGGGTGATGCAGGAAGTGGGTGCATTTTGGGTGTGCGAATAGTAACACAACACAGGAAAACAAACTCTTCAGCTTTATATATTAATAACTTATTGTTGTACCGCGAGTAACGCTGCGGGACAAAGTTAGTCTATAAAAAGTAGCCTAAGTTACTCCCCGGATCATCAGCTACCTGCCAGTGAAAGTCCCGTCAAAATCCGTCCAGCCGTTCCAGACATTACCCGGAACAAACAGACAGACAGACAGACAAAAAATTTTTTAACTACATTTTTAGCATATGTATCGTGTATATATACATATGCATTGATTAAAAAGCTGTTATTTTAATATTACAAACAGACACTCCAATTTTATTTATTTGTATAGATTTTGATACTATAATATTATAAAGCTGAAAAGTTTGTTTGTTTGAACGCGCTAATCTCAGAAACCGCTGGTCCGATTTGAAAAATTCTTTCAGTCTTAGATAGTACATTTATGGAGGAAGGCTATAGGCTACATATCATCACGCTAAGACCAGTAGGAGCAGAGAACCGATGAAGAATGTTACAAAAACGGGGAAAAATTATCACGTTACGGGCAATAGGAGACGTAAACGAGGATGCGTGGGTGAGCTACTTTAAGATTAATCCAAGAGAATAGAGGCTTTAGCGATAGTAGAAAGAGATTCGATGGGAAACACTTATATTGGCTTAGGGGCTAGCAGTTTAGTGATTAAGATAAGTAACCTTTAGGCCAATTATTGGTACCGTTTGTTTAGAATTATGTGATTGCTGTAAAATTAGTTCCGTTTAATAAATCCTGTAGGATTGTTAGTTTTGAGCGGTGTCTGAGACAGCATACTAAGAAGTGTTAGTATATGCTAAGAAAAAAAAAACAAAATATCACGTTTAACGTTTTAATATTTATTACTTAATATATGTACATACTTTATAACCAGTACAAAAATAAAGCAAAAACTTAATCTACATAGCTCCTTTTTCTAACAGCTCAATCTTTCGCGCAATATCGTCCGCCGAATACGTGTAATCCACCAATTTATCTTGTTTCATTACATCATTATCCCTTGTAGATCTCTGAAAGAGAAATATACTTATATTAAAGCTGGTAATAATAGTACATATAAAAAGTATATAGAGACAGCTGCTAACTCTGATAATCGAAAACTAACTAAACTAAAAATCACTAAAAATGAGTTATGTCCTCTGAAAAGTAGGTCTAAATAACAAAAATTTAATAAAATTAGATTTGTCACACTAAAAATAGACACACAAAATATGTTAATGTGTGGCAGAAAGGGGATAATATAAGGAACTAGCTGACCCGGCAAACTTTGTACCGCCATATTTACATCGACTTTTAAATTGACTTTTCTAGTTATTTTTATTGGATACAAACCTTGACATAATAACTGAAAACCTAAAAGAAAGAATTATGTAATTTGGTACAGCCAGTCGAAAGTTATGCGCATACATACATTTCGGCGATTCATTTATATATATATATACTAGCTGTCCCGGCAAACGTCGTTTTGCCATAACTACTAATAAATTAAAAATTAATTTAAAAAAAAAATTGTCCAGCGGACAAAATTGTGAATCTAAACCATTCCCAGATCCCCTTGAACACACATAAAAAATTTCATCAAAATCGGTCCAGTCGTTTGAGAGTAGTTCAGTGACATACACACTCACAGAAGAATTATATATATAAAGACTAGCTGTCCCGGCAAACGTCGTTTTGCCATAACTACTAATAAATTAAAAAAACATTGTCCAGCGGACAAAATTGTGAATCTAAACCATTCCCAGATCCCCTTGAACACACACAAAAAATTTCATCAAAATCGGTCCAGTCGTTTGAGAGTAGTTCAGTGACATACACACTCACAGAAGAATTATATATATAAAGATAAGTTAGGCTACTTTTTATAGATTTGCTTTGCTTTAGCGAATCTATAAAAAAGTCAATTTCACACCTAAAATATACCTCTGTGGTTCTAAAATGACAGTAGTGATAATTATAATTGTCACCTAAATACAGCTCATATAATAAGAACTGTAGTCAATTGAATAATAACAGGTTTTACTGCCTATATATACTACTCACCCAAAATTGTGCATATTCAGGAGACACGGCTTGCAAATACGCAATTTTATCTTCCATGTCTTTCAGTCTTTTATAAATATCCTTAGGCACGGGACCAATATTGAGGTATTTCTCTATGGCTACCACCCGTTCTGCTATGGACGATGGGAGACCATACGAGTCTGTGGTCTTCTCCGAGTCTTGGTGGAAGAAGGCGGGTGATGTCACTGTTTGTGGACCCCACTCGTTGTGGACTTTTCGAACTGTAGGTACAAAAAAAAAACAAGATAATTTTAGAAAAGAAAAATTCACCTTCTTCCTACTAAAAGGGAAAGTTTAAGCGAAAATTTCATGGAAGATACATTTATTACTTAATCACTATATATATAGTCATAGATTAGTACTACTACTTATTCTTTTACGCGTAAAATAACAAAAGTTCGTACAGAAGGCGCACTTTTTCAAGAAAAATAAATAAAATCGACGCTTTACATGAAGCATCAAAGTGCAAAATAGAATTAAGTGATCACATTCATAAAACGAAAATTCCAAAAATCATTTCAACATAAAAAAATTTAAGCTGTCAAAATTTAAAGTTTGTACCTAAGATAAAGTTATCTGAGGTTTGTACCGTCTACCTGAAATCAATCTATTAGGGCAGGCAAATGACGTTTTATGTACAGACTTATAATATTACCTTTCAAATGACCCTTAGAGTCGTTCCTCTTCACAAACTGCGTTCTCACTCTAGCACAAGTCTCCGTCTCCTCCATCTCCTCATCTCCCTTGTTCGGTATGAAATCATGGACGTTGCTTATATTCACTTGTGCCCGCTTCCTCTCCATAAAGTTCTGTATGCGCTGCTGCAGCTCGTCGCTCGTCACGTTGATTTGAACAAGAGTTTTGTCGACAGGTGCAACAGGCTTCATGTCGGTTGTAGCGCCTGTTAAGGTATATTTTGCTGAGTCAAAAATGTAAAGGTATTTGGAGACCCTATCATTAGTAGGAACTACATAATTTGTAGGCGTTATATAAAACCAGAAAAGAAATAAAACTATAACAAAAAATAAGTATGATTGGTTAAGTTCAGGCTGCGTACCCGTATCGGAAGATCCGAGGACAATCTGACAAGGTGAAGATTTGTCGACCCCATTAACTAAGTGCGGTATTGGCCAGTGGCGTCCCCACAGACATGCGAACGACTTACCTAGTAAGGCCAAACGCCATTCGCGTCTCAGAGCACTGGGCCCAAATCGTATAAGTATTGCTAGTGACACGATAGGAAGAAGTACAATTGAATAAATGCACTTGGCACACCATATCTTTAGCAACAGTAACAAAAGTTTCCTATATGGGTACGTTTTAATGAATAGTAAATTGCGACTTTCTGGACCAAGTAATAAAGTACAGTCTAGTTGGTGCTACGGTCGACATTTGTTATCGCAAAACTAGCAGTTTTTATATCTCTATGCATTATAGCATATGGGTATTAAATTGCATTATAATAAACCAAGGATACAGCGAGAAATCGTAGCGAACAATTGCATTCTATGTAACATTTTTCACCGAATAAATATTCATTTTATTTGGTACCTATAAGTGTAAGGACATTGTATACCTTTTTTACGACGAGCATATCATAAGAAATCCAGAAAGAGCATACCATCTATACATTTAAATAAATTGAAGTGAAAATTACCGTTTTTTACTAAATGAATATGGAGTATACACGGTACATTTACCAAAAATTTATTTTTTACAAATGCTGTCCCTCTGTTCCGGCTAATCTCTGGAACGGCTGGAGCGATTTTGGCGGGACTTTCACTGATAGGTAGCTGATGATACAAGGAGTAACTTGGGCTACTTTTTTTTAGACTAGCTTCGCCCCGTAGACGTCACCCGCAATAACCGCGGGACAGATAATTATCTCTATTAATACTATACCTACTATCACAAATCCCGGAAAACATTTTTTTTACTTTAAAATACTACTCCCGCACTAGGAATAAATCTCATAAGTCCTGTGCCGCGCAGGGGACTTTATAAAAGTACATGAAACGGACACAAAAATCACTCAGACACAGAACAACAATTTGAGGATCACACAAACTGTTGTCTAATAAGTCTTCGTGAGTTATCTAAGTGTTCATCCCATGGGTGTCGAAAGAGGCTGGTAAGGGAGCAGACTAGGCAGGACAACATCACTGCAATGAGTAAGGCAAGCTTGAAACAAATCCTACACCAAACCATCCGGTCAGCGTGGTACGGTAGGCCAAAACATCTTTGCTAAGGAGACGCCTTTGTCTAGCACTCGACAATATGGTATTTTACTGTATACGAGAAAACATCTAAAAATATATTATAAATATAAATATTTCGGACATCTAAACACACAACGCCATCTAGTCCCAAGATAAGCAGAGCTTGTGTTATGGGGTACTAGACAACTGATACAAATACATATATACTTTTTTTTGTAAATAGTATAATAATATAATATGTATGTAACATATAATATAATATGTATAATATGTATTTTTTTTTGTAAATACATACATATTATAGATAGAACACATCCAAACTCCGAAACAAATATTTGTAGATCATACAAACATTTGGTCCGACCCGGGAATTGAACCCGAGCAGTCGCTCACGCCAACCGCGAGACCAACGAGGCAGTAGTAGTAGGTAGGTAGTATATTATTGATATATCGTAGGCAAAAACTAGTCGGAAAATGTTAGTTTTAATTCATAAAATAATATTTACTAGCTGACCCGGCGAACTTCGTACCGTATTTACATATCTGTCTCAGCTTCCCACAGGCAGTGTACAGTTGCGGACAAAAAAAGACTTTTCCAGTATATTTAAAAAAAACAAACAAAAAAAATCACAAACCTTGTCCTAACCCTACACCTAAAAAAATAATTATTTAATTTGATGCAGCCGATCGGAAGTTATGAGCGTACATACATTTCGGTGATTCATTTTTATATATATATATTTCAGTGTTCAGTTTTTTTATCTGTTCATTACACAATAACACCATAAAGTAGTAGCCGCCATGTTATTACGTCACACCGCTTTTTAAGTACATTAAAGTGTCAACTGATCAGCGTATGTTTTAGATTGTTTGTTGAAATTATATTCATGTCGGATCGTTTTTTGTTTTTTTTGGAAGACGGTCCCCATTTCATGTCATCCACATTTTTTATATTTTATATCATTTATTTCATCACGACGAAGACTTAATGAAATGAAATGAAATCATTTATTCTGCAATTAGGTTATACAAAACACTTTTGCAAATTAATGACTTGAAGACTTTTGATTTGAAGACTATAAACACTTGACATTGGCAGAAATAGCTGATCCGAGAGATTCGGCTGGTTGCCATTTCATCAAAGAAGAATAAGAATATATTCATGTCATCCACATTTTATACAAAGCAAACTGAAGTCATTACCCTAGAAGCAATATGGCGTCCACTTCGTCCAGTGTTTCACAAATTACGAAATTTGCAATTGTAAAATTTAAATGCATTTTTATGGCACTTATCGATTGAATAAATACTTTGTGTTTTTTCTGTGGTTTAATAGCACTATAGAATCTAATTAAGAAACTTTTCAAAAAATGGGTGTAATATCCTATTGATGGTGAGGACAAAAGGGCCTTCTATGGTTGTTCTCCAGAAACTCACTCACTGATGAACAGCTACGAAATAATTACATGACACTGGTTTCATGGGAGGCCGTGATGTAACATCGGTCGGACTGATCGTATATTATATGTTATACTAGCTAAACCCGCGGTGTTACCAGCAGTTATTGTTGTACCGCGAGTAACGCCGCGGGACAAAGTTAGTCTAAAAAAGTAGCCTAAGTTACTCGCTGTATCATCAGCTACCTGCTAGTGAAAGTCCCGTCAAAATCCGTCCACCCGTTCCAGAGATTACCCGGAACAAACAGACAGACAGACAGACAGACAAAAATTTTTTTAGCTACATTTTTGGTATATGTATCGTGTATACATACATATGCATTGATCAAAAAGCTGTTATTTTAATATTACAAACAGACACTCCAATTTTATTTATTTGTATAGATTGTAACATATTAGTAGTACCTGATTGACCGAGATTTGCACGGTTTTGTTTTTTGGTCAATTTTCTAAAAATGAGTCCTAACTAGATTGATTTATCTCCCCCGAAACCTCCTGCATACTAAATTTCATGAAAATCGTTGCGAACCACTTCCTAGATTCATATAAGGTATATTTTATTCAAGAATTGCTTGTTTAACTTTAAAGGTATGACATTCATGAGATTTTATTTCGTGTCATGGCTACGTTTATCATTTAATTTGATGGCTCTACTTACCACAAATACAGAATAAGTTATAATGTCTGTGGCTCTATTTAGTACTTAAAAATGACCTCGCCAGATATATGACAGTTTTACAGGCTATCTAATATTTACAAAAGCGACGTTTGCTTGAGCGATTTATTTAATACGTAACTTTGTTAAGGTTGAAACTAAATTATGTTTAGCTTGATAATTTTACTTAATTTTCTACTGTGTCGTATAATCAGTGTCTTCAGTCTAAGTTCAAATAGGTATCTATTGTGTTTCAGGTACCTACTTACCGATAAATAAGAATGACACAATCACTGCCAAATTAACATAAATTTATACATTGTAAGAATATACAATGTATAAATTTATTTTAATGCCGATGCCAAATTCCTATAGTTGAATAACTATAGGAATTTGGCATCGCTTCAAGTCATTACTTTTTTTTAGTACAACTTATTAGGATATCTAGGTATCTACTTAATGTTAATGTAGTATGCAAAAATAGCTCAGAAACTCGTCCCAAGTTAATACTTCAGAATTAAAATTATATTTAAGCTGACCCATGAAACAATGTCTATCTCTGTTCATTGATGATCGGCTCCTATTGGTCGTAACGTGATGTTATGTAGCCTTTAACGTTCCTCAACAAATGGGCTATCTAACACTAATAACTACAGAAATAGGGCCAGCCATTCACGCGTGATGCCGTGACCAAGGTAAATATGGATTATTTTTCATATTCTACATAGTCTATATAAATTATTACGATAATAAATTTATTTTAACATTATTTCTTTCCATTGCAGTGGTTTGTAAACATCTTATGTAACAATAACAAAATAAATAGGATAGATGCCACCTTAGCAAAATTAGTTTCTTTTTATCATCTCTCAAAAAGATAACTTTGTATGAAAATTGTACTAAATACAAACTTATGACGTCACTGTTTTAGATTACTCAATTAAGCAATATATTACACTGATGTTTTGATGAAAATTTGTGATAGAAATGAAAAACTGTAATAGTTATATTTTACGAGATTTTTTGTAATATTATTTTAATGAAGGAGACATCAGTATTTATTTACGATACAGTCATATATTCATGAGACTTGCACTATTTTTATCAAACGATTTCACAAAATGTAAACGTTTATTTTATCACTATGACCCGGGTCCTATAAGCGGGGCGTGAAAAGGCATCTCACTAAGCCGCCATACTGTGGGACGCCATACTGCATTGTTTGCTTTCGCAGTGAGTATGGTGGCCCCCACTGTTGGATTTTGCTTGAGCTTACCATCAGGCTGAACAGAGTCATTTTGGCAGATAAATTATAAAATAAAACTTTGTATGTATATATACAGTTACTCATCTATACGCATTCATATTTTTAAAGTTACATTATTAGGGAATTTACTCATACTACGTGACCCATTCAAATAAAAAAAAAATGTCCCTCTTCGTCCATATGTCCTTCTTCTATTATCTAATAACGGTGTACAAATAAAGAGTTTTCTATCTATCTATCTATCTATCTATCAAGTAGTCATTCAATATGTTCTTTCTGGCAGACAGAAAGTAAAAAAATTAAAATAAATAAGTAAACAGGTCTTCAATACAATTATGAGCCATGTGTTTAAAAACCGTTGTGCGTTAAATTTGAATACTGATATTGTATACGTGACGAAAACAAGAAGCCATCTTCTAGTGCCGGCGATAACGAAGTATGAAAATTTGCAGAATCCCTTCCGCCCTTATTAAGGATGACGTAGTATAGGTACGTTTTCCAACACACTTACACGACAGACATACTTAACAATTAAATATGTGTCTTTTATTAGCGTATTTAACATTACATATGGCGCACACAATATTATCTGTATGTCAATGTACTCGTAATGCGTGTGTCACTCTTAACCTCAAGGACTTTAACCAACGATATCAACAAAAACTACGTCAAACATTCAGAACATTTATTTAATTGATGCATTTGTTTACTTAAAACTAGTTCACGAGGGAACAAAGATAACAAACAACTTAACAATAAAAATAACGAAAATTGTTTTTTATTAAAACTCGTAACACTGTCGCAGGATCAACTTATGTCAACTACTTATAGAGAAATCGTAGGGAACGTACCCATACTACCATGTGACCCATTCAGAGAGAGGGGTCTTCAAAATCCTATGCGAGAACTTTAATCCTTCTGTCTGCAAACAAATGACCTAAAACCATATTTATGTATATTTCATAAAAACCAAGGGGATTGTCATATACAACGGGTGATCTCTGAGAGGGGTTCCAAAACTTTGTAAAAGATGGGTCACGTAGTATCGGTAAGTTCCCTAAGTAGCAAATCAGCCACGCTTGAATTTCTCTGTGCGTTATCATACGAAAGGGACAATAAGTCATTAACCTCCTGGTAGGGTAGATATAGAATTGAATGTAGGTATTATTATATCGTTAAATAAAATTAAGTACCATTGTAAACTTTATTCTAGGAAACTAATAGCAGTATCCAAATAAAGTCTAGTACAGAAAGACTGCAAATATACGCCTCCAGATTACAATAGTGTAATCTGTCTTAAGTTAAGGCGTTGACTTATGTAAACGATCACGATGATTATTCATGGAAAATTATTGATGATATATCTAAAAATATTAAAAAACACTGGATCACCTAGGGTTTAGGTTCACATAAATATGTCTAAAACATAAGTAACTAATAATAATAACCAGTTACTATTTATAAATAAAAATATATAAAAAAAACAAACATCACTAGTTCCAATGACTTTAAAACTTGTATGATAATTTATATAATAAAAGTATATTATCGGTTTCTAAATTCAACTTTTATTTTTATTTTTTATCTTCTCAAGATAACTTAAAACTTATTATTATATAATATAAATTTATTATAGTATTACCAACCAACTTTTAACCTATCGCTATTTTATTCTTAGGGAATAAGATAGTTGACACTTTAGTCAAATGAGTCACTTTTTATCATCTGTCCAAACGACAATTTTTATCGAAAACTAGCAAAACCGGCGTTACCCGCGGTTAATGTCGTACCGCAGGTAACGCCGGGGGGCAAAGCTAGTCTAAAAAAGCTACCTATCAGTGAAAATCCTGTACAAATCGGTCCAGCCGTTCTAAAGATTAGCCGAAACAAACAGTTGAGACAAAAATTTTTAGAAAATGATATTTTGATATATATGTACTGTGTATACATACATATGCGTTTAGTAAAAAGCGGTAATTTTAATATTACAAACAGACACTCCAATTTTATTTATTTGTATAGAAAACCTTGTTCTGATATTAAATGGCAATTCAAAAAAGAATAGGGAATAAATTTTATTATGCATGCTTTTTTTATTTCTTTATCTGATCATTTACCTGTCTACAACAATTTTCAAAGTGACATTTAAAACACTGACTAAGAGCTATTCAAACGCCGCATTTTGCGCGCGCTTTTGGATACGGCGTCGTTTTTTAATACACATGTAATTTCCTGCTTCAAATTCTGACAACTTTGGATTTTATGAAACAATTTTTGTTCGAAAAAAGTTTTTTATCGTGTAATTTCTTAATATTATCTTATTCAATGACAACCATTTTTTAATTGCTATTTTTAGTCACAATTGGTATAAAGATGATAAATTAAGTTGTTTCTCAACAGTTTGGCATTTCGAGAGAAAAGTAAAAATAGTTAAACCTACCAAATATTTTAGTAGATGAATATAAATCTGGTAACACCGGTTACATAAACTAAGTAAGAAAAACGCTTCTGGGTTTCTCTGTTTAGCGATTTTAATGATGTAATACTTCATTTACTTGTTCCGTTGATAACAGTGGTCATATCGTATTGTATACTGATACGTCATAGCGATCCTAATTACAGAGATAAGGCTAGATAATAATAAAACAAATCAAGCGAATATCACCTTATCAAATCAAATTAACAAGTTGTTCTTATTGGATAGACAATATATATATATCGGAACGAAGAAATATAGGAATCGATCGACTAAACCCACACGGTTATTAAGACATCCGGACACCACAGTGGTGCTGATTTTATAGCATTCGACACTAAACTAAAATTTCTTTAAAATTATCTTCTATTTTCTCTGCTATCTCTAAGTCTCAATCGTGTTTAGATAATGTAAATTTCTTTGCGTTGTTCATCTTCTTTTGATGAAATGGCAACCAGCAGGATATCTCAGATCAGCTATTTCTGCCGATGTCAAGTGCTTATAGTCTTCATAGCATAAGTCTTCAGGTCGTTAAATCCTCGTCGTGATGAAATTAATTATCAAAAATATAAAAAATGTGGATGAGATGAAATGGGGACCGTCTTCCGAAAAAACAAAAAACGATCTCCCCTACTTTGAGTTAACGTTTGACATTCAGACCGTTGTTTGACAAGACATAATTAATTTTAGTAATGTTTAGTTTATAAACTAAATTTTGCTAGTACAACCTTCTGACTTTTTTGTAGTTCTGACATGTTAATGGTTTGAGTAGTTAAAGTGTGACAGTATAAAACTTTATGGTGGTTTATCTAGTTATACAAGCATTTACTGCAGTCGTGACTTCGTTTATAACCACACAATAATAAAAATATTAGTACACACTTAAAAGCCAACTGCTGGAAAATGTACAAATGAAAAAATACCCTTTTTAATGGGCTGTTAAATTATGAGTCGTATTACTATTGCACGAGTCACCTTTGGCATTTGAAACGCATTTGAGTGTAAAACATTACGCAATTTTGAGTTGACTTTGTACTTATTTTTTTTTTATAAGTTGGCAACACTTTTTACCGAAAAATAAGTTTTCGCATCATGTATTTTACAATTTTAGACAAGATCACAAAAAAAAAACAAATTAAAATCTGTAAGTCGGTAAATATATTTTTGTGTTTAAAATTAGAATAAAATTCAATTCATCATAGGAACTCAAAACATGGACCACTCCAGTTTTTTTCTGATTAATTACGTAAGTTAATTTTACTTTTAGATCAAGATGTAAAGTTATCAAAACTTAAATTGTACCTAATCTGGTACAACTTGAAACTGACAGGCATTCATTAGACGAAAAAGAAGTATTGCTCAATCAATACAGGAAATTGGGTACACTACAGACGACCACTGCCCAAACTAGACCTAACATGGTCTTATACGATTTCAACGAACAAGACATCTTTTCTTTCTTATTGAATAGGGGGCAAACGAGCAGTCGTATCACCTGATGGTGAGCGATTACCGCCGCCCATGGACACCCGCAACACCAGAGGCGTCACAAGTGCGTTGCCGGCCATTTAGACTTTGTTCTTTCTAGAAAGTTCGATATCATTTTATCGAAATGGGATGCTATCTAATACGGAATAACACCGATGTATTAGCAAGTATTAATAGGCTCAGATAAAAGCTTACCATGAGAATAATCTATATCAAAATATCGCGCATCATATTACCGCGATTGGATCCAATCTAGTGAGATTTAATCTATTTTTAAATATTTAGATAACACTTAACTACGTAAGAAATTATACTACGATTGCATCATATTTATGAGTGTGGAGACTTCCACATACAGCGGCAACAAAAACATATGACAACGCCATCTACAGAAGATACACTGAACTAAGAAGAAAACCACAACACGGAGTATCTATCAATCCTGAATCGCGCAATAGAAGTAGGTCTTAATTTTAGAATAAGAAAAACTTTCAAGAGTGACATTTATATTTCTTGTCCGTTCAATGCTGCAGAAGCATCTGAATAAGAACCTCTAAAGTGTAGTATGGGTCACTATGGTACATCATTGCATTGCTTCCTTAGATTCTGCTCATGCTTTCCAACAGGTAGAGTAGTCACTTTGGCAGACTCATATATTATCAAGTAGTAGTAGAAAATAATTATGTATAGATCAAGCCTATTAACCTGATCAATCTGGTAGTAAGACCTAGCACAACGCTATACGAAACGAGGATCAATAATTATTTAAAAGCATACAAGTGTGTTCATTTTGTACACAAGGCTTTTTTCTTGTTTTTAAAGATAACTGCCGCGTTAGGAATATACATCCTCTGTCGCAGGGGACTTTAAAAATATACATAAAACGGAAACAAAGAACACCCAGACTTAGAACAACAATTTGTGGATCAGAGTAAGTGCGGTTCCCTGTGGGATTTGAACCCACTACACTTGGCGCGTAGCGAGCGTGGTGATCGCTTAAACCACTAGACCAATCGTGCAGTCAAAGGCTTTGCCCTTGATATCCCTATTTTCATTCATAACTATCTGAACCCCGCGGTGTTACCCGCGGTTATTGTTGTACCGCGAGTAACGCCGCGGGACAAAGTTAGTCTAAAAAAGTAGCCTAAGTTACTCCCTGGATCATCAGCTACCTACCAGTGAAAGTCCCGTCAAAATCCGTCCAGCCGTTCCAGAGATTACCCGGAACAAACAGACAGACAGACAAAAAATTTTTTTATCCACATACGCATTGATTAAAAAGCTGTTTTTTTAATATTACAAACAGACACACCAATTTTATTTATTTGTATAGATGTATAGATAGTCATTTTTAAATAATGTTTTGCATATTTTAAAAGTAAAGTTTACAAGATACGTAGGAGAATAAAATCCTGCTACGTGTGTTTATAACACAGTAGCAGTACATTCAGAGTATCGCGCGGTTCAACGACCTTCAAGTTTAAACGTCAACAGATATTCAGCAAGGTGACACCAATGTCAACCTAAGCTTATAAATATAACAAACAACTAAATAAACTAATGGTCGCCATGCGAAATAGATTCGATAAAAATTCACTTTTTTTACAAATATTCTACTGTTCTCCTCCATATAATTTTTAACTGTGACAAAATTTGTACCCCTTCGTTCGTAAAATGTTCCGTAAAAATGGTACACAATGTATGCTTCGCATAGCTATATATAGACTAGTGGTCGCCCAGTGGTCGAATCTTGACCATAATAAATTGTTTTTTTTTAGCTTTCTGCCCTGCTCCTTCATATAAACTTTAACTATGCCAAAATTTTTGCTAGCCATATCTATATAGATACTATTTCAAGCATATAGACCTCTTTATATAAATATGTTATAAATAAACATGCAGCGCTTACCTGCATGAGATTGGAACACTAACCTAATATAATATTCCTTTGCGTTATTTGATCAGAGTTTCAAAGATACATAGGGGTTTAAAAATAGGGTGGAGATGACACCACAAAACCTGGATGAATATTGCTACTGATCAGAAAAAGATCGAACAGGCTTTGCCACTTGGAGACCACTAATGTGGCAGGAAGTTCATCCTAACAATAATAACAAAAACGTAGCTAAATAAAATTAAAAAGATAAAAAAAAATTAAAATCCAAAACCTATCTTACTGCTATAAAAATACATGCATTGCTACGTGTACTATTTAAATAACTATAAAAGCAAATAGTACATAGGTTACCTATATACTTTGCTATCTACATTCATTATTTCAAATTTTTTAAAAACTAGAACTATCAGCTCCCTTAGGTTTACAACCAAGGTCGCCTTGAAGCCAAATATCTACAGCTACCCTCAACCTACTGTCTTATTACAAGTCCTCTGAGTACTAGACCACGCACATTCCACGTTCTCCTTCCACACGGGTTCAGCTGTCTCGTACACCTCCTTCTTCCAAATCGGCACGCTCGCCTTGAGCCCTTCGATGCAATGGGCCACGGCGTCCAAGGAGTCGCGTCTGTGAGGGCTGCTCACGGCGATCACAACAGACGCCTCGCGACATGGAACCATTCCGAGTCTGTGGACGATAGAAAATAACCAAATAAACACAAAGTTACATACGTTATAATCAAATATTATTTTTGAAGTAAAAACTTTTATAGTCACGTTGCGCACTTTTTGGTAGGAGAAAATCTTATGAGTTCGCGTCACCGACATGCTGATTTCACAAAACTTCTTTGGCCGCGTTGAGAACTTTTTGGTAGGGGGAAATCTTATGGGTTTGCGTCACTGACATGGTAATTTTTGATGTTGATACGTTTCGACCAGGTTGCACTGGCCGTGGTCACAGGCTAACTCAGTCTGTGACCACGGCCAGTGCAACCTGGTCGAAACGTCAGGCAAAGCAGAGGTATGTAATACCTGTTAATAAGTATGTAATATATCATGGAACGCGAAAGTTTAAAAGTAAGTTTATGCATTGCTTAGTATGTATCACTTTTGACAAATTGCATTTTCATTTACTTCAAGCTGAGCCGGTGAACTTCGTAACGCCTTTAGAGCATATATACCTGGAGGGGCAACCGTACGGATGGAAAGCGTGATCGGAGTAGAGAGAAGGAGAGAGAGATTGAGTTTGGGTAGTGTCTGTCTCTATCTCGCAAGCTTCTGATTGGTTGGTGTATTTCCCGCCAAATCAGTCATCCAAATTGGTATGTGCGTCCACCAATCAGAAGCTTGCCTGCTTGCTTGCGCTCGTTTGCCTCCGAGCAGACATATCGCCTGATGGTAAGCGATTACCGCCGCCCATGGACACCTGCAACACCAGAGGCGTCACAAGTACGTTGTCGACCTTTTAAGGAGTAAATTAAAATGCACCAATAGTAAATTTAATTCTATAGATATTTTTATTTGAATTCTATTCCTTGGAAATAGGGACGAATATAGCTCGGACGCTACAAAGGATGCTCGCAATTTCGTAAAATAAAAATATTATAGTTTCTCTATTCGACCCTGGATTTACACGAACGCTAGTTTCAATACTTTTGTTCACGAACACTACTATTTAATGACCAGTAATTTACTTGTATTTTTTTATTTTAATTTACTTGTATAACAATATAATGTATTTATTGCTTTAGGTGCATATATCTAAACTTTAAGTGGTTCTGTACCCCAATCTGATGTTGTTCTATTTTACCGTTTTATAATTCAATTTTATGAGGCTTTCGTCGGTAAAAGTTTCACCTCATTTGCCTACCATTTGCCATCGACTAAGTTAATTTTTAGAAGAAAAAAATTCCTAATCATCTCAACTCATTGCAGTAAACCCAAAACATTACAAAGTTACTAAAGTAAGTCCATTCCGAAGATGTTTCGATTGAAGAAAGCTACGTATACTGGTATACTATCCCAAGCGAGCGTCTGTTCCTGGTAGATCCAACCAGATTGGCATTTTCAGGTGTCTCATAAGTATCTAAAGTCTATTTAGTCATTTGGATGGATGGGTGATGTGTCAGTAACCTTGTTTAAACTACTTTGTCCCCGCCAAGGTCAGACATTACATTGGATTTAAACGGCAAGTCATCACTGTATGCTAAAAAATAAAGAGTGTAAATATATAGCGAGCGATAAACGCTACACCGGATGACGCCAATTTATTTACAAATTACCAATACATTACAAACGGGTAAGTAGTAGATGATTGCATATATTTTAAGTGTGTCTAGTCAGAATGATGAAAAACAAAGTTATGATACAAATACATAAATGTTGCAATATGTAGATAGCATCAAACTGTAAAAGATGCAGAAGTACCGCAGAAGATAGTATGAGACTGAGAAGCATGAGAACAGTCAATAAAAAGCAAAAAGGTGCAGAAATTTCTGTGGCCAAAATTTAAAAACGAATTGAATGGAATTTGAAAACGATTACATTCAGACATAAAAGAAAGGCGATGATAATGTTGAATTTAATATAATGCGCCATCAACCTGTTTTACACCTATTAAGAATAATTATATGTAACCTTGAATGCATTCCAGTTTTTTTTCTTTACAAATGTTAAGCACCGATAAACATAATGATTGTGTACTGTCCGGTTTTTATCTGCCCCCAGATATTTCAATATGTATGGAACTTATTCACTTTAACTTAAAGTCGAGTTTTGATAGTGGTTGTCTTTGAAACGAATATAACAAACATTTTTTTTCTCGCTCCTAAAGATATTACGTAGTAACAATTATTTTTACGAGAATTAACGCGATCACTTATTAAAAGGTATTACATACCTTTTATTTACCATTAGAGTCAGCCTGTGACCACGGCCAGAGCAACCTGGTCAAAACGTCAGGCGAATCAGAGAATTCCCGTAAACATAATTGTTAATATATCATGGAACGCGAAAGTTTAAAAGTTAGTATATTATGTAGTGTATGCAATCTTCAAACTGTAACTAATAATATTTATGTTTTACATTATTTTGTTATGAATGACTATTTCTTACTGGCCGGATAAACACTGTCATCACAGAAAAAACATATTCATTTGTGTATTATCCGTCTGTATGTATATTTGATGCAGAAGCATCGCAACACCAGGCTGCCATCTTGGATTGTTGCATTGTCTGCATTTGCAATGAGTATGGTGACCATTACTCAAGGATTCCGCTCATGTTTTTTTTAAATCAGGCAGAGAAGAGTCATTTAAGTATAAAAAAAGTTTGTTTGAATGGAAAGAAACGTGAATGCAAGAGTTCTAAACGATAGATTGACAAGGCAAAGAATTAATCGTAGGAAATTCAGGATGATATGATATTCCTTAGCATGACTCTCCTACGATTAAGGCTCGAACATAGTGATAACATGGCCTCCCAGATAACCGATGTTAAGCAGTTGTCTTATTTCTTCACCGAGTAAATAATTTTACAGGAGTCCAAACGCTTTCGCACACGCGCTTCTGGAAAGGAACTGAAAAGACCGCAGTGCATTTGACATCACTTGTGACTCTACCTTGTGACCATCATGTGACCCGTCTCAATGTATTTCACGAATTTAAAGGGACGTTGAGTGATATTGATTCCAGTTAATAATGACTTCAATTTTAGATAATTTGTTTTGTGGCAGAGTGTGGTCACAGTTGGTCTTTCAAATTTATAACAATCGTCAATGTTATAAATTTGAAAGACAAACTGTACGATTTCATTTAGAGCTGCGGTAGACACAGTTAATAATGTACGACACAAACAACTGATTAATAACAATTGGTGTTTGACGCAATACGTCTGATGCAACGACACATCTTAACCTGATATCCAATAATATAATTTATGTAGTATATCTTAACAACAAGACATTTAGACCTACAACTCATCGCTGAAAATTGTTTATTTGCCTATTATTCAGAAAGTTCTTTTAAACCAAGTGAGGTTACCGGAGTTCAAAATTTCTTATTTCTTCTATAGGTAAAGGAAAATAAATGAATATAGAGGTGACACAACTGGTATGATGGTAAACTTTACCATCACGATTCTCGTAGAATAAACTTAGGAATGGTATCATATCAAGGATCGGCGTGCGATAGGAGAGATTTTTGATGGTATGTTTTGAGATTAACTCTTGATGATATAATTATTTTAAGGGAGTTTTTACTTCTTCCATAGGAAAAGGAAAGTAAATGAATATAGAGGCATCAAAACTGGTATGATGGTGATCTTTACAATTACGATTCTTGCAGAATAAACTTAGGGATGCGAAAGGATATAACTATCGCAGTCCTATTAGCAGATGATTATTATTATTAATTTTGTACAAATATAAAAATAATAAAAAAACAAAAGTTTTTACAAAGAATCGTTAGTGAGTTGTCCTTTAATTGTAATATAATTTCGCATTTGTAGTTCTCTAACAATCATTAACTTTATAATTATAATTTTTTACCTTAATTATCTTTTTGTCCAGTCAGTGATACAATAGAATACATTTATATTACTAGTGATCGAAACTAGACCGTTATTCATTTATTTTGATAGCTTCTGCACTCCTCCATATTCATATTTTCCGTTAAAGGAGTACAAAACTTCACATATTAATATTCAGATATTTCTGTACAACATATTTTTAAACTAGTTCTTTCCGTGGGGAAAATCCTATTATTTCTTATCGGGGATTTCATTACAAACACCTATTGTGGACAAAGCCACAGGATAATAACGAGAGCCTTGTATTAGTTGTATTTTATGACTAGCTGAACCGCGGTTATTGCGGGGCGAAGCTAGTCTAAAAAAAGTAGCCTAAGTTACTCCCCATATGATTAACTACCTATCAGTGGAAGTCCCGTCAAAATCGGTTCAGCCGTTCCAGAGATTACCCGGAACAAACAGACAGACAGACAGACAAACATTTTTAAAAGTACATTTTTGGGATATGTACCGTGTGTATACATACGTATATGCATTATGTAAAAAGCGGTTATTTTAATATTACAAATAGACACTCCAATTTGATTTTATTTGTATAGATTTGGAGGTTATTTTTAACTATGATTTGATCAAAGATGAAATTCTCCGTCGTAAAGGTTTCTCTTTTCTATACTAATATATAAAGCTGAAGAGTTTGTTTGTTTGTTTGTTTGTTTGAACACGCTAATCTCAGGAACTACTGGTTCGATTTGAAAAATTCTTTCAGTGTTAGATAGCCTATTTATCGAGGAAGGCTATAGGCTATATATCATCACGCTAAGACCAATAGGAGAGGAGCACCAATGAAAAATGTTTCAAAAACGGGGGAAAATTATCACGCGACGGGCAATAGAAGACGCAAACGGGGTTGCGTGGGTCTGCTAGTTATTTGATAAAGCCGTTAACATCCTAATAATAAGATAATACATATATCTCGGGTTCCTCTGAATCCAAATGAACGTTTTGATCTTTTGAGTAGTCTCATTGCCATAATGTTGACTCTACTAAGTATAAGATCAGACTGTTGTCTGTGTGACGTATGTCAGAAAATATAAAAGTAATAATTTAGCAGTATCATAATTAAATAATTGAAATATAAGATTTTAAACGTAACGACTAATGAATTCATTTTATTATACTCCCGATGTTTGATATGTTTTAGTTAATTTATGTACATAATTAATACTAATTAGTAGTTTAACATACGAATTAAAAGCCTTGTATTTGGAACACAATCAACATTTGCGGTTCTTTATGAATTAAACCATTTGGTTAAACAACCGGGTCAACTTGTTTATAATTTACACAGATGTTTATTATTTAAATGATAAATATAATAATGTAAATTAGTTTTATTGTAAAGACATTTGTTTTATAATGAGAAAGTTAAAGAAATAACTCAATAAAGCATAATGTACCATAAACATAGTCTACAAGGCGTTACCATGCAATAAGTCATGATCTCCTAGCCGGTCACGGGGCCCCGGCAGCCAGTCTTCAACGAAGACCAGCCAACTACGCAGGAGATATTATAGTGCGCAAACACAGGTGCACTCTCTGTTCCCTCTCTCTCTCTCATAATCCGATGAGACGGTTAACCGACACGATCAGGGAGAGATCAGGCGCAGGACCGACAGCTTTACGTGCTCTCCAAGACACGGGGGTTTCAGACCACAACTTCCAAATTCTGAGCTGTTATTAAGTATTTCTATAATCAGAAAAACTCAATAACAGGTTTTGGCACGACCCGGGATTCGAAACCGAGACCTCTTGGTCGGCAGTCGCATACGTCAACCCCTAGAACAACGAGGCAGTTACCATGCAATATTGACTGCAGGGATGGCGAGTGGTATCACCTCGCCTCTTTCTACAGCATTTGTAGAACAGCATACAACAGTTTGTATGCTTGACGAGGTATGAAGATATAAACCCAGCTATGTGGTAAGATAGCGAGTATTGCATCGGTCATCATCGTACGTAACACCGCGGGACCAAAGTTAGTCTTAAAAAATTAACTTAAGTTACTCCCTGGATCATCAGCTACCTGCCAGTGAAAGTCCCGTCAAAATCGGTCTAGCCGTTCCAGAGGTTACCCGGAACAAACAGACAGACAGACAAAAATGTTAAAACTACGTTTTTGGTATATGTACCGTGTATACATACACATGCATTTAGTAAAAAGCAGTTATTTACAAACACACACACACACACACTCCAATTTTGTTTATTTGTGTAGATGTATAGATTATATGAGCACTAGTTGTTGCCCGCGGCTCCGCCCGCGTATATATCGGTTATCGCGGCAAATAATAACCTATGCGTTATTCTAATGTATAAGCTATATTACTGTAAAGTTTCATGCAAATTGGTTCAGTAGTTTTTGCGTGAAAGAGTAACAAACATCAAACTTTCGGGTTTATAATATTAGTATAGAAGTATAGATGTATATTAGTAGTCTATGCACCGCGGTGTAAAGACCAAATAAGGATGAAGTATCACTGTGGTCGCCCTCTACCTCTACCCAATTATATGAACATAGGACATCAAATAATAATTACCACCGAACGGTTCACATCGCCTCAGAAATTACAATCTTTAAACAACATTAAACCATATGCATTACATTTAAAGCCTATATTACATAGTTCGTTTGCGATCGCGTGTCGTGGAAGCCGAGCCGTTCGGTGGTAATCATATGTAGTAAATATTTACTTCAGTTTCCTCAATAAATTAATAACTGTATTAAGTGACCATAGACAAGACTTACATACCTGTGATACATGGCTATACTGTGAATTGCTGGCCATTTTTCTCGTACTTCGACACAAATGGACTTCAGGGCCTTCAAAGCCATTGGCTCGTATGCTTCGTATTCGAGCCTCACAACCTGTATACAAGAAAAATAATTCAACGATATTAGGACATAGTTTGAAACATCAGCTTAAGGAAAAGTTTAGAATTCTAATCAACTCCCTCGGTGGTGCAGTGGTAGTCTATGCGACTGCTCTACTTGAAGTCTCGGGTTCAATTCTCGTGTCGGAACAGATGTTTGTTTTTTTTTATTGTTTCGGTGTTTGTGTTTTTCTACGTATAATACGTATGTATTTACAATAAACAAGTTGGGACTAATCCCGCCCACATTCCCACCACTGTAACTCCTGTACACCAGGATCAACAGCAGTGACTCACGAACACACCGAGTTATGACACTCGGGAAGTCCCAGGAAGAAAATTAACTGTCTTGGAACCCGCAACGAAATTAAGCAGAAGAATAACAGGAGCAGTTGGAAATGATAAATCCACTTCCCTCCTTAGCAAAGCGGGAGACAAAATGAAGTCAAAATAGGCAGACACCTTTTTCAAACCGGGAAGCACCACGGATAAAGTATTAGGGGTCCTAAGTGAGCTATATTTGATTACTATAGTATGTATGGCAGAATCGCCTAAACGCACGGAAATTCACCGCAGTTGACACAAGGTCCTCATAGTATACCGCCCCAGATGTCATTTGTAAACTATTTAGCATTGTGTTACGTTCATTGTACCAAAGACTACACTCCCAGAGAACATGGTGAACAGTCGGTTCACAGCTAATATCAGGTGTTGAGCATTGACACAATGGTGAATCGACTAATTTAAATGAGTGGAGCTTGCTCTTAAAGTTACCGTGGCCTGTAAGAAATTGAGCGACACAGTGATCTACCTCGAGCTATGTCCTCGACAATCGTTCGCGAACAGATGGAAAGAACTGGTAGAGGTGGCGCCTCTTAGATGATTCGTCCCATCGTTGTTGCCATTCATCCATTAGATCGTTATAGACATTGGACTGCTGTTGAAACAATCTTATGATTTTATCGCGGTCTCGTACGCCCAAAAAATCGCATTCCATGTTTTGTAATGTGGAATAGTACATGGCTGCACGTCTTTGCACCTCGAGATCGACCGGAAGAACACAGGCCAACACCGGTAAAGGCTCAGTACTAACCGTCCTATATGCTTTGCACAAGAAGATCAACGCAAGTCGTTGTCCTTGTAACAGTTTGCGACGGACAGCACCTACAGTCGCTCTATCGGCCCATACGGGAGCAATATAGCTAATAGAACCCAAATAATTAGCTCCATATATAATCTTTAATGTATGAAATGAAAGACCCCATATAGCAGTTTATAGTTGATAAACAAGTATATACAATGTAAGCGACGGCAGATCAAAAAGTCTCGGTTTCGATTCCCGAATCGGACTGCTATTGGGTTCTTCTTACAAGAAATTCTTAATAGTAGCCCGGAGTATGGTAGACGGCGGCGTTTCCTGCCCGTGCCTCGGTGAGCACGTTAAGCTGTCAGTCCCGGTTGTCATGAACATCTATGGCAATCGTTATTGGGAAGTCAGTGCCCTTAAATATACTGACAACTAGTCCTTTCGTGTAAAAACTGATATTCAGGTAAAACCGGTTGAACTAGTAGCCGACCACAAATAATCTTGAGAATAATAAAGGTTAGGTAGATGAGATGTCTAGTACCCATAGTATATTGTGTTAAAATGTCTGAAAATATTTATTTACTAGCTGTTCCGCGCGGTTATCGTCGTACCGCAAGTAACGCCGCGGGACAAAGTTAGTCTAAAAAAGTAGCCTAAGTTACTCCCTTTATCATCAGCTACCTGCCAGTGAAAGGCACGTCAAAATCGGTCCAGCCGTTCCAGAGATTACCCGGAACAAACAGACAGACAGACAATTTTTTTTTTTACATTTATGTAAAATGTAAAAAAAAATGTCCGAAAAAAATAAGCATACAGCACGATGACCGTTGAAAAAGTATCTTTTCTGATAGAAATACATAACGCACATACCTACAAAATAATTAGGATAGGTTATAAATATAAGCCTGATATAGATTGACCTCCACTAGAGTAATTACAGTACAAAATACTTGAGACTGTCACCCCGTACTGGTTATCTAAAATACATACAATGTCGATACAATATTTACGAGACTGTCCGTTAATCGCAATGGACTTTATCAATTTTGTTACCAACCAAAGTATTTCCCAAAGGATGATAATAGTTGAGGATATTTTACACTGAAAAGCAGACATCGACACGATTTTAGAATCTAAAAGCAAAGCACAGCAGCTCCCGCGCGCTGTACTACTGTGCCAGACTTGGTAATATAGACTTTAAACGCTGCTTATACGATTCAATATTCTTTAAAGAATGTAAAATTCATTCCGATGAGCCATTCGGTGAAAATCATCCTGATAGAAACACAAAATCATAGCAATGAGTGTAAAGTCAATACACCTATTTAAGAAGATTTTTTTTTTTAAATTAAAGCCAATGACGTGTCGACACTATTGTACGGAGACCGCAGTTAAACGCAATACAAATGACACCAAGATAGGTCAATTCAAATCTAAAAGTGTCAAGAAATCAATAATTAATCTAAACAGTCCTCTATTGCGTAAATCATTAAGTACATACTGGACTGCTTGATATGCATATAATACTATATTAACGTGTTGGCTCGCAATCAAGATTGTTGCGACAATGCTATTAAAGATATTGTTAAAATTAGGTATTTTTATCAAAGATAAATTAATTATGAATTCACAGTTTGGTGCAGATGAATTTGTCTACGACTTAAAGCTTTTTATTATTAAAATTGAAGACAAGATTTATTCAGTCGAATTTACTCTTTTTGCATCTAAATAACAATCACTGCATATTTACGTTAAATAAAATTATGTATTATACCATTTTGTAAACTGCATTAACTGCGCAATTTTTTTAAATAGTTGGCCCCTTAAGTTTTCATACATTTTTTTTCACAAAAGACTCAACACAATCTCTCAATACAATAGGTACTCATACTATTTAATGCATTTCTAATAATATTGTCTGTATGGAATAAGATAACGCCAAAAGCGCAATAAATTTCACTAATTTGCGGCCTTGGTATAAAGTACAGTAGGGACAACAAAAAAGTATTTCTTTTAAAACTTCATAATTTGGGCACCAATTGGATTTTTCTATTTTGGATATTTTTTTTAGTATGCCAGATAGCTGTACTACTAAGCTCTTCAGGATTATCCCTTCTTTCTGGGACACCCTGTATGTATGCACACACTGTGTAGTGTGTCCCAATTACCCCACTACTACTTTTTTAACAATATCATCGTAGGTGTAGTAATTCAGCCATTTTGCTATCTTTATATATATAATTCTTCTGTGAGTGTGTATGTCACTGCACTACTCTCAAACAGCTGGACCGATTTTGATGAAATTTTTTGTGTGTGTTCAAGGGGATCTGGGAATGGTTTAGATTCACAATTTTGTCCGCTGGACAATTTTTTTTAAATTAATTTTTAATTTATTAGTAGTTATGGCAAAACGACGTTCGGCGGGACAGCTAGTAAGTAATTTAAATTTGAAGCTATTGTTCTTCTTACAGTCTTTGTGTACTTTTAGTATAGAAATAATGTTTGTATGGCAACCCAGACTGACAGCTTAAGGTGCTCTTCCCATCATAGACTGGCCTGGCTATGATTGCTTTACTTTGCTATGTGTTAACCTCCACGGTTACCACTGAATCAATTAATATTTTTGTAATTACATCATTTAATTGAGTCTTCTATTAAACATAATAAACCGTTTGTTTGTAATTTTAGTTAGAGATAAGCAATATTTAATTAATACGAATTTACTTAAATCGGAATTAGCTTAATATCAATTAAAAATTTGGTATAGTTATAGTTTATATATAAGAGGAGGATTACATAAAGCTAAAAAGTTTTTATTTTCAAAACTTGCTCCGTGTCAATTTTATAAAAAAGTTGGCTTACCAAACGAAAATGGTTTACAACCCCCTGCTGAGTATCTACAGTATGCTAACTTTGACTTAGCATTACAACCTAACAAAATAAATAGTACACTCACCTTTTTTCCTTCGAAACTATCTCTTGTAGTGCCGATAAACATGGACACTGCTCCACAACTGTCATGAGTAACGAGTTCACTGACCTCATCTACTGACAACTTGTCAACTGTCAATTTTAAGTGATCCATTCTGACTTTAAAATTTAGTGCAGTGAAAAATATCCGTTTTATATATAGCAATTATAAAATATGCAGTAAAATGTCTCTATGATCACTTAATCACAGTTACTGAGACACTTTAATGTGAGGTTATCCTCCACTTATCGGTGGTATGACAGCAATACTGTCTCTATCACTTATTTCAATGTCAATGTCTTCTTCACAGACCTGCTCGTTCTTGGCAATCAAAATATTATGTTTAATAGTTTCCAAATTGAAATTTGCAGCCAAAATATTGACGAGCTTTTTGTAACTGATTTTTGAGGGTAGTTGAATAGTCGACTCTCTAGTGCCAGCTAGTTCTTTGGACTTAGCAAAAAATAATACTTTCACTGTTACTCCATGCTCAATTTCCATATTTTGATCTGAAACAACAAGAATAAAAGTATGTTTATTTCATTCAATACTTTTAAACATAAATTAGCTTCTAATAGATTTAATGATGTCAGCATTTTTCGTTATGCTGCAAAGACATTTCAACAGAATTTGCACAAATAAAATCTTAACATAAAAACGAGATAAGAAGTTAGTGCTTAAGTTTAGGCAGTAACATCTTTAGTAAATTCAATAAACCTAAGGATTCTAGGATAGACTACCATAATATACATTGTCACAGACTTTAATTGCCGTTGTGACCATTCAAGAGAATGGTATATATGTACATGTTTATGCATATTGTTGTGGAGAAAATCCAAGAATTTCAAAGGTTACTATTTAAAGCCACTATATTATATAATAAATACTATATGACACTTACATTACAGCTATGTGAGTGTAATCAAGCAAATAATTTTATTATTATTGTGATATTAGAGTATATTAGGTATTCTTTATTATCTTTATCCTTAGCAAATGTTTTCAACATAATTATTATATTGCTTAAATCTAAAACAAATCTAACTTATGAGATAAATTTTTCTGCACCCTTTCGGCACTTAGTGTATCTTTAGTATGGTACGAGAACCTCTTCTCCACGAGGGTCTCCACGCCACTATTAGTGGTGGAATCTGTACTTAAAATAGCTCTGGCCACTTTGCAACTGGAGTCTAGAGATGTAAGCTTTCATTTATTGTAAAATATTGTCTTTTATGATATAAAAGAAAAAAAAATTACACAAAATTAGATAGTAAAAAAAGATCTGAAATAAATGAAAAAACTTAACTATGACTTCTTAATAACTTTCACCTACCTTTGTATTCCACACAAAATTACTAATGAAAACATACCTACACACCTTTCCACGTGAACGCGTCTTTATGTATTTGAAATTAGAACTAGCAGAATTCGCAAATAATAAACACAGCGCTAGTTATCTACTAATAAACGCAGTAGCACGTCTGTGTCACGCCGACCTCCCACATGAACTAAATGAAAAATGAATGACTTATGGCAAGATGTAGTCTGTGTCGGCCACTGAATCTGTTTTGGCAAACTCGAGACGTAAACAGGTTTTAAACCAATTTTGATGAACCGAGTCTCATGTCCAAAATTATAATACGACGTCAATTTAAAAAGTAAATAAAATATTGGGTGCTTTTTTCTTCTTAATTAAAAACACACACTGACAGCAATAGAGGTTATGATCCGTGTTTATTTTAAAAAAATAATAGCATACACAGTTTAAATTATAAAATAAAATAAAAAGATACTCACGTATGTAATCATTAGGCAAATTTATATCCTCCGTATCTATATGATTTAATTATTATGTTTTAACACAACACAAGAATAAACACCACTCGCACTCACTCAACGAAATTTGCTTGCAGTCGCACTTAACAATGTACTCTGTGAGTCGCACTTTGTAAATTACTTCAGTCAGTACCTACAGTATTGTTTGATTGGCCTACCAGTTTAATTTTTTGGAATTTTGAACTTTAGTTTGTAAAGTTTACGAGGTAACCTTTAAAATTAACTTTAATGGTACTTGTACTTCACAAAGTATAGACCTGGTCCAATAAAAAATATTATAGTGAAGTCGTATAAAAACAAAGAAGTTTAGTTTGTACTAAAAGTTTCAAATTATTTTGGTTTTGAAAAGCTATCTGTTTGACATTTTTTTTTTCATGAACTTTTTTCATAGACTATAAACTCAGCTGATCGGCTTGTCATTGTTTGTCAAATAATATAAGGCTTAATTCACATCGGAGAAGTTATTTTATACGCTATAAACGATAGCATTACTGTACTACGTTATTAAATGTCAATTTATCTATTCCACAAAAATAAAATGCATTGGTTCAACAAAAACTTCATTTAATAATAGTAAATAAGTAAAAAGAAAAAATAAATAAAAAGAGACGGCTATCGAGATGGCTATCTATTAAAGTGAGAGATTGTAATTGTAATTGATATAGATACCTACAGTTTTTTTAAAAGAATATGAATATACATCCTGCGTCGCGGGTAACTTTACAACATACATGAAACTAACACAAAGAACACCCAGACTCAGAACAACAATTTGTGAATCACACAAAGTGTTGGCCCATGTTGGATTTGAACCCACAACACTTGGCGCAGTGCCTTAAACCACTAGGCCAAATGTGCAGTCTTTTTTATTTGTCTTATTTGGTTATTGATGCTAATTCTGTTGTTGCTTATTTAAACATTTTTTTTTTTGTAAATAACATTTTTTGCTATAGTGATTTTGAAAATGCTATTTTAGTATGTATGTATTTAGAAAAATACTGTGTTTAGTGTGATACATCTAATTTTAGTGTATCTTTAACTCGATTTGGTTTTGGAGGTTTTGTACAACAACCTCAATAAAACCTTTTAAACGTAATGTAACGTGTGCGTGAAATATGCTACACGATTAAAGCGTATAATTTATTAATTTCAGTTATTCATTTATGGTTGGTCGTGAGGTGAATGTGTGATTGGAAATGAAGCACAAGCAAATAGCACAAGAAAGTTAGTTTATTTTGCACAGCAACACATAAGAAATAGTTCACACAACACACGACAAATACACATAGAAAATAGAAATGAAGGAGTAAGAAAGATGATAGTGATAGCAAGAGAATAACACAAATTACAATAATATATCCGTCCGCGTAATTGATATTTACAACCGACCGAGCTGCGAGCGACATGAGCTTCGCGTGACATAGGCAGATATCGACTGGCGCGGGCGGCGGCGCGAGCGCAGAGTCTCTGTAGGAATGCAACGAAACTGGTTTTTGGCGGCGAGTCAACGGAACGTTTCCAATACACGATATGAATAATATACTTGCTTGAATAAATGTTTACATTTTATGAATGTTAAATATATAAAATATGTGTATATAAATATTGTTAGATGTTGTAAATAGTTTTAATATATGTAAATAAAATATTTCTAATATGTAGGCTACATCACTCCCCCCCAAGACCGTTACGACGGGCGATAAAAATCGGGGAATCGGACTTTACGACCCGAACGCGTTCTTCTAATATCCTCCTGATCTGGAGAATTAGATCTTGAGGGCACAGGATCGGGCAGGGAACTACGATCCGACTTTAAGGTGTGAGTGGTAGTGGGAATAGGATCGGGAGATGGATCAATCAGTGTGTAGGCCGGTTTGAGGCGGTCTATGGACACCGTGACAATCTTCCCTCTCGAAAGAATTTTAAAGGTCTTGTCGCTTCGTTCAACGACTTTATAAGGGCCGGAGTAGGGTGGCTGTAAAGAACCACGTAATGCATCGGTCCTTAAAAATACGTGGCTGGACGTCTTCAGATCTTTGTGAACAAAGATTTTGTCTTTACTGTGACGTGCAGCTGGTGCCGGTCGTATTTTTGATGCGAAATGCCACAAGCGAGTGGTGAAGTCCGATATATCGGTATTTTCAGGAACCGTTGCCTGGAAAAACTCACCAGGTAAACGTAACGGCTCTCCGTAAACTAGTTCGGCCGATGACGATTTTAAGTCATCCTTAAAAGCGCTTCTTATGCCTAACATTACCAAGGGTAAAGCATCAACCCAATTGCTATCGGCATGGCACATTATCGCTGCTTTCAATTGGCGGTGGAATCGTTCCACTAGCCCGTTACAGGCTGGGTGATACGCGGTTGTTTTTCGATGTTTGAATCCAATCATTTTTTCAAGGGACTGGAAAAGTGACGATTCAAACTGTCGACCGCGATCGGTGACAATATCTGAGGGACATCCAAATCTGGATATCCAGGATATTACTGCCTTTCCAACCGTCTCGGCTGTGATGTCAACCATCGGGATAACTTCCGGCCAGCGAGTGAAACGATCCACCGCTGTAAAGCAATAGCGATAGCCTTGCGACACAGGGAGAGGGCCGATTATATCAATGTGGATAAACGAAAACCTAGTGCGAGGAAGATCGAACACGCCCAACGGGGAAGACGTGTGTCGATGGACCTTGGCACGTTGGCAAGCCAGACATTGACGAGTCCACTCACGGCAGTCTCTGCGCACTCCAGGCCACACAAAACGCTCAGTCACAAGTTTAGCACTCGCATTAGCGCCTGGGTGACTGAGGCTGTGAAGACTATCAAAAATTTGTCTCCTAAAGGGTCTTGTCACATAAGGCCTTAGGGAAGCAGTGCTGACGTCACAATAAATCTCTGTTTGAGAGTTAGGAATGCTCAACCTTTTCAGTTGCAGAGACGATTCTTCTCTTAAAAGTTGAGCCAGTTCATCGTCCGAGGCTTGAGATGAAGCCAGAACGTCCAGATCGACTGGCATTTGCAGCTCATCGACACGTGACAGAGGGTCAGCGACAACATTGTCCTTTCCCTTAACGTGTCTAATGTCAGTCGTGAACTGCGAGATGTAGTCGAGATGGCGAAATTGTCGAGGCGAGCAGTTATCCTTCCTTCCACTGAAAGCATAAATAAGGGGCTTGTGATCGGTATAAACAATGAAATGCCTCGCTTCTAGCATGTGACGAAAGTATTTTATGCTTTCGTAAATCGCCAACAGCTCACGGTCGTATGGTGAGTATTTTTGTTGGGAGGGGCTCAGCTTTCGCGAGAAGAATGCTAGAGGTTGCCACATGTCATCCTTAAATTGCTGCAAAACTGAACCCATTGCCAGGTCGGACGCATCCGTCACCAGAGCGAGCTCGACCTGAGAATCTGGGTGAGCAAGTAGTGCAGCGTTAGCTAAGCTCTCCTTACACTGGTTGAAAGACAACAGCGCCTCACCAGATATGTCAACAGCTTGAGATGCCTTTACGCAACCAGAAAGAAGGGCGTTTAAAGGTGCTTGTATTGCTGCTGAGTGAGGTAAAAATCTTCTATAAAAGTTGAGCATCCCCAAGAATCGTCTGAGTTGTCGAACTGTCTTGGGGACTGGGAACTCCTTTATAGCTTGGACCTTTGATCCCAGCGGTTTGGTGCCCGATGCGGAGATATGGTATCCCAAGAAAGATACTTCAGATGCCCCAAAAACGCATTTGGAGGTGTTAACGAGAATACCATATTCCTTCATGCGGCTGAAAAGTTGGTGAAGGTGGGTCTCATGGAGTGCGTGGTCTTTCGAGAAGACTAAAAAATCATCGCAGTAGGGATATACGAAGTCGAGTCCTCTCGTCATTTCGTCAACAAATCGTTGAAATGTTTGGCCAGCATTCCTGAGCCCAAAGGTCATGAAGGGAAATTCAAATAAACCAAATGGCGTGGTAATGGCTGTTTTCTGAATATCAGGCTCGAAGACCGCGATCTGGTTGTAAGCTTTAACCAGATCTACGGTACTAAAGACTTGACAACCGGCTATAGCGTGGGAAAAATCGTGTATGTGTCTGAGTGGATAACGGTCTGGTATTGTCCGTGCGTTAAGCATCCGATAATCGCCACAAGGCCGCCATCCGCTATCCTTTTTAGGGGCCAGGTGAAGAGGCGAAGACCAGGGGCTGTCGGAAGGACGCGCCGTACCGTTATTAAGCATGAGCTCAAATTCCTGCTTGGCGATTTTCAATTTGTCAGGAGCCAGTCTTCTGGGGGTGCTAAAAATAGGAGGTCCAGGTGTAGTTTTGATGTAATGAACCGTGTCGTGTTTTGGAAACAAAGGTGTGCCTGAAGGGCGTGTAATTTCGGGAAACTTACTTAAGATGTCGTGGTAACGCGTGTCGCCAGTCGAAACCTTTACAGAAAAAATATTAGTTTTAGCAAGAAAAGCACAAGCAGACAAGCTAGTAGTATTGTCTATTAAGCGCTGGTTGCTACAATCCACAATTAAATTATAAAAGCACAGAAAATCAACGCCTATAATAGGCTTGGTAACATTGGCCACAGTAAATCGCCAGATAAAACTACGCCTTAAGCCTAAATTTAAAGTAAGCTCAATAAAGCCGTAAGTTTCGATAGTAGATCCATTCGCGGCGCTCAGCTGGAAATCCGCCTTGGACCGACGCTCCCGAAGTGCAGAACGAGGGTAAACACAAAGATCGCTCCCAGTGTCTATCAGGAATCGAACGTTGGTACCGCGGTCGGTGACGAAGAGGCGACCTGAGGCGGAAGGACAGTCGTCAGTCGCCATTAGGGACTGCCCTTGTTGTTTACCGCCTTAGAAGAGGAGTAGTCGCAGGGCTTGATGCAGTTGTGAGCCCGTGGTCCAAACTTGGCATGGTACCAGCAGATAGGGTACTTCTGGTAGCTGGAACTAGAACGGCTTCGCTGTCGTGATGGTGACCGACGTCGGGTCTCACGAGATCTCGATCGGTCGGCGGTACAGCAGGCTACGCGGGTATGCTCTTCCAGCTTTATGGTCAGGTGCTGCACCATCCTCTTAAGCTCTGCGATTTCATCGGATTGATGAGATCCATGTCCACTGCTAGACGCAGCGGCGACAGTATATGGCGATGCCAGTTCTTGAATGCGGTCTGCTAGGTCTGCCAGTTGCTCTAAAGAATGAGTGGGCTGAGACGCTAGCACAGTCTGGATGTTGTGAGGAAGGCGGTTGCTCCATATGGACCTGATGAAGTCATCGGGTACAGAAGGCCCAGCCAAGTCTTGAAGGTGTCGGAGAAATTGAGACGGTTTTCTGTCCCCGAGTTCTTCATGAGTGAGCAACTGTTTTACTTTCTTTTCATGAGAAGCAGAAAGTCGCTTGACTAACTCAGTCTTTATTTTCTCATACCGGTTCGTTGACGGTGGGTTAATAATAATGTCCTTTACTGACTTGGCGTATTGCAGATCTAAATTGTTTGTGACATTTGTAAATTTAATATTGTCATCGGTGATACCCTGACTCTCAAATTGACCTTCCAGTAGCGCAAACCACAACTCTGGATCCTCAGGTGAAAACGATGGCACTTTAATTTTTTGTTTTCGTACGACATTGTCCTCGCGGTCAGTGGAAACGCGCACTTTGCGAGTGCGTCGCGTGGTAATGTTGGCGTCCGGTTTTGAACTAACTGTTTTTACCGAATCACTGCTGTCACTCATCTTAACTATTTATATGTACTGTTCGGGGTCACCAGTTATGGTTGGTCGTGAGGTGAATGTGTGATTGGAAATGAAGCACAAGCAAATAGCACAAGAAAGTTAGTTTATTTTGCACAGCAACACATAAGAAATAGTTCACACAACACACGACAAATACACATAGAAAATAGAAATGAAGGAGTAAGAAAGATGATAGTGATAGCAAGAGAATAACACAAATTACAATAATATATCCGTCCGCGTAATTGATATTTACAACCGACCGAGCTGCGAGCGACATGAGCTTCGCGTGACATAGGCAGATATCGACTGGCGCGGGCGGCGGCGCGAGCGCAGAGTCTCTGTAGGAATGCAACGAAACTGGTTTTTGGCAGCGAGTCAACGGAACGTTTCCAATACACGATATGAATAATATACTTGCTTGAATAAATGTTTACATTTTATGAATGTTAAATATATAAAATATGTGTATATAAATATTGTTAGATGTTGTAAATAGTTTTAATATATGTAAATAAAATATTTCTAATATGTAGGCTACACATTCATATTCATTTTCATTGTGATTAAAGAAAATATCATACCTAAGCCAAACATTGTTAGGTATTCATTGATTGCCAAACTTTTCTTTAAATGTTCTGTTACTTTTAAAAATAATAACGAAAAGTTGCTGATGATGACCTATTTTACAGGTTGATTATTCATTATATCAACAATCCATAATGTCGCACTGCTGGGCTCGGGTCTCCTCTCAGGAAAGGGTTAAGGCCATACGTTCACACGCTGGCCAAGTGCGGGTTGGGGACTGGCAAGAAAACGTTGTGCCCACGTAATTCTCCCGTTGGATGTTTTTAAAGACACCCAAAGGCCCCGTAAAGCTAAGCTTTACGACATAAACTTATAACAACCGAGACCGATTACTTAACGTGACTTCCGAATCACGGAACCGCTCATGGTATTGTAATTTTTCGTATTTTCATTATCGTTATTTGGTAAATAATAATTAATTTATGTTGTGATAAATTTTAGCAAATTCAGTCTTAATGACAACTAATAATAACTTTTTGCTTGATTAAAAGTAACGTTTATTATAATTTAGTTATTGGGAATAGGTAGCAGAGCCACGCTGATTTCAGCACGAACGGGCCGACTCGACCGGGGCGGTATTACCCTCGCATAGAAATTCTACGTAAAATGACAGCGTTCGTGCTGTCGTGTTTCGTTGGTGAGTGTGAGACCGGAGGTCCAATGATGCAAAAGCATCACTAGGCCGCCATAGTGTGGGTCACCATGCTGCAATGTTGCATTGTACATACGCGCAATGAGTATGGTGACTTGGACTCTGCTTATGCTTTCCATCAGGCTGAGTAGAGTCAAGCAGAGCAGTATGGCATCGTGGCGTAAAAAAAAACTTTCCATGGACGACCTATTCGACGCAGCGTTGTAATACGACTATGATACAAAATACCTACAACTCATAAAGGTATGCGTTGCAACGCTCACTAGTGGCACGCGCATCACGCTTACTAGCCATTTGTACTTATATCATAAACATAAAAAAAAGAAACCAGTAAAATAGATTTGGAAGGAAAGAATTCAGTGTATAAAAGTAGGTTCAATTTATCTGTAACCACGTCTGAAACACTATCAAAACTTATAAGTTAGGTGTTTTAATAGTTCAAGACACCTCTTAGGTTTAATGCTCTAAGGTTTAAGATGATAAAATAACTCGTTATAAAACACAAGCTACAAAACATAACTGCTAATAACCGTTATATATAACTAGTGTGAACACTAGTTAGTAACTGACATTTTAAATTATAAAAAAGTTACCGGATTTCAAACGGTCTGAAATCGGACGACGTATTTGTGTTTGGGTTCAGTTCAACAGCTCTGCACTGCATTGCTTTTTGGCAAGATTCCCTTGGGCGCGCATTACGTAAAATGAACGTCGCGCTACGTGCCGCACAAAAAGGATAAAAATAGATTTTCAGAGTGAGTTGCGTGTTCACAATCACATCACCGACATTTTTGTTTATAAATGACATACATACGCGCGTCGCCGCTTCGCATCGTATTAGAAATCTAAGTGAAAATATCTGTATCAGCAAACTGTAAACAATGGACTGATTTTTACGTTATAACTCACTCTAGCTAAAGGAACTGCGGGGATAGATGTTAAAAGTGACTAGACGACTGAATTTTTGTGAAGTGTAAATTTACTCAAGTGTTGCGTACAGTAGACTGAAGAAATGGCTCATAAAGTCGAGCCCATGGACGTTGACAGTGATTTTGATAACAAAGAGAACAGTTTACATCACAACAATGTGCTACCATTTACGGAAAAAGGATATGATGAGTTGGATGTCTCAGAACTTAATATGAAGCTAAGATACTCTGTCACGCCTGCATCGTCGCCTATGTCAAAGAGCTACACAGCCAATTGCTTCGATAACAGGACTTTAGAGTCAGGTGACGATTCCTTAAATATTACTGTTAATGAGAATGTAAATTTAACTCGCTCGCTCAACTCAACTATGACCAAAAATGACAATGTATTTAAATCTCTTAAAGTGTTACCTCTCAAAGCAATCCATACAGATCAATATGTTGACAATAGAAATACTTCTGTGCTTAGACCATTGGAGTCTACAGTACCTCTCGACAATGCAAATGTTACTGTGACAGTCAGTGCTCCTAGCGATATCGATGAAAACTTGTCTCTACCAAGCTCTTCATCATCTACACTCCAAACCCCTGAGGCTACAACACCTACAAAGGATATTCCGCCTAAAGATGGTGGTTCACCAATTATGCGGGGGCTCAAAAGTGTTTTCAGTATATTTAGATCATCACAAAGTCCAATACCTCCTGCTGAACCTGAAAATATAATTAAGCCCACCATAGTTAGTAATGTTGATGACCATGACTCCGCACAAAGTCAGGTGCAATCAGTGTTAGCATCTACACCAATTGCTGCACATCGGAAGAAAGAGTTAAGTCCAACAAAAAGGAGCAGCCCACAGAAAGACAGTAGCATTGTATTTAATGAGGATCTTGAAAAGGAACTGCAATGGAAAGATGAAACTACAATAATATTTAGTCAAGAAAGGATTCCAATACACAAATTAATGTTCCAACAACAGGATATCAATAAAATTGGTAATAAAGAAGTGACTGATCCACCTATTCAGGCATTAAATTCAACTGTGGAATACATGGATATATCCAATAACTCTTTAGGAGACATAACTGTTACTGATATTCAGGCTAATGAAATGCCAGCCGACAGCACACTTGCATGTGAATCAGATACTGAATTTGTTGACTGTGAAACAACATTCACGAAAAATGAGAATAATGAAATTGAAGATGCTGATACAACTCCTGTGGGTGACACATCTGCGGACCTGAATATAACACAAGTAATAGAAAATAAAAATGAAAGTGGTTCTAGATTAAAACAAATAATTTTAGATACCACACTAGATATTTTAAATGCAACTCTTTCTGTGAAACCTGAAGATTTGCTTCCAGAAATTTTAGATCAATCTAAACATATCCCTCCTACTCCTGATACAACAATTGAATTATCTAAAGATGTTAATATAGTAGAAGAAGACCTCAATGCTACAAAGGGATTACCGTTGATTGGGATTACAGGGATTGATGTTTCATCAGTAACTCAGGTAGTTAATAAAACATTTGATGCTGCAATCTCAGATGTACCTCATAATAAAGATTTAGAAATAACACACTCAGAAGAAAGTGATTTCAATTTGACTTTAACGGGAGATAAAGGTGATCAAAATTTGAACACTACAATAAGTGAACCCATTTCATTAGATGGTAAGTTTACCGATGTTCAAGTTTCTTCAACTGTAGAACATGTCAATGATAGCTTAGAAATAGATTTAAATGAAACCAAACTAATCAGTTCAGCAGATAATAATGAAGATTATATATCATCAACTACAGTCCCTACTTTAAGTCAACAGGCAACTGATAAATCACTATTCAATGAAATTGAAGTCAATACAGTGAAAGAAACTTCTGTGGATGAGTTACCTGTTAATATTCCTCTACCAGATGAAGATGAGCTTGAGAAAGAGTTAATTTTACCTGTTGACATAACACCCGCCATACAAGAAAATCAGCCTTTTGACCTTGTGGATGATATAAAATTGTTAGCTACATCTACTGAACCCCTTAAAACTTTACTTGATGTGCCATTGACAGAGATTGTACAAAATGTAGTAAATGATCTTTCACCCAGTGCTACTACAGTTGAAGATAATTCTAATGTTCAAAATAAAACAGCAGCAGAATCACATTATATTATAAAAGAAATTAATGAAAACACTGATGATTTGCCACTTTCTAATGAAACGAACAATATTGAAATATCAAAAATGAGTTTATTGTTTAGCGGACATGCTAATGAATGTGAAAATGTAAGAGATACCAGTAAAACAGTCAATGAAATAAACATAAATAATAATGTTAACACAAGCTTTGTTCTTGAGGCTGATAAATCAACAAATGTTATGGATATTGCTTGTAAATTTGAACCTTTGCCTGATATTGTTAACCAAACTATTACTATGTTAGACACAGATAACATGGAAATACCAGTTATTGTATCAGAAGTTTCAACACTAGAACAAAAATCAGATAGTAATGACAATATTGCAAATAAAACCATTGATCTTGGCATTGAATGTGTAACAAATGAAACAGAAGCTCAAACACCAAGTGAAAACCATTCTCAATCAATAAATGTGGCTGTAAAAGAACAAGAAGAAATGTCTCATGTTTCTGATGTTAATAAATGTGATACTGAAAATCTACTTAGTGAAATGAATGTAACTTGTACCATTAATGATAACATTGAAATAACTAATAGTAGAAATAATTTTAAAAATATTGAAGAAAATCATCCCATAATTGAATTTACGCCAACAGCTATTGGGAATGCTACATCAGTTGTGGAGAATCAAGATGAAATTGCTAAAAGTGTAACACCATTAGAACAGGAAGTTGTGGTTTCTGGTAATAATAGTCCCTTTACCTTTGTTGAAGCAACAGAAGGGGAACCTAAAAAGGATACTGACATTAAAAACGTACTTGCTGCAGAAACTAAGGTGGTATGTACACCACCTGCTTCCCCACCTATACAATCCAAAGGCTATAACTTCAATTTTGATGAATTAGATATTGACCCATTTGCTACCAAAATCAATATTAGAATGTCGCCACCCTTTGATACACCAAAGAAAAATACCGAACCTAAAACTGTTGGAAAACCTATCCCCAATAGGCGTAAGACGCAATCTGACAGAAAAAAGCCTACTACATCGAAGACAAAGCTTAATTCGACATATCATAGCTCATTGAGTGAAACTATTTCTAATACTTGCGCTGATAATCTCGATACTGGTCCAGCAGAAGACATTCTTATTAATCCACCAGATACTATTGGTCTGAACCCAAACAATAAAGTAATTGATGAAATGTTAGTAAATCATGTGTCATCAAAAACAGAGGAAAAATTTGAAAATGAATCGGATATTGTAATGAAAAGTGACTTGAAATCAAATGAAATGGACAACACTATATCAACTGAATGTAACGAATCTAGTGTTGAATCTAATGTAATCCAACTAAAGGCAACCTCATCGTCTGAGCAGTCCACCTATGGCACTGCTAGTGATAGCAGTATTCCTTCTAGAAATGTTTTCAATCTTCCCGAAATTGACGATATGAACTTCAATCCTTTTGCTACTAAATCAAAAATGTGTGATTCACCACCTCCTAGCCTAAATGTAGATACTATTTTTGCCAAGACTTCTTCTATAAGTACTTTACAGTCAGAAGATAACGCTTTTGCAGCTGAAGATAAAATAGAAAATGAACTGATGGAGAAGGATGCTTCAGGGGATTTGACCTCTACAACTATTTCATCTAAAGCAACAGACGAAAGAAACGTGACAACCAGAGAGATTCATACTGAAGACGAAGACACTATGGAAGGGCCTTTTCTTGAAGCAGATGATCTGATTTCTGAAGATAAAATATCGGAGTTTGATGATGAAAATATTGATATGATGCAATTTAATGAAATACCAGCACAAAATAATGAGGAAAATTTGGACAATGGCGAGATGTTCATTGATGCAGAAGCGTTTGAATTTCTTCTGAACCAAAATAAAACCAACACTGTTGTGGATAGTGGCAAAGAGAGTTTATTTCTCAAATTTGATCCATTGTTTGCTAAAAGAATGTCCGCTATAACGTCCGATGGTGTAGTTGCATCTTTGGCTAAACTCCAGAATAGACAGAGCACTCCTACAAAAGTTGATCAAACCCCGCCCAATATTATGCCTGTCGCTGGACCTTCAAAATTAAATGAAACCCAAGATATAGATGTTAGCAATACTGAAGACTCGACTGATGATATCAACATAACTATATCGAAACCAATGATGGTAGTTCCACCTGCTGTTAATCCCGTCACTCCCCGAAACAAGCCCATTACGCCTAACAGATCAAATAGACGTTCCATTACGTTCACATCTCCTGCCATGGCTGTTATTGATCGACTACTGTCTTTGAGTGGTAACACTTCAGCACTATATGATACAACTATAACACAAGTCAGTAGAGAACAAAATGAAGCTGATATAGCCCTCTCACAATTACGAGAATTATTAGCTGAGAAAGAAATTAATGTTTACAATTTAAGATCTGAAAGTAATGAATTAAGGGATAGATTGAATACATTAGAATCTCATGTAAGAAGTCTTGAAACAGAAAGCCAAGACAGATTAAAGAAAATTAATGATCTTAATGAGACTCTCGCTGAGAAGACTAAGATCAATAGGAGCATGGCGGCTGTAGTTGAGGAATATGAGAGGACGATCGCCAGTTTGATTGCAGAGACAGCGCAAGATAAAAAAAGACACGCCGAGGAGAGAATGAAGCTGATTAACGAGAGAGACGAGCAGACAGCCCACTTGGCAAGTATGGAAGTATCTTTCAGCGATCTCCATAGTAAGTATGAAAAGAGCAAGCAAATTATATTGAATTGTAAAGCAAATGAAGAAACATACAAAAAATCGATAAAAGAATTTGAGGAAAATTTCACAAAAATGCAAAATAATTACGAGCTACTTAAGCAACATGCCACTTCTAAGTTGAATCGCGCAAATCAGGAGATGGAAAAGATAAATAGGGCACATGAAGCTGAAGTTTTGAAACTAAATGCCATGATCAAAAGAAAGGAGCTGCATATTACTTCACTGGAAGAATCTCTCATCCAGAAGACTAAAGCGAATGAAGAGCTCACAGCCATATGTGATGAGCTTATTAACAAAGTGGGCTGATTTTACTATAGTATGTTGCATGACTTTTTCCGAGACTTGCTTTTGTGCTTATCTTTAGATAGGTTACATTAAGATACACTTAGTCTCTTCAACATTGTGCCAAATCATTTTATAGTAACATTTTATTTCTGTTTGTTTATTATGTACGCAAGACTGCAAATTGTGATAATTCGAGTTCTAAAATCTTCAGTGTAAAATGAAATTCAATAGAGATAACGAAATGTTTTCCATAACTAGCACAATTTAATTATGCTGGACATAATTAAAGTGTGCATCAATAAACACCCAGTTAGAAATAGAACTAATAGTAGTAGATCCAAATGTATATTTTTTGCATGTCATATGTATTAAAAAGTGCCTAGATGTTTATTTTATATGTTAAAATTACGTCCATATTTTTCGGAGATTATTGTACCTACGTCTAACGATATTTTTGTAGATATATTTGTAAAAAATTACAGTAGATGCTAGATTTTAGAAGGTAAATGTTTATCCTGTGTTTATGACCAGATTAAACTCCTTTCAGACTAATATCGTAAAAAAAGTTACATAATTTATGGCCGGTTTCCGCCTGCATCGTTTGATGCGTGTTATTGTAAAATGCGTCTTCTATATATAGACTAATTCCTCACACTGAGTTTGTCTCGCATCTCATATTGTACCATAGTAGATCTCTGTTGTACTGATATTTAATTTGTTATTAAATGATTTTAATTAATTAAACCTTAAAATATTCCGTATCAATAATGTTTTTATGCATGCTACACAGCAGTGGTGTGTTATAGCCATGAGGATTATTTTAGTTAATAAAGTTGACTTTTTTTCATTATTATGCGTTTTATTATTGTTCAATTATGTAAAAGTCTGTGAAGAGTTTTAGATTCTATTCGAACCAAATGTGCATCATTGTTTCCTAATGCCTAAGGTAGTGAAAAATCCTGTTTTCTCCAATATTCATTATTAGTTGTGAAGTTTGGAGCTGTGCCCAGTAAGTTAATGGGCTTGCCACCTGGGAACTCAGAACACTTACAAAACGAGGATGACTGCCATTTCATGGGCATGTTATTCGTCTTGGTAGATGATATATTATGACGTTTTCACTCCAACTATAAATACGGCTCTGGACCGACGCGCTCTAGGCTATTGTAGTCATAGGTTGACGTAGTAAAACACTGAACGCCGAGAAATTACACAGCTTTAACATTCGCGCTATGGTTTGCTTTTGCTCCTACTAGATAATTTTTCTAGTCTATTAGGGTACTGGTAATTGCACCTTACTGGCTAAATCAGTGTTCGAGAGTTCGTTTCGAATCCAGAATAAATACGCACAGTACGATCATTTGTTCTGTGTCACAGTGTTGTCACACTTCACATCATCACATCACACTAATATATAAAGGCGAAAGTTTGTGAGTGTGTATGTTTGTTACTTCTTCACGCAAAAACTTCTGTACGGATTTGGATGAAATTTTACAGTAAAATAGCTGATACATCAGAATAACACATAGGCTACTATAACATACCAACCTGTCGCGATAGCCGACATACACGCGGGCGGAGCCGCGGGCAACAGCTAGTATATATATAGATAGTATGTTTAAAATCAGAAGTATATAAGTATGTTTGGAATCAGACGGCTCTGTGTTTTATTATATTACTTTTTATGTTGTAAATTATTTTACTACGTGATGCTGACATTAACAAATGTTAACAGTCCTTCGCTTCTCGGCCTTTTGGCTAAGATGAAAGAGTAGTATCTGGTCTTTTCAGCTCAAATCTCTCTTTATCTTAAAGTCCACTGCTGGACATGGGCTTCTCCTTAAAAAGGAGGTTTGTGCCTACTATGCCACGTTACCTGACGGGTGCATATAAGGTTTCTTTTAAGTTTTCCCTTGCAGTGATGTTCTCCGGCGTATTTTGCTCCGTCACCACAAAAAACCGTACTACTATCAAATCCTCCATAGTCCGAACTCTCGGTAATAATGTACCTAACTAAGTAATATTACATGCTTTATATCCAAATATATGTTGCTTAAAAATATAATTTAATAGACTTTAATTAGTTTTTCCTATCGTGTTCATAAATCCTTGAAATAACAATATCTGTGCTTAGAGAACCGAAGCGTTTTTAGTGCCTAATCTTCCTGTTTTGTCCATAATGTGAGAAAGATTTTATAATCATTTGCACCTAGATTATAAATAAATAAGAACATTTCCCACTAATTATGCCGTTTATTGTTTTAATGAATCTCGTCACCTTGCAATTATGAATTTAGTTGAGATTACGTAAACTCTCAATTAACTCTGTTATTCACAGATGTTCTAAATCTTATTGTAACATTAGTATAGTGATGTGAGAAGGTGAGGAGAGGTCATATTTAATTGTTATGTTTAAAGTAAGTTTTATTATATAAGGTGTAATGGGGTTAGTGATAACAATAGCAGGAAAATGCCATTGCAGTATCTATCAGTACCTTATAGAGATATACATATAGGGTACAGACATACAAAGGGTAAGCAGACGCGTAATTAACGCGTGCATTTTGCCAAATGTAATTATTTCAGCGAATCTTCTTCTAGTCAGTTATGTAGGTGCAAACTGTGGGCCGTTGTCACACATTAATTGAACACGACCTTCGTCAGGCACTTCAAAGGCTTTACATATGTATCTATCTTCCTATCTAATACATTTAAATGAAAAATTCTTGTTTATATATTTTTGATGTCGGAAACGGCTCCAATTATTTTCATGAATAGTATGAAGAGGGTTTCGCGGGCGATAAAACGATCTAGGGAGGATTCATTTTAAAAAAAATTACAAAATAGATACCGAGCAAAGCGCGGTCATTCAGGTACTAACTGTATTATATACCAATTACCCAATGTTAATATAATTTAAATATCTACAATTTATTCACAATGTTTGATGTACCTAATACTATCTAGTATAAAAAAATCAAGAAAATTGCATCTCAATTTACTATTAACTAGTACTTAGAACCACTATGATTGAATGTGAGTACATTGGATACTAAAGACATTTATGAAATGTAAGTATTTATGAAATTAAATATGTAAATACACTTTCCCGTCGTTGAAACGCATTCTGATACACAATTACAGACTCAAATATTTTGGTATAACCAAGACTTCAATTACATTGCATGTGTAGTTATAATACCTGCAGTATACTTGGAAAGATTAACATAACAATTTGGGTGCTAAGAGCTGAGTTACACGGGTTTAATCGTCCATGAAGAAATGCATGCACACAAATGTAGGTTCCGCAGAGTCAACGCTTCGTGCACATGTTGATGTACTTATTGTGTGGAATATCCAATTTGTGTCACCTATAAGTACCAGGCGGTGCCACCATAGTTTTCTAAAAAAACCTTGACGGGACTCCCGCCTTTCTTCAATAAGACTCCATAGAAGGAGGTTCTGTGCGGTTGCTATGGCAACGTGTGACAAACATTGTCAGACATTTTCGGCCAGTAGAGCTCGTAAGGCAAACAGCCCTGAGTATGCCCACGTTATGTATGACGAAACTGTGAATGTGGTAGATGCTAAAGAAATTGACAGCCCTTCGAGCGAAGAGGAAGTGGTTAAAGCGACAATGTCTAAGTTTAACCCGCCGGTGAGGCACACGGCGCGACACGACTTCGACGACACGGACACGGAGACCGAGTCGGAACCAGAAAAGTTTTTGGACAATACTTCTATTGAAGAACAGGTGTGTATCTTATAACCTATCTTTTGTAATCTATATACATAATAATGTTAAGTAAGTTTGTGTATGCTTAGAAAACTCAAAGTTCTGAACCGATTGAGCGCTAGTGGCTGGAGGCATGATCATCCCGCTTGGTTGAAGGATCCTCCCTTGGGACATGAGACACCTATTCCCCACAAAAATAACCAATGTGTTATTCTGATGTTTATGCCTACCTATTATTGCCTATTATACGTACTGTAACGTTTCATCTAAATCCGTTTAGTGGTTTTACGTGCAAGAGTAAAATTAAACTAAACATCTATACATTCATTAATCCTCATAAACGTTGATGTTTATAATATTAGTAGGAAGAGTCTTTGTCTACGTAAGAATTAAGAGCAAGCAGTATTTTATACACAAGCCTATTTATAGATAATGTTCTAGTCTCGTAACGTGCTTTTATTGTAAGTAGAAATGCAATCTCATCTCGTGTAGTATCGACAATGCGATGCCAATTTGCCTGTTACGTGAACAACGGTATGCAGTTGGCAGTTAGAGAGTAGAACTGCATAGTATTACAACAGAATAGGATCCCTCCTTTGTGATATTACCGTTAAAGAGTCTGGAATAAGTCTTAAGAAGTAGACTACTCATTACATATTTAACGTGAACACATTAATGTAAGAATTAAAAATGTAAAATACATAACGACAATGTATTAGTTTGGATATACATCTATACAAATAAATAAAATTGAAGTGTCTTTTTGTAATATTAAAATAACCGCTTTTTACTAAATGCATATGTATGTATACACGGTACACATACCAAAAATGTAGCTAAAAAATTTTTGTCTGTCTGTCTGTCCGTCTGTCTGTCTGTCCGTCTGTCTGTTTGTTCCGGGTAATCTTTGGAACGGCTGGACCGATTTTGACGAGACTTTCACTGGCAGGTAGCTGATGATCCCGGGAGTAACTTAGGCTACTGTTTTTAGACTAACTTTGTCCCGCGGCGCTACTCGCGGTACGACGATAACCGCGGGTAACACCGCGGGGTTCAGCTAGTATAATATATATCCTTACAATAGGTATACATGTACACCGACGACATCGGACGCGGACCCTATCACCAATAATATTATATAAAAAAATTGCCTGTCATTCAGACTGCAGCAATATACTGAGATAGGCGCCTTTCCTGGCATTGCATAGGATCAGATTACAAAAGAATGCTTTTTTTTGTAATCATAGTGCATAGGGTATTAAAATTGCTTCGTGTCCGATTAAAATCTAACATTTTACAGTAAATATCCACAGTTCGTAATGAGTAAAGTGTAACAATAATATGCATATGACATTTTTAAATAATTTTATGCTAACTTCAGTAACTTGATACAAGGTTACATTTAATTAGCTGTCTAAATTATGTAGGGATGTTCAGTACCGTAAACAGTCAAATAGATAAACGTGCCTTTCACTGTAGGTACCTATGTATTACTAGCTGCACCCCGCGGTAATACCTATCCGTAGTTGTTATTGTAAAGGTGCCTGAGGGAAACACTAAGCTAAAAGGTAATCTAAAATTAGAGTAGTTAATCCCTATATCAACAGCTGTCGGTCAGAATCGGTTCAGCTGTTCCAAAGATTAGCTGGAACAGACAGCAAAAAAAAGACCTATAAGTATATCGTAAAAGTATTTCATACGCATTTAGTGAAAAGCTGTTAATTTGAAATTACAAGTTTTTTTTTATTATTCAATTTTATTTATTTGTCTAAGTATGTAAATAACACCCAGACACAGAACAAATAAATGTTTCCCATCACATAATTATTTTTCTAGGGTGAGATTCGTATTCACAACCTGTGGATTAACAGAGCCCTATTTATTATATTTTAATCCGACTCCTTTAAACAGAAGAGATTTAAGGAATCTTCAAGCTCTGATGCAAATAATTTATCCATAGTATACTTGGATTAGCTACATTGCCCTTCACCTCTTCCATTCTCCCTACACGAAGAATAGCCTGAGTTCGCTGTTACTCAAAACGTAATAACGTGTGTGAAACGTAAAGGCTAGTAAAAAAATAATAAACCTTTCGCCACATTATTAAGTCTGACCTTGTATAAATAATTATGTAGGTTCAGTAGCCGTTACAAAACTTGAAAGCAAGTGTCATTTTATATTTTCTACTAGTTAAACACACCATTTTGACCGCATTATTTTGTTTATTTACTATTCGTTTTTCTATATAAACTGCCTCGTTGGCCTTGCGGTTGACGTATGCCACTGAGGTCTCGGGTTCGAATTCCGGGTCGGGCCAAAAGTGTTATTGAGTATTTTCTGATTATAGAAATACTTAATAACAGCTCGGAGTTTGTAAGTTGGGGTCTGAACCCCCGTGCCTCGGAGAGCACGTAAAGCTGTCGGTCCTGTGCGTGATCTCTCCCCGATCGTGTCGGTTAACCGTCCCATCGGATTATGAGAGAGAGGGAACTGAGAGTGCACATATGTGTTTGCGCACACACTCGTGCACTATAACATCTCCTGCATAGTTGTCTGGTCTCCGTTGAGACTGGCCGCTGTGGCCGTTATCGGCTAGGAGATACCACCACCTATTTCTATGTCCTAAAGTCCTAACATGTAGGTAATAAAGGATATTTTAAACGTCCTATTTGATCTATCAGAAAGTGTTAGCCTTAATCAAACTAGAGGAACCTGAGATTAGTGTGTTTAAACACAATAATAATCTAGCAGCCTGTTGTATTCTTACAGATATAATGTAGGCCTATTTTTGCGGCCACAAAATATGTTTTTTTATTTCCCAAAACTTAAATATACCAGCAGTAGATAGCGATGAGTTACTATCTTACAAATGATTTGTAAAATGGAGTTTGTTTTTTATATATTGTAATTGAAAAGGTATTGGAAGAGTTCCACATGAAGCCATAATTATAGCGTTTCACAGAATCATTATATTAATAGTTAATAGCGAACTGGTATAATCCGTATAATCGTTGCCATTTCACGACACTAATTTAAGTATCATCGATTTTTCGACGTAATAATATTATTGCACGTAAATATTTTAAGACTATTTAATCCTAGGAAATGAATTATCGTTAATAGTTCTTGAATGACTGAGAATTCTCCAGAATAATTTCTAAGATTGGTAAAATCTGTCTAGGCAAGCGGGAACTCTTGCCTGATTTCTAAATTGAAACTCAAAGGGCATCAATACATTAAAATTTGTGACATTTGTGAGGTGCAAGCAGGTGTCCACTTACCGGAATATCATAAAAAGACAAATAAGGTCGGTAATAAAGAAATTAGAACGTTCCAAAAATCAAAATGATTAATTTTAACGATAAAATAATTTACACAATGCGGAAGCTATTGTCTTAAGATCAACATCTCATGAATTTTTTTGCGTTGCAACAGAATCTCTGGAATGTTTATGTATAGACAGTGACTATGAATAGCAACCATATTGTTTAGGTTTTATGGTCGCGCCATTTGCTCTCCTTGTTCTATAGCTCGCTTGGCGCCAGCGCCAACTGTTTATGCTGGATATAAACAGACAAAACTAGAATGTATGAGCTCAACGATCGGAGTTATTGTTGCTGATATCCGTTTAACTGATTAATGTAACAAAAACACACTAAATAGGATGTACATATTTAAAATTAGCAGAGATCTTCGTCTATTAGGTTGGATTTAAATAATAATTTTTTTTTCGGACGTCTAACACACGACGCCATCTAGTCCCAAACTAAGCAGAGCTTGTATTATGGGTACTAGACAACTGATATAAATACATATTATACTTTTTTTTTTCGTAAATACATACATATTATACATAGAAAACACCCAAACTCCGAAACAAATATTTGTAGATCATACAAACATTTGGTCCGACCCGGGAATCGAACCCGAGACCTCAAGAACAGCAGTCGCGTTAGCTACTACTGCGCCACCGAGGCAGTTAGTTTAATTTAAGCATTGTTTATTACATGACGATTTTTTGTTTGTTGCCTTAGAACTTATTTAAAAAGCGATTTCTTTTTTTTTATTTAAAACTGCTCTTTCTTCGGTCGGTCCTAATCAAATTTGAAAAATTCAATCGTAAGGGTGAAAATAAGAAATTCAGTGATTCATTTTAAATTATTTATACGGCCTTGTCATTGTGTCAATTCAAAACATTGTTCTATCTTTATTATTAATTACTAGCTGTTGCCCGCGGCTCTGCCCGCGTGTATGTCGCGGCAGGTTGGTTGGTTATAGTAGCCTATGTGTTATTCTGATGTACCAGCTATATTACTGTAAAGTTTTATCCACATCCGTTCTGTACTTTTTCGTGAAGAACTAACAAACATACACACTTACAAACTTTCGCCTTTATATTATATTAGTGTGAAGTGTGATGTAAGACCCTGAGAACTTGTTTATTCAAGATTTCTGTGTCTGTTTCATTGCGCTCAGTTCGACAATAAATCGCAAACATCCGAGAAGTCGCCTGAGGTGCAGAAACCGGTTCCTAAAGCGAGCAGTGGTAGGAAACCGATCAGGAAGAGAGCTGAGTCGTCGCATTCAGGTACGTTTGTCACATTAATAAATAAATAAACAAATAAATATGTCGGACATCTAACACACAACGCCATCTAGTCCCAAGCTAAGCAGAGCTTGTGTTATGGGTACTAGACAACTGCTACAAATACATATATATATACTTTTTTTTTGTAAATACATACATATTACAAACATATGGTCCGACCCGCAGTCGCATACGCCAACCGCAAGACCAACGAGGCAATCTAACATTAGGAATATACATCCTGTGTCGCGGGGACTTTACAAACATACATAAAATGAACACAAAGTACACCTGGGGTTTGATTGTGTGACCCTGGACTCAGAATAACATTTTGTTGATCACACAAGTGTGTTGTCCCTTGTAGGATTTGAACCCACGATACTTGACGCAGAAAGAAAGCTGCTGAAAAAATTAAGGCCCGTAGTGTACTTACAACTTGTTTATTTTTTTTATAGTAAGACTAATTTGTGCTCGCGTTTCCGCCCGCGTTTATATCGTTTTAAAGGGTATATTACCCGCTGAAAATGTAGATTTCCATTACAGATAAAAAAATAAATATTGTGATTTAGATATTCGTCGTCGGTCGTATATATAACTGAATATAGCTGAACCCCGCGGTGTTACCCGCGGTTATTGTTGTACCGCGAGTAACGCCGCGGGACAAAGTTAGTCTAAAAAAGTAGCCTAAGTTACTCCCCGGATCATCAGCTACCTGCCAGTGAAAGTCCCGTCAAAATCCGTCCAGCCGTTCCAGAGATTACCCAGAACAAACAGACAGACAGACAGACAGACAGACAAAAATTTTTTTAACTACATTTTTGGTATATGTATCGTGTATACATATATATGCATTTAGTAAAAAGCGGTTATTTTAATATTACAAACAGACACTCCAATTTTATTTATTTGTATAGATATCATTAGGTGGCATTTTAGAAATATTTCTGCAGAAATAACCAAGCCAGTGTAAAATGGATGTAGACACATCTTGCTATTTTTAAACGACTTCAAAAAAAGAGGAGGTTCTCAATTCGACCATTTTTTTATGTTTGTTACAACAACTTTCGACTGCGTGAATTCTTTTTTATTTGCAAGCTGGTGCTTCCTGTGTGACGTCGCATTTCAATTTGGCCCAGTTCTTGATGTCGTTTTTTTTTAATTTTGTGTTTGGTATCTACTATATAATGATATACATGCACACTACAGGTCTAACGGAAGAATGAAAGCTTGCCGGACGATTAAAACGTTAATTACGATACTGATTCAAACATATTTGTACCATAGACATTTCAAGTTTTTTTTTTTAATTTTCGCTCTTTTTTACCACCATAATAATAATGCGATGAAATATCCAATGTTTCTCTAACATAAATAGTTTAAATACATTTGGGCTCATAAAGTCATTCATGGTTCCAGATACGGATTCGTTAGATCTAGAACCTGAGCGGCCAGAACCGGTGCTGGGCAGCGGTCGCAAGCGTGGCGGGGTGGTGATCCCGGCCGAGGGAGCCTATGATCCTAAATTATACCAGGATTTGAAGGTACCCGCTGACATGGAGAACATCTTTCAGTATATTATGAAGTAAGTGAAAAGGTGAAAAAAAAGCTTGATTAAAAAAAATGGTTTTACGATAGTAACTTAGATATTAGATTTACACTTTATACTGGTCAATTATTGGACCAATTGGCTTGTGCTCCGTTCGTGTGTTAGATTCCCAGCCGGGATCACAAATGATTGTTGAAATTATAACGAACAGTTATAATGTCTGTGTCTGTCTGTGGCATCGTAGCTCTCAAACGGATGGACAGATTTCGAAGAAGTTTTTTTTTCATTTGCAAGCCAGTTGCCTTGCGGTGGTTCTTAGCTATGATTAGTTTTTAACGATTAGCAGCGTAAGAGTATCAGCTCTTTTTCAATATGAGTTAACGCGTTTTTGGCGTATTATTACTGGATTAAGTGCGTGTGTAGGGAGTTTTTAACATTTTTAATTTGAGCTTGTCGCTGTGTTCTTTTATTATGCCTGGTGACTTACTCAATGTTCACCTCGGTAAGTAATAGTTTTCAGACGGGACTAAGAAAGAAAATGTATTGGGGTAAAGAAAAATTATAGGCCGAGGGAGCTGGATAAAGGGTTTTCGCAAATAGGGATTCAGATAACCGAAACTATATGACTCCGTTTTGTATAGAAATCTGCAAGAACCTAATTAAAAGAAATAAATTAAATAGCAAATCGTCGTGTTCGTAGCGTATGTAATTTATAAATACTCCAAAGGCAAGTGACAATCAAATTGTAGACACGGGTGCCATAGATAAAGAAGTATACATAGGTAAAGTAACAAACATAACACTGCAGTAGTTCGAAGGAGCTGGCGTTTTTACCCGTATACCTTTCTGTTCTGTACTCGGAGAAGCGGTCAAAAAGCAAGCTGAGTATGTCCCAGGTCATCCAAATGTATCGTGAAAGTTTCTTTTAACGATAACTCATTATAATCCTATATGACGGACAGGATCGTGGGCGACTCCCACACTTAACCTTGTTCTTAGGCTGAACCAGACCTAATACCACACCAACAAAGGAAATACAACTATACTGCTTATTATAATAAAGTCCAAATTCTTCACTAAATTGTGTTTAGCAGAGATTAGTTTGAATGAAACCTAGTACATGCAAGTAATACAGTGGAAATACAATCTTAAGGCTTTAAGTTAGGGTATAAAATTAATGTGCTGTGATTATGTAGTACAATGTAATGAGGCCGCAAGATCTAATTTTATGCGCGTATTCTAAATTAATGGGACATTGTAGTTATGATTCAATACCATCATGCTGGCACTCGTGTGGTGTTTGCAGTACTTTTTTCTATAGCATCGGTACACAAGAAAATGCGGTGGTGGCTTTGTTACAAAGAGATACGTTAACAATTTCAAGAAAATCCATCATAGCAGCGGAGGTCGTCCCCGGATTTTTCTGCCTTTTTGGTAGGCTTAGAGCCGTTCGCATGACGTGCTACTTTGACCTTCTCATGATATGTCCATACCACCCCAATCTCCGAATAAAAACAGATTTTTTTATCTAGAAACTGATAAGTTGAAGTTGATAATATTTGTTCTTAGTGAAGCGTTTTGAGCTCCCATCTTATTAAAAGACGAGTAAAAATAAATCAGTTACAAAAGTGCCAATGCCAAACTCTGCTCACCTAGACCCTACAGAAATGTATTAAAAACATAAATCAATTCTTTTAACCGAGGAAGGAACTATTATAGTTTGATCAGTTTCTATGTGTACTTGTATGTTCTACCATAGTGCCTAAACTAGCATTTTTTTATGGACCTTCCGGGCAAACGAGGAGACGTATCGCCTGATGGTAAGCGATTACCGCTGCCCATGGACACTTGCACCACCAGAGGCGTCACAAGTGCGTTGCCGGCCTTTGGGGAGGGAAGATAGGGAGAGGGGGTTTGGGTTATGGGCCTCCGGTTTCCTCACTCACTCGGTGAACACAGCGCAAGCACTATTTTACATCGGTTTTCTGTGTTGTCGAGCCGGCCCATTCATGCCGAAGCGTGGCTGTCTCACGGTGAGATGTGTGTGTGTACTATTAACCGATTTATGTGTTAACAGACTCGTAATAATGGCCCGGGTTCGTAGATTCGTAATTTTTATGTAGTCGAGTTACAGTTTTTAATTATTTTTCTTGTTTGCTTTAGGTATACTCCACAAAAGATTGACATCGACTTTAAGTTGCAGCCTTTTGTCCAAGAGTACGTTCCAGCGGTGGGTGATATTGACGCTTTCATTAAGGTGACCACCCCGGTTTGTAATGTGCGATCGGCACTTCTAACAGAAAACGTATTGGAGCACATTGATAATTTGGGTATGAATCTGAAATATCTTCTCTAGAGGCAATTGACCTTTTAATGGGACTAATGGTTGGAGCTATGAGAGCTAGATTGACTGAGAAAATACCTACCTACTTTTTTTTTTTGGAAAATACCTACCCCTACTCTAAAACAAATATTTACAGATCATATAAACATTTTGTCCCACTCAAGAAATTAGCATATAAGTTGCATACGCTACTAAGGCGCCTATTCCTGCGTCATATATTGTTAAATTAATAGCTATATAATACATAGCTAAGCCTGACCAGCTATATCAGCATATTTCAGATATGAGTATATTACGATCACGTCGTTTTTAGACATTCTTTATCTCGTCGAGAATAAGACGTGATTGTATGCAATGTAACGATACTGTTTAGTATATAATACAGCAGTTGGTATAGTGAGCCATACGTTACCATGTAACATTAAAGTATTATAAAGCCTGCTGGCTTACTTAGTGGCTCCTGCTTAATAAATACACTAACATCGTTATTCATCACCATCATCATCAGCCTATCGCAGTCCACTGCTGGACATAGGCCTCTCCAATTATTTATTATTATTTCTTCAAGTTATTCATCGTTGTCGTTAATCTTCGTACAATAAGAACGCTATAGTTGGTGACCCAGAACAATTGAACAAGGAAAATAAAAGCTCGCTATACGCACCGAGGCACTCACATAAATAAGTATTAATAAAATTATTCTTTACTGGGGGTTTAACTTCTGCCTACCCTATGTTCGCAGGTTTGACAGTATTAGATGAGCCGGCTGCTGAGCAGAGCGACTCGGCTCTACTGCACTTGCAATTGAGAGCTATCTCAAAAACCAGTAGCGCTAAGGCCACTGTGGTAAATATGTAACTTTAAAACTACAATCTGTGATCATCTTCTTCTTGTTCAGCCTGTTTCCGTCCACTGCTGAACGAAAACCTCCCTCAAAGAGCGCCAACCATCCCTGTGCTAGGCAGTCCGCATCGATTCGCTGCCAGCTATTTTCCTCAAGTCGTCGGTCCATCGTGCCCTATATTTTTATTTGTATGAACAGCGTCATTACGCGACATTTCTGCTTATATTAGAGTAAATGACTCACACACTTAATGAAACCAAAATATTAATGTAACGTCACTTGTCGGTGACTATATGACATCAAATTAAGTAAGTTAATATTCTTTCAATAGCTTAACAGCTTAACTGCAATATACTAATGAACTTACTAAACTCATGAAATCAAATAAATTCTAGTGAATATAAAATTTTATCAAAAAACCCGACTACAAGAACTGGATCAAATTGAAATGGAACCACACGGGTAGCACCAGCTTTCAAATAAAAAAAGAATCATCAAAAGCGGTTCACCCACCACTCGAAAGTTCTGAGGTAACAAACAAAAAAATACAGTCCAATTTACAACCTCCTCCTTTTTTGAAGTCAGTTAAAGAATAAACTTAGAACCATCTTATAACATATTCAGGACAAAACTACCTCAAAACAGTTGCTCTTTTACCTTAAATAATTTTGATAGATCATTCCAGTTATCGAAATTAAACCGCTGATGGTCTCCATATCATAAAGCAACACGGACCACCGAACGGAGAGGTGTAGCCATAGCGTCTCTTTTCGATACAAAACAGTCTGCCATTTTTGGGGGAACAAATCTTCACACATTTACATTTTAGACTCACATATAAAAACAATCGCCTGTCACTATGAACTCAAACAACAATTAAAACAAAAGATTCAGAATTTTACGCACACATAAATACATTCTGTAAGCTGTAGGCCCATTTGGACTTACACTTTGACAGAGAGACAGGGAACGCTTGCGTATGGCTACTCCCTACCGTGTTGCTCTATGACTCGATATAGTATAGAAATAATAATTAGCTACAAAAAAAGATATTCTAACATTTTAAAGTTTTTATTATTTGTTCAGTTAACTAAGAAGATAGAGAATGCAGAGAAGAACTCTAAAGCAATCGAGAGATGGATAAAAGATGTGAGCGAACTGCACCTGTCCAAGCCTGCTCCTACCGTCGCATACAGCCAGTAAGCATAGACAAGAGATCTTTTATTTTTTTATTTTCCACTATATACACACAGATAACACCGACGAGGGTAATTCACTTTACTCTTCGATGGTTTCGGTCGAATGGCGTAACGGTTTGTACTGCTACGCCAAAAGTCGAGGATTTGATTCCCATTAAAGCTATACATTTGTGTGCAGTGCATGTTCTTTGAAATGTTTGATTCGGTCTGCTTTATTTACAAAGTATACATGTGTTTATATCAGTTATGTTATTACAGATTCTCTGTGGCAAAGCCAAAAGAAAATTATGTTTTTTTTAGTCTATGTATGTTCCACCGTAGCGCCTAAACTACTGACCGGTTTTAATGGATCAGGTGTCAATAGATTCGTAGTGATGGCTATAAAACATAACAAAATTTTCACTCGCCTTCCAATTATTGGCCACTAATTTATTCTTTATTACCTGATACCTTTAAACGAGCAATTCTTCCATATATTGTATAATCTGAATCTCGGAAAGGACTCCCAACGATTTTACATGCAAGGGGTTTTGGAGGCGATAAATGGATCTGGCTAAGATTAATTTTAGAAAATTCACTAAAATAAAAAAAAAAACGAGCTTATACTCTATCATTACATTACAGCAAAATGCCCGACATAGACAACCTGATGGAGGAATGGCCGGAACCTATGGAGGAAACACTAAACGAAATGGGTTTCCCTCCCGCAGCGTTAGACTGCTCCCTCTCCCAGTACGTGGACCTCGTGTGCGGTATCTTCGACATTCCTGTAGGGGGAGATACGTTGAACGACAGGATACAAGCCTTGCATTTGTTATTTAGTCTGTATTCAGCGGTGAAAAACTCCCAGTTGTACGCAGAGAGAGAAAAGGAAACTAGTGATAGCAACGTTTGAAGATAAGAATAAATTAATTATTGTTGTTAAATCCCTTGTATTACTATTTTCTCATCATTAACAGAATAAGGTAGATGACACCTTAGTCAAATTAATTACTTTTTATCACCTGTTAAAACGATAACTTTGTATGAAAATGTACTAAATACAAACTTGTGACGTCACTGTTTTAGACTAATTAATTGAGCAATATACTTCAATGTTCATTTGATTAAAATGTATAATAGAGGTAGGTATATACAGGTGTAATAATTATATTATTCGAGATGGTTTGTAATATTCGTTTTAATGAAGGAGATAATGTATTTATTCACGATACCTCTACTCTAGCCAAGTTGCAAGCGTTTTTCTCTCTGCAATCGTTGACGCCCAAATTCTTCCGTGTAGGGCACTATTGACTATACCATACTGACTAGACGAGTTGTTATAGGGTTTGTTTCAAATGGGCTAGATGACGCTAATGTGGAATGAATAGGGGTGATAAAACTTAATTTTCTTAATTCGTCACCAAAGCGGTGATGTAGGTAAAATCAATTCGGTCTGTTGCTTTCTGCATCCAGTGACCGCCAGTCCTCTTACGTAAGTCGCCCACTATCTGGCCAGAGGGCGTCCCACATTACGTTTGCCAAGACGCGGTCTCGACTCTAAAACAGACTTACTCCGGCGGTTGTCTATAGTGCGACATATGTTACCAGCCCATTGCCAATTCATCCTACCAACTTTCAGAGGTCCAACCAACGGTCAAAGTGACCGAAATAGCTATAGAACTATATATAAAAGTATTTTTGGAGATGTAGGTAAAGTGCCAAGGACAGTTTTTTTATTTCATCATCATCATCATCGCAGTCAAAAGACATTCACTGCTTAATGTATTTACCTTGTGAATAAAATGTGTTCATTTATGTCGTCAGGGTCATCTAGTGTTTAGATAAAAGAATTATGTGGGTACAGGGAGGTCGAAATTTTACTTTAGTTAATTCAAATCTATACGAAATTAATCTTGAGCTCGGCGGATAAATTCCAAATTCCAATTATTTAAATATGTGTGTGTGAGTGTGTGTGTATTTACACAACCAAACACTATTTTGTATACATTTTTTTTTAAAAGATGGTTCCTGCTTTGTCTTGGTTTACACCATAAATGAAATGGAAACAAAGAACATCTAGAATCAGAGCAACAATTTGTCGATCACATGTTATCCCATATGAGGTATGAACTAAAAACACTCAGAGCGCCATCCGTGCAGTCAAAACAGCAGCTATTGACATCACGACACAATGATACATAAAAAGTTAAACAAAAATCCATAATTAAATTATATTTATTGTAACTCAAATGAGATCTACATTAGGGTACTTGGAAGACTACATAGGACTAAAATATTACAATAATTCTACACACGACCATAGAAAAATATTTCATTTAACATGTCTAACAATTATCAAGTGTTTCATTACAGTTCTAATACATAATGGCTAACCTTTACTAATGTTTCAATTTATATAAATATACTTCGACTTATATCGACTAACAGTTAAACCCTTTGGATACTGGCAGTTATGATAACATTATTACCCATAGTATGAACATACACCTAGGTTCATAGAGCAATATAGACATTGAGACGCAGCGCAATAGCTGTTTTCGACGCTTCGCCGTGAAGCGGTGGAGCGCCGCGAATTCATTTTTTTATTTTATTTGTTTTGTTAATTGTATTTGAATTTTGTATTTAATAAAAATGAATATTAATGTAATAAACAGTCCTTTTATTTTATACAAAACAATTTCAATGTTTCACATCTACCAGGCGTCCCGTGATGGCTTACGTTTTTTTATATATTGTGAGTTTGCCATGACAGGAGATTGTTTTTTTTTTTATGTGAGTCTCAAACGAGTAGGTATTTGTGAAGATTGCCGACCACAAAAAATTAAAAGACTGTTTTTTATTGGGAAAAGACGGCTATTCCACCGCCGGCCAGTGTTGCTCTATGGAAAATATACTATGATCATACTGTTGGTAAAAATTACGTGTATTTTCTACATTTCGACCGAGTTATACCGGCTTTGGTTATTGTAGACTAATACTCTAACTCGGAAAAGTAAAAAGAGGTGGATAGCGTTCATGCATTTCGATAGTTTAATATGAAACTGAGCTAATAGGCTTAATAATCATTATCATGGTATAACAATATACCTCGCCAGGTATGGCATTCCGAGAGACAGTGACGAGACAGGGAAACCGACATGACGTCATCTTTGCTATCGCTGGTTCTGGTTGGTTCATTTCGTGTTATGTTGCTATAAAGTGGTAACTGGATAGTGACGTCACACCGTGTCGCTCTCGGAATGCGAGACCTTGTTTTCTTGGACTATGAGCATAATCATCAACTACTTTTAGACACGCCACTGCTTGAAATAAGCCATAATAATGTGCAAGGTGGTTTCGGCATTCTAAACTACATTAGCCAGACGGCTTAGTATAGAGTTTGTTTCAATTTTTCCTTATAAGTATAGCCAACATGCTTTATAGAGTTTGTTTCAATTTTTCCTTATAAGTATAGCCAACATGCTTCGTTACATTATTCTATAAAATACCACATATAAATAAGAAACAAATAGAAAAAAAATAACGTGAAAATAATTCATCTAGTTTATTTAATTAAAAAGAAACGTTTTTGCAAATATGCAATCTTGATTCTGCTATATTTAGCTATGTTTTTAGAATTCTTTTTAAATAAGAAAATAAACTTATTATAATTTAAATAAGAAAAGGACTAGAGATACACAAATTAGAGCTTTATAGTGCGTTATTATAGATTGCTTTATTCGTGAGCACGCATTTGGCGATTTATGTAGGACCGTAGTGAGTGAAAATCAATTGTCTCTGCGTACCATTCTGGGAAATGGTCGGACATTATGCTTTGGTGTAAGTATGCTGTCTCTTTTCATCTTTATGGCAATTGTCTGGCCTGTAGTAATGATAGACTCTTGACTGGTATGTCAAACTCTTGGGTTCGATTGGTGTTGATCCTGTACTCTATCTACCTCCTTTTATTTATGACGTAATGAATTAAACGTTATTAAAAGGGATTATTTTTTATATAGACTTTGAGTTTTTGATAATTTTACAAGTGATGCGGACTTATTTCTGAAACTAATCACCAATCTAATCTTAGTTAAGCTAAGTTTGATTGTCGTGGTACAAATTATCAATTTAAAATTAGTTTCGTCAAAATGATTTTTATATAATTCTTGAAATGAAATTATATTGTTGATTGGATTAGTTTTAACAGTTAGTCCGCTACGTAAAGTAACATACCTACCCACGTTAGACTCGGTCATAAGTCACGCGAACCATACCAACGGTCATAGACCAAACGGCCATAGACATTAATTTTAAAGATCTTAACTGATTCTCTGGTGGAAACACGGGTCTCATGTGCAGTTGTATAAGTGCTAATCAGTGCGAGAACTTCTATATCGCGATACAGGATTAGTTACTCTGTAGTTAAATGTTCCTTCGGTAGATGGCGTTTTAGCATGTTTTTATTGCGTTGTTTGTGGAAGTTGTCGTTACCCGAGTCGGCAGTGAATAAATATGTTTACTAAGAAACTTCTTATAGTCCACACAAAGGTATAAACCATTACTAGGAATTAACTAAAAATACTAAATACAAACACACTGTTTGATTTTTAATGTTTAAAACGCATTTAGATACATCATACTAATCATAGACAAGAAGAACGATATAAAAAAATGATGTCTTTAAGAAATTACTAGTAAGACATATTACCAGTAACTTGGATCATATATTACTAGTAACGTAAGTTATATATTACTAGTAATTTCTTCTATAAAACTTAGTGCTAATATAAGGAGTGAATTCGCGTCGGTAATGTATTGCATCGAGTTCGAATCTGCAAATTGCCTATTTTCTGAAGAGTCTTAAATTAAGACTTATGTTAAGTAGCCACTACAGTCCTTATACTGTAGCTTGATCTCAGTGATAGATAGCTATGAAACCGACGAACTAACCTGTAACATGCGGTTTTATTTTATATCACCTTTATTTTCATTCTTTGCTTGCCAGTTTTCATATAACAATACATTATAAATGTGAAATTTACACCTAAAATTAACCTCATAAGTTTTAAAATGACACTAATGACAACTGTCACAGAGATCAAGCTATATTCTAAGGACTATAGCCAACAATTGTTCTAACACAACGGAGCCCAAAAGTCTTTCTTGTTTATATTTGCTATTAAGTGTATACATTATATGTGTTAACTTATATTGTATTGATACACATTATTTACTTGCCACCCGAACTTGCGACTTAACACAGTCTTAACTTACAATTACACTACCGTCGCTTAATAATGAAATTCAAACGAAGGAAAATAAAAGAAAGATAACAAGTATTTATATTATTACCCTGTGCGCCAAGATCCAAAGGGCGCGTCCACACACGTAATTTGACTATAACCTACATATATTTACATATAAAGAGCAAATTCACAAAGCATCATATCACAGTTTTCCATATTTTGCACCCACACTTTCTATAATTTAATATTTCACTGAAACGCCCCGAGAACACTGTAATATTAACCGCAACGGTTTTATGTACACGCAGTAAGAACTATAGTCCATTCGCGTTAAGAAAATAATGACGTCTCGATTAAGCCCCGCCCTTTCACCAATCAGGTTCCAAGCTTTCGTACGAAACGATATTTTTTCGAACGTACGTACGTTAACATTACGGTAAACAAACGTAAGCGTTAATAGATATCTAACAAACTTATATCGTGTCTATAAGGACTGATTGAGGTCGTGAGAGACATTCCGATCTCATGTATTATGTCATGTATCTATCAGTTAATTACAAAGTTGGGATGTTTGGCATAATAAGCAAAGGAATCCCGAGGACCTCTCTTCGCAAAAAAACATGTTCTCATACACTCCATTTAAAAAAAAAACCCATAGCGGTTAACAAATCAGTGGCTCGGTTTGTAACATACATACTACATACAGTCTCTGCAGTCCTGAGACTGTGTCTTTTAATCCACTTATTTTTTTTTACTTATTTTCACTTTTTTGTCATCAGTCGATAGTACACGCACTCTCAAAGTTGAATATTTTGTCGTTTGTGTTTGGGAATCTTCTTTTCCACTGTTCACATCATCTGCAATAAAATAAAAATGTGTGAATATATTTTTATCGGTTTTTGAAAGCAGGTTTGCCTGAAATTTTATAGTTAACTAGCTGTCCCGGCAAACGTCGTTTTGCCATAACTACTAATAAATTAAAAATTAATTAAAAAAACATTGTCCAGCGGACAAAATTGTGAATCTAAACCATTCCCAGATCCCCTTGAACACACACAAAAAATTTCATCAAAATCGGTCCAGTCGTTTGAGAGTAGTTCAGTGACATACACACTCACAGAAGAATTATATATATAAAGATGGACACTACAATACAATAATTATTATTGTAATAGGACTGATAGGTCTAAAGTTTAGTATGTGTAAAATATTTTTAAAGACACAGCCTTATGTATTTACAATAATAATGTATATATGTATTCGTATAAGTTTTCTAGTACCCATAACACAAGTTCTGCTTAGTTTGGGACTAGATGGCGTTGAGTATTAGATGTCCGAAATATTTATTATCTATCTATTAGAAAACAAAATTTGTGTCGCGGGGTACTTTACAAATATACATAGCGGCCGCAAAGACGCAGACATGTAGATTTAGAACATCAATTTGTGGGTCACCCAAAGTGTTGTCCCAAGTGGGGTTTAAATTCCTAGCACTCAGTGAGCTAAAAAACTGTATAAACCATTTCGCCATACGTGCAGTCTCGATACCTCCATAAAAAACTCGAACCCTTTTATGTATCAGTAGATTCTTTATAAATTTCCTTATTAACACGCTTTTATTAGCTTGACCTGTATGTATGTATGTAACGGAATCTTTTAACTTCATTTTCACCTACTTCTAGGAGTCTGATTAACTTGAAAATGTGCACAGGGGTCAAGGGCCGATGAAAATACAATAATGTGAAAAAAAAACAAATAGTTATTTTTCTAAAAAATAGTTTTAAAAAACTAAACAAACACGCTTTTGTAAATATACCAAACTTAAAATTAGAAAATAAATTACAGTTTAAAAACTCAGAAACACGCTTTAATAGCAATCGAACTGCTGAAGGGTGGAGTACTTTCTAAAAATATTTGAATAATGAAGCCAGACGCTTTTTACATTAAAATTATTTTAATTTGAATTCGATTACTATTAAATCGTGTTTTTTAGTTTTTTAAACTATAATTTATTATCAGATAGGATTTACCCATAGACACAGCGTTATCTAGACTCTAGAGTTCAACTAAAGCTAAGCCAAATTCTGTTTAGTTGGGGTTTACATAGCGTCATTATTATCATACATTTATTATTATACATATGGTTGGTGTCAGTAATATACTGCTAGATGTATATTCAAAAGGACCCACTGATAAAAACAGACATAACTGGCATCTTAATATGAAAAGACTGCGGAGTGGGCGCAAATGGTGTGTACAGTCTCTGTGTATCTCGGAATGGAAAATGGCGTTGTAATATTATACATGTTATAGTTATAACTAGTTTTTAGATAAAACGCGTTTTTCCTAGTTAGAAGTAGATTTTAATGTATGCCTTTGTTAATACTAGAATTAACTAATGCTCAAATTGTATATCAGTTAAAACTAGACAAAAGGCATTAGGTTAGGTTTTTATTTATGTATATCAAAATATAGGTTAATAATAAGGAAAAAAAACAAACAAATAAAAACCTAACCTAATGCGTTTTGTGTAGTAAGAACTAGTTTGAACTGTAACATATATAATGGTTATAGCGAATACCTACTACCTCCCCACTACGAGTTCTATTCCGACATGAGACAACACTTTGTGTGTTGCACAAATTGGAGTTCAGAGTCTGGGTGTTCTTGTGTCCGACACAAGATATATTCCCAGTGCGGAGTTAGCATTTTAAAAAGAAAAGTTTCTTACCTGGCTAGTGATAATGGAACAGGTTGAAGAGTCGCCTGTTGAAGGGGAACCGTTGCTGCTTAAGCTCCGACAGCGGCTCCTCGTCGTTCCTGATGCAGAAGTAGCTGGTGATCACGCTGCGGCAGATCGGGCATTTGTCCAGTTTTGCTGTAATAATATACAAACAGATATTAATTGTTTTTTAATTCTTTGTAAAGAGTTTTTATATTTCGCCATTCACGGTCCACTGCTAGACACTACGCCTTAGATAAGATTGTTTTGTAATAGGGGGAAAACGAGCAGTCGTATCGCCTGATGGTGAGCGATTAACGCTGCCCAAGGACGATTAACACCAGAGGCGTCACAAGTGCGTTGTCGGTCTTTGGGATGGGGGATGGGTTGGAGTATGGGCCTCCTATATCAGAGAGTGAGCGCAGAGTGGCACACCGTGTGGTTTTAGTCGGTTCGATTCCGACCTGAGGGGGTTTCAACACGTAAAAAAACTGGGCCTCTTATATCCACGCTCAATCGATATCGGTAACACACTGGTTTTCTGTGAGGCCGTGGTATCACTCCAGTCGAGCCGGCCCATTCATGCCGAAGCGTGGCTCTCCCACGGATTTTGGTTTACTACCTCGGTCAGGTGAATTGCTATAGGGATTGTTTCAAGTTCTCTTTCTCTGTGTACTGTATTGTTTTCTTCCTAATTTGTTTCTTACAACTCCCACGGGATGAATAAGGGTGGTGATACTCTTTCTTCTTAATCCTTCACACGGAAGGTGGTTCAATCTATATATATATAAAAATGAACCCCTATTTGCCTTGGTCACGACATCACGCGTTAACGGCTGAACCGATTTTTCTAACAATTTTTTTGTTGGATAGACCATTTAGCGAGGAAGGTTTTAGGCTATGTAACATCACTCTACGACCAATAGGAGCTGGGTATCGACCGAAAATGTTGGGAAAATGGGTAAAATTGAGTGGGTCAGCTAGTGACTGATAATTTTTCTCTGATTCACACAATGAATACACAATACATCCAATTTACTACTACTAAAAGTATAGTTGAATACACAGTAGATTCCTTGGTTACTTTAGTTTTGCCTGTGGGATAGATTATAGTCATTTTGGAAAGCTCATAAAAAAATAGTAGTTTTATTAGAATGATAACCTGTGGTTTTTATTATTTTAGAAAGATTGGTTCAGTAGTTTAGGTGCAATAGAGTTAAACGTAAACAAACAAAATGTATTTATTAGCACAATAATATGGTAGTAATAAATTATGTGATTATTTTGCAGCAATTATTAACTTGATTAATAAATCAGTGACAAAGCTTACATATTAAACAGTTTCTGTCGACCATTTATATTAAATCATTAGTCATCGATATTTATAGTCAGGTGGCAAGATTAATTTGCGTTTCAAATCAGACTCTATATGGAAGGACTACGTAAAAAATGACATACTTACTTACTAAGGGAGTGAGCAGCAAAAATAAATTTGAAAACTTAAAATTAGAGAAGACATATTGCACCGGGCTAAAATTAAATATGGAACAGTAATAGAAATTGATTTACTGGCCTTATTATATTGGTCAAGTGGTCAGTTACTGCCGAGGGAATACTACATATAGGTAATTTTGTAATAGATATATAATAATATAGACCCAGATATATGAACTACATTGAGACTGGGACATCGCAACAATAACGCATTCCCTAAATGTCGGCAACGCACTTGTGACACTTCTGGTGTTGCGAGAGTCCATGGGCGACGTCTGCTCGTTTGACGTAGAGATCCGACGTGTGACGTACATGCACTTGTATCTTGGATAGGCCCCCAGGACGGCAAAGGAACCTAGGTTATTACTATAATAGTGTGTATAATACTATAGTCCATTCGTTTCGCTATCGCACGCACGCACTGACACTATTTATGCAGTGTGTGTATCTATATATGCAGTGTGGTTATTGTTGTGAAATACGAATATATTCATTTGTACAATGGCGTAAACTGACAAATCATATTTGCTTGTTGTGCACGTACGCAAGCGGGCCCTTTGATTTCGTGGCGCACGTGGGACGGCGTGGCGGAACGACCAAGGTGACCGATCTAAGCGAATGGACTATAACTATATATATTTTTACGAGAGGCGTCTTTACTTATGGCGGCGGTGGTGCGGTTCACGCGGTGTTAGGGGCGCCAGCTGCGGTATATTTAATAAACCTGCGCTTACTAAAAAGGCGCTAGGGTAATGACTGCACACGGGCGCTTCACGACTTCACGTCTTAACTAGGAATCTAAAGATACGAACCTCAATATACGGGCCGTGTCGAGAAGAACTGCTAATAATATGCAATGCTTTAGAATATTTTTACCTTGAAAATGTACCTATTTTCCTTTTGTAAAAACAATAACGTTGCACAATTAAAATTTTTATTGGTAATAAAATTAAACCGTGTCACAAAAGGTTAAGAGTCGGTTTAGTAGAGGTCAGTTCTGAAGGTTGGTATTGGTTGATCACCTATTCAGTATTGGCGGCGTCGACTCTCGGATGTACGGATGGTTTCTGAATAACAATTAGCTATGAAGACCATCCATCCACTGCAGGATGCAAACAATACCATTTATGGATGCTAAAACTGAAAGTAAATCTTGTAGGTACAATTTTCTAAAACTCATGCTGTGAAGAAATGCCGAAACAAACCACAGAGGTGTTCAAAATCATTTCGCCTTCAGGGTTGCGGAAGTTTATTGTCAGTCGCTCCATGGAAATGTTTACATTCAGGTAAATCCAGTTTAACTAGTAGCCGTCACTGAAAAATCTTGGGACTAATTTAAGCTTGGAAAATAAAGGGTGGGGGGGAAATGGGGTTTAAACAAGTTGATAATCTTTAGTAGTCGCCGTCTGTGGACAACTGCAGTCATAACTGTGTGCAGTCTGCAGTCATGCAGTGTTCATTAGTATATTCGAAAGTAACTCTGTCTGTCTGTTACGCTTTTTTACCGTGGGAGAGCCGCGCTTCGGCATGTATGGAGCGGCTCGACTGGAGTGATACCACAGCCTCACAGAAAAACGACGTGAAAAAGCGCTTGCGCTGTGTTTCACCGAGTGAATGAGAATACCGGAGGTCTATACCCCATCCCCCTTCTCAGGCCGGCAACACACTTTGACGCCTCTGGTGTTGCACCCCATGGGCACCCCATGGGCGGTGGTAATCGCTTCAAACCGGTCGAGCCCGGTCATGCCGAAGCTTAGCTCTCTCACGGTTAAAAAGACGACAGAGTTACTTTCGATTTCGAATATACTAATGTTATAAAGCAAAGAGTTCGTTTGTTTGGTTTTTGATACAACAAAACTCTTAATAGTTTCTAGTTTCAAATTAATTATGCATGTCACGATATTTAATGTGCTCAAAAAACAATAATGTTTGACCCACCCAACCTCTATTCATTTGTTCGATGTAACTTTGTCTAACCTGATTATAATATTTTGCAACATTGCCTTGAAAATAAATACTTTGGTAGTTTTTACTTATGAGCCCGCTAAAGTGAGTATGTCTGATAGTAAGCATGAGCAGTATCTAAGAGTGGTGGTCACCATACTCATTGTAAATGCAGACGCATGAAGCGTGGTGACTCACACTATGCCGAGCTATTGAGATGTTTTTGCATCATTGGGCCTCCATTCGCCAACGAAACACAACAGTACGTATGCTGTCATCATCATTTTAGGTTGCTCTTCTGCGAAAGGACAGTACTGCCCCGGTCGAGCCTGCCCTTTTAACTACCTAATTCGTAAAGTCTGTAATTCAGTCCTAGTTTTGACACATTCCATTAAAATGATAGACATCTATAACAATGCTACATTCGCTACCAAAAAACTAGTGTTGTACTCACGTAGGCAGCTGGCGCAGAGACAAGCATGGCGGCAGGGCAGTAACGCTCGCGACAGCGGCTGAGCGGTGCACACGCAGCACAGCGCTTCGGCGCCGTCCCCTGTCTCGTAACCCTCGGCACCTGCTCCGAGCTCGCTGCTCACGTACAGTTGCTGTAGAAGAACATAACAAGCTATTTTTACTCATCATCTTTCCCTTCATCATCATCGCGTTGGACATGGGCCTCTCATTAAAAAAGAAGGTTTGGCTTTGTTTCAAGTTACCCTTCTCCTGAGCATTACTGTTAGTCTCATTTTCTCGCAATCTGTTTTATTGATTTCGAAAATATAAGCGAAAGTTATTCGTAACACGAACCTGGGGAAGCGTGACTTCATTTGACCAATGACATTGTTGTGATATGCATTACTGGAAAGGTCACTAGTTTTTTTAAATAGTATGATATCCAGGCTTCTTAAATAATTATTACCTTTCATATAATCTGTTTCATTTAACAAAGATATAAGTTTCCTGACAATGGGGAAAGAAATAAGATAAAACGAATTCCGCAACAGTGTTTTATAACTTCGTATCAAAATGTTTTATGGTCTCAGAAAATTAAACAGGGTAACGTTAAAACAAAAGGAAATAGGTAATATAATGTTTAAGTGCTTTTTGATAAGAGTGGTAGTAAATGCCTACGTGTTATGGGCGAATGCGTTTAATAATTAAATAGGTACTATGTATTGAAAAAGAATAAAGTATTGGAACCCTCAAGAATCCGACAATAGTCTTTCTACAGAACTTCGATATCGTCTACTTCTTGTGTTCTAGAGGTCTGAAATTGAAGTCGGCCTTATTGTAGTAAACTTAAAGCCAATCCCAACTTAGTATAGGAAAAAAAGCTTAGATTATATTTCATTAATATATTTTTCATAATCATAATTGATATTGATATAATATTTTATAACACACTAATATTATGAAAGTGAAAGTTAGTTTGTTTGTTACGCTTTCACGAGAAAAAAAACTATTTAACCGATCATCATGAAACCTTGTACACATATTCTTGGAGGTATTAGAAGTAACATGGGATACTTTTTATTAAATGCAGGCGAAAGCTAGTTTTGTATATTTCTGGCAGCTAATGTAAGATGGCGATTTGTTTATTTTGTTTTATGTTATGTAAACATTGGAATATGCATGTGAATTGTATTGTAACTAATTGTAAATTTTATTGCAACTAAAAATAATATTATTATGTAGATTATTGCCGCCCCTTTCAAGCTATAAACTAAATATCTAACCGACAGATCAATCACTGACTGAGCTGAAACAGTTAGGCCGAAAAATATAAAATTCTGGTCTCATGTTCCTTAGGTAAGTAGGTGGACATTAAGAAAGAGTTTTTAAGACATTCCACTTCTAAATATGAAGAGAGTGGAGGTGGGAGTTGGAAATTTATATCATCAACAACCCATAATGTCCCACTGCTGGGCACGGGTCTCCTCTCATTAGAGGGTTAAGGCAATACGTCCCCACGTAGGCCGAGTGCGGGTTGGGGACTGGGGAATTTTATATAGAACTTCATTATGTTTGGTGGCAACTTAGCGTATAAAAATACACAGTACAGTCTTTGCGTAATAAAAACAATAAGTCGTTTAAATTATTACGTTGTCGCTGCCGTTGACGAGAGTGCGTAGGTGAGGGCTGTAAAAAACCAGCATTACTAAAATGTGTTTCACAAACAAATATTACACTTCGTGGCTAGTTGTTACCTATAGAATAAATAAGTTTTATGGATATACTTTGTCAATATAGGTTACCTTCAAACAAGACAGATGCCCGTTGGCCTGTTTTAAATATTGAGCGATGATGCCGCTCGGCAGCGGACACTGGTCGTCCCGGATGTGGACAACACTGACTAGCGCCACCTGGAAAGACGTATATTCAATTTAAGAGTGTATAATAGTGAGAAAGTTATGCTTCGACACAAATGAGACATCTATCGGAGTAAATTACGGTCTCACATAAAACAAGTGTTAGCAATTATTTTGTCTTCTTTTACAGAGCGAGTGAGATTGCTGGAGGTTCATCGCCTCTTAAATATTAGGGGCCAGTCAAAGACCGGTAACGCACAGCAACTAGTAGTCACAGAATTAAGAAACTTTTTGGACATTCGACAAAACAACAAAGCGCGAGGTAACCGGACTAAGCCGGATAACGGTAGCATCACGAAAACATATAAGTTAATATTTAAAATATGAAAATGCAATTTTGACGTAGTTTACAATAGTTTATAGAACAAAATTTTATAAATGGTTTCGTTAGTCCTTGGATTAACCGCAGCATTCTTTAGATAAGCGAAATTTTTATGACGAAATAGTAATGCTGAGGTGAATGCGTTATCTGAATGAAATTGTTTTGCAACAGAGTGAATTTTTTTTCTCATGTAAATTATGAAATATTGTGACATTGTTTTTTATACATTTTAGTTATTTTTACTTTCCACAGATTATAGCCGAATAATATCCAGATATGATTTATCATATATTTTACAAAGATTAATGATACCTAAATGTTATGACTTTCAAATCAGATAAAGAATTGTTAAGAATTTCATGATTTTCAGGCCTAAAATCCTTTCTTAAAAGCTGCGGCTTTGAAATTCTTAAGTAAGGTTAAATAAACAATGCTGTTTTCGATGCCAATGCCTTTGATTTTTTTGAAGTACTGATTTAAATGTTACAGCATTGAAGAATCCTTTGTGATGGCTTTTACGAAACGAACAGGAAATGAGACTTCCTCAACTTTATTATTTACGTTGCCATTGTTACAGCGTTTTTATGATGACTTTTTAACACAAGGTTTTGACTTATTAAGGTTTTTTAATACAGCTTCTTTTAGGTATCTATACATTTATCGGTCATAACTCTGGTGGCGGTATTTATAAAGTGGAAGAAGAGCCTGGAAGAGATTGCCCTTTTGGCGATAAGGCCGCCAATTGTACTGACCTAGCATAGCATTATCTGGTGTACAATAAAGCGATATATTATTATTAAGAACTAATATTTTTGTTGATACGTTTCCTCGCTCTTGATTAGGGTTATCATAGCTCTATAAGTATAAGTAAATATATTACGGAGTTAGCAAATCGTTATTGAGATTCTACTGATATTGACAGAGTATTTTTTACAAGCTTTTATTTAAATTGCAATGTATATAACTATGTTTTAAATGGTTAAAAGCATATAGGGGGATTCCCCTGCAACTCTAGAGTGACAAGTGCATTGTCTCCATTTCTGTCTCCCGAATCATCCAATTAGATGGAGGGAGGCAGTTAGAACTCAGGTAACTTCACTTGAAAGGCTATGAAAAACCCGCTCAACACCGGTTTCTGTGAGGCCATGGTATCACTCTCAGGTGCCACCTTCCCAAGAAAAAATATACCCTTCAAGTACTGGTAATAAAAAGTAAAAGTGCAGAGAGTTATAACATTCATATATTTAAACGAATTCCTATATTTAATGGATTTAAATGTAACTTTTTCTGTCTGTTACGTTGTCACGGCTAAACCGCTGCACCACTTTTAATCAAATTTGGCATGGAGAAACTCTCATTCTTGAGGAAGGACAAAGGTTATTTAGAACATAAATAACAATCAATCATGTTTTTAAAATGTTCAACTCAAGGTAATTCCCCGTTTCTGTATTCTAAAAAAGAGATAGAAGTTAGCGAAACACTCCTGTCTCTTATCAATGCTTAATACTTACTGTGTCGTCGGGCCTGAGCTCGCCCGTGTCCCGAACATCTCTGGCTAAGATCACGACAAGAGGATAGCACGAGCGGGGTGGCGGACCCAGCTGAAGAGGCTCCTCGGTTGCCAAATTTAACGGTTGCTCGTCATGAGGACTACTCCTGTAACATTAAGAAAAACAAATGATTTATACTTTCAGTTTTGACAGCTATGTAGACATACTAGTTTGTGTGATAAATAAATATTTATGGTTTCTACATTTTTCTCTTAGAATAAGCAAATATAATAAATAAATAAATATTTCGGACATCTAACACACAACGCCATCTAGTCCCAAACTAAGCAGAGCTTGTATTATGGGTACTAGACAAGTGATATGAATACTTATTTACTTTTTTTTTGTAAATACATACATAATATACATAGAAAACACCCAATCTCCGAAACAAACATTTGCAGATCAAACAAACATTTGGTCCGACCCGGGAATCGAACCCGAAACCTCAAGAACAGCTGTCGCGTACGCTACCACTGCGCCACCGAGGCAGTTATGCTACTAAAAGCATGAAATTTGCTAAGATCTTAATAGTAGTTAATAGCTAATGTGAAGTTGCTAACCGTGGGAGAGCCACGCTGCGGCATGAATAGGTCGGTTCGACCGGAGTGATAGCACGGCCTCACAGAAAACCGGTGTGAAATAGCGCTGGCGCTGTGTTTCACCGAGTGAGTGAGAATACCGGAGGCCCATTTCCCAACCGTTCCCCGCATCAGTTTTACCATCCCCCCAGGTCGGCCACGGGTGTCCATGTGCGGTGGTAATCGCTTACCATCATCGGTGATACGTCTGCTCGTTTGCCCTTTATATAATGAAAAAAATTCCTAAATGTTTCAAATTTACCGAATATCAAAACTATCTTAATATTAATATGTAATATCACTCTAAAATAATTATAGAGATGGATGCATAGATGCTTGTTTAATTTGTTCTCGTTATTTGTTTTGTTTTGTGATAGCAATGAAGCCAGTAAGATTGAACGGATCTGGATGAAATATGGCACAGAAATAAAAAAAAATCTGAATTAGCACACGTTCAATGACCACAGTTTAATGACCAAAACAGTATTTACGCGAATGGAGCCGCGGATAAGAACTGGTCGTTACGATCTCAACTTGAAGTTTAATTATTTTACTACATTAAAATATTGCTTTATCACTATCTCTTTTTCGAATTGAAATTACAAAATTTTAATTCGAGAACGGCATACAGGAGAAGGTTTTATAGTTTCTCAGATATGAAACCTTGAAAATTAAAAAGATATTTGTGCTCTAGATTCGTCATGGTCGCCGTTCCGTTAAGTCATTGACCGTCGATTATTTACAATATTATGTAGAGACTAGCTGTCCCGGCAAACGTCGTTTTGCCATAACTACTAATAAATTAAAAATTAATTAAAAAAACATTGTCCAGCGGACAAAATTGTGAATCTAAACCATTCCCAGATCCCCTTGAACACACACACAAAAAATTTCATCAAAATCGGTCCAGTCGTTTGAGAGAAGTTCAGTGACATACACACTCACAGAAGAATTATATATATAAAGATATGCAGGTTGTTCCCATATTAGATAAAACGTCGTCTCTTATCTCTAATCCCTTTATGTGCATACATAATTAATCCTGACTGATATTATAAATGGGAAAGTAATTCTGTTTGACTGTACGTTTTGATGTTGGCCATAGTATATATACTTTGGTTGTGTATTTTTTAAAGCGAATACCAACGTACACACGGGTGATGCCACGGGCAAAAGCTTGTATAATTATAAAGCTGAAGAGTTTGTATATTTGTTTGGTTGCTCATCTCAAGAGATTTAACATTTATAGTGTTGATGTTGCTAAAACGGTAAAATAATTATTTGTTTTAAACGGCAGACATAGCCGGGGGCTGAACTAGTTATTATCAGTAATAACATGTTATACTATTTTAGTGTGAGTGCAAGTAATTTCAAGGTTATGCACATTGCATAACGAGAATACAGCTCAGTATATTACAGTTTTGGATATATCAGAAGTTTTTTTTTATGTTGTGTAAAAACAATATGCATATTGAGTACGAGGCTTTTGCTTTGTAACGAATACTGTCACTATTTTTTTTTTTTTGACCCTGCCATAATGACTCTACTCTGCCTGATGGAAAGCATAAGCAGAATCCAAGAGTGATGGTCACCATACTGCGAACGCAGACAATGCAACAATGCAGCATGGTGACCCACACCATGGCGGACTAGTGATGCATTAGTATTTTCGTGGGAAACAGATTATGTAGAGAGGCAGACCGGCTGTAGGCGTGGCGACATGACGACGCCGTAACGCGGATATTATATTATGATCCTTCATTATCCATTTTTTCATAACTACTATTTGTACAAAATAATTTCGATGTTACAAATCATATTTCACGTAAATTTTGTAACTATGTATTATTTTTCTGTTCATCTTACAGTAGGTTTAATCAAAATTAGGTATTCTAACAAAAAATAATCACGTGTTTCTTTAACAAGCGTAATTACCACAAATGGGAGTTTTTACTTTTAAGATCTCCAATAATGCAGTTACAAAATGAATCAGCAGTTTCAAAGGCCACTGTCAAGGCTATCAAAATGTCTTGGAGCAAAAACTTAAACGTTTGACTTTGCTCTTAGTTAAGTGAAATGTACTGATATTTGTGTTACTAGGAAAACGTTAATTGTCATGACAGATTGACACTAATTGATGGCGTCGTCGTGGCAATTATGGAGCTAGCTGCTTACGTATGTAATTTAATACGATCATGGTAAGCAATTTATCTAATAACTTCAAACCAATTTATTCTTGTGTGTATGTCGTTTATCTTTGAAACGGTTGTACAGATTTGGATATTTTTTTTATTTAGATAAGATTTTTAAAGGCCCGTTTAAGGTTCTACTGTTTGGAGATCTTTACTGGTAAGCCTGTATCTTTACTGCGGTATTTTCGAACCAATACAACCTTCAAACCTTCAAGAAAAGAGAGTATTCCTTCTTAAAAGGCCGGCAACGCACTTCTGATGCCTCTGGTGTTGCAGGTGTAAAGGGGCGGCGATAATCGCTTACCATCAGGCGATACGTCTACTGGTGTGCCCCATATTTCATAATAATAATAAAAGAATAAAAAGTGCCAGAGGCAGTAAAAATGTTTTAATGGATGCTTAGAATTTTAAAATGAGGAAAAACAGACTGTAATCGATTCTGAAAAAGGCATCGGATCTTATGACGTAAAATCATAGATAAATAGAAGCAAGGAAGAGGAAATAGCTCTTTAGTAAAGATCAACTTCCTAGAACAGAACTTGTCGATAAATATTTACTTATATTGGTTTTCGAACGTTTTTTGTATTCGCAGTTCTGTTCTAAAGGTTCTGAGTCATAGCGTTTTTGCACGAGTTATACTTTTATTGTCGGTCATAAAATTGAAACTGGATTTCTGGGATTTTGATGTTGGATTAATTGACCATGTTAATTGAATAAATTGGCAATGATGTCATCGTAATATGCCCTTCATTGATTAACTTTTTATTATTTAGATTATATATTAAAAAGCATAGTTATGTATATTGCCGATTATTTTTACGGGAATTAACGCGATCACTTATTAAAAGGCAAATCAGAGGTATGTAAATACCTGTTAATAAGTGATCGCGTTAATTCCCGTAAAAATAATTGTTAATATATCATGGAACGCGAAAGTTTAAAAGTTAGTATACTTATTTTGTGTTGGATGGAATAAGTTCCATTTAATTTTAAATGCAACTTTGTGACTGTAACGGGTAGTATCTTGTACACATTAAATGTTTAAGATCATTTTATTTATTTTATGTATTCACATTCATATGTCCAGTAATGACTAATTAAGGCCGTTGATGATAATGATTCACATTGTAAGTTCTTGTGTGGAACAACGTACTTTCGTACCAAGATATTAGAGCCATGCCAGCACGAACGTACAATCCTCGTATAGAAGATCAATCTAAAATAACAGAATTCTAGATGTCGTGTCTCGTTAGTGAGTGCGAGACCGGAGGCCCCAATAGGCCTCATGTATAACCATCACTAGGCCACCGTGGTGTGGGTCACTATGCTGCATTATTGTATTGTATACATTCGCAATGAGTATGGTGACCACCACTCTAGGATTGTGCTTATGCTTTCCATCAGGCAGAGTAGGTTTAGTCACTTTGGCAGGCCTTTTAAGACTGGCAGACTTTTGAATTCGCCACATGCTTTCCATCAGGTAGAGTAGAGCCCCTTTGGAAGGAATAAACATTAAAAAAGTACTTTCGTTTCATACTTTTGCAGCAAACAACGTTTCCCTTGTTGTTATTGTTTGTATTATTTTTTTTATGATCAAGCTACCAGAAGTAAAGTATACTTTAGTTGTATTTTGTTTTTAGTTTTATTTTATTTTATTTTATTTAATAGGTACAGATACAGATAACAGATTGAAAAAATACAAAGAGCAGTATTAACAGTACATTATAGTAAACCTGCAATCCAGTTACAACCGTACACAACTTTGACAGTAGACAGTGCTTCGTTTTGGCATAGAAATAAAAATTATAAGATGAAAACAAAAACTAACCATAATTAGGTATACCGTTACAAACTAAGTATATATAGAAAACTGAGATTAACTACTAACTAACTGAGAGAGAAAATTAAGGCTTGCTATAGCGAATGAGAGAAGATCTGAAGGCATTGAGACTTTCGTGAAAGATATCGAACTGTGAGCACACGGTATTATAGTTCCTGCACATTCTGTTTAGTGGGTTATTATGTTATAAATTAACGTTTCATTTATAGCAGCTAATACAACTATATTACAGTGACGTGCTTAAAGTTAGTGATAGGGGTGTTGACTGGTCCCATCCTCAACTCTTGACTGGTCTAGTACACACGAATTCAACTACTCAGACAATTTTATTAAATAAACTAGCTGAACCCCGCGGTGTTACCAGCGGTTATTGTTGTACCGCGAATAACGCCGCGGGACAAAGTTAGTCTAAAAAAAGTAGCCTAAGTTACTCCCTGGATCATTAGCTACCTGCCAGTGAAAGTCCCGTCCAAATCCGTCCAGCCGTTCCAGAGATTACCCGGAACAAACAGACAGACAGACAGACAAAAAATTTTTAATCACATTTTTGGTATATGTATCGTGTATACATACATATGCATTGATTAAAAAGCTGTTATTTTAATATTACAAACAGACACTCCAATAATTATTTGTATAGATTGAATTGAATAATACAGCTTGTCGCGTTGGCACGTGTGATGGTTAAAAAATATACCTTATACTTATGCCCGTATAAAATTATTCGTGTTGGGTACGTTTAATTTCGTGTATTACAACACCCAACCCAATGTTGAGCAATCAGAATCTAAATCTAGAATGTTCCCTTCACTATCCTTGCCTCCTTGCTAAAGGTTAGTTGCTTAAGGTTCACTAAGAGTAGGTAAGTGTGGAGAAAAGGTCATAATATAAGATTCTTACCGACCCGCCTTATCAATATTTATGGATTGAATTCCTACTCGATTAAAGGAGATAGTAGATAGATTAATTTGGAAACTTACCAGGCCCCACGGTTTTACCTGTAGTATATATATGAGATAAACTAAAATGCCCGTCCTACGGGGATACTAATTTATTAAGGATAGTATTAACTAGTGTTCAATCAGGGTGTGAGCTACCTTCATACTAAATTTTACCAAAAATAGTCGAGTCGTTGGAGCGTAAAAAAGTCACTAACACACAATACAGTATTAGTTAGTATTAGGGTTCTGTTCATTTGTCTATTATATATGTTTTGTAAATATCTAGAACTTTAAAACTTGTTTTTTAAAACAAACCTTTTGTTACACTTATCGTGTGTGTGTGTGTATAAGTGTGTGTGATATTCCTACATAGCTTACATACTCTTGTTTTCCTTTATTTATGTTTTAGGTATATTTAAATAGTCGAACAACTTGTACATTCTAGAATAATAATAATAAATCTCGTTATTGTACCAGATTAGTAACAAGGCGAACTTAAATTGGAAAACTAGGGAAGTACAATTGGCTGCCTTATCGCCCGGAGGCAATCTCTTATAAGCAACCGTAGAATGTTTTCTCACAAAATATTTACCTATTGGAGAATAAATTCAACATAGTATTAATATTCGGTGGCGCAGTGGTAGCGTACGCGACTGCTGTTCTTGAGGTCTCGGGTTCGATTCCCGGGTCGGATCAAATGTTTATATGATCTGCAAATATTTGTTTCGGAGTTTGGGTGTTTTCTATCTATAATATGTATGTATTTACAAAAAAAGTATATAAGTATTAATATTAGTTGTTTAGTACCATAATACAAGCTCTGCTTAGTTTGGCACTAGATGGCGTTGTGTATTAGATGTCCGAAATATTTATTTATTTATTCAAAACAAAGTACCTATACGAAGATTAATAAGAGCAATAAAAATATAAACCAGTTTATGACCCGTTATTAAGTCTTGCCGCGATTGAGTCACCATTAATCGAAATAAAAAACATTATACCTATTAATGAATAAATTTTCATAAAAACCACGCATCGTAAAAACTGTATAAGGTAATATGTAGAGGTTACAAAAAATAGCTGTTAATTTGATAATGAGCATTAAGCAACATTTTATTTACCCGACTACGGCAGAGCCAAAAAGAAGAGTAATGTTTTTGCAAGTCTTGTGTATGTTACACCGTAACGCCGAAACTACTGAACCGATTTTAATGAATGAGGTGTCAGTAGTAATAAATTCGCGTGTGCTTTTCAAACTTATCTTGTAGGCATTTGATGATTTTTATGAAGTGAGTACCAATTAAGAAAGGATTTAACTAAGGATGCCTTCGGATTTGTCGGATCATCAGCTCTCTTAGACAAGATTCTCTTTTCTTCTTTTATATAGAGGTAAAGTTTCTAACTTTGTTTGTATGGTTGTAGGGGTAATCTTCGGAAGTACGAACCGAGCGAGTAGAAGGTAAAGTAAGGGGTAAAGATGGAAATAAGAAATAATCATGCGATTGGACAATCTTCATCATTATCAAACAATAGCTAGCATCTAATAAGTGTGCCCGAGCCAGATAAAGTTATATCACTGTTGATATCAGGTTTGGGTCACGGTCGCACAATGACAGAATATCATTCCATGCGCTTGCACGATAGTTGCATTCGTGATTAATTATCTTTGTATTCATTGTACGGTTAATTGAAAGGTTATTATAAACTGTTCTTGGTCAATATCGAGTGATAATAACAGTGGGATGGAATTAAAAATATATATTTCAATGGAAAAGTCACGCTTCGGTAAACGTAGACCGGTTGCCCTGGAGTGATACCACAACATTCCAGAAAACTGGTGTGATTGATAGTTGATTTTCAACGAGCGAGTGACGGAAGCCCAAACTTCTCCGCGCAAGGGAGGGGAGAAAATGGAATAAGCTCAAATGGGAGCTACAGTCTTACTTCTTTCTAAAAGCGAGTGTACCTGCGCAGGAGAGGCCATCTACAAACCAAAGTTGGCCCGATGTACGTCCGGGTTCCAGGAATTTCCTTTCGAGGGTGCACCTGGTTCCCCGGCTTCTAGTACCCGAGACGGTGTGTGGTTTTAGTCTGTTCAAGTCCGACATTGCCACCAGTCGGTGGTATCCAGGGGGATAAAAAAACGTGAGTCGTCATGGGACGCCTGGCACATGTGAAACATCAAAATTGTTTTGTATGAAATAAAATGACTGTTATTTATTTTTTTATTATTTATTGTTCTCGAAATATGAATTTCGGTATGATAATGAAAACCACGGGCCTAGGCTAAGAGGAGTTTATTTGAGTGATTACTATTATTAATACTATTATTTTTAACAGATTTTTATTTAAAGCATGATAAAATATGGCCTATGTCACACCAGAATATTGTCGCTTTCTGTTAGCAAAATAATTTTCAGGTTCGGATTAGTACTTCCGAAGATTACCCCCCACAACCATACAAACAAAGTTAGAAACTTTATCTCTTTATAATATTAGTATCGAAGAGAAAAAGGTTTTAAAGATTGTAGAAAGAGAATCTTGTCTAAGAGAGCTGATGATCCGACAAACCCGAAGGCATCCTTTGTTATTTCAACATAACCGCAGTTCGGACAATGTCGGAAATCTTTCACGATAAAATGAACAGAAAATGCCCTGCACATTTTGATTTACTATTTTATTTATTGGCTTTATAGTGTGTTAACCTTTGCTAGCAGTCACACGCAATGTATAACAACATAACAGCATCGTGTGAATAAATACATCTATTTATCAATACGTATATGTCTGAAACAATGGGTTCATTAATAACATACAGCCTTCATGACAATAATTTAAAACATCGCTTAAGTATTATGTTTACATAATTAAATCATTTCAGCTCTATTGTTTTCAAAGAGGTTTGCACATACTTAGATTCGGAATGAAAAAAAAGAGATAATAGGTATATTCCTTTTTCTAAATTTGAAAAAAAATACTTCTATTCATAAACTTTTTTGTATTTTCAAACATACGAGTAATACATGTAGGCGGACTTTCCAATATTTGAATACCGAATATTGAAACTAGTGATGTGTCAGATAATCGAATTCGTATCCGCTGATGTCCGAGGGAGAAAAAGAATCGGTATTTTATCTTTTACATTTTTTAACGAAAGACAGAAGAAAGGACAGGAGTCCTTAATAAGCTCGGGACATTTACTGGAGTATACGCAGTTGTCCGTGTGAGACTCAAGGCAAGTTACCCTTTTAGGCATTTCGCCATCATCCGCGCAGTCAATGGACGTCTGATCACTGAGCACGTGCCTTGTTACTCAGAACTAGCTGTGGTGATTATTATTTATCACATATATATTTAACCTATGGTAATTGTTCTGGTACGCAAACTAAATATAAATTGCTATGATTTATATGCAAAACGCGTGTCCCCCTTGTTCTATGGCGATGTTTATTTGTACCTATATTGATCTCGTCGATTCTTAGCGACAATTTCATCAATCGGAGGCGGTCTGGTCAAGATTTAGTTGCTTTATGACACTAAACTGTCAGGAAATGTCGGGTTTCTGCGAAGGGATGATATCTTTGTTTACGGACATTATATATTTATATAGAAGCCTACCAAAGTGATTCTATTCTGTCTGATGGAAAGCATGAGCAGAATCCAAGAGTGGTGGTCACCATACTCATTGAGATTGCAGATAATGCAACAATGCAAAATAGGCACCTACACCATGGCGGTCTATTGAGATGCTTCTGTGTCAACGAAACACGACAACACGAATGCTGCCATTTTATTTTAGGTCTTGTTAGAGGGTAGTAGCGTCCCGATCAAAATGGCCCGTTCATGCTGAAATCAGCGTGGTTACAACCATCATATGTAGATCCCAAAGCATTGAGGACCGCCGAAGCACCAAAGGTTCTACATTTCAAGCGCATCATGATATACAAAGTGACTTTAATGAAATGAAGTGATACTTCAGACAACTTTAGTTAGTCTTAGTCATATGTAGCTTCACCGATGAAGTATCATCGACATGAAAAAATAAAGAAATGTGCCGCATGTACCAGTATTTATTAATTTCAGATAAGAATGAATCAACAAAGGTATAGCATTATCTGACGTACTATATAGCTGTTTTATCTATCTATCTAAACTACGGCATGGTAGAAACATTTGTTAATAAAACAATGGCTGTTTATAAGTGCAGCTGTATATAGTTCTACTGAGATAATAGGCACTTTCCTACAATAGGATATAAACATAGTATATGCCACAAGGAATGTTACGTGTCATGTGGCACATTCTTAAGTTTGTCATTGTCATAACATCCTAGCTATTGTTTGTTTGTTTTACCTTGTCTTAATTGGGCCGTTAGTCGTGAGTTTGCAATCTTCCTACTTCAACCATCCTAGATCATCACAGAAGCTCAGCAGCCTCTTCAGGTCACTACATGCTTCCGGGAGTGATGTTGATTGGAGGATGTCCGTCCGTTGATCTGCCATACTTCTACATTCTGTGAGAACGTGCTGCGGCGTTTCTTCTGCCTCCATGCATGCCCTGCACAGAGGGCTGTCTGTTGCGCCTATAGTGAATAGGTGCTTGTTTAGGGGACAGTGCCCTGTCAGGATACCTGTGACCTTCCTGAGATCGTCCCTCTTTAGTCTAATTAGGTTGCGGGCTAGTCTTATTGAAATACCTTAGCTATATAGCTAACTAGCCGACCCACGCAACCTAGTTTGCGTCTCCTATTGCCCGTAGCGTGATAATTTTCACGCGTTTTTGTAACATTCTTCATTGGTGCTCCGCTCCTGTAGGTCTTAGCGTGATAATATATAGACTATAACCTTCCTCGATAAATGGGCTATCTAACACTGAAGGAAATTTTCAAATCGGACCAGTGGTTTTTGAGATTAGCGCGTTCAAACAAACAAACTCTTTAGCTTTATATATTAGTATAGATTCTATTAATAGTAGAAGGATGAAACCCCTGGGGAATTATTTGGGTACTTTGTCCACACCGATCGCTTTTTTGTTTATTTAAATTTCGATCTTCAAGGGAATTTATTTGGCAGATTTTTTAAAATGCCGTTGAATAGGATCCCCTGAAATCAACCAGGGAATTCTAATGAACGGAGGTCATAAACAGCGTGTTTTGTTTTAATTTGCTAAACTTTAAGTAATTGCCATCTTGTGTTAAATCTAATGCGATAGCATCGATTTTCATAGTTTAAGAGTTTTCACCTTGGTGTATATTTATAGTCACTCTTATTTAGTTTTTTATTAGTGTATAGCTGTAAATTGTCTACATAGAAACATATTCTAATATATTCTCATTATGTATTACATACGTCTTAGCTTGCGGCATTGTGAAATTCATCGTTATCCTAGCATGCTATTTTATCTACATTGTGGAGGAACAGGTGTGTCATGTCCCTCCAACACAAAGGGAGGATCCTCCGTCCAGGCGAGGTGATCATGCCTGGCGGGCCACTGCCCAACGGTTGATGTTGGGATGTTGTATATATGATTATCGGCGCAAGCACTTCTATTGCGCGATGCAGGATTGGTAGTTACTTCGCAATGTATGTTACTCCGTAGTTCAGTGTATCATCGGTAGATGGCGCTGTAGTGTGTTTCTCTGTTTGTGTTATATGTGGAGGTCGCCACATCACTCCCCTCCAAGACCGAAGGTCGATATATGATGAGTCAGCTGTCTGTGCTCTGTTGTGGAGCTTGCCAGTGCCAGGAGTGAGTAGTTCCAGTGAGTCGGAACTGAGTGCCGCAAGTTCCAGTGAGTCGGAACTGAATGCCGCTAGTCCCAGTGAGTCGGGACTGTAGTCCGCTGATCCCAGTGAGTCGGGATGGCGTGCGGTGCGCGGTGCTGCGGTGAGATCCCCAGTGAGTCGGGGCGGTTGCTGCGTAGTGACTGGCTGCTGCATAGACGGGAGAGATATGCTCTGCTTACAAGAACCGTAGCTGCAGTGTGCTGTGCCTAGACGCTGATGAGGCCGTAGGGGTAACCAGGCTGGAGCGGTCGCTTCCTGCGTATGGTGAATCCCTGTTGAGGCCGAGGTTGCTGGCTGGCTGAGACTTACTGTGGGAGTGTACAAGATGGTGGCGTGATAATGCTGCTGCTGAATCTGCTCCTTCGAAGGCTGCTTCCAATCACGTCGGGGTCACCACTGTGGAGGAACAGGTGTGTCATGTCCCTCCAACACAAAGGGCGGATCCTCCGTCCAGGCGAGGTGATCATGCCTGGCGGGTCGCTGCCGGTTGACGTTGGGATTTTTCTATATATGTTAATCGGCGCGAGAACTTCTTTTGCGCGATGCAGGATTGGTAGTTACTTCGCAATGTATGTTACTCCGTAGTTCAGTGTATCATCGGTAGATGGAGCTGTAGTGTGTTTCTCTGTTTGTGTTATATGTGGAGGTCGCCACATACATAAATATTATTATTATTTTCAATGTATGGCCTGCCAAAATGACTCTACTCTGCCTGATGGAAAGCATAAGCAGAGTCCAAGAGTGGTGTTCACCATACTCATTGCTCGTATAGACAATGCAACAATGCAGCATGGTGACCAACACTATAGCGGCCTAGTGATGCTTCTGGATCATTGGGCCTCCAGTCTCGCACTCACCAACGAAACACGACAACACGATCGCTGTCATTTTACGTTGATTTTCTGTGCGAGTGTAGTACCGCCCCGGTGGAGCCGGCCCGTTCGTGCTGAAATCAGCGTAGCTCTACTACCAATTAAAATATTCATAATTATTTCACTTTGATAGGTTTCCTTTTATCTTCTTCATATACTTTTAGATGTCCCAAATATTTATTATTTATTATTATTATTATTATATTGATACGTCACTATACGCGAAATCAACTGTTAATTATAGTTTTTACTTCTTTGTCCGTGTGGTGAAGCATTGAGAATACGGAATATCACCAATCACCATCCCTATTATATTACCCCGAAGTTATAGACGACTAAGGGAGCAAATTACAATGACAACAGTACAACAAACAGTACAGTGCAAAAGAAAAAGAAAACTTGAAGCAAACAAGCCAACTGTCTGGCCATCATGGTTTAGTAGGCCAAAACCTCGTTTCTGAGGAGAAAAGAAGGCTCTACTTCCTACTGGTACTTCTACACTTCACTAGGCTAATAAATCGCATAATTTATACACTTACATACAAAACCTCGTTTCCAAAGAGAAGAGGAGGCCCTACTTTCTACTGTTACTTCTATACTTCACTAGGCCAATAAATCGCATAATTTATTCACTTACCTAGAAGACATTTAAAATTATCAATCTATACTTAATATATAAAGCTGAAGAGTTTGTTTGTTTGTTTGTTTGAACACGCTAATCTCAGGAACTAGTGGTCCGATTAGAAAAATTCTTTCAGTGTTAGATAGCCCATTTATCGAGGAAGGCTATAGGCTATATATCATCACGCTGAGACCAATAGGAGCGGAGCACCATTGAAAAATGTTTCAAAAAACGGGGGAAAATTATCACGCTACGGGCAATAGGAGACGTAAACGAGGTTGCGTGGGTCTGCTAGTACTGTTATAAAAAGCTAACGATGACAGGGGAACGTCCCTAACTCTTAACGAGCACCTAATTTCCTTTCCTCGTTATGAGAAGTGGCAAAAAGTATGAAGTAGTATAGTGAAAATGGTGCAAATCCATTAGCGTAAAGTTAATGACATACAGCTTATTTTGTGGCTGTATTTGTGTCGGTGTGACCGTGTCGCGGTACTGTTATTATTCTTGTGTAAACATAGCTTTATAGTTTGCTGCTTACATTAGCACGCTGCATGTTATAGGATTTAAGCGGGAATGCGTGAGTTGGTTTTAGGGGTGTAGTTAGGACAATATACTACCCATTTGTACACATTGAAATTTGAAGATTATGTACAGGGCTTTAAAGTTTGTTTTTTACTTTAAAAAAGTTATTAAATTGTGATTCCTATTAGCGACAGAGCCTACGAGTGAATTTGATTCACGGTGACTGTTTTGTTAGTCTCTGTTTGGATATGCTGTAGATATCCAAAGGCCAGAAGAGAGTGATTTTTTGTCATCTTCATAGAATGGGCTTTATTTTCCGGGAAATAAGCAACACATACATTTTAATAAAAGTCCCTATCTACGTGCGTATCTTTTCTTTAAACCTGACTACAAACACCAATATTTGGATCATCCCGATATCCGTATCACAGGTTTGGCAGCAGCATTAAGTCAAGATTAACGTGTCATAGAAATACCACAAAAGTAACGGTACACCAGATGTCAAATCAATCGAGTTGTGTAAGTTAGCCCCGGTATCAATTAAAAATACAGCTGATAATCTTCGCAAAATGACTATAGCTAAGATCCATCTCGATCACATCAGCTTTGAAAAAAAAAATCACAATTATAGATCCATTCTTTTAGTAGCTGTAATGCCACAGACAGATATACAGACATGTTAAACACATATCACCCTTCTTCTTGAGTTACCTGAGTACGTATAAAACTTTCACAATATTTATTATTTACACGTAATCCGTTGTCACTCATGTCTTGCGTCCACTTTACACCGTTGTTACTATGATTCACGGTCGCACAGTAACGGATGGGTAAATGAACATATCTTGGACATACAGACGGAATATTATATATGTGTTGGTGTACTTAACACGGACTCGATAATTAGATGACACCAAATGTGGGGTCAAGAGCTGACAAGAGCTAACATCGAAATGAGCTCAGTAGGTGAATATTTTTTTGTACATTAACTATAATATTCGAAAGTGACCTTGTTTCACTCTTTTATTTTTATGATATAGGGGATAGTTCTTTACGTCTGTGGCACACCGAAAGGTTATAGATACCTCAATGCAACCCCCACCCCGGAGAGTTGATGACCTGGCTTGCCTTCCTTACGTAAAAAAATGGTACCTTTTGCGGTTGTCCACTAGTCTGATAGTAACCTTCTTTTCAAAGTTCGTCATTTTCAGATCAGACATAGTAAAACGATAAAGTGATGTAATATAATGAAAAGAACGAAAAGAGCGTGAAAACTAAAGTAAGGTTCGGGTGAGAAATGTGACTGAGGTTGCCTTCCTACAGAAAATCCTGCTTTTCACTATTCATTCATATATTTTTTTTAACAAACTAACCTTACTGTTTATGCGCTACGACGCTTATTAATAAATAATAATAAATATTTTGGACATCTAACACACAACGCCATCAAGTCCCAAGCTAAGCAGAGCTGTGTTATGGGTACTAGACAACTGATACAAATACATATATACTTTTTTTTGTAAATACATATATATTATACATAGAAAACACCCAAAGTCCGAAACAAATATTTATAGATCATACAAACATTTGGTCCAACCCGGGAATCGAACCCGAAACCTCATGACCAACAGTCGCACACGCCAACCGCGAGACCAACGAGGCAGTTATATGTTACTATATGTCAGACAGTAGCAGTGTGTCGGTAAGTGTTATAAACAGACTGTCAAAACGAAACTATTGGGCTTCTATGACTGAGAATCGCAAAAACCATTTCTTGAAAAGCAGCTCAATAACTTGTCCTCGATATTGAAGATAGCAACGCTTGGTTAAAAAAAAAACAAAAAAATATATAAGTAGAGATTCGTTTTTGTGTTGTTAAATAACCTTTGCAATTTTCCTTAGCAATATTAGCCATTATAAATTGTATAAACATAACAAGATTTTAACAAATGCAAAATGTTATAAAAAAATACACGAATAGGAACAAAATATTCGTTACTACCTGAACCCAGCGGTGTTACTCGCGGTTATTGTTGTACCGCGAGTAACGCCGCGGGACAAAGTTAGTCTAAAAAAGTAGCCTAAGTTACTCCCCGGGTCATCAGCTACCTGCCAGTGAAAGTCCCGTCAAAATCCGTCCGCCGTTCCAGAGATTACCCGGAACAAACAGACAGACAGACAGACAAAAAAAAATTTTAACTACATTTTTGGTATATGTATCGTGTATACATACATATGCATTAAGTAAAAAACGGTTATTTTAATATTACAAACAGACACTCCAATTTTATTTATTTGTATAGATTATCATTAAAATTTATTAGCACTAGAGGTCCGGCTTGTGACTACAATTTCGACCATCAAGTCTTCGTTTTTTTTTACTTTATTTCAATTGAAAGGATAACCTGTCAGTGAAAACAGGTGTTCTATATCAGGTTTTTGACAGTGGTATTTAAAACCTCTATATCATCCGGGTTTAGACGGATAGTGCTATGGGAATATCCGAAATATTCGGTCAGTAAATCGGCAAGATAATTGCACACATTAAATTACATATAACAAACTATTTACTTTAATTTCAAATACAAAAGCGTCCAGCTTTATCTAGATTTACCAATTTCCCTTTTATTAATTATATTCTAAACTAGCTGAACCCCGCGGTGTTACCCGCGGTTATCGTCGTACCGCGAGTAACACCGCGAGACAAAGTTAGTCTAACAAAAGTAGCCTTAGTTACTTCCTGGATCATCAGCTACCTGCCAGTGAAAGTCCCGTCAAAATCCGTCCAGCCGTTCCAGAGATTACCCGGAACAAACAGACAGACAGACATCCAAAAAAAATTTTAACTACTTTTTTGGTATATGTATCGTGTATACATTCATATGCATTTAGTAAAAAACGGTTATTTTAATATTACAAACAGACACCCCAATTTTATTTATTTGTATAGATATTATGTTGCCATTATGCAGACTTCACATCAATTGCAGTGTTTTCTTATCTATGCTAATCTTAACTAAAAATCGCCATATTGAATATTGAGTGATTATCAATTTATTGTAACCATAAATTTCTATTTCATTTCTAAACTTTTAAATAATAATAATAGACTATCTCACGCTAAAGTCGAATAGTAAAAAAGCTAGAAACAAACTTCAAAATAACTTTTTTAACCCTCTCAAATTTAAGGAGGCTAGTTTTAGATGCACCACCCCATACGGTAATAAGACAAAGGGAATATGTAAAGGCCTCAAACTAAACATGTTCTGGCGGCAATGAATCATAGTATATTGAAACTTCTATATTTAGAATTCATAATTCGCGAGTCTAATTGATACTGAGAAGTTGAGTCATAGCTAATAAGAGTCCAGACAGTGTAGGCGAGACATCCAGTTTTGTACAAGCACTAATTATTGCCTGATGCTCAAAATTTATTTATTCAACACAGGACTAAAAAATTTTTGTAAAATTTGTTCCTGGACTATATCCAGGATCCCCGGAACAAATTTTACTAGTTATTACTATCAAGCTAATTTTTCCCGAGTGGCTTCATTTTGATGAAGGGGGCCCACCTTTCACCTCCAAAAAATTTAGATTGGGGTAGCTAACAAGGATAGCAATTAAAAAAAAGTTAAAAGTTGTCAGCCTGTCAAAGTCCAATAGAAGTAAATAGTATTATGTATATTATTTCCCTCGCAACTTTCACGTTTTTTATACTGCCTCGTTGGTCTTGCGGTTAACGTATGCGACTGCTGATCGTGAGGTCTCGGGTTCGATTCCTGGGTCGGACCAAATGTTTGTATAATCTACAAATATTTGTTTCGGAGTTTGGGTGTTTTCTATGTATAATATGTATGTATTTACAAAAAAAAAGTATATATGTATTTGTATCAGTTGTCTAGTACCCCACAAGCTCTGCTTAGCTTGGGACTAGATGGCGTTGTGTGATAGATGTCCGAAAATATTTATTTATTTATTTATTTAATTTTCTCTATAAAAGAACCTTCCTTGTGCCTTAACGAAAATATAAAAAATAAAAACGAATCCGTCGAGCGGTTCTCGAGTCATACAACTACCTCAGGGCTGATCTACGAATGCCACAGAGCCCTGACACAAGTAACAACTACAAATAGTATAACTCTCCAGTGGATCCAGGGGCATAGCAACTCACACAACAGCGGAAACGACGCAGTTGATGCACTGGCAAGAGAGACAAGGGTAGTGGTGTGTAGGGTTCCGTGCCAAAGGCAAAAAACGGAACCCTTATCGATTCGTCATGTCTGTCTGTCCGTCCGTATGTCACAGCCACTTTTTTCCGAAACTATAAGAACTATACTTTTGAAACTTGGTAAGTAAATGTATTCTGTAAACCGCATTAAGATTTTTTATAAAAAAATTTCACCCATGTAATCACAACACTGTGGCATAGCAAAAATATATCAGTTACTTACATAGAGAAAGTTAATAAATCAAACATCGCAAGCGTAACAATTAAATAGAAGTTCCAAGTATGTGCTTACTTGGTGAAATGAAAGTTGTTTGAGGCAAGTATCTCGGCGAGCGAACCCCACAAAGTTCTGTGCAGCTCCCGAACCGGAGCTCCCCACCAGCTGGCGTGCCAGTACCGCACTGTAGAAGACACCACGCAGTTTACACCTGCGAAAGAACAAATATTTGTTCAGTTTTATTTTCATCAATCTAATTGAAGATATTCAGAACCCTGTAAAGATATTGAGAACCCACCTAAGTACACACACTAATATTAACAACTAGCTGAAACCCGAGGTGTTATCCGCGGCTATTGTTGTACCGCGAGTAACGTCGCGGGACAAAGTTAATCTAAAAAGAAAGTAGCCTAAGTTACTTCCTGGATAATCAGCTACCTGCCGGTGAAATTCCCGTCAAAATCGGTCCAGCCGTTTCAGAGATTGCCCGGAACAAACAGACAGACAGACAGACAAAATAAATTTAAAGTACATTTTTGGTATATGTACCGTGTATACATACATATGCATTTAGTAAAAAGCGGTTATTTTAATATTACAAACAGACACTCAAATTTTATTTATTTGTAGGTATAGATGTATAGATTAAAACGTACCTCTGTCTGTCTGATACGCTTTCACGGCTTAACTGCTGCATCGATTTTAATGAAATTCGGCATGGAGTTATTTTGATCTTTGAGGAAGGATATAGGCTACTATTTATCGCGATAACCGACATACACGCGAACGGAGCCGCGGGCAAATGTCAGTCGTTAATAATTTCTTTTTGTTTAATCCTCATCATCTTCTAGCCTTTTTTAATAATTTTATTGGGGTCGAATGTTGTACATCGAACCCACATTAAACTGAGACATAAATATTGGATAAACTTCAAAATGGTCTTATAAGAGTTTTTCTTTGCTTTTGTAAAAAAATATTACCTCAAGAAATAAGATTTATGTAGAAATGCGATTCATAAGAATTAAGAATTAACAGTATTTCGTTAACGAGCTAATTAAATGATAAGCCTGAACATAATTAACCGATACTATTTTATTGTTTATACGTGGTATACGCTACTTGAGCACATAAATCGATTTTCGATAACCTACTAACTAAAACATTATTATCGATTGTAAAACATGTGTCGAGAAATATACCTAACTCATTGCGTATGGTGTCAACATGGTGACTAAAGCCGTACCTCAGAACCTTTGATTTTTCGGCTTGAAATTTATTGAAATAAATTTAATTGCTGTTGTAGTGAATGAGTTTAAATAAAACTTCCGACGTAATGTCTTGAACAAATGAAAAAGATTGTTTAATGTTGCTATCTTAACTTCAAATTAACTGCTACATGGTGTTGCCACTTATTAAAAATTATGGTAATTCCATGGAGTTCGATATGTTGGCCTTTGAATTCTCCCCTGTTTGAATTTCTAAAGGTATAAGGGGGAAACGAGGAGGCGGGTCTCGGAATGAAAATGATTACCGCCGCCCATGAGTGCATCTCAAGAGACGCAAGTGCGTTGTTGCCTCTCCCAGAATCAGTGGTAAGAATAGGTCAGATAACTTTACTCGCTTGGTGAAAACAATGAAAGAATCTTTATCTGCTAAATCTTGGTATGACTCTTTTTTTTTCGACGACGACGGTTCGCCTGATGGTAAGCGATTACCGCCGCCCATTGACACCTGCAAACACCAGAGGCGTCACAAGTGCGTTGTCGGCCTTTGGGGAATAGGGAGGGGAGATAGGGGGAGGGGGTTTGGGTTATGGGCCTCCGGTATCCTCACTCACTCGGTGAAACACAGTGAAAGCACTATTTCACATCGGTTTTCTGTGAGGCCGTGGTATCACTCCGGTCGAGCCGGCCCATTCATGCCGAAGCGTGGCTCTCCCACGGTTAAACTCTGGTCGAGTTTGCTTATTATATGACGATGCTTAGCTCTCCTATGGTTAAAGTTCCATCGTTTTTTATTATTATGTAGGTCGAAAAACCAAAAAGGATCCGATATTAATTCATCAACAGTTATTACAAATTATGTTGATGCTAAATGGCCTTCTTTTTACCCGACTGCGAAAGGAGGTTTATGTTTTTCGAGTGTATGTATGTATGTACGTATATTTCTTTGGCATGCCCTAGAGCCTAAACGGCTTGTCGCATTTTTATGTGAGTGGTGTCAACAGATTCATCTTAGTCGTGAGAATGACACTGGTTAAATAAAAAAATAAATAAAAAAAACTTCATTTTATTAAGGATGGCAGATATTTTACGCAGTTGAGTTTTTTATGAATAATTTTACTTGTTTCGTATCAAGTTTAAATAAAATAAAATTATGAGGAATTCACAATTTCTTTACTATATGCGTATGTAGAAGCTCTTTTGAAGCACATAAATAATAATAAAATAAATCCACGTTATGGCTTCAAAGATCAATTTCTGTATAAACACAGTTAAAAGTATAAATAAATCAACTCAGTACGAATGTTTACAAAAGGAGAAGTATATTATACTAGTTGTTGCCCGGATCTCCGCCCGCTCGGCGGTTATCGCGGCAAATAGTAGCCTGTGGGTTATTCAAATGTATAAAGAAAGAGACAGAAAGAGAGAAAATTATTTATTCAGACATACACAGGACAGTACATGGTTTTAAACAGAACGAGCAATTATATTATAATGCCCTGTGCAATGCCAGAGAAGGCGCCTATATATAATAAGCTTCAGCGTTCATTGGTTTTTGCGTGAAAACGTAACAAACATCCATCCATCCATACGTACAAACTTTGGCGTTTTATAATATTAATAGGATAAAGCCAAACTCAAAATGAGTAGGCCCATATGAGTATATGAGCCAAGCTCGATCTGAGTTTTTAAGACTACTTTCGCATTGATATATATCATGTGTCGGGGTGGACTTAACAAACACACATGAAACGAACACCCAAACTAGAACAACAATTTGTAAGTACCTCTTTTGGAGGCCAAGAGTTCAATCTACATTAATTATGGAGAACTTCTAAAACAGAGACAATACTGTCGTTCACTATCATTAGCTCTATGAAAGCTGGTATAAAACAATAAGTTATGACGTCAGAATTCTTGTCTTTTGTTCTGTGGACGTTTGTAAGAAATTACAATCAATGACGTCATCAATCTTTTACTAAGCTTTTCAATGACTTGATGACCTTCACCAGGTCGTTGGATCACCTTGTAAAAGGTCTACCCACGCTCCGTCCAGTACGCGGTCGCCACTCCAGAACTTTTTGGCCCCGTCGGCCATCCAGTCTGCGAGCAATGTGCCCCGCCCACTCCCACTTAAGGCTGGCAATGCTACGGGTAATGTTGGCCCTATGTTCGTCTACGGATCTCCTCCTTTCTGATATGATCGCGCAGAGAAACTCCGTGCATTGATCTCTCCATTGCTGTTTATTCGTAGACAAATGTACCTATCTAGAACCATTAACAATCTGTGGCGACCGGTGGAGGAATGGGTATATGTCCCTCCTACACAGAGGGACGATCCTCCGACCAGACGAGGTGATCATGCCAGGCGGGCCACTGCCCAACGGTTGATGTTGTATATTTACTAATCGGCGCGAGAACTTCTATTGCGCGATTCAGGATTGATAGTTTCTTGGTATTGTCCATTACTCCGTAGTTCAGTGTAACTGTGGTAGATGTCGCTGTCATGTGTTTTTGTTGCCGCTGTATGTGTAAGTCGCCACAAACCTTTAATAGTACACTGCTGGATATGGGCTTCTCCTTGGAAAGAAAGCTATGGCCAATATACCACACTGGTCAGGTGTGTTGAAAGAGAGTATGTATCACATTGTAATATTGTTCTGCGTAATAAGGGAGCAACCCTTATTCGTCTCTTACGACACCCACGGGATGAATAGAGGTTATGACACTCTGTTTTCTTATTCCGTGTAGATATGGACACTTTTTACTTAATCTATCTATCTATATATGTCACCGTAAGATTGTAAAAACCGTTAGATTATAATCTACCTAGCGAGATTGCAAACTATCGATGGATTGTCAACTGTGATATACTGCTTACCCACGGTCGTCATATTGTCAACTGTCCCTGATTGGTCGGTTTTATAGTAGGCCGTTCAATGGCCATAAAGTTAGGTTAGGTTAGAACTTGTTTAATTAATCACAAATTAATTTTACTGTCACAACAATTTTATATAAGTAATTCTAAAGCTGTGTATTATTTTCAACATGAAATCAATTTATAATCACAAAAATACTTTACATTTGCCAACAAAGACGAATTAACAAACAAATATAGCGGCGCGGAATCAGCGCTCGCATTGCGATTCGTCGATACAATTTCACAATCTTTCGACTGTTTGCAATCTCGCGAGACACATTACTATCTAACAATTTTGACAATCTTACGGTAACATATATAAATAATAAGTAAAATTATAACAAAAATAAAATCACTTCAAGGTTTGACTCAATTTCTCGTGGATGCCATCATCAGATCTTAGAGTCCTTATCATGGTACCACCGTTGGGATATCTTCTTTCCATTAAAAATAATCATTAAAATTGGTTCATTAACGAGGAAATTATCCGCAAACACACATAAAAAAAGACATATACAGTCGAATTGAGAACCACCTCCTTTTTTTGAAGTCGGTTACATTTCGGTTCGTATACATTTGATCGAGTGGTCTAAATAGTTTTTTTTATGTATTTGTTATTGACAGGACATAAAGGTTAATCAAGTTAAATTTAAACCAAATAAAAAACTGACTTCAAGAACGACCAAATAGATCGATTTCTCTTGGATGCCATCATCAGATCTTAGTGTCCTTATCATGGTATTACCGTTGGGATATCTAATTTCCATTAAAAAAAGAATCATCAAAATTGGTTCATAAACGACGAAGTTATCCGCGTGTAGGTGTTATCTATAGATCTATACAATTAAATAAAATTGGAATGTCTGTTTGTAATAATAAAATAATAACATTTTAATAAATGCATATGCATGTATGTATACACGGTACATGTACCAAAATAATATTTATTGTCTGTCTGTCTGTCGGTCAGTTTGTCTGTCTGTCTGTCTGTTTGTTCCGGGTAATTTCTGGAACGGCTGGACCGATTCCGACTTTTACTGAAAAATGTTGAAAGTTTATTTTTCTTCAATTGATATCTAAAAAAATATTCTGGCGCCTGTTTTGCAGATGTGCTTAAAAATATCTATGTTTCATGAGCTATCCAACTAGGGCTATAAAATAAAAATATATAGTTGCGATCCGCCAGGTCGCAATTCTAAAAGTCCCAGCCTAAAAATTGTTCTTTAAGGTTAATTTTGGTTAAGGTTGCCTCCAATCCAGACACCTTACGTTTTATGCAGGTGTGAGTGAGAAAAATAATGTGCAAATGTGTTTTGTTTACGTTTTGTATTAACTTGTTGTTGTTAGTCTCCTTATGTGATTCGTCCGTGATAGATGTGATAATATTTTGTTATCTGTTTTCTACTTGACCTGGCAGTATTTTTGGTCTGTTTCTTCTGATTTAAGATTGCTGTGCTTATAAACTGGAGTTTGATTTGTGCTTGTGATACGGAACTGTAAAAGAGGTCGTCCCAAGTCAGTCCGTAAAGATTTCAAATTCGAATATGGCATGCTTGCGAATGACATATTTGTTGTAAAGAACCAAGTAAGATAACCTTTTCTATGTAGACGTTGACACCTTTATAGATTACTAGCCGACCCACGCAACCTCGTTTGCGTCTCTTATTGCCCGTAGTGTGATAATTTTCCCCCGTTTTTGAAACATTCTTCATTGTTGTTCCGCTCCTGTAGGTCTTAGCGTGATGATATATAGCCTATAGCCTTCCTCGATAAATGGGCTATCTAACACTGAAAGAATTTTTCAAATCTGACCAGCGGTTCCTGAGATTAGCGTGTTCAAACAAACAAACAAACTCTTCAGCTTTATATATTAGTATAGATTAAATAGAACACTACATAAAACTATTATTGGTGCCTACATTATCATTAATGTTCTGACAACTACTGATAGTAGTGTTGCGAGTCGCAAGTATTCCGATCTAGTGCGCACACGCAGATAACGCATGCACTGACATTGAACGTTCCTTCACTTTCGACATCTCTATGCGAAACCACAACAACTGTTATTATGGTAATGTTGTTAAAGATGATGATTTCGATTACTATCATGATCTACACTATATGGTTTTGTAAAAAGAACTCGTTTTTGGTTTTAGATAACGCAACCAAATATAATATATATGTTTATACAAGTACAATATTAACAAAAATAAAACCGACTTCAAGGTTCGACTCGATTTATCTTGGATGCCATCATCAGATATTAATGTCTTTAACATGGTACCACCATTGGGACATCTCCTTTCCATTAAAAAAATAATCATCAAAATCGGTTCATAAAGGACGAAGTTCTTCCATTCCATCAACACACATAAAAAAAATATATACGGTCGAATTGAGAAACATCCTCCTTTTTTTTTAAGTCGGTTAAAAACATATTCCAGCCGCTTTGTATCATGAAGACATAAGTAACAATGCTAATAATGCTTCGAATTTGTTTAATAGATTTTTAAATACTTCTTAAATCAAAATAAGAACATTTATTTGTCACTTGTAAAATCTTTACACAGTAAAATGAAGTTGCTATCGCTGTCTGTTCGCTGGGACCTTTGAAATTACTGAACATATTTTAATGCAGAGCAATTAGCAATAGATAGAGTGCCGGCTACTTCATAAATTTATTTTTTACTTGTCGGATAAAAAAGGCCGCGTAGTGACGCAGTAGATATCCCGTAAGTTTCACGACTTGTATAAAATTACAAAAGAAAATAAAATCAATCTCGTTTTTCTTCAAATTTTTGTGCTAACTGTCCTGTGGTTTCACGTGCTGCTACTATTGCGGTTATGCGGTTTGGCATGTTGAATACCAAGGTGACCAAGATTCTTATACAATTTTGGTGCATATATCTCCATTTCTTCATGAGTTTAGAGCTCTCGAAGCGAGATTGCTCGTCCCAACTCCCACGTCCTCATCAGCTCGTCCCGAATATGTTTGACCTGGTTTAGCTTCAGTTGATTGATGACAATACAGTTAGTATTCACATTTAAAGAGAGTAATCCACTTACATACTTTTATTGTTCTTAAATAAATAAAAAAGTTTTTAAAAGAAACAAAATCTGGATCAGATTTATTGAAAAGAACAAGGTAGAGTCAGCTAATCATGCCTGGAGTAGCAAATATTCAATGCTTCTCAATCAAATTTTTTTTTTCTGTTGTAACTTAAAGAAGATTAAAAAATATTGCCCTGATTAAAAGCTGTGTGTCGGTAGTTAGTTACTTATCAAAAGGCAAGAAGAACAAATTATTAAGAAGTTACAAATTACAAAAGTAGGCAGTTAGTTAAGTTTCTTTAGTTACATTGCATATCCTACTAATCCTACTAATATTATAAATGCGAAAGTTTGTAAGGATGGATGGATGTTTGTTACTCTTTCACGCAAAAACTACTGAACGGATTTGGATGAAACTTTACAGTAATATAGCTTATACATCAGAATTTGCCGCGATAGCCGACATATACGCGGGCGGAGCCGCGGGCAACAACTAGTTATGTATAATTGTGAGACTTTGAGTCAATATGTGTGTTTGATGATGGTGTGTGTGTGACATTATTAGTTCGACTTGCTGAATTATTTAAGTTGCTGCCGTTCAAGTTGTCTACTTTCATATTTCTAACCGTTGTCCATACGTATGATACTTCTAGACAAGTAATTTAAATTATGTATTAGCAGACAGTAAAATTAATCTTGAAAAGTTACGGTTTTAATAAGAATGAAGAGACCTTATACTTAAATAAATACGAATTAGTTTTGCTATAAAGTTTTACAGTCATCGTTACAATGTATGAACAGATGTAAATTAAAATTTATATTAAATCCATCGTACCATGAATGACAAAGCTAATAGTAATGAATTAGTTATAAAACAAAATAAAAAAAATGGCAAGAATCGCGTCAATCTTGTTGTCTATGATGATCGTCGTTGGACCTTCCTAACATTTTAGATATTTATTTAAAATCACTCTTGTAGTTTTCCTCAAGAAAAATTACGCTTACAGTATTCAGGTGATTTACGAGTAATAAATTTAGGAGCACAAAACGTTCTAAAAGTAGCTCTAAATAAAAAACATTCTAAATATTAGCGGGGAAACGCAAGTTGACAATAAAAATGGCGCCAAATTAAAAATAACACGACAAAAAACCGACTTCATTCGTCATATTTGTTACTCTTTAAATGTAAATGGTTTTCTAAACGTAGATACTTTTATATTCTTCAATATACACAATGTTAATAGTAATATATTGAGGAGCAGAACATGCTCTAAATAAAATACATCTGAAAAAAATTGCGGAAAAACAGAGTTGACATTAAAAACGGCGCCAAATTAAAAATAACACGACAAAAAAACAAGCGACTTCATTCGTCATATTTGTTACTGTTTAAATGTTTCTAAACGTATCTTTATATTCTTCAACATACACACTATTTAGTTGATATTGGAAGATACCCAAGTAATGTTTATACGAATTTTAACTCTTTCATAATATTTGTAGAATACTTTAACTATCGATGTTTGTCGTCACTAACTTAAACATGTTTTGAAATCTGTTTTAAAATTGGCAAAAATATCAGTAGGTACCTATATGTTGCGTAATTAAAAGAGTGATCGGTTTTGATGATCTACACTTGTACAGGTATCAGATGTTTTTATTATAATTCGTGTTGTCATATTTCGTTGGTGAATGCGAGACCGGAGGCCCAATGATGCAGAAGCATCTCGATAGGCCACCATAGTGTGGGTCACAATACTGCGTTGTTGCATTATCTGCATTAGCAATGAGTAAGGTGACCACTACTCTTCGCATCTATTCATGCTGTCATCAGCAGAGTACAGTCACTTTGGCTCGTATTTATAAAAAAAAAAAAGTTTTTCATTAAAATTAACCCAATCGGCTTCTTCTTATGTGGTGTGCTATCCATGTAGAGCAAGATAACAAAGTGTCTAATATCACTAATCAGCCAAACTAGGCAGGACAACCACCATCTACCATACTCCAAGCTGCTATTAGGAATTTCTTGTAAAAAAGTCCGACCCGGGAATCGAACCCGAGACCTTTTGATCAGCAGTCACTGTGCACTAACCACTGGACCAACAAGGCAGTTAATGACGTATCTGCATAGCCAAATCGAAACTTGGCATAATAATGATGAATGATAATTTAGAGTGTCAATTTTCGCATGATTTCTTAAAGTTATAATAATCTATACTAATTTGTTTGAAAGCGCTAAGCTCAGGAACCGCTGAAAATTCTTTCAGTATTGGATAGTACATTTATTGAGGAAGGCTATAAGCTATATATCATCACGCTTAGACCAAAAGGAGCGGAGCACCAATAAAGAATGTGACGAAAACGGGGGAAAATTATTACGCTACGGGCAATAGGAGACGTAAACGAAATTGCGTGGGTCAGCTAGTTTAAAATATATTTTCAATAAACAATTTAACTATTGGTATGCATTTCTACATATAAACTTCGAGTATTTCATATTACAAAGTACAAGTATTTAATTTCAAAGCGCGCAAAATTTACTTGAAAATCTCTTAACATTCATGCAAATGTGTGTTTCTCGAGGTGTGTTCTCTATTTTGCTACCTAATTTGAACGTTTGTTACTTCCTTGATCAAAAATTTTAATAGATTTCTGAAACAGCTTGACTTCGTACCTAAAGTTGTGAACCGCACTCATTAACATCAAAGACAAACCAAATAGCAATCTCGTCCTATCTACTTATTGTTCTTTTTAGTTTGCTCTCTTCTGATTGTACCCATTTTGGCTTCCGTTCAAATTATTGAATAACAACAAGGTTGAATACTAGAATATTAAATGAAATATTTTGCGTCTTCTTTATCTCATACTAGCTGACCCACGCAACTTCGTTTGCGTTTCTTATTGCCCGTGGCGTGATAATTTTCCCCCGTTTTTGAAACATTCTTCATTGGCGCTTCGCTCTTGTAGGTCTTAGCGTGTTGATATATAGCCTTCCTCGGTAAATGGGCTATCTAACACTGAAATAATTTTTCAAATCGGACTAGTAGTTCCTGAGATTAGCGCGTTCAAACAAACTAACTCTACACCTTATAATATTAATACTCATTAAAATTTAGGTGCTCACCGATCACACAACGATTCTAGAACATTAATGTTCAAAGTAAATATTTCCTGGTACTTGGCCGGTTTGCGAAAATCATTTTAGCTGTGGGAGATGCATACTTCGATTATACTAACCGTGACCATAATGACACCACGGCCTCACACTATAACCAATGTTAAACAACGTACGAGGGTGTGATATTACTAAAGACAAACCACCACTTCCTAAATCAGTTGTTAACTCGTTATCTTAATAAAGATTAACGTTCAACGAACAGAGTGTCGGTGAAGATAATAACTCAATAACAATTTAAATTCAACGTGAAGTTCTTCAGAATACCACTGTATTTGATGCAACGAAATAAAACCAACAATCGCTCGGTCGGCGTTATTTTATTCGTCAACAGAACTTTATGACACTCCATCTGTCTGTGTTTAGTAGAGTAAGTGGTAGTCGCGTGTCTAGCAATATGACTGTCTATGAGGTGAGTTTTCAAGAAAAGGATTTATGCAACCATAATTAAAAACCAGTTACATCATCAGCCTGTTGCAGTCCACTGTTGAACATATGCCAAAAAAACTGTTTAGTCCTTCTAAAATCGTCAGTTTTCTGATTATTCTTGAAATTACCTTTTCCACGAATATAATGTTTCACTCCACCACTACGGTAGCTTGCGTTGTATTGTCTAGTCAAGTTTCACAATAGAGCCATCACATCATTATGAATGAAGGTATCGAATACACTTTGTGTAATTTCAATATCTCTCCAAGGTCCGTTAATACGTCATACGAAGGTGTATAGTCCGTTATTGCTCCATTATTACCTAGGCATGTTTCTTAAGTACAATTGCACATATACCTAAAGGTATACTAACTAAGATGGAAGAAGTTCATTTTTGTAGTTTACTAGCTGACCCCGCGAACTTCGTACCGTCATATTTACATATCTGTCTCAGCTTCCCACAGGCAGCGTACAGTTGCGGACAATAAAAATTACTTTTCCCGTTATCTTTTATTTTTCTTGTACACAAAGTTTGTTCCAGCAATAACGATTGCATAAAAAAAGGATTATATAATTTGGTGCAGCCGATCGGAAGTTATGCACATAAGAGTTGGCGATTCATTTTTAAATATACATATAAGATAAGACGAATGTCAAATAAGTTTTAAAGTTGCAAATTATTAGAAAACTGGCTAGCTTATCACAATATTTAAATACCAAGAGACTTCCTTATATGGAACTTGTGTTTTCGTCATGTAATGCCTTATCTATATACTAGCTGACCCAACATCGTTTGCGTCTCCTATTGCCCGTAGCGTGATAATTTTCCGCCGTTTTTGTTACATTCTTCATTGGTGCTCCGCTCCTGTAGGTCTTCGCGTGATGATATATAGCCTATAGCCTTCCTCGATAAATGGGATATCTAACACTGAAAGATTTTTTCGGATCGGATCAGCGGTTCCTGAGATTAGCGTGTTCAAACAAACAAAAAAATGAATTATGAATGAATTTCGAGGACTGGGCGATAATAAATAATAATAATAATATATAATTTTTGTGCATCGGAGTGTATAGCGATACACCAATACAAAATATTTAATGACATAACTTTTATAATATGATAATGTCTGAGCGGTTGCTTCGTAGGTATAAATAGCTTGGCTTGGACCACGTCCCGCCCATCTTCGGTCATTATTTCCTTTTACTTATTAAGGGCTATAACCCATAAGAATCTCCGAGAACAACGACTTTTAAGTCAAGAATAATTCAACAACAAATTTTAGTGAATTTTAGTTTAGTGATGAGGAAGGGAGAGGTGTGAGGTGTATGGGGGGTGGTTGGATATGGACCACCGGTATCCTCACGCACTCAGTGAAATACAGTGCAAGCACTATTCCACACCGGTTTTCTGTGAGGCCGTGGTATCACTGCGGCCGAGCCGGCCCATTCATGTCGAAGCGTGGCTTCCCACGGTAATCTTATCTACGATATCATCTTGATTCTTCTTCCTAGCCTTTATTATTCTATTCTTAAGATTTTGGGGTCGGCTAGTTCAACTGGTTTCACTTAAAATATCAGTTTTTCAGGCAGCGACTGACCTTTGCAACACTGAGGGCGGACTTAATTCAAACTTGTCAGTATATTTTCCGGTCTTAATAATAGAAGTTCCCGGATCCCTCCTATCTCAGGCGCAGATTGGCCCACCGTGTGGTTTCAGTAGTGACTTACCACTAATGACTGTCATAGATGTTCATAAAATGGGACCGACAGCTTTATGAGTTCTTCGAGCCACCCACTATACCATAAAAGAACGAAAACAAGCTTTGTTTACAAAGGGTGCTAGCATTTCTCACGAGTGCGTTTGCATCTGAGTGGAACTGAATATAATTTCTACAGTTACTTGTAGCTTTAAGCTACGCGCCCACAGGGGTCGGTACGGTCGGTATGGTCCCCGCGACCGTCACGGCGTTTTTTAGAGGGGGTGCACGCACTGGTTCGAGGATTCCGCCTTTCAGGCGTTCCGCATTGTCCTCTATCCGCGTTCCTCAAAAACAGAAGTCAGTTTCGGAGAGGATCTGTTGAAAGATGAATGTGGAGGAGGAAATTGCAGCAGTGAGTGCGTTTTCGATAGAAGAAGAGGAGAATGTTAAAATATGTTTTCTCTTCTCACATTGATAAAATATTCCGGATGCCTTGTATTGTATATTCCTTCGTATTTTTCAACAAGCACTTCTTTCTTTATGGGACTAATCCCGCCCACATTCCCACCACTGTAACTCCTGTACACCAGGATCAAAAGCAGTGACCCACGAACACACCGAGTTATGACACTCGGGAAGTCCCAGGAAGAAAATTAACTGTCTTGGAACCCGCAACGAAATTAATCAGAAGAAAAACAGGAGGAGTTCAACAAGCACTATCAGTGTACTATCATCCACCTTGTTGCGTTTAGGATTTCAACTAACCACGAGCACAACAGAGAGCAGACTGCCGTACCGACCGTCCCGAACGCCCGAAGTTCGCGCACTCTGGATCGGTCGGGCGGATCCGCCGTCACGGAAATGTCCTACAATTCGTAGCTCCAGACTTTCTATCCGACATGCCGAAGGTGCGCAACGCCGTTTACAGCCGTGACGTCGCAGTGGGCGCGTAGCTTTATAAACTACAACCAGGAAATTGATTGGGCACTATAAACTGGCTTTAAGAGCTATTGAAAATGTGATCGCACGAGTTGAACGTACGCAGCATAACCTTAGTATTACTGCAATACATGCTAAGTGTTGGTGCACATTGGCTAATATTTCGTCAAGACTCTTAAATTATTAAATACATATTGTTCTGTTGCTGGTAGATTAACAAATCATCGTTTCATCAATACTAAATACTTTTATTGCTATAATCTATTATAATACTTATTATAAAATCGAAAGTAACTATGTCTGTCCGTCTGTTACACTTCCACAGCTAAACCGCTGCATCGATTTTAATGAAATATGGTTCAATTCGTTTATTTACAGAAATGTAGGTATACAAAGATCTTAATCATGTCATAATAAGTTGTGACCCTACTTGACCCCTTAAATTCTACCATTATATAACAGTGTGCATTTTTTTACTCAAGTAAAGCAATAATAAAAATTTATATAAAAAACAGAAACATAAACATTTTAAAGAACTGTCAATCATTAAATGGTATTTTTTTATGGTACCGCCGCCCATGGACAACCAATGGCAAGACCAGAGGCGTCACAAGTGCGTTGCCGACCTTTGGGGGATGGGGAAAGGGATTTGGGGAGGGCTTGGGGTATGGGCCTGCGAATCCTCACTCACTCGGTGACACACAGCGCCGGTTTTCTATGAGGCCGTGGTATCAATCCAGTCGAGCCGGCCCATTCATCTCCCACGGTAACGTATGGAGGAGATACTTTGATTCTTGAGGAAGGACATAGGCTACTATTTATTGCGATAACCGACATACACGTGGGCGGAGCCGCAGGTAAATGTTACAGTATGTATAGTATGTACAAAGTTAGTCTAAAAAAGTAGCATAAGTTACTCCCCGGATCATCAGCTACCTGCCAGTGAAAGTCCCGTCAAAATCCGTCCAGCCGTTCCAGAGATTACCCGGAATAAACAGACAGACAGATAGACAAAAAAAAATTTAACTACATTTTTGTTATATGTATCGTGTATACATACATATGAATTGATTAAAAAGCTGTTATTTTAATGTTACAAACAGACACTCCAATTTTATTTATTTGTATAGATAGAAAATTATTTTATTTACTTCATCCTTTGGTATGTATCATTTATTTTTCATTGATTTGTCCTTTTTGACTCATCAGTCATCACTGATGAATGATATCCATAAAAAGTCCGGAAGGAAAGAAACAGAGGAAACGAACTTCGGTCGTAATACGAAGAAAATAGTTTTATCTTCCCATATATCAATAATCGCAGTGCAGTTATGTGTTATGGTACTGCTGTATGCAGACCACGATATCAGTTTATTTATATGACCAAGAAAACTATTTGGCACACCGCTTTGAATTCAATTAACTATGGCTGTTCAATTGATTTAGTATGTTTGTGTGTATAATTTCTGTTCAGGTAACTAGAGAAAGTTAATAGAAAGACAATGCAAAGAGTTAACAATAGATTCAAATCATCTATACAAATAAATAAAATTGGAGTGTCTGTTTGTAATATTAAAATAACAGCTTTTTAATATATGCATCACACGATACATATACCAAAAATGTAGTTAAAAAAAATTTTGTCTGTCTGTCTGTCTGTTTGTTCCGGGTAATCTCTGGAACGGCTGGACGGATTTTGATGGGACTTTCACTGGCAGGCAGCTGATGATCCGGGGAGTAACTTAGGCTACTTTTTTTAGACTAACTTTGTCCCGCGGCGTTACTCGCGGTACAACAATAACCGCGGGTAACACCTAGTATAGGGTTCAGCTAGTATATTTATAAGTACATACACTTACAGAACTATAACACCTAGACACAGGACAAATGATTGCCTTTATCCTTGCCAAAATGACTCACATCGCAAAAAAGGCTCAAATCTCATCTCTACTTACTCTATGGTAAACCATCGATTCTACAATATACTAATATTGATAATAATTTGATATTTATTATTCGTTCATCAATGTATGATGATAGTTAGATAGATTTTCTTCAAGAAATACTCTCCCTAACATTTATAGTCTTGTAGACTAATTCGAGATTTACCTTTCGATAGACAAGTCAATGCTGTCACTACATAATGTTATTTTAAGCTTGTTACAGAAGGAAAGGTTAAACTAAACAAACCACACAATAACCCATCATTTGACATTGATTTGGGCAACAAGGTCACGACCGTATTACATCAGAACCAGTCACCGTGCGGTGCATACGAAACAGCGACCGGTGATTGTGGTACGATTGCAACATACATAACTATACACATTGATCAAGAACTAGCCGAGCCCCGCGATACTAGCCACAGTACAACGATAACGCCGCGGGGCCAGCCGTTCCAGAGATTTTTGATGTAAGTACCGTATATACTTTCATATGCATTTAGTAAGAATTCGTTAATTGGAAATAACAAACAAAATTTAAATTTATTTATTGATGGGTTCCATCCTCGACTTTTAATCAATATTTTTTTCAATATATTGGCATAAAAAGAATAAATTAGATTTTAAATATATTCAAGCATTTGGCAGTTAAAGGTGGCGCGCAAGGAAAACGGCATTAAGACACCTCCTTTTCCGACGGTAAATATGTATACATATTCAACTAAAGTAAAAGTTTATTTCAAAAATATTTCAATTATTAACTCTTACATAAAATCAATTTGTTATTGTAAAATCGAAAGCCAGTTCACCTGTTTCTTGTTATATTTTCCACTTGTATTGTTCATAATTATAATGAGGAAATGTATGGTTGCTAATATAAAACGTATGGTTTATAGTTCTTTGAATTAATGAACAAAATAATTAGTGATGGTGCAGTAATGTCTACCAAAGTAAAATATAGGTATTACTAGTTTTCACTAGTGTCATTTTTTTTATATGTGGCCCTGCCAAGATGACTCTACTCTGCCTGATGGAAAGCATAAGCAGAATCCAAGAGTGGTGGTCACCATACTGCAAATGCAGACAATGCAACAATGCAGCATGGTGACCCACACCATGACGGGCTAGTGATGCTTCTGCATCATTGGGCCTCCGGTCTCGCACTCACCAACGAAACACGACAGCATGATCGCTGTCATTTTACGTTGATTTTCTGTGCGAGTGTAGTACCGCCCCGGTCGAGCCGGCCCGTTCGTGCTGAAATCAGCGTGAATCTACTACCTTGAAAATTTTAGACATTAGTGACAACTGTCACGGAGATCAAGCTGTATTTTATGGACTATACCTCGAAAGTAGCACCAGTTTCCATGAAATATCGTGGAAACTTTCCACTTCTGAATTCTGCTTATGTTCCACCAGGCAGAGTAGAGTCGATGCTGATATAAAAGCTACCCAAATATAAAAGCGAAATACCAGTCACTGATTAACACCGAAATCTCAGAAACTATAACACCTACAAACTTGAAATTTGGCAAATAGGTTCCGTATAGCCTGTAAACATTCACTAAGAACGGATTTTACGAAACTCCACCCCTGAGGGAGTAAAACAGAAGTTGGAAGTTTCTATGAATGAAAGTCCTATGTTTTTGAAGTTATATACTTGGAATTTAAAATGTATGGTATCGATGGTGTGCAGATGTACTAATAATGTGTCTTTAGAAATCAACAACCTTTTGGGGTTAAAACGAGGGATGGTAGTTTGTAAGAAATTCCAATGTTATTGAAGTTAAAGTAATTTTGGCAGAAGGATTTTAAATGGTATTTAACTATAAGAATTATTTTCATATATACTAGCTGAGCTCCGTGGTGTTACTTATGATTCAACAACAACCGCGGGTAACGTCGCGGTGCAAAGCTAGTATATGTATATCTTTCCTCATTACAGTCATCAAGTTGTCAAAACAATCAGAAAATAACAAACGTATTTCTACGACACGGACGAAGAAAAAGTATATCAAAACAATGATTAATGATTATCAAAAGTGTCAATTTGACATTGTTGACATTTTACTGCCTTTATTTACGCGTTATCTTTTATTTAAGATAGTGTTTTACCTATATTTAAAACTCTTTAAACATATTTAAATGTACTTTTTGTTGCATTTTTTGTCATTTTGGGATTTTCCTTTTTTTTGGTCTTAATAAGACGCTAGTACGTTTTATTTAAAGATAACACCTGCATTAGGAATTTACATTCTGTGTCGCGGGGGACTTCACACAAACATTCATGAAACGACCACAAAGAACATTGAGATTTAGAGAAACAATTTGTGGAACACACAAAGTGTTGTCCATTGTTTTTTTATAATACTTAAAGGGGCTAACGAGCAGACATATCATCTGATGGTAAGCGATCACCACTGTCCATGGACACCCGCAACACCAGAGGCGTCAAAAGTGCCGACCTTTGGGGGATGGGGAAAGGACCTCTGGTATCCTCACTCACTTGTAAAACACAGCGCCAGCGCTATGTCGCACCGGTTTTCTGTGAGGCCGTGGTATCACTCCGGTCGAGCCGGCCCATCATGCCGAAGCGTGGCTCTCTCACGGTATTGTGGGATTTGAAACCACTACAGAAAATAGAAAGCGGCGTGGCGACCGCTTAAACCCCTACTTTTTTTTTTTTTTTTTTTTTTTTTAACGTGTGGAAACCCCCTCGGGCCGTCACCCCGCCGGGGTTTTCGGCGGAGCGGTGTGTCGGAATCGAACCGACTAAAACCACACGGTGTGCCACTCTGCGCCTGAGACGGGAGGGATCCGGGAACTGCTGTTATTAACACATCCGGACCCCTCCCAGCGCCTGCCCGCACTGAAGCGGGCACCGTCTGCTGGTAAAATTCTCAATTTAGGCAACGTACGGCACACGCGTAACGTTGCCCCCTCGCGGGTGACCACTAAAGCGGATGGAGGGGAAAACCCGTCCCCACCATCCGCGGCCACACTCAGGGCGGCATGAGGCGCTGATAGGCGCGCCTCCGCCGCCCGGTTCGCCGGCGACGGATCGGGTCCGAGTGGAGGTCGTCCTCCCGGGCCTTCTCCGCCGCCTCCTTCTGCGAAATTACGTCTTCGCAGAAGGCTGCGACCGCGGTAAAACTGCTGTCGCTACCGGCCATGCAGCGAATGATGGCCGGTAGCGAGAGATCCCCTCCGATGACTGCAGTGAGGGCCCGGCGCTGCGACGCCCAAGCGGGGCAAATCGCCAGCGTATGCTGGGCCGAGTCCTCACTGCAGTCGCAGTGGTGGCAGGCGGGACTCAGTTCCCTCCTGGCGACCGAGTGCAGGTACTTTCCGAAGCATCCGTGCCCGGAAAGAACCTGCGTCAGTCGGAAGGAAAGGGTCCCGTGCTGCCGCCCTGCCCACTCGAGGATGACCGGCTGGAGAGCCTCCACGGCGGCAAAGCCAGCGCGTGGAGTCTCCAGCCGGAACGACCAGCGAGCCATCGTGGCTCGACGGGCGGCTTCACGCCACTCGCGTACCTCTTCGGGCGGAGGGCGAATGCCTCTCTCCGCCCGGAATTCAGCCACCCGTCGATAAACTTCGGCGAGCACTTCCGCCTCCAAATCCCACGGAGGTGTTCCGGCCAAGGCGCACGCCGCCTCGGTGGACACCGTGCGGTATCCGCGTATGGCTCTGACCGCCAATACCCTCTGAGGCCGCCAAAGGCGGGCCTTGTTGAGGGCAGTCAGAGCCGCCACCCACACCGGTGCCCCATACAGCGCCATCGACCGGACCACCCCCGTGTAGAGGAGTCGCGTTGCGACGCTGGCTCCGCCCAAGTTGGGCATAAGTCGCCCAAGGGCAGAGGCAGCGCCGACCAGCTTGGGACCAAGCTGTCGGAAGTGCTCGTCGAAGAGCCACCTACCGTCGAGGATCAGGCCCAGATACTTCATCTGGGCCCGAACCGGTACGAGGACCGAGTTGACCACTATGGAGGCGCCGGGGGGCGGCCCACGACGGGGCCCATGGAATAACAGGGCCTCCGTCTTGTCCAGGGCCACCCGTAAGCCCAGCGCCTCGATGCGCCCGACCACCAGAGAAACACCAATGGTGGCCAGGCGCGCCGCCTCCTGGAAGTTCGCCCCCCGGGCTGTGACAAGGGTGTCATCGGCGTAACAAATTACGCCCAGCCCGGGGGGGAGACGACCTCTTAGGACCCAGTCGTATCCCACGTTCCACAGGAGTGGTCCAAGGACAGACCCCTGCGGAACGCCGCACGACATGGGTCGCCGTCTCAAGGCGCCATCTCGATCCTCGTACACGACGGTACGCTCCTGCAAATAGTCTGCCACCAGCCGCCTCAGGTACTCTGGCACTCCGTGGTATTGGAGTGCTTCCCCGATGCAGCTGAATGGCAGACTATTAAAGGCGTTGGCGATGTCCAGGGACACCGCCAACACCACGCCGCCACAGCTCACTGCCTCCTCGGTCACGGCCCTAAGGCGCATCACGGCATCGACCGTCGAACGCCCCTCTCGGAATCCGAATTGGGCGTCCGACAGGTCGGGCCCCACCTCGCTGAGATGCCGGACGATGCGGGCAGAGAGTATTCTCTCAAAAAGTTTACCCGCCTCGTCCAGCAACACGATGGGCCTATAGGCCGCGACCGAATCGGCAGGCCGTCCCGGCTTCTGAAGCAGGACCAGCTTCCCGCATTTCCAGCACTCAGGGAAGCGTCCGGACGCCAGGCTAGCGTCCAACACCTCCCTGAGGCGGTCCGACATATGGTCGAGGGCTCGGGCCATCACTCGGGCTGGAACCCCGTCCGGCCCGGGGGCGGTGTTCTTTGAACGGATTCGCAGAACAGCCGCCCCAACCTCCGATTCCCTAACGGGCGGCACGTCGTCCTCTCGACCCCCGTCGTCTCCGACCGCATAGGCCATCGACGGGGGCTTAAACCCCTACTAGGCCAACTGTGCACACGTTATCAAATAATAATTGGTATAGATTTGATGCAAACTGATCATCTGCTCCAGATGCAAACGACGATCCTCAAAAGTGAGAGACCGACTCGATAGAGATTACTCCATACGATAATTATTATCGCATCCCTCCTTTCTGGATCTAAAATAACCTTAACCATAAACAAAAGAAGTGTACAAAAAAAAATTAGCTTGTATATTTATTTAACTTTTACGTTGACACCTATCTATACTAATAAAAAAAAATTGGATCGGTGTTGGATAGTCCATTTATCGAGGAAGGCTATAGGGTATATATCATCACGCTACTACTAATAGAAGCTGAGCAACAATGAAGAATGTTTCAAAAACGGGGGAAATTTTCACGCTACGGGCAATATAAGGCGCAAACGAAGTTGCGTGGGTCAGCTAGTAAAAACTATAAGTTAAAAGTAACGACAAAAAAACACGCGAGAAAAATAAATATTATTTTAGCGTAAACTATGAATACATGCGACCCAACGACCTTGTTGAAAACTGAAATTGTTTATGTATCGTTTTTATGAAAGGTTCATAACATTAGCGTGTTCGTCAGTCACGTTTAAACCAAACGGTGAGTGGAAATGTTGTAAGTGCTGTCACGTGAATGTCATTATTTTAAACACGTTTACCGGTTACCAAGTGTAACAGGCTTAAGTGGGATTAAAGTTATGTTTTAAATAAATGTATTATTCATGAAGGTTATTATAGCTATGATTACATAATTACAATTTACTTCTAATAAGTCGTAAGTCGTAAACGACTTACAAAGTTAATTGCACCATATATAGCACACGACGGATTTAGAATACATTGTTACCACCCCTATTTATATCGTGGGTATCTAAGGAATCAAACTACGCAATAACACAGCACTAAGAGAAAAAAAACTTGAGAGAAACAAACTATATATAGGTAGTAGAGCCACGCTGATTTCAGCACGAACGGGCCGGCTCGACCGGGGCGGTACTACCCTCGCACAGAAAATCAACGTAAAATGACAGCGATCATGCTGTCGTGTTTCGTTGGTGAGTGCGTGACCGGAGGCCCAATGATGCGAAAGCATCACTAGCCCGCCGTGGTGTGGGTCACCATGCTGCACTGTTGCATTGTCTGCGTTCGCAGTATGGTGACCATCACTTTTGGATTCTGCTTATGCTTTCCATCAGGCAGAGTAGAGTCATTATGGCAGGGTCAAACATAAAAAAAAAAAAAGAAAAAAAAAAAAAAATCAATCGGCCAGGGCTTTCCCTGAGGAAGTATGTCCTATGTCCTGACATCTGTCCTAAATAGACTAGTCATTAATAGTAGATTAGTAGCCAAGGGCTGTAAGGCATCAATTGCAGCCCGAGATATTATAAAATTTTAAGGACTGTTTTTTTTTTCAAGAACGAAATTGAGCTTCGCCGTTCGATATTTAAAATTGAAGACAAGGCTGAATAGCAAAGCAACCACTTTGGTCATTGGGCTGAATGCATGATGTCTATTGCCAGTATGATGGTTAGATGTACGCGAAGTTTTTGAAAGAAAGAAAGAAGTTTCTTTTTCAATTACTTACCGCCCTAGGGCTTTTCTAGCTACATTATTACAGCGCTAATTAGTTACCTACAAGCCCCATTTGGAGGTAATAAGAACGTACTTACCGAACATGAGAGATATAAATTAAATACACTTTTGCTTTTACTGGTAGAATAAATGTTTATTAATGATCATTTCGACTGCTTCAGATTCGTGTAACAAGTAAACGTTAAAGCGATCGGTAAGAAATTCTAATCGCGAGATGTAGCAATTATAGTTACTCTGTAATTTAACGTGTCTTCGTTAGATGGCGCTAAAGTTTCTGTAGCGATGTATGAGGACGTCGCATCATCGTTAATAGCGTGTAGTCATGTTTGAGTAGACATTTGCTTTATTGCGATAACTGGCTAATTACAACGTTGCATTGTAGGTAAGTCGATATTTAGCACATGGTTAGCAAATGAAGCATGTTCATATAGATTTGTAGTTTATTTTTAACCGACTTCATACTTAATACCGAGCTACTTAATACATGTTTATTACCGTAAGTGGATCAACAGATTTCTTTTTTTTTATGATGTAGGAGGGCAAACGAGCAGACGTATCACTTGATGGTAAGTGATTACCGCCGCCCATAGACACCTGCAACACCAGAGGCGTCACAAGTGCGTTGCCGACCTTTGGGGGATGGGGAAAAAGATGCGAAGATGGGGTTGGGGTATAGGCCTCCAGTATCCTCACTCACTCGGTGAAACACAGCGTAGACGCTATTTCGCACCGGTTTTATGTGAGGCCGTGGTATCACTCCGGTCGAGCCGGCCCATTCATGCCGAAGCATGGCTCTCGCACGGTAACTTTTTAACCAGAGTTTAAATGAAAGAGTGGAAATGAACCCATATTTTCTTGACCTTCTTAGCAGTGTGTGTACATCCATACAATCTATACAAATAAATGAAATCGGAGTGTCTGTTTGTAATATTAAAATAACCGCTTTTTACTTAATGCATATGTATGTATGCATACACGGTACATATACTAAAATGTAGTAAATTTTTTTTTGTCTGTCTGTCTGTTTGTTCCGGGTAATCTCTGGAACGGCTAGTCCGATTTTGACGGGACTTAGGCTACTTTTTTTAGACTAACTTTGTCTCGCGGCGTTACTTGCGGTACGACTATAACCGCGGGTAACACCGCGGGGTTCAGCTAGTATATATATAAGTATTTATAATTCTGACTTATGCTAAATATTTCCAAGACTCCCATCTAACGTTCATCTTGTAAAATTTGTTATTTTCTTTTCTTTTTTTCATTATTATGAATCATTACTATTACACTAAACTGATTTTTTTCAATATATTTAAGTGCTGGTGTCAAGCAAAGCTGCGCATTTTATCGGCACATTCAACTTTGACCCACTGTTGGCTGTTTGTAGCCTGGTCAATATCCCAATAGTGTAGTGCGAAATTTCGTAATGGTTCTCGCACATTTTGTGTTTATTTATATTAACTTAACATATTTCATATGTACACTAGTTGTTGCCCGCGGCTCCGCCCGTGTCGGTCATCGCGACAAATAGTAGCCCATGTGTTATTCTGTTGTATAAGCTATATTACAGTAAAGTATCATTCAAATCCGTTCAGTACTTTTTGCATGAAAGATTATCAAACATCCATCCATCCATACTTACAAACTTTCGCATTTATAATATTAGTAGGATATGTGTTGGTACTGCCGATCAAGAAAGGTTCCAGATCTGGGGTTCGATTCCCGGGTCAGGCCCAATGTGTTATAGAGTTTTCTTACAAGAAAACCTTAAAACCTGATCGGAGTATGGCAGTTTGGCAGTGTTCCACGCCCGTGCCTTTGTCATGAACATCTGTGGCAATTGATATTTGTAAGTCAGTGACTGGAAATATACTGACAACTAGTTCAACCATCGAATTCAGTTCACCCTCAGAGTTGCGGAGGTCCGATGCCAGTTGCTTCGTGGAAAAACTGATATTCACGTAAAACCGGTTGAACTAGTAGCCGACCCCAAAAAATCATGAAACTAATGAAGGCTAGGAAGATAATGTTATGTGTAGATACGGGACACGGATGTGAACGTATAGTGTTAGATTATTTTCTTCGATAGAGGATGGGACAGTCAAAACTCTACTAAGACTAATCTATGTGTTTAGAAATATTTACGTGTTTAGCAGTTTTGTAAGTTGCTCTGCGGCCGCGTGTAAGATAAAAATTACATATCTGGTTAAAGACATTTATTTCTCAAAAGATTACAGAAATCACTTATAGAGAAAAATACAGTTTTAAACAAATTATTTTACCTAATTAGCGTGGTAAGGTGCAAGGTAGTTCCAATCTTTATTTTTGTTTAGGTGGGTAGTACAAATATCTTTTATAAAATTGTAGGTTCAAAATATTTGTGAAGAAACTATCTGTTTACTAAGGCCTATGACTTAGTGACATGTCGATTGATGTCAAACATTTTGTTTGCTATTAATATATATAGTATATAAAATATTTACTTAATGAGCAGATTTTAGTGTCATTATAGTTATGTTGTGTTTTGTACATAATATTTGTGTTTTGTCATTATAATTGATATTTATCTTAGCAATTATATAAAATAAAAAGATATCTGTAGTTATTAAAGTATTTTTTTTTATGAGGACAATTAGAATAGTAGGACATTATTTTTTATGGAAAATGTTTCCCAATTGTACATGTATGTAGTTTTTTATGTGTACATAAACAATTGACATTAAAATTAAAAAATAGTAGTGTTATGATTTTATTAGCGAAACATCCTTTAAAATGTAGCTTTTTAATAATCTTTTAAATGTTTTAGCTTCTTTTATATCTTTAGGCAATTTATTATAAAATTGAGCCCCTTCATATAGAATACTTTTCTTTCCGTAATTTGTCCTAGGCGTACGTAGACAGATGTTATTAGCTTGCCTAGTCAACCGTTTGTGGCTGTCTATCTTTTTCGTAAATGTTAACTGTGAGTGGATGTCTTTTGCCAAGATTTTTCTAATAAATATGATGGTATTGTATTTATATGTTTGAGCGAGAGTCATTATTCCTGTTTCCTTATAGACTTTAATAGTGGGTGTAAAATAATCATATTGAAACAATATTTTTATTAGTTTATTTTGTGAAGTTTGTAACTGTCTTAGATTACTCTTTGCCGAAGCTCCCCAGATCTCAATCAGGTAATCAATGTGGGATTTTACTAAAGAGTTATAGACAGTATATTTTACGTTTCTGGGCAAGCAACGAGCTAAGGGTCTAAGAGCACCTGATAATGAAGTTAATTTACTTCGTATTTTATTAATATGTGGCTTCCATGTAAGTCTATGATCCAATACTAGGCCCAAATACTTCTCCGTATCCACTCTACAGAGTCTTTCACCGCTAATAATTAATGGATTATAGTTGCCAATTTGTTTATTTTTCGCACAGAATATGATGTAGTGTGTTTTTGAGGTATTGATAGTCAATAAGTTTATGTTTAACCAGGTATCTAATATATTCAGGTCGTATTGTGCTTGATCAACTACCGTATCTATAGAACTACCTGAATAAAATATATTAGTATCATCGGCGTAGAGAGTGATATCTCCTTTAAGTCCAATTTCGTGTATACTATTAATGTAGACCAAGAAAAGCAGGGGGCCCAAAATCGAGCCTTGAGGTACGCCACATGTAATGGGTTTTGGTTCGCTTTGATGGTTTTCAATTTTAACAACTTGAGACCTATTTGAAAGATATGATTCGAAAATAGTGAACCCAGTACCTGTAACGTAAAATATCTTACGGTTATTATTTCTTTCCCTTTTATTGCACAGCTATTTTTAACAAGGCGTTAAAACACGCGCTCACTAACGGACCAATGTACAATGCCGCTAAGAATTTGACTAAAAACATTTAAAGAATCTATCGCCGATTCTTTGTTCGTTTGCCTTCTTACACTTTATTTATTAGCTTAATTATTTGGCATTCTGTTCTTTATAAAGTTACGCGTGTTGAAAAAGCTTCATGTTGCTTTGAACGATCTTATCAAGATTAGCCTGAGCGTGATTACGTAAAACTTCTAAAAAAAAAATAGGTTAAGAGTTCTAGTGCGTGTTGACTCTTAACCTACCTTCCTGTACATCTTGGCCAAAATAATTTTTGTTGCGGATTATTTTCTCTATTAACCTTACCTTAAACTTGGCAACGCTGTGTCGGCGATTGGCGCTAATATGACTCCTTCTTCGGGTCAAGATGGAAAACATGAGTGAGTGGAATCCAAGAGTGGGGGCCACCATACTCAATGTGAATGCACTTATTACTCATTTCGGTATTTTTAGAACCACTATCTTTTGAAAGCTCTTTTCGACACAAAAGTAATAAGTTAATAAAAATATTGCGCAGCTGTGCAAGAAAGGTGCGGATGTGGGGGACGCAGAATACCAGCTGTTTAACAATTTAATAGTTACATAAAAGAAATATTACATACGTGCAAAGCCGGGCGGGTGGCTAGTCTATATCACTCTTAATCAACAAAACTCAAGACATTTTATTAGCCGTTTTAGGTCGTGGCGATACGTGGGTTACTAAAACGAAAACAATTGTCAAGTGTAAGTTTATTTGAAATGTAAAACAGGATAATGTAAACCAATCTACATTAAAAACTAATATTAGCATGAGTACTATTTGTATTTCCTTAAGTCGAGTGAACACACATTCAAAGTTTGCTTTGTGTGCGGTGAACTCGAGTTTAAATGTTCATTTATAGCTTAGCAACAACATCGTGGTTTGATCGGCATTTTTTTTATTGGTTGTAAAAATATCGAGAACAACACTGCAAGGTTTTGAAATATTGCATTCGATTCGTAGAAAATGTAAGTTATATACATAAATAAATATTTTGGACACACACAAGGCTATCCAGTCCCAAGCTAAGCAGAGCCTGTGTTATGGGCACTAGACAACTGATATAGTAGTATTAGCAGTATATAGTTTTAGCAGTCTATTTATATTCGTGTGTTTCACCGTGGCGCCTAAATTACTGTACTGATTGTAATGAATGAGGTGTCAATAGACACGTAATAATGACCTGGAGGCTATTTAAATTTCATTAAAATCATTAACACCTCGTAAATGATTATAAAAATAACGTATACAAACACTCATGTTTTAAGTACTTACACATTGCATTCGCCTCGTATAAAATTTAAATTTTATTTATTATGTCTTCTAAAAGAAAAAAAGCGTTGACTTAGTATTTATTTCGGACTATTTTTGGACATCTAACACACAAGCCATCTAGTCCCAAACTAAGCAGAGCTTGTATTATGGGTATTAGACAACTGATATGAATACTTATTTACTTTTTTTGTAAATACATACATATTATACATAGAAAACAGTCAAACTCCGAAACAAATATTTGCAGAGCATACAAACATTTGGTCCGACCCGGGAATCGAACCCGTGACCTCAAGAACATAATATTTAGTATTATGTTAGTATTTAGTAATATATATATATAATATTTAGTATTTTTTTAATTATTTTATACTTTGGTCCTTCTAAGTTATCTATTTATCTACACTACAGAGACTGCACAATAAATAAATAAATAAATAAATAAATATTTCGGACATCTATCACACAAAGCCATCTAGTCCCAAGCTAAGCAGAGCTTGTGTTATGGGTACTAGACAACTGATACAAATACATATATACTTTTTTAAATACATACATATTATACATAGAAAACACCCAAACTCCGAAACAAATAATGAATGAATGCGACTCACAGTATTATTTTACATGATATTTTTCTAGAAACGCCAAGTTTTTTTTTACGAAGTGGAGAATCAATCTTTAACTCTCTGTGAAGTATTAATAATAAAACGACAGTAATATGACGTATGGCCACTTCATACAATTTTACAATAGCAATAATAATAAATTTTATTTTACACTAGCAATAAACAAAAGCAATTCAATTTCAAGTCATTGACCTTCTAAATGACAACTCTTGTTTTTTCAAATAAAATTTTTAATTGGCCCTGTAAACTTACAAAACAACAACAGCAAATTAATTAGCATAAACTATATTATTCGTAGGTACAATTCTTGTAATTTTACATGAGCCTGCCGAAGTGACTTTACTCTGCCTGATGGAAAGCATAAGCAATTCCAGGAGTAATGATCACCATATTCATTGCAGACAATGCAAAAATGTAGCACTACGGTGGCCTTCTGAGATGCTTCTGCATCATTGGGCCTTCGGTCTCGCACTCACCAAGGAAACACGACAGCACGAAGGCCGTCTTTTAAGTTAGTCGTCTGTAAGAGGGTAGCACCGCCCAAGTCGAGTCGGCCCTTCAATGTAAACTGGGCCTCCAGTATCGTCACTCACTCGGTGAAACACAGCACAAGCGCTGTTTCACACCGGTTTTCTGTGAGGCCGTGGTATCACTCCGGTCGAGCCGGCCCATTCATGCCGTAGCCGCCGTAGCGTAGCTCTCCCACGTTTATTTTTGATACATAACTTTATGTATCAAAAATAAACTAATACGTGGCAATGGGCTGGTCACATATGTCGCAGAACACACGCTAAAGTAAGCGCGTTCTGGAATGAAAGTCTTGGCAAACGTATATGGGACGCCCTCTGGCCCGATGGCGGGACGACTTGACAGACCGGACTCTGTGGTGTTTCTTGTGAGAGGCCAATGTCCTATAGTGGACTGCAAAGGGCTGATAATGAATGAATGAATGTAAATAAAATAATCAGCTCATACGTAAACAGCTAGTTCATGTGATGACGGATTAAGAATACTTCGAGTGTCAGCAGCCCTGTTCATACCACGGGGTTTTTTTTATTGGGACTAATCCCGCCCACATTCCCACCACTGTAACTCCTGTACACCAGGATCAACAGCAGTGACCCACGAACACACCGAGTTATGACACTCGGGAAGTCCCAGGAAGAAAATTAACTGTCTTGGAACCCGCAACGAAGTTAATCAGAAGAAAAACAGGAGGAGTTGGAAATGATAAATCCACTTCCCTCCTTAGCAAAGCGGGAGACAAAATGAAGTCAAAATAGGCAGACACCTTTTTCAAACCGGGAAGCACCACGGATAAAGTATTAGGGGTCCTAAGTGAGCTATATTTGATTACTAATACCACGGGGTTGTAAAAGGTGACTAAGAAAGCAAACTACGTAGGACGTCATCACTACAAAGAGAAGAAGAATTTGAAACCTACCCTATACCGTCTAGCCAACGTGGTATATGAGACCAAAACCTCCTTTTTAAGGATAGGTATTTGTCCAGTAGTGTCTTTATCCACTTGATACTTTGGAGCCAGTGTTTCTCCATTAGTAATTTATATTTTCCATTTGTTCCATTAGTACTTGATCTATTCCCGACTTAGAGCATTACCAGGGCGCTCAAGAGACTGCAGTAGTTACACATGCGTGAACTAATACCAAATTCCTTATATGAACACACTAGTTATTAGTAGTTATTAGCAGGCAAATAAATAAAAAAAAAGAAAAAATAAATACTATAAAAGCTGTCATGCTGGATTCCTGCATATTTCTGAAAATGATTATAAGGTCAAACCTGTATGTAAATGAGGGGATTTAAATTAAAAACATCGGGACATGTAAATTAAAACGACCCATGAGGCCACGATTACAATTTTTACCGTTTCATTAATAATGTCAGCAGTCAACAACCTTAACCGGTTTAAAATAATAACATGAAATATACAATGATTCGTAGGCACTAGCAAAGTACTGTTTTTCCCCGGGATAGGGCCTGATAATCATAGCATCGATACGAGTAGGGACCTGGAATCAACATGGTTCTCCCAGGGAAGAGCGTTAGAACCCGGCTGTTAGGGGTGGTTTTTAGTTTAACTACCACAAATTCCTCCTGAATCCCTCAAAAAGCAGGAGATCTGAAGAGGTTTTCTACTCCGTCACAAAGAAAAAAAGGGAAAAGGAGACTGGAAATAAATTGCGGGACAGTCGCATTTTGGCACAAATGGGTCGGTTCGAGTAGAGAAATCGTCTGACTGAAAGCTTAGGGCCAACCAAAAGTGTATCCCTTTCTCTTTTCTTTGTATTTCAGAAAAGAGAGAAGAAACAGTGAGATTCTCTTCTGAAGAATGAGTGAGGTCTGAAGACTCGTGATTATGAAACCTACAATAGAGCGGACAGTGCCATTTTAGTCACAGTATGTTACATTGTGTGGCTTTGGCCGGTATAATTCGAAAGCTCCGATGAACATGATGACAGCTCGTTTGTGTCATGTTATAGCCGTATATTTATCCTCAATTTCATGTGTTTGTATTGACTTAAACTCGCAATATACAGGTAACACAATTACATATTTTAAGATAAGTTTTTCTTTTTACCCAGCCACGTCGGAAATCAAAGGAGAGGTAATATTTTTGGGAGTCTATGATTATATGTTCCACCATAACACCTTTACTACTGAACAGATTTTAATGAATGAGCTGTTAATCGATGCAGTTTTTACGTAATTGGATTTTAGTTTTTAAACTTGTTCTTGATTGAATTACTATACAAGAAAGCATTACATAAAGAGTACCACATACGAGTACTAAAGACGAATAACTTTCAAAGGTGAAAAAACAAGTGCTAAACACAAATGTACCTTTTTACCTTTTTTATAGCTGATCTATAAAGAAAGAATTTCATACAAGTATTTGATATCTCCGTTCACGTAACAGTAGTTCAAAACAATACACACCATGTAACACACACAGCTTCTGCTGATTGTTCACCGTGACACTGAACGCATTCACGGTACATTTCACCGAGCAGTCTTATGTTTACTTACCTACATCACGATACACACAGGGTTATCAAACAAATAACGCGCCGAGGGCCTGGCGTGAGTTTATTTATTTTCACATCGATCATCAAAGCCCGGGATTGCAATTAATGGTAATGATAATTCAAAACAACGCTAAACGCGCTGGTATTCGGGAGCGAGTTGTTATAAACTCACACTAGGTCTTTTGTATTGTAACCTGCACTCAACAAGACTCCCGAAAATACGTGTACACATCCAGGTGTTACTCTATTTAACCCTATACCTACCCTCGTCTATGTCCCTAAGGAATAATACCTTATATTCAGTTCACACACAACCGTCTGGTCCTAAAATAAACGGAGCCCTTACTAAGGTAATAAGACCACTGATAAACGACAGTTTAAATTTCTATATACATACATATCAACCAACAGAAATCGCGATCATTCTAGAATTACTTATCCCAAGTGTACGGAACGTAACGGGAACAGAAACCGACTTAATAGTCGGTACTACCACTGTACTAAAAAGCAATCAAAAGTAAAATGAAAACAAAAAAAGAGTTAAGTAAAAATGATTGTGTTCGTCTGATGTTCGATCAAAATCTACTCCATAATAAAGTCCCATAACAGAAACCCTAATTGTGTTTTAGAATTTTCTACAGCTACGATAAATGAGTAAATGTACTGTTATTCCGAATACACAGTAAATCAAAATATGTCTTCTTCAAACAGTTTTTTTTTCCGTTACGCAAATGAATTAAGGTCCTTACTTTATTTGAGTTTGTCACACACGTTTTAGTTTTCCGCCTCTATAAGTGAAAACAGTGATAGCAGGTTCTTTATTTATTTATTTAAAACTTGTTGCATTCATTGTACGAAGGCGGACTTAATGTTATGAGGTATTCTGTCCTAGTCGACCTTCAGGTGATGTGATCGTCGACTTGCATCCACTACATTCTTGGCACATGCGACTTGTTTTCGTTTCGGGCAAGGACCTTTTCGCATTGTGCAAGGACAGTATTCGCACTAAATTCACGTTATTTAAAATTTCTTGCTTTGCTTTTTACTTGTCGTTTCATTTAATACTTGTCTATAGATTCTAATATTAAAAAGCTTAATAGTTTTTATTGCTTTGTTTGTTTGGTTAAGTGCGCTAATCGCAGAGTATATAGGTTTGAAAATCCATACCTATGTTAGAAATGCGAAAGTAAATCTGTATGTCGTTTGTCTGCTTTCACGGCCAAACCGCTGCAACGATTTCAATGAAATTTGGCAAGGAGATACTTTGATTCTTGAGGAAGGACATGCTGCGATAACCGACAAACATGCGGGCGGAGCCGCGCGCAAAAGCTAGTATCTTATATTTGTGCACTTATTTGTGAATCAAAATTGGAGATGTAGAAATCTATTGAGGTCTGTGCACCGAGGTTACAGTTGTACTAAGTGTTGAATAGTCCATTTATTGAGCAAAATTATTGTTTACATTGCAATACTATACATATATATATATATATATATATATATATATATATATATATATGTATTATAACGCTATAATCGCGGAGTATCAATAAAATGTGAACGAATCAGGACGAGATCATTTAGTTCCCAGACGCCGTATGAAATCGTTCGATAAAAAGGATTTCACTAATCTATAAATAAAAAAGCGGCCAAGTACAAGTCGTACTCGCACATGAAGGGTTCCGTAGCAGCAAGTAACATAATATAACAGTTCTTCTAGTTCGTTGTAACTTTGATTGATAAATTACGGTTTACGAGTTATGACGTATTAAAAAAAAACTACTTACCAGATTTCGTTCAAACCAATATTCCGTGGAAGTTTGCATGGTAATGCACATCATATATTTTTTTTAGTTTTATCATTATCTATCACTCCCGTCGAGCCGGCCCATTCATTCCGAAGCGTGGCTCTCCCACGGTGAAAATGGCGGTACAAAGTTAGCCGGCTCAACTAGTAACGTATAATTTTCTCAATTAACTAAAACAGTTGCGATGCAGCGAAATCAGTTATGAGCACGTAACATTGCGGAAAAATGAAGTTCATCCCTAATCCACAGATCGTAATGCCGAAGCCTCATTTAAATGATACGTAACATGCGCTTGCGCACCCGTGCGCGCATAACCTGTTCCGATAACGCCTCTGTATTTACATTACATGATTCAATAAATCGATCTATTCTCGGTTACTTTCTTTAAACCTGATAATTATAGAACAGTGATTTATTGCGGTTTATAATTATCAGGCTATATATACGGCTTTTGCCTGCAGTATTACCTACTTGAGTTAATGTACATTTTATATCAATCGATTTCCTCAATAACAGTAGATCTTCCTAGACGATGAGTTAATAATTTAAAACGTGAAAGTGTTTTAAAAAAGAAACAAACACATATTTATAAGATATTAATTAGGCTTTAATCTGATGTAATGTAATCTAACAAGTACAATTTTAACAAAAATAAAACCGACTTCAAGGTTCTACTCGATTTCTCTTGGATGCCATGATCAGATATTAATGTCCTTATCATGGTATCACCGTTGGGACATCTCCTTTCCATTATAAAAAGAATAATCAAAATCAGTTCATAAACGACGAAGTTATCCGCGAACACACATAAATAAAAGGAAACAAAATATATATGTATACGGTCGAATTGAGAAACCTCCTCCTTTTTTTGAAGTCGGTTAAAAATAAGGTTAGATAAAACAACAGAATATAATTCAAAATTTCAGTTTACGGCATACAAATAAACAGTACAATACATATAAACAGTATGGTTATAGAGAAAATTTTCAATTTAACGTTAATTGTAGACAGAAACAATAAAACTATACGCTAAGCGAATAGGTATCTATAAAATTTGTGTTGCATAAGCGCCATATATATTTTCACAATAGGTTGCTATGTAATTGGACAATTCACACGTCGTATTATAATTTATTATGTTAATAATACTGGTCAGGATACCTATTCTGTTCTTGTTCAGAGGTATTCTAATGATACAAATTTGCTCAAAATTCGATCTCGTAAATGTCTGGCGTACAGTGGGTATTTTGAAACATTCTCCATTGGTGCTCCATTCCTGTAGGTCTTAGCGTTAAGATATATATCCTATAGCCTTCCTCGATAAATGGGCTATCTAACACGGAAAGAATTTTTCTAATCCTACCAGTAGTTCCTTAGATTAGCGCGTTCAAATAAACAAACAAACTCTTAAGCTTTATGTATTAGTGTAGATGATGCATTTGAAAGATTGAGAACAGATTATATATAAGGTTTTTTATCACAAGAATTGATTCTCTGGTCACTAGGCAACAGTATCTATATAATATATTATTTTATAATTCGCGTATGGTTAGTTATTATACTAATATATTTGATGTAATAACGATAGGTGCTAAAACATCAGACCATCATAAATTTTGTGAGATATTAGACTACTTGAAATGGAAGCCATCCAATAATGGAATGGATTCCTTCAATGGCGTAGTCTAATTTGGGATTAGACAACTGTGTAAAAAAAGTCTTTGACCAAATTTCTGGAGTTTCAAAATCATTAAATAATAATAATAAATATTTCAGACATCTAACACACAACGCGATCTAGTCCCAAGCTAAGCAGAGCTTGTGTTATGGGTACTAGACAACTGATATAACTAATACAACTAATACATATATACTTTTTTTTTTTGTAAATACATACATATTATACATAGAAAACACCCAATCTCCGAAACAAATATTTGTAGATCGTACAAACATTTGGTTCGACCCGGGAATCGAACCCGAGACCTCATGATCAGCAGTCGCACACGCCAACCGCTAGACCAAAGAGGCAGTCAAAATTGACAATTAATACTTTTTTTATGTATGGCTCTACCAAAGTAGTCACTTTGGCAGAGCCATACTCTTAGTCATCAAAGTATAGTCACTTTGATGAAATCACCTGATGGTATGTAGTTTGAGTGTTTTTGAGGTTTTTCCAAGCTATGTTACTCTATTTTGGTTAAAATGTGTCTCTCTAAAGACAGCTTAATAAAATAAATAATACTACTAAACATCTTACAGTCACAATGTCTAAACCAAAAACATTTAAGCGTCACTGATATTTACCTTTTTTTCTTCTCAAAAGAAGCAAGATATCAGCTCAGAAGGAATTCTCCGTCAGTTGTTTATCAAGGATTACTAAACAAGTATTCAAGAGCCATCAGGAGCCGTCACGAGTCATGAACTGCTCAACTATATGCAACAAATTAACGAGTTACACATATAATTTAACCTTCGTATTTCTAGACTTGCAAAACTCGAAAAGCAGCTGTTCGATTAACTTGAAATTTTGACACGATTTTGCAATTAAATAGTGGCGTGGTTTACTGAGACAAAATTTAAAATATTTCAATGGAATATTTATATAATGTTCGACTCATATAGGCTCGACGGTACTATTTGTTAAGAAGAACAGGGGTAGACAACTCTTGAAAGAGGTGTCAAGGCCACTTATAGGCATCCTGAATAGTTTGCTGGTATCCTGTCAATGAACACTCGTAACTCAACAGTCATTAGTGCATAGCCACCTTTTGAGTTTCTTCCTTCAGGTCTAGAGGTCAAACATCTTATCCATGTGTGGGCTACAAAGTTAACTTAACTTCTGCTTTAACTTTATGCACTTTCGTAAATCGGTGAACTTAATACCCTCGGAATTCTCTACCAGTTAACTCTTGGATAGTATAGAAATCTTGTAAGTTAGGCATACATAGGTAATAGGTATACATAAACAACTAAAGTATACATTACACAGCATAAATACATAAACATATAGCCATATAGGTACAAATACATAAACATTGTATCTGTTATTACGTATACAAACATTTACTTTATATTCATTCAAAATTAGGGCGTACTATAGTGTCGATGACTCTGCCATGTCATTGAAAAGGAGGTCTTTTACCTTCTTTTTAAATGAGAAAAGTTTAGTGGACATCATGATTTCAAGCGGGTGCGTATTCCAGAGTTTATTGTGAGGCCATGGTATCAATCCGGTCTAGCCGCACCATTGCAATCAATTAAAATTTAAAAAAAATTACATGAGTGGAACATAGAACCTCCTCCCTTTCAACAGACTTCAAAAAAGGAAAAGGTTATCAATTCGACTGTATTTTTTTGTTATGTTGGTTACCTCATAACTTTCGACTGGGTGAACCGATTTTGATGATTCTTTTTTTTATTGAAAGCTGGTGCTTTCCGAGTAGTCCCATTTCAATTTGGCCCAGTTCTTGAAGTCTTTTTTTTTTTAATTTTGATTATTTGAAGTTGGTTAAAAATAAAAATGTTATATACGTTTCCTTTCAAATTTAATTTACCAACCGGGTTTGTACATGTCTATTACCAGAAACAGATTACAAGAATTTTGTTTTTATTAGTGTTTTACTCCATGCACAATGAACTTAAAGACACCTTCATCAAACAATACAATCGTCACCATTACAATAATGACGTCATAGGTTATCAACCCATGGCCTTTCTCCTAGCACAATGGAATATTAACTCTCTCCCTCAAACCACTTTTACGCTTTGCACGGGATAATAAACACTGCAGCATTTTCTTTTACTTTCACAAAAGACCAACAAGTAGGTAAACAATAATTAACCCGCGATTTTCACTTGAGAATGTCCGTTTTTGAACTACTGTTTACACGAAAACGAAGCAATTGTGTGCAAATCAAAGATTTCGAAAGCATTATTGTTCAAAAACTTTTTTTTAGACTAAATTTGTCCCGCGGCGTTACTCGCGGTACAACAATAACCACGGGGTTCAGCTAGTCTATATCTATACAAATAAATAAAATTGGAGTGTCTGTTTGTAATATTAAAATAACCGCTTTTTACTAAATGCATATGTATGTATACACGGTACATATTCCAAAAATGTATTTAAAAACATTTTTGTCTGTCTGTCTGTCTGTCTGTCGGTCTGTCTGTCTGTCTGTTTGTTCCGGGTAATCTCTGGAACCGCTGGACGGATTTTGACGGGACTTTCACTGGCAGGTAGCTGATGACCCGGGGAGTAACTTAGGCTACTTTTTTTCAGACTAACTTTGTGCCGCGGCGTTACTCGCGGTACAACAAAAACCGCGGGTAACACCGCGGGGTTCAGCTAGTAAATTAATAAAATTGGAGTTTCTGTTTGCAATATTAAAATAACTGCTTTTTACTAAATGCATATGCATGGATACACGGTACATTTACCAAAAAATTAGTTAATAAAATTTTTGTCTGTCTGTTTGTTCCGGGTAATCTCTGGAACGGCTGGACGGATTTTGACGGGACTTTCACTGGCAGGTAGCTGATGATCCGGGGAGTAACTTAGGCTACTTTTTGACTAACTTTGTCCCGCGGCGTTGCTGTACAACAATAACCACGGGGTTCAGCTAGTGTTTAATAAAATATTTCTATTTAGTGTCTGAGTTGAACACTATGGCTTACTAAATAGTTCTCTTGATTTATAGTACTTTCTATTACTTGTAATGTCATATGTTAAATAATATCCTGGAGGTTGAAAGTAGGGGTGCTAACCTCCGTGCCTCAAATCAGTTAGTACATCATCGTCATATTATTTGTAAAGGAATTTATTTGAATAGCTTTAATTAATATATTTAACCTTCAAAAATAGGCAGTTCCTAGAGCAAAAACTCACCATTGTATCCAATAGGCGCGTTCTCCTCTAGCTTAAATGTGAAGGGTATGTGAACCCTTTGCATAAGCAACCGCGGTGGCTGCATCGTCTGACCCCAAGCATCTTCTCTGCCTTCACCCATTATACCGATCACTTCCATATTCCTGTAACAATAGAAATAAATACCAATATTTCAGACATCTAACACAACGCCATCTAGTCTCAAACTAAGCGAAGCTTGTGTCTTGGGTACTAGACGAGTGATGTACCTATTTACAAATAGTTTTTATTGTACATACACATAAATATTATATATAGAAAACAACCAAACTTCGAAACAAATATTTGCAGATCATACAAATAATTTGGTCCGGGAATTGAACCCGAGACCTCAAGCACAGAAGTCGCAACGCTACTAATGCACCACAGGCAGTCGTTTATAGTTGGTTACACTTCAGATTCAACTATAAGAGTAGTGTCATTTAAATGTTGTTTTTTTCGGCGGCGACTGGATGCGAAAAGCAACAGACCAGGCTGTGTGGTATGCCTTGGGAGTGGTCTTCGTCCAGCAATGTACTGTGACGGGCTAATGATGATGTTATTTTTTATCCAACGCGATAAGCCATCAATGATCTTTATTTGGCGCGCACTCTCACTTCAATTTACTAAACAATTCGGGGAGCCTATTTCTAGTAATTCATAAAAAAATCCAGTTGCATTTAGCACCTTTGTTGGTCCCAAAAGCCCCATAATTCTGTTACTAGTACTACACAAACTTATTCCCAGGACAACAAAAATTTCAAACTAATATATTAAAGTGGAAAGTAACTCTGACAACCAGTCTGTAACGCTTTCACGGCTAAACCGCTGAGCCGATTTGAATACATTTCAGTAAAAAGACAGATTTGATCTCGGACAAAGATATAGCCGGCAGAGTAGTGAGCAAAAGCTATGTAACAATAAACCTAATAGTCTCTTACATTTATTTTTGCGTAAGAACACATTAATAATCGGATAGAACTAAACATTTTTTTTTGTTTTGTTAAATCCACTTTTTAACCGACTTTAATAAAAAGGAGGAGGTTTCTCAAGTCGACCGTATATATTTTCTTTTTTTTATGTGTGTTCGCGGATAACTTGTCCCAACGCTGATAAGGACATTAATATCTGATGATGGCATCCAAGAGAAATCGAGTCGAACCTTGAAGTCGGTTTTATTTTTGTTAAAATTGTACTTATTTATAATCATTTTCAAATAACTTCTTTGCTTTGCTAGTGATAGTTTGACATGAATATGCGTGCATAGAACACATTATACAAGCTCGACAACTCACTATGAATTTGTGAAGTAACACGTCTGCACTAGCCAGCGACTCGTCCTATACTGAGTAACGCCCTCTATAGTAGACACTAGAAAAATTGTAGCAACTATAACTTAATTAGAATTACCTACCCTACGTGCACTGCATCAATGTATTGCGAAATTTTGAGTAATGCAATAACTCACGGTCAATCTTGTAAACCATATAGGTAAACATGTATTTAGGCTTAATACAATTCGCAAGCCGTATAGTTTACACTTTCTCTATGGAAATATCGATTTGTTGATATCGGTAACCTTGTAACGATTTTGCAAGCTGATGAAGTTCTATATGAACTAGTGTTGGAAACAAGTAAGATTATTTTAACCCGTACCCACTTCTTTGGGGGGTAAACATTTTTTCTCCGATTTCCTTTGCAAATCTGGCTACCACGAAAAAGTTTTCGGGTTATTATATATCCTATGTTACTCACAAAAAACTTAGCCTTTTATTGGTAAAAGAATTCACACAGAAGAAAACACTCAGACACAACCAATGTTCGTGCTCATTTGTCCTGGGCCGGAACGAAACCCACGATCTCCGGCTTAGCAGTCATGATCGCTAATCACTATACTTCAGGGTTTGGCGGAAGAATGCCATAGCGATTCGCGCTTCCCTAATCATTGGCTGACACTGACATACAGGGGTGGTTTTAAAAACAAGCATATTTATTATACGACATAGTTTTTTTTTAAAACATCTACCACATCTATACAAATAAATAAAATTAGTTTGTAATATTAAAATAACCGCTTTTTACTAAATGCATATGTATGTGTACATGGTACATATACCAAAATATATTTTTTTTAAATTTTTGTCTGTATGTCTGTCCGTCTGTTTGTTCCGGGTAATCTCTGGAATGGCTGGACCGATTTTGACGGGACTTATGGACGGGCAGATAGCTAATGATATAAGGAGTAACTTATGCTATTTTCTTTAAACTAGCTACGCCCCGTTACAATAACTGTGAGTAATACCGCGGGGTTCAGCTAGTTAGAAATATACATATTGTTCCGCGTGGGGACTTTACAAACATACCTACATGAAACGGGCACAAAGAGCACCCAGACTCAGTACAACAATTTGTAGATCACACAAAGTATTGTCCCTTGTGTGTGAAACGAATATAGCCCAACTGTGCAGACAATTATTAAGTATATTACACAATAAAATTAGTGTGGTTTTGGGTGATCTACGGTTAAAGGTAGGTCCATGGCCTGACCTGATAGTCATGCCTGACGGTAAAGATAAAACAAACGATTCACATAAAATGCATGGATACCGTTATAGGACATGAGCCGTCCTGAACCAACGCCTTTCTAAGGTTTTCACAATGGCCAGACATTTGATAAATAAAAGACAAATTACTGTTTAGTGTTATCTAAAACCTTTAGTAAACCCCATGGCCTCAAGGACATCTGACATTTAAACAAAGGGTGATTTAAACAATAGAAGCCATGACCTCGACCGTCAGTGAAAGCATCATGATAATAGTGCTATCGGCACTATCAATCTTAATAATACAACTAAGTAGTTGACCGTAAATCCTAAGGGGAGGGAGAAGGGTGGTATTGCTAAGCATTTATCTCTTTAGACTTTAAGCCACCCGTTCTTTAACTATAGATGAATAATAAACAGGAATACTATTGATAGTTTTAGAGATATAGATGTCTTTTTAAAACACAGGAACGATATTTTCGCAATTGGTCGCCGAAATATTCATGTGTAGGTATTTGTAGTATAAATAGTCTATTCGCTTAGATACGGTCACACGGTACGTGTGGCTTTTTGTCAAAGGAAATCTATACTAATATATAAAGCTGAAGAGTTTGTTTGTTTGTTTGTTTGAACACGCTAATCTCAGGAACCACTGGTCCGATTTGAAAAATTCTTTCACTGTTAGATAGCCCATTTATCGAGGAAGGCTAAAGGCTATATGTCATCACGCTAAGACTAATAGGAGCGGAGCACCAATGAAAAATGTTTCAAAAACGGGGGAAAATTATCACGCTACGGGCAATAAGAGACGTAAACGAAGTTGCGTGGGTCAGCTAGTCCCCTATAAAAGCAAAGAGGCCGCCCGCGGCGTACATCCAAAAGTAAGTATGAATTGTCAGTTTAAATGGACTTTAAACAAGATTTACAAACCATTGATTTTAATTATTAGATTTAAGACGAATTTAACGACATCTCTCAAGTAAAAATTTATCAAGTCGTTTAGATTACGATAGTGCTAAAGAAAAATATATACACTCGAAAACTCGAGCCCTTTTTCGCCCTGTCGGGTTAGAACACCGTACGCACGACGGAACACGCACATCCCAAGGGCGGGAATAAATTAACCATGTTTAATTTAAATCTAAACGTTATCTCATAAATCAATCTATAACATAAATATAAAAACGTTTAGTAGATTATATATCATAAAAGTCAAGGGCATCTGTACGGAAATGCGGTTAAGTACGAAACATGTGGCGACCTTAGTTTACTATGTTTTGTAGCCGGATATTATAGTAATGTTTGATAAATTGAGGGCCAGTTTATCATAAAGACCCACTATGATCCCGGGTCCTTTAAGCGGGGCGTGAAAGTATATCATTATGGCGCCGTAGTGTGGGTCTTCGTGCAACATTTGCCACGTTCGATATGAGGATGGTTACCACCACTCCTGGATTTCATTTGTTTTCCATCAGGCAGAGTAGATTCACTTGGGCAGACTTCAAATAAAAAAGATCACCGAGGATCAACCTGAATAGATAGCATTGATGCTGTTGTGTTTCTTTGGTCAGTGCAAGACCGGAGGCGGAGGCCCAAGTTGGTACCGCCCCGGTTGAGCCAACCCATTCGTGATGAAATCAGCATGGCTCTACTATATTCGGTCAAGACGGCATTGGCTTGGGATTAAGCCTTTGTTTTAAGTAGCTATCTCTTACACTCACACTGTAATATGCAGATTTACCTACAGCGTTTCATGGTTCCAGTTCAATAATTCATTGAACTCTTATTTATTTCATAGTATGACAACCCTGATAAGGTATACCTAGTACTATTCTTTAAATGTCAATTGAAAGTTACATTTAGCAAAGCGCTCCAGATATTCAAGACGAGACAGCGAGACATCTAGTTGTTATTTCTGACTTGTAGAAGCCGGACAAGGTATTCAAAAGGTGTGTTTATTTTTAGCCCGGCTACATTATGTATTCTCGTGCTATCGACCGCCTGGGTGGAAGGGGACATCAGGTAATGAATAAAACGTAGGAGTTGTGTACGATATCAAACAGCGATGGGCTAAAAACCGCGTCTGGATCTTTTGAGGGTATACGGCGGCATCATATGGACTAATAGAGTAAGGCAATGCATCAAAAATTAATAATGATTGGGTAATTAAAACTTAACGTAAATACTCAAAATAAAATTGAAAGTAGTCGATGTCTTTAGGTACATTAAATATATTGAAGAAAAACTAATGAAGGGGATATTTATTAAAGTAACAGAACACAAAGCAAGAGTTTTGAGAATTTTGGTTTGTTTGTGGGCGTTAACCTCAGAGGTGGTTACCGGATTTGTATGCGCATCATTTTATGTATTGAGGTAAACTTACATTCATTTAGCATTTAGTGTTAATTTTTTCAATCGGCTGACTAATATAAAAATGTTATATCAGTTTGAAGAAGCATCGCAATACAGTTATTGCGATACTTCTTTGGGTGGGTCTCTCGTGGTGGCGTGGGTCAGCTAGTTATCATATACGCGGGTGGAGCAGCAGGCAAATGGTAGTATTAAATTAAACTGTAGAAATTCCCAGATCCAATAATTTATTAGTGACATTACTGTTACTATATCATGACGAATTGTAATAAAATGTTTTATTTATTAATTCATTTCTACTCTAAGGGGAGCGGGGTGGTTTAAATGGAACAAGGAAATACCTCCCAACGCCTACCCTTCCAAACAAAAAAAAAGGATTTTCCAATCCGGTTCATAGCATGTGTTTAAACGAGCAATTTTAATAAATTAAATATATTCTGAGTCTTGGAAACGGCTCCCAACGATTTTGATGAAATAAAGTATGCAGAGGGGGTTTCGGAGGCAATAGATAGCTCTGGCTGCAATTAATTTTTAGAAAATTTGCCAAAAAAAATTACCAGGTCTTCCAGGTACTACTGACTGACATACTATTATTAATGTGCGTTTTATATCTATAAAGGGTAAAACACAAATTAATAAGGGTATGACGAAGTTTTTATTATAACTTTTTCGTTGGCGAGAGCGGAGCCTCAATGATGCATAAGCATCACTAACCCGCCATGATGTGGGTCACCATACTGCATTGTCTGCATTTGCAGTATGGTGACCACCACTCTTGGATTCTGCTTATACTTTCCATCAGGCAGAGTAGTCATTATGGCAGGGCCAAACTTAAAAAAAAACTGTTTATGAGTAGAACCCAAAAGGAGTCACTATCCTCATTACGATTGAATTACGATGCATTGTTGAGCTGTTGGAGTCTTGTTAGCAAAATAATACATCACTAGATAGTGCTTAGATCTTTAAAACTACGCAACGGATTTTGATGCGGTTATCTTTAATAGATAGAGTGATTGAAGAGGAAGGTTTACGTAGTATGTATAATATATGAGAGAAACACTGATAACTTTAGATGTTTCTAATGTGATGTTGTAAATAGACACATTTTTTGCGCTTACAGTTCAAACGCTGGCTGAAACCTACGAGACGGATGCGCATACATACATTGTGCATATAAAAAAAAGTAAAAACTAAAACCCAACTACGACAAAAAACAACGCTGAAAAAGTATGAAACAAGTTTCAAAAGCCGTAGTCACGCGTTGTTAAAGGGTTATGGACTACGGCTTTTGAAACTTATTAATGTACCATAGTCCATATCACTTTAACAACGCGTGACTACGGCTTTTGAAACTTGTTTCATACTTTTTCAGCGTTGTTTTTTGTCGTAGTTGGGTTTTAGTTTTTACTTTTTTTTATTTAAAATGTTTTGGTGCCTCTATAATACTAATTTCTTTGCAAAGTATATTTTAAATAGATACCACAGAAATATCACAATTATCGAATAAATACGGACAAAGTCACGAGAAATTGCTAATAATATATATATTTTTGAAATCTACAAGTAACGCCCTTTCGTATGATACCAAACACGGCATATTTCTTTCATATTTATTTTTTAATACACTACTTTACGTCGGCTAGAGGGCGCCACATTAAATTCAGTGACACGTCATATAGTCTATTATCAGCGGGCAATCAAGATGCTTCTAACGATACCCCATTTGTATTATTCTGACTAGTTTAGAAAGAATGAGGGAACAAATAAGCATACCATAGAAATATCACACTTTTCGAATAAATTCGGACAAAGTCACGAACAAGTGCTAATAATATATGTATTTTTGAAATGTACAAGTAATGCCCTTTCCAATGATACCAAACACGGCATATTTATCTCAAATTATTTTTTTAATGCAGTACTTTATGACGGCTAGAGGGCGCCACATTAGATTCAGTGACACGTCATATAGCCTATAACCAGAAGACGATCATGACGCTTCTAGAGACACCTCATTTGTCCAAATCTAATGAGTAGTTAAGGAGCTAGGAGGGAACAAATGAACATACATACATACATACATACATACATACATACATACATACATACATACATAGCCTGTCAAAATCATAACCCTCCTTTGGCTTTGCCGTAGTCGGGTAATAAAATAGATCAATATGGCCTTTTTAACCGACTTCAAAAAAAGGAGGAGGTTTCTCATTTCGACCGTATATATATATATATATATATATATATATATATATATATATATATATATATATATATATATATATATATATATATATATATATAGATATCTCTTTTCGGCCCTTGTTGATCTGACGCGACGTGGCGTCAGTTAATTGTTGATCTGTTGGCGATTGTTGATCAGCAACAGGTTTTGTTGATCTAATGTGTATTCCGGCGAACTAATGTGGCTCCGCTCTGGATCAACAATTGCAACCCCTCTGCTGGCAGAATTACGAACTATTTACATCATTTTTATACAAATCCACACCAGCCATTGTTGATCCGATTCAAACGAACCAATCAGAGACCACCTTCTCCACGATTGGGTCTTTTCTATGATAGACTGTTTCCACTTTGCTTCACAATTAATTAACGAATTAATGCGTTACGTATTATTGCCTAAGGACCCTTCAAACAAAAAAAGGTACGTAATCAGATATATTTAGGTACTATTTAACTTTACCAAAAGTAAAAAAATTGTTGATACGTATTTAAGCCTTTCTGGATAGTCTACCCTTAAGAGGGTGAAATAGGGGTTTAAAGATTGTATGAAAGTTTGTAATTTTTTTAGTTAGAACATAATTCTTTATCTTTGGGGTACTGATTAAAAATGACTAGATACGTATTTAAGCGTGTCTGGATATTCTACCCCTTAAGGGGTGAGATAGGGATTTAAAGATTATATGGAAGTTTGTCATTTTTTAAGTTAGAACATGAAACTTTATCTTTGGGCTACTGGTTAAAAATGACTAGATACGTATTTAAGCGTTTCTGGATATTCTAACCCTAAGGGGGTGAAATAGGGGGTTAAAGAATGTATGGAAGTTTGTCATTTTTTAAGTTAGAACATGAAACTTTATCTTTGGGCTATTGATTAAAATAACTGGATACGTATTTAAGTGTTTCAGGATATTCTACCCCTAAGGGCGTGAAATAGGGGTTGAAAGTTTGTATGTTGTTGTAAGTACGTCCTTCTTTAAGTTAAGAAGAGGTAACTTTATTTCACGGCTGCTGATTAAAAATTAGTGGTGACATATTTAACCGTTTCTGGATATTCTACCTCTAAGGGCGTGAAACAGGAGTTGAACATTTATATATATATATATATATATATATATATATATATATATTGTCCTCTACTCGCCAATTGTTGATCAGGCCGAGATTGCAATAATTGTTGATCCACCTTTTCGGTACTATTTCTAAGGAAGTGTCCAGTGTATAGTCTTATAGGCGTAATATAGTATTATACGGTTTGCAACGCTGTGCTAAAGTTTACGGCAAAATCTCTATCTCGATTGACTCGGCAATTGCAGCTCTAATAACCGTAATCTTTTTCATATATGATACTTTGTTGATCACTTTTTTCATACTTGATGATACTTTGTTGATCAATATACACAACATTTGATTAACATATAACTAATATTTAAAACGGCGTGGTATACACCAAGTAGTCAGAGCAGAATTTTAATATTCATTCTGGTTGAGATTTTTTTTAAACGTGGAAGCACTTTCGCTTTGTAAAACCTCTTAAAACTAGCTACTTGAAAAAGTTTTTTTTAACTGTTTCGTTGGTCTAGTAAATAAAGTTTCATTTGTATACCTTAAAAAAATTTACTTTCACACAAACTTTCGATCTTTTTATTACCCCTTTAGGAGAGGAATTTCCATCAATGCTCATTCCCATAAATGCTGTGATATCAGTATTTATTTATTTGTAATCAAAAGTCTACTTCGAGACTAACCTATATACGAAATGTGAACCCCTATTACCCCTTAGGGGTAGAATCTCCGGAAACTCTTAAATACGTTTTAGCTTATTTTTAATCAGTAGCTTTCATGTTCCCAACTTAAAATGACTGACTTACATACAAATTTCAACCCCTATTTCACCCCATTTGGGGCAGAATACGCTTAAATACGTATCTAATAATTTTTAATCAGTAGCTCTAAGATAAATATTCATGTTTCTAACTTAAAAATGACGGACTATCGTACAAACTTTCAGACCCTATTTCACCCTCTTAGGAATAGAAATTCCGAAATTCCTATTTCTATATATGGTACTAGCTGACCCACGCAACCTCGTTTGCGCCTTATATTGCCCGTAGCGTGAAAATTTCCCCCGTTTTTGAAACATTCTTCATTGTTGCTCCGCTCCTATTAGTAGTAGCGTGATGATATATACCCTATAGCCTTCCTCGATAAATGGACTATCCAACACCGAAATATTTTTTTAAATCGGACCAGCGGTTCCTGAGATTAGCGTGTTCAAATAAACAAACAAACAAACTCTTCAGCTTTATATATTAGTATAGATTTAAAGAATCAGCCTCATACTCCAAAAGAATACAAGTTAAGGTCTATACGTACGTGTAATATTAAAATAATCTTCTAATTCCTAACTGTTGAAGAGTTTAACCTTTTACCATCAGTTCACCTAAATAACTTGAAACTACACAACTAAAGGTCTATAGATGCATATGAAATCGAAGGATTATCTTCCATCTCCTAACCGTTGAGGAGTTATACCTTTCATCATCAGCTTATCTAAATAATTTGAAAGAATACGACTAAAGGTAACATACATACATATGATATTTAAAGATTTATCCTCCAACTCCTAAACGTTAAGGAGCTGTACCTTACATCATCAGCTCATGATCATGAAATGATGACTACCAGAATGATGATGAATGAAAATATCGGTGTAACTATAGAAAATACACTAATAACATAGTACAGTAGTAGGTTCGAACACAAAAATAATTTTCAAAATTGGTGATATAGTTTCAAGAGTTAGGACTTGTTCATTGGAAATTTCCTTGTTTTTCAAGATCAACTTTCAACAATTCCTTAAATATTAGTATTTTAGAAGTTTTTAACGAAAAACTAAATACCTTGCTTTCCTTTTCTTATTTTGTTAATAACAATCGCAATTTTTTATGCGCTAATAAATCCTTAAAAACCTTTTTCTAGACGTCATGACACTCATTACGAATCGAATGAGCTATCGCACATTATTTTTAGGAGCTTTATTATAACAATAATATACCTGTTCCTTTCTACCGAGGTTGCTGCTCCGGCCCGCGTTTTAAATGCTAGTTTACGCGGCATATGTTGATCAAAACGTTGTGTATATTGATCAACAAAGCATCATCAAGTATGGTAAAGACGACCGTTATTGGAGCTGCAATTGCCGTGTAAATCGATGACGAGCTAGAGTATTTGCCGCAGACTTAAGCACAGCGTCGCAAGGCGTATAATACTTATATTGCGTGTATAAGACGATACACTAGATACTATCTTAGAAATAGTGCCAAAAAGGTGGATCAACAATTATAGCGTATCTCGGCCTGATCAACAATTGCCGAGTGGAGGACAATATATATATATATATATATATATATATATATATATATATATATATATATATATACAGGTTTGTATAATCATTTAAAGAAAGAGATATTTTTATCGCTAGTCTAGCGACTAAGGGTCCCTTACTGCTAAATCAGGTTTAAAAACCGGATAAACTTATTCCTTTTGAGAGATTGAAGAATTAAAAGTGGCACACCACATGTCAACAGCCTTTAACAGACGACTGCTGGACACAGGCCACTCTTTGCAAAGGAGGTTTGAAGCCTACGATACCATCCTGGCTAGAAGGGCTGGTATATTGTTCGTTTTAAGTTTGCCTTTCCCTTTTTACAGTGATTTCCTGCCTAGTTTGCTCCCTTAGGCGCCTCATACGACACGCATGGAATGAATAAGGGTAGAGACGCTTTATGCTAGGCTCAATCGACTGCTCGGTATGCGACTAATGTGTTTGAGGTCTCGGGTTAGATTCCCGGGTTGGACCAAATAATTGTATTTTTTTTTTTTTAAAAAAGGAATATATCTTTAAATAAATAATTCTTCTGTGAGTGTGTATGTCACTGAACTACTCTCAAACGACTGGACCGATTTTGATGAATTTTTTTGTGTGTGTTCAAGGGGATCTGGGAATGGTTTAGATTCACAATTTTGTCCGCTGGACAATGTTTTTTAATTAATTTTTAATTTATTAGTAGTTATGGCAAAACGACGTTTGCCGGGACAGCTAGTATGTATATATTTATATCAGCTATCTAGTATCCATAACACAAGCACCGCTTAGCTTGGGATAGAGCTCGTTGTGTGTTTGATGTCCGAAATATTTATTATTTATTTATTATTATTTTTAATCAATCACCATATATGTATAGGAGTTAGGCGATTATACAATTAAGATAGTCAGTTAAAATTTGACCAAATTTCAATATTAAGGGCAACCGTTAGTCCCCAATCTCATTTCAACATGAATTGAATAGAGGGCCACGAGTAGAACCGTTGACCACTAATGACCCGGTAGAGATGATGAGAAAGGCATTTCGAGATCATTGCCTGACCGGTGGGTTCGATTCCCACCTAGAACAAATATTGTGTGATGAGACTGCCTCGTTGGTCTCGCGGTTGGCGTGAGTGACTGCTGATCATGAGGTCTCGGGTTCGATTCCCGGGTCGGACCAAATGTTTGTATGATCTACAAATGTTTGTTTCGGAGTTTGGGTGTGTTCTATCTATAATATGTATTATATATTATATATATTTAAAAAAAAAAAAAGAAAAAAAAAGAGTATATATGTATTTATATCAGTTGTCTAGTACCCCATAACACAAGCTCTGCTTACCTTGGGACTAGATGGCGTTGTGTGTTTAGATGTCCGAAATATTTATTTACTTTTTTTATACTACCTTCGCCCCGAGGTGGTTGGTGCACCGCGGGGCTCAACTAGCTACCTACGAATATATTGACAGCTCGTTCATTAAAGTCGGTTCAGTAGTTTACTTAGATTGCAAAAACTAACACCCTTTCCTTTGACCTCGTTGTAATCGGGTAAAAACACTGAAAGTGTGAGTTGAGGGTTCATTTAATCCACCGTTAGGTTCAGGACATCTGGCCGTTTGCTCAAGACCGGGATAGTTGCCGCGCTGAAGAGACCTTTGTTCACCAGTGGACAGCAGTAGACGCATGATGATGATGATGATCAATTGACCATACGTATTTTGATTGCATTAGCCTAGTGGTTTTGGCGGTTGCTTCCTACGTCGCCAAGTGTTGTAGGTTCAAATAACGCACGGGACAACGCTTTGTGTGAAGCAAATTGTTGTTCTGAGTCTGGCTGTTCTTCGTGCATGTATAGTTGTAAAGACTCCCGCGACGCAAGAAATATTCCTTTTAGGGGGTTTGTGTCAAGTTTGTTATAATTTTTAGAGTAAAAAATTTAAGTTTTAACTTTTAGGTATAGCTACTTATAAATTCTAATAAACACTGACATAAAGAAAAGTGATTATTTAGATTTACTTTAATTTATTTTAATTACAATACACATAAAATTGTAATTACGTGAAGGTTGTATTTAAGAGATCGCCGTGAGCGATAAGACCGCTTATTGTAATACCAAATGAAGATTTCCATCTATTGTCTGTACAATATTTATATTTTAATGGTGTGCAGTAAAGTTAGGCATCATCGTTAGCCTTTGTTATTCCCAATATATATATTTTTTGAGAAGCTGACATTATTTTAAGCCATAGACGTTTTATTACAAACTTGTAGGGTGAAACATACAATTATCGATGTTGATACTTTAATTGATTTAACATTGAAAAATAAAATATGGGTTGTGTAATAAAATATTTAAATGTTTATTTTACTTGAAGTTTTGTAGTCTGTTATTCGGTTACAAGGTTGTCGAGTGTATTGAGAAATGGACATTGTGTTGATAAATTACAAGAATTAATTAAGATTGACAAGAACGTAAGGTTTTCTTTTCAAGATGTGGTCAACTTATAATGTATGGCAATTTCCATGCTTTTTGAAGTGAAAACTTCTTTAGCCACTTTGAGTACCATTTGGTAGGGCAAAATCGTATGGGTTCGCGTCACCGACATGCTGACATGACATTTTCGAAGTGAAAACTTTTTTGTCCGTGTTGAGCATTTTTTGGTAGGGGAAAATCGTATGAGTTCGCGTCACCGACATGCTAACTGCTAGCTGTTTGATGTTGATAATTTTAATTGAAGCATTATTAAATTTCTAACTTCACACATTAATTTTAGAAATAATATTCTAAGTTATATGGATCTGGATCTGCTGCATCAAGAATCTGATACAGAGGGCAGCCTTCTTTTTTGTCGAATAGGCGGGCAAACCAGCAGACGTATCGCCTGATGGTAAGCGATTACGGCCGCCCATGGACACCTGCAACACCAGTTGTCACAAGTGCGTTGCCGGCCTTTGGGCTGGTGGTAAGGGGAAGTAAGAGGAGGGGGGTTTGGGCCTCCGAAATCCTCACTCACACGGTGAAACACAGCGCAAGCACTATTTCACACCGATTTTCTGTCTCCGATCCAGCCGGCCCATTCATACCGAAGCGTTGCTCTACCCCGGTGAAGTCTTCTTTGACACGTTTCATATAGTGAAGAGGTTCCTGTCTTTGGAGCCCTAACTACCGGTGTCTTGGTCCCTGTACCCAAAAACGGTGATCTATTATTTTTTACATTTTTTGTATTTAAAAAAATGACCTTATATCCTCAGCTATCTGTCAGTGAAAGTCCTGTCAAAATCGATCCAGCCGTTCCAAAGATTAACCGGAACAAACAAACAGACAACCAAAATAAAATTGAAATTGCTTTTTTGATGTAAATACCGTATACTTTCACATGCATTTAGTGAAAAGCTGTTAATTTGAAATTACAAACAGAAACTTCAATTTTATTATATGTATAGATTATACATTAACAAATAACGTTCGCAATCATAACTTAATATGTTAGTATTATTTATTTTTAGCTATTGCTATTGCTAAACAAAGACGTGAATAGGTACTTTTTGTCGAAAAGTTTTTAGCGGTGCATTTATTATTTTACTTACGTACCACTAACTATTTATATGTAGCTTTTTTGTTCGTAGACTTTATTTATATCTGACTAACTGAACCCCGCAGTGTTGTCCCCGGTTATTGTCGTACCGCGGGAAAAGCGGGGGGGCGAAGCTAGTCTAAAAAAATAGCCTAGAAGTTACTCCTTACATCATCAGCTATCTGCTAGTGAAAGTCTCGTCAAAATCGGTTCAGCCGTTCCAGAGGTTACCCAGAACAAACAGACATATTTTTTTTAACTACATTTTGTTATATGTACCGTGTATACATACATATGTATTTAATATAAAGCGGTTATTTTAATATTACAAACAGACACTCCAATTTTATTTATTTGTATATTTGTTACATATTCATTCTCGCTTTCTTCCAATTTATGGGATAATTTCGTGGAAAGGGGACGGAACTATGTAACAGAATGCCGAAGAAAAGCGCTCTATTTTAATAGACCAATGAGTGACATTTTATAAAACGCGCGGCGATATAATTGGCATGTATGTATTAGATGTAGGGTTGCCAGATGGCTGGGTAATCCGGAATTTGCCCGGAATTTTGCGTCCTGTCCCGTGTCCAGTAATTAGACCTTATTCTGTCTCGTTCTGAAAACCTTTTTTAACCGACTTCAAAAAAGGAGAAGGTTTGTTCGCGGATAACTTCGTCGTTTATGAACCGATTTGATGATTCTTTTTTTAATGGAAAGGAGATATTCCAAGGGTGGTACCATGATAAGGACATTAATTTCTGATGATGGCATCCAAGAGAAATCTAGTCGAACCTTGAAGTCAGTTTTATTTTTGTTAAAATTGTACTTGTGATTTGTAACAGCAAAAACTAACAACAAATGACACGGCTGGCCTGCCTGTGGGTGAGGGGGAAATGCTTCCCGAATTTCCCACGATATTGAATATAGCAGACGCCGTTAATATTGCCACAATTCATTTATAGTTCGCATGTCTGAAATCTGTGTATAATGCACCTAAATAACACGTCCATTAATTTTAAGAAAGTAGTTTGTTTTGTTTTTAAAATTCTAACAAGCAATGCCTTTTGGGAAAGAGTATTCGGCCAACTGAATAGTTTATGGACCAAAGAGCGAGGTCGAATGTTCATGTAAATTCAAAACAAGTCTGAACTGCAGATTTTATCAGTTTTGCATTGTTTTAACGGAGAAAAACTAACGAAAATGGCAAAATTCAGTAATAAATTTATAAAAAAATAGTCTGTCAGACAGTTTTATATGTAACTAGTTGTTGCGCGCGGCTTCGCCCGTGTGTATGTCGGCCATCTGTCAAAGATTGATCGTACCAACTCAGAAACCTTCGTGGGCTCATGCGCAACACTTTTGCTGAAGATCATGACATGATCAATTGCATAGTTTACGATTCTATAAAAGACATACAGACAAACATTCATTTTTATTTATATAGATATTAAAACCCTAGTGTCTAAACTATCTACAGCATATTCTTATCAGCAGAACACTTATTTATTTAAACATCAGATCATTTTTAAATTTTAAAACTATCTCTCTTCAAACTACTATTACCTATCTATACTAATATATAAAGCTGAAGAGTTTGTTTGTTTGTTTGTTTGAACACGCTAATCTCAGGAACTACTGGTCAGGAAAAATTCTTTCAGTGTTAGATAACCCATTTATCGAGGAAGGCTATAGGCTATATATCATCACGCTAGGACCAATAGGAGAGGAGCACCAATGAAACATGTTTCAAAAACGGGGGAAAATTATCACGCGACGGGCAATAGGAGACGCAAACGAGGTTGCGTGGGTCGTTGCGTCTCGAACTCCGTGAATTTAAGTTTCGAACGCCGGATTTAAGTACTTTAGAACTAATTAATTAGAAGACGTTCGACCTGATATTTTATACAAACTTTTTTTTTAAATTGTATTTTTATGCCTAACACTGTAAATTTTGCTCCGTAGAATACCTAAAGCTATGGTTACTATTACTACCGCATATTAGTTTCCTATTAAAGTAGGTGTAATGTTGTTTACGTAATTATTGTTTTTATGAGCGATAAATTTAATATCTATGACTGCACGTTTTTCTTTGAAACAATAAAAAAAATGCTAAGCCATAAGAAGTATCATCACCCGGTTGATATTTGAAACCGATATTTTGCTTTACTCAAATATTACCGTATAAGCCAAGGTTCTTCAAAGCCTTCAACTGTCGAAGTATTTCGTGATGCGCACAACAATAGGTCCAACATTATCCATTCATGTTTATAAAATACAGATTCATCCATCAATTGTCGTAATTATAATAATATGTTGTTTCAATTCGAGACACGACAGTAGAATAATATTAAAATTGGCCAATTACTGTATATTAACTTCCAGGGGTCAAATGTCACCATCAATCATGGAGCTGACTGTCTCACAGATTTGACAACTCACATTTGGTAGGTAAATATGATTAAATAAATGGGGCATGACGACATCTTGGCATAATCTGTGACTCGATCTTACTTTTCTTCATACCATCAGTACGATTTTAAACAAGAAATATTTTGATGTCATTTCTGTCATCATCATGATGACCACTTTTTAATAGTCTATTGCTGAATATAGGTATCTCTTTAGGAAGGAGGTTTTGGTTGCTACAGTCTGTTTTCTTTTTATTAAAAAAAAACTACTCTATAAACTATGATAGCTTTGTTCTAAACCAAATGGTTTAAACTGAACTACAAAGCGGTGTGGTGATCACTTAAACGATGAGGACAACTGTGCAGTCAAAGTTTTGTTTCCTTCTATTTGCAATGGGTCTCGACATTATGTATTCTTTACCACACCACACGGTCGATTCCCGTAAACGTCTGCCATTGTTCGTATTTGGGAAAATTAATTATGTACATAAACTTCTTTCTACATCGTTTTCCAATTTAAAATATGCAAAAGTTCCTAAACTATGTACAAAATTATAACTATCCTATAAAGTGAAGTAGAACCGACTTCGAATCATCAAAATTTCGTCTAGAAACTTTCCTTAGCTATTATTTCATCATTAGGGTGTTTTTTACTGGTTTTGGTACTAGTAAAAACTTAATACATATTTTATTATGTAACATGGGCAAAAGTTTTGAGTAGAAAGAGATTAAGGCTAAATTGCACTGTTTGTAATAAAAACTGCAAAAGACGAATTAGAAACGGAATCAGAAGACAATCAGTTGGCAAATATAATTTCGAAAGCAAAATGTACAATGTGTATTCAATTCTCTTACTAACCTTGTATCCTATTTAATTAACTGAAAAACCTAAGTATTAGGTATGTATCTATAAAAAGAACTAGCTATAAATTGCAACTTCAACTGGGTAGAACATTTCTATCATCCATAAAAAATAGTAGCACTATCATTTTCTGGACTCTGGCAACTTGCATACAAATATACGAACATTGATTCTTATACAATACTAGCTTGTGCCCGCGGCTCCGCACGCGTGTATATCGGTTTTCACGGAAAAAAGTAGTCTACGTCCTTTCCTAAGAATCAAAGTATCTCAGTTCAAAACTACATTGAAATAGGTTCAGCGGTTTAGCTGTTAAAGCGTAACAGGCAGACAGAGTTACTTTCGAAGTTTATAATATTACTATGGATATAAAATTACAAAACAATTTCAAGTAAATATTACATGTGACCAACAGCAATATACATCGTCATCACAGAATTGTTGCGTACGATATTGATAAGAAGCGATAACGAACACCTTGTCACATTGTTTTCCTAACAGACTTTGATGACTTCACTTAAGAGAAACCCCAAAACACAAAGCCAAGCTATCTTCATTTTCGTGCATTTTTCTAGTTTAGTTTGGGGTTGGAACAATGAGTAGTAGCTTTGCAAGAGGTTTTGGAAGACATAGCCTACGCCTTCGCGCATTCTTTTCCCAACAGTGCTTTTATGAATTTATTTAAGTGTAGGCTAATAACACGAAGCCAAGCCAACATTATTTTCCTGCATTTTCTCCATCTTTTTTATAGTTGGAGCAATGAATAGCTTTGCAAGAGGTTTGAGAAGCGGTAATTCCTTCATGCATTGTTTTTCCAACAGATTTTATGAATTTATTCAAGAGCAGGCCAATAACACCTAGACAAGCCAACAGAATTTTCCTGCATTTTTTTTTTAATTTTTGGATGAGGTTGATGGCGTAATTTTGCAAGACGTTTTGGCTGGTTTCTTTTATGGACGATAATCTGATGTCAGCACAACGTTAAGAACGTAATCGTTTCCAAACGGGTCAGAGCCCCATTTAATATATTTTGCAACGGCCATAATGACTTTGCCCTGCCTGATGGAAAGCAAGCGCAGAATCCAAGAATGGTGGTCACCATCCTCATTGCGAATAAGGACAATTCAGCATGGTGACCTAAACTATGGCAGCCTATATTTGGCCGCGGTAAGTTAGAACATGTAAATCTGGAGTTCTATATCATAAGAGATGCCTCTGTACGATAAGGTCGCCAGTTGTTTTATTTAGCGTGAAATTAACTTTATAATTAACTGACCTGGTGTACGATAAATCGATGTATTATTATACTTGTAACCATATTAATAATCATACTAATAAATACCTACCTACCAATCATTTATTTTACTCATAAATAATGGCGTGTTAGTAAGCTATTAAAAGCAAACAAACAATATTATATAATAGTGCTAGTTATTTAGCTGTTAATCCCTGACCTAGAAATATTTTTATATTTATTTATGAGCGTTCCAAAGTAACTCTACTCTGCCTGATGGAAAGCATGAGCAGAATTCAAGAGTGGTGATCACGATACTCATTCCGAAAGCAGACAATGCCAAATGCAGTTTGGTGACCCACACTGTGGCGGCCGGGCCTATTGAGATGTTTCTGTATCTTTGATTCTGTATCAACGAAACACGACAACATGACGACTGTACGTCTGTACTGAAATCCTCTAAAAGAAAGCGCGGCTCTACTACCTCAAGTAAAGAAATTTTAAGTGGGTCTTGCGCCCAGGACATATTATTTATGTTATAGTGATAAGCACTTATATCACGTTTTTATAAATTCTGGTTTAATATTCCCCGATTGTCAATAATGATATTATGATAAGTGTTGCAACCATGAAAGGTTACGTTACAACATTATTATCTATACACTTTATCTAATCAAGTACAATGAAATATAATTTATTTTATAATTCATTAAATACAATAACATACACATACATACAAACAACAACTGCCGTATTGGTCTAGCGGTTAGCGTTTGCGACTGCCGATCAAGAGGTCTCGGGTTTGATAACCGGGTCGGGTCAAAGTGTCTGGTTCGTTGGAAAGTTTGGCGGTGTTACACGCCCGTGCCTCCGGTCGTGGCTTGTTAAGCCTTTGGTCCCGGTTGTCATGAACATTTTTGGCAATGGTTACTGGAAAGTCAGTGGCCTGAAATATACTGACAACTTACCCCTCGGGCCGTCACCCCACCGGGGTTTGCGGCGGGGCGGTGTGTCGGAATCGAACCGACTAAAACCACACGGTGTGCCACTCTGCGCCTGAGACGGGAGGGATCCGGGAACTGCTGTTATTAACACATCCGGACCCCTCCCAGCGCCTGCCCGCACTGAAGCGGGCACCGTCTGCTGGTTAACTCTCTAATTAGGCGACGTACGGCACACGCGTAACGTCGCCCCCTCGCGGGCGGCCACTAAAGCGGATGGTGGGGAAAACCCATCCCGACCATCCGCGGCCACACTCAGGGCAGCATGAGGCGCTGATAGGCGCGCCTCCGCCGCCCGGTTCGCCGGCGACGGATCGGGTCCGAGTGGATATCATCCTCCCGGGCCTTTTCCGCCGCCTCCTTCTGCGAAATCACGTCTTCGCAGAAGGCTGCGACCGCGGTAAAACTGCTGTCGCTACCGGCCATGGAACATATGACGGCCGGTAGCGACAGATCTCCTCCGATGACTGCAGTGAGGGCCCGACGCTGCGACGCCCATGCGGGGCAAACCGCCAGCGTGTGCTGGGCCGAGTCCTCACTGCAGTCAAATATACTGACAACTAGTTCAACCTTCGAATTCAGTTCGCCCTCAAAGTTGTGGACGTCCGATGCCAGTGGCTCTGTGGAAAAACTGATATTCAGGTAAAACCTGTTGGGTTACATATCAACCCCGAATAATCTTGAGTTTAATAAAGGCTAGGAAAAAGGCATACAGGCATATCTTTATACCTGAGGCTGTAGATTCCTCCTTTTGGGAATGTACATTACGTAGACTTGAACACACGTCTACTCTCATGGTAGTTCTCACAATACTAAGATGGTACGTTTACGAGACTACACGTCTGTATATATATAAGTGAGCGAGTGAATGAATACATGAATGAGTAACCAAATGAGGTGGCTGGATAGACGCATACATTACAGAAGGTATAATACCACTTTAATCTATACTAATATATAAAGCTGAAGAGTTTGTTTGTTTGTTTGAACACGCTAATCTCAGGAACCGCTGGTCCGATTAGAAAAATTCTTTCAGTGTTAGATAGCCCATTTATCGAGGAAGGCTATAGGGTATATATCATCACGCTACTACTAATAGGAGCGGAGCAACAATGAAGAATGTTTCAAAAACGGGGGAAATTTTCACGCTACGGGCAATATATTGCGCAAACGAGGTTGCGTGGGTCGGCTAGTTATATTATATAGTTGGTAGTAGGCCCAAACCAACTTTATATGGGGATACCTATGTTTTCCTTTTTTTAGAGTTGTTCTGAATAATACATACTTAAATGCTTAATAACAACTCGGAGTTTAGAAGTTGGGGTTTGAACATCCGTGCGTCGGAGAGCACGTAAAGCGGTCGGTCCTGCGCGTGATCTCTCCCCGGTCGTGTCGGATAACCTTCCCATCGAATTATGAGAGAGAAGGAACAGAAAGTGCACCTGTGTTTGCTCACACACTTGTGCACCACAATATCTCCCGCGAAGTTGGCTGGTCTCCGTTAAGACTGGTGACTTGGCTGAAATCGACTAGGATAACATCATCATCATCAAAGGCTGTTGATGATGATGTGGCAACTCTTTTGAACAAACACAATGCAGTAACAATTAATTATTGTACTGATTATATAATGCTTTTCTTAGATCAGATTGAACCCACAACCTCCCGCTTAGCAGCCAAGATCACTAACCACAATACTAATAGCGGTCTATTATTTCTCTCTCTCTCTCTCATACTATTTCGGTAACATTGTAGGTAACATACTACACTGTCCTCGGCTAAAATGCTTTAAACGAAATCATTAATATTCATTTTTTTCTACCTCAATTGATTTACATACAATACATGTTAAGAACTACAAAATTTTTTTTTTTTAAATATTTAAATAAATGTTGTTGAAATTGTGTGGAACTTCCCATGAGTCATCATATGACCGATTCTGAGGGATCAAACTAAATATAATTGAAATACAATATGTTTTTCACAAGTGAGTCTATTGCATGGAACAGCTGATATCAATAAAATGTCTCTCAAAACTTGCTAATGGTTGAACATATAAAGTACACACTGGCTGTACCCTGCAGTGTGTGTTACAACAATAACCGCAGGAAACACCATGGGGCAAAGCTAGTACAAAAAATGTAGCCTACCTTACTCCCTATATTATCAGCTATATATCAGTGAAAGTCCCGTCGAAGTCAGTGCAACCGTTTCAGAACCAGAACAAACAGACAGACAAATACCAGCTATAGGTATTGTTTGTTTACTTTCATATATATTAGTAAGCTGAAGAGTTTGATTCTTTGTTTGAATGCGTTAATCTCTAGAGGAGGAAGGCTATAGGTTATATATCATCACGCTAAGACCAATAGGAGCGGAGCACCAATAAAAAATGTTACTATTAATTAGTATTTTCATATATGCATTAGTAAAAAACCGATAATTTGAAATTACATACAGACACTTGAAATGAATTTATTTATATTCCTATAAATTATATGTGGTACAGGAAAAAACAATGAATAGTTTATAGCAATTATAATTTAATTCTATTTATGAACAATAATGACGTCAAGTTTGTATTATATTATTAAAAAATATTTCATTTAAATTTCTGTATGATAATTCAGAATATACCACATTAATTAAGTTATTAAAATCATTCTCTATTCATATTTAACTAAATTAAAGATAATACCTAGCTATTGATAAATATAATCTTCAAAAATTATATATTTTATGATCAGATAAGTGTCATAAAAATCTGAGAATCTATTTCATGATAAACAAATCTAAGAACGAGTTTTTAAAATGAAATTATTTTTTTAATAAATATAAAATAAGTGGTTCTTACCAGCTCTTATTCAACATACTACTTTACATCAACAACCTTTAACAGTCTAATGATGGACATAGAAAATAAAACCTTTCTAAACTAGCCTATTTTTTTTCTGAAAATTTGAAAAGCCTTTCAAGATTAAATTAGTTAATTCAGTTTAATTAGTCATAGACTACAAACAACTTGTTGGACCAAAGACAATCACCAAAACTCCACTTGGAAGATTATTTCTGAATTAGTTATGCTTTTTTCTAGACAGCTATGAACAGCCAGTCTTAATATCAGATTAACCAAATGTTTCTTCAAATTCTCTGGATTTAGTGTAACAGAATAGTCTCTAAATATTATCTGAATACCATGACTATTGCATAATATTTATCTAATATCATCAGAGATCTTGCTTAAAATATAATTTTATGATTCTTGAGAAATAATGATAATTTATAATTTTATTTTCATTCAATAAAAAAAAACTAATTGCTAAGAGATAAAAGGTCATTTAAACCTATAGTATAGTATTATATTAAACTGTCATAATTTACTCATTTTAGATAAATTTAGATAAAGTAGAAACTTATTGATTGATGCTCATCATTTTAATACTTACATAAATGAAATATTTTAACATGTTAATAAAAAATACTAATAGAAATAGGATGAATAGTATACAAGTAACCAAATAAATCTAATAAGATTATTCTAGGAACATATTATGTGTTAGAAATAAAATTATTTTAATTTCATAACTTTTTTTTTATTTTGAAACAAACTTTGCATTCATGCTAGTCAAGTTGTATATTTAAGAGTACTAGTACAAAATTTATTTATATTTTACATTCTCCAGTCTTACTAAATACACCCAATAAATTTATAGAATGACAGATGAAAATAAATAGTGGAGAAAGTGACTAACTTTCTTTTTACATTTTTAAACCAATTATCAACCAATTTTAGTTTTTTTATCCATGTTTCATTAGGCAAGGTAACTCATTTAAGCAGCCTAGTAAAAGGCACTAAAATCTATTTAGCTGAGACAATGAAAGTGAGTAAAGATGCATTACGAATTTGACAACAGGATATTATCTAGCACTTTCTGTACCTATGATGATAACATAGATTAAATTAATGGTCAAATATTTCTTATCTACTTTATATTATTTCTTATCTTAAAAAATAAACTTACCTTAGCAAGATCACTAACATAACAAAAAGCGCCACCAAGGCACCGATCATAATAAAAATATTTGGCAAATCTGCCAGCGTAATTCCTGTAGACCCCATTATCGTTAATGTACCCCACACTGTCACAATAATAATTTAAAACACGCAAATGTACTAAAAACGGTGGGAGTACGCATCAGTTCACTATTTTGCCAAGTTTTTTTATCTGAAACAGTCACGACCTTGCTACAAGACACAATTTGCAAAACCCATAAAGGCAGGCAATGCTTCACTATTTCATAACGAGCTCAAAATGTTCACCGGGTATGTTGCACAATGTAATTTTTCGTAATAATTTCAAATCGCAAAGATACGAGTGCACGCGACGGCCGACGTATTATCATTACAAACACTGTTCACAAACAAAAACAATGATCAGCGACCGAAAAATTGAACTAAATACGTGTTTTCACACGAAAGATTTTGACAGCAATGAATGACAGGTTGACAGTCCCAGCCCTATAGCTATCAAATAACAAAAAACCAAGGAGCTATGAGACAGAACGAGTTCCAATTGCGACCATTTCTTCAAGTTAGACAGAGATAGATGATTGAAACAGCTGGTAAATTAGACTTGTTTGATGGATTCGATAAAAATCGCAAGAGTCTACATACTTGGCGTCGTTTAACAATTTTTTTTAATATGCTGTTTATGTAAATTTAAAAAATGTTCGATACACATTGCACAACTTTACTGTGTTTAATTTAAAAAATGTTTACATACAGAATAAAGGGTAATATCGTCAACTGCAATGAAAATAGCGACATCTAGCGACAAATAGTTAAATAACCTTAAGACGAGTTTGATGTTGCATGACTTTACTTACACCTCCTTGCACTATATGTAGCCATAGAGAATAAATTATAACACTAGAAAAGTAAGATAATTATAATTTTATTTCAAATTCATAATTAAATAAAATATAAAAATCTGACTGTGTAATCACTAGCAGAAGAATGCAACTGTTTACACTAGTAAGCCACAGTAAAATGTTCAAACAGAGACATCTAGTGACAATAAAAAAAGACACTGTTACAGCTAAGCTTTAACAGAGAGCGTAAACATCGAATTTTCTTTATTGTGCAAAATAAGTTAATAGAAATACACATTCTCGTTGAAAATATGGTGTATCGGTATATAAAAATAATATATATGTAAGTCTCACACTGCTAATTATTTTTTAGTTTTTTCCGATTTCCACTCCCCTCCTAACATTGGTCAAAAAGGCGTACAGACCTAGTTAGAGTCTGCTTTATGCTGTGGTATGAGTAGATTGTAGATATTTAAGTGATATTCGTCGGTGGGGACGGATTAAGAATACCAGTGTTTTTTTTTATAAATTACCTGCCACAGTGACTCTGCTCAGCCTGATGGTAAGCTCAAGCAAAATCCAATAGTGGGGGACTGCTATGTTAGACTTCATGGGTTCCATGTTTGTCAGGTACTCTTTCATGCAAAAACGGCTGAACGGAACAGGACACAATTTAGCACAGGGATAGATTATAGTCTCGTATATCAGATAGGCTACTTTGGATCCTGAAAAATTAAGTGTGTACATGGAATGAGCAAGGTAAAAGCAACAACCAAGGATAATATTGCGGGTTTCAGCTGGTGGAATATAAAACTGAGGATATTTATTTGTTTAAAGGACTCTACCGTTGGCCTAGTTGTTTACGCCAAGTGTTGTTGGTTCAAATCCTACATGGAACAACACTTTGTGTGGTTCACAAATTGTTGTTCTGAGTTTGGGTGTCCTTTGTCTCCGTTTCACGTATGTTAGGAAAAGTCCCCCGCGACTCAAGATGTATATTCCTAATGCGGAAGTTGTCTTTAAAAAAAGAAAAGAAAGAATTAAAGACGTTATCTATACTCGTACTTTGTAATTATTATTTACAGCCGACCCACGCAACCTCGTTTGCGTCTCCTATTGCCCGTAGCGTGATAATTTTCCCCCGTTTTTGTAACATTCTTCAGTGGTGCTCCGCTCCTGTAGGTTTTAGCGTGATGATATATAGCCTTCCTTGATAAATGGGCTATATAACATTGAAATAATTTTTCAAATCAGACCAGTAGTTCCTGAGATTAGCGCGTTCAAACAAACAAACTCTTCAGCCTTATATATTAGTATAGATTACATAAAGAGGTAAAGTTTGTGAGTTTGTGAAGTTGTAGGGGGAAATCTCTGGATGTACTGAACCGATTTTGATAATTCTTTTACCAGTAGAAGGCTACGTTTTTTGTGAGTAACATAGAATATATAATAACCCAAAAACTGGAAAAACTTAATGGTGGTAGCCGGATTTGCAAAGTAAATCGGAGAAAAGAAGTTTACCGCCCAACGAAGTGGGCACGGGTCAGCTAGTTGGTTATATTTTGGCACCAGTAGTTACTAGAAACAAAGATATGAACTACAGTCCTTCCCTTACTTTGAATATTAAATGCTATTCGAATGTTCAAAAGAAGGTTAATGTTGCTTGAGTCATTGTTATTAATATTTCATGATGACATGTATTGATTGATTGGGTTTACTTTGTTTTGTTAAACTTTTTTTTGTGTAGGTACAGATTATTTAAAAAGAAAACACTGGACAAATCAGCCCCCCTAGCCAAGTTGCAAGCGTTCTTCGAGCTGCTATCGTTAACGCCAAAATTCTCGTGTGTTATTGACTAATACTTTGTCTAAGAGCACACGATGCGTTGCGGCGGCGGTGCGGCGCCGGAGCGATGTCGCTGCGCCATTTTACATAGAAATATCTGTGACATGTCACACGATACGCTACGGCGCCGCACCGGATTCGCAACCATCAAGACGAAGCGAGACGCAAGACGACGTCGGTGTGGCACCGCTCAGTTGTTTATGCGTTTCGTTTTTTTCTTAGTTTTTTGTTTATTGTGATAGAGGTTTTAAAAAATGAATACCACCATAGAAGCTATTGATATGGACTACCTCATAACATTAGTCCAAGAAAGTGAAATTCTATGAGATAAGTCCAATGTAGACTTTAAAAATAAAAATATGAAAACAAAAGCATGGGAGCAAATTGTGAAAAAATTATTTCCAGACTATGATAATTTTGTTCCTGATATAAAGAACCAGATTGATCAGTAATTATTAAATGTTTTAATGATGATTAAATCTTCTGTAACTGCCATTGTAGAGATCCTCTGCTGCTCATAAAATAGCTTGCGAATTCATATCTAAAACATTTTTTTAACGCTTCTACGTCGTTTTTAGCGGTGGCGTAATAGTAGGGCCAACAACAGACGTCCTTTATGATCCATTTTTATGAAGCGACTGTCCAACACTGCCGGGTCGCAGGCGGCGCCGCTGCGCCATAACAACGTTGCGGCGACGTACCGCGCGTGTGCCCGCCGATACGGCGAAATCTTTGCGGTGCGTCGCCGCAACGCATCGTGTGCCCCCGCTCTAAGATTAACCAATGACACTCGAGAATGTAGGCGTTAATGATTGCAGAAAGAAGAACTCTTGCAACTTGCCTAGGAGAGCAGTATACTCTGTGATCAATATCCAACAGCATGGTAAATAATTCAAATCTTCTTCTGTAGCCTATTACAGTGTGCGCAACCGCGAGCGAGTAAATGCACGCAATCAGAGCCAGTTGGCTCTTTTTATTATTAACTAGCTGAACCCCGCGGTTATTGTTGTACCGCGAGTAACGCCGCGGGACAAAGTTAGTCTAAAAAAAGTAGCCTAAGTTACTCCCCGGATCTACCTACCTGCCAGTGAAAGTCCCGTCAAAATCCGTCCAGCCGTTCCAGAGATTACCCGGAACAAACAGACAGACAGACAGACAGACAGACAAAAATTTTTTTAACTACATTTTTGGTATATGTATCGTGTATTTAATATTACAAATAGACACTCCAATTTTATTTATTTGTATAGATTTACACGAAATGCGTTCAAGTATTCTGAATGTCAAAAGAAGTGCACATGCAAAACTAAACCTTACTACAATAACTCAAAACTTTGTTTCCAACGTGATAAAAATCTGCTCTCCTCTCCGAGCCGGTTTGTGTGACAAACCCTAAATCGGCCCAGCCTTTCTCGACTTTTAGCGAGACAAACGAACAGCAATTGATTTTTATGAATAAGATTATAAAGTTGCATTAGGTGGGTGGACCATGTAAGGCCACTCTAACGAATAAACAGATTTTATTTGTTAATTTACTGGATAAATAAAAGAAAGTAATCATTAATTAACACTTTGTTTTATTGAGTATCATAAAAAATACTTATTTTTATTCTAGATGTAATCACTTTTTCTTAAACTTAACTTTTATAAAGCTCTTCTAAACGGCTTTGTAAGGAACAAGGCTCCATACAAGGCCAATATTATAAATCAGTCGTTCAACTTAAAACTAGAATTGAAATAATCAAAATATTCGCTTTTACTAAAACTACAGATAAAGCTCTTTAATTTAAATGAAAAATTAAATGCCTAACATATTATAATGTTCTTTAAAAAACTCAACAAACATTCCTTGAACATCATCGTATAACTAAGAATATATTAATGGAAATTAAATAAAAATTATAGTGGTGAGTATTATATCGATAACTAATAAGTTTCCAATGCGTTTTACAATAAAATAATTAATATTTTTTTAAACCCGTAATGGCCTTCTTATGGGTCCGTTCTTTGTAAGGCCAAAATGTTCTTAAGAAGGCCAAACTAACAATTATCATCTTATGAGATCCTTTTTTATATTTAATGAAATACCTGATAGACAGTAGGTAAAGACTATGTTCTCTAATTATAAAGAAAGTATAAATGGCACAGTCTTGTAGTCAAAATATTTCAACTCAACCATACCTAAAATTAAAAAACGAAAATATAAGAAAGTAATAACTAAAATTCGGAATCAAACTTATCAACTAAAAAGAGTAACAACTTTGGGTATTTTAATCACAATCTGAGCATAAAAATTCGAGATCTTTTTTAGTGAGACCAACACACTCCTCGTGATACCACTTTTGACATTCGCTGCATTGCCTCATGACTTCGATTCTACACTCGCCACATGCGTGGCAGTACCATTCCTTTTCTTCACCTTCTGCACCTCTCTTATCTATTAATCTTTTGCTTCCTGTTTTCAATCTTTTGCTTTCTTTTTTCACTCTTTTGCTGTTTTGTTGTTGTGCTTTTCTTTTCAGTAATTTTGTGGAATCATTTTCATTGGTATTTTTCATTTTTTGTTCTCGCTTACTTGTAGATTTTCCTTTTTTCTTACTTGTCGTTTGCTTCAACTCGTCTTTTTTTTCTTCAGTTTTAAATAAATCTTTAACTATTCTTTGTCCTTTATAATTAATAGCTTTTTGTCGTGGACGAGTAGATTTTATCTTAGCGTAGTTTGGAGTAGGCAAAAAAGTATGAAAAGATTTTTCCTGAATTAGGTTAACTAACGGCTCGTCATCATCCGAAGATCCAGAGGGACTTATCTCATGACTTTTTATTTGAGCTTTTGTTTTAGGTCTGATTAATTGTTTTTTTGGAGTGATTTGTTCTTTCTGATCGGGATCTTCATGAGATGACGAAGAAGAAGTGTATAATTCGGAGACTTGAAGTTTACTCATGTAGTTATTTTTAATAAATGATTCACTAAGATTCAAGTCAAGATCAGATTCAGGGCTAGAATAATCGTCATTTTCTTGTAGCCCGGACGTACTTGGAACCGGATTATCATAGAGAGATGGTAGAGGGTCATCAATCGTATCTGCGTTGTTGAACTGGTGTACTGAAGTTCGCAGAATGTGGCCGCACTGATCATTGACCGAATTATCTAATTCCATGTCAGAAGCATCAGTTGAAGGACTGTAAGGAACAAGAATTGGTTTTCTATTTTCTGTCGCAGCTGAAAATTTTGGTGATGTTGATACGGTTTTCTCTTCTGAAGTTGATGGAAAAACTGAATATACGTAAGCATGAGCTGGCCTGCTTTCGTCTATCAGCGACGGAGATGACAATTCAGACACAGGGGACGATACTTGAACAGGTAGAAGCGGTTGGTCGATCTCGTTTTGTAATGTTTCCGGTAAAGGTCTTTGAGATAGAATTGAAGGAGCATATGCGTCTTCGGGTATAACATCAGGATCAAGAGGGTATAAGCCAGTGGCTTTGAATCCATTTGTTATATTGGGTTGAGTTATAAGTACATTTCGGCCATGTCCGCGAGAAAATTTTATTAATTTTGTGTAATTATTCAATTTTGTTTAAAGTTCTCTCTAGAGAATTGCTAAGGTAGTTCAACACTTCTTCATCCCAGTGATGTTCGAAAGACCGATTAACTGATTTGTCCAGAGGTTGGAGTTCGTGCGTAGTGTTAGAAGGTAAGCAATACAGCACTATATTATTTTTATCTGCCTCTTCCAGAGCCTCGTATGTTAAATGACACTTTGCACCATCAAAAATAAGGAGACACTTACCGGGTGCTTTATGTTGAGCAAAATGTTGAATGAACTCTACGAACAAGCTACTGGTCATGCTGCCTTTGGGTGCCATGCTCACCTTTGTTCCATGTGGCAAATTTGTTCCTAATTCTGATCTGTACCTAATTCCTTTGAAAATAATCATTGGAGGTATGGCATTACCGACAGCATTTACACACATTGCTATAGTAACGTTCTCAGCGTGCTCCGGAGCAACAAGATGTACTCTGTTGTTCCCTTTTTCTGCCAAAACTACATTTTGTTTGTGAACCGTAATGCGACATCCCTTTTCATCCATGTTATACAAGCGTTCTGGATGTGCATTAATGTCTAACTCTTCATAAAGTTTTTTCACTTCTTCAAAATGATGTTTCACAATGGGCTTATTCATTTTTTGGGCTCTAGCTGGATTCATTAGCTGGGGTTTTCTTTTTGATATGGATGGATTTCGAATTAAAAACATTTTAAGCCATTTGCGTCTAGCCATTCTTGTAGACATATTGAACGAATGCTTGATTTTGAACCTCTCACAAAATAAAAAGGCTTGTTTCCGAATAAATTTAGGAGTAAGTGGTATACCCAGTTTAGCAAAACGTTTGATTCGCTGCGATAAGTCTTCTTCTAATTGTTTTGTAAGGATAGTTGTCTTCCCAATAATTTTAGTACTGTTACCACTTAGTAAATGGTTTCTAAGAGTGCGTCTTGGAATATTGAATTTTAACGCAGCAGCATTTGTATTTAGTTCATTGTTTTGTACTGCTTCCATGGCACGTCTTAAACTATCTTCATCCCATGTACTACCCCTTTTTCTAGGTTTTGATCCTGACATTCTTGTAATCTGAAATAATGCGTGTAAAATTTAAACAACTGTTCAATTATCGACTTATTCTTATAGCGACATTTACAGACATGACCATCTCATAAAGGAAATTTAAAGATATAACTGTAATAGAATAATTTTAAAGAAATAACTATTCAGTCTAAATTATAAAGTTGAATAATCCTTATAAATAATAAAATTATAATAATTGAACATTGCTTCAACTTCCCCGTAACGTATTATTATAATAAGTAAAAACTAAGTGTTCAAATTTTATTAGTAAATGTTCCTGGTAAGGCCCGTGTACCCTAGCAAGGCCAACCGTCAAATTTTTGATTGGCCTTATAAGGAACCACCGGCTTTCATAGGAACACTATTGATATTTTAACTAAAATCAAACAAAATTGTTATATTTTTTCTTTAGTACCACAAAAAATCCTAAGATAACAACTTACAGTAAAAATAATACGATAATAATAGGTTATTTACATAAAAACTCACCTTTAGCTGAGTGCGCGAATTACAATTTTGACGTCGACGTCCGAAGTCTACAAAGCGAGAGACCGCACTGGCAAAATAGCAACGCGAGCGACTCGCCGCCGCGTCTGTGACCTTGAGTTTGATGGAGCTTCGTGTGAGTGGAAGGAATTTGTCATCACGTGACTATAAATATGAGTTTTTTATAATCGGCCTTCAAAGGAGCATGGCCTTCCACGGTCCACCCACCTTATGATTATTTTTTTGATATCTGTCTAGGTACGACAGATGAGTGTAATACAGATCCCTTTGTCATAAAACATAATAAAATACGTTTCGTTTAATATTTTTTTCCGATAATTCCTTCCACCCCTATAAACATAATTATAGCAATAATTTTCGTTAAGTACTTATCGTAATTCAATAGCCGAGTATTGTAATGGGCTTAAAAATACCTCGCGTGTAAAAATGTTTTAAATTACAAACGAATATTCAAATTAGTTAGTCATTATATTGAAGGGTCTTTAATTATATTTACGACTAGCTGAACCCCGCGGTGTTACCCGCGGTTAATGTTGTACCGCGAGTAACGCCGCGGGACAAAGTTAGTCTAAAAAATGTAGCCTAAGTTACTTCCCGGATCATCAGCTACCTGCCAGTGAAAGTCCCGTCAAAATCCGTCCAGCCGTTCCAGAGATTACCCGGAACAAACAGACAGACAGACAGACAGACAGACCGACAGACAGACAGACAGACAGACAATAATTTTTTTAACTACATTTTTGGTATAAGTACCGTGTGTACATACATATGCATTTAGTAAAAAGCGGTTATTTTAATATTACAAACAGACACTCCAATTTTATTTATTTGTGTAGACTAGTTGTTGCCCGCGGCTCCACCCGCGTATATGTCGGTTATCGCAACAAATAGTAGTCTATGCGTTATTCTGATGTATAAGCTATATTACTGTAAAGTTTTATCCAAATCCGTGTGAGTATATTCATCATCAACAACCCATAATGTCCCACTACTGGGCTCGGGTCTACTCTCAGGAGAGGGTTAAGGCCATACGTATATATAATTACCTGAAAACTAGTATACATATATATAGGACTAGCTAAACCCCGCGGTGTTACCCGCGGTTATTGTCGTACCGCGAGTAACGCCGCGGGACAAAGTTAGTCTATAAAAAGTCACTCCCTGGATCATCAGCTTCCTGCCAGTGAAACTCCCGTCAAAATCGATCCAGAGATTACCCGGAAGAAACAGACAGACAGACAACAATTTTGTTAAATACATTTTTGGTATATATACCGCGTATACATACATATGCTTTTAGTAAAAAACAGTTATTTTAATATTACAAACAGACACTCCAATTTTATTTATTTGTATATATAGATTAGGATTACTAAGTATTCTCCATATAATATGTATAGCTAGCTATAATATGTACCTTTCCTCTAATCACGACAGAAACCTCCGCTCTACAAATAATCTGCTTCTCCTGTGTCCTTCCCACAACTCCGATTTCGTAAACGCCTCATTCTTTGTGCAAGCAGTGCTGCTTAAGAACGCGCTCCCACTCGAAATCAGGATGTCCACTACTCGTTACACGTTTAAAAAGAGCGTGCACAGTCACCTTCTTCAGATGGCGGAATAACTTATTCACCAGTACTCCTACTTATAGTCTACTTTCTTCAGTGTACGATTATTAAGTATATGTATTTATATCTTTTTTACATATGTATTTATATATTTACATGCATTTTTATAGTTTTATGTCAATTGCATCTCCCCAGTGTTGCTGATATCAACTTTAATCTCGATGCACCTACCTTACCAGATCTCTACACCCCCCAAAGGTTGGCTGGTAGAGAATGCCCTGGGCATTAAGTCCGGCGATGTACATAAGTGCATGAAGTTTTTAATAAATAAATAAATAAATAAATATGTAACCAACCCGTCTGATCAACTCGGTATAGTAGGTAGACCAAAATGTCCTTTTTAAGTTCAGCATATGCGTCAGTTCAGCGTATTCCTAGTAGGAGTCCTAAAATTTAGATTCTGTAAGGTTTTTTATGCATGACCCTGCTAAAATGACTCTACTCTGGCTGATGGGAAGCATAAGCAGAATCCAAGAGCAGTGGCCACCATAGTCATTGCGAATGCAGACAATGCTACAATGCAGCATAGTGTGGGTCACACTATGTCGGCCTATTGAGATGCTTCTGGGAAATTATTTGGGCCGAAGTTTGTCTGAAAAAGTAGCCAAAGTTACTCTTTAGATCATCAGCTATCTGCCAGTGAAAGTCCCGTGAAAATCGGTCCAGCCGTTCCAGAGATTACCCGGGACAAACAGACAGACAGACAGACAGACCGACAGACAGACAGACAAAAATTTTTTTAACTACATTTTTGGCATATGTACCGTGTATGCATATGCATTTAGTAAAAAGCGGTTATATTAATATTACAAATAGACACTCCAATTTTATTTATTTGTATAGATGTATAGATAGATATACATGCTTAATGAGGCTTGCAAGATATTTGCAACGTTATATGAAAATGAAATTTTGATTGTGAGAGTACGTGAGATGAATTTTATCGACACCTTTATTTCTGAGAGCTATATTTACAGATATTCGTACTATTCCGTTAGTAGCTGGCATAGACGAATAATCGTGTATAAGGTAGTTGGTAATAATATAATATAATACTTTTTTTTAAGATGGAGTGACTCTAATGTGCCTGATGGAAAGCATGAGTAGCATTCGAGAATGGTGGTCACCACGCTCATTGCGTATGCAGACAACGCAGCATGGTGAGATGGTTTTTCACGCCCCGCTTGAATGACCCGGGGTCACAATGGTAGGGAAACACATGCGCAGTGCGCAGGCTGGTTGTGACTTCCAGGATCTGACTGATAGGTAGGTACAGAAAGATAAAGCATACTGACTGAGTCTGGAATTGCAGTTTTATGAATTAAAAAGTTATTTTTACTGTTCAGTCGAATAACACTCAGAATAGGTGCTAATATCACGGTTTGTGCAATTTTTCTTTTACAGTTTTTTAACAATTATTCTTACGGGAATTAACGCGATCACTTATTAAAAGGTATTACATACCTCTGATTTGCTTGACGTTTCGACCAGGTTGCACTGGCCGTGGTCACAGGCTGACTGGAGTCAGCGTGGAGGTATGTAATACCTTTTAATAAGTGATCGCGTTAATTCCCGTAAAAATAATTGTTAATAAATCATGGAACGCGAAAGTTTAAAAGTTATTACAGTTTTTTTGTGTCACGTGTGGTTTGGATTATATGGAATGGCAAAGCGTTTGTTTGTTCTGCCGTTCCGCGCTTCTCCTCAGTCTTTGTTCTCTCTGTCTGACGTTAGCAATATGATTCGGACGATTCTGAACTAGAGTTTTGTTCAAGTTCGTTTAAATAATTTTCCAAAAAAATGTTTAGGCGTCTAGCCCGTCTAGAGTTTTGACCCTCAGTACTACAGTCATATTCATGAGATAAAATAAAAAAAAGCTCCATTTGCTAGCCTACTTTCCGCCCACCCACCGCGGTTGTCATGTACACAGGCCGACACAAACTGTAAACAAAACACCGATCGATATTAGTAAGAGTCACCACTAAAAGCATTGCAGCACCCGTAACGGTAACTCGCCTGCAGATTAAATTACCAAATTTTATTATAATCGACGTGAATTAAATCCGCGCGAATTTTGACAGATATTTAGGCGGGAATGCTAACAAGATTTAGCGTTCGGATACGCGAATGAATAATTTGTTTATACCGTGGGACTGTTCGCGAATCAAACTGTGGAACAACGTGACATCCTGTATGGAGAAATGGTTCGGTGATAAACGGTTGTGGTTATTCGGTAACAACCTGCCGCTGCTCCCACGACGGTGAGTAAATATTTGTATTTTGTTTGTTAGATAGGTTGTAGTGTAGTCTATGATTAAGTCGTTATAGGGTTTTTTCAAACTTTCAAGGCTTATTTGTTTCATATGCGAAAGTCCCTGTTTTATTGCAGTTCAAATATAAAATGTTGAACCCTTTTCTCAAATGGTGTATATAACATAACTTACAACCAAAGCCAGTTGTAGTAGTACGGCTCAGGAGGTCCAAATGCCCGAGACAGTGGGATTCTCAGTGGCTTTTTTATTCGTGATGATTCTAGCATGCTTTCTATCTGTTCGAGGACGAATATATGTATTAGGACTTTAAATGTAACTTTTCACGTTTGAAATCCATTAAATTTATGAAAACTTTTGGGGTCGCCAATTGAATTTAGAACGAAATCCCTAAATGAACTGCTTAATATGTTTTGCCTCGGACGGTTCATTTTTGGTACAACACAGGCCTATGTCCAGCGGTGTTAAAGGCTGATCATGATGATGGTATAACAAAGAGTATAATGAGAAAGTAAGAACGCATGTAGATAAACATATCGATTTAATCTATTATTTTTAATCAGGTAAGGAATTCTATCCTGTTAATTCTGAACTGCGAAACCAAACGCTAATTAGGTACAGCTTGCATATGTAATGTCTCTAGTAAATAATGTTAATAAAACAAACCATTTTGATCTGGAGATTACTATTATTGTGTAATCGAATAGTCGATATTGTGAATGTGCTATTGTATTTTGTACTAGCTGAACCCCACGGTGTTACCCACGGTCATTGTTGTACCGTGAGTAACGCCGCCTAAGTTGCTCCCTGGATCATCAGCTTCCTGCTAGTAAAAGTCCCGTCAAAATCGGTCCAAGCCGTTCCAGAGATTACCCGGAACAAATAGACAGACAGACTGACAAATTTTTTAACTAAATTTTTGGTATATGTACCGTGTACCGTGTAAAATAACCGCTTGTTACTAAACGCATATGTATTTAACATATGCGTTTAGTAACAAGCGGTTATTTTAATATTACAAATAAACACTCCAAGTTTATTTATTTGTATGGATGTATAGATTTAATATCTAGTATGCTAAAACGTATACATGGGGTTGCCGCACAGACCAAATAATTGGCATAGTCTGGGCTACCAATTTCTTTTAAAAATCTCCACTGCCGTCGGTAACACAAAAAGACATGATTTTCGAAAGTTTATAAAAGTGTAATTTTTTTATTCTTCGAAATATGGAGTTAATACCAGCTTCGCTCTGTCCATCGAAGTAGCTTAGAAAATTATAGGTGATAGTCAAATTATAGTGTTTGTTTTTATTAACAGCTTTTCACTAAACGCATATGAAACTATATACGGCAGGTACACCAAAAAAAAAACAATACTTAAAATTTTTGTTAGCCCTACTATCTGTTGGTTCCGGCTGGTTCCGGCTAATCACTGGAACGGCTTAATTGATTTTGACAGGACTTTCACTGGCAGATAACCGATGACGTAAGGAGTAGGTAACTTATGCTATTTTTTTTAGACTAGCCTCGTGTTAGTCTAAAAATAGTACGGGTAACGCTGCGTAGCTCAGCTAGTAATAATTAATAATGTTCCGTTTTTAAACCTTTTGCCGAACCTTCACGTGTACAACTGCCAAGAAAAGGAGTTCTTCTGAATAAAGCAAGTAAAGTGTGTCCTTGTCTTTTGCCATGATTTTGTATTTTCTACCTTTCTTACCTTTTATTTTTTGATTAGTTATCGTTTGAATGAAATTCATACAAGGGATTTTCTCAAAATTAAAAATTCAATTCTATCTTGCTACGATACAATCAGTGGATTACCTGGAACTTTTTTAAATTTGTTTTTAATTTACCAAGCGATCTAATCACTGATAAGTCTGATAACACAATACAAAGCCCCACAATACTTTCAAGAGTACGTCAGTAAATTAGCAAACAAATGCCAGATATTCGATATTTCGATAAACAAAAGTCATGAGTTGTCACCTCACCTTGAGACCAAACTATGAAGCGTATTTTTTAAGGAACAGGGAGCAATCGAGCAGACGTATCGCCTGATGGTAAGCGACAACCGCGGGCCCATGGACATCCACAACACCAGAGGCGTCACAAGTGCGTTGCCGGACTTTTAAGAAAGAGTAAGTACGCTCTTTTCTTGAAGGATTGAAGATCGTATTGGTCCGGGAATATCGTGGGCGACGGTTCATTCCACAGATTGGTTGTGCGAGGCATAAAGTTTCTAGAGAAGTGCACTGTTCTGGATTGCCAACGATCTACCTTCAGGGTTTCACTCTGGTTTTATGTGATATCACTCTGGTCGAGCCAGTCCATTGTAGAGGTCCAAGTGATCCAAGTGAACGGAGCCATCTTTCGTCATTAATCGGATATTTTGTAGGGCCTTCAAGTGCACCCGTGGAGATCATTTTTTGATTTTTCAAAAGTCGGTCCCCATTTTATCTCATTTACATTTTTATCATAAATTTCATTACGACGAGACCTCAAAGACTTTAGAATTAAAGACAAACTACTTGACATTGCTAAAAATAGTCGATCAATCTGGTTACCTGCTTGTACTTACAAAGGAAAAGATTTTCTTGTAAAAGAGCGCTGGTACCCAAACTGTCAAATCTGATAACCCGTTTTGCCGTGGAATACAATTCCAAACCCATTCTAACTTTCTTGATCTTATCTTTCTTATTTTTATGTTTGACCCTGCCAGAACGACTCTACTCTGAAAGCATAAGAGTGTAAGTAGTGTAGGCAATGTAAGTAAAAGCATAAATCCAAGAGTGGTGGTCACCATACTCATTGCGAATGCAGACAATGCACCATAGCGACCCACACCACGGCGGCAGCGGCCTTTTTAGCGGCGCTTCTGCATGATGGGGCCGCCCCGGTCGAGCCGGCCCGTTCGTGCTGAAATCTGCATCACTTTACTACCTTAGTTTCTCTATTTTTTTTTCTTTAATTTCACTGATTAACGGTAACTACTTCGTAAGGTATATAATAATAAATAAATATTTCGGACTTTTAACACACAACGCCATCTAGTCCCAAGCTAAGCAGAGCTTGTGTTATGGGTACTAGACAACTGATATAAATACATTTTTGTAAATACATATTATATATACATATTATAGATAGAAAACACCAAAACTCTAAAACAAATGTTTGCAGATCATACAAACATTAGGTCCGACCCGGGAATCAAACCCGAGGCCTCAAGCACAGCAGTCGCATACGCTACCACTGCGCCACAGAGGCAGTCAAGAAAAAGAATTATAGTCATCATTAAAAAGTGTGGGTTTAATTAATACGCAATCTCTCACTTCAGGGTAGACACACAAGAAGGTATGAATGTACGTCATCTTGCAAAAAGGCGTAGTAGATACCTCTAGTTCCATAGGGCTCTATGGGCGCAAAGGCTTCCTGAACGCACTGACCTCTGTTATACACTAAGGTCAGTGACTGAATGAGAGGGAAGCAGTTGGTGATTGTCAGTGTTTATGGTAGTTGGCGCTAATTTATTTTCAAACAGCATTTTATTTAAAACCTCTCAAAAATACAAATGTTCCAAAGGCAAGTAAATTCTTCTTAAAATGGAGAATGTCAGAGAATTATGTTTCTTATGTCAGAATGGTTTGATGTATTTATTTATCAAGCAATATCTAAGTTATGTAAAGTTTAATCTATATCATTATACACACAAATACACAACTATTGTGTATTTATTTATATAAATTATGTTTGAAAACTAAAATAATAGTGTGGTACAAATACACACTAAAATGTTTTTTTTCGGTTAAGGTTGAAATTATAGTGGAACAAAATGAGAGGCAAAATAAATCGATCTCTGATATCGTCCGAAGTTGTCGCTGCAAGGTAAGAAATTATTAATTCTTCAAAAAAAAAAAACGTCATCTCAGCCGAAGAAAGGTAGTAGAGCCAACTGATTTCAACAAGAACGGGCCGGCTCGACCGGAGCGGTACTACCCTCGCACAGAAGCTCAACGTAAAATGACAGTGTTTGTGCTGTCGTGTTTCGCCATGGTGTGGGTCACCATGCTGCATTGTCTAGATTCGCAATGAGTATGGTGATACTCTTGGATTCTGCTTATGCTTTCTATCAGGCAGAGTAGAGTCATTTTGGCAGGGCCAAAAATAGAAAACTAAAAATCGTCGAGGGTCAGTATGGAGACGGATAAAGAATATAGAGTATCACCATCCCTATTCATACCATGGGTGTGGTAAGAGTACTTTACAACAAACCGATTACAACAAATACTCTTCCTGCGAAGAGACTCGAGCCCAGCAGTAGAACGTTAAGGGTCGTTGGTGATGACAAAAGTTTGTTTCAATGTTGCCTGCCTCTTTAATTATTTCTTTATAGTTGTTGCCCGCGGCTCCGCCCGCGTATATGTCGGTTATCGCGGCAAATAGTAGCCTATGTTTTATTCTGATGTATAAGCTATATTACTGTAAAGTTTCATCCAAATCCGTTCAGTAGTTTTTGCGTGAAAGAATAACAAACATCCAAACATCCATCCATCCTTACAAACTTTCGCATTTATAATATTAGTAGGATTTCATCGATTGTGTTAACCGATGTTGTCAGCCATTCTGAGAAATGTAAGACGAAAGGTGGATTTACATACACACAGAAAACAGGATTTTGGAGAATAGACAAGGATAATATTTTTTAATTATCTATCTATTCTAGGATCTATTTGGCCGCGGCTCAATCCTACTGTTTGACGTTTTACTACAAACGTTTTTTTTTTAATATGTGTCTTTGCCTTACAGTAGCTATATGTAACATTAGTTTTAAGGAATTATGGGCTCATATAAAGCAGGTAGAGTGTTAATAACAATATCCTAATGGGCAGTGATATGTTTCAAGCTTAAGGTATTAAGGTACTTAAAGATTTATGGTAGTTCATGCATTTGGAACAAAAACTTCTCTTTATACAATAATTATTAGATACTTGATTACATTATTTTATACGTACATAAACTTATGTCTTAATCTCTTCATTTTGCCACACATTATTACATACACATTAAAATACACGAATTTTCTACCAATCATTGATCACCTGCACTATGCCTAGATTATTTATTTAATTAAGACCTGTATTCATGATTTTGATTAGTGCAAATAATCAAAGTGACTACAGGCCTTAATTAAATAAATACTTGAAATGGTGAACAGACTTAACATATGTACAACTTACTCAAACATTTATATAAATACAAGTTATAGTTATACACCCACACACACAAAACTAATGATCGTACTCATAATACAGTTATTTGTTTCGAGTGGGAATGACACTCGCCTCGACCTTAGCACTTGGAGTTAGTAATCGCTAGACTCACAGGTCTGTCAAAAGTCCCGTCCCGTCCAATGAATATATGCTCTACAGTTTTTGTTCATTCAAGATTCCCAACAATCATCAACGGCTTTTAACAGTCCATTACTAGACATAAACCTCTCCTGCGAAAGGAGATTTTGGCCTACTATTTCATACTGGCCAGACGGGTTTGTATAGATATGTTGTCCTGCGATAGGAGCGCGGCCTGGCCCCAAAACTACCCTCAGGCCGCAACATATTTATTGAGCTGGGGCAAGCCCAAGCTACGTCTGGATACGGATTTGGGGGGTAAGAATATGTTACCTGAGACCGCCGGGGTTATTTTTAGTGGAATCACAACATGCCTGGTTCCTCAGTCAACTAGGAGCCGGATGTATAAAGGGATTTTCCAACTGTCAACAAAAAAAGAGATATTGCCCTGCGTAGCTTGCTCGCTTTTTATTAGTCACCGAATACAAGTGGTTACACTTCGCGTTCAGGGTCCATCACCACAGGGTATTTTTTTTCAACAGTATGTTGTATATAATATTTTGTTCTCAGATCGCGCGCAAGCAGCCGCGCGATGGAGCGGTATGAGAAGCTGGCCAAGCTCGGCGAAGGTTCCTACGGGCTGGTGTACAAGTGTCGCAACAGAGACACCGGCGAGATCGTGGCCGTCAAGAAGTTCGTTGAGAACGAAGATGACCCACTCATCAGGAAAATCGCCTTACGAGAAATACGGATGCTTAAGGTACGTACTTATAGTTTTACTTGCGACTCGTGTTTTGTGATTGCTCATCTACTACATCTACACCTACATTACACTACATCTACATTTCAAGATTTGGGGTCGGCTACTAGTTCAACTGGTTTTACCTGAATATCAGTTTTTACACGGAGCGACTGGCATCGGACCTCTAAAACCCTGAGGGTGAACTGAATTCGAAGGTTGAGCTAGTTGTCAGTATATTTCAGGGTACTGACTTCCCAATAACCGGGACCGACGACTTAACGTGCTCTCCGAGGCACGGGCGGGAATCACCGCCATCTTCCATACCCCGGGCTGCTATTAAAAATTTCTTGTAAGAAAAACTCAACAGCAGTCCGACCCGGTAATCGAACCCGAGTCCTCTTGATCAGCAGTCGCTTACGCTAACCACTAGACCTACGAGGCAGTTAATATTGCTTAATCCAAATCATTTTTTTTTGTAAATGCCTTAACTTTTTAAAAGCAAAAACCTTGGGAATGGCGTATCTTACTAAGACTCGAGCACATCATCATTAGATTACCCTTAAGCAAATATTTCACAACAATCTCTTTCCCTCTATGAATACTTAAGCGTAACTTGAAGCTCAATGTCACCCAAAGCGCTTGAACGTGAACTTTGACACTTTCATTCACTAACTTATCAACTTCCTAGCTGACACGCGATCATGCCATCATTTCCGACAGAATTATCCCTTAGTGCAAAATACCTTTTACATAATTGGTAGTTCAAAACATAGAGTTATTTAGATAGGTTAGAAATCTCTATCTATACTAATATTATAAACTCGAAAGTTTGTAAGTATGGATGGATGTTTGTTACTCTTTCACGCAAAAACTAATGAACGGATTTAGATGAAATCTACAGTAATGTAGTTTATACATCAGAATAACACATAGGCTACTATTTGCCACGATAACCGATATATATGCGGGCGGAGCCTCGGGAAAGAACTAGTAATAAATACAGACTTTTTTTGATTCAATGAATCGTTTGCTACTAGAAATGGCAAGAACGATTATTAAAATAGTTATATATTTTAAGGCTTCTTGCTTTTGGATCACGTAATCAAAATTTTTTCAGTCATTTCCTTTAAAAGTCAGTTCAGTATTTGACCTTGCTTGGTTCATGGATTATGAAGTAGAACTAAACGACACAATATTGATTTGTTCATTCGCAATGACCATGGGAACTATAATGACTGTATGATTATCGGATCGATTACTAAGTACTAAGTAATAATTGGTGTCAATAAAATTTTAAACGAATAATCTAAATTTAAACGCAGTCATGAGAATTTCCTTCAGAAATGAGAACTTAACCATGAACAAACATTTGTTATTTGATCTTAAATTAAAACATTTATCTGATACTAGCTGTGCCCGCTACTTCGTACACGTGACATTTGGATTTCAAGTTATTTTTAATTTTTCACCGTTTAAACCTTTCCTGGACTACGACAAACATTTCTAAACCAAAATCAGCCAAATCGGCCTAGCCGTTCTGGAGTTTCAGCGAGACAAACGAACATCAATTTATTTTTACATATAAGATTGACATTGATCGGTACTCTAGGCAACAATAGTTTTAGCATTACGATGGGTGACCATGTCGAAGAAGACTTAAAGGAATTTACTCCCCATCCGAACCGTTAGGCGTTTAAGAGCCATACTTACATACAAATTACTAGGCTAGGTACTCGACCGGCGTTCGTTTTCACCCAGTGAGGGTACCAGTGAGTTTGGGACTGGTACCCACACTCGGTGAAAAGGAACGCCGGTCAACTACTCACTCTGATTCAGTACACATAAAACATCACTTTATGTGATAAACGAATTTTTGTTCTCAGTCTGTATGACACACAGAGAATTTTGTCCATTTCATGTATGTTTGTTAAGTTCCCTGCGACACCGGAATAATTCCTGGTTCGATTATGTTATAACAAAACAAAAAAACGGGAATTTTTTTTTTTTACTTAAAATACACTTCAATTTTGCACAGTAAAGTTGCATTACTATCTTATCTGCCGAGGGATTAAGAGTAATACCATGACATGATACTATCGAATGATTCAAATTTTTAAAGTCCAAATTGTTTTTTTAGTAAATTAGTACCTGGATGACCGAGCTTTGTTCAGCTTATTTTTTTCATAAATTTTCTAAAAATAAATCGTAGCTAAATCGATTTATAGCACCCGAAACCCCCTGCATTCGTTCTCCTGAACCGTTTCCGATATTCAGATCAGATCAGATCGAGATCAGAAGTATTTGTCTGCCTCGTTGGTCTCGCGGTTAGCGTGAGCGACTGCTGATCATGAGGTCTCGGGTTCGATTCCCGGGTCGGACCAAATGTTTGTATGATCTACAAATATTTGTTTCGGAGTTTGGGTGTGTTCTATCTATAATATGTATGTATTTACAAAAAAAAAAGTATATATGTATTTGTATCAGTTGTCTAGTACCCCATAACACAAGCTCTGCTTATCTTGGGACTAGATGGCGTTGTGTGTTTAGGTGTCCGAAATATTTATTATTATTTATTTATTATACAAGAATTGCTCGTTTAAAAGTATTAGATACTGGGAAATGATGACTATTATACATTACTGACAAAATTTGTGTTGTCATTAACATTATTATTATACTGCTCGTTAGTTCTGACCATACAAACAAAATATTTTGTAGATTACAGCCCTAATGTAATATTAAAATCCGGAATGTAAATAAAATAATTATGAAAGCATTTGGGTACAACATTAAGTGGTCATCAAACTATGATTTCGATAGAATATTGACTAAATCATGATCAGAACTAATATTTCTTTTTCCTTCAGAGTGTAAAATTTATTGTTGATTGATGTCTGATTGTTATATAGTACAAGCTGACCCCCGCAACCTCGTTTGCGCCTTATATTGCCCGTAGCGTGAAAATTTCCCCCGTTTTTGAAACATTCTTCATTGCTGCTCCGCTCCTATTGGTCCGAGCGTGATGATATATAACCTATAGCCTTCCTCGATAAATGTACTATCCAACACTGAAAGAATTTTTTAAATCGGACCAGCGGTTCCTGAGATTAGCGTGTTCAAACAAACAAACAAACAAACTCTTCAGCTTTATATATTAGTACTAGCTGACCCCCGCAACCTCGTTTGCGCCTTATATTGCCCGTAGCGTGAAAATTTCCCCGGTTTTTGAAACATTCTTCATTGTTGCTCCGCTCCTATTAGTAGTAGCGTCATGATACATACCCTATAGCCTTCCTCGATAAATGGACTATCCAACACCGAAAGAATTTTTCAAATCGGACCAGCGGTTCTTGAGATTAGCGTGTTCAAACAAACAAACAAACAAACAAACTCTTCAGCTTTATATATTAGTACTAGCCGACCCACGCAACGTCGTTTGCGTCTCCTATTGCCCGTAGCGTGATATTGTTCCCCTGTTTTTGTAACATTCTTCATTGGTGCTCCGCTCCTGTAGGTCTTAGCGTGATGATATATATCCTATAGCCTTCCTCGATAAATGGTCTATCTAACAGTAAAATAATTTTTCAAATCGGACCAGTCGTTTCTGAGATTAGCACGTTCAAACAAACAAACAAGCAAACAAACTCTTCAGCTTTATATATTAGTATAGATTACTGGCAAAGAAACACATGGCCACTCTTTTTAAAAGTCAGATCTTTAGTTAGAATAGTTTTAGTAAGTACTAGCCGACCCACGCAACCTCGTTTGCGCCTTATATTGCCCGTAGCGTGAAAATTTCCCCCGTTTTTGAAACATTTTTCATTGTTGCTCCGCTCCTATTAGTAGTAGCGTGATGATATATACCCTATAGCCTTCCTCGATAAATGGACTATCCAACACAAAAAGAATTTTTCAAATCGGACCAGCGGTTCCTGAGATTAGCGTGTTCAAACAAACAAACAAACAAACAAACAAACAAACTCTTCAGCTTTATATATTAGTATAGATAGATAGATTATTTTATGGAGTTGCGAGTACTACCTAATGACAATCTAATACCTTTAAACAAGCTATCCTTCTATATACATAACTAGCCGACCCACGCAACCTCGTTTGCGCCTTATATTGCCCGTAGCGTGAAGATTTCCCCCGTTTTTGAAACATTCTTCATTGTTGCTCCGCTCCTATTAGTAGTAGCGTGATGATATATACCCTATAGCCTTCCTCGATAAATGTACTATCCAACACTGAAAGAATTTTTCAAATCGGACCAGCGGTTCCTGAGATTAGCGTGTTCAAACAAACAAACAAACAAACAAACAAACAAACAAACTCTTCAGCTTTATATATTAGTATAGATTTGAATCTCGGAAATGCCCCGAAGATTTTCATAAAATGTAGTATGGTAAGGGTTTCGAAGGCGATAAGTCAATCTAGCTAGGATTTGGTTTAAAAAAAAATACTGAGCAAAACTCGGGCATCCAGGTGCTTTTAACTAAGCACCTTCATTATCATCATCATCATCAATCCTTAATAGTCCACACCTGGGCACAGACCTGTCCGTAGAAAGGAAGTCTTTTGACTATTATATCACGCTGACCTGGCTCTTTGCACCTCATTACTACACCAATGACTTTGTTAATTCTTTATTCAGATTTAAGTTAGAACTGCTAGAAGACTTGCTGGGGGTCGTCAAAATTTTCGATGTCGGTTTCACTAGCATTTATAACTTAAGTATAGAAGTACCTGGATACCTATACGAATCCTAACTAGATCGATTTATCTATACTAATATATAAAGCTGAAGAGTTTGTTTGTTTGTTTGTTTGTTTGTTTGTTTGTTTGAACACGCTAATCTCAGGAAGCGCTGGTCCGATTTGAAAAATTCTTTCGGTGTTGGATAGTCCATTTATCGAGGAAGGCTATAGGGTATATATCATCACGCTACTACTAATAGGAGCGGAGCAACAATGAAGAATGTTTCAAAAACGGGGGAAATTTTCACGCTACGGGCAATATAAGGCGCAAACGAGGTTGCGTGGGTCGGCTAGTAGATATATATATATATTCGATAGCCTCGTTGGTCTCGCGGTCGGCATGTGCGACTGCTGATCGCGAGGTCTCGGGTTCGATTCCCGGGTCGGACCAAATATTTGTATGATCTACAAATATTTGTTTCGGAGTTTGGGTGTTTTCTATGTATAATATGTATGTATTTACAAAAAAAGTATAATATGTATTTGTATCAGTTGTATAGTACCCATAACACAAGCTCTGCTTAGCTTGGGACTAGATGGCGTTGTGTGATAGATGTCCGAAATAGCCCCAGAAACCTGCTTACTAAATTTCATAAAAATCGTTGAAGCCTCTTTAGACATTCTGATTATATACACATATAAATATATATATTAACCTAAACAGATTAAATAGATAGATAAATGCAGAATAATATATTAAAAAACTTGTTTATGCTAAATCAATAAATTTGTTGTTGAACAGAATTTGAAGCATCCGAACCTTGTCAATCTAATCGAGGTATTTCGGAGGAAGCGCAAGCTGCACCTCGTCTTCGAGTACTGCGACCACACTGTGCTACATGAACTGGAGAAATATCCTGCAGTAAGTGACAATCTTTAGCCTTTAAGCAAATTAATAGGTAGGTAGTAGAGTCACGCTGATTTCAGCACGAACGGGCCGGCTCGACCGGGGCGGTACTACCTGAACACAGAAAATCAACGTAAAATGACAAAAACGATCGTGCTGTCGTGTTTCGTTGGTGAGTGCGAGACCGGAGGCCCAACGATGCAAAAGCATCACAAGCCCGCCATGGTGTGGGTCACCATGCTGCATTGTCTGCATTCGCAATGAGTATGGTGACCACCACTCTTAGATTCTGCTTTTGCTTTCCATCAGGCAGAGTAGAGTCATTTTGGAAGGGCCAAATAAAAAAAAATGCCAGCGTTAGTTTCACCTTTTTTATTTAAAATGGGTATCTATCTATTTTAAATCAAAAAGGCGAAACGAAATTTTATATTTATAGCACAACTAGCCGACCCACGCAACCTCGTTTGCGCCTTATATTGCCCGTAGCGTGAAAATTTCCCCCGTTTTTGAAACATTCTTCATTGTGGCTCCGCTCCTTTTAGTAGCAGCGTGATGATATATACCCTATAGCCTTCCTCGATAAATGGGCTTTCTAACAGTGAAAGAATTTTTCAAATCAGACCAGCGGTTCCTGAGATTAGCGTGTTCAAACAAACAAACAAACAAACAAACAAACAAACTCTTCAGCTTTATATATTAGTATAGATTACTGCCTATAATAAAATTTATAATATTCATGTCAAGAAAAAATAAAATAACAAAGTTGGCTGTAACCCAACCGCACTTCCCTTCTCTTTACTTTTTTAATGCCAGTTATCCGAAGCATATAATTTAGGGTCGCGTGCCGAACAAAATTTTAACAAGTTCGTTACTTCTTGGCTTTCGTTAGTTTCGTGTATTTACCGTTTTGGATCACCGAAGCACTCATTAGAGAAGACCGTGACCCTCAATAACAGACGGGGGGTTAATGACGTCTCTGGAATAAAATGACAGCTGAATGACCTTGATTTTGACATTTTGATTTTTTAAGTATTTATGGCAACGGGAGCTTGCGGTTTTATATAAAATGGTTGGTTCTACTTGTATATAACTCAAGAAATGATTAAAATGTTTTTGACATGAAATGGAAGACTGCTGCGAAATGGAAGGACTAACTTTCATAAAGTTAATAGTTTACTTTAGCTTTTCGTACGAAGATGTATTGATATCACATATCATTAAAGATTAATGTATATTCTAATTGGGAAATTGTAATTAAAGTAAATTAATGAGGTCCAACAAAACACGTTGCTTGATAGAGGATCTAATAGGCACTATAGTTTCTAAACGACCCAAAGTTTGACTGGTATAGAATGCCTTGGGCATTAAGTCCGCCGATGTACAAAAGTGCATAAAGTTATGAGGAAATAAAGTATCGGCAAAATCTAAGTATGCGAGTCCAAGCGGTACAATTAAATTCAAACATTCATATTTGTCGATGAAGTTCTAATTTGAAGGTCCAACGGATAGTTTTATGTTCTTTTGAAGATCTAACACCTAGTATTCGGTTTATTGCAATGATATATAAAACAAAAAGAAGCAGATACGTTATCAGCGCCAGAAAAGTGAAGACTCATTTACGTTCCAATTGACGTCTCTCTCAATTGCAGTACGTAATGAAATTAAAGAATACATTTGTAATGTGATAGTGAAATATATCTATCTTTTTCTCTTACGTGCTGCTTCGTATCTTTCGTACTATTCAGAAAAATTCAATTCCCAAGAGGTAGTACAAAATGCCTTTGAAGAGTTTGTTGCCTCCCGTCCAGCTGATTTTTACAAGAAGGGCATCAATAAACTGCCCATGCATTGGCAAAGATGCATCGATTGCATGGGTGATTACTTCGAATAACAGAAATATTTTTTTTTGAAAAAATAAGTACTTTCACTTATTGCATACGAAACGGCAATTTCATAGGTTAAAGACCTATTATTAGTTAAATAGGATGCATGTACGGATGTACAGATGTTTAATTCTCTATCACTCAAAAACTACGGAATTGATTGAGACAAAACTTTACAATAATATAGCTTATGCCTTAGCATAACACACAGGCTACTTATTTACCGCGATAACAGATATACAAACCTGTGAAGTCTGTGGGTGGGTATAACCTAGTTTGGACATAAAGGTAAAAGGTTATTTAAATTGGGAGTAAGGCTAACGTCATTGTTGGCGTCATAAATCGCGTGACAACACAAACGTTTGTCTACTAAGCACAAGGAAACCCGGCTTCCCATAATAACTTAAAATTTTTTTTTTTTTTATGTACCTAAATGTAAACACATAACATTCGATTCACTGATATAAATACTTTATGCTAGTACGTAGGCTTGACAGTAGGACCCTACAAATCTACGTACATAGGTATAAGTATGGTTACTTGTTTGGAAAAGACCCTTCCATTACGAAAAAAATCTAGAGTAGCGGGGACTAACAAACATACATGAAACGGACATTAAAAACACCCAGACTTAGAATAACTTTTTGTGGATCACACAAAAGCTTTTGCCCCTTGTGGGATGTGAATGTGAACCAAGAAATAAAATCGTTTGTGCAAAGTAATTCGTCGGTTTTGCAGTCATTTGTCACAGACTTAAGCTATTTTTAAGGACTGTACTGTCTCAAAACTTACGATCAAAATGTTTTCAATTAAAATGAAGTATTTCATATAATAAGGATACGGTTTCTTAGCAACCTTACCGCAAAAATATTCATCAAAGAGAATTCAAATTTATTGGTAGACCGCAATAAACAGTTCTAAAAATAAAAACGCGATTCTTGCCATTACGATTTGAATTAATATATAGCCATGTTTTTAATGTGATCAATCTTCTTTCTTGTATATAAATAAAAATAAATTGCCGAAATGTATGTACGCGCATAACTTCCGATCGACTGCACCAAATTGAAAAATTATTTTATATTATGTATTCGTTATTGTTAGGACAAGGTTTGTATACAAGGAAATAAAAAAAAACCTGTTTTTGTCCGGTACTGTACACTACCTGTGGGAAGCTGAGACGGGCATAAATACTGAAAAAAGTTTTTCAAAAATTTTGAAAATAGATACAAAAGAAAAATATGGCGGTAAAAAGTTCACCGGGTTCGGCTAGTCTATACAATCAATTCAAATAAATAAAATTGGAGTGTCTGTTTGTAATATTAAAACCCAAACCCCCTCCCCCCATCTCCCCTCCCTATCCCCCAAAGGCAGGCAACACACTCACACTCAACAATCTCTGGAACGGCTGGACCGATTTTGACGGGACTTTCACTGACAGATGGCTGATGATCTAAGGTGTAACTTAGGCTACTTTTTTAGACTAGCTTCATCCATTACCCGCGGTACGACAATAACCGCGGGTAACACTCCGGGGTTCAGCTGGTTTCTAATACAATCTAATTAATTTATGACCAAAGTGCCAATTAAACTAATATACTATTACTTGCTGAACCCTCAATATAAAGATTTCCTCGATTTAACGAATTTTTCGTAATCCCCTATAAACTGCCTAAAAGAGCTGATGCAAAATACCTTTACATTACGTATACATTTGTTCAAAATCTTTTTATAACGAATTTTCAATCTGGTGCAAAATTTACAAAGAAAGTATTATTTACCTCTATTTAATTTCGCCAACTTAACCTTTACACAACGAATCTTATCAGTTACATTACATTCAATTAATTCAATTTCACAACAAATTCATGTCTCGAATTTTGACTTGGCTTATTTTAGACAAAGTAATCTTAGACAAAGTTTTAGCCACTGACACAGGAAAATGTAGGCGTTAACGATTGCAGAACGAAGAACGCTTTTGCAACTTAGCTAGGGGGGGTTGGTTCAGACTCGTTAAATTTTTCATAAGACACTTATTATTGTTTAGCGTTTAGTCAAGTGTAAGTTAAAGTTTGCAAATGGCTGATAAACGAAAAAGGTGTTCTTTAACCGTCGCAGTACAAAGAAAAATCTTAAAGTATGCAAACGAGAATCCTATAATGAAAATGAAAAGCATTGCTAAAAGTTCTAAATTCATAGTTGGCCACAATTTTAAAGTTTAAAGAGATTTATGGGAGAAAGTGGAGTACGTGCAAACAGTAAAAGATAATATATTGTTTTAAACTTTCATGGTCAGTAACATTAAAATGGGAATCTGCGGGATTGCTACCATGTACCTTTTTGTTTTTGAGTATACTGTGGTACCGGGGACGATCGTAATAAAAGACTACGAAAGAGGGTAGACCGATATGTCTGCCAATAACAGCCCACCCGCAAGATCTTCAGTTACTCCGTGATCATGGCGCTTGCAACAGCGCCGAAATATCGGATACTCACAAACAAAAAGGTACATGGTAGCAATCCCGCAGATTCCCATTTTAAAGTAAAATATAAGTTAATGAATACACGGACATAGAGGAATGTGTTTTGAAATGGTTAAAACAGTGTTGGGACAAAAATGTGGCAATCGGAGGCCCTATTCTTCAGGAAAAGGCTGAGTTTCAAAATGTGTTTCCATTTATTAGTGGAAATCGTTCGCTAACCTTCGTTTGTAACAGGGAAAGCAGACTAGTATATCTACGTAAATCTGAGTTTTTTCGAAAAACTAATCGTAAACCAACGTAACCTTAGTATAACGAACCTCATTGTAGCAAATTACTTGATAAAGCGAATTATTTTCGCAGTCTATTCAGCTTCGTTATATCGAGGTTTCACTGTATTTGTATTGTCTGTATTCAACTGTTATTTATTTTCTGTTTGGTGCCGCAGAACTCTATAATTTATGATGTACTTTAGATTCTTTTAAGTTAATTACTATGGTTTTTACTTCTGAGTCATAGTTGATATTCAGATGCGTATTAGCATAGATACGATTATTTTACATCCATTTAGCTCGTAATAGATAATCTTAGCCAAATAAGAGAACAAATTAATATCTCAAAGCAAAATAAACTTTCGTGTATAATAAGGCTTGTATTTGACAGCTCGTAAATAATGACACGTTTGCTAAGTTTTAACTATTTCAATCATTCAATGCTGTATACTTGGCTGTAAAATTTTATTTTAACTGTACTCGACTAAGTGTAACTCTAGCAGGTATTTAATTTGGTGTAGTCATTAAACAGTGTTGTACGTTATCTAAGCTGTATCTAACGTTGCTAACGTAAAAAATTAAACCAAATTGCAATTGCTAAACAGTCATAAAACAAAAGTACACACCCATTTACACAGCACAAAACTCGGTGGATTTATAAAACCCTGCCAAAGTTACTCTACTCTGTCCGATGGAAAGTATAAGCAGAATTCAAGAGTGGTAGTCACCATACTCATTGCGAATGCAGACAGTGACCCACACCACGGCGGCCTAGTGATACTTCTGCACCATTGGGCCCTCAGTATCGCACTCACCAACGAAACATGACAGCACGAATGCTATCATTTTATGTTGATCTTCTATGCGAGGGTAGTGTGGAATCTTCTGTCCAGTGGAGTCGGTTTGTCCCGAAATCGGCGCGGCAGTGTGGTTATACTATCTTTGCCATGTGTTGTGTCCTTTACTACTGTAATAATATTACTTTGGTAATGGTTTTAAATCAATAAACATACTGAATTTAACTATAATATGTAGAACAGTTGACGTACACACATACCATTGTCAAAAAAGGGGTCAGTGTTTAGGCTTAGAGTATTTACTATTGGGGTCAAGTAAAATAGTTATTATTTTATTGGTTTCATGGTAAGTACATTCATAAATTTGACCTCGACATACACAATTATTGAAGTGTTCTTTGACGACAGTTTTCACTGCTAATGATAAAGTATTCAAACCTGAAAACATATTCAGACTTGATATTTTTCGATTGTTAGTAATTTGAAACAAGGGTGGGTGAAATTTCAGAAGGTAGGTTTTAGAATTTCGCCCCTTGAACAAAAAGGAAACGCAAGAGTGTTGTTGGTGGCTAACAGTGTCTTATTTAAAATACTAAGTCCAGTGACCAATTATCTTCGAAAATAATGTTGAGAGAGCATAGATCAACGTATTACAGCCATGCTGATTTCAGCACGGTTGGGCCGGCTAGACCGGGGCGGTACTACCCTCGCATAGACAATCAACGTAAAATGACAGCGATCGTGCTGTCGTGTTTCGTTGGTGAGTGTAAGTGTAAAACCGGGAGCCCAATGATGCAGAAGCACCACTGGCCTGCCATGGTCACCATGCTGCATTGTTGCATTGTCTGCATTTGCAGTATGGCGACCACCACTCTTGGGTTCTGCTTATGCTTTCCATCAGGTAAAGTAGAGTCATTTTGCATGGCCAACCATAAAAAAAAAGAGTTACATATCAATACAGCTTAATCAACTTGAAGGCATACCAAAAAAAATCCTGACGTGCCTTTGTTTTATTGTGCTTTTTTTAAAGACCTCTCCTTCCTTTGGAATATACACTCTGTGTCACGGTGGACTTCACAAACATACATGAAACGGACACAAAGACATCCAGACTTGACAACAACACTTGGAGCAATAGAAAGCGGAGTGTCGACCGCTTAAACCCCTAGCAACCGTGCAGTAGGAGGAATGATTGACAGGCAGAAACGGTCTGTTTTAATTTACTCAACGATTTATACGAACAAAGAAAAGTATTGTTTTAACGTTTTACTCGCTTTTGCTTTTTACGAGAAATGAGATATTGAAAAATGGACTATAATCTGATGAGATTAAAGTATATAATCCAACAACAAATTTCAGTGAATTTTAGTTTAGTGACTAGCTGAACCCCGCGGTGTTACCCGCGGTTATTGTTGTACCGCGAGTAACGCCGCGGGACAAAGTTAGTCTAAAAAAAGTAGCCTAAGTTACTCCCCGGATCATCAGCTACCTGCCAGTGAAAGTCCCGTCAAAATCCGTCCAGCCGTTCCAGAGATTACCCGGAACAAACAGACAGACAGACAGACAAAAATTTTTTAACTACATTTTTGGTATATGTATCATGTATACATACATATGCACTGATTAAAAAGCGTTTATTTTAATATTACTAACAGACACTCCAATTTTATTTATTTGTATAGATTAGTGATGACAACAAGAGAATCACCATCTTTGTCTCCCTAAAAACCTTCGTTGTGCTTCAACAAAAAATTTAAAATAAATAATTAACCGATATTTTCGAACTGTTCTCGCTTTTTGTGCTTAGTAAATTAGCGACTCCTTTCTATTTATATACTCGTAGACTTAAAAACATTTTTTGTGTAACTTTAAACGTCTGCCTCCTATTACCCTTAAACCTGGTTAACAGTTTCTTAAAGAGTTATTCCCGAACTTATCCTATCTGTTGTTCTCCAGGGCTGTCCAGAGTTGCTGTCGAAACAGATAATCTGGCAGACGCTGCAGGGTGTGGCGTACTGCCACAGACACAATTGCATCCACCGGGACGTGAAGCCTGAGAACATATTACTCACCGCCCAGGGTGTTGTCAAGCTCTGTGATTTCGGCTTCGCTAGGATGATCAGTGCGTAGCATTTCCATATTCCAAGATAATTAGACTATATGGATGGCGTAGAAGTTGAAGTGGCTAATACGTCACTTATTTTTTTATCTGTAAGCCTGCCAAAACGGCTCTACTCTGCCTGATGGAAAGCATGAGTACAACAGTGTAGCAACCTTACTCATTGCGAATGCAGACAATGCAGCGTGGTGAACCACACTTCTTTCTGCGCTGAGTGTTGATGCTTCATCCTCACATGGGATGACATGTGTGTGTGTGTGTTTTGTGTTATTTGTGTTTGCTTCATGAATGTTTGCAAAATACAGGGTTTATCCTTATTGCGGGAGTTATCTTTTTCTTTAGTAGAATGAAAGAAAACACTTTCGTATACATCTATAAAATAATTTTAATTAGATATATGTTGTGTATGTAGTGTGTGCGCACTTTAAATTTGTAATGTTAGGTTAAAAATTTAGGTTTTAAAGGTCCAGGAGGTATTGATATATTGATTTGTCATTAGACCACATACAATGTCACAATGGTGGTTGAAATACGAACACCAATCAATAGGTAGCGTACATAGATGTATGTATACGAATATTTGCAAATGGATTGATTCCGGTGCTTTCAAAATTTCTTGGTTCAGTTTGATGAAATGGTATTTTAGAACGAATATGGTATCAAACCACGATGGGTTTGGTTACGATTTTATAAGGCACTTACAATTATTAGACTCCTCCATATTTCCTTCTTCCTTCCTAATCCTTTTCCTCTCCTCTCCTTGACAAGGTGGTAGCTGTTCCTCCGAGTACTCGGTGCACACCATGATACCCTTCGGCGTGGATGTGCGGAAGAGAACTAGTAACTATCTAATTTGTAATAATAATATACCTTGTAGCTATTTATTAGAGTTGTGAATTCTTTAGCAGTCAGTTGCACGTAGAAGAATTATTATTGTACTAGATTACATCTACCAGATTTTATTATGGCTTTTACTGCAGTACCTGAATGTCAAGGTTGTTTGAAGTCTCTGTTATGAAGCTTGATCACGAAGGCGTTTTTTGATGTGCTACTTTACGACTACCGTATTTACTTTCATTCTATTTTTAGTTTGTACCCTTTTTTTGTGCTCATATCCCCTGGGATACCACCAACTGGTGGTTATGTCACGCACACCGTCTTGGGTACTAGAAGCCGGGGAACCAGGTGCACCCTCGGAAGGAAATCCTTGGAACCCCGACGTACCTCGGGCCACCTACGGTTTGTAGATAGCCCCCTCTTCTGTAGGAACCATGATGAATTTCCACTTAGAAAAGGGGCGCGAGTACTATGTAGATCTCGCGCCGCCACCCCAGCCTGCTTCTGCTAGGGTGACTGGGGGCCCCACCTGTCACCCCCAGGCCTGCGCTTATGGAGGACGGAGATCGTTTTGCGATCTCCGGCGCCCAAACCGACTGCGGTACCTGGCCCGATCCCAGGCCCTCAGCGTGTACTCTGATTTGTCGAATGAGCTGTTACGAGTAAAAGAGCTCTAGGAATAAACCTGAAAAAGGTAGGGGTAAACTTTACCTGATAAAGAGTATTTCTTCTTTGTTTTTGACAACTTAAACTTGGCAAAGAAAAAAACAATCTACATATCTGCGACAGTATTGTAAAAATTACATTAAAAATATATAGAATTTATAGTATAGACTATCACCAGTTTTAACTATAGATAGTTTATTAAAAATGTCCGTAAGAAGAGTTGCATAAATATCTAACAAATTTTTGGCCGTTTAATAAATCGAATCGAACTAAAATTGCAAAAGACTTTTACGTATTTAGGTATATGTTGATTATTAACTAACTAGAAACGGCTGTAAATTCCACAAGTAATGCAGATCAATTTTCTTAAACAACATTTGTTATACAAAAACGAAAGAAAATGTGAATTGATTAAATAAATTTGTTGATTGTTACACAGTCATTATGTAGAAGCCATTAAGTATCATATTAGTTTAAAACCAGTAGAAACATAACCGAACGTATGTTTGAAACTTTGAGTAATTTTCCTGTCGATACATTTCTTATCAATCTATACATTACCCTACTTTATAAGCATAAATGACAGATACTAACAATCAGTATAATTCGTATGTTACCTGACATTAGTCGGGTTTATTGTCCACAGGTCAATAACGTTACATGAAGGTTGTTGACATGGATTGTCACCATTTCGAATCATGTTTATCGCTAGAACAATAGAAAACACCATTTAATGTCGATGAATCATTTCAAAGAAAGCTGTTAATTAGACTTTTTTTCTTTTAACTCACTTTTTTATGGCCCTGCCAAAATAACTCTACTCTGCCTGATGGAAATCATAAGCGGAATCCAAGAGTGATCATTTTGAATGCAGAAAACACGTGCACATGCAATGCAGCATGATGACCCACAACATGGTAGCCTAGTGATGCTTCTGCATCATTGGGCCTCCGGTCTCGCACTCATCAACGAGCAGCACGGACGCTGTCATTTTACGGTGATCTTTTGTGCGAGGGCAGTGCCGCCCCGGTCAGATCGGCACGTTCTGGCCCACTACCTTTTAAACTTTTATGGATGACTTTAAGTTAGGCAGATGTCCATTATAGGTATTTTTTTCATCATCAACAGCCTTTAACAGTCCACAGCTGGACCTTTCGTTAGCAAGGTTTTGCCTACTATTGCGAACTTATTGGAACGTGGAATTAACAACGGCGATGAGTAACTTTGGGAGCAGTATTAATTATGCAGGAGCCACGGCTCCATAATACTCTAATTGTTACATGATGGCGTCTTACTTACTCACAGTTCATTATATATACACTAAAATTATTTGTTACAATGCATTTGATCACGTCTTATTCTCGATGAGATAAGCCGTGTCTAATGTCTTTATCCGACGTGCTCGGTAATCTACTGATATCTGTAATCTGCTGACCTAGCTGGTCGGTCTTATCTATGTATAAATTCTATTGATTTAATAATATATGACGTAGGAATACCTACCATACCACGCTGTCCAGACTTGTTGATATAGTTTGTTGGTTTGTTTCAAGTTTTCCTTCTTGTAATGATGTTGTCCTGCGTGGTTAGTCCCTTAGTCACCGTACTACACCCATGGGATAAGTAGGGGTGATGATACTCCGCGTTCTTAATTTGTCATCACGCGGATGAAGAATCCGTCTATACTAATATTATACAGCTGAAGAGTTTGTTTGTTTGAACGCGCTAATCTCAGGAACCGCTGGTCCGATTTGAAAAATTCTTTCAGTGTTGGATAGTACATTTATCAAGGAAGACTATAGGCTATATATCATCACGCTAAGACCAATATGAGCAGAGCACCAATGGAGAATGTTTCAAAAGCGAGGGAAAATTATCACGCTACGGACAATAGCAGTCGTAAACAAGGTTGCGTGGGTCACAGCTAGTTGTGTGATAAAAATTTAAAACTATGAATGTGTGGCGGTTTCTTGTCGTTTTCTTTTCAATAATTATGAATAAATTTCTAGATAAATCTATTTCAATTTTACATGTCATGAAAACATTACTAGCTATTCGATATGTGTGTGTCTTTTACGTACCTTTAACTTACGCACGCGAAAGATTGAAGTCGCTACGCTTTCAAATCAGGTGACCTCTATCAGGCCTTAATATTTTTTTCTGACATAACAATGTCATACCCAAATTTCATTAAGTAATACCAAGAATTATGTACCATAAATAAATAGGGAAAAATATCGCCTAGTGCAAAACAATCTCTGAAAATATATATAAGTAGGTATTTTGTTACATAAATTTCTTCGAGCTTTATGAACCTGTCTATATAACAGGCTCGATCTAGGTTAAGATTAACGATGCGGACCGTTTTCTAGGCTTCAGGTTATCGACGATCGGCCCCTTTGAATTGCTGATTGACCCACGGATAAGGGTTTATGTCGGCGAAATTTCCTAAGGAGCAAGTTGTACCTATAATAAGGGTTGTGATGTATTAGTAAGCAAAATTAACTCTATTGACTGATTGTTTTATTTTAAAATCTCATATAGAAAAATGACTGATGATGGAAAGCTGGCTAGCTCTAGTGGTTAGTGTAAGCAACTGCCGATCAAGAGGTCTCGGGTTCAATCCCCGGGTCGGACTGCTGTTGAGATTTTTTATAATAGTCAATTGCCAAAATGACTCTGCCCTGCCTGATGGAAAGCATGAGCAGAATTAAAGAGTGGTGGTCACCATCCTTATTGCGAATAAGCACAATGCAGCATGGTGACCCGCACTATGGCGGCTTAACAAATAGGCTACTAATTACCGCGATAACCGCAGAATACTCGGGCGCAGCTACGAGCAAATGCTAGTGACTTTATATTCTAGTAGGATCGGATGTTCTCCACGGTGTCCGTGGATAGAGAATTTTGCTACGGATTTCTGCAACATTTTCGTAGCTGTTTCACACCGTTTTTTTTTTTTTATGTTTGGCTTTTCCAAAATGACTCTACTCGGCCTGATGGAAAGCATAAGCAGAATCCAAGAGTGGTGGTCACTATACTGCGAATGCAGACATTGCAACAATGCAGCATGGTGACCCACACCATGGCGGCCTAGTGATGCTTCTGCATCATTGGGCCTCCGGTCTCGCACTCACCAACGAAACATGACAGCATGATCGCTGTCATTTTACGTTGATTTTCTGTGCGAGGGTAGTACCGCCTCGGTCGAGCTGGCCCGTTCGTGCTAAAATTAGCATGGCTCTTCTACCTTGAAGCATGGCTTTACTAACTTGAATTTTCTGTAAGGCCGTGGTATCACTACGAAGTATTTAAGAAACACTGTATATAAATTTGGCTTATTTATTTTACAATAATAATAAATTAATACAAAACACACAAAACGGATTTATTATTATCTAATTCACGTATTCGCTAAGAAACAATAATGTTTTTAATGAAAGTGACGTCCTTGATGACTCGTCGTCATGTCGCCCTGTTCCGCCGAGTCCTGTCGCGAGTTTAACATTTTTGACACATCCCAAAATAAATTTTGCTGAAGTGCACAAAACGCCGCAAAAGTTTTCATTTTAAAACTAATAAATTATTAGTTAGTAGTGACAGGCGATTGCTTGGCAGACTATTTTGTATCAGAAAAATATTTTGCTCCGTTTGGTGGCCCAGGTTGCTCATGGCACCTGGCGGTGATGACTCAGACCGTACGTCATAGAAAGTAATTTTATAATTATATAGGATTAACAAGTATAGTCCACTTTAGTTCTAATGATAGCAAAGAAAAACATAAAATATAGCTATCGTATCGTAAAATACTGGGAAAAGCAACAGTTGTTCTCAATGATATTAATATTAAATAAATAATACTTAGCATAAAGAGAAACTGTTATCTGTGTATTTTTTTATGTTGAATTCTAAGTGGCAATGGCGTAATCTATACTAATTTTAGCGTTATCTCTATATCAGTATCTTAAGATCCTTAGAAGTAAAGCAGTATCGTTAACCATAGGTGAAACTGCAGGGAAATGTTAATATGTAAAAATGTTAATTTATTTTATTAATTGTCTACATGTTATTTGTATTCTATAACGGCCATGTATGACGCATTCGTCAAGACGTTGACCGCCCTGATGCAAATCAAAAGTTCTTCGATAATAAATTCAACAAATTCATGACATTTTAATTTAAACTTTACTTATTTTTTTATTTCAATTCGATTAACATCTTTGTTATTGTCTCTTGTTCATAAAATGTCTTTTATTCATAATCGTTAGTTAGTCCTTTTTTCATTAATCGCCATTTCACCTCAGGGCTTGCATTTTTGAGCAATCGATAAATGGTCAAGGTTAATGTTTCCCCTAATCAGTGGCGGATTTACATATTTGCCGCCAGTAGGCTATTAAATTTTAGCCGCCCCTTCTAACTCCTGCAATTCAATAACTTTTTACTTGAGGAAACCATTTCAAGTCGTCATTCTACAGGGGTTTGCGTGTAGTGTGTCGAAATCGAACCGAAAAAAGCTATACGGAGTTTAGTGGGGAAGCGGAGGGAGGAATTGTGGCTCAGTCATCATTATCGCCATAGTTGCGTGGATTTACTATTATCATCAACCAAGCCATCAGGCTCGTTGAATTGAAGGCGTTTCCGTACCATACAGCTGGAGCACACGTCCCCGTTTATAGCCTCCTTGGCTTAAATCGATGAGAAGAACGTGGATTCCACCTGTCACGGTTGCGGCGGTAGGGGCAGCTCTCTTACGGATCCGTTGCAAGACCACTGCCTTCAGACCAAACGTCCCGTGTGTTGGTCCTAGGCTTCGACCAGGCTTGGCAAAAATTGTTTGAATGCCTACGTGCAATGCCAACAAAGCTGGTATTTTTTTTCCGTGTTGAATTGAAATACATTCAGATACCTGACGACCGATGATGTAGTTATGTTATACTGAGACCGATCAAAACCACACTCTGTCTCGGATACAAGCAGCCAAGGAACTAGATGTAATCTAGAGGAAACTTCCGGTACGCTGACAGATTTTGAGCTATCTACGATTTACAGATGGCTCCCTCGTATATGGTGACCACAATCTCTCCTTCCTGACTCTCAAGGTCTAAGTTTGGCCTGCTTTGGCTTACGTGACAAATGACGTCGCCTGTAACCCCCCAGGCCTGCGCCTGTCTTCTATCGTCTAAGTCTCTTCTAAGTCGCGTGCAAAGCCTGGCCCGTTCCCGGACCTTCCAGATTAAGAATAAATATTTCGAAATTCTACTACGCCCTCTCTTTCACGAGTTCCACCTGAGTGAGATGTATTATATCCTGCATTGCATTTATGTATTTTCGTTCTCTAATCGGCATAGATGTAATTATTTTGACATAATAAAAATTAAATGTCTTAGACATCCAAATTATGAGAATCCTTTATTTTCATTTCGATATTTGATTTATCAGCTTCCTTGGAATTGCCGACCATGTGCATTGTACGCTCCGCCCACCCGTACTCATCGTTGTCGTTGAACACCACCAACGCATTTATTAACTTCTACTACTACGGGGTGCCAGAGTAACTGACGCGACTAGTGGCAGACTATTCAGAGAAAGGTACCGTCACGAACGAGGTTCAAGATGAATATATGAGGCGTGATTCTTTGTCGTGCGGAGTTCCACATAGGGCTGTTTTCGGTAACCTCTGGTGTACTGGTGCCTCGCAGGAGACTTCCACCCGAACTGGGAGTTATCTGTTATGCCATTGACAGTTTAGTTATAGCCCGAGGAGCTACCTTTATATAGGCGGGAACCTGAGATGTCTCTCGTGATCTGGCGGTGGACTTAATGGTGGCCCTGTACAAAAACGCAAGTCTCTTCATTTCACGAGTCGCGTCGTGATCCACTTTATGGCGCCTCAATTGTGTTTTATTAGGTCTTCGTACCGGATCAATCCCAAACAATGTATCTAGGTCTGTTCTCCGGTCGATAACACTATACGTTACTATGGTGTGGACGATAGCTCTGACCGCCTAGAGGAAGGCGCGCCTATGGCACCCTTAGATAGTATTGTTGATTAGAGCCATACGCGGTTTTCACATAGTGTGTGCGGATGCGTATTTTTTGGCCAGAATATTCATGTGTGATTCGTTTTGGGTAGCGCAGGTTTTTTCTGGATAGCACAGGTTCTTTCCAGGCACGATCTGCACGTGACTACTGCGAGTGAGTTGAATCCCGCCTGTCCGGTGTACTGAGCCGATTCATTGTGCCAGTGCTTGGGCATCGCAGGGTTGGATACTCGTTGCAATTATTGGAGAGCATCTCTCGCTGTTACCGTGCTACGCACAATGTTCGGTAACGGCAGATGTTATACCTCCTTCTGCGAAGATGACATCGCGCAGAAAGAGGCGGCGGAAAGGACAAGTGATGAAAATTTTTACTCAAAACTAATTCGCCGCCACCCGGTAAACGGGCCGCGCGCGTGGCGCATTCTAGGACCTCATGCCGCCCTCAGTGAAGATTAAGAAAAATGTTACTCATAATGACTAATTTAAATTTTAATATTAAACTCCTATTGAGATGTCTTAAAACCCCATATTTACAAATACATTATTTTACCACGTGTTTAGTAACTTTTCAAAGAATATTAAAGTTGAATGAAAAGTATTTGGTACACTGCATAATACATTGTTTTTTCTAGTCCGATTGTCAATACTTCTTTTCTTCGTTTAAATTATGATAATGTAGCTTTTTTATTTTTCTGTATGAAAAAAATTCGTCTAAATTTGCCGCCCTCTAAAATTCGCCGCCCTAGGCTCCAGCCTACTCAGCCTAGTGGTAAATCCACCACTGCCCCTAATGTATATTTTTTACTTCTATTAATTTTCCCCAATACGTTCGTTTAATTGCAAAAGTGGCGATCATGTCAATTGTCACATATTGTGTTTCATGTATCGTGTCTAATGTTATCAACATTGTAATTGGGATAAATTAATCCCATTCAAAATGGCATTGGTAAAATGTAGGTAACTACATATGTCTCACTATCTAGACTATATCCTTGAAAATATAGGAAGGAGTTTGTGTAGGTACATCTAATACCTTTAAACGAGTAATTCAATTCTTGTACATTTGGTTCCGACCTTTTTCATGAAATTTTGTATCCCCTGCATACAATTGCAAACTGTTTATTTATCGTTTATGTGTACACACGAGCGGATGTGTCACCTGATCGTAAATATCGCCGCCCATGGACACCTGCTCATACTCGAGTCACAAGTGCATAATCTGACTGTCATCTTCCGAGGAGATAAGGGTGGAAAAAAAGGATTTAGGCTACAAAAAGTTGACTTGCATGCAATAAATCGATCTAACTAGGATCTATTTTTAGAAAATGTACCATAAAACAAATGCCTACCGAGCAAAACATTCTAAGAACTCTGTTGTTTACCTTCAAATAACTCTATAGAATATTTTGTAAGTCAAACCCTTTAATTTTATTACAATAATACGTACCTCTAGCGCACATTCGTCGCATGACTCGGGCTATTTACAGGTGAGGGTTAAAAAACTGAGGAATATTGATTACTGCTAACGAATACTGTTTCAATGCTTGTGGAATTCTTATTTGTTTCGTAATTTCTTTTAAAGAGGAAAGCAAGTAGTGTTCACCTATTTCTTTGTGCATTGTCTCTTTGGCGCAATGGTGGCGTATGCGACTGCTGTGCTTGAGGTCTCGGGTTCGATTCGCGGGTCGGACCAACTCTTTGTTTCAACCTGCAAATATTTGTATCGGAGTTTGGGTAGTATATATGGGTATAACACATGCATATTTAATGTTATTTATTTCTTAGTTATGGATAGTTTTATTGTTAACAAAATGAAACAAAGAAAAGCGATGTTGAGCTGTTCTTTTTGACCGAGTGAGTCAACTTCTTGTAGCCTAAATTCTTTTTGTCCCCCCTTATCTCCTTGGAAGATGACAGGCAGATTATGCACTTGTGACTCGAGTTTGAGCAGGTGTCTATGGGCAGCGGTATTTCGTTTTATAAACTACTAGCTGACCCACGCAACCTCGTTTGCGCCTTATATTGCCCGTAGCGTGAAAATTTCCCCCGTTTTTGAAACATTCTTCATTGTTGCTCCGCTCCTATTAGTAGTAGCGTGATGATATATACCCTATAGCCGTCCTCGATAAATGGGCTATCTAACACTGAAAGAATTTTTCAAATCGGACCAGCGGTTCCTGAGATTAGCGTGTTCAAACAAACAAACAAACAAACAAACTCTTCAGCTTTATATATTAGTATAGATAATCCGGCTTCGTATTTTTTTTATAAATCTTACAGGTATAGCATAAGTCATCCTGGACATTATTATCTGGGAGTTTATAGTGACACTATTGATTAAAATCGGTGTAGTCATTTATGCGTTGCGGTGTAATATACTGCCAAAAATATTACGTTTTAGTAGTCCGGTAAAAAAGAGGTGACAGCAATTACAATGACTCATCACTGGGTAAAATTACAAATAACTGTAGAATTATTGATAGTACACTGTAAAGGTATAATGAAGGGACTCTGTACACGCACGACATTAGTATTTATCGTGAACTTTAATGTTCAACTTAACATACATCAAGCAATGTATGCGTTTTATACGACTAGAACAGTTGTGTGTTTATGGATGAAAAATAGGGGCACCGCAATCGGAATAAATCAAACTGTAAATGCGACTTACTCTAGAGAACAGTACACAGCGCAGTTAAAGTCTATTTATACCTACTTATTTATAAAAATGTTGAGTTGGTTCCCAAGCTTAGTTCTATGACGATTGAGTCCTTTTTTTTACACAATATGCGAACCGCCTTAAAAATGATTTGTAACAAATTTTTGTGTTAGTAATATTTCCAATTAGCGCGGTGTTACCCGCGGTACAAAAACAACCGCGGGTAGCGCCGCGGGACAAAGCCAGTCTTAATAAAAATAACCTAAATTAGTCCCTATATAATTTTTTTAATACAGTTTTTAAATGTTGATAGGGTAGCCCGAGATATTTTGTAGTGGGCTTTAAAAGAAGAAAGAGTGCCTGCTAAGTATCATAAGTGGCATTGATTGGATTGATGTACACGGCTGCGGGAAACACCGACCAATTCAATGTCTTTGTTGGTTTGCACCAGAGATCGGCTCTAAGCCCATACCTCTTCCTACTGATAATGGATGCTCTGACATCGGACATACAGGAGGAGGCACCACGGTGCATGTCATTTGCAGACAACATATATAGGCCTCCGGTATTTTCACTCACTCGGTGAAACACAGCATAAGCATCGGTTTTCTGTGAGGCCGTGGTATCACTCTGGTCGAGCCAGCCCAATCATGCCGAAGCGTGGCTCTCCCACTAAATAAGTAACAATAAGTTCTGCGATTTCGGTGGTCTCTCCGGCCTTACTGCCGTGTCACTCAATGGAACAAAAACGGACGAAAATTATCACGCTACGGGTAATAGGAGACGCAAACGAGGTTGCGTGGGTCGGCTAGTTCTAATATAATAAGTTACGTCGTATATACGTATAATAAGTCTAATATAGTAAGTTTTAGGAGTACATATTATGTGACTTAAACATAATATAGTTGTTAGGCAGTTTTTGAGTAAAATCTCCGGAAAATACTTTTCTTTACTAAGGTACACATAGGTTTGTAACCGACTTCAAAAAAAGGAGGAGGTTTTTCAATTCGACCGTTTTTTTTTTAATGTGTGTTCGGGGATAACTTCCTCATTTATGAACCGATTTTGATGTTTTTTTTTAATGGAAAGGAGATATCCCTACGGTGGTACCATGATAATAAATAAATTAATAATAAATAAATAAATATTTCGGACATCTAACACACAACGCCATCTAGTCCCAAGCTAAGCAGAGCTTGTGTTATGGGTACTAGACAACTGATATAAATACATATATACTTTTTTTTTGTAAATACATACATATTATACATAGAAAACACCCAAACTCCGAAACAATTATTTATCATACAAACATTCGGTTCGACCCGGGAATCGAACCCGAGACCTCATGATCAGCAGTCGCACACTAAGATCTGATTTTTTTAAATTGTCTGTCTGTCTGTGTGTTTCTGCCGGATACTCTCTGAAACGATTGGGCCGATTTGACGGGACTTTCACTGATATAGTTGTTAGTTAGTTGATATTTTATAAGTACGATTTTTAAAGTGAAAAGTTCTTTAGCCGCGTTGAGCATTTTTTGGTAGGAGAAAATCTTAAGAGTTCGCGTCACCGACATGCTGACATGACATTATCGAAGTGAAAAGTTCTTAAGCCGCGTTGAGCACTTTTTTAATAAGGGAAAATCGTATGGGTTCGCTTCACCGACTTGCTAATGTTCGATGTTGATAATTTAAATTAAAACTTTATGATTTTTTTAATTTTACAAAAAGTATTCTAAGTTATAAGTTTTCACTTCTATCGGCAGTCCTAATTATGACTGGCAATTTTTTTTAAATATATTTTATATCTTTTAAAGAATCCAGATATCTGATGATAGAGATTCTTACAAATAGTATTTGGTATATTCTGTAGTACTAACCATTCTTTCATTAATGTTTGGCTCTCTCGCTCCGTTTCTACTTCTGTCTCCATCCTTTTTCTGTCTCTCTCTCACTCATTACCGTTTTCTCTCTCTCTCTCTCTCTCTCTCACTCTCTCTATCTCCCGTTTTTAGTCTGTCTCTCTCTCTTCACGGCCATTCCTTAACTGTTTTATGTTAATTAAGAGAAGACAAACACAGCTTTGTGATAATGTGACCAAAGCCTTTGTAAAACCATAAGCTATACCTATGTTGCCTTTCGTCAAATACACTTTCTTCCTTAGGCTTCAGTCATACATACATCAATATCTTTCATACACCCTCATTCATTGGAAAACCAATACAAATAACAAATACGGCTTCTAAACCCCTTCAATTCCGTGACCTTAAACTTAAATCTAGTTCGCATTACATAAGAACTCTTTACTCATCTATTTTCGAACAGAAAACTAAAAATAACCATAGACTATTATCTTTTCGCGGGTAGTTGATTACCCTACTTCCTTATTTAAAAATAACTATATAAGCACTAAGGTTTGATCTTCCGTGTCAGAAGGGGCGTGAGACCATTAATCAAACTGTCAGCATAGAATGGAGGAGGGAGTTGTAATGGCTGGCCTTTACCTTTAACCTTTAAGAAGCCTTTGTAGTTTTGCGCATAGCTGGTAATCAGTAGGTAGGGGGGACTGGTTGTTATACAAAGAATACGTGTAGTATAACTAACTGCCTAGAAAAGCTAATATAGAATAATATTATGTGGCTGGTATGAGTGGTACAAAGTGTTCAGAAGCGGTCGAGATGTGATGGAAGATTTTCCTCGCTCTGGTATCTCATGAACGTCTGCAACTGAAGTTAACATAGCAAAAGAAATAGTGAAAGAAATAGTAACTGAAATCCTTATTTAACTTTGAGAGAGATAACCGCTGAACTTTCTGTATCTCACGAGTCAATTCTTACCACTTTAAATAATCGCTTGGGTATGAAGCATGTTGCCGCTCGGATAGTCCCAAAACAACTGAATTTTCTCCAGAAACTCAATCACATGAGTGTCACTAGGATATGCCGAAAAAATCACGCCAAGGTCGATCAAAAGTCAAAGTCATGTTGATTGTTTTCTTTGACTCTCGCGGTGTTGTGCACTCGGAATTCTTGCCGGAACGTCAAACCTTTCCGTTTATCCTAAACTCAAACTTAAATTTCAAACTCCGCGGCACCCGTTTTCAAAAGGTAAAAGACATAAAGAAGAATTCGCAGCGAGAACTAAACTCAATTCCGGAAACAGAGTTTAAAAAAATATTTCGATGATTGGATTATTCGTTGGCCTAAGTGTATCGTTTCTGAAGGAGCATACTTTGAAGGTGATAGAATAAATTTAGATGAATAACTAACATTTGGTATATTATTGATATCTTCCCGGTACTTTCTTGATAGAGCAGTAGGAAACAGAGATGTTTTAATACACCTCTACTACCTATAGTATTGGCTCATGCTAGAGACGGGTAGTTGGGCTCCGGAGGTATTAATAACAGATGTTTCCGGACCTCTTCTAGTTTTAGACACAGAGACATAACCGTGGGGTTTAAGCCTATCCAATTCCAACAAACCCCTGTGGGGTCATGACCTGACGCGGATTCCACACGTAAAAAAAAGGGATGGGTTCATCAAATGATGAACATCGCATAATCATTATAGCGCTAACTAACAGATATCTTTCGCTATACATGTCCAGGTCCAGGTGAGAGCTACACAGACTACGTGGCGACGCGGTGGTACCGTGCCCCAGAACTTCTAGTAGGAGATACCATGTATAGCACACCAGTAGATGTGTGGGCTATTGGTAAGTTGCCTTAGAGGCAGTCTCCACGGGCGACAGAATCGCCGCGATTTTATAGTCTTTCCATATATTTCTATACACTCGGTGATTCCAATAGTAGTCGCGATAATACACTGAAGGAATAATCTATCGTTCGTGGAGATTACCCGACGATAAAAGCGCAGATCCATTGCCATTCTCTCGCCCGTGAAGACAGACCCTTCGAGTTTCTTGCGTATTTTTACCCCAAAAGATCTATGTAGAAGGAACCAGCTTCACTACTAAAGGATTCTAAGTGACTAATATTCTAGATGATAGAATAGATACATACCTCTGGTTTACTAACAATTGACTGAGCAAATGACGTGGTGGTTTTAGAGGTCGCCACGCTACTTCCGACTTCCTGAGCGTTGTGGGTTTGGTTCCCACATGGGACAATAATGTTGTATGATCCACAAATACTACTGTTCAGAGTCTAACTCTTAAGTTCTAAGTTCTTTGTGTCCTTTTCGTGTATGTTCTGAAAGTTCCCCGCGACATAGGATATTAATACCTACTTGTAACGGTATATAAAGTTGTGCGAATAGAAAAAATAGAACAATAAATGATTATAATTTGATTTAAGTAAAAAATATGTAACTTGAAGATATTTTCAACAATAAAAGGTTCTAAAATAGTCTTCCAAATCAATTTTTCCCATTATAAATAAAGATTATCTTGCTAAATATAAGTGTAAATGTTTCCAGGATGTGTGTTTGCTGAACTCTTGTCTGGTGAAGCGTTATGGCCAGGGAAAAGCGACCTGGACCAATTGTATCTTATTAGAAAAACCCTCGGAGATTTACTACCCAGGCATATGACAATATTGTCGCAGAACTCATTTTTTCAAGTAAGTTTGTCGTCCAAATACTGTCACTCCTTAGAATACTAATAACCTGAATTTAATAGTAGGCATTTAGAAAGTAATTATTCTTTAGAACTTACAGGCCTCACCACAACATACCTAAAATTATGTCCAAAACTAGCTTTCGCCTGCGGCTCCGACCGCTTTTATGTCGGTTATCACGGCAAATAGTAGCCTATGTGTTATTCTAATGTATAAGCTATATTACTGTAAAGTTTCACTCAAATCCGTTCAGTAGTTTTTGTGCGTGAGAGAGTAACAAACATCCATCCACCCATACTTATAAACTTTCGCGTTTATAATATTAGTATAGATTTAAATTCTCGTTTTCTTCAGCTACCAAATAAATTCAGATTTTTTACCAGGGAATGGTGTTGCCAGAACCTAATATCTTGGAGCCTTTGGAGAGGAAAATACCGAATAGATATAGCACCAATGAACTGGTGTTAGATTTTTTGAATGTAAGTTTCATTTTTAAACTTAGAAAAGTGGTAACACTCCATATTGTTAATCCGAAAAGACAGAGACAGATTTTTCCTTTCACGTCTTCGTAATTCATTAACAGTAATAAGCTTGAATTGCATATAACGAAAGTGACATTTAAATTTTAACAGCTACTTAAGTTAATAAAATGGGGACAAACGAGGACACTAGAGGCGTCACAAGTGCGTTCCCGGCCTTTGGGGGATAGGGAGGGGGATGGGGTAGGAGTATGGGCAGGTGTATCCTCACTCAATTGGTGAAACACAGCGCAAGCGCCGTTCCACACCGGTTTTCTGTGAGGCGGAGGTGGTGTAACTCCGTTCAAGCCGCCATTCATGTCGAAGTGTGGCTCTCCCACGGATCCGGAATTCAAAATAAATAAATAAAATATAAATAAATATTTCGGACATCTAACACACAACGCCATCTAGTCCCAAGCTAAGCAGAGCTTGTGTTATGGGTACTAGACAACTGATACGAATACATATATACTTAATTTTTTTTAAATACATACATGCTATACATAGAAAACACCCAAACTCCGAAACAAATATTTGTAGATCACACAAACATTTGGTTCGACCCGGGAATCGAACCCGAGACCTCATGATCAGCAGTCGTACACGCCAACCGCTAGACCAACGAGGCAGTCAAAATCTCTCTTATAACAATTGTAAGATATAATAAAATAACTCGTGTTCTACTTATATTAAGCTATTCATGTTTTTATAATCGTTTTTATCATTCTACGTTTCAGAAATGCCTTGACAAGGACCCGATGGTAAGATGGACGTGCGAACAACTGCTTAGGCACCCTATCTTTGAAAATTTCCTGTTCACAGTGCCTCAATCTAATCACGAGGAATATGAGAAAGCCAGGAGAGCACAGGTTCGTACGGAATGCACTTTCTTTGACAATAAGTATTAGTAATATATTAAAGCTCTGACATAGATGTATAAATATACATACAATGCAAATGATCTCCCTTAGGATGCTGCAAGTTTCTGGATGCAGAAACGTAACAGAAACTGGTCCAAAATCCTTTAAAAACGTATTAAGATCATTTAACATATATTTACATAACGATCTTAGTTTTCGCACTCAAACCGTTTTGCTTTTTACAAAAATTCCATTAATTTTCTGACTCAAGACATTTCGCAAAAACGTCCCCCCAATAGACTGGAAATACATTAATTTCTAGTGTGCCATACAAAATTTGGTATTGGACAATATCAAATTGTGTATGGACACAACCTTGGTTGGATTGTGTGATCAATCGATTGATCTTTATACTCATATCTCGATATTTTTGTGGGACGAAAATAATATGACAATATGACATCCCGAGTTAATTAACTGTCCATAATTAACAGTCTTCTAGCATTCACCAGCATTTAAATATCCCTACAGTATGAATTCATGAGACGAGGCCAAGAAACAGAAGATACGCCTCAATCACAATACGAAACCCACACAGAAGATCACACGAAGAGGGGCAAAAAATGATCGTGTTTTAGAACTGCTCTTTTGGTAAAGCTGAGTCTCGAGGTGAATTATCATCATCAGTACTAGTAGATCGGTAGTAGAGCTACGTTGATTTCAGCAGCATGGGTCGGCCCGACCGGGGCGGTCCCTCTTACAGAAGACCAACCAAAAATGACAGCATTCGTGATGTCGTTTTTCGTGTAAGTGCGAGACCAGAAGCCCAATGATGCAGAAGCATTTCAATAGGCCGCCATAGTGTGGGTCACCATACTGCAGTGTCGTATCTACTGTCTGCATTCGGAATGAATATTGCTACCACTACTTTTGGATTCTGCTCATGCTTTCCATCAAGCAGAGTAGTGTCAATTTGGAAGGACCATATAAAAAAAGATAAATAATAATACAATTATTAGAACTTTAATTATGACGAAACAAAATGACGTTTAGATTACTATTTTTTTTTCATCATATTTTGTTGTTAAATAGACTGTTACTATCCTATTATTAGTTAGTCTTGTAAGACCTGTAATATCGTTATGTTTATGTTGGACAGTAGTACTAAAATTTGTTTTTTTGTTTGTGGTTTATTACTACACTAATGCTGCAGTTTGAATTATAATACTATTCTATAAAATGGCCGGGTTATCCAACAAGAACAGATTAACTGAAATGGAATGATCAAAACCGGCAACCAGCTTTGAAGAAGATAGAAATTGGGCAAATCAGCCTCCTTAGCTAAGATGCAAGAATTCCACTTCTTCGCGTCTATTGTCGATTCTCTTGAACAATCGCTATCACCTCTATTCTCTTCTATTATTGGCTAATATTTTGTTTTGATCATGTGACTTAGGGTTGAGATGACGTCATTTCGAAACAATTTCTATTATATATCGGTTACGTTTGTAGAATGTCAAGTTGTCAAAGGGGGCTCAAAAACTGTAGTCACGCGTCGTTGAAGTGTTATGGACTATGGTACATTACACTACATGGACTACAGCTTTTGAAACTTAGTAATGTAATAGTCCATAACTCTTTAACAACGCGTGACTACGACTTTTGAAACTTGTTTCATGCTTATTCAGCGTCGTTTTTTGTCGCAGTTGGGTTTTTGTTTTTACTTTTTTTGAATAGAAACAGCCACATTTTTCTACAAATTGAGTGGTACGTTATCCCGGTCCGATGCAAAAGTTGTAGTAACTAAAAATAATATAATATAAGATAATTACTACTACGCTGAATCTTTGTAAATAACTCCGTTTGGATGAGACGCCCAACAATTTCCTATACAAAAATTCTCAATTGTGGACTTAATCCCTAGTACTCAACCCACGCAATGAAAGCTCTCAAAAGGAATAAGTTTCCCCATTTTTGAAATATTTTTCATTGACATTACGCTCCAATAGGAGCTTAGCATGATGATATGTAACTTATAGCCTTATAGCCTTTCTCGACAAATGGGCTACCTAACGCTGAAAGAATTTTCAAATCTGACCAATAGTTTCTAAGATTAGCGCGTTCAACCAACCAAACAAACAAAAAATCTCTTCAGCTTTATAATATTAGTATAAACAGTTTAAAAGGTAAACCTATTCGTACACAAATATTTGCTAGTTATTTATTTTAGCTTTCGTCTCATACTTATTTCAACATTGTAGTGAAAATGTAATATTCAACTTTGTAATACTCGTATTTGCCTTATGTATATTTACGAGTTGTAAGTAGTTGGCATTTATGAGTAAAAATTCAGATAATTTCCATTTATTTACATGCATTTTTATATTTATAGAATTACTAAACTGTTTGTTATGGAATGAGTCGTGTACCTACTTAACTACCTCATTAAACTATTTTTGTTTCTTAGAATTTTAATAAATTTCAAATAGAATTCAATGTCACACATAAGGCCTCGGTGAAGTTACTAGTCATCACCTCCTCCTACTTCCTATTCTGAGAGTGAAAGGGACAGCAAGCAGCACTCTTGCAACTTTTGATATGAGCAGGTGTCCAAAGGGTTCCGTTCACTAGAATCCCCAGCTTAATATTTAATATTAACTAGCTGACCCACGCAACCTCGTTTGCGCCTTATATTGCCCGTAGCGTGAAAATTTCCCCCGTTTTTGAAACATTCTTCATTGTTGCTCCGCCCCTATTAGTAGTAGCGTGATGGTATATACCCTATAGCCTTCCTCGATAAATGGACTATCCAACATCGAAAGAATTTTTCAAATCGGACCAGCGGTTCCTGAGATTAGCGTGTTCAAACAAACAAACAAACAAACAAATAAACTCTTCAGCTTTACATATTAGTATAGAAGTATAGATTAAATAATATGAGGGTTAACAATCACAACGCCATCTAGTTCTAATGAACAAAGAAATGAACAAAGAATCCAGATAAATCTCCCAGGGATTCAGGCAAGGGATCCTGGTGGACGGAGCCGTCTATAGACAGTGGTAGTTTTTTTTTTATGAATAGGCGGGCAAACGAGCAGACGTATCGCCTGATGGTAAGCGAATACCACCGCCTATGGACACCCGCAACAAGTGCGTTGTCGGCCTTTGGAGAATGGGGAGGGGAGATAGGGAAGGGCTTTGGGTTATAGACCTCCAGTATCCTCACTCACTCGGTGAAACACAGCGCAAGCACTATTTCACACCGGTTATTAACGTCGCTTGCCTTCTATACTGTAAAAGAAAGGTGTAAACATGGTTGTTCGGTTGCAGGTACAGTCGTCCCCCCTCCTGCCACAGCTGATAGTCACGGAGCGAACACAGCCGAAGGGAAAGAAGTCGGAGTTGGACGCGCGGAGTCACCTGCCGACTATTTGACTAGCGCCTCTCGCGCGTCCACACTTATAGCTCTTGCGTGATTAAATGGTTCTAATTATTCTTTATCATTTATTTATTCATTTTCCTTTTCTTTTAACAGAACTAGGAATATGTAGGTATTTCCTTACACATGAATCCTTAAAAAGAACAGAAAATTTAACAGTACAATGGTATTAGAGTCAGAATCGAAACCGTAGTCTGACTCAAAAAAGTAGATATATACTACGGTGACAACAACCGCTTGGCAAAGCTAGTCTTAAATGAAAGTAGCCTAGGTTACTTCTTATATTATCAGTTATCTGCCAGTGAAAGTCCCGGCAATATCGGTACAGCCATTCCAGAGATAGTCGGTACAAACAAGGTTTTAAAAATTGATTTTTTGGTGCAAGTATGTACCGTTTAATATACCTATATATATTTACATTCATATGCATTAAGTGAAAAACTGTTAACTTAAAATTACAAACGGACACTTCTATTTATTTGAATAGATGAATATTTAGGTAACTTCTTTGATGAAGCAGTTCTATCAACGCTCTCCTTTAGTTTCATGATTCTTTAAATATTTATTGAAATCAGGCCATTAAAATTTACATTTAGTAAAGGGGCAAGCTTATTGTACATAAAATAAAATCCACAGAAATAACATTAACGGGTTCTTGATCCCACACAGTCTGTTCGATCAAAATGAATAGAGTTGGCTCGGACCGAGTACACTCGTACGAGTCGGCTTCATACACGGATTGTGGTTTACACACGATAGTAGTGCACTTGTATTGTGGTCATTTGTCTTCTTCCATAATCAATGATTACATCAGATAAAAATCTGTCTGCAATTTCGTACCATGCTAATGAGGGCACATAAATGTCATAAACACCAGATCTAGTCCCTCTAGATTCTTTAATTTAATTTTTCATTTTGCCCGAGAGTATGTAGCTACTGCGAATATTATTTATTTTGGTGTGTACATCTTGAGTACACTACACCACATTATAAAGCGTAGTATTGCCGCATTTCGGGCATCTTTCGTTTTATAGTCCTTTAATCGCACGTTCCACAACACTTCCTCCACTTCATCTATCTATAATTATATATATATATATATAAGACCTACTGGAGCGGAGCACCAATGAAGAATGTTACAAAAACGGGGGAAAATTATCACACTACGGGCAATAGGAGATGCAAACGAGGTTACGTGGGTCGGCTAGTAATATTATAAAGCTGCAGACTTCGTTTGTTTGAACGCGCTAATCTCAGGAACCGCTGCTCCGATTTGAAAAACTCTCAGTGTTGGATAGTAGGTACATTTATCGAGGAAGGCTATAGGCTATAATATATCATTACGCTAAGACCAACAGGAGCGGAGCACCAATGGAGAATGAATGGGAGAAGCAAACGAGGTTGCGTGGGTCAGCTGGTGCCTAATAATATAAAAATGAATCGCCGAAATGTATGTACGCGCATAACTTCCGATCGGCTGCACCAAATTCATTAAATTTAGCTTTGTGTCATGTCCCACAAAAAGGATGACTGCATTGCCGGCGAAAATAACAATTTGATCAAAACGTCCGGTAGGTGTCGTACATGTCTGTATATTTTAAGCATCTTTATACCTTAAGATCATCCGTTATCTACTTAAATCATAGAGGTAGGAATAATAGGATTCCTTATTCATAGACTTAAATATAGAAACCAAAGACTAAATTAACTCTATTATTTACTACGGCTGACTTAGGTATGTTAGAGATTCGAAGGAACAAGATTGTGGGATGCACAAAGTTGGTAGGTATTCTATTTATGAAAGTTTGGAAAGTTCTCGTGACACAGGATATATTTCTTATGCGGGAATAAAATTGTTTTTATCTGAAAAAGTAAATTATTAAAAATAAAAAACCCGACTCCGTCAATATTTGTCATCTATATTAAATTCAGTTTTTTTTTTAATAAGACATAAGTTTTATATATATTCGTAATCACCGTTAAAACTTCTCTATTTTGATACCACACTCGATGTATAACACGAATCTATGATACCACTCACATAAAAATACGACAAGCCGTTTAGGGTCTAGGGCGTGTCAAAGAAATCTACATACATACTTACATACACTCGAAAAACATAACCCTCCCACTTTTGCAGTCGGGTAAAAAGGAAAATAAGGACTATTATTGACATCTATCGTGCAATAGTTGAACTAAAACAAAGAATATAATTATATTTGTTTAGGATGATTTGTCATAACTTTAATACCCTAATTTTACTGCGTACCGAAACACGGAGTCAACAAGCTTTATAACCAGAATTTCGGTAGGCTAAATACAAGATGGCCTTTTACTTGTAGTGGTTTAAGTGTGGCAAACGAACATACTGTGAAGCCGGACCAAATATGCCAAAGCAGGACTCACTCGCACATATATATATTTGTAGTATACTGTTATATGTTTTCTCGTGATATTTTATGATATTTAAACCTCAGCCACTGCAACTTTTTGGAATACTGGTTATAAATAAAAATATAATAAATAAATTAGAGGAATATTTTGTACAAGTTTATTTTAGTATAACATTTATTCTATTTTTACATTTTCACCTTAAATTTCAATAAATTGTTAAAAATCTTCTTATGGTATTGCATCATTCTTTTTTAAAGCTCAACTTTTGAAGTACCTGTAAAAAAAAAGAGTGCCAAATAAATAAAAAAAAAAACAAGTTGATAATGTAGATTATGGTCTGATTTTTAACCCTATTAGATTGCTAGACATATTTGACTTTTAATAAATAAAATAAATATTTTTTGTTTTGTTAAATTATTCATAAGTCTTATTCATAAACTAGCTGAACCCCGCAGTGTTATCTGTGGTTATTGTTGTACCGCAAGTAACGCCTCGGGACAAAGTTACTCTAAAAAAAGTAGCCTAAGTTACTCCCTGGTTCATCAGCTACCTGCTAGTGAATGTCCCGTCAAAGTCGGTCTAGCCGTTCCAGAGATTGTCCGGAACAGAAAGACAGACAACAATTTTTTTAACTACATTTTTGCTTTATGTACCATGTATACATACATATGTATTTAGTTAAAAGCGGTTATTTTAATATTACAGACGGACAAACAGACACTCTAATTTTATTTATTTGTATAGATGTAATACCTTTGAACGAGCAATTATTGTAGATATATATTCCGAAACTGGGAAACAATTTTTATGATATTTAGTATGCAGGGCAATAAATCAATCTAGCTTGGATTTATGTTTAGAAAATGTAACAAAAAACGATACCGAGCAAAGCTCAGCCATCCAGGTACTGTTATTTAATTGTAACGGTTCTTAAATAACACAAAACTATCCTTATTTACATTGTTAGTTTTAAGCAACGGACTTACACTGTGTCAATGTATATGTGATAATTATACAACAGCATTATCATTTTCCCAAAAATGCCAATTCTGCAAACTAAATACTTTAACAAGAAAGTTAACTCACTGTTTATGAAACTAGCTAGCAAATAATCTTTTCTAACCTTTCTTAGTGATTATCTATATATATAAAAGAGGAAGGATGACTGACTGACTGACATACCCAGAGATCAATGCACAGCCCACACCTCTGAACCTACAATCCTGAAATTTTGCATGTAAGTAGGTTCTTTATATAACGTAAGTGAGTACTAAGAACGGAATTTTGGAAATTCCACCCCTAAGAGTGTAAATCAGGTGATGAGAATGATGATGGGAATGAGATTCGCAGACTGCGTAAGGGAATCCGCGTGTAAAAGCTAGTTAGATAAATAAAAGTGTTTCATAATTAAACTCTGTACCTACAAGCCTGAATCAAATGCTATATTTATTTGAATAGTATGTATTTCACAATAAAATAGAAAAATAACAAGCAAAGACTGGTAATTATGTATAAAAGAGGAACAAAAAACCATCAACGTAATTATAAAGCAAACCAAAGTAGATGTAATGATAATTAAATGACATGACTGATAAATTTTCTTTTATTGTAAAATGAATATTTTATAATAAATGTAACAATAAAATTAAATAAATATCTGGGAAATTACTCTTGTCACCGGCAGTTTTTCCCTGTCCTGGGGAGACACTAGAGAATCCAAATGCTGCAATTTGTACCAGGTATAATGAGCGCTTATCAACATCGGCACCATTACAATTACAATTAAATTTCTGGAAATAAACGATGGTTGTTTCATCGTAATTAATTCTTTGATATGCTCTCCAAAATAAGGGGTTTTAAAGTTAAACTTTTCCTATTTTTTTCTCACTGATAGCCTATATTTGATTTATTATATAGTGATATTTGTTTAAAAAGTGACTATGTCTCGTATCATTTCTTTAAAATATATGATTTTTAAAATGGTCGGATTATGAAAACAAAAAACATATGTCACTCAGCTGTCAGGAAACGTTACGTTCATACCACTATACCAAAATCAGTTAAATCGGCCCAGCTGTTCTCGAGACAAACGAACAGCAATAGATTTTTATATATAAGATTTAGAATCGATTTTTTTGTTCTTCATGATTATTTTTTTACTTCATTTGCTGTTAAGCTGTTAGACTTGCTTTGTATTCTTGGGTCAAAGATTTGAAAAAAAATCAGGTTTTCGATTGCACTCGTTGCGTTTTGTTTTATCTTGCAACATGAACTTGTTTTTATCTATAAATTATTTCAAAACTATATTTTTTGCTACATATTCATTATAGATTTTTTTTCGAAACGAAACAATTCAGTGATCCATTTCACTGAGTTTAAACCATGGAGATGGTTTTTGAAACATATTTACTTTAGCACACTATACATTAAGTGAATGTTGGTTTGAGCCAATCATGATGCGTTTACGAGCAACTTGACACATTCATTAATTTGACGTACACTGAGGAAAACTGGCCACAAAAACATGGTGGCAGCTCGGTGAGGAGGGTGAACTTTTCGACTAGTCATAAAAATTAAAGGGGCTTATTTGGCAGGAGTGTTTGATACAATTTGTGAGTACAATCATAGCAGTCACTCTCTACGAAAACCAAGAAAAAGTATCATAATAGTGTCAATTTCTAGGTAAACACCATTTAATAAGCTTCACACAAAATCCAGGATGACGTCTGAAGAAACTCCGATATCTGAACAACTGAAGGGTTGTTACGAGAATCTTATTGTAATCGATATTGGCGCTAACTTGACAAACAAGAAATACGGCCGTGATCTCGATTCTGTAGTGCAAAGGGCAAAAGATGCAGGTTAGTATATTATTTTTAATTATAAAAAAAAACAATATATGAAGAAGTTGCGTGCAATGACCAAATGATTTAATGTTGCGGTTATGACAGAGTACTGCAATTTATACGGAAAGAATGATTTTACGTTGCATTCTTAGCAAGTTATTAGGTTATTGTGCTTCTTTTGTTTTCATTTTTTAACCGACTTCAAAAAAAGGAGGAGGTTTCTCAATTCGACCGTATATATTTTTTTATGTGTGTAATGAAATGATAGTTTTATTTTTAATTCACAAATGTGTCAATACTATTAAATACCTGCATACAAATTTAAATGTTACATATTTTTGATTTATTAAATATATCTCTTCTAATTTCAAATGACAATTTATTTTTTATTACAAGATTTTGCTATGGAGTTTAAACTTATTGTTTTATTAATTAAACTCTTTTCTTACGAAAACTTAATTTTGGTTTAAATTTTTTAATGTATTCTTTTTCTTAATTTGCTAGCATAAACCTCCTTTCTAAAGAGAGGACCATGTCCAGCTGTGGACTATCACGGGCTGTCTATGCAATTAGCTTAGCATTTTTTTTATATTTATTGAGGTAAATAAACAATGACACAATACATAATTTTAAAATAGTTAACATATTGAATATAGCAATTGTGACACCAGTGGCATTTACCACATATAAGCAAGCTCATTGTTGTATTTGGGTATAGCATATATAATGTTTTATTGATAATATTGATAATATGTTGTAACAATATTTACATATGATAAATCAATCATCTAAATGTTATGGCACATTTTTTTGGATGTTTCAAATAATTAACAAAAAAAAACATATTTAATTGTACATTCCATTATTTGTTGTTAGGCAAGCCAACAAAATTTACATAAAAATTTTTTTTTTACTAATTAAAATTTTGTTATAAATTGCAACAAAATTTCATTATTATTGACACACAAAGCAAAAGTATCTAGGTATTTCCTAGGAAATTGTTAGTCATTACTGGGTAAACAAAATTAATTAATAATGCACAAACAACTTTAATGAAAACGGTTTATAGATAACCTTATCTTTAATGAACAAAACTTATCTAATCATCATGACCTCTGACTCATTCATCACCTACCCACCTGTTGAGGTGGTAGGTGATAAATTATTGTGAAATTATGGATTAATTTATGTTCATCTAACTTTTGATGACTAGAAGAGAATCAGTTTAGTATCAAATAGGCGGTCCAATACATGAATTGATTGGAATATAGAGCCATAGAGTGGAAGACATACGCTCTCGCACGCATCGATTTGGTTCCTCGTTCCTGTGCCGTGCGGTTAAAACCTGGAACTCACTACCAGCGCACGTGTTCCCATCGTACTATGATCCCGGGTCCTTCAAGCAGGGCGTGAAAAAGCATCTCACTAGGCCGCCATAGTGCTGGTCACCATGCTGCACTGTCCATATTCGCAGTGAGGATGGTGACCACCACTCTTAGATTCTGCTTGTGCTTTCCATCAGGCAGGGCAGAGTCATTTTGGCAGCACAAATATAAAAAAAAAAAAAAAAAAAAATGAATATGGACCACATTCAACAGCCCAATCAGGAGGCTAAGTGCGGGAATAGCCCGGAAAACAAACATAGATATGGAACTTAACTTTTCTGTATACATAAAGTAATGACATAAATTACTCAAGTCCCATTCACAGTGAAGATGATAGAATGCTTTTTTTACTTTTAGAATAATTGTGATAGCACGCCGACTGAGTGAGATCATGGTAGACTCAAATCCCCCACTTCACCTTATTTTCGGAGGAGACTCAAAGGGATTCCACAAGTTTATACAACTCGTGGAATCCAAGTGACCAAGGGATCATTTCTTCTTGATAAATCCTTTACGCTTTTATCTGCAATAGAGTAGACAAAGGTGGTTAAACACCAGCATTTTTGAAACCATTTGGTCCTGCTTATGTAACAGAGATGAGTATACTATTGCATCCAATTACCTACTTCAAAAATGACAAAATAAACAGTTTTCAAAATGAGTATTTAAGCTATACCTCAATCAGATCAACTGACTGTATAAAAAAATATTTACATTGGTGTATTAGTTCCATATTCCTAACCAAAAATGTATAACCCTTGTTCTACTTTGCAATTGGATTTCATTTTCCACATTTAGATTAAAAACCGGTACTTATACGTGGAGGTAAGGATGGCTAGAAGAGCCATCTAAGCTCTTTCCTACCTCTTGGTATGCATACGCGGGTTTCTATGAACGATTTTTATTAGGAATGCTACTAGCCTGTTGAGCGGCCAATGACTCGCATTCCAGGATTACTCGGGCGGACGTTTCTTCCGCTTTGGAAAATCTGCTAACAGTACCATAATCGCCTTCGCAGACGAGCGACAATGGTGGAAGAAAAGTCCGCGGCGCTCTCCTATTTCCATAGCAATAAAGACGCATTTTGTCCTACCTGTCTTATCTTTGCCTGGCAAATTAGACCTAATGGGAGTGTTAATAAGAGCTCACCACAAACATTTTGTCCGCTCTTGCCCTTGTATTGCATCAGAAGTCGCTTGATACCAAAGTTGTAACCTGAAAAAGCAGTTTTGGTTCACTGAAAAAAGCTGTTCTACCAAGTAATTGTGCATTTATGTTGTTCTACATAGGGAAACTATTTATGATTAGAACATTAAAGTCGTCAGTTTGCGGTCATATAGATCTTCATTCGTCATTTCAATGTGATGCACACTATCTGCAATTAAAACATTTGCCTATAAAGGAATATTACGCATGGTCAAGGCTATAAAGACGTTCAAGGAAGTAGCAACTCTTTCGTCAAGTAAATAAAGTTCAAAATTGTGATAGTATAGAATGGTAGTTCCCTAGATATTTGCCTTGGATAGGTAAATTCTCTGACATAATTCATCTGGTTTTGATGATTTTATTCCCGTATATATTCATTTTGTAATTAAGATAACACCGGATGAGCTTTTTCTTGCATAACTGAAGCAATGACTGGAATATACACAGTTAATAACCGACAGACGGAGTGACGACGAAGAACTGTATTAGATGCAACGAAATAAAACGTTACTTAGTTCTGAATAACTTTAGGTGGAATTTTAAATTGTTAATTGTTACAAAAGTAGTCTTGACAGTTCGTCCGTTGCGCTGATCCTTATAAACTACGTAAACAAATCATCATCTTCGATTCATCACATCATCTTCATCATTTTATTAATATGTCATGTACTTCCTGCAGGTGTCCAAAAAATTATGGTCACAGGCACATCAGTGAGGAACAGTAAAGAAGCCCTGAGACTGACCCGCCTTTATCCCAGCACGATATACTCCACAGCCGGTAAGATTATTCCACTAATTATATTTATGAAATTTCAATAATTTGCCGTTTCGAATAAATCTGTAATGCTAAATTTTGAAAATGTGTTACGCCAAAACACAGAATGAAATTTGGAATAGTATTTTCTTTTTGTTTTTGAATATAGTATGGTAAGCGATAATATCGCACATAGTTTAGACGGTATACGAGTAAGGAGTACCTGCGATTTTGGTAATTAACAAGAGAAATTGAAAAAAAAAAAATAACGAACGAATGATTTTGAAACAAAAATAATTTGCAAATGTATGAGTGAAGAAACTAATTAGAATAAAATTCACACACTTGTAAACATAACAAGGTAATTAGTTTGTCGTGTGTACGTAGGTATGTTACTTTTCATCCCGGTAAAAATTTAATGCCCAATTCGACACTAATGAGAGCAAAACGTGTTTAAATTTAGTAACTCATATTGTGGTAATCTTTAAACATTTCAGAAATGGCATTAAAAACGTAGCGTGTAGAAGAGATTTAATTTGTTATGTAAGCAGTCGTGTCATGTTCATCAAACGATTAATTGCCCTAGGTAGGAAATGAATCTACAAATTCTGGCTAAGCAGTCAGGATCACCAACCAATATACCATCATTTTTCCCGTTACATAGTGCAATAGAAAAGATTCATTCAGACATCTATATAAATAAATAAAATTGGAGTGTCTGTTTGTAATATTAACTTCACTTAACTTTTTACTAAATTACTAAAAATTTATGTATACGCGGATAAAAGTCTGTCTGTTTGTTCCTGGTAATCTCTGAAACGGCTGGACCGATTTTGACGGGACTTTCACTGGCAGGTAGCTGATGATCCAGGGAGTAACTTAGGCTACTTTTTTAGACTAACTTTGTCCCGCGGCGTTACTCGCGGTATAACAATAACCGCGGTTAACACCGCGGGGTTCAGCTAGTTTAAAATACAGTCTTAAACTATTTAATATCGTTATGGTATAAAATAATTAATTGGGTACGATTGCCACTAAAGTGTAAGTAATTGACAATAGCCGCAATTAACAAAAGCATTAAATTCTCATTACGGAGATTATCCTCTGTTCAAGCAATTAGTGCCTAACTCTTAATTAAATGAACGCACCTTTGTCACTGAATGATTCGTTATAATAAAGTCGTTAAAGTCTTCAATTTAACTGTTAATATTTATTTGGTGGGTATCACTGTATTGTACGAATGGCGAGATGGTTTGTAAGGGTTCATTTTGCTGCTGCTAAGTGATTGTGAGTTCGATCACTGCATGGGACAACACTGTGTGATCTACAAGTTGTTGTTTTTTTATGCTTTAGTTGCAAAAGTGTCTCTGCCTGAAGGAAAACATGAGTAGCGAGGCGTAGTGATGCAGGCTGACCCATACTATGGGACGTACTTCGTAGTCTCTTAACAGAGATTTTGGCGTACAATAACACACTGGTCAAGCAAGTCAATCATCATCATCAACAACTTATAACGTCACACTACTGGGCTCGGGTCTAGACTCAGACGAGGGTTAAAGCCATACGTCACCACGCAGGCCGAGTGCGGATTGGGGACTGGCAAGACAACGTTGTGACTACGTAATCTTGCTGTAGGATGTTCTTAAGCCGTCCAAAGGCCTCCAACTAAGCTTCACGGCTGTTATCTTACGGTATACTATGAGGATCTTGTGTCAACTGCGGTGAATTTCCGTGCGTTTAGGCGATTCTGCCATACATACTATAGTAATCAAATATAGCTCACTTAGGACCCATAATATTTTATCCGTGGTGCTTCCTGGTTTAAAAAAAGGTGTCTGCCTATTTTGACTTCATTTTGTCTCCCGCTTTGCTAAGGAGGGAAGGGTAGTTATCATATTTCCAACTCCTCCTGTTTTTATTCTGATTAATTTCGTTGCGGGTTCCAAGACAGTTAATTTTTTTTTCTGGGACTTCCCGAGTGGTGCACTCGGTGTGTTCGTGGGTCACTGCTGTTGATCCTGGTGTACAAGAGTTACAGTGGTGGGCGTGTGGGTGGGATTAGTCCCAATGTTATCTTACGGTAACAATCGGGACTGACTGCTTAACGTGGCCTCCGAATCACACACAACCAGGCGGCGATTATTTCTAATCACCGAGTGCAACTGGGCTATGACTGCCTCTAGCAAACTAAGCAGGTTAATAAAGGGTATCTTTCTAGTCTTCCTTCTCTTAAGACTTCATGATCAAGTAAGAAACTTGTTCTTTATTTCTTAATTGACTTACACACTGGGGTCATAATTTCTCTTCGATTTGCTTCCAGGTTTTTTTTTATTTGGTATTAAATTGAATTTTGAATCTATTCTATTTGTATCTTTCCTATTGTATATAAGTAACGTATGAACGTATCGTCCGTAAACATAACGGTATCGTCTGTGTAGTGTAAACGTCTATTTTAGGCAGTGGTTGTCCTTGTGTACAAAAGCATATAAAGGGTCTATTCTCATCCAAGTTTCTAACTTTTTGCGACACAGTAGGCCTTTTGCTCTGAGCATATATTATTCGTATTACATATTCTGACGTCTTTATCTCCATATCGGCGGAAAATAACATGGTGAGCTATGTTCTCGGACAAGCACATTCTAGTTGCGTAACGGTTGCTGTACAGTTCTAATATTATGAAACATGCACTTTCGCTTTTAAAGTAATAAATATTATTCCGTGCAATCTTAACAATTGACTGTGTTTCACATGCTTTTGGTAGAAACCTTGATTTGGTTATTGACTGTCTGACTTCATACCAGTGATCGCAATAAACATTTATATAATACTAACTGTTGCCCACGGCTCCGCCCGCGTGTATATCGATTATCGCAGTAAATAGTAGCCTATGTGTTATTCTGATGTTTAAGCTATATTACTGTAAAGTTTCATCCAAATCCGTTCAGTAGTTTTTGCGTGAAAGAGTAAAAAACTCACAGACTTTCGCCTTTATATATTAGTGTGATTAATGTGATTAGTAAGATTAGCTGACCCACGCAACTTCGTCTGCGTCTTTTCAGTTATGCTTGTCCCCTTTTGGTCTAAGCGTGATGTTAACTATCCAGCAAAACACGCCTAAAAAGAAACGTGAAAATCCGTTAGATAGTTTCGAAGTTTATCGTAAGCGACAACGTGACACAAGAATTATATATTGCCTAGCTTTAGCCCTTGACTCCGCTCGTGTAAACTTCGGTTATCGCTGTACAAAATAAGATATGTGCCTCCCTACTTATCATAGTTTCTCCATGTCAATTTTTTTATTAAAATCGAATTAGTGGTACGTACCAGCCAAACAAACAAACTCGCATTTACATTTATAATATTAGGAGCAATATTTCAGCAATATAAAAATTAATTTGAGGAGATCTTTGTAACGATACCCACAAACACGATTATATCGTAACTATGTATTGACTGTTTAGTTTAACTTTGGGTTTTCTTACATATAAAATGCAAAACTTCAAGTACATAAATGTGGATGTATTTTAGAAAATTTTGCGTGTAGAGGATTTTTAGAGAATAACTAATCTGAATATTCCGCCAATGATCGCTTTATCTACTGGCTATTTTAATATCAGCCATAGGTAGAGAGCAACACGGTGGGGAGAAGCCCTACGCAGGCCTTCACCTCCGTCGGAGGATAAAATATTGCAAACCTTCAAGAAAAGAGTGTACGCCTTCTTAATTGGCCGGCAACGCACTTGTGATGCCTCGGTGTTGCGGGTGTCCATGGGCGGCGGTAATCGCTTACCATCAAGAGATACGTCTGCTCGTTTGTCCCGTATTACATTAAAAAAACCTTAACATACATATACATATAACCTTAACATATATACCTTAACATATATACAGGGACATATGTAAGGGACACATATGTTATGACGCAATGTATTTTTAAATGTGCGAAATTCTGAAGGTTTTGTTTTAATTGTTATATTTGTGTGTTCGTGGTGACAGGTGATTGATTTTGTATGTGAGTCCAAACTGTGTATGTGTTAAGATTTCCCCCCCTTAAAAATTACAGACTGTTTTGTATTGGAAAATAATGGTCTGGATACCCCTCCGTTCGGTAGTCCGTGTTGCTTTATCTATGACAAGCTGACCCACGCAACCTCGTTTGCGTCTCCTATTGCCCGTAGCGTGAGAATTTTAACCCGTTTTTTTAACATTCTTCATTGGTGCTCCGCTCCCATCGTTCTTAGCGTGATGATATATAGCCTATAGCCTTCCTCGATAAATGTTCTATCCAACACTGAAAGAATTTTACAAAACTGACCTGTAGTTCCTGAGATTAGCGCGTTCAAACAAACAAACTCTTCAGCTTTATATATTAGTATAGATATATCAGTTCACCATCACGTTCAGTGCCTTTCATTATTGTTTGTAAGTCTCTTCGCGAATATTGTCTTGTCTATAAAGCCGAGTCTACACCGAACAAAAGTTGGCAATTTTTGTGTTGTCAATACATGTTGGTGACAAAATTTCTGTAATTTCCTTCTGTGGCAACAAAAGTTGTTAACAAATGTTCGGAACCGTGTTTCTGTTTTTGGCAGTAAACATCATAAGAAAACATTGCAGTTATTTATTGGCTCTGTGGAGACGCTTAGTTACAATATTTTTCTAATTGTTGGCGACTCGGTGTAGACACAATGGAAACAAAACTTAGCGATTTTTTTAATAGTTGCAAACAGTTGGTAACACTGAAATTGCCAATAATTTCAGTGGATACGCACCTTAAGTAATTGCTCTGAAGTGTATTACAGTGTTATCAGCGTGATAAGTTTCCGTTTTCTGCAGGAACCGTGTTATGAGGTGAAAATAATATCAGAACTGACCCAGATGTTCCGTAGAATAACAAGCATATATGTACAAACTTACCTTGCGCTTCAACATTCAAATATTTAAATAATTGTGCGCAAAATAAACTAATTGCCCTACTTTTGCTCGTAATTGTGTTTTGTAACTCTCTCTTTGTGAGTTATGCACGTACGTTTATGGTAATAAATTGTTTCTGTCATGTGCTATATGATTACTAGGAATTTTTATGGCTAGCTGCCTGAAAATTGCAATAACTCTTGTTTTTTAGGGGTATTTTAGTACCTAACAACGTGTCTCTTGTTAACAGGTGTTATACATATTAAATCCCGAATTAAATGCCCAACATCTTAAAATTACTGGCGCCATGTTTAAATTTGTATTTGGAACACATTTTTTTTTCTAATATGCTGAAACAAGTACACGAATCGGCTGTATAAATCCTTTATTTATGATGTCACAGACCAGACCAAATCTTATCTTAGTCATTTTGCCTATGTTTATGGCCTTATAGACGGTTTCAGCTCCTTATCACGTGTGAGTAGGTATATTGAGTGCTACTACAGTTAAATAATAACGTTACATACATATCTACTAATTCTGATAAAATTAGTAGCGAATTTTATAGCAAACTAGCTGAACCCCGCGGTGTTACCCGCGGTTATTGTTGTACCGCGAGTAACGCAGCGGGACAAAGTTAGTCTAAAAAAAGTAGCCTAAGCTACTCCCTGGATCATCAGCTACCTGCCATTGAAAGTCGCCTCAAAATCGGTCCAGCCGTTCCAGGATTACCCAGAACAAACAGACAGACAGACAAAAAAAATATTAAATACATTTTTGGTATATGTACCGTGTATACATACATATGCATTTAGTAAAAAGCGGTTATTTTAATATTATAAACAGACACTCCAATTTTATTTATTTGTATGTATAGACAACAATGAAGTTGCTGGGTTAGATATGCAGAGTTCCATGCAGGTATTAAATGATAGTTAATACCCAAATGTATATAAATTCATTTACATTATGCATATCTCCTTATCGATAGAAATTAATATTTGTTTGGTTGTGTTGATATCTGCCACAGGTACCTACTTCATTAAATTATCATGATATTTTTAAAACCTACTTCTTGCTGCTGAGATACAACAAATTACACTTTTTTAAGCCGAAAAATATTTTTTAAAGATAACTCTCGTACTAGCAATATATCCTCTGTCGTTGGGGACTTAACGTATAACTTAACTAGCTGACCCCGTTTGCGTCTTCTATTGCCCGTAGCGTGAAGAATTTCCCCCATCTTTGAAACATTGTTTATTGGTTCTCCGCCCCTATTGGCCTTAGCGTGATGATATATACCCTATAGCCTTCCTCGATAAATGGACTATCCAACACCGAAAGAATTTTTCAAATCGGCCCAGTGGTCCCTGAGATTAGCGCGTTAAAACTAACAAACAAACTCTTCAGCTTTATAATATTAGTATAGATGAAACGTGAGAACAACAATTTGTGGATCACATAAAAGTGTTGACCCATGTGGGCATCGAACCTACTACACTCGATAGAATGCGGGGAGGTGACCGCTAAGCTACTACGCCATCGACGTTGTCGAAAGTGATGCTTTAAAAAAAACATATTTGACATCCTTATTTTCGAGTCTTAATTTATTCCGATTTTTACATCAAATGCACATCCTTCTTCCCCGTAAGAGACTTGGAGAAATTCTCGCTCATATATTTCACTAGGTATTCGATATTTTGCTCTAACAGAAAACACTAATACATACTCAAATATAAATCTAAATTAAGAAGTTGTAATGATGAATCATGGCAGAAACTGAGTCCTAGTACCTACTTGAAACTAAAGCCATATGCGAGACATCATAGTTAGTCATTCAATGACTCGCACGGGGTTAATACAAGATATCTTTAGAATAACTAGCTGAACCCCGTGGTGTTACCCGTGGTACAACAACAACTGCGGGTAACGCCGCGAGGCAAAGGCAGGCAAAGAGGCAAGTAGCCTAAGTTACTCCCTACAACATCATGAGAGTCCCGTCAAAATGGGTCCAGCCCTTCTAAGGGTTACCCGGTACAAACAGACATTTTTATAAATACATTTTTGGTATATGTACAATGTATACATACATTTGCATTTAGTAAAAAAGTGTTATTTTAATATAACAAACAGACACTCCAATTTTATTTATTTGTACAGATGTATAGATATGTCCCGATTGAGAGCAATAGACTTGCACAATTATTTATCTTTGAAACAGCAGACCGTGGTGTGGTTTGTTCTTAGATTAGCCATGTGTGACATGAATTATTAAATAAGAATGCTATATAAATGTCCAGTGTAAGTCTGTCCTGACCAGATCGCTCCTCGGTCGTGTCGGATAGCCGTCACATCGGTTTGTAAGAGTGAGGGAACAGAGAGTGCACCTGCGTTTGCACACACATTTCTGCACTATAGTATTTCTTACATAATTGCCTCGTCTCCGTTGAGACTGGCCGCTGTGACCAAAATAGGAGTACATCATCGTAGATTTTGTACGGATTATAGAAAATAGATGGCATAATATCTTTTTCAGGAATTAGTACTATAATTTATATATGGGAGTTTTCATGTAGACATGCAATGGCCAAGTAGTTTATTAACCTCACATATATAGACATCCATTTTTATCAATTTCACATATTGGGTGTATGATAAGCACGTTGATATCAAATATATTTAGCACCATGTACGATACAGTCTACGAGACGTGTTATTGTGCAATGATTATACGTAGATAAATAGTTATAAACAAAATGCAGGTGCGCACTCATAAACAACGTGTTATTTTTTTTTAAATTCATTTCTTTTGGACGCTTACATCTTTTTTCTGAAGTCAACCTTTTCCTTACGAATTCATTTGCAGGTTAAGGAAAATAATTTAATCTGACTTCAATATATCAGTTTCTATGTTTCTTATCATTGTATAACGTACTGGCGGCTAGGCTTTGCGGAACGGAACGGAAGCCTTTGAAATCCACAGATTTCCTCTACTTTAATAAAAATGTGTTATAATAGGGTATTACACCCATTTTTGAAAAGTATCTTAATTAGATTCTATAGCGTTATTAAACCACAAAAAAAACCACAAAATTTTTATTCAATCGATAAGTACCATAAATATGCATTTAAATTTTACATCTCAAATTTCGTGCGTAATTTGTCAAAAACACTGGACGCATTGGGCGCCATATTGCTCTGTGGTAATGACGTCAGTTCGTTTTGTGAAATGTGGATGACATGAATTTAATTTCAACAAATAATCTAAAGCATACGCTGATCAGTTGACACTTTAGTGTACTTACAAAGCTGTGTGACGTAATAACATGGCGGCTACTGTTTCATGATGTTATAGAACAGAATAAAAAAACTGAAAATTTTAAAATAAATTATAGAAAATATTTTATTGTTACAAGAACTAAACCTAACATTTTCCGACAAGTTTTCGCCTAAGGTATCTCTCAATAACATATTTTTAGATTTTTTCTCGTATACAGTAAAATACCCTATTGTAAAACTTCCACTTGAATCACTATCTATTGCTGAAAACTGCATTGATATCCATTGAGTAGTTTAAATGATCTAAACGAACAGACATCGGAAGCGTCTTTATTTTATACTAGCTGTTGCCCGCGGCTCCGCCTTCGTGTTTGTCGATATTCGCGGCAAATAGTAGCCTATGTGTTATTCTGATGTATAAGCTATATGGATGTAAAGTTTCATCCTAATTCGTTTTGTAGCTTTTGCTTGAAGAAGTTACAAGCATACACACTCACAAACTTTGTATTGTAGGACTATGTAAAGAAGAGATGCTTTTGGCAGTAAGATCGGCCTTGGTGTATTAATTTTCTAACATATATATGAATACCGTCTTGTTTATTTTTGTTTACAAATGAAGTTTTCTGTTCATAATTAAATATGCAATTAAACAAGATTTAAGGTACAGCTTCGTTCGCTCTCTTTATATGTGAATGTGTTTTTTCTTTTAAAATTATGTCATAAATATCATGGACAGTGTTAATCTTTAAATGTATAACTTCTTAACGTTTTAAAATGTCTGGCTTAAAACCCAGGTCTAGAAAATAATATTTAATTCTCAGACAGCGCATTTTCATCGCATAGGATTCTTATAGCCATTTATTTTAGGTCTTATTACTTCCATTAAATGAGTAATAAGGTCTATATTTCAAAGTTAAGATAATTACGTCTGTTACAGGCGTCCACCCACACGATGCTAAGTCAATGATAGAAGAGGACATGTGGGGAGAACTCCACGAAATAGCAGCTGCGCCAGAGTGTGTAGCTGTCGGCGAGTGTGGCCTAAACTACAGCAAGGACTTCTCCGAACCGCACGTGCAGCGCGACGTATTCAAACGACAGGTAACACTCATGCATATAAGCTTATACACACACATATGTACACACTCTCACACACACACATGTACAAACTTACACACTGACACACACACATTTTAGTTGAAAATGTTAGGAATAAGCTGGGCCTGCCAAAGTACTAAACTCTACTCTAGAATACAAATACTGGATTCTAGCGCCCTTGAGCCCTGCCCAAAGACTCTGCCTGATGAAAAGCATAAGCAGAATTTGAAAGTGGTGGTCACCATACTCATTACGAATGCAGACAATACAGCATGGAGACCCACACTAAGGCCGCCTATTGAGATGCTTCTGCATCATTTGCGTGCCGGCCTCATACGTTTATGAAATATTTGTATATCTTTATTCGAACTTCAACATTATCAACTGCATTCACCCGCGTCCTTTTTTATCAATAAAAACTACACTCCATAATAGTTATAACAACACCTCATAAATATAAGTTTATTTTTAAATCTCAAACCGAATAAACGTATACGATACGTACGTAACCGGGGATCTTAGACGGTTACGACCCGACCGTTAAATTCACCGATTTACATTCTATTACAAGTTCGTGTGTAGAAACCCCCGAGTGGCACTGAGCCAAACAGTAATTGCATTTACGGCGATATTTGCCGTTCGGCCTTTTGTTTTAAACTAGCAAGTCTAAGTATTAAACTTCATGAAACAGGAAAGAGGTTTACCATTATGACTTTACAAGAAGCCGATGTCAAGAGTAATTCTTTCTTCGCTTTAACCGAGTGAGTGACCCAACCTACTCCAATTCTGTGTTGGTGCTCACATCTGTACTTCTTGAGCCAGTTGCACGTTGAATAAATACGCCGCTCTGACGCTCATCATCATCATCATCATATCAGCCGTAAGAAGTTCACTGCTGAACGCAGGCTTCCCCTATTGATTTCCACATCAACCAGTCGGTAGCGACCTGCATCCAGCGAGTGCCTGCGATCTTGACCAGGTCCTCCGTCCACCTTGCGGGAAGCCTTCCTACGCTGCGTTTGCAGTCACATGGTCTCCACTCAAGTAACTTTTTGCCCCATCGGCTATCGGTTCTCCGAGCCCTGCCCACTGCCACTTCAGCTTGCTGACTCGCTCAGCTATTTCGATAACTTTAGTTCGTCTACGGATCTCCTCATTTCTGATTCGATCTCGTAGAGAGACCCCAAGCACAGCCCGTTCCATAGCTTGCTGTATGACCCCGAGCTTCCTTATGAGGCCCATAGTAAGAGACTACGTCTCGGCACCGTAGGTCATCACTGGTTATACACACTGGTTAAAGACCTTCGTCTTTAAAAACTGTGGTAATTTGGACAAGAAAAAGCTGCGTAATTTCCCGAACGCAGCCCAGCCGAGATGGGATGACGCACAACTTTTGGTTATTTATGAGCCTGCCAAAGTGACTCTACTCTGCCTAATAGAAATCATAAGTAGAATCCAAGGGTCGCCATATTCATTGGGAATGCAGACAATGCAGTATGGTGACCCATTCTGTGTCGGTCTATTAAGTTGCTTCTGCATCATTGGGCCTCCGGTCTCGCACTCACCTAACAACGTTGGTCTTCTGTGAGAGGGTAGTATCGCCTCGTTCAAGTCGCTGCTGAAAACAGTATGGCTCTAACCTTTGATGAGATGAGCCGTCCTTTTGAAAACTCTTTTTCTTTTCTTTTAATAATATAATATTATTTCTGTAAAGTACAATCATAAGAACATTCATCATCGTTAGAAGAAGTTACGTGTGCCTAAACAGAAAGATCATTTTTATAAATATACATCTGTTCAAAGACATTATTACTTAAATGTTATACATTCAACGAATGCCTGTCCCACAATAGCACTCCAGTTTATTTAGCTATTCACAATAACGAGTATAAAAAGAAACAAGTTGAATACTTCTCGGGACGCATCTCATAAGGCACGTTCCAGAACGGATGCTCGTATCCGTTTTGATATTTGAATGTTCGTGAATCTGTTGCTTTAAATGAACATAATATTTCTTGGGTGTTATGAAATATGTTGTTCTAAGATGTTACTTTTCGAAACATTTATTAGAACGATAGTATGCCAAAATCTCTTTTCTAAGAGGCTCATGAGCATTAGTGAACTGCTAAAGTCTCTTGATGATCACGATGATAAGGCCAATGCTGGTGTCGTAATCGTTAAAGTGGCGGTTATAATTTAACTTTATTTTAGTAGCCATTAAAGTAGCAAAAAGTATTTTGCGATGATTTACTTTTTGGTATTTTGCGGTTTATATGAATTCATCGTAATTTTCCCTCTATGGTCTTAATTTTATATAGAGACGATCGGAATTTACAACATGGCTTAATTGATTTTAATGCTTGACTACTACTAATTGATCAAAGGAAAAGAGAAGCTTAAGGGAACTAGGTTTAATAATGCCCTGACTGTTTGACAAGAATCTGAATCTAATTCAATGACAGGTCGCGAATTGATGTGAAAGGAAAAAAGTTATGGGGTATTGGCAAATACTAACATAATTCCAGAATCAAATAAAAACGGTGAATATGGCCGGTGACCTTGTAAACTACACCAATTAACCAACCTCTTTGAACGTATTAAATCATCATTGTTCATGAAAAGTTCACTTTAATTTCCACTTGAATAACATTTGCATTATCAATTTGAGCTCGGGCTAAATTCGTTTAGTGCAGAACGTCTGCGTCGTTTCTAAGGTGGATGAATTACAGAAGGTTCACTGGGTTCAATACTTCAAATACTAAGACATTGGGGAATGTCATCTTTTATTATGTGAATTATATTATTCTTATTACAACAAGCATTAAGAGCGAACTTCCTAATGCTTGTTGTAATACAGACAAGAATAATATAATTCAAGTTGCGTGAATATTTACCTTCTAGCTACTAGCTAGAAGTCCTAGCTAAGCTAGTCCTCTCACGTATACGAATTGATATAACTTTTCTATTTGTCAACCAATTGAAATAAAACAAAAACTATATGTTAATTTTATGTTTGACTGTCTCTGTGGCGCAGTGGTAGCGTATGTGACTGCTGTGCTTGAGGTCTCGGGTTCGATTCTTGGATCAGATTGTGTTTTGTATGATCTGCAAATATCGGTTTCTGAGCTTGGGTGTTTTCTATGTATAATATGTATGTATTTACAAAAAAAAACTATATATGTATTTATATCAGATGACTAGTATCCATAACACAAGCTCTACTTAGCTTTGGGGCTAGATGACGTTGTGTGTTAAATGTCCGAAATCACTTCTGAGATTTGCGTGCACAAATACACGGGAAAAAATTGTAAAAACTGTTGTTTTGAACTCTGCTACTTTAATAACGACCCCCTTTAGTTTTTCTTCCAAATCTTTAATGTACAGATATCGACCTTTTACTATTTTAGTTATATGTGTCGATATGTCGGACATGTTAAGTTATAAGTGGCTGAGCTTTGATGAAATTACCACGACAGGTCACCTAATACACCCTAAAGTTTTAAATATCAGTTTAGAGCGTCACGATTCTGTGTTGCACGCACGCATCCAACATCCATCCTTTTGACATTTGACATACATAGATTCGAGTGTTGATAACCGTGACTCCTACTACCAATTTCAGCCTCATTCAATTAAAAGGAATGCATTACATCATCGATGTAATAGCATTTTATCTGCATGTGTATAGATTTTAAACCTTATGCGTTATTCAGAAGAGCTGAATGTGTGTATATACCAATTAAACATCGAGTTTCACATTTTTTGCTTGAAACTAATCAACTTCACTCATTAAACTAATAATAGTCCATACACTGCCTCGTTGGTCTAACGGTTGACGTATGTTTACTGCTGATCAAGAGGTCTCTATAAAGAGGTATTCTATAAATACTTAATAACAGCTCGGAGTTTGGAAGTTGGGGTCTGAACCCCTTGTGCCTCGGAGAGCACGTAAAGCTGTCGGTCCTGCGCCAGACCTCTTCCCGATCGTGTCGGTTAACCGTCCCATCGGATTATGAGAGTGAGGGAACGGAGAATGCACCTGTGTTTGCGCACACACTTGTGCACTATAAAATCTCCTGCGTAGTTGGTTGGTCTCTGTTGAGACTGGCCGCCGTGGCCGTAATCGGCTAGGAGAACATCAATGGTCCATACGTATAGGAGAAGTTTAGGTCGTATGTGTGCTAAATACGCAATCGTGTAGTCTTACTGCTGTTGTTGTTCTGTACATTGTCACCGGTTTAATTTCGGCTGCTCCCGTTTTGCAATGTTCAAGTTCTGAGTCAGGTGCAGTCTAGATCTAATTGTAGCATGCTTTTGCAAACTTATTTGTGTCTTCCGCTGGTCTGATAACAAAGTACCAAATGGTTTTTTCTTCTAATTAGGTTATTCAGAGCCCTTTGACTGAGTTTTCGGTTTCGTGAAAGAGTATTTTCAGGCCTTCATTTATATTTCTTCAACATTTAAAAATATATTAATGTTAGAAACTTACTAAAAGCTCTTAATTACGTGATATTATAGTGTCTTCTATGTATAACAAATGCAATAACATATTTCAATGTAACCTAATAAAAGCATACCAATTTTCGATGTGACTACTAATCCTACATAACGCAATGAAAGTTTTCGCGGCAGTTTAAACAGAAGTCACAGTACTGAATGCTGTTATTGTTACGATGATAATATGCATATTTGCTGGATGAGTTTAGCTTTTCGAAACTTATTTTGGGGAAACGGCACTGAGACTTGAATAGCTTGAAGTGACGGAGATCGCGTATCCGTATGTCTGTCCATCTATTCGGCCCGATCTAGTAACATCGACACTTATTCATTCCTGAACTTCTCTGTCAGTCTGCAGCCACTAAAACCTGGACAAGGTTCTCGAACCATAACAAATTGACCCACCAAATTGCCCTAATTTTCTTATTTAAAATGTGCTTGAACGTAGATCATCCTTTTAGTCCGTCATGACTTACAATGAAAAGATGCGGGCGGATAAAGTTCATCACAATACATAACCAATTGACATTCTGTTTGGGTCATTTCATCATTATCACATTTATACTTCTGTAAAACTAGAATCAACAGCAATGAAACCCCCTGTATTGAAGACAATATGTTTTTCTGTCCTAGTAAATGAAGCGTTCATTCATGGGCATTGCTGAATATAGTCCTCTTCCATTGCACACCCCTTTGATCAGTTACCGTTTTTTTCCGATACCGTTTAACAAGTTTTTGAGTGAAAACTGCGTCTAGATCCATATAGCAGTTAGCAGTCCAGATAGCAGTTTTTCCTGCCTGTCTGTGCCTGTGGGTGAAGTTAAAATTTGCGCAAGATGACTGGCAGAACCCGGATTCGAGTAGTATCGATCATAGCCTCATATGTATTTAATCGATTTGTTTCGAGAGACACCGCGACAATACAATAGTAATATACTAACACTTGTATTCACATTATAACAATAACAACGCTTTCGTACAGAACAAAAATAACGACGAGAATCGAACGAAAGTATGAGATCATTATCTATAAATCGGTTTTCGTCCAGTACCTGTATTAAAACTATGTATAAAATTAGCAAGGCGAGTTTTATTAGAGTATATTGAATATGGCCCTGTATGTAACTTTCGTCTAAAAAATAAGAAACCATAGGAAAGTTTATTTAAATACAAAGTAGCTAGAACTCCTCTAAAAACAAATTGTATCGTATTTATTCAATTTGTTATTTAGAGGAGTTGATACTCCTTTCTAGAAAAGATAAAGATTCCGTACCGGGTTAATGAAAAGTCATATACAGTTAGAAATAATTTTCTGTAGCATTTTTGTCTAAAAACCTTCACACTTCAAGGTAGCGTGGAAGTAACAATTGTGAGTTGCATTGCTATTATCGTTAATAGTCATTAATTAAAAGTGTATTGGTCTTAATTAGTATGTATTAGTTGATAAGAAACAATTGTCTCTTGATAAATTTGTTGTTGTCGAAACTTAATATGTAAGTGAACTCCATGAATACAAAAGAAATTTGAAAACAGTTTGACTCAGTAAAAAGTTATACACAAAATAAGTGCACTAGCCATTTGAGCCTGTTTTGTGGTAGTAACCAGATTACTGACAGACACATATATTTTATAAATACGTATGTGTACATATACAAATAAATAAAATTGAAGTGTCTGTTTGTAATATAAAAACACCGCTTTTTAATAAATGCATATGTATTATACACGATATATGTACAGAAATAACATTTTTTTTAAATGTTTGTCTTTCTGTCTGTCTGTTTGTTCCTGGTAATCTCTGGATCGGCTCGACCGATCTTGACGGGACTTTCACTGGCAAATCTAAGGAGTAACTTAGATTTTTTTTTAGGATACCCGCGGTACAATAATAACCGCGGGTAACACTGCGAGGTTCAGCTAGTAATATGAAAGATTAATTATATGGCCAGTTCCTTTAAGGTTTATATTAAAATTAACTATTATAGACTTTTATGTCTTTCTTTCCTACACATAGTTTTTGTGACTTGCAAATTATTTAAAAGGTTACAAATCGTCTTCTTTTCCAACGTCTTGAACGGGTTATACCTCTCGTGGTCACAGGTACTCTTAGGTGGTCAGTCTACCCGAGACGCCGGGCGGTAGGGAAAGAAGAAATACTCTACAAAAAGAATTGAATACGTACCTTAATTTCTTTATCAAGTTATTTTAATCTATACATCTATACAAATAAATAAAATTTGAGTGTCTGTTTGTAATATTAAAATAGCCACTTTTTACTAATTGCATAAGTATGTATACACGGTACAAATACCAAAAAAATGGTTAAAATTTTTTTTGTCTGTCTGTCTGTCTTTTTGTTCCGGATAATCTCTAAAACGGCTGAACGGATTTGGACGGGACTTTCACTGGCAGGTAGCTGATGATCCAGGGAGTAACTTAGGCTACTTTTTTTGGACTAACTTTGTCCCGCGGCGTTACTAGCGCTACAACAGTAACCACGGGTAACACCGCGGGGCTCGACTAGTATTCAATAACTTTATTCGTTAATGTCAATAACTCAATACAATTGTAATATACTAAACACTTGTATTCACATTATAACAATAACGATGCTTTCGACATAAGTTGCAAAACAAAAATAACATCTCAACATATGAGATCATTATCTATAAATCGATTTTCGTCCAGCCCCAGTATTAAAACTATGTATAAAATTTACGAGTCGAGTTTTATTGGAGTATATTCAATACACAGTATTTTCTAAGACGATTTTTTTATGTATGGCTCTAACGGAAAGTATAAGCAGAATCCAAGAGTAGTGGTCACCATACTGCGTATACAGACAATGCAACAATGCAGCATGGTGACCCACACCATGGCGGGCTAGTGATGCTTCTGCATCATTGGGCCTCCGGTCTCGCCCTCACCAACGAAACACGACAGCACGAACGCTGTCATTTTACGTTGATTTTCTGTGCGAGGGTAGTACATCCGCGGTCAAGCCGGCCTGTTGGGGCTGAAATCAGTATGGGCAGTGATGATCTGATCTGATCAAGACGGCTGGAAAGAGCTGGATGCGAGAAGCCGAGGATCGAACCAAGTAGCGTGCAATTGTAAACACCTATGTCCAACAGTGGCCGGCGATAGACCGATGATGATGTAAAATGAACTGGAGGTGACGAGTTTAGAAAGCTTGTGCCGAGCGATCAAAACATGGAACTCACTACTACCGCTCGTGTTCCCCTCCCATTATGATACCGGGTTCTTAAAGCGACGATGTGAAAAAGCATCTCAATAGGCCGCCATAGTGTGGGTCACCATGCTGCTCTGTCCACGTTCACATTGAGGATGGTGACCACCACTATTGGATTCTATTCATACTATCCATCAGGCAGAGTAGAGTTATTTTGGTACCTTGATCATAAAAAACAGCTTGTTAGCAAATGAAGAAACTTGTAAAAACGATTATTCTATTCTATTCTATTCTAAAAGAAATCTTTATATATATAATTCTTCTGTGAGTGTGTATGTCACTGAACTACTCTCAAACGACTGGACCGATTTTGATGAAATTTTTTGTGTGTGTTCAAGGGGATCTGGGAATGGTTTAGATTTGTCCGCTGGACAATGTTTTTTTAATTAATTTTTAATTTATTAGTAGTTATGGCAAAACGACGTTTGCCGGGACAGCTAGTATTTTTAAATTACTTTAGAAGAGTTATAAAAATCTATTTTTCTTTATTTCAAACCAGCTGAACCCCGCGGTGTTTCCCGCGGCTATAATGTAATTCTAAAAAAAGTAATTGAAGTTACTCCTTAGATCATCAGCTATCTGCCAGTGTAAGACAATCAAATTTTGTCCAGCCGTTCCAGAGATTACCTGGAACAACCATACAGACAAAAATTGAAAAAAAAAATTTGGTATATGTACCGTCTATACATACGTTCCTTTGCATTTAGTAAAAAGCGGTTATTTTAACATTACAAACAGACACTCCAATTTTATTTATTTGTATAGACTAAACATTCCACAGAGTATGGATCACGTTTTATTTTGCCTTCCCGCGCACAACAACACAACTATTATAAAGATAATTATGTTTTGCTTTGTGAATTAGAGCATCTCAAAGAAAGTCTTGCGTTTATTAGTTTTAGTAAGCCGTAATGAGTATAATCCTTGTATTTATGCCATACATTAAGAAATTGGGCGATCCCAAGTACAGTTAATGTTGGAAACGGAAAATATTTATGTACAATATTATTGAATAAGTGGCGATAGGGTGATTGGCAAGATTTTTATAAAAAAATAAGGACTTATATTATCTTCGTATCTTCTATAATATTACTCCAAGTTAGAGAAATGTGTAACTACAGATTAAATAACATTCTTCAACAGTCTAACGATAACCTTCCTTGGCACCCCTAAGGGAGACTAGTCTCAAATCACTGATTCTCTTTTAAAATAAAGCTATTAAAAACATAACTTTTGAAGTATTTAAGGTAGTAGAGTCACGCTGATTTCAGCACGAACGGGTCGGCTCGACCGGAGCAGTACTATCCTCTCACAAAAGATCAACCTAAAATGACAGCAATCGTGCTTCGTATTTCGTTAGTGAGTGCAAGTCTGGCGGCCCAATGATGGGAGGATAGATCTCAATAAGCCGCCATAGGGTGGGTCGCCGTGCTGCATTGTTACATTGTCTGCATTCGCAATGAGTATGGTGGCCACTACTCTTGGATCTAGCTCATTATTTTAAATAAGCCCCATTGTCATTAAATAAGATACTTTATATAATGATTCTGATTTTTGTAGGACTATAGGTCAGAAACAAAGTAGGCATTAAATAGCACCGTGTTCGAGGTCTATTAACGTTTTAAACGCATAGCAAAGTTATCAACTAGCCTAGTTTTCTACGTTTTGTATGAAATATAAACGGCGTACGCAACCTTAATTAACTAACACTTTCCAATTCTTATGTTGATTAATTAAAATTGAATGTAGGCCACTAAACTATTTACTTTGTCGACATTTATTTTAGTTGAGGTAAGCAGACGACAGACTGATAATAATCTGTGAACTGTGAATAGCAGAACCTGCTTTTACGATCAACGAGTTAATTAAAGTTATTGCAATAACGTAAATCTATATATATCGGGGGGTAGACGGGTTCTTGAGTGGAGACCGCGTCTCGGCAAACGTAGTGTAGGACGTCCACAGGCCAGGTGGAGTGATGATCTGCGCAAGATGGCTGGCAGGAGCTGGATGCGAGAAGCCGAGGATCGAACCAAGTGGCGCGCAATTGGAGAGGCCTATGTCCAGCAGTGGACTGCGATAGGCTGATGATGATGATATATATATCAAATGACTTGCCTTGACTCACTGATTCATCAAGTCAGCCTATTTTTTTTTATGTTTGGCTGATGAAAAGCATAAACAGAATTTAAGAGCGGTGGTCACCATTCTCATTGCGAATGCAGACAATGCAATAATGCAGCATGGTGACCACACCATGGCGGCCTAGTGATGCTTCTGCATCATTGGGCCTCCGGTCTCGCATTCACCAACGGAACACGACAGCATGAACGCTGTCATTTTACGTTGATTTTCTGTGCGAGGGTAATGCCGCCCGGTTAAGCCGGCCCACTCGTGCTGAAATCAGCGTGGCACTACTAACTTGTGAAGTACTAATTGCAAGTTACTAACTTGTGAAGTACTAATTGCAAGTGTTTCGCGTATATTCTATTCCTGCAATCGCTAACGCTACTATTCTCTCGTATTATTGGATAATATTTTGTTCTGACCACGTTATTTAGGCGTTGAGAGACGTCATTCCAATTTTCAAATACCGTTTACCTTTGTAGAATGCAACTTGGCTATGGGAACAGTGTCTAAACTGTTCACGGTACAAACTTGATGTACTGACAGCTGATGCTTTTATGTTTTAAGGGCCCACCAAGAAATGGTTTTTAAATTTCACTCCAAATTTCAAATTTATATATAATTCTAGGGTAATAGCTAGTCTTAAATATTACATAATATATTAATTTAAACTCATTTGTTGTAACAAAGTTTTTAAAACAACCCATGGACCTAATTGTTTCTAACTATTGATTTCAGTATACTTTTATAGTATTGTTCTATTGTAACGATTTTCTTTTATGTTAACACTTGTGTAACAGTTATATAAATTAAAGGTTTGCACACACTGAGGCCTATATATAAATTCTACGTATACATTATTAAAATCCTCTATGATCATAAATCTAACCACGACACACTAAACGAAGAAACTTTAAATCCTGCATCGTGCATACACATTTCTCCGACCGATTATACAAATAAATAAAATTGGAGTGTCTGTTTGGAATATTAAAATAACCGCTTTTTACTAAATGTATACACGGTACATATAACAAAAATGCATATGTGTGTATACACGGTACATATAACAAAAATGTATTTAAAAAAAATTTTGTCTGTCTGTCTGTTTGTTCCGGGTAATCTCTGGAACGGCTGGACGGATTTTGACGGGACTTTCACTGGCATGTAGCTAATGATCCAGGGAGTAACTTAGGCTACTTTTTTTAGACTAACTTTGTCCCGCGGCGTTACTCGCGTGGCAGGGACTGTAAAGACAGTTGGAGATATCTACGTCAGAGAATCCTCTATAATGGATATCAAGATTTACTTGACTTGCACGAACAAATTATGTCTTACAATAAAATTCAACTTTCGGTATACCTTTACGTTCGTTCAAATAATATGTACTCAAGATTTAAACTAGTTTAAATCAGACGTCATTGGTGATAAACAATGTAACTTCCACGATTAGCATACTACGTAACTATATCACAGATTTAAGATGCGTTTAGTATTTTTGTTTGTTTTCGATCCTATTACAAGTCATAAATATGAGAGTATGATTTTAAAATTCCTAATGAGAGCGTCAGAATATTTAAATTAAGTCTTAAGTGCAGAATCTTACTACTATGCTTTCCATCAGGCAGAGTGGAGTCATTTTGGCAGATAAAACAAAAAAAAACTATTATAAATGCGAAAGTTTGAATGGATGTCGGCAACTCAAGCTTGTTCAAACGACTGAACATATCTTAATGAGATTTTACGCAACGGGTATCTTTAACTCGTTACAGTCTGATATCGCTTATGGACGCCTTTATGGATATGGAAATAACAAAAATTAATATCCCATAAAGCAAAAGGCAGAAGTTAGTACTAAATATAACAAGTTTTTCAGCACTCCCAATGACTTTGACCGTCATTCGTCTGAAAAAGTCGAACGATATACAATTATACGGAAACGTCTGACGGTCGGGCTGTGTTAACACGATCAAAGGACACGCAATGAATGTGCGACTAATTATAGCAGCTCCAGACGCTCGCCTGTCCGATGTGTTCGCGTTTACAGCTTATCTGGATCAATGTTGCATTTAGTTTATAGACTTTATAGTCTCTGGAAATTCTTCTACACTGGCCTAAGTAGGTTGCATCATTTATTAGTGCAGCTGCTATAGATTTCCCTTTATTTGTTATATATACTAATATATAAAGCTGAAGAGTTTGTTTGTTTGTTTGAACACGCTAATCTCAAGAACCGCTGGTCCGATTTGAAAAATTCTTTCAGTGTTAGATAGCCCATTTATCGAGGAAGGCTATAGGCTATATATCATCACGCTAGGACCAATAGGAGCGGAGCACCAATGAAAAATGTTTCGGAAACGGGGGTAAATTATCACGCTACGGGCAATAGAAGACGCAAACGAGGTTGCGTGGGTCGGCTAGTCCAGTATAAAGGTATTAAATAACATTCTAAGAGGTACGCGTGTACCTCTTCAAATTAATCTCTTGGCTTATACGGTCCATTTTTACGAAAAATAGATACTATACTGTACCAAGGCCTCAGGCCTCATTAGGTCATGACCATTTCATTGTAAAAGTGAAGAATACAGACTTCCCCAGTAGGTTATAGGCTTAGATGTTTTCTGGTGTGATATTACTACTTTGCGAACTACGCCATCTAATAGGCATTATTTGTAAACTGAATTTACCAATCGTACATATTTTTTTTACAGGTTGAAATGGCATGCGAACTTCGGAAACCTCTATTCGTCCACGAAAAAGAAGCTCAGGATGACCTGATTAAAATTCTGGACGAATTCAGCAACCGTTTACCAGCAGTAGTGATACACTCCTTCACGGGTTCCGTAGAGCAGGGCCTTAAGTATATCGAAAAGGGATTTTATTTGGGTATAACGGGATATATATGTAAAGACAAGTCCGACGGTGGAATCCGGAGATTGCTGTCGGAAAGATTGCTGCCTTTGGACAAGTTGTTAGTAGAGACTGATTCGCCGTTCATGTACCCGAATATGAGAGCTTCGAAGCTTCCCCTGCATGTCAAGGATTCTTTAACTGAGAGGTGAGTGGTTAATCTCTGTCATCGGGCAATTTATTTGATAGTTCAGTTGGCGTCGGGTTTAAATGTTTAAACTTTGAATGTGAATATAATAAAGAATAAATATGTGAATATATTAAATTACTATAAAATTCTCGAGATCTTTAAAAGTCTGCCATCTTAATTAACATAAATCACAGACTATGGCCCGGCTTCTGAGCAACGGAACGTGTAGTTATCATTAACGGAGCAATGGAACGTGTAGTTATCATTACAAGTATTATAATCCCGGGTCCTTTCACCAGGGCGAGAAAAAGCATCTCACCAGGTCGACATAGTTTAGTTCACCATGTGCTGCATTGTCTACATTCGCAATGAGTATGGTGACTACCACTCTTGAATTCTGCTCATGCTTTCCAGAGTCATTTTGGCATCTTTCACTCTTAAAAAATGCAGAAAAGAGTACATGAATATTCAGATAATTAAACCTTTTCGTTTCGAGAACTCTGTATTCAAGACCGTCTGGCTCTGTAAGAACTGACCTGCTTTTTAGTAAACTGTTATCATTTGTAGACAATGTGTTCGTGCATTAATATTTACTAATAAAATTAAAAGCGGATGGAACTGCATATTTGTATCAAAATAAAACGTTTAATAAAAAAGTACATGGCCATATCGTACATTCTTTTCAATTATCAAATTGCGTTGTTCATTTTTATTGTACACTAATTTTGTTCTACCATTTTAAAATATAATTACTTATTTTGGTAATAAACTTTAAATTTTACTTAAGTTTTTAGGTTATTGTTGAATGATTTTCCACATTTCTCCACAAATATGTCTATTTTTTGTTTGTTAAACAAATATATAGACTATTATCTGCATTTCAATTCCTTTAAAAATGTCTGATCCATTTTTCTGTAACAATGACATATCTGATAAGATAGATGTAAGAGAACCGCTTATGTATTGTCAAGATAAACTCTTAATCTCGAACACACTGGAACATGAGTCATTCTGGAAAAAAAACGTTCTCCGTTTCTGCTTTGAGTGATTGTAATCATATCGGGAAACTTTGCTTTCCAGACTTATAGTAATAAATAATGTAAAGTTTCCCGATATGAAGTAGAATTACTGCATTCTAGAATTAAACTCACTTGTACATATTCCACTATTTAAATTCAATTCAACCGGTTTCGGTCTATGGCATCATCAAAGGATATTAAAGTATCCGGTTTCGCTCTATGGCATCATCAAAGGATATCAAAGTATCCAGTTTCGCTCTATGGCATCATCAAAGTATATCAAAGTATCCAGTTTCGTTCTATGGCATCATCAAAGGATATCAAAGTATCAGATTTCGCTCTATGGCATCATCAAAGTATATCAAAGTATCCAGTTTCGTTCTATGGCATCATCAAAGGATATCAAAGTATCAGATTTCGCTCTATGGCATCATCAAAGTATATTAAAGTATCCAGTTTCGCTCTATGGCATCATCAAAGGATATCAAAGTATCCGGTTTCGGTCTATGGTATCATCAAAGGATATCAAAGTATCCAGTTTCGCTCTATTGCATCGACAAAGGATATCAAAGTATCCGGTTTCGGTCTATGGTATCATCAAAGTATATCAAAGTATCCAGTTTCGCTCTATGGCATCGACAAAGGATATCAAAGTTTAATCAAGTACCGACTATCGAGAGTATAAATTACATAGAATTAGCTTTTTGTCCGCACTTACGGTTATCATGGAAAATAGTAGCTTATGTCCTTACTCAGTTTCTAGATATAGTCTAACAACATGTGTAACAAACTTCACTTAAATCGGGTTCAGTAGTTTTGGCGTGAAAGCGCGACAGACAGACAGAGTTACTTTCGTATTTATAATGTTAGTATAGATTACAACAGTAACGCAGCATGTACTCAGCATACAATAAGCTCAAGCTATATTTTTTCTTACTTTATCATAATAAATTTAGTAATAATAATAAAGTTTACGTAAACACTTACAATTTATTATTGCTAAGTGTTATTCATTAATTCATCGGGGTTCGAAATATGTACTTACAAAACTAAAACAATCACTTCAACAATTCCATTATCGAATTAAAGTTACTTTTAATATCGTCATAATCTCAGCCAAAAGACGCCTACTGCTGATCATAGGCTTCCCCCAAATTTCCTATTAAATTCGGTGTCAGTTCTAATAGAGTTCTAAGGCGTTTAAAATAGATTTTGTATTTCAGTGCGACCTATATGAAGAAACTTATTTGACTTTGAAATGCCAAAATTAATTACGACTTCTTCCATCTGCGCTTTGTTTATAAACTTTTTTGAATACTTTTTATTTAATGCCTAATAGGAAGAGTTCTTCTCTTCCTTTAACTAATTGTATTTCTGTTTTGTTTTTATGTTATATCCGCCTTTGTCGGTTGTAAATTTATTTTAATTAACATCTCGTAGTGGTCAGATTTCAACCATATTTTATGAATATGAATTGTTTTATCTAGTCCTTTTTTTTCTATGTGGAAATCCCCTCTAATACTCCTGGCATGTCGGACTTGAACCGACGATATCGTCTCGGAAACTAGAAGCCGGGGAACCAGGTGTACCCTAGCAAGGAAAACCCTGGAACCCCGACGTACCTGGGCCTCCGGTATCCTCACTCGGTGAAATACAACGCAAGCGCTATTTCACACCGGTTTACTGTGAGGCCGTGGTATGACTCCGGTCAAGGCGGCCCAATCATGCCGAAGCATGGCTCTCCCACTTTATCTGTTTGTTCTCCTGTATTTGCGAATTTTTAAAGAGAAGAAAATAGAAATTTATTTACAGATCAACTAAAAGAAACGCAACTAAACTAGTTTTTTGCCGATTTATTTCATTTGGTTGAATTAATTTTTGTATATATATACCGCGCAAACTTCCAAGGGTTGAAAGTCGACCATAATTCTGCACTTATCCATATCAACTTTAACTGTTCCAGAATGTCATACTAATTCGTTTGCTTAACTTTCGAAAGGTAAAAATCATAATTTGAGCTTGCGTTTTCGAGTGTGTGTAAAACTAACGAACAGTATTTTATAATATAAGAAATGAATGAACTTCAGATCCATGAACTTCGTGAACCGCTACTGCACGTTTCAACGCAATGAGCCGTGCGCGCTGCCCGCCATCGTGGAGCTGATCGCCGGGTTCCTGGGGCAGAGCCCTGAGGACGTCGCCCTCGCCACCGCATTCAATGCACTCAAGATATTTGGCCTCAGTCAGTGAGTGAGCAAACCAGCAAAGAAAACCATCAACAATTCAATAGTGAGAATCAGTTTTTTTATTGAAAGTAAATTTTAACGTAATTCAATTTAGTTTTAAAGTTCCTTGCATATTATGTTGACTAGTTTCTTCCTCCAAAGTTGATTTCATTTTAATGTAAATTGAGCCTACAACTAAGGCTCTTGATTCCGTTTTCAATGTCAACTTTTTTAACAATTAAAAAGTTTGGGTTTTTGAATTTTATAATCCAGATGGCGTTAGCTGTTTTGCATACTTAATGCAAATGGCGCCATTCTGTTTTCGTCAGGTTTTCAGTAAAAAAAAACTGATTAAAATTATTGATAGTTGATTAATGGAAACTAAAGATTTCTCAACTCTAATATTTTATAAAGAATCGAGTTGTGCCTTAGCGTCAAGTGCCTTGAAATGATTACAATGTTTACGAAACAATATCTTAACCAGATATGTATTTAGAAGATATCCCCTCATTCTGATTAATATCTAGTATTATTTAATGAATGATTTTGACATTTCATATCGTAGATAAGTTTCTTCGATCGTCATCCGAAAGATTGTTTATAAAGTTAGTTTATAAACGAATCACGAATATTTAATTACCTACATAAAATACTCATCCACTGCAATATGCATTTCGATAATGACAAACGAAGATTTTTGTGGCAAAACGAGGCTATGGGTACGGCGACATTTTTGACACAAGCCGCTTACAAATGACTGTTTTTAGTAATTTAAAATTGACTATTTTGTGGCAAAGATGTCGTAGTACCTCTTACTAATATCGATTAAATTTAATCTTGCCATTGAATAAGATTGTTTGCCTCTCTAGACGGTGATAGTTAACGATCAATGTAATAATTTGAAATACTATTTAAACGGCTTCAAAAATGATATCTTTCCGAATTTAAATTTAAAATTTGTGTTCCATAATTTTATATTGATCATTAATTTTTGCCGCTAATTCGCCAATTTTAGTATCTAAGAGAGGGATAGAATAAAAAAAAATATGCTGACTGGCAAACTGTTATTGTCTTTAATGGACTCTGTGAGCAGTGATGGACGCAATACAATAAAGGTCTTTCTAAGATGGTTATTTAAAAAAAAAAACAAATTAAAATAAGTGTTATATAATGTTAATAGTTTGCGTCTAACGCCTTTAACTGATACCACATAATTTCTATTAGCTTTAATGCACTACATACAGTCGATAGATTAAACATTATTTTAGTATACAACCTTGCCAGTCAACAAAACAAAAAATTCTACGCAAGATACGAACGCGTACCTGAAACGCGCCAAGTCTTAATATTGCCATTTTAAAAATATGTATGTACTTGGTATTTTTTTTGCATAATAATGAAGACCGTTATTTTTTAAGTTATTTGGTCTATTGTGGCTTGTACGCACTCGCCTTTCGGTGGCAACCCTAATTAGTCAGATTGATCTCAAATGAAGTGTTATGAGTAATTTGATTTTCCACTAACAGTAAATAAAATCGTCAAACAATATATTCGTCACTTGACGGTTCTATGTACGGCCGTGTTTCATTTACGCGAACATTCAAATAATATTTTTGTAGTGTGTATGTTAGATGTATTTAATACTAACCCCTTTGTATAATTAAGTAGGCGGGATGGTTTTATGGGTTGTTTGGAAAGGATATGCGCCACAGTCAACTAGTTTATGAATATATTTACACAGTTGTGATTTATTAGTTAGATTCACATGCCCTTTTCAATCTTTACATGGCTTATAAAATCATCTCGTTTAGTGACAATGTTCGCACAAATGAAGCGCAGCCCTTATCCTAAACTGTTGCCACCTTTATCTAGCACGGTGTAAGGTATCTCTAGTTATTTCGCCCTGCGCAGGGCTTTCCTAATCGAATTATCATATTTATATTTTTCATCGAATATTGTGTAAATAGTTTGAAATAATTGTAATTAATTATTTAATGTTAATTTAATGCTGTAGTCACAACGAAATCAAAGACTGCAAGTATTAAAATGTGACAACTTGAGATGTTAATTGTTTACGTTTTTGTATCGATATTTTTACGTATTTAATCGTTTAGAAGTATTGTTATTTCTTTATTTTTTGACAATCACTTTGTTGTAGTATGTAAGTGCGATTGTTGGCCGTTGCCGCGTTGTGTAAAGATATTTATACTTGTATATTGTGGCCCAGGCCTGGAGCAATGTAGTGCCTTTGATAAAACGTCCTTTTGTGATACAATATTTTCATAGAATGTACAGATTATTACTTTCAATATACAAATAAAGAAAGAATACTTGTTTTATTTCTCTGTGATACTACAATATAATTACATGTTATTGACGAGATAATAACGTGTTATAAATTGACGAACGCCGGGTGCACGCACAAAATACCAAGACTCATTGTCACGTTCCACCCGAGTCTAGCGTGCAAGCGAGAGCGATAGAGAGGCACGAGCGGCCCAAGTGTTTGGCTTGTGACGTATATTTTTTATATCAATATTTTCTTTTAACGTTATCACGGTAAAATTATCTTCCGTAAACCGACTTTACAGACAACCATTTTTTTTAAATATCCCACCCTCGTCCTTCCGAAATACTCCAATAGGAATTGAAAAAATTTAAAATTTCGGTGGACTTAACAAACATACATAAAAAGAACAAAAAGATTTACAACGTGTGGTCCCGTGTGGTGTTTGAACCACAAAACAGCGCAGTAGCAAGCTAAGCGGCGACGCGACCGCGTAAACCTCAGATAAAGAATCTTTATCTGAGATTTAAACTACTTCGCCAGTGTAGCCAGATTAAAAAAGTTTTAACTTGTAAAATACTTTTCGGGACGTGAAAGAATTACGTATTTCAGAGATCCTCTTTGCACTCAATGTTTTAAATAACTAAGAAATCTGCAATATAAGAAGAATAAAGTTTGGCAGCGACAAACGAATTAAAAAAAAACAAGTTATAATCATTATTACTATTTATTTACAATTTTTGGCAGTCGACAATGTAAAGAAGAAAATAATACCTACATCCATTTTATAAGTAACTTTAAATTTCTTCTAGCTTATTCATAGCTTCACGTCTTAGGTAGTAGTAGCAAAGGCACATAGACATTGCTGTAAATTATAAAAACCTGTTTTGGACTACAAAATCACACTGGTTAAAATTTTGAAACAATCAAATTATAAACTAAATAACAGACGAATATACAAGGTGTGTAATTGTAACTGTGTGACTTCAGCTTATCAAGATTGATGATCTTAATATACCAACTAACTTTCTCAAAGAAACCGCGTTTCCAGATGAACTCACAAATCCTACTTTACATACAAATATTGGTCAGAGAATTGTTAGTTTTTGTATGAAAAGTGAAGTGAATTTTGAAATTTTCTTTGGGAAAATTTTCGGTACGATAGTTTAGTCATAGTTACGCTTTTTTGTCTTTTCTGGAGATACACCTTGTATTAAACAGAATGTGCAAACCATTATGAATATATTTTATGCCTATTTTCGTGGACTTTAACAATTGTTTCGAATAGTATTTAATACTGGTATCATAAAATCAAGGGTCAAAATTATAACATTTCTAATAGAGAAAAAAAAAACTATGAAAACGACAGATACTATATAATATTTGCTCAATAACAAATCAAATCCTCTACACCCTGTATATCAGGGTACTTGCTCAATTTCCAATCAGCATCATGCCATCACAAGTCTAAACCATAAAGGAACACGGTAGAGAGTAGCCATACGCAGGCGTTCCCCTCTGTCAAAGTATAAGCCCAAATGGGCCTTAGTATTACTTTGTTATGACAGAATATATTGTTGCGCCATAGAGAAATGGGTCTCGTGTAAACAAGAACATTCGAGAGCCGAGGACAGCGCCATCTAGTATCAAGTAGCGCACGACTGTTGAGATTATAATTATTAATTTCGATATACTCGTCGCTAGATGGCGCTGCAAGTAATTCTAATACATTCTATTTGGTCCAGAATGTTCTATCGAATATTAGGGACTATTTTAGATATTTCGATAGCCACATAAAAGCGGAGCGTGTTAGCCATACGGGCAGTATTGTTTCACGATGCAACGGATAAACATCGAAGCGAATTTCTAGTGCGACGACTAACGAGTGATTTACTGAATTATTATTGTAAAAATGTTGTTAATAAATATTGTGTTATTTTTTTGATAATCAACCGATTATTTAATACCCGGCTCGTAATAATATTTATGCGTGCGTGATGATGTTTTGTTGTACTTTTTATGTGTGAGTTCGTAGTTACAGGCGGTTGTTTTTGTATTGCGTACATGTGAATATCCCCCCCCCCCCCCGCAAAAATGACACCATTTTGTTTCTAAAAAGTACGATATGGCTACTCCCTTCCGTTCGGTGGCCCTTTGCTCTATACTCAACACCAAACAGCAAGTAAACACTTGTACGGCCTAGTGTGAGTTTGCAAACTGGCTTTTGCCGGCGACTCCGCCGGTTCTATGTCGGATATCGCGGTAAAAAATAGTCTGTTTTATTCTGATACTATATTACTGTAGAGTTTCATATAAATCCGTTCAGTACCTTTTGCGTGAAAGAGTAACAAACATACATCCTCAAACTTTCGCATTTATAATATTAGTAGGATCAACTCGATCGTCTGTGGTGACTGCATTCAGCGTTGTGATTGGTGAAGACTTCAGTGCGGGGTATCACTGACACTAGCTTTGCCATCATCATGGAATTTGGCTTTAAATTTCGAGCGACAAAATTTTGAAGAAAATAGGGGTTCGCTAACTAATACTAACAACAGAATTCACTAATAATATTATAGAATCGAAACTAACTCTATTGTTACGCATTCATGCATATAAGCGTGACTAAATTGGAGAGATTAGCCTTAGATTAACAACCTATAAACCTTTTTACCGTTTGAACCAGAGCCCAATAAATTCTGATAATTTGTGACAAGTTTCGAATAATTAGCGACGAAAAGCGAGTGTTTTAGGCTATATATCAACCCTAAAAATGATTACATCGACATCCGACATACACGCGGGCAAAAGCTACCACGAAATTAACTCACACTAGGCCCTCACACATACATTACAGTCTTATATATCACAGTTAAACTAGCTTTTGTCAAGTTTCCGAACGACGCCGGGTGGAGGAGAAGTGAGGACCTTCCGTGAGAGACGCGCTTGACCTGACACCGGGTCGCGACCGAAGTACTTCACTTGGATCTCAGATCCCACGTCTAGTCCCAACGCTGAAGGGTGGGATATCTGGAATAAAGATGATTTATTAGTTATAAATTGGAGTGTCGTCTCTGAGAAAGTCGATTGTTTGAGAGATTAATGGATAACAGTCGTAATGTGATCGAACTGTACAGTTGTAGATTTAGCTTTCACAATAACTTAGTGTTTTACTGTACACATAATCATAGTTTCAAATAAAACAAAAAGAAAGGTATATGCAAACATACAAAAGCCTTAAAATAGATATTTACGATGAGTTTGTTATATCTCTATATAATAATATGATAGTAAATTAAAATTTTCATTTCAATATTAAATAACTTAAACGAAAATGTTGATTAAATAACTATTTTTTAAATCGATAGAGCATTTTTCAAAGATATATAATAATACAGCCTTTGTAACTAAAAGCTACTGGCTTTAGAGAGTTGAATTCCAAGTGCAGTCGATTCGCAAGTTTGTTTGCCATCGAACTGACCTAAAAGAATTCCTTGACATGGGAACGAAATCTCACCTTCCTGTGATCTAACTGTGTATTATGTACCAAGGCGGGTGCCATGCCCGAGTACAACGTGACGAGTACACCGATGTCCTTGACCTCCACGACCTTGGCCTTGTAGATAGCTCCGAACTCAAGTTCAGGAGTCCGTTCAGCGCTGAGCCACGTAGAGATTCGAGCGCGAGCTTCGTCCATGGCAGCTTGTGATGGCGCGAACACGCTGTATTTAGTTTCACCTATGGGAGTTACCTGGAATCATATAGATAGCTTCTAGAATATTGTTATAATGATAGCGAATAGTGTGTAAAGAACAATATACCTTATGTATAGGTACATAACGTCGAATATGGAATGATTGTCGCGCGATTGGCTTGTTCTTATTAGACAGAGTTTTCTCGAATGCGGTCATTTCAAAAGCCTTAAACTTGACGTCTAAAGTAAAAAGGCGCCTCGCAGACCGTATTTTAGTTCAGTTTGAGCTACAGTGCGACAAATATCTGAGTGATATAAGTGATTAACGCAGCGACGTTTGTGATCATTATTCCAAGGTTTTAAGAATATGTTAAACGTCAGGCTTATTTTTCAAATTTGTCGAACCCTAACACGTAACCATGTTCCTATCCTAGTGGCTTCGTCAATCAAAAGCAGGACATATTCGACCAAGCCTTAGCGCCTTTGTCTTATTCGTTTAGCCCATCCTAATTTAGTTGCGTTAGCCATCAATACTAAAGTGACTATCTCGGTGGCGCAATGGTAACGTTTGGGACTGCTGTGCTTGAGGTCTCGGGTTCGATTCCCGGTGATTCGATTCCAAATGTTTGTGTGATCTGCAAATATTTATTTCGTAATTTGAGTGTTTTCTATGTATTTACAAAAAAAAGTGTACCTATATGTATTTAAATCAGTTGTCTAGAACGCATCATAAAAGGTCTGCTTAATTTGGGACTAGGTGGCGTTGTGATTTAGACGTTCAAAAAAAATTATATCAGTCAGTTGTTTGGTAACCATAACATGTAAATGCCTAGTTCTGGTTCAACGGCCGCGGGAGAGAAATATGAAATTATTTCCCTAAAACTACTTGCATATAAAGTGTTACAGATACTCAGGGACTCTTAAATAATTAATACCTGCACTCCAGTATCGACATACAACTTCTTAAGGTTAAAACCACCGACACCAAGCAGCTTGGACCTCTTGTGAGCCTCTACTTCCATCTCCTCAATAACAGGCATATTCTCTTTTGGACTCTGTCTGGAAACCAGTAACACAGTTAATTTATTATTAAATTTAAATTGACAATAGCCTTTAACACTTTAGCCGTATACTACATTAGCCGACCCACGCAACCTCGTTTGCGTCTCCTATTGCCCGTAGCGTTATAATTTTCCCCCGTTCTTGAAACATTCTTCATTGGTGCCCCGCTCCTGTAGACTTTAGCGTGATGATATATAGCCTATAGCCTTCCTCAATAAATGGGCTATCTACAAACAAACTCTTCAGCTTAATATATTAGTATAGATTGGACTAAGGGATCTTCATATAAAGAAGGCCTACTTACTAAACCAAGATGGCCAGCCGGTTGATTTACGGTTTATTCCAAGTTCTCCTGCCTAGTTTGCTTTTTAGCCAGCTCTTATCAGACGGGGATAAAATGCGAATAGAAGTGGTGGTTCATATTTATAATGATACATTACATGAAGAATAGTAAACGAATAATTGTTTTTAAACTTTCGCGACTATACATATTATTCGACTTAATCTTGTGGGGTACAGGTGTATCATGTCCCACCAACACAAAGGGAGGATCCTCCGACCAGGCGAGGTGATTATGCCTGGCGGGCCACTGCCCTACTTCTATTGCGCGATTCAAGATTGGCAGTTACTCCGTGTTGTGCGTTATTTCGTAGTTCAGTGTATCTGCGGTAGATGACGCTGACATATGTTTTTGTATCCGCTGTATGTGGAGGTCGCCAAAATCTCGATATATCTACAAGGTACAAGGTACCGATCCACGATCGGTGCAATTCGATCGAAACGTCGGGCAACCAAAAAAGGTATTGTACCTTAAAGATATTATCGCGATTAAGTCCCGATTTACAGTCGAATAATAGTTAAGAAATAGTTTCAAAAACTATAAACCGACTACATAAAAGAACTGTTGACAAAAAATTAAATACCCTATTTTATCTGACATTTATTACGAATCTATTGACACCTCATTCATTAAATTCAGTTCAGTAGTTTAGACGCTACGGTGGAACATACTGCTATACATATTGCACACATGGCCTAGTGGTTTAAGCGGTCGCTACGCCGCTTTCTACTACGCCAAGTGTTGTAGGTTCAAATCCTACACACAACACTTAGTAGAATAGAAGAATAGAATAGAATAGAATACATTTATTAGTCACACATAACATACATGAGTATGATAGTAGTATGATCTGCAATTTAGTGTTCTTAGTCTGGGTGTTCTTTGTGTCCGTTTCATGTATGTTTGGAAAGTCCCGCACACATGACGTATATTCCAAATGCAGTAAAAAATAAAAAATGCCTACCTTGGCTTATCAATACACTGGTTCATAATGTCAATGATTTTGCTCTTGGCGTCGCAAGCCTTCTGTATTGACTCCATCACCACCTTGAGAGGAAGACCAGGTATTTTGACGTCAGCTTGAAGGGCTGTTATGCCTTTCTTAGTTCCTGCTATCTTGAAGTCCATGTCGCCCATGTAGTCTTCGATACCCTGCAAATGGCAATCAAATATTTATTACAGGTTTTGGGAAATGCAAGTCAATTAAAGACACTTGCATCCCTTAATAGAGTTCCGTGGGAGAACCATGCCTCGGCATGAATGGGCCGGCTCGACCGGAGTGATAACACGGCCTCACAGAAAACCGGTGTCAAATAGCGCTTGCCCTGTGTTTCACCGAGTGAGTGAGGATACCGGAGGCCCATACCCTAACCCCTCCCTACATCCTTTTTCCCATCCTCCAAAGGTCGGCAACCCACTTGCGACGCCTGGTGTTGCGGGTGTCCATGGGCGGCGGTAATCGCTTACCATCAGGTGATACGTCTGCTCGTTTATCCATAATACAAGCTCTGCTTGGGACTAGATGGTGTTGTGAGTTAGATGTCCAAAATATTTATTATTTTAATAACGGTACGAAGTTTGCCGAGTAAGGTGGTAAAAAATGTTTAAAGGACTCACTAACAAATCAGTGAGAATCCTGTAGTCCTCCATTTGTCCCGTAGCGTTATACCTGGACACGAGCCCTATGGCCACTCCCGCGGCTGGACTTGCCAGGGGTACTCCTGCGTCCAACAAGGCCAGGGAACCACCGCATACTGACGCCATTGAACTTGAACCTACAACAATACATTACATAGAAATAGTATACGACTTTAAATATTTATTTCGGAGTTTGGGTATTTTCTATAAAAGTATTTAGTGCTGTCGTGTTTCGTTGGTGAGTGCGAGACCGCAGGCCAAATGATGCAGAAGCATTACTAGGCCGCCATAGTGTGGGTCAATATGCTGCTTTGTCTGCATTCGCAATGAGTATGGTGACCACCACTCTTGGATTCTGCTTATGCTTTCCATCAGGCAGAGTAGGGTCACTTTAGAAGGCCCATACACATAAAAAAGACGATTTCACAGGTAAGTGAGAACTACTTTGATCTTTGAAGGGCATGGGATACTTTTTACCGCGATAACCGACATAGTCACGGGTGGACTTTGTATCCTAAGAGGCTGTATTTTAAGAGATTCCAAACAGTTGTCCTTCGTTGATTCAAACACTTGGATGACCGCTATACCGGTGATACGTGCGTTTACGTCTCTTTTCAATCATGCTTGACTCCTGTTGTTCTAAGCGTGATGGTAACTCACGGAGCAAATACAAAGAGGAGATGGCATAAGCGCATCACCCCCGTGACAAAATACCGACCCCGACGTCATCGCAGTTGACGCAACTTGCAAATTATACTATTAACGTCAATGTTCTAGAACTGCATCGAAAAATCGTAATACTTGAATGTTCTCGGTACAATCAAGTAAAAAGATGAAGTGTTGTGTTTTATATTGTACAAATAACTCAGATAGACGTTCTGGTACCATGAGTGGCATCATATTTCTTTTATAAGTAATTTTATAGCTATTTTTTTTTAAAAGTTCTAGAAAAATCTCTTAGTGTTTTATTGAAAAGTTATTATATTTACTCGCCACTAGATGGAAAAACTTTGTGTTACTGGAAATAAAAATACAATGGTACGTTGACCTGAATATTAATAAAACATACCATAAGAAGATACGGAAATGAGTTCTACATTCTTACCTAATGATTTTTTATACATCATAGTATTTTTTTTGTATTTTTCTTAATTACATTGTGAACAGACTGACATCTATCGACATCTATTCTAAAATAAAAAGACAGGGTCGTATTTAGAATCCAAATATTTTATCAAGTTACGACTGTATTAATCTTGCATTGAAAGTTGTTTCTTCAAATATTGAAAAAAAAGAAATTTTACTTATGCTGATGATTTGACGGGGTTTTTTTTTAAATTCATTAAAATAATAATGTACCAGTATACAGGTAATGTTCTAAATTTACATCTAAAGATAGTATTGAAGAGCAATGGCTCAAAAAATAATAGGCAAAACTGGACGCCTACAAAATACACCAATATTTGTTCTTCCCGTTGTGATTCAAAACGATAGTGATTCATTTCAAGAAAAAATCATAAAAAAACGAAAAAGTAAGTTATTATCTAAACCCAAATTAGGCAAGATTAAAAGTGATTAGATGTGGATATTGGATACAACATTGGTATGACCATTCAATTCAGATTTAGATTAGTTGATTTTCTAAGATTGGCGTTATTTAAGCATTCCAATTCCGAAGTGAAATCTAAAATATAAAATTCTCGTGTCACAGTTTTCGTTGCCATACTCCTCCGAAACGGCTTGACCGATTCTCATGAAACTTTGTGAGCATATTGAGTAGGTCTGAGAATCGGCCAACATCTATTTTTCATCCCCCTAAATGGTAAGAGTCACCCATCCTTAAATTTTTTTTTTATATAAGTAAATATATTTTATATAAAATATAAATTTATTTATTTTTTAAATAAAATGATTTGCACTACAAATATTAATTTTTGTTTTACATAATCCACGTGTAAACCAAACACATTGAACAATATTTTATTTAGGGTTATTTATTAGAAAAAAAAAGTTCACTTTTGCAAAATTATTTACGTTATTAATGATGTTTTTTGTTCAAGATGCTTATAAAATTGACCTTGAAAAAACTACTCCTTGAAATTCTGAGTACGTCCACACTAGTGTCAGCTAGTTAAACTACATAGTAATATACTCGTACAACGATGCAAGTAGTTTTGCTATTGTCTGGTAGATGGAAAAGTGTAAACTAACACCCCCTCATCCCCGCAAATTGTCACGCATTGCTTCATACAAAAATCTCATTAGGGCATCTCCTCTTTGTATTTGCTCCGTGTGGTAACTATTCTATCTTAGGCACGCCACATCACGCACGAAACAACAAGTTTTAAGAACTTGAAAAAAGTGAGCATATTTTTAATGGTACCGTACCGTTGGACTCGAGCACCTCAGCAGTGAGCCTGACGGCGTAGGGCTGCTGCGGAACGACGGGCAGGAGCCCCCGCTCGGCCAGGGCTCCGTGACCTGCCTCGCGCCGCCCCGCCCCTCCACCACCACGACCCACCTCGCCCGTCGCGTACGCTGGGAACTCGTAGTGGAGGAAGAAACTCTTCTCTTTTATACCACTGTAACACAAGTACGTAATACAGCCTCAGTATCAGTATAATTCAGTGGGATGGACTTTGAACTTTCCATAGAAAAAAGGTTTTGGATCAATTTTTTAAATTTTGCAAAAAAAATACTGAGCAAAGTTCGGTCATCCAGGTACTAAGTTACAATAAGTGGCAATAGTTACCTTGTAAGCATAGTAAGCGTGTCCATCTTGAGCGCACTGTCTGGTGAATCGAAGGCGACAGTGCAAAGCACCTGGGTCTGTCCGCGCTGGAACAACGCGCTGCCGTGTAATGGCGGATATAGGGACACCTATGAGAGGAAAAAGAAAGGCTATTTTTACATTTATACAATATTATGTCTCCAAGGTCGGACCAAAAATTGTTGTTGGGTTTTTCTTACAAGAAATTTTTAATTGTTGCCTGAAATATGAAGATTGTATGTATTAAGTCCGTGCCTCACACAGCACGTTGAACCGCTGTTTCCAGATATCATGAACACCTATGGCAAGCTTTATTAGTAAGTCAGTGCCTTGGGCAACTAGTTCACCCTTCGAATTCAGTTCGCCCTCAGGGATGCGGAGGTCCGATGCCCAGTTGTTCCTTGGAAAAACTGATTTTGAGGTAAAACTAAACCTGAATAAAATTGTTGTAGCCGAAGGCAGAATCCAGATATGATTAGTAATAATAAAGACTAGAAAGATTAAGTCAGACCACGATTAATGTGGCTGATATCAATCTATATATATAAAAGAGGAATGTGACTGACATACCCAGAGATCAACGCAAAGCCCAAACCGCTGAACCTAGAATCCTGAAATTATGCACGTAAGTTTTTAATATCCCATAAGTGAGCACTAAGAAAGGAATTTTTGAAATTCCACCACCAAGAGGGTAAATCAAGGCTGAGTCTGTGTGAGCGAAGCCGCGTGCAAAAGCTATTACAATAATATATGTTTAAAGAATTACACTCAATCCGGCTAGAATCTATTACAATACAATCTCTATCTCTCTATTTGTATAATACCTAATTTTTGAAATGAAACTGTCTAAACATAATATTAGATTACACATAACTACAAAAACAAAACAAACCTCGCAACTAATGTTCCTTAGATCATCCAAATGTCTTCCATCACACCTGGTATCAGTTTCAAAGATCATATCCCGAAATATCTGCTTTAGATTTGCATTGAAGCATTCTTGTAGATCAAAAGCTTGAGTTGACTCGTCCCGCAGTTGATTCAGAACCGTTTGACGCAGTTCCGAAATGGCGTTGTCCCGTGACATTTTGTCATGAGAAGCATCACTAGAAGAAGCATAAAAAAGTATGAGACATTTTTGCCTTATAAAATGACTATCTGTGTCTGTCCGTGTTGCTGCACCTGTGAAGCAATTTTTTATTTTGTAATATTTCTTCACATAGCCCATTCGCTTAGATACGGTCACCTTGATCGCACGTGCGGCAAGCCGCCGTACACCCACAAGCAAGTATGATTTGTTAGTTTACGCCGTTGTATGAATTAATATATTCGTATTTCACAACAATAAACACAATTGCGTGCAGGTGTACCGACACTATCTAAACGAATGAACTCTACATGCATATACATGGAAAAATGAAATTATATATGTTATGTAATTGTATTATTTGTAATCGTATATGTTACTAGCTGACCCACGCAACGTCTTTTACGTCTCCTATTGCCCGTAGCGTTTTCCTAATTTAATCCTCCTAATTTTCCCCCGTTTTTTTAAACATTCTCCATTGGTGCTCAACTTCTATTGGTCTTAGCGTGATGATATATAGCCTTCCTCGATAAATGTACTATCCATTCATATTCCTGAAATTAGCGCGTTCAAACAAACAAACTCTACAGCTTTATAATATAAGGATATATATAAACATAGATAAATGAAACTTATAGATGAATCTATAACTTTCATTTATCTATGATGATGATGAATGATAGACTGTATCATCAAGACCAACAGCCTTTAACAGTTCACTGTTAGATATAGGCCTCTCCTCAGAAAGGAGGTTTTGGCCAACAATACCACGCTGGCCAGGTGGGTTGGTATAGGATTAGTCTTGCGTATTCACTTAGTCGGTTTTACGACGTTATTAACAATTATTTTTACTGACTGAGTCAGCCTGTGACCACGTCAGACAAATCAGAAGTATGTAATACCTTTTAATAATGATCGCGTTAATTCCCGTAAAAAGTAATTGTTAATATATCATGGAACGATTTAGTATTTTATGACGTTCACGGGATCATGACATTGTCTATTTTTAATCCGTCATTGCACAGAAAAATATACATTTTAATTATTTTATAATATTTTCTGGCGATGACGAATCGATCGAGTCTGCGTTTCTCTAAGTCATAGTCGAATGATCTACTGTCGCGTCACTGTTGTAAAAAAAAAAATTTTTCTTTTCAATATTGTTAGATTGTCGTTAGATGTATACGTCCAACGATAAAAGGGTGTGAGGTAAGAGAACAAACCTCCTATTTATTACTATATAAAATTGCTGTATACATATAAAAATTTCGTGTCACGGTGTATGTTCGCGATAAACTCCGAAACTACTGAACCAATTTTGATAAAATTGATATAATTGATTTGGGAGATAGGGTAGTTTTTATCTCAATTATTGATCTCAATATTTGTTATTATTATTTGGTTTATTGCCAATTAAATGTACGAAATAATACGACTTTTGTGTGTATTTATCGGTTAATTTGGCATCTAAGTTGCACAGATATCCGGTAGATGGTGCCATATAACAAAATAAAAGTGGCGGTACCTACGAAGTTCGCCGGGTCAGCTAGTATTAAGTATAAAAATCCACCTACGTACAAGATGTGTGATTGATTTAAGCTTATTAAATAAATAAATATTTCGGACGTCTAACACACAACGCCATCTAGTCCCAAACTAAGCAGAGCTTGTATTATGGGTACTAGACAAGTGATATAAATACTTACATTCTTTTTTTTTTGTAAATACATACATATTATACATAGAAAACACCCAAACTCCGAAACAAATATTTGCAGATCATACAAACATTTGGTCCGACCCGGGAATCGAACCCGAGACCTCAAGAACAGCAGTCGCGTAAGCTACCACTGCGCCACCGAGGCAGTCAACTCAAAAAATGAAAGTAAGATAACATATTTACCTAAGTATTTCTCTGATTTTCATGCTAGACAGTGTGTGAATGGAATCAATAACAGTTTGCGGAGGTGGCTGAGGCAATAAATACTCGCGTTTCTTTCTACCATGATCCTTCGCCAGTTTCTCTATACCGCGAACTATGAGCTGCGCCTCTTTTGCACCTGGAATGCACAGTTTTCATCAATCCAAAGCAATAGAAAATAAAACCTTTACAAATAGAACTAAATCACAGAGAAAACTTACATTCATACCTAATTTGATGGCTTTCAGAAGATCTTGTTGTAGTATGTCCTGTGCGTGACCTTCCAGCATGACGATGAGTTTCCCCATAGCTGCAGTTACGACTAGATTCAGGGTTGAATTCTCCAGGTCCTTGCGGGTAGGGTTAATTATCACTTCATTGTCTATTTGACCTAATCTACATACAGCAAAAAAAAAATTTTTAATGTTAATTATTAAATACAATAATACTATCGTTTGCCCATGGCTCCGCCCGTATGGAAGCCGCAATAAGCTTATTGCTGTAAATAGTTGCTTTTATCCTTATTCAATTATGAATCAAATTATGTTCATAAAAATTTCATTGAAGTTAGTACAGCCATGTAGCTGTCAAAGTGTAACAGATACATAGTGTTACTTTTGAATTTATTATAATAAAGGGACTAATCCTGCACACACACCCACCACTGTAACTCCTGTACACCAGGATCAAAAGCAGTGACCAACAAACACACAGAGTTATGACACTCAGTAAGTCCCAGGTAAAATTTGACTCTCTTGGAATTACATCGAAAGTAGTCAGAAGAAAACTGTAGGAGTAGCAAAGCGAGAGACAAAATGAAGTCAAAATAGTCAATTAATAATATTAGTATGGACTAGCTGAACCCAGCAGTGTTACCCGCAGGTATCGTCGTACCGCGTGTAACGCCGCAGGACAAAGTCTAAAAAAGAATCCTGAGTTACTCCCTGGATCATCAGCAACTTGCCAGTGAAAGTCCCGTCAAAATCGGTCAAGAAGTTCCAGAGATTACCCGATTTTTTTAAAAAAATATATCTATACTAATATATAAAGCTAAAGAGTTTGTTTGTTTGAACACGCTAATCTCATTAACTACTGGTCCGATTTGAAAAATTCTTTCAGTGTTAGATAGCCCATTTATCGAGGAAGGCTATAGGCTATATATCATCACGCTAAGACCAATAGGAGAGGAGCACCAATGAAAAATGTTTTAAAAAACGGGGGAAAATTATCACGCGATAATTTAAGTATTCATGACCTGACCTGACTGCTCCTACAGGCCCATTCCAGGGTACATCAGACAACGCTAAGGCAGCACTGGCAGCGTTAATAGCTATAGTCTCTGGAGGATTTGTAGCATCAACTGCCATCATGTTACATGCTATCTGAGTATCATAGTTGTAGTTCTGTGGAAATAATGGCCTCAGGGAACGGTCAATTAAACGTGACGTGAGGATCTCACGTTCTGTTGGACCTGCAAATAGAAGAAGGCATTAGCATTTTTGTTGTCTTTATTTATAAGCATTACTTAAATTAGTTTTAAGTCGGAAATAACACAGAACCGTTGCTCAAAGTTAAATAATGTTCATAATTAAGGGGGTTAATGTTTTTTTAACATATGATTTATCTTTTAGTAGCTGTTGCCCGCGATTCTGCCCGCTTTTACGTCGGTTATTGCGACAAATAGTAGCTATGTGTTATTCTGATGTTTAAGCTATATTACTGTAAAGTTTTATCCAAATCCGTTCAGTAGTTTTTGCGTGAAGAACAAACATACACTCTCTCAAACTTTAGTCTTTATATATTAGTGTTATTGTGAAAATTTAATGTCAAACTTGTATTATAGATGTAGGTTTGTAGGAATCTCTGGTATTACAAATATAATTATGTCTTTTTTTACTATATTTATATTAAAAGAAATACATTCTATTTGCTTTTAAGTAGAGAAGTATAAATTACCTAATTCTCTTCTGAGAAAATTAGTTGGTATTCTGCCCGCTGCAGCTGCCTTCTGTCTATAATCCACAACTAACGGTAGAAATGATGCTGTGCTTTGTTTAGCTTTTGATACAACTGTAGATAATATACTTGTATCACCCAGTCTCGCCACACAGGCTCCATCCGCAAACCTTGCGTAGCGTCCTGTTGATAATTTCAGAACCGTGCTAGAAATGAATGAAATGTTTATTGAAATATGGTTTTGAAAACCTGGAACATACTCCCAGAAGATGTGGTTATGGCCTATTACTAAACTGCTCCAACACTCCGCACACTCACACACATGCACACACACACGCACACACACACACACCCACACACACACAGAGTTTTTATTAATAATATGTAAAATAGCATATGTGAATTTTGTATGGTATATAAAGCATGTTTGTATTCTTATATTTAGCATCGCATGGGGTTTGGGACTGTTACTCCTTAATACAGGTTTTTTCAAACCAATCTAGGAGACAGCGCTCTGACCACTGATTGTACTTACTGCCTAAATTGAAGTCTGTGTATTTATTATGTGTTATGTACTACAATTACCTTGAGAAATAAATAATTATTAATTATTAAATATCTCCAAGTCTAAGCTACTAGAACACACATCAGCTTGCTACGCTGAATGTGTACAAATAATAATAATAAATTGAAAACTTAGTAAACAAGTCAACTCTGACTTCGCATATTCTTGCATTTAAAAATATCCTACTTATTAAAAAAATCACTTTTTAGTGCTATAATTTCACAGTTAGTGTGTTTAAATAACCGACTTAAAAAAAGGAGGAGGTTGTCAATTTAACTGTTTTTTTTTAACCAACATAACCAGGTGAACCAATTTTAAGAAGTCTTTTTTAAATTTAAAGCTGGTGCTTCCCGAGTGGTCACATTTCAAGTTGGTCCAATTCTTGAAGTTTGTTTTTTTTTGTTAATAATTGTGATTATTGTTGTATTGCCTATCATAATTTCTGTTTAACTAGTTTATTAACATGAACCAGAGAAAATTTAAAATAATAGTGAAAATCTTAGGAGCCAGTTTACCTATCAGTTTACTTATTTATTTATTTTATCTTTATTGTACACACATAATAGACATAAAAAAGAGAGAGAAAACTTATGAGAATAACTGAAAAAATTGTGCCAAACTTAGAAGTGGTCAGTAGTACTTATCAGCAAGGGAAAATTTAAAAAAAAATGTGCATATCTTAAGAGAGGTCAGTTTGCTTTAAGAGCAAGGAAAATTTAAAAAAAAATAAGTAGTGTTCAGTTTACTTTTGAGCAAGGAAAAATAAAAAAATAGTGCTATTCTTAGGTAGCGGTACACTTTTTAATCTATGCGCATTGGTTTACCTTTTACCTAACTTATTGCCGGTTATACCTACATCTGAAAAGGATTTAGGTTATAAATTATGTGACTTACCCATTTGAAAATGGGATCTCGATTTCTCCGGCGCTAGATTTTGATGAAAACCATCGCCAATATATCTTATTCACTTTTATTCTTGATAGAATTAACCGTTTTTTTAACAACATTGTAGTTAATAGACCTTCACTAAGGGTCACAGAAGGGCACCTAAAAAATATAAAAGTAATAGATTCGTCTCATTTACCGCAGCAATGTAAAACTTTAATAGGCATAGAAGAAGATACCAATTCAAATTTACAGACGAAAAGTAATATTGTTTAATAATATTCAGTTCCAATAAGATAGTTTTTTCTACATAGTCCTAAAGTGAGGTTAGTTTGACTGGTTTGACAGTTTTCAATCACTTGGGATTGACACTTACAATTGACAGTTAGCTTTTTGTTGAAGTGTTGCCAAACATGTTAGTAAAGTGATTAAAATAAGAAATTGACAATGCGATGGAAGCAGTTTTACCTTTTGTCTTTTAAATTAATTTATTGGATTACTGAAAAATGTGTTGAAACAAGATGGTGTGAGGAATTTTCAATCGCATTTTTTTCACATATACGACATGGATAAATTGTATTCTTTCAGTACAGTACAATCTTTCTCACAGTACTTCTCAGTAAAGTACAGTACAGTGTAGTGTAGCTTCCTTAGTATCCGTGGTATAGATATATTTAAAGAGATGTGTTTAATTTTATTAAGGACTTTAATGTTAGATTTATTGCTTCAAAAAATCTATCTACCATCTATCTACTGCCAACCAGTGCTGCCAACTTATGGATTTTCCACTAAAACTGGTGTTTTGAATACTTCGTTTAGTGGCGAAAAAATGGCTGTTGGATTTTCCTAGTTTAAAAAAATCTTTTAATTACTATAACTGCGAGCACAAAGCCACTAACTCACTTATGTTTGTAAATATGTATATGGATTTACTTGAGCTGACTTACGATGACAAATGAAAAATTTTGGATGGAAGAAGTATTGTATTTCAAAAACCCTCAAGGAAATCGAGGTTTAAGGAATTAGCAACTGTTGCGAGTACTCTCATAATACTGCCTACTGCTAAATAGTCTCTCAACATCGGCATTAGGCCAATGTTGAGAGACTATTTAGCAGTAGGTATGAATATAATAAAAAAACATGCAGAGAAATCCATTAAGGTTATATCTTTTATCAGCTATATTGAGAGAACACTGTAGTTTTTTTTATGAAATAGGGGCAAACGAGCAGACCTATCGCCTAATTGAAGGTTGAAATAATACTGTTGCATTTATTACAAAATTCCAGAAGTTTTTGTAAAACAAATTCCGTTTCAAAGAGCTATATCAATCTGGCATGGACGATTATGGTACAGACAAAAATGATTCGTCTGAAGAAGTTGAATTAATTTGGAATAGTTGTTAATGAATAAATTCTATCTTGATTTACCTACAGATAGTGTAATTTTAATGTAGTGCCATATTTGTTAGTATTTGTTAGTGAAATCTAGTGGAGACCCAGTTTAACAGTTGGCAACACTGCTGCCAACACTTCAATGACTTTTTTTATAAATTTTCATATTCATATTCATACCAGCTGATTGTCATTCTACAAAGTGAGGTTATAGCGGTATTTTAATAATATTTTTATAATTCCGAATAGTTAGTGCGTTAATACGATATAATATTATAAGTTTACGTGTATTTATTACGTATTTTATTCATTATTTAGGTCAAGAATGAAGAAGGTTCAATTCAATGATTCCTTTCAACGGATAAATTATCTATACCAAGTAAGTTTAATTTTGTAACCCTCTTAGTCGGTTATCGCGGTAAGAGTAGCCTATGTCCTTCCTCAAGAATCCAAGTAACCCCACGCCAAATTTAATTTAAATCGGTTCAGCGGTTTAGATGAGAAAGCAAAACAAACAAACAGATAGACAGTTGCTTTCAAATATATAACATTAGTAAGGATCATAGATTATAATGCTTAAACTAGTATGGATACCTTGAATACTGAATCAATTTTATAATTTACTAGCCAACCCACCCAATCTCGTTTGGGTCTCCTATTACCCATAGTGTGATAAATTTCCCCCCTTTTTGTAACATTCTTCATTGGTACTCTGCTCCTGTAGGTCTTAGCTGGATGATATATAGCCTATAGCCTTCCTCCATAAATGGACTATCTAACACTCAAATTGTTTTTCAAATCAGACCAGTAGTTCCTGAGTTTGGTGCATTCAAACAAACAAACACTAACAAACTCTTCTGCTTTATAATATTAGTATAGATGTATTTAATACATGATCGCGATCTGGGTATAGTTCTTTATTTTATTTTTTAAATAATTTTTTATAAATATTAAGTTCATTAAATTGCTGACAGCTTCCAGAGTATGAAAAATGTTTATAATTATTTATTTTTATTACACCTAAACCAGTTGTGGGTTTGATTCTCTTACTAGCCCTATTATTAGTTCTGTGTGTGGATGTACTTTATTTATAACTAGCTTTTGCCCTTGGTCCTGCCTGCGTGTATGTTGGTTGTGGCAATAAGAAGTATTCTATTATGTATAGTATGTATATATTGTTCGGATTGATCCCTGCCGCCTCTTTCCGCCATCGTCCTACGCGACAAAACTTTCATCCCCATCATGTAGATGGTTGGCAGTCCACAACGGTGCGCTTTTCAAGAAACTTTCTGCCTCGCACAGCAAAACTGTGGAATGAACTGTCGCCTGCGGTATTCCCGGACCAATACGACCTTCAAACCTTCAAGAAACACGATTAGCACATCACAATGATAACAAAAAGAGCAAACTCGATGTTGTACATGATTCGTAAGGCATTCTTCGTTATCACTAAGGAACTATTCCTCAACATCTACCTAACATATATACGACCTCTTCTAGAATTCGCATTTCAAATATGGAATCCATATTTCAAAAAAGATGTTCAAATGTTGGAAAGGGTCCAAAGAAAGGCAACTAAAATGGTTTTTTCCTTGAAAAACATGTCGTACGAAGAACGCCTCATGGAACTAAACTTGCCAACACTGGAGCAGAGAAGAATGAGAGGAGACCTTATAGAAACCTACAAGATCCTCAACCACCACTACAACGTTAGAAACCTTGAATCCATGTTCACAATGAACCTGAACACACAACTAAGAGGTCACTCTATGAAGCTTAGCAAGCTTCGGTGCGCTAGCAATCCCCGAAACCATTCCTTGCCAAACCGAGTGGTGTGTATGTGGAACTCTTTGCCGGAAACAGTGATTAGTGCTTCGAATATAAACATATTTAAAAACAGACTTGATAAACATTTAAAAACACAAGTGTAAAGATATGCACGCATCAGCTTTAAGCTGCTAGTGTATTAAAATATAATAATAAAAACGAGCGTACTCCTTCTTAAAAGGCCGGCAACGCACCTGTGACGCCTCTGGTGTTGCGGGTGTCCATGGGCGGCGGTAATCACTTACCATCAGGTGATACGTCTGCTCGTTTGCCCCCTATATAATAAAAAAAAAAAAAAAAAAAGAAAATCTATTAGTAGTTATTCTTCTAGGTTCAACCTATTTCTATACTAAAAGTCATCCAAATCGTGCTGGTGGTTAAGCTGTTAAAGTGTAACAGACAGAGCTATTTTTGAATTAACATTAGAATAGACATGTATATGCATTGAATAAGAAATATTCAAGTAATAATTTAAATCAGTAGTCTGGCCACCATAGTACAGATGCTGTTTTGTTTTGTTTTTCAATATTTTATAAATTCCAAATTTAAAAAACATTCTTTTACTTTTATTTCCAGATCAGCAAATTAATAGTCGATAAAAATGCAACTCTTTCATCATATTATGGCAATTTGGTCATAAATGTTGCTAAGAAGACTGTGGTAAAAATGTAAGTAATATAAACTCATTTCTTGTCTATTTTATTTAAGTTCTGTCTTGTCTATGTTGGTCCTGTTAGTTTAATGGCTACTGGTCTTAATCTGCTGTCTCAAAACTAGTGTTTTTGATTTATAATTTACTAGTTGTTGCCTGCGGCTCCGCCCGCGTGTATGTTATCGCGGTCGTCGGTTATCGCGGCAAATAGTGGCCTATGTGTTATTCTGATGTATAAGCTATATTACTGTAAAGTTTCATCCCAATCATCCATCCTTCCATCCATACTTACATCGCATTTATAGTATTAGTAGGATATTATGGCCGTTAACTTCTGAGTGTAACTATCTTCTCCATATGAAATTTATTATACACAGAAATTATTCTGTATGGTAATGGACTAAGAGTATGGGGTGTCACAAACTCTGTTCATTCTATAAGTGTCATAAGAGGAGACTTACGTAGCAAACTAAGCAAGACATCATACCTGCAAAGGCCCAATGATGCATAAGCATCTAAATAGGCTTCCATAGTGTGAGCCACCATGCTGCAATATTTCATTGTCAGCTCTCACAATAAGTATTGTAAGCAAGTATTTAATAATAATAACACATCTAATGTACACATCGATATGTCGATATTATCTAAGTCAATACATCGATGTGACACGATATGATGCAATACGAAGCGATGATATTCGACAAGTGACCTACGGTATTTTGGTTATTATTTCTTGAATTATCGGGAAGTTTGGTACAATTTTGCTTGAAAGTTCACACTTAAAGTACAGACTTTCAGTAAAATATACATTTATATAATACAAAAAGACAAACATAATATTTTTACAAACAAACATATTTGGTGAGTTCCATCATTTATGCAACTATATCTAAAGTAAAAAAAAAACTTAAATGTGTCGTATACGGTCTCCCACAAAAGTAGTAGGCGACGTAACGTCGCGTCTCGCTGCAGACTGCCGCATAGATCACAAGCAAGAATGCCGTTGTGTTGATCGCGTTCGTCGCGTTCTCCATGTCGCGTCAAATTCTTCGCCCACCTAGGACACCCCATAAGTGTCACTGACCACTGCACTGCCAGACTAAAAAGTCAGTCAATTAGTCTTCTTCTCGAACGTCTTCTTTGTAGAGTCCAAATACTTTAATGTCCTTTTGGACATTCGTCATCCAGGTCGTTTGAGGACTTCCTCTTGCCCTCCTTTTTGTAGCGATGGAAAGGCAGTTTTTAATCACGTGATCGTCTCATAACGTGACCATACCAGCGTAGTCTAGCCTCGGAAATTTTATGAGTTATTGAAGACACTTCTGATGTATTCAGTAACCCCTCCCGACCAGTGTATAATATAGTGTAACATACGCATCTCCGTTGTGTGTAATTTCTGCTCGTGACCCTTCGTTGTCGGCCAGACCTCACAACCATACAGTAAAGCTGGTCTTACCGCTGTTTTATAGATTTTTCCTTTGGTCTTAATAGGCATTTTACTATCGAAAAGAACTCCGGTTAGCGTACGCCATTTGTTCCATCCGGAAGTCGTCCTGTGTATGATGTCAGCTTCAATTGTCCCATTTTCAGAGAAAACCGAGCCCAAGTATTTGAAGGTCTGTGCCATCAAGCTTAATAGTGGCGTTGATAGGGTTATTTGGGTCAAAGTTGCAGATCGTATACTCAGTCTTTGTTCTACTGGTACGCAGTCCGTTTGTTCTAGTGACTCTCTCCATTGTTAGAGGTTTTCTTGATGTTCGTGAGGGATATTTAATATCAGCGCTACGTCATCAGCATATAGGAGGTTCCACGGTGTTGGTTTTTGTATTTTTGCAGTAAGATAGTTCATCACTACATTGAAAAGTAATGGGCTTAGTGCGCTACCTTGGTGTACCCCCACTTTTATGTCGATAGTAGTCGATCGATAGTCGAAAAAGCCAGTCAATAGTATATTAAAGAGATTGCCATGAGAATTTGATTCTTATTTTTTTTTGTATTATTTTCCTAAATTTATAGACATCCAGATATGAAGAGACAAATATGCAAGAAATGCAGATGTATACTTATTCACAATGTTTCGGGCAAAATGAAATTAAAAAATCAAAAGAAATCAAAGATAATAGAATGGACTTGCAACACCTGTGGTACTAAGAGAATTTTTCCCGCCAGTAAAAATAAGGACCATAGAGTATGGGTGGAAAAACCAGAAGCAGTACTTGAAGTTATCAGTTAAAGTATTTGATTATTACAAATCAAACAGGTTTAATAAGACTGGAGCATATTAAGAACTTTTCAGATGACATCGTGCCCGATATTTTGTATTTACAAGTTGTAAATAAAAGTAACTAAACTAAACAGTTTTTTTTTATTTTGGAATTAATTTAAAATTGAATGGGAACGCATTTAAAAAAGTAAAAAAAATCGTTGGTATACCTATATATATATACGGAATATATCCACATTTTCTTCAAGGTAAGCTAAAGCCCATGGGTGGACTTAGTTTAACTGTAAACGTAGAGTAGACGGGAATGTTGGGGTTTTTCTGAAGGCAATAGAACCATTGTGTTTGTTTCCGTGTGTTGCATGTTGCCAGAAATGGATGTTTCAAGTCCAAATTCTGCTATATAATTTAAATACGTTTGGATATATTTTATTTTTTTTCTGCTCGTAAATATTATATTATTGTTTCGCTTCGATATCGGTCATACCATTTTACAATGAAAGTTAAGTATTTGTATATCTTTTCATATGAGTTTTCCTCATGATAGGTATTGTAGAAAGAAGTACAGTTATAGACATGAAAAATTAAAATGTTATTCGGTAGTTTGTTTTTATTAATTTCTTTCATTAGGAGTACGAAATTACTAAAGCATGCAGAAAATAACAAAAATATCCATAAAATGACAAGTGGTCCTATGAGATATTTTTGGCCAAACGATACTATAAAGACAATAAAATCGCAAAGAACACTAAACCTAGATGACATTGAGGACAACAGCGGCGAAGTGTTTTCGTCTGAAATTGACGCCACCATTGAAGATTTCAGGTATAGGAGAGCTGCAGTAAGAAAAGAACAGAAAAGAATGGACCACAGTTCCTTCAGTGGTATCAGTAGTACGAGTATTGACACACATGAGTTTAAAGAGGAATGGGTGAGGCGATGGGACGAATTAAAAGAAGAAGCTTTACACCCCAAGAATGCTTATCTACGCCCTGTTGGGAATGTTGTGAATATGGTGGCCGTCAGTAAGCAGGTTTTATAATTTACACTGTCATGTTTTGGGGGCAAACTTCGGGATGACTTTATAACGACAGCAACTCGTTAGTCTATATCGCAAGTTAGCTATTTGCATCTATCATATTTTTTTTTTTAAAAAGAAAACTCCCGCATTAAGAACAAACATACATGAAACAAACATAAGGAACACCCAAACTTAGAAAACAATAATTTGTGAATCACACAAACGGTTTTTCCATGTGGGAACCTAGGACACTTAGTGCAGTAGAAAACGGCGTGGCGGCCGTTTAAACCGTTAGGCCAAATATGCAGTTATATTATTCCAAAGATTAGCTTAGGAGTTTCATCTACGAGCCTTTTTTAGGGTTCCGTACCTCAAAACGAAAAAACTGGACCCTTGTTGGATAATTTTGTTCTCCGTCTGTTAGTCAAGATCCCAAGATCCTTTTTCTGAGGAACGCGTGGAGGTATTAAGCTGAATTTCATGTCATATACTCAGGTCTACTGTCCCTTGGAGCAAAAATCAAACTTCTAAGACAACGCAATCAAAAGATAAGGCCGTTTATGCTACAAATTTTCGACACTCGTAAGGGATCAAAACCTACAGGGTACTTCCCGGGAACTCAGAATCTTGAAATTTGGTACCTACAAAGCAATACGTCTTATAGCACGGATAAAGGAAAAATTGCGAAAAGCATAAATTTTTTGTTACATCATATACCCACAGGTCTGTACGGAACCCTTGGCGTGTGAGTCCGACTCCAACTTGTCCGATTTTTTCTCTAAATTAGTCGGCTTTAAGTCTATAACAGTACGACTGAACTTTGGTCGAAGTTAGGTTGTCGGACTACTTAGGACTCCAAATCAATTCTAAAGATCTCTAGTAATATATTAATAATACAAATTCGAAATTCAAATAAGACTATTATCGAATGCCTAAGGAAATTTATGTGCATCCAACACATGATTTTAAATAACTGTCTTGAATGATACTTAGGTTTAATGATTAACAACCAAAATGAACGGTATTTCCAGACTAGACAGTACTTCTGATTTCTTTTACTGTCATTAGTACATAGCGGATAGGTAAATTGGCGATTTTAATATCCGATTAGGTACAACATAGTAAATAATGAATGCAATAATATTATGCCAAATACTTTTACAATTCATAGGACCATGGCACACACCTTGCGGCGATCCTTCCCAACATGATGTACCATGGGGTACCTGCACGCTCAGGTATGAATGTGACGGTGAATACCGCATCTACCGAGGTGATTTCAAATGTGGTCGTTCTGAATTAATTTGCTGCGCTGTCCAAGGCCACCGGGATGATCTCAACCAAGCTTTCGATGTTTCTTTTGCTGAGTCTAGCGCTTTCTCAACTAGTTCCGAGGAAAAGGTTAGACAAGCTCGAGGCTCTAAGGAAAATAGACGACGAAAGAGAGCACGTAAAAATAAACTATTAGCAGGAGAAAGGCACAGGAGAATACGAAAAATCAAGGCAATGATCAGGAAAGTAGTGAGATTAATACGCAAGCATTTAAACAGAGCTTTTAGAAACAACACCCATAAACGAGCGTTTGCCACAAAAAATCTGAAGACGTTGATAAAAGTTATGAAAAAGAAATACAAAGACAATCGTCAGACTGCTGTGGAAGTTTTCGAAACGGACTGGATACGGATCACCAGGGAGCTTAGCAATAGATTGAGACAAATTAAAGTGATAAACCAGCACTATTTTACCAATGAAACATTTAGAGAACTCGTCGTGAACAGAACTATGAAAAAGACAATAGCTAGGCAATTGTTAGCAAATTATCCGGAACTGATTGAATTTCCAGAGATGAAGGCGCTCCAAGATGCTGCTGAAACTCGACCAAATGAGACGAGACGTTCAGCAAGTGGAAGGAAAAACCTAAACAATAAATTTATCTCCAGTAGGTACTTTATATAATGTTTCGTCAATATCTTCGTAAATACTCATGTAACGTATAATGACTAATTATGTGAAATAAAAGAAAAATGCGTCCCTAGTATTAAAGTCATAGCTTTGTCTAATTCTACCCTAAACCCTTTTTTGTATGTATGACTACGTTTCAGCGAAGTTTCATGATGATAACTGTTAATAATGTATCGTATATGTAACAACACACTAACTCAGAGTAACCAGGAGTTGTAAGAGATGGAAATTAACGCGTCAAAGTGCATCTCAACTGTACTCATGTGCTCAAATAATACTCTAATGCTTTCGCCCTTTCTCGCACAGCGGATCTTTTAACGAGTTTTATTGTCTTTGTCTTTCTTGTCTATTTCGCTCCAACGGGGCGTTAGTTCCAGTAAACTTAAAACGAGTTTGGGAGAAAAAATGGATTATAATATGTAACGTCGTAGGTATCGACTTATACACTAGAAATTATAACCTATTCGTTTTGCAACCATTTCCTTGTTGTGAGTTTAGTTTTGACAGATGTCACATCAGTTTGACATAAACTATGGAAATTTGGTAGACTAATCGATTTATTTAAGAGTTATCTGTCAGATGGCGACTCTGAGGTAGTTTTGTGGCTGGTAACATTCTACTAGATTATCATTCTTTTTCCGGTCGCCTTGTCAGAGAGCGATCGATCTGATTTCGAAAAATTGTTAATTCTTGTTGAATCGTTCTTAATTTGGCTAATCACCACGGTCCATGGCCAGATAAATGCGGCCGAAGACGTCCCGCTGTTAGTTATCGTGAATTAATGGTTATTTCGACATTTTCTGGTGAGTAGGATATGCCTGCCACGTTTGACAAGAATGTTTGGTATTTGAAGCGAATTCTGCTATAAATTGGTGATTTCACTTACAGAAACTAACATCGAAAGATTCGCCAAGGGATTCGTTGGATTTTCTAAGGATTTGACACGTTATTTTGTTACATGCTATTGTTGGAGCTTTGAAGGATTTTTGAAATATTGTTACTAAAAGGAACCCTGGTAAGTACTGAATCATTACTAATGAGATTAGGATTGATAACCAAAGTGATAAAGTAATTAACCAGTGAATTATCTTTCTTTTAGCCGGAAGCGCGGGGTTTCTTTCTTTTCTTTTTCTTTTCTGTTTGGGTTCTTTTCTTTCTTTTTTACTTATTTTTATACTGGATTTTTTCTTGGTTATTAGTATTTTCCTTATTAGAACATTCCATTTTTTTTATAACCTATTTTTACAAAGGTTTGTTGTGTAAAGTTGCTCCCCACTTACATTTAATTAACCATGAACCTACCTATGGCATTAGTATAATAGCCATAGAAGCAAGAGGCTGCCTTAACATCAACGCGTGGAGAAGCCAAAGAGAAGGACAGCCAGACATCTCCTGTCTGGCTCATGTAACGTAGAATTTTAACATAAAGGATTGCAATGACAACAGAAACAGTAACCAGTTTAGCGCTACTATTAGCATAGTTTATCCACCTGTAAGACCTTACCCTTCAGACACTACGGGAAATAAATCTGCTTTTAAACTAATTGTTCATCAGTCAGTTCTCCCCGCCCTAGATTAAGGGTTCAATGTTGGCCGAGTTATCCACGGCATTGGTTTGTTATTTTTTTAGGATTTGTAAGTTACCATTGGGGGTAAAATTAGTGGTTAAGACCCGCGCCTGGCGCCCGAAATATTGGTTTCATTTGTTTTTATTTGTTTTATTCTGGCGAGGGTCAGTTGGTTTGTTCGTTAGTGTTAACTTCCAATGGTAGCAAACAAAGACACACTTAGTTTTCATTCATTTATTAGTTATTCACACACAATTAACAATTTTTTAAATTTTTTTTATATTACAAATATTATTCTAGCGCTTTGCAAAATATTTTACAACATTATACATAATGATATATGTAAAATTCAGGCTTCCTAAGATGACGGTAAGTTAGCAGGCATCAAAAGTGGAAAGGAAGCATCCTTACCACTTTTGATGCCTGCTAACTGTAAAACGGCCCCGCTTTCAGCTTAGCGAGTACCTATCCATTCCTTTCTGAGTATATTTGGACTACCGATCCTAACAGAATGATCTTTCCTAAAATGACGTAAGTCTGGTCTGACTGGGATCTTGGACTATAATTAATTAATATTACCGCCATCTTTAGACGACCTGAGTCTAAAAGTCTTTTATAGGACCGCCTATTGTGTCTCATGCCTATATGGGATTTTAAAAAAAATTAAGTATCGGAATTAAAGAGGAAGAAGAGCAATAAAAATATCTATATCTATTTAATTTTTCACCGTGGGTGATCCACGCTTCGGCATGAATGGGCCGGCGCGACCGGAGTGATACCACCAAATAGCGCTGGCGCTGTGTTTTACCGAGTGAGTGAGGATACCGGAGGTCCACACCCCCAACCCCTCCCCTTTCCTTTTACCATCCCCCAAAGGTCGGCAACGCACTTGTGACGCCTCTGGTGTTGCGGGTGTCTATCTTTTTATCTATTCAATAAAAGAAAAAAAAATAAAGACAAACGATTGTAAAGTACGACATTGTATTTGCATTGAATTTATTTGAATAGGGGCTAAATTTCTACTATGGCTACGATACTTAAACAATTAATTTACTTGATTTTTTTTTTCAAATATATAATGTACGTAACTCGATGAAAGTGCCCAACTTATTTAAAATATTTTCATTTATTGCATTGCAGATCGTAAATATTTTATGACTTTAATTTAATTTTCACGTAATGGAAGCCTTGGTTTAAAAGAATAACGGTTTAGAGATACGAACTGTCACCAAAATGTGACCATACAATGAAGTTACTAAATATAGTACTTTTATTATTTTTCATCCAGGCAACAACGCCTTTAACGCGCGAAAATAGAAAAGGTAATCATACTTCGCGTTTAAAAAATAGAAGGGCCTTTATTGTGCAGTTTACTAGGCCTCCACTTGGACAGAATAAAGGCAGAAAATCAGTATCTTTTAAGAATTCGTTTAATAAAAACTGGGGAATACTGTCTACATTGAAACGTGCTAAGGAGAGTAAAGAAAATTTCCCATGGGCGCACGAATCTTTCAGGCACTACCGGAGGGAATATTCTTCTGAGTCGATACGAGATACTAGTAGTACTGCGGAACTGGTACAATGGAAAAAGGATTTTGATATTGATCGGTTGAAATTAAAAAAAGACGCGATTAATCAAAAATTAAATGAAGTTCCTCATCAAGATCCAACGCACATGATGGCTGCAAGTGAGTATTTATTTGAAAGTTTTTAAGGAAAGTTTGCGTTTGCGGAAGGTGTACATCTTCCGTTAGATATAAATAAGAAGAACGAAGAAAAAGGTATGAACTCAAAATAAGTAAGTTTGTCATGATCAAAAGCTATAGCCGGACATAAGCCTCTCCTGATAAAGTGCCTCTAATTTTTTATTAACAGCTGTTCACTAAATGAATATAAAATAATATATTTCATGAAAAAATGTAGTATAGCGCCATCTGTATTTTGATAAGGAACTTTGTTCCCATTAGGTGTCCCACGATACCACACGATACCACACATTTTTATGACATTTAATTAGCGAATTTTCTGACATTTTAATTAGCGCATTTTCTGACATTTTTTATTTTTTTTTTCTTTAAAATATTTTGTTTGTTTCATAACTTATTTTTTTAATTTTTTTATTGTTAACTTATCAAAAAATAATAATACAATGCTATATATATTTGCACACTATTTTAAGATGGTAGAATGTAAATGGGTCACTACTAATATGATATATTTAAGATCTCTGTTAACCTGCATTTCTGCAAATAAATAAATTGAATTGAATTTTAATATAAAAAAAAAACAACTTAAAACTATTGGAGTAACATTTTCACCAATAAAACTTGTCTTGTTTATCACACAAAATTTTCTTAAAATTAAAACTTGTATTTTTAACTTTCTTAAGCTGTCTTAAATGCTTCTTACTTTACTTATTCTCTACTGTCAATTATGTAATCTAATTCCTTTAAACGAGCAATTCTTGTATATAAACTGATTTTCGGAAACGGCACCAACGATTTTCATGAAATTTAGTATACAGGGTGTTTCGGGGGCGATAAATCGATCTAACTAGAATTCATTTTTAGAAAATGACGTTTTGTTCGTGTTTTCAACAATCAAATTTATAATCAGTGTCCATCTAACGCCACATAACTATACTGGAATAATCCATTGAGCTGTCATCGGTGCAGAATAAACAGTACCAGAGCGTACCTACCAAGAGAGGGCGCCACTGATCTTATTTAAAAAAAAACACAAAGCAGTCGTGAGGTCGTTGTTTAAGCTCAACTGAAATGAACCTCTTTGCTCTTTAAATAAAATATGCGATAAAAAGAAGTAAAAAAATGCTTATTGTGGTGTTATTAAAATATAGGTTAATGGTAAACAGTATAAACCTCAGTATAAACATATTAGCCGAGCGAAGCCGAGTATTTATCTAGAATTTTTTTAAAGTATTTATTTATTTTCACTATTTCTTCGACACTTTTTTCATTAATAGATGCACTTTGTTCAATTTTCATATTTAAAACACTTGATGTACACGAATTTTACAAGTATACAGACAGTCGAGCCATAAACTGTTACCATCCGTATACACGCACACTCGCGCAAGCACTAGACTGCGACGCCGTCTTACGTCTCATTTTTGAGCTATCCCAAAGTATCCCATCTAGTCCCAAGCTAAGCAGAGTTTGTACTATGGGTACCTACTAGACAACTGATATTAATACGTATATAGCTACTTTCTAATAGATATTAGAACAGATTTTTGAAGAGGCTGACCCTGAATTTTAAGTTCCAATGCATTTCTCTATAGATTTCATGCGATATCTACATTTCCGAGCTGATAAAAAAATGTGCAAAAGTAATTCACGCGGCTCCATCCATAAACGGCAGCGTGCTTTTCTTAGAGATTTTTCGTAACTCATATGTGTATGAAGTGGGTTTGCATAAAACAAATAATTTTACATTTCTAATTATTTCAGGACCTTGGACTGCTCCTTGTGGTGATCCTCATCAGCACGATTTGGCGTGGGGCAGCTGTACACTTGCATCCCAATGTGATGGGGAGTACCGCATATATCGGGGTGATATGTACTGTGGCAGATCATCACTTGTATGCTGCGCCGTTCTTTACAACACGCATGACTTGTACCAAGGATTCGATATTTCATTTGAAGACACTGAAACTGACTCATCTGGTGAGAAAAAAAATCTTGAGCTTGGTTCAGTTCGCCTGAGACGCAAAAAGAAGCGCCATGGTAGAATTAGACGTTATAGGAGAAGGAAGAGGGTAAAACGGTTGATAAAGAAGAAGATAAGAAAGTTAGTGCACCATCTCAGAAAAATTTTGAATAGGGCTTTTAGAAATGCAACCTCAGATCGTAAAAGAAAAATGGAGCAACTAATAAAGCTTATAAAACACATGAAAAACAAATTTCACCACGAACGTCGTGTAACTATAAATAAAGTTCACGGTGACATAGATGATATTAACTCAGATCTAACAAAAAAATTGATCCAACTTGATTCTGTAAACGCACATTTCCTGGTCAATGAAACGTTTCGAGAGTTTCTTGTAAGATATAATATCAGTAGTAAAGAATTGAGGTCACTAGATTTAGTAAATCCTAAGTTGTTGGAATACTTGACAACTAGGACGGGTAAGCTATCTGAGGGCATATTACAGCTATTGGCGGCGACGAAAAGAAACGGTACTGTAGGTTTGGAAAATGAGTCCACACCGTTAAGATACCCGCTACAACAAAATGTCGTAAGGACATTAAATGATAACAAGAAAAGATCGCAATATTTATTGGACCACATCAGGACATCTGAAAATATTTTACAGAATCCTAATTTGAATGTGCTACCAAGAGCATCTGTGAAAGAAGAGATTAATCCGTCCTGGAGGATAGATGTCACCGAAAGTTCAATACCAATCCAAACAACAAGCTTGGGGGAGATATCTGCAGATATACAAAATTACGGCGAAATAGATAGAAATACATCTGAAGCGGTTATGGATACGAGACGTGCTGGAGCAAGTTTTAACTTTAGGCGAAGAAAACGTAAAAAGAAACCGAAAAGAAAAGATTACCTTGAATATGACATAGAATATGGAGCCTTATATTTATGAATATAAACGGTTCTCTGTACATATTTGCTGTACATGCTTACAAAAAAATATATATAGGTAGGTATCCAAAAATGGATTTGGCTTTCACAGTAGTTCAAGTTCTACTTAGTTTGATACTCGATGTTGTGTCAGATGTGCGAAATATTATATCTATACAAATAAATAGAATTGGATTGTCTGTTTGTAATATGAAAATAACCGCTTTTGAATGAATGTATATGTATGTATACACGGTACATATACCAAAAATGAATTTAAATTTATTTTTATCTGTCTGTCTGTCTGTTTGTTCCGGGTAATCTCTGGAACGGCTGGACCGATTTCGAAGGAACTTTCACTGATAGGTAGCTGATGAGACAGGGAGTAACTTAGGCTACTTTTTAAAATCAAAACACTTAATACAGTAATAGATTTACTAATGAAATTATTATAAACTAGCTGAACCCCGCGGTGTTACCCGCGGTTATCGTCGTACCGCGAGTAACGCCGCGGGACAAAGTTAGTCTAAAAAAAGTGCCTTGCCAGTGAAAGTCCGGTCAAAATCCGTCCAGCCGTTCTAGAGATTACCCGGAACAAACAGACAGTCAGACAGACATACCGACAGACAGACAGACATACCGACAGACAGACAGACAAAAAAAATTTTAAATACATATTTGGCATATGTACCGTGTATACATACATATGCATTTAGTAAAAAGCGGTTATTTTAATATTACAAACAGACACTCCGACTTTATTTATTTGTATAGACTAGATGACTAACGCAACTTCGTCTGCCTGTTAATTTTGTTTTCTGGTAACCCATTTTTTTTCTGAAATGAAAGTAGTGGGTAAAATTTAAGTGTATGTTTATAATTGAAAACAAAATTAAAACCAATAACACAGTGAACATTAAACGATCCACGAGCAACAAGAATTGCGGATAATACGATGGAGCGCAACTAGTTTTTTTTATGGGAGAAGGGGCAAACGAGCAGACGGATCTCTTGATGGTAAGCGCTTACCGCCGCCCATGGACACCCAAGCAAGAGTGGCAACACCAGAGGCGTCACAAGTGCGTTGTCGCTTACATGTTTATTAGTTTACTACGATGTAAGATACTACGTCAATAGTCTCTGTGTGTCTTTAGGTATTTCTTGATGTAATTGGACTCTAATAACTTAGTTAACACAGATAGTTATATTGTATACTAGCTGAACCCCGCGGTGTTACCCGCGGTTATTTTAATATTACAAACAGACACTCCAATTTTATTTATTTGTATAGATGTATAGATGGGGAATACTGTTGTATACTTTTCGTTAGTATCCTACAATTCAAGGTAGTAGAGCCACGCTGATTTCAGCACGAACGGGCCGGCTCGACCGGGGCGGTACTACCCTCGCACAGAAAATCAACGTAAAATGACAGCGATCATGCTGTCGTGTTTCGTTGGTGAGTGCGAGACCGGAGGCCCAATGATGCAGAAGCATCACTAGCCCGCCATGGTGTGGGTCACCATACTGCATTGTTGCATTGTCTGCATTCGCAGTATGGTGACCAACACTTTTGGATTCTACTCATGCTTTCCATCAGGCAGAGTAGAGTCATTTTGGCAGGGTCAAACATAAAAAAAAAAAAAAAAAAAAGTATCGACAACTTATACGATACTGACGAAAAGTAGCGTAGTTTATAGCATAGTGCATAACGCGTGTGTTTACTTGGAACTACGCTACTTTTAGTGCGGTGCGTTATCTACCTTTTTTATTTGATCTAAGAGTGAAGGCACCTATAGCAGTCTACTTATAATTTAAAGATTTGAGCCAGTGTGAAATAGTACACTTGCATTGCCACTTCGAAGAGGAGTAAATATTCAATCCTTGATTTATTTTATTAAAAAGTTATCTTCCATGAAACTCGTCAAAAATCTGTTAGAGAATGCTGTGATGTGAATCTCAGTCGGGAACACTTTATATTTGAGGCAATAATCGAACATACAACGCGGGTGGAGCTTCTGGCTAAACCTAGTCTTATATAAAACTAAATTACTAACCATTAGTGTCATTAAATCTCGAGAAACTTTGAGCCGAACCTAGCCGATAGTCCAGAGGAAGTTTAAATGGTGTAAAAAAAATAGAAATCTAAAACTTCATTAGCCCTTTAAAATATTGAAAGAAGTAGCAGGCATAGCTAGTTCCTAATATTATTTTCTTTCTTTAGCTTTCCTTAAAGTTCCTTTTCTGATAGCAAGTCTCTCCGTACTGTCATTTAGGGATAATTCTGAATACTTTCGAAATTAAAATTTAATTAACGAAGACTGAAACTACGGGGCATTCGGGTTGGCTTCACCAGATTACCGGTGGACACACAGGCTACCTATGTTATGCGACTGTCATTATATTACAATTGAGTGTGTTGGCTGCCAACGAGAGGTATTTGAGTAAGAGAGAGGAAGGTAGTGTGTTCTATATACTACTCTCTTGGCACTTAAAGTGCTGCAACACACGTGTAAATCTTAATTTGCAGGTATCGTAATCATAAATATACATATTTATAGACCAATTTTTTTACAACGTATAAAGCAATCCGGTTCTTAACCGACTTCAAAAAAAGGAGGAGGTTATCAATTCGATGATTTTATGTTTATTACCTCAGAACTTTCGATTGGGTGAACCGATTATGATAATTCTTTTTTTGAAAGCTGGTGCACTTAGTATCTGCGCGACAGATTGACGAATATCTCAATATCACATCAACCAATGTCGATGGTTCTTTTTTTAATTGAAAGCCGATGCTTACCGGTTAGACCCATTAACATTTGGTGCAGTTATTGAAGTCGGTTATTAGTTAAAAATTTGATTTGTATTATGTTATAGTGTGAATTCTTATTAAAACAGATCATTCCGCTTCAAGTAACTCGAATATCGAATAAATGTTCACCTCACAGGCCACTAACCATGTGAATGCTTTATTAGAAAAGCATTCGAAAATTGCAAAGGTGTGAACCTAACAAGGTTATGAACACAAAAAAAAAGCACTTTCATATTTTCTTTATTGGTCAATAATAAAGAGCTCCATATTCAATGTCATATCCTTGATAGTCATCGTTTCTTCCATCAGACTCTTGACTGTCTGCTTTACCTCCACCGTCACGCCGTAGCCTGCCTCGTAAAACGTCTATTAAATCTGGGTATGCTTGTGCTAACATTCTCGCTCCTACTTTGTTGATAGTTCCATTGACAAGAATCTCACGAAACGTGGAGTTCATCATAAAGTTTTTATTAACGCCTCTAATTTGCTCCAACCTTTTTTGTAATGCTTCGTCAATTCGTTCCATGTCAAAAACGTGAATGTCTCTTACTGACTTGCGGTCCTTCTTGTATTGTCTTTTTAACATTTTAATGTATTTTTTCAAAATGATAGTTCTCTTCTTGCGATGATGCGAAGCATTCCTGAACGACCTATTCAGTATCTTTCTAATCTCACTAACGATCTTTCTTATTTGCTTCTTGATTTTCCGTTTCCTTCGTCTTCTTTCTTTTTCACGCTTTCGTTTTTCTTTATGCCTCTTTTTCTTTTTATTCTCTCTGGAATCTTTCTCCCTCGCATTCTTCTCTTCAGAATCTGTGTTGAAACTTGTATCAGCGAACGATACGTCAAAGCCTTGATATAAATCATAATTAGTATACTGAAGAGCGCAGCAAATGTACAAAGATCTGCCGCAGAAATAATCTCCTCTATAGATGCGGTACTCTGGGTCGCATTCTGTAGTCATCATGCAGCTTCCCCAAGGCATATCGTGCTGATTAGGATCACCACAAGGAACTCCCCAGGGTCCTGCAAATAAATCAGGTTTTAAGCAAATTCCTTACAAGAATATATAATGTGAGGTGATTTGTCAATCGACTTCAAAAAAGGTGGAGGTTCTCAATTTGTCTGTATTCTTTTATGTTTGTAACCTCAGAATGTTTGAATGGATACACCAATTAAAAATATTTTTTTTTATTTGATAGCTGGTATTTCCTGTGTGGGCCCATTTCAATTTGGTTCTGTTCTTGAAGTCGTTTTTTTTTTGTAAATTTGTTTTATCTGCGTTTAACTTTATGGGTTGAAAGAGAAGTGTGGGCAGTTTAATAGGTTAAGGGTACAATAACTTCATCAAAATGAGGGAAAGCTGTGTTGTTGCAGCGCAATACCTTTTTTTTTCAAGTATTTAGAAGGGCCTACGTTATTGAGTGTATGTCCCATACAAATGCTATATCAATAACTTTATTCTTTCGAACAAAGGTAATACGAATAAACTTATTGGCTAACGATATGTGGTATTAACTAGCTACTTATATATATATTGGGACGAAATACAGCTGAGGTGCTTAGACGAGAATGAGAAAGAAATGTAACATTATAGCCGGATAAGTTTGTGGCATCTATCTATCTATCTAATACCTTTAAACGGCCAATTGTTGTAAGTGTAAATATTATCTGAATCTCGGAAACGGCGCCAACGATTTTCATGAAATTTAGTATGCAGGGAGTTTTCGGGGCGATATTTGGGGTAGGATTATTTTTTGGAAAATTGCCCAAAAACATACCAAGCAAAGCTCTATCATCCAGATGCTAATTAGTTATATTTCAAACATTGAATTGTTACTTACTAGCAGCCACCATGTTAACCTGATCACCCTGTAAGCGAGTGCTGTTGACAGCCTCTACTTTTTTCTGCAGCCATTGTTCATTAAATTCATCTTTCCAATCATCCATTTCGAGACTAGAGCTAGTTTTTTCACTGGAACCGCGACTTCGCCTTTTAACGTGGTTCAACACCGGATCCATATGATAATACTCTTTACCAATATTTGGATCTCCTGATTGTCTGTTCGGTGGAATATCACGGCCATTATTTAAACGATGTTCTTTTGTCCTTGCTAATCGCAATATGCTGGCTTTGTTTTGAGCTTGTAAGTTGTCCGCCGCTTCACTGCTTTGTTGCCTGAAATATATTAAACTATTAAGTTTAGCTGTAGGTTCACGTTCAGGAGAGTTACTATCATCCCTTGCTGAGTTTAGTATTGATTGGACTGTATCTCTTATATTCGTATAAACCGATGATTGAGAATTTCCTAAGTAAAATAAGATTATCCCGATATGAAGGAATTGCATTTTAATTTGTCGTGCCGATTTACATGTTTTCTGTTGGTGTATTTCGATCAAGTAAATTGAAATGTAGAATGTCGTAAGGCTATAAAATTTTGCATATATTTTACAATCGTTTTTATTATATTAAAAATTATGTTTGCTATGTGATTTAGTTACGTAAAAAATAACTACTGAGAGGCAACTTTGAACTATTTGTTCAAATGCCTCGAGCCAAAAACGTAAAACCTAGAACGTTGAAATAAAACCTATTTGAATACCATGGTGTACTTAATTGGGACTACCCAATTAAGAACACCATAAAAAACACGCTCATAAAGCTGCTAGTAAACTATTACTAGCAGCTTTATGAGCAGAACCTGGATCATTATAAATGTCATATAAATATACTAATGCAGAAGATTTTTATGTCTGTTTTTGGAACGAAGTTCCTTATAGCGCGTTGCGAAAGGGGGCTAGACGAAAAAAGTGTAACGACACTTTTTCATAGAGTTATTATAGATAGAGTGGGGCCCAACGGTTGGAAAGAGAGAGAAGGACGCATGCGCAGTAAAAGACTCGTCTCTCTCTTTCTAACCGAGGGACTTCTTTAGGTCTGCCTCCCCTGCTCTGTCTATAATACCTCTATGCACTTTTTGCTATATTAACATTGAGTTGACGTCTGCTGCTGGATACTCAGCGTTAAATATAACGAACTGATTGCCAACGTCCATACCATGTTGAGTACACCGGTTCTCGTCCGAAGTTAAGTAACATCGGGCGTGGTTAGTACTTGGATGGGTGACCGTCTGGGAGTAGTACCACGTGATATTGGCTTTTTGCATTTATTTACAGAAAATATATATTGTTTTATAGTATATTTTGTACAGTCGTATTATTTCTAAAATAGAGTATTTATGCGCATTTTTATTAGTAGTAGCATATTAAAAATATATAAACTTCGTTCCTCCGGATGTCCCTTGACACCTCTCAAGTTTTTATTTATTTAATAAGTAAATTCTACACATATAATTTGCAAAACACGTACCTAGGTATAGCTAGTCACTGCAACAATACATCGTTACAAATACCTAAATACGTTTATTATTAACATCTTACCTCTTTATTCATCTTTCCTCAAATTTTCGATACTGAATATGCTATGGAATATAGTTTTCTAATATTTGGAATTGTATTTAGACAGGGTATTTATTCAACACTAGCGAATACGCGTAACTTCATCGCATCCTCAAAAGGGATACATTTTATCCGTTTTTGCAACAAAATTTCCTTTGATGCTTGGCTCAAATAAATAAATAGAAATAATATTTCGGACATTTAACACACAACGCCATCTAGTCCCAAACTAAGCAGAGCTTGTATTATGGGGTACTAGACAACTGATATCAATACTTATATACTTTTTTTTTGTAAATACATACATATTATACATAGAAAACACCCATCCCAATACCCCAACAGGTCGTATTGTGTTGTTTTATTCCGTTCCTCGATAAATGGGAAATCCAATAGTAAAATAACCTTGCAACTTGTTAAATAAGATAATTTATTTACAAAGAATAACATTGAATGACCAATAATAACTACAAAGAATGGCGGATAATACGATCTCTAAAGAAAGGGTTTATTTATTACTAGCTGAACCCCGCGGTGTTACCCGCGGTTATTGTTGTACCGCGAGTAATGCCGCGGGACAAAGTTAGTCTAAAAAAGTAGCCTAAGTTACTCCCTGGATCATCAGCTACCTTCCAATGAAAGTTCCGTCAAAATCCGTCCAGCCAGACAAAAAGTTTTTTAGCTACATTTTTGGTATATGTACCGGGTATACATACATATGCATTTAGTTAAAAGCTGTTATTTTAATATTACAAACAGACACTCCAATTTTATTTATTTGTATAGATATTTTAAGTATAATAATAATAAAAAATAAAAAGTATAATAAATTAAAAAAAAAAAGTATAATAATATTATATATTAAGGGGTTATACTTTGTAAAGGATCAAGTTATCAAGCTTTATTTAATAAAACTACTACACTGTATGAAAATTGGTCTGTTTAATACATCACTAATACTTTTCACAACAACATTTTCGTTTCAAAGACTACGACTGAACGAGAAATTCAATTTTCGGATTAAAGGATCATTTTTATCTCTGTTACAGTTTCACAAGGCTTTAGAGATAAAGGTGAGTATCTTGACTTTATTGGGTATATTTAGGACATCTTTTGTATTTCAGCCACGTTAGACCCATTTAACTGTAGGGCTGCTAAATAAGCGATAAAAGAGACACGACAATTTCTTATTTTGTAATTAATTGACGAACTAATTTTTTTGGATATTTTAATACATTTATACAACCTGAATACGTCTTTTTGCGAGTAGAATGCGAGGCATAAATTACGTATCTACATTTGTTTTTTTTTTCGGTTTTTGTATTTTCAAATAGATAAAATATGATAATAAGTATTATTGATTATACGTTAGTATTGTTAGCAGTTTGCATAATAGTTGTCATATTAACATGCAAACAGATTTTTTGGAGACATCCAAAATAACTAAGTACATTATACGGCTAAGCTACTGTACCGATTTTAATGAAATTTGGCACGGAGATACTTGTTTGTGATGTTACCTTTGTGGCGATAACCGACATAAATGCGTGCGAAGCCACAGATAAAAGCTGGGTATACAATAAAAGATCTAGAGATGCTGGGAAAATAGATTATATAAATAAGTATTTTGGACATCTAACACACACGCCATCTAGTCCCAAGCAAAGCAGAGCTTGTTATGGGCACTAGACAACTGATGTATGTTTTTTGTAAATACGTACATACAAGAAAACACCTAAACTCCTAAACAAATATTTGCTGATCATACAAATATTTGGTACGACCTGGGAGTCGAACCCGAGACCTCAAGTACAGTAGTCATATACACTACCACTACGCCACCGCGTAGTTGATTATTTTTAATTTAACCCCAATCGAATGATTGGTGTTAAATTTTGAGTACCACTCGATCTCTAATAATGAATAGAATAATAATAGAATTTAATAATATTTCTCCGCTGGTTTCATAGCCTCCTCATATTTACTAGGTCAGATAAGATAATAATGAAACTGGCTAATCAGGGTCTTGCCGAAGGTATTTTCGTTTTGAATTTCCGCAACTTTTTTGTTCTTTTAAACAGTTGTACTTTTTTTTTCTTTGGGTAAAGTAAAAAAAATTGTAAAATCAATAAAAATCGTTGATAAATACCATTGTGGGAGACAGGTGTATTGTCCCTAAAATACAAAGGGAGGATTCTCCGACCAGGCGAGGCGATCTTGCCTAGCGAGGGACGACCAAACGGTTGATCTTGAGATGTTGTATTTATGACAATCGGTGCGAGAACTTCTATTGCGCGATTCAGGATTAGTAGTGTTGTGTTGTACGTTACTAACTAAACTACCTCGGTGGCGCAGTGGTAGCGTACGCGACTGCTGTTCTTGAGGTCTCGGGTTCGATTCCTGGGTCGGACCAAATGTTTGTATGATCTGCAAATATCTGTTTCGGAGTTTGGGTGTTTTCTATCTATAGTATGTATGTATTTACAAAAAAAAAGTATATAAGTATTTATATCAGTTGTCTAGTACCCATAATACAAGCTCTGCTTAGTTTGGGACTAGATGGCGTTGTGTATGAGACGTCCGAAATATTTATTTATTTACTCCTTAGTTCAGTGATTCTTCGGTAGATGGCGCTGTCATATGATTTCTTATTACGCTGTATGTGAAAGTCGTCACACCATGAAAACTGTATCTTGATGGCTGCCATGTCCACCCTCCGCCTGGATGATTCTCTCTCTTTTTTTCTCGGCTCTTCTAACATTTTTTTTTAAATGTCCATGTCGTTATCTATTTCTAGATCTCAAACCTTAATAGAATAGAATAGAATACATTTATTAGTCACACATAACATACATGTATAAGAGAAAGATAAGACATTTAACTTAGAGTAAATAACAACAAACAATATACAAAACAAACAAAATAAAAGCAGTGAAATGTCTAGCTGTGTGACCAAAAGGCCGCAGCTCAGCTTATGCTGCGGTCCTGAAAGTGACCACTGCGCTGATTTTCAGCTGTAGCCCAACTTAACACCTCACGAACGCGTGCGCAGGAATGTTAATCAATTTCATCAAGATTCATTCAGCCGTTTTGGCGTTATCGGTTAGAGATATAGGTAAAATAAATTATACACATTTAGGGCCAGTTTCGCGGCTAAACCAACTTATCAGCAAGCCGTGAAACTGGCCCTAAATTTCAAACTCAAATTAACGATTCTCATATAATCATATTAATAGCCTTTAAGTCACCTACAGTATAATGGCAAATTACGGTTTCACAAGTCTTGGATAGAAGAAGTACTTACTTATATCCTAAGATACCCCACCAAACGACAGGTGTGGTTATGTCGAACTCGAACCGCATCAAAACCGGACACGACCTCGTCCTTACCCTACTTCGACTTACTGCCCATCACGATGGCCTCGACACTGGAGATGTCTTTCATGGTGTAGTCTCCATTAACAAGCGCCCCATCGGAGTTGTGTTTGTGCATCTATATATCAGATATACATTATATTTATCAGCGTCTGTCTGTATTATCTGTCAAATAGTCTTAATAGATAACTATCAGAAACTGGACCTTAGTCTTCTGAAAAACTGTTCAAGTAAAGAATAGTCACACTGTTTGTGTTAAAATAGCCAGGGCATAGTTTTGCAAACTTGCATGTTCTTTGAACGTGTGACTTTAGTGCCACTCTGTGTTGGGGGTTTGTCGATCTCCCGTCTGATAAGCATCATCAATTTATGTCTGACGAGTTTCTAGGCCAAAACAAGCCTGATAGTTTTGCATCTACTAGTATAGAAACAATTAAATTCAGGAATTGAAGTTGACCTTACTGAAATGATATCAATACACATACTTATGTGGCTTCCAAGTATAAGGCAAAACATTTTTTTTAGGGTATATGAGCAAACGAGCAGACGTATCCTAATGATAAGCGATTATGCCGCCCATGGACACCCGCAACTCCAGAGGCGTCACAAATGCGTTGCCGATCTTTGGAAGACGTGGAATGGGATGTGGGGAGGGGTTGGGAAATGGGGCTCCGGTATCTTCACTCACTGTGAAACACAGCGCAAGCACTATTTCACACCAGTTTTCTGTGAGGCTGTGGTATCACTCCGATCGAGCCGGCCCATTCATGCCAAAGCGTGGCTCTCCCACGGTGTATGTAATCTAATATAATGTACGATTTCTTAACATAACATAGTGTTTGGATTCCGACTCCCCCACTCATAGTCATCTCGCCTGGTCGGAGGATCACTGCTTTTTGTTGGAGCGACATTCAACCATTCTTACATGCATTTCAATGAGGAAACTATGAGAACTTTAACCTACGACGTTGGATTTGGGCAGCCGGGACAGCCATACAGGCAAATCGTAATACATATCATAATAACCTTTTCAATCAAACTATTACCTAAATTGATCCACCCGTTTTTGATTAATCAGTAATATACAAAAAAGAATAAACAAAAACTAAGGAAGGTAAAACTAGATGACCGAAATTAAGCTTTTCTAATTTGTGCCAGTGCCAAATAAAAAAAAACAAAATTTTGTCTGTTGAAAAGGTTACTGAAAACATGGCGAAATACTGTGTAAGCAGTGTCTGTTCAACACACGACACTGTCGCGCTTAAATATCAAATGTAATACGTTCAGACTGTGTGTTTAGGCAGGATCTTATTGACTTTCATTCCCGAGACTTACCAAACATGTAACAAAATTTCAATATCATTCAATATCTTGTCAAGCACAATTGGTACATTGGCGGACGGCAATCCCTACCAGTCAACCATTGGGTGATGCAGAGAAGGCAGGACATAGGTGCATTTTGGTAGTAATGTGACATCATAGGCCTCTCCCGAGAAACACCACAGAGCCCGGTCTGTTGCTTTCTGCATCCAATCACTGCCAACCGTAAGTCGTTCCGTCATGTTACAAAACCATAATGTGTGATAATAGAAAAATAAGTATTATATTGTGCGAACATACTCGACACATAAAACATTTGTGCCAATTTCAGCATTATATTAAAATTTCTGGAAACTAAAATAATGATATCTCTTTATTGTCTCAGATTAGTTACAAAGATGACTTAAAACGTGCTTAAAACTAAGGAAGTACAAGTGACAGCCTTATCGCTCGGAAGTAATCAACAATATCATTTAAAAAAAAACTTAATATTCAATTATAATTTCATCCTTTTCTTGTGACAATTACTTTAAGGATTGCAAGGTACAGTTTTCTTTTTTATTTATGGCCCTCCCAAAATGACTCTACTCTGCGTGATGGAAAGCATAAGTAGAATCCAAAAGTGTTGTTCACCATGCTCATTGCGAATACAAACAATGTAACAATGAAGCATGGTGACCCACACCATGGCGGCCTAGTGATACTGCTGCATCAATGGGCACGGTCTCGCACTCATCAACGAAACACGACAGCACGAACGCTGTCATTTTAAGTTGATTTTCTGTGCGAGGTAAGTACCGCCCCCGTCGAGCCAGCCCGTTCGTGCTGAAATCAGCGTGGCTCTACTACCTTGTGAACCTTGTCAATTAAAGGGGATAGATTTAAACCGACTGTTCACAATTTATCGTCATCGAATCTTACCACTTGCCCTCCAGGTGTACCTTAGAAAGAAATACCGTAAACCGTAACAGAACCAAAACAAAAGAACAGATCGCTTTATGTACAACTATGTGCAAACAAGCGTACGATATATATTTAAAAAAATATGCAGCATAACTTAATGTTCAGGCTTGCCCTCTGTAACATAACGAGGACTAAAGTTATATTTTGTGAAATGTGGTTGCTTAAAACGTATCTGAAAATTACTTCAGAAATAAAAGACATTAGTGTAGCGGTAACTGACCCTTAGACCAACCAGGTCTAGCGGTCGCTTGCGCTGACTGCCAATCAAGAGGTCCCGTATTCGATTCCCGGGTCGGACTGCTGTTGGGTTTTTCTTACAAGAAATTCTTAACAGCAGCCCGGGTGTTTCCCGCCCGTGCCTCATAGAGCACGTTAAGCCGTCGGTATCGGTTGTCATGAACATCTATCACAGTCGTTATTAGGAAGTCAGTGCCCTCAAATATACTGACAACTAGTACAACCTTCGAATTCAGTTCACCCTCAGTGTTGCGAAGGTTAAATGCCAGTCGTTCCGTGGAACAACTGATATTCAGGTGAAACCGGTTGAACTAGTAGCCAACCCCAATTGATCTTGGGAATAATAAAGGCTTAGGAAGATGATAAAAGACATAAGTGTATGTATGCTACAATAATCGATTAGTGTTGGCAAATATATTCCAAATGAAATAAACATGAGTAGTACAGAATAGGAAAGCATCGAACAACGACGTTTACCTTCTCGACACGTGACAATTTAAGCAAACAGTCGACGACACTGAATACTTTATTTTTTATTTATTTTTATTGACGCGTCGGCCGTTGGATTTAAATACTATGACAAAGCATTTTCAATTTGTGGGGTTTTCTTTATAATGAATATTATTCTGTACTCAATCTAAAGTTTTGAATAAAAATATTTTGAAAGATAACGTACCACATACAATTTAAAAGATTTAAATAAAAATAAGTATGCCATTCTAGTAATAGAAACTGTCATTATATAGCAGGTTTAGAAAAAATAATAAATAAGGTGCATTCATTTTTGTCATTAAATAATAATGTTTTTCAACGTACAATGACGTATATATTTCGTCAGTGCTTAATAATAATAATATTTAGGACATCTAACACACAACGCCATCTAGTCCCAAACTAAGTAGAGTTTGTATTATGGGTACTAAACAACTGATTAAATACATATTTACTTTTTTTTTTGGTAAATACATACATATTATACATAGAAAACACCCAAACTCCGAAACAAATGTTTGCAGATCATACAAACATTTGGTCCGAACCAGGAATCGAAGACGAGACCTGATGCATAGCAGTCGTGTACGTTACCACTACGCCAGCGTGGCAGTCAAAAGACTCGTCTAAAATATAAATTCTACACGAGTCCTGAAAATCAGTTTAAATTATGGTGAGTTGTGGTAATGTTGAGCCTTTGGTATTGAATCATCATCAACCAATAATATAATAATAATAATAATAATAATAATAATTGTTTATTTCTCTCAAAAGGTACATTAACATTTTTGTATTTAAAGATAAGTACAGCATTGACAGAACCTTATTGAGAGCTGGAGTCTGAACTAGGTTCGAAACCTGTGTGACAGATCTCCAGGCCTCGACTCTGATGACTACAAAATTCTTATACTAGCTATAACTATCAGAAGAGTTACTAAAACAATGAGAGTAGTCGCGTTGTTGTTAGTGTGGGTGTGTGTAAGTGTATCTTGTGGGAGTTGTATATGTGTGTAGTTGTTTGTGTGTAATTTTAGCGCATGCAATTCTGTGTGTGTTTCAAGTGATGAAGAAGAAATACTTATAAATCGTTTACTTTACTATGTAAATTATATTTTCAGTGCCGTCGTAGTCTAAGTCAACAAGCCAACGAGAAACTGTCCTCTTACACTCAATCCTAGTCATTGGGTACAAGTTTAATATTTTATTTAGTTTATTATAAACGTAATTTCCCAGAAAGTAAAAACATCTTTGGGATAGACTCGTTCGGACCGATATAGTGGGACAGACATTGTATTTCCGACGAATGCCGTCTAATTTTGAAGGTTCATATTTGGTGTTAGCGTGAGTCGTAAGAATGAGGTTCAAAACAAACAATTTTCGCACCGATAGAACATCACAGGCTTTGTAAAGTGCTGTGGTAGGAAATCGGTAAGGGAGCCCCCATCCAACTTTTAGTATCGCTCTTTGAGCACGCTCTAGTATTAGTAGATGTGTCTTATGTGTTCCTCCCCATACTACGATACAATATTGCGTTACTGATTGGCAAAGTGCTAAATAAGTGAATTTAAGGACCTGAGTGTCAACTACATTGCTGAGAGCTTTAAACACAAATATCAGTTTACGCAATCTGGACGTAAGTATTTCAATGTGTGCGCGAAAGGACAGAAGGTCATCTATTTGTACACCAAGATATTTAACACAGTTTGTTTGAGACAGAGCAGGGCAATTACACAATGAATGGGCCACGCTATTGCAGAAGTGCGCAACGAGAGGGTGAGAAAATGACGAAGGTCTGCCAAGAGTGGTCAGTGAAAAGGTCAAGTATTTAGTTTTTTCCGTATTAAGGGTGAGCTGATTCCCAGCCAACCAACGAGTTACTGAGTCAAGTCCGGCCTGAGCGCTCACGAACGCTGATTCCCATGTATCACCATATGATATAAGGGCAGTATCGTCAGCGTACGTAAATATAGTGGTATTATGCAGTTGTAATTGACAAAGATCATTAATGTATATTAGGAATAATGTAGGCCCCAAGATACTGCCCTGTGGGACGCCATTCTCAACAGAAAGCTCCTCGCTACAGTAACCATCGATCCTGACACACTGCCTTCTGTTATTAAGGTAATTATTTAAAAGAGACAGCTGATCACCTCTGATCCCAATTTTTTCGAGCTTTGCTGAAAGGATAGAGATTGAAATCGTGTCGAATGCCTTGGCGATGTCTAAAAAGATACCTATAGCTTTCTGTTTACCGTCAAGTTTAGCTACTATATTGTTGGTTAAATCCAGGACTGCTTTACTTGTGGATAGTCCAGAGCGAAAGCCGTATTGTCTTGGGGACAGTACTTGGGTTTGCTCTAGGAATTTGACAAGCCTGTTATTGATCAATCTTTCTAATAGTTTAGAAAGTGTGGGTAAAATAGAAATGGGTCTGTAGTTATTCGGCCGATTTCTGTCACCTCCCTTATGTATAGGGTGAACAACTGCAAGCTTAAAACATTCCGGAAATATACCCGTTCTAAAAGAAAGATTACATAAGAACGTTATGGGTGAGATCAGATACTTTTTAAATTTTTTAAGGAAGTAACCCGATATGTTATCGCTACCAACTGTACCACCACTTCTCAAGTTCATTATGAGAATCTCAAGTTCGGACTCATCTGTTTCTAACAAGGCCAACGTGTGCTGATGATAAGGAAGAGTGTCTGACGGTCGCGAGTGAAGGTTGGCAGTGACTGGAGCATCAGCCGATGATCGTCCTATACTAGCGAAGTATGAGTTGACTTCGTTAACTGAACGTCTTGGATCAGAAGAAGAAAGAAGTTCAAGAGGTTGCGTTGTGTCTCTGACTGTTTGCGTTATAGATTTTATGGCTTGCCAGACTTTTTTAGTATTACCCTTTGCATTATCTATTTGACGTTTATTAAATTTAGTTTTAGTGGTCTTAATTAAGTTAGCGCAGTAGTTTCTGTATCTTTTAAAAGTAACCCTCAAAATTTCGTCATTTGGTCTATTTTTAAGTTTTTGGTGTAAATGATCTCTGTTGCGCAAGCATTTCAACAGACCAGGAGTCATCCATTCCTTTCTAAATCTTTTACGATTAGACACGGTCTTTAGAAGCGAATTTGCGTTAATAATCGTATTCAGAGTATTAATGAAGTAAGAGGTAGCGTTGTTAACATCTAGAAAATCATATATAGGGGAGAAGTCGGTATTCTTAATTTCTAATTCAATATTTTCGTAATTAATAACTTTAGCAATCCTTAGCTTATTTTTAGGGCGGTTCAAGTAATGCTTATAATGAAGAAAAAATAAAACTGTGTCGTGGTCAGTTATGGATGTATTCGCTACGTAACAAAACGCCGGTAGTTTAGTTTTTAATATAAGATGATCTAGACAGGATCGATTGTTTCTAGTGCACAGTGTGTGAGCTGGTAGCATTCCGTGAGAAGCAGTCATATTGAGGTATTCTAACGAGGGTTGATCGCCATTGGTTTCGGAAATGTCAATATTGATATCCCCGGTTAGTATGACATTGTTAAAAGAAGAGTGAGATGAAAGAAGATCGTTAAGGGAGTTAATAAACATTGTCACATTTTGACTAGCAGGCGGGCGATAGATCGCTATCAATGACGCGTTACTGTTAATCGTTAGACACAGACAGTTCGCACCCACTAAAAGTGGCTCAGAAGAGGTAACATGAAGATGATCGCCGTAATAAACCACCACACCTTCGTTTTGAGAAGAATGTTTTTGTGTCGCTACTGAGGTGTACCCCTGCATTAATGGTATACGAGGAGAGCCTCTCAACCAGCATTCAGTGAGAACAATCAAATCCCACAGAACATCACTTCTCCTAATCAGTGTAAGTAAACTATCGAAGTTTTTATTAATGCTTCTTATATTCTGACAAAGAAGCTTTAACGATCCTTCATGTGAGCGAGATAATGCACGGCAATCCTCTATCATACAAACCGATGATTGTGCTATAGCAATTTGGTCTAAATCATTATTTATATTCTGAATACAATCGAACTTTATATGTGTGATATTGTGCAACTATGCGATATGAATGACGTAGATAATTATAGGTAACAAAAACAGGGAAAACCGTCATCCGGTAAGTTGGTAAAGAACTGAAACGATGCAATGAAAAAAGCATCGTGTTAGTGAAATGGCAGCTAGGATAACTACGGTATATAGACAGGTGAATATTGTTGTTATGGCCAGAGGTAAGTAACCTAGTTTTCTGTGGTGTAATTGTAACATGGTAAGAGTAAGTGAATGTATACGTGTAATGACATGAAAAAGTGTGTAATAAAATGCAAAAACAATGGAAAAAAATACAGTAATAAATAAAACATGCAAACTGTAAAATATAAGTTTTAAATTGAAATAGTCATTGTTGCTTAGACAGTAGTGTGAGACATTTTTCTGATTTTATTTGAATTGGTTTATCTGCCGGGTTTTTACGCACTAAAATCTTTCCGTTTGAGTACCAACAGGCATAGTTGAAGGTCTTGACAAGTTGTCGGGTACTATACCATAACTTTCTCATAGCCGGTGGAAGGTGTTCGTCAACGTAGAGTGGCAGCTTGTTACCAACCAAACCAATTGTATGCGTATTTAGTTTGTCGTTAAGAGTACGGTCCCTGTTATACTTCCTGATTCTCGCCAGCAACTCGTTTCTAGTATTGACGAAGGCAAACTCAGCAACCACTGGTCTGCAAATGCCTGGCTTTCCGGGCAGTCTGTATATGTCGCGTAGATCCCGTGACTGAATCTCCATCTCAACGATCCGCCCCACACCAGACACAGCGGCCACCAGATCCTCGGTTTTTTCTTGTTCATTGGTTGGCAGATTGCGAATTTCGATGGTTGCCACTCGTGATTGAAAATGTAAATCTTGCAGTTGGTTCTCCAGACAAGTGGAATTTGCAGCGTTCTCCTCCTTTTTCTCTTCCAAATCTGCAACTCTGCTGACCATGTCATCATACTGCGTACTTATGAAGGTCATACTACGTTCGATTTCAGCATTTGAGCTCTGTATGGCAAGGCACTGCTTCTTGAGCTCCGTGACGTCATATACCAACTTGGACAGAACTGCGTCTTGTTCTGTTCTCCAGGAAGTGAGAAGAAGCTCCTGCTCAGCCTTCCAAGTGCTTAGCATATCAATCAATTCAGCCTTTAAAGCATAAAATGGGTCCACAGCAGTGTTTGGAGAATCAGCCAATCGTTGTCGTTTGGAACGCGCAGTGGTACCAACAGCACCAGCGTTATGAGTGCACGCAGCAGGTAGGTCAGGTTCAGAGGTTGACTGTCCAGACCCAATCGCCACTGGGACGGTCGCCATCGGAGGGGTTCTCTGAATATTCGGCATAGACGTTGTTAAATTTAGAAATTAAATTTATTTTAAAATAAGAAGAAATTTCTGTACAGAAATCACCAAGATTTTACAAAAATTCCGAAGATTAATAATCCAGACAAGCAAAATTGACAAAATATGATTTCAAAAAGAAATATTTTCGCCGAGACTGGATCCCAGCTGTGCCGCAATCGCAAGCGCTCACTCAGTGAGATCACCTAAGGCAGCCTTAGCAAAAATGTCGAATTGAATGGCCACTATTTAACGGTAGGCAGCAGTGAGCCAAAGTGAAAGTTGTAGTTACCGCCGTGTTGTTATATTCAAAGTCCGAGTCCAAACACACTTCTTCTATATACCGTCTGTTTAGAGATTAAAATCGTTCATCTATATTTTGTTTTGTATTTTTGTTTTGTTTTTTAAAGGCACTCACATAATGTTTCAACACAAAATTGTCACTGTAACGTTTACCCATACCATGTGTACTTTCGTATGCAAATAAAGTCACTTTAGACACTGTTTTTGTAATTAAAACTAGGACAAGTAGCAAAACGCGTGCGTAGACGGTGAAGTCACAGAGACGAGAGGATTCACTGCTTGGCTCAGTTCTTCACTCAGGAGAGGGTTAAGGCCACACGTCCCCACGCTGGCCGAGTGCGGGTTAGGGACAGGGTGGTATTGAATGGGATAATTTAATTAGAGGCTGTAGTGTAATGGAGATTTAGGTGGATTTGCGGCAGCTCTGTTATAATGACGTACTTTATTTAGCTGTTGGCTTCGTTTAGTCACACATAATATTGTCGTAACATGGAAACCCTAAAACTTGAGAAGCCGGGTCACCCACACCTATCGGCTGTCGAATACTTTTGTATCCTTTTGACCTAGCCTTAGTTGGTTTAAAATGATATCTATAGACAGAAAAACAGATTTTTATTCCTCTTGAATAAGGTCCTAAACAAATAAATAAGAATAAAAACAAAGGCGAAAAGTTACTGAACAGTTAACTTACAATAATATTTAGGATTGTCTGGCCCCAAATACAAAGACAGATAATAAGTAGGTCACCGCATATATTAACGGTTTTGTTCAATAAGTAATATAATTCTAAGAACGGAAAGCTTTTCTAATTTATTTACCTACAACCAGAGATGGTTCCGTATTCACTGGAATTGCCACTCCGATTAAATCTTGAATCCAATTCTAAACGTTTCGAATAGTGACGTTTTGTAAAACCTACACTACACGACACCAATGACATTAAAATACAATTTATATTGGAAATTTGTTAAATTTTTAATAAATTTTTTACCGACCGTTTAAATGCAAGAAATTATACTTTAGGACTTCGCGAGATATTATAATTGACTAAAGTTAGGTACGATATGAATAAACTATTTATGTCTTTTGAAGCACCATATTTGGCTAAAAAAGTTACAAAATCAGAAATCAAATTATTTTTTAATTCAAACTTATTCCAAACAAACACAAAATCTTCTTTTTTAATTAATATTAGTTCCGAAGTACAATCCCAATTACCAAGTAAAGTTTATTGTCATCCAAACCCTAGCACTCACCTACAAATTAAATGTCTATTCTTAAAGGATTATATTTCCTTTCTTAGTGATTTTTAACCGACTTAAAAAAAGGAGGAGTGTTCCGTTACCGTAAAGTATATAAATCGTAATTCGTAATTCAGTGTTTCAATTTTCAATGCTGGTAATAATCGTCGCAAGGGGCAGCCTTAAATGGTTGCAATTGCAACACTGACTCGTAATAAAGATGGAGCCACTGACGGGTGTGTGAAAAAACCTCCGAAGCGCGCGCGACTTGTATCGGTCGATTTCCTGCTAGAAATCGAAATCTACTTGCATTTCTCTCGCGTGTGACGTACACAAGAACTGAAACCCCTGAATTGTCGACTCCTGAACAAGCGAAGGTGGAAACTCAACGAATACCCGTGGCAGTCCAAGGTAACTGCTTGCATTATACTTTGCGACGGATTATATCGAGTTATTGAACAGCGAAACTACACGAATACGTATTTGTCCCAGTGTGGTGTTGATGCCACCCGCTATTACGGCTGGGTGCGTGCGCCACAAGGAGGTTTCTCAATTCGTCCGTATATATATATTTTTTATGTGTCTTCGCGGATAACTTCGTTTATGAACCGATTTTATTGATTCTTTTTTTTAATGGGAAGGAGATGTCTCAACGGTGGTACCATGATAGGGACATTAATATCTGATGATGGCATCCAAGAGAAATCGAGTCGAACCTTGAAGTCCGTTTTATTTTTGTTAAAATTGTACTTGTATAAAATGCCATCTCCCGGACTAAGAATAGTTTCAGTATTGCGGGGTACTTTGCAAACATTGAAACATGTGTCCGTAGACATAAAACACCCACATTTGGGACCACCATTCCTGGATTACACAAATGTTTGTTCAAGGTTTAGATCGAACCCACTTGGGACTGGGACGGCTTAGTAGCTCAGCGATAACTTCAGTGCAGTCAACTGTCCGTGTATCGTCGCACTAAGACAGAGCGGAATCGATTACTCGTCAATTAAGAATCCCCAGGGTCTCGTATTTAACCCGGCTAACTTGCTGTCTATCGATCTATGGGATTAGCACGCGAATAGCGTTTTATCTTAACACGGTATGTCTTGGAAAGTGTTTTGTTTAGTATTTATTTTTGTCTTCATGGTCAAAGTAGACGAATTTTGGCCCAGATTCCGGAATTTATATCATAACCACTGCTATATTTAAATATTTGTTACCCAATTAAAAAAAAAACGATACGTCAATAACGTAGGCGAAGTTTACCTTAAAAGTAGCCTAAGTTACTCCCTATATCATCAGCTACCTATCTGTGAAAGTCCCGCCAAAACCGGTCCAGCTCTTTCAGAGATTAGCGGGAACAAACAAACAAAAAGGTTAGACAGACAGACAAAAAATATAAAATTGGTTTTTTGATGTATACTTTCATATGCATTTAGTGAAAAGCTGTTAGTTTTAAATTACAAACAGACACTTCAATTTTATTTATTTGTATAGATTTAATTGTGTAATAGGTATCTACATTGTACAAAATGGCGTTAGCTGACTGCGGTTAACATTTTGGTTAGTGCATTTAAAATGTGGAAAACCTCATAATATGTGACGCTGATTTTATTTTTAATTTCAACAATTTGTTTTATGTTTAACGAGGGTTAATATTTTATGTGTTTTAGTTTTTAATTTGTCTGTTTATTGTTGCTAAGATTTCGTTTAATAGTGTATTGTTTTTGTTAGGTTGTTTCATCTAATATATAAAATTCTCGTGTCATAGTTTTCGTTGCCATACTCCTCCGAAACGGCTTGACCGATTCTCATGAAATTTAGTGAGTATATTGAGTAGGTCTGAGAATCGGCCAACATCTATTTTTCATCCCCCTAAATGACAAGGGTAACCCATCCTTAAAAAAAATTATGGCAAAGCGACGTTTGCCGGGGTCAGCTAGTTTAAATATAAAAACTACAAGAATGGAATGAAACGGAAGTTTCTGCTTTGTAGCAAAAACTATGATTTGGAAAGTAATAAATTTTGTGTTTCGTAATGGTCGAAATTCTTCAAAGGATGAGTTCGGATTCAATTCGTGAACTTACAAAACTCATTTGGGACTAGTTAAACCCCCGCGGTTATTGTCGTAACGCGGGTAACGCCGCGCCGTTACAGAGATTAGCCGGAACAAACAGACAGACAGATACAGATTGTAAAAATATTATGTTGGGATATGTACCGAGTATACATACACATACACCTAGTAAAAAGCGATTATTTTAATATTACAAACACACACTCCGATTTTATTTATTTCTATAGATTATTGTCTTCATTTCTTCAACAAACTAAGTGCATAATAATATGTTAAATTATAATACTGCACCTAGTAATTGTTTAGTAAATATTTCATCATTTCTTTTCTCCCAGTGTATAATTATAATAATAATAAATATTTCGGACATCTAAACACACAACGCCATCTAGTCCCAAGATAAGCAGAGCTTGTGTTATGGGGTACTAGACAACTGATACAAATACATATATACTTTTTTTTTGTTGTAAATACATACATATTATAGATAGAACACACCCAAACTCCGAAACAAATATTTGTAGGTCATACAAACATTTGGTCCGACCCGGGAATCGAACCCGAGACCTCATGATCAGCAGTCGCTCACGCCAACCGCGAGACCAACGAGTCGTGTATGTAGGTATATTATGTCTAAGCTTGTATAAACTAATCTAATCTTCAGTTTCCTACTTAGTTGAGATTAGGAAAACTTAGGTACACGTCAAACCTAAATAAGTGGCACTTTTTCGCCTTTGCTGTTTTTATTTACCTATATTAACTTTGACCAAAACCTATGTGCTGTAATAAACGTAACAATATAATACGATACATATACGGACATATCTCGTATCGTATTGCATCTGTATTTGTGGTTGAAGAAACTTTTAGGATAGGCTAAGCGTTTTCCAATCACAAATTTACGAAATGAAACAAACAAACCTGTCTTATGCAGGATATTTGCAGAGAGTATTAAAAATAACGTCTCCCCTAAGGAGTGCCAACTATCTTGGTTTTGGACAGTCTTTATCCATCAGCTGCCAGCCACTCTCATCAAATTGTCGGTCCATCATTCAGCAGCGGACGGTGAGGCAGCGATAGGTTGATCTTATTGATAGAGGCCTTACTTAAAGATTTGCCTTAGATATTAAGTTAACTAAAGAACAAAATTAATTCAATAAAGTTAAATTCAATATAGTTAAGTATTACGACTAAAAAGATCTATATTTTGACACTTAATAAAAAAATATAAAATAAATTATATAATTCATTTAAATACAAACTTACAATTATAACTACATTTAACAAACAGAATAGGTAACAAATTTTATAGGGCATTTAACCCATTCCTGATCGCCTCCGGTGGAAAGGTGCCCATTAAACTTGCAGCATTGCCGCGTTGAATGGCAATGGCCAACCTTTGCACCAGGAACGACCCGGAACGGGAGTCGCCCTTAATCTCCGCAAGCCTACGGCCCAATTCCCCCACAAACCTTAGAGTGTCCGCGGCCCAGCCGCCCATGGTCTCCACCGCCACCGGAACGAAGTAATAAAGCTGCTCTAAAGCCGCATACTTCTGCTTCTTTCTGTAACAAGCGTCCTCCGCGGCGGCCGACGGGAATCGGACGGTACGACCCAGATGGCTGGCAGCAAAAGTGCTGACACATGTAGCATCCCAGATCAGGCACCTGCCGTTCCTCCAGGGCACCAGAGTCAGCCCGTCCGGCCTCTTACCGTCCGATCTGCTCAGGCCTGGAGGCTCCAGCAAACATGGGATGTTTGCTGAAATGAGGGCCCTGCGGACCACGTCGTTGAGGGCATGGTGACGCGGGAACCTACCCGAGCATCGACGACAACTCAAAGCATGGTGGCCATCGGCCTCCACCATAGAGCCGCAGGTACATACATGACGCTCGCAAACCTTGCAGCCCAGGCGAAGCGCTACAGCGATACGCAAAGAACCGTCATCAAGCAAAGTCCCTAAGTGAGGTGAAGGCAGCGCGTGCAACCAAGCACCCGCCTCAGCCCGCGACACAGCCCTCAGCCTAGCCATATCCACTCCCGAAGAGCCCTCCAATAAGGCGCCATAGATCCGCCTCACCCCTACATCATCCCACGCCCGCCGCATGTGCGCTGCCCCGGGGCACGCCTCACCGGGGCTGAGGGCCAACCAAGCCGATGTAGCATCCATCAAAAATGGTATGCTCACCTCACCACCATGGATTCCTAATAAAACAGTGACAAGGTTCGCAACACCGTGCGCAGACGCTAGGAAGGCTGAAAGGCCCACATCCCGCATACCTCGCACCCCCAGACCACCACACCGGATCGGAAGACTCGCCTGACCCCACTGTCTTTCATCCATGGAAACGTTAAGAACGCTTTCCACGACCGACTTCAGGGCTTTGTCAAACGACGCAACTTCCTCGGGACACAGCCAAGTAGGAGTGGTTCGCAGCAGGTAACTAATTTTCGGGAGTGCGAAGCATGTACGCAACAGGACAATAGCAACATGGGCGGACAGGTCCTTGAGACGTTCATGAGTAGTGAGGAGAAGCTGTGTTCTGGAGGCTATAGCACCAGGAACAGCACAATGAAAAATGGGAGAGCCTAACAGGGTGAAATCGCGAGAGGACAGTTCCCTGAGGCCCGGCAAAATGGTTGCCAAACGAGACAAATGAGAACGAGCCCCAACACCGCATTGAAAAAATTCACACTTCGAAGAGTTCACCTCCAGGCCCAGGTCCTTGAAGCGAGGAATAAGAATTTCTAAATCCTGCAAAACGTCCTCCGGCTTCCCCCCGATAGTGCCATCATCCAGGTACCATACGTTAAAGGGAGATTTAATCTCCGTAATCACCTTGTGAATAGCCAAGCTGAAAACGAGTGGTCCCAAAGGATCCCCCTGCTGAGCTCCCACCTGAGAAACAATGAGGTTCTCATCAAAAAACAAATTAGACGGACGGCTATAAACTTGGTGAAGATAGGGAAACAGAGAGGGAATACGTTCTTTAACCTCTCTCAACAGGACGTCCCTCTCCAAGGTATTGAACGCGTTGCGAATATCAAGCTTTAGCAATATGCTCCCCTCACATTCCGGGCTCATTACGAACGCTCGCGTAGCGTGGATAGCCGCCTCACAACCCGATTGCGTACCAAACCCCAATTGATGCGGTTGCAAATAACCGGACATGGTCTCTCTGACAGCGCGGCATGCCAATTTAGCAACTAAGCGACGAAAAATGCTACCGACCGCGATTGGCCTAATGCCGCCGTCTTTCTTAACCAACGCGAAGAGTGAGGCACCATAGAGATATTCAATAAACAAACAAAACCAAATTAATTGACCCTGTTCATCATAGTCACGATATTTTAGCGTGTTAATGTTTTATGTCAATAAACGTGGGCGTTTCGCTCAGTTGTCATTAAGGCTTTAACTTAGCGGCGAGCAGGGAGTCAACAATGGAGAACTCAGTCTTGAATACAATCGCAATTTTTTGCTTTTATTTAAAACTTTTAGTATACATATTGTTGGTCGATAGCGTCAGATGGAGGTCTTTCTTTTTAAAAGCCACCTCCCGCTCTAGTAATAGACCCTGTGTCGCGGGGAACTTTATAAACATGCGTGAAGCGGACACAAAGAACACCCAGACTCATAACAACTGTAGGGATACAATATGCTACACCCATATTATTTACGTGTGTACTATATGAGTAGATAGCATACGGAGTTATGTATAGATAGAATAAGACGGGCGGCTGCGTCCGCCGACAAGACAGTCGTAAATAAACCGAGTCATAAAGAACACGTCTCTTCATTGAACTCAACACCCACCGCAAGTACCAGGGAATAATAAGCTATTAGATTCCCCAAGGTTATAGGGAACCTTAATATATATTACCCTAAACTGGTGACCCCGAAATATTTGTAGATCACACAAAGTGTTGTTCCATGTAGGATTTGAACGTACATCACTTGGCGAAGTCGGAAGCGGCGTCGCGACCGTGTAAACCACTAGGCAACATGTGCAGTCGGATAGTCTTTAATGTGACTCTGCTCTGCCTGATGGAAAGCATGAGCAGATTCCAAGAGTGGTGGTCACCATCCTCAATGCGAATAAAGACATTGCAGCATGGTGTTTAGTCTTATGTATAAATGTAATAAAAAAATTAACACTAAAAACCGAATTCAAAAACTGGACCAGATTGAAATGAAACCACACGGGGAGCACCAACCAAATACAACAAGTAGAGCTACCCTGATTGAAGCACGAACGGGCCGGATCGACCGGAGAGGTACTACCCTCGCAGAGAAAATCAACATAAAATGACAGCGTTTGTGTTGTCGTGTTTCGTTGGTGAGTGCGAGACCGGAGGCCCAATGATACAGAAGCATCACTAGATATCACCATGATGCATTGTTGCATTGTCTGCGTTCGCAATACGTGTGCTGGTATGCTTTCCATCAGGCAGAGTAGAGTCATTTTGGCTATGGCCATCAACTAGAATAGCATAAAAAAATCATCAAAATCGATTCACCTAATCGAAAGTTCTGAGGTAGCAAACATAAAAGAAATACAGTCGAACCTCTTACTTTTTTTTAAGTCGTTTAAAAATTGTTTGTGAATAGTTCTTTGGAATGTTCTAAAGCTTAAACGGCTTTATGTATTTTGGTTCAAAAGGTATTGGGACAGTGACATTCGGTACATATACATCACAAAATTTTTAACCTTATATCTATGATATACTAGCTTTTGTTCGCGGCTCCTCCCGCGTGTATGCTTGTTATCGCGATGAAAAGTAGCGTATGTCCTCAGGAGTCAAAGTATCTCCATGTAAAATTTCATTGAAATCTGTGTAGTGGTTTGGCTGTGAATATTCAACAAACAGACAGACAGTGTTGATACTTTTGAGTTTAGTCTACTTTTACTAATAGGCGGGCGGAGCAGCGAACAAAGTAAATCTATACAAATAAAAAAAATTGGAGTGTCTGTTTGTAATTTAAAATACCCTCTTTCTACTAGATGAATATGAACTTATATATATATTAATGTACTTTTAAAAATTTTCATCTGTCTGTCTGTTTGTTCCAGGTAATCTCTGGAACGACTGGACCGATTTTGATGGGACTTTTACTCATAGGTAACTAATGATATGGCGAGTAACTTAGGTTACTGTTTATGTTTAGATTAGATTAGGTTCACCCGCCGCGTTACTCGCGGTACGACAATAACCGCGGGATTCAGCTAGTAAATAAATAAATAAATCGGACATCTAACACACAACGCCATCTAGTCCCAAGCTAAGTAGAACTTGTGTAATGGGAACTTGACAACTGATATAAATACATATATACTTTTTTTTGTAAATACATACATATTATCCATAGAAAACATCCAAACTCCGAAACAAATATTTGCAGATCATACCAACATTTGATCCAACCCGGGAATCGAACCCGAGACCTCAAGCACAGCAGTCGTATACGCTACCACTGCGCGACCGAGGCAGTCAAAAAAGATAGTGTATAATAGATGTACAGTCTAGTCTATACATCTATACAAATAAATAAAATTGGAGTCGGTTTGTAATATTAAACTAACCGCTTTTTAAATGCAAATGTATGTATACCCGGTACATAAACCAAAATAGCATTTTTTACAATTTGTGTCTGTCTGTCTGTCGGTCTGTATGTCTACCTATCTATTTGTTCCTTCTAATCTCTGGAACGGCTGGACCGGACTTTCACTTAAGGAGTAACTTAGGCTACTTTATCGCGCTTCGCTCCGCGGCGTATCTCACGGTACGTCAATAACCGCGGGTAACACCGCAGGGTTCAGCTAGTAGTTAATGAAAACTAATTTATTTATTTAATAATAGGCTCTTTGAGGCTCTAGTAAGCTTGTTAATAGGTCTTTTCAATACCCTTTACAATGAATATATTTAAGAAGAAGTTTTATGATAATTTTTAACTTATGAAGATGTAAAAATAAACAAACTTTTATTTGCACATAATATATCATTAGTAAATAAGTAAACTAAATAACTACATGTCTAACACAAACAAGCCTTGCCTTATGAATGCAAAATACTAAAATAAGTCTATTTCATAAATAACATCAAAATTGGTACACCCAGTAAGAAGTTATGACGTAACATACACCTCCTCCTTTTTTAAAGTCATTTAAAATATACACATCGAAGTAAAACCTCCTATTACGTAATTTTGAAATTAAAAAAATATTATGACTTACTATTACATAGAGGTACCTTATTCATAGAACTATTATAACTACTACTTTAGAGAAATTAACGCGATCACTTATTAAAAGGTATTACAGGTTAAAAGTCAGGCAAATCAGAGTTATCTGATTTGCCTGACTTTTCGACCAGGTTGCACTGGCCGTGGTCACAGACTGACTGAAAAAAATTATGATTGATATTTTTTTTAAATTATGTTTTCTATTAATTCTATTATTAAATTATATTTTTTTCATGTTAGGTTTATTTTCTTTTATTTAAAGAATCAAAATAAACACAAAACTGAGTTAAAACACAATTCCTCAATACTTTTTAGGTAGTATCACCACCATCCAACCGTACCATTCTTTACCATAATTCGAACAAGCAAAACAACAACCGCCATGTTGCTATCTTATGTCCGTTTCCGGTCTCCGCTGGACCGAGCTTCCGTTGCCGTTCTTCCTTTAGCTAATTGTCTATGATTTCCTAGGGATATGATTCACAGGATGGTGAAATACTTTTTGTCTGGTCCTATTAGCTTTTTATCTGTTGTCTCAATCAAATGTATGTGGTTTAATCTTCCCAAATCTTGTTACAATATAATTATTGTTAGATTCAAGAGAGAGATTTATTAAAAAAACGTACAACTTAACAATGTACATCTTTCTGACCATGATTTCAACCATCTCACCGTTCGAAATCCAAGAAGCAAATCCCTTGACATTATACCAACCATAATCTAAATCTTGTAGTTGTAATGATTCTAAGGACTGCCTCGCTGGTCTATTGGTTGGCGTAAGCAACTACCGATAAAGAGGTATCTGGTTCAATTCCCGGGTCGGACTGACGTTGGGTTTTTCTTACAAGAAACTTTTTACTCATTTCCGTTTAACTCATTTCCATTTGAATCTTATATCGTTTCAAAATATTTAAAAAAATTGGCCCTCGATTCAGATGCACGAAAAAATTCAAAAGAGTAATTAAAATATCATTTATTTGTAGTATATTATACTGATTAGATATATAAATGAAAAGAAATGAAAAATATTTATTTTGGCACACACTATAAAAATAACAATAAAAATACATAACAAAAAACTGTACCAAAAATGGACCCAATTCAGCATTGTGTCAGGCAAAAACCTGACGCTGATTTTCAATTGGGCCCAAATGACAGTATACCCAAACTACTTAACTGACAATTATTGACTTTATACATAAAAACTATTTGCATTATTATTATTATCACCATTATAACAGGTAGCTAATTGACTAAAAAATACATGTTAGATATTTGAAGCTATGCTCTCACACCGAACAACTGTAACATTTACTAAATTGTAATAATAGAAAAAAGGTTAAATACTAACAAAAAATCTGACATCTGTTAGTTTGCCTGAAGAACAAAATATAGAAGTTTCATATTCATCTTTTGATATTATAATCAAATCTGAAAATGAAGTTATTCAAGTTACATAATATTTACAGATATTTGGTCCATCATTTTAATCTCAATTCATAGTTCATTTGACATGAATTGCGGTGAAATTTCCTCACAGATTGCGAAAGGCAAAAAGGGCATCAACTACAGAAAATAAGCCACGTTGAGCGTGAAAGCCGACGTTCTTGTTATATAGGTCAGAACGTAGTTTCGATCTAAATTCAAGCCGGAATGAGAAAATGGCTAGGCATCCTTAAAGTCTAACGCAGAACTGCGCGGATAGATTTCTTCAAGACTATTTATACCTAGGAAACTGTTTTGCATTGTATTAAATTTATTTATATTATGCTGACTTTGTAAGAAAATCTTTACAATACAATCAGGCTATTATGGCCTGTAATAAAAATGAATTGTATGAAAAGTATTTTACTTAACATAAGGAAAATAATTTTTACTTCATTAGTTTAATAGTTCCTCTATAATTTATAATTATAATATTACTAGTGGACCTACATCGTCTGGGTCTCTTTTCAATTATGCTCGGCTCCTACTGGTCTAAGCGTGATGTTAACTTAAGCACGCCAGTAACACACACACAAAAAAACGTTGGGTAGTTTCGGAGTCCATCGTTAGTAACGTAGGTGGGTAGTTGATGATATCAAGAGTAACTTAGGCTACTCTTATTTTAGACTAGATTTGTCCCGCGGCGTTACCCACGATACGACAGTAACTGCTGGTAACATCGCGGGGTTCAGCTAGGTATATATAATAAATAAATAGAGTAAATACTTTCGTATTTTTGTTGAACACATGCTTCTTGTATAACATAAATATCACTATTTTAGCAAAATTCAACATTAGGGATTTATATTCCACTCGGATAACAATATGACAAACATTCTTTTTTTACCATGGTAGAGCCATGCTTCGGCATGCATGGGCCGACCGGAGCTCGACCGCTTCACCGAGTGAGTGACGATACCGAAGGCCCATACCCCAAACCCTCCTCCCATCCTCCAAAGGCCAGCAACGCACTGGTGACGCCTCTGTTGCCATTACTCGCACTCTTACTCGGTAATCGCTTACCATTAGACGATACGTCTGCTCGTTTACCACGCCTATTCCATAAAAAATATTGAGTTGCTGCCTTTACATTTAGATATTCAAGACTTTCGTATGTTTTATCAATTTGTTCAACCTAATTTCAACATCAACACCTTTTAAAAGTCCACTGCTGGACAAAGGCCTGTCCTTAGGAAGGAGGTTTCGGCATACTTTATAATGAGTTGCTATATTGTTTTTAGGAATACACATCAAACACAACAAACATACATGAAACGGACACAAAGAACACCCAGACTCAGAACAACCATTTGGCGATCACACAAAGTTTTGTCCCATGTAGGATTTGAACCCACAACACTAGCCGCAGTAGAAAGCGGCGTGGCGACCGCTTAAACTTAGGCAAACCGTGTAGTCTATATTATTTGTTTCAAGTTTTCCTTCTCTGTACAGTGCAGACTTTCTGCAGGGTACTCTGCACTTTGCTTTGCTAATAGACTCTTATGATACCTACGGAGTGAATGGAGATGGTGTCGCGTGACACCATATTCATAACCTCTCGGACTAATTAAATCTGACGAGTGACGATTAGCACTCGCACAACAATATAAGAAAATAGACAAAACTCTTCTTCCAAATCACAATATCACGCAAACACCAAATATATTTGAAAGAATCGCAGAAAAATATCATCAATATCATCATCATCAACAACATATAACGTCCCACTGCTGGGCTCGGGTCTCCACTCAGGAGAGGGATAAGGCCATACGACCCGCGCTGGCCGAGTGTGGGTTGGAGACTGGCAAGACAACGTTGTGGCTACGTAATCTTGCCGTTGGATGTTTTTAAGCCGCCCAAAGGTCTCCAACTAAGCTTCACGACCGTTATCCTACGATAACAACCGATTCAAGAATTATACCGAATAATCATTTTCGTAACTAACTATTTACGGGAATATTTTAGATGATATTTGATATTCATTTATTTAAGTTGGCTGGACTTAATATTTGTGTTTTTGATTTCTGTTTACTGAATCTTTGGAGGAAAATATCCCTCCCTAGGCTCATTTATTTGTAGAGGACGGCGCGACGTGTACACAGTACGAATAACTGCTCAAGGCTTTTTATATCAACTATGGAATGCAAAAATAGGGGAGCATACGTTATAAGTATATAAAGGTTTTAACAAAGATATGAATGAATGAAAATGTAACGATTAATATTTCTTAGAGTTATTTTTTTGATATCTAATACTAACATTATTGTACAACTAGTTGTTGCCCGCGGCTCCGCTCGCGTGCAACAACTAGTTGCTAGCGCCCGCAAATAGTAGCCTATGTGTTATTCTGATGTATAAGCTATATTACTGTAAAGTTTCATCCAAATCCGTTCAGTAGTTTTTGCGTGAAAGAGTAACAAACATCCATCCATCCTTACAAACTTTCGCATTTATAATATTAGTAGGATATTCTCTTCAATTCTAACACTCCTCTCTATCTAAATGAACGATTTGAGTTCTTACGTGATTTACATTCAGGGTTGTTAAGATCGTCGGAGAATTTGATTTTTAAAATTCCGAATTATAATACGACTTCTATGGAATTCTATTTCTTTATGGCGCAATCTGCACGTCTATGGAACGCATTGCCACTGTCCATCAGACAAGCACAAACACTTGGCAATTTAAAAACAAAAATTAAGGAACATTTTCGAAATGTCATGTAATGAGAACCGTGATGTCCGCCTTGTAATGTAAATATGTATGTATCTAGGTAGGTAGGACAGTGTGTGTAGGTGTTCACTGTGTTTTTGTTTTTATCTAATTTTATTATTGTCTTCTTTCTGTAATTAGTTTGTAATTAGCATAAATTACTGGAAGACCCTTACTGTAATTTGCAACTCCCTCCTTTCCTTTAGCTTTTATCCCTTAATCCATCCAGCGGTTGCCTGGAAGAGATCGCAGACCGACTTTTTGTTTTGTTATCTAATGTAATTATACAAACTGTAATTGTATATTTTTGTTTAATAAATAATTATATATCTATCTATCTATACCGTGTCTACAATGATTTCCATGAAGTATACAGGGGGTTTTGCTGGCGATAAATCGATCTAACTAGGATTAATTTTAGAAAATTTACCAAAAAAAGTGAGGCGACACGGGACGCCCGGCGAAACATCGGCGAAACATGTTTCATAAAATAAAATGACTGTTTATTACATTAATATTCATTTTCATTAAATACATTTTTTTTTATTTATTTGCTATAGCCACAACTCAATTATTTTCATCAGTGACTTCGGTAAGGCGAAGCGTCACCACGGCAATTCTCGCCACGACAAAAATCAGGTTTACCCGCGCCTATAGATGTTTCACCTCAAAAAGTACCGAGCTAAACTCGGTCATCCCGGTCTTCTTTTTGGCTTTGCACGTAGTTGGGTAAAAAGATACTGCAATATAAGCTCTTTGAACATACATTATAAGAATTATATACCGTAACACATAGTCTTTACACAGAGCTGTTGTCTCGTTTCAATTCAGTCGGGATCATTGTTTTAGACGGTGACAAACGACCACCGCAGGCAGTGAGATTAATTGTTCGAACGCAATTCCAAATATTCGAATAATAGATACATTAATATCGAATGAATTAATGTCTGGACCAAGTATTGCAGTATGCGTTGAAGCCGCTTCCGAGATTCAGTTTATATATTTATAAACAAGAAATCGTTTAAAGGATTCATTATTATAGATAACTAGTTGTTGCCCGCAGCTCCGCCCGCGTATCTATTTTCAAAGGATATGCTCAAAACGCCACTGTAATATTTAAATTTATTTTGACCTAACAACTGCTGTTTCATGTTGAATCGCTCCAGTTTCAGGATTGTGACAAATTGTCCAAATATGTTAACATACAGTGTTACGGCATTTTGCAAGCCTCAAAATATTAGTCACAGAATTTGAGGTATGAGAATAATAATAATAATGTGTGTATTTTAACGATATACTAGCGACACGGCTTGGCACTGAAGTCTTCGAAATTCTTAGCTTTCCTCTACAATAATATGCATGTATTACACAAATAAACAACAACAACAAATAAAACCTTATGAATCACTCTTGTGTGTCAGATGTTCGAAATATTTTTAATAATGTTATAATAAGTTCTCATAGAATGAGATGGTTAAAGGGTTTAGGCGAATTTAAAATTAGGTTAAGCGTAAGCATGGATAGAAGGCAATGAACTATAAACTGCCTGCGAATTGAAATAAATAACATAATTTTATATAACAGACAAATATGTGATAGTTCTAAATCTGCAGACGATATACAAATACGATAATTTTGGTGCCTTCTCAATACATACACATTGACTGCCTCGTTGGTCTAGCGGTTGGCGTGTGTGACTACTGATCATGAGGTCTCGGGTTCGATTCCCGGGTCGAACCAAATGTTTATATTTGATTCAGAGTTTGGGCGTTTTCTATGTATAATATGTATGTATTTACAAAAAAAAGTATATATGTATTTATATCAGTTGTCTAGTACCCATAACACAAGCTCTGCGTAGCTTGGGACTAGATGGCGTTGTGTGTTAGATGTCTGAAATATTTATTTATTATTTATACATATTATAAACATAGAAAACACTTTAACAGTTTGTATAATCTTGCAGATTATACAAACTATTGGTCCTACTGGGAATTCAGTTCAGAGACTTGAAGTGTAGCAGTTGCCACCGAGTTCTAATTTATTAGATAAACTGCATATTACAATCTCCATGTGAATCTTAAGTTAAATAAATGATTAAATTTCATACCACGACCCTCTGTTATTGAGCAACAAAAGCTACACAAAGGTAGTTCCGTTTCACCAGTTAAATAGTTAATTTACCCTGTGATAATTATCGCCTGTCATTTGCTCTGTGAAGCAGAACTACACCCATGATTTACGACAATATATATTTGTCGATCGAGCGCAGGGTAGCCAATTAAAGGCTACCCTTATTGTATACTTCATGATAGATTGGTTACTATAGAAAGTCAGTATCTTGGGATGTTCTGAGAATATGTTTGTACTAGATAGAAACGAAAAAATAAACTTTATATCAACATGTTTGGCCAGAACATCGTGTAGTAGGAAAAAACTTCCCTTCTAAGGACAGGCGTATATCCAGCATTGGACTATTAAAGGCTGTTGATAATAATATAATTTATGATAATTTATTCGACCAATATAATTTTTACAGTTTAGGTGCATTGTATAAAAATTGATCTTAAACAGTAGGTTTGTCAACCTTTACATAACACTAATGCTAAACTAGAGTAATTAAATTTATTTCTACATGAAAGTATTTAAGGTATATAGGTAGTAGAGCCGCGCTGATTTCAGCACAAACGGGTCGGCTCGACCGGGGCGGTACTACCCTCGCACAGAAAATCAACGTAAAATGACAGCGTTCGTGGTGTCGTGTTTCGTTGGTGAATGCGAGACCGGAGGCCCAATGGTGCAGAAGCATCACTAGCCCGCCATAGTGTAGGTCATCATGCTGCATTGTTGCATTGTCTGCATCCGTAAAGAGTATGGTGACCAACCACTTTTGGATTCTGCTTACGCTTTCCATTAGGCAGAGTGGAGTCATTTTGGGAGACCATACAAAAGAAATATATATAAAGTGACTAGTTCAAAAGCGTTAATCGCTGTCTTCCCGAAGTGGGGTTAACCTGTATCTCAGGCAATCGCTTGATTAAGTCTCTAAACAAATCCATTTAGAAATTAATTTTAAATAATAATAAAAGATTAATAGAAAACATAATATTATTTCATAGTGTTCATGTGCAAGCCTCATTTAAAGCAATAACATTGAACAATTATTTCTGTCTTGTTTAATAATTTCTAACATATGTTGTAATAAATTATATGTAAATAATAAATTGTTGCAAATACTTTAGATATATCGTATTAGCAAAAAGTTAGTTGTGGGCACTTATTGTTTACAAGTTCCAACACAGAAAAAAAAAACATATCTGGGTCACAGAGTAATCGATAAGTCATTACGAAATAAGATACAATATAAAACAAATAAAAATATTAGGTGCTAACGTTATCAAATCATTGCCGTTCCTAGGCGCCCTCATAGCTGCCAAGTTCTGTTCATATATACATTGAAGGACCTCTCTTTCAGTCAGGGCTATCTACGACAATGATGCGTGGATTGCATTTGGCAGGTTCCTCAACTTTGAGACTCGATGAAGCCAATTTTTCAATATCACATTTGGTTGCGGTGCTAATTAGAACGCCCCCTTCTAGGCAAGTGTTACATGAAGTTTTAGTTCTTTTGGTGAAATAAGTTTTTGGACCAAAGACTTTGTATCTTCACTAGTTTTGGTCTTATCGGTAGGATAGATAGTTACTGAACTTATATTGCTCGGACGAACAAACCTACCCGCATTTTTCTTAACCATATCGGCAAAAGAGTTGCATTCCTGTGATTTCAACTTTTCAGAAAAATGTTAGTGACACGCATCTTTTGATCCGTGTTCCACCATAGAACAGACCTCACCTAAAAGGTCATCAATGTTAGACATCCATTTCTGGATCTCCGGCGTCGGTATTATCTCACAAGGTAAATCATTTTTCTTGGGCAGGAGTTGTTTTCCAACAATCGACAGATATTGCTGTGTTGATGTAGAATGAGGCCTCTTCATATTAACTGGCTACGGCCAAACGGGCTTGATCCAGGTTTTCTTTTTTTACTGACACTCAGTAAACGCATTTAAAATTGACTTATGTATACTTCTATACAAATAAATAAAATTGGAGTCTCTGTTTGTAGTATTAAAATAACTGCTTTTTAATAAATGCATATGTATGTAACTATATATACACGATACATGTACAGAAATATCATTTTTTAAAATTTTTGTCTGCCTGTCTGTTTGTTCCGGGTAATCTCTGGAATGGCTGGACCGATTTTGACGGGACTTTCACTGAGAGCTGTTGATCTAAGAAGTAACTTAGGGTTTTTTTAAGACTCGCTTTATCCCGCGGCGTTACCCGCAGCACGACAGTAACCACGAGTAACACCGCGAGGTTCAGCTAGTTTGTAATAACAATAGATCTCTATCTTAAACATTTTGTAGGAAACAAAAAACACGTCTGCTTACTCAAGCGGTTGACATAGGTAGGCATAGTTGATGATGAGCTATTGATGGCCAGATGACGTAGAAGTGTATACAACGTTATAGATCAGACAAAATATGCAATGTATTTATTGTCTGTTCTATATACATAGGTATTAACCACTATACACATATATTTATATAGAATTACGTTAACAGTGATTCCCTAATTCTGAGGGAAGACTGCTAAATCCATATCATCACATGATACATCTGGCGTCCTATACAATAATAATTAGACGACCAAAGATTAATCTTTATAATATGCATAAGTTTCTCAACTAATACGGCAATATTTGTTCCAAGTACGTTATTACAAGTTCAACATTAATTGGACATTTGCGTGTGCCACCAAACCATTTCTCGAACTGTGGTAATCGTCAATGGAACATTTCAGTTAATTTTCTTCGCTTTATAAAAGTACTGTAATTATTATTGGAACATTTGTTATTACGCGTTCTGGATTCATGTACCGAATGATGATTAATGATTTCTTCCGATCCTCAAGATATTTAATTTGACTTATGGATATAGTCGCGACTGCAATGTCCGAGTTCGATTCCTAGGTCGGATCAAATATTTGTATGATCTACAAATATTTGTTTCGGAGTTTGATTTGTTTTCCATTTATAATATGTATGTATTTACAAAAAAAATTCGTCACACTATGGTGGCCTAGTGATGTTTATGCATCTTTAAACCTCCGGTCTCACACTCACCTACGAAAGGCGACGGCACGATTGCTGTCATTTTACGTTGATCTTCTGTGCTTAGGTAGTACCGCTCCGGTCGAGCCGCCCCATTCGTGCTGAAGTCAGCGAGGCTCTACTACCTGGAATGTATGTGTATGGTATTTTTGTGAAGTCCCCTGTGACACTGAATGTATATTCCTAATACGGGAGTTGTTTTTATTAAAAGTAACATATGCGTCTCTTCGATAGAAGGTTTTGGGCTACTATACCAAGCATGCTAAACGGGTTGATATAAGGTTTATTTCAAGTTCTCTGACTCTTTGCAATGATGTTGTACAGCGTAGTTTATTCCCTTAGGGCTCCCACACGTAACTGCGAATTCGCATCGCATCACAAGTATCTGCGAGCTCGCACGAATGCACCGCAAAGAACTTCAAGTCACATCCCATCGCAGTTATGTGTGGGAGCATATAGTCGGTTCTTATGATACCGACGGAACTAATAGGGATGCCAACACTATATTTTCTTATCCTACTTTCTAAACCTACAGAAAAGTTAACGTATTTTCTTAGTGGAAGAGAATTCATATATCTGGGTTGTTGGCCCTCAATCGATATGTTGCGTGTTCTAAGTCAAAGGTTACGTACCGATAAACATCACTTTTATGTAACGGCTAGAAAGGTTCATCATTACATTAAATAATATTACATTTGGAGGTCAAACGCTGCGGGAAAATATTATCATCCGCATTTGATTAAAATGAAATAAATTAACCTCTTAATTCTCTTTCTGGGAAGAGGTATGTCTAGCAGTGGACTATTAAAGGACATTGATGATGATAATGATTTATTTACTGAAGAACTTTATGTAAATATGTACACCGATGGACTTAATGCGCTAGGCATTCTCTTCCAGGCAACCTTTGGAAGATGTATAAATTTTGTAAGGAGATGAAGAATATAGAATTAACATAAACTTACTTAGACAATTACTCACGTACATAAATAAATATGGATAAACATACACACTAAGTACATAAACTTTACGTTTGTGGACTGTGAATAGTACATTATACGGGTTATTTTAATTTTATCATTTTGTCGGGGTAAAAATTCTTTTCAGGTCTCTGGCTTCAAGGGACGTAATGTAACAAAATCTAAAAATACATTGTGTTTCCATTGAAAAAAATGCAACGCATGCAACCACGACTATTTATTCATAGTTGATAAACTCATTGCAAAAAAGTCAAGGTCATGCTTGCGTACTAAGTCGTTATAAATATGACTATCAATAAATATACCGAAAATTAATGTATTTTCCGGTTACTTTTCGAAATTAGTAGGTTTAATATCAGTAAGCGCTTCTAAAATCAAATATATGTGCTTTATGTACTCCTGTCACTCCGGGGATGATTTGAATTGTGTTATACTGGGAACTTTCACTATCGCGTAGTCTAAGCAGGCATTTTGACTGCGACTTTGATTTGTGTTTCGTTCTTTTTTAACGAATAAGTTTATCAATTATTCCAAAAAATCAAAGTGTTAAGAGTTAGCGATTATGACTGTCTTTTATGTTTGTCTGTCAATCTGTATCATTGGGTTAGGGTATCTAAGGACTACCTTATTATTACTGATACTAATCAGTGCTCCACTCTACCACATCAATGCTACGTCCTTGAATCCAAGGTATTTAAGTCTGATGTGGTTGAAGGTCGATCTTGAGTAATCAAGTTTAAAGTATAAAACATTAGTTTTAAAGTAATTTTATTATTTTCTTTGTAAGATTGTCCGTCTTTACTCTTATATTGCTTAAAACATAGTTTAATATCTGTGACTATTATCACTCTTGGTCATTTTAGTAAAATGTATGTGTAAAATTAGATATTGAATAATGTTAAATTAAAATTATCAACATAAAACATTAGCATGTCGGTGACGTAAACCCATAAGATTGTCCCCTACTAAAAAGTGCTCAACGCGGCCAAAGCAGTTTTCACTTCGAAAATGTCATGTCAGCATGTCGGTGACGCGAACTTATAAAATTTTCTCCTTCAAAAAAGTGCTTAACGTGGCTAGAAGTTTTCACTACAAAAACTGAAATGTGTTTTGTTGACAGGGGAAATAAATTGAAGAATACTAAAACAAATTAATAATTTAATAAATAAAACAAGAGCAACACGTCAAATATCTATGTCATTATAAAACAAGCAAAGTATCACTTACCTACTAAAACACACAATGATAAAGTAGGTTTGATATAAAAACCTAAAGTATCGAAATCAAATCTTGTGAAAATCTCATGTCTCATTGGCTAATACTTTGTCTAAAATTACTTTGTCTTTTAATTTATCTTGTTCTACAGCCTATCGGAAGTTATGCTTATAAATATATAAATTTCAGTGATTCATTACATTACATTACATTACACTAATATATAAAGGCGAAAGTTTGTGAGTGTGTATGTTTGTTACTTCTTCACGCAAACTGGACTACTACTGGACGGATTTGAACAGTAATATAGCTTACACATCAGAATAACATATAGGCTACTATTTGCCGCGACATTCTACAAAAATACGGGCAGAGCCACGGGCAACAGTTAGTTTAATATACGGATAGATTATCCACAAATTCGTCCTTCTATAGTCAGTTTGCCTATACCTGTAAAAATTGTTTTACAGAGTTGAGGCCGCCATTTGTACATGGTTATTAATTTGATGTGCTCTTATATATCTAATGTATTAACTGATGTAGAATAAACTTTAATTTATTCTTTGAATTGCTAATATGGATATGATTGCCAAAGTTCCTGTTTTATGAATTGATACTTCAGTCCAGACTCACCGTAGCTGCGTAGACGCGCTGCTACATTCGTGTGATGACATTTCAGCGCCTCTACGCCGCCCGTTCGGCGATATAGGTGTAAGTGTATAGTACTATTGTACTGGATGACCGAGATGAATTTTCTTTGGTAAATTTTCTAAATATAAATATATAAATATTTCGGACATCTTACACACAACGCCATCTAGTCCCAAGCTAAGCAGAGCTTGTGTTATGGGTACTAGACAACTGATATAGATACATATATGCTTTTTTTTTGTAAATACACAGAACAAAAGAATCTTCTGTGTGTAAATACGTACATATTATACATAAATATAATATTAATATATTATTATACATAATAAATGAATAGCTAGATCAATTTATCGCCCCTAAAACGGTCCCACTGAAAATAAAATGTGTAGTCTGTTTTACTCAAGAAATGTGCGGTTTATTTTTTTCCAACGTCTTTAACAAATATCGTTACATTTTAGTCAATATACTCAAAAATTTTACAAATTAGATACGAAAACCTTCCCTCAAGCATCTCTCTATTTATTAGTCCTCCTCCTCTCGTCTTTAACCTCACTACTGAGTGTCGTGATTCCCCAAGTGTGGTATGATCTTCTGCCGGAGAGTTGCTCCCTCTCCTTGGCCGAATGAAGAGTAACGTACATTGGCATATTTATTAGTAAAAACTACATAATCCGTGCAGTAGCATTTATGTGTATCGCGAACAGACAGACAGGCAGACGCGGCAAAGGACCAAGTTTTACAATAATATGTAGTGATAATACAAGAAGTGCTCGTTTAAAGAAAGATATTAGATATTATAATAAAATATATAGTGTTCCTCGTATTTTAATTACGAAAATTCTTAATATGTAAATGCTTCGATAAGAATGCGGTGCTCCAAAAAATAAAATATTTGTAAATAAATCGATGACTAAAAGCAAAAGCCGAAAAAAGTATCTTTACCTTAATAAGGCATACCGCAAAATACTGGTTGTATAAAGTTAGTTAAACTTTCGAACGCGTCCAACTTTAGTAGCGTTAATGAACTTTTTTTTCTAGAGAGTACCCTAAAACATACCTTTGCTCCTTAAAGTAACTTTTAATAAGGCCCCCGTAGGTACGCCACTAATAAGTTTTTTCCTCTGTCGCCAACTTTACGGCCCGCAACGCTAATAAAACTCGATCAACTGAGGTAAAAGTACGTGCGTCTACCGAAGAGCTTACACACCCGAAAATACAGAATTCTAACCAACATTCCAACAAGCAAGAGTCTTCAAACTTAGTTTTGCGTTGTATTCATTAGTACCGAATTCTCCAATTCGACAGCATTCAAACAGAGTAATTGTATGGCGTTGTGTTTCGAACTTTAATGTTGGTATCAAGTTAAGTCAAAGAGCACATTTGATTCTGTTTTAAGTTGATCTACTGAATATCAGGCAAGAATATCACGCGGAAATAGCAAACGAGGGTGCGGGGCCGGGGAGACGTGGTGCGTCGCGACGTTCAGTCGGGCGCCGGCCACGTACAGCGCCGGTCGCCGGCACTTACGCGGCATGCGGCCCGCGCTCGCCGCGATCGCGGCTTGCATCGTAGTGGCGCACGCCGAACCGTCTGCGCGACTCGTTCCGCGCAACACTACTCCCCAACACGTCCTTTCATGTAGCGATGGACTTGTCCTCCCCGCGTGGAAACCCCTCGAAGATGTGCCGACCCTCGAAATCGCCTTTCGCGGAGTTGTTTACTTTTTAATTCTCATGTATCTCTTTATTGGAGTGTCAATAGTTTCTGACAGATTTATGGCCGCCATAGAAGTTATCACTTCGAGAGAAAAAGAGGTGCGCGTGCGACGAAATGGCAGCGAACAGATTATTGTAGTTAGAGTTTGGAATGAGACCGTTGCTAATTTAACGTTGATGGCTTTAGGATCTAGTGCACCTGAGATCTTATTATCTGTCATTGAAATAGCAGGCAAGAATTTTGAAGCTGGTGATTTAGGTCCAGGAACCATAGTTGGATCAGCTGCTTATAATTTGTTTGTCATCATAGCCATCTGCGTAAGTGTTATACCGGATGGAGAAGTAAGGAAAATCAAACATCTGAGAGTGTTTTTAGTAACAGCGACATGGTCCATTTTTGCTTATGTGTGGCTCTATCTTATATTAGACGTAATATCACCTAGTGAAGTGGAAGTGTGGGAAGGTGCTGTTACGTTTCTTTTTTTCCCTGCTACGGTTCTGACAGCATATATCGCAGACCGAAGGTTGCTGGTTTACAAATATCTGAAAAAAGGATATCGAGTTAATGAGCGAGGAGTTATAGTTGAAGCTGAGGGTGATGGTTCAGTTGAAATGGCTCTTAAACCAAGTGGAGATGAGTTTGCTTCGGATGACGAAGAAGGCAGGGAAATAGAAAAATCTAGAAGAGAGTACGTAACAGTACTTCGCGAATTAAGAAGACAACATCCAGAAGAAGACTTGGAAACAGTTGAAAGAATGGCACTTGAAACTTTGATGTCAAAAGGACCAAAGTCAAGAGCGTTTTACAGAGTAGCCGCTACTAGAAAAATGACGGGTGGAGGAGATTTCTCTAAAAAAATTTCTGAACGAGCTCAAAGTGATCTTAGTGAAGTAAAAGCAGAATTGCAGAGACGAGAATCAGGAACACCGACTCTGGAACCACGAGGGCCAAACGTTCGTTTTGATCCAGACCACTACACAGTTATGGAAAATTGCGGATCATTTGATGTAAGAGTCATTAGAGCCGGTGATTTAAACGGCGAAGTAACTGTTCACTACACTACTGAAGATGGAACAGCAGAAGCTGGTTCAGACTACATATCGGCTCAAGGAGCCTTAGTCTTTCGGCAAGGAGAGACGGAAAAGACCTTTAGCGTTCAAGTAATAGATGATGACGTCTTCGAAGAAGATGAGCATTTTTACGTACGTTTGAAAACTCCTAAAGGTGCTACTTTAGCTTCACCATCAACGGCTACTGTAGTGATTTTAGACGATGATCATTCTGGTGTGTTTTCTTTTCCAACGCGTGACTTTGAACTCACGGAATCTGTTGGGACCTTTGATTTGAAAGTCGTGAGAACGGCGGGTGCTCGCGGCAAGGTCAGAGTGCCGTATTGGACAGAAGATGGTACTGCGAAGAATGGCGTGCAATACGAAGCAGCGCAAGGTCACATTGTCTTCGAAAACAACGAAACTGAGTAAGTAGTATCAATACCTATATTTTAATTTTCACACGATTTATTCTGAATTAGTAAATACAGATGTTTCGACTTTTCATATTAGAAACTTACAAGATAAATTAATTTGCATGAGTAAACAAAACGTAATCACTTTATTTATGATAATCGTACACCATATTTACTTGATATAAGCTGCTCGTTTCACAAAATATCATTTATGACCGTACAAATGTAAGTATCACTGAAAGTTGGGTCATGCAATATTAAATCAGTGGTGTGGCTGGTGTCGAGTTGGTTTGAATATTTAATAAATTAATCTTTTATTCATTCTGATGAAATGATTATTTTTTTTGTAGTTTACAATCAGTTGACATATTACTATTGAAATTTTACTAATACAAAATTATAAGAGCACCAATGTAACTTGGGCCGTTGTAGTCTGGCGAGAGAAATAGAGAGGTGCATTTTAACCGGTAAGAGTCCGAAAGAGAAATAAAAGAGATCCAATGTAACTTTATAAAAATTATCCAATGCAAATATGTAATAGATAAATCGGTATTAGAGGTAGTGGAGAATATTGAGTAACGAAAACTGCATTACTATATTGTGAGCAGTGTTACCAAAATCTAGATACGCGGTAGCGTGTCAAGCCAAGTTCAAGCTAATAGATCTGGCGAGCAGCACCTTGTGTAATATTACACGAACCATTTGAAACCACTTTTGACACCCTCATATCAAAAACTATTTCACATAGACATGTCAGATTTAGCTCACGTATTTAGACTTGCGAGATATATATGTCCTCTAAGTTTTAAACATACTTTGAGGAGATATATATCCAAATATAAACACACCTCAAACGGCTATTTAGATATTAACGTCCAAAAATCCCGATTTTCTATCACTGACTCACCTATAGATCAAAATTCTAATCCTGTTCCAGATGAGTCCTAGAAAGTTCTAATTTGTCAACCATATAGGTAGTTGGGTGAATAGGTAGGAATAAATCTTACGCAATTTTTTGTATTATTCGTATATGAAAACTGGCCAAGTCAGAATTTAGGCTTTAATATAATATTATTCTAAGTTTTAAGAAAAAAATATATTTAAGTTGTTATAAAATATTATACAACGTAAAATAAATATAAATAAATTTCAAGACTGACCATTGAACCTGGTACCCATTTTGATCTCACTTTTTGGTCGTTGTAGTGAACCGCAAGACATATCACAATATTAAACTTGGCTCTCTTTCATATTTATGTTTTTGATGGGATATTTTATTTCTCCAATCGCCTTGTCGGAGCCTGCGTGTAGCCACACCTAGTGATGTCACTAGTATTCAGATCTATACAAATAAATAAAATTGGAGTGTCTGTTTGTAATATTAAAATAACCGCTTTTTACTAAATGCATATGTATGTATACACGGTACATATACCAAAAGTGTAGTTAAAATTTTTTTTGTCTGTCTGTCTGTCTGTTTGTTCCGGGTAATCTCTGGAATGGCTGGACGGATTTGAACGGGACTTTCACTGGCAGGTAGCTAATGATTCAGGGAGTAACTTAGGCTACTTTTTTAGACTAACTTTGTCCCGCGGCGTTACTCGCGGTACAACAAAAACCGCGGGTAACACCGCGGGACTGAGCTAGTTTGACATAAAATTATGAACCTTTTCATAAATTGCGAGACCATTACGAGACAGATGACGAAAATCCATGCTATGACATACACATTAAAAATATTAAAACTGATTGTTGCTGTAAAAGTTCTTTTATTTATAATCTGCATAAAATTATTTGTTAATTAAATATTTCTGAAAAAAATTATATTTCTGGAAAAAAAATAACAGAATCGGCTACATGGCCAATGGATAAAATATTATCGCCACTTGGTAAGGGAGATAGCCCCATTGGTTCTAAATAGCTCCCCCCCCACATCTGGCAACACTGACTGTGAGTTAAGAACAACCAGAATAAAACAACGAAATTCCACCTAGCACTAGTAGGAGTTTCTTTCATTATACACTTCCCAAAGCTGTGTGTGAATTGAAAATTAGTGCTGACGGTCTCCCTGTACCTGTATTTGTTACTTAACCTAGACATCTGAACGGTATCTTCGCTTATCAAACGATTTGATGTGAAAATTTTAAGTCACATTAATGCTGATGCAGTAAAATGTCATTTATGACGTTACTTTCTTAAAGGAATAAATTTTGAAGAATTCACGATTTGTTTCGTCAAGTATCAGGTTCACGAAATTTAATGCTGAGATATGTAACTGCTGCTTTTTAGACGGTGGATAGATACGCAGCTTTTCAAGAGTTCTAAAGATGTTGAATTCAAAAAGGACACCACAAAGATAGGTTCATCAGAGTAATTACCTCTAATCTTTCGTTTCGTCGCGGATACTCTTGATCAAAGCAACGTTAACGATTCGAAATTCCGCATAATTGACTTCAATACGGAAATCCTTATGTAAGTACAATGCGGTGTGCAATCGTACCGAAAAAACTGTTGTTGTAGGGTTTCTTGACGAAGCCACAAAAGTAACGAATGAAGTATATAGATTGAAAGGCGCGATTAGTGCCGGGTCGTTGCGTTATCCCCGAGCCCTTGCCGTCAATGTTATTCTGAAATAATCCCGTTTAGATAATCCCTCGGTCTTGTCACCCCTGCTGTGTCCCTAGCAAGGCCAACGTTTAAAAATATAATGTTTATTGTTTTTTTATCCTTTGGTGTCACCAAGAATTCTTTAGGAAATTAATGAAGTTTAATAGTGATGGAATTTGGTTTTCTCAAGATGTAGTCGGACCAGTTTATTCGTAAATAGTGTCTTGGAAGTTTGGAAAATGTTGGACGTACTTTAACACTATTTAAGTCTTCAAATTATATAAACATATACATACACATCTATATTAGTCAGGCGATAATTATATAAACTGTAGTATTACAAAAATAACTAATCCTCTAAACAAAATATAAGCATAGTTTCTAAACCTCTTAAAAAGGTCGCAAAAATCTCAAAATCCAAATTGAAGCCTTGGTATTTGAAGTACTGAAGTACAAATTGAAATAATCTTGATGTGTTCTCTGCGTGTAAACGTCTCTAAAACACCATAAAAAGTTCTGTCATTCCATGTTAGACAAGAATGGAATCTGAAGGTTCATAGTCTTTAGAGCTATGAGAAAAATCTTCTATAATTTATGAAGTTTCTTGCACTTTTGCATTACTTGTAATTTTTAGCATGTATTTGGTAAGAGAAATCAAAATTGTTTTTAAATACATTCGTTATTTGAGATTAGGTTTTATATGGCGATAGCTTATTTTGACTGCACGGGGTGTGTACTGGTTTTAGCAGACGCCAATCCGTTTTCTACTACGCTGAGTGTTGTGGATTCAAATCCTACGAGTGACAACACTGTGTAATTAATTGTTGTTCGGAGTCTCGGTGTTCTTTGTATTCGTTTCATGTATGTTTATTAAGTCACCCGCAACACAGTAAATATATCTACTGCCTCGTTGATCTTGCGGTTGACGTATGCGACTTTCGATCAAGAGGTCTCGGGTTCGAATCCCGGGTCGGGCCAAAGTGTTATTGAGTTATTCTGATTATAGAAATACTCGGAGTTTGGAGTTAGGGTCTGAACTTTTACTTTACGTGCCTCGGATCGCACGTAAAGCTGTCGGTCCTGCGCCTGATTGCTCCCCGGTCGTGTCGATTAACTGTCCCATCGGATTATGAGAGAGAGGGAACAGAGAGTGCACTTGTGTTTGCACACACACTTGTGCACTATAATGTCTCTTGCGTAGTTGGGTGGTCTCCGTTGAGACTGGCCGACGTGGCCGTTATCGCCTAGGAGAACATCATCAAATACATCTAATATGGGCGTTGCTTTTTTTTTTTTTTTTAAATTGTTGTTATAAACTAACTGTACCCGCTACTTCGTACATGTGACATTAATATTTTTATTTCATCCTATAAACCTTCCTTGGACTACGAAAAACATTTTAAAACCAATATCAGCTAAATCGGCCCAACCGTTCTCGAGTTTTAGCGGGATAAACGAACAGCAATTGATTTATATATATAAGAAAAAGATATAGTGGTACGTTACGAAGAAAGAGATTATGTATTCATCACTTTAAACATTACGCCCTAGAAGTTCGGTTTATGTTCACTTAGTGTACCTATAATTATATCAAGTTATTAAAAAAAGTGCGAAAACCGATTTTAAAATTAACTTCACAAAGTTTAAAGCAGTTTTTATGTGGAAGTAACTAATTTGGCCGTCCCAGCTCTGTCAGTTGGATCTAATGGCCTGGTCATTAACGCTATTATTCATTTTGTAGGTAAAAATGGATCCAAAAATGCTCTACTTGTTTTTCTGATTTGCGAAAGTTATTTAACCGACTTCAAAAAAAGAGGAGGTTATCAATTCCACTGAATTTTTTGTTACCTCATAACTTTCGAGTGGGTGAACTGATTTTGATGATTTTTTTTTTATTTGAAGATGGTACTTCGTGTGTGGTCTTATTTCAATTAGGTCCAGTTCTTGAACTCTTTTTTTTTTATGAAATTTCTAATAATTTTTAAGTGAATTGATATCGTGTATGAATTGATATTTAAGTACTCAAATTAATCTGTTGGAGTCCACTGTTGAATTAAGGTTACGGAGCGCCTACAATCTATTAATTGGGCAGTATCTATTATATATAATTCTCGTGTCACGTTGTCCCTCACGATGAATAATAATAATAATAATAAATCGCTTTATTGTACACCAGATAACTTAGTACATAAGTTAAAGCTAGCTGGTCGGTAGTACAACTGGCGGCCTTATTGCTCAACGGCAATCTCTTCCAGGCAACCGTGGTTCATTAGATGAACAACGATACCTTCAAACCGATTTTCACGTTTTTAGGATTCCGTAGCTATCTCTAAAGGAAAAAACGGAACCCTTCTAAGATAATTTTGTCGTCCGTCTGTCAGTCTGTTTTAAGACCTTTTATTTTAAATGTGTGTTTTGCTGGCGTGCCTAGGATAGGATAATTAACATCCCTCTTAGACCACTAGAAGTCGAGCATGGTTCAAAGGAGACGCAGAAGAAGTATGTGGTTCAGCTAGTGTATTTTTAAGTACGAACGATTTCATTGCAATAATTCGACTTGATTCAAATCGGACCTTAACTATTTGATTTTTAACGTTAATTTTGTTTTGTTTTCTAAGGTGTTATACTTATATCGTAGCACTGACAATCATTTTATAGAATAGCAAAGGTCTATTTTGTTATTTTAAGTGACGGAAATATTAATCGATATGACGTAATAATATCGAATCAAACATTTGATGCGATACATTTAACGTTATAACGATACATGTAACGTTTTAATACTAGCTAAGATGTCTCTAATATTGGTAGGTAATCCCGGAGAGGTCTGTATCACAAACTCTATAGGGACATAGACGATTAGAACCAAAATTGAAAAATAAAGAATTTCATTAGAATAGAAAACTCTTTATTTGCACGCACGAGTTAAATCAGAATAAAAAATGTTCGATTCGTTGTGTACAAAGGGCGGCCTTATTGCTACATACACATATTATATACATATTTCCAGGCAACCTTAGGAAGGATCAAATTTTTCAGGGAGACAGTAGTAGTTAAATGTGCATTGAGTTTAAAGAATTTTTTACTGTTCAAGAGTTATAATGTTACTAGCTGTTCCGGCAAACGTCGTTTTGCCATAACTACTAATAAACTAAAAATTAATTAAAAAAAACATTGTCCAGCGGACAAAATTGTGAATCTAAACCATTCCCAGATCCCTTGAACACACACAAAAAATTTCATCAAAATCGGTCCAGTCGTTTGAGAGTAGTTCAGTGACATACAAACTCACAGAAGAATTATATATATAAAGATAAAGAATATTACCTCGTGTGCGTGGCGTTGCGAGTAAAAAAAAACTTGCGAACCTTTGACCATCTTCACATTGCAGGCAATAGAAGCTCTCGAAAGTAATAATTTGTCTTCAAATTTGGAACATTTTTAGTGTCACTCCACTCCTGTTGGTTATGACCATGTCCTTCCTCGATACATAGGCTATACAACACTAAAACTAATTTTCAAATCGAAAACAATAGGTCCTTATATTATTTAAAGTTGCTCAGCGTGCTATGGGGAGGGCTATGCTCGGCGTTTCTCTGAAGGATCGCATCAAGAATGAGGTGATCCGGCAGAGAACCAAGGTTATCGACATAGCCCATAGGATTAGCAAGCTGAAGTGGCAGTGGGCTGGCCATATTTGCCATAGAACCGACCACTGTTGGGTTAAAGGGGTTCTTGAGTAGAGATCGCGTCTCGGCAAACGTAGTGTAGGACGTCCGCAGGCCAGGTGGAGTGATGATTTGCGCAAGACGGCTGGCAGGAGCTGGATGCGAGAAGCCGAGGATCGAACTAAGTGGCGGGAAATTGGAGAGGCCTATATCCAGCAGTGGACTGCGATAGACTGATGATGATTATATTAATTCATTCAACTAATCAAACAAATACTGCAGCTTTATAATAATAGTATAGATTCAAGTAATTGACATAGGACTCGATTATAATAATAAATGACCAGTTTTAATCGGTTCGGAGCACGTCCAACTGAGTGCTATTCGTATGAAATCATCAGTGTATGACGTCATATGGACTGTAAAGGAACATATAGGTTAACGAAGCACTGATGCTGCGTCATGTACTAGACAGCTCTAAATTGTAGAGATGCTGGTTGGGTGAAAAATATCGTACATTTCATCGTTGTGTATTATAATTTAAAATCTTGATTATTGTGTGGAAAATCTAAGCTTGAATTTATTTAAATACTAGCTTGTTAACTCCACGGCTCCTGTAATAGAAATTCGGCGGTAAATAGTGTATTTTTGTAAAATTTCACCTGAATTCGTTCCGCAGTTTTCGTATGATTGAGTAACAAACATAAATCTTCACAAACTTTCACATTTTTCATATCAGTAGGAGGTAGAAAATAGAGAACAACGATCTTTCAACTTGAATTCTTAAAGATTCTACAGGCGGTAGGCACGGAATTTCACAGCTTCTTTACAGTTCGTCTTTTAGATCTAAGTTTATAAGAAACTTATGTCTTTTTGGTTTCTTAAAATATCATCTATGTTTTGCACAAATCCAAAACATTTTTATAGGTAATAAAATGGTTTTTGGAGATCAAGGAAAATTACGTTTTATTCTAAGGAAACATTTTATTTACATAACGAATTCCTTTGAGGAAAATCGTGTATAAAGTTTTCCCATGGAATGTGAAATCTAATCTAATATTCGGTTAGGAGCCACAGTGCAATTAATAAGGGGGAGGGTAATGTGTTTGTTTAAGAAAAGAAGATACCCTTATTATATTTCTTTTATTTGATACAATGCTGGTTTTCAGTCGAAAAAATGAAATCTAATTAATTTTGCCGTAAGGAACGATGCCTGATAGTTGCAGCCGGTATTAATCCCAAAAGATAAAATTGAATCGAAGCGAATGCAGCGTGACGTAAAATTTCTAGTTAACTCTAAGTGTCAAGGAGTCGATAGAAGATCTTCTGACTGTTGATGATTCGATTAATAAATAAAGTGAAATGTGGCATAAATCACTTTATTTATTGCAGCACCATGCTAGTAACTGGTATCCTAAATGATTACCATCAATTAATTAATTATTGTATCGCAGAAATGTATGTACGCGCATAACTTTCGTTTGACACTATCAAATTTAATAGTTCTTTTTTTATGTGTTTGTTATTGTAAGACAAGGTTTGTCTAGAAGAAAATTAAAAGAAAACCGGTAGTGTTATATTTTGTAAGTCCGACTGTATATTGAGTACCAATGGGCAGCTGTGGTGGAAATGTATATAAAAAAGTTTTCGGAAATCAAGAAAATATCCACGAAAAAAGATGGCGGTACAATCTCCGCCGGGTCAGCTGGTTTATTTAATTTCTATTGTAGGGACAATTTTGACAGGCTAAAGATATGCTTTATAAATATGTAGATGAATAATATGTACTTTACAAATATGCGGCATTCCCGGACCAATACGACCTTCAAACCTTCAAGAAAAGAGCGTACTCCTTCTTAAAAGGCTTCCAACGCACTTGTGACGCCTCTGGTGTTGCGGGTGTACATGGGCGGCAGTAATTACCATCAGGTCATACGTCTGGTCGTTTGCCCCCTATTCAATAATAATAAAAAAAAACGAAAAAGTAAGAAACGATTTAATCGCTCATGGTAACATCTTACAGAAAACCTTAAAACGGAGTTGAGGCATTTGAACAAATATTTTTGAACTGCAACAACACCTAAGAAAAATAAATATCAAAAAGAACTAACATTCACTCACATGTAGTTTAACGGGCTTCCATAAATTAGTATTCATAACTTGCCTTCATGTCTACTATCTGAATCTGCATCAAAGTATCCCAGGGTATAAACACACTTTTACGAGGTCCTCATAAAGATTCAGAACGGGGTGGTTCGACTGCAACGTTGTATAAACTACTGCATTTTATAAAACATCCTTGTGTATGAACACTTTGAAAGTAACAAACTAACAAGTCAGTAAATAATTATTATATGAAATCTAAAATGAATTATAATTTATACTCTCGATTGCACTTGATGGAACTTATTGTAATACATTCCAGAAATAAACTGACCTGACCGGTTTCGCCTTATGGCATTGCATATGATAACCTTTGATAATGCCATAAGGCGAAACCGGTCAGGTGTAAATTTAATTAAAATAGTGGAATAAGTACAAGTGAGTTTATTTGTAGAAAATGAATTATATTAGCAACAACTTCAGCATTAGTATAGTCCGGTCAAATTAGACCAAGAAATGTTGTGGGTGTTAGTGTGGTTGAGGTTACAATAATACGAGAAGACATTTTTTATGGATAACTAGTTTTTGCCCGGTGCTCCGCCCGCGTATATGTCGGTTATCGGTGCGCCAAATAGTAGCCTATGTGTTATTCTGATGTATAAGCTATATTACTGTAAAGTTTCATCCAAATCCGTTCCGTAGTTTTTGCGTGACAGACTAACAAACATCCTTCCATCCATCCATTCATACTTACAAAGTTTCGTGTTTATAATATTAGTGATCAACTGATCTTAATTTTTTTGTCTGGGCTAATTTTATGGTAAGACATACCTTTCTGCTGAAAATCACGAAAAACCAATTTTTTGACCTTAGATCTCTAGTAAATTTTGTTTTAAGGTTTCGTATTGTAGAGGACTTTTTACATTTCATTTATAATTGTGTTTCGAACAATCCTACTAATTTTCAGCTGGGTGCGAATTATCATAACTTCGGATGTCTAAATTGACCGGAACATTACTGCAAATTAGAAAATCTTGCTGTCCTGCATAATTTTAGGGTTGAATAAGGGTAATGTGTAATGATGACGAAATCACGTAAATAACAGTCTGTTTTTTTATTTTATATGTATAGGAGGCAAGCGAGGAGGCGTATCACGTGATGGTAAGCTACTAGCTCCGCCAATGGACATGAAAAGTGCGTTGCCGACCTTTGGGGGATGGGAAAAGGGATGTGGGGAGGGGTTGGGGTATGGGCTTTCGGTATCCTCACTCACTCGGCGAAACACAGCGCAAGCCGTGGTATCACTCAGGTCGAGCTGGCCCATTCATGCCGAAGCGTGGTTGTCCCACGGTAAAATTGTATGTATAATTAATCCATTTCTATACGGAATCTATTACATACAAACTTTAATATCACACCATTTTAAGAAAACTAAGATCAAAAATTTAATTTAACGTTCTCTTAGTTCTATCAGCTTCATAGTATTCATTCAAGTGACCGTAATTCGATTATAATAGCTCAGAGTCGATTAGGGTTAAAACTGTAAATCAACTTCAGACAGTTTGAAATTGAACTCTATTTTGCAGAGTCAGAGGACATTGTCTTGAGGAATTATGCTGCGAGTTGAATTATGCAGAGATTATGCAGAGTATCTTTAACAAAAACTACCGTAATGGAATTATTATTTTAAGGAAGATTTAATTTTTAGGTTGAGGTTTCTTATATGCTTTATTATTCATTTTAGCAAAAATATCAAGCTTCTTAACTAAGCAATGAGGTATAGATTTGAAGGCATAGCAAGTCTGGTATCAATTGGGATGCATAAAACTGTAGTAGATCTTCTCTACTCAGTTTTGGGTTTCTTACTTTCTCTTAACGTATGCTGGGGTGGGCGGTAGTTTGTTTATATTTTGTTAGTTTTTTATGTGATTGAATGTGATTTTCTAGAATAAGTGTGGTGACGCTTCGTATTTTTAATTTGTCACCATGCGGACAAGACTGAGTGAGTAAGATTATCAGAGTCCAAATGTTCGAAGGATGTCATCACAAATTGTACCTCTTTAGTTGCATGCTCATGAACCGATAGGCTTTTTTAAGCGGTCACCTGACCTTTCTACTGTTGTGAGTAACGTGGGTTCGAACCCCATGTGTGTGATACACAAATTGTTCTTCTGAGTCTGGGTATTCTATGAGCCCAATTTATGTACTTTTGTAAAGTTTCCCGAGACACAGGAATATTTCTAGTGGGGAGTTGTCTATTAAAAAATACTACCTAGTTTTTACAGCAGTATTAGTGTTACCATAATCAATTTTTTGTAAGACGCTTGGACTTACAATTACTCAGAATATCTTCTCTTTTCTGAAATTTAATATTCGTATATAGTACTCTAAAACAGCCAGTCGTATTTTTATTACCGTAAATGAAACTTTTCTTAATTTCCCCATTAGCGAAGACACCGTCCATGACAACTTTTGTATAATACCTAGCAACCCTAAGCTGTTTTCTGCATTAGCAAGTTTATAATGGACCGAGTGTTGTTCTCTGTATAGTCATTAAGAGCTCATTCTAAATTGTCAGGTGTCAACTTGTCATTCATAGCTTCATATTCATATTCGGCTATACAAACAAGAGAATGGAGATCGTTTTTTGTTTATTCAGAAGACGGTCCCCATTTCATCTCGTCAACGTTTTTAAAATTTTTGAACATTAATTTCATCACGACGAAGACTTAAGATTTGAAGACTTTAAACACTTGACATTGGCAGAAATAGCTGATCCGAGAGATCCGGCTGGTTGTCATTTCATCATAAGAAGAAACAAGAGAATATTTAGAACCAGTTTCACAGTGATAAAGTTTTAGTTAGTTATCTGTTTAATAGCACTATTTATATATACTTATATGTCTCTATCCAAGACTTGTGAAACCGAAATCAGTATTTGACAGATAAGTAGATATTGGTTTGACTTAACTGGCTTTTGACTAACTTTACAGTTGAAAAGTTTGTTTGTTTGGTCGAACGCTCTAGTCTCTGAAACTACGGGTTCCAATTTCGGAAATCTTTCAGTTTTAAATACCCTATTTATTAAAGAATGTTATAATCTCATCGAAGGCTTTCATACTCCAGGTGCACTAGGTGATTAGAAACGATCACAGAGGTCATACAGAGGTCGATACACAGATCAGTAATTGAATGGGTGACCGCTACTAGTGGCGTGTTACCATGAGCAGTTCCGTGAATCGGAGGTCACGTTAAGCAGGCGATCCCGGTTGTTATCATAGGATAACAGTCGTGTAGCTTAGTTGGGGGCCTTTGGGCGTCTTAAAAACATCCAACGGTAAGATTACGTATCCACGACGTTGTCTTGCCCGTCCCCAACCCGCACTTGGCCAGCGTAGGGACTCATGACTTTAACCCTCTCTTGAGAGGAGACCCGAGCCCAGCATTGGGACACTATGGATTGTTGATGATAGTCTCAGCGAGCTGGCAAACACACTCAACCGGAAACAAGCGATAAAAGAACTATTTAAAGGTTTTCTATGAGAAACTGTCCCACGCCCTACTTCGTAAAGTACTTACTTTAAATACAAGTAATGTTTAAATTATTACGGCAAATGTTATCGGATAGCAATCTAGTTATTGTGCAAGCTTCGTATTGGGGGAACATGACTGACTATACTGCACATTTCTGTAATACATTCTCGCTTCAATTCTATAGCCATATGGCTATAGAATTGAAGCGCTAGCTATATAGCTAGATAAGCGATAGCTATATAGCTATCGCTTATCTAGCTATAGCGCTACAATATTTAAAACTGATTTTAAGAATTAATTTTATTATTGAACGTCTCTTGAAACAAGATTTACTGAGCTAATAGTGTATCTATACTTACTAATATACAAAGCTAAAGAGTTTGTTTATTTGTTTGAACGAGCTAATCTCAGGACTCGCTGATCCGATTTGAAAACTTATTTAAGTGTTGGATAGTATATTTATCAAGGAAAGCTATACGCTATATATCATCAAGCTAAAAAAGGGGTCAAATTATCACGCTACGGGCAATAAGAGGCGTAAACGAGGTTGCGTGCTAGTTAAATATAAACTAATAACCAATTATGTATAAATTATGATTGTTTAATGTAATGTGATGTGGGATACGGAACAATAATTTCGATAATGTATAAACGTAACTGAGATCAGACTGTGAGTTGAGATTGGTTACTGAGACTAGTTTCAGCTGAGTAGAACTTAAAACGCATTCTATAATAAGAGCGACGCTTGAGATTTGATGTGAACTTAAAACTAGTTTCAACTAATCAGAGTTCAATGGATACTTGAGACACCTTTTAAAATATGGGCCTAAAAGTTAGAAGAATCTTTGCAATATCTTGTTCGAGATAGAGTTGTGTAGCTTCTGGAGGGGATTTTGAAATGCCATGGTCCTGGTCGACCCTAGAAGCACTACATACTTTTAGCTTCAGAATTTAATACATAGAAATAGATTTTAATAAAGCAAAAGTTCTAAATCCATAATCTCATACATCTAACCACTACACCGATTTTATTCTTGAGGAAGATCGTAGGTGATATTTTTTAGCGCGATAACCCATACATACGGGCGTGACCACGGGAGAAACGTAATTTTAAGTACTTCTTCCTTGCAATCGGCCATTAGTAAACAAGCGAACTTTAATATTACATCCGAAAACAAAACTCCCTTTGACCTAATAACCCTAAGCAACATTTATAAAAATAATCGATGGTTGAAGTAAAACGTTTCTAAATTTACCTTCACAAGACCGCGTCATGGGGTATCAATCCGTCGATTTGAATGAATTATTCAGTAACGGTACTTTCTTTAGAATTTATGGTGAGATTCCGTAGTGTTACTCAAACGCCATGCTTTTGACATAAAGCCGCCGTAAGTTGAAAGCTGTCGGGCTTTTATGGCTGCCGAAAGTACCAGTAAATAAGGATAATAGGATACAGCCATCACCTACCCACATTTAATTACGAACTTACCAACCTTGAAGCTGAAAATCTCTTAATTTGAGTTTTATTTTGTGAAATGTTTTTATTACCCGACTGCGAAAGACGGAGGGTTATGTTTTTCGAGTGTATGTATATTTCTTTGGCACAGCCTAGACCCTAAACGACTTGTCGTATTTTTATGTGAGAAGTGTCAATAGATTCGTCTTAGTCTTCAGAGTGACACCGGGAAAATTAAAAAAATAAAACTATAAAAAAAACAACTTTCCTTCAGTTCTTTCTATGTTTTCAGTTCTTCACTGAATTTTATAAAGATGGCAGATATTGACGCAGTGGGGTTTTCTTTTTAAATCACTCGTCATTTGTTATAAAATGCATTTATAGTCAGTATTTATATATAGAATCATGAAATTTGTTAATAAGCAACGTCTTATAGCACAGATAAAGGAAAAATTACGAAAAGCATAAGCTTTTAGTAACATCATATAAGATAGCAGGTTTGTACGAACCCTCGGTGCGCGAGTCTGACTTGTAATCGGCCGGTTTTTTTATTGCTAAATCGTTTCGGTGTCATATAAAACTTAAAGATATTTAGACTAGGCACGTTATTTACACAAATAGACTAGTACATTGTGTTTCCTACCAAGTAGTTGAAATTATCTAGAAAGGTGGAAAGGAAATATCGTGGCACGGTCGTCGTAACAGTAGTACTAATTTAAATAGAATTATGCAGCGGCGCCGCCAAGACGGTACACTATTCAATTTAGTATCGACTTTGTAAGTATTTTTTACACAACACGATATAATCACGGTCTCTTTCCATTGCGTGAAGGTTAGAGTACGTGAATCTTGAAATAACCTTCGGAAAATTGATTGCTATTTTTAACCGACTTCCAAAAGGAGGAGGTTCTCAAGTTGATCGATATTTTTTCTTTTTTTTATGTGTGTACACTGATTACTCTGTCAATTGTGAACCGATTTTGAAAATTCTTTTTGAATTCGAAAGGGTATGCTCCCCATGTGGTCCCATTGCCACTATATCGGGATCCGATAATGGGATTCCAAGGAAATCGAAGGAAACCCCAAATTTTTTTTTTTTTTTTTTTTTAATTTATTTATTCACAAAGTTTACATTTCTAATCTATACTAATTAGTGTAACAAAAACCAGAAAGGTTTGTTCGTACACTATCAATGTACTCAATCGACACAATTATAACATTCAAAAACAAAGAAGTGCACACAATACGAATCAATAAATTACACAAGTAAGTGGGTATGCTTAAACTAGGACTAGTAATTCATACGCGGTGACAAATAGCTTTACATTCTATCTATATTTCAGACTACCTGCATTTTTGTTTTGTTATGCTTGCGTTAGCTTGCAATAGTAATGAGTGCTACACTGGGCTGCATACAGTATGTTTCATTCCAAAAAATTTATCAGTTCATTATTTACATTTCTTTAGATCCCTCAAGGAAAAGTAACTACTCAAATATTATCTACTATTTTGTATGATAATATTATCGTAGCCATTAATGATATTTTGTTTTTTTTTTAATGTGTTAATAAAGTAGGTTTTTAGGTTACTTTTTAAATTATTACCATTTATTTTATTTTTTATGTGTACAGGTAAGTTATTTATTAGATCAGGAACAATGTATTGCAATGTTCGTTTTCCGTGTACATTGTTAAATTTAGGAGTTGATAGCTTTTTTTTACTCACACTTCTGGTTAGTTTACTGTGAGAAATAACTTTTTGAAGGGCCTCATTAAAGTATTGTTCTGTTAGAATATTATATTTTAGTTTCTCGTGAACTGGTATCAGTGAACAATATGAGAACAAGGCTTGATAATTATTTTTAAATTGCTCCTTAATTTTTCGGGGGATAATGGTTTTTAATACACGTATCTGGAGTTCACCGATTCGGTCCAGATTTGTTTTAGCTGTGCGTCCATAACTGCTCAGACCGTAAGAGATTATCGATTCGCCTAGTGATTTATATAACGATAATAGTATCGGATAAGGAATTTTGTATTGAAGTATAGAAAATTTTGCAAGTATTGCGCGTAATTTATCACGCACATGCTGAATGTGATTTGCCCATGACAATCGGTCATCAATGATTATACCTAAGTAAGTCTGCTTATCAACAACTTCCAGGGCACCGCAGCTGCAATTTGTGTTATTAGTTTTAGTATGTAAGCAGCTGTGGCAATGTGATATTATTGTTATAGGGCATGTTTTTCTATTTTGACTAGTGCTTATATACATTACCTTAGTTTTACTATCATTCAATACGAGCCCGTTGTCATGGGACCATCTTGAAAGTAAGTTAAAATCTCTTTGTAGTTTGTTAAGAGCCATATTAATATCGGAGTCAGCTGCAAGCAGGCAAGTATCGTCAGCAAATTGATATAGTTCGCAGCTTTCTATTAAGTTTACTAGGCTATTGACATATGTTATGTAGTGCAAGGACAAGGACAGAAGACAAATGTTTTCATATATTTTCTAAAGCTATTACAGTATTTGCATTTGGTAGTCATCAGTTCATTATGATGATGAGCTGACGATGGAAGATAAAATTCCTTAATGGTTAGGAGTTGGAAGAAAAATCTTTTCTTTAAATGTCATGTCTATGTATGTTACCTTTAGACGTATTCTTTGTGTTACTAAGTTACTTAAGTGAAATAATGATGGAAGGTACAACTCCTCAACAGTTAGGACTTGGTGGATAATTCTTTTAAATTTCATACGTTTAAGTATAGTTTTAAGTTATTCAAGTGAGTTGATTATTGGAGGTGCCCATAAACGACGAAGTTATCCACGAAAACACAAATAAATACGGACGAATTGAGAACCTCCTCCTTTTTTGAAGTCGGTTACAAATCATACACCACCTTTACTTCCATCGCTTAAAAAAAAACACCAAAGAAAATTTCGCTTCAAATTATTTGTACACCACCTAAAAGTCGACTGGGAGAGAATACCTCAAGGCACTAAGTCCGCCTTTGTACAACATATGCAATAAGTGTTAATAAATAAATAAATATTTATTGGAAACACTCGAAAGTTTTGACGTGAATATGATGTGCCTACTGGTTCTTCTCGTAGCCCTCAGCTAGGGTTTCGGGGTAAATTTTCCAGGACTACCGCTCGTTGAAGTGGTTTCCCGCGCCGCCTGAAACTACAGCCAGGTGGGTTCGACCCAAATGAGCCTGTGTGTAGTTCTGGGATGTTAGTCAGGTGGGGAGGTCAGGTAGACCCCACCTGGTGACTAATCTGTTACTTCTCCCAGGAAATAAGATATGTTTAATTAAAAATTTCCTTCGTGTTTTCAAATATGTTTCTCAACACTTAACACAATTTCCACAGTCAGCGTTTCGTGTTCACTTCGTTATCGTGTCGTTCAATATAAAGATCCTTAAATAACAAAGTTACAGCTATTTATACGGCTCGTTTATCGCTTTACTCTGTGTGTGTAATGACGTAATTGTGGGTAACAATTCTATTGTTTTACTACGAATACATCAAAGCCTTGGAATAAAATGCAAAATAGTATAACTATCGATCGATAAACTATTTCCGCTGGTCTATAATATACAGGTTTTACTGTACATATGTATTTTTGCAGTTGTTACATAGGCCAGTTGCCGAGGGTAAGCAGCGACGGTGTGGTCAACACCTATTTGGGTGATCGCTAGCGGCATGATCTGTAAAGCAATTCTGTTATTCGGAGGTCACTATAAGTTACGGTTGTAACCATAGAATAGACGTAAAGCTTAGTTGGAGGTATTTGGACCACTCAAAGGCATCCAACGGTAGGATTACATAATCACAACGTCGTTGTCGTGCCAGTTCCCAACCCCCACACCAAAGACGTATGGCCTAAAACTTTCTGCTGAAATGAGACCCAAGCGCAGCAGCGAGACATTATGGATTGTTGCATATACTACTGTTACAGTAGAAATGTCACACATTCATGAGTCAAATGTACACTTACAACGTACAAGCCTTATTGTCTATTGTATTTTTTCTTGGTAACCGTATACCTAATAAATATGAATTAGATTTATAGTAGTAGCTCATAATGCATTCATCATCATCAGCCAGTTGCAATTCAGTACTGAAACCCCCACGGGCCGTCACATTGCGGCGTGGTGGTGGGTTAGGATCGGACCGACTGAAATCACACGGTGTGTCACTTTGCGTCTGAGACGGAAGGGATCCGGCTGCTGTTATTAAACATCCGGACCCCTTTCAGCACTGGACACAGGCCTCTATCAAGGAACACCACAGAGACCGGCCTGCTGCTTATACTTAATATTTACTTAAACGATTATTGTTAATTCGGTAGACCTCCACATAAAATTGGACGTTCGAATCATAACTCAATGGTTTAAAAATATCTTTTTTAAGGGAAAATTTGCAGGTCCACCAAAATGTTCGTCACCTTTTAAACTTATCCTAAATTTATTTGGGGTCGGTTCAAAGAGTTTTCTTTCTTTCATTCTCCTCTATCAGTCGCCAGGTTATTATTTTTCATTTTTTATGTGTGGGCCTACCAAAGTAACTCTACTCTGTCGGATGGAAGGCATAAGCAGAATCCAAGAGTTGTGGACTCATACTTATTACGGATGCAGACAACGCAACAATGCAGCATACTGACCCACACCTCGGTGGCCTAGTGATGCTTCTGCATCATTCGATCTTTGGTCTCGCACTCACCAACGAAACACGTCCGCACATGTGCTGTCATTTTAGGTTGATTTTCGATGCAAGGATAGTACCGTCTGGGTTGAGCCGGCCCGTTCGTGCTGAAATCAGCGTAGCTCTACTGCATATAGAAGTGATTTAATATCTTATTTCACATCAACTATGTAAAGTATTGATTGGTTTAAAAGTCACGTTAATGAGGTTGAGAATCACGTATCGTCTCTCATACTTAGCTGTAGACAATCTGTGTGAAAGAAGGCTAAAATGTTTGACTCTATGGAGTTAGACCCCGAAAGAGACACGATATCAAATCAGGTCATGATCAGATTTTTTTTTTTTTTTTTTTTTTTTTATTTATAACAAATGTGTTACATTTAGGTACATATTAAATAATTTCGCCAAACTGCATGACAGTTTGTTGGCGAACCTGTGCGCTCATTTTTACAATATTAAATATGTAAACACATTTAAAACAATATGCACATTTATGTTTCAATTTACATACACTATAAAATTATTTTATCAAATAGACATTTTTTAAAACCTAAGTAGACTTTAAGATACATTTGATAGTAGTAATATTGCTAATCTTCAATTTGATCATTAAACATTTGTAACAATAGTTCTTTTAACTTTTTCTTAAATATATTTAAGTTTGAACAATTTTCTTCAAGTAATATTTTATTATATAGCCTTGGTATCATAAACATACGTGTTCGTTCACCATAGTAATTACATGAAACAGGCTCTTTGTATTTGTTTCTTACAGCTTGTCTGAGCATACAATGTGGAGCTTTAGGTATCTTAAACTCTGTTTTATTATATTGTTCGACAGTTAACATATATTGAATTTTTTGATGCACCGGTAATATATTACATATTTTAAACAATTTCATATAGTTTTTATTACATTTATTTTTAGTGTTTTTATCTACCATAATCTTTAGGAACCTACTTTGTATATTCAACACTTTATCCAAATACGTTTTAAAAGTACGCCCGTAAGCATCTGAGTGCTTACGGGCGTACTTTTAAAACGTATTTCAACATAGCTCAAAATTGCGTCAACCAGTGCATGATATAACATAAAAAGCGTGGCTCTGTTCGTTACATATTTAAGTTGCTTGAATTTACACAAAACAGACCTTAATTTGTTACATACAATATCGATGTGGAATTTCCAGTTAAAATGACAATTTATTGTTAAACCTAAGTATTTATATTGTTCCACAAATTCTATTTGTTCACAGTTTATACATACTTGCATATTATCATGTAAGCATTCATATGAGTGACCAATAATGGATATTTTTCTAATTGATTTTCTATTATATGGAGAGTGAAGGAGCATGCATTTGGTTTTGGATACATTTATTATAATGCCATTATCATGGGACCATTTGATAACATTTTCGAAACCTATTTGCATACATTTTTCTATAGTATCTAAGTCGGTGTCTGCGTACATTAGACAAGTGTCGTCAGCGTACATGTATACACTACAATTCTTTATTACTCTGCTCATGCTATTAACGTGCATAATGTACCCAACAGGCCCATATACTGATCCAGTTGGCACACCTGTCTTGACGATCGCTTCTTGTCCACTCTGTTCACATATATGTTGGTGCAAAGCGTTCTATTTTTTAAATAGCACTGAAACCATTTGTTAAGAGGACCGCGAATTCCGCATTCTTGCATGGCTTTTAGAAGAATCTCGTGATCCAAAGTTTCAAAAGCTTTTTTGAAATCAATAAATAAAACAGCAACATACTTTTTATTATTTAACTGTACATTTATATCATCTGTAAATTTTGACAAGACAGTCGCTGTACTACGTGACTTTCTAAAGCCATGCTGTGTGTCTGAAATTATATGGTTGGATTCTAAAAAAGTACTAATTCTTTTACAATTACTTTTTCAACTATTTTGTTAATAACAGGCAAAATGGCAATTGGTCTATAATTTGTGTAGTCCAAATGATTGCCTCCTTTGTAAATGGGCCTAATGATAGACTTTTTCAAGTAATCTGGATACACTCCCTTTTGGATGCATAGGTTAATGAATTTGGCAAGTATGGGGCTGATTTTGTCTCTAATGTATTTTACATCTTGTATTCTTATACAATCTATTCCGGGTGATTTCTTACAACTTAATTGGTTTATAATTAATTCGATCTCACTCACAGTCGCTTTTTGGTAACGGAGAGACACATCACAGGGCTTTACATAGTCGTCACGATTTAAGAATGATAACTTACAATGATGCTTGATTTTGTCTATGTCTTCAGTAAATGTTCGTGCGAAATTGGTACATATGTTACTTACCGTGTCTGTCTTACCTAAAAACTGCATTATTACACAATCCAAGTTAGTTTTTGATTTACCTATCCAGCTGTTAATATTGTTCCAAATTTTTCTAATATCACCCTTACATTGTTTTAATTCCAATTGTCTATATTTATTTTTTTCTTTGATTATTATTTTATTAGTTCTATTTCTGCACCGTGTATAGTCTAACCTATAATATTGATTATGGGGACATGATTTCCATCTTCTAAAAAGCTCATCTCTACGATTTAACAATTGTTTTAATTCTTTTGTAATCCAAGGCTGTGATTCTCTATTTTTCTTACAGGTTATAGTAATTTTTGATCGTTCATAAATATCACTAAATAAGCAATGAAGATTTTTGTACATTACCAGCGGACAATCCAAGTTATAAACACTCGTCCAGTCAGCCTCATTCAGATTTTGTTGCACTAGTTTATTACTTAACACGCGTATTGCACTATTTACATTTACGTTACCCGTTGACTCACTACACTTTCCATTAGCTGCTAAGTTCAGGCCTATTAAATAGTGATCGGACAACTTACAGGTAAGCATGTGTGCGGAGACCCGCCAGGAGCTACGCACCCAAACATGATCGATGCACGACGTCACCAAACGGCCGGCTACTATTTCTTCGCGGGTGCATTCATTGATGACGCTTTGTAGGCCGTATTCACACAGGTTGCTTTTATATTTCACCGTAACCGTGTTATGAATCGATAGATTTATGTTCATGTCACCTAGGACGATCAAATGTTCTTTTTCTGGTATTTGTTTCAACAGGTTCGTTAGTTCCTCAATGAAGAGCAGCTTACTAGAACTAGGTGGTCTATATATAGCTATAATGTGTAGTGCCTGTTTTCCTTGCATAATTTGGCACTGTATTAATTCCATGTAATTATAAGTCTTACGTGTGGAAAACGATATATTATAGGTAGATTTTGTATACATAAGTAGCCCACCTCCCCGTCGATCTGCCCGAGTACTTCCATGCATGACATAGCCGTCGATCTTGTACATTGCCAATTCATCTTGTTTGATATTGATTTCACTCAGTATAATAATATCAATACTATATGCACACTGTTTCAACAAAACAAGCAATTCATTGAAGTTTTGTCTTAAAGATCTTATATTAAGGCGAACTATTTGTATCTCCCTATCTGTATCTTTTAAATATATACTCCATTTAGAAGTGTCCGTATACTTTTGGTATGTAATATTGTTATCTACGATGGATAGTATGTCATCGAATTTTGATGAGGAAATAACCGCCCAGTGTGTACGCGCACAGCCTCAGCTGGCTGCGGCTTGTTTGCTCACAGCTCGCCATTGAAACATATTTTATTAATATCATCCTCCGATCGAATGACATGAATCTTCGCACCTTCATCCTTTTTTATTAAAACCTTATGGTCTTGAACCCAGATGTACTTGTACTTGTCTTTGAGCATTTGTTTAGAACTCCATAGTACTTGACGCATATGCTAAATTAAACTAAGAGTTATAAGGAACCGACGAGGATGCAGCGATTGATGAATGTAGGAGAAGCAAAAGAGGTTTGTCAGTACGTAAGCACGTCTATATGTAGGCAGAGATATAAAACGAGTAAATGGAGATGAATTGTCTTTGCCTACTTCTCTAGCAAATAGGTGTGATTTTATGTTATGTGAAGTGCGATAAAAAAACTTTATATAACCAGTGATAGTGAGTTCAAAAGATACTATTCTCAAAAAGGGAGCTAAGCTGTTGGCATTAATATAAACTAGCCATAACTTTTACAATATTACACACACAACGTCTCAATGAAAAACAAGAGCAGGCTAGGAAGTAGACGATTATAAAGGCACTGACCTAGAATAACTGAATAGCCTATTAACGGTGCATATCTAACCATATCAGCTTGATTTGAGTACTTCGTTCTTTCTTTTAATAAGATTTAAGCTTGTGCCGTTAGATGCAGCATAGGACCGGTTGCTGTAGAGAACCTTGGAAGTAGCTTATGACCAGCAGTGGACTATTTTTGGCTGAGATGAGATGATGAGCATGTAACCACACAAAAGAAAAAACTAAGCTTAATTAATTTCAGAAACTACTATGAAATAACCTATCAAAATTGTGCAGTTTATCAGTAATTCGTTGAGCACATTGCGGTTTATTGCGCCGCATATTCCTGTCTCCTTTATATACGATAATGAGTCATTTCCTTTCGACTCCCACAACTTTCGTCGTGGGACAAATACTCTGACGTCACTTTTATAATGATGAGTCACTATAGACGGTCTAATATCTATGTAAGACGTCCCACTTTTTAGTTCAAGGTTAGCAAGGAGATGTTTCACCCAGCAAGAACTTAATATAAGTGTGGTGCTACTTTAATGGTTTTTGGAATAGGTAAAAAAGCAGACGAATTATGTGTTGATAGTAGTCTAAATGAATGGAGCACTAGTCTCCATTCCGTAAATTCAGATATTGATCAGTTTAGGCGCTGATAAGTTAACTCACTTGGCGAAAACCATGATATAATTGGTACAAGACTGGTTTTTGTGCATTTGTAAAAATCCAAACACATGCAAATATAATACATAATTATTTTATATATTTGGTTAACGAGAGTATAAAGAATATTCTAAGTAGAAAGAAAAAGTTAAAGTACACATTTAAAACAATTTTCTTTAACTTACAAATATAGTCAGTCAGTAGTGGTGTTGATTTAAAATGCCTCAAGTATTTATGCCAACTATTATGCAGAAATCTATTTACTATACTAGATAAATTTTATAATAATTTCTTTAAAGAAATAATATTCTAGAACGAAAGTCGATAAGAAGAAAAGTATATAAAAATAAAAGGAAATCTGCAGGAACGTGTTTTATAGACGAACTTCCATCAGAAGAGCTTAACATCAAAACCCGTACGCGTGGATTTAGCACAACCATATCAGATCAGAAAACATCGTATCAACATAAAAATCTAAGAGCTTCCATTCAGAACAAGCTTTAGTGAAAATGTATTCAAATAAGTTGCAAATACGTTGGCTACAAAAATATAAGATGCTTCGCATAAAATTCCAAAACTAGAAACACATTACGGTGAATCTGGGCAATCTTCGCGTAAGAAATGCAATTTACCCTTGTGATACTGTTTTTACTTTCATTCATTTAGTTTTTATATAAATGTTTACGAAAATTGTCACGGCAATTTCGCCCGCCATTTTCGCCCGCCATTTTGAAAAAGCCGTGTTACTTATTCTATGTTATTTATGATTATTTTACGTTACTCTTGAGTTTTTTTGCCTTTCCTTATACCCATGGTTACTGATAAGTATAATAACAATAAGGAGTATTTATTTGTTTTACGCTATCATGGGGAAATGGGATAAACAACATCTTCACAAAGATAATATTTTTTGTTTTAGATTTCCTGAGTAAAGGAGACGAGTCAAATAACCCAATATACATTTACATAATTTAGCCATCTATAAATGTTGAAAAATCATTTGAAGAAAGATGAATCTACACTAATATTATAAAGTTGAAAACTTTGTTTGTTGGTTTGAACGCGTGAATCTCAGGAACCGCTGGTCCGATTACAAACAATCTTTCAGTGTTAGATAGCTCATTTATCGAGAAAGGCTATAGGCTATATATCATTACGCTATGGCTAATACGAGCGGAGCACCAATGAACAATGTTTCAAAAACGGGGGAAAATTTCCACGCTACGGGCAATAGAAGACGCAAACGAGGTTGCGTGGGTCAGCTAGTAAATAAAATAGTTTAAAAAATTACAACGCGACTACATAAAATATGTTTATAACTTTTATATAACCTATGCCACTTAGATTATTATTACGAACCGATTTACAAATCATTAATTGAAATGAGATCAGTAGTTTAGGCGCAACGGTGGAACATATAAATGTTCCACCGATGCCTTATGCCTTGTTCCAAGATTGCCCAAATTACCTTTTGGTTTTGCCGTTATCGGGTAAAACAGCCTGACGCAGTTGGGTAATAAGGCTGAAGTTACCTTACTTGAAACTAAGGTGAACTTAAATGTGATTATGGCAATATCTTTGCGGTTGTTAGTCGGTATACTAATAAACATATAGCGATCTGGTGAATGAATCAAACTTGATTATTAATTTATGCCATAATCTACTAACTAGGGAATTCAATTTAACAGAGAATGTTGGTTAGTGCTTTTCTGTTTGTCAGGTTTAAATAATTATACAGATCATAATTTTTCATGTTCCTTTTATTAAACGTCAGATATAAAAACAGGCATTGTTTGACTTTTATAACAATTTTGATTTTTTTAAACATTTTTTTTGAACCGACTTCAAAAAAAGGAGGAGGTTTCTCAATTTGACCGTATATACTTTTTTTTATGTGGGTCCGCGGATGACTTCTTCGTTTATGAACCGATTTTGATAATTCTTTCTATAATGGAAAGGGGATATCCCAACGGTAGTACCATGATAAGGACACTAAGATCTGATGATCGCATCCAAGAGAAATCGAGTCAAACCTTGAAGTCAGTTTTATTGTTGTTAAAATTTTATTACATTTTGTTTATTTATTAATTTATTTATTTACATATTATAGAGGATTTACAGCTACTAAATGAAAATAGAATTAAACAAGAAAACAGACAGCCATTAACAAATCCTCGCTTATATGATACAGAATAAAGTTAAGTGCACAAGACGATTATAAGGTGGTATCAATACATGCTATTAAATACACTACAGGCACAAATACAGACACAAATTCACCAACACAGCCAAGGAATTGTATACACACATTTTATACATTAATTACTTGGACACCTCATCACTATCCCCAAAGAATTCAAGGCTCAAAAACCTTCGCACTCCTGACACACCATCATCAAATACATCGATATTGAACTGCTCGCATACACTATTTAATTTTATATTTGCACGGATAACAAAATAATTCTTCCTATAATTTGTAGATGCAAATGGTACACACAGTGGTTTATTAAAATTTATTAAAATAGAGTTTTCTTGGTTAAAAGCTATAAATAAATTGCTGACGATAAAAAAGGCATCCGCTTTTGGTGGGGCTGTGATATCCCGATTCTGGTCGTGTAGATGTGAAGATTGGCTTTCTCATGTTAAAACGAAAAACTGTTACCGATGTAACCGTGGGAAAAGTTACATACTGCTACATACCCCAACCCCTCCCCATCCCCCAAAGGCCGGAAACGCACTTCTGACGCCTCTGGTGTTGTATCCGTCCATGGGTGGGCGGCGGTAATCGCTTACCATCAGGCGATACGTTTGCTCGTTCGCCCGCATATTCCATAAAAAAATACTACCTTTTACCCGTGGTTCCATTTTGCTAATAATGTAACTTACAATTGGTGAAAGAATTTTAAACAAATCGGATATATTTCGTATATTTTACACACAACGCTCAATTAGCTTTAATAAGTAGAGCTTGTATGTTATGCCAGTTAGATTGACTGATAGATACTATATGCTTTTTTTGTAAATATGTAAATATTAGATATAGAAAAACATCCAAACCTCGAAACAAACATTTGTAGATAACTAGCTGACCCACGCAACCTCGTTTGCGCCTGATATTGCCCGTAGCGTGAAAATTACCCCGTTTTTGAAACATTCTTTATTGTTGCTCCGTTCCTATTAGTAGTAGCGTGATGATATATACCCTATAGCCTTCCTCGATAAATGGACTATCCAACACCGAAAGAATTTTTCAAATCGGACCAGCGGTTCCTGAGATTAGCGTGTTCAAACAAACAAACAAACTCTTCAGCTTTATATATTAGTATAGATAAGAACATTCAACCCGGAATCGCCAAATCCCGAGTCCAATACCTACGCTATCACTGCACCACGGAGGCTGTTAAAGTTGCGAAAATAAAGCTAAGGTAGAAAAGCGTAATATTTCACCAAACAAAATCACATTATTAGAATTCCTAAGCATTTTTTTGTTTCATTACCTAACTAAAAAGGTTCTAGTTGAGCCTGCCCTAAGAAAACGAAAATAGAAAATATAATTAGTATTTCCTAACATGATAAAGGCCTTGCGTGTTGAACTAAATAACACCACGAAGGGGCTGGATTTACCATCGTAATGTGTAAATAATTCTTACAAACTCACGGCTCCTCAATTACTTCAACACATATTTTCACATGTACTGCTTTCATTTTTTCGTGTGGCACGGTATATTTTTTGATATTTACAGCTTAGAGAATTATTTAACCGATTACAAAAAAGAAGGTTTCTCAATTCGACCGTATGTATTTTTTTTTATTTTTTTTATTTTATGTGTGTTCGCGGATAACTTCCTCGTTTATGAACCGACTTTGATGATTTTAATGGAAAGGAGATATCTCATCGGTGGTACCATGATAAGAAATATAATCTCAAATTTTAACGAAAATAAGTCTTTAAGAACTGGATCAATTTGATATGGGACCACACGGGAAGCACCAGCTTTCAAATAAAAAAGTATCATCAAAATCGGTTCACCCAGTCGAAAGTTATAAGGTAACAAACATAAAAAAAAACAGTCAAATTGATAACCTCCCCCTTTTCAAAATCGGTTTAAAAAAAGACAATTCATTTTTTTGGAGAAAGACCACTGACTGTTATCGGAATTTTCAAGGTGCCAACTTCAGGCAATTGCCTCAGATATCCATGTGGCAATCAGCAACAAAGGCTTAACGTACTCTTTGGGGATATAACATCAGATAAGAACGAAAACTTCACGTGCTAGCATGAACTAGAATAAATTTACTTTTGAAAATGCGCATGCCTCTCTTTACTAAGGTATTTTTCTATTGGTAAGAATCAATGGCGCGTGGTTTTATATATGTCTCGCATATTTAAAGTCATTTTCTAAGCCATTTCGGAAGTTAAGATATATTAGAATGCTATGTTAAACTTAGCCTACACAGTCTAAGCAGAATTTCTGAAGAAGTGCCGATGAACATACATCCAAAAACCATAGTGTTAAATTTCTAATGCTCTTCAGAGTTTGATGTATTAGACGATAAGTTATGCGTAAATTTTTGGCAAGGTTATGTTGAAAAAAAAACGATTTTAATGGACTAAATAATCAAAAAAGATTTGAACACATATTAATATAAACAAACCCGAGAACAGGGCAAAGATAAATATTTTCTCTGTAATCATATGGTTCGTAGCAAGAGAAAGCACAAATTGAAGCCTTTTGTGTAAGATACGTAAACAGAAAACGTGAAAAAATCTTGTTCGAACATATGTATAGAGAATGTTGATATTTAATATAAAAGTTTTAAGTAAGTTAGTTAAGTTGAATAGAATTTAGTTTTTGTGATTAAAAAATAATTTAGGAAACGGAGACGCATCATATATTTATAAATGAAGTGACGCCTATATTCTCAAAAGTGTAAACAGAGCCATAATAAACGTCGAAATTTTGCCTAGCCACTGTAATTAACCGGCCAGTTAAAATTTAATTATGAAAATTCGGAGTTCAAATTTAAAGGAAAAGTTAGCAAGAGGGGAAGGGTATGATGGGTAAGGGATATTATGTATACGATACGTTGGGGAGTGTAAGGAATTGCTCGAGGTTTGGATCGTATACCTCTAAATACTTAGTAATATGTATAAATATAACATATACTTCATATAATATTGCTTTATTTAATACTGCTTTATTTTCCTTTTACAAATTATCTCTAATGCACCATACACCATCTATACGTCTGCCCAGTAGCGTTAATTATTTCCATCCCACGGTTACCTGGAAGAGATTGTCGTTAAGCAATAAAGCCGCCAATTGTACTACCAACCTACCTAGCTTTAAGTTAAGTACTTAGTTATCTGGTGTACAATAAAGCGATTTATTTTCATCATCATTATAAGTGTTTAATCCGTCAACCAGTGCTTCGTTTCCTCATGAAGTGGGAGGAATCCTTGTATCGAACTATTTACGCAACTTCGATACTACGAGATGGTTTTAAACGATTATCACACGCTTCCCTAGCTAAAAATCTACAATAGCGTTCCCTAAACCGACATTTTCACATAAAAACAGTTCCAAACTGTTCCAGCCAATTCAAACCGAGTTAATAAATAAACAATTAATTCTCCTGCATGAAAAATAAAATATCAGGAACAAGACAAGAATTAGGGTACAGTAAACTGCTGCTCGTATACTTGACAGGTGTGTTTAACTCGAAAACGAACGAGTCAAAGGATGCAATCAAAGAGCAACATGGCACCTCCGTTCGGGTGTCAATGTTGTGGTATTAGAGTCTTTTTTTCATACAAAACAGTAGGTACTTTTGCGGGGGCATCTTCAAACTTCAAACACATTTTAGACTCACATACAAAAACTATCGCCTGTCACTATGAACTCAAATGACAAAATGTCACACAACAATTAAAACAAAACCTTTAGAATGTCACGCACACATTTATATATTGTGTCATAACAGTGTAACGCGTAGGCCCATTTGGGCTTATGCTTTGACAGAGCGTTACTCTATGTTGCTCTATGGATGAAATAGGTGATATAAAAACTGCACAAAGACTGGACGTGTTTGTTAAAATTATTGAATTTTTATGGACGGTAAATCAATTGCAGAACGGCCACTTAACGTAGAACTCATATACAACAGGCGCTTTACTTTTATTGCTGTAGCGTGGCGTGCGCCACTAACAAATATTAATTTTTTCTTTGATATAACCAAACAATACAGAGTGAATATTATTTTCAAACATTTGCATGCACCTATTCCATACTATATCATCTATAAACGTAATATTTTTAAAAATAAACCTGTGACTTGAATTCTTTCAAGGACACCCACAATTCAAGATTCACGAGTGCGCTACCATCTTTTGATTGCTCCCTCTTTCAGGTTATGGGGAGGGAGGGGATCTAGTCATTAACTCGATGAAAAGCAAATAGAGAATTGCTTATCAGCTGTTTTGTATGAGGCTATGATGTCAGTCCGGTTGAGTCGTCTCATTATGTGCCAAAGGCTTTCTCACCATAATAATTAAACATTCATAAACATGAAGCAATCAGATTTCAAATCGAATTCAATACGACGTAAAGGCAATTATACCTACTTATGAATATAGAAGTCGAATCGACCCGACCTGCAATGGAGACCTTGGTTCTACAATAGAAACTTCGATAGGAAAGGATTGAATAGAAAAATGAATCTAACCAAACATAAAAGTCAATAATGAAAACGATGGTATGGAAGTAAAGTTGTATAGGCATTACTGTTATCAATATTGGTGATAATTTTGATGTTGAAACTTCTGAACAAAAATTTTACAAAATTGTTGGTGCCACTAATTTAAAACTTTAGTTACTAGTGTTTTTCATATTCTAAGCAATAATTATAAAATAAATATTGTAAATGTAATTCCCATGGGAGCAAAATAAGTGATGAACATATAACACAGCATAGAAATTTTTCATTTTCAAAGTTAGAAACATGAAATAAGAAATAATCGCGCAAGAGAAGTCGCGATTGATAACTAATATTTTATTTAAGATACAGTATTTCAACACTAAGTAATACATACGTTCATTATGCTGCTTCAATTATCTTTGTTTTATCTAAAACCTAGTCTGATCCAATTATTACAAATTGTATGTATTGTGACCAGAATAATGTCAAACTTACGTATTCAGGCCGCGAAGCCTGCATTTAACGGCGCCTTGTCTTCTGGAAGTTTGGACGTGCTCTAACATATCTACTTTTTAAATCGTGATTCTGAATATATCTTTTGGACTTTCAAATTTATATAAGTATATTCGACGCAGTTATTGTTACAGAAACTATATGGGTTTGCATTATAGTGTATTGAGCTTTAATACACAGCACTATCAACAAATATCATTCCCGCCCGTACCTCGAAGAGTACTTTAAGCCGTTGGTCCCGGTTGTCATGAACATCTATGGCAATTGCTATTGGGTAGCCAGTGCCCTCAAATATACTGACAACTAGTTCAACCTATGAATTAAGTTGACCCTCAGGATTGCGGAGGTTTGACGCCAGTTGCTTCGTGTAAAAACTGATATTCAGATAAAACCGGTTGAACTAGTAGCCGACCCCAAATCTTGGGAATAATAAAGGCTAGGGAGAAGACTATCAACATACATCAAACCTATTACAACAGTATCACCTCGCACAGTCGGAGAGTACTCCTTCTGTGTTAGGGGAACATGAAATCCATTTTACTACAGACATAGCTTGTTCTTATTATCACCAGCGTTTTGTAGCAAGAAAACTCAGAAGAAAAACTGAAATATACACCGTGTTCAGTGTGTGTGCTTTCATTTATATGTGTTTCTTTAACAAATATTCTTTTCAATTTATTGTACTCCCATCATCTATACAAATAAGTAAAAATGGAGTCTCTGTTAGTTATATTAAAATAACTGCTTTTTAATAAACTCTTATGTATGTTTACATGGTACATATACCAAAATAACATTTTTTACAATTTTTGTCTGTCTGTCTGTTTGTTCCGGCTAATCTCTGGAACAGCTGAACTGATTTTGACGGGACTTTCACTGGTAGATAGCTGATGATTTAAGGAGTAACTTAGACTTCTCTTGTTATACTAACTTCGCCCCGCGGCATTTCCCGCGGTACGACATTGACCGCGGGTAACACCGCGGGTTTCAGCTAGTTCTTAATATATGTATTTATCCATCCACCGGTTGCGTGAAAGAGGTCGTAAATCGCGATAAGGTCGCCAATTATACAACTTTATCTTTATATATTTAGTTTGACTTTCTTTGTGTTTACTGTACGTTCTTTCTTCAGATCATAAGATATATACAAATGGATACAAACTGTACTGTTATTAGCCCGACTACGGCAAAAGAGTTATAGTATTGGCAGTGAATGTATTTTAGTATGTTACTCACTAGCACCTGAACTATTAAATCGATTTTAATGAATGAGGTATCAAAAGAATCGTAGTATTGGCCTGGGTGGGTGGGTATATGCTGTTTAATATTATCAAAAGGTTTTACTTAGTCGGGCTATAGTTTCTTAATTATTTTTCTTGTTTTATCTTTTATATAATAAAACACTATCTGTATATCTTAATCACATCTTTCAAGAAATAATTTTCTCCTAACGGTAGGTTTCTAATAAAAGAATGAATTATATTTTGCCATTAAATAAGACGATCGCGACATCGATTCTAATCAAAACTATTTCATGACACTTTCCTAATACATCAGTACAGACATAATACAGATATTAATGAAATTAAAGTTGCAACATATACTACTATTTCAGTAAGTTAAAAAGGACGGAGTATGGAAGTCGATGGCGCTTCAAACAAATGACTCGGAGAGCACGTTAAGCCCGACGGCTTTGTCCTAGCTGTCATGAACATCTATGGCAGTCGTTATTGGGAAGTCAGTTCCTTCAAATATACTGACAACTCGTTCAATCATCAAATTCAGTTCGCCCTCAGAGTTGCGTAGGAGCGATGGGACCGGATAGCTGTACAACTAGTACAGCTATCCGGTCCCATCGCTCCATAGTAGCGACATAGTAGCGACCCTAAAATAATCTTAGGATTAAAAAAGGCTAGGAAAAAGAAACAAATATACATTTTAATTAAACACCCAAACGCTGTCTTTATCAATTACTCTCTCAAATACTTAAAAATTTCCTTCAATGCTATTAATTTTATTAAATACACATAAAACATACATAACTTTCGCCTTGTACGGAAATTGAAAACTGAAATGTGAATATTAAATAGTCCATTTATCAAATTAAAACGGATACTGACCAGGTGTACTTCAGGAATATTACAATACATAAAACCTTTAATAGTCCAATTTCCATTGAAGGCCCTTGAACCCTCATGAATTCAAATAAAGTTACTGTTTTCAATGCGGCAATACTTGCTGCACAAAGCGTTTTAATAAAAGCAATGGATTTGGTATAAGTTTCTCTTTCGAAATCTACAAATTCCTAATGCATAATCAATGCATTGGACATTAAACGCAGCCTGTTGGCAATTTAGCTCTGAAATTAATTGTCAACGTATCATGCTTTATCAAAATAAAAGAAAGCAGCGTTTTATTAATTTTATTTACAGTTTATTCAATTAATAACTAAATTTTGTGTTTGTTTCTCATAAACATTTTTAAGTGACGTTTAACGAACGCTATAAAAGTTTGAACTTTGTAAGAACTGCATTCAAAAAATATATTTTACTGATTGATACACATCAACAACTTTGAATAGTCCACTGCTAGACCAGAACTTTCCTGAGAAAGTAAATATGTATTTATGTGTACTACCTTCTTATGTTTTGTTTTCCCAATAATTGGGAGATTAATCATGTGATACAAGCAATATTGGACGAAATGAATTATTTGTAGCACTTATTCGCTGTTATTAAATCCTATTAGCACTGTTATTTCTTCGAACTTTTGCAATATATCGGTGTTAGGAAAAGTTGTAGCAGAGGATAATTAGAATAGAGGAGATAATCTAATATTTTGTGCAACAAATGAGGCGAGGCCCGTCCTTATGGATGCAATGGTTTTTGAGATGTGGTCAAGATCTACCATTCTAAGCTGACTTCGTCCCTGTCTTTTATTATTGGCTCCTATTGGATCGTAGTGTGGTGTTATATATATGTACTAGCTGTCTCGGCAAACGTCGTTTTGCCATAACTACTAATAAATTAAAAATTAATTAAAAAAACATTGTCCAGCGGACAAAATTGTGAATCTAAACCATTCCCAGATCCCCTTGAACACACACAAAAAATTTCATCAAAATCGGTCCAGTCGTTTGAGAGTAGTTCAGTGACATACACACTCACAGAAGAATTATATATATAAAGACTAGCTGTCCCGGCAAACGTCGTTTTGCCATAACTACTAATAAATTAAAAATTAATTAAAAAAACATTGTCCAGCGGACAAAATTGTGAATCTAAACCATTCCCAGATCCCCTTGAACACACACAAAAAATTTCATCAAAATCGGTCCAGTCGTTTGAGAGTAGTTCAGTGACATACGCACTCACAGAAGAATTATATATATAAAGATTATATATAATACTAGCTGAACCCTGCGGTGTTACCCACGGTCATTGTTGTACCGCAAGTAACGCCGCGGGACAAAGCTAGTCTAAAAAAAAGTAGCCTACGTTATTTCCTGGATCATTAGCTATCTGCCAGTGAAAGTCCCGTCAAAATCGGTCCAGCCGTTCCAGAGATTACCCGGAACAAACAGACAGGCAGACAGACAAAAAAAAATTAACTACATTTTTGGTATATGTACCCTGTATACATACCTATGCATTAAAGCGGTTATTTTAATATTACAAACAGACACTCCAATTTTATTTATTTGTATAGATAACTTTCCTTGATAGATACAATTAGTGAACATTTTAGTTTTCGACGCAGACAACGATATTATATAAAAAAGAAGCAGGTATGTTATCAGCGCACGAATCGTGCAGACTCGAACGTGTTCTAATTGTACTGCCTCTCAATTAGTTCGCACCGAACGCAGTCAATTTCAAGTGTGATATAATTAAATATAGCCATCTTTTTCTCTTACGTGCTGCTTTGTATCTCTCGTACTGCTTATCAGTGAAATTTGTCAATGCATGCAGTTTTAGACAGCATGGTGCAAATTATTACTTATGTAACATATCTATTGTTTTAAAATATCATTAGATGCAGACTACAAAAATAATAAGAAAGTAATGTTTATTTTGTCTCTGCCCAGGAATGTATAATAAGAAAGGTTTATTAACTAAAACTTATTTTATTTTACTTACTTTTAAACTTTCGCGTTCCATGATATATTAACAATTATTTTTACGGGAATTAACGCTCTCACTTATTAAAAGGTATTACATACCTCTGATAGGCAAATCAGAGGTATGTAATACCTTTTAATAAGTGATCGCGTTAATTCCCCTAAAAATAATTGTTAATATTATTTTTATTTTGTTGAACTTCTGTGTATAATTTCTATTAAAGGAATATGCGAGAAAATGGTAAGAAAAACAAAGAAATAAAAATTCATTTTTGGCTAAATTCACCATAAATCTACCACTACCAGAGATTTTATGCTATCAGTGCCACAGATGATTTTAACGATAACTATAAAAAAATAACATTAGTGTTTTCCTTTTAGGACGATTGACACAAAAATTAAATTCTAGATAACCAAAGTTTATTACCGTAATAACTAAACCATTACGGCAGATTGTGTAGTTAATTCTGAGAAAGTCAGCACTGAACAAACGAAAGAATAGTGAAGCGATGAATCATTACTTTATTACATGAGTGATAAAGTTAATATTTGTATTGTCGTTCATACGCCTTGAGAAGAACCATTTCTTTTATTTCTCCCTCGTGTCCAATAAAATAGACGTTGTGTGAACGAGGTCGTGTTACGAATTACTCTTGTGTTTTCCTAACGCACCTTTTCACGAACAAAATCGACGAAGGTACGGAAAATAACAAAAGATATTAATAAAATGTCTCTGATACGGATGGGTTCCGTGTAAGATAAAAGCTTAGAGATTTGAAAGAGACATAAATGATTGCAGTATGGCTGAAAATGTAATGTCTAAATTAACTTTTCCAAATGGTTTTCGTTTTTAATTTTTGTGATGATTACTTAAAGTGTTGATCAAATGGTTGGTAATACACACATCTAGAGTCTTAACCTAACTTTGTTTACCATTTCAGGAGATAATAAAAAAAAGTAAAAACTAAAACCCAACTACGACAAAAAACGACGTTGAAAAAGCATGAAACAAGTTTCAAAAGCCGTAGTCACGCGTTGTTAAAGTGTCATGGACTATGGTTCATTAGTAAGTTTCAAAAACCGTCATCCATGTAGTATAATGTACCATAGTTCACAAGACTTTAACAACGCGTGACTACGGCTTTTGAAACTTGTTTCATGCTTTTTCAACGTCGTTTTTTGTCGTAGTTGGGTTTTAGTTTTTACTTTTTTTTATTTAAATTGTTTTGGTGCCTCTATAATATTAATTTCTTTACATAGTATATTTTAAGTAGGTACTATAAAAATTTCACAATTATCGAATAAATACAGACAAAGTCACGAGAAAATGCTTATAATATATATATTTTTGAAATGTACAAGTAACGCCCTTTCGTATGATACTAAACACGGCATATTTCTCTCAAATAATTTTTTGAAACAGTACTTTACGTCGGCTAGAGGGCGCCACATTAAATTAAATGACACGTTGTATAGCCTATAACCAGTGGACAATCAAGATGCTTTTAACGATACCTCATTTGTCTTATTCTGACTAGTAGCTTTGAAAGGAGGGAACAAACGAGCATACCATAGAAATTCCACACTTATCGAATAAATACGGACAAAGTCACGAGCAAATCCTAAAAATATATATATTTTTGAAATGTACAAGTAACGCCCTTTCCAATGATACCAAACACGACATATTTATCTAAAATTTATTTTTTAATGCAGTACTTTATGTTGGCTAGAGGGCGCCACATTAGATTCAGTGACATTTCATATAGCCTATAACCAGAAGACAATCGTGACGCTTCTAACGACACCTTATTTGTCCAGTTCTAATGAGTAGTTAAGGAGCTATGAGGGAACAAATGAACATACATACATACATACATACATACATACATACATACATACATACATACATACATACATAGCCTGTCAAAATCATAACCCTCCTTTGGCTTTGCCGTAGTCGGGTAAAAACAGACTATCAACGGGGTTGAATGCCGTGCAGAAGTTATGGAGTTTTTAACTATACACAAATTAACTTCAAGCTCATATACTAGTAGTAGCTGGTATAAACTAGCTGACCCGGCAAACTCCGAAACACCTCAGAATTAAAAAAAAATAGTTATAAGTTAGGTCCAATTATAATTGGTATACTTGCTTAGGAGGAGTGTTAAACACACTAACAGAAGAATTATTTATATAAAGACAAGCTTTTATCCGCGGCTTTGCTCGCATTGCATAAAAAGTATCCTATGTTACTTCTAATACCTCCTCCTTCTAGTACACATATGTACAAAGTTTCATGATGATCGGCTAAGTAGTTTTCGCGTGAATGCGTAATAAACAAACTTACGTTCACATTTATAATATTAGTATAATAGGAAAGATTTTGATGTATTGAATTTATTTTTATTGTTGTAACAAAATTATCAAATAAAACACTTTTTTTCTATTTCACACATTATTAATTACTAGCAAAAATAAATTCAATAAAGATTCTGAGTTAGCTAAAGATACGTATATTTGCTATTATGTAAATTATTGAAGCAGGATCGAAGTTTTCGCCCCTAAATCGTCGTAGATCGAGATAAAACCGTAACCTTGACCTTCAAGGGGCAAAATGGTGTTGATTCAAGGCTGCGACAAAGAAAATCTGTGTAAATCGGTCTTCCCATAGGTAAGATAATTTCAGTTACGTTGAATTTGTTCAGATAGTAGCAGTAGTCTCGGGAGAGATAAATATAATGTGGTATAAAGCTAGGCCTGCAAGAGAAAAGGTCTTAGTACCTACATGATGAAATCATTAATTGTCCTGGCAGAAGTTAGGTATAGCCAATAGTAATATTATAAACGTGAAAGTTTGTAAGTATGGGTGGATGTTTGTTACTCTGTCACGCAAAAACTACTGAACGGATTTGAATGAAAGTTTACAGTAATATAGCTTATACATCAGAATAAAACATAGGCTACTATTTGCCGTGATAACCGACACATACGCGGGCAGAACCGCGGGCAACAACTAGTTTATAATAAATCTAATAGACTTAATTAATTTAAAATGCAATAAAATGCATATACAGAAACCAGGTGTTTTTTGTTTTAGAGGAAATGAATAAGGTTTTTTTTTATGCTTGACTCACGCATACAGTTTTGTACTAAAAGTGTAAAGCAAGATATACAAGTAGGGTCTACCTGACAGGTCTACTTGGACAGTTACACCCGTCAGGTAAGCTTGATCCGACATATCTGCATAGTTCTGCAAAATACACGCTCCTGTTTGCCCGTGAAGTTGAACACAGGAAAACTTATTTGAAGAACCTCCTTTGAAGTTCTCAATTCGAGTGCATTTTTTACGTTTGTTACCTAAGAACAACTGGGTAAACCGATTTTAAGGATTCTTTTTTATTTAAAAGCTTGTGCTTCCCGTGTGGTCCCATTTCATATTGGTCGTATTCTTAAATTGGTTTGTTGTTGAAATTTTTTGAATTTCGTTAAACTTTTGAAGTGGAGCCGTGATAGTGATTGAATCAATTCAAATAAATAAAATCGGAGTGTCTGCTTGTAATATTAAAATAATAGCTTTTTAATCAATGCAACACTTTATATGTACCAAAATAACAATTATTAAAAAAAATCTCTGTCTGTTTGTTCCGGGTAATCTCTGGAATGGATGGACTGATTTTGACGGGACTTTCACTGATAGTTAGCTGATGATTTAGGGGACTTTTTTAGACTACCTTCGACCTGCGGCGTTACCCGCGGTACGACAATCGCCGCGGGTAACACCGCGGGTTCAGCTAGTTTATGATAAAATAGTACGTATACTGTTTCTCTCACAGTAAAGTAAGTAATCCCGTTAACTACAAGCTCAGAACATGAACTTTTATTTTCTTTCGTTACTTCCAGCAAATGTCAAAGTTTGACAGTTGTACATGCCACCAGTTCAGCTCCAAAAGTTTGGCAAGTCATTTTGACTGCCACCTAAGCGGTGAATGGTTGAGATTTGCGAAAATTTACATTTTGAGTTTTGTTTAAAACTAGTCCATGCTCTGTATTTTGAATTAATGTAAGAAATTATAGTTTATCATCATTAAGTTAAGAGCTAGCCTCTTGTCGGTGCAGCTTTATCCAGCTCACCCTATCCAGAGACGTTTCCTTGACCTCTTTATACGTCGGAACATTACAGTTAAGACATAAAAAGGACAAAAATATTTTTAATAAACTTTCGTTTTATTTTTTAAATCACTACGATTTTTCTCCGACTACTTTTTAGTAATTTACCAAATCTTTTACGTTACATAGTGACGTTCTTACAGTTCAAATTTAACTGCAAGAAAGCTCCATACAAAGCAAGAATGTTTGCTGAAATTTAGTTCACCAAATTTAATTTTATAACCCAGAATTTGGAAACCTGTTTCTGCGTTCACATAACTTAGAGACGTGTGTGAAATATGAAATGAGTAATTAAGTTTCTGTCATTCCATAGCCGACATGATTAGTTTCCATACCGTTAGGGAAGCCTTCAGTAATACTGAGAGCTTCGTATAAGCCTCTGTGGTAGGGGGCTGTAAATCTCTGCGGTCATTGAATGTAGGCTGCGTACCTTGTTGTACACGACGTAATTGGTTCTCTGGTGTTTATGGCTATTACAGGCTATGTGGTATGTTTGGTTTTGTGTTTAATTTGATGCTGAACTTTGAATTCGGTCAAATGGGTGTTAACAAGACATTGAGGTTTATGAAACTACATTATAATTTGACTGCCTCGGTGGCGCAGTGGTAGCATACGCGACTGCTGTTCTTGAGGTCTCGGGTTCGATTCCCGGGTCGGAACAAATATTTGTATGATCTGCAAATATTTGTTGTGTTTTCTATGTATAATATGTATTTACAAAAAAAAAGTATATAAGTATTCATATCAGTTGTCTAGTACCCATAATACAAGCTCTGCTTAGTTTGGGACTAGATGGCGTTGTGTGTTAGATGTCGGAAATATTTATTTATATTGAAAAAAAAAACTCATCGTGAGAGGTTTTTCTTATTTCACGGCATCAAGAGTCCGGTAAATTCCTCTTCTACAGGAGTTTGGGCATACTAGTCCACCATGTGAACAGAGGTCGTCCCCGGCGTCTTGTGCTTTCTGGTGGGCTTAGAGAGACGACGTCTTGCTTTGACATTCTCATGATATGTCCACATCACCTTATTCTCCTTTCCTTTAACTGGCTCTATATTGAAACCATATTAAGGCCACGTTCATATGATGAGCACTCAACGCGCGTTTTGCTAATGCGCGTTTACAACTATATGTAATTTCATTCTAGGAGTATACATGCTAACGCGCATTTGCACATAGCCTAAAAATACCAATGATTTACTCACATTTATTCACATCACTTCCTTTATGAATGAACAATACGGGAAATTATAATTTCATATTAGAAGTCGGTATTAATTTCTAATTACAATAAGTTTACACTCGAGTTAAATCCTACTGGTTTCGTCTATAACAAAACATTATTATAAAGTTTTTTGAAACAATTCCATTGTAAGTTTATTTAATGAAATACTGAATAGGAAGTCAACAAAATATGTGGAACCCCAAGTTTTAATACGATACGTTCTAGTCCCGTGTGCATATCAATTTTGATTTATCTTGCTTTTAGTCTATATCGAATAAGTGCGAAGTTAAATGTAAAGTTAGTCATCGTTCGAAGTCTCTCGAAGGATCGATTTCCAAAGTATTTTGCATCGAATAGTACGCCACTAGTTTCCTTTGTACCGATAACGACTTAGATTTTGCTCTTAAACTTATTGTTCTCATTTCCATTCAACTTTAAAAATACTTGAGAGGTTTGTGGAAATGAAAAAGTAGTAGTGACGTCGGGCGTAGGTTTTTTTTGTTATACATACTTTGATCTGAATATTTTGTAACATTTTTTTGTAGATATTCACACTTTCACTTCACATATCTGCTCGTTAATTGGATGTATGTATATATTTTTACACTTACATCGTTCAAAATCGTATTTTTTCTCAATTTTGAAAATGACATAGAGAAAATTGGGGGTTAATTAAAAGCGATAAATTAGGACGAGACAATAGTACGGTAGAGATATTGCTCCCATGGATGAATTGAAGAATTTAAGTTAGAACTGACTATTTGACTGAGAAAGCCATTAGTTAATCTGAATCTCTTCCTATCAACATAAAAAAGGTAAAAATTAAAAGTCTAGAGTCTAGAGGGAAAGAAACGAATACGAATACTACATTTTCCGGAGGACTGTTACTGAGCACTGAGGAAATGTAAAGAGTTTTCCCATCAAAGACAGACCGTTTTTGGTTTCACTTAAACAACAAACAAACATACAAATGTCACACATGTAGCAGACAGAAATTAAACGTGGGAGAGCCGCGCTTCGGTATGCATGGGCGGGCTTGACCGGTCCGATACTACGGTCTCACAGAAAAACGGTGTGAGACAGCGCCTGTGCTGTGTTTCACCGAATGAATGAGGATACCGGGGACCCAGGGACCCTTCCCCCATCCCTCTCCCCATCCCCAAAAGGCCGGCAACGCACTAGTGACACCTCTGATGTTTCTAGTGTCCATGGGCGGCGGTAATCGCCATACCATTACCATACCATCAGTCGATACGTATACTCGTTTGCCCCCTATTTCATAAAAAAGAAGTAAATGAAAACAAAAGCTATCTCGAGTCAAAAAGGTTTACATTCAAGTTGACAACAGCACAGTAAAGATATATTTCCCTAAAGCAAACTAGAAACGCCATTATTTAGGATAAAAGTTTACGGACATGTCTGCACCATGTGTAGGGTGACAACGCTAGTGGTTTTGTTACGTTTTAGCCGTTATTTGCCGAGTAGTTTAGGAATATCGTGCCGTGCCGGCGTATCGTGTGGTTTAGTATCGCGTTGCTGGTATGCGAGGATAATGTAGGTCAGTTTTATTATCGTCTGGGCACGTCCTCGTGCTGGGGGACTTCAACGCAAAATCCATTGCGTGGGGGTCCCCCGGGACGGACGCCAAGGGCGAGGCCGTCGAGGAGTGGGCGGCTTCGGTGGGCCTCTGTTTATTAAACAGAGGCTCCACCAACACGTGCGTGCGACAGCAGGGGGGGTCGATAGTGGACCTTTCGTTCGCTACCCCTGCTGTTGCCGCACGAGTAAGGAACTGGTGTGTCCTGGAAGAGGTCGAGACGCTCTCGGATCATCTCTATATCCGATTCGAGCTCTCCCGGTCCCAGGGCCCCAGTAGGGGTCACACGGCGCGGCGCTCTTCCCGCTTTCCGCGGTGGGCTGTCGCTAAACTGGATAGGGACCTACTAGAGGAGGCGGCCATTATTCACTCTTGGCTGTCTCCGCAGGCCCCGACCGAGGAGGTCGGCGTGGACGTTGGGGCTGGCCGTTTTCGCGATGCGATTACGCAGATTTGTGATGCGGCCATGCCCCGCGTCCACGGTCGTCGTCCTCCTCGGAAGGAGGTCTACTGGTGGTCCCAGGAGTTGGCGGACCTCCGTGCGGCTTGTACTCGTGCCCGGAGGTCTTACACCCGCAGCCGGCGACGTCACCGCGGAGACGGTGGCGGGGACCAGCTTCATGAGGAGTACCGCGAAGCGCGGAAAACTCTGAAGCTGGCCATTTGCCGCGCCAAGGAGGTAAAGAGAAAGGAGATGCTGGAGAGTCTCGACCGTGACCCCTGGGGTCGCCCATATCGTGCGGTGCGACAGAAGCTCCGCACGGCGGGCCCCCCCCTTACCGAGACTCTCCAGCCCAGCTTCCTGCAGGAAGTGGTCGAGGGCCTTTTCCCGCAGCGGGCGGAGCACGCTCCCCCGTCGATGGCCTATCCGGTCAGAGACGATGGGGGCGATGTTCCGCCCGTTAGGGAATCGGAGGTTGGGGCGGCTGTTCTGCGGATCCGTTCCAAGAACACCGCCCCCGGGCCGGACGGGGTTCCAGCCCGAGTGATGGCCCGAGCCCTCGATCATATGTCGGACCGCCTCAGGGAGGTGTTGGACGCTAGCCTGGCGTCCGGACGCTTCCCTGAGTGCTGGAAATGCGGGAAGCTGGTCCTATTGAGGAAGCCGGGACGGCCTGCCGATTCGGTCGCGGCCTATAGGCCCATCGTGTTGCTGGACGAGGCGGGCAAGTTGTTTGAGAGGATACTCTCTGCCCGCATCGTCCGGCACCTCTGCGAGGTGGGGCCCGACCTGTCGGACGCCCAATTCGGATTCCGAGAGGGGCGTTCGACGGTCGATGCCGTGATGCGCCTTAGGGCCGTGACCGAAGAGGCAGTGAGCTGTGGCGGCGTGGTGTTGGCGGTGTCTCTGGACATCGCCAACGCCTTTAATAGTCTGCCATTCAGCTGCATCAGGGAAGCACTCCAATACCACGGGGTGCCAGAGTACCTGAGGCGGCTAGTGGCAGACTATTTGGAGGAGCGTACCGTCGTGTACGAGGATCGAGAGGGCGCCTTGAGACGGCGACCCATGTCGTGCGGCGTTCCACAGGGGTCTGTCCTTGGACCACTCCTGTGGAACGTGGGATACGACTGGGTCCTACGAGGTCGTCTCCCCCCCGGGCTGGGCGTAATTTGTTACGCCGATGACACATTGGTCACGGCCCGGGGGGCGAACTTCCAGGAGGCGGCGCGCCTGGCCACCATTGGTGTCTCTCTGGTGGTCGGGCGCATCGAGGCGCTGGGCTTACGGGTGGCCCTGGACAAGACGGAGGCCCTGTTATTCCATGGGCCCCGTCGTGGGCCGCCCCCCGGCGCCTCCATAGTGGTCAACTCGATCCTCGTACTGGTTCGGGCCCAGATGAGGTATCTGGGCCTGATCCTCGACGGTAGGTGGCTCTTCGACGAGCACTTCCGACAGCTTGGTCCGAAGCTGGTCGACGCTGCCTCTGCCCTTGGGCGACTTTTGCCCAATTTGGGCGGAGCCAGCGTCGCAACGCGACACCTCTACACGGGGGTGGTCCGGTCGATGGCGCTGTATGGGGCACCGGTGTGGGTGGCGGCTCTGACTGCCCTCAATAAGGCCCGCCTCTGGCGGCCTCAGAGGGTATTGGCGGTCAGAGCCATCCGCGGATACCGCACGGTGTCTACCGAGGCGGCGTGTGCCTTGGCCGGAACACCTCCGTGGGATTTGGAGGCGGAAGTGCTCGCCGAAGTTTATCGACGGGTGGCTGAATTCCGGGCGGAGAGAGGCATTCGCCCTCCGCCCGAAGAGGTACGCGAGTGGCGTGAAGCCGCCCGTCGAGCCACGATGGCTCGCTGGTCGTTCCGGCTGGAGACTCCACGCGCTGGCTTTGCCGCCGTGGAGGCTCTCCAGCCGGTCATCCTCGAGTGGGCAGGGCGGCAGCACGGGACTCTTTCCTTCCGACTGACGCAGGTGCTTTCCGGGCACGGATGCTTCGGGAAGTACCTGCACTCGGTCGCCAGGAGGGAACTGAGTCCCGCCTGCCACCACTGCGACTGCAGTGAGGACTCGGCCCAGCATACGCTGGCGATTTGCCCCGCTTGGGCGTCGCAGCGCCGGGCCCTCACTGCAGTCATCGGAGGAGATCTCTCGCTACCGGCCATCATTCGCTGCATGGCCGGTAGCGACAGCAGTTTTACCGCGGTCGCAGCCTTCTGCGAAGACGTAATTTCGCAGAAGGAGGCGGCGGAGAAGGCCCGGGAGGATGATATCCACTCGGACCCGATCCGCCGCCGGCGAACCGGGCGGCGGAGGCGCGCCTACCAGCGCCTCATGCCGCCCTGAGTGTGGCCGCGGATGGTCGGGATGGGTTTTCCCCACCATCTGCTTTAGTGGTCACCCGCGAGGGGGCGACGTTACGCGTGTGCCGTACGTCGCCTAAATTGACAGAGTTTTAACAGCAGACGGTGCCCGCTTTAGTGCGGGCAGGCGCTGGGAGGGGTCCGGATGTGTTAATAACAGCAGTTCCCGGATCCCTCCCGTCTCAGGCGCAGAGTGGCACACCGTGTGGTTTTAGTCGGTTCGATTCCGACACACCGCCCCGCCGCAAACCCCGGCGGGGTGACGGCCCGAGGGGGTTTCCACACGTTATAAAAAAAAAAAAAAAAAAAAGGTCAGTTTTATTATGGCTGTTACCTTTATTATTTTGGGATGTTTCTAAGATACTTCGGAAATTTCTTAAATATTTTCTATGATCTAAATATGGTTTAGGTTTTAGCGAATAAGTACTTAAGTACGTTAAGTGAAATTTCTAAAGTTGAAACTGCCAATATCAACTTGAAGTTCAATATTCCCAAAAATTTGTCTATTAAATTCTGATGGCAGTTTCTTCACGTAAAAAAATGAAGTTCAGGTCTATAGTAGTAGAACTTACGCTAACGCTAATCTGGTTTGAAAAAGAACTCAGAGGAGAAAGGCTCAGTATCGTTTTAGTTGACATTTACAGGTTGACTGTTACCGTGGGAGAGCCACGCTTCGACATAAATGGGCTGGCTCGACCGGATGATACCATGGCCTCAAAGGAAACCGGTGTGAAATAGCGCTTGCGCTGTATGTCACCGACTGAGTGAAGATAACAGAGGCCAAAAGCCGGCAACGCACTTGTGACGCCTTTGGTGTTGCGGATGTCCAAAGGCGGCGGTAATCGCTTGCCATTAGGTGATGCGTTTGACCACTATTCCATGAAAAAAAAAACTTGCGACACATTCGTGTCCTTTTTAGCCGAGGGTAAGATTCTCCCGTACTTCATTGCAAGCAATATCACTATATTGCTTGCTCAAAAGTCGGTCAAAGTCTTCGTCAGTTTTTTTCTTCTTCTATACTAATATATAAAGCTGAAGAGTTTGTTTGTTTGTTTGAACACGCTAATCTCAGGAACCTCTGGACCGGTTTGAAAAATTCTTTCACTGTTAGATAGCCCATTTATCGAGGAAGGCTATAGGCTATATATCTTCACGCTAAGGAGCGGAGCACCAATGAAAAATGTTTCAAAAACGGCAAAAATTATCACGCTACGGGCAATAAGAGACGTAAACGACGTTGCGTGGGTCAGCTAGTAGTCTAAATGCAGGACTAGAATAATGATCATTTTGTGTTAGAAAATTGTAACTTAATTATATCAGGAACATTTCTGCAATTGCGATACTGATTAGAAACGATTGACGAATTTCAGCCGAAATCAAACATTTGTATTTCAGAAGTTAAATGCTCCCGTAAATACCATTTTTGGTTTTTTATGTTTGAAGATTGACAATCGTCTACTATTTAAGTGTAACTACTATCATTATCGGTCATCTATATGATACCTAGTACGACTACAAATATGAATTCGATTGAAGTAGTGCTTTAAATGGATTAAACATTATAATTTTAGTTGGTAACGATCGTTCTACTGGAATCACTTCAAATCAACATCATTAGGTTATGATTTGACTTGATTTTATTTATTGTTATATACCTGTGTGTATGTGTGTGTTATCTGATCGCCGTTCACTGCTGACCGAAGGTTTCTCCCAAGGGGCGCCAACGATCCGTTATATACCTACTGTAAATGAAATAAAACAGTACAATTTGATTACACTTTGTAATTATTTATATCAACACTAACTTGTGTCCGCAACTTCGCCTGTATGTATTTTAGATATCGCGGTAGTCATTTTCAGGTTAATGTAGTGCCTATGACACTCACAAATAATATGGCTCCCTATTGGTAATTTCTTTTTTCAAAATCGGTTCAGTAGATCCAAAGATTACCCCCTCAGAAACGTTATCTCTTTATAATATAACTAGCTGACCCACGCAACCTCGTTTGCGCCTTATATTGCCCGTAGCGTGAAAATTTCCCCCATTTTAGAAATATTCTTTATTGTTGCTCCGCTTCTATTAGTAGTAGCGTAATGATATATACTCTATAACCTGCCTCGATAAATGGACTATCCAACGCCGAAAGAATTTTTCAAATCGGACCAGCGGTTCCTGAGATTAGTGCGTTCAAACAAACAAACTCTTCAGCTTTTTTATATTAATATATAGGTGATAGAATTATAGATATATTTATAGATGCAATGAATAGTATTTAATGTTAAAATCACATTACAACTAAATATAACGCATAATCAACTTCGCAAAAGACTTGTAAAAATTTAGGGAATCTGATACTATTACAAGAAAACTATTTTGTGACTAACTGCTGCAATTAGCAATTGCTTTTACTTGAAACAAAAACTGAATTAACCAGTTAATCTGTCCAAAATGCGGTATGATGTATATTTTTGCATTTTAATGTTTTATTTTCAGCAACAAACTCGTGTAGTTAAAGTTAAGTTTAATATACTGTGATATGATGGGCGCTACCTCAATTATTCTGGTACTTCAAGTTTTTGGGGTATATGTTGGCCGAACGAGCACACAGTGTCTAAGTGACTATCCCCGGCTATGGGCATGCAATTGAAAAGACTCAAGAGCGTCTGAGCTACCGGCTCAAATATGAAAAAAGAATCAAGATTTCAGTGTTAACACTGTTCAGTTTCAACATAAATTAAACAAAAAGCAATATCCAGTGCTTAATACAGACATTTTGCTGTTTGCCACGAAATGTAATCAGCCATTACACGCCAATATAACATAAATTACTTGGCAATAATCTTGGAATCGCGACGGCGCGCCCATAAAGTACCTATCCCTTCTCAGTATTGGAACGATTCAACTGTATCGTGTTATTGTTAGTCGTACATTACAGTTGGATTTTTAAATTAAAACAATCTTTACAATTAAAAGTTAATTTTCTTTAATAAATTTAACCTGACAAAGTTAGGCCTATAATTATATTTGAGTTGAGCTCAACTTTGATATAAAAACATTACTTTTCACAGTTCAACGCTGGGCATAAGCTTCTCATATGAAAGGAGGTTTTGGCCTTCTATCGCCACGTTGGCCAGCTTTGTCAGATAAGTGTAAAATAACTTTAGCGAATTAGAGTAAAATAGTTACAAACGCATTGTTTCATACCATTAAATGGTATACATTCTATCACAGTGTGTGGCGACACATAACCATGCTTACTCCTGGTATGCCCGTTTATTAGATGTTTAACATAAAAAAATATACAGTAGGGTAATTTCAGCACGAACGGGCCGGCTCGACCGGGGCGGTATTACCCTCGCACAGAACATCAACGTAAAATGACAGCTTTCGTGCTGTCGTGTTTCGTTGGTGAGTGCGAGACCGGAGGCCCAAGGATGCGAAAGCATCACAAGGCCGCCATGGTGTGGGTCACTATGCTGCATTGTTTCATTGTCTGCATTTGCAATGAGAATGGGCACCACCGCTCTTGGGTTCTGCTTTTGCTTTCCACCTGGTGGAGTAGAGTCATCTTTGCAGGCCTTTACATAAAAAATAACTCAACATTAAGCCTTTTACTGACATAATCCGGTTACATAAAACGAATCGATAATAAACATGAAAAAGTAATACCCGAGACATTTTATAGATTACACTAGCTGACCCACGCAACGTCGTTTGCGCCTTATATTGCCCGTAGCGTGAAAATTTCCCCCGTTTTTGAAACATTCTTCATTGTTGCTCCGCTCCTATTAGTAGTAGCGTAATGATATATACCCTATAGCCTTCCTCGATAAATGGACTATCCAACACCGAAAGAATTTTTCAAATCGAACCAGCGGTTCCTGAGATTAGCGTGTTCAAACAAACAAACAAACAAACTCTTCAGCTTTTTATATTATACTAGCAGCCCGTCCCGGCTTCGCACGGGGTAGACAATTATTTATTTTTGGAAATTTGGATATAAAAACAGTTTTTCACAAATATTTTTATTTATTAAAAAATTATTATTTATTAATTATATATTAAAAAAAACCCCACAGTTATATTTGTATGTAAGTCTATTTATGTTCAATTTCTTTGATGGTTTAATTGGCGGGCACTTAAATAAGTAATATTTACATAGGATATTATATACATTTTGACTATGTTTTTTTAAGTAATTAGAATAAACGCAGAGTCGAATAAAATATATACAGTCTAAATTAAACGTTGACAACTTTCAACTAAAAATGTATCTACCTATACATCTAGGTATTTCAAAGAAAATTTTGTTCGTGTCGATAGAAACTTGCCTATCATTATTTAGTATTTTCCTTACAAAATTTTTTTTTTTGTTTGGTTTTGTTGTTTTGTGCTTTTTATTTTGGTTTTATATATTTTTTTGTGTTTTTTTTTTGTTTCTTATTTTTTATTAAAAAAGGGTTTGTCATTAATCATTTTCATTCTTATTATTACTTAATAATTTACATTTTTAGTATTTTTTATTTTACAGGTTTACTTTTACATTATTTACAGATATAATATTAAGGTAGATTTACGTTTTTTACTTTTATATTTGTCATTTTTTATCTTAAAGCTTCACTGTAAACTACGTTGTTAGTGGTATTTGTAGATGGCAACAAAATATATTGATTTTCAGGAGATCCCACTCGAGAAAGGGCAACATATAGTTGTCCATGAGAAAAGCATTCTTTTCTTAGGTCGATGCCAACCATCGAAAATGTTTGACCCTGGGACTTATTTATTGTGAGGGCAAATGATGTTTTTAGAGGAAACTGTTACCTCTTAAAAGATATAGGCAAGTCCGTAGGAATCATGGGGATCCGCGGTATGTGGGCGAGCTGTCCGGCCGCGGCCCCGGTGATTATAGTGGCTACTATGACGTTCTCCCGCAATTCCTTCACCAGAAGTCTCGTGCCATTGCACATGCTGGGAGGGCATAGGTACCTCAGCAGCATTACGGGAGTGCCTACTTTAATTGTAGTTCGTGGGGCGGCAAGCCGGAAGGATTCAGGGAATTTAAAAATTCTTGTGGATAGTGCACTGTATCTTCGATGTTGCATACTGTGTCAATAGATTTGTAAGATTTAAATTCACCGGGTACTTTTTCCATAATAATTTTGTTAATCTCATTAACCGATTCATTTCGCGGGGACACTATCGCTCTCGAACAGAGCCAATTGAAATTTCTCTCCGTAAGATTTTGTATGTCCGGATATATTGTGTCCACAAGAATTTCTAGACTCTGAACGATTTGACCCAATTCGTTATCCAACAATACCTGGGGACTGTTTGCAACCGGAGACGGTAATTTTCCGTCTCCAAGTTTTAGAAGTTTTTGTGAGAAATTATTATCGTCATTGTCACTTAAATGTGCTCTCATATTTGTGCGCAGATTAAGAGTTTCAATCGATTGCCATAAAGTTGATGATTTAAGGCAAGCTCGAATAACGTCAGCTCGAGTACCTTTTGTTATAACTGGTAATGTTTGACGAAAGTCTCCAGCTAAAACAAACGTTACGCCCCCCATTATACGGTCTGAGCTTCGGATGTCTCTCAGCGTGCGCTCCACGGCTTCCACGTGCGCCCTGTGGCTCATGGTGCACTCGTCCCAGATGACCAGCGAAGTGTCTTGTAAGAGCTGCCCCAGCGGACCGTTTTTGCGGAGAGCACACAGATTGTTGTTCCAAAGACACAGCCAATGGTAATTTAAATGTAGAGTGAGCAGTCTTTCCATCATTTAATAGGGTTGCAGCAATTCCGGACGATGCCACTGCGACAGTTTTTTTTCCAGATTGACGTACTTTTGCCAACACTAAATTGGCAAGGAAGGTTTTGCCTGTTCCACCGGGCGCGTCCAAAGAAAACAGTTTACCGCTGTGATTTTCAACACTCTGTCGAATGTCGAATAATATCGAATGCTATTTTTTGATCTGCCACCGGCGCTATGGCGGTTTTGTTTACTGTTTGAATTTTTTAATTCGTAATATCTCTTGAATGGAAAGTCCAATTTAAATAATTTAAAAACTATTTTATAGGTAGTTAAATGGTCTTGACCATAAAATAATTTATTTGGATAAGGATTAATATAAACACATAAATAGCATGGTTTGGATTTGGTTAACATTTTCATTAATGTTTAAAATGAAAAAAGTTGTTGTAGTGACATAACTACAATAGTTGGACATATGCTACCGCGGAGTTTTTTGTAGACATTATGATGTTCTTCAATATTGTTGTACATTATTTTGTTCTATCGCTAATAGTTTCAGCAGCGCATTCGACGAAAGACATTTTAAGACTCATTTTTCTACACCTTCGGTTACATTGTTCAAATTTTACCAAGGATCCCTAATTTTTTTCAAAATGAAATGTAGCCTATGTCAAATTGGAAGAATGTAGCATTCTATTGGTGAAAAATTTTTTTAAATCGGCCCAGTACTTTTTGAGCCTATTCATTACAAACATACAAACATAGGTACAAATTTTTCCTCTTTATAATATTAGTGTAGATGTAGATGTAGATAGATTTGGCAGAACTCCAAAATATTCATGGTAGCATGAGTTCTGAATTGTTATACAGAGGTTCTGGATTCACGGTACAAGTGCCAATGTAATTTTCACATCTGTCCATTATTCACGAGATTGTCGAAGTACCCTGAAATACTTGCGTTGTCACTGTATCGAGTGAACGAAGTTAATATAAATATACATACACACAGATAGAATGGATTACATGACATTATTTCTCAAGAGATTTAGATTGAATTATAAATATTCCTTTTGGTTTGATTCTATGCAGAATTTTTTCAACTTCTACTATATTAGTAACTAGCTTTTGCTTTTGCCCGCGGCTCTCAGAAATATATAGGACTATATTAAGTAAAGGTGAAATAAAATGACGCTCATAGCCCAGTTGCTCACCGAGGGTAAGCAACGTCGGCGCGGTCAGTACCTGGATGGATGACCGCTGGTGGCATGATACCATGAGTGTCTCCGTGATTTGGAGGTCACGTTAAGCAGTCTTTTCCGGTTGTTATCGTAGGATAACAGGCATGAAGCTTAGTTGGAGGTCTTTGGGCGGCTTAAAAACATCCAACGGCAAGATTTACGTAGCCACAGCGTTGTCTTGCCAGTCCCAAACCCGCACTCGGCTAGCTAAGGGGGGAAACCCGATAGGAACGAAGTTCCTTATCATAAAATATATCATATCGTAATACATGCAACTTACAGATGGTGCATTACTAAATTTTAAAATCTTACGCAAACCCCTTTCTTTTCGTTGTGTCTGAAAATAATATTCAGTCACATTTTCTTATGGAATCTTAAATCACTAAGTTTCTTTTACCATAAAATAAAACATTTTTTCATTCGTTCAAACACAAATTGTAAATATTAACTTTCCACTCCTCAAAAACAATGTAATTTATTATAAAATTATATTTTAGAAAACAATTCGCGTATATCATTGTTGTAAAATGTTTTTTATCGCTAAATGTTGTACAAACTTTGCCACTTATCTTTACGCAAAATTTCTTTAAAATTTACCAACATTTCTAAGAAACATCTTAAGATAAGTACAATTTCGCCAGTCACTTTAACCATGTTTTCTTATCAGACAGAAGAAGTAGTCTCAGTTCAAGTTACTTCACAATGATAACAGCAAAACAAAACAAATCCTTATTTCACATACAATAGGGTCCATTTCTGTTTCGTAATTGAAAACAGATCGGAAAACTTTAGTTATTGTTGTTTTCAATTACTGGGATATGTCTGGTATCAGTGGTTTTATTTGGTTTTAGAATGGTATGTGAAAGCATTAAATTTTATTGGATTTTTAGTTTAGGACCTCTTTTTAAAGAGGAATGGCTATTTTGTTTGTCCAATACATAAGAAGGATAATCAAACTAAACGAGGGGAGAAGTTTGATTTAGATATTATTATTATTAGTGAGTTAACTTTTATTTTGCGATGTTGGTTGAGTAAATATGAGAAAAAGAAAAAACTTTATTTGTTTTCACATCACACAGTATGAATGAAAAGACAAAATGGTCTTGGACTCAGCATATGGATCACACTGCAGAGCATGCCAGCCAGCAGCTGTTATTCTGTCCAAGTCTTCTGTTCTTCTGTCTTCTGTTAGATGATGTTGAAGCAGGTTTGTTATTTTAATGGAAAATGTAAATGCTTTGTAGTGAACAGAGGGTTATTATTAAAACAATGCTTTAGGTAGATAAATATATTTACTAAAATTAGCTTAGTAATCGTGCTTCTTAATAAAAATAAATAAATATTTCGCACATCTAACACACAACGCCATCTAGTCTCAAACTAAGCAGAACTTGTTTTATGAGTACTAGACAATTTATACGAATGCATATATCCTTTTTTATTGGAAATACATACATAATTATACATAGAAAACACCCAAACTCCGAAACAAATATTTGCAGATCATACAAACATTTGGTCCGACTCGGGAATCCAACCCGAGACCTCAAGCACAGCAGTCGCCTACGCTACCACTGCGCCACTGAGGGAGTCTAAATGTCCAATTTTATGTAATTATTAACACGTCTTTAAGGCTTCAAAGACGAACGGACTTAGATAGTTCGTCGTATCAAAATTCCTCTTATCAGATATATATGATAATCTATATAAATAAAAATGAATCGCAGAAATGTATGTACGCGCATAACTTGCGATCGGCTGTACTAAAATAAACAATTCTTTTTTTTATGTGTTTGTTATTTTTAGGACAAGGTTTGTATACAAGAAAAATTAAAAGATAATGGGAAAAGTTATTTTTTGTTTGCGAATGAACACCGCTCGTGGGAAGCTGAGACAGATTTGTAAGCATAGCGGTACGATATTCACCGGGTCAGCTAGTGTAATATAAATACACTAGCTGTCCCGGCAAACGTCGTTTTGCCATAACTACTAATAAATTAAAAATTAATTAAAAAAACATCGTCCAGCGGACAAAATTGTGAATCTAAACCATTCCCAGATCCCCTTGAACACACACAAAAAATTTCATCAAAATCGGTCCAGTCGTTTGAGAGAAGTTCAGTGACATACAGACTCACAGAAGAATTATATATATAAAGATATAATTGTAAAAAGTTTTATATCTACGATAACAACATTATTAACTTCCAACATCTAATCTAACACAAGACATTCTAATCGTAATCTAAGTAGATCTCTACAATTGTAACCAGACATTTTATAATCATACCTTAATATTTCTTAACATTCATAAATAAGAGAAAAATTATACCGATAAAAAATATACACAGTTATTTGTCTTGAGAACCGGACCCACGACCTTCACACGAGTGAACCTCGAGTAAGGGTCAGTACCCATTAGCTTTACAGACCCGTCAATAACTACTTTATTAATATTCCAGCTACTATGTACATAAATTACCTGCCTCATAGTCACCTTAGACCCTGCATGCAGCTATCGCTCCTTCATATTAATTATTGAGTTTATGCGACAAACACAATTTATACTGCGGTATTCTCAAACTTCCGCTTAGAGCATCCCTATTTTATAAGCTACTAGAATTATGTCATACATTATTATTCTGTACTTGTGTATACACATTCATAAATCTATACATCTATACAAATAAATAGAATTGGAGTGTCTGTTTGTAATATTAAAATAACAGCTTTTTAATCAATGCATGTGTATGTATACATGATACATATACCAAAAATGTAGTTAAAAAATTTTTGTCTGTCTGTCTGTCTGTTTGTTCCGGGTAATCTCTGGAACGGCTGGACGGATTTTGACGGGACTTTCACTAGCAGGTAGCTGATGATCCAGGGAGTAACTTAGGCTACTTTTTTTAGACTAACTTTGTCCCGTGGCGTTACTCGCGGTACAACAATAACCGCGGGTAACATCGCGGGGTTCAGCTAGTCATTAATAAAATCTTTGATCACTATTAGACACACTGGTACAGTAGAAAGCTATTTTACCTGGTTATTGCAGCTTTTGTTGTCTTGGCTGCATATCTATATCTATACTAATATATAAAGCTGAAGAGTTTGTTTGTTTGTTTGAACACGCTAATCTCAGGAACTACTGGTCCGATTTGAAAAATTCTTTCAGTGTTAGATAGCCCATTTATCGAGGAAGGCTATATATCATCACGCTAAGACCCATAGGAGAGGAGCACCAATGAAAAATGTTTCAAAAACGGGGTAAAATTATCACGCGACGGGCAATAAAAGACGCAAACGAGGTTGCGTGGGTCAAGTGTATATATATTTACATATACTTTTTAATATGAGTCACGTGTTCCTCTCGTTATCAAGACCACTGGTATTTGACAGTTTTTACCTAAACAATTTTTCCATAAATTTAGATTGTCTGTATGATCTCACTTCGTATGATCTGAAAGTAAGTCACGTAGACGGCTCCAAGAGACCCTTAAAGAATGTGTAAAATAGTGTCCCTGTATTGAATTTCAAATTTTAAGTTAGAAGAGGCTTCGGCTAGCTATAAGGAGAGACTATTTCGTCGCCGCCTTTGACGGCAACTTTTATCGGCAAAATTAAGTCATTGTTACAATAATATTTCAACAGACTTAATTTGAAACATTTCTCAGAGAAATATATCTATCTCTCTTCTTAAATATCTTATTACCGCTTCGAATCTTCTACTTATCACTAGCCAAGTCTTCAGTTGCTAATAAATAAATAAATAAATAAATAAATATTTCGGACATCTAACACACAACGCCATCTAGTCCCAAACTAAGCAGAGCTTGTATTATACATAGAAAACACCTGGACCTCACAACACAGGGCATACTAGAGTGGAGTTCCAGTGCTTATTATATTAAGACAATGTAAAACTTTTTTGAAACACTAGACTATTATTATCTGTGATAAATATATTTATACAGTATCTCAGTCTCCAGGTAGTAGAGCCACGCTGATTTCAGCACAAACGAACCGCCTCGACCGGGGCGGTACTACCCTCGCACAGAAGATCAGCGTAAAATGACAGCGTTCATGCTGTCGTATTTCGTTGCTGAGTGTGAGACTGGAGGCCCAATGGTGCAGTAGCATCACTAGGCCGTCATCACAGAACAAACGAAATTCTCCTCTTCTGTGGCCGTCATAGTGTGGGTCACCATGCTGCATTGTTGCATTGTTTGTACGAGCAATTATTATGGTGACCACCACTCTTGAACTCTGCTTATGCTTTCCATCAGGCAGAGTAGAGTCATTTTGGTAGGCCAGTGGGATACAAAACCCCATATTGTTTCGTAAAAATTTGAATTTTTACTTCAGTGTTCTAAATCTTAACCATTAGAAAAGCAAGCCATTTCTTACACTGTTTGACGATCAGAATAGTTCATACTAAACCCATTTTGGATATGCAAAGAAGCTTGAATACAGATAGACTTTTGACTTGTGTCGAAATGAGATTGCGAAGAACGACCACTTTCAAAAGGTTTTTATTCCGTCAGACCTTGAGTTTATTTCCTGAGGGAAATACAAGAGGTTCAAAGATTTTGATATTTGTTTACTGACTATAAAAGCGGGCGAAATCTGCGGATTGGGTACCATGTCCAACGATGTGTACTATTGATCTGTTTATTGACGTCCTTGAATATAAGTTTTGTAGTCAGAAGTTAACTTAAGCAGTCAGAATCAACCGTTTCAGAAAATTGAAAATTGAAAAATAATTCTAATTTAGTGCCTTTTTGAGAGACGGCTCTGAATTAGAATTAGATCACGTTTGATTTGAATTATTTTTCAATTTTACATAATAATTAAAAATGTGGTTCACTTTCGCTTTGATGCCGGTATTACGTAAAATTGTAACCAACATCCAAAATTATCTAACAGCTTTAATTCAATGTACAAATATTTTTTCTTAAAATCATTAACGAAGTACAAAATTATTTAGACCATGTCGGGACACAGAATTTATTTTGACTTTCTAATAAACGTTAACGCATTTATTTACAAAAATATATTTCTATCTTGAAACTAGCGTAACGTTATATCTATACTTAATATTATAAAGCTGAAGAGTTTGTTTGTTTGAACGCGCTAATCTCAGGAACCGCTGGTCCGATTTGAAAAATTCTTTCAGTGTTAGATATCCCATTTATTGAGGAAAGGTATGGGTTACATATAATAACCCTAAGACCAATAGGAGAGGACCACCAATGAACAATGTTTAAAAAACGAGAGAAAAATTTCATGCTACGGGCAATAGAAGACGCAAACGATGTTGCGTGGGTCAGCTAGTAATAGATATCTTGCATGTTGTTCATTTCGTCATCAATTTAAAAGAGATCTGACCAGCTTATAAGGTATTCTTTTTTTTTATTAAGAGCTTCGTGCGAAATTTATTTAGAATATAGTAATGTTGAGCAGGAGAAAGAAACTTGAATTATAGTAGTTGTACGTTTAGGTTTATTAACTTTGATAATTGTCACCTACCAAAATCATCAAAATTTTCCTTCTAAAAGAACCATAAATATTTCAACTCCCTGAAACAATACCTGTGTATCTAAAACACTTTCCAAGTAGAGCACTATAAAATTTGTATAAGTTTACACTAATGCCTTTTCTTTGTTTCTTCTAAGGATTTCACATGCTTCGTAAATTCTCATGATAATAGTCTGCTTTTAAATGAGTTAACAAGTACAATTTTAACAAAAATAAAACCGACTTTAAGGTCCGACTCGATTTCTCTGGGATGCCATTATCAGATATTAATGTCCTTATCATGGTACTACCGTTGGGACATCTTCTTTCCATTAAAAAAAGAATGATCAAAATCGGTTCATAAACGACGAAACTATCTGCGAACACACAAAATATATATATATATATGGTTAAATTGAGAAACCTCCTTTTTTGAAGTCGGTTAAAATAAGGAAAAATATATTTTTTGAATTGTGAAGAAACTCTTATAATAACCTTTTTTCAAAAGCCAATTTAACTACTATAAAAGTTAGGAATACTATAACATTATTACAAATCTGTTGACACATCATTTATTGAAATCTGTTCAGTCGTTTTGGGGATACTTTAGAACATAAAAACATGCATATACTACCAAAACTCACCGTAAATTGTTACTTATCTCTTTTTAGTTAATTTTTTTATGCCTAATTGTTCCTTTTTTTAATTGAAGGTCATTCAAAACTTTGTTTATTTATACTGTAAATCGATAGTGCGCTTACAAACTAACAATTACAAGTTTAAGTTTACAGAACTATTTTAGCTTTCTGATTAGCTTTGAACACGCATAAACACGTATGTACAACTCAGTAAATTTGTATCACGCATATAATGGTATTGAACAAATTAATGACTTACACATTCAATTCCAATGTAGGGTAATGACCATGGAAACTAATGTTCTGTAACAAATTAATATGGTTTATAAAATAACAAATGGGACTGTTATTACATACAAGATGATATGGCTTAAAAAAAATCATATTTACGCTATAGAAGCTTCTGAATATGCTTCAAAATCTCATTTTTGAGGGTGTTAAGTTTCATCACTGAATTGCCTTACCCCCGACCAGAACCTTACTACCCTCTCATAGGCCAACCTAAAATGACAGCTTTAGTGCTATCGTGTTTCGTGGTCAGTGCGAGACCGGAGGCCCAATGATGCAGATTCATGTTAATAGACTGCCATGGTGATGGTCATCATGTAACATTGTTAAATTGCCTGTATTCACAATGAGTGGTGGTCACGATGACCACCAATCTTGGATTCTGCTCGAGCTTTCCATCAGGCAGAGTAGAAGCACTTTGGAAGGCTTACACACAAACAATGTACGTTTAAAATTTAGTTGTGGATCACTAAGGTGATCTTAGTCAGGTTCTTAAAAGTTGATGATGATATAGAAGACTATAAGTGATATTAAAACATCACTGTAGTTTTAGACATTAACATTTCAACAAGCAGAAACCATCGACAGCTTCTAGAAACATTAAAGGTTCGTGAGAGATTGCACTTAGATATCCCCGCTAGAGAGTTTAACGTTTTCCTAAAAGCCGATAATAGACACGCAACGTTTTTTTTTTAAAGTTTCCTTAGGAATATAAACTTCTGTTTTCATTGCAAGCAATTAGTAAATGAGATAATGTTGACTTACAATTATGAGTTGGTCAAGGTAAATTTTAATGTTGTTCTATTTTTAATGTCTTAATTGTGGTTCTGAAATTTAATTTATTTATTTACTTTTGATATTTTTACCTTAATAGTCAAGCTAAGATTTATTACATTAGTTGAATCAAATTTAAAGACATATTTATTTTGGCTTCCTGTATCATCACCATCTCTGTAGAGCACGAGGTAGGCTTTCTTGCTCTTTTTTCCATTTTGCACGGTTTTCAACATCCCTGGAAGTGAGACGTCACCTTTAGTTTGGCTGTCTGTATATACTTTAAAACAAAACAGCTTGTGAAATGATTAAGAGTATATACAGCTCTAAGGAATAATCCATCTAAAAATGTTTGGATGAAACAAAGAGGCAGAAATTTAATTATTTACTGCGTTATTATTACTTTGTTATTTTTTGATAAATTTCTAATTAATCTAAAGCACTCCGTTTTGTCCTAATTCAATACATTTTGAAAGTATCGAGGTATCGAGTTTAAAAATATTAAAAATTAACGTTTCTTGTCTCCGAGGTCTATGAAATGAAAAATCTAAGATACTTGTAATGACCTGATACCTGATCTTACGTACGGAATCCTCGGTGGGCGAGTCCGACTCGCACTTGTCCGGTTTTTTTGAGAAGTAGTAAATGTCTGGGTAGAAATAATTCAAGAAAGTTGTATCTGAGATCCAGAGAGTTTAAATTACTATATTGTATTAAATTACAGTATTACCACGTAATTTATAAAAATTAAATAACGTGGTTACTAAAACATAATGTATATGGTAACTTTGAATTCATGTCTGATATGGCATCGATATCTTTTATTTTTCGATAAAGTTCCAAGGTCCACTTCAATCGAAAATATTAGCATTGCTCCCATTACTCGAAAATACGGATGCCTATTACCAATGCAATTCACGTAGACTTTAACAAATAAGCAAAACCAGGCAGTACAACTATAAACAAAACAGATAACGCTGATATCATCTAAATAGCATTGATTTGACAAAGTTCCTAAACGCAGTCCAGAAACTTCAAACTCTAAAGAACATGTGCGACTAACTGAGTTCCAGAACTGCAAATATAACTTTGTCCACACTTAACGAGACAAGGTTCTCAAAGCCAGTGTGTATTCTAAAATAGACCTTATTTGTAAGATCACCAGGAGCAAAAATGTTATTGCACTTGGATTGTATAGTGTTGGCATTTACGTAAAATAAGCTAATGTGTGGGGAATGTCCTGAAACAGTTTATTTTGTATTACTGGAGGCGTTCAATATTCCGACTAACCACTGAGTACTGGTAAAACTGTAGGCTACTGCATTGCTACTAGAGTATGCTATTTATAAATAAATATATAAATATTTCGGACATCTAAACATACAACGCCATCTAGTCCCAAGATAAGCAGAGCTTGTGTTATGGGGTACTAGACAACTGATACAAATACATATATACTTTTTTTTTGTAAATACATACATATTATAGATAGAACACACCCAAACTCCGAAACAAATATTTGTAGATCATACAAACATTTGGTCCGACCCGGGAATCGAACCCGAGACCTCATGATCAGCAGTCGCACACGCCAACCGCGAGACCAACGAGGCAGTATTAGAAGGCTATTTATTTGAAGATCTTAAGACACAATGTGTGATTTACCAAGGCTTACGTGGGTGAACTATGTCGAATGTAAGATCTACAATTGCAGTAGCAGGATAGGTTTATATATTCGAAACGAAGAATATAAGCATGCTGTTTGAAGTGGTTTAAATTCACAAAAAGCCACAATCATGCTTCTTTCACATTTCTTGATTTTGTTTACGGCAGAATGTTTAACATTGCAACGGCTTTTGAAGAAATGTAATTTTAGTTAAAATAACGGCTAAATCAAGTAAATACCTAACGGTATAAAGGCAAGGCACGGGACTCAAACTGCAGTAATGTGAATCTATATAGCCTTAAAGTTTGAAAGTCCTATTGAGAAGTTATCCGCATTGCGGTTATAGCTTCGTTGAGAAATTGTTCCAAGACGGTACAGCGCATAATTTCATCATCATCATCATCAGCCTATCGCAGTCCACTGCTGGACATAGGCCTCTCCAATTGAATAAATAATAATTTCTAGCATAATTTCCATTTGGTAAATTTTCCCGAACTATGATAGTAGTTATAACCCATTGAAAGATTATGTCAATATTGTAGATATGGTATAAAGTTTTTTAATTGCCTTCCAAACCTATAGAGTTATTTTTAGGGTGAGCCTAAAAGATAGCCTCAGAAATATATTTTCTCGTCTGATTCTCTTAGGGTTTGATTGATGGGCTTCGTCGTTTATGTTACGTTTACTACGTAAAACTTTTGATAAAATTTATGACACCTAAGCGATTAGTACGAATCTATTAACACCTCGTTCTTTAAAATTTGTTCAGTAATTTAGGGGCTATTGTGGAACATACCTACAAAGAGTAACAAAACATTACAATTCCGGTAAAACTGAAAAACCCCAACCCTTCCCCTCGTTCCCCTCTCTATCCTCCGAAGGCTGGCACTCTTGTGACGCCTCTGGTGTTGCGGGTGTCCATGGGCGGCGGTGATCGCTTAGCATCAAGTGATATATCTGCTCGTTTGCCCCTTATTCCATAAAAAAAAATTGTATCATGAGCATGAGCATATTTTGTTCTTTTCTCATACATATATTATAAAAAGTATCTATACTTACTATAATATCCGTATGAAAGTTGTCGGTAAAAGATTGCCATGTACAATAAGACCGCCAATTGTCACGTTTGTATATTGCAACTCTTTTTTTATATCAGTTATGTGTGTACAATAAAAAAAAGAAAAGCATTTTTGACTTAGAAGAACTTACTAAGGCAGCCAATAAAGCACATAGTATTAGCCTTTTTTCAGCGATGAGTTTGATATGTAATCCAGAGTACTCCTACGTCAGTCAATGGTATTTTAAATTTTATAATTATAGCCCTCACATTTAGATAAACTTTGTAAGGTTACATATATAATATATCACGTGTAGGATTTTAAATTTAGAAGAGAATGGACCATAAACAAAATGTTAATGACAAAAATGCTAAATTAAGGCTTTTGGCGTACCTATTTAGACAGCCCTGTCAGTTTTGAGGATGTGCGTCCCACGTATGACGTCATTATAGCCTGTCAGATGTGTGAATAATTACCAAGCGAGTTTGAACTGTATAGTCGTATATCAGAAGTTCAAAATATTGATTGATTGGTTCATTAATGAGACTGTCAAACCTAAAAATGATTTTTTTTTATGAAATAAATAAATAAAACAAGACTCTTAAAACGTTTGTTTTAAAGCTCACGAATTTATTCGAGTTCTTCAATACACTACAACTGTCGAATATCTGGACATATATGCCTAAGTTTTATATCACCTATATAATAAAAGAATATTTTCTTTTCAAATATTTTGTGTATGAGTTGTTGTCGATTGCACGGTATCTAATTTATTTTATGTGGTACAATTGTTGTTTCATTTCTGTAGTCTAAAAAATTTAGCTACTAGCTTGAATTTTTACGAAATGTAAAACATTTTGCATATTTGTGTATGAGATTTTGCTAAAATATTTTTAGAGTCTCGTTAGGTTAGGGTTCCGATGATATGTATTACTAATGCTGTATACTCATTATTTTTTTTCTAATATATTTATTTAGCCTTGATAATACTTTACACATACTGTATATAAAATGACCAAGCTTAGCTCGGTATTTTTATAAAAATAAAACCTCGTCCCCGAAAAAACTTTGTACAATTCTCAATCTTAAAGACTATCAATTTTAAATACATTTTAACTTGCAGTCGCGTTGAGTGAAAGCAATGATTTGCATTAGTAAATTGAGAAAAGACGTTGAGTTTGCACAATGTAGACCTTTGATACCGCACAAGAAGTTTCTGAAAATTCATTTACTTAGTAGCAGATGTGTCTAAACTAGAGTATAATTACTTTCAATGCATTTTTCTATTTTTAATTAAAAATATTACAGATCCCATAACAAGGCATTGTTGTTGTTGTTTGCACGCAAACACGTCATTACACTTAGGTTACAACCTAATGATTTCCTGAAGACTTAATTACTACATGCAATCAATAGTCCAATATCTAACACCTGTATGGACCGTATGAGAAAGTTACAAATGATCAATGAAATAAAAATATATTTATATTAATGAGTGGATACTCTCTGTCCTTGAATTGCAACGAGGTTGGCTGAACCCTAAGCAACGACTGAATGATTGAATAACAAAACAACATAATTTCACACAGCCATGTTTTCAGTTATTTCACTTTAACTTGATCGTGACGATGACCGAGTTCAGCTTTTGCAATTATCCTGTGTTAAATAATAAAGTCAAATGCACTTATTACCTTGAAGAGTTTATATGATAAACTCGAACTTGAACTTCCAGAGTATGACTGCTCGATATGTACGTTAATATTGTTGATTGTAGTGTTCAGGAAGATCAGTAATGTATGTTGGAGAATCAGTCCCAAAAAAGTCTATACAAAGGTTTCATGCAATTTAATCGAATTTTGCCATGTCACGCAAAAACCAAGCAAGCTAGCCAAAGTTGTGGAAAATTTACCTACAAATCCCCTTTAACTTAAATCTTGAATTCAAGGAAATATTTAAGGTAAATATAAATCATATTTGGTAAAATTTCGTCGATTCAATTCACGTTGTTGTCACTTCGTGGACGTCAAATCAGTTCCGATTTTGTTTGTATTCACAACAAGTATTGTTTGAAGAGATTTATTAAGCGAGAAATTGCACATGGATTTCGAGGGAAATACATTTTAAAGGAAACACGAAACATTATTTTGAAATATTGGATTTGATATTAACCTTTGCCAATGGCTTTGCTTATTTTTATTATTTGGTAATAAATAATACATCATTTCTTGAACCACTTAAGAGTACTAAAGTAATAATAAAATTGTATATTCATGAGGGTGGAAAATTATAAAATAAAGATATATTTCAATTTATCATGATGACGCAATAAAGTCAGTCAGGCGTTTAATAAAATAAAAAATATAAAGAACCTTATATCAAATGCAGTAGGTACACTTTTGATAAATTTTAAAACATAATTAACTAATGACTTGTACCATACACAAATAAACTTCTCGCAAGTATTCAACTACAAGACGGCGTGTCTGTAAAGTCGGTTTCATTTCAATTTGCCCTTTACCTAAACATTGTTTTGGCGTAATAAGAGTCCCTTGTATTTGTAAAGTATTTGCGGAATGTGAAGACGTGGGTCCTACGAGTAGCTGAACGTTATTAAGTGCTGGGTAACCTACTGATACAGAATACGTAACAGTTGAAGTGGTAAACATGACATGAATAAAATACTGAGGATAAATTCCCTATCTATTGCAAACGGCTCCAACGATATTTGTCAGATTTAGTTTACATGGGGTTACGGGGGTGATAAGTCGATTAGCTAGGATTCATTTATAGAAAATGATATATAATAATACCAAATAATAATACAAAATTTTAACAAAATACTTGACAGGTGTCAAGGGACACCCGGATAGAACGAATTTATAATTATAGTTTGTACCTCAGTTGTCGATGCTTTAGTTGATTCGCTATTGTATTAAAAAAGAGGAAAAAAATGTACATACACACCCACACCCACACCCACACACTCACACTCACACACACACACACACACACACACACACACACACACACACACACACACACACACACACACACACATAAGGAACTTCGTATCAATAAGCGTAATAATATAGCAAAGTGTCGTTACACTTTTTCCGTCTAGCCCTTTTCGCAACGCGCTATAAGAAACTTCGTTCCAAAAAACCGACTTCAACTGAACGACGAACTGGACCAAATTGAAATGAGTCCACACAGGAAGCACCAGCTTTCTAATAAAAAGAATCGTCGCGCATATACTAAGTGCAAATTGAAGACTTATATAGTTTGCTAACAGATGACATTATCAGAACTGGGCCAAATTGAAACTGGGAAGCAACTTTTAAATAAAATAAGAATCATGAAAATCGTTTCACCCAATCGATAGTTATGAGGTAACAAACATAAAAAAGTGAAGTGGAATTGATAACCTCCTCCTTTTGAAAATACCAGTAAAGCTTTATCATTCAGGTAGTTATCCTCGTCTGAAAGAATACTTGAAATTAACCCTGTACGAACTATCGGTATAGGTATCGTAAAATGGTAGACTAAAATTTCCTTAAGAAAGATACTTATGTTCAGCTATGAACTACTTAAGGACATAGGTAATTTGATAAGAGCAGACCACAGCCTCGTACAAAGCTGACTTGAAGCAAATTCATTGAATAAAATGATTTATTTCACATTAAACAGAGTACATGCCCAGGCTTTTCATAATGTTAACTTCGAACCACCTATTCAACTATATTGAGTGAGGAACTTTGGCAAATTAACCAAACATTTGTGTCTTTTTAAATGTAAGTGTCCATAAGTGCTTTGGTTCACCAGTTTTAAAAAAAATGATTTTATTTATTTCAAGTTCGCTATTATCTTGCTAAGTTTTTGTCGATTAAAGTAAATACTTTTACAAAAGTCTCTCGCTTTTACAAAGTCAAATATTCCCTGTACGGAGATAACTGCAGTTGAAATGTTTGTAGAATTTTAAATTAGCTTGTGTCTTTGAGAGGGTCAAATCTGGGATTAGAAGAGAACTGGAGTCTGTTTGTTCACTTTAACAAAGACACTGAATATCTTTATTTTCTTGTGGGATATCTTTTAGTATGCTATATTCAAATATGATATTTAGTTATACCGTGTTTGTATTAAAATATACGGCAATATCTGGGTTGGAATAAACATTAATGATGACAATGTTTGTTTCGGCTAATCTCTGTAATGGCTAACTTGATTTTGACAGAACTTTCACAGACAGATAGCTGATATTGTATGGAATAATTTAGGGAACTTTTTAGAGTAGCTTGAGTAACACCCGACGGTGTTACCCGTGGTGCTGTTTAACACCCAGACTCAGTACAAAATTTTGGGGATCACAAATACTGTTGTCCCATGTGGGGGTTGAACCCACAACACTCAGAGAAGTAGAAAACGGTGCATGATCACCATAACCACTACTCTCCTTGCAGTTCAATCGATAATTGACTGATGTGATTCAAAAAAGTTATTCTATTATATATATTAACTCATTATCAAATTATTGTTTAGTGCAGTTTATAATCGAAAACACACACCGCTCGCGTAAAAAAGATATATTTTACAAGCGGCCTATGTGTTTTGTCATCATCATTATCACTATCATCTTCATCACAGCCGAAAAATGTCGGCTGCTATATATAGGCCTCTCCCAAAGTTCTCAACTAAAGTCGGCCCTGTGCTACCTTCATCCAATGGCTTCTCGCGGTCTTTAACCTTCACCAGCTCGTGGGACTAGCTTATGAGTTTAGAGTTAACTAAATATAATTTTATGTGTTCTGTGTACATATATTCTATTTTTTTTAATCATCTTTATCGTATCGCTTTACAAACACTAGAAAAATACGACACGGGACAATTTAGCATCATTTGTAAATAACAGTAAGTTGTAAATATAAAAAAAAAATACTGTGGGAGAGCCACGCTTCGGCATGAATGGGTCGGCTCGACCGGAGCGATACCACGGCCTCACAAAAAACCGGTGTGAAATAGTGCTTGCGCTGTGTTTCACCGAGTGAGTGAGGATACCGGAGGCCTAGGAGGATACCATCAGGCGATACGTCTGCTCGTTTGCACCCTATTCCTTACAAAATAGTATTTCCAGTACAATTATGATATGGTGAAATAGATGATTTTGCTAATTTTGAAACCAATTTTCTGGATACGGCTACGATATATATATTCAGAAAAATTTATATTACTTCTTTCTCCTACTATTTATTTGTAAGTTAATATTAAAATAATCTGATTAAGCTTTTACTTCTTAAACTAATAGTAATCAAATCAAGGATTTGGTTGTCGATATATTATATTGCGGTTTGATGTGTATAGCTTGATTAGTGCTGTTTTTATCTTAAAAGGAAGAAGAAAGTAATAAGTTTGAATTGACGTCACAATACACAGGATACGTCATATAGGTAACGTGAATGTTTTTACCAAACGAGTAGTATGCTATGAAGATCGTAGAACTTCATTAAACGGCTACGATTTTCGTAGCACCTGTCATAATTTGCAGCACTTGTGCATGAGCATGCAATGCATCATTTAATGTAAATATATTATACTAGCCGACTCACGCAACCTCGTTTGCGTCTTCTTTTACCCGTAGCGTGATAATTTTCCCCCATTTTTGTAACATTCTTCATCGTTGCTCCGCTCCTGTAGATCTTAGCGTGATGATATATAGCCTATAGCCTTCCTCGATAAATGGGCTATCTAACACTGAAAGAATTTTTCAAATCGGACCAGTAGTTCCTGATATTAGCGTGTTTAAAAAAACAAACAAACAAACTCTTCAGCTTTATATATTAGTATAGATTAGAAAACTTTTTTATCTGTTTTAAGCATATTTCAAGGGGAAATTTTAACGTGATTCACGTTAATAGTACAAAAAAACTTCGTACAAAATGGTAACGCAAGCTTCGATTATATGACTATACGATATAATAGCAGCGTTAAATTAATTAGCACCTATATACGTAACTAGCCGACCCACGCAACCTCGTTGGCGCCTTATATTGCCCTTGCTTGAAAATTTCCCCCGTTTTTGAAATATTCTTCATTGTTGCTCCGCTCCTATTAGTAGTAGCGTGATGATATATACCCTATAGCCTTCCTCGATAAATGGACTATCCAACACCGAAAGAATTTTTCAAATCGGACCAGCGGTTCCTGAGATTAGCGTGTTCAAACAAACAAACAAACAAACAAACAAACAAACTCCTCAGCTTTATATATTAGTATAGACTAGCTGAACCCCGCGGTATTACCCGCGGTTATTGTTGTACCGCGAGTAACGCCGCGGGATAAAGTTAGTCTAAAAAAAGTAGCCTAAGTTACTCCCCGGATCATCAGCTACCTTCCAGTGAAAGTCCCGTCAAAATCCGTCCAGCCGTTCCAGAGATTACCCGGAACAAACAGACAGACAGACAGACAAAAATTTTTTTAGCTACATTTTTGGTATATATACCGTGTATACATACATATGCATTTAGTAAAAAGCGGTTATTTTAATATTACAAACAGACACTCTAATTTTATTTATTTGTATAGACTAGCAGACGCACGCAACATAGTTTGCGTCTCCTATAGCCCGTAGCGTGATAATTTTCCCCCGCTTTTGTAACATTCTTCATTGTTGTTCCGCTCCTGTAGGTCTTAGCGTGACGATATATAATCTATTCTTCTATCTAACACTGAAAGAATTTTTCAAATCGGACCAGCGGTTCCTGAGATTAGCATGTTCAAACAAACAAACAAACTCTTCAGCTTTATATATTAGTATAGATCTGGTTTGATGATGATTGGACGTGTGGGCAGTTGGCATTTCCAAGAGCGGGATCTCGCTTCTAGCCCGCCTTGCGATTCCGCTCTGTTGTTTATTACCCAGAGCAGCTGTGACGTGTTCATTAGCTGGGAAAGCTAATGTTCTTTGGTCTGCCGTAAGTGTAAACGACTTGTCTTTGTTCTTGCTCCATTTGTAACTTATGTTCATGATATAACTAACTATTGTACCCGGATTTGTTCGAGTTATTATTTCCTTATATTTGTTTCTGATTGAACTGTGTTAAAAAAGAATATTTAACGCGGCAAACTGTCGTAGTGTCTACAAAAGTGATCGAGAATGAACAACATATTAACTAACTAGCTGAACCCCGCGGTGTTACCCGCATTTATCGTCGTACCGCGAGAAACGCCGCGGGACTAAGTTAATCTAAAAAAGTAGCCTAAGTTACTCCCTGGATCATCAGCTACCTGCCAGTGAAAGTACCGTCAAAATCAGTCCAGCCGTTCCATAGATTACCCGGAACAAACAAACAGACAGAGGGCCAAAAAAAAATTAAATACATTTTTGGTATATGTACCGTGTATATAAATATATATGCATTTAGTAAAAAACGGTTATTGTAATGTTACAAACAAACACTCCAATTTTATTTATTTGTATAAATTTATATATTTCTGGATATTTGACACTACAAAACCTTTTTTTTTATTATATCTAACGTACTAGGAATGTGTCGCGCGGGACTTTAGAAACGTACACTTATAAATTGAGATAAAAACACCTAGGAGAACAGTTTTAGAAATACACAAAGTGCTGTCCCATATAGGGATCTGACCTGCAATACTCACACTTAAAGGAAATGGCGAGACTTATGTTTAAACTAGCTGAACCCCGCGGTGTTACCCGCGGTTATTGTTGTACCGCGAGTAACGCCGCGGGGCAATGTTAGTCTAAAAAAAGTAGCATAAGTTACTCCCCGGATCATCAGCTACCTGTCAGTGAAAGTCCCGTCAAAATCCGTCCAGCCGTTCCAGAGATTACCCGGAACAAACAGACAGACAGACAGACAGACAAAAATTTTTTTAACTACATTTTTGGTATGTGTATCGTGTATACATACATATGCATTGATTAAAAAGCTGTTATTTTAATATTACAAACAGACACTCCAATTTTATTTATTTGTATAGACTACGATACCATTCGTGCAATCGTAGCTTTACTTTTAGCAATACATGATTATAGTAACTTTAAATCCATTCGGCCGCTATCTAAAAGAAGCGGTACAAATAATATAATCCTGTAACCAGCATATATAGTTAGTTGTGGTGCGTTGTGACATATGAATACATTGTAATGTACACTCTACCTTTATATCTAGTTTGCTAAGTCTGAGGTGTAAAATGTGTTGCTCCCACAGAGATTTGTGGTTTTAAAGCAAGCGGGGACATTGTGGGTTACTCGAATAGCCTGTTTATTTAAAAGAAACTGTGTCAAAGTTAAAACATAATTTAAGTTTCAAAATAAAATTTATTATAGGACCCAAGATAGATAAATTGTTTCTAGGACTTCTCGAGTGTCATAACTTGGTATAGCTATACCTATTACAGGGGTATATTTATATCTATTAAATATAGTAAATATGAGAAAAAGAAAACGATTAGGACTATATTATTTTTTCACTACAAGATGTAAAGGAATATATAGGAAAAACTCAGTAACAATGTAGGTGAAATCCGTTTAATATGGTTTATTGATTTTTTATGGCATAGGGGGCAAATGGTAAACGATTACCGCCACCCATGGACGGGTGTCCATGGTTGGCGGTAATGGCAACACCAGAGGCGTCCACAAGTGCATTGCCGGCCTTTTAAGAAGGAGTATGCTCTTTTCTTGAAGGTTTAAAGGTCGTATTGGTCCGGGAATACCGCAGGCGACATTTCATTCCACAATTTCGTTGTGCGAGGTTAAAAGTTTCGGGAAAAGCGCAAAGTTGTGGACTGCCAACCATCTAGATGATGGGGATAAAAATTATTTCTTGCATTTTAATATTAATTATTTCGTTTAATCTGAACTTCATATATTTACACTGAGAATTACATTATAATATTGTTTAGCTTAATAACACAGAGTAACACGGTAGGGTGAAGACATACGCGGACGTTCCCCTCTATCTAAACATAAAGCTAAATGGGCCTACGCGGTACACTTTTATAACACAGAATGTAGTTACGTGTGCGTTAAACTTTTAATGTTTTGTTTTAATTGTTATGTGTGAGTTTTGTTTTAATTGTATGTGAGTCTAAAATGTGTATGTGTAAAGATAAAAAGAAAGTTGCTCCCCCCTGCCAGATGACTGATTTTTTGTATCAGAATAGACGCTATGACTACCTCACCCCCATTCCGAGACCCGTCTTGTGTTTGTAACAAAACATGTAATTAAACCCAAGAAAGATGTAACAATTATAGTGTAATAAAAGAAGAATTATAGCCTCAAGCGAAAACTAAAAACTCTATTTAAATACAGAACACAATAAAATCTGAAAACAATAAAGACTCAAACTTAAGTTGGCGAGAACTTACTCGATTTAATTAAGCGCGCTAGTAAATCATGTTATCGTACCGTTCCGTAGTCGGTTTCTGCAAGAAAATTTATTTTATTCTGCGCTTTAATTTCTTCTTAATTAATTTTTATTGATATTTTGAGCTTCATCATGGTTTTGTTGCGTCCTTACTAGTTCATATTGAGCATTATTTAGAACACTCTCCTGATACAATAGTCGACTCGACTCAACCGGAGTGCTACCACGGCCGCACAGAAAATCTGTGCCTCTCGCCTGCGCTGTGTTTCACCGAATGAGTGAGGATCCTGGAGGCCCCTCTCTAACTTCTCCCCCATCCCTCTCTTAAAATTTTCAGTATTAATTTATGCGGTAAAGTTGAAGTGGTAATCTTTTTTTATTATTTTATAACATTGGGGATGTTTTATTTCTGCATATTTCTTGTTTTAAAGGTGGGTGTTCCGTATTAGGAATTTATATCCTGTGTCGCGGGGGACGTTTTCAAACATACATGAAACGGACACAAAGAACACCCAGACTGAGAACAACAATTTGTGGATCACACAAAGTGTTGTCCCATGTAGGATTTGAACCCACAACACTTGGCGCAGTATAAAGTGGCGTGGCGACCGCTTAAACCCGTATATTAAATATATACATATACATTACATTACAAAATACCATCAAAATGCGTTAAAAGTTAACTCATTCTGATGGTATCTTTTGTTATGTTGTTATAGTCTTTATTGTGAAAGTAAGTTTTTTTAATTTAAAATTTGGAATATTATATTAACATTTAAATTATCGCATTCCGTAATATGTAATTATGTATATGGGACACAGCATGCTCAAGCTTCAAGTTTACACATATAAATTCACCAATAAAAAGATTGACAGAGAGCAGGCGAAAAAATTAACAGTGTAATTCAATTTATTTGACACTTTGCATCGTTACTGAATTTCGCTGTATTTGCACTCGTATGTAAATGTGGCCAATTCATGAAATGCTATTTTTAGTAACCTTATTTCCGGCATTTGGGAAGTCAGTGCCTACTACTGACAACTTTTTTTTTTTTTTTTTTTTTTAACGTGTGGAAACCCCCTCGGGCCGTCACCCCGCCGGGGTTTGCGGCGGGGCGGTGTGTCGGAATCGAACCGACTAAAACCACACGGTGTGCCACTCTGCGCCTGAGACGGGAGGGATCCGGGAACTGCTGTTATTAACACATCCGGACCCCTCCCAGCGCCTGCCCGCAATGAAGCGGGCACCGTCTGCTGGTAACCTCTCTAATTAGGCGACGTACGGCACACGCGTAACGTCGCCCCCTCGCGGGCGGCCACTAAAGCGGATGGTGGGGAGAACCCATCCCGACCATCCGCGGCCACACTCAGGGCGGCATGAGGCGCTGATAGGCGCGCCTCCGCCGCCCGGTTCGCCGGCGACGGATCGGGTCCGAGTGGATATCATCCTCCCGGGCCTTCTCCGCCGCCTCCTTCTGCGAAATTACGTCTTCGCAGAAGGCTGCGACCGCGGTAAAACTGCTGTCGCTACCGGCCATGGAGTATATGACGGCCGGTAGCGACAGATCTCCTCCGATGACTGCAGTGAGGGCCCGACGCTGCGACGCCCATGCGGGGCAAACCGCCAGCGTGTGCTGGGCCGAGTCCTCACTGCAGTCGCAGTGGTGGCAGGCGGGACTCAATTCCCTCCTGGCGACCGAGTGCAGGTACTTCCCGAAGCAACCGTGCCCGGAAAGCACCTGCGTCAGTCGGAAGGAAAGGGTCCCGTGCTGCCGCCCTGCCCACTCGAGGATGACCGGCTGGAGAGCCTCCACGGCGGCAAAGCCAGCGCGTGGAGTCTCCAGCCGGAACGACCAGCGAGCCATCGTGGCTCGACGGGCGGCTTCACGCCACTCGCGTACCTCTTCGGGCGGAGGGCGAATGCCTCTCTCCGCCCGGAATTCAGCCACCCGTCGATAAACTTCGGCGAGCACTTCCGCCTCCAAATCCCACGGAGGTGTTCCGGCCAAGGCGCACGCCGCCTCGGTAGACACCGTGCGGTATCCGCGGATGGCTCTGACCGCCAATACCCTCTGAGGCCGCCAGAGGCGGGCCTTATTGAGGGCAGTCAGAGCCGCCACCCACACCGGTGCCCCATACAGCGCCATCGACCGGACCACCCCCGTGTAGAGGTGTCGCGTTGCGACGCTGGCTCCGCCCAAATTGGGCAAAAGTCGCCCAAGGGCAGAGGCAGCGTCGACCAGCTTCGGACCAAGCTGTCGGAAGTGCTCGTCGAAGAGCCACCTACCGTCGAGGATCAGGCCCAGATACCTCATCTGGGCCTGAACCGGTACGAGGATCGAGTTGACCACTACGGAGGCGCCGGGGGGCGGCCCACGACGGGGCCCATGGAATAACAGGGCCTCCGTCTTGTCCAGGGCCACCCGTAAGCCCAGCGCCTCGATGCGCCCGACCACCAGAGAGACACCAATGGTGGCCAGGCGCGCCGCCTCCTGGAAGTTCGCCCCCCGGGCTGTGACCAATGTGTCATCGGCGTAACAAATTACGCCCAGCCCGGGGGGGAGACGACCTCGTAGGACCCAGTCGTATCCCACGTTCCACAGGAGTGGTCCAAGGACAGACCCCTGCGGAACGCCGCACGACATGGGTCGCCGTCTCAAGGTGCCCTCTCGATCCTCGTACACGACGGTACGCTCCTCCAAATAGTCTGCCACTAGCCGCCTCAGGTACTCTGGCACCCCGTGGTATTGGAGTGCTTCCCTGATGCAGCTGAATGGCAGACTATTAAAGGCGTTGGCGATGTCCAGAGACACCGCCAACACCACGCCGCCACAGCTCACTGCCTCTTCGGTCACGGCCCTAAGGCGCATCACGGCATCGACCGTCGAACGCCCCTCTCGGAATCCGAATTGGGCGTCCGACAGGTCGGGCCCCACCTCGCAGAGGTGCCGGACGATGCGGGCAGAGAGTATCCTCTCAAACAACTTGCCCGCCTCGTCCAGCAACACGATGGGCCTATAGGCCGCGACCGAATCGGCAGGCCGTCCCGGCTTCCTCAATAGGACCAGCTTCCCGCATTTCCAGCACTCAGGGAAGCGTCCGGACGCCAGGCTAGCGTCCAACACCTCCCTGAGGCGGTCCGACATATGATCGAGGGCTCGGGCCATCACTCGGGCTGGAACCCCGTCCGGCCCGGGGGCGGTGTTCTTGGAACGGATCCGCAGAACAGCCGCCCCAACCTCCGATTCCCTAACGGGCGGCACGTCGTCCTCTCGACCCCCGTCGTCTCTGACCGCATAGGCCATCGACGGGGGTGTGTGCTCCGCCACCTACTACTGACAACTAGTTCAACCTTCGAATTCAGTTTGCCCTTAGGGTTGCAGAAGTCCGTTGTTGCCAGTCGCTCCGTGGAAAAACTGATGTAAGTATCAGTTTTAGTCGAAGGTAAAACCGGTTGAACTAGTAGTCGATCCTAAATAATATTGGGAATAATAAAGGCTAGGAAGATGAGGTGTTAAGCAATTACTTCCTTGCATTTACCAAGTAGTGAGTTTACCGTTACTCAAACCCTCTTAACTTATATGATACTAGAAAGGACGGAGGTTAAAATGGGAACTATTGGTAACGTACTTAATAACAGGTGTTGATAGTCATTTATCATCACTTTTTTTATAAAAGACAATTCCCGTACTAGGAATAAATGCTCGCACGCACTCAATGAACACTCAGACTCGGAGCATCAGTTTGTGAAACCACCCACAACACTTGGCGTAGTAGGAAGCGGTGTACCGACCGCTTAAACTACTAAGCTAAACATGAATTAAATTGCCTCCTATACAAAAAAATAACTACAAAATAACTTGTGTTTTTTCTAATTTGTATGCTTATGCGAAAATATTCTCTTCCCTATACGCGCGTATTGAGACGAGCGCCTCACCGTTTCGCTTAATAGGCGATACCTTCTCACACGCACCCTTGGGGTTACGCCCCGGGAATGTACTTATATCGTTTATATACAAAATGAAGGGTGATATATTTCGCAACTGCTACAGATATGTACGTAAATGTTCGACGATTTGATGCTTGAAATGGTTTACTGATGTTTGCTGATCATTTTATGTTATTAAGGAAAATGCGGAGTAAAGCGGTTTTCCTGTAGATAGAATTTTTACGTATACTGTAAGTTGAGTCATTTTTAATATTGAGATAAGTTAAGTAAATAAAAATAGTGCATATTGTTTTAGTACTTCAAATTACATGTTTAAATAAATCTATACTTATATTATAAAAGGAATCTACAGAACCAATTTTAAAAATTCTAAGTATTCTTTGAGTTCATTTCATGTAAGTTTGTTTTGTAACCCGCTACACGGGAATGTGTAGTGTGAGGATGTCTTTTAGAAAAGAAATCAAAACACACTTTCACGTTTATTAAATTAAAATAGAATAAGGTAAAATTTCAAAGACACCAACAATTAAGAAACTCGGTAGCGGTTAATTGCCGTGTTAACACCTTTTGCGCCGTTACATTTTATTTTATGACTTTGTTAACCATTAACAAATAAATAAACGTTTTCTTGGAGAGAAATAGTCAACAAAGAACGAAATAATCTAATATTACATTTAGAAACTGCAAAGTTTAACAGCTATATTCTCCTTTTATTATGGGCATGAAAATGCTATTTGATTTCCCACGAATAATGTCATTCAATTTAATTGAACTGATTGATGGAATATTGCCCGTTTGATGTATCGTGAAAAACGTCACTTCTCTTTAGAAGTGACGTTTTTCCATAGCAAGATATCTTTATATATATAATTCTTCTGTGAGTGTGTATGTCACTGAACTACTCTCAAACGACTGGACCGATTTTGATGAAATTTTTTGTGTGTGTTCAAGGGGATCTGGGAATGGTTTAGATTCACAATTTTGTCCGCTGGACAATGTTTTTTTAATTAATTTTTAATTTATTAGTAGTTATGGCAAAACGACGTTTGCCGGGACAGCTAATGTCTATATATGTCAATATCTAAGTGATCTTCTTTCTCTCTTCAAGTGGGATCATAATCAATTAGTTGGTCAGTGATCTTAACGGCATATCATGGACATAATTATGTTTGTATTACCTGACCCGCTGAATTTCGTACATATTTAATTAGCTGTCTCAGCTTCCCACAGGCAGTGTACAGTCGTGAACAAAAAGAGTTTTTCCGTTATTTTTTAATTTTTCTTTTATATATATAAACCTTGTCCTAACAATAACAAACACATATTAAAAAATAATTTTTGTTCTAGATCGACACAAACAGGCAGACGATTTTGGTGTTTTCAACTTATTTACCTTGATAATGCAGTACATGCTGAGACGTCATTTTGTATGGATCTATGATTATAACTGTAGCTTCAATTTAACGTTCATAAATGTCACTTAGTGTCTTAATTGAATAAATGATTTTAAATTTGAATTCAGTACACAATGAATCGCTTTCACAGTTAGTTCGCTTAGATCTTTGAAACTATTTAATGTATTTTAATGTAGTCTTTAGCAATAGATTGAGTGATCCAAGAGGAAGATTTAACTGTAAGACTTCTGCTAGTTCATTTATCAACTTTAATACGCATATTAAAGTTGATAAAATCCAAGAATTTCCAAGACTTTCTATAGACTATAAAGCACGAATCAAAGAGTGAAACATCCAGTTACGAGATAATATTAATAGGATTCACAAAAGGTTTTATTCTAATGCTACATATATGGCCGTAAAATGAACTGAGAAAGGTAAATCCAGCCAGGTATTGAATACTACATAAATCTTTTATGGCCCAGTTAACTTACCACATATTTGTATTCTTAAAAGATATGACAATTTGGAAGCCATATTCAGCATTACTATGTACCCTCTATTTTCACATGTCGCTGCGCAATATTACAAAGAGCAGTGAAGTGAATAAACTAATGTACTGCATTAGAATATAGAGTATGCTTCACTAACAAGGAAATTCAATCGCACGAATCAGTCATTAGCATCGTGATATTTTGAGGAACAAACACTTTCAATATAAGGAAGTGTTGTAAGGGCGAAGACACTACCTTTTTTTATCTATACTAATATAACTTTGTGAGGTTGTAGGGTAATCTCTGGATTTACTGCAGCGATTTTGAAAATTAGTTTACCAATAAAAAAATGGAACTGTTTACAATATACGACTAAAACAAAATGGTAACGATGATATCTGTAAAAGTGTTAAACTGTCACACGGCTACCAATCTACTCCTTGATAGGAAAGTAAGTTTTTCCAAATAAAAACTAAGGTATAAAAAGCGGAATTAAAACTATTAATATTTTGATACGTAGATAACCTTTGTTATAAACTACTCTTTACACTTTCTATATGTACAGTTTATAATAAGCCCCAGTGGTCTTGTACCGAGATAAGTCAATTTCCTAGCCGGGAGTTCCCCGATTAAGATATTGTTGGAATAGGATTTCCTATTACATCAATATCATGCTGTACCTACCTTACTTTGTTAACTTTACTATCAGTAAATTTAATCTATATAATAATATCACTACTGTTATTAAACTATCTAATGAGTTGAATTTTTTGTTAGATGAGTATTTGTGATTTCACGTTCATTTAATACGATAAAGTCGTGAAATGATAAATTATAATTTCTGTATTTCTCTTCTCACAATCACCAATAGATGCAATATGATTATTGTTTTTTCACAATACAAAACAGTACAACAATTCAGCAATTGGTGTCTAAATTAGACGTGAGTCTATAGCTCAGATCACCAGAAATATAATAGTGTAATAAAAGAAATAAAAATAGTTAGCACCAGGCATTATACTCCATCGGCTGTCAAATTTCAGCGACAAGACGTGATTGAAATTGAACATGTTTCACATGTGAAGGGGAATGTTGGTAGATTGTTAGTTAATGGGACATGGGAGTTTCATATGTGTAGTCAAAGAGGGGAAAAAGGTAATGGATTGGAGTATCCTAGTGACGGATTGGGTTTGTTTTGTCTTGCTGCCTTACAGTGTGCGGCTTACAGAAATTAATTTACCCTTTTCATTGAAATACCAAGAAAATACATCTGTCTCATACACATATATATATACATACATACATCACATGCCTTGAGAACTGAGACATGTATATTGAAATCGGTAATATTTAATGTTTAAATCTCAGAGCGCTATTTGAAGTTTAGAAACATTATATCTATTGCTAACATACAGTAATAAACAAAACAGTTATACGATTGCAAAACTTTCTTATTTTGAACAAAGTTTAAAAATTAAATCACGTTTATAAATACGTTTATCGAATTTGCATAAATCACTTGTTTGGGAAAACTAGATCATCGATGGGCTCTTTGTAGTTAAAACTTATTCTTGTATACATAAGGTGTATATTTTATTGTCTCTAAGATTTTAGACGTGAATAAAGCCATAAAGATAAACCATGTCACAAGCTTTTACGGTTGAAAGTGTTACATTACCATTGGGGCTGTAAAGCCATGTGGAGTAAATGATAGGGTTGAGTTGTGGTTTTTGCTATAAAGTGTTAGATTCTGGAGGTCATGTATTCTGTAGTTACTTTGAGATTTATTCACTTGTACCTTTGGTTCAAACAGACTCTACACCAGTACATTTGGCCAGTGTGTATAAAGTAGACCAAAACCTCCTTCGTAAGAAAATGCCGATGCTCGACAGTAGACTGTTAAAAACTGTTTATGCTGTATATATTTGCACACTATTTTAAGATAGTAGAATGTAAATGGGTCACTACTATTATGATATATTTAAGATCTCTGTTAACCTGCATTTCTGCAAATTAATAAATAAATTGAATGATAATAATAATGATGATGACCTTGACCTGTTCGAGCTAGTATTTATGGTACTCAATTTTTTTAGAGTATCATTTTCCTTATTCCAATTTTGAATGTTCGGTTTTCCATCTACTTTTTTAATCCTTTGCTACTTAGAGTTCGTTTTTCTCCCGTTGTTCAGTAAAGGATCACTATGGTTTTGGGAACTAGTATCATGATCAGTAGTTTTAACAACTGTTATTTAATAATTTTACATGAAATTTCTGTAAATGTATATTAAGATTACGTGATGATTGTAATAAGACTTTTCCGGCCATTGTCAGTCAGACCACAGTCATTGGTGTTTATTCCGTTGCTCTAGAACTCTCAGAACTAAAAACGACGCTGAAAAAGTATGAAACTAGTTTTAAAAGCCGTAGTCACACGTTACGTAGAAATGAACCATAACACATTAACAACGCGTTACTACGGCTTTTGAAACTTGTTTCATACTTTTTCAGCGTCGTTTTTTGTCGTAGTTTATGTAGTAAATGTTATGGGCTCTCTTTAATATTAATTCCTTTGCAAAGTATATTTTAAATAGGTACCATAGAAATATCACAATTATCGAATAAATACTGATAAAGTCACAAGAAAATGCTAATAATATAAATTTTGAATGTACAAGTAACGCCCTTGCGAATGATACCAAACACGGTATAGTTATCTCAAATTTATTGTTTAATACAGTTCTTTATGTCGGTTAGAGGGCGCCATATTAGATTCACGACATGACACGACGTATAGCCTAAAACCAGCGATCGAACAAGATGCTTCTAACGATACCTCATTTATCCAGTTCTAATAAGTAGTTAAGGAGCTATAAGGGAACAGATGAACATACATATATACTTACATAAATACATAGCCTGTCAAATTTAATTTACAATTTCATTCCGTTACTTAGACTTCCCTAATTTAAAAGTCCCATGCTCTCTAGTATATAAACCATAATAACTTATGTACTAAAACCATATTTTATTTTATTTTATTTTATTTAATAGGTATAGATACAGATAACAGATTGAAAAAATACAAAGAGCAGTCTTAACAGTACATTATAGTAAACCTGCAATCCAGTTACAACTGTACATAACTTTGACAATAGACAGTGCTTCGTTTTGGCATAGAAAGAAAAATTATAAGATGAAAACAAAAACTAACCATAATTAGGTATACTGTTACAAACTAAATATTTATAGAAAACTGAGATATGTATTTGTAAACAATATATGTTCATAAGAAATATTCTAATCAAAGCGACCGGATATTTACCATAACTTGTTGTCAACACTTACTCAGGTATGACAAGAAAGAATTAGCGGAAGAGAGATAGAAAATATTATGCGAGGACGGAATTATGACGTCATCAACCTTTAGGCATTTTTATTGGGGACGGGAATTGGGACAATGGTGTCACTGGAAGTGGCAATACCGCAGAAATGGTTCCTTTTCCATTCTTGGGGGAAATTAGGTGCAATTATACTTAAACGAAATATGGTGGAGCTGTTAAGTTTAATTTCTAATGTGACTGGAATTTAAATGGATATCTTTGTTGTTGGTAGAAGATTTAATTTGTTTTAGAATTGTTTAAAGTTAAAGTGAGCGCTGTCTTAACACGGTATTTAATTCTTGAGGTAAATTAATACCTTTAAAATATTCTAGCGGTACCTTTTGAACGTGACTAAAATGACAAATCGTGGCATCACATTGTCAAGCCTATACAGCTAACTTGCCTTTCATTTTCAAGACGTCCAAAGAGACTGCGGCTCGAGCTAGAGCTCTTTCCTTTACCACAATGAACAGTTCGAGCCTTTTCCAATTAGGTACTTTACGTATGTCTGATATATTCTTATTAAACTGCTGGCTATTTCCCTCAGAAAAGAGTAATTTATGTATTATCTCAAGAATTAAAGTATGTCCATACTAAATGTTATTTCTATGGGTGCAACGGTTTAGCCGAGAAAACGTAATGGACAGGCAGACAGTGTTATTTTCGAATTTATAACGTTTGTATGGATAAAAAGTATAAAAGCATGGCTTTATGTAAAATGTGTGCGACTCGAACTCTATATACTGAACTAAAATTCTCAGCATTAAATTAGCATAAACAAGACTAATATTTTAATAAAAAATAATATATAGTGCGCTTAACTTTTTGTTTAAAACTCATTTAAAAGCTATTCACAATTTATATGCAAACCTTTTGCTATAAATCTCCTTTAACACTTAAGTGTTGTATGCAATTCTAGACAGATTTTTTAAATATAGTGTATACAATATATAAGAGGTAAAAATAGGCCAAACATTAATGGACTAGAAAGCAAAATTTGGTACTTATAAACCCGCAAAATAAAACAAAATAAAATTAAACTACATACTTGTTCTTTGACATTTCCTGGTCTAACATTATAGTTCTGAATATTTAAAACAATGTGCTTCGATATCTGTACAAAAATTACAATAATGAAAAATCGGTCACATTAAAAGGTTCAGAATGCTTTGAAGCCACATGTACGTTATATTCTTATGTAAACATTCAATTTAAAGAAAAGAGATGCGAGTATTAACTTTTGACACAGTTATTTAAATACTAGCCGACCCACGGAACCTCGTTTGCGCCTTATATTGCCCGTAGCGTGAAAATTTCTCCCGTTTTTGAAACATTCTTCATTGTTGCTCCGCTCCTATTAGTAGTAGCGTGATGATATATACCCTATAGCCTTCCTCGATAAATGGACTATCCAACATCGAAAGAATTTTTCCAATCGGACCAGCGGTTCCTGAGATTAGCGTGTTCAAACAAACAAACAAACTCTTCAGCTTTATATATTAGTATAGATTAGTGTAGGACGCCTACTGATTAGGTGGAATAATGACTTGTGTAAGATGCCCGGCAGGAGATGGATGCGTCAGGTCCAAAATCGATAAGAGTGATGATTTAGACTTATCACATCACAATAATCATTAGAACGTTACTTCAGAGCCAAACGGCATAAAACCACATTGAGTGCCATAAGAGTCTTCAAAAGATTGGTTCCAAGAACGGTCGTAATATTAACCTTCGAATAAACAAAAGACTATCCCGTTCAGTTCTTAAATCTCCAGTTTGAAAATACTTAATGTGGTTTCATAAAGTACATTGAAATGGAGTTTACAATTCTAGTTGAAATTAACAAAGTTTTAATATTTTTTGTGATACCTCCTGGCGTGACAAGGGATATGAGTAATCACATCAAACTTAGTTTATGTAATACAACTTATACTTATCCTCCAGCTGCGAGTTTATGTATTTATGTCCAAAAGAGTTATTTCTTATCAATCTCTGACTCGGGAAACTGTCAGTTCTAAGTTTTTTTTTATTGATTTGATCAATACTAATATTATAAATTCGAAAATTGTTCTCTGCCTGTTACGCTTTCACGGTTTAACCGCTGAACCAATTTAGATGAATTTTGGTATAGAGATAGATGGGACCCTTTGCCGTGTTAGTAGACATACACGTAGGCTGAGCTGCGGACAAAGGCTAGTTGGTACACATGATTTTGACACAAAACGTCAAATGTGCAAACACATTCATACAAGAACAAAGCTTTCAAACAACAAAGATAGAACAAAAACTATTAAATATCGGATTTATATTTCAATTCTTTTTCAATTTCGATTTTACATGAGTTTTCGTTTCTTTTTATGTTGACATCGCTTCTATGAAAAATATTCATATTGATGTTTGCTAAATGATGTTATAGCTCTTTTAACCAATTTTTTTATAGAAGGGTAAATACATAATAATATGTATTAAAGAACTTTCTACGAATGTATATTTTTAGGACTTTTAAGTAGTTTCGAACTAATGCATATTTTTATGCATAACGGAAAGTTAAGTAAAATTTAATTTTTCTATGTTAACCTTGAAAATGGGTTTGGTGTGGTTGAAACATATTTTTGAAGTGAAGCTCTAATCATAAGATAACGCATAACACAAGCATTTTAATAAAATGTGTTGTACAATAGCGGTGACAGGTTTTAAACAATAGGAATAAGTTTAAAATTATAATAATAAGTAAAAAAAATCTAAAATTAATATAGCGTAAAATGACAGCGTTCATGCTGTCGTGTTTCGTTTGTGAGTGCGAGACCGGAGGCCCAATGATTCAGAAGCATCACTAGGCCGTCATGGTGTGGGTCACCATGCTGCATTGTTGCATTGTCCGCATCTGCAATGAGTATGATGACCACCACTCTTGAATTCTGTTGTGATTTGATGTGATTTACTATGGTACCTTTACAAATTCCAATCAGAATAAAAAATAAGATCAGCAGCATTATTTTTTTATGTATGGCCTGCCAAAATGACTCTACTCTGCCTGATGGAAAGCATAAGCAGAATCCAAGAGTGTTTAATTATTTGCTTTTCAATTTTACACAGACTTCGCATCAAATTAAGGTCCATACGCACTAAGTTATTACACGTGCTTTCGATTTGTCAATTATCTCGTTAGGAAAACACGCAAATGTTTGTTAGCCTTTACATTAAGTTACGATGAAAAAGTTCAATATCGAATAGACAGGCAATGTTGTAATAAAAATGTTTTGTTTTCAATACTTTTTTTAATTGTTTTGTTTTTAATTTACTTATTTGTGAATGTGTTGTTGTTTTTCATTGTTGTCTACGAAGTTTTTGCACGTCATTCATTAAAATCGGTTCAGTAATTTAGGTGCTTTTGTGGAACATACCAACATACGCAGACTGTCAAAAATATATCATTTCCATGGCTTTGCCGTAGTCGGATCAGGCTTACTTTTAACAATTATTATATACTTTATTTTACTAATAAAAGCTTTTTTTTCGCAGGTAAGTCTACAAGAAATAGAAGAAATAAATAGGTAATCACTAGATTTCTATAACAGTCCACGTATATTTTTACTCGTCACTTACTTGTTAAATATAAAAACACAAAACAAGGGAGAAAAAATCAAACAAGCACAAAACGAATCAGATAGGAAATAAAACAACTGACATATACATAGGTTTGGCATTGACAGTACGAAACGTAAGCAATAAAAGTTTTATTCGATTTTATGTATTTGTAACATTTATTTTTAATAACTGCGAACTGTGGTATTACCTACCCGGTTTGTAGCTTTTGAATAGGATATAATTCACCTTAAGTTAACTTTCTTCTAAACGTTTTATATTGTTTTTTTTAAATAAAAGTTACCTAACTTGAATTTATGATATATATGTTACCGTAAGATTGTCAAAACCGTTAGATTGAAATCTATCTCGCGAGATTGCAAACAGTCGAAAGATTGTGAAATGATATTGACGAGTCGCAAGTCACGCGCACTTTTTGGTTGAACAGTCCCGCGCCGCCATTTTTTTTTTAAATTCATCTTTGTTGTAAAGTATTTTTGTGATTATAAATTGATTTCATGTTGAAAATGCCTCACAGCCATAGAGTTAGTTATATAAAATTGTTGTTACAGTATAATTAATTTGTGATTAATTTAAGAAGTTCTTACCTAACCTAACTCTGTGGCCATGTGGACAGTTGACAATACAACGCCCGCAAGCAGTATATTACAGTTGCATGCAATCTCGCTAGGTAAATTATAATCTAACGGTTTTTACAATCTTACTGTGGCATATATATATGATAATAAGTACATTATTTAACCAGTATTTTGCTGAACTTCTCTAGCTTCAATCTGAAACTTCATGAAAAGCATTCCTCATACGGTTCACTATCTTTTATCAAATTGGAATTGCGCCAGTCTGATTGAAACTGGAATGTTCCATAAGTCTGGCGTAATGCCAGTCCTTTAGAACATGAGACAGGAACCAACTTGTCTACTATGTTGCATAGGTTTATATTATAAGTATAATAAAGCTAGGTAATCCTATTTGCTATAATCTTGCCGCAGAATTTAAGATGGAAAATCTAACTGAACTTTGACAGAAACGACTCCAACGGTTTTCATGAATTTTAGTATGCAAGGGGTTTTGGGAGCGATAGATTGATCCAGCTAGGATTGATTTTTATAAATTTATCAAAAAAAAAGAGTAGACCTCGGTATCCAGGTACTTGTATATTAAATAGTACATATACTTTTCTGTGTAATCTTTACGACAGGACTACAACATAAAACACTTAAATTTAGTTTTAAAAATTAGTAGTTAAACCAATTCGCTAGTTTTGTCTTTTAAATATTCAAACAGGGCAGTTAAATTATAAAAAATACAGAAACAATATGAAGAAAATACTAAAGCCAATAATTTCATTATTCAATTCAAAATGGCGGATCTCATCATATAAAAGAACGTACAAAAAATACATAGTTTCAAATCCATGCTAATATTACAAATTCTAGCTAAACCGCTGCACCGATTTAAATGAATGTTGTCGTTTAGGTAACGGGTAAAGGTAACTTTTTATTTCAATAATCGATATACATGTAGAAAGAACCACGGTCAAAAACGATTACTTTATGTGTATAACCTTCCGTGGTTATAATTTAATTATGACAATGACTCTAGCGTAGGTACAGTCAGCCTTATGTAATACTGACGGTACAATACTGTAGGGCTTCTTCATTGCTGAACAAACTAAACATTTTCACGTGTTCTATTAATTGGACAAGGATGCAAGGAAAAATAATTATTAAATTGGATTGACTTGGATATTTTGGAATATATTTTCTATCTAGTTGTCTGTCCTCTTTTTACACAGCTTTAGTAATGAAGAATCTAATACCTTTAAACGAGCAATACTTGTATGTATAATCTGAATCACAGAAATGTCTACAACAATTTTCATGAAATTCGGTATGCAGGGGATTTTGGGTTATAAATAGATCTAGCTAGGATTCATTTTTAGAAAATTTACCATCTATACCGGTCATCCGGATACTATTACAAGTACAATTTTAATAAAAATAAAACCGACTTCAAGGTTCGACTCGACTTCTCTTGGATGCCATCATCAGATATTAATGTCCTTATCATGGTACCGCCGTTGGGACATCTTCTTTGTATTAAAAAAAGAATAATCAAAATCGGTTCATAAACGACGAAGTTATCGGCGAACACACAAAAAAATAAATTATACGGTCGAATTGAGAAACCTCCTCCTTTTTTTGAAGTCGGTTAAAAAAACAGATATTTTTATTGCGCAATTTTGAAAAATATGGCAAATGAGCATTTTTGGGTATTTCAGATATCGCAATGTAAGTTAACTTGACTAGTTGAACGTCAATCCTGTCAAAATTTCTGGACACCTTATTGTCTTCCATCACACACACTCACTAATTTCTAGGAATTTTAAGTTGATGTTGATGTATTTTATTCAATACAATAATTTTTAGGTCATAATGTCAATTTATAAATATTTACACACCAATGCAAGGCAGAATATGGTTTGATCAAAAACCACCTATGTTACACCTGGTACTGACCTATGTTTTATGTAAATAAATTTCATTTCATTTCTTATACAGCTAGTAATAAAATATAATGATACTAGCTTACTTTACCTTTCTATTTAAAAGGTTTTGTTGTTACTGCTAAGTAATGTTACTTTGGAAAATCAATCGTTGTGTATCTATCTATCTTAGTAAATAAAAATGAATCACTCAAATGTATATTATGCGCGCATAACTCCTGTTTGACTGCACTAATTTTTTATTAGATGAAATTAAAAACTAATTGGAATCATAATGTTGTCATCTGCGACTGTACACTACCCCCGTATTAAAATGAAGTTATAATATTAGAAAACATCACAAAAAAAAAGATCGGGTAAATAATTGCCGGGTCAGCTATGTTATCTTGAAATATTTTAAAACGTAATTTCTCTGGTAATCGTTCTGGCAGTCATTATAATAAATAGATTTGTTTTGTTATTTGTTATACATGAACACCTTATACCACTTAATCGAATATCGTGATTTTTTTCTATACACTGTAATGGTGTAGAAAAAAATATGTCCTTACTTTTAGCCCGTATTACTCTGTCTTGAAAATTAAGAAGGTCTATCTTCAAAATTTCATGTCTAGTTATTTATTCTAAGACAAATAAATAAAATTGGAGTGTCTGTTTGTAATATTAGAATAACCGCTTTTTATTACATGTATATGTATACACAGTACATATATACAAAAATTTTTATTTTGTCAATTTTTGCCTGTCTGTCTGTCTATTTGTAGCGGCTGCCGGTTATCTGAATCTGGAACGGCGGGACCGATTTTGACAGGACTTTCATTAATAGCTAGCAGATGATATAAGGAGTAAGGCAATTTTTTTTTAACAGCTTCGCCCTATGGCGTTGCCCCCGGTACGACAATAACCACGGGTAACACCACGGAACGCAGTCTATTATATAGCTTGTGTCGCGTTGTTGCCCACGATTTTTAACCGACTTCAAAAAAAGGAGGAGGTTTCTCAATTCGACCGTATATATATATTTCTTTTTATGTGTGTCCGGACATAACTTCGTCGTTTATGAACCGATTTCGATAATTCTTTTTTTAATGGAAAGGAGATGTCCCAATGGTGGTATCATGATAAGGACATTAATATCTGATGATGGCATCTAAGAGAAATCGAGTCGAACCTTGAAGTCGGTTTCATTTTTGTTAAAATTGTACTTGTTACGTTTTATATGTGTGTTTTTCTGGTATGCTTAAAATGGTATAGTTAACGTAACGCTTAGACCAATCTGTCAATCATAATGTCATGCCAATCAATCCAATAGGAGCCAAGCATTGAAAAGAAACGCTTTTATACCTAATAGAGTGTAAACAATGTACCCCTAATTGTAGAGGGAACTCAAAGGCTGGCAACACACTTACTTTTGAGTTATAGGTGTTCCTAAACGATGGCAATCATCTCATAATTTTGATCATCATCTTATTAACTTTTTTTCATAAAAAAGGCTAAAAATATCTACTAACGTTATAAACACGGCTTCATTGTGTTTTAAAGTTTGGTGGCAGTATTTTATGTTTTCGTACAAGTAATAAAAACTTCACAATAAAATTGCAGTACAGTTCGTGTCGAAATTTGTAATGAACTTAAGACTTTAAAGTTATGAATTGATTATAAGACAAATTAGCCATTCATTTTCGAGTTTTCATTTAGAGTGGTGTAGGAATTGCCTTACATTTCATATATGTAAGAAAAACTTAACATTCCTTCGATATTTTTCAGAATTAAAAGGTTCATTGAACTTTCACAAATTTTTGAGGAATAAATTTACCAAATCGGTATACTCATACTTCATATAAACTCGAATAAAATAATAATAAATATGAAGGTAATTTTAACAAAGCACATAGCCTAATGGCTATTTCTGGCATTTTTATTTTACCAGTTGGTCCACTATAATTTAATAATAACACAAATTTGATTACAGCGCAAGTAAGAGAGTAGTAACAATACCAATATACCAATAAGGTTATACCACAATGCTTAACTACAGCAAGCGCACGTAAATAGAGACTTTCATATCTACAGAATTAAGTACAAAATGTGTATTTGCAAAATGAGTAATCAACAACACTTATTAAAAATACCGACAGTTAGCTTTTGCAACCTATAAAGCGTGGTATATCCATACACGAGAGTTTATTTTTATGTGAACCGAAATTGCCAGAAACAAACGACAGAAACGAGTAAGTGCCTCGAGCTTAAACTGAGGGTGGTTTTCATGATGACAATGTTATCAGAATGCTTCCATATTTTATATTTTATTCAAAGCCCTTATAGACATTTTACGATATATAGTCAATATTGTATTGATGAGTATTTGAACAATACGACCGAATATGATATCAAACATTGATGTTTGTACTAATTTTCTGAACCCTTGTTTTGGGGGTATTCAATAAAGATGCTGATGAATGGATATTGTTTTGATGAATAATTAATTTTAGGGATCAATTTATTGTACTAATATCGTTCGATAACAATAACTGAGTTTGTACAGGTGTCGTTGATTAATTAGGCGTTTTTGTCACTTCTTATTGTATGGTAGGTTTAACCGGGTATTATCCGCATTTGGCATTAGGCATGACTAAACGGATGGCGGAACGTTTATCTACCATCTAGCTGCTGTCTTCTGACTTGTTGTGGACTAGATCATAACATGGAATAAAACTTTGTGCGATTTACAAATTCTTGTTGTTAAGTATCACTCAGTCACTGATCTCCTCATTTTGCTCACCATCTCTTTAAAATACCATCTTAGAATAGTAAGAACATCTATTCGCATTGTTTAGAAATATATTCTTATTAAAAAAAAACAACTCCCGCGTTATGAATATACATCATGGATCGCAGGTTACTTTACAAATATTCATGAAACGGACACAAAGAAAACTCAGACTCAGAACAACAATTTGTGGATCACGTAAGGTGTTGTTCCATGTGGGATTTAAAACAGTAGACAGCGGCGTGGCGACCGTTTTATCCACTAGACCGGGCATTGCAGTGCCGTGCGTGCGTTGCAGTGCCGTGCGTGCGTTGCAGTGCCATGCGTGCATTGCACTAACCATGCAGTCAAAACAATTCAATATAATAAACTCTTGCTATGAAACTGAAGTGAAAGTTTCACCTCCATAAAATAATAAAGCCAATCAACAATGTACGAACTTATAAAATTCCCACACGCACATAACTTGTCATATAATGTGACAGTAACAATTAAGCCATAGTTAATAATACGGCCCAATCAGAGCGCGTAATGTCCAGTCATTATCTACCCTGACGGGTAAATTATGTGTCCGAATATGTGGTTATGTCTTTGTTTATTTACAGTTATTATAAGGTGGTTCGGCATGTTTTTTTTTCACTTTACCTAATGGAAATGCGAGAAATTCGATATTTTTAGAAAGGGATAGGATTTAGGATGTATACCTCCACTTTGGATAGGAATTTCTGTAGGTGTGTAGGTTACCCTTAAATGTCCTGACATTTTTTGTGTATTGGATTTTTTATTCAACCCGATATTTACACTGAAAATAAATCGTTTTTTTTTTCACATACCATAGGCGTCATTTAAGAAGGTCCGCCTTTTAAGAAGGAGTACGCTCTTATCTTGAAGGTTTGTGTATAAACAAATGAGTACGTATATTACGCATGTATACGTATATTATATTTGTTTTTTTCTACGAAGACATTTTATACATAAATATTTGAAAAAAAAAAACAAAATCTTAAATGGTTTGATTCACGGATATAAACCACATAATACATAAACTTCCAAATAAACAAAATGTCCAGAAACTATAGCAAAATTTATATATATTTGAATTCGACGATTTTTGCCTGTAAGATATTGCCTTGGAGCGATAAGGCCGCCACTTGTACATACTTTATAATAGTTTTAAGTTTATCATATATTTTTTTATACGGTGTACAATAAAGAGATTTATTATTATTATTATTATTATTTTTATCAGTATGCGGCGCAGTCTAAAGGAAGGGTTATAGTTATGGAAGTCTTTTTACCTATGTTTGTTTGTTTCATCACAACGCTCAAACTACTGAACTGAACAGATTTTAATGAATGGGGTTAGACAATGCTAATGGTGCGGGTAGTCGGGTTATACTTTTTAACTGTAACTGCTTCAAGGTCAGCAATAACTTTTTCACCTAAACAAGATTATGAATAAATTTCATTGTCATTTATTCTTTTAATTAATAGATCTTTTTTTATGGTATAGGCGGGCAAACGAAATGAAATGAAATGAAATGAAATTTTTTATTTGCAGAAATACGGTACAAAAGTTATAAAGAAGTTGTAAGGAATCACATATTTCGTCAGTTTGTTCTGACATGCAAAAATTTTTTTTTAAGTGTACATGCTTGTCATAACATAAATTTAGTACAAACATTAGCTGATGTTAAGATTATTATAAATGAATGTCAAATATTAAATTGTCAGATTTTCAATTTGGTCAATTTTAATATTCTTATTAAAATTAACAAATAAATAACAATGAATATTATACAATTTATCAGGTGTCATAGTTATTTTCCCTTTTTAAGTATTCATTTACTGAGTAAAACATCTGTTCTACAAGCCACATTTTCAATTTCCTTTTAAATTTCAATAAAGGCAACGTCTTTATGATTGGTGGCAACTTATTAAATATCTTGATACACATATTATAACATTTTTTTTGGAACAATGTAGTTCTGGGAACAAAGTCCAGGACTAGTCTTTCACTGTCACGTGTGTTGCGTGAGAATATGTCCTTTGCCTTCTTGAATAAACTAGGTATATATAGGAATAAACGAGCAGACGTATCGCCTGATGGTAAGCGATTACCGCCGCCCATGGACACATGCAAACATCCGAGGCGTCACAAGTTCGTTGCCGGCCTTTGGGGGATGGGGAGGGGAGATATGGGGAAGAGGTTTGGGTTATGGGCCTTCGGTATCTTCACTCGATGAAACTCAGTGGAAGCACTATTTCACAACTACTTCACACCGGTTTTCTGTGAGGCCGTGGTATCACTCCGGTCAAGCCGGCCCATTCATGCCGAAGCGTGGCTCTCCCACGGTAAGTTATCTATTTATGATGTTCTACTTCCATAGTTTTCCAATAAACCAGGAATACTAACAGATAGATTGACACCGTATATATATTCATGTATGATAGAACAAAATTGCCAGTTCATCTAAGTAAGCTTTTTACACTGATATTATTCAAGCGATTTGGCAAACGTAAGATTGTTATCGATAGAGGTGTCTTAGGTAAGATATTTGGCAACAGATTCGAAAACAACCTGACATATACAGAAGGATATGGAACATAAGATAGCATCATTTTGGATACAATATAGCCGACTTGCCAACAAACCTTTCACGCAGCCTGTCACGATTAATATCCTAGAAATATCCATTTAAAATATAGTTTAGAAATAATTAAAGTTGAGAAAGTAATTATTTAGACAAAAGTTCAATTTACTAAAACGCATTTTAATGTAAATAAAATAGTGCTGTGCTGTTGGAGAATATGACCTTCAAACCTTCAAAGAAAAGAGCGTACTCTTTATTAAAAGGCCGTCAACGCACTTGTGACGTCTCTGGTGTTGTGGGTGTCCATGGGTGGTAGTAATCGCTTGCCATTAGACGATACGTCTGTTAGTTTGCTCCCTATTTCATTAAAAAAAGAAACCATGCACAAACAGAACAACCTAAAGAAAAAATTATAGTTGCCATTATTTCGCAACCGACTTCAAAAAATGAAGGAGGTTATCAATTCCACTGCATTTTTTTATGTTTGTTACCTCATAACTTTCGAATGGGTGAACCGATTTTCATTTTTATTTGAAAGCTGGTGCTTCCCGTGTGGCCTCATTTCAGTTTGGTTCAGTTTTGACAATGTCATCCATAAGAAAATCATCTAAGTCTTCAATTAGTATGTGGGCGACAAATTGACGAATAACTCAATATCACGCCTACCGATTTCGATTTTTATTTGAAAACTGGTGCATCCCGTGTGGACCTATTTCAATTTGGTCCAGTCCTTAAAGTCGGTTTCTTTTTTAATTATTTTTACTTATATGAGCCTGCGAAAGTTACTCTACTCTGCTCGATAAAAGCATGAGCAGAATTCAAAAGTAGTGGTCACTATACTCATTGTGAACCCAGACAATGCAACAATACAGCATGAAGACCCACACTATAGTAGCCTATAGAGGTGCTTCTGCATCAGTAGGCTTCTTCTCAAACACGACAGTCGGTAATATGCTGTCATTTTATGTTGGCCTTCTGTGATTTACTCGCTTGCTAGTTAAATATGATAATCGCTTTAGGGATTAAGTATGGCAGTCTGCCTTCCACTTTATGAGTATTAAAATTCGTTAGTAGAAACTAATCACTTTTATGCAATCAAATCTCGAAATACGAGCAAAGAGATTTTAGTCACGCAAACGTTAAGCTGTCGGGAGTGGCATGACGTCACTCATGATATCATAACCATGACGTCATCGTGCATTTAATTAGACGTGGTAAGTATCTGCGATAATAACCTCGATTAATGATGTACTTAAATCCTGTTAGTCACTTAATTAAGTTCGTTTCATGTGAATTAATAAAGCCAGCAAAATTACATTGACGAGTAGTGTCTCGCAGCTTCGCTCGTCTGTATATTTCTCACTACTGAACCTTGCTTAACCCCTCCACAAATACTATACTACATCTTTCGGGATTAAAAGTAGCCTATGCTATTATAGCCTATATATCTGTCTCTGTGCTAAATTTCATCTAGATCCGTTTAGTCATTTTATCGTTTAAGTGTAACAAACATTAATGCTTATTAACTTTTGTGTTTACAATATAATAGGATTTCATGTTTCTGAAATTGAAAAATTACAAACTTGAACACAACACCGTGGGAGAGCCGCGCTTCACCATGAATGGGTCGGCTCGACCGGAGTGATACCACGGCCTCACAGAAAACTGGTGTAAAACATCGCTTGCGCTGTATTTCACCGAGTGAGTGAGTATACCGGAGGCCCATACCCCCCCCCCCCCCCTAAAGGCCGGCATCGCAATGTGATGCCTCTGGCGTTGCAGGTGTTCATGGGCGGCGCTAATTAATTACCATCAGGCGATACGTCTGCTCGTTTGACCCCTATTCCATAAAAAAAACAATCCATCTCTTATGGGCCCAGTATGCCTACCTTCAGGTCTGATATTTCCAAAAAAAAAAACTAATTGGGTGCTTACAACATAAAAGTAACAGTAGCAGTCAAAATTAGTATGTTCTCTCTTCCGCCACAAAGTCTCTTCTTTGAGAAGAAGTCTGTGTCCGGCAGAAGATTGTTAACGACTGTTATGATGACTGGATTTGCGGGGTGAGATCAATGCGTCACTATTTTCCTAAAACGAATAGACTATTAGACTACCTTCAGTATATCTTGGCTTAGTACCATTTTGTTTTTGTATTATTATCTGCCAAATCCATCAATCAGATTAAACTTTACTCGTAAGCGTTCAGATGAGTAAGTTTCAAACAACCTAATTTATTCATGAAATTGTTTGGAACTTGTGTTAATGTATGTGGTTTAATAAATTTTGTTTGTCTATTAAATATCGACACTAAGCTATAATTTCTATTAGCCTAAAGTTTTGTGATATTACTCGCTATTAGTTGCAAGTTATTACCTAATTTGTAACTGACTTTAAAACTTTTGCGTTTCATGTTAAATTAACAATTATTTTTGATTGACCGTCAGCCTGTGACCACGGCCAGTGCAATCTGGTCGAAACGTCAGGCAAATCAGAGGTATGTAATACCTTTTAATAAGTGATAGCGTTAATTCCCGTATAAATAATTGTTAATAAAATTTATAACTGCCTCGGTGGTATCGGATACGACTGCTGAGCTTGTCTCATACTACAGGCTCTGCTTAGTTAGGAACTAGATGGCGTTTTGGACACATACATATGACAAGATGTAAAGGCGTCTCTTATCCCTGAAGCACCTGTGTGCAATCATAGCTCTAACGCTCTTTAGTAAGCGTAGCGCCCTTCGGCAAGCTCGCAAATTCGTTAAAAGTGCCGCGGCTGGTGCCCTTAATAGTACACTATACCTAGGCAAAGACCCCCCTGGTCAGATGTCTATATATGATCATGTCAGATGGTTGTATAAATATATTTAAATACCATTAATTAAAATTTAGATACCACTATAACCTAATGAAATGTAACCTAACGAGTTCTGTGTCATTTGACAAATTCCTGTCATGTCGTTTTCACGCAATTATTCTTACTTAATGTAAATTTGTTTAAATGAATCTGAAAAATTACTACCATTTTATGCAAAATAGGTTTAAATTGTCGTGAATATTTTTACGTCACGAATATTTATTTTTTACGGTTAAATAACTCCATTTGGCGTAACGGACATTATTTAGATCTCGAAATAAATATAAATGTGCCCGGCTGGCTTTACGTTTATGAACCTTATTAAGAAATATGTTAGGGTACATTTTGCGTTATATTTTTGGTTAATCGCTTTGAAAGTTAATGTTTAGATAGTAACTGTTACGGTTCAGTTAAATATACTGGAAATTTTCTGAAACTAAGCCACTGTTTCATCGGTTACTGACAAGTTCCGGATAGCTTATCTGACAGATAGTTTGATACAATTTATACGTCAAATTATCTGTCTGGTAAGCTATTAGAAATCTATCTATCGCCCGTGAAAGAGGGCCTAAGAATACTAGCTTAGTGAAAGAAATTATTATACTTAGACCCATCGCTCATAGCACTGTAGAAATGACTATGCAGTGACTTGACTAATAATAACGTGATTTATTATAAGAGTTTTTAGTAAGTACTAGCAATTAATCCTTTTGGCAATGTTTTTTTTTTGAAATATAAAATAGAACATTTTTATATTTTGGGGAAAAAAATAACAAGTTCAAATTGTTGTTTATTGATAACGCATAGTAAGAAACTACGGCATTTACATGAAGTACCATACATATAGGTAACCTGATACACTATTAATTGATTTATTTTTAAAGTTAAAGCATTAATGGTATGATGATCCGTAATCGACTGGGAGGACCCCAGTCGATTACGGATACGGTGGCCAGGCTCAACGAAAACCAACCAGTCGGTTGGTCTAGCCTACATAGTGACGTAGGATATATCTATACAAATAAATAAAATTGGAGTGTCTGTTTGTAATTTTAAAATAACCGCTTTTTACTAAATGCATGTGTATGTAATCACGGTACATATACCAGAAATGTAGTTAAAAATTTTTTTGTCTGTCTGTCTGTCTGTCTGTCTGTCTGTTTGTTCCGGGTAATCTCTGGAACGGCTGGACCGATTTTGACGGGACTTTCACTGGCAGGTAGCTGATGATACAAGGAGTAACTTAGGCTACTTATTTAGACTAACTTTGTCCCGCGGCGTTACTCGCGGTACAACAATAACCGCGGGTAACGCCGCGGGGTTCAGCTAGTTATCTATACAAATTAATAAAATTGGAGTGTCTGTTTGTAATATTAAAATAAAAGCTTTTTAATCAATGCATATGTATGTATACACGATACATATACCAAAAATGTAGTTAAAAATTTTTTGTCTGTCTGTCTGTCTGTTTGTTCCGGGTAATCTCTGGAACGGCTGGACGGATTTCGACGGGACTTTCACTGGCAGGTAGCTGATGATCCAGGGAGTAACTTAGGCTACTTTTTTTAGACTAACTTTGTCACGCGGCGTTATTCGCGGTACAACAATAACCGCGGGTGACACCGCGGGGTTTAGCTAGTAGTGTATAAATGTGTGCGCAAGTGCACTCTCTGTTCCCTAACTTTGATAATCCGATCCGGACAGTTATCCGACACGACAGGGGAGAAATCAGGCACCGCCATTTTAATGATATATAGCTTCACTAATGCTCCAAGACACCATTACACTTGGTACTTCCATAAATACTTTTAGAACACCATTAAAATTAATAAGTAGCTCCGTAAAAGAAAAAGGATACTACTATAGAGTAATTATTTCTGTCGGTACGTCCTGTATGCTAAATGATACTTTAATAATCAAAGTTAAGGTTGAAAATCTAATGGCTATGTCGTTTGCTCTGATGTCTACAGCCATTCATCATAAAGACACGGCTTTGGAAAAACAAGTCTATTCAAAAAAAACCTAGCTTCACTTGATTTTTTGTTCGGTTTAGTTCTTTGTGTGTAAGTAATAATAAACGTTTTGCACTAGCTGTTGCTCTCGGGTTTGTTCGTTTCGATAATAAAATGAAATGTTGTAGCTGTGGGTAAACGGGTTTTCTACTATGCCTGAGGTCTCGGGTTCAATTCCCGGGTCGGACCAAATGTTTGTATGAACTGCAAATATTTGTTTCAGAGTTTTCTATGTAGGCATTTACAAAAAAAGTATATACATGTGTTTTCATATCATTTTTATTGTGTTACAATTTGGGACTATACAACTGCCGCATTAGGAATATACATCCTGTATTGCGGAAGACTTTACATGAAACGGACACAAAGAACGCCCAGATTCAGAACAACAATTTGTGAATCATTTAATTGTTGTCCCATGTGGGATTCGAACACACAACACTTGACGCAGTAAAAAGCGCCCAGGCGTCCGTTTAAAACACTAGGCCAACCGTGCAGTCATAGCCTTTGAATTTCAACTAATGTCAGATTCCATTGACGGGACGGATGGCGTAGTAGTTAAGATGGTAATTTTCTAAATATGATTTACGTATGACTAGTTTTACTATAAGGTCGCGGACAAAGAGTCAGCGGAAGCGAGACGGGTTGTGGCGGCGCGGGCAATGGCTATTGGCGCGTGCCAATGCATAGCTTTATGTGGAACTGGCATCGGTGCATCGAGGCGTGCAGTAAACCTACTAAATTCGCCACTCGCCGTGCCACCAACGCTGCCGCTCCCGCTCCCGCAAATTCGAGACAGCGGCCTAAGTCCCATGGGATACATACATATATACATACATATTTTGCGATGCATAAATTGTTTTTTGGAGTCTGTCTGTTCTTTGTATTGGATTCATTAATGTTTGCAAAGTCCCCCGTGATATGTAACTGGTTATTTTCTCAAAGAGGAAAATTGAGAATAGGGAATTAGGGAAGTACCTATAATAAATATTATTGCTTTACCCAAGCAACGTTGCATTGAATGAATTTGTTAGATTTTGTCCTTGGCCTTTAATATAAGAATACATTGTTAACTTACCTCAATAAAGGTAAAATCAACTCAACCCTATTAAATCACGCAGACAAACATAGAAATGTTTGACTTCTCGGTTTGGTTTTGAAAATACGGTTGTCAATCAATTTTGATACTTATTTTATCGGAAAAATATATATCTTTTATACCGCTTTACCGTTGTAGTTCATTGGGGGAAAAGACAGGCTAGGTAAACGTAGTGGCACGATGGACGGGCGATTTGAATGAAGTGACTGGTAGCGGATGGATGCGGCCTGCCCAAGATCGGGATGGTTGGCGCTCATTGGGGGATATCTTCATTTAGGAGTGGCTATAGGTTGACACGTACCTTTTAATGCATAAAAGCGTAGCAAATAAACTGTACCTTGTATTCATAATATTAAAAGGTAAGTAAATGATTATAGCACTAAATAGGGATGTAAATTCCCAAATTTTTCACTTCCCTTATTTTAGGAAAGTATTACTTTTAAATATAAAATGAGCACTGAAATATTTTAACATCATTCTTAGTCTGACTTAAAAATATTCAAAGCCTGTTCTTCGACAACCAGATTGTTAATAATAGTGTACATTCGCGACTTAAGAAAATATAACACTTTTGGATTTCTTCAAATTTTCGTGTGTACAAACCTTGTCCTGACAATAACAAACAGAATGTTTTTTTATCTAATTTTGGTGCAGTCGAAGTTACGCGGAAGTCGATAGAAGTACATACATTCCGATAAATCATTTTTATTTTTATAGATATTTCGGATTACATCTGATACACAACGTAACAGTTGGTCCGACCCGGGAGTCGAACTCGAGACCTCATGCACAGCACTCGCGTACGCTAACGCTGAGCCAACAAGGCAGTCAAATAAGATAAAGAACCAATGATCGTGTTCATAACGTAAAGATGTATCCTGAGTGAGTATTGAAAGCACAACCTCGCGTCAGGATGACTAACCACTTTACCAATATGTCTTCTTGTATCTTCTAAAACCTTTCTTTTTATTAGAACACAATATGATGTCAGCTTGTAATATAACTGTGCCAAATGTTTCGAACATAACTTGAGCGGCAGCTTGGCGCCACATATAATTGGGTTTATCCGTTATAGATTATATTGCGGTAATGTTTGTGGCGTCTAGGAAGTTATAATGAAATCTTAATATATGAATCAATTTAATTATTTATAGTTAAGCGAATCAATGATATAAATGGGCCGGCTTGATCGGGACGGTACTACCCTCGTGTTGTCGTATTTCGTTTGTAAACGCGGAACCGGAGGCCCAATGATTCAGAAGTATCTCAATAGGTCACCATGGGTCACCATGCTGAATTGTTGCATTGTCTGCATTCGCTATAAGTATGGTGACCACCGCTCTTGGATGCTTTTGAGCGAAGTGAAGAGTCACTTTAGATAGCTCAAATTTATAAAAAATTATGTTCGTGTGGTGTGCGTGCGTGCCCGCGTTTGAGCGCGCGTGCGTGCATCCGTGCTTGTGTGTTTGTGTGTGTGGGTGTGTGAGAGGAAGAGCATGTTGATTTGAGTATTATGTAGTAGTAGTAGTGTTCACGACTCTGCCCGCCAAGTCTTTCCTCAAGAATTCATGCCAAACATTGAAAGTTGTGGTGCTACGGTTTATCCGTGAAAGCGGTACAGTCAGAATGACAGAGCTACTTTCAAATTGAACGTTAGTATCGAAAGTACTCAGTAACAGGTTTACAAAAAAATATTATCTTTTAAAAAAAAAATACAACTTTGTAAACTAAGTTTTCGTAATTACTGGTGAACTGTTTCTTCGTTCGCTTAAAAATTTAATAATAATAATAATAATAATAATAATTTATTGTTTCTCTCACACACAGTTTACAATTAATAAAAAATTCAAAAAAAAGAAAAAAACAGCAAATACAGTTCACATAAATATAAATATAATCTGTGTGGGAGACTGGCATCTGTACTAGGATGACCTGTATTACAGATTACCAGTCGCTCCAGACTCTGGATGGTGAAATGTATGATGGATGGAGCAGTGACATTTAAGTTTACATGGGCAAGACTAGTAGACATTACAAATTACAATTAAGTGTGTGTGTTTGTGTGTGTGTGTGTGTGTGTGTGTGTGTGTGTGTGCGTGTGTGTGTGTGTGTGTGCGTGTGTGTGTGTGTGTGTGTGTGTGTGTGTGTGTGTGTGTGTGTGTGTGTGTGTGTGTGTGTGTGTGTGTATGTGTGTGTGAGTGTTTGTTCATATGAGAGTGTGTGAATGTGTGTGTGTTCACAAAAAGAAACCACTCATATACCCAACCACAGAAAACACAACAAGGAATGAGGGGACCTACGAGGGCACAAGGAGAAGATTCTCGGTTTCCTCGTAGTTCAGGGACTTTAGCCACGAAGTGATAGTCCTTTTACACTAATCACTTGTTTTGAACAAGTAAATGAATTTTTAATACGAAATTGTGATTATTAAGATTAATCCAAGGCGCGGTGAGGCAAACACCGCACAAAGTTGTCTTGTTAAAAACTTTTTTTTTGTTTTCGTTTACTTTCGTATTAAAGATTTGAGGGTTATGGATTATCCCTGGGTTAGTAACATTTTAAGTGACAGGCTCAAAAATATTAGCAAAGTTGAACAGACCTCATTTGTACTAGCAATATTCGTAATGTAACTTTTTTTTATGGAATAGGGGACAAACGAGCAGACATATCACCTGACAGTAAGTGATTACTGCCGCCCATAAAGACCCGTAACACCAGAGGCGACACAAGTGCGTTGCCGCCTTTAGGGGATGGAGAGGGGAGGAGGGATTGAGGTATGGGCCTCCGGTATCCTCACTCACTCGGTGAAACATCGTGCCAGCGCTGTTTCACACCGGTCTTCTGTGAGGCCGTGGTATCACTCCGGTCGAGCTAGCCCATTCATGCCAAAGCGTGGCTCTCCCACGCATACAAGTGTTTCACGTCAAATCTCTTTCAATAAATGCTACTCCCTTTTTTCTTTTTTTTTACCTATTCTTTTACTTAAGGCTACGGCCACGGCCTCACAGAAGACCGGTGTGAAATACGGTTATGTGGCGACACCTTCCAATCTCCGCTGCGGCAAGGGGATGCCCCATGACGATGCTGCTGTTCCGTACATACAGACATACATCACAAGAACCTAGTGTTGCCATTACAGACTACTTATTACTACTATCGGTATCGAACATATTATGTTAAAACTAGTACTGATTTACTTAGTGATTTAAATATTTCCTTAGTTCCTAACGATCTGCATTGCATGCCTGAAACCCATTTCTCAGTGACTACTTTATTACGACTTCAATTCCGAATATTAATTTTAATGTGCTCTAATTTATGATTAGAAATGAAGTGAATGACGCCATTGACCTTTAACTGTAAGTAGGTCTCTAGCTTCTTTCTTTATTTCAGAAATAGTGTGTTAATAAATAAAACGACTTCTGAAGTTTCCATTATTGTTAATGTACGCTAAATTAAAGTAGGTACCTAAGGTAGTATCAGGAATAGAATGTAGAATAATCTATAAAAGTGATTAAAAAGAAAATATTTGACTTTCTTCATCAATGCTGTTTTTCATCTAAGTTAATATTTGAACAATGTATATTTAATTTTTAATGAACAACCCATAACGTCCCACTGCTGGTCTCGGGTCTATTTTCAGGAGAGGGTTAAGTCCACACGTCCAGACGCTGGCCAAGTGTGGGTTGGTGACGGGCAAGAAAACGTTGTGTCTACTTAATCTTACCGTTGGATGTTCTTAAGCCGCTTGGCTTTTTTGGCTAAAAATTTGGCTTTTTAAGTTTCACCACGCTGATGATATTGTCATTCTAAAATGAGACTAAAATTTTCTACAACACGCTACTTCCATGTTTATCTACTGAGTACAATTTCCACAACTTCTCAAGTAAAGCTCAAATCTTAAGTTTAAATGTTCTGGAAAATTCACTTGAGTTCTCCAAAGTATTCCGTGTTCATCAGACTTGAAATTTTAATATTTTTGTTCTGAGCAGGATTAGCATGTTTGATAACGGCATTAATTTTGATGAAACAATGGTTATCTTGAGTATTACTTCGGATGGGATAAGGCAAAGAAGATTTAGAAGGTACAGAATTCTGGCAGATGCTCGGAATTTATTACGTGCAAAAGAGAAATGTTTACAAGATACACCAGATATTTATCTATCTGCTATAAGTAGAAACTAAACTGAAAAAAAAAACACAAGTAGACATTACTGTATATGCAGTTATTATTGAAAAATTTATTTAAATATTCAATTAAAAATAAATCCCTTTCGAAAGCTCGAAGAGAATTAAGCGAATGACAGAAATTAGACATAAAAAGTTCACGAAACTAGACTGCAGTTTTAATGACCAATTTTTTCTGAACACTAAGTTTATGACATATGTCTATATTTTATGTAAAGTTCCTTATTTCCATAAAAATTTCACTCGTCATGCATTAGCGTTTAAACATAAAACCGTTTTCATTTAACCAGTTAGTTTAAGGAAATTGATGCTTGACTTCAGGCAGCTTTTGTAAAATTTAAGTGAAAACACACTTCTTTATTCAACTGAAAAAATGATTTATAAGACTAAGGGGGTAGCTACCTTTTTTATCTCTTTTTGACTGAAGTATCTGAATTGAGAGGAAACAGTGATGAATTGATCATTGAAAAGATTGACGCCTCTATGCCATCTGATATTGGAAAAAAAATTAGAAATGAGGACACTGCTTGCTTTACGAATAATAACGAGTAAGGTAAGAATCCTTCTTGTGATACTGTTAAAGTAACATTTTTCAAATTTAGTATATTTATTTCACAAATCATTTATTCAAAATCTTTTATGCATGTTGAGAAACTGAAATTAAAGCTATAGATGACACCGCAACCTTGTGAGTAGAAAAAGGAGCTACAGAAATGAGTAGGATTGAGTTGTTATAGACAAAGGTAGCTCAGAAAGTTTAGTTTAGAGTAAGTTGGTTTTATCAAGAAAGCAATCTAGTTGATCCGTTAACTTGCTGACGTAAATGTATGGCTCCCTTCTCCTCCTTGAGCAGAAAAAATAGACGATTCTTGTCACGATAAAATCTTAAGTTGTCCTAATTTTGTATAGAGCAGATGTGCCTAATGTACAAGCTACATCAAAAAGGTGATAACAATCACCTTCAGCATAAAGGATCTAAGACACACCTGTGACTAGCTGTGAATATACGATTACATGAATGGGATTTCAGACTACTCTGTAACATGATTTAATGCATACTACTACTACTCGTAGTACAAGACTAAATAATTTAAAATTATTTTTATTTGCCATGTAGAAATAAAAAAACTCCGTGAAAAAACATACCTACAAATATACCACGTATAATAATAGTATATTAGTAGTAAATGAGGCGCTCATAGCCCACTTGCACTCGGTGATTAGAAACAATCACCGACGGTAAACAACAACGGCGCGGTCAGTACCCGGATGGGTGACCGCTAGTGACTTGCTACCATGAGCGTCTCCGTGATTCAGAGGTCACGTTAAGCAGTCGGTCCCGGTTGTTATCATATGATAACAGTCGTGAAGCTTAATTGGAGGCCTTTGGGCGGCTTAACATCCAACGGCAAGATTACGTAGCCACTACCCTGTGTTGCCAGATCCCAACCCGCAATTGGCCAGCGTGGGGACGTATGGCCTTAAACCTCTTCTTAGAGGAGACCTGGCCAGCAGTGCGACGCTACGGGTTGTTGATGATTAAGTTTTGTTGTACAGTGGGACTTATTCACGATAAAACTATTTAAAATGTTTGCAGTACCTATGAAATACCGCAAATACTTTTATTACCGTGAAATACGTGTCCGAGTACCGGTCTTATTTGAAGTGGCTTCCAATTCGTCAACGTAGACATACACGGGCATTAACTACTCTTTATTCTTTACTCTTCTCTTCAAGCTCTCCTTCCTACCTAACACTCAATTTCAGAATCAATTTTCAAACCACACTAAATACCTTAGTTCTTCCAACAACCTGCTTCTCCAATGTCCTACTCACCGCTCTGATTTTCTACTTTCTCCATTTAGAATTTATATTTATATTGTGTATATATTATGTATGTATGTATATATGTATGTATGTATGCATGTGTATTTATTTAAATACGTATTTATTATGTGTATTAATACAATTATTACTTATGGTTAAATGATTTCTTATTGAGATATCAACTTAATTTTTTTTTTCTTTTATAAATATTTTCGGACATCTATCACACAGAGCCATCTAGTCACAAGCTAAGCAGAGCTTGTGTTATGGGTACTAGACAACTGATACAAATACTTATATACTTTTTTTTTGTAAATACATACATATTATACATAGAAAACACCCAAACTCCGAAACAAATATTTGTAGATCATACAAACATTTGGTTCGACCCGGGAATCGAACCCGAGACCTTACGATCAGCAGTCGCATATGCCAACCCCGAGACCAACGAGGCATTAGTTTTGTGTATCTACCTTTTCTAGATCTGCATCACCTTAAGGTCGACTGGTAGAAAATGCCCACGGCATGAAGTCCACCTTTGTCACTTTTAATGTGCATAAAGTATAAATAAAAAAAAAATAGAAATATATATTAATTTATAAACTTTAAGTACTTCTTTAAAAGTTTCTACACTACATTCATTTTATTTATAATATTAAAAGAAAATTGTTGTTTATAACTTAGCTTATGTCGGAAATAAGGTTAAGTTAACCTTATTCCCGCTACATACTTCTACCCAAAATAAGAACATAATTGTCTACACTTTACTAAATTACTTTACAGTTACTCATTCAAAGTTAGATGTTACCCTTCACAGAGACTTCTATAGCAATGGTCACTTGAATACCCTCAACGCAAACCCTCAAATACTTGAATACTCTCAAATCTCAGAGACCCTTCACATTTTTTAGCAATATTAACCCTCTTAATGCTGAAGGGTGCCAAAAATAATATTTAAATATGATTGCCACAATGTTTTGACATAAACATAAACGTATTTGGGAATTGTCTAAAGTTAAAATAATAACTATAGCTTGGATCTGCTGGTTTTTACTCAAATTATTGGAGAAAAAAATAGAAAAATTAAAGCTCTCCTCCAGTTGCGAATAACTTTTGCTACAAGTTGTAAGGTATTTCCTTGCCAATACTACCTTAAATGTTCACTTCAAAGAACGGGTTTAAAAGGTAGTAGAGCCACACTGATTTCAGCACGAACGGGCCGGCTCGACCGGGGCGGTACTACCCTCGCACAGAAAATCAACGTAAAATGACAGCGATCATGCTGTCGTGTTTCGTTGGTGAGTGCGAGACCGGAGGCCCAATGATGCGAAAGCATCACTAGCCCGCCATGGTGTGGGCCACGATGCTGCATTGCTGCATTGTGTGCGTTCGCAGTATGGTGACCATCACTCTTGGATTCTGCTTATGCTTTCCATCAGGCAGAGTAGAGTCATTATGGCAGGGTCAAACATAAAAAAAAAAAAAAAAAAAAAAAAACGGGAGATCACTTGTGACTGATGAGTTCCAGGTGTTTATAGGCATCGGTTTGCTTCTTACTATCATGTGACCATCCGCCTGCTTGCTTATCACTTATACCCCGTTCAAACTTTCGGGTGTCGGGTCCGTTTATTAATCGGAGGTTCCAGTGGCAAAGCATTTTATATGAAGCTATTCACACTTGCCGGAAACCGATTTTGTATCGGCCACGACAATAAATGTTGGAAAAAATCGTGTCCGATCTCGTAAGTAAGGGCCGACTAGCGTCCCCCGCTACCCTTTGGTCCGTCCGTGCGTACGTCGCTGCAATCGCACACACACACGCAAGCAGAGTTGTTTTATTTTTATTGTGGGTACGGTTTGAGGCCGACAACCGATATTAACCGTAGTGTGAACAAAGGCGCCGACATCCGATTAATATACGGACCCGACACCCGACAAGTGGGAACGAGCTCTTACGGTACAAGAACTCAGTGAAGTGTCAATTATACAATTCAAACTCTCGCTTTTGATCGTTGTAGAGCGAAATGGGTCAGGTTCAGTTTAAAATCATTAAATCCATACTAATAATAAGTTTTTGATTTAGTTTTTGATTCTGAATTTGAAAGCAACTCTCTCTTTATTACGCTTTCACGCCTAAGCCGATGCACCGATTTTAATGAAATTTAGTATGGAAAACTTTGATTCTTAAGGAAGGACATAGGCTACTATCTATTGCGATAACAAACATACACGTGGGCGGAGCCGCAGTATTGGAATATAAGAACAAGTGGGATTCATTTCAAAATTGTATTTTAACTATACAATTTTAAAGCAGTTGTATATGTGGTAAAGAAATTCTTAAAAGACATTACTTCCTTATCCATTAAAGAAAGAATTTTACATATATTTAGGAATTACCAATTTTACCGCGGGTTTAACAACTTTCAAAGTAGTCGTTGAAATTCAACTGCCGCGCCCCCTAAAAGGCAAACCCATTTTGCCTCATTATTTCAACATCGCCAGGGGTCGGAATCTTTATAACCCGAGTTTGTACCTATTCAGTTTGAATAGCTCGGTTGAGGCCCGGTCCGAAAAGAACATCTTATTGTTGACTATTTTTTGAAACAATGTTGTAAAAATATTTTACTTAAAAAAAAATGAGGAAATAACCGTATTCCCCGGGATGACCACGGTCACCCCGGGGGCACTATTGCACAGCGCCCCGCCCTAACCCGCACCCGTCTAATATAAAGAGGTAAAGCTTGTTTTTATCAGGGGTAATCTTTTAAACTACTGAATCGATCATGAAAAAAAAATCACCAACATGTATTATATTGCCTGCCTCGTTGGTCTTGCGGTTGGCGTATGCGACTGCGATCGTGAGGTCTCGGGTTCGATTCCTGGGTCGGACCAAATGTTTGTATGATCTACAAATATTTGTTTCGGAGTTTGGGTGTTTTCTATGTATAATATGTATGTATTTACAAAAAAAAGTATATATGTATGTGTATCAGTTATTTATTTATTTATTTATTTATATTCATTTCATACATATTGATGGGTGACAATAATAAGTTTATGAGTCTCTATGATTGATGACTACGAAACCGACGAAGGAACACTAAACAAGTGATTTTATTTGATATTACCCATATTTTCAGTATTTACGTAACATATTTATTATAAACCGTTTCCGTGGGAGAGCTTCGGCATGGATGGTTCGGTTCAACCGGAATGATACCACGGCCTAACAGAAAACCGGTGTGAAATAGCGCTTATCGGATCCTTTTCACCATCCCCCAAAGGTCGGCAACGCGCTTGTGACGCCTCTGGTATTGCGGGTGTCAATGGGAGGCGGTAATCGCTGCCATCAGGTGATACGTCTGCGTGTTTGCCACCCATCCCATAAAAAAACAAACTAGTTGTTACCCGCGGCTGCTCCCGCGTGTATGTCGGCTATTGCGACAAATAGTCCTATGTCTTATTCTGATGTATAAGCGATATTACTATAAAGTTTTATCCAAATCCGTTTAGTAGTTTTTGCGTGAAAGAATAACAAACGTTCATCCATCCATCCATCCTAACTTACAAATTTTCGCGTTTATAATATTAGTATAAATAAAATGTAATACAATATAAATGTAAAAGTATATACCTAAAATGTCCCTAAGTTTTAAAAGATTCTAGTAGCAAATGTCACAGACAAATTATTATTCTTCATTGATCGGTGATGAATTCTATCAATAAATTTTACACCCTTGGAAATATTATTTTTCTTTTTGTAACATAGATATATGTTACTGTTCTTACACAATAAACGTCCTTCTCTGCATAGACATAGGCAATTACGCATTGAAAGGAACGGAAAGCTTCTCGGTACAAAGCGGTGCTTAGCTTCAATGGGACGCCAAACGTTTTGACACTTACTCAAACGCTTGGAAAGTAGCACAAGTGTGAAATGAAAAATGTGAATTTACAAAAATCTTTGGTTAACCCATTTTTGGTGAACATTTTTAGTGTAGGTTTGTTTTTAGGCGTTGTTAAAGTTGTCAAAAAATGCAAAGAAAAGTTGTAACGTAAAACCAGTAACGTTTTTTTTTTACCGATTTCAATAACATGTTCTAAATTCAGTTCAGAATTCGGTTGGTTTTTCTTTCTCTTTGTTATCAAAAGTATGTATTAACGCTTCAATATAGATTTCTTTTAATCGACTTCAACCAAATTTAAAAGTTTTAAATTCGCCTTTATTTAGAATTAGAACTTTCGACTGGGTGAACCGATTTTGGTGATTACGATTTTATTTAAAACCTGGTGCTTCCTTTGTACTCCCATTTCAATTTGATTTAGTTCTTGAAGTCGTTTTTTGTTTTAGAATTTTTGTTATTGGTATGTGATACTTCACGCTTAACCCGAGTCAATAAAATAAAAATACCGTCCCTGGTGTTGAAAAATCAAGGCATTAGGCAGGTCAGTCCCTATAGCCAGGTTGCTAGTGTTTTGCGTCGATTCTCTTTCTACAATCGCTAACGCTACTATTATTTCCTATTATCTATTGTTATAAGCTTACAATATTGCCTTGGGAATTCATCCTGTTATAATATTGTAAAAAGTTTTTAAATAAATAACATAAAATAAAATTATAGACTAATATTTTGTTTTGACCACTTGACTTAGCGTTGAAAGACGTCATTAAGTTACATTTGGTAGTTTTCTATTCACTGTTTACATTTGTAGAATAGCTAAGGAGCAGTTATAATGATGTTAATTAATGCACTAAGTTGAATTTTATTTTCGCGCTGAGTGTATGAAATTATCCACACCCTTACTTCTAAACATTACGCACACCTATATAAATATATATTCAAATTCAAAATCATTTATTCAATTAAGACACTAAGTGACATTTATGTACGTTAAATTGAAGCTACAGTTAAAAATCATAGATCGACACTATTAATTTTCTATTTTGGACAGTAAAAACACGTCCTGCTATTCTTACATTTTATTAGCAGAGAGCGAGCACAGATAACAACAAAAAACGCTCATTAACAACTCATTGTTCTCAAGACGCTCAAGACCGATACATAGATAATAAAATTAAGGACATTCTACACGGATCTGGTCCTAATATCTCAATATACAAACAGACGCCATAGCATGTACTGGATTGTCAAGGTAAATTAGATGCAAATACCAAAATCAACTGCCTACTTGTGTCCATCTATAACTTCCAGTATCAAAAATGCACACATCTATCGTTAACCCAAATTAATCTTAAAATACTTCCGCAAACATAAATAGAAATATAATCATACTGCTGAATGGCTTCATAAACGCGTAATCACTGGGCTCCGTGCCTCATATTTAATACGATCGTTAAATAACACTTGGAATAATCCAGAGATGATGTACAGCCTTTATTTGTGAGGGTCATAATTTAGCTGTCGTACTTTATTAGATCCTAAGGAAACTTGAACGGTAAATTATATTTTGATGAGAGAATAAAATGGGACGAAGATATTGGGTTTTGTGTATCAGGGACTGATTCTCGGACAGTCGTGATCACCTACGAGCTATATTTTTAGGTTTTATGTAGAAAGAACTTACTGACGTCTATTTATATAAGGGCTATAAGTAGACATTATAATACTAATACTTCTTAGACGACTTCAAAAAAAGGAGGAGGTTCTCAATTCGACCGTATTTTTTTTATTTATTTTTTTTAGCGGATAACTTCGTTGTTTATGAACCGATTTTGATGATTATTTGTTTAATGGAAAGGAAATACCCTAACGCTGTTACCATGATAAGGACACTAACACCAAAGATGGCATCCAAGACAAATTGAGTCAAAACTTGAAGTCGATTTTATTTCTGTTGAAATTTTACTTGTTTTCATAAATAATTTTTGTTTTAGCCTAAGTACATGAATTACTTATAAGGATTTTACCAAGGGTAAGAGAATTCATTGACGACATCACTAGTGTACATTGTGTTACAGTTGCCAGCGCACACATCCAACCTCACAAACTTAGTAGTATTTATGACATAATATTTATACAAGTCTAATAATATTTACCTACCTTCATTTTACTACTAGTTGTTGCCGGCGGCTTCGCCCATGTCGGTTATAGCGGCAAATTGTATAGCCTATGTGTTCTGTATTCTGATGTAAAAGCTGTACTGTAAAGTTAAACTGTAAAGTTTCATCCAAATTGGCACACCCGTTTGCGCGTGAAGAACTATCAAACATACACACTCACAAATTTTCGACTTTATAATTATGTTAGCGTGAAGTGTGAGGTGTAAATGGTGAGAATTTAATATTTCTTGTTTCACACTCGGAATTCGTGACAAAATACAGAACATTTGTTGAGAGATGAAACAGAGTTAACCACCTCAAAGTTCAACATAAAGTAGCATCTAATTGGAACTTCTGTAGAATATATACATGTTAATCAAACGAAATTTATCCAAGTCTCTTGCGAATAAAGTTTGACAGATAGACGTAAAAACAAAGGCTTTATGATCTTTTTAATTGACAGAGCTACACAGCATGACATATTACATTTTTAGTACACACACAGCGACAAAATGATTACACCCATGTGAAATATCCTGTATTTTTGTATGTTGTTAAATAAGGGCCTGCCAAAGTGAGTTTACTCTGCCTGATTGAAAGTATTTATTTATTTATGAGGTATACCAACAGCACACATACGACATAATTTTAAAAATATTATAAAAAAATAATATCTAGTATGCATGCTTATTACAGGTACATACAACATTTACCATATGAGATAACATCCAACAAAAATATGAGTTGAATCGAAGGATAGTTATAATGTTCTTCTAGCCGATAACGGCCACGGCGATCGTCTCAGACCAGGAGATATTATAGTGCACAAGTGTGTGCGCAAACACAGGTGCACTCTCTGTTTCCTCTCTCTCATAATCCGATCGGGCGGTTAACCGACACGACCGGGGAGAGATCAGGCGCAGGACCGACAGCTTTACGTGCTCTCCGAGGCAAGGGGGTTCAGACCCCAACTTCCAAATTCCGAGCTGTTATTAAGTATTTCTATAATCTGAAAAACTCAATAACACTTTCGGCCCGACCCGGGATTCGAACCCGAGACCTCTTTATCGGTAGTCGCATACGTTAGCCGCAAGACCAACGGGGCAGTTAACTCACCCACACTATGGCGACCAATCGAGATGTTTTACATAGATATTTAGGCATAGTATGTATGTTATAATGATGCTGATTATAAATACGATAAAAGAGAACTGTCTTCTAAAATTTATCTCATTACCTGTATCATAAAGCTTGTGTGTTATATTATATTAACTTGTAAATATGTAAGGTACAAAACTGGGATATTTCACCAAGCGTCATACCTCTAAACGTTTTGCGTAACATTTAAGAATATAACACAGAATAGTACCACCGCAACTTATTACTCCTAAGCATTCAGGCAATGTTTAATAGCCAGAAAGAGACAAGGATATCAAAAGCCAGGCCCACACAAGGAAAGAGTAGTGCATAAAATTTCATTGTAACCATGATTTAAGGTACAATAAATATTTTTATTGGAATTCTCGGGTGCATTTTCTGCGCCATTCGTGGGTAGCATAAAGTATGTTTATGGTTTCCCTGGATATTATATTGATACTTAATTGCATACTTATTTGGATTTTTATGTAAGCTGGTTAAAGGTTTACTGCTTTAATAAAGTTATTGAACTCACATATAATACACATAAATAATAATAAAATGATCTAAATCTTGAATAATCCACTCTTATATTATAAATGCGATAGTAACAAACCGCTGCACCGATTTTAATTAAATTTGGCATGGAGATACTTTGATTCTTGAGGAAGGACATAGGGTACTTTTTGCTGCAATAACCGACAAACTCGCGGGCGGAGACGGTGCAAAAAGCTAGTACCAATACATTATTTATATATATAAAAGAGGAAGGTGACTGACTGACTGACATACCCAGAAGTCAACGCACAGCCCAAACCGCTGAACCTAGAATCCTAAAATTTTGCATGTAGGTTCTTTATATAACGTAAGTGAGCACTAAGAAAGGAATTTCTGAAATTACACCCCTCAGGGGGTAAATCAGGGGATAAAAGCTACGTGAGCGAAGCCGCTTGCAAAAGCTAGTAATCTATATAACTCTGTCTGTAATTCTGTCATTTTACGAAAACAAGTTGAAGTTATACAGCAGTCTAGATTTCAGTGTGACGACGGACTAAAAATACAGATTATCACCACCCCTATCCATCCAATGGGTGTCCTAAGAGACAACTATGGGAGCAAATTATCCAAGACAACATCACTGCTAAGAGAGGGAGAACTGGAAACAAATCTATACCAACCCATCTGTTCAGGAGGATTTGTTAAGGAGAGGCCTATGTCAGGTGGTCTATAAAATACAGTTGAAGAGGAATACGTAGCTACTTAATGATTATTAAACCTTGCTTCGACATATAAAGGCCCGTTTGAGCTGAATGATATCATGACCTCATAAGAAGTCGGTGGTCAGCAATTATTTCCTTCGTTGTATTTAAATTAGTGAGTGGGGTTATTGGTGCCGAATCCTAATTATAAAAGGAGGTATTTATAGGGCGACAGCGTGCTTATGACCACTAAATTGAAGTCTGATTTTTTGTATTTTATACCATAAGAGAAAGCTTAAAATGTAACAAAATTTCATAAACAAAATCTAACATCAAACAAAATCCACTTTGTATAAAAATAAACAGGCCCACACTTTTCTAAATAAAAATATAACTAGGTACTTCATCTTCTTAGACAAGATAATGCACCTTTTTTCGATCACCTTGGCAATGTAATTCGGCCCTGTCTCTGACGCTAGGATGCGGGCCACTTTTTGTCCCCGTTCCTTCAAGTGACATTTGATAAATGATACGCGTCTAAGCACGCTGACTCGTGCTTTTTTCAACTTTTTTTTCACTACTATGATTTACCGGAAGATTTATTGCGATTGAAAGGGATTTGAATATTCTTGTAACTTTTCTCGAGATTTTAGGTGATTCATGGTTTGTTGTAAATGTTGGAATCTATTCAATGGCGATATAATATTCCTTTAGTATTCCTTATCGATGAACAATAGTTGTTATGTATGTGTGTATGCGTATGAAGATTTCCGTGAGTGTTATTTGAATATCTTTCGAAGATAGGCGGTTTTTGCTCACATTTGTCCGTATTTCAGCAGTAGACAAAACTAAATACACTGTTTAATTAGTTTCAGACCATTTACACTTTACCATAACTATATACTTCTAATAACTTGTTTTGTAAAACTTTAAATAAGCAGAAGAATTGCAAATCAAAATACACTTTTTAGCGTTTGCATGTTTAGGCCAAAAGAATTGCAAAATAGACAGGCCCTTAACATAATCACAGGATTATCCGACAAACGAAAAACGTATAATAATCCGTGCGGAATCCGTCCCTTGCTAAATCTTGGCAAGATTTTTATATGACTGATGGAAAAATGCGTACCAGATTATCTGATGAGACCCTAAGAATTTCGTATAAAGGGATTATTGTGTTATTTTTCGTCTTATTTAGTTGCGCGGTTGTATAATAAGATAATCTGCATTATTTATGTGGTAAGAAATATATTTGTATATCTAGTTCTTCTAGTGAAGATGAACTTTGAACATTGAAAATAAATGAAAAATACGCATTTTTAGAACGACGCAAAAAATCACAGTCAGAAGTTTTGGAGACTTCAATTTCTTTTTTCTTTAACTGGAAAATATACTCAAGGTATGTTTTATGGTAGATGGTTGACAAAGTCCATAAAGTACATTGCCGGCCTTTTAAGAAAGAGTGCACTCCTTTCTTTGAAGGTTTGAAGTCATATTCTCCAACAGCGCTATTTTATTTACGGGATTGGGGGAAGGGGTTGGGGATGGGAGGAGGAGTTGGGGTAAGGGTCTCCGGTATCCTCACTCACTCGGTAAAACACAGCGCAAGCGCTATTTCACACCGGTTTTCTGTGAGGCCGTGGTATCATTCCGGTAGAGCCGATTTATCTTTATGACTTTTCATAATCTATACTAATATATAAAGCTGAAGAGTTTGTTTGTTTGTTTGACCAATAGGCGCGGAGCACTAATGCAGAATGTTTCAAAAACGGGGTAAAATTATCACGCTACGGGTAATAGGAGACGAAAGCGAGGTTGCGTATGTCAGCTAGTCATCTAATAACAGTGTTTAGTATTTGAAATACTCTCGAGACTCGTTCCATTAATTTTATTCATTAACAAACAAGGTTCTATGCAAGAAGTGCTTTTACCCGTTTCGTTGTCCGAGGTCCTCTCAAACATGATTGGCTCTGAACTTCATCTGACATTGAGTTCACCAATCAAGCATGTATTATGTAAGTGTTAATAGTTGTAGCTCACCCAGTAAGCGGTTAAGTATGTACGTATAATATATACGAACAAACTTGTATAAATGGGAGGAGAATATTCGAAGGTTTATCACTTTTTGCTTGACTTTATAACATATTCATACCTATTTGGACTCTATTTTAACGTGATAGATGCAATTGACACGTTTAATATATATTAATCAAAATTTAATACGTCACTGATCAACCTGAACGATACAGAAAGGTGTCGAGATAGCAAAAGAAGTTATAACCGTATCTGGAAATTCCAAACCCCAAATTCGCAGAATCATTAATGCTCGTTACTCGTAAAATACGAGCTGAGTCGTAATTTCTGCTCGTCACACTAACATGAGACACTAACCTAATTACGGCGCTTCCGTGTCGACAAGCACGTTAAGCCATTTACCCTCCGTCGTCATGTGAACACGTAAGCACTCGTAACTGGACTGAAAAATAAATATCTTCAGAAAGCGAGGTGCCGAAGTGGTAAGATGTGGATAAATTCATCCACGATTAAGATACTGACCCAGAACTACGCATGCACACTATCTTAAAAAGAACTAAAACCAGAATCTCCCGGGCCCTTTAAGCGGGGATTGAAAAAGCATCTCACCAAGCAGTCATAGTGCGGTCATCGTGATGCATTGTTCTTATTCGCAATGAGGATGGTGACCACCTCTTGAATTCTGCTCATGCTTTCCATCAGGCAGGGCATAGTCATTTGGGCAGCTGATTAAAAAAAAACAAAAAGTGCACCTTTAGAGAACCTTGCCTTTGATTCGTATTAGAATTACAGAGGAGTTCTTTGAACGTCTAGCGATTTTTGGTGAATTTCAACGCAACTCTTTTCAAGATTAGATTTCAAAAGCACCATATATGTTCTGAGCACCATAATATGCTCCCTTATGTCCCCAAGTATGGGTCTCCTACGGTTATTATTCGTTCTGTGTAATACAACGCAATATGAAAAGATATTTACATATCTCATAGGTATATGCTATCGTCGTAAATAACTTAAGTAATTCGACAGCATATGTATGAAAATGGCCCCGGTGAGCCCCAGGAGACAAACGTCTTTGAAAACAAGCTCAAATTACTGACCTAATTAGATTATGTCTGGCAAACTATCGTTTATATTTACAGCAATACTTACATTTAATAAATTTCTGAATGAATTACTAATTAGAATATGTCGCTTGCTAATTATTTTCGTAATAAAAAGTAAGTAACATTTTAGTTCTTGAATATTTGTGTTGACTTTGGTGAAAACAAAATTGGTTATGGTTAAATGATTTTAATGGATATTGTGTAGAGTCCAGAGTGGCTCATAATATTGGTTATATCACTCACCTCATTACTAAAATCCACGTTATGAAGGTATTCCTGTTGCAAAAGTAGTTCGTAGCTATGAACAGCTCCTATTTATAATACAATAGCTATTAAATGAAAAATGTTAGACACAAAATGTTAAGTATAGAAACTTAAAATTGGAATACTTCACGAATAGAAGGAACTTAGAAATAAGCACTACTCAAAAAAACTTAAATTTACCAGGAGAGGAATAGTTGTAAAATATACGAATAAATTAATTTTCACCACCGTCTAATCTTTTGTAAATTATAATAAAGTGGTCGATCAGAAATAATCTTAATTAACAGGAAAACTCAATCTAAATTATCATTATTACAAGAATTAAATCCACGAATCGTGAACTGATGAGTTTTCTATCTGAGTTATTAAGCCTTAATTTCCGAGTGTTACCAGCCGTGAAAAACCTCTCAATTATCGGTGCCTACGCCGCGGCGTGCTTATTTTCCAAGACTATTTCATCTTTCACTTTCAAATTGAATGAAAATATATAACTACACTTGATTATAACGATTGATAACTGGAGCTTTGAACGCTTCCAATGTGACTGATGATATAAAAAAAAAAAAAAAATAAAGGAAAAAAAAATTTTTTTCACTTAAAGATGATTATGGTGTTGTTTTCTTTTTTTTATATATATGTGGGCCGCATTTTATATTATTTTTATATTATTCGTTCTGTGTGTTACAACGCAATACGACATATTAACATATCTCATAGGTATATGCTATCGTCGTAAATAACTTAAGCAACTCGACAGCATATGTATAGTAATGCCCTCATAGCCCACTTCCACTCGGTGATTAGAAATAATCACCGAAGGTAAGCAACAACGGTGTGGTCAGTACCTGGATGGGTGACCGCTAATGGCGCAATACCAGGAGCGTCTTCTTGATTCAGAGGTCACGTTAAGCAGTCGGTCCCGGTTGTTATCGTAGGATAAGAGTCGTGAAGCTTAATTGGAGGCCTTTGGGCGGCTTAAAAACATCCAACGACAAGATAACGTTGTCTTACCCGTCTCCAACCCGTACTTGTCCAGCGTGGAGTCATCTGGCCTTAACCCTCTCCCGAGAAGAGACCCGAGCCCAGCAGTGGGACGTTATGGGTTGTTGATGATGGGCCAGCCGAAGTGACTACTCTACCTAATCGTAAGCATGTGCAGAATCCAAGAGTAGTGGTCACTATACTCAGTGCCCATGCAGACACTGGAATAATGCAGTATGATGATGATGCCACACTATGGCGGCCTATTGAAATGCTTTGGCATCATTAGGCCTGTACTGTAACCATACGATTATATAAACTACAATTTAAGCGTGACATAATAATCTTACAAAGCTGCATTACTTGAAAATCACGAATAATATAATATTAAAATAATTATAGTAAGTATGTATATATATATATATATATATACAGTAAGTACCATATTTCTAAGGAGAAGCCCATGTCCAGTAGTTGGTGTTCAAAAGTTGATGAAGAAGCATGGCTCACCGTGGGAGAGCCATGGGCCGGCTCGACCGGAGTGATACCACGGCCTCACAGAAAACCGATGTGAAATAGCGCTTGCGCTGTGTTTCACCGAGTGAGTGAGGATACCGGAGGTCCATTTTTTTTTTTTTTTACGTGTGGAAACCCCCTCGAGCCGTCACCCCGCCGGGGTTTGCGTCAGGGCGGTGTGTCGGAATCGAACCGACTAAAACCACACGGTGTGCCACTCTACGCCTGAGATGGGAGGGATCCGGGAACTGCTGTTATTAACACATCCGGATCCCTCCCAGTGGTCCGTACCCCAAGCTATCCCCACTTCCCCTTCCTCATCCCCCAAAGGTCGGCAACGCACTTGTGACGCCTCTGGTGTTACGGGTGTCTATGAGAGGCGGTAATCGCTTACCATCAGGTTATACGTCTGCTCATTTGCCCCCTATACCATACAAAAAAAAGATAGAACGATGACCCCAATTTAAAATATTTTTATGCAAAATAATATGTTCATCAAATAGGTAATCCTTCTTTTACCTAACTCTTCAATCTTCCTTCTCCTTCCTTCCTACGCATGAAGGTAGCAAGTACAATCGGTTACAGATGTTGTACAAACAAGTGAAATTTCACGAGTCACGAAGTAAAATTGCAAAAGAAATAGCTATTATTCATTGGCTACACATTCGACAGTGACAGGTTATATAAGAAACCACGAATGCTTCAAGGTAATCTTTTTATGAATATTCTTTGAATGAATTTTATTGGCGTTAGTAAAAATTTTGTGAATAGTTTTGGTAGGTTATGTAAGGTCAATCTATTATGGTCATGTTGACGTGTGCGCTTATCAATATTTGCTACTATCGCTTATGTATATGTATATATATTATGTATATATATAACTTTCTTCCTACTGCTACTAGGGCTGCACTTGCACAAGCACTTCTCCTCCCAATTCTCGACTATGCCGATGTCAGCTATCTGAATCTCACCGAAGCACAACTTGATAAGCTTGAGCGACTACAGAATTTCTGTATACGATTCATATTTGGCCTTCGAAAATATGATCATGTCTCTGAATTCCGTCAAATGCTCAAGTGGCTTCCAATTCGCTCTCGCCGGAATACTCATATCCTTATCTTCCTTTATAACATCTTGTTTAATCCTAAAGCCCCCTTCTACCTCAAAGAACGATTCAAGTTCCTCAATGACACACATGACAAATGTCTAAGGTCATCTGAAGATTTGGGACTGGAGATGCCTCTGCATTCTACAAAATTCTATGACCAATCCTTTACGGTTGAAGCTGTACGCTTATGGAATGCATTGCCGATATACATTAGAAAAGCGCCAACAGTACATAGTTTTAAGAAAATGGTTCAGGAATATTATACGACATAACTGATATGTATATTTAATGTAATTGTAGTATAATTGATTAGTTAAAGTTATTGCCATGTATGTGTATGTATGTATGTTAATGTGTATGTGTGTGTATATAGATGTGTGTGTTTCTAGTTATATTCATTACAAAATTATAATTCTTCAAAACTACCGCACCGTCAACTACTGTCTCTCCGATACATTTTTATCCATCCTAAGGTTGCCTGGAAGAGATTGCTTTTGGCAATAAGGCCGCCCTTTGTACATTACATTTGTGCATTTGTCATTTTCTGTATTCTATTTTAAATATGTTGTATGGTGTACAAATAAAGAGTTTTCTATCTATCTATCTATCTATATGATCAATGTACGCATTTCTATTTATTAAAGAGATTCGGATATCGGTTACTTAAATGACAATTCGACCATGCGACCGTTATCAATGAATCAAAATCTCGCAAATCATAACCCATTTCGGTTATGATTTGCGAGATTAGAAATACCCATATCAATAGTATTGCTGCGGTTAAGGATAATTAATATTAAATACAATTATACATAAAATATAATAACGTTTTCTTAATTTAAATCGGTTCAATGCCAGGCCACTATTGTCCTCTATATTTTGATACTCGCCTTAGTATTTCATTTCCCTTATAAACCTTTTAACAAGGTACAAATAAGTTATTCAAACATAATTTACGACAAAGCTTGGAAGCATGCCACGGTAATATGGCAACAACATTATGAAGCCGCCCTTAAGCAGCCTCCGTCCCACCTCTAATGAGGTTAACACTTGATGATATCATTTGTGGCCTCGTAAATATGCCACTAAGTGCTACTCTATATTTTATTTATATTCCTAAGTGAATTGTGTTTTTCTGTGCGATATTTTGTAGGTTTGGTAAGAAGGCTTTTGGGAAAGAATTTAATGGTTTATCAGTGTTAATATTAGTCACAAACTAGGTATGTACTGTTGAGTTTAAGTATTTTGTGAGTCACGGCGTATAACCCTCGTTGCCATGATTGATTATTTTGTTTGGGAGGTTTGATTTGTTAATCATCAACAACCCATAATGTCCTACTGCTGGGCTCGGGTCTCCTCTTAGAAGAGGGTTAAGGCCATACGTTCCCACGCTGGCCAAGTGCGGGTTGGGGACTGGCAAGATAACGTTCTGGCTACGTATCTTGCCGTTAGATGTTTTTAAGCCGCCCAAAGGCTTCCAACTAAGCTTCACGACTGTTATCCTATGATAACACAGAAATAAGGTTAACAGAAACACTCATGGTATCATGCCACCAGCGTTCATCCATCCAGGTACTGATCGCGCCGTCGTTGCTTACCCACGGTGATTGTTTCTAATCACCGAGTGCAACTGGGCTATGAGCGTCTCAGCTCTTGCACATTATTACACGTCATCAAACTCACCAATGCCACGTTACGTAATTTGACTTTGACATATAAAATGATACAAGCCTCAAAAAAAAGAGAAAAATAATTTGTTATAAAGTTTACATTTTTTTTTTTTTACTGTGTTTGAAAAACTGTATTTTGGTTGTGTGCTGTGTTCTGCAAATAAAGTTTTATTATTATTACTATTTATGTCATTTAAACGTATAACCTTAGAATGTAAATTCTCATAACATTAGAAAGACGAATTATATAGACACACATGATTATTGTGTTTAAGCGGCTACGGATAATGAATACAGAATGTTACCATGGCTATAAATTCTATGCCTGGTTTGCGTAAGAGGCGACCTAAGAGAGGAAACTACGCAGAAAAATAATACTGTGGGGAGGAACGGGTGTCATGTTCCTCCACTACAAAGTGAGGATCCTCCGACTAGGTGAGGTGATCATGCCTGGCGGGCCACGGCCCAACGGTTAGTGAATGAAAACTTCTATTGCGCGATTCAAGATTGGTAGTTTCTTCGTTACTTCATAGTTCGACGTATCTTCGGTAGATGGCGCTGTTGTGTGTTACTGTTTTTGCGTTGTATGTGGAAGTGGCCACAACTCTAAAGAGATAATAAAACATGTCAATAATCGTATACTAACCCGTCAGGCTACAGGTACAGAAGTAGGATAAAGCCTCATTTCTAATGGAGTTTCCTTCTATGTTCAGTATTGGACTATTGCAACTCAGTTGATGATAATGAACTCTAAGCTCAAACTAATAGGGACAGTTTTGCAAATATAATACATATTTCCAATTAAAAGTGTTGACTAACATGTCCACACATTTTGCCCAAGTTGTTTTATTAAAGGAGTTTTGAATCGACGCGACGCAGTGTCTTGTTTGCCTTTCATACGCAAACAATACGGGGTTTTACCACTGTATCATCATAACTATTTAATACAAGAGTATTTTCAAGTGGTTAATTTCTTTATGAACGAATTTAGAACATCAATTCTTCTTGATCTCTCACATTCCGTTTCACGCATTCGTTATTTTCATTGCATATTGGCTTTTTATTTTATCGCAAACCGTTTGCCAGCCGACGAATGTTCCTGCATTCTCTTTTGAAAATGTAATCCCTTTTATATATAGAGTGAAAAAAAAAACTTTTAAAATGCAATCTATTACTCGTTTTTTTTTTATGTACTAGGCGGGCAAACGAGCAGACGTATCGCCTGATGGTAAGTGATTACCACCGCCCATGGACACCTGCAACACTGGAGGCGTCACAAGTGCGTTGCCGGCCTTTAGGGGATGGGGAGGGGAGATAGGGGGAGGGGGTTTGGGTTATGGGCCTCCGATATCCTCACTCACTCGGTGAAACACAGCGCAAGCACTATTTCACACCAGTTTTCTGTGAGGCCGTGGTATCACTCTGGTCGAGCCAGCCCATTCATGCCGAAGCGTGACTCTCCCACGATATGTATAACACTCCTTGAACTCAGATTTGAAATACAAAGTGATACAAAATATTTTCATCAGAAACAACACAAATTTAATATTTGCCATAAAATGAAATTTCCTCGGCACTGAATTCGTTCCACCATACAAACGCTGAACGACCAAACTAACCTAAAACAAGAAAGAATCTCCAATAGATTCCGGGGTCGATTCGCTACGAAAACGTTCGTAAATCCCATAATCCGCGACGCCAACTTTAGTCTCCGCAGCATTAGTTTGGAAACGGTCCTCTTTTTATTTAAAAGACAAATTTTCTTTTTAAAATCTTTATTGTGTTGTATAAAAACTTTTTTTGTAGATTTATCAATCATTAATAACAGATTAAGTCTTTCTGTTGTAAATGTAAGATTGTTTTTATTTTAGGGTTTGATTTAACTACATAAATATTATTATATTTTTATTCGCAAGAAGGTTACATTTTAAAGTGTATGTAATTAGGTGTGGTGACAGATTATGAATATTTATTTTCACTACTTCTATTGGGGATCCTAAGAGCAGACTAAGGGCTCCCACACATACACAACGCATCGTAAATAGCGATGCTCGGGCGAATGCAGCGCAAGAACTTCCGAACTGATTCGCATCGTGCGACGCCGCATCGCATTGCAGTTATGTGTAGGAACCTTAGGGAGCAAACTAGGTAGGCTAACAGCGTTGCAAGTAGAAGGAAATTTTGACACAACCCTTTTACCTTCCCGTCTAGACGCGTGAAATCTATACAAATAAATAAAATTGGAGTGTCTGTTTGTAATATTAAAATAACCGCTTTACACGATACATATACCAAAAATGTAGCTAAAACAATTTTTGTCTGTCTGTCTGTCTGTTTGTTCCGGGTAATCTCTGGAACGGCTGGACGGATATTGACGGGACTTTCACTGGAAGGTAGCTGATGATCCGGTGATTACTCTTTCACGGAAAAACTACTGAACGGATTTGGATGAAACTTTACAATAATATAGCTTATACATCAGAATAACACATAGGCTACTATTTGCCGCGATAACCGATATATACGCGGGCGGAGCCGCGGGCAACAACTAGTATATTATATACATAATTGTCATAATATCATCACATTACATCAACAGCCTTTAACAGTCTTCTGCTGGAAATTGGTACCTTCTTGGTGTAGACGTTTTAGTCTACTACTAGCTGAACCCCGCGGTGTTACCCGCGGTTAGTGTTGTACCGCGAGTAACGCCGCGGGACAAAGTTAGTCTAAAAAGTAGCCTAAGCTACTCCCTGGATCATCACCTACCTGCCAGTGAAAGTCCTGTCAAAATCCGTCCAGCCGTTCCAGAGATTACCCCGAACAGAGAGACACACAAATTCTTTTTAACTACATTTTTAGTATATGTATGTATATATACATATGCATTGATTATTTTAATATTACACACAGACACTCCAATTTTATTTATTTGTATAGATGACCTTCATTTAACATAACTTTAAACTTGGAACAATACCGTCTACCGCCATAAAATCGATAGGACTTAGTGATGCAGACGCAAGCCATACCGCATACACCATCCACCTAGTCAATCCACTTCAGTGTGTTCTTGAAACAGTTTTAAAGAATTGATGTAATCAAGTTAAGTACTTTGATAATATAGTATTTATGACTGTTCAACTTTAGATTACATTAATGTTGTATAGCATAGATTTCATGTCATTGAATATATTCCACGGCCCACGGTTTTACCTGCATTTGTCGTTTTATCTTTACAACGGTAACGCCGCGGGACGAAACTAATTAAAAAAAGTAACCTATGTTTCTAGAGCAATCTTTATCATCACCAATCGGCTATTGACACGCGTTTAGTTCTTGAAATTTTAGTTATGTATACCTAGATGTTTGTAAAGTTATAGCTGCTAATAGTATACTTTATACGTATTATGTGTTTGGTGAGTAAATATTAAAAGATGAACATATATTATTACAGTTTTTTATATGAGCTTGCCAAAGTGACTCTACTCTGCCTGATGGAAAGCATGAGAAGAATCCAAGAGTAGTAGCCACCTTACTTATTATGAATGCAGATAATGCAACAATGCTGCATGGTGACCCACACATAGCGGCCTATTGAGATGCTCCTGCATCAATGGAGTTCCGATTTCACACTCACCAACTAAACATGACAGCACGAACACTGTCATTTTAGGTTGGTCTTCTGTGCTCGGCACGTTCGTGTTGAAATCAGCGTGGCTCAACTACGCTGAAAAGTATTGAAACCGTTTTAAAAGAATCCTTTTTCATTAGGAAATTCATTCCTAATAAATGGAATGGCTTGACAGGAATATACAGGATGGTACCAGAAGACCTCGCAGAAAGCACAGGGAACTTTTCACATATTTTATAAAACATATTTCCGTATTTATATACTATTTTATGCAGTGTGATAAACGTACGAAAACTCCGGTGAGATTGCAACCCATGGACATATAAAAGTTAATTTTCTTTATACATACTGTTCACGCGCACAGCGCATGAATCTTTCCCCTAGCCAGAGGCGCGCGGAGGGAGCGGTGTATCCTGCATCGACAGCGCTGTGCGAGCTACCTCTTCACCTCACTCCGCCACCGAACAACAACCGACGCGCGCGCATTAAAGTTCATTCCAACATTATATTGCCTTATTACGAATATTATAAGTTTTTACAGTCCACTTATTAGTTTCAATTAACTACGAAGCCTAAACACATACATTTTATGCCAGACCATGTTTTTTTTTTTTTTTTAATCTTCATTTATTTAGAGGCTTTTATTATAAAATAATATGTTAGCCCCATCGTGGCTTATTCTAAGATACAACTAACTTGGAAACAGAGAAAGTCATTGTTGTGCAAATATTTCAAATAGGTCCAGCGCCGCATTTGTGTTAGGGTTACTTAAGATGGTAATGAAAAGTCCTACGTCGTAAGCATTAAAATTAAATTTGCACATCAACGAGTTCCTCTGGTTTCGATATTTGACACAATCAACTAGTAAGTGTTGAACATCATCAAGGACTCCGCAAGTTTCACAGTTTGGCGTACCGACTTTTTTCATGAGATATCCAAACTTTCCACATGGGTAGTGGCCTGAACGCAGTCTGTGTGCTATAACAACTACCTTTCTATTTATCTTAATATAAAAAAACCAGGGTATCCTAGCAGGCTGATGTTGAATGGTTTTGTACCAGATGCCCTTTTCCTTACTTCTCTCATCAAAATACTCTTTGAAATTACTGTAACATAGTTTTTTGATGTTGCCTAAGTATTCAGAGTGAGACCTTTTAATCGCATACTTGATTCCATCAATACATGCCAGCTTCGCGAACGAATCAGCCTGCTCGTTACCCCGGAGACCAACATGAGAAGGCACCCATTGCAACCTCAAAGACTTACCAGATAAATTGAATTCGTGTACTTGCTTTAATACTACATATGCTATCGGTGCACCTCTGATACCAGAGGCGCATCGAGCAATATGATATAAAGCGCTTTTACTATCAGTTAAGATAACTATGCCAGACCATGTATTGATAGGTTAATGCCAATAACATTTTATTAACTAGATAGGCTATTCAAATAAATGAGTCAGTCGATATTTCTGACGGCTCAACTGGTAAGGTCTAAATACAGTTGAATACGCAATCATAATGTTCTTTTGGGAGATCGTTTTTTGTTTTTCGAAAGACAGTCACCATTTCATCTCGTTCATACTTTATACATTTTTTAAACATTAATTTCATCACGATGAAGACTTGAAGACTTATGATTTCAAGACTATAAACACTTGACATTAGCAGAAATAGCTGATCCGGAATAGAGATCCGGCTGGTTGCGATTTCATCAAAAGAAGAAGAATGTTTTTTTGACATTGACAGCATAATTTTGGTATCAGTCCATGTCTGGTTATATTAGGCTTATCATGTTTAAGTTGTTTGTTTTACATTGCTTTAAAAAGATAATATTCATACCGTGTACTTGAGTTTTTGTATTTAAGTTTAATTTCATCAATTTTCATAAGGCATATTATAAATATTCTCTATACCTCATCATATGCCTATGTCCAGCAGTGGACTGCGATAGACTGATGATGATGATGATGAATAACGATGTTAGTGTATTTATTAAGCAGGAGCCACTAAGTAAGCCAGCAGGCTTCATAATACTTTAATCTTACATGGTAACGTATGGCTCACTATACCAACTTACAGCTGCATTATATACTAAACTCTATCGTTACATTGCATACAATCACGACTTATTCTCGACGAGATAAAGAATGTCTAAATACTACGTGATCGTAATATACTCATATCTGTAATATGCTGATGTAGCTGGTCAGGCTTAGCTATGTATTATATAGCTATTAATTTAACAATATATGACGCAGGAATAGGCGCATTGGTATCGTATGCAACTTATATGCTAACTAGCTGACCCACGCAACCTCGTTTGCGCCTTATATTGCCCGTAGCGTGAAAATTTCCCCCGTTTTTGAAACATTCTTCATTGTTGCTCCGCTCCTATTAGTAGTAGCGTGATGATATATACTCTATAGCCTTCCTCGATAAATGGACTATCCAACACCGAAAGAATTTTTCAAATCGGACCAGCGGTTCTTGAGATTAGCGTGTTCAAACAAACAAACAAACAAACAAACAAACTCTTCAGCTTTATAGATTAGTATAGATAACAATACCATTTGGCTTCAAATTTGACTGATATACTTCAAGATTAACTAACAGAATAATATAGTTTATTTTATAAATTCAAACATAATATATAATACACAGAAAACATTGAAATTTGGAACCCAATATTTGCAAATAATACATTTGATCCGACCGAAAATCGAACCCGAGGCATCACGAACACGCGCTACAACTGTATAGAATTAAAAATAAATTTCATGCTCATAAAATATATAAAGGAAGGTATCTTAAAAAGTAATCTAAATCAGATATGCAGAAACTAAACGCAATAGTTTTATTAAACCTGTGTCTGTGCCAAAAAATTGATAAAAAAAAAATTACGTCTTAAAAAAAAATGTCTATACCCATTATAATAATCTGTGGTTTATACGTGTGCATATTCTTCTACTCATTGCACACTTACTACTTTAACAAGTAAAAAAAAGAAATAACGACGGTTATACTTTTTGTCTTTGATAAATATTGTTAAATAAAAAAACTCTGATAAGAGTTTATCAAACTTTGTTACTTACAAATATTGACCGTTCAGAGTGGCAATCACGAGCTTCTATAATTACGCAGTCAGATACCGTTCACCGAAATATTTTCGCAAGCCACGATGAAGTAAGTTTTGAGAACTGTTTTATTACTTATTAAAAATGTTTTAGGAAAATTCCAAAGAAACAGTTGTATAATCATTTCATTTATTAAAATTCCATGAAATCCTTCTAATTTTGGATTGACCAACAGCCTTTTACAGTCCACTATTGTTAATAGGCCTATCTATAGAAAGAAGGCTCTGGGTTTTCATTTGGGATTATGATAAGCAATCAATATTAAGTCAGTGCCACAGAAATTTAAAAAAATCCGATACGGAACACATCTACATACGACCATCTAATCCCAAGCTATGCAGGATACATGCGAGCCAGAAACTCTGATTGTTCTTTCCCATTATCTTATTATGTATATGTAATGCTCCATCGACCACTCTCAATCTCAATCTCATAACCTGATTTCAATTTTGAAGGGAATGAAATAAAAAATAATTCTTACTTACATATCTATACAAACAAATAAAATTGGAGTGTCTGTTTGTAATATTGAAATAACCGATTTTTACTAAATTCATATGTATGTATACATTTACTAAAAATTTATTTTTTACAATTTTTGTCTGTCTGTTTGTTCCGGGTAATCTCTAGAATAGGTACACCGATTTTGACGGGACTTTCACTGATAGGTAGCTGATGATATAGAGAGTAATTTAGGCTAGTCTTTTAGACTAGCTTTCTCGGGGTTCAGCTAGTTATGTATATATAATGCTGCATCAACCACATAGCATGAATGTAGTCGTATGAATGTAGAGATAATTCTAACAGAATCCTACTGAAAAGCAATCTCATATCCTGATTTCAATTTTGAAGGGAATTAAATAAGAAATATTTCTTACTTACATATTTTATATAGTATTCATTTTACCTGACGTGGAGAAAGTAACGAAAGTAATATACGAAAAAAATGAAATAAGTATTGAAATTCATTTTCATCCAATATCACGCATGATGCTTTAACGTTATTCGAATTTACTAGCTAGATACTAGCCATGCTAGCATTTACTCACATGGTTTTTCTTATTTTATTAACCGACTTCAAAAAAAGGAGGAGGTTTCTCAATTCGACCGATACAATATATATATATATAAAAGAATCATCGAAATGATATATATATATATATATATAGATATCTCTTTTCGGCCCTTGTTGATCTGACGCGACGTGGCGTCAGTTAATTGTTGATCTGTTGGCGATTGTTGATCAGCAACAGTTTTTGTTGATCTAATGTGTATTCCGGCGTACTAATGTGGCTCCGCACTGGATCAACAATTCCAACCCCTCTGCTGGCAGAATTACGAACTATTTACAACATTTTTATACAAATCCACACCAGCTATTGTTGATCCGATTCAAACAGACCAATCAGAGGCCACCTTCTCCACGATTGGGTCTTTTCTATGGTAGACTGTTTCCACTTTGCTTCACAATTAATTAACGAATTAATGCATAACGTATTATTGCCTAAAGAGCCTTCAAACAAAAAAAGGTACGTAATCAGATATAGTTAGGTACTATTTAACTTTACCAAAAGTAAAAAAATTAGTTGATACGTATTTAAGCCTTTCTGGATAGTCACCCCTAAGGGGTGAAATAGGGGTTTAAAGAGTGTATGAAAGTTTGTCATTTTTTAAGTTAGAACATAAAACTTTATCTTTGGGCTACTGATTAAAAATGACTAGATACATATTTAAGTGTTTCTGGATATTCTACCCCTAAGGGCGTGAAATAGGGGTTGAAAGTTTGTATCAAAGTACGTCCTTTTTTAAGTTAGGAAGAGGAAACTTTATTTCACGGCTATTGATTAAAAATTTGTGGTTACATATTTAAGCGTTTCTGGATATTCTACCTCTAAGAGGGTGAAACAGGTGTTGAAATTTTATATATATATATATTGTCCTCTACTCGCCAATTGTTGATCTGGCCGAGATATGTAATAATTGTTGATCCACCTTTTTGCTACTATTTCTAAGGAAGTTTCCAGTGTATCGTCTTAAGGGCGCAATATAGTATTATACGGTTTGCAACGCTGTACTTAAGTCTACGGCAAAATCTCTATCTCGATTGACTCGGCAATTGCAGCTCTAATAACCGTCATCTTTTTCATATTTGATACTTTGTTGATCACTTTTTTCATACTTGATGATACTTTGTTGATCAATATACACAACGTTTGATTAACATATGCCACGGGAACTAATATTTTAAAACGGCGTGGTATACACGAAGTAGTCAGAGCAGAATTTCAATATTCATTCTGGTTGTTTTTTTTTTTAAACGTGGAATCCCTTTCGCGTTGTAAAACCTCTTAAAACTACCCACTTGGAAAAGTTTTTTTAACTGTTTTGCTGGTCTAGGTAATAAAGTTTCATTTGCATACCTTAAAAAATTGGCTTTCACACAAACTTTCGATCTTTATATTACCCCTTTAGGAGTAGAATTCCCAACAATGCTCATTCCCATAAATGTTACGATACAAGTATTCATTTATTTGTAATCAAAAGTCTACTTCGAGACTAACCTATATACGAAATTTGAACCCCTATTACATCCCTTAGGGGTAGAATCTCCGGAAACTCTTAAATACGTATTAACTTATTTTTAATCAGTAGCCAAAAGATAAAATTTCATGTTCCTAACTTAACATGACGGACTTCCATACAAAGTTTCAACCCCTATTTAACCCCATTTGGGGCAGAATACCCTTAAATACGTATCTAATCATTTTTAATCAGTAGCTCAAAGATAAAGATTCATGTTTCTAACTTAAAAAATGACGAACTTTCGTACAACTTTTAGACCCTATTTCACACTCTTAGGAGTAGTTATTCCAAAATTCCTATTGCTATATATGGTATTTAAAGAATAAGCCTCTAACTCCAAAAGAATACAAATTAAGGTCTATATGTACATGTAATATTAAAATCATCCTCTAATCCCTAACTGTTAAAGAGTTTAATCTTCTACCATCAGTTGAACTAAATAACTTGAAACTACACAACTAAAGATCTATAGATGCATATGAAATCAAAGGATTATCCTCCATCTCCTAACCATTGAGGAGTTATACCTTCCATCATCAGCTTATCTAAATAATTTGAAAGAATACGACTCAAGGTAACATACATACATATGATATTTAAAGATTTATCCTCCAACTCCTTACCGTTCAGGAGTTGTACCTTACATCATCAGCTCATCATCATTAAATGATGACTACCAGACGCAAATATCGGTGTAACAATATAAAATATACTAAAAACAAAGTACGTGCCTACAAAAAATGAGCATACCCTTTCGAACACAAAAATAATTTTCTAAATTGATGATATAGTTTCAAGAGTTAGGACTTGTTCATTGAAAATTTGCTTGTTTTTCAGGATCTAGTTTCAACAATTCCTTAAATATTAGAATTTTAAAAGTTTTTCACGAAATACTAAATACCTTGTTAATAACAATCGCAATTTTTTATGCGCTAATAAATCCTTAAAAACATTTTTCTAGACGTCATGAGACTCATTACGAATCGAATGAGCTATCGCATATTATTTTTAGGAGTTTTATTATAACAATAATATACGTGTTCCTTTCTACCGATAGTACTGCTCCGGCCCCCGCGTTTTGAAATGCTAGTTTACGCGGCATATGTTGATCAAAACGTTGTGTATATTGATCAACAAAGCATCATCAAGTATGATAAAGTTGACCGTTATTAGAGCTGCAATTGCCGTGTAAATCGATGACGAGCTAGAGTATTTACCGTAGACTTAAGCACAGCGTCACAAGGCGTATAATACTTATATTGCGTGTATAAGACGATACACTGGATACTATCTTAGAAATAGTGCCAAAAAGGTGGATCAACAATTATAGCGTATCTCGGCCTGATCAACAATTGCCGAGTGGAGGACAATATATATATATATATATATATATATATATATATATATATATATATATATATATATATATATATATATATATATATATAATTTTGATGATTCTTTTTTCAATGGAAAGGAGATGTCCCAACGATGGTACCATGATAAGGACATTAATATCTGATAATGGCATCCAAGAGAAATCGAGTCGAACCTTGAAGTCGGTTTCATTTTTGTTAAAATTGTACTTGTGTTTGTAACTTCGAAAGTGAAAATAAGAGTATGAATTATAACGTAATTGTTATGTTCTCCAAATAAACAAAAAAAGTGACTCTTCTCTACCTAATGAAGAGCATGAGCAAAATCCAAGAGATGTGGTCATCATACTGGACAATGCAATAATGCAGCATGGTGACGCACATTATTGCGGCATATTGAGATGGTTCTGCATTATAAAAAAGTAGATCCATTAGCATCATCTTAACCTAATAGCTAAGGCGTAGTTGTTAGCTATTAAGGAGTGGCACGCCATTCGACTATGGCTCCATAAAAAATTATGCAATTTACATGAACCACCCTCGTTTTACTAGTACAGTATAAATGTGTATAATAATGATATAGTTTAACTATGTGATAAGAAAAGCCAAGGTTTGGTAAAATAGGGAAGATAAGGGAGAAACGAGGACCCAAGGAATACAAGGGAACTTGTATTGTTCGAATCTGGTAAACGTGTAAGTTCAGCAACATTCAGAAGTTATATAAGTGGTGTTGATTAGGTTTTGAGTTCCTTATCACAAACTAAATGAGTCGCTCAACTTTGTTTGCGTCTCTCCATAAGAAATATTTTTTTCCCATTTTCTCAACATTTTCGGTCGCTACCCGGCTCGTATTAGTCGTAGGATGATGTTACATGGCTTAAAACCTTCCTCGCTAAATGGGCAGGTTTTAGGGCACAAATATGTAACTGAGTTTGTTTCATTTTTAATAAATAAAAATAGGTGCATATTGAAGTCTCGATCTGTGTTTTTAGGAGTCGCTACGTTAACTGTCGTCTAATCAAATTGCAATTCGTATCAAGATTCAGGTTAAACGTGACACTCTTCAGTTGGTACCCATCTGAATATTTTGATGCGGCATAGTTATTCAGGAATTTCTAATTCTAAGTAAACGAGCCAAAATAATTCTACAACTGCCTGTTACTGTTATAGGGCTATAATATGTATTAAGTTATATACTTAATAACAGTGGTATTTAAGATATATAATGTTAGAGATGTAATAGGAATTCAAGTGTAATTTAACACAGTGAAATAGGAAGGAAAAGGAGGCTTAAAGCAACACTTGCTTAGAGTAGTCATCGCGTCTTTTTCCGAGAAATCTTCACACGTACACATTTCAAATTCACATACATAATTGCTTGTCACACCGAAACAATTGAAACAAAACTTTTAGAGTTTCACGCACACATAAATACATCCTGTCTCGTAACAGTGTAAAGCGTAGGCCCATTTGGGCTTATATTGTGACAAAGGAGATCGTTTGCGTAAGGCTACTCCATACCGCGTTGCTCTATGTTTCGATGTATTTTGTAGTCGATGTTTGGTGAAAAACTATCATCACCCACCTATAACTCAAGACTTACGCAGTAACATTATCACTTATAAATTTTGCTAAGGCAATACATATTGATGCAACCAATACATAGGTTACTGGTAGTTGAAGGTTATAAAAATAAAAAATAAATAAACAAAACCAATCACAATGTGTACTTCTACAACGATACATCTTATACAGCTATATACTGTAATCTATGCCCGGGTCAGTCTGATTAATGTTGCCCCATTTTAGTAATGGTTTCTTTATTCTTGAATCGTTTATGTTCGGAGGATTGTTTTTTCTATTTAGTTCTACCCGCGAATTCTCGAAATTCTTTCTTCGAAATTCTTGAAGGATCGGCAATTCCGAAAGTTTTAATACCTGAGATTGATTTGAGTTTAAGGCGATCGAATTGATAGGTGGAATATTAGTTGTGTATTTTAGTCCTGATTAATGTACAAAAGTATTTTTGATATTGGGTTCAAATATACGCAGTTTTTGTTAAGGTGTTGTGGGGCAATGCAATAGTAGGCTCACCTAGTGTCAATTGACTGAAATATCACACAGCGTTGTCACTCTCTGAATCAATTGCATTGAAATGGATACAAACTACAGTAGCCAATCTGTCCGCCATGGGCAGCGGTAATTACTTACCATCAGGCGATACGTATGCTCGTTTGCTCCCTATTCCATAAAATGACCTTAAAAACTCGTGAACTCGGTCGGAGATTTACAGACAGTGCTAAGTTGGGCTGTTTGTACCTTACAATTCAAGCGATTTCCCATCTTGTATGTAGCCTGCGTGCCCATACCTAATGGCTGCTCCCGACAACTCAGTCAAAGTAGCCGCGTTCTGGCCTGGTAAAACAAATTTAGATCGACACGAAATGTTAACTGTCAAAGGCAATGATATTATTATCATTGGTCAAAGCGCTAAGAATAGGAATAGGAGGGAGTTTTGAACTCTGATAACCGACTCACTAAGTGAAAAAAAACGAAAAAAATCAAGATAATGGAACATTATCTAATTGTTTGCGATGAAGAATTGTTATCCCATTTGTTCTGGACAATATAATGAGAAATATAAGTCACAGTATGATACACTAATGCTTTAATGACCTCCTGGAAAATAACTCACAAAGCAAATTTTGTTAAGTGTTTATTTGAATAGGTCTAAAAGTTTTCAAGGTATTAGAATCACGTTGATTTCAACACGGATGGGCCGCCTCAACCGGGGTGGTACCACGCTCGCACAGAAAATCAACGTAAACAAGACAGCGTTCATGCTGTCGTGTTTCGTTGGTGAGTGCGAGATCGGAGGCCCAATGATGCAGAAGCATCACTAGGCCGCCATGGTGTGGGTCACCATGGCGGCCTAGTGATGCTTCCATGCTGCATTGTCTGCATTCGCAATGAGTATGGTGACCACTACTCTTTGATTCTGCTTATCCATCAGGTAGAGTAATCATTTTGGCAGGGTTAAACATAAAAAAATGAGTTATAAACTTCTTGTCTAACTTTCGAGCAAAATAAGTAACTTGAGAATCTAAGTTTTCCAATATTTAAGGTCACTGTTCTATAAAAGTAATTTTAATAACGGAACTTCATTCATTCATCTCTCTCTTTCTCAAACTTCAAACAAAAACAAAGCCCATGTCAAGTGTTAAAAGCTTTTTGTTTTCATTCAAGATGGCTGCCAAATCCATTAGACGTCAGAAAAATGAATATCGATTATATTGTGTACAGATAATGGAAAATGCAATAAATTTGATAATAATGTTGATGTTCGCTTGGTTGTAAACATCATCACATAATTTTTAAAGAAAAATATAGATTAATAGGGTAATAATGGCTTTATTGATATTAACAGTGACGGTGTTTAGTTTTGGATAAAGCTTTATTTATTTACCCAGAGGTGTTATTGTTCATGTTTTTGTTTAGCGTATAAAATGCAAGCGTTTTTCATGCGATTCCGTTCAAGTTCATAAAGTAGTAAAAGTAAATTGTTTTAAAATTAGTGTAAAAATAACAAAGGCTTATTTTAGTGGTTTAGCTATGGTATTGTATACTTTTCTTTAAGTGTCCGAATCCTTTGAGCTATGCGCATAATAAAATTACCCTCATAATCAATAAATCTTACACACGCTTTTACATCGAAACGAAATAAAAAATGCGTCACCTAGACCAGCGCTCTATATCCATCATCGAAACACGCCCTTAGAACTCTTCCCATAAATAAGAATTCTCAAAATAAAAATAACAGAACAAAACAACACAACCTTCATAACACATAACAAATGAATTTGTTGAACACCTTGATTTATTGTTTAATCTGTGGACTTGGGGAACGTCGCCGTTTTTAAGTAGATCCACTTATCATAAGGAAAACACGGTGTAATGTACTGATACCTAGAATTGTGCTTTGGTGTTGAACAAAATAATATTGTACCCAAAATTTGTGAAAAATTCAGAAAGGATATTTATAATAAAGTTTTTTATGTCTCTGAGAGATTTGTATCAAAGTATTTAGAACAAGTATAGTATACTGAGATCTGATTTAAGGTGAAGTCATGAGGTAATCTTATGCATGTATGCGGCAGTCTAATCCCAAACTAGGCAGACAGCTTCATTTTGTTGAGGAGCCCAAATTTCACCTTAAAAAATCTATCGTGGTAGCTAACAGAGGTGGCAAAAAACTTTTGATCGTAGGACCGAGATAGCTGACCACGCAATTTGTAGGACAATGTGGCTGTTAAATTATATAAATATACATTATTACTTATTGGAAAAATGTATAAATTTATCTGTAACATATCGATAACGAGGTCATCAAAAATGATAAGAATTAGCTGATTTTTTAACAGTTGCTTGGTTAATATTTATATAATTTAACAGCCGCATTGTCCTACAAATTGTGTGGTACTTTATACCAGTCCTACGCTCCAAAGTTCTTTGACCGTTTATGGAATACTATTGTTCCGGGGATCCCGGACTAATAGTATCCCATAAGGGTCTTACTATTTTTGTACTATTAATTTAAATTGGCCTTTTTCTTTGTTTCAGAAAATACATTCCTTTACATATTATCGAAGAGGACAGTTACGAGAAGGACGTCCTGTTCTACGTGAACCTCGGCGACCCGGAACTCCTAGGTGGTAAGAATAAATCTAATTTTTAACTATAAAGGTTGGGACAGACGACGGACGGGGCGGGACGGAGACATAGTGTGATCGGCTGAAATGTACCGAATATACCGAACACACTGGCGCGTTGTGTTGCGTATCTAGCATATTAAAATCTCACGTAAAGAAGTCGTCCCGCTGTTTGTCTCACCCATAAACTTTACAAAGATAATGTATTCCCATGTAACAAGATAGGCCGTAATACACGCGTCATACATAATAGGGGGATAACAAAAGCCTAAAGTAAAGTAAAACAAGGCCTCATATTTGTTTTTTTTATTTCAATTTTAATTTTGAAACTAACTGTTATTACAATGAAAACTTTCCGATCTATACTGAGTTTATAACTGATAATTACCTCGGTTTTAACTGGACTACATCAGAATTATAGAACAAATCTATTAGATCCTGTTTATTTTTCAAATATCTTTAGAATATTATTACGAAATAGTTACATCAAAAAGGCAGTACAATAAAAGCTGAGTCATCATTTTTTAAATAATAATGATTCATTTATTTGCTGAACAAAGGTGTACAATGGTATTACATTTTTTTATTAAAACACGTCCTCTCTGATCTACCTTAACGGCATGCAAAAAATATTTTGAAGAATTACAGTCACTCAAAACTTGAAAACTTAGTTAAGGATTGCTAATTGCAGTGCTTTGCTGGTCGAAAGATAATAGTATCCAATTAATAAGCAATTTATGCGCTATTAAGGCAAGTATAACTGACCAAACTATATCAAAGCCCTGTTTCACTGGTAACGATACTTATTTGACAGATGGCTTAACACAATTTATATTCAAGGTACGTCCAATTCTCTGTCAGATGTGTTAAAAACTTATCTGCAACCAGTGAAACATGGCCTAATAGTCTCTTCCCATTGTGTAATGATTATTTCGTTTCCAATTACAATGTACATAACATATGTAGAGTTTAAAGAGGCTTTAGAATGACCAAAATTCCATTAAAGTAGTGAATACAAATTGTAGTTTAATCATACTTTATAGTCACTAACTTTGAAATAAAAGTTTAAATACATTAGTAGAGAATATTGCGTATTATTTATCAGATATTGGTTTGTATACTTTATTATAAACATAGTGTTTCACTAACCTCTCTAGAGCCATATTATTAATCCTTTTTTTAATATCACGCATGTTTAAAGTAAAGAATTATTTATTCTCGCATGTAATCAATATTAATAAGCATGTATGAATTTGCATATTAATAGCATTTAGTCCACTACTGGGTATAAAATTACAAATTAATTACGACATTTTGAGTGGCCACATTTTAATGTTTTTTTTTTTTAATTTGATTTATGAAATGAAAACAGTCAAAATGTGTATATAATAAGTAACAAAAATAATAAATTTCCTTATTGTACACCAAATTAATCACAAGCGGCCTTTTCGCCCGTAGGCAATCTCTTACAGGCAACCACGACCTGGTTGCATGTAAGAAATTGCCTCCAGGTATAATAATGTCAATGGTCAGTAATTAACTCTAAAGTTGCCCGAAATTTATAAAATACATTGTTTTTGAAATAATTAGTAATTTAAATATTTTTAGTGTTTTTTAGTTATATGAACTACACTTCATTAAGAAGTAAACTAATAGACTAAGGCGTATTATGTGCCAATATTTTATGATCGATTGTTTTAGCCTCTTGTTGAATGCTCTCTGTGGACAATGTTACTGCCGTCATACGCTATAGTGGCGTGATTTCAATTAGGTAAATGATAAAGTTAAAATGTGGCCAAATACACAGCAAATATATAGGCAACAAGCATAAAAAAAATTGTTAGTTATTTTCTTGTTGCTTTTATGACTTTAAAGGTAATAAACGATAGTCCCAATATAAATTTACACGAGGTCATTAAAAAAAATGCATTTGAAATTTACTTCTTTCAATTCTTTCTTAATGGTTCTCATTTCTGTAAAATTTTGTAGCAGTATCCAAACCTCTCTAGTTTCACGATATTTTTTTGTAAATAACATTGACTTTTTGAATATTTACCCATTAATTTTATTAATTTCCATTTATAAACAAAAAAAAACTGTTTATAGTTTTATCTTTTTAGACATATTTTAAAATCTACTACATATAGGGTTACTGGTTAAGCGACCTATTCCCGTTAAGGTCGTGTAGTTTACATTGTTTCTGACTGACTTCACTATGAAAGACCTAATCCTAAATATAACTTTTTTTGAGATATTTGAATTTAATTGTTTTTTACAAAAAGTTCCCGATTATCAGTTTTCAGCTTAGATATTTTGGAATCTGAAGGTCTTATTATTTATTTTACATGTAAAATAAGATGCTTTATGACATTAATAACCAATTTTATACGTAAAATTATTAAATAAGTCGTTCTAGACGATTAACACTAAATAATAAAAATAAAAGTTAAGAAAGAATACATAATTATATAATTACTAACAAATATATTGCAAAGGAAAGGAGTAACTTGGATCACTTTTTTTAGACAAGCTTCGCCCCGTGGCATCACTCGCGGTACAATAATAACTGCGAGTGCGGGATGTGAGTGTGTTTGACGGAGTTTATCGAAGACTTCGCAAAATTGGCTCCGTTTAAAACGAAGTACAGAGTTGGGCAGACTTCTTAAACATTTCCGTATCACAAGCATAAATCTTCTGATTTGTGATTGTATCATCAATTAATATGCAAGTGATTGCTTGTAAACTAGACTCTTCCAGTTTAAAAGCACAACAGTCACAAATTAGAAGAAACAGTCTAAAAAAACACAGTCAAATCAAGTAGGAACAGAGAACAAAATAAAATCACATCTAGCACGGACGAATCACATAAGCAGACTGACAATAACAAGTTAATACAAAACATACACAAAACGTATAATACCCAAACTACTTTCTGCAAATTATTTTTCTCACTGTGCATAAATCGTAAGGTGCCTCGCTCGCACGCACCGCATTAATCTTAAAGAACAATCGGCGAAGGTCTTTTAGAATTGGGACCTGGCGGCTCGTAATTTTTTGATAAAGCCCTAGTATGTTATACCTCGTTAGCAAAACTGCAAAACATAATATTTTTTTAGATATCCATTAAAGAAAAAAAACTTTCTGAAATTTTATTCATTCTTTTTTATTTTAATATTCTATCGATACTTATTTATTCATTATATATATGGATTATTTTTGTAAAAACAATTAAATTCAAATATCTCAAACACGGTTAGATTAATAGAGTGTTTCATAGTGAAATCAGTCAGAAACGATGTAAACAACACGTCCTTAACGGGAATAGGTGAACTTAACCAGTAACTCTGTATAAATGTAAACTTTAACATACTTTAAAATAAAACAATGTTTTTTTTTTAATATTTACATGTAAGCGTCCAAAAATTTCTTCTCATCATCACTTAATATTTAATAAAACTAAACAATCAAACACTTTTCATTCTGAAACGTGAAATATCGCTAGTTCTATTTGCTGTCTATTCACTCAAAATGTACACGACAAATCGCCCAACATTAGAGGCCATCAGCTTACTGGACCCTTTTATTTGCATGTCATAATCATTGCAGAGGTGTTTGAAACATTCCTTCCGGATGCATCAGCGGCAGTAACGGTACAGTTTTCTCCAGGTAAGTTCAAAGCAATTTCATTATCAGACGTAACGCACACTTGTTTGACTTGAATAATATGCAGCCAATAATTTGCTGCCATATTTCTAACTTAATCAAGAATTCCTTTTTAAAAATAAATTGGAATTGCAAAAAGATAATTTAATTTATAAAATAACTATAACCTCTATTATTCCCAAAATTGATTGAGGTCGACTTCTAGTTCAACCTGAATATCTAGTTCAATATGAATATTGGAATATAGGTTCTACCAATATCACTGGCACGGAATTCTCACACTCGTAATAATGAAATACTACTTAAGTAATTTATACCCTCTATTGTCAGCACTTGATGGAACTTGTTGTATTACATTCTATAATCAAACTCACTTGTACTTATTCCACTATTTTAAATACATTTACACCTAACGGGTTTCGCCTTATGGCATCCTCAAAGATTAAGTACAGTGAGTTTGATTCTAGAATGAATTACTACTTAAAGTCATTTACCACAAATGGTAGCTTTAATAAAAAAGATAAATAAATGTTCAACATTCTAGTAATATATTGATTGTCACGAGAGTTTGTTTAATAAATTAAACAGCTATGTCCTTGCAATTGTATTAATTTCTAAGTTGATTAATTAAGAGTGTGCGTTACGTTTTCATACATGTACGTTTGTCCACACTTATTTTTGTACTGTTTTGTTTGGTTTAGACAATCACTTAGATGAGTATGTAATATTAGATATTAATAGTTTTAATTAAGTTTGTATATTAGATTCGAATTCGATTATTTTACTTCACTCTATTACTGGTACGAATGAAAACATTTACCTACTCAATTACAACTTAACGAAGGATATATGTATGTATCGTTTCCTTCGTATTATTGTTTAATACAATTTTATTACTCATTACACTTTACATACAGTCGTCTGATTCCAAATCGAACGATCGAATGGAAAAATCTTGTGATGAGTAACTCTTTTACAAAAGTAGGCATCACGCTACGACTAATAGGAGCTGAGTAATAGTGATATTATCAAAGCGAGGAAAATTTATTCCGCAAGTAAAGTAGCATAGGTCAGCTACTTCAAAACATAATGAGTAACAAATTTTAATTTTCTTATTCTCTTATATAAACTGTAATGCTATTTCCTAAATTTATACGCATTATAAAAATTCGGGGCAGTCCTTGCGGACTGTCGATAGAACTGGAAATGCACGGAGGTATTTCTATGTACATAAATACACAGTATACATATACTCGTAGCTTATCGTGGGAGAGCCACGGTACGGCATGAATGGGCCGGCTCTACTGGAGTGATACCACGGCCTCACAGAAAACCGGTGTGAAATAGCACTTGCGCTGTGTTTTACCGAGTGAGAGAGGATACCGGAGGCCCATACGCCAACCCCTCCCCGCAGCCCTTTCCCCATCCCCCAAAGGTTGGCAACGCACTTGTGACGCCTCTGTTGTTGGTGGGTGTCTATGGGCGGCGGTAATTGCTTACCATCAGGTGATACGTCTGCTCGTTTGCCCCCTATACCATAAAAAAACATATGGGAAGCGTGCGGTGACAATGATCTGAATTTCTTACTTTTTGTTTACCCAAAAGGTACACAGTATACTCGTATATATAGCGAGTTCAATGATTTTTGTTCACCGAAAAAGTGCTAAACGCGCGTAAAGAAATTGTCACTTCAAAATTTTGTATATAATATATAGGATATTCGTCTCTCCAAATTATTATATATCAGTTTAACATCTAACACACACCCACTAAGCCCGGTCGGCAAGCACATACGATAATCTATTGCAGCATTGAGAACGGCGGACATCCGCAACCATCCCACTAAGTCCACTCTTATCTATAACATGCTTAAACGTTAGCAGTTAAATACAGCACAGTTCATTTTCAACTAACGATCGCTGTAAGCCGGCGATATAGCAATTTAGTGTTGGACTCTCAGTAGTGGGAAATCTTGAGTTAACCCCGTCTTCAAAATGGTAATACGTTTAAAAATAAATCCGTGTTAGTGGAAATTGTTGTTGCGGGTAGCTTCTGAAACATAATGTTCACATTACCTCGCTTCTTGTGGCATTTTGTAAACCACTAAGTTCTTATAGAACTGTTTGCGTTATAATGTTTAGTTACTTTAGTCCAAGAAAGGTAGCAAAGTTAGAAATGTAATTCTCTCAGTGTGTTTAACCTTAAAAGTTTATTTTTTTTATATTAGGGAGATTATATAAAATATTTGGACTTAATAGAAACACTTCAACAATATATAATTTTTTATTAGCAGTGATCATTTGATCATTGAAAAGAAACTAGAAATGAGGGTTCGAATATTTTGTTTCAGGATTGATTGATTTAAACTATTCTTTGTTAGCTTTTTAATTCGAGTGACTACATATAGAATCTAGAAAATTATAATTATGAAAAGTAAGTCTTCGTTTTCACCCTCACTTTTCAAGATGTACGACAAATAACCTTATTGCATTTTTGAATAGCAAAATGAAATGAAAAAAAAAACAATCAAATTGAGAACGTTCTCCTTTTGGAAGTCGGTTAATGAAATAGGAATATTAAAAGAGTGGAAAATACACTGATAGGTAGGTAAGTATATTAAGCAAAACTGAATTGTTCACCGTATATCAACCAGTTTCATTCGTATGGTAATATTTTATATTAAAAGCGATATCGAAACGTATGCTGCCATTCGGGTAGAAATACAGCCATTTCAAAAAGCGTCTAGATTGTATCTATTTTTTATTTGTTGTTACCATATTGTTGTAAAATATATTTATATTAGTATGTCTCTACAATAGCATCAAGAAGTCTAGACACGTAATATAGAATTAGTACGTGATATGAAAGAGAAATGTACAAGTAAACATAATCGATTCTGCATATATTATCTTAAGCACGCGTGTATTTCATTTTCTTACTTTCATAATATTTTCGGACAGGCAATGTATTAGTAGTGCTAAAACTTAAGTAAGTCGTTATAAAATCATTGACCTAATGTGTACAACAACCCATTATCATAATTTTTTTAAATAGTTCTTTCTAGAAATATAACAGACGACATAAATGAGCTTTCATTCAGTAAAAAATATTTTTTCGAATAAAATAATTAATCAATTTTACGAAAGATCTTGTTATAAGACATACAAATACGACTAACCTCTATCTTCCTTGACGATTTGGAAGAGGTACCAAACCTTTAATAGTTAACTGCTGGACATAAGATGGCTCCATTTAGAAAAGAAATGCTCCCTAGAACCACTTGTGCTATTTTTCACTATAATAAAAAACAATTCTAAGATACTGAAAAATATGTGAAACTAAATATAGTAAGCATTAAAGTTATTTTTGTATGCTTGATAAAAAAACCTGATTTTTATTTTGAATGCGACATATTGTTCCGAATACATGTACTTGTATTATATATTCAAATGTTTCATAAACCGAACCGCTTGGTCCAATAACGGGTTCAATTTAACCTGACACCTAGAGGTACCATTATTTATGATAAGGTTTGAGGTGATAGTAAAGCGAAATGAAATTCGAAACTTTCGTAGGTAATGCAATACTCTTCGTTGGTGAAAGAGCAAAAAAGGACAAATTTATGTGTATTTTCAAAGAAATTTATCTGAGTATAAAAATGTTAGTTTTGTCCGTGACTTTGCTTTGATTTGATTTGATTTCTGATTCGGTCTATTAGTACCTGCATGCGCTTTGCCGCCCTTTGTTGTCTTGTTTGAGTTATGTCTACATTTTAACAATTATTTTTTACGGGAATTAACGCAATCACTCTGACTGAGTCAGCCTGTGACCACGGCCAGTGCAACCTGGTCGAAACGAGGTATGTAATACCTTTTAATAAGTGATCGCGTTAATTCCCGTAAAAATAATTGTTAATATATCATGGAACGCGAAAGTTTAAAAGTTTTGTGTATATTTGTGCCAAACTGTGTAAATTTGATTTTGCTTGATAATACATAAGTATATTGTTATAGACTACTTCGTCTCGCCTAAAAACCTGTTTGGTTTAAACGAGAGAATCTGTCTTTGTATCTGTATGTAGACAATGTTTAAAAAAAAAAAACAAAAAAACAATTGTCAATCTTTTACCACAAGTTTATTTTTTTAAGAGATCCTATAGATACAGGCTGGCAATGATGATCTAATTAAGTAGCTATTTTGACCATTTAGGATTCATGTAGCGCAACCGTACTGATAACTTTCTACTTTTTGAACGGTAAAAGGGACAAACAAACAAGATCACGAGTGGTAAATGACTACGGCTTCCCGTGGATATCGGTAACTTGAGAAACATGAAAAATTAAGGAATCAATTTGATCACTTGGCATACAATAAAGTGGTTTGTACGTTCTATTTTTTACAGAATAAACTCAATTTGTTAGATATTTAAATCCAAAACAACACTATCGGTCAAATATATAGACGTCCTTTTATGTAATAAAAGTACCGACACGATTTCAGTCTCCAAAATACAAAAGATTTTTCCTTTTTGTTCTTATTGCTTGGTTGCTAGCCAATACGGCGAATTTTAGGTTTTATTTCTGCCTTCGTAGGTTTGCCTGGAAGAAGTTAGGGTTGGCAACGCTTAAGATTAGACACTAGTATTCTAAACCTTTTGTAGAAAACAATAATGTGTTGGTAATATACATACATAGTAAGTAAAATTGAGTCGTTTATTGAAAATATATAATCAACTTGAATTAGGTGTTTTATGGTATATGGGCCCAAACGGGGCCCTGAATGATTTATATTACCTATAAGCATCTACTTTACTATTCTTTACTTTACTATCTACTTACTATTACTTGCAAAGCGCTTTGCCACCCTTTGAGTCTACTAACTCTTTACAGAATCTAAGGAAGGGAGTGTTTAGAATCCGATAACCTTCCTTCCTTTTCTATGAGACTGTTTCATTATTCTGACTAACTCTCAAGGTTGTGGAGTCACGCTAATTTCAGCACTAACGGGCTGGCACGACCGGGACGGTACTAACCTCGTAGAGAAAATCAACGTGAAATGACTGCGTTCATGCTGTCGTGTTTCGTTGGTGAGTGCGAGGCCGGATGCCCAATGATAGAGAAGCATCAATAAGCCGTCATAGTGTTGGTCACCATGCTGCATTGTTTGCATTCGCAATGAGTATGGTGACCACCATTCTTGGATTCTGTTAATGCTTTCATATAAAAAACTCTCTTTTACGTCGAAGGAAAATTTAAGCTTGATATTATTATGGGAGTGCTCCCATTATTATATTAATATACAATCACAATACACAATATATTTTTAGGTAATTAATATAAGTAACCACTGATTATATCGCAGAAAACAGCGAAATATAAGTTTAAACAATATCCATTATACGCTACTGAAATGGCCAATAAATTTATGTCTAATCAACCAAAACGGTCAAACAGGATAAAAGTAATTCTACCCTCGACTTCATCGCCTTAAAATGTCATCAATATAAAATGGCCTATGGCTGAAAGTAGATAGGAATCTCAATAAAAACTGCAAACTTCGGACGGGCCATCAAATCGGAGGTCAGATCTCCATAAACTAGAAGGGACAAGAAACATTATGTGGAACTTGTAAGGAAGCCACGTTCCGCCAGCGGTGTTATCCGCAGCGTCTCCTGAATATTTTATGACTGGACCTCAGTATGTGATGTAAGGATTTTATTGTCGACTAACTTTTCTTTGAATTCCATAAAAATGTTTGGAAGATTTTTCTTAACGATGACGTATGTAGTTTATCTGCTGGATTTTAACTTATAGAACAGAACATTTTGCACATTGTATTGGATAAGAGATCGCCTCATCGCTTCATAGATTTAATCACAATATTGGACAACACTTTGTGTAATTTACAAGTTATTGTTTTGAGTCTGTGTGTGTTTTGTGACCGTTCTCTTTAAAAATAAAATACATTTTTTTACTACTTACTGCTCATTTCAGAATATTATTCCTCAGAAGCAAAAAAAGGCCTTTACAGGACTTCTTTGTTTTAACTCTGTGTACCTCTATTTGTTAGTATGTAATGTGGCATATAGCAAAAAATATATATGTATATGTCTTCGATCTCTTGAATCTAGAAGCAAAAAAAAGTAAGAAATCAAAAACACACACTATAATAAATCAAGATGTAAAAGGTCCATCTTTCCTTTGAACTGAAATCATAAAATTTGTCGACAAACAAACTCTCATACCCGAATACCGAAGTAAACGAAACATCCGAAAGTTTTTGTATCACATAGAAAAAATATATTCTTTTGCTATAACAAACATGTTACTTTCGGAAAGTTGACTATTGTATCTATAAACGTGAAAATAGTCTTTTTAGAATCGTAAGGTTGTATTTTCATTTAAAAACAAAATAAAAGTCTTCGGGAATCGGTTTTGAATCCTTCGGTAAGGTTTTTTAGTCTTAATATTTACTTTTTTTCAACTTTTTATCATTAAAATTTACATACTCATATAAATATGATACTTTATGTTTGTATGTAAATCTTGATTTCTAAATCTTGTTCCCTCGAAGGTGTAAATCAATTATTCAAAGGGTTCTTTAAAGACAATGCCTAAATGACAAGAAATATTGAAATAAAATTAAAATTTGGTGAAGCGTCAATACTTACATTAATCCACAGTTAAGACTAAGTTACTTGGTAAGACTAGCTACGCTGCTACATACAAGTCACTAATTCTATTCTTGACAATTCTAAAATACCCATTATATATAATCTTAAATACAAAGTGTTGATTTAAATACTCGTCCAGTAAGAAGAAAACAAAAAGTCAGACAGTAAGAAGAATCAAGGTAGTAGAGCCACGCTGATTTCAGCACGAACGGGCTGGCTCGACCGGGGCGGTACTACCCTCGCACAGAAAATCAACGTAAAATGACAGCGATCATGCTGTCGTGTTTCGTTGGTGAGTGCGAGACCGGAGGCCCAATGATGCGGAAGCATCACTAGCCCGCCATGGTGTGGGTCACCATGCTGCATTGTTGCATTGTCTGCATTCGCAGTATGGTGACCACCACTCTTGGATTCTACTCATGCTTTCCATCAGGCAGAGTAGAGTCATTTTGGCAGAGTCAAACATAAAAAAAAAAATAAAAAAAATACGTCAAAACTAATGTTTATAGCTTAATTTAGTGAATACATTTTAAATATAATAATTATGCAGCTCCTTGGTTATTCACGACATTTGAAGTTATGAGTAATAAAAACAAGGCAAACCAAAATTTGTTATTCAAACACAGTCAGAATAATTTAAACAGACGTTTTGTTTAACACACGAAAGAAATTATTCTGAGTTTGTTATGTCTTTGTACAGTTGCGAATATAATTTACATATTGCCGTGCATATTGTGAGTGCGAGACCGGAGGCCCAATGATGCGGAAGCATCACTAGCCCGCCATGGTGTGGGTCACCATGCTGCATTGTTGCATTGTCTGCATTCGCAGTATGGTGACCACCACTCTTGGATTCTACTCATGCTTTCCATCAGGCAGAGTAGAGTCATTTTGGCAGAGTCAAACATAAAAAAAAAAATAAAAAAAATACGTCAAAACTAATGTTTATAGCTTAATTTAGTGAATACATTTTAAATATAATAATTATGCAGCTCCTTGGTTATTCACGACATTTGAAGTTATGAGTAATAAAAACAAGGCAAACCAAAATTTGTTATTCAAACACAGTCAGAATAATTTAAACAGACGTTTTGTTTAACACACGAAAGAAATTATTCTGAGTTTGTTATGTCTTTGTACAGTTGCGAATATAATTTACATATTGCCATAAGTAAATCTTTTTAAAGAAAAATAACTGTATGATACTTTTGTTATTTTTCTTTTTTATTTCTATAGGTTACCTGTCGTTAAGTCCGACCCGGTTCTTGTTAGATTTAATAGTGGGAGAGCCACGCTTCGGCATGAATGGGCCGGCTCGATCGGAGATTCCACGGCCTCACAGAAAACCGGTGTCAAATAGTGATTGCGCTGTGTTTCACCGAGTAAGTGAGGGTACCGGAGGCTCATACCCCAACCCCTCCCCATATTAGGGGATGGGGAGAGGGAGCAGGGAGGGTGTTGCGCATGTCTATGGACGGCGGTAATAGCTTATCATCAGATGATTGTTTTGCTCGTTTTACCCCATATTCCATAAAAAAAAAGATGTTCCTAATGATGAGTCTGCCTCTTTCGGATCAATTTGGGTTCGTATATTTACGAATTCCAACTTTATACACGAACCTATGTACATCAGCGAACTCAATGCCCTGAGTATTCTCTACTATGGGGGTGTATATTGGTACACCTAGGTTATAGTTGTAATCAGCACTTATAATGTTTTTCTATTCAAAAATATGTAAAATATTAAACTAATAATACAAATAATTAACATAATAACTATTTATATGTTTTAAATAGCTTGTGCCCGAGGCTATGTTGGTTATCGCGGTAAACAATAGCGTAAATCCTTCTTCAAGAACCAGGATGCCTGCATTCGAAACACTGGAATAAGTGCAGTTGCTTAACCGTGAAATCGTAACAGAGAGACAGGATTAATTTCGGATTTATAATATTAGTATGTTTTTGATTGGTATTTTATTTTCATTATGTATAAATTTAAAAACTATCAAACGAACATCAACACAATCAAATCTAAATCATTTGTTATTCAATCAAGCTGAAGCTTTTTCATAATAGATTATTCGAGCTTTAACTTATATATTTAGTATCAAGCTGTAGTAAATGGTGTAGTAAATATAGATTTTTTTAAATATTATTTTTAATAACATAGTTGGGATAAGAAACATTTAAGCTTGACTGACACCCTTCTTTTTTGAATTTTATATCTTGTAGTGGATGTTTTTATTATCTATACATGTATACAAATAAATGGAGTGTCTGTTTGTAATATTAAAATAACCGCTTTTTACTAAATGCATATGTATGTAACAAGGTACATATACCAAAATATCATTTTTTACAATTTTTATCTGTCTGTCTGTCTGTCGGTCGGTCTGTCGGTCTGTCTGTCTGTTTATTCCGGCTAATCTCTAGAACGGCTAGACCGATTTTGACGGGACTTTCAGTGATAGGTAGCTGATGATATAAGGAGTAACTTAGTCTACTTTTTATACGTGGCGTTACCCGCGGTACGATAAAGACCGCGGGTTACGTTGCGGGGCTCAGCTAGTTTATTACATACATGATCAGATTGCAGATATACATTTTTAAATAACATATTTCTGTCATTTTACGGTGATGTTCTGTGTGAGGGTAGTATCGCCGCGGTCGAGCCGGTCCCATTGTGCTGAAATCAGCGTGGTTCCACTATTCAAGCTCTTTCATTTCATATCCATATAGTGCTAGTCTTTGACAAAATGTGTAAACCACCATTTTGTAGCGGCGGTCATCTTGGATTTTAATTTTTCATAGTGAACTATGTTTTACTAGCCAAGTCCTTTTCATTTGATAGCCATATTGAAATAGTCCTGACAAAATTTGTAAACCGCCATTTTTTGAGGCGGCCATCTTGGATTTAAATAAAACAGAATTCATTTAATTGTATTTTCAGGAGAATTGAGGGTGTATACCACATTTCAGATCAATTTGTCACCAGGAAAGGGGTCAAATTTTAATCTTAAGATTTGACACAAACAACAACCAGGTCAAGCTAAATAAAACTGTATAAAAATGGGGCACTCTCTGTTCCCTCACAATGTAGTGGGCCGGTTTCATGGATAGTCACTTTCCATCGGGAGACCCGTCTTGCTCTTGCCCTCATCATAAAAAATCCATCTTGAGCAACATGGCCTACAAAATTCTTTAAAATAATGTATGATATATGTGTAATTCAAATAATTTAAATTTTGGTATGTGCAATAGTGTTTTTTTTTTAATTTTGCGAATTACCAATACGTGTTGATAGTTATGGCAATTAGACCAGTGTGTGTCATCAATAACTGCCGACATACATATGCATGTGACAGCGCATGCAATTCGATTAACATGCAAATTTATTGAACAACAACTTCTAAAATTTTTAAACGGAGTTTTTCATTATTTTCTATAAACTAAAACTGAATATTCTAAAACTGAATGCTTTCCTAAAGTAAGTGTACTATCGACAAATTTGAATCATGACTCACTATTAGCTTATATTCCTACATCATATATTATTAAGTAAATGGAATTTATACATAGGAAATAGTATTTAGATATCAGCAGATTATTTATCACGTAGTTAGACATTCAATATCTCGTCGAGAATAAGGCGTGATTAAATGCAAGAGATCGATAGATTTTAGTATAAATAAAGAACTATAACTAAGTTTTTTTTTTTTTTTTTTTCTTTTTCTTTTTTTTTTGTCCCTGCCAACATGACTCTCCTCTGCCTGATGGAAAGCATAAGCAGAATCCAAGAGTGGTGGTCACCATACGGCGAATGCAGACAATGCAACAATGCAGTATGGTGACCCACACTATGGCGGGCTAGTGATGCTTCTGCATCATTGGGCCTCCGGTCTCGCACTCACCAACGAAACACGACAGCATGATTGCTGTCATTTTACGTTGATTTTCTGTGCGCGGGTAGTACCGCCCCGGTCGAGCCGGCCCATTCGTGCTGAAATCAGCGTGGCTCTACTACCTACGAAACAGACGCCACTATGTAACAATTAGAATGTTATGGAGCCGTGGCTCTGGCATAATAAATACTGCTCCCAAAGTTACTTATTCCTGCACTACAAAGTTCGCTATAGCTTACTTTTTTACATAAGTTTGTCTATAATACTACCTGGACATTTGCTATCAGTCATACCATTAATACTAAGTTTGGGTCGATTTTGTTCGTTAACCAAAAGAACCTCTATATAGGATCTGCCCACGATAATAGATCGTATGGAAGCATACGTGCTTTATGCGGGGAAATACCCGTACTTTTTGGCCAGCGTTTTGCAAATATCATTTTAAGACAAGACAAGAAAAAAGGACAAAGGACTCATCTGAATGATCTATCTGCCCAAGGTAATCAAGAATTGGCCGGATTTTTGGGACTATCTTTCTGGTATATATCCAGCTCCTCTATCACAGACGCATATATAACGGTACACTATGTGGTTTTAGTCGATCCAAGACGTAAGCAAAGCCGCGCGTGAAATACAGTATAAGATAATTTAATTGCACAAATTTTGGATAAATATTCCCCATTTTCCTACTAACAATCCATTAACATGTTATTTTATATTTTTTTGTGGTTATAATTGGATTCGACGTTTTCCCCTTATTTTTGTACAATAAATTGATACGAACAGGGTCTTTATTATTCATGCTAGGGTATTATAATTCACATCTTTCGTTTTGTTTAAGCATTTATTTCTAAATCATTTTTGAAGTTAATGTTTAGGTTAATTAATGAAACACTTAGCAAGGGGAAATTTTATAATTAAATTAAAACATTGATGAATTATGTTAATGTTATCGAAACTCATGTAACGTAATTATGGATGAGGTTTTTGAGCATTAGCCATCACAAAATTTGTAAGATGAGAAAATTTATTTTTATGTCAGTTTTTTCTAAATTTGGTCGAAGTTTGGGTAACCAAAAAGTATGATGTCTAGAATAAGGGCATTAAAAAAAATGCAATAATTTTAGTTAAGTTGTAAATGTTTGAGATTTGTTTTTTATTACATTTGAATAACGTAAGAAATAGTTTGAGCAGTTTAGTGTTATAACTATAATCCTAACTGGCTTAAGGAAGAAAGTCTAATCATTTAGTAACGAGGCATTTTATTATAATAATGGGTGTGTATTTATATTATATTAATTTACATGTATTGTATATTTAATATCTTCTTGATATTTATTGTATATTCGTTTTTCTTCTTCTTCTTTCCGCTTTCTGTCGCTGGAAATATTCTTCGCTTTTGCCCAAGTAAGATGATGGTTTGTTATATTTTTATTTTCAGTTGTAGATGCAGCTGTAAATAATAATAGTATAATTATAAAACATATTTACTTAGATTATTTACTGGTCTTAGTATTGTATTAGTAGTGTTTCATAAAACAAATTTTCTGAATGTCATTTAGAACATTATTAGAACTTATTTAGTTCTTTTTCTTTAAATAGTGATTTGATACAAAGCATAACTGTTGTAGTTTCTACACTACTATATGAACTGCTAACGACATTTACATATTTTTTTTTCGATCATGTAGCATTTTTGTAGGTATTGTATGCAATGCAAGAATTAATATTTTTTTAAGCTGAAAATTTATCTTTTAATTTTTTTTTTGTTTTCGGCTAATATTTTAATTCGAGTGTAGCAAGTTCGTAGGACATTCGTAGGTAGTCTTTTAGTAACAGATTTGTAGCTGATTCGTAGCAAGTTTATGGTAAATCGTAGCTAGCAGATAGTAGATACGTAGCGGCGAGTTGTGACAAAGTTGGTGGCCAACCGGACTGACCTCTCTGACTATATGAATAGAATTTAAAATCGCCATTTAAATACATGAAACATGATTACAACGTGAATACTGTGTGGGAGTTGCATACTTTCACATCGATTAAAAAGACCAATTAATGATGATGAGTACGGAATATTGTGAAACGCATTGCACTATTCTTTTTTACTAGTTTGTAAGTAAATAATACGTTTTTTAAACGCAGCGTATCGAGACTATAGTAAGTACGAATTCCTCAAATTTGGAGGCACCGTATTATACACGAGTACATACAAGAATATGTGTGTACCATACTCAATTTGTATGCTGTAACACATTTATACAAATTACGTAAAAGGCATTTGTAATGTAAATGTAATGAGATTCTAAGGTTTATTGTCCCATTCGACTGTTCAAGAGTATAATTACGTTACATTTTAATTTAATTGTACAAGAGCCTTGAACATAAAACATTGAGACTTTGTTAAGTATGCTATTAAAATTTGATTTAACTTCGACTTTAACGGTCCTTGTTTTTAACCGACTTCAAAAAAAGGAGGAGGTTTCTCAATTCGACCGTATATATATATATTTTTTTACGTGTGTTCGCGGATAACTTCGTCGTTTGTGAACCGATTTTGATAATTCTTTTTTTAAATGGAAAGGAGATATCCCAACGATGGTACCATGGTAAGGACATTAAGATCTGATGATGGCATCTAAGAGAAATCGAGTCAAACCTTAAAGTCGGTTTTATTTTTGTTAAAAATATATTTGTTAACACACAAAACTAAAAGTGTGTATGTGTGTCGATGTATGTCAGTGTTTCTATGTGTGTCCTCCTTGCGTCGTTACCCTCAATTCTGAGGGTCGTGACCCCTATTTGCAGCCATTCTGCGAGTGATATCTCGCCACCTGTTTCTATCTTGATGTGTGATCTATCAGTGTGATCTTTTTGCCTCTATTTTACCCGTCACCGTCAGTCTCTCGAGGTTATCACCTTCTCTCTTCGTTTCTATCTCTGTGTGTTTAGTGTAGAATAAAAAAACCAGCCAAGTGCGAGTCGGGCTCGCGCACCAAGGATGCCGTACAAACCTGTAGGTATACTACATGATAGAACTAAAAATTTATGCTTTTCGTATTTTTTTCTTTATCTGTACTTTAAGACATGCTTCGTACCAAATTTAAAGATTCTGAGTTCACGGGAAGTACCCTGTGTAGGTTTTGATTCCGGTGTCGAGTGTTGGAAATTTGCAGTATAACGGGTATATCTTTTTATTGCGTTGAACTGGGGAATCGAACCGGAGACCTCTAGACCGCTAGACCAATGATACAGCCTAATCCGTCTTTTAATATTAGTCTTTAAAGTATAAGCTTGTTATATGTGAAAGATGCCTACGCAACCAAAGAAGTAATTTTGAACCAGCCATTATCAAATTAAAATATCAATATTATAGTATGTTATTGTTTTATTTATTTATTTATTTATTTATATCTTTATTGTATACATACAAAATCATAAAGAGAAAACAAAGGATGAGTTACAAAATATGCAAATGTTACAATAGGCGGTCTTATCGCTCACGGCGATCTCTTCCAGACAACCAAGACATGGATTTTCAGTATCCAAAAGTTTTTGGGTAGTTTACATACAAGTAACACATCTAATTCTCTACTTGAGTGGTTAAAAGTATCATTTAAACAATCATGAACAAAAATAACACCCACTCACTTTCACATTACACACATACATACAGTAACACACACATACATATATATTAATTCATATACCTACATATACATATATACAATTTATATACATACAATACGAACATAGATCCATTTAATATATCATAATGACAAATAATAGTCCTTCAACAGCTTTTTAAAAATAGGCAAATTTTTTGCTTGTCGAATTGTCTCAGGCAAGTTATTCCAAAGTCTTACAGCTTGCACAGTGAAAGACCTGTCTGCAAACTGAGTTGAATGTTTTGGCATTTTCAATATTAAATTCTCTGACGATCTCAGGTCCCTGCAATGTGTGTTTTTTAAGAACACAAAACGTTCTTTAAGATAAATAGGTGTGTGAGGATGAAACAGGACACTGTATAGAAGAGAAAGAATATGTAGGTTCCGGCGAAAGCGTATTGGTAGCCACCTGAGCTTAGAACGAAACTCAGAAATATGATCATATTTACGTAATCCAAATATGAATCTAATGCAGAGATTTTGAAGTCGCTCAAGTTTATTCAGTTGGTCTTCGGTGAGATCTAGATAGCTGACATCGGCATAGTCAAGGATGGGAAGTAGAAGAGATTGTGCGAGCGCAATTTTAGTGTTAATAGGAAGAAAATTCCGTAGCCTTCGCATAGATCCTGCTGCTGCAAATAATTTACGGCTAACTTCCCCAATCTGAGTCTTGTTCATTTTTTATATGCCACACATACATAACACATAAAATTTAAAAAATCACATTATTTTAAACAAATGATACTTCTTTTTACGACAAAATCAGATATCCGAAAACATCGCATATAATAAGTATATTTGATCCACTAAATTTTATTCATGTATTCTGTTTGCTGGTCACGTAGTGGGGACGGAAGAAGTCCCAACCCTTCCCCATGAGAAATAGACACATTTGAATATAATCTAATAGAGATTTCTTTTGAAATGGTTCGGAATATTTTTGAAATTAAATTTGTTCCCAGCCTTGACGCAGTGTGATACGCGACCTGCGTCTAGTAGACTGCGCCTTTGTTCTCTTCTATTATTTTGTTATCATTTGCTTTAACGTTGAGATGACGTCATTCGTTTAAAATTCGATTACTTTTCAAATGACGTTTGAATTTGTAGAATATCAACTTAGCAAAGCCGCGATTTCGAAGTTTGCGGGGAGCGGAGCGGTGACGGTAGCGAAGTGGATAGCGGCGCGGCAATGATAACCCGTTTTTGAAACCAGCGGGTACCAGAGCTGTGTAGTGTTGTGCTGTGATGGTTATTCTTATTAAAGTAATAAGATAAAAAATCTAAAATACACAATATAAGCTTATAACTTGTGAGCTGAAAATTAAAACTTGTTTTTCACATTATTTATGATGGTTGTGCCATTATTGTTTTTAGAGGTTTACTTAAACCTCTGGATGGTCAGTAAAAAATAAATAAGAGTATTTTTTTTCCACAAACCCTACCCAAATTAAAATATAAAAAAAAAACTTATTTATTTTTTAATATTTTAATTTGGGAAGGATTTGTGTAGAATTTTGATGGTTAAGGAAATGAAAAACAGTTCATACGACATTTTTTAAAAACGGAGCAAATACAGAAGAAAAGTACTAAATTAGTCTGTACTATGATAAATAATCAGTCTCCTAACATTTATATTATGCACTAGCTGACCCACGCAACCATGTTTGCGTCTCCTATTGCCCGTGCGTGACAATTTTCCCCTGTTTTGAAACATTCTCCATTGGTGCTCCGCTCCTATTGGTCTTAGCGTGATGATATATAGCCTATAGCCTTCCTCGATAAATTTACGATCCAACACTGAAATAATTTTTCAAATCGGACCAGCGGTTCCTGAGATTAGCAAAATTCAAACAAACAAACAAACTGTTCAGCTTTATAATGTTAATAACAATATATATGTATAGTATAGATAAACACTTTTAAAATGTATGTACTCATAGTACTTACTACATACTTTTTATAGGTAAATTACATCAAATCACGGTACAATACATCTTCTTCCCAGTAAAAGATCTATTGTGCCCAGCTGGCTAGCCCACTATAAAAACCGTAGTAATAATATATTGAAGTAATTTATAAATATTAAATCAACGAATTATATTTATAAACTTTACCTATGAGCTAATTAAACACACATAGTCGTATATATGTAAGACATTTTGCCACGTTATTGAACTAGCTTAGTTTACACGTATTTTATGTTCCACAAATGTTGTGTGAGTTGCTTACACCAGTTTTATGTGCGTGTGTGTGTTTTTGACTATGTGTTCTTCATAAACAGTCATATATTTTTTATTTTTTTTTTTATTTTTTTTTTAACGTCATCTAGTCCCAAACTAAGCAGCGCTTGTATTATGGGTACTAGACAACTGATATAAATACTTAAATACTTTTTTTTTGTAAATACATATATATTATACATAGAAAACACCCAAACTCCGAAACAAATATTTGCAGATCATACAAACATTTGGTCCGACCCGGGAATCGAACCCGAGACCTCAAGAACAGCAGTCGCGTACGCTACCACTGCGCCACCGAGGCAGTTTATATATCAATTATATTCAATTATGAAGGCTACTAATTATAAATTAATTGAAAGATAACCAATCCAAGATTTTGGAAATAGCTCTTAATTTCTTTCTCTTTTCAGCACTTTTCTTCTGCCCTTCTTATGAAGCAAATCATCTTAAACAGCTTCTTTAATAAAACTAAAGCTTATAAATACTCTGTAAAATTAAAAAATGTGATAACTTTATAAAAACTTTTAAACATCTTCAACTCAAGTGTGTTACACCTAAGGTTCCTTTTTTTTTGCATTGGACTCTGTAGGTTGCTTACTCGCGCTAAAAGTATCTGCTCTATATTGCACAAACTGTATTTACAAGCTGATTGACTTTTAAGTGGTTTGTCTTAGGTTCTAAGTACATTATCTTTCGCAGATGACGATAATCCGGTGGCGACTGGTAACGAAGCCAATCATCTGGCAACGTTACCTGAGGAGGAAGCAGTTGTAGCTATGATGGGTTTACCAAGGGCTGGTGACATCACTAGAGCGCAGCTCAGAATTAAGGAGAGCAAAGAGTTCAAAGTAAGTTATGAAGGCGCTCGAAAATAATCATTAAGTTAAACAAGGTAAAGTCTTTTTTGACTGGCTCAGTTGGTTTGTATATTTCGCATAAGAACAACATTCCGTTTTATTGTCCTCTTTATCTAAGACCTACTTATTACATTGTCTTAAAATGTTGTATACAAGAAACTTAATTTAATTTACTTTAATTTTATTTGTGGTACAAAGTTTTCATAACTTTGTTATTATCCTAAGGAGGCAGCAGCGTTTCGTTGATTTTATTAAAACTGAAGTACTTTTCCATTTATTTTATACTAGTTGTTGCCCGCGGCTCCGCCCGCGTATATGTCGGTTATCGCGGCAAATAGTAGCCTATGTGTTATTCTGATGTATAAGCTATATTACTGTAAAGTTTCATCCAAATCCGTTCAGTAGTTTTGCGTGAAAGAGTAACAAACATCCATCCAAACATGCATCCATCCTTACAAACTTTCGCATTTATAATATTAGTAGGATATATGATATTATAGGCAAGTATCGTAATTTGTGGATATTTTATAGACTGATATATATTTGTATGTTAAACGATGCGAATTGCTGCGGTACGAATTCGTGCGGCGAAGCGTTGGTTCAGGTTACCATACTTTCGACGGTAGTCAGCCGAGGAGGAGGTGTTTAAAAATAGTGACACAAATCGCAAAAATATTGTTTCATTGTTGTTTTTGTCTTTGATTAAGTTCATTCATTTACTACCACTATGAACGCCAAAGTAAACTATTTTACTTGAAAATACTATGCTTTAAGACTAGATTTTTTTTTGTTTTGAAAAGATTTTTGTGTTGTACCTTTTTTTTTAGAGATGGTATCTACAAAAACGATCGTACAAGAGAAGAATTCCTGTTATGCCTTTGGAAATACTGAGACTGACTAATTGAATTAATTGTTCACATTTTAATTACTAACATTAAACTCTTATTGACATTGCGCTATAGGTGAAATGAATTACCATTAGTAGAAGGTGAATTAATTTGATCTTCCCGTGCGTTGCTTATCGTTTCGTTTTTTGCGTCTTTCCCTTACGCTATCCTGGGATGGACTAAATTTGTGTCAACAAGTGTGATGTAATATCGCAGGAATGCACGATGTGAATCAGCTTGTAAGTGTTTGCGGTGCATTCGTGCGAGCTTGCAGATTTTTGCGATGCGTTGCGAATTCACAGTAATCCATAGTGTGGGAGCCCAAAAGAAGACCTTTTCTTACCATGGGTGTGAGTTTATGTAAGCCAAATTTCCTCCTTCCTTTCTCAAACTCGAGTAGACTATTGTCGTTCATGTGTCAAAATTGTAGCAATTAAAGTGTGTACATTAATAGATTTGGTGCTTTCTTTGTTCCAGAACACAGTAGATAAATTAGTACAAAGAGCAAACGCATCAATTATCATAGGCACTTCTTCTTGGAAGGAGCAGTTCTCGGAAGCACTGACTGCCAGCTCAGGTAATGGATTATACAATATTATCAATCTAGAACAAATCACTATCAGTTGCAAACTGATGATCGTTGTGGCTCAAACTAAAAACACACTGAGCATTCTGTACATGATGATATCCTTGATCCCTTAGCAGGGACATAGGGCTCTCAGAAGTGTCTTCCATTTTTCCCGGTCCTGCGCGACGTCCTCTAGTTGCTGCCAGCTGAGTCCAACCGACGCGGCCTCCTTCTCCACCGACCTTCTCCAGGTAGTTCGTGGGCGCCCCAGCCGTCGTCTTCCGGCAGATTGCCAGCGCAGGCCCTGTTTGGCAATGTGGTCGTCAGGCCTTCGGAGCACGTGCCCAATCCAACGCCACTTCCTGACCAGAATCTCTTCCCGTATGGGCCTCTGGTTTGTTAGCTCCCACAGCTTGCTGTTCCTTATGGTTCTCGGCCAATAAATCCCCAGAATTCGTCTCAGGCATTTGTTAACAAATACCTGGATTCGTCTGGTGATATTATCCTTCACGAGCCATGTTTCGCATCCGTACAGGAGGACAGACTTGACATTGGAGTTGAAGACTCTGATTTTTGTGCGCCGGGTAATTACAGAGGATGTCCACACTGGTTGCGCATAAGCTGCTCTCGCTTTATTTATGCGTTTCTCGACATCAGCATCCGCTCCTCCCAAAGGGTCGACAACACTTCCCAGGTACGTGAATTGCTGCACTTGCTCAACCGGTTCCCCCTCCACTTTCACTGCATCTGCGCTTACGGCGTTGAGACGCATTTCTTTTGTTTTTGCGCAGTTTATACGAAGCCCCTCTTTAGCAGCGAACTTAGCGAGATCGTCGGCTTTGCTTAGCAAATGACTGTAATTCGTAGCAAAGAGGCACAGGTCATCCGCGAAGTCAATATCTTCCAGGGTCTTCCCATCCACCCACGGCAACCCTCTCTCTCCTTGGCTAGTTACTCTACGCATCACCTCGTCCAGGACAATCAGAAACAACAGTGGGGATAACAAGCAGCCTTGCTTTACACCTGCGGTGACTGGGATTGGGTCAGATAGCTGTCCTTGGTGCAGCACTCTACACGAGGAACCCATGTAAAGATTATGGATTATGTTGATAATCTTGTCCGGTATACCTCTCTTCTTTAGAATTCGCCAAATACTCGACCACCTGACTCTATCGAACGCTTTCTCGAAGTCTACGAACAGAGTGAATAGTTCGCTTTGCATCTCGTTGCATTCTACATTTCGAGCATTCTGTACATGGGTATGTTTTAGTGGTATACTGTGTCTAGAACATTCTGTAATATTGCCGATCACCACTATCTAAATTTATACCTTTAATTTTAAACTTTAAAAAGTATATTTTAAAGACTTTATTCTTCCAAATATTTATTTAAAATTAGAATTTTAGTAATGATGTCATAAATATATACTAGGTTCTGATGACCCTGATGAGCCACCTTCCTGTTCTGACTACGTCCTCCACGTAGTGACGCTCTTTTGGAAAATAGTCTTCGCTCTTATACCTCCCACTGGTAAGTTATAAAAAGCTGCTCGTATACAGAAGGTTATTATTTTTCGTATTTTTTTTCTAAGTACGCCACAGAAAATGCTAACCATTGGAATCTAATGAGCCAACTTTCAGTTAAATACATATAACAATACAGTTTGAATTTCACTCGTTTTAAAATAAAAAAAACTTTCATGCTTTTGAAACCACTATTTTTATTTATTTATTATACAATACATATAATAGTATATGTCATATAACATTTTCTAGAAGACAATCTTTAAATGGTTCAGTAAGGGGGAGGCGCACGTGTTAGTATTATATCGTATATAAATTTATTTGAAAAAAAAATAGTAATCAAGTTGAGAACTTCCTCCTTTTGGAAGTCGGTTAAAAAACCCTACATTTCCAATAGTGCTGACGCACTAATTGAAACCCGCAAACGAGTTTTTTACTTTTCAGTTTAATATGTAGATGTACTTTCTACTGTTATTTAGATTAATTTTACAAAGTGGGGATATTATATCTAATCTAATACCTTTAAAAATCTGAATCACGGGACGGCACCAACGATTTTCATGAAATTTAGTATACAGGTGGTTTCGGGGGTAATAAATCGATCTAGCTAGAATTCTTTTTTAAAATATTTCCCAAAAATACCATTCTACGGTTATACAGGTACTTCAACCTATACAATTATATTAAATTACTTAAACTTCTGCGGTAATAAATTACGTAAGTAGTATCTCACCTTGTACTCGGTGGCCCGAACGTAATATAAATTATTAATTGAGCTTCATACTCATATGTAGCTACAACACAGGCGACTTGTAATGATATTTTAACTTTACCACGTTGTTTATAATAAGACTACACTATCAAACACGTAACTCACAACAAGATTTTAACATTTTCAGGACGGTAGTCGCCTGAGTTGGATGTCGTCTTCTTTAAATAAAATAAACATACTTTTATTTTATATTTGGTATAATTTGACAAGCAATGTGGTGAGTTATCGATTTGTAAAGGCGAAGTAAAATGCCTGGTGGGTCGCAATCCAAGAATGATGTTGATAAATCATATTTAAGCTAATCAGCATTGATAACTTGCATGTTGCGATTCAGAATTAGTAATTACTTCAAAGTTTATAAAAGCAAAGAGACACCAAAGTCTGCGATTTGCCCCCACTACATAATTTGAACAGTGCTCAACTGAAATAATCATTCTTAATTAAAAAGCCAATTCTTCCTCAGACATAGGTGGTGGTTACGTTTGTTTCGTCGTGTCAATCATCTGCATTGGCCTAGTGACAGCTGTCATAGGTGACGTGGCATCACATTTCGGCTGCACACTTGGCATCAAGGACTCTGTCACTGCCATAGTGTTTGTAGCCTTGGGAACGAGTATACCCGGTAAATACCTCATGTACATTTTGTTTCTCGTAATTACAAGCCATAGTTTACCCATCTTTATTTAGCGTATTAACCCGAGTGACTTTCATCTACCTTTTCGTTTCACAGGATAATTTTTTAATGTAGTATTTAAATTGAAAAATAGATTACCAATAAGCCTATTAAACCAGTAGTAACATTACAAAGAACATCTATTAGAACAAGAATTTATTATTCTGTATGTAACGATATCTAAAAATACCCATTATAAAGGAAAGTTCCATTTAAATATACACGCATGCCAATTTAATGTTAGAGGCGTATTGGAAAATTGTAGTCAGTCAAATCGTCGCAAAAATTTCGGCTCGGTTCACAATACTATTTGAACTTTTTGCATCGATGCAATCAGTAACGTACAATGTGGCCCTGTTTGTATAAACCCGAACAGCGCTAAATCTTGTTTGTTTGCGATTTTAAATAGTACAATTATAAATACAGTATGTGAAAATGTCACAGCCGTTTGTACTCTACACACATTTTTAAACAATGAGATTCAAGATTCACTTAGCTAATTGTGTATTTCCAGGAGACAATAAGACATTTTTATATGAAACAATTCTAATCTGTAGTGCATTCACTTTCGTAAACGTAATTAAAGAAGTATCGTTTCAAACAAAAAGTAGTAAATATTCCATGCAGCTATACAAAAGTGACTGAACTTTAAACTGTCTTCCGAACAACGTTGTTTTTAAATTTTCTAACATGCTCTTGAGATTGCTTGCAAAGACTTAACATAGTAATGTACAGTTTAAAGTACGCCTTAGTACAAGTATGTACTGAATTTTGTTTCTTAAACTTGCGAGATTGAGCTTTAAATTTGAATACAATTTTTTAAAGTGATACACCGAGTGCGATGTTAATTTTAAAAGTATCTATTTTCAAAGAACTTATAGAAAAAAAATTGAGTTAAAAAAGTACATTCATGGTAGGCTTCATTACAGAATCGATTTAAAAATGGAGCGAAATATCAGAACAATCTTAAAGCGTAAAATGTAATCATAATATTAAACGAACTAGCCTTTCGTGTAATACAAAGCATATGAGTTTTCATGGCATAAATTATGTTAAAGATATTCTGAGATGTATATCTTTCTTTTTAAAATAGAAAGAATGCTAGTAGTTTAAAATGAATAATTCAGAGTTTTTTGCCATTAGTTATTCACTTCTGAAGCTTCTGCAGGTATACTACGGCATATCTGCAGCACATGATAAGTCATTCCACTTGCACATTTCAAGCTTTGTGAGTTTATTTACTGCAGGCAGAGAAATTGTTTTTGAAATAAGTATTTCACGAATCTAAATATTATTCAAAACTTATTAGACTTAGATTAGGCTTAGAAAATATGCCTTTGAATGAATGGTACCTAGCCTAGATAGGGATAGATATAAACTTTTAATGTTAAAAGCATTAGTTACTTTGAAATACAATACTAGAAACTGTAAATATCCAACAAGCAGTGTAAGATGAATAAATACTACTAAAATAAATAATGACTGCTCTGATTGTAAAATTTTTGCCACAGATACTTTTGCTAGTAAAGTCGCAGCCATTCAAGATAAGTACGCAGATGCTTCAGTTGGGAACGTGACAGGATCTAATGCAGTCAATGTGTTCCTGGGCATCGGCGTCGCGTGGACTCTAGCTGCCATCGTCCACTGGACCCGGGGGGATAAATTCCACATCGAACCTGGAAAGTAAGTGTTATATTGGAATTTTAAATTTGTATAGTTTTAAAAACTACTGTACGGTACTGGAAAAACTTGCAAATGTGTGTTTTGATGTTCATAATTTAATTATTTTGTGCTTTGTTTATATTTTGTCTCTGTTTTAATAATACCTATAACTTTTGGATAAAACATTATAATACCCGATTACAAAACTATTCAAGAGTGACATTATTTATTATCCGAGTATGCATTGACTATACTGACTGCCTAACATCTTGCAGACCACGTGTTGTGCCAATTTAACTCATTACTTTACAATTGACCAAATTGCTCACCCTTCTAATTAATTAACATTCTGAAGTCGTACTGGCTTTGAAATGGCTTAATTACTAACCGCAAAGCCAGATAGTCAATTTTCGGCCGCTACCGCAAATTACAGTCTAATACAAGACCTCGGCTTCGGTGAATCGGGCCGTTTTCCACTGAATAGATAAGTGCTCGACGCAATTACTTATTTAAGAAGCAAAATATCCTCTAGGGTAAAAATGTTTCGTACTTTATTCAGTTTTATACGAAATACAATTTATGTTAAATGTTCAAAGTCCAGTTGACAAAAAAATAATAAAAATAGAATACTTTGATAAAAAAATGCCATTTACTACCGTAAAGTGTAAGATGAAAAAAGTAACAGGACAAAGCACGTCCATAAATTCACCCATAAATTGCTTTCTACGTTCCTTAATTTTCAGAATTTTATATGGAAATTTTATTAACCCTATTTTGTTTAAAAACATCGTCCTTAAATCCTTGATAAACAAGTAAAAAAAACGCCTCATAGTTACTACCTATAAAACGACAAAGTTATAACGTAACAATAAATTCAGTTGAATTCAGAACCTTTTAAAATCTCCTTCAAAACCACTCCAATTTGCTGCTAAAATTTGGTTCGTAGTCCTGTTAGTCCCAGTAGTTTTGGTTACGACACGTACAACCTTAATTTCCTTCGCATCGGACGGTCAGCTTTGCTAGCTGGGGCTTTGAATAAATGCACTCTTTTAGATTACATTCGAATCCTGCCCCCAATAGCAGTGAAACTTTTACATAGTCATTTACTAAATTACTTGCATTAAAATTAAATTATAATCATAAATGTTTTACTAAACGAAGCTAAATAGCTTCAACGGTATTTCAAAAGTTCAGGTTATCATTTTGCAAAATAATGGAACACCTTAACGACTGGGAGACTAATTCTTTTTAAAAAAAGTAACATTGACTAAAGACTAACTAAAGATAAAGAATTGCCATTACTTTTGATGTTATAGATTTTAGTATGTTTAAAGCTGGATTAGTTTTTTAAGATTTAAATTAGACCAACAGGATATTATACTCTCCCAAAAAAAATAAGGTGATTCGAGCTACTACTGGTACTAAATGCTGATAAAGTATTTTTAAAAATCGACTTTTACATCATGTTTAAATTAAAACATTTACAGTTTATTTTTATTTTTTTCTTAAAATTGACTTTTACATCATATTTTAATTCAAACATTTACAATCTATATTTATTTATTTTTTATTAAAATTATTAATTAATTAAATTTTCATCATGTTTAAATTAATTTATATTAATATTTACAATCTATTTCTGTTTTTTTTCCATGTTCTCTTTCCAAGGTTTAATGTGAAGAAATAACTGACATGCACATAGTCTAATTTATGCCTTTATTACATTACTAGCCGACCCACGCAACCTCGTTTGCGTCTTCTATTACCCGTAGCGTGATAATTTTTGCCCGTTTTTGAAACGCTTTTCATTGCTGCTCCGCTCCTATTGGTCCGAGCGTGATGATATATAGCCTATAGCCTTCCTCTATAAATGTACTATCCAACACTGAAATAATTTTTCAAATCGGACCAGCGGTTCCTGATATTAGCGTGTTCAAACAAACAAACAAACAAACTCTTCAGCTTTATATATTAGTATAGATTGTTGTATGATGCAAAATAAAAGCTATGTTTAAGATACTCACGATACTTATTGTTTCTACAGCTTAGCCTTCAGCGTGACGATGTACTGCTCTGAAGCGGTGCTAGCAGTACTAGTCCTCGTTCTTCGAAGACGGAAGAGCATTGGTGGTGAACTCGGTGGGCCCCGTCGCATCAAGATTGTCACGTCCATGTTCTTCTTCTCTCTATGGCTGGTTTACCTCTCCATGTCTAGTTTGGAAGCCTATGACGTCATCAAATTTTAAGAGATTAAAATTTTGGTAACGTGAAAGCTGTTCTTCAGACTTTCTAGAAAAATTCTAGAACAGGTCTCATACACTACGAGGTAAAGTATTTTTAAAATGTCAACTAAGCTAGAAACTAAGCTTGAATATGAATCACTTACTAAGTTCATGATATATATAACAATACTAGCTGACCCACGCAACCTCGTTTCCACCTTATATTGCCCGTAGCGTGAAAATTTCTCCCGTTTTTGAAACATTCCTCATTGTTGCTCCGCTCCTATTAGTAGTAGCGTGATGATATATACCCTATAGCCTTCCTCGATAAATGGACTATCCAACACCGAAAGAATTTTTCAAATCGGCCCAGCGGTTCCTGAGATTAGCGTGTTCAAACAAACAAACAAACAAACTCTTCAGCTTTATATATTTATATTATATAACAATATTCATACTATCATTACATACTTGAAAGTAACTCTGTCCGTCTGTCTGTTCAATACAAATTGGCATTGAGTTATTTTGATTCTTGTGGAAGGACATAAGCTACTCTTTACCGTTATAACCGACAATCACGCGTTCGGGTCCTCGGGCATAAACTAGTATTATATAAAAATGATTATGAAGATATATTGCCATGTCAGGGGATTAGTGACAACCGTGAATACCTACGACTTAAGAGAAGCAATTGCGTAGCTTTTGAGTGTACTCCTTCCCCTAGATTTAGGGAGTTCATGTGCACAGACTATTGACTAGCAAGTGAAAAGCCTGTATTTCAAATATATTTTGAATAAATCACACTTAGACAAAGAATATGTGTTTATGCTAAATCATGTCAATCAAGTCATAGACTACTAGACATAGTTTAAATGTGAGTATAGTCTAGGTTTGTAATATAAGTAAATATTTAGGATCTTTCTGGTGGTTATGAGTGCTTCTTCGGCCTACCCAAATGTCCTGAAATGGCGGTAGTGTCGTGCTTCAGGTCGTTATAGGTAACACGATGGCTGGGACTCGTGTGCCGTCTGTATGGACAGGCCGACTTAAAACTATGGTCCTTTTTCCCGGACTATATCATTTAGAATAGAATAGAAAACTCTTTATTTGCACACCTTATTACAGAATTAAATAAGTACATAATACATAAAAAATCCGAAGTGTAGTGTACAAAGGGCGGCCTTATTGCCATAAGCAATCTCTTCCAGGCAACCTTAACAACATTTAGAGCAACACAGTAGGAAGTAACCACACGCAGACATTCGCAGAAAGTACAAGCACAAATGGGCCTACGCATTACACTGTTGTGATACAGTATGTGTTCATGTGTGTGTGAAATTGTTAAGGTTTTGTTTTAATTATTGTGGGAGTTCATAGTGACAGACGATTTTTATGTATGTGCTTAAGTCTAAAAAATTAATGAGTTTAGCCCATTTTTCCCCAGCAAAAAATGACAGACAGTTTTGTACATAGGGAATAGAGATATTATAGATAGAGCAAAGGAGCCAGGCCTCCAGGTGTCCCTCGGTTAGAAATAGAGAGACGAGCGCGGTACCTGTCACTAGCAAGTAACATTGCTAACCGTTTCGACGGTTAATTGTTGTGATTGTGATTATTATTATTAGTCCTTTACGCGCATGTGTCAGTAAAGAAAGACAGATGGGATACCGCAACCTTCTCTCTCTTTTTAACCGTTGGACGTTTTTGCTTACAGGCAGCCGTATGTCTTTCCTACTCTATCTAAAATAGCTCTATGGTTTTGTGTCGAGAAAAGCTATGGCTACTCACTTCTTATCGGCCGGCCTTGTATGTTTCTCTGTGCAATCAACTACTAAATAAAAATTTAACTTGACATATTTCCTCACAATGCTATTTTGTCTATTCACAGGTACACAATGTTCTACTGTCTCATCATCAGCAGCATCTAAATTCGGTCTAAGATGTATGTGCTCAAATGTACAGATTTAGACCTCGATCGTACTATTTCTTTCTTATAGAATTTTCTCTTTCAAATCTTATAACCTGATAATAATCATTAAAAGTAGCCTTGGAGGCTGTGGTATATATAGATTATAAATAGATTTATCAAGATTAATGAATCAAATAACCGATGAACAATCGCTAGCTATTAAAATTGCTAATTATCGAGTTAATGGCGAATATTTTGGCAACGACTGCTGGTGTCTCAAATATTTATAATTATATTAAATATAGAAATTCATTACAAAAAAATAGTTGTGTGTCTAGTGTCTACTAGTGTCTTTCTATCCAATATAAGTAATTGTTGACTTAATTCTGAAAAGAAACTACTTCAAAATTTAAAAGGTTTTCGTTGCCAAAATGTTGTGAATATTAAAAGTCTATAAAACACAAGATATTACCTTCATGACAAAACATGTTCGCGCTCAGGTGTTTATAATGAAGGCAATTTAGAAGGCGATGACATAATGCTTAAAAGTTGAGCCAAATTTTTTTTTTTCAGTAAGTTTTTACTCCATGTGGTGTTGATAGCATAAGATTATGTGTTTGACGTTTTAATTTAATGACGTGGTAATTTGGACATTGAAAATTGCATTTATGTTGTTCATTGTAAAAATATCCATCCATATACATTTCTTTTGGTGAGGTCTAACGTTTTTTGATCTTTTGGTAACGATAATGACAAATTTCCTTTTAGAATCTCACATTTATGTTAGTCGGTGATTAATGCAGTCTGCTGTTCTGAAATGTATTCTAAGTCTTTAAGGAGATAATTTTTTTTACAATGAACAATATATAATGTCATGGGAATAGGTACGAATGTATTATATTTATAAATCTTAATAACAGAAATATATGTTTCTAGGATATATTTTGCGTTGCCGCTAGAGAAATATTTATTAATGTGTATGCAAAGTAAGTTATAGAAGTAGTTTTTGTTCAATCACAGTGTTCAAGATGTATATTAAAATTTGGCTTTACTGGGAGTCGAAAACTGCAAATATGATATAGCTAGTCATAGTTGTGGTCCCAATTTTTTACTAGTCTAGAAATTTCTTGAAAATTCCAGAAATATAGAACTTATCTAGAAACTTCTAGATATTTCCAAAAATCAGAAAGAGCAATGACTATTATTATTAACCCATATCAAGCAAATACCAACCAATAATCAATGTTCGCATGATGGACATTCAGAGTTATTACAAACTAGCTGAGTCCCGCGGTGTTACCTGCGGTTATTGTCGTATCGCGGGTAATACGGTGGGGCGAAATTAAACTATAAAAAGTAGCCTAAGTTACTTCTTATATCATCAGCTATTTATCAGTGAAAGTCTCGTCAAAATCGGTAGATCCATTCCAGAGATTGTGAGACAAACTGACAGGCAGTAAAAATTGTAAAAAAAATTGTTTTGTTATATATACCGTGTATACATATGCATTTACTAAAAAGGGGTTATTGTAATATTACAAACAGACACTTCTTACAGACTTATAGATGATAGCCAGTACACCACTTGAGTTCATTGTTTAAATTATATGCTATTCGAGTTTTTAATGTTTTTGGTATTCAATAAACTAGATATTTCTGGAAACTGTGTGTTCTACTACCTTATGATCAACAGCATCTGATGTCTTTGCTCAAATGTGTCAATCCTTTAAAATTGTTCTTTTAAGTTTGTAATCTAATAATAGTCATCGAACGAAGCCTGGTAAATGTGGTCTTGATTTGCTACAAGCATCAATACAGTTTTCACGACGAAGAAACTATTCATCGAAATAGATATAAAGTCACAGTAAAGTCAAATTTATTATAAAATATCGTAGTTTTAGAGTATATTATGTAAATAACGAAAGACAAATGATATTTAGCATTAGATAACGCGATGAAACAACGTGATAAGTATCTCTCAAAGTACTTGATGAGGTTTTGATGAGTTTTATAAAATAATTAACCCTGACAAAGAAGAAATTACCTTAAAGGCAAATTTCATGATAACGCTTACATGAAATTAACAGATATTTAAAAATCAGTGAAGTATTAGACAGAAACAAAAATGAAAAATATAAATACACATGAATTATTCATTAAAACATTACTAAGTATAAATGTTCGACTAATTAAAAACGTGAACACTAAAACGATCATTTAAAAATTGGTGCGAGTAAACATAGGAGGCACCATACGAAATTAATCGAATAGTTTAAGTACTGCCATAATTATAAGCATCGATATTTATTTTTAGATGGTTTATGTTATTAAATATTCGCTATTTATAGATTATATATTAGACTATGTGTAGAAACTCTCAAATATCCTTGAAATGTATTTTTTAGTCACTAGCTTCCAAGCTTTCACAATGACCTACATAGAACATAATTTATCTTATATCGTTTTGATACAATGTTATTAATTCAATACAAAGTTTATAACTTTGTAATTGAAGTCATTATCCCAACCAACAAATTGCAAAGTTTTTATTTGTAACGAAAGATCTAAGGTCAGACTTAGAATCGTCTTTACATAGTATAAAATGAAGCTACTTCCTATGTCTGTTGGTTTAGATCTTTTTATTTACGGATTTTAACGCAGTTTTCAGCAATAGATAAAGTGGTTCAAGAGAAAAGTTTCTATATATAATACATCCACATTATAGTTGAGAAAATCCGAGAATTTCAAACGCCGTGCCGGTTTGTTAGCAAAATCTAAAAGAATTAAGATCGCTGTCCTTGAATTGAATCGAAATCGATATAAGATATATTTCATTCAGTCCATTAATTAATTATTGGTTTCCATATGTATTTACATCTTCTTCAACAGCTAAATACAATGTCTGCCTGACTTTGGACCAATAATATTCCTTTCGAATTTATTTAGTATAGACTATTTCTACGCTTTCGGTAGATTTTCTAAAAACGTTCACCTAGAGTTTCGTATCCTCGCTTTTAGCTTGTACTATTTCATCTTCTCCTGTTTGATATTCTTCATAAGTATTGCTTTCGACATAACGTTCGGACCCCTAAATGTTATAGACTTTTATATTACCCTCTGTAATTTCTAAAACGTTTCTATTTAATCTTAAAAAGGTATTAAAAATTCATAGCTAAAATCTTTAAAGTGAACAACAAATTATCTAGGATATATCTATCTTAATCTATATTATAAATCGATACTAGTCTTTCTACGTGATTAATCGATTGTAAAGTTCTATTGTTATTTCATCGATGGTACTGTCATCATTTATGGTTATTGGAAGCTTGTATAATATGATTGAAAAAGAAATGGATGAGGATTACTTTAAGCGTACGGATAGTTTTTATTTCGGTATTTTATTTTTTGTATGTATTTATATATTATATTTATGAACTCAGCACTTACTTTTTCTTTTAAAGTCTTGAAATCTTGATACTTCGAAAGTTTAAAATTTTAACGATTTTCAAGACTTATTAACATATGTTTTTATTTCCCTTTATTAGGAGCTGTATCTACTACTGATATTTATCCACTGAAGATTTTCATTATTTTTAGTACGTATTTGATTATTAAAATTCAGCTTTCTTGTCGATTTGCCTTTGTCCTTCTATTATTGTTTATTTTACAAAGTTAGGTACGTCATCCTTCGACATTTCATAATTTGCTAAGTACTTATAATAATATTCTTTATCAATCGAGATGTAGGTATCCAATACAATATTGTATTGATTTGATACACTTCATAACTTTTATTGATACCTGTATGTCTTTTCCAGAATAAATTTACTCTAACTAAATTTAATTATTGTCTGTTCACATTGTGAAACTTGGGTTATAAATCAACTTACAGTTTTCAGTGCCAATTTACAGTTCCCAATCTTCTCCTTCCAGTCGTCAACTTCAATTATTCGTACGTACTTATTGGAGTACGTACGTACTTTTACTTTAATTATATCTCAATGACTTCGCTTCAATGTGACAACTGAATATTTATGAGACACCTTAAAAGTTCATCATTATGCCTTCAGAAGATGTTAATTTGGCTTAAGGTTTAACTTAAATGTTTAAAAGTGTATTGACATATATAATCATAGCTTATTCTGTAAACTATTATATATTATTAATACTTTTTTTACACATTATTCCATGTTTGAAAATATGCAGATGATATGAAAATCACATTTTGCCTCTTTATTTACATGTAACTTAAAATAGTAGAAATAATTTGCTATTTGTAAATTACGAAACTCATTTATAGTTTGTTTGTGGTTCAGAGTTTTGTTGCTGTCTGTTTTGTTTTTGATATACATTTCAATTCCATAACATCTCTAACATCAGCATCATTAATGGGGTAGTGACAATCCGTATTTTTAACTCATTAAACTTATATATTTATCACTACATCATCATATATAAATATTATTTAAATAATAATAATTGAGATTTTCTTTACTGAATTCTTTAATATTAAACAAGTTTCCAATAATCGTGAGCACAGTACTATCGACGATAAAAATTCATATTTCTATCTAAATGTCGTTCGTGTTAGATTTCTTAGATTCTCGTCGTATTGTAACATAAGTCATTATAGTTATATTGAACTGATAGTGTACATAAGACGATAGATTCCAGTAGACGCGAGTATTTTGTTTTGTCAATGTTTTGAATTTATTGTAATATTAGCTGACCCGGCGAACTTCGTGCCGCCATATTATATTAACATTATCTGTCTCATCTTCCCGTTGCGGATAAAAATAAAACTTTTCCTGTTGTCTTTTAATTTTTCTTACCTAACAATAACGATCCCTCCCTATCACCCAAAGGCCGGCAACACACTTGTGACGCCTCTGGTGTTTGCAGGTGTCCATGGGCGGCGGTAATCGCTTACCATCAGGCGATACGTCTCATTGTTTGCCCGCCTATTCTATAAAAAAAACGAACGCATCAAAAAAATATTATTTAATTTGGTGCAGTCGATCGGAAGTTATGCGCGTACAACCAATTCGGCGATTCATTTTTATATATATATATTTAAATACAAAGTACTTTGCAACTCAAAGTAGTCGTATTTGGTGCTTTCCAATTAACCGTTTATATTTTTCAATACCTGTGAACTACAAGGTACCTAATATCAGTAATAATATTTGAGTAAAAACAATTTTAAAAATGATATTACAATGTTTTAATATTGTTTAATTTGATTATAAACAGTTTTAATTTTAGTTTATATACAAGCTGTTGTATAGCCCCGATACACTTTGAATGAGAATGTTATTCAATGTTTATAGTTTTAATATATAAGTGTTCTGTTCCTTGTGGCTTTTAGCCCTACCTAATTTGTTAAAATATTTATGGGTTATTATTATAATTATAAATTGAAATGATTTAAAAACATTGATAAAAATGTCCTTCAAAAGTTAGACTTAGAATGGAACAATCAAACTGTCGCTAACACTCAGAAAGTACCTTTGTCATTAGTTTATTTATTATTAAAAACCTAAAAATGTATTAATTTGTAATTTATAGTTCCTAAATATAGTTACTGGCCTATTTCTGCTTTACATACCCAATGAGTAGTCGGCGAAAAATATTGAATAAAATAAACTTTATTGTACACATAGTCGCCGAAAAATATAGGTTGTATCACATCACAGACTGCAAAGTGTCAAATACATAAAATGAAAGTTTATTTATAAAACTTACAAATAATTAACATTACTTACAAAAAAAAAACATATTCCAAACAGTAATTCATTTATCATTTTTTATTTAAAAGAAAAGTATTTTCTGTTATTTTTGCCGACTGCACATTAGGAATTGAGATATATTTTTGTTTCTTGATATAATTATATCTGAACTATTCATCTCTGTACAATATAGATTGTCCTGTCAATGTATTCATTTTGAAATAGAAAATTACTGTCACGATTTTTGTTATCAAATATACTCACCAAACTTGGAATTTAGAAGTAACATTTGTTAAAAAGGTTTGATAAATTTAAGAAATATATCCATATATATTTCTTAAATAATTATATTTTCTGTCATAGGGCAACACTGGCCGGCGGACCGGAGGGGAGTAGCCATAGCGTCTTTTCCCGATACAAAACAGTCTATCATCTTTTGCGGAAGAATACTTATACACACACACATATAAATTAAAACAATACATTCATAGTTTCACACACACATAAATGCGTTCTCTGTCAAAGTAGTGTAATGCATAAGCTCATTTCGGCTTAAACATTGACAGAGGAGAACGCCTACGTATGGCTACTCCCAACCGTATTGCTTTATGATTTTTATTGTGTTAGAATCATGGTGAATGAAAATTGTGACAATGATGATATTATACATTAGTTATAGACACAGCACGTTACCGGAGATTACACTTATGTTATTTTGATAATAATTATTGTTAAAATAAAGTGTTTGTTAAGTACTAAAGTTGTTGTTTAATTTATGAGTAGCTAAGTACGCCCCTGGAGGTTGTAACCCTTCTAGCCAAGATGGCATTCTACAAGCGTAGACGTTTTTCGAAAATGATGGATGGAAGATGACGTCTTCTCAACGCTATATAACGTGGTTAAAACAAAATAAAAGACGATAATAGTGGCATTTGCGATTAAAGGTGTTAGGTAGCTTGAGACACTCAATGAATATTATTTTGCTTAATAAAAAAAATATGCAAGTCGAATAGATAGGAGTAAAAATTTGTGCATATAAAAGTATAATTAATTTAGCGTGACTTTAGATTTGAAATATTATTAGATGATTGGATATATTTTTATTTTTCAATCGAATATATCACTGTGTTGTAGTCTATTGACAGTCGGCATACTTTAAGAAAACATAAATATTTTACAAGCAGCTTTTAATATGAGCAGCTTGAACACATCTGATCCTATATTTAAAGAATGATTTTATCTAAAACACTTTTTAAAATCAAAACATTTGAAATAAATACCCGTTGAACAGAACCAAACCAAACATTTTGGACAAAACATGGAAAAATGTTTGGAAGTTCTCTCTCTGTAAATGGAATTCAGGTGTGCGTTAAAGTAAAGCCGTCTGGACGCCCAGAGATAAATAATAATCACTGTTTGTTTGTTTAATGGCAGTCGGGGTTTGTTGACTTGGATCTGCATATTTTTGGAAGGTTTATGTGACAAAATTTAGAATTGCTAAAACAAAAATGTTGGTAAGAATTTTAAGTAATGTTTATGTTTTGAGTGTATTTTGAAATTACATTTTGTTCTGTTAAACAAGACATTCAAAGAGGCTTGAACTTCGTTTGAATTGAAGAAAACGTTGCAATGTTTAATTTAAAATCATTTTTGTATAGACAACAATGTACCTATCTACCGATATATCCTGTATCAAAAGGAATTTAACAAACATATACAAAATGGTGATAAAACACACCCAAACTCAAGTTAAATTGATGATCACACAAAGAGTACCGATCGTGAGCCTGTGATTAAACAATCGGAAGCAGCGAAGTGCCATTTCTTGAAACATCTTCGTGTTAGGCACAAGGTTTAATACAAGCTTGTACCAATAGACTAATACTAATATACTAAGCTCACTTCTATAGCAATCATCAAAAATATTAGTTTGGGAAAAACTTGAATCAAACCAAAATCAATTTTTCGCCGAACGCTTCCGTTGTTGAACGAAATTGGAATCGAATAGAAAACATCACAATCCGCTTAACTGCGATTGTTTCATAATTGACATCTTTATGATAAATATTAAATACAATTTTTCTCTGGAACTCTGAAACTGTCTTACCGATTTTCACGTTTTTTATAGGTATGTGTTTTGCTGGCGTGTCTAAGACAGAATAGTTGACATCACGTTTAGACTAATAGAAGTCGAGCATGGTTGAAAAGAGACACAGACGAAGTTACCAGCTATTATACTATAGTTCTATCACTATTGTTGCATTGTTACAATAGGGAATGGGGTCATTCTTAACGAATTTAACAATTTAAGACTATTGTTTTTTGTAATTTGCTTATGAATTTAGCAACGTATGAGTATTGAACACTAGTTATGATGTTTTTCAAATTAATGCCACGTAGCTAATATTCAATAATATTTCATTACGAAAATCCAGTTTCCTCAAATGTCACAGGTAGCTTATAAATGTTATTTATATTAAATTTAATAGCTAGGAAAATCTAAAAGGGTAAGTAGCATCCACTAATGGATCTCCAATATCAAGAAGATTGAGTGGTTTCCTGCCAACGTCAGGTCTAATGAAGTTTGCGGTCCCATTCAGCTGGTATATTATTATTTCAGGAACTAGGTTCTTCGAATTCCAAAATCTGCATTACAACGTCGATTTCGTTAATACGTTTTATCTTTCTGTTATAGTTACCTTAGTTGGTACTAAATTCTTAAACTAATATATAACAATTTCACTGTAAAGGGAAAGAAGACCTTGAAATGAACCCTACACCATGAAGTCTGGCCAGCGAGGTATAGTGGGCCAAAACCTCTGTGTTAAGAGGAGGCCTATCTCCAGTAGTGGACTGTTGAAGATTGTTGATGATGATGATGATATACATAGTTACTCACAACGGATATCAACGAGCTGTGATGTGTGTGACTCATCATGTGACCCACACATACCTCTAAAAATATTTTCTGAAATTCTAATGACGTTCTGTCAACATTATACAAAAAATAATCTTTAGTCATCATACCTTGACATCATTTATATGACATTCTCCTAGCCGATTACGGCCACGGCAGCCAGTCTCAGAGAGACCAGCCAAATACGCAGGAAATCTTGGATTATACTTATGCTTTCCATCAGGCAGAGTAGAGTCATTTTGGTAGGCCCTTACATAAAAAAAAAGAAATTATAGTGCACAAATGTGTACGCAAACACAGGTGCATTCTCTGTATCCTTACTCTCATAAGCCGATGGAACGGTTAAATAATAAATAACGCATTGGACTATAACTGCACTTTCACATCGAAATGTAAATGAAGGTAGGGAGTCTCCTTGGTAATTACTGATTCAAATTATTGCGCCGTGTGTAAGTGATAGCGTAACTTAATATCCTGTTTTCTCTTCAACTCGTTTAGAAACATACGTATTTATTACTTGCATTATCATACTTTTAAGAAATTTTCGTTAATGAGGCTTTCCTTTTCTTTCTTAAGAGCAATCTGTGAATTAAATAGTATTTGATACCGCTTCGGAGCAGAATGTACAAAGCGCAAAACGAGCACCACACCAAAAATGTGCAAATCGCAGAATGTACACTACGTATAATAAGCAAACGCAAAATGTACAATACGTATAATGAGCAAACGCAAAATGTCCAAAACGCAGAATGTGCAAGTGGAACCACGTTCACACAGATAAAAAAATTGAGAAACATTTTCTTATTATGATGATTGTCAGAAACTTATTAATTTATTATTTATCAGACTCCTTGATTAATATTAAATCAAAGTAAATCAAAGGCGTGAGTAGAAAACATTTTTCAAGATATATGATGAACAGGACAACGAAATAATATAAGATGTATTTAGAAATTTTTTTTTAGATTACTTTTGGCGCCAAAAATCCTTAATTTTTTTTTGGTGTATTTAATGTCACTCTCACGACTAAGACGATTCTATTGACACCACTCACATAAAAATACGACGAAAAATAGGGCGGGCCAAAGAAATATACATACATACATATATTTATACATACCTACTCGAAAACCATTACCCTCCTTCTTTCGTAATCGGGTAAAAAATTAAGTACCAATGCACCGTAACTTTATTTTTAGTGAGTACATTGCTCTGAGAAGTACTAATGAAGATAACATCCTTCATAAAGTAATCAATTTTAAAAACAATAATAATTTTATTGGTCAGCCATTGTTTTTTTTTTTTTAAATACTATTAAATATACAATGGAAAACAGTAATATAATATGTCGGACATCTGATACACAACGCCATCTATTTCCAAATTCAGCTGAGCTTGTATTATGAGTAAATATATACATATTAGATATAGAAAACACACAAACTCCGAAGCAAATATTTTGCTGATCATACAAACATTCTTTCCGACCCGGGAATCAAACCCGAGACCTCAAGCACAGCAGTTGCGAATGCTACCACTGCGCCACCAAGGCAGTCATATAAAGTGATATGCTTCGGGTTCAAACGTAATTCTCATGCTTATGTGTAACCGAACGCAGAGGGTATAAAACGTTCGAATACATTTTTAATTCCCTCGCCGCCCTTTGGGTAAAATGAGCACTCCTTGGAAATTAATGTCCGCTCGTAAAAACTCATGGACATGACGAATCGTTCAACGGTAACCGACCTTGAGTATTGCCTGTAGTTATCATAAATAATGCAAACCTTGGCCGTTCCAAGGTACCTATATTTTTCTTTAAAAATTGCCAGTTTTGTTTTATTGGAAGTAATAGACCTAAATAGACTAATAAAATGTATTCTTGCTAGCTATCTTCTTTTACTTCTCTTTCATGAATCACCTTTATTTTTTAGTTGTCCCTTCTTCTTCCTTTTCACATCATATTTTTCAAATTTAGTTTAGGGATTCTATCACGTAATAGATTAAATAATTAGGGTCACCGAGATTCTCTCAAGGTCAACGTTAAGCAATATCAGATTTATTAAAAACCAGCTAAATTATGCGGTGTTACCCGTGGCTATTAATGTTCCGCGGGTAACGCCGCAGGACAAAGCTAGTCAAAAAAAAATTCTCTACTCCTAAGTTACTCTCTGGATCATCAGTGAAATTCCCATCAAAATCGGTCCAACCCTTCCAGTGATTACCCGGAACAAACTGACAGACAGACAAAAAAAAATAAAAGTACATTTTTGGTAAATGTACCGTGTCTGCATACATATGCATTTAGTAAAAAGCGATTGTTTTAATATTACAAACAGACACTCCAATTTTACTTAATTGTAGTAAGATAAATCCTGGAGAGTTGAAATGGTAAATACTCACTCTATTAACAAGAAGACGAATATTAGAAGTTAAATTGCGAACCACCGTGCGTGTTGTGTTATCACAATTGTTCGCAAAACCGATAACACAACACACCTTACTGCTAAGTTTAATATACAAATACGATTTTAGTATCAAACTTCTGACGATGTTTCAATGTTGCAAAATCCAGAGACATTAATATGTACTGTATGGTTTCATATTAACTTGTATCTAGAACAAAAGAGGATTTCGTAAAGACAAGAAACTTTGAAGGAAACTCCTTATTATAAGAGGAACTGTGAACGAAATTAGGGGTCCGTAAGCGAGAAATAATACAGCTCAAAAATATAATGAAACTTGTATGCTCGATTCACACTTCTTACACAATTATTTGAGGTGTTTATGATCACTCCGGTAACTAAACACTAGCGCGATTCAGTAAACCCTTACAGCGACATCTATGGGTTGGCAACTTAAACACGAAATAAAATTGCAAAAGAAAGTAATAAATAACTTATCCATTTATACAATAAAACGTAAATATGTAACATCATGCCTTCATATGATAAAAGGCGTAAACAGAGTAATTGAAAATACATAAATAAACTTATTACATGATTGACCTGAACAAACTGTTTAACTAAGAGTTCTCTAGTTGGTGGTGCTGTGTGTTTAAAACATTATAATATATGTGTGATACAATTTGTTTGTATAGAAATTATGATGAGTAAATTTCAGAAATGTAGAGATTAAGAGTATGTACATAAAATAAAAATTGCTGAAACAAATAAGAAAACTATTAATGGTATCGCAGACATCTCGCATACCACCGTCTGAATCAGAACTAGAGAGAATTTGTATAGTAATAACTAGACTGTTGATAATCATATATATAGGTAGATATATTTCTAAATTCATAATTTTTGAGTAAATTGTACGTTACTTTAAATACACATACCTACACAAATACAAATATGTAATATAAATATAATATAAATATTTTCATATAAATTGTTTTAAACCATATGTCAGATAATTTGAGAATTTCAGTAGCTGATTCTGGTGAAATCACACCTAATGTTTCTTTTGTGGAGTATTTGAGTAGAGATCATTCATTTTGATTGTGTATCCTCGTTTTATGTGATTGTAATTGAAAAAATGAGAAAAGACGTTAAACAAGAATGAAAATAATCTATATTGTATTAAAAGTTAAGGTCAATCGGTGCAGAATTTCTTGAGCTTATCAAGTGTACACAAACGATCTTACATTTTATACAGGTGATGGTGACGTATTTTTAGGCAATTTCGGCTAAAGCGATCAGTTCCGATGGAGACCAATTATGCAGGAGATATTAAAGTGCACTGCCGTTTGCACAAATACAGGTGCACTCTCTGTTATTTCTTTCTCACAATCCGATGGGACGGTTATCCGTCATGACCGGGGAGAGATCAGACGCAGAGCCAACGGCTTTACATGCTCTCCGAGGCACGGGGGTTAATTAATACCCCAACTATCAAACTCCTAACTTTTACTAAACATTACTATAATCAGTAAAACTCAGTAACACTTTTTAGCTCGACCCGGGCATCGAACTCCAGACCACTTTTTTATGTGGACTTGCCAAAATGACTCTACTCTGCCTGATCGAAAGTGGAAAGTCTTGGATTCAGCTCATGCTTTCCATCAACCAGGGAAGAATGACTTTGGCTCATACTTAAAAAAGATATAGAATTAAAGTATCTTAATTAGTACCTTTCAATCTATACTATTAATAAAATTGGAGTGTTTGTTTGTAATATTAAAATAACTGCTTTTTTTATTTTACTAAATGCATATGTATGTAAACACGCTATATATACCAAAAATGTAGTCTGTTTGTCTGTTTTTTCCGGATAATCTCTGGAACGGCTGGAAGGATTTTGAGGGGACTTTCACTGGCAGGTAGTTGATGATCCAGGGAGTAACTTAGGCTACTTTTTTAGACTAAATTTTCCCGTGGCGTTACTCGCGGTACAACAATAACCACGGGTAACACCGCGAGGTTCAACTAATAATAAATAAAACAAAGAAAACACGGGTCTTCTAAACTACATTAAATACTTCATCTTATCACCATTCACATTCATCGTGATTTCTACTTGGCGGCACAACTTATAGTCGAGTGAATACACACAAGTTAGAGTTGTTGATTTGTTGCCATCTCACATCCCGTACAAGTATGTGTTAACGTTTGAGTTTCTACGAATTTAGTTGGCTGTTAGCTTTGAGTCTGTTTGTTAAAGTTTCATAGCAAGTAGCGCAGTAGTTCTTAGTGAATTTAAATTAGCTCATACTTACCATTTCAGTACTTTTAAATGGATAACTTCTGTAAGCAGGTTTAGATAAGGAGCCAATTCGTGTAAATCGTCATTGAGATGGTCATGTGACGTGATAACGCCTGGAGCAGTTATAAATGAATAGATATTGTATATATTCATTGGTTTGCACTCAGGTAGTACACATAACAAAGGTCAAATAATGAATTTAAACATTGGACTCCTATTATGTCACTCACTAATGTAACACAAGACTAGCTAAACATCAGTTTTCTGAAAGGCCATGCATTACTGTTTTGAACTGGTTTAAAATAAATAAATATTCCCTAAATTTCATAACGATCGTTTCGTATCAAATTAGTGATAAACTTACAATAGTGTTTACTTGTAGGTCAATATCTCCATTTAAGAGGGAGGCATAAATCCAAAAATGGAGTGTTAGACGCTGTTGATAAATGAATGACTAAAGGCGGACAACACGAATACACAAACAATTACCATAACTAAAACATAAACAAACCTTTATCCACAAACCTTTTGATCCAGGATTACAAAGCAAATACAACAAGTGTTTTACTTAAACTAAACTGCGAATTCACATGGTTTGTACTACTTTGTGGTTGTATAATTTATACGCCTTTCTTGGTTTACAAAGTAGCTTAACAGTCTTGTGAATATTGTAAGGACGGGCCATAGGTAAAGTAAAGAGATGATTTGCCAATTTGCTAATTAGATAAATATACTAAACCACAATATTTTTTTGGAAGTTTAAATAATTCAACAACTTCTTTAAGGCCTGAGTTTTTCAAATTAAACTTTACGCACGCTTGACTTAGGTAGTAAGCTGGTGAATGCGTGACGAGAGAGTTACGAAAAGTGTGATCGGGCAAGGCAAACGGTAATAGAGAGGGAGATAAAAGTTAGTAAAGATAGATAGATAGAGAGTTACGTTTCGTATTTCACTGTAGGAGTAAGAGAGAAAGGTGCAAGCATACATTTTGTCTTTCTCTCATGTCCAATTACGTTAGATGGAGCTAAAGAAGTTTTACTTCAGCCGTGTAGTCGTTTTTCTTATCTGTCAATTTTTCAGTTAAAATAGAGAAATCAAAACATAAAAAAGACCTCTCCAGACAAGATATCATTGCCAAGCAGTGGCACATTATGGGTTGTTGATGTAAGATAATATATATATTTGAAAGATATATTTACCATTTATAATGTGGAAACCAGATGCACGATATAAGGTACAGTTCAGATTTTACACCACACTTTTTGATATGTTTGTTTGTGTTCTATACTAAATAAAGTTTAAAACTATTTGAAAAGAAGCTCTCCATGTATCTACCGGACGCTATTTTATGCATAATTTAAACATTTTAATGGTCAAAAGAATACTACCATGCAAGCAGGAAAATATGTGTTTAGATTTATTAAAAAATACTGTAATATGAACTTTGTTTCAAAACGTCTGTGTTTTTTGATACACCAGACTTTGAACAAAGTATTTCGAAAACAAAATAACAATGATGTATACTAAAAGTTTACAAAGCTTTGTACTATCTCCATTGCAAACAATTTGACAAATGTCTACTATGACATTTGAGTTGCTGTTTATTTTGTACTCATTTACAAATAATTTAACTAAGTACCGAGATAGGAAACTAACTTTTAAGCGAACAATGCTTTTGACATGAGCATGGTGGAGAAGATACTTTCGGAGGACTCTTTCTAAAAAAATAAGTTTTGAAAGAAAGTTTTCTGGATTTACTCACGGCTCCTAGTTATTTGGTTTTTACTATGAATGTGTTTCAATACTTATTTGTCTGAAACATATTGTAAATTTGTTCATGAATACCTATTTAAAACATATTTTAGGCATCATTCTTAAAGCGATATCTAAGTATACTTGCACAAGATAATTCAGGTATAGTAGGTATGAATATTAAACTGTACCAGATATTTCAAGGAAAATTTAAGTTTACTTTAACCCAATGTCAAATTGTAGAAAATCAGCACATTTAGTTAATTATGCACCTACATGCATTTCGGCGATTCATATATATATAAATATAAATATAGAACTGAGATGTTCTGTACGTATAGTCATGTTCTTGGGATGTTATCGTACGCAACAAGTCATCTGAGCATAATATTATTATTGGTATCTATATACGTATGTACTTGAACTCGCGGGCTGGGTTTCGGCAAGTCGACGACTTTGTTGCGCTTTTTTTGCATTTAGATCGGCACTATAAGTGTCAACCCAATTCCTCCAGGTTACTAAGTAAGTTATTGCTCCAATCAGAAGTCGAAGCGGCGGTCTTCCGAGCAGTTTCAGCTTCCGTGACAATCCGGGGTTGATAATCGGGAGGGCCTCCTTGACCTGCCTGCAGGTACTAAGGTAGGGACAATTTATCAAGTGTTCTGTTGCTGTGAATACCATAGGCATTTCCAGCAATGCACCAAATATACATTATGTATTAATATATAAATAAGATATTATATACGTTTACATTTTTATACTATTTCAACTGCGTAACTCCCATTAATGAAATTGTCAGGACACGTATCCAACCACCACAGTTACGTATTATGTAAATTCAAAGATGTATCTTCTCTATACTATAGATAGAATATTTACACTCGCTATCTTGTATTTCCAAAAAAAATAAACAACCACTTGTCTCGCACGTCACTCGAAAAAGACATCGAGAATATTTCATTCTGAAATCCTGTTTAAGTCCGTCCCTAAAAGAAAAACCACGGCAAAGGTTTGCAGAGAAGGTTGTAAATTAGGATTTAGCACAGGCTCAATTTAGGGGACGTCTCTTTATTTGAATTGAGTGTTTTTTTAACTCGCTGACTGTTTGGCTGGATTTTGGATGCTTTTACTTAATTATTATTAATTTTTTTGTGTTGTTTATATTTGAGTGTAATCTATGTAATAATATTAAAAGTAGGTATACATTTAAACATGTGTGATTCGGGTAATTTTTTTTTTGACGCGGGGAATGCATTGTGAATAGAGGGTATGCCTCTGTAGTGGAGACACACGAAGGGCTACTTTCAAGTATTTCACGTCATTTCTCTTTCTACAATCGCTAACACCTCTATACCCTCGCATTATGGGCAAATAATTTGTGCGTTGACCACGTGACTTTTCAATGAGAGGACGTCATGCCCATACATTTGTTTGTTTCTAATAACACTCACATTCGTAGAATGTCAGTTTGGTTGGTGGTAAGAATGACCTAGATAGGCAATTTCTACCATTCCAACAGGCCCTTAAAAATTCTAGGCCTGACATCATGTGTTCAGGATTTTATGATGGTCGTATAACTAGTTAAATTGTCGAATCATAATAAATAAATAAATAAATATTTCTGACATTTATCACAACGCCATCTAGTCCCAAGCTAAGCAGAGCTTGTATAATGGGTACTAGACAACTGATACAAATACATATATACTTTTTTTTGTAAACACATACATATTATCGACGGGGTAGTACTACAATCGCATGGAAAATCAACGTAAAATGAAAGTGCTTATGCTGTCGTTTTTCGTTTGTGGTTGGTGGTTCGGAGGCCCAATGATGCAGAAGCACTAATAGGCCGCCATGGTGTTGGTCACCATGATGCATTGTATGCATTCGCAACGAGTATGGTGACCACCACTCTTGGATTCAGCTTATGTTTTCCATCAGGCAGAGGAAAGTCATTTTGGCAGGATCATACATAAAAAATATGTTTTAACATTTTTAATATACATATATATATATATACTAGCTGTCCCGGCAAACGTCGTTTTGCCATAACTACTAATAAGTTAAAAATTAATTAAAAAAACATTGTCCAGCGGACAAAATTGTGAATCTAAACCATTCCCAGATCCCCTTGAACACACACAAAAATTTTGATCAAAATCGGTCCAGTCGTTTGAGAGTAGTTCAGTGACGTACACACTCACAGAAGAATTATGTATATAAAGATATATATTTATATTATTATTTATATTTAATACCAGCAGTGGAGTGGTAAAGGCTGTTGACGTTGACGTTAAACGAAAATTTATAACTTTCATCAATCCTAAAGTAAATTATTCCCTGGCAATCAACCTAAACGAATTCTGAAATCAATACACTTCAGCTCAGCTAAGTCTTATCTGCTAAACAAATTCAAACCTAATTTAAATAACATAAGAGCTGCAAATTAGAATCTTATCTCAAAGATTTTCCAATATTCCAAAGAAAAATAGAACAAATTTCGTTTTCGTTTTCTTAAAGATTCTATCTCGACAACACTTTTTAGGCGTGTCATGGTGATATTGCCAAATGAAGGGGAAAAAAACTGGAGTTGCTGAAAAGAAATTGTTTACACTGATTAGGTCCTACGATAAAGTAACTGAGTGATTGAACTGACCGAATGAATTTCATTTTGTTTTTTCCTTAAAAATACAATGTTAAAACAGAATGCGAATTTCGTATTTTAACACAGATATATAGTAGAATATGATCAAAATTGCTAACAGGCAATGGATGCGAGAAGACCAAAATTAATCAGAGTGGCATGCAATCGGAGAGTCCTATGTCTAGGAAACCTATAAAGCAAAGCCTTGAAATCTTAGCAGGCAGACGTGATTATCTGATTATTATCTTCTCTTGTGTAAAATTGCAGTTTTCTGTTCTGTTTCAAACATTAGAGATACTGCCAATGTGTAAATACATTGACGGATCTGTTGAGCCAATGTTTAGCAAATCAGACTGTTGCGGTAACGGTCAAGGGATCGATTCTCAGCCAAACTGAGTAATTATGTGATGAACACGGTTATTTGTTCTGTGTCTGGGTAGACCCTATCTTTGATCTGTACAGCCATCAGTAGTCTGATTAGTACATGAATTGCTTAGTTTAGAAATAAGAAAGGCGTGGGATACTGAATATTATAATTCATAACTGCCTCGTTGGTCTAGCGGTTGACGTATGCGACTGCTGATCAAGAGGTCTCGGGTTCGAATCCCGGGTCGGGCCAAAAAGTGTTATTGAGTTTTTCTGATTCCATAAATACTTAATAACAGCTCGGAGTTTGGAAGTTGGGGTCTGAACCCCCGTGCCTCGGAGAGCACGTTAAGCTGTCGGTCCTGCGCCTGATCTCTCCCCGATCGTGTCGGTTAACCGTCCCATCGGATTATGAGGGTGAGGGAACAGAGAGTGCACCTGTGTTTGCGCACACACTTGTGCACTATAATATCTCCTGCGTAGTTGGTTGGTCTCTGTTGAGACTGGCCGCCGTGGCCGTATTCGGCTAGGAGAACCAAAAAAATTATAATTCATAATAAGTACCTACATATTTTTAATCCCGTAACAGCTTATCCAATACTGTACAAATATTTTGTTTCTCGCCTGTTTATTTGATTCTTGCCCTCTAACAAAACGAAACCGCTAGAATAATTTTGTAAGAAAAATGGAGACGGAAAAAATATTTCAGCAATTAGTAAATAATATCTTAATCTTTTGAATTTTCTTCTTGGTTATTTAATAATTAGGTTTGTTTCTTAGAAGCTTCCGAAAAAAGTTATAAGAAAATACACCCTGTTTGTTCTCTAAGTAATGTTTACATAACAAGAGGTAAATTTTCGTAAGCATCTGTGGTTACCGAAATACATAAATACACAATGCGAGTATAAGAGATAAATTCTGTTAGAATTTAATATTATGTTCATGAGCAGACAGGTATATCTTCATATGAAGAATGAATAGCCTTACGTTGGGATATTTCTTACAGTCTTCTTTATTTTCATAAGATGAAATTACATATTTGTTATTCTTGTCTACACTTACAATAAAAATGTATATCTTGTTGTCTCTGCTTATGGAATACTTGTTTAGTTATGCGATTGCGTTATTTTTATTTTTAACTGGCTGAGCCCAAAGCTTGTCTAAAAAAGTGACCTAAGTTAGTACACAAATCATTAGCTCTCTGATAGTTCCAGAGATTAGTCAGTCAAACAGTCAGACTAACAATTTTTTCAATATTTGGTTATGTAAGTACCAAATATACTTTCAAATGTATTTAGTGAGAAACTGTTAACGGTTTGTCACTCGGTGGTGGAAAGTTTCAACCAGTGTCTTAGGTCCTTGATTTCTTTGCCTATATACATGCTGAACACAGTGAACTTTCTGTCGTGTCAACGACAAAAACTTGAAGTTTTTGTACGTTCAATCCTCTTCCTGAATTTGGGTGCACATAAGCAATACAGCCTGTGAGTGCTTCCACTGTTATTATTTATTTGCACCCTGTAACATTAAAAAGAAAATGCCGTAGTTTGTCACTTGTTTCATTTTTATCAGTATCTTTTCTTTACACAAAAAAATCCACCTCCATTACCACTATTATTCCAAGCTCTCCAGAACTAGCAAATGTATCAAAAGAAAACACAAAATATAACAGCATTAGCGTCTGTTCATGTAACATGTCCCTATTTATGTTATCGTTATCGCATTTAGGCGTCGCATCAATCAAAGTCTCTTGTGCTAATATTTTGAACAAGTTTTTTCCTCGACCTTCAAACTGTTCAAGGACAATTTGATCAAAATGTTAAAGTTAGTCGTGGATAAGATAGATTTGGTAAGTTCTAACTTATAAATATTCAATTAAAGTATTTAATTATTCTTCTTATTTTAACTGTGAATAACAAGACATATTGAGTTTTAATACATTCTTATTTAAATTGTTCAAACGGCTGTCTGATTAAGCTACTTTTGTTGGTTTCTGTTATATTAAACGCAGATGACAAAAAAAAACAAAAATACATGTTTATATAATAATGCTAGAGAAACAATACGCCTGAAAACTAACTTGTCCGTGTGGTGACCACGCCTATGCATTCCATGGGTGTCGCAAGAGGCAACTATTTGTTTAATTATTCATTCAAAAACAATTTTTCATGAAGTCCTCAACTAAATCTGGATACAGGATAAATAGCGGCTTACGTTTGCCATGAAGGCTTTTGATATGAAACATCTAAAGGCGAGAAGTAAACCATATTTTTGGCGTAGACTCTTCGTCGCGAAGTCTCGGAGCGCCGTGATTTCTATATTCTTTTATTTTTATTTGTTTTGTTAATTGTATTTTAATTTGTATTTAAATTTAATAATAATGAATATTAGTGTAATAAACAGTCATTTTACCTGCCAGGCGTCCTGTGACGGCTTACGTTTTTTTCTCATTCCGGCGCGGGTTTAAATTTTTTAGACCTCTTTCCTTAAGGTGTTGTTTGTTGTTGTATTTGCAGAATGGTACTCAGGAAATGTCGAACAATTTAACTTCTATTATCAAATACCAGGAACCGACGAACAGGCTCGTAGCGATTGATGAATGTGGATGAAGCAAAGAAGTGTGTCAGGACTGTACTAAGTGGAGACCAATTGTCTCCACCTAACCCTCCGTAAAATAGGCGTCACTAATACATGTGTTGCCACTATTGGTGATCATCAGATCAAGTATACTGTAATACGCTTTCGAAAGGTTTTAAAAATCAGTCTAATCTGGATAAGACTGAATCGAGAAAACCAAATATAACCGAAAAACTAAATAATAACAAAATTCTTAAGTTATCGTCTATTATGGTGCCTTATCAATGCTTCGAAGTTTCAAATATTATATAATTTGCAATTTTAGACTTAGTTTTTGTACCGTTACTTAATTATTTATGTACCTATTTAAAAAGTCTTAATTGAAGGAAAAATAATAGATGTAAACTTTAGACAGCTACAAGATTCATCATCTTAAATAATCCTGTTTAGAAATGTTTAAAAGGTTTCCAAGATCATTAAAGTTGCCCAAGTTACAGGGGCTTCTAATATAAGTTATCTTACTTAAAAATGGGCAAATTTAAACTCTAAACAAAACAAAACCTAACGCATTTATAACTAAACTAGCTTTATCCCACGGCGCCGCCCGCATGTTTGTCGGTTATCACGGTAAAGAGAAGCATATATCGTTCTTCAAAAATCATAGTATCTCCATGTCAAATTTCATTAAATACGATGCAGCGGTTTAGTCGTAAGAATATTAAAGACAGACAGACAGAGTTACTTTCGAATTTATAATATTATTATAGTATAGATTAACTAAAACCTTCTACTTCAAGAACTTTGATTAATGAGGTTTTGTTGTTGCGAAGTTGCCGATAGATGGCGCATGTCAGGTCAGCTACGTTATTGACGAATAGACATCGGTGGTGACAAGCTTCTCGGCAACTTTCCGATAAGGGTCCGTGGAACAATGTTATTGATGGCGTTTGAACTTGTAGTGTCAGTTTAACATATATAATGAGTTCAGACCTTAACCATAAAAGGGTTACACTGTAGATAATTAATTTATCAGCTGACATCGAAATTCAGCAACAAGTGACAACGTGTTGATGAATTTCGATAGAGAGAAAATAAAATTAATGATAAAAATTTCAATCGATTTCCAGTTATTTTGATTATAATTCAGAATAAATAAATAAATATTTCGGACATCTAACACACAACGCCATCGAGTCCCGAGCTAAGCAGAGCTTGTGTTATGGGTACTAGACAACTGATATAAATATATTTTCTTTTGGAAATATATACATATTATACATAGATAACACCTAAACTCCGAAACAAATATGTGTAGATCATACAAACATTTGGTTCGACCCGGGAATCGAACCCGAGACCGATCATGATCAGCAGTCGCATACGCCACCCGCTAGACCAACGAGGCAGTCATATTATTTTCTTTAAAGCCGGTTAAGACAATACTATTAGTACCAAACTATTTACTTTTATATAATACTGGCTTTTGCCTGCAGTTCCGTTCGCTTCTATATCGATTATCGCCGTAAAGAGTGACCTATATTCTTACTCAAGACTCAATCTCCATACCAAATTTCATTGAAATTGGTGCAGCGGTTTAGCCGTCAAATCGTAACAAACAGACAGAGAAAACTATGTAAACTTCGAATCTATGTAAATTTGCGCTAGTAAGCAATTAGATCTCATGACTAAGTTAGGAGTATTGAGCCCTTAATCAAGAAATTAGTTCTCACAGATCATGGGATTTGCAATCATTCCTCTTACATCAGAAGGATTTATAGTATACAACTAGCTGAACCCCGTGGTGTTACCCGCGGTTATTGTCGTACCGCGAGTAACACTGCGGGACAAAGTTAGTCTAAAAAGTAGCCTAAGTCTCACTGGATCATCAGCTACCTGCCAGTGAAAGTCTCGTCAAAATCGGTACAGCCGTTTCAGAGATTACCCGGAACAAACAGACAAAAAGAAAGACAGACAATCATTTTTTTAACTATATTTATGGTATATGTACCGTGTATACATACATATGCATTTAGTAGATGCCTGATGGAAAGCATAAGCAGAATTCAAGAGTGGTCACCATCCTCATTGCGAATGCAACAATGCAGCATGGTGACCCAAACCATGGCGGCCTAATGATGCTTCTTCATCTTTGGGCCTCCGGTCTTTATCTTTACCGGCTTTAATCATATATTCATTTCCTGCTAGGTTTCATGAATCTTTAAAATACCTTAATATCCACTGTATTGAAAACTGCAAGTATTTAAACATCATAAAAATCAGTTCAGCTTTTCCTAAGTTACAAATGATGTTATCAATCTATATTTATTTTATGTATTAAAGTTTATAGCTATTCGTTAATCTAACGCTTCTAATATTAAATCTTATACACACTTAAACTAGCGTACCCGATGGCTCTTAATCAAGTAAAATTGTTGGATCATTTTTTAAATACTACATCCGCATTTTTATTAAATGAACCCTCCCCATTCTGTGTGATTATCCCATTACGGGGGGTATTTTAGCCTGAGGGAGGAGGCTGCAATTTAATAGTACTCTTGAGGTTGCTTTTAATTAAGGCCTTTTTACAAGTTGATTTTGGTTGAATTTGGATGAATAATTTTTCACATTTGATATTTTATAATCCTGGTCTGAATATTTTAATGAAGTAAGGCTATCTAAAATTTGCCGTAAATCTATACTAATATATAAAGCTGAAGAGTTTGTTTGTTTGTTTGTTTGAACACGCTAATCTCAGGAACTACTGGTCCGATTTGAAAAATTCTTTCAGTGTTGGATAGTACATTTATCGAGGAAGGCTATAGGCTATATATCATCACGCTCGGACTAATAGGAGCGGAGCAGCAATGAAAAACGTTTCAAAAGCGGGGGAAAATTATCACGCTACGGGCAATAGAAGACGCAAACGAGGTTGCGTGGATCGGCTAGTTAACTTAATAAAATGGCTTTCCTGGGTATTATAATTTAATATATCTTAATTTCTTTTCTATAATAATAAATTTATCAAAGTTATTACGAATATTGCAATGTTGAACATAAAGAGCGTTATTCCAAGACCAGGATTATTGTTTCCCTTTGGAGAAAACCTTCTTTTAGCAGACTGCAATAGGCTAAAGTAAGTAAGGACCCGTTCCAGATAAATTAGAAGAATATAAAATAGGCCTAAGTTTTATAATAAGCTTCAAGAATGAGGAGAAGAATCTGAAAATAAATATATAATAAAAATTTTATTTGCATAAATGTGGTACAAAATGTGGAAAAAAATATGTACGATACACATTTCGCCAGTAATAGGCATACAATTAAACATAAACCACTATACGTTCAAAACACAACTAAACAGTACGCAAAAGTAAAAGAAGTGACACATGAAATAATTTCTCATAAAATACGGTCAATAAAACCTCAACAATATTATATGTCAGCAGTGCCTAAGCACAAATATAATCCCAACATAACATTCTACTTTAACAGAACTTTATACCCTACCCTTCTCCACAAAGCCCATATAATAACGTTCAATAGAAAAGTTTTCACATTTATCGGATAATTTAATTGAACGGAACGACCCTTTTGTTCTTTCAACGCCATAAATTAGTGATGCTCATTGAAAGATCTGATAAGACTAAGACTCTTGGAGACAAAGAAATACAGATGTGCAAGTGGTGTGAAAACATACGGGGACAAAATATCGATAGTCTATAAACAATTCAAAGGCGCTAAAAAGCGTAATAAATATTTCCCTGAAAATATTTTTTTTCTTTTTTTTTTTATCTTATACTAATATATAAAGCTGAAGAGTTTGTTCGTTTGTTTGTTTGTTTGTTTGTTTGTTTGAACACGCTAATCTCAGGAACCGCTGGTCCGATTTGAAAAAATCTTTCAGTGTTAGATAGCCCATTTATCGAGGAAGGCTATAGGCTATATATCATTACGCTAAGACCTACAGGAGCGGAGCAACAACGAATTATGTTACAAAAACGGGGAAGGGCAATAGGAAACGCAAACGGGGTTGCGTGGGTCAGCTAGTTTTATAAACAATGACATCTTACACATTACAATAAATTAAATACTCGTCAAGCTGTTACGCTTGTTGGCGAGAAGCGCTCTTAATAACATAATATATAAGTATCCTACAGTACCACAATATAAAATGTCTTCTTCCTCACACATCACTAACCCCGATCCTCGATCGATAAAATAAAAGTCCTTAGCTGTATCTTCAGTTGACATGAACTCAGCTTAGGTAATTCTCGCAGTAGGCTACGCTTGATGTAGAAATCACCAATTCGGTGCTATTTCTAAAGTAAATACACCATGTAGACAGATTAAATGTGCTGGTCTGTTGATAATTTTACTTTAAAAAATAATGCTTATTTATTTAGAACTCGCGATCCAGCAAGATTTCGCACGTTAGTCTTTAAAATTATCAGATTTTCTACGATATAATATGCATGCATTATACAAATAAACCTTCCTCTTTCCAAATCACTAAGTAGTTAAAAAAATCGGAATGAATAGACAGCATAAGCCACTTCATTTTTACCCGACTACGGCAAAGCCAAAAGAGGGTCATGATTTAGACAGGCTATGTATGTATGTATGTATGTTCAATCGTTCCCTCATAGCTCCTTAACTACTCATTAGAACTGGACAAATGAGGTGTCGTAATCCTCGTTATATAGTTCGTCGACCGTTATATAGTTTTTATAATTTAGCATAGATAAACTTTTTTTAATCAATTAAATAAAAACTTGAAAATCGCTTATCAAAGCTGACATTTATAATAGAAGAAGCCGTTCGATTTCCACGTCAGACAACTGTTTGTATGATCTGTAAATATCTGTTTTGGAGTTTGGATTTTTTTTATGTATAATATATAAAATAATAATGAAAGTATTTCTAAAAAAAGTATATGTATGTGTATCAATTGTCTAGACTGGGAGAGAATGCCTCATGGCATTTAGTCAGCTTTTGTACAACATTTCCAACCAGTTTTGATAAATAAATAACAGAAACGCTGCTTAGCTTAGGCATTAGTTCCCGTTGTGTGTTAGATGTCCGAAATATTTATTTATTTATCATCATCAATGGGTGACATTCCAAAATGAAGTTTGGAGGTCGGCATGGAATCAGAGACCTCAAGCACAAGAGTCTCATAAGCTACCAGTACGCCATCGAGGCAACCACATCACTTCCCTAAAGGATATACCTCTATAACCTAGCAGGTTTATGCACGACAAGGAATATTAAGATAACTGAAGTGGCAACCTTGTCGTTACTGTTTGCCACTTCAGATGAAAAAGAAAACATGAATCCTTCGTAAGAATTATTTCTTCAAGACTCGAGTTAATTGAATTAACAGCGAAGATTAAATATTAGCGGATCAAAGTTTGTTTGCTAAAATGATTTTAAAGTGTTAGTTAGAGTGTTTATGAAAGAACAGTTTAAGGCCAATAACAAATAAGTCGGTTAATAAATTTTAATTAATAATCTAGAATAGTGCTGTATTGTGTCTTGGTTATATAACAAAAGTAAATTAAGTAAATTTTCTAAAAGTGAATCCTAGCTATGTCGATTTATCGCCCACGCATAATAAATTTCATGAAAAGTGTTGGAGCAGCACAGCACACGCACACGCACACGCATACGCACACAAACACACACACACACACACACACACACACACACACACACACATGATTTTTGGCAGTAAATCTTTAAATATGTCACGTTTTCACTTACGATGAACTCCAAAACTACCTAACCTCTTTTTTCGATTTTCTTTTGATTTTAACATCACGCTTTCACGTTCGTCGTCGCGTCCTGTTAAGGAGCTGAGCATGATTTAAAAGAGAGACAAACAGAGAAAAAAGTCATATAATATGCATTTGTTATTTTTTTACGCTGAATATAAAGTGAAGTTTTATACTTAACAACAAAACTCGACTGAGTAATTAATCAAGAAACGTGGCTCTGACGGGAATAAGGAATGAACTTGTCTAAGTCATAAACCACAAGAATAATTAATTAATTAACCACAAGTAAAATAATTTGTATACTTTAATTATTTTTGAATGCTTTTAAAGTTAGATAATCTACTTATATATAAAAATAACAATTTGACACATGTTTCATACGGTCATCTGATTCCAAATTATATCATTTTTTTTTCAATTCAAAATCATTTATTCAATTAATACACTAATTGATATAAATATGAACATCAAGTTAAAACTACAGTTAAAAATCATAGATCGACACAAACTGAGGCCAAAGTACGTACTGGATTGTCATTTCAAATTGTCAAATTTGTCAAATTAAATGCAAACACCAAAATCTGCTGCCTGCTTGTGTCAATCTATAACTTCCAGTTTTCAAACTGCATAAAGCATTATAAGAAGAATACTGGCCCCTCTTTTTAAAAGTCAGATCTTCAGGTACAATAGTGTTAGTATTACATAAAAGGTAACCAGTATGTAAGATCTTGCTACCTGGATTTCATTTTATTGAAAGGTCCAAAAGCTAATGTACCACAATAAAAACCACTTAGTGATACCGTTGAAGGTTTGAACCTATTAAACATGGAACATACTAAAACCAGACCTCTTAAAGACACTTCTACAAGTCTGAATACATGCATATTACATATAAATGAGACTCAAGTCCAGAATAAATTATCCTTGTATTTATATCAAAAACTTTGTACCCTACAACGAAAGATAATAATTTCTTTGGCAAAAACGTACCGGCAAACGTGCCAAAAGTCACTTCCCATTAATAATGTAAGTTATGCACAAATATAAAATAAATTTTATTATGCTAAATTAACACATCTTCTACTAGATAAATATACTTGTCTTTGTTTATGAAATTCAATATAAGCCTAGAATATTGGTAATTAAGAAGTCATTTATTCATTCTTCTTCAGTCATTCAGTTTTGTTTCGTCATACTAAAAAAATGTGCGAACGGAGGAGTACGACATTTGGCACAGTTTAAGTTTATATGGAGGAGTAGTGCAGAAAGCTTAAGAATTTAAAAACCACTGTGTGCCCACTAGTACTATTATTATTAAATTAGTCGATTCACCATTGTGTCAATGCTCTACACCTAATTCTGGCTGTGAACAGTCGGTTCATCATATCCTCTAGGAATATAGCCTTTGGTACAATGAAGGTAACATAATGCTGAAAATTCTAGATAGCAGAGTCACGCTGATATCAGCAGGAACGGAACAGCTCGATCGGGGTACATCGTCGTAAAATTACAGCGTCCGTGATGTCGTGTTTCAGGGAGTGCGAGACCGGAGGCAAAATGATGCGGAAGCATCGCTAGGCCGCCATGGTGTGGGTCACCATGTTGCATTGTTGCATTGCCTGCATTCACTATGAGTACGATGACCACCATCTTGGATTCTGCTTATGCTTTCCATCAGGCAGAGTAGAATCATTTTGGCAAGGCCATATATAAAAAAAAAGCTCACAAATGACATCTGGGGCGGTAAAATATGGGGATCTTGTCTTAACTGTGGCGTATTTCCATGCGTTTAGTTGATTCTGCCATAAATACTATAGTAATCAAATATGGTTCAATTAGGACCCATAATATTTTATCCGTGGTGCTTCCCGGTTGAAAAAGATGTCTGCCTACTTTGACTTCATATTGTTTTCCGCTTTGCTAAGTAGGTAAGTGAATATTATATTATATTTCCAACTCTTCTGGTTTTCTTCTGATCAAGTTCTTTGTGGGTTCCAAGACAGTTTAATTTTTCTTGGGACTTCCTCAGCGTCATTGCTCGGTGTGTTCGTTGGGTCACTGCTGTTGGTCCTGGTGTACAGGAGTAAGAGTGGTGGGCATGGGAGCGGGATTAGTTCCATTAGTACTATAAAATACACAATCATATATCCTGAATTCAGTCCTAAAGTCGGTCAAAGAGATTACTTGAGTAAAAAAAAAAACAGTCAAACTTAACTCCAATAGGAAGAAACTCCTAAATATCGGCAAATGGCCGCTTCATTCAACATTAAGCATTTAAATATGAGTACCTAATACGTTTTCCTTTGTCATTTATTACGTTCATTTAGTAAAAGCATTAGTAAGAAGCACTAAATTATAACCGCCGTCTCTGTGCTATATTTGATGCCACATTTCATGTTTATCACAAAATGTGTTACCTTCTTAGGTAGTAATGAACATAGTAAACCATTGTTACTCTTGTAACAATGGTTTACTATGTTCATTGGTATATTTTGGATTTTCAAATTAGTTATTGACTTATTTGACTTAAGGTCCTATGTCCTCTAGATGAGGCAGAGGGCATCTACAATGCATCGCCATCCAGTCCCGGGAGGGGAAGTTAGGGTATCTTGATGGGAATCGCTGGTAGTGGGAAATTAGTGATTAAGTAGATCATAAGAGTGTGTGAACTTAGTATTATTCTCCGCAAATGTGATCTCCCTGGCGGTCTGTTACATCATTTTGTGTTGCTGATTGTTACTATTGTTAGCTCCCCCACAGCATCCATTCATAGAAACTTTGACATGTCTTGACATTCCCGTTAGGCCAGCCGTACACACATAATAATATTTTCAATATAAAAATTGTCCCTTATTTACATAAATATAATATGGTCCACTGCAATAAATACTGATATGCAATATTCCCGTCAATATTTAGTTTATTGACATGTGCGGTTACTGTTAGAGATTAAAACTAGGTTCATATCTCTACGTACGTACGTACTGTCTCTAAATTCTTCAGTTTTATTACTTTTTATTTTTTGTCTGCTATCTGCTTTTTGGTATATGCTTATGTTTTAGTATATAGTATATTTGGTGCTTCCCGGTTTGAAAAAGGGTGTCTGCCTATTTTGACTTCATTTTGTCTCCCGCTTTGCTAAGGAGGGAAGTGGACTTATAATATTTCCATGTTTTTTTTCTTCTGATTAATTTTGTTGCGGGTCCCAAGACAGTTAATTTTTTTCCTGGGACTTCCCGAGTGTCATAACTCGGTGTGTTCGTGGGTCACTGCTGTTGATCCTGGTGTACAGGAGTTACAGTGGTGGGAATGTGGGTGGGATTAGTCCCAATAAAAAAAAAAATGATTATGTTTAGCCTTATGTCTCGTTAAGCTAGCAATTGGCGTATGCGACAACTGATCATGATGTCTCGGGTTCGTCGGGTCAAAAATTGTTATTGAGTTTTCTGATTATAGAAATGTTTAATATAATATTTTTGAGTTTAGTTTTTCATCATCGGTCACTTCGGTCGGTTATTTAAAGCTGTCTGTAATTGTTATTATATGGAAAGATATACTAATCAGTACCTCACAGGCTATCGCTAACTCATGTTTAAAGTCTTAAAAAAAATATTATAATTAAGGTCAAATTTACCTTCAAGTATATGCCTTGCAAATATTATTCCAAAGCTCTCAGAACCCATGACAAAATATGCCTGATTTTACTAGACTCTGCAAACTAAATCTTAACGAAGACGTAGCTTGTGCAATCTTTAAGAAAATGGATGTTAAGCTAACATCATTAAGAATTTAAGCTTTTAGTAAGAAAATATTCAACTCAAAATTGTTGAATATTGCAATATTAATTTTATAACAAGATCTAACAGAAAACTAGTAGTAAGCAATTATCTCATTCCATTTCTCAATTTTGACCACAAAAAAACTTATGGTATAAGGGGAAAACGAGCAGACGCATGGCCTGGTGGTAAGCGATTACCGCCACCCATTGACACCTGCAACACCAGAGGCGTCACAAGTACGTTGCCAGGCTTTTAAGAGAGAGTACGTCCTTTTCCTGAAGGTCGTATTGGTCCGGGAATACCTCAGGTGACAGTTAATTCCACAGTTTTGTTGTACGAGGCAGAAAGTTTCTGAAAAAGCGCACAGTTGTGGATTGCCAACGGTCTAGATAATGGAGATAAAACTCTTATCGCGTAGGACGATGGCGCAAAGAGGTGGCAGGAATCAGTTCGGTTTGCTACAGGCCATAAAATATAGCTTTATCTCTGTCACAAACGGTTACGAAACCGACAAAGAAACTTAAAAGTAACTTTGTGCAAACGATTTTATTTCGTATTACCTCTATTTTCATTATTTGCGAGCTCCTTTTATCACAAACTAGCTTAGCCCCGTGGTAAAACTGCAGGGCAGAGCTAGTCTAAAAAAGTAGCCTAAATTAGTTCTTATATAATTTTTCTAGACAACTCCCGCATTTTGAATACACCCTGTGTCGCGGGGGACTTTGCAAACATTCACGAAACGGACTCAAAGAACACCCAGACTCAGAACAATAATTTGTGAATAACACAAAGTGTTATTCCGTGTGGGATTTGAACCCACACCACACACACACACTTGGTGTAGTGGAAAGAGGCGTGGCGACCGCTTAAGTCACTAAGCCAACCTTGCGGTCAAACTATCAGCTACATATCATTTAAATATGAGTGAAAGTGAAAAACAAAATCAGTACTGTTGTTCCACAGATAAGTTGAACAAACGGACAGACATCTTGGCTAAGGGGACTGTTTATAAAAAAACTCAGATTTTTTACGTAGTTATTAATCTGTTTATCAGTGAGTACATTTGTAGTATATTACAGATATGTTTGTACTACATTAAGTGCTGGCTCTCAAAAACAAGGGCACTCGACTATAAGTGGCAGCCACTCTCGTAAATCTTAGCTGCGACATTCAAGCTGGATGGGAATAGGTATGTTAGTGCTTGACTATTATTGGTTTCATTCTTTTGACTGCCTCGTTGGTCTAGCGGTTGATGTGTGTGATTGCTGATCATGAAGTCTCGGGTTCGATTCCCGGATTGGACCAAATGTTTGTATGATCTACAAATATTTGTTTCGGAGATTGGGTGTTTTCTATGTATAATATGTATGTATTTACAAAAAAAAAAGTATATATGTATTTATATCAGTTGTCTAGTACCCATAACACAAGCTCTGCTTAACTTGGGACTGAATGGCGATGTGTGTTAAAATGTCCGAAATATTTACTTATTTATTTATTATTATTATTATTCTGCTACTCATAGTTAAGAAATCATCGAGACTAGATTTTTTTTCTGTTGCTAAAAAAATGTCAAACGAATTACAAAAATATTTATAGAATTTAGAAGTATTTATATACAACGTGTGTTAAGCGAATGGTTTTAATTTTTGTTGTTTATAGAATTTACATAATCTATTCGACTTTTTGAATTAAAAGTTCTGTTTATACCATATCCAATTAAAATTCAAGCCAATACGTTCCACATTTAAAATCAGGGCCGAACAGAGTGATCGGCACCTACTTACCGCACGCGGTTGATGCCAGCGGCACCGGAAATAACGACATGGTCAACTTACGCCATCTGAATTCAACGTATCGGACTATCTGCCAGGGATGTACTGGTCACTTAAATTATTTTATTTCATTTAATTAAAAATAGGTAAATTATGCTCTCTTGATGTTAGGATATAATAGCTAATTCGATATATTAAAATTCCACAGGTACCAAGCATAGATACATCAACAATTAATATTTTTTTATATAAACTGTAATAAATAAATATTTCGAACATCTAACACGCATTGCCATTTAGTCCTAAGCTACGCAGAGCTTGTGTTATGGGTAGTAGACAACCGATATAAATACATAAAATATGTTTTTTTGTAAATGCATACATGTTATACATAGAAAACACCCAAACTCCGAAACAAATATTTGCAGATCATACAAACATTTGGTCCGACCAATGGAATCAAACCCGAGGACTCAGAAGGCAGTAATAAGCCTCCCAAAAGCTCTACTGAACAACTTGTAGTTAGATTAAATGTTCATTATATGATTATAATTGTCGATAGGAATGAATGGTGACTGTGGTCTTCTGTTTAAAATAAAAATGTTAAATATTATGTTCTTCCCAGTTGAACTAATTTATCTCCCACTTGGTTAAGAACCTGCTGTACAAGGATACAGTAGATTTCTGAACAAGTACTTACGATAGATTGGGAAAATATGATGGACTACATAAGTCCGTTTTTTTGAAGTCGTATTAGTCTCGAAGTTTTGCAAAAGGAATATGTTACAAGATGAAAATTGACAGCGTAAATACGCCTACAAATAATGACTCCTAGTATGACTTACAGCCTGGGCAGTTTTTCATCGTCACAATTCGTCGACTCCTTACCACTTGGAAGAAGTGGTCGATTAAAACCTTTCGACGGTGCCCACTAGTCCGTAATAGCCACTTAAAGACTTTTCTCAACATCCCAAATCTTTGTACCTACCTGGTCATTTTCCTTCCAAAATACTTCATAAAATATATTTCATTTCATTTTCAGTGCCAAAATCGTTTGTTATTGGACTCTCTTCATCCCTGCCTCACTTATAGAAGTTATACATTACATTTATTATTTTATTTCTATTATAATCTTTTTTTCCAATGAAGCAATATGCTTCCTTTTCATTTAGACGTCCATTTAAAATAATAAATGACATAGTCACAATACAGCCCTGTCCAATGCAACGACTGTCTGATATAAACCAATCGAACTGACTGCATTATTAAAGTACTATCCACTTTTAGCTGTTGTAATAATGTGCTTATGTTTATAATAAAATAGTAATATATTAAAAGTAAATGATAAGTTTATTAGTTTATTTAATTATTCGACAGAAAATTATGCAACGTGCATTATTAAATTTCACAAATCCAATTGCGTATAAATACAGTAATTAATGAATACACATACAGCGTTAGAATAAATAACTTTCTTGCTTTCTTTCTTAGTGCGGTATATTTATAGACTAAATGTCAACTCTCGCATGAGGAAAATACACCCTGTGTCGCGGGGACCTTTATAAACATACATGAAACGGACACAAAGTACACCCAGACTCAGAACAACAATTTGTGAATCACACGAAGTGTTGTCCCATGTAGGATTTGAACCCACAATACTTAACGCAGTACATAGCGGCGTGGCCAACAATTTAACCACAAAGCCAACCATGCAGTCAAAAATATATTCATCTACCCGCAAAGTTTCAAAATCTTTTCTTGCATTTTATGTTCACTTGTCACAATAGTGTCCTTATCAAGACTCTCTATTTTAGCGTATGTGATCGTGTGGTAATTTTTCCATGAGATGAGATGCCGAGAGACCCATGCCTCAGCACTTATGGGTCGGATCAACTGAAACAATAAAACGCTCTCATAAGAAAACGGTATAAAGCAATGTTTCGTTATAGTCCGGGATCCCGGAACCAGTTTTAGAAGTTATTACTATCAAGCTAATTTTTCTTAAGTGGCTTCATTTTGATGAGAGACCCACCTGTCACCTTACAAAAATTTTTCTATTTTCAGCTAACAAGGGTAGAAGGAACAAAAACCTTTTGAGTGTAGGACCGGGATAATGTACTACGCAATTTGTAGGAACATGTGGAACTGTGTGAACTTTTAAATTATATTATATTACTACTACTACTAATTATATTGTTATTACTCTCTCTATTACTCATGAAAAGTTAGCTTGATAGTAATAACTTGTAAAATTGGTTCCGGGGATCCCGGACTATTATATTTCAATTAGTAACATAGGTCATTGTAAGCCTATCCGCCCCTTTCCCCTACGTGCTCCGTGGAAGGGGGAGGAGAATATAGAAAAAACGGCAACACAAGTTTGACTCTTGATTTACAGATGTCAGTGGATAGCAGTAATGACTTGCACTCGGGAGCTCTGTCTGTTCATTAAATCCAAACAAGAAACCTAGTTTGAAGTTACATAAACGATGCCAGAGAATATGGAAAAATATTAAAAGTACCATTTATCTAACGAAAAAATCCAAGTAACTTTTAATCTAGTAATCTTATATATAAAAATCAATTGCTGTTCGTTGTCTCGCTAAAACTCGAGAACGGCTGGGCCGATTTAGCTGATTTTGGCTATGACTATGTTTGTCATAGTCCAGGGAAAATTTAAACGGCGAAAAATTAAAAATAACTTAAAAATCTAAATGACACGTATACGAAGTAGCGGGCACAGCTAGTATACTATAACAATGAAAAATCTATACAAATAAACAAAATTTGAGTGTCTGTTTGTAATATTAAAATAACCGCTTTTTACTAAATGCATGTGTATGTATACACGGTACATATGTATATGTACCGTGTACCTTTTGTGTACATAAGGTAGTTACAAAAAATACAAAATACACATACAAAAGGTAGTTAAAAAAAAATTGTCTGTCTGTCTGTCTGTTTGTTCCGGGTAATATCTGGAACGACTGGACCGATTTTGACGGGACTTTCACTGGCAGGTAGCTGATGATCCAGGGAGTATTTTAGGCTACTTTTTTTTAGACTTACTTTGTTCCGCGGCGTTACTCGCGATACAATAATAACCGCGGGTAACACCGCGGGGTTCAGCTAGTATTAAATAAAATGAGAATTACAATTGCGTTGAAAATTTCCAGCTTCAACTGTAAGTAGAAATAAAAGATTTGTAAGAATAAAAAGTGTAACATCGAAACGCAGACACTTTCCTCTTCTTGTTATGAGTTGTACGGCAATTAAATGGCGGCTCAGTTTCCTTAAATATTGTATCAGTTTCTAAAAAAAAGTTTTGAGATTATTGTTAATTAAGCAGCCTGAATAACATCGGGCTTAGACACGACTTGAGTTTTGATTCAATACCGATTCTTTTCTTTTGATAAGTAAATCTTTTTCAGAAAAAAATATATATTATCCTTCGAATTTCAATAGCCGAGGGCTTGTTTAATTACTTTTAAACTGATTTCAGAAGGGTGTTCGTTATGCTACTACACCGAAATACCTTGATTTTTATGAAATTGTGTGTATTGATGGGGTAGGTCTTAGAATAGACCGTAGGCTATTTTAACCGACTTCAAAAAAGGAGGGGACAATTCAATTTTAATTTTTTTAAATTTGTTACCTCACAATTTTCGACTGGGTGAACCGATTTTGATGATTTTTTTATATGAAAACTGCTGCCCTGTGGTTCCATTTCAATTTGGTCCAGTTACTGAAAACGGTTTTTATAGTTAAAATTTGTGATTATTTATACACTTATTTGATAACGGTGGCCTTCTTCAGACCAAAATATTAACTAGAAATAATTAATTTGCCGGGTCAGTTATTAACTTCTGTAATTATTACTTCAAACACACATGTCTGATCTAATACTATGTAAACCTGTACCATTTTAACTAGATTATTATTATTTCAACATACTTTATACATATTTTATAAAGAGACACATATTATGATGACTGCCTCGTTGGTCTAGCGGTTGGCGTGTGCGACTGCTGATCGTGAGGTCTGGGGTTCGATTCCCGGGTCGGGCCAAATGTTTGTATGATCTACAAATATTTGTTTCGAAGTTTGGGTGTTTTCTATGTATAATATGTATGTATTTACAAAAAAAAAAAGTATATATGTATTTGTATCAATTGTCTAGTACCCATAACACAAGCTCTGCTTAGCTTGGGACTAGATGGCGTTGTGTGTTAGATGTCCGAAATATTTATTATTTATTACTTTAAATCCAGACACAGGTAAAACGATCTTGCAGAACAAACAAAACGTAGAAATTGAACCCACGACCTCATGCTTCACATGTAGTATCAGGGTCATTTACCACTAGACTAATAGAGCCGTCTATATTTAAAAAACCATAATTAATAAATTAAAAACCTCGTCTTTCCTAAAAATATTTAAAACCCCTCTAATGTGTAACAAAAATAGACACACGATGACGCACAGTCTTGCTTTATTTAGACAAGGATAAAGAGACGAAATGTTTCCCAAACTGTTTGTGCGGTTATAATGATCGGATTAAAGCCATAACTCAGGAGCTGGAGCAGACACTTGTATTAAATTACGAGCCGGGCGGATACCCCTAGCATTGGGGGATGGGGCGGAAAGTTTGAGAAACACTCAGAATCATCTCTAGATAGTGATAATTAGAATTCTAAGTTGTACAAGTTGTAGATGTTATAGTTTTGTTATTGCACAATACGGTTAACTTGATGATGAAATGAAAATCAAAACTAACAGCAAAAATTGATCAAAATAACCTTTGAAGTGGGCTGTATATTGAGTCAAAAGAGCAAATAGGTGCAGAGTTTTGTGAATTTTTGAAACGTACACATTCCAGTTTAACATTTTTATTTAAATAGACTTTTGTGAGGCCTTAAAGAGTTTCCATTCACTAATGTGTAACACGTTAAAAAATTCTGGGTCTATAAAAGGAGGTTAAAATAAAAACATAAGATATCACTTTATTTTTATCAGAAGGTATGCAAAATAGGATGTATATAGGACACCCACATTTCATAGATTAAATGACTATAGACACTACGACACATGTGTTGAAAATTAAATGTCCATGGGGAAAAATTAAATATAGTTTAAAACCAAGAAACACACGCTTACAAAATTCGGTTGTAGACAACCAATCAAGCATACAGGTCAAGCTAATTAAAGCGTAAAGCGTTTTAAAAAGCAGTCTTACTTTCGACTATGGGAGGCATCGACACAAATGACTGGGTTCGGATAGACATTTTTTGTGTGGTAACTGACGAATCAAGAATACAGAGTGTCTCCTAGTCATCGAGATTTAGGATCTGAGATTCATACCATTACATCAGGTACACTATCAAAATACGAATTTCGGTTAACATTACACATTATCAGCTCGCTGCAGCCCACTTTTGGACATAGGCCTGTCCCAAAGAACACCACAAAGCACAGTCTGTTACTTATTGCATCCAGTCGCTGCCAGTTCTCTTATGTAAGTCTTCCTGCCGTCTGACCAGAGGGCGTCCCACACTACGTTTGCCAAGACGCGGTCTCCACTCTAGAACGCACTTACTCCAGCGGTTGTCGGTTTAGTGACATATATGACCAGCCCATTTCCATTTTTTTTTATTTATTTATTGATACAATATATACAATTTAGGTGTAATCTATAGAACATCACAAAACCTTGACAGGTTTGTCTGGACGTTGAATCACTTTTGAGCAATCTATTATCAACATACATTTACTGAAAAACATCTCAAAACTAAAAACAATGTTTTTATAATAGTACCTACAATTCACTTAAACTATTTATCACTAGGAAACCGGTTATCAACCTGCTATCTTTCAGAGCTATGTCACTTTGGTTTTCTGACGAATTACTTCGTTACAAATTTTGTCCTTCAAAGAGACTCCAAGCATAACTCTCTCCATGGCACGTTGAGCGACTAACGCCAAGTTCTGATGATGAGCGCTCAACGCGCGTTTACAACTACGTGTAATTTCATTCTAGAAACGCCCTTTAGCATGTATATTCCTAGAATGAAATTACATGTAGTTGAGCGTATTGTAAACGCGAGTTGTAAACGTTGAGCGTTCATCATTTGAACATGGCATAAGCTTATGGAATAACCTTCCACGTCTCGGAACCGTATGTTATTTCAGGGAGGACGAACTGGTTGAAGAGTTTTAGTTAGTTTGCGTAAAATTATAAATTTTATCAAATTTAAACATCAAAACCGTAGTTGAAGAAAACTTTTCAACTTAAAACCGCTCCGTGTTGTTGAACAGCGGCGGTGAGTACACTCGACGTCATAAATTAACGCCTAACGAGGCCAAACTTCTGTTACAGACTTTTGATTTTAGAATGAAAATAATTGTTTTATAGCTCAAGCATTTTACAATCTTGTCTATACTAATGTTATAAATTCGAAAGTAATTCTGTCTGTTACGCTTTCACAGCTAAGCCGCTGAACTTTTTTAACGAAATTTGTCATGGGAATACTTTGATTCTTGAGGAAGGCATCTTTCTTTATATTTGCGCTTCTAAGAAGGAAGAGGTTCTCAATATGGTGGTTTTTATTAGCTCAGAACTCCTTCTTCTTAACCAATTCAGAAAGTTCCAGTTTTATTTAGAAATACACTCTCTTTTTGCCCTTACTTATAAATATGATCCTATTACCGATAATAAACATTTATCCGTAATTTAAAAACCTCTGGTTTTTATACCTGTTTCTATATATATATATCAAATACTAGCCTTTGCCTGCGGCTCCGCCCGCGTAAATAAATCGGATATAGCAGTGATTCTTCAAACTGACATAACTTCTTTATTTATGATCCGATTTTGATGAAACAAACACTAAATGTTAAGTGAAGCAAACCACAACAGATTCGTTAAAACTGCATTCAAATTGGAGATTAGCGCACAAATGCACAGACAAACAGACAAAAATTCTAAAAATCATTATTGTGAGTTCTATTTCGTTCATAAAGCATATAATAGTTTTCCTGATATATCTTATTATCTGACAGACAGCAACCGGTTACGATTTTATTATATGTACTGTTTATTGATGATGATGAAAATATAAGGACTAAATAGGTCACGCAAAGCATTCAAGGGTCACCAAATAAACCCATCTTACAAAATACATAAAAGCTATTTCTAAATTTGTATTCCCTAAAACATCCGTAGAACTACGTGCGTACAGTCAACCGCATAATGTCGCAACATAGTTCTCGAAAATGAGACCCTTTTGTACGCTGTTATAGATGTACTAATGTAATGTTTCAAGAAAACAACAATAAAAATAAAACAGTAATATCATAGGAAACATTACACAACTTAATGGTAAAGCTCCCCGCTATGCGGACCTTTTATTTTGTTTTATGAAGCGTTTAGACATGATTTGCATTCCAACCAACGCAACACAAGTCTTGGATTTAGGAAAAATCTTTCCTATTTTACTACACTACATTTCTTTATTTACTAGAAGTACTTTTTACCGACAAGCAATATTTGACATTCAAAGCACGTAGTATAAAGTTTAAATTCGTATTCATAGTGTGCTAGTTCTAACCGTGTGTTTGGTAAATAAAATTGCTGTTATCTTCAAATGTTCTGCTTTTATGCTTTTACTATGAATAAACTTGAAGTTACCGATCCTTAACACAAAATATTGTACTTTTCAGGGAGTGACAGAACCTTGTGATAATTGATGATTATTCTGATGATATTGAAATCTAAATATAGGTTTTATAAGTATGAAAACCCTTCTATATAGTTTTTTTTAAGAAAACAATAATAAATATTTCGGACATCTAACACACAACGCCATCTATTCCCAAACTAAGCAGAGCTTGTATTATGGGCACTAGACAACTGATATAAATACTAATATACTTTTTTTTTGGAAATATATACATATTATAGATAGAAAATACCCAAACTCCGAAACAAATATTTGCAGATCATACAAACATTTGATCTGACCCGGGAATCGAACCCGAGACCTCAAGAACAGTAGTCGTGTACGCTACCACTGCGCCACCGACGAAGTCTAATAATTAAAGTAAAATAATAATATTTAGGATTAGTGTTTAGATTTTTACGACACATTACTATTAATAACCTATTTACGAAATTATATTATTACAACAGTCTCTACTACAGCCAGCTTAGATATGAACATAAATGTAACGTAGGTAGTAGAGCCACGTTGATTTCAGCACGAACGGGCCGACTCGACCGGAGCGATACTACCCTCGCACTGAAGATGCAGAAGGCCCAATGATGCAGAATCATCACTAACCCGCCATGGTGTGGGTCACCATGCTGCATTGTTGCATTGTCTGCATTCGCAGTATGGTGACCACCACTCTTGGATTCTGCTTATGCTTTCCACCAGGCAGAGTAAAGTCATTTTGGGAGGGCCAAACATAAAGAAAAAAAAGTAAATTCTTTATTCATTATCCTTCTAGCCTTTTTTATCCCCAAGGTTATATGGGGTCAGTTACTAATTCAACTGGTTTTATCTGAATGTCAGCTTTGACACGGAGCGACTGGCATCGGACCTCTACAACGCTGAATGCATACCTACTGAATTCGAAGATTGAACAAGTTGTCAGTATATTTGAGGGCACTGGCTTCCCAATAACTACATTTGGATGGATGGATTTCTACAGGTGTATATGACGACCGGGATCAACGGCTTTATAAAGCTCTCCGAGACACGGGCGAGAAACACCGCTAACTTCCATACTTCAAGCTGCTGTTATTAAGAATTTCTTGTAAGAAAAACCCAGTATCGACTTGATCAGGGAATCGAACTCTTGATTGGCAGTCGCATACGCTAACCACTACTAGAGTAATGAAAGAAAAATGTAAAAAACCTAAGAAAATTCTCTCCATTATTGTTTTGAGTTTATTTTAAAAATAAAGATATGATACTTTAATACAGCACATAATTATATGTAATATCATGTCTGTGTCGAATTACCAATTTAATTTTAATCATAATAGAATTATTAAGTTGAGCGACACACTAACATTGTGTAGGAGTCTACTTATAAACAAGGCCATAATGTACCATTTCTCTTCCTACAAATTTGTCAATTGCGTGATTACTGTCATTTATTTTACACCCAAAATAAAAGTATCTACAACTCACAGTAGTATAACACATAGGACAATAGACTACAAGTCCCGTCCATCACTCCGGTCATCTATCACTTAAGAGGGAGAAGGGAGGATATATTATGTCCCTCCGAAATAGACCTCTGGTGGTTAACGTGACAATACGAGGGATTTTTCGTAAGGATTTATAGGACACTAGTGCTTTTTATTGTTGTTTGGTGAAAGAGAAATGTGTAGTTAGAGATTTCAGGTTAATGAATATTTTTATGTTTTTAGGTTCTTATTTTCTTGTGAATAACTAGCTTTTGCACGCTGCTCCGATCACGTGTATATCGGTTATTATGGTAAAACCATGTCCTTCCTCAATAATCAAAGTATATCCATGCCAAATTTCATTGAAATCGGTGGAGTAATTAGGCTGTGCAAGTGTAAAACGCAGATAGACTTACTTTTGAATTTATTATTTTAATGTGGATATTATTCTTTCAAAAAAGTTAATAGTAATTTTTCAAGTAAAATGCTCTCATAGTCTGCTATGCAACCAACTGCTATGCAATTTAGTAGAAATATAAAAGTGTTAATCTTCTTAACACCATAAACACTTTTATAATATGCTCTCTATATTTTACTAGGCATAATGTTTCTAGTTGCCGATTTCCACGGATACATACATTGGAACACATATCAATATGCGAATTGTTAAGTTCAGTTTCAAAACTAAACAACAACTGTGAAACATCGTTACAAATTAAAATCTAGAACGTTACGAGTTAGCTATATTTGCTCGCAGTTTTTCCAACATTTTGCGACATGTACCTATTTGATCCACCACGAATAACATTGATCAATTTGATTCTGTTGACACATTGTGTTTGACTGACTATAGCGAAGCCAAAAAGGTAGGGTAAGAAGATCGTTTTTTGTTTTTTCGAAAGACGGTCCCCATTTCATCTCATCCATATTTTATATATATTTTTACATTAATTTCACCACGACGAAGACTTAAAAACTTGAAGACTTATGATTTGAAGACTATAAAACACTTGACATTGCCAGCTTTGAAATAGCTGATCCGACAGATCCGGCTGGTAGCCATTTCATCAAAGAAGAAGAAGAAGGTAGGGTAATATTTTTGGCCGTGTTTGTTGTAAAAAAAAAAAAGAAGTATTAATAGTTTCTTAAAAATGACACGGATGACATTGGTCATATAATAAAATATTCCTTTCCATAGTTTTAATAGGCTAAGGTTTCGCAATAGTAATGTATGTAAGAATTGATCTCTTTAATAGTTTAATAAAAGTCCACAACAGCATGTATCTATATTTTAAAGTCGATTCCCTATAACCTAAGATAAACAAATTTGTTTACGCCGTATAACATTACGTTACGGTCAATAGGAGACACAGACGAGGTTGCGGGGGTCAGTTAGTGTAAATACAAAGTAACAACGCCGATAAATAATTATTATAAATAGGTACTCTTTGGTATACTATCTTGTCAATCTGTTATAAGAAGCATCGACTAGTACTATTAGTTGTTCACGACGTTTTAATTAAGTACTTGTAACACTAATCGTTAGTTTGTGTATGTGTAAACATATTTTGTCTGAGATATGTGTAAAAAATATGGTTAAACTATTAAGCAAAACATTTTACACTACGAGAATAAACTAATGAATAAAAATGCACTTTTAAATGTTTTAAATCGAATATACCCGAGTCTTTGATAGTATTAATACAAACAAAGTGCCAATAAAAAAGATTCAAGGGTGGCCATCTCATAGTAACTTTGTAAAATAATTCTGTTCACTTTATTACGAGTACCACTAAACACAACCATTCTAAAGAGTAAGAATGCCATGAATATCCGAGAACGTCGGAACAAAATCTGGGTAGTATTTATCAGAAAAGGAAAGCAATTATAGTTTATTTATTTTTCTTTTTTGATGAATTGGCGAACAACCGGATAAGCTATTTCTGCCAATGTCTAATATTTAAAGTCTTCAATTCTAAAATCTTCGAGTCTTCAAGTCTTCGTCGTGATGAAATTAGTGAAAAATGTGGATGAGAGGAAATAGGGACCGTCTTTCGAAAAAGCAAAAAACGATTTCAATTTATTTATTTCTTGATAATCATTTTTACCACTAGGACAGAGCGATGACATAAATCTCACATATCTGACAAAAATCTGACTTAACTAAAATCTGTCATGACGAATCTGGTAGCTATTGCAAATTTTTATATAAAACTAGTGATTTCCCGCGGTTCCGCCCGCGCTTATGTCGGTTATCGCGGCAAATAGTAGCCTATATGTTATTCTGATGTATAAGATATATTACTGGTAAGTTTCATCCAAATCCGTTCAGTAGTTTTTGCGTGAAGAAGTAACAAACACAAACTCGCAAAGCTTCACCTTTATATATTAGTGTGATTTTCGAAACTTATACAGTTAAGTTGGTTTAGGATTTTATTTAAAAAAGTAGGAAAGTTAAAAATGCGGATTGAAGTAGCAAGTATTGTAGATTTGATTTCTACATGGAACCATTATTTTTATGATTAAAACAGTTTTGCTAACTCCTGATGTCTTAATGTTTGTAGTGGTATGACTGTAGTTGTAAAATTATTCTTAGTATCGAGAATTTTTTGGCTAGTCAAATGTTTTTTTTTATGTTTGGCCCTGCCAAAATGACTCTACTCTGCCTGATGGAAAGCATAAGCAGAATCCAAGAGTGGTGGTCACCATACTGCGAATGCTGACAATTCATTCATTCATTCTAATTCTCAAAAATAGTAGTTTTTTTCATGGCCACCCTAGTTTTGAATACATATAATGAATATAAGATAACAGCTTCCAAGCTAACTGCTGCCAAAAAGCTTTTAGTATTAACATTCTGTGTTCCACGAGGTGGAGTTTAATTGAAAAAAGCATGTTATAAATAACAGATGTAATAGAAACTTTTGAACTGTAGGCTTTTATAATGTAACTATGTATACTCAAAGAAACTAACGCGATCACTTATTTAAAAGAATTACCTACCTCTGATTTGCCTGACATGCCGTAAGCCTACCCATACGGATAGGTACCTACACGCCAAGTCTCATCATCATCCCCGGCACTTGCAATCTGTTGCGACTTCACTCAAGAACAGAGCTTACGACCTCTGTGACCCTGAACATTTACAACGGGAGCTAAAACATATTCAGGTGCTCAAAGGTAACGGATATGAAGTGAATGGAGGACGGAAGCAACCGGAAATAAGACGCAAGTATCCAAAATTGAACAGGCAACCAGCCTATCTGCCTTATGTTAAGGGAGTTACAGATAAGATCGGGTCCGTGTTAAAGAAATACTCAATTCCGACAGTATACACACCAGGCATAAAGGTTCACAATATCGTCGGCACACTGAAGGATATACTGCCACTACAAACTCCGGGTGTTTATAAAATAGACTGCAGCGGCGGAAATTCCTACATAGGCCAAACGAAGCGGACTATTGCTGAAAGGGTCAAAGAACATATTGCTGCTGTGAAGAACCGACAGACGAGCAAATCGACGATTGCGGAACATGCACTTGATGCAGACATCAACCACTGGATTGAATTTCACCGCACGCAAGTTCTTTCCACCGAACGGCACTTTTACTCAAGAGTTGTACCTGAAGCGATTGAGATTTACAAGCATAAAACTTTCAATCGTGAAGATGGTTTTAAATTATCTACAGCATGGAAACCAGTGTCAAAAAACATACCACCTCGCTTTTCTGCGCAGTCGAATAAACACCAGAATATGAACACATCGGTTTGCTTACAGAATAGGGACACTGTTAGTGTGCTATGTGACGGTACATGGCGAAACAAATTTATCAAGTATATCGAAAATGTGCGGGTGGATGAAGAACCTTCTACTTCACCGACGACCGACAGAAGGCGTGCACCGCTAAGCCAAAAACTTCAGGCAAATCAGAGGTATATAATACCTCTAAATAAGTGATCACGTTAATTCCCGTAAAAATTATAATTATTATATCATGGAACGCAAAAGTTTAAAAACTTTAACGTATTTATGTAAACAGGTTACACTCCTCGTAGTGACTCCGGCCGGTGTATCACTTGGTGTTATACCAAATCAACTTCAGGCAATTGAAATGTTCATTCAGTCCGGCAATCAAACGTTTGTTGAAAAACTGACTATTCAAAAACTAAAACTTTAAGGATCTTCCCTTACAAGAAAAAAAAAATTAATTACAGTAACGCTACTTGTATGATTTTCTGTATAATTTATCCATACTTCCATTCCAATTATTGTAAATTCGAAGGTAACTTTGTCTGTCTATGTTTGTCTGTTTGTTATGCTTTTACGGCAAAATCGCGACACCGATTTTAATGAAATTGAGCATGGAAAAACTTTGATTCTTGAGGAAAGACATTATCTTCTTTATACCGTGATAATCGACATACATGCAGGTGAAGCAGCGGACAAAGGCTAGTTGTTTCATAAAGTAAAGAATTAAAATAATGTTTAAAATAGTACAACCTTCTTCCATTTAGAGTTGCTTAAAGAAAAATAAAAATATACAGAAAGCCATAAATCTCTAGACACAAATTTCTCCCGCGTGTTCAAACCCTGATTATAACCAGGATTACCCCTAATCCTGTAAACGAACACCTGCTGCCTATCGTTGGGAATAATTTAGAGCTTTTGAAGAAAAATTGGCCTCCAAAAGAAACAGTCCTCAGTTGGAGAGCAATGTATTTAATGTGGACATTTGTGGTTAAAATTAAATAATGGATTAAAATCGAATTAGAAATTATTAAAAACGCTTAGACTTTCCTGTGTCCATTCATACTAATATCATAAATTCCAAAGAAACTCTCTCGTCTGTTTGTTTTTTACGTTTTCATGGCTAAGCCGCTTCACCGTTTTAAATGAAATTTTGCATGGAGATACTTTGATTCTTAAGGAAAGACATAGGCTATTCTTTATTGCGATAACCGATATAACGCGGGCGGACCCACAGGCATAGCTAGTTTTACATAGAAAACACATCTTGTAATGTGATGCTCACTGAAATGAGTTGAAACCACTTCAAGTGATGTCATTCGTCAAATTAAAGAAACTCTATCGTAAATATCTTAAATTAAACAGTATAAAGTCTAGCAGCGAAGATCCCTCGCTAATGGAAACGAAATTGCGGACAAACTGTTTGCTAAAACTTTACCTGAGAGCTTGAAAACGGCCTTTTCCAGTTGTAAATAACGATGAAACTACTTAGTAAATGCGAACTTAGTGTTTATACAAACTTGCTTTGCTTGGAATTACATACTCTTATTGCATTATTAAAGTATTCTTATTTTATTCTATCTTTTTTTTATAAAATATCAAATGTTTCACAGTATGGCGGTAGATGGCTCAATTATGTACCGATACCCATCATCCTTTTCATCAAACTTTATAGATTTTCGAAGTTTCCTTTTTCGGTTAATAGTTGCTATGTCAAAGTACATATTGAATAATACAAAACCTTCCTCAATAATTAGGGCCATCTAAATCAAAAGAAATATTTTCGACTTAGATTGAAACGAAACCCTAAAAACTATAGCTACCAGTATCTTAACTTTTTACCTAATGAAGCAACTTTATCTGAACTATATTACCCCATAATTCATCATAACCACCTCAGGAAAATAACCACCACGTTACACCAACACCATACTTTATTATAAAAGACCAAAATCACATAAGCCACCATATACTGTCAACTCTACGACTAACAGAATGCGAGCGATACAATTTAAACAATATGAAAATTAAGAGCGGACATCCTTGCTGACCTTATCAACCCATTGAACTAAAAAGTTGAATTTCAACTAACAAGGGTAATTCATAATAGACCCTGATTCAAAGAGAACACATTGTCCTTATCTGTCCAAAAAGGATGATATTGAAACCAATATCATGATTAGTGACCGTCCGCTATGTTCGTCCATTTGTCAGGCATTGTGTCGGATGTGGGTGAAATAGGCACAAAGGATGCTTTGGGACTACATTCGTACGTTTAGAATTGATAGACATTTTCCGAGATGAGCAGATGATAAGTGTAAATGAACCTAAATACATTTTACAAGTAGATATAATATATTAAAAGGGGAAAGAAAATTTTGGACATGAGTTTCTTTGCCAGTATTCTTCTCATTAGCTCTACGCGTTTTGGAAACTGGAAGTTATGGATCGACACAAGCAGGTAGAAGATTTTGGTGTTTTTACTTAATTTGCCTTGAAAAAACAACACAACGCTGTTGTTTTGTTTTGTCAATTTAACGTTCATAAATGTCACTTAGTGTCTTAATTGACTAAATGATTTTCAATTTGGAAACCCAGTATAATAGGGTGTGTGCCTGCTTAATTTATTTTTGTCTGCGACTTTGATCAGGAATAAAGTATATATATTTTTCCAACTCCTCTAATATCTGTCTGGGTACTGTTATTTTTTCGTTCGTTACGCGTTCTTAGACAGTTTTTCCTTTAGAAAAAGTAAAATTTTGTAAAACACTGTGAGCAGTCACCTTCATTGTCATCAACCTTTAATATTAGGTAAATATTAGCTGAAAATAGGCCTCTCTGAAAATAGGGAATTCCCACTCCGATGCCCGTCACGAGGTTACGCCGCTACTCGGCCCACACCAGGCGTTCTGACTACGTGTTGACCGCCGTATCCTCGAACCGACCATTGCCGTGGTAGCACTCAGGCGTTGACTCCTTTCGAAACAGAGACAGGTGATCTTTAAGGCTTCGATTCCGAGTTATCACTGGCGTCAGCTGGTGTGAGAGGGTCTCGTGCCAGTTTTCCTTAACACCCGTAAGCTTACCTACTGCTGTAATAACTGCATGCCCTTCTAGGAATTTCACCAAACTAATCGATTAAGAGATGAAAATAACAAGTTATTGTAGGTAATTTATTATGATTCAAGGATATTTAAGTCGTTTCCTCTCATTTAAAAATACTTTATTATCTCTGACTAGCTGTTGCCTGCGGCTCCGCCCGCGTGTATGTTAATTATCGCGGCAAATAGTAGCCTATGTGATATTCTGATGTATAGGCTATATTACTATAAAGTTTTATTTAAATTCGTTCAGTAGTTTTTGCGTGAAGAAGTATCAAAATACACACTTACAAACTTTCGCCTATATATATATATTAGTGTGATTAACTCATTACATACCCGCAAGCAATATTATAAATAAACTATTAGTTTAAAAAAAAAAATAAGTGCATACGAATGCAGTCTTATAATTTCTTGTTAATTAATACACTATCATAAATTACAATATATTTATACGATTCGTTACGGTATCATCACAGATTTGTTTAGGTGAGTAAATGGTGTCGCCATTCTATGCTTTCCTAATAAACATTTACAGAATATAAAGTCAAAGGGCTGTAGGGACAAATGGCTTTATTGCTTTAGGGGAGCGTTTATTTTATTTAGGCAGAGATTGAGAATAAATTTTATAATAAAGATGATATCGTTTATACACACCTTTCGGTTTATTTGATTGCATAAGTATATCACATGGAAGAAGCATGTATCATAACAGTTCGAAAGTAGCAGATCGTTCACAATATAAAAAGTTAATGTCGTTGTTATTTAAAATGCCAATTAGAACTCTACGATGACTGTAAATAAATATTAACTACCTGCATGACCGAACTTTGCTCGGTATTTTTTTTTGGTAAATTTTCCAAAGATGAATCCTAGCTAGATCGTTTTATCGCCCCCGAAACCCCCTGTATACTAAATTTCATAAAAACCGTTGGAGACATTACCGAGATTCAAATCTATACTTCTATACTAATGTATAAAGCTGAAGAGTTTGTTTGTTTGTTTGTTTGTTTGTTTGAACAGGCTAATCTCAGGAACCACTGGTCCGATTTGAAAAATTCTTTCGGTGTTGGATAGTCCATTTATCGAGGAAGGCTATAGGATATATATCATCACGCTACTACTAATAGGAGCGGAGCAACAATGAAGAATGTTTCAAAAACGGGGGAAATTTTCACGCTACGGGCAATATAAGGCGCAAACGAGGTTGCGCGGGTCGGCTAGTTATATATATAAGCTAATAACTAGTAGCTGACCCACGCAACCTCGTTTGCGTCTCCTATTGCCCGTAGTACTCTTAGAACTATGTAGTTCATGTAGTTGTAAACGCGCGTTATCAAAACGCGCGTTGAACGTTCGTCATCAGAACATGGGCTTACGCGCTACAGCATCACGACAATATCGATGCAAAGCGGGGGGAGGAATAGAGGGAGGGTGGCGTTTGAAGAATCGTGGTTATGTGGGCGAGGGCACCCAGTATGTGACCGCATCGCGACTGTTTTGATGCTAACGCGCGATAGCCTCGCTGCTGCAACGCTACAATAAGTCGCCGTGGGCGAGCGCCCTTAATCGTCTGCTTCTTTATATCTATACCTACAACTTACACTTACTTAATCTATACTAATATATAAAGCTGAAGAGTTTGTTTGTTTGTTTGTTTGAACACGCTAATCTCAGGAACCGCTGGTCCGATTTGAAAAATTCTTTTGGTGTTAGATAGTCCATTTATCGAGGAAGGCTATAGGGTATATATCATCACGCTACTACTAATAGGAGCGGAGCAACAATGAAGAATGTTTCAAAAACGGGGGAAATTTTCACGCTACGGGCAATATAAGGCGCAAACGAGGTTGCGTGGGTCGGCTAGTTAATGATAAAAGAAAATTAATTCGATTCGGATTATAAATAAGTATAATATCTGGTACAAAGTTCAGTGTGAATGACACAAAATCTAATCGATTTGAGAAGTAAACTCGCTGTGGTTTGCCAACATTAGATTAGTTAGCGGTCTTCTTTATTAGTTTTAGCGAAAACTTATAATTGAGTGACAAACTACTAATCTAACCGTTTCGGGCTCTGAATTTCTGTACTAAGGTGAACTTAACATTCCTGTCTCGATCCGCTTAATGACATTAACAAACTTCTTAAACCATTTCCATGATATGATTATTTTTACAGGAATCAACATAATTTTTGAGTATAAACCTTTCAGTCATGAAGCTAGTTTTATAATTATCTATATCTTGGACTCTTGTGATAATAGTTTCCAACACCAAAAGAATTTTTCAAATCGGACCAGCGGTTCCTGAGATTAGCGTGTTCAAACAAACAAACAAAGAAACAAACAAACTCTTCAGCTTTATATATTAGTATAGATTAAGTAAGTGTACGTTGTAGGTATAGATATAAAGAAGCAGATGATTAAGGGCGCTCGCCCACGGCGACTTATTGTAGCGTTGCAGCAGCGAGGCTATCGCGCGTTAGCATCAAAACAGTCGCGATGCGGTCACATACTGGGTGCCCTCGCTCACATAACCACGATTCTTCAAACGCCACCCTCCCTCTATTCCTCCCTCCGCTTTGCATCGATATTGTCGTGATGCTGTAGCGCGTAAGCCCATGTTCAGATGACGAACGTTCAACGCGCGTTTTGTTAACGCGCGTTTACAACTACATGTAATTTAGTTCCAAGAGTACACATGGTAACGCGCGTTACTATATGTAGTTGTTAACGCGCGTTTCTATATGTAGTTGTTAACGCGCGTTAGCAAAACGCGCGTTAAGCCTAACTTGACGGTAAGTGGTAAATCACCGCCCATGGTCAATAGAAAATACAAGCGAACCGAAAACCTCTTTTTTAAAACGTTAATTCACAGAGATGGCGTGGTGATTTTTAAGCCCATCTTCCGAGGCTTGAGGTTCAAAAGTTACTTGGTCATGAAAGTTCTTTATTAGAAATTATTCTTGACATACATGGACAAATAACATAGTATAGATAGTGAGTTGTTTAATATGTTTCATTTGAATATATTTTACTAACTTTAATATATTACACTTGATGTTTACACCTACTATTCCATTGTACAAACACCAGTGGTTGACTGCTAGAAAATGCCTGAATCAATCAATCCGCCAGTTATGTACTAGTGCATAACTTTTTTTAAATAAATTATAAAACAAAATATAAGAAAGCTGCCAAAACCCTAATAATATAAAAAAAATAAGAATTAAATCTAATGAAAGTAAGAATAAATTATAATATCCGAGACGTTAACGAGCTTACTTATCAAGGCTACGATAGTCGAAGAACGGTTTGGGATTACAATAGGCACCTCATTATGAAGCTTAAAAAAGTATGCACTAATGATCGCATATCGTATAGTATAATATAATATGCATATAATAACATCTTATATATAAAATTCTCGTGTCACAATGTTAGTTACCATACTCCTCCGAAACGGCTTGACCGATTTTATAAAAATTTATATGCATATTCAATAGGTCTGGGAATCGGCCAACATCTATTTTGAATACCCCTAAATGTTTTATTTTACGGTATAACAACGTTTGCCGGGGCAGCTAGTCCAGTATATAAAATTCTCGTGTCACAGTGTTAGTAACCATACTCCTCCGAAACGGCTTGACCGATTTTTATGAAATTTTATATGCATATTCAGTGGGTCTGAGAATCGGCTACTATCTACTTTTTATACCCAAATTTTTTTTTTTACGTAAATACCAGGTTTTGCCGTGCTGCTAGTATTGCGATAAAAAATAATTCTTTGAACAACATACCATGATACCTTATTCGATACGTAAATTAATCCATGAGTGACAGTGATCTCACAGGTAAGTATTTTGAAACTGGCAAAGAAACTTTTCTCAAACATGCATGGAAATATTGTCATTATTTTCGAAAAAAGAACACGCGAAGTATCTAATTTACGGACAGTAAAAAATAAATCTATTGCAGGAGCGTTTTTTGAATGTGGAACATGACAACGCTCCAGCAGTGTTGTATGAAACGGGGTTATTATACACTCTTTGATTGGATCTCATTTATCATTCTTGGCATACCAAAATCTCTTTGCTTAGTACAAATTGCGTTCAGGTGGCTGCATGCGTAAATGCGTTTGCCTTTCGGCACAGATAATAAATAAAAAATCGGCGGCAAAGCTGAAAATTCGTCTTGATTGGTTATTTAAATATTTAATAAATATAAATTAAAAAATTAAAACGAGTTCCAACAGTTCAGAGAGTAAAATGGAAATTGATTGTACTCCACCAGGTTTAAGATCAGAAGCCAAATTGGTAATGGAAAACCTGCTTCCAGCGAAGTCAAAAGAAAAATACATGAAAGTATAGTATAGAAGTATATGAAAATTTTATGATTTGGAAAAACGATAAAAAGTGAACATTTTCTCCGAAACAGTATTTTTGGCGTATTTCAATGAGATTGCTAAAACTAAAAAGCCATCTACATTTTGGGCAATTTATTCCACGCTGAAATGTATAGTTCATGTTAAAAACGGCATTAACTTGAAAAATTATGGAAATTTAACTACATTTATTTCCCTGCATTCTTTTAAGAAAAGCACTATATTAGCCTCGACGGAAATAGCAATTGCCTGTCTCGTATTACAAACTCATACTCGACCTGCAATTGCCTATTTCCCGGCCTTTGCAATAATGTACTATTTATCTATCGTCATTATCATTAAAAGCCTTTAACAGTATACTGCAGGACATAGGAAACCTCCTTCGAAAGAAGTTTTTGGTCAACTTTAGTACACTGGCTAAACGGTAGGTATAGATCTGATGATGATGTTGTTCACCTAGGCGATTACTGCCACGGCGGCCAGTCTCAGCGGAGACCAGCCAACTACACAGGAGATATTATAGTCCACAAATGTGTGCACACACACAAGTGAACTCTCTGTTTCCTCGCTCTCATAACTGCCACGATTGGTAAGAGATCAGACGCAGGACCGATAGCTTTACGTACTCTCCGAGGCACGGGGGTTTAGACCCCAACTTCCAAACTTCGAGCTGTTATTTAGTATTTCTATAATCAGAAAAACTCAATAAAACTTTTGGCCCGATCTGGGATTCGAACCCGAGACCAACGTGGCAATAGGTATAGATCTAAAAAGACATATCGATGTGGTCATGACAGCCTTCCGGCCAAAACTGACCACAGATAAATTGATCTTATCTAACTCTACTACAATACCTCTCCATAGCTTTTGAGTACATTTTAGTGTTGAATAAAAAGCTAAGCGTATTTTGACGAGCATTTTATTTAACTGGAAGTGCCACAGATGCGGCAGTCGGATTCAAATACATTCAGTTTATGAGAGTTTTAAATGCTTAATTGTTTTTTAAATGCAAATTCTCTAGTAAAAGCAGAGAACTATGCTGAATGAAATAGTTTATTGAAGGAAAATAAAAGAGTATTTCAGAGAAAACGAACATATTTCGTAAAGAATTGATTCCCAAGATCACAACTTTGTACGGAATGCTTACTACCCGAGTCAGCCTCATAGTTATCCGCATTTTGATTTTCCCGTCGAGGCGACGAACAGGTTGATGACAGGTGTTTGTACTTTTTTTCTACGATGATCCATGCAACAAGCTGATGGGTTAGCTCATTGTTAGTGGCTACCGCCGCAGATGGACAATTGGAACTCAATCTATGACTACCTCGGTGGCACAGTGGTAGCGTACGGGACTGCTGTTCTTGAGGTCTCGGGTTCGATTCCCGGGTCGGAACAAATGTTTGTATGATCTGCAAATATTTGTTTCGGAGTTTGGGTGTTATATGCCATGTATAATATGTATGTATTTACAACAAAAAAAAGTATATAAGTATTCATATCAGTTGTCTAGTACCCATTATACAAGTTCTGCTTAGTTTGGGACTAGATGGCGTTGTGTGTTAAAAAAAAAGAAAAAAAAAGAAAAAATCTTCACAAAAATGCATTGTGGAACTTTGAGAGTAATCTCTTCAGTGATCAAAGACAAAAGTTTTTTTTTTTGTTTTTTAAACAGTTAACCTCGAATTTCGACCATTTTACATACTCCATTAATCTATACAAATAAATAATATTGAAGTATTTTTTTGTAGTTTCCAATTAACAGCTTTTCACTAAATGTATATAAAAGTACTTTTATAGAGTAAGGTACGGTACTAACGTCCGAAAAATCATTTTTTTGGTATTTTCATCTGTCTGTCTGTTTATTCCGGCTAATCTTAGGAACGGCTGGACCAATTTTGCCGGTACTGTCACTGGCAGGTAGGTGATTAAATAAGAAGTAACTTAGGTTTTTTAGACTAGCTTTACCCTTTTTTGCGGTAAGTACTGAATACACTTTCACGTGCATTTAGTAAAAACTGTTAACTTTAAATTACAAACAGACATGTCAATTTTATTTATTTCTATAGATAACGCTGTAATTCCATGCCCTTCTATATACCTAATCCCTTGATATCAAAGCTTACTCATAAACTCACATGAACTATGATCTCTGGAACACAATAATGAGGAATATATTGTCAGAGCAAGCGATAAATTTATAGAGATAATGACAACAAGACATTTATGACAAAATGATTTATGTGACAATCGTCTCCGTCTGTCTTCGTTGTAGATAATTATTCATGTTAATTCATGTTACACAAATAAAACAGTTATTCTTGTTATCCGCTTGCCTGAGTATCAAGATCATTTAAATCAGAAAATGTGGAGTTATCGAGTTCAAATTAGAGCAATTATAATAATATTATGGTTCTAATTTGAACTCGATAACTCCACGTTTTGCTGATTTAAATGATCTTGATACACACTGAGGCCTATAGTCCCTCGAACTCGAAATTTAGTTCTTTTTATGGATGGCCCTGCCAAAGTGATACTACTCTATCTGATCGAAAGCATGAGCTGTGGTCACCAAAAGTTGTGGTCCCATACTCATTGCGAATGCAGAAAATGCCACAATACAGCATGGTGACCCACACTATGGCGGCCTATTGAGATATTTCTGCATCATTGGGTCTCCAGTCTTGCACACCAACGAAACAAGATAGCACGAATGCTATGATTTTAGGATGATTTTCTGTGAGAGGGTAGTACTGCCTCGTTCGAGCTGGGGTCATTCGTGCCAAAATCAGCTACGTCACTTTACTACTTTATTTGTAAATTGAACTATTTTTAGTTTAACTATAATGAAAGCTGAGCTATCATTGTGTGTGTGAGTGTGTGTTGTGACGATAATTGACGATCAGAAAACCTAAAGACAAAAGCACGGAAGATATGGAAAGTAAAACTATACTGAAAACTTTATATAGGAGTAGTTTTATTTCGTTTGTAGAAGCAAATACTAACATTATAGCAATGGGCGTAGTAATAAAACAAAAACACCCATTTATTTTGATCGTCAGTATAAATATTAGCAAACTTTTGTACAAGTTTCTGAACTGGCAGTAGTAGTGATCCGTCAAATTTGAGCTCCGATCTTATATTGGTGTATTAGAAGGTTGGCCTTCACCGCGCGCTGTCCCGATCCAAAACTTTAGATTGGCCAACCAAATGACGTTGGCGCCTACAATCCCGTTACAATAAGTTATGCTGATTTTATAAAGACTTATTGAATAATAAGAAATGTTTTAGGCTTACATTTTTTATTGTTGGGGTATTTCTCTAGTCGATAAAATTCGTAACAAAGTATTCTACAAAGAATTAGAGTAACCTATCGCATGGAGAATCAGTACGCTGAAGTTGAAGTGGACCGGACATTTTGCTGAAGGACTGGTGGAAGTAGGAACCGAAATGTCCTGAGTGAAGACGGGATTAGGCATAGTATTGGGTTCCCTGGATGTGGCACCATAGATTAAAAAAAAGTGAATTTCAGCAGATGGAAGCGGACTGACTATGACCGGGTCTATCCCAAAAGGGAGACACCAAGGGCTCCTTCGCGAGACCTTAGCGCAGCAAAAAAGTAAACTGTAGTTCTCTTGGATTCTGCTCATACTTTCCATCAATCAGAGAAGAGTCACTTTGGCAGGCTCATATTACAAAAGAAAATAAACTGTAAATGTGCTGTCCAGATCAACGATATCGTGATAGACTGTAATATTTTAAACAGTCCTACATCACCCTTACTAAACGCGCACAGTTTAGTGGATTTAAAGATTTGCGTAGCTAAACAAATGACTAATAGATCGTTTCATTACAAATTACAAAGATTACGATTACTTTCACGTTAAATAAAATTCTTTTCACATTTGTGTAATTTTTTTTAAAGTAAACGACTTTCGATTCCTTGGCACATAGTAACATACAAATGTATGTTTACAATTTAGTCTGGAATGTTTGAATACATATTGTCGTAAACTAAATGTTATAACTACTGTTCAATGAAGGTCAAATGTGACACTATTACATGTGCCTGGTTTGATTAATTTAATTAATGATAACAAATGTTTCCTTATTTTTTAATCTATGCTTATAAAATAACATGTCCTGCTGACTGACTTTCATTGGCTGAGATTCTTCATCGCCGAGTGTACACTATTGAAGTTAGGGCTATTAAATTTGGTGAGTATGATCGTTTCATTGAATAGACACTCACTAAGGAAGGAATTTCGGAACTTCTACCCCTGAGGAGGTGAAATATGGTTAAAAGATTGTATGGAAGTCCGTAATTTTTTCAAAGTTAGAAACGTTATTTTTAGGCTACTAATTAAGAACGAGTAGATGCATATTTAAGCGTTTCTGTATATTCTACCTCTAAGGGGTGAAATAGGCTTTGACATTTCGTATACAGGTTAGTCTGGAAGTCCGTCATTTCTGGATTTAGTAGCCTGAAACTTTGTCTTCAGGCTTTTGATTACAAATAAATGAATACTTATATCAGCATTCATGGGAATTCTATTCCTAAAGGGGTTAAAATAAGGTTCGAAATTTTGTATAAATGACCTTTTTAATATAATCAACTTCCACGCGAGCAAAGCCGCGGGATACAACAAGTGATTAAAATAAAATTAAAACCAAGATCACCATACGGGCAATTGATATATGTTATCACATAACTTTATATGACTGGACGGATGGCATAGTGGTTGCACTTCTATAAAATTTATAACTTAGAATGTTATTTATAAAATTAATACCACTACCAAATAGTGTTAAATGCGGCCAAAAGAGTTTTATGACCTTAGCATGTCGGTGGCGCGGTGACGCGACCTCAGAAGATTTTCCTACACCAAAAAGTGCTCAACGCAGCTAAATCAGTTTTTACTTCAAAAATTGGCAGTCACAAGGATTGAAAACTTATAATTTAGAATGTTATTTGTAAAATTAATGTGTAAATTTAGAAATTTCACTGTTGTCACGCGCAACATCGTCCTCCCCGCCACTACGCGTCTCTCGGCTGCCCCGCCTGTGGATCGCTGCCCTACCACCGCTGGGAACATATATAAGGCGAGCGCACGACGACTCGACCTCTTTCTGCGCGACCTCTTTCTGCGCGCCTCTTCCTGCGCACCACTACCTGCCGGCGTCTACCACGCCCGGCGGCTGGGCCGCCCGGCCTCCAACGCCGGAGCCCAGGACTACTCTTCCTGCTGCTACCGAGTTAAGTGCCTCTTGCTTGGAGGTGCAGCTGTGGTCGAATCTCTCAAACCTACGCCCTGTTATGTAAACTTACATACCTACAATAAATAATTCTCTTCCTATTGTGTCTAATTATTGAACCTCATGGCTCCTAAAGCCGCTACGTGACACATGGCGCCCGACTGAACTGAGAGATCCGATCACGGTTTGCCTCTTTTCTTTTTATTATTGTGTATTTTTCTTGTGTTTCGTACTGAATCCCATCCAGGATAGTGTTTTTGCTTTTTTATTGTGTGCACATGCTTCTCATTGCTTTTTCTTTTTTTCTCATTGAAAACACGTGCCAGTCATGACCACGTGTACTTCTAATCGCTTTTTTAAAAAAAAATTTTTTCTCCATACACGTGTCAATGAGAACCGCATGGCATTCTCATACTTTAAATTTACTTTTCTTAAAATTTTGTTCGCTTGCGGCTTATATAAACTATAATGTAACTACGGGACGCTGGAATGCCTTTGAATCGCAAACTAAAACCGGTTTTGCCCGCTTATTTAACCTACTACTGGATGAGATTCGACATTTTGTTTTCTGTTAAACACGCTTGATCGCTTACATAGCTATATCTTACTAAAATTATTTCTGTAAAAATATCTAACTAGACTGGACTTATCTTAACTAATAAACTTAATAACTACTTTGAGTCAATTATTAAACTTTTCTAAAAAAACTACTTGTTTATTCAACTAACAAGTAAAAAAAAAAAAAAAAAAAAAATCTATCTACTCCTATATACATCTGCGGCTATGGTCATTTCCTTAATTATCTTTCTATATACATCTTGATTCTAAATATTCTCAATAACTCATTCTTATAACTTGTTTTCTTGTGCAATAGATGCGATTCGTTTTTTTTTTCTTGATGAGATTGCTTACAATAAACTATACAATTCTACTACTACATTCAAAATACATTTAATTATATCTGGTACAATTGTCGTTTGTAAAGTCGATCAGCGTAAGGTTGATTCGTTATATTTTTGACATGCCACTCTGTGTCTTGTCGTTTCTTGAACATCTATTGTTTAAGTTTCTCAAAAAAAAAGAAAAAAAATCTAACCACGAAAGAAACGTAAACATAAATAACGAAACGCATTCTAAATGCCTAATAATAAATAAATACTATTCGCCGCTGCAACTTAGTATGGTACTTTAATCTATAACTACTAAATGATAATTCTATCGGTCTTTGGAAGCCACTACAAATGTTCCACTATAGCTACTTATAAAATATAGATAAAAACATGTTTTTCTTACAACATTGTTGCACTATTCTCAACTTGAGACAATTTTTACAAATGATGCTTGAGATGTAGGTAGATTTGAATAAGTTGCAATACGACTACTTGAAAATAATCTCACTGTGTGGGTATCGTATTGACTTGTATGGTTCATGTCTGTATGTTTGTCTGAGTATATTTTGGTCTAAACCAATATATTCAAATAATTTCTTTACTCTCGTAACTAGTATTCTTGATCTTTTTAAATTACTCTTATAAATGAGTTTTTCTTTAACCGGCTATACTGCCACTATAACTAAATATACTCCTATACAAATATTACTAATTAACTTTAATAAGTTTGCTGACGGTTTTGATTGGAATTTTAGCTTTGACTGTTCGCCTTTATCGGTGGCCAGTAATGCTCTGGGCATGCCCTTGATCATCCATCAAAACGTCAGAAAACCTTGTTACTTGCTCTTTAGTCACCCTTATGATGTTGCTTCATCATGTCTTCTAAAAGACACTCAAGGCCCTACCCCTTGATAGTTACTTATGGTAACCTTTATGATGTTGCGTCTTCATGTTTTCTAAAAGACTCTCAAGGTTCTAACTCTTGAAACCCTAATTCATTTTAGGACTAGTACTTCTATTATATACTCTTTGGAACGGTTAGTGACTCCTAAAATTAAGCCTTAGTACTAAACCAATCATTGTTATGGGTGATTTCTTTGTTTATTAATTACAGAGCGGTCGGCAACTCTTTAAATAAGCCTTAAAGCCACATATATATAATTATTATAACAGAGCGGTCGGTAACTCTCTAAATAAGCCTTAAAGCCATATATATATATAATTATTTTAACAGAGCGGTCGGTAACTCTTTAAACAAGCCTTAAAGCCATATATATAAATATAATTAATTGACTACAAATAGTCATTTTGTTCTCTTAACCTGTCTTTTCAATTTAATTGAAAATGACCACACACAAACTTATCTAAAATTGCACACCGTTGTATAGCGGTGGAGCAATATAACTAAACCTACTACTACTACTATAGCTACTAAAAGCTACTAAATAAAAACTAATGAAACCTAAAAACAAACTATTTCTTATTTTATAACTCGCGACCAGAGAATCTATAATAAACTAATACTACAATTCAATTTACTTTTAAAAAACAAGAATCCAATTTATTTCTATATGCTAAATTCAAAACTTACATTCAAAACGCCACCAGTGATTCCCTCCATATGGTAACGGACTCTGTTCCGAGTATGGTTGATGAACCATGAGATGTTCACGTCGAAGCCGTGGGCTATCAAGCCTCTATTTCTGAGAAGGTACTGATAGCTCGATAATTTTTTTCTCGGTGGCTAAGACAAACACTTTGAATTCTTGACACAATACATTATCCAAATTAAAACCTAAATCGTTTCTTAAAGGTCTATTTTACTTTGAAAATTTTCTATAGATATTAAATCAATTATTAAACAGTGATTTTGTTTACTTATTCCATAATTAACACTTTTCACAGACGTAGTTTCTGTGTTATTTATCTCTAACGATTATTTCCTGCGTCGTGAAGCAAATATAACATTTCTCGTTCTTAAATACAATAATCTTAATATTCTTTAAACTTTTGAAAAACTTCTACATTACTTTATGATAAATCATTGTACTACTACAAAACAATCACTGGTTCGATTCTCGACTACGATCGTTAACCTTAAAGTTTCTTTCTCTTTCACACATATACCTCAGCGAACATACAAATAACTATAACTTCTATTACCGCATCTATCTAAAAACAATAATAATAATTTGCAACCAAAAATAATTTCTTAAAACATTTCTAACTGAGCATCAGACTGTATGACTCACCTTGTTTACGTTCTTGTTTGAACAGAAAATTGTGATCTAACTAATTTCTTTTTTGAAATTTATTTTATACTTTTTAACTAAACCTTTTCTGCTTTTGAACTAAGCTTATATGACCTTGGCCTCTGATGTATACATCGAATCAGCTTGTCTTTCCCTGTTATCTCCAAAACCTACATCTATCTTTAAAAGACTCTGATCCGTCTTAATGCTTGTTCCCAGGGTACCAGCGAGGCGCTGCAGGCAGAAGACCAAGGTGCCGAGAGAATTTCCGCCAGGAAAATTCTGGTCAAACGGGGGGAGTATGTCACGCGCAACATCGTCCTCCCCGCCACTACGCGTCTCTCGGCTGCCCCGCCTGTGGATCGCTGCCCTACCACCGCTGGGAACATATATAAGGCGAGCGCACGACGACTCGACCTCTTTCTGCGCGACCTCTTTCTGCGCGCCTCTTCCTGCGCACCACTACCTGCCGGCGTCTACCACGCCCGGCGGCTGGGCCGCCCGGCCTCCAACGCCGGAGCCCAGGACTACTCTTCCTGCTGCTACCGAGTTAAGTGCCTCTTGCTTGGAGGTGCAGCTGTGGTCGAATCTCTCAAACCTACGCCCTGTTATGTAAACTTACATACCTACAATAAATAATTCTCTTCCTATTGTGTCTAATTATTGAACCTCATGGCTCCTAAAGCCGCTACGTGACAACTGGTGGAAGTAGGAACCGAAATGTCCTGAGTGAAGACGGGATTAGGCGTAGTATTGGGTTCCCTGGATTTGGCACCATAGATTAAAAAAAGTAAATTTCAGCAGATGGAAGCGGACTGACTATGACTGGGTTTATCCCAAAAGGGAGACACCAAGGGCTCCTTCGCGAGACCTTAGCGCAGCAAAAAAGTAATCTGTAGTTCTCTTGGATTCTGCTCATACTTTCCATCAGGCAGAGAAGAGTCACTTTGGCAGGCTCATATTACATTAGAAAATAAACTGTAAATGTGCTGTCCAGATCAACGATATCATGATAGACTGTAATATTTTAAACAGTCCTACATCACCCTTACTAAACGCGCACAGTTTTGTGGATTTAAAGATTTGCGTAGCTAAACAAATGACTAATAGATCGTTTCATTACAAATTACAAAGATTACGATTACTTTCACGTTAAATAAAATTCTTTTCACATTTGTGTAATTTTTTTTAAAGTAAACGACTTTCGATTCCTTGGCACATAGTAACATACAAATGTATGTTTACAATTTAGTCTGGAATGTTTGAATACATATTGTCGTAAACTAAATGTTATAACTACTGTTCAATGAAGGTCAAATGTGACACTATTACATGTGCCTGGTTTGATTAATTTAATTAATGATAACAAATGTTTCCTTATTTTTTAATCTATGCTTATAAAATAACATGTCCTGCTGACTGACTTTCATTGGCTGAGATTCTTCATCGCCGAGTGTACACTATTGAAGTTAGGGCTATTAAATTTGGTGAGTATGATCGTTTCATTGAATAGACACTCACTAAGGAAGGAATTTCGGAACTTCTACCCCTGAGGAGGTGAAATATGGTTAAAAGATTGTATGGAAGTCCGTAATTTTTTCAAAGTTAGAAACGTTATTTTTAGGCTACTAATTAAGAACGAGTAGATGCATATTTAAGCGTTTCTGTATATTCTACCTCTAAGGGGTGAAATAGGCTTTGACATTTCGTATACAGGTTAGTCTGGAAGTCCGTCATTTCTGGATTTAGTAGCCTGAAACTTTGTCTTCAGGCTTTTGATTACAAATAAATGAATACTTATATCAGCATTCATGGGAATTCTATTCCTAAAGGGGTTAAAATAAGGTTCGAAATTTTGTATAAATGACCTTTTTAATATAATCAACTTCCACGCGGGCAAAGCCGCGGGATACAACAAGTGATTAAAATAAAATTAAAACCAAGATCACCATACGGGCAATTGATATATGTTATCACATAACTTTATATGACTGGACGGATGGCATAGTGGTTGCACTTCTATAAAATTTATAACTTAGAATGTTATTTATAAAATTAATACCACTACCAAATAGTGTTAAATGCGGCCAAAAGAGTTTTATGACCTTAGCATGTCGGTGGCGCGGTGACGCGACCTCAGAAGATTTTCCTACACCAAAAAGTGCTCAACGCAGCTAAATCAGTTTTTACTTCAAAAATTGGCAGTCACAAGGATTGAAAACTTATAATTTAGAATGTTATTTGTAAAATTAATGTGTAAATTTAGAAATTTCATGTTTATATTAAATCATCTTGTCGGTGACACGGTGACGCGGTGACACGGTGACGCGGTGACACGGTGACGCAAGATTTTCCACTACCAAAAAGTGATCAACCGGACAAAGAAGTTTTGTGACGTCAGCATGTCGGTGACGCGGGAAGCGAACTCATAAGATTTTCCCTTACCAAAAAGTGCTCAATGCGGATAAATAAGTTTTCACTTCAAATCAAAACCCCACGACAAAGGAATATTATTAGTGTGGGTGTTGTCTTAAAAATAAAATAAAAAATTGACAACTTTTTTGTATTGTTCTACTTAACATTTTTAGGTGTTTTATTATTATTTCGGCTTCGGCTTCGCTCGGGTAGATTTTTGATGCACCCACCGACGACACGATTCGTGCACGTTAAATTGAAAAGATACAATACTGAAGTACATTATTTTTATCTGTTTCGTAGTGTTCAGCCAGCGCTCGCAATGTAATCGTAAAAATGTGTTTATTTATGACATCACATTAGAAACCTCTAAAGCTATCAGTGTTTCTCTACTATATTATGTATGTATTATACATATAAACCTACCTCTCGAATCAATCTATCTATTAAAGAAAATTGCATCAAAATCCGTAGCGTAGTTTTAGAGATCTAAGCATTTATAGGGACAGACAGACAGCAGAAGCGACATTGTTTTATACTATTTAGTGATATTGATAACTAATAAATAACACCGAACAAAAATAAAAGGTTACTTAAATAACAAAGTGATTAATGACTGATATGTCTTAGTATGTTTGTCTCGACAACACAATATTGAGCATAGTGATGTACTAAATTTTGTGTTTATTTATTGCCGAAACCGTGTCCACGGATATCCGGAGAAAAAAATTAAATTTCATCCTTGAAAATATCCGTCACTTTAATGATGTTTAAGATAAGGTATATTTTCAACTTTAAATGAAAATATTAAGTATATTTTCTTGTAATGAACTAGTACATACCGATTGTTAATATTCATAACGTACCCTATCACCTATAACTAATATTAATCTGATTTCAGAATAAATTTAGCCCGAGGACTTGTGTGACGCATGATAACAGAAACAATAACCACAGTCATCCAGATTCAGAACAAAGTAAACGCATATTACATGAACGGTCGAATCGAACCCGCGACACATTAACACTGACACACTAAACAAAGCGCTACCAAAATCGCATTCGGACACCAAAATTTTATAAAAACATTTAGTTTATTGTACGAAAGGCACTCACACTGTCTGAAACATACAATTTGAAATAAATATTTTTATCCATATGAATGAAATGAATATACGTGGATAATGAATAGTCACATCGGCGCATCACTAATAGTAACACCTACCTATTAAGATAGCGACAGTATCGAACAGAGAACTTTTCCGATCGGTCTTCACTTCCCTTATCGCTCTCTTACTGTATATTGCTAGTGTTATACGAGAATCGCTTACTGTGTAGGTACAGTATTTATTATTTAGAAACTTAATATTCAGTGTACAGTGATGGATCCTGAAAGGCAACCATTATTGGAAAATATTTCAGACGTGAGATGTCGAATATTGAGGTAGGTTCATAATATTTTTAATTTTATTCTAAAGACATACCCGTACCATACTATGAATATTTCAATATCGCGGAGGACTTTACAAACATACATGAATCGGACACAAGCAACACCCATACAATTTGTAGATCACACAAAGTCTTGTTTCATGTGAGTTTTGATTGAACCCACACACCCATAGGTCAGGTTAGTGCAACTTTATCTTATAAAAAAGTTATATGCATTCTTTTATTTCCCATGAAATTTCCTTAGTTGACTCTAACTCTACCTTGTTTGGGAAGAGCACCGTATGTGGTATGTGTGTAGTTATATGGCGAGTGAAACCGTCTTGACTTACTTGACTTAAGGTTCTAAGTCCCCTAGATGGGGCAGAGGGCGTTTACAACAATCCACCATCGCGTTCGATCGTGAGCCTCGCATTTCATCTCAATCCACGTCTTCCCGACCTTCTTCGCCTCTTCTGCAACTGTGCGTCGCCAGGTCTATTTGGGACGGCCACGTTTCCGTTTTCCTTGCGGATTCCAATCGAACACCTGTTTGACGATATGATCGGAATCTCTCCGCAGTGTGTAACCAATCCAGTTCCATTTGCTACGTTTTATCTGTTGGTCGATCAGCGTTTCACGGCAGCGTTCCATGAGATATTCGTTGGAGATTTTCTTGAGACAGTAAATACCGAGAATTCGTCGCAGACAGCGGTTTACAAAGACCTAGAGCAGATGCAAGAAGACCTTGGTGACCTTCCACGTCTCATACCCTTAGAGCAGTACACTATAGGATTTGACGTTTGACCGGAATATTTTCAACTTTACCCTTCGCGTCAATTTCCGTCACTGCCACACGGGTCGCAATTATGCGAAGGTTGCTCAGGCCTTGGCAATGCAGTTGGCGGCTCTTCTGCTCCCCAAGTCTCTGACACGACGCTCCCGAGGTATTTAAACTTGTGGACACGCTCCACATCCTCTGTACCAATCCTTAATGGTGTGTCATTCGCTTGGGTCTGCCGCGTATTAATTTTAAGCACAGTTGAGCTCGCTTTTCGACGTAGGTCACCTAACTTGGATTGTACGTCGCGGTGCGTGTGGCATGCGTATATCATCAGCGTAGTCCAAATGCTCTAAGACGTTGGTAAATCCCCATTCTATCCCGCGTCGCTTATTGTGGTGTTTGCGATGCATAATCCCGTCAAGGATGTTGATCTCAAGAGGACTATAAGTGGTGGGGGGGGTTTTTTGTTGTACATCTGGCACGGTCCATACTGTGGCACAGAACACCTCCTCAAAGCAACCGTCTTAATGCCTACATATTATATTGTTATGCTCTACGATCTACGTACTAATAAAAATACTACATACATACACTTAGTAATACACCCTTTAACAAGTACTTTTCAATTTGTTTTAATTCTAGTAGAACTGATTTATTTACTTAGAGGCCTTTTACATTAGCATTTATTTAACGCACTACTACACTAAGCCACTTTTTTTGTTAACGTGGTAAAAAAAATGGAATCTCCAGCTCCTCGGGGATACAGGAGCCAGGAGTATGTGGTATTTCAGGACAGAACAGGACAGGCCGGTCGTCACCGGCCTGTCCTGTCTTCTGGGAGGACCCAGAGTAGGGCGCCAGAGGCCGGTCGTACCCAGACCACGGACCCGGACCATGTTATTTCAGGGCTCACCCACGACACTAGTGCGGCGTACTTAGTACTAAGTGCCCCAGACATATTTACACGTTAGGAAGTAGCCATATATATATATAAAATATACCTAGGCCCAAATGTACCTACGCATTACACTGCTATAATAACACAGAATGAGTTTATGTTTATTCATGTGCGAGTTCGTAGTGACAGGCGATAATTAATGTTTGTGTGTGTGAAGATTTCAAAACTTCAAAGATTACAAAGTTTCGGAAAAAGAAGCTATGGTTATTACTCTCTGGTCCTTCGGTCTGTGTTGCTCTAGAGTAGAGACGCGTTTGTCTTACGCATACGTTCACCGAACCTCTAAGCTTCACAAACACTGCTTAGATAAAACTTTCGAACATTGTTAGTACAACTACAGCTTTGTTTCTTATTCTATTTTCTTCTCGTTTTTGGCAGGCCATTAACACCAGATGAAGTGTTTGCATCCCATGAAGATCTATCGTGGCGACGAACCAGGTTCTTCATCCTCGTCACGTTCTGGTTACTACTGGTCATGTTCATCTCCATCATCACTTACATTATCGTCACCACTGTAGGATGTAACTCGTACGATAAGCAATTTGCACAAGCACCGACAGTACCTCCTATACATATGACGTTGGCACCACTGATTTATAGGATTAACGAAGATAAAGTTTTCACTTTATAATTGAGGGATTAAAGCTTAATGTTGGAAATAATACACGAACTGAGAATGAAGAATCAACACAATAGAATACGATTTCTGAAGGTAGAATTAACAAGATTGCAACTTCAATATGAAATTGTGAATGCGAAAAGCTTCTTCGGAAAACAGTGGTTATTTTATATTTAGACTATTAAGTAGCTTCGGCCAGAATCTGAACTAATGGGGTTGGACGGGATGTAGGATTGGAAGAATTCACAGATTTCACTGCTACCAACGTTCTGGATTTTATATTTTTAACGATATATTTAAATAAAAAGACTAAAGAAAAATAGCACCTTTTTCACAAGAAAGATACGAACATGGCTGAGATAGATTGGATGCGAGCGGAGAACGAATTACTACGGGGTTGATCAAGCCATTGGATAAAATAAAAGTCATACATTTTGTTCAGGAGAAATTATTTTTATAATGCTGTCCAAAAATAAATAAATTATTTATTATCAATCTCGGTATTTAATTTCTCACAGTTTTCAGAATCAATCAATTTTGAATTTTCATTTTCAATTCAAAATATTGCTGTTGTTTTTCAAATTCCAGAATTTTCGAACTCAAAACTCCCATTTCCGAGCTTTTGGATAAAACTAACCAGTCGAGTTTTGTGCCAAATTAAATACTAGTATACAAATAAATATTTTCAAAGTTTTTTCTAAAAGCCGGCTCTCGCACTAGGAATAAATCCTGTGTTATGGGGGACTTTAGATACATACATGAAATGAACACACAGAACACCCAGACTCAGAACAACAATTTGTGTATCACGCAAGGTGTTGTCCCTTGTACGATTTAAACCCACAACACTTGGCGAAGTAGAAACGGTGTTGCGACCGCTTAAGGTTGCGGTTCGCGCCGCGACAGAAACAAGCGACCGAGACAGGAGACCGCGACCGTCACTTTTTGACAGTACTTATCCGTTTCGCTGTCTCCTGTCTCGCGTCTCTGTCTCCTGTCTCGGTCTCGCTCGCGAACTGTTGCTTATACATTGCCCATGGTTAAGTGACGGTGTTAAATGTCTATAATATTATTATATTTTACTAGAAGCCAAGGACTATTTTCGCTATTAGTGTAAAAGGGCCCAATATTTGATGACATTATACGAAGTATTTAATGTGATTTTTGAGCGCGACATGAGATACTACTAGTAAGGGGCAGTGACCGTCTCGCGTCTGTCTCCTGTCTCGCTCGGGAACATTGCCTATGATCAAGTGACGGTCGCGGTCTCCTGTCTCGGTCGCTTGTCTCTGTGCGGCGCGAACCGCCACCTTTACACCACTAGGCCATACGTGATGTGTCTGTTTGATTGTAATCTGTACAAATAAAAGCCTAAAATAGGTTACCACTCTCCTTCTAGAGACTGCGTTACTAAAGTGGTCGAACAAACAAGGGAGAACACTGGTACCCATAACACAAGTTCAAACCTACTTTTCTTATCATGGGTACCAGAGCCCACTTCTGTATATCATGCTGTAAAAAAAAAAATGCGTTACAGCATTTAAATTGAAATGTTGTTGGACAACTGTTTATTATAAATAAAAAGTATTATTAATCGAAAAAATAATACTACTTACATCCAAGAAACAATTCATAAAATTTAATAAATTTTTACCTGTTTATTCCGAGTAATCTCTGGAACAGCTGGACCGATTACGATGGGATTTTAACTGAATAATAGCTGATTATATAAGGAGCAACTAAGGCTTAGAAATAATAAGTATTATTAATCGAATTAATAATACTACTTACATCCAAAAAGCAATTTATAAAATTTTTATGTTTGTTCCGGGTAATCACTAGAACGGCTGGACCGATTATGATGGGATTTTAACTGACAGATAGCTGATAATATAAGGAATAACTAAGGTTACTTTTTAGACTAGCTTCACCCCGCGGCGTTACATTGTTTTTGTAAAGGTTCAGTAACAAGCATGGGTAACACCGCGGGCAGCAGCTAATAATGAATAAATTAAATATATTCACAACTGTATCAATTGTTTATTTCATTCACAAAATAACATTATACAAACTTGTATTTTTCTTAAAACTTAACTTACTAACAATAGGTGAGATGTCACTATTACCATTTAATTATTTTGTATAGAGGTATTCAGTTAAATTTTTTAGTGATTTCAGATCATTTTCTAACTATTGTAAGGTTACAAAAACATATAAATGTAAAACTTTGGCGATTATTCTTGAGAATAAAACAAATTCACGGCCTAATAAAACAAATTGTTTTTTCATCCATTATTAATTAATACAAACTAATAGTATAGTTCATTCGGTATAAGAAAATAATGACGCACTGATCAAGTACCGCCCCTTAGCCAATCAATAAAATCTTAGAAGCTGATTGGTCAGTCTAAGAGGTTGACCGATTCGTCACTCTTTTTTTAACGCGAATGGATTTTAGCACACAAAACAACAGAATCTCAATAAAACAAATACTGTCTTTTCGAATTTGAGAGACGTATAAACTATTATACTGAACTTAAAAGGTATACAGACAAACTAGCCTCAATTTGACGAGGATCGTTAATAAAAAGAAAAAATCTCTAAGAATGATTTCCAACGAAGACCTATTTCCGTGACACGCGATAGCAGCCAAACTTTGAACACTCTGTACGGGATTTTAAATCGTTTAGAGATCGTGAAATTCGACCCAATACGCTGCAGTTCAGTGAAAATCATCTTTAAAACTTCTACCATACAGTCCATTTTGCATTACTGCATAAAGTACCAGTTTTGTTCTTAAGATTAATGTTAACCATTTGTCCACTTGCATCACCTAACATACTGTATAGTTATCTTTGACCACACAAAACAGACAATTTTCACATAATATGACACAAGTTGAGAGAAAAACTAAATTTTAATTATATCACTAACAAAATCTTAATAAAAAAATTATAACTAAATTAAGAATTAACTATATTTTAAGTCATTATAATATTACTAGTCTTTTTAATAGTTTATGACATCCTAGAAGATGATACCACGCTTAGAACTTTCGCCTTTAATAACGAAAGGTGCCAACAGTGGCCTAAAAAAAATCACAAAAATAAAATTGGGTGTTAAGTTCTTTGTTTAACTTAAACTAGTAATTCTTAATTATATTACATTTATTTGATGTAATACGAAAATAGGTTCTATTTCAATGTAATAAGCGCTCAATTACCTTGTTTTATAGAATACATGTTTTATTTACATGTACCTATGTAACAATAATATAGGATAGGTCGATTGAATAAGTTTCGTTTAGTAACCTTTAGATTTTATTATCAGTAGTTTGGTTATGATACAGGTTCTGTCTATGTTTTTATGAAGAATTATTGGCGTATCACTATGTATACGTATATATACGTATTTATGAATAGAATAACTTTTTTATCTATTTTTTTCACATCATTTTATACACCATGTTCATAATTCATTAAACTTTTACTTTTCACAAATTTTAATTAAAGTTAAGAATACTTTCAGTAACTAAATTTATTTATATCATTGCAGTGGTACATATACCACACTAAATAAGTACATTATAAAAAAATTAAACTCACTTTGAGATAAGGCCTTATGTATACATAAAAATTGGAGAGAGACTTTGCCCAGTGCTGCGGTTACTTACACCTTTGAACAGCCAGTAACCAGTTTCCACATCTAACATTAATAACCTGGCAACCCTACTCACTAGTAGAAATAAAAATATTAAGGCTGGTAACCCCGATAAAAAATCAAGTTTACTTAAAATTTCTGAGAAAACTATTTCAGATTTCTGTACATGTTTTAATGTCATATATAAGAATCGGCCCATACTTTAAACATGTTAACCTTATGTCAGTTTGTGAGATTCAATAATTTCGTCACGTAATAAGTCGACACAAGGAGTCAGGTATAGAGTATAGAGCGAATAGTAATATTTCATCTGTGGAACGATTTTGGTTGCATTGTTTCAATAAACTTGTTAGTTCTTGGTGAGCGTCTTCGAGGATATTGTGGCGCTTAGGGAATCTGAAAATGAAATAAGCGGAATGCATTAAATAATCAGGGATACATTAGGCGAACTGCCCCCTTAGCTAAGATGAATCTCTTCCTACAATCGCTAACGCCTGTATTATCTTATACTGAAAAGACAAATCCAGCATTAGGAATAAACATTCTGTGTCGCAGGGAACTTTACAAAGAGACATGAAACGGACACAAAAACACCCAGACTTAGAACATCAATTTGTGGATCACACAAAGTGTTGTCTCGTATGGGACTTGAACCCACAAAACTTGGTGCAGTAAAAAGCAGCATCGCGACCGCTTAGCCTCAAACCATTAGGCTAACCGTGCAATCAATACTATTAGCTAATATTTATTTTGACCAGGTAACTTAGCGTTAAGATGACGTCATACCCATACATATGTTTGTTTTTAATAACGTTTACGTTCGTGAAATGTCTACTTGGGTAGGTGTCCAGGATAACCTGGTACCAATAATTAGATGACCCATTAGCCATATACAAAAGGCAGACAAGGAAACGTGTCATCTGATGGCAAGTGTCAACCTTTACTCATGGGTACTGGCACCTAGAGTTACTGGTGTTTTTTTCTAACATATTTCTATTAAAGGGAACAGAGAGTGCACCTGTGTTTCATCACAGTGTGTGTGAATGGTCTGTTGGCGAAAACGGCTAGGAGGAGTACATTATCAATATAGATGTTATTTACAAAGTATTTCTTAATGAGACATTATAAGTTTATTTACAAATCACTAGACAGTGTGTATGACCTTTATCAACGAAGACACCGAGTCCATAACGCGTAATTTATATAAAGGGCAACTGATAACAAAGTAAGTAACGTACTATAATTAGAATGATACCGTAGCGTATCTATACTAATATTATAAAACTGAAGAGTTTGTTTGTTTGTTTGAACGCGCTAATCTCATTCAACTCATTCAAGGCGATTTTCGCAGTAAAAAGTATCCTATGCCCTTCCTCAAGAATCAGAGTATCTTCATGCCAAATTACATTGAAATTGGTGCAGCGTTTTATCCGTCAAAACTTAACAGATAGACAGAGAGTTTCGTATTTATATTACTAATATGGATAACTTCATTATACAACCTGTCTCGCCAGCGTGCTACAGTAGGCCAAAATATAATTTCTAAATAGAGTCCTATGTCCTGAAGTATTAAATTCTCTTAATGATGATAAATATACTCACGCATCATACACAGGTTTAAACGCCCTGTCCAGCTCCTCGAGCTCTATAGGAGCGGCCAGAGTGCTGGACAACATCCTGACGCAGGCAGCTTCGCATGACAACGCTAGTACGTTCACTCGCACGCGACTCAGCATTGAGTGCATTCCTAAGTTCACGAGTTTTGAATTTAATTGACTGTTGATCTGAAGATAAAAACAAACATTTCAAATAAACAACAGAAATAGCATTAAAAACAATAAGATAATAATAATCTTTATTGTTATAAACAATCTTTACAATTGTGCCTTAGAGCTAAAAATTACAAGATGTAAGGAAAGGTCACACAATTAGATTAATGCTACTGCTACACTTGCGTTAGCGTTAACGTTAATGGCAATGGCAAACTACGCGTTAATTAACGCCGTAAAAATGCGCGTTGCCTACATTAAGGTTACAATGCCGCTAACACTTAATTCCATATGAATTAACGCGTTAACACATAATACACACAATGGAGCTTGAAGCAGCTAAACTAGTTGCGACGATAAGCGTCATAAATTATTTTAAGCATTTATGCACTTTAAAATAAGAGAAACAATGCATAAAAGAAGATGATGGATGAATCAAATGCTTCGTCGAAGAACTCGGTAAGCACTCTCGGCTCTGATTGTAATAGTTCTAAAAACTCTAAAGTTTTCTCATTCGACCACTCCATTGTCGTTCTGGTAAATGCAGTTCCCGCCTAAAACAAAGTACACTCGTCCTCGCTATGCTCGCGCGTCCGATTGAATGTGACGGCGTTAACGTAGCCAACATCAATTAGCGCGCTAAACTATTGATGTGTCCAAAAAACCGACACTCTAGTTTTCGCTTAACGTTTAACGCCATTAATAATGCCCTTTGAATTTAACGCATTAAAACGTTGGTCGCATCTACGTAACGCCTAAATTAACGCGCGAAGTAGCGCGTTAAGACGCAGGTGGACCAGTAGAGTAACCCTAACTCCCACTAGGTATTCCTGTGACTTGGAAGTCTTTTGTATTAAGTATTTAATTTTGAAACATTTCGTATACTTACGTTTATTTTTTGTTATTACCAGAAAAACTGCTGTTTGACGTTCAACGTAGCTTACATACTACATTTTGTGACAGGCTGTTTCAAGCATGAACTCAGTCTTAAATGCAAATTTAAGTCTTAGAGGTTCTTAAGGCCCGATAGTTTTACCACAATTTTAACAAAAGGAAGCAATAAAATGCGTCGTGCGTCTGTGTGTGTAAATAACTTTAACATGCTTTTAAGGATTCTTTTCTGGTATGAGTATGTGGATAAGTCTGTGAAACTCCACCGTCTCTTTCAGGGAACAAAAGTTATGCTTACGAAGAAGACGGCGGTACAACGTACCTCGGAAGGTACGTTGGGGTTCCAGGGTTTTCCTTTCTAGGGTGAACCTGAGGCCGGGGGCTTCTAGTACCGAGGCGGAGGGTGGTTTTTAGTCGGTTCGAGACCTTCATACTCACCAGCAGGTGATATACGGGGAATTCCCGCATAGAAAAAAAAGGGTACAAGTCTGTGTGGTAACGGATTAGTAATATTACGACACGTAATCATTCTATGAGTGTCGTAAGAGGTGACTTCGAAGAACAAACACAAGTAAAGAGAAGGAAATCTTGAAACTACACCTTTAGAAATACGTGTGACCAGCCTGGTATTGTAGGCCAAAATCTCTTCTCCCTAGAGGTATTGGCTGTTGGCTTTTGATGAAATACTAGCACTAGCAGAGGAAGACTACTCACCTGATTCTCACATAGTCTCTTCGAGCTCTTCGTCATACGATCGCTGGCCGTTATGAAAGTAACTGAAGATGTGAAACTATTCGACTTTTCGTTGTCTGACCAGCTCGCTGTCCGGCTGCTATTACCTAAGAATAAATATTGCATTAAACTTGCAAATAATTAAAAAAATCAGCGTAACTACAAAGAAAGCTGGCAAAAAAACGTCAGAGGACCTAAATGTATGTATATTGAGTGAGTTTTTATTCTTTTAGGGTTCCGTAGCTTACAGAATAAAAAATGTTCATAATATTGTTACCTGTTGAAGTACGAACAATTTGAGAAATAAGCTTTATGACGCCTTAGAGAGACTTCATTTTAAACAATCTTAAAACCTGTAAATATCAGACAGTAATCGTCCTTGATGTTCGTTGAGGTCGCTAGATTTATAACTAGCTGTGCCCTCTACTTCGTACACGTGACATTTGGATTTCCATGTTATTTAAAATTTTTACCGTTCAAACCTTCCCTGGACTACGACAAACATTTAAAAACCAAAATCAGCTAAATCGGCCCAGCCGTTCTCGAGTTTTAGCGAGACAAACGAACCGCAATTGATTTTTATATATGAGACTAGCTGTCCCGGCAAACGTCGTTTTGCCATAACTACTAATAAATTAAAAATTAATTTAAAAACATTGTCCAGCGGACAAAATTGTGAATCTAAACCATTCCCAGATCCCCTTGAACACACACAAAAAATTTCATCAAAATCGGTTCAGTCGTTTGAGAGTAGTTCAGTGACATACACACTCACAGAAGAATTATATATATAAAGATTAGATAAGATATCACTCAGATATTAATCGCACTGTAGGTCAAACTGAACTGCATTACTGTGACAAAACGCTTTATTTAAATTGACTGGAACGATTTAGACGGAAAGATGACGATGTAACAGTCACAGAACATCTCGAACTTGACATTTCCAGAAAACGTAAACAAGCTAAACTCGGGACAATAAATCTATATTCGACCTTATATTCATTACAGTTAGTTTCATTATCCTGTACCTTTACCTGTGCCGCCGAACTGACTGTCGCCGTGGATGGGTGTGGGTTGACACGCACTTGGCAGTTTTTTTTTTCAATTATGCAAGCAATCGAATATTAACTATAAATAGTATTTAAATAGATTTACCTTCTGCATTTCTTGATTCAGTAGTAAGTTGTTGTTGTTTGATGAAGTCCAATACATCAGCGTATGGCATCTTGTATTCTCTGAATCTGTGAAAATGATCAAATACAAGTTATTAAAGTAATAAAGAATTTTTTTTTACTGTATTAAAAAGTTGTTAAAATTTTTTTTTTGGAAAATTGACTATTTTAGCCTATTTTGTAGACTTCAAAATAAGTTGTCTACCAGAATGTTGATAAATTTGCATTTTTGTATTTGCATCACCAACATATTATCATCGTTTCATATTGACTTCTAAAATAGGTACCCTACGTAAAAGAAATTAGGTGATGCGAAATTCACCGTATATGTAGTTAAAAACAAAACTTATATTAAACTAGCTGAAAGGTAACTAGCGGGACATAGTTACTTTAAAAAAAACTAGTCTAAGTTACTCTTTAGATTATCAGCTATTTGCTGGTAAACGTTTCATTAAAATCGGTCTAACCGTTCTAGAGATTACTCGGAACAAACAGACAGACCGACACAGACAGACAAAAATTGCAAAAAAAATTATTTTGGTACATGTACCGTACATACGTATATATGCATTTAAAAACGGTTATTTTACTATTACAAAGAGACATTCCAATTTTATTTAATTGTGTACGGTGTAACCGTACTCTATAATTACTGCGCTCTCATCATATTTGTATCATTACATTTCAACCATTTTTATTGTGAATCAGTGTAACAACTCGCGTTCATACGACGTACATATCACTCACCTAATTAATCAGTTATCAATAAGTATCAGTGAAATGTCTCAATCATTCCCAAAGCTGTACAGCCAGCAGACTGCACATTAGATTTCTTCTAACGTATCGATAGAGTATGTGTGTTACCCGTGTCCGTCGCGGCAGAAGACGAGCACGCCGCTATCATCGTCTCTCAGCACGATGTCGGCCGCAGTGGCGTCGTGCGCTTCAGCCGAGGAGCTGGTCCAGGTGGCGCAGGCGCAGGCGTGGCGCGCCGCCCACAGGTCGCGGCACAGCGCCGCGCGCCGCGCCGCCGCCTGCCCCTCGCGCCCGCTGCCCGCCGCGCCCCACACCATCACCATCACCAGCCCGCCCTATCACACGCAACACTACTATACTTGGGCCCCATCATTGTTAACAATAGCTATACAATATATAAAACTGAACAGTTTCTTTTTTGTTTCTCAGATACTACTGGTCTGATTTGAAAACATCTTTCAGTGTTAGCTCATTTATCGAGGAAGACTATAGGCTATATATCATCACACTGAAACATAGAGGAGCGGAGCACCAATGAAGAATGTTACAATACAAACTTGTAACGTCACTGTGTTAGACTCCTCAATTGAGCAATATATTTTTAATTTTTACTTGATTGAAATTTGTATTAGAAATGAAAAGCTGTAATAATTATATTTTCCAACATGTTTTGTAATATTCATCTTAATGATGAAGACATCGGTATTTATTTACGATACAATCATCTACCCTATTACAGGTCAACAGGGCCTTCCCGCAGAGTAAAATCTAATTGGAAACCATAAGTGTGTGTGTGTTGAGTATGTATATTTATTGATTGAAGTGTGAAGGGTCTTGACGGACAACAAAGTGATTTTACAAGGGTTCCGTTTTCTCCTTTTTTGCTACGGAACCCTAAAAAGACTTAAGGTTGACTTCAACCAAGTCTTGGGGGAATAAGGCAAAAGTTTACGAACCTCTGAAGTTTTAGCAGACAGTGGTTCCTCTTGTTCCAACTTTTTCAACACAGTGGCCATCCGATCCAGCGACATGGAGAACCCGACCGATGTGGTTTGTAGTTCATGGCTTTCTACCTTCTCCGTTTGGGCTACCTTCCAGAATTCTTCGACTAATACGTCATATCTGTTAAACAACAGTGTTTATATTTGTTACTAGCTAATTACGTAGGCTGAAGATTGCAAAGAAAACCAAGTTATTATTTTGATATTACAGAACTAACAATAATTAGGGGGTGTCTATTCAGCACTTCCTCAAATTTTGAATATTGTTGACTTGGTCTCCGTGTCGAGGTTGCGTTTAGGCTGCTAGTAGTTAGTTGAGGAGGAGAAGCGGGTAACACCGCATAGCTCAGCTTGTTACACATAGCGGTACATCAACAAACGCGGGCAACGCCACTGGGCAAAGTAAAAAAAAACCTATGTATAAGAAATCTTATTTCCGTCTCCTGGTTCTAAGCTGCCCACCAATTTTCAGCCAAATCAGTTAAGCCGTTTTTGAGTTATAAACAGACTAACTGACTTAAAAAAAAAACGCAGATAATTGTGTTACACATTATCCGTCGTTTGTACCTATATCTATAATAATATTATAGAATTCAAAGTAGTAGAGCCAAGCCGTGATGTCAGCACTAACGTTCGGCTCGATCAGAACAGAAGATATAAGAAGATAGATAAGATCAAGGTAAAATGACAGCGTTAGTGCGTGAATGCGAGACCGGAAGCCCAATGAGAAAGAAACATGTCAATCGGCCGCCACAGTGAGGGTCACCATGCTGCATTCATAAAAAGCACATCATGAGGAGGAGGAGGCATTCATAATAGAACACATAATAACTTGGTTGCCTGTAAAAGATAGCCTTTGAGCGATAAGGCCGCCACCTGTACCTTCTCATAAAGTGATATATTATTATTACCTTCCACCAACAGCGATGATGTCTCTAGCTCTGCGTTTAGTTGTGCGTTTCTGGTCCGTGTTCCTCACCACCGACATGTGCCAGAAGATGCCGCTGTGTTGCGTCGCATGGTATGCTAAGAATGGCGCCACTGTTATTGGACACTGTGGACACAAATTTATTTAATTAACACAGTATTTACCGTGGGAGAGCTACGCTTCGGCATGAATGGGCTGGCTCGACAGGAGTGATACCACGGCCACGGAAAACCGGTGTGAAATAGTGCTTGCGCTGTGTTTCATCGAGTGAGTGAGGATACCGGAGGCCCATAACTCAAACCCTATCCCTCTATCTCCCTTCCCCATCCCCCAAAGGCCGGCAACACACTTGTGACGCCTCTGGTGTTGCAGGTGTCCATGGGCGGCGGTAGTCGCTTACCATCAGGCGATAAGTCTGCTCGTTTGCCCGACTATTGCATAAAAAAAAACAAGTATATATACTGGAGTCAAATAAAAATCAGTACCTGGATATATGAAATATCAGTGGATCACTTGGATGACCTGGTCGAATATTTTTATTTTTTTTAAATGAATCCTATCTAGATTGATTTATGGCGCCCGAAACACCCTGTATATTAAATTTCATGAAAATCCTTTATGGCGTTTGCGAGATTACGATTGAATATAAAGTATTAGATTAATCAGAAGAGTTAGTTAATTTGGTTAAACGCGGCAACGTCAAGAACTACTGATAGGATTAGATTTTTTTTATGTTAGTTTGTAAAGTACCCCGCGACACTAGAATATTCTTTGCACAGGAGTCCTTAAATTATATATATATACTGTTGCCCGCGGCCCCGCCCGCGTGTGTGCCGATTACCGCGACAAATAGTAGCCTATGTGTTTTTCCGATGTATAAGGTATTTTACTGTAAAGTTTCATCCAAATCCGTTCAGTAGTTTTTGCGTTAAGAAGTAACAAACATACACACTCAAACTTTCGCCTTTATATTTTAGTGTGATTATATATATAGTCCAGGATCCTCACCTCACATCCCAAAGCCTTCGCATTCCTAAACAGCGCTTCCAAACTTGTAACATATTGCGACACCGCTTTGCTCCACTTGGTCTGTTTCACCAGAGGAGTGACGATCTCTCTGACTTCATGGACGCTGACGACAGTCTCCAGCAATGTCTGGAGATTGTTCCGGTCGTGGTCTGTGACGCACAGGGAAGTCAGGTGAGTGTGGAGCTGCAGACTGGTTACACGACCTGTTCACACAATAGGGCATATGACTGTCTCCTTCATTAAAACGAATACTACAAAACATCCAAGAAAATATAATTGTTACACCTTTTCATTTCTGTTACAAATTGTAAACATACTTCATGTTGCTCAATTGAGTCGTTTAAAACTGTGACGTTACAAGTTTGTATTTAGTACATTATTCATACAAAGTTATCGTTTTGACAGATGATAAAAACTAACTCATTTGACTAAGGTGTCATCTACTCTATTTATATAATACTAGCTGACCCGTGCCCACTTCGTTAGGTGATAAACATTTTTTTCTCCGATTTACTTTCCAAATCCGACTATCACGAAAACATTTTTCAACTTTTCGGGTTATTATATATATAAAAAACGTAATTGGTAAAAGAATTTTCAAAATCGGTTCAGTAAATCCAGAGATTACTTCCTACAACGTCACAAACTCACAAACTTCACCTCTTTATATAATAGTATGGAAATATAGATAAGCGCTGGATGCGAGAAGTCGAGAATCAAACCAAGTGGGTTCAATTGGAGAGGCCTATGTCCAACAGTGGACTGCGATAGGCTGATGATAATATCAGAACATGATGGTCCGACAAACATTGTGTCATATAAATTATTTCTAAAACGGCGTTTGCTTTTATAAACTTGGTAGTGCGAGACCGGAGGTCCAATCAATGATGCAGAAGTATCTTAGTAGGGTGCCATAGTGAGACTCACCATGCTGTATTATACGCAGTGAGTATGGTGGCTACCACTCTTGGATACTGCTTATGTTTTCCATCGGGCAGAGTAGAGTCATTTTGGCAGAAGAAAAAACTAAATAATACTCACCAAAACTGGCATCATCTAATACATTGAACATCTCTACGTGTTTATCGACTGGCACTCCGCAAGACATAAGTAAAGTCTTCAACAGTTCCGTATGGTTCAATTGTATGGTTACTTTGAGATTGCTTTCAGCTGCCACTTTGCTTGCCACGACGAGCAGTTCCGCATCGGACCATAAGCCATCTGTAGGGAAAAAATGATTTTAATAGTCAGTCACAATAGTAAAGTCAATTTGACTTCACTGTTGGCTTAGTGGTTTAAACGGTTTGTGTGTGTATGTGTGCAAATTGTTGTTCTGAGTCTAGGTGTTTCATGTATTTTTCTAGAGCCCCGCGACACAAGATATATTCCTAATGCGGAAGTTGTATTTTAGTAAATTATACGACAAGACCCAAACACATTGTTACCAACTTCGAGTGAGAACGATTAACTACGAGAATAGCCCACAATTTTAGAAACAAAACAGGATATACATACATTATTGTCATTCACAGTCAGAAATTGACGAATTATTGAATTACTATAATTAATCGTAACAATTATATTATGAACTAGCTGAAACCCGCGGTTGTACCGCGAGTAACGCCGCGGGTCAAAGTTAGTCTGAAAAAGTAGCCTAAGTTAATCCCTGGAACATCAGCTACCTGCCAGAGAAAGTCCCGTCAAAATCGGTCCAGCCGTCCCAGAGATTACCCGGAACAAACAGACAGACAGAGAAAACATTTTTTAGCTACATTTTTGGCATATTCCGTGTATACATACACATGCATTTAGTAAAACGCGGTTATTTTATTATTACAAACAGACACTCCAATTTTATTTATTTGTATATATGTATAGATAGGTACGATACAATAACTGCTACTACATATTTTCAAGAGGTACGTTTTCCTCACAGAAGACCAACCTAAACCTTTTGATGGTGAGTGCGAGACTGGAGGCTCAATGGGCCGCCATGGTGTGTGTCACCATGCTGCATTGTTACATTGTCTGCCCATGCACATGCAATAAGTAGTGACGTGTTCTCTTGGATTATGTTTATGCTTTCCTCCAGGCAGAGTAGTCACTTTGTCAGGTTTATATATGTAAAAATAAGAATGTCCGTATGGTGACCACGGACCACCACCCCTTTCCATCCCGTGGCCGTCGTAAGAGCCGACTAAGGAAGCAAACTATACAGAACAAATCTAAAAAAAGAAGGAAATCTTGAAACGAACTCTATAGCAACCCGTATGATTAACGTGTATGCTAAAACCTATTTTCTAAAGCGAGGGCCATCCAACAATGGACTTTACAAGTCGATTTCTCGTGGATGCCATCATCAGATATTAATGTCCTTATCATAGTACCACCGTCAGGACATCTCCTTTCCATTAAAAAAAAAAACATCAAAATCGGTTCATAAACGACGAAGTTATCCACGAACAAACATAAAAAAAAGAAATTGTACGGTCGAATTGAGAAACTTCCTTTTTTTAAGTCGGTTAAAAAGGACAATACGATGATATATAACAATTATTTTTACGGGAATTAATGCGACCACTTATTAAAAGGTATTACATACCTCTGATTTGCCTGACGTTTCGACCAGTTGCACTGGCCGTAGTCACAGGCTGACTCCAAAAAAAAAAACAATAATTTTTTTGTTTACGGTGATATATTTACCAGTTTTAGGTGTAACGATATCAAAAGCGCATTCCATGATCTCGCTCGGATGAAATCCTTTAACATGTTTCTCTCTGTACAACCGATCCACGATATATCGTCGCATGTATTTTATCCCATAGAACGCAGTGTGCCTGAAAAGATAATATTGAATTTTGAACTATATGATTATGATACTTAGGTTAGAATTACAATTAAAATACACAATACAGCTTTATTGATTTAGGGAAGGCATAAGCGATTGTCGATCGTCGAAAATCATAAAAAACAGTCTAGCTTCTCTTTGTTGCTGTCAGATCGTGATCACTTTTTTTGACATCCAAATGGCGCTGACGAAAAGTTCTTTCGGAAACGCCCAGTTAGGCAAAAAAGTTTCTTTGAGTTTTTTTGGTTAAAGAAACGTATCATAGCAGCCCATAGCTTGAAAGTGGGGTCTCAGCCCCCATGTCTCGGTAAAGTAGTTGGTGTTGCGCCTTATCTCTCTCTGGTCGTGTCAAATAGCCATTAACATCGGATTGTGAATGTGAGGGAACAGAGAGTGCACCACTTGTGTTAGCGTGCATATTAGTGCATTTTATCTATAGGATAGTTGAATGATCTCCGTTGAGACTGGGCTCAGTGGCCTAAATCACCTAGGAGTACATTATATGATACTCATGACGCAATTATAGGTCATTGAAGTAAGATAAAGACTTTAATAGCAATGCATTTAGGTTCATTTTTGATCATATTGAAACATACAGCTACACAGTATCTCTTGTCGTAATCACTTAATTGTATAGGCCACTTTTTACAATGATTGTTTAGTTTTGAGTTCATAGATGGCGTTGTTAGTTTTTGTAAATCGCGCTATATTTATATACATGAAAATGTATGACTTTTAGTAAATTGGATTGTGTGTGACTGCTCTGAAAATATACGAGGTGGCATGGGTTAGCTAGTATTAAATAAAACCAAGACACAGCTTGCCAGTAAGGGTCACTAACCACGACATCTATAGGGGCCGTTCATTAGAGCGGGTATAAAAACAATCATTAATGGTGTTTACCTCGCAAATGGTAATCTCAAGTCATGTGGCAGATGACACACGGACCCCGAGGCAGTCATGACCTTCACCGCGTTGGGGTATTGGTCCCACCTCTTGGCGCGTGGCATAAGTAGTGGCGGGGAGAATTCCTTTGCTCCGTGACTCCGGAATACCTAGGAATTGAAAAATACATTTTTATTAACATTTTATTTTGTACTTTTAACTGATAATAATAATGATATATAATTCTCGTGTCACGCATACTGAACTCTGAAATTATTTTTGTATGTTTGTATTTACCACTTTATGGCGAAAAGTCTGTGTTCAGACCTATCAGTGTGGTGATGGATTGATATAAGGAGCGTCACCATACTTAATTAAGCAGGCAAACAAAGCAGCTTAACATCATGCAAACAGAAGGAAAACTTGAAACGAAACCCTACAACTGACTGCTTGGCTAGCATAGTACTCGTATAGTAGGACTCTGCCTCGTAACTGCATCGTTGGTCTATCGGTTGACGTATGCGACTGCCGATCGAGAGGGTCCTGCGCCTGGTCTCTCTCCGATCGTGTCGACCTATCGGACTATGAGAGAGAGGGAACAGAGACTGCACCTGTGTTTACGCACACACTTGTGCACTATAATATCTCCTCCGAAGTTGCTGGCTTGACTCTGTTGAGACTGGCCGCCGCAGCCGTAATCGGCTAGGAGAACATTATTAGTAGGCTAAAACCTGCTTACTGAGAAGACACCTATTAAAAGCTGTTGATGATAATATTCAGACCCTTACACCTTTGGTGCAAGTCGGATGGTCGAACAGGCACGTGGAAAATGTAGTCCTCGAAGGCGCGTAGACTTGAAATAATGTTGATATTCGTACCTCGATCATCATCAGCCTTTAACAAAACAACTACTGAACATAGGCCTCGTTTTAACCGACTTCGAAAAAGGAGGAGGTTGTCAATTCCACTCTACTTTTTTTGTGTGACCAGTGGAACATTTCAATTTGGTTCAGTTCTTCAGTTTTTTTTGTTAAAATCATGATTATCAGCAAGAAGGTTTTGAACTACTAATGTACCATGTTGGCAAAACCGGTCAGTGTAAGGTTTGTTTATTTATTTATTTGTTTCGTTTTCCTTCTCTCAAATTTTGCGAGATGTTAGTTGATCAGGTCGTTTTAATGGCACGTAGGCTTTAAACAATAACCGTAATCATACCTTGACCATAATGTCCTTGAGTGTTAGGTGTAACTCGGAAGGTCGAAGCATGTCATTGTGGTAGGTGTAGTCCTCAGCAGGCCGGGGTCTCTGGTCCAGGCAGGCGTCCACCAGCCGCGTGTAGGGTCTGGCAGGACGCACGCTCAGGGCATGACGCAGCATCCCGGCCAAAGCACCTTCAGGTAAAGCACGAGGCACGTGACGACTTGACAGCAGCTCCGCACATGTAGGACGGAGAGACGGCTCGTGGTTTAGCAACCATCTGATAACATACCATTATTTCAATATATGAAACCAACTTTTGAGAAGAGAAGGCGATAGCCTCGGAAGACTAATGGTAAGGGGTATAACAAATACATAAATATTTCGGACATCTAACACATAACGCCATCTAGTTCCGAACTAAAAAGAACTTGTATTATGGATACTAGACAACTAATATGAATACTTTTTTTAAATACCTACATACATATTATGCATAGAAAAAACCCAAACTCCGCCAAAAATATTTGCAGATCCTACAAACTATTGGTACGACCCGGGAATCGAACCCGAAACCTCATGTACAGTAGTCGTGTCACTACCGTAGCGCAACAAGGCCGTTAAATACATGAAAAAATTTAAACAAGTTTTTGAGGAGAAGATAACCTCGAAAGACTTATGGTGACGAGAAAGGTAGAGGGAAAAAGACCCAAAGGCCGTAGTCCCAACCAAGTTTGCTATACTCTCGGCACTACGATACATGCAACCCTAAACACTGCTCAAGATAGGAACAGAATTTATCCAAATAGGGATCATGACCCTCAGAATTGAGGACAACGATACAAGTAGTAAGACTATAACCATGAGTTCCGTCGATATATGGGGGACAACAGTTTTCCAACGGCAAAGTTAAATTTGACCCTACTTAACTAAACGTTTGTACAGAAACGTGGACACACGAGTCACTCGCAGTTTGCACTTTTTTAACCGACTTCAAAAAAAGGAGGAGGTTTCTCAATTTGACCGTACATATTTTTGTTTTATGTGTGCTCGGGGATAACTTCGTCGTTTATCAACCGATTTCGATGATTATTTTTTAATGGAAAGAAGATGTCCCAACAGTGGTACCAAGATAAGGACATTAATATCTGATGATGGCATCCAAGAGAAATCGAGTCGAAACCTTAAGTCGGTTTCATGTTTGTTAAAATTGTACTTGTTATTACATTAATGCGTATAATATATTGATCAAATTAAACTTCGTAACCTGTAAGTTATGCTTAGTGTCAACTTGCCTATCTGTCCCTCTGTCTTTTTCTATCTTCACTAACTTATACCTCCCAGTCAACTACCGTTCGCCTCTCCCGATCACACTTTTCGTAACGCCCTCGTTGCTACTACTACTACTACTAAGCGTGTGTAGAGAAGTTTTACTTCAACAAAGTTCATTACACACCTTATGACATGTATTTGCTTCTTATTATTATCGTCCTCCTCAAAATTCTTCGGCAAAACAATCTCTTTTGTCCTCAATTTCGAGAGCATCGCGATCCGTTCCATCCCTGTTTCTGGTGGGGGGTGGAACATCTCAAATAGAATAATCCCCAGCGAATAAATATCTACTTTTTGATTGTATATCACTTTGGTATTGTATTGCAGTAATTCGGGAGCTACGTATAAAGCTGTGCCGACCTGCAAGAGTTTAATTATGTTTAATTAGCAGTTACCACACATTTTAATCGATGCAGGTGCATTAAAAATACTACTGTTATGGTAAGTATTTCCACCGTGGGAGAGCCACGCTTCGGCATGAATGGGCCGGCTCGTGCGGCCTCACAGAAAACCGGTGTGAAACAGCGTTTGCGCCATGTTTCACCGAGTGAGTGAGGATACCCGACTTTTTAATTTTTTTGTCTGCCTGTCTGTTTGTTCCGGGTAATCTGTGGAAAGACTGGACGGATTTTTACGGGACTTTCACTGGCAGGTAGCTGATGATCCAGGGAGTAACTTAGGCTACTTTTTTCAGACTAACTTTGTATAACCGCGGGTAACACCGCGGGGTTCAGCTAGTTTTTAATACATATTACAATAAAAAAAATACATACCTGGCCAGTAAGTGAACCACGTAATTCTTCTTGTTTAATCTTCTCTGAAAAAAGAGAACAACTATTTTTATTGTCGTTATGCAACTTTTCCACTAATGCTACTGCTCCACTCGCGTTAGCGTTAACGTTAATGACAATGGCAAACTACGCGTTAAAAATGCGCGTTGCCTACAATAAGGTTACGATGCCGATTAGACTTAATTCCACATGAATTAAAGCGTTAACACAATACACACAATGGAGCTTGAAGCAGCTAAAGGAAAACTAAAAGAAGCCGTTTTCAAAAACTAGTTATTAATAAATAGTTAATGTAATATTATAATAACGTTACCATCTGAAGGCAGCGCTGTAAATACTTTGGTGGCAAGTCCAAAGTCTCCAATTTTAACGTGGTCGTTCGAGTCCAAGAATATATTGACCGGTTTTAAGTCCCTGTGTATCATGCCTCTCTGATGGACGTGAGCTAAGCCTTCAACTATCTCTCTGTATGAAAAAAGAACACCCTTAAAATCCATATTAATATTATATATAATTAATATTTCAGACATTAACATACAACTTTAACTAGTTTTCAATATAAGCATAACTTGTGCTATGAAAGCTAGATTAACTAATAGCATACTTATATAAATAAATACTACATACATACATAATTAAACATAGAAAACACTAAAACTCCGGAACAAATATTTGTAGATTATACAAACATTTGAACCCGAGACCTCAAGCAAAGCAGTCATAGACTACCACTGCGCCAGAGACGGTATAAATTATAAAAAGAAATGTTTTATACCTAAACAATCTCCAAGATCTGTAGTTCTCCCGATATAGACCATTGTCAATGGCCTGTCGCAGAGTATGTTTCTCACAGAACTCCATCTGTATGTACAGCCATTTCAGTATCCTCTCAGAACTGGCGGTTCGTGGTGAGTCAGTTCCATCTTGTGAGGGTGACGTCTGTGATTCATTCGAGTCCGCCTCGAACTGTATACCGCAGCTTGATTCATCTTCTTCGGGCCTGAAATAATTGAACAGGGTTAGATTACACTTTATCACATAGAAAAACGGAAGATTTGATCTTCGAACTGTTTTAGCTTTTCACTAATTATTTCTGTATACTTATAGGGTCTAAATCTATCACATATTATTATTACTTTAATAATAATTGATCATTTTAACAGAAATGAAAGTGTATTCGGTATTTACATCAAAAAGTCAATGTCTGTTTATTCCGACTAATCTTTGAAACAGCAGGACTGATTTTAACGGGACTTAAGATGATCTGATTATGATATAAGGAGTGACTTAGGAGATGCTTATGTCCAGCGGTGGACTGCGATAAGCTGACAATGATGATAATGTGTACTAAAGGCTCTAACATAACATTTCGAAACTTGAAGAAAATTAAAAGGCCATTTTAAAAGTTTACATTAAAACCTAATTCGTAAAGTACAATCAGTCACATACTTATACCCACACACTCACACACATACATAGGTGTGCGTGTGACAATATTAAAATGAAGAACTTACTTAATCATGTTAAACCAAGGGTCTCTCTCGTCCTCCTCCTCACTTTCCTCGCTGTCAGACGTCGCGTTGGTCATCTGAACTGGCCCCTCTGATATGGACCATTCCACTTTCACTTCTTGGCCTAATTTTGCAATGGCCCCTGTGAAAAATACATTTGTATTATCACGTATTTTTTTTAATGGAAAAGGGGGCAAACGAGCAGGAGTATCGCCTGATAGTAAGAGATTACCGTCGCCCATGAACACCCGCAACACCAGAGGCGTCACAAGTGCTTTGCCGGCCCTTGGGGGATGGGTCCGGTATCCTCACTCAGTAGGTGAAACACAGCGCAAGCAGTTTCACACCGATTTTCTGTGAGGTCGTGATATCACGCCGGTCGAACCGGCCCATGCATGCAGAAGCGTGGCTCTCCCACGGCAATGCGTGTCCAACACACTGAATGAATGATTTGTACAAGTTCTTCATTCGGTCAGTCATACATAATACTCGGACAGTAATTAAAGTGTCTTGATAGTTTAAATAATCCTCACACATTGCACACACGGCAATCTAATCCGAGCCTAGTAAAATCCTTTGCTATTGTGACCACTCTACTTAAGTAAGAGGCAATGTGAACGAACTCAGGTAAATCAACTCAAATAGCAAATGAATGAATGTAGAATGAAGAATGAATTTAAAAGGTGGTGTTTCACGCCCATGTTTAGCCGTCGGTCTCGGTTGTCATGAATATCCATGACAATCGTTATCGGGAAGTCAGTGGCCTCAAATATACTGACAACTAGTTTAACTTTTGATTTCAGTTCGACCTCAGCTATAGTGTGGTTATGATATGATTTTTATTCCATACCTGTTATATCTTGAGTGATGTCTGTTTGTCGATATAGAATCCAGCAGCAGTGAAAAAACGTAGAAAATATTAGTTTACATATTTTTTCCTTTACTGGTATCTCTTTTATTTTTGCCTGTGAGAAGGCATGTTTTATTATTATTATGATTATGATGATGATGTCTTCCCAGACGTATCTGTCGATGGCGACATCCCGACAATCCTCAACAGATATTCCTGCGTTCGCGTCAAATTTGATTTGAAATGTCAAGTATACAGGAGGCACAGTGAGTCCCTGCGTGTTGTAGAAGGGCTTGGGACGTGTTTTTCGAAACTGGCGTTTAGCTTCGAGGCTTTTAAGACGGCTTTGTTCGTAATTTTCAATACCCTGATGAATTTTCCGCCATTCCGTCCTGTTAGCGGCTAGTTCCTCCCACAACTTAGGGGACACGGCGAGTGCTGTTAAGCTACGTTTCAGTACATCCTCGTATCGTAGATATTGTCCTCCATGATGCTTACCTTAGCTCAGCTCTAAGTAAAAAACACTTTTTGGCAACCTGGAAGACTCCATAAGTACAAGGTGCCTGCAGCAGCGCAGCGGGCCCTGCATTAGGAGGACCTCCAGGCTCGCTAAACCCGTTCGGCGAAATATACCCGTATTGGGGCCCCGATCCTATCAGCTTACATGGAGTATAGCTCGGAGGCATTTTAGATGGAAGCCATCGAGGCGTTTGATATCACCTCTGTAGAGGCACTCAGGTTTCCGAGGCGTATAGAAGAAGTGGTAATATAACAGTCTTGTACACTGCTAGCTTGGTATGACACTGAAGATTGTGGGACTTCCATTACGGCGGTCTAGTCCACCAAATGCTGCTGCAGCCCTAGCGATTCTTGTGGATATCTCAGACTCAAGGCGATTGTCACCACGAATGATACTTTCAAGGTAGCGGAAAGCTTCTACCTCCTCTAAAGCTTTTCCGTTAAGGTAAACGGACGCGCTATGTGCAGGTTGACCCCTTGTTTTAATATACGAGTCTTTGATGCACTGATTACCAGACCAAATTTGTGGCACGATTCGTCCAGATCGTCCAGGCATTCTTGGAGATCGGTAAGGCTACCAGCCATAAGGCAGACATCGTCAATATACTGGATCTCAGCAACGGGGACAGCAACGACTTTGCGTTTCGCTCTGAAGCGTGATAGGTCGAATACGTTTCTGTCCATGCTAACACTGATTTTATTTTTGCCTGTCAGAAGGTATGTTTTCTTATTATTATAAAGTTTATGTGACTAACCTTGAAGACTATCCGCCTGTCGTTTGACATATGGGGCTGTACTTTCGTCACTATTGTCGACTTCCACTGTCTCGTCGGCAGTCATTGACTCTATCCATGCATTGTAGTATCTGAAAATCAAAAATATTTACTTGCTTTAACTTCATATATATCTACTAGTCCAAGATCCCAGGGCCACCAGACATCACGTATTTTCTGACGAATGAAATGTGGACGATTAAGTAGTGTTAGTATGTACTAAGAACGCATGCCTTAATTGATATGAGTAAACTGTAAGAGAGTGAGAGAGAGAGAAGTCAATATATCCTAATACATGACTCACTCAGTCTCATGCGCGTAGATAATGCCCTCGCGCTCCTACCCATAGAAGCATTAAAACTGTATTTAGGGGGTGATTGGCCCCTTGGATCGGTCTGTGTTCTTGTAAAAGGTTTTAAAATTGTTGTCTGGTGGACATATATAAAAACGGAGCATCAGAATTTACGTGAAATTAAGTAATTATTTTGGGAGCTTTAAAGCGTCTGTAAAGCAAAACGGCCGACGGAAAGTGTCTGGGAGTATTGGCGACTTATTTTTAAGGATATAGCCTAGAATATACGTAAAAATCAGCTTGGAGAATTTACGTGAGGTAAGTAATGTTTTTACGTACCTTGATTACCTGATACCTGAAAATTGGCCGTATAAGCAAGCTAGCAGATAGGCATGCGTTCTTAATACATACTAACACTACTTAATCGTCCACATTTCATTCGTCAGAAAATACGTGACGTCTGGTGGCCCTGGGATCTTACTCTAACACTATATCATGTGTAATATAAATAAGTTTTACAAAATACTTTGTGCGTGAAGTAACAATAAAATAAAACTTTAAATGTAATTAAAGAACAAGAGTATATTAGGAAAACTACAGGATTATGGTGACTCATCTTGTAGTGACATATGCGTGTGTGCGTGCAAAAATAGTGTACACATAAGAAAAGTGAAAGAAAAATCCACCACGTTCATACAACTCTATCTAGTTCGAATTTAAGTCTGTTTATGTCTTTTCGCAAACAATTACCCCATCTGGTCGTCAAACCATGTACATAATACATATATCATACATATTGTGGGTACCAATACAAAAGGAGGATCCTCCGACCAGGCAAGGTGATCATACCTAGAGGGCCAACGATTGATTTTGGTATGTTTTACATATGCTAATCGAGTCGAGAACTTCAAAATCGCGACTCAGGATTAGTAGATATTACATAGTTCGACGTATCTTCGATAGATGGCGCTTTAGTGTGTTTCCGTTTGCGCTGTATGTGGAAGTCGCCACACATATACATACATACCATATATTCATGCATACGTTTTATGGCGCCATAAGTTATTCCATATATTTTTTATTCAAACATTTGGCACGAACAGAAAACCATACCTTACTACATTCTCATGGTTGAGTCTGGACAATAACTTGACTTCTCTAGTGATCTTATTGTTTAACTGGACGCTCTCAGGATTAAGCTTGACACGTTTGATCGCGTAGAAACCTCCATCTAGTTTATTCTTTCCCTGGAATTCAAGAGATATACAGATACATTTACGCAATTATTCGTCAAATCTTTCAAAATATATCTTCTTTCTTTCTGTGAGAAACGAACAAGAGTCTAAGACACTTAAACTTAAACTAAATAAACTAAGCGAGCAAACGCAAGACAACGTCACTGCAAAAAGAAGGTAAACTTGAAACACCTTTACCATCCACCCATCTATATCTAGCCAGCGTAGTATGTTAGGCCATAACCTCCTTACTAGGGAGAGGCCTAAGAGAGGGCTGTCCCACAGTTATAGAGCAACACAGGCTAGCTGACCGGAGGGAGGTAGCCATAGACAATTTTCTTGTGTCACTTGGAATCCTCTCTACTCGAATCATTCGCATCGGATAGATTCAGCGATTTTACTCGTCATTTATCTTGGAAGCGTGGGTTTGGGCGTTACATAGATGGACTAAAACAATTTAAGTTGGGACTCTCGGATGGGTGATTTAAACTTTCTGTATAGAATAATGAATGGAAAAATAAGTGACTCCGATTTGTTAGGGAAAGTAAAATTGAAGGTACCGTTTCGACCTCCACCACACTGACAACCTATAACCAATTTGTTCGTTTACCCAGATGTCGTACTAATCTAGGAAGAAATTCGCCAATGGTAAATATATGTAACACGTATAATTATTTAAACGCAAAGAATTTTAGTAGAATAGATTTATTTTGTAAAAGTGAAGCAAGTTTTAAGACTATATTAAGTAAATTTTGTGAATTTTGATTTAATTTTTTTTTTCTTTGTTAATTGTTATATCTCTGAAGGTGGTTAATAGGTAATGGCAGAAGCTGTGGACACATATTATTTATGTATGTGCTAGATATAAAAATACATTATTTTAGATTTTAAGATATGATTGTACGATAAATTGTTGGTGTTCCTTAAAATAAATAAATATATAGCGTCTTTTTTCAGATACAAAACAGTCTGTAATTTTTTGCGGGGAAAATCTTCAGACACACACATTTTAGACTCACATACAAAAACAATCGCCTGTCACTAGGGACTCGCACATCATCATCTTCCTAGCCTTAGTATTCCCAATATTATTTGGAGTCAGTTACTAGTTCAACTGGTTTTACCTAAATATCAGTTTTTCCACGTAGCGACTGGCATCGGATCTCCGCAAACTTTTGGGCGAACTGAATTCGGAGGCTGAACTAGTTATCAGTATATTTGAGGGCACTAGCTGTTCATAACAACCGGGAAGACACGGGCTTAAAACATCGCCAAGTTCCATACTCCGGGCTGTTATTAAGAATTTCCTGAGAGAAAAACCTTCCAACACTTTTGGCCCGACTCGGGAATCGAACCCTAGACCTGTTAATGGGCAGCCTCTAAAACAACGAGGCAGGCGCTACGAACTCACACATAACAAGACAACCACATTATCACACACACATGAATACATTATATCATAAGAAATTAAGAATGATTAGGCGCATTTGAGCTTATACTTCGACAGAGGGGAATGCTTGCGTATGGCTCCTCCCTATCGTGTTGTCCTTGCACGCAATAGATTGTTAACCACTATTGATGTGATGTGATGACAAACATGATTTACCTTCAAGACGTCCCCAAAAGCCCCTCTTCCCAAACAGCTGAGAACTTCAAAGTCTTTATATAAACGGGATTGATTCTTTGTCTGTGGCCCGGGATTCGGTATATTCTTAATGGCTTCGTCATCCTGTATATGTAATAAGTAATTATTATATAATAAAAAAAATAACAAAAAAAACCGACATCAAAAACGACCAAATTGGAATGTGGCCACACGGAAAGCACTAGCTTTCAAATAAACTAAGAATCTTTAAAATCGGTTCACCCAGTCGAAAGCTCCGAGGTAACAAACATAAAAAAATACAGTCTAATTGAGAACCTCCTCCTTTTTTAAGTCGGTTACAATACATAAATCGAACTCAGTGTTCTTAAAACAAAACAGCTAGAATTAAAGTTCTCAAAAGAAATAATTTCCGCCCGTTTTTTGCAACATATTTTATTGATATTCCACTCCTTTCGGTCATAGATGATGATGATGATGATATACATCTAGACTATAGCGTTCCTCGACAACAGGACTATCGAATATTGTTTTTTTTTTTTTCAATTCGAGTAAAAAATTCAATCAAAAGTGGGTAAAAAATTCAATTCCCGAGAGGCAGTACAAAATGCCTTTGAAGAGTTTATTGTCTCCCGTCCAGCTGATTTTTACAAGAAGGGCATCAATAAACTGCCAATGCGCTGGCAAAGACGCTTCGATTGCATGGGTGATTACTTCGAATAACAGAAATAAAAAAGTTTGAAAAAATAAGTACTTTCACTTATTGTATACAAAACGGCAATTTCATAGGTAAAGACCTAATATTAGTTTAGATAGTATCCCTCCGAGAATGAATCTTAGAAAATACCGGCGGTTAATAGCTGTTAAGTCGAAATGTAATTAAAAAAATTTGCAAAACAAATATAATTTATTATTTGTAGGTTCTCTTTTCATTTTTCGCTCTTTGAAGCCCAAAACCGATCAGCGTGCAGTGGGAAAGGCCAATATCCAACTGTGGACTATAATAGGCTGATAATGAAGATGCATCGTTCTGGATTATAAATGTTACTTTTTCATCATCAATCCTCGAAGTCGGAAGAACGTCAACTGTAGTACTTCCCCAAGGCTCTTTACAATAACCGGTCCTATGCAGTCCGCATCCAAACGGCCAAGCCAATGTTTGTATGTTCTACCATAACGTCTAAACTACTGAACCGATTTTAATGAAAGAGGTGTCACAAATTCATGAAAATGGCCAGGTTGACATAGCTACATAAATTTTATCAAATGTTTAAGTATTCGAGTTATAGTTTTTTAAACTTTATCTTGGTAATTGTATTAAAGCAGTTTTATTTAAAGTTTCTTACGTCAGAGCTATCGTCGTGTTCATCTTTTTCTTTACTCTCTACCAGCTCGGCGGGAACGTCGACAAGGAAGGAGTGTTTTATCAGCTGTTCGGCGGTCCACTGACAATCTTCATCTTCAGTAAAGCATCTGAGAAAAACAAGTTTTTTTTTAATTCATAAAATTGTATCGGCCATTTCACGCACAACACTATCTAGCTTCAAACTAAGCAGTTTTTATCATAATAGCTAGACTGACTGATAGAATACTTGTATATCTTTTTTGTTAATACATAGATAACACCCAAACCCCCAAAACAAATATTTGCAGATCATATAAAGATTTGGTCAGAACCGAGAATCGAACCCGAGACCTCTTGATCGGCAGTCGCATACACTAACCGCTAGACTCTGTTCACTTCGCTCTACTTCAGTTCATGTCTTGAATAAAGCCAAAACCTTTATTTATAAGTATTTTTAAGATACACAATTCCGTAGCGAAGTGATAGAGCAACGCTGGCCACCGAGCGGTGTAGCAATAGCGTATTTCTTTGGCTCGGATACTGATACGATACAAAACTACTGTAATTTTTACATATATTCACACATACATAATTAAAATCAAATACAACAAAATCGCCTGTCTTTTTAATTCACATATAGTATTTAAAACAAAACATTTAGAATTTCACGCACACATGAATAACATTGTGTCATAACGTGTGCTTGTGTGAACCGTGGGAGAGCCACGCTTCGGCATGCATGGGCAGGCTCGACCGGAGTGATACCACGGCCCCACAGAAAAGCGGTGTGAAATAGCGCTTGCGCTGTGTTTCACCGACTGAGTGAGGATACCAGAGGCCCATAACCCAACCCCTCCCCACATCTTTTTCTCCATCACCCAAAGGTCGGCAACGCACTTATGACGCCTCTGGTGTTGCAGGTGTCCGTGGGTGGCGGTAATCGTTTACCATCAGGTAAGTGCTCGTTTGCCCACTATACCATAAAAAAAAGTGTAAGTATAGGTCCATTTGGGCTTATATTTTGCCGTGTTGCTCTACGGAGCGAAGTTATTGGCAATAACTAGTACACATAATCTCTTGTACATCATTTATCACTTACAAGTCAGTAACTTACCGCTTTTTCGTAAAACGGTAAGTGATAGAACATACCTAGCAAAAAAATCCTTTGCTATGCTGGGCAGATCTGTAGGTATATCTACGCATGACGGATCTTGTGTCAAGATGGACAGAAGTAGTTGACCTGTTGCGTATATGTCTTGAGCAGAAGTTTGTCTGTAAAGAAAATATAATATTAATTATATTTTTAATAAAGTATTCTATTTCCAATAATATTAACACAATCGCCTTTCTTTAAGACTTTCATACCCCTTATGAAAGTCTTAAAGTACATATTGACACAACAAATATTTTTTTATAGTTCTCTAACAGATGTTATAGTTTTCTATAAAAACAAGTAAAGAATAAAAACTGTTAAAAAAAAACATATTTTATAATTTTCTTTTAGCTGATACAGGATACTTCTTTAGACTGTATTCGTTCCGCAGCGTTACCTTCAGTTGTTGTTGTAAAGGTACAAAAACGAGCACGGGTAACACCACGGGGCTAAGTTAGTTATTATATTACTTTCTAATACCTAAATCGATCTAGCTAGGATAAATTTTAAAAAATTACCAAAATAAAAATACCGAGCAAAGCGGTAATTCTGGTACTTAACACTTACTTGTCAGTAAGTCCCTCCTGATCCAGCATCTCTACGAGTGTCATATCAAGATCGATCCCCACAAGCTTAACGCTGCCAAAGTCATCCAGGTAAACATTCTCCACCCTCACATCCCTATGGACCAACCCTACAGAGTGCAACACTTTTAATGCCGTTAACAGCCCTAAACCCACATGCCTAATAAGTCTTAAACATTCATTTTGCTCATTGCTACCGAACAACCTCTTTTTAACATACTTCAATGAAGTTCCCAGCACAAAATTTCTGAACAAATAAATGCATTGTTTTGAAACTTTTTTCGATGTTTCTTTACAAGTTTCCATGGCAATATATGGGATTAAACTAGGGTGGTTCAGTCGGGACATGACTTTGAGATCGTTCTGAATGGAAGTCAGCTGTCGATTTCGTGTTTGGAAGTCGGAAATAGAAGAAATAATCCACTTCTTGGCTATAAGGCGGTCGCCATCGTCGTCTATCGCCAGGTAAGTGGTTGAACCGTTTGATGAATGACCTGTAATTAATTAAAAATATTTATATGTACACATTTTTATAGTCACTCAGATATCGCCGAAGGAGTATACAGAAGAGTATTGTATGCCTACACATAAGCGTATATTAATATCCGTATTTGTTTTTTTGTTCGTTTTATTTATATACATCCGCATTAGAAATATACTTCCTGGAAAACACCCAAACTCCGGAACAAATATTTGCCGATCATACAAACATAATATGATCCGACCCGGGAATCGTACCCGAGACAGTCGCATACATTACCACCACGCCACTTTCTGCTTAGTCGTTCGTCTGTACTAACTAGATAATTGGTAGGTAAACAGATCCAAAACGTTTTATTTTTCTTACTTTAACGAATTCAACAAGATAATCTGTGAATCGGATTACGTACATTAGCAGTAAAATATAAAGTTGTTTAATCATTGGCACCCTCTGGCCAGATGGACGACTTGCGTTAGAGGGCCGGCGACCAAAGGGATCGTGCATCATAGAAGAGTTTTATGGCCTTAATCCCCTCCTGAGAAGAGACCGGTGTGATGTTATGAGTTGCTGATAATGAGAAGAGACCTAAAGTTGCTTACCTAAACAATTTCCGATGTAAACTTTTTTATGGTTTTTATGATTGATCCTTAATGTCCTAAGCCCTTTACTTTTGCAGGTACAGGGAACATCGACTGTGCGAGTTCCAGATACCTTCTTAGTGGGTGACACATGTTCATCAGCATAACTGTAAACAACAGAAGGGAAACACTCAAATATGTAAAAGAAAATGTAAAACGCTGTTCGTTCACTACCTATTCACCCCATGGGTGTCGTAAGATGCGGTTAAGGGTGCAGGACAACGTCACTGCCGAGAGAAAGAAAATATTAAACAAATCGTATACCAACCAGTCTGTTTAGCGTGGTTGTCTAGGGTTCAGGTGGAGGTAAATAAAATGCAGTGGACTGCATTGCTGGTATTTACTCTCTAGGTACCTTACAGGCTTATCAAATACAAGGAATCTATACAAATAAATAAAATTGGAGTGTCTGTTTGTAACATTAAAATAACCACTTTTTACTGAGTGCATATGTATGTATACACGGTACATATACCAAAAATGTAGCTAAAAAAATTTTTGTCTGTCTGTCTGTCTGTCTGTATGTCTGTCTGTTTGTTCCGGTTAATCTCTGGAACGGCTGGACGGATTTTGACGGGACTTTCACGGGCAGGTAGCTGATGATCCAGGGAGTAACTTAGGCTACTTTTTTTAGACTAACTTTGTCCCGCGGCGTTACTCGCGGTGCAACATTCACCGCGGGTAACACCGCGGGGTTCAGCTAGTCTACTATATAAATCTATAGTTCTATACAAATAAATCAAATTAGAGTGTCTGTTTGTAATATTAAAATAACAGCTTTTGACTAAATGCATATCCATGTATACACGGTACATATACCTAACTATTTTTTTTTTAATTTTTGTCTGTGTGTCTGTCCGTCTGTCTGTCTGTTTGTTCCGGCTAACCTCTAGAACGGCTGGTCCGATTTTGATGGGACTTTCACTGATATGTAGCTGTTGATATAAGATTTAGGGTACTTTTTTATAGACCAGCTTCGACCCGCGGCGTAACTCGCGGTACAACAATAACCGCAGGTACTACCTGGGGGGGAGGGGGGCTTCTGCTATTAAATAATGATGGTCGGATCGTTCATAGTTGAAACCCAAGGAAGAGGGTAGTTGCCGTTCGATGCGAGGTCGCAACGTTAGTTCCGCCGCACGCCGCAGCGTGAGCGCTGATGCTCATCATCAATCCTTGTAGATGTCGCAATAGTGGCACAGTAGGATAAAACAAAAAGTTAAAACGAAAACCCTCGCATTGTTACGTTATGTGGATTAAGTCACTATTGGGTCCGATTAGATAATACATCTCTATAGAGTATAATATAAATGGATAAAAGGGTGATGACAACTGACAGCTGTCGCCTTATCAATTCATACTAATATTATAAATTCGAAAGTAACTCTGTGTTACCCTGTCACATCTAAACCACTACACCGATTTTAATTAAATTTGGCATGAGATACTCCGAATCGGACATACATAGGATGCTCTTTAGCACGACAATCGACGTCTACATGGGCGGAACCGCGGACAAAAGCTAGTGCTATACAAAATAATAGCTTTTTTCTTTACAAATAAATCAAATTGAAGTCTCTGTTTGTAATATTAAAACAACCGCTTTTTAATAAATGCATAATATATTTATGTATACACGGTAAATATATCATTATTTAATTTTTTTAAATTTTTGTCTGTCTGTCTGTTTGTTCCGGGTAATTTCTGGAACGGCTGGACCGATTTTGACGGGATTTTCACTGGCAGATAGCTGATGATCTAAGGAGTAGCTTAGGCTACTTTTTTTTAGACTAGCTTTGTCACTGACAATAACCGCGGAAAACACCGCGGGGTTCAGCTGGTTACTCTAATAAAACTTACTAGACGAGATCTGTAGCATCTCCTTCATCTCCTTTTCCATCTAAGCTATCAGCCTCCTGGCTTATACTGGATCTATGTGAGCGTTGCCTGCACGCAGAACGCAGGATTTCTTGCCGCTTTTGTATTTCATCTTTCATTTTTTGACGCTACAACAGTTAATAAAATATACTTCATAATATAACAAACATACATTTATTACAGGTGTAAAAAAATATATTTAACATAATATCGAATTTACACACGCGATATCAGAATCTACCTGAATTGTGTTTAACATATATGATGGACAAACAATAAGACATTAAATTCGTTTACAGGGGTTTAGAATGTGACATCAATGGCCTGAGTTTCATTGAAACGGGGGGTGGGGACCAGAGAGGGGTGGGGTGCAATATTCAAAGGGTAGCTATGTAGTGTATTATAGGTTTATTGTAATCTGTTTTTAGTGAGCAACACTTTAGGTTTAGAACACTGAATTGGCTTCTGGATGTACATCCTTCTTCACCTTGTAATCTTTGCTTTTAAGCCACTTCAAAAAAGGAGGAGGTCCTCAATTTGCCTGTAATTTTTTATTTTTGTTACTCCATACTTTCGACTGGGTGAACCGATTTTGATGATTCTTTTTTATATAAAAGCTGGTGCTTCTCATGTGGTTCAATTTCAATTTGGTACAGTTCATTTCACTTTACACAGTTGCAGTCGAATTGAGAACCTCCTCCTTTTTTGAAGTCGGTTAAAAAGAAATAAATTCGTAAAAATCGTATTAATAATATTATACCTCTTCATCTTCTTTCGCTTTTAAGTCCTGAAGTTTCAACTGTTCCTGTTCAGTTTTCTGCTTGACCATCTCTTCATAGAATGAAAGTGTTGGTTTATTGTGTTCGGTGAGAAATTGCTGAAAGAATAGAATATACTTAAGTGATACTCATATTGTTCATTTTCATTCCACAAAGTTATAATGGTTGTAGTTAAAAGTGTATAAATAACATAGTAAAGCCACACTGATTTCAGCACTAACAGTGAGTGTGAGACCGGAGGTCCAATAAATTCAATAATGCAGAAGCATCACTCGGTTGCCACCATGTGGGTCACTGACGAGAGAGAGTTGAAGTGAAATAAACTAGCACTAAGGTCTCAGTTTATTGCTTATTTGAAATGTACGTGAAACCAGAATATATCCTATCTAGGATATATATGTGTTTGTAAATTAGAAATGCATTTACTTATTAGATAAAGATAATTACGGTAAGAGACCGCGTCTCGATAAACGTAGTGTATGACGTATGCAGGCCATTTAGAGTGATGATCTGCCCAAGACGGCTGGCAGGATCTGGATGCGAGAGGCCGAGGATCGCACCAAGTAGCGTGCAATATGAGAGGCCTATGTCCAGCAGTGGACTGCGATAGGCTGATGATGATGATGAACGGTAAGAAAAAAAACATAATTGAAAAAAATAAAAAACAACTAGCACAATTTCATACCTCAGTGTGTTGTGCCAGTTCATAGATACAGACTTCACCACGATTTTTCATCGCCACCTTATATAACTCCTCAAGTAGCCTCGAACCATTCTCAGTGGAAATTCCATGTAGTTTATGTATTGCTAGCTTGGGTGGTCTGTAATAAAAAAATAATACATTCAAAATAAAATTTGAACATTTATATTTACATTATTAATATTGTATATTTTATGTAACTGTGGCGAGCTCCACATACAGATCTACCGCAGATACAAAACTACGGAGTAATGAACTATTAATCCTGAATCGCGATACTGAAGTTTTCGCACTGGTCAGCATATACACAATATCTCAGCATCAACTATGGACTGCGGCCTACCAGGCAGCATATCTCGCCTGGTCGGAGGACTTTCCCTTTGTGTCGGTGGGACATGACACCAGTTCCTCCAAATAATTAAGACATCATCTGATTATTAAGTAATTAGTAGCTTATAACCGCGGCTCCGTTAGCGTGTATGGCGGTTATATAGCTAAAAATAACCTATGGTATAGAAGACTTAATGTATATTTTGGTTGATATAGGGCTTGTGTCAAGTATTTATTCCTTCTATTGCAGTGGTGTTCTCCTGCATAAGTGGCTCCTTTAGTCAGCTCTTACGTCATTCATGGAATAAATACGGGTAATGACACTCTGTATTCCTGTATCGCCATAACAAACACGATGGACTGATAACTTGAAGAAGAGCGCCAACTATTCCGGCTTTCATTCAGCAGTTGACGGCAGTAGGCTCAAGTATAAACGCAAACATGATACATACTTATCAGGATAATCAGGGCAGCATTTGACGTGTAGTGTAACAGAACAGTGAACTCCTTTATCATCTGAATTTCGTGAAGGTTTAAGTGTCAATAGAAGATCCAGTGGCCTCCATATTTTCCATGCCACAGGTTCCCTGTTATCTACTACGGCATCTAAGAGTATGGACTGTAACAATAAATAAATATATATTTTGGACAAGTAAAACACACCGCCATCTAGTCCCAAACAAAGCAGAGCTTGTATTATGGGTACTAGATAACTATACCACTGGTAAATTCATACACATTATACATTCAAAACACCCGAACTCCGGAGCAAACATTTGAAGATCATCCAACATTAAGGCCGACCCAGGAATCGGACCCGAGACTTCAAGCACAGAAGTCGCATACACTACCACTACGCCACCGAGGCAGTTGAGTTGAATATTGGATCAATAAATTGGGTTAATCGTTCAATGTATCTGATAAGATAAATTGAGCATTTATGTAAAGTGAAGTGGCTGATATGGATACATTTTTTGTTAATTACCATTTATCTGTTATATAACGATAATTACAGTATTTTATAATGAATCTAGACTATAAATAATAATCAACCTTATGTACATGAAGGGCTAAATGGGTAATACTAATAGGAATTTAATTTTGAAGAAGTATATGTGTACATAATCAATCAATTTCAGCAAAAATAGGTCAGCTCAACAAGCACTTATGCTGTTATGTTTCGCTGGTAAGTGTGTGATCGGAGGCCCAATGATGCAGAAGATTCTCATTAACTTGTCGTTGTATGGGCTACCATGCAACTTTGTCTACATTCACAATGAGTATGGTGACTACTATTCTTGGATTATCTCCAATGCTTTCCATCAGACATTGATTGAAAAAAAACCAGTAAGGGCCAAATCAGCTAATGCCAGTGTAAGCCGAAATACAGGTTTCTACCTAGGAGACAATCTCATGTTCGATCTGTAACTTAAACTAGTTTTAAGTTGAACATATTTTTTTTTTGTTTTCGTGCAATTAATGTTATTTTTACTAAGCTAGTTGATAATCTGATGATAAGTGAATACCGCTACTCATCAGCATCTGCAGGTGAAGGTGTGTTGTTACTCAGTTTGTGAATCTATTATAATATATACATACATATACAGGGTGTCCCAGAACTTAACGTTAAGCCGAAACGAGTTGACAGGATTGATTGTAACCATCATGAGAAAAATAAAAAAATAAAACTATCCCATGCAGTTTGAAAACTATGGGCATTTAAAAAAACCTAGATATTTGCTCAAACTTGTAACGTCGTAGTATCGACTTATACACTAGAAATTATAACCTATTCGTTTTGCTAACATTTCATTGTTGTGAGTTTAGTTTTGACAGATGTCAAATTGATGTTTTGCAAATTAGTAGGGATGACACCCTCGTTTCGGATTTTTAATCGATTATTTAAGAGTTATCTGTCAGATTGGTGCTCTGAGGTAGTTTTGTGGCTGGTAACATTCTACGAGATTATCATTCTTTTTCCGGTCGCCTTGTCAGAGAGCGATCGATCTGATTTCGAAAAATTGTTAATTCTTGTTGAATCGTTCTTAATTTGGCTAATCACCACGGTCCATGGCCAGATAAATGCGGCGGAAGACGTCCCGCTGTTGAATATCGTGGATTAATGGTTATTTCTACTTTTTCTGGTAAGTAAGATATGCCTGCCACGTTCGACAAGAACGTTTGTTGTTGGAAGCGAGTTTTGTTATAAATAGGTGATTTCACTTACAGAAACTAACATCGAAAGATTCGCCAAGGGATTCGTTGGATTTTCTAAGGATTTGACACGTTATTTTGTTACTTGCTATTGTTTGGAGCTTTGAAGAATTTTTGAAATATTGTTGATAAAAGAAACTCTGGTAAGTACTGAATAGTTACTATTGAGATTAGGATTGATAACCAAAGTGATAAAGTACCTAATTAACCAGTGAATTATCTTTGTTTTAGCCGGAAGCGCGGGGTTTCTTTCTTTATTTCTTTATTTCTTTTTCTTTTTTACTTTTCTTTCTTTTTTTCTTATATTTTTATACTGGAATTTTTCTGGGATATTAGTATTATCCTCATTAGAACATTACATTTTTTTTATAACCTATTTTTACAAAGGTTTGTTGTGTAAAGTTGCTCCCCACTTACATTAAATTAACCATGAACCTACCTATGGCATTAGTATAATAGCCATAGAAGCAAGAGGCTGCCTTAACATCAACGGGTGAAGAAGCCAAAGAGAAGGACAGCCAGACATCTCCTGTCTGGCTCATGTAACGTAGAATTTTAACTTTAAGGATTGCAATGACAACAGAAACAGTAACCAGTGTAGCGCTACTATTAGCTTAGTTTATCCACCTGTAAGACCTTACCCTTCAGATACTACGGGTTAATAAATCTGCTTTTAAACTAATGGTTCATCAGTCAGTACTCCCCGCCCTAGATTAAGGGTTCAATGTTGGCCGAGTTATCCACGGCATTGGTTTGTTATTTTTTAGGTGATCTGTAAGTTACCATTGGGGGTAATAATATTCTTAGATCTGCACCTGGCGCCCGAGATATTGGATTCATTTGGTTCTTATTGGTTTTATTAGTTTTAATTCTGGTGACAGATCAGGTTTTTTTTGTTCGTTTGTGCACTCCCAGTGGTAGCAAGCAAGACACATTCATTTATCATTCATTTATTAGTTCACAACACAATTCACAATATTTTTTTTATTTTTTTATATTACAATTTGTCGCCAGCGCACAGGGACTGAAGTAGTTTCTGAAGGTTAAATTGGATACTGTTGTTATTGCATCCTACTTTTTTTAACACTATTCTATGTTTTTGTGTTTTATTTGTGTTATTTTTATTAATTGTTAACATTAAGTACGGTTTTATTTGCAATTTTGCAACAATTGTTTTACACCATTGTGACCTTTACACACAATGTTTATTTTTACTTTAACAAAACAACAATAATTAAGGTTATTCTACTGCTTATTGTATTCTCTATTAAGGGTATAGATTACTTCAACATTGTGTTTTGCAATTTAATAATTTTGGATGTGTTTATATAAAGTCTACTCGGCAAAGCTTTTGCTTTGACTATTGTCAATCATAGCTTGATATTGTTCATCTTTAAAATAATGCTTCACTTTGATAAACATTAGTATTGGAAATATTATATTTTAACTTTTTGTAAATTGAACTTAAAACAGCCTAGCTTAACTTTGTATTACCTAGCTTTTACAATAATTGTGAGTGGTTATTGCAATCTACAGATGTTCTTTAATTTAAAAAAATTAGACATTTATATTAAAACTTAACATTTGCTATAATTTCACTTTTAAATAAATTTAAACATATCTCTTCACAAGGCTTCACTTTTGAATGAACTTGAATTTGGCTATGCTTTAAATAACTTGGCTTTTCTTAACATTTTGCTTATAAATAAATTTAAACTCATCGTTTCACAACATTCACTTTTGAACGAAGTCGGGATTTACATTGCTTTAAATAAAATTAACTTTTCTTAACATTTTGCTTATAAATAAATTTAAACTCATCGTTTCACAACATTCACTTTTGAACGAAGTCGGGATTTACATTGCTTTAAATAAAATTAACTTTTCTTATCATTTTGCTTATAAATAAATTAAAACTTATCTTTCCACAACATTCACTTTTAAATGAACTCGGTATTGACTTTGCTTTGAAAAATTAACTTTTCTTATCATTTCACATTGAAATAAATTTAAACTTCTCTTTTCATAACGTTTCACTTTTGGATAGATTTGGATTTGACTTTGCTTTAAAAAAAAATTTTAACATTTCTTATCATTTCACTTTGGAATAAATTTAACTTATCCTTTCATAACATTTCGCTTTTGGATGAATTTGGATTTGACGTTGCTTTGGAATACTTAACGCTTGACTTCTATTTTAGAGTTTTGTGGTTATCGTCGGTTTTCATTATGGACAAGGGAGTTCAATGTCCACCGTTTGCCAGCGGAGATTAATTGCATACCGGATTCGTCGGATGTTCATTGTTCTACTGCTCATGCACCAGGATTGCCTTTGTTCAGCACCATGAATGAACACATTAGGAGGAACTTGCCTATTTCTACTTCGAGGCCGCCTGATTTGACTAAAAGCAAGATTGTTTTTGACGGTACTACCTGTGTTAGAGAATTTATTGCTCGGGTTGAGGAGTACTTCTTGTCTAGGAACTTCAATGAATTTGTGTTGGTCGCTTCGTTCCCTGATCTTCTTGCAGGTATCGCAGTCAAATGGTTCCGGGTTACTCGTAGAAACATCTCTTCGTGGTATGAGCTTAGGGTTGCTTTACTCAAACGTTTTGATAGGCCTGATTATGATTACCTTATGGGGCATGACCTTCGTACCCGCAAACAGAAGCCTGGTGAGTCACTTCCAGATTTCATTTCAGAACTTATTGATATTACTAGTCACCTTGGCACCCCTGTTCCAGAGTCGGTGATCATAACTATAATTAAGCACAACATGTTGCCAATTTATGGTCCTTATGTTTTTGGTAGACAGATTTCTACGCTTGATGATTTTATGAATTTGGGTAAGGAGTTGGAAGTTTTTGTTAACCGGGAGTCTCTTAAAGATTTTTCTCAACCTTTTGATATTTTAAAAGTAGAGTCTAACGCTGTTAGGTCAGATGATACTAAAATTACTTGTTTGAAGTGTAAGTCAATCGGACACACTTATAAAAATTGTCTTTCATTTCAGGGTATGATTTGTTTCAAGTGCCAGAAGTTGGGAGTTGTCACAAAGTTTTGTGATGTGTGCAATTCGGCCCAGAAAAACTCGCAAGAGTCCAAAGAACTGTTTAGGCCCCGTCGAGCTCCGGTTCCTGAGAAAACTAGGGATGACTCGATGTTTAAAAAAATTGTTAGACACACTAAACGTCCTGACAAGGTCACTTGTAGTAAAGAATTTCCCATTGTTAAAAATAAATTTTCGGGTTTACAGATTAGTAAATTAAATTCTAAAGTAGTGAGTCCTAAAGAACCCATTTTTGATACCATTAAAGTAAAACATGATGAAATTAGTTCTGACCTTCAGTTTCATAAAACTATTGAGAAATTAAAACAACATTATTTTTGGAACGGTATGTTTAATGAAGTCCACAAAAATATTAAATCTGGTAACATTCGTAAGGCCTTTAAACACAGCATGTCTCCGTCTTCAAGTGTTGTGGTTGATCCTGAAAAGTTGGACCGCCCTAGGGTAGTGTTTTTGGTTGATTTAGTTGGAATTTTGCCTGAAATTTACTCTGAACATAAATTTATTCTTTCGGTTGTAGATATTCCCACAAAGTTTTACCGGATTTTCCCATTAGGAAAAGAAACAACATTGTTTGATTTTAGAGCCCTGGAAAAAGAAAAAATTCTTAAAATTGATTGCCCTAAAATTGTAGCTTGTGATAATGGTACTCAATTCATTTCTAAATATTCTGTAGATTTCGTGAAGAGTTACAACATTACAAAATTATCTTATAGCGAGTTGTATACTCCCCAAATTAGCCCAGTAGAGAAATGTAATAAGACGGTGGAGACTGGTAATACACGTTTTGTTAAAGAGGATCATCGTGCTTGGTCTGAATTTGTTCCTCACAGCCAATTCGTTTTGAATGGCAGTGTGAGTCTTGCTACGGTTTTAATATTTACTTTTCTTTTGTTTAGTAGCAAGAGCTTTTTATTTGTTGGTTTTGTTAGATTTGGTGTTCTTGAGAGGAGTTCAGATGGCGTTTGCCTTTTACAGGGCCTCTCAAGAGCATCATTGTTTGTTACGCCATTAGGTATTTTGTTCTATTTAATTTTTGGAAGTTTTACTATTTAGCAGAGCCGTGTTGAGTCCGGTTAAGAATAGCTCATCCCCATTTCTTCCTATGGGTGTCGTAAAAGGCGACTAAAGGAACAAGCCGTGTTGAGTCCGGTTAAGAATAGCTCATCCCCATTTCTTTCCGTGGGTGTCGTAAAAGGCGACTAAAGGATATGAGGAAGGATGAACAGCAACATCATCAGCTGGAACCTAGCCGTGTTGGGTCGGTGAAGAATAGCTCATCCCCATTTTTTTCCATGGGTGTCGTAGAAGGCGACTAAAGGGATATTTTGTATTATTTTGTAAATTTGTTAGGAGTCCTTGTTCAGTGTCTCCGATTCTTTTATTGTTAGGTAGTCTATTTAGGACATTTTTTTATTGGCTTATAGCTACATTAGTATTATGTTTATTTGTGGTGGAAGCTATCGCAAGATAGCTACTGTCAGGCGTCGTCATGTCGGATGTTGTGGGTCCTAAGGGATGTTCATTAATTATTGCAGTAACAGGTCGACATGGTGACTACCCTTAGATTATATAGAATACTTTATATATTTGCATCAAGACGGACCTTTACGCGGTTCCGCAAATTTGTTTTTGTTTCAGTGTCTAGATAGGTTGTATTTGAGCCCTTTTTGTGGGTAGAATATTTTGTTTATTATTATTATATTCACACTCTTTCCAAGTGTAGAATATTTTGTTTATTTGTTATTATATTCACACTCTTTCCAAGTGTAGAATATTTTGTTTATTTGTTATTTTATTCACACTCTTTCCAAGTGTAGAATATTTTGTCTATTATTATTATATTCACACTCTTTCCAAGTGTAGAATATTTTGTTTGTTTGTTATTGTATTCACACTCTTTCCAAGTGTAGAATATTTTGGTTGTTTATTATTATATTCACACTCTTTCCAAGTGTAGAATATTTTGTTTGTTATTGAATTCACACTCTTTCCAAGTGTAGAATATTTTGGTTGTTTGTTATTATATTCACACTCTTTCCAAGTGTAGAATATTTTGTTTATTTGTTATTTTATTCACACTCTTTCCAAGTGTAGAATATTTTGTCTATTATTATTATATTCACACTCTTTCCAAGTGTAGAATATTTTGTTTGTTTGTTATTATATTCACACTCTTTCCAAGTGTAGAATATTTTGGTTGTTTATTATTATATTCACACTCTTTCCAAGTGTAGAATATTTTGTTTGTTATTGAATTCACACTCTTTCCAAGTGTAGAATATTTTGTTTGTTTGTTATTATGTTCACACTCTTTCAAAGTGTGGAACATTTTGTCTACCTTTTGTTGTATTGTGCCCGGTAGTTCGGTGGTGTTGAGCCGATCACAATACACAATTTTTTTTGTGTTCACACTCTTTCAAAGTGTGGAACGTTTTGTTGCCTTTTGTTGTATTGTGCCCGGTAGTTCGGTGGTGTTGGGCCGATCACAATACACAAATCTTTTTATACATTATTCTATTAGAGTCGGTGACGAAGGTGTCCAACCGCACTTCTTGGATATTGTTATCTTTGTTAGATATTCAATTCCTAATGGATGTTTGTTTAAGATTTATTTTCTAAAGTTAATATTATTCTATTAGAGTCGGTGACGAAGGTGTCCAACCGTACTTCTTGGATATTGTTATCTTTGTTAGATATTCAATTCCTAATGGATATTTGTTGAAGGTTTATTTTGTAAAGTTATTGTTATTCTATTAGAGTCGGTGACGAAGGTGTTCAGCCGCACTACTTGGTTATTGCTGTCTTTGTTGGAATTCAATTCCTTACGGATGTTTTATTTAGTAAAGTTTGATATTGTTCTATTAGTCATTTATAGAGTTTTTGTAGAGATTTGTTTAGAGCTCTTTTTGTAGAATCTGAGTCGAAATTTTAAATGTTCCCGAATGTTTTTTGTTTCAGTTTGGTTGTTACTTTGCAGCTTAAAAGAAAGAGTCCTTTCTTTTAATCTTTTTTTGGGTTGGTATGTAATGTAACGTCGTAGTATCGACTTATACACTAGAAATTATAACCTATTCGTTTTGCTAACATTTCATTGTTGTGAGTTTAGTTTTGACAGATGTCAAATTGATGTTTTGCAAATTAGTAGGGATGACACCCTCGTTTCGGATTTTTAATCGATTATTTAAGAGTTATCTGTCAGATTGGTGCTCTGAGGTAGTTTTGTGGCTGGTAACATTCTACGAGATTATCATTCTTTTTCCGGTCGCCTTGTCAGAGAGCGATCGATCTGATTTCGAAAAATTGTTAATTCTTGTTGAATCGTTCTTAATTTGGCTAATCACCACGGTCCATGGCCAGATAAATGCGGCGGAAGACGTCCCGCTGTTGAATATCGTGGATTAATGGTTATTTCTACTTTTTCTGGTAAGTAAGATATGCCTGCCACGTTCGACAAGAACGTTTGTTGTTGGAAGCGAGTTTTGTTATAAATAGGTGATTTCACTTACAGAAACTAACATCGAAAGATTCGCCAAGGGATTCGTTGGATTTTCTAAGGATTTGACACGTTATTTTGTTACTTGCTATTGTTTGGAGCTTTGAAGAATTTTTGAAATATTGTTGATAAAAGAAACTCTGGTAAGTACTGAATAGTTACTATTGAGATTAGGATTGATAACCAAAGTGATAAAGTACCTAATTAACCAGTGAATTATCTTTGTTTTAGCCGGAAGCGCGGGGTTTCTTTCTTTATTTCTTTTTCTTTTTTACTTTTCTTTCTTTTTTTCTTATATTTTTATACTGGAATTTTTCTGGGATATTAGTATTATCCTCATTAGAACATTACATTTTTTTTATAACCTATTTTTACAAAGGTTTGTTGTGTAAAGTTGCTCCCCACTTACATTAAATTAACCATGAACCTACCTATGGCATTAGTATAATAGCCATAGAAGCAAGAGGCTGCCTTAACATCAACGGGTGAAGAAGCCAAAGAGAAGGACAGCCAGACATCTCCTGTCTGGCTCATGTAACGTAGAATTTTAACTTTAAGGATTGCAATGACAACAGAAACAGTAACCAGTGTAGCGCTACTATTAGCTTAGTTTATCCACCTGTAAGACCTTACCCTTCAGATACTACGGGTTAATAAATCTGCTTTTAAACTAATGGTTCATCAGTCAGTACTCCCCGCCCTAGATTAAGGGTTCAATGTTGGCCGAGTTATCCACGGCATTGGTTTGTTATTTTTTAGGTGATCTGTAAGTTACCATTGGGGGTAATAATATTCTTAGATCTGCACCTGGCGCCCGAGATATTGGATTCATTTGGTTCTTATTGGTATTATTAGTTTTAATTCTGGTGACAGATCAGGTTTTTTTTGTTCGTTTGTGCACTCCCAGTGGTAGCAAGCAAGACACATTCATTTATCATTCATTTATTAGTTCACAACACAATAAACTAAATTTTTTTATTTTTTTATATTACAAACTGTAACCATTTTTCCGTTATTGTGGTTCATTTTTATTATTTTTGTTCATATAAACTTTGGAACCGTAAACCTAAATAACATTTCAAGAATCACAGTCAAACAATAATTACACAATTGCCCCAAGTTTCCTAGAATTAAGACTATTTGTTAAACTAGAATTAAAATTTTTTAAAACTTGCCGAGTTTATAAAGCCCTCCTCGAAAAAAACTGTAGTAGAGTGCCTTGGCAAGTACCACTAAAAGCTGGCGCATTTAATAAGGATTGTAAAATGGTACAATACTTGGTAGTTTCATACTATAAAAACGAATAAAAAAATAAAAACCTCAAGTAGCCCGATTTTCACTCAGTTGAAATGTTTTTTATTCGCACAAGCTATTGGTAGGTTCTTAATTTCACGGAAAAATTATAAGAGAGATGGATGGATAGTGACGCCTTTACCAAAATAAAAAAAATAAGTAAAATTAATAAAATAATCAAAAATCTTGACCTAGAGAATTCGGAAATGTGCACGTGAATTAGCAATGTGCAATTAAGACCAAAAACCAAATTAATCAATATCCTGGAGAAAATAGACCTCCAAAAATATAGATAGACAGGCCATATGTTGAGATTTATCAAGAAAAGTGAAGCCAAATTACAAGGAACTGATATCCAAGAGATGGCAAGAGATGTTGATGATGGCAACAAATGCCCTGGGAAGATGAGCTAAAACTTACTGCAGGACTCAAATAGAGGAGAGTTTCTTAAGATTAGAAGCAATGGAAGCTACTGGAGGAGGCCTTTTCCAAAAGGCACAATAAGGTGAAGGTTAGACATCCTATAGCCAAACGAATCAAACAATACAGTCATAAAGATTAATGTCACCCAGTTTAACGGGCTAAATAAATAAATACATGTTTAATTTCCCACCTCTTGATTAATGAAAGAACCTCTTCTAGGTTTGGTTTCATATAATTTACTCTTAAGATGGAAATCAATAAGAGAATTATAAAAGTACCTGTTTTTGGCATAGCTGAGCTATTGCATCGCTATGATTGAGTGGTAATGAAAATTGTACAAAGTTACAAAGAAAAGAGTATGGCTAAAGTTTTCTTGTTAAAATAATTGTTTTCATACATTAATAATTTATATATAATGGTGAAGCTGTTTGTTTCAGGTAATCTCTGGAACAGCTGGACAGACTTTGACGGACTTTCACTGGAAGGTAGCTGATGATCCAGGGAGTAACTTATGCTACTTTTTTTTAGACTAGCTTTGTCCCGCGGCATTACTCGTGGTATAATAATGACTGCGGGTAACACCGCAGGGTTCAGATAGTCTATACAAATAAATAAAATTGGAGTGTCTGTTTGTAATATTAAAATAACAACTTTTTAATCAATGCATATGTATGTATACAGGATACATATACCAAAAATGTAGTTAAAAAAATTTTTGTCTGTTTGTCTGTCTGTCTGTCTGTTTGTTCCGGGTAATCTCTGGAACGGCTGGACGGATTTTGACGGGACTTTCACTGGCAGGTAGCTGATGATCCGGGGAGTAACTTAGGCTACTTTTTTTAGACTAACTTCGTCCCGCGGCGTTACTCGCGGCACAACAATAACCGCGGGTAACACCGCGGGGTTCAGCTAGTAAATAAATAAAGTTCCTAGTATAACTTTTAGGTATTATGAATTCTGTGTATTGGACCAGCACAAATAAATTTTAATATACCCCATTTTATAGGTAAAGTTTTCTCATTCTTTATTTTTTCATGCATTTTAATGAATTATAGGTGAATTAAGCGATATAGGAAAATCGTAAAGGCTAAACATAATATTAGAAAGAAGTGTATAAAAAAAAGAAATGCCTATAAGCAAATGTTATATATAGTATAGTAATGAAGGTATACAAAAAAAAATACTTGAAATAATATTGCTTAAATGCATTTGGACTACTGTAAAACTGTAGCTGTAGAAAAACAATAGCTACCTTGAACTAAATGCGGTTCCCGCCACGGCGTAAATAAATATAAAACCGTGCATCTATTTTTAATTCGTGTGGCTGAGAAAGTGTCTAAAAAATTTAATAGCAAATTCTCTGTGCCATGAAGGTTTTAAGTCGGCTTTTTTTAAATTGTGTATGTTTACAAAATAAAACTACTAACCTGTAATGCGGTTAATTCGCCGTCTTGCCGTTCTTCGTTTGTTTCGTCTTTCATTTTAAATTATGTATGAGACATAATATATAGAATTAAATGAGTCTCTCACACAGTACTAAAAATAAGGCAAACCTAGTGTTTAGCTATGTAAAAAGTAATTTTCAGTCGTTCGACATTAACCGCTAGTACGAAAATTGTTTCGTCCGACGACTTCTGACGTCGACGACGACGACAAGTTGACGTCGTTGACAGACAGCCGCTTGCTAGAGCTGTCAAGCAAATGCGTTATTGGACATATTTAGTTTCGTTCATTAATTTAACGGTTTCTCGACACTTCATCGAATAGCTTTATAACCTAATTTTTCTTATCACTATAATTTCCTAATTTAATCTCAGTTACACTGAGTACCAAGTTTATTTATAAAGATATACATATATCATCACCTACTAGTGCATGAGGTGGGGACCGTCGTCACCGTAGAACAGGAAGGTATACGTAGGAGTGTTATGTATATAATTTACAGCGGAACGACTGTCACCAAACTCAGGCAAATGAAAGGATTATTTATTATTGCACACTAATAACGAATTGTTTTGATTTGATGTTTGTATTTTGCTCAAAATTGGCCTACAATACATCAAGTCACACGTTTGATAATATATCTTCTCGCGTAATATCAAGAGTTATTTTGCAATAAGGGAAGAAGAACTTACTAAGTTTCGTAATCTTGAAATTAAGAATACTTCATTGCAAGCTATTCAAACACAGATGGCGTTATTCTAAATGCACGCAATTATAACATAACGAATAAATTCGATGTGTGTCATTCTTGTGTCATTCTTCGACATGTACCGCTACTCGATTAGCGTTGTATTGTAGCACATATAAGAATATTATCAATAATATCTCAGATAAAATAATATCGATACCTAACTTCTGTTTGGACGGAGCAGAATAAAAAACATGATATGAACAATATCTGAGGAGGTAACATAATAAAGGTAAGGAAGCTAAAAATAAGTACTTGCATAATAATGTTTATTAGTTTCAAGAATCTGTATTATAATCATAATCCTACTAATATTATAAACGCGAAAGTTTGTAAGTATGGATGGATTGATGGATGTTTGTTACTTTTTCACGCAAAAACTACAATAATAAATGTAAAAGTAACGCTGTCTGTCTGCACTGATTTCAATGAGAAAGGACATAGGCTATATTGCGATAACCGACAAACACGCGGGCGGGGCGCTAGTATGTAGGTATTTTGTCTCACTAGTAAAATAAAAATTCGTAACAAGCGAATGGCGATACATTGAAGTACTTAATTTTATGGCAAATAAAGTTGTAGGAATTGTAGGTGATTTCTTACCTACTTACATTTTTAGATGTTATTTTAACAGTAATAAAATAAATTTTGAAATAATAATCACACAGAACCGGTGTGAAATAGCACTTGCGCTGTGTTTCACCGAGTGAGTGACGATACCGGAGGCCCATATCCCAACCCCTCATCCCCCTCCCCATCCCCCAAAGGGCGGTAACGCACTTGTAACGCCTCTGGTGTGGCGGGTGTCCATGGGCGGCAGTTATGGCTTACCATCGGGTGATACGTCTGCTCGTGTGCCCATTATTCCATTAAAAAACTTTTATACATATAGGTACTTAATTGTCCACTTAAGAACATAGCGCTTACCTTAAAAAAAAAGGTTATGACCTATTGGACAGCGTGGTATAAAGGTATGCTAAAACATTTTCCTAAACCGCTCTAACCTTTTCTAACGAGAGGCCTGTGTACAAAGGAAGACCATGAGATATGTAGTTGATCTCTGTTGTGATGTTAGTAAAACTTACTTCTAGTAACACAATGTGCCGATTACCTACGTATTAAATTTAGAAAAAAGCAGGAAAATATAATGACAATAATAATATATCCCTTTATTTTCTCTCAAAAAACTTATATGCTAGTTTAAAAAAATGCCACTATAATCATAAGACTTCGTGAGAATTTCGAGCTTAAATTTGGTTAAAGAAACTTGTCATTAAAGATTATCAGGCCGTCCCAGAGCAACGTTTTTCTATCAAGTCTTTTTATTTATAACTAGCTGAACCCCGCGGTGTTTCCCGCGGTTATTGTTGTACCGCGAGTAACGCCGCGGGACAAAGTTAGTCTAAAAAAGTAGCCTAAGTTACTCCCTGGATCATCAGCTACCTGCCAGTGAAAGTCTCGTCAAAGTCCGTCCAGCCGTTCCAGAGATTACCCGGAACAAACAGACAGACAGACAGACAGACAGACAGACAGACAAAAATTTTTTTAACTACATTTTTGGTATATGTATCATGTATACATACAGACGCACTGATTAAAAAGCTGTTATTTTAATATTACAAACAGACACTCCAATTTTATTTATTTGTATGGATTTAGAAGTTTAACATCAATGATGTTAAACATTAGCAGTTGTTGAAACAAATATTTGGAAAGTCAATCTTATTATTAGCAATTTCGGTTATTATTGATTCAAAATTTGGTATCCAAGTTCTAACACCGTTCCAGTTATCAGACGACTGAATCTGAAACAAAACTACAATATATTATACTTATATTTTTGTAAGAAGTTAAAAGTTAAAAGATGATCTTTGCGTTCTTTTTTTTCTGCTTTGGATACCGCCCAAATGCAAACGAAGGGATTCCCTGATGTAGAAGAAGTCATTGGGGTGACCTGGCTTTTTGGCGATGGGCCCAAAGGGTTACAACATTACCTACGACTCTTTAGTTTTACTCTATCTATACTATTTAGTTTTTGTTTGTTTTAGATGTAGGTAAGACACGTGGTTGCCAGTTAACTGACCAGTCTACTTCACAAATCTGACGTTGAGAATATTACAACTTCTTGGATTACTTCAATAGGTAATTTGACGACCTTCGTACGACACGAATTTACTCACATCCCTAGAAAGCACCTCGGTGATATGGTTAGCAGGTCTGTATATCATTCGAATGTGTGGTCCTCTTATTGTATTCAGTGATGATGTCACACTAATCTCTTGACTGATCAGGTCTTTGTTAATCTGGAAAGAATTCTCATATTATGACGTCAATAGTTATTCAAAGAAATTATCGATTTATTATGCAAGTTAAACTATTAACAGAAATATCTATGTACAAATTCAAAAAAAATAAAAATTATAGTTTTTTTCCATTTTCATTTATCTGCATCATACAACTATAAACAATTAGATTATCTTTATTGGCCAGTTGTCTATCTAAAACAGCCGCCAAGAAACGAAAGAAGCCGACTTGTCTCATATTTCACGAAAAAAAATGTTTTGGAAGTTGTATGTGAAAAAAAGTAAGGATCATAATTATTTTTACCACTCACACCACCGACATACAGCATTCGTATAATAATTCAAAAATACTCACAGAAAATGAAAACGCAATATTGTCACTCAAAATTTCTCCAGTATATCTTTGTACTCCGATATCAGTCAGGTTTGCGATCACGTCATATCCAATATTGATATCATGAAACGTCATAAGTCCGCTAACAGTGGCCGTTGGATAAAATGTACCGTTTACATTTCTTCTATGGACATTTCCTCTGACCTGGTGAAGGTCGATGGCTTGGATGGAGACTACAAATCCATTTGTATATGTTACCGTTCCAGTGACGTTCCAATTAGCGATAAACGTACTGGAATTAAATAAAAGTGCTTTTTAAACGTGCAAATAGAAAGCCTATGTCCTTCAGTGACTGCTAGAGTCTGATGACGATCATAACAAACGTTTCTTCCACACCTGATTCCCCGACTACTGCTACCTGCATCAGGTAGTAGTAGTTCAGGTAACCTGAATGAAACGGCATGCGGCTTATCCCTTTATTATCACACTTTTTATGACTAATGCAGCATCTGTCTCGTCTTACAAAGTAAAACATTTATGAGATAAGTTCGATTAAATAATATGACAGGCATTTTGGACAAAATCTAGATTGGTTGAATGTAAATATTGCGTAGAATATTTGAAAAAAAAAAAAAAAAATATCAGTTGTCTAGTACCCATAACACGTGCTCTGTTTAGCTTGGGACTTGATGGCGTTGTGTGTAAGACGTCCGAAATAAATTATTACTAATAGGTAATTGCTTTAATGTAAGATCACTGGGTACATTCACTTACTTTACATTTCTATTAATGTCTATCAATTTCAAGTTACACCATTGTCTTACTTCCAGTTCGTTTACGAATTGCTGTATTACTTCTGAGAAATAACCAATATGGTTCACAACTCGTGCCCTTGGAACTGAAAATAAAACAATAGAAAAATGATAGAACGTTGCACTTCTTCTTAAAAACTCTCTTCTGCGTTGGGTTAAACGAAAAGCCTACGAGATTGTAGAGATAGGATAGAATAGTATGAACTATGGAAGAGTCATGCTTTGGTGTATTAGTACCACGGAGCAAATACAAAGAGGAGATGGCATAAGCGCATCACCCCCATTACAAAATACCGCCCCCGACGTCATCGCAGTTGACGCAACTTGCAAATTATACTATTAACGTCAATGTTCTAGAACTGCATCGAAAAATCAAGTAAAAAGATGAAGTGTTGTGTTTTATCTTGTACAAATAACTCAGATAGACGTTCTGGTACCATGAGTGGCATCATATTTCTTTTATAAGTAATTTTATACCTAATTTTTTAAAAAGTTCTAGAAAAATCTCTTAGTGTTTTATTGAAATGTTATTATATTTACTCGCCACTAGATGGCAAAACTTTGTGTTACTAGAAATAAAAATACAATGGTACGTTGACCTGAATATTAATAAAACATACCCTAAGAAGATACGAAAATCAGTTCTACATTCTTACCTAATGAATTTTTATACATCATGGTATTTTTTTTTGTATTTTTCTTAATAATATTGTGAACAGACTGACATCTATCGACATCTATTCTAAAATAAAAAGACAGGGTCGTATTTAGAATCCGAATATTTTATCAAGTTACGACTATATTCATCTTGCATTGAAATTTGTTACTTCAAATATTGAAAAAAAAAACAAATTTTACTTATGCTGATGATTTGACGGGTTTTTTTTAAATTCATTAAAATAATACAATGTACCAGTATACAGGTAATGTTCTAAATTTTCATCTAAAGATAGTATTGAAGAGCAATGGATCAAAAAAATAATAGGCAAAACTGGACTCCTACAAAATACACCAATATTTGTTCTTCCCGTTGTGATTCGAAACGATAGTGATTCATTTCAAGGAAAAATCTTAAAAAACCGAAAAAGTTATTTATTATCTAAACCCAAATTAGGCAAGATTAAAAGTGATTAGATGTGGATATTAGAGACAACATTGGTATGACCATTCAATTCAGATTTAGATTAGTTGATTTTCTAAGATTGGCGTTATTTAAGCATTCCAATTCCGAAGTGAAATCTAAAATATAAAATTCTCGTGTCACAGTTTTCGTTGCCATACTCCTCCGAAACGGATTGACCGATTCTCATGAAACTTTGTGAGCATATTGAGTAGGTCTGAAAATCGGCCAACATCTATTTTTCATCCCCCTAAATGGTAAGAGTCACCCATCCTTAAATTTTTTTTATGGCAAAACGACGTTTGCCGGGGTAGCTAGTAAAATATAAATTTATTTATTTTTTAAATAAAATGATTTGCACTACATATATTAATTTTTGTATTACATAATCCACGTGTAAACCAAACATATTGAACAATATTTTATTTAGGGTTATTTATTAGAAAAAAAAAGTTCACTTTTGCAAAATTATTTACGTTATTAATGATGTTTTTTGTTCAAGATGCTTACAAAATTGACCTTGAAAAAACTACTCCTTGAAATTCTGAGTACGTCCACACTAGTGTCAGCTAGCTAAACTACACAGCAATATACTCGTACAACGATGCAAGTAGTTTTGCTATCGTCTGGTAGATGGAAAAGTGTAAACTAACACCCCCTCACCCCCGCAAATTGTCACGCATTGCTTCATACAAAAATCTCATTAGGGCATCTCCTCTTTGTATTTGCTCCGTGATTAGTACCGTCTCAACGGAATTGGACAATAATGAATATGTGAAGCGGAAAATTCTCTCTGATTCTTTCAAACTCAGCAATCAACTCCTCAAATTAAGCTGATGTGATGCAGCTACCGTATATCTAGTTCGTTAAATATTGTTTCTAGTTGAAAATGGCATAGTACTTAACTCTAGTTAACCAAAACTATATCTACGCATTATTAGGTGTTTTTTTACCACCAGAAATTAATTTGCAGAATTTCACTTTTCAATTGTATTTTTTGATACTAAATGAAAAGAAAAATATATAGATACATGATAATATGAGACATCTAATTGATAAACATGATTAGTGTTTTTTTGCAATAAATACTCACCCCACGTATCAGTTGTAGTATTTGCATAATGTATCTCCACAATAAAGAAAACTAAAATAAAAATATACTTATACATTTTTACTATAGAGTTTAATTTTCCTACTTCGTCATTTGTGTTTTAATGCACGGTTTACAAATGAAGTGGTTTTCAAAAAACTGATTTAATTATCTGATTAATGATGCCGATTACTTGTTCTGTTCTGATTTCAAGATTACAACGTTTTTTGCGACATTCATCTATCATTTAACTGACAGTGGTTGTAGATTATTCAAAAGTGAAGGTTATCGCTGACATCTTAGAGTCCAGAAACAATAATGTGAATTTAACATTTGAAATGATCAGGCGTTTTTTAGTAGTAAGGTAGGTAGGTTAATTAAACATAACAAATAGTATCCAGTTATATGCCTTACTTGTTTTTGATCGTATGTTCACTCATTTCTTTACCCTCACCATAATTAAACTTGTGCAAAATACCAGGATGGTAAAACAAAAATGAAATGATCAACTCTGCCTTGGGAATAGCAATAGTTTGAAATGATAATGAGTTTACTATAGACTAATGTAACTATTACATGTCTGTTTAATGTTTTGGGATAATATAAGTATTTAAGCAAGCATGCAGTTCCCTTTGTATCATTTACTGCTGGAATAATGCATGTCACATCGAACCAAGTTGCAAGGAAATAGACATTTCTTACCAACTGTGTAGGTTTTATTTGTTCCGTATGACTACTTGATATAAAAAGGCACTATGAAAACCGAAGCTAAAAAGTATTTCCCATTGCTGTACGTACACTTATGTGTCTTTTCTGCTGGTTGACAGCAATGTGGTTCCTTTTATTAAGTGAGTGGCACCTGGTACATGAGTTAGTGTATTGGATAGTGAACTTTACTACTAAGCTTGTGGTTGTAGCCAGTGCCGGATTTATATTTTTTATGAGTGTAGGCCACTTTATTTCCGCCGCCTCATGTACACATTTTTCTAAAATAATAGTTTTCCCATTTTAGTAAAGAAGGCCTTAAAATTAAACAAACGAATGAATTATTCATTATGAAAGACCGTAAAAGGAAACAATTTATACAATTTTTACGGGATTTTTTAATAGCAAAATCATCTATAATATCATCATAGTTTATGGAGTCCATTATCTCTGCTTCTATGTAGAGCAGAGCTAGAGAATTCATTTTTTCTTAAGACAATGAAGACCTTTGCAGTCCATTTTCTTGCTACCACTGCTAGATTTTCCTTACAACTACTATTCCTCGAGTTCGCTTGAGCAATACGTAAACTGTCGCTGCTGTTTTCACTTTTAAAAAAAGCATCTATTTTGTGGTCTTCTGAAGTGCATGTTCTTGTACATCTTTTTCTATTTTGGCCTTTTTCCTGTACTCAGCGCCACTAAGTCTCTTCCTACTATCACTCATTTTTCGACAGTTTGAGAAAGCTATATGTTATAGTTTTAAATCTGTAAAAATAACACAATCTATACTAATATATATAAAGCTGAAGAGTTTTTTTGTTTGTTTGTTTGAACGCGTTAATCTCAGGAACTAACGGTCTGATTTGAAAATTTTTTTCACTGTTAGAAAGCCCATTTATCGTGGAAGGCTATTGGATATTTATCATGACGCTAATCCTTACAGGAGCAGAGCACCAAAGGAGAATGTTACAAAAACGGGGGAAAATTATCACGCTACGGGCAATATAGGAGACGCAAACGAGGTTGCGTCGGTCGGCTAGTAGTCTATATAATTTAGCGGTTTAGTCGTAAAAGTGTTATAAACAAGCAAACAAATTCAGATTTACATTTATAATAAATTGGTTGGGGTTTTATTGCAATATGTGAAAAATCTCTATCACGTAATGCGAAACCTCTAATATAAATTACTAGCTGATCCACGCAACCTCGATTGCGCCTTATATTGCCCGTAGCGTGAAAATTTCCCCCGTTTTTGAAACATTCTTCATTGTTGCTCCGCTCCTATTAGTAGTAGCGTCATGATATATACCCTATAGCCTTCCTCGATAAATGGACTATCCAATACCGAAAGAATGTTTCAAATCGTGCCAGCGGTTCCTGAGATTAGCGCGTTCAAACAAACAAACTAACTCTTCAGCTTTATTTATTGGTATAGATAAGAAAATATAATACTGGCTACTAAAAAAAGGCTCCACAATAACCTACACCTACTACACCTTAGATGTAGGTACATACACCTTACATGTATATTATTGTGCTTGCCGAACTATTTTAGTTACCGCGCCTAGAACATCCAGGTCAATCAGTCTTCAATTTTCTGAGCTACTTATTTCTTTGGTTTGGCTGGCCAAAGTCATTAAAGTGAAAGATACTTTAACGGTGTAAATTGCGGTTTACATGAAGTGTAATACATACGGAAATACATAATAAGTATTTCTACATTTTCGCGAAGTTACCGCAACCACGGAAGCTGTAAAGCACAAAAGCAACCGAAACGTCGGAATCAAAATAATATAAAAATGTAGAAATTCATAGGTACCTAAATAAACCACCAATGTGAAAATATCTTTCATTTTAATGAGGGACAAATTTCATTTTCATTTAATTTAAGGAGTGTTAATGACAAAATATATTAGAGTTAGCACACTACTGTGTAGTAGCACTTACCGATGTCAATGAAACTGAAGCTTATCAACAAAGTATATTGAGAATCACTGTGATTTTTTATTGAGTAGTCGTTACGTATTTTGTTTAGGTAAGTAATGTAAGTATTCAAAGACAAGACGATGAGAGTGTTACGTGCGTATGCGACCAATGCTTGCAAACCAAAACATTGGCGCGGGCGTTGGGCGTCGCGTCGGGCGCAGACGGGCTCAGACGGCTCGGAGTGTTGGCAAGAAGCTGGGGCTGTTACGTTGCCACTGCCGCCCGCCCGCCTCGCTGCTCTCATCTATCGACTATCACTCACGCGATAATATAGGTTTCGATAGGAATGACTTTCTATATATTTTTTTAAGTATAAAACACCATGAAAATACCATTGAATGTGTTTAACTTTTATCCTCTGAAATCTGCCGCCCCTAGGACGCTGCCGCCCCTAGGCCGCGGCCTATACGGCCTATTTATAAATCCAGGACTGGTTGTAGCTACAATTCCCTGCCAGGATAAAGAAATTTGTGATGTACACGATTATTTCTGTGTCAGTATTGTTTAAATCACCTTTGTTGCTTATTATTTGATTAGAAAGATACTACTGATCTAGGTACAAGCCCTGGCCTCGTGAAACACCTATCAATATTTTCAAAATAGAATTCTACGGTAATATTTTTAAATGGACCGAAAGCTGGTAATGAAATAAAAATCGTTGTAGTATTTTTTAAATATTTATATTTATTCAAAGGTCATTAAGCACAATTATAACATATATCGGGAAAGTCTATTTCAGTGGTTACTATTCTCTTGGCTATTGGTTGGAAAACGTTAGGTCCCCAGGCAATGATACCAGCAGTAGACATGGCAGGATCAAACTAAAAGATACCATAAGAACTATTAGATAGATACTAGAATTAGAAAAGTCAGTTTCACAGCTCATCATCATATCAACCAGGCTTCAGCAGTCCGCTGCTGGTTACAAAACTCTTTTTAAAAACGTTTTGATATTTGATAAAGAGTTATAATTGTCTTAAGTAATATTATAAAGAGGAAAGATTTGATTTTTGTTTGTTTACTTGGCCGATTTGAAAATTTCTTTCACCATTAGAAAGTTAAATTGTTCCCAAATAATATATGCTATATTACATTTGCAAAAAAAGTTAGAGATCCTTATGAAAACTTCGATGATGTAGCTGTAAAAAATGACCAAATATCCATATATCGCGTTCGCTGCGGAAAGTATTTATAATAGAGCAAAATGATGTACTACAGTTTTAAAGAAGACTAGTTGTTGTCCGTAGTATATTACTGTAAAGTTTCATTCAAATCCTTTCAGTAGTTTTTGTGTGAAACAGTAATGAACATCCATCCATCCATCCATCCATCCATCCATCCATCCATCCTTACAAACTTTCGCATTTATACCTAATATTAGTAGGATGATACACATCATGTCTTTTATTAATTTTTTAAACATCTTATAATAATCGTGAATGTAAGATGGTGTGGATAAGACTACGAAGTGTCAGTACCGATATTCATCCAATGTGTGTCGTAAGAACCGTCTAAGCGAACCAATTAATCAGGTCAACAGCGCTGCACTGAAAAGGATTTGATACATACCATGTACCAGGACATTTTTTGTCACTTCTTCTTTGGGGGCACGGTAATTTTCCAAAGTGTCCATATTTTTTTGCTAAGCACTCAGGTCTCACCAACGAAACACGACAGTCGGACAGCACGAATCGAATAGTGTCATTTAAGGTTGTTATTCAGTGAGAGGGTAGTAAATTAAGTTATAATTAAGTTGAAGGCTAGTTTAAATCATTTGTTTGAAGTTCCGCGTATCCCCACAACGAAAGCCCTGCCCTGTACCAGTTCGTCAGGCTAGCTACAGATACAGCATGCCAAATTCTCCTTTCTAATGAGAGTCCTATTTCCAACAGTGGACTATTGAAGGCCCTTAATATATTAATGGGAGAATGAGATAGCTTGGTATAGATACAGTTTATCATCTCACCAGAGTACTCAATGCATCACTCAATCTGTCAGTTGGCATGAAGATAGGTACCGTACGTCTATTCAACACGGTACCAATAACTGTTACTTCGATGTGGTCGCTATTAATTACTTTTGTTATCTGAAAATAATATTAGTATTTTAATTATTACACTGGTCTACAAGAAAACTTAAAAATAAATCAGAAATAATAGTTTTCCCCCTCTAGACACGACCCTAGTCTAGACGGTGATGTAAAATGGTTAGGTAAAAGAGTATTTTTAAATGGTTTACTATGCCAGTGATATAGATGTAGCTAACAATTATTAAGATAGCATCTAAACGCCAGTCATCACACTATTGTAATCATCAATCTAGAAGAGCATTAATAATAGGCAAACTATGCCAATTTACACATATCAAAAAAAGTTGGCATACCGTTGGAAAAGTTTAGAAATTTCTCTTTCTTTATTCTATATGTGATTCTTCACTCAATAACACTATTCTTACATGTAAGACTTTAGGCAGTCCACTTGTCAAATGAACAGTTTTAAAGAAATCGTATTAAACACCTTTTAGGCAGTAATAAGCACGGCCATTTCTCATTGATGTCGTTTTTATTGGTTTTTATATAAAAAAAAAACAAAAGAAGAAATTATATATTCTACATTCAAAGTATGTAATCTTAAATAATAGAAAAACTAAATAATTTATTTGAAATAATTAAAATATCTCAACTTGTCCAAGTGATTGCCAACTTTTTTTATGATACTAGCTGTCCCGGCAAACGTCGTTTTGCCATTACCACTAATAAATTAAAAATTAATTAAAAAAACATTGTCCAGCGGACAAAATTGTGAATCTAAACCATTCCCAGATCCCCTTGAACACACACAAAAAATTTCATCAAAATCGGTCCAGTCGTTTGAGAGAAGTTCAGTGACATACACACTCACTGAAGAATTATATATATAAAGATATACATATGTGAGATAAATTAGTCAATGAAATGAGATATTCAGTACACTTGAAGTTTAATTGCTAAACCATTTCTAGTATTATTATTAAAACTGACTCGATTTCTTGCGGTTGGCGTATGCGACTGCTGATCGTGAGGTCTCGGGTTCGATTCTCGGGTCGGACCAAATGTTTGTATGATCTACAAATATTTGTTTCGGAGTTTGGGTGTTTTCTATGTATAATATGTATGTATTTACAAAAAAAAAGTATATATGTATCTGTATCAGTTGCCTAGGACCCATAACACAAGCTCTGCTTAGCTTGGGACTAGATGGCGTTGTGTGATAGATGTCCGAAATATTTATTTATTTAGTACTTACATTAAAATCCATATTAATTAGTGGATAAATATATTTGACGGTATAAAGACGTACGCCATCTTCTAAGTCAGCTTTGACATCATAGCCAATAGCAACGTCATGCATTCTTAGCATTCCTCTAAGTACAGCTCGAGCTTGTCGGTTTCCATTCAGATTGACTTGCTGCCCGACTGACTGTCTTAGGAGGTCTACCCCTTGAATGGAAACGACAAAGGCCTTAGTATAGCTAACATCACCCAATGCGTGCCAACCTAGGACTGTTTCACTGTAATGTAAGTCATATTAAGATTATCACAAGCTACTCACAGTATAGACTTTGATACTTTACTGTAAATAATAACCTGTACTTAACGAGCTACTAATAAACTTCAACTACTTATATAAAAATATGTCGTTATATCTGTAGATATTTATGATAATGTTTTATAGGGCACAGGCCATCATTCAAATCTGACTAACATATATATATATATATATATATATATATATATATATATATATATATATATATATATATATATATATATATATATATATATATTTTATGTTATAGACGGGTAAACGAGCAGACGTATCGCCTGATGGTAAGCGATTAACACCGCCCATGGACACCTGCAAAACCAGAGGCGTCGCAAGTACGTTGCCGACTTTTGGAGGGATGGGAGGGGAGATAGGGTAGGGCGGTAGGGGTATGAGCCTCCGGTATCCTCACTCACTCGGTGAAACACAGCGCAAGTACTATTTCACACCGGTTTTCTGTGAGGCCGTGGTATCACTCCAGTCGAGCCGACCCATTCATGCCGAAGCGTGGCTCTCCCACGGTTTTTTCATTTTATTTCAGAGAGAAACATGTTTCAAATATTTTAATTTTAGTTAATAACTTCACGAGTTCTATTCCTCTCTCTCTACCTTCGGGGTGCTGCAAGTTAAAGTATTGACGTAGCGCATGCCTGGAACCAGTTACCAATAGCTACAAAATATTTTTATTTTACTTACTTTATTTTAATAGGGTCTGCATCAGGTATTTTTAGGGTAGACCATTGTTTTGCTTCTACTTCTTGAATGGTTTTGGATACAACGTTTATTATGTAGTCGACATGGTCTATTGTGCGAACGTGTCTCACTGAAAACAAAGCCACTGTTAAATTGATGACCTAATATTTTGTTGCAAAGATCGAACAAATCAGTAATTGTAGTACGTGTACCTTTAGCAAATTAATGAGTCTAGTAATGACTTTGGTCATAATATTATAATATTTCCGGTAAAGCAAGTTTACAGGTAGCAGAGCAACGCTGATTCAGCACGAACGGGCCGGCTCAACCGGGGCGGTACGACTCTAGTACAGAAGCTCACCGTAAATTGACAGCGTTCGTGCTGTCGTGTTTCGTTTGTGAGTACGGGACCGGAGGCCCAATGATGCAGAAGTATCACTAAGCCGCCATGGTGTGGGTTACGAGTATGATGACCACCACTCTTGGATTCTGCTTATGCTTTCCACCAGGCAGAGTAGAATCATTCTGGCAGGCTCGTATATTATATAAAAAAAATACTAGAACCTTTATAATTTATATTTATTTCGGGTGTTGTAATAATTATCCTATATCGTACTGTCATCATTAAAATCGTAAGAATAAATATCCATGTTTTGGTTTTTACTCGTCCTATCCAAGTGGGATTTATCAATATTCAATTAAACTTACCAAGATTACCCAATGCGTGTTCACAAATCAACAATATAAAAATACAATGCAACTTCATTCTACCAGATTGTGAATTTAGGAATGTAAAGAAATCAGTAAAAAGGTAGATATACTCGTATTCAAAAAAAATAATCATATCAAGAATCATTTAAATGTTAATCGATAACAAATTATTAATTACCGACTTAGTGCAATGTCATTATTTCAATACTTAGATATATTTTTGTGATAGTGCAGACGTCGGATATGTCTACTATAATAATATCTATGTAGTATTTCTAATATATTAATAGCATATTACGTATACATTAGTGTATATGTGTCTGTTTCTATGTGGTTGAATCTGTACTAATATTATAAAACTCTTCGGTACTATTTATTGATCGAAGATAAAGCTGAAGAGTTTGCTCGTTTGGTTGAAAGTGTTAATCTCAGGAAGTACTGGTTCGATTTAAAAAATATTTCAGTGTTACATAGTCATCATCGAGGAAAGTTAATAGGTTGTATATCTGCGGTAAAAAAACAACCATAGGCAACACCACGGAGCGCAGCTTCTCTAAAAAAAGAAAGGCTAAGTAACTTCTTATATCACTAGCACTCTACCAGTGAAAGTCCCGTCAAAATCGCTCAAGCCATACCAGAGATTAGCAGGAATGAACAGACAGAAAGACAATCACTGCTTTTTTTTTATGTAAGTACCGTATATTTTTAGTTAATTTTATTTATTTATAGACTAGCTGAATCCCGCGGTTTTACAAAAATTGACACAAAATTGACATTGAGTTGACAAAAATTCTAAAACATATGCATTAAGTAAAAAGCGTTTATTTTCATATTACAAACAGACAATCCAATTTTATTTATTTGTGTAGATTTAAAGCAGCCAAAAACTTCACAGTTATTCTCAAGTGCTATTGTCTTAAATCGAAAAATAGTATTATCGTCATTCAAACGCAAAACGAAATAGCAAACAAAATGTGTTAGACGAGCACTATTCTTACTTCATCATCATCATCATCATCAGCCTATCGCAGTCCACTGCTGGACATAGGCCTCTCCAATTGCGCGCCACTTGGTTCGATCCTCGGCTTCTCGCATCCAGCTCCTGCCAGCCATCTTGCGCAGATCATCACTCCACCTGGCCTGTGGACGTCCTACACTACGTTTGCGGAGACGCGGTCTCCACTCAAGAACCCGTCTACCCCAACGGTAATCAGTTCTTCGGCTAATATGGCCTGCCCACTGCCACTTCAGCTTGCTAATCCTTTGGGCTATGCCAATGACCTTGGTTCTCTGCCGGATCACCTCATTCCTGATGCGATCCCTCAGAGAAACGCCGAGCATAGCCCTCTTCATAGCACGCTGAGCGACTTTGAACTTGTGGACCAGCCGTGCCGTAAGTGTCCACGTTTCGGCTCCGTATGTCATGACGGGTAGGACGCACTGATTGAAGACTTTCGTCTTAAGGCACTGTGGGATCGACGACGAAAAGACCCGACGAAGTTTCCCAAACGCTGCCCAACCCAGCTGAATTCTCCTGTTCACCTCGGCCTCGTATTCTTACTTAGTGCAAGTTAAAAGTTTCACTACATTAGTCTTGCATCTTCCAGTTCCACACCATTTGAGAATACCAGGCGGTGCCTCTCGATCAATGTCCGCACGTGTATGTCTTAAGCAAATCTTGGGATGAAAATTTTGCAATAGTGCAAGTGAAAATTTTTAAACAATTTATCTTTACCATATAAACATTTACAATATTTAGTAAGTCATAATTTGTTCATTAATAGCTGGTTAGCATATTTGTTTTACCCCTCAGTGTTAATATGATATGCTTCTCGACCCTTCATTTATGAGCTGGCTCAGTCCCCAGTATTCTTGAGGATTAAGACCTTAACCTTATAATTTTCAGTGCATGGTAATATGAAGTACCAACGTGTTTTTTATGAGTACATAGTATGAAATAAATTGGAAATAATAACGCAGATTGTTTTTTTATGGCAACCCATTGCCATAAAAAAAACAACGAACGTCTGCTTCGTCTGATAGTAAGAGATTATCGCCGACTATGGACAGCCGCAACACCAGAGGCGTTAGAAGTGCGTAGCAGGCGTTTTAAGAACGAGTACGCTTTTTTCTTGAAAGTTTGAAGGACGTATTGGTCCAGGAATACCACAGGCGACAGTTCATTCCACAGTTTTGTTGTGCGAGCTAGAAAGTTTTAAAAAAAAGCGCATAGTACTTGTTTTTCAAATGTAGGTATGAATGATGAAACACATTACATTTTGCATATTAATTTCAGTTTCTCTATTTATGTCTATATGAAAATTTCACGGCAAACATCATCTTTCTCTCCTGAACACTCTTGGCCCTAATTTGAATAAACAAACAAGAATATAAATATTTTTTGTGTATTTATCGATCTGGAGAAATGCTAGGTGTGAGCTCGCGTTTATTTTAAACCGCTCCAAAGCTGCCAGGATTTATTGGATTAAAATGTCAAATCCTTCTAAGCCCGTATTTCGACTTGATACGTGTCTCGACAGCTGTCAAAATGTGTCGATTCCCGTGGACCTCTATCAATTCGTGTGCCTTGTCTAGTTACTGGGTTTGGTCTAAGATTATTACATAAATGTATCATTTGCATGAAAAACAAAAATATTGCCTTGGTGTTTTAATGAACTACACTTGGGTATTCTGAAAACATATTTTTATTGATACTTTACTTAAAAAAGCAGTAGAAGTGAAGGAGTTTTGAAAGACATGACTTAGCCGTTACGGGAAAGCTAAAAGGAAGGTTAATAGGTTTTCGCACTCTATAAATATGAATATTTCGAACTAGAACTAGCCGTTAGTTCCGTTTTAATTTTAATACAAATCTATTTTACAAGAGGTAATAGACTGGTTCTATCAGAATATCAGCGCTGTAGTTCCTCAGGCCGCAGTAATATGCCTAGGTAGGCGCCTTTTCTGACACTGCACAGGGCACTTTCATTTTATTGCGTTTTAATATTATATTCTATTTTTAACCAACTTCAAAAAAAGGAGGAGGTTTCTCAATTCGACCGTTTAAATATATATTTTTATGTGTGTTCGCGGATAACTTGGTCGTTTATGAACCGATTTTGATGATTCTTTTTTTAATGGAAAGGAGATATCCCAGCGGTGGTACCATGATAAGGACACTAAGATCTGATGATGGCATCCAAGAGAAATCGAGTCAAACCTGGAAGTCGATTTTATTTTTATTAAAATTTTACTTGTAAACTCGAGTTGTCCTATGAATGTCAGATTTTTTTTTCTCTCTTTTCTTTCTTTCTGATCATCCTAACAAGAAACACTTGTGACTTGAACCATACGAAGAGTAAACACCTGAGACTCTTGGAATACTAATGAAGTTTTTGTGTTAACCCTCTCAAATGGTAAGGTTGGATTAAAAATGGATACCATTTCAAAATAACCCCCTAAATAATGGACAGCTCTGAAATTTCATTTAAATGAATATCTTAAACAATAAATTTATGTCTGCAGTATCTTCTTTTAATTTCGTGTTATTTTACTCAACTTATTCACAAAGATTGTGTCTGCTATCAAACCTTATTTAATGTTATTTCAACTAGCTGAGCCACGCGGTGTTACCCGCGGTTATTGTCGCTAATCTAAAAAGTAGTCTAAGTTATCTTATATCATCAGCTACCTATCGGCTACTAAATCTGTCATGCAGTTCCAGAGATTAGCCGTAACTTACAGACAGACAGACGTATAATTTAATATTACAAACAGACACTAAAATTTTATTTATTTGTATAGATTGGTGGTGGTGTGTATACCAACCACCACCAATCTATACAAACACACAGTACCAACACAGTTTTCTGACTCCAAATAAGAAAGAGCCTAAGGTTTTAGTAATCACGATTACTAACAACTGACTAAATCAACAGAGCTATTTATAAAATTAGCCAAATATATATAATCGGACATTTAACATAGGTACAACTGTATTATGTGTAATAGACAGCTGTATAATACAAAATTATATACTTTTATACATTTGGCCCATGTTCAGATGACGAGCACTCAACGCGCGTTTTATATATAGTTGTTAAACGCCATATACTTCTTTTGTAAATACATAAATATTATACACAGAAAACACACAAACTCTGAAACAAATATTTGTAGATCATACAAAACTTTGGTCCGAAACGAGGAAACGAACCCGTGACCTCATGCAAATTACGATGGTTCAGGCCATCGACCTCATGCATTTATTTAGGTACGTACATTCACACATTCCTCGTAAATTCCTCCTAGGCGATTAAAACTTTATGACGGGATCAATAAAATTACCCAAAACTCGGAAAGCATTTTGCTGTAGCATGTAATAAAATCAGAAATCAACACCCTAAACAAGCAATGTCCCCTTCACTTATCGTCACAAATTAAATGCTTGACTATAACGTTTTAATGTCCCAAATAAAGAAAGGTTTTCTACTTCATCGTCTATAAATTATAGCATAGACTAGCTGAACCCTGCGGTGTTACCCGCAGTTATTCTTGTACCTCGAGTAACGCCGCGGGACAAAGTAAGTCTAAAAAAGGTAGCTTAAGTCACTCCCTGGATCATCAGCTACCTGCCAGTGAAAGTCCCGTCAAAATCGATTGAGCCGTTCCAGAAATTACCCGGAACAAACAGACAGACAGACAAATAAACTTTTAACTACATTTTTTGTATATGTACCGTGTATACATACATATGCATTTAGCACATAGTATTACAAACAGACACTTCAATTTTATAAAATTTATTTGTGTATATATGTATAACTAACTTTTTACGTTTTGTATAAAAAAAATATGAGTTATCACTGGCTACAATTTGCACATTTGAAGTTTTTGTTTTTAATATCTATATGAGCCTGCCAAATTGACTCCCTGTTAGGGCGGCCTATTGAGATACTTTTGCACCAACGAGCCTCTGGTCTCGCACTCACAAACGAAACACATCAGCACTGCCATTTTAAGGTAGTCTTCTGCGAGAGGATGGTACCCTACAGCGTAGTTCTACAACTCCAATATATCTTAGTATGTCCCTAGCTATATTTTATCGCTTCCCGCTCTGGTGTAAAGGGACATTATTAACAGTAGCTATGAATCAAGTACATGTTTACTGTTTATTTTTACGACCGTTTAAAAAGCTCTTTAAGGCACATAGAATACGAATTGGTGATATAAAACAGTGTTGATGTGAATTTTAAGATATTTTTGGGTAAAAGTTGTTGAGTGAATTTAAATGCCAGCAAATGCCTATAACTATTACCTATTCGGTAGAAAAGTATATTCAATTACGGTTGAAATTCAAATTAAACTGTTAATAGAAATTAAATCAAGACATTCAGAATGTCTGGTAATTGAATGACAGGCGATCTTAAGATTGTAGTATGAAAGCTACTCTAAAAGTCCAAGTACGAGTCGGACTTGCCCATGAAGGGTTCCGTAGCAGCAAGTAATGTAGTTCGTTGTAACTTTGATCGATGTTTTAAAAATAGTGTATTTTAAAAAATAAGTTATTGATTAGTAAACATTATAATTAGGTATCTAAATGACGGGATTTACATCTAACTATTTGCGAGCACATATAGACTTATGATAGTTAACAAGCTTATACATATTCCAGTTTAACAAGAAATATTTCAATAGGTAATAACGTCCCGTATCCAGCGTTCTGCATGAATGACAGTATACAATTGGTTTAAATGTAAATTACAGTTCACGATATTTAACGTATTAAAAAAAACTACTTACTACATCTGGTTCAAACTGTGACTTCTTGTCACAGAGGGGGTGGGGAACATTTTACCACTTTGGAAGTGGCTCTCGCGCAAACTATTCAGTTTAGAAAAAAAAAAAGTTAGAAACCTCAATATCATTTTTGAAGACCTATCCATAGATACTACACAAGTATGGGTTTCATGAGGGATAATAAAATTTTTGAGTTTCAGATCTAAGTATTGTTGGTTGTCTTCTAATATTGACCCCTAAAATTTATTGTTTTTTCTTCTAATTTTGTGTGAAAATCTTAATGCGGTTCACAGAATACATCTTCTTAACAAGTTTCAACATTATAATTTTTATAGTTTCGGAAAAAAAGTGGCTGTGATATACGTACGGACAGACAGACATGACGAGTCCATAAGGGTTCCGTTTCTTGCCATTTTGCTACGGAACTCTAAAAAGTAGCCGAAGTTACTAATTATATCATCAGCTCTGCCTGATGGAAAGCATAGGCAGAATCCAATAGTGGTCACCAAAGTCATTGCGGATCCATACAATGCAGCATGGAGACCCACACCATGGCGGCCTAGTGATGTCTGCATCATTGGGCCTCCGGTCTCGCACTCACCGACGAAACACGACGGCACAAACGCTGTCATTTTATGTTGATTTTCTATGTGAGGGTAGTACCGCCCCGGTCGAGCCGGCCCGTTCGTGCTGAAATCAGCGTGGCTATACTACCTACTATATACTTTTAAATACATTTAGTGAAAGACTGTAAATTTGAAATTACAAACAGACACTTCAATTTTAATTATTTGTATTTACGTTTAAAGTCTGACTCAAATCCTTAACAGCTAAGCCCCATCGCCCCTAAGTGTAATCAAATTAAGGAAGAATAGAAAAGGAATACATATTTAAACCAAAAATAAATGGTAGGTAGGTATAGTCCAATTTACCATGAAGCACGCTTTAAAGGGACTTTGAGCATATATTCGTATTTTGTTCTAAAACTTTTTATTAAACAATTTCCTGGTTTGAAACAAAAGTTTGAACAAAAAATTCTGACGATGTCCTCATAATATTATACTTTACATTTTAAAAGGGTGCTCAACATAATACACTGACCCTTCCACGTCAGCAACTTCGATGAATTGGTGCACTGCGGGCCAAATAAATATGGCACCCAGGATTTTATTATTTTGTCGCTGATAACTCAATATTACATGTATTGCGTAAGCTTAGCGTTAAGAGTTATTTGAATACGGTGAAATAGAGACTTGTATTTCTTCTAAATTAAACCTGATACCTGCTTGTATTCTATATAATTAAATATTAGAGCACTAGCATCCAAAAAAGGAAATATTTATAGCACCAAGTGTCCTATTTTACTGCATGTCAACATTTTTTAATCCGGAAATTATAACTTATATAATAATTACTAAAACTTTGAAAATCCAGATTTAATGCACTTAACATAAACAACTTATAAAATCAGTCTCAATCAGGAAAGTTTTTTTTTAAATTACTTATCACACTAATATATAATCACACTAATATATTTGTGAGTGTGTATGTTTATTACTTCTTCACGCAAAAAGTACTGAACGGATTTGGATTAAACTTTACAGTAATATAGCTTATACTACAGAATAACACACGGGCTACTATTTACCGCTAAAATCATCATACACGCGAGCGGAGTCGCGGGCAACAGCTAGTTATCTATAAAAGTAGTTCAGTTTAAATTTTAAATAAAACATATTCAATATGTTTTTAGACAAAACATCTAGTCACATTATTTTTCTAGAATATATAATTTATTTTGTACCTTATTATTTGTCCCACAGTATACAATAACGGTGCCAAAAGCCGAACGAGTGCTTAGGCCGTGATTTATACGGGTCAATCTAAAATTTTGACATTGAGAAAGGACCTCTTGAAAAATGGCGCGTGACTCAAATATGTCCAAATAAATATTATATTTGTTTATTCGATCGAATCAGGATTTATATTTATTTACATTTATATATTTGTTTCCTAAAGTAAAGGTTTCCTATGAACGACAGAAGACGTCAACGACAATTTTTATTTGGTACTAGCTGAACCCCGCGGTGTTACGCGCGGTTATCGTCGTACCGTGAGTAACGGCCGCTGGACAAAATTAAACTAAAAAAGTAGCCAAAGTTACTCCTTATAATCAGCTATCTATCAGAGATTACCCGGAACAAACAGACAGACAGACATAAATTGTAAAAAATACATTTTTGGTATATGTACCGTGTATACAAACAGACACTTCAATTTTATTTATTTGTATAGATAGAAACGTATTCTCTCATAAATGGTAGTGACGATTCGACCGCAACCTCGCCAACAGACTGATGGACATCAATATTCATGGACTAGTGCCTGGAGCAATAATTGAACATCTGCTGTACAAGTATGGAAATACGTAACGTTATTCTGATTTTTACATTATTGTCTTTGGAAAAACAACTTGTTCACCTGTAATATTGTAGAAATCAACAAAAAAGTATAAAATTAAGTAGTGTTCTAATTTGGTAATTTACTTTTTATGGGAGGTAGCTTCAGTACATGTTTAAAATAAATATATGTTGCATGCTATTTCTTACTACTGGATCAATTATTTAAATGAAAGTATTCACGTAAACAGACACTCCAATTTTATTTATTTGTATAGATGTATAGGAGACTAGTCGAGTCCCGCGGTGCTAGTCTAAGTTACTCCTTATATCATTAGCTACTTATCAGTGAAAATCCCGCCAAAATCGGTCCAGCCGTTCCATAGATTACCAGACAGACAGACAGACAATTTTTTTTTACTACATTTACGCTATATGTACCGTGTATGCATTTAGTAAAAAACGGTTATTTTTATGTTACAAACAGACACTACAATTTTTTTTATTTGTATAGACAGTATGGTAGTTTCACAACGCCTAACTCCTTTGTTGGGAGAGAGACCGGTTTGGACTTAATTAATGGTGATTTCGCATAACCTCTTCTAAATTGTATTGTGTTAAAAAAATACCCAGTACTATCCTTATGTTTGAAATCATGAAAAAATCTCAATTTAAAACTACACCTGCTACACGTTGAGTGAGAAAAAACGGCTTCCCTACCCTCAACTTCAAACGAGCGACTGTAGACGACACTCGAAAAAAAAAATGTTTTTTAATAAGAAAAACTATGCAGTGCTTTAATGGAAAGTAGTCTTTAGTGATCAAAGGCTGAATACACTCGTAATATGTTCATAACTACTTTCGTTTGAATGTGTTTTTTTTATTTTATTTTTTGTGAATGAAAATCAGCTGCTTCGAAGGTGACGTGTGAGTTTGTGAATAGATGAAGAACGTACTTAGCCTTAGTAATAACGATATTTTCTTTCATAATTTTTATTTACGTCCTTTAGGGATAAACGTTCATATTGCTAACACTGCTATACTGTCAATTGTGGATCACGTTATTTTTAATGTTTGGCCCGGCCAAAATAACTCTGCTCTGCCTGATGGAAAGCATAAGCAAAATCCAAGAGTGGTGATCACCATACTGCGAATGCAGACAATGCAACAATGCACCATGGTGACCCACACCATGGCGGGCTAGTGATGATTCTGCATCATTGGGCCTTCTGCATCTTCTGTGCGAGGGTAGTACCGCTCCGGTCGAGTCGGTCCGTTCGTGCTGAAATAAACGTGGCTCTACTACCTTGAAGTACTACCATTAAAGAAAAGTGTTTTGATTTTGTGATTAGGTAATTCGGTATAGAGGTAGAGTACTATTACAGACTGTAGTTTGCTCCAGTAGATCCAGAGATTATCCCCTACAACCTCACAAATTTTACCTCTTTATTATATTGGTATAGATCATAATATCCTACATTATTCAGAGTACTCCGAGAAACTGAAAATTATATCCGATATCACTTTAAATAACAAAAAAAAAAGAATAAAAGCTATAAAACGACTACGTAAAACTTTTGATGACATTTATATAGTCTTTGTCATCTGGGCTATGATTACGAAGCGATTGCCACCTCATTCATTAAAATCGGTACGAACATACAAACAGCATAGACAGCCAAAACTATTACCCTTCCTTTTGATTTTGTCATAGTCGATTATATGCACTGCCTCATTGGTCTAGTGGTTAGCGTAAGCGACTGCAGATCAAGAGGTCTTGGGTTCGATTCCTGGGTCAAACTGCTGTTGGGTTTTTCTTTCAAGAAATTCTTAACAGCAACCTGGAGCATGGATGATGACGGTGTTTTTCTCTCCCATGCCTCGGGAAAGCACGTTAAACCGTCGGATTGTTGTGAACATCGTTATTGGGAAGTCAGTGCTCTCAAATATACTGACAACTAGTTCAAACTTCGAATTCAGTTCACCCTCAGGGTTGCGGAGATCCAAAAAATAAAGGCTAGCAAGATGATGATAGTCGCTTATATGCAATTTCAAAAACCAACAATGTAAATGTAACTCTTTCCTAGATCAACTTAAGGTCTAAGGTCACTTGACAAACTTCAGGTTACTAACATCTTCTTGTTTGAAATCTCGACCGTATAACAACTTAAGTACAATGGGGTTTTACGCTTCATTTGTTATCAAAACAATGTTTTACAGCTATTCCTTTCAACGTTGGTGCATAGTGTGAACTAAAATAAAATAAAAGTGTCGAGGGAGTGAAATGCGATCGTCTAGACGCTCCTGACATCTGCTGCAAAACTTTTTAACTTGTCACGATAAGGACTTCGCATTCAACTTTAAATTATTTATTTAATTTTTTTTTTATCTTAAGTATAATATTGTGTTACGAGTAAGATCATTATGAATGTATAATAACTGTTATTAGGAATGCATAAGGGCGAGACCTCAGTGATACAGATGCATTACTAGGTCGCTATGGTGTAGGTCACCATGCTTTATTATTGCATCGACTGCAGTCCCAATAAGTATGGTGACCACCACACTTGGATTCTGTTTATGCTTTCCACCAGGAAGAGTATAGTCACTTTGGCAAGATCATCATCATCATCATCATCACCTCAGCCCACTGATGTCCACTGCTGCACATAAGTCTCCTTCATGGCGCGCCATTTCTCCCGGTCCTCTGCCTTCCGCATCCAGCTGCTACCGGCTATCCTTTTTAGGTCATCGGTCCAGCGAGCTGGAGGGCTTCTCCCACACTTCGCTTGCCAGTCCATGGTCTCCACTCTAGGACTCGTCTGCTCCATCGGCTATCGGTCCTTCGACAGACATGACACTGCCACTTCAGATTACAGATTCTGCGAGCTACTTTGGTTCTCTTCCGGATATCCTCATTTCGGATTCGATCCTTCAGAGGAACCCCAAGCATAACTCGCTCCATCGCACGCTGAGCGACTTTAAACTTGTGGACCAGTCCTGCTGTGAGTGTCCACGAGTGGCAAGACCATACATATGAAGAATTATTTGGCCCGTGTTTCCATCCAGTCAACTCGGTTTACACTACGCCTAACGATTTAACTTTTTTCTGATTAATTCCTGAGATTGATGAGGGAGAGGCCTGTGATGACAGGCACCTCGGACCTACCGAATTATTTTACAGTTTTTCTTTTCTTTTTCTTTTGGTATAAAGTTTTTAGTAGTTACATTATTTTGAATAAAACCGTTTAAATTAAAAAACATACATATACTTTTATAAAGTTTTTAGTTTTTAATTGCCTTACATAGTACTTCTCATCTGTGTTCTACTAGTCAATCCTTTTCATTTGATATCCAAATTGTAGTAGTCGTGATAAAATGTATAAACCACCATTATGTAGCGGCGGCCATCTTGGATTTTAATTTTTCACAGTGAACTGTGTTCCACTAGACAAGCCCTTTCATTTGATACCCATTTAATTTATTATATAATTTATTTAAAGATAATTTTGCGGCCATTTAGGATTTACAATGAAACAGAATTTATTTAATTGTATTGCCACCAGAACTAAGGGCGTGTACCAAATTTCAACAGCAAGGGGGTCACATTTCAATTACTAGATTTGACCCAAACAAACAAATATATAAATAAACAAACAAAGAAGGCAAGTTGAATAAAACCGTTTAAAAAGCTCTAATTTCTAAATAGTAGCAATTCCATGTGATGGACGAATTAAAAATACAGATTGTCACTACCACTATTCATATGGTAGACATCATAAGCGTCAACCACAGATTACCCCCAAACCCTCTGGGAGTAATCTGTGGCGTCAACTAAGGGAACAAACTATAAAAATATTTAATAAATAAATATAAATATAAATCTATACTAATATATAAAGCTTAAGAGTTTGTTTGTTTGTTTGAACACGCGAATCCCAGGACCCGCTGGTCCGATTTGCAAAATTCTTTCGGTGTTGAATAGTCCATTTATCGAGGAAGGCTATAGGGTATATATCATCACGCTACTACTAATAGGAGCGGAGCAACAATGAAGAATGTTTCAAAAACGGGGGAAATTTTCACGCTACGGGCAATATAAGGCGCAAACGAGGTTGCGTGGGTCGGCTAGTATAAATATAAATCTATACTAATATATAAAGCTTAAGAGTTTGTTTGTTTGTTTGAACACGCGAATCCCAGGAACCGCTGGTCCGATTTGCAAAATTCTTTCGGTGTTGGGTAGTCCATTTATCGAGGAAGGCTATAGGGTATATATCATCACGCTACTACTTATAGGAGCGGAGCAACAATGAAGAATGTTTCAAAAACGGGGGAAATTTTCACGCTACGGGCAATATAAGGCGCAAACGAGGTTGCGTGGGTCAGCTAGTAATAAATATTTCGGACATTTAACACACAACGCCATCTAGTCCCAAGCTAAGCAGACCTTGTGTATAAATACATATATACTTTATAGGTCAACATTATAGAACAAACTATATAGGTCAATATTACTGCAAGGAGAAGGTAAACATGTAACAAACCGCGTCCACGTGGTACAATAGACCAGAACTATCTTTCTAAATTAAGATCTATTGTCTAGCAGTAGACTTTTAGATGTCAATGAAGTAGCATCTAATACACTGACCGTACCGCAACTCTACTTACCACAGCAGGCATTCAATAACTAATAAATATTCACACAGTACGACAGAGCGACTTTTAATTGAAACGCTACGATTATTCGTTTATTCGGGACACTGTCGATTTCGCATATTGATTACGTTTTTAATAAAGCCTTCGATATCTGTCTCTACTTTATCGCCGTTATTAAAGAGAAAAACATGTTTAATCACGAAGCAAATCCGTGTGTTTAATATATGTGGAAACCCTCAAGGGTTAAGTGTCAGTATAATTTATATTACACGGTCTAAAATTAAAATGAATGAAATTTTACAAAATGGTGAAACTCATTTTTGAAAGGTGCAATGGGGTAAAATTAACCCTATAGTGGTAATACAAAAATGTGAGTTGCAATCAGTTGGTATTAGATTAAATCTGTTGGCATAATTTAACAACTCAAACATTGTTTGTGACTGTAGCTAATTAATTAGATATTGTGGAATCAATTTTAATATAAAAGGGCCTGCTAATCGCTGACAAACATTTTACAAAATATAATAATTTTAGAACTGTATGCAGGACGATCAAGTTTAAACATATCTATGACACCTTTCCCTAATGCATGCATCAGAATGTAGCAATATAGCTTAGTACTGAAGTGCAAATGGTAAAACAAAGTATTATAATTTTTTTTTGTAGTTACGTAGCAATTGCTTTTTGTCAGGTTTTATTACTAACTTTTAAACTTTCGCGTTCCATGATATTAACAAATATTTTTACGGGAATTAACGCGATCACTTATTTAAAAAATTTAGAAAGGTTTTATTACGTTACGATATTCTGGTTTTATATTCCCTTTAGACATTGTTACTGCGGACGATGTTCTTTTAAATAAGATGTACAACATCTATAAATAGATGCTAACAAATGACATAAATGTTTATCGTTAATATATCTTATACTAATATATAAAGCTGAATAGTTTGTTTGTTTGTTTGAACGCGCTAATCTCAGGAACCGATTTGAAAAATTATTTTAGTGTTAGATAGCCCATTTATCGAAGAAGGCTATAAGCTATATATCATCACGCTAAGACCTACAGGAGCTGAGCATCACTGAAGAATGTTACAAAACGGGAGAAAATTATTACGCTACGGGCAACAGGAGACGCAAACGACGTTGCGTGGGTTGGCTATTGGTTACATAAAGATAATTGTAATAAAGCCATTATGTCTGCCTTTTATATTGTGTTCATAAGAAGTTTCAAAAATTAAACAGCGGGTTGAACATATTCAACACACTATTCTGTTATGCCCTTCCTCCTCTTCTAAAGTAGACTTACAGTACAGTTTTATATTTCTACAGTTCGTACTATTTACGTGAAATTAATTAAAGTTGTTCAATAAATTGTAGGCAACTTTCCCAATTTGCTTCATTAGACTAATGGCTTGTAGATTTTATTTATTTTGTGTTTTAGTAGCACTGCAGTCAACGATTAAATATTAAATACACAGTTTAAAAAAATAAAGCGAACTAGTAAAATTTTCTTTTTGATTTAAAAATAAATATGATTTACGGACCAACCTAAATAAACAGAAATCGTCCAGAAAGTTTGCGGCAATACTAGACATCATTAGTTTGAAGTTGAGAAATAATTTCTCCACCAAATCCAGGTATATTATTTAAATTCTACAAACCAAATATTACCAAGCATCCTGTAATATTTCTATTCAATTTATCTACAAAATACCAATGGTAACTAATTCAAATATCAACACAATTCATTGCTCGACATACAATGAATTTTGAAAACCTACCGTTTTACCAACACTTTAATTTTACAACATATTTCCATTACAGTTTAATTACTAAGCCCTTACCGCCTTTTAAAAGAAATTTCAAGTCAGAAACCAAGTTTGATATCAAGAATATATAATCAAATTAATTAACTCTCTTCTGCATTAATAAGAATTTGATTACAAGTCTCGGGGTTATTAAATAAGGCAGGTGACAATGTATAAGATGATATTATTATCATAAAGCATGATTTCCCTTGCGTCGTGTACATTGGATTATAAAGTTATATTGAAAATATGTTGTTAGTCTCTTGAGGTATGCAGGTATGCTCTTCATTTTGTGTAGTACTAGATGTTGCCTGTAAAATCACTAGAGATGTCATTGTACTATAGTACATTGTACTTAAGTACCTATAGGTACTGACATCTTTCCATGCATAATGCTTTTTGTATTTATTCTTACTAATAGCCTGCTTAGAACCTAATAATATAATCATATCTATCCAATCCACATTAAAATGTTAAGTTACTTTATATATACCACTGACGTTGTGTCATTGTATATACGTACCGAACACTCGTAAAGTTCTGCAGGAATGGAGCTGAAATACCGACACGAATTTCAATTTGCCTCAAACATTTTTGAAGTCAGTTTTGTAATTTTATTACTTACTAGCTGAGCCCCGCGGTGTTACCCGCGGTTTAACCTCAACCGTACAACGCCGCAGACCAAAGCTAGCTTAAAAAAGTATCCTAAGTTACTCGTTATATCATCAGCTATCTGCCAGAGAAAGTCCCTTCAAAATCCGTACAGCCGTTTCAGAGATTACCCGGTATAAACAGACAGACAGACTGACAGACAGACAGACAAAAATTGAAAAAGTTTTATTTTAGAAAATGAATCGTGTAGACATATATTAGTAAAAAGCGATTATTTTAATATATTACAAACAGACATTCCAATTTTATTTATTTGTATGTATAGAATAGATGTAGGTAAAGATTAATTAAATAAATAAATAAATATTTCGAACATCTAAACACACAACGCTATCTAGTCCCAAGATAAGCAGAGCTTGTGTTATGGGGTACTAAACAACTGATACAAATACATATATATTTTTTTTTTGTAAATACATACATATTATAGATAGAACACACCCAAACTCCGAAACAATTAAACCACAATGCATGGCATGCTTTACTAGTAGCCACATAGGGGTATAACTAGTAGCTTATAAAAAATCAAACCTCTCAGGTTCTTTCTTCCGTTCATCGCTCCTGAGCCCAATATGTCACTCTTCATAATGAATCAAACAAGATTCAGTTTGTGTCATAAATCTAGCAAACTAGTTTATTTATTATTTTTTTACTTCTCTTGAATAGTACGTAATAATATAATTGAAATCGGTGTAGCGGTTTAGCCGCAAAAGCGTAACCGACCGATAGACAGACAGACAAAGTTACTTTCGAATTAATTATAATATTAGTAAGTAAGTAAGTGAAGATTGTGATACTTGTGATTCTCTTTTTAGTACTTACTTTTAGGCAGTCGAGTTTTGTTTAATATTAAACAGTAAAAGAGTAGAGTGAAAACCCCGTAGTAGTTCCAACTGTTTTAAAAAATTTGGTCATGTGGCCGGTTCAATAACTTTTTGGTTTGAAGTTTACTAATCGTTCATTTTTAAAACAGTAATATAATCATGATATGATTGATACACATATTTTTGATATGTGCTTTTTATGATTTATCATTTGATATCCATATTGCTATTATTTTTAACCTTCTCCTAACGTAGTCGAGTGTATTACAATGGCCAATTGTATCTACTGTGGACGGGTCTTCAGCTAGTTGCGTCTCTATTTCAAAAACTTACCGATTAATCCCATTAATATAATCCAAGTTCTCTAAACTTCATCCACAAACGTGTACCCTAACCAAATTAACGAACACAGTCAACTATCCATAATAATTTCAAATCTCTCCTGACAATGATCATGAAAAAGGTCCCACACCACGGAGGCAGTCCGTCTTTGTTGCGTTTGACAGTTTTGTAATTGAAAGGTTTTCGAGAGGTATTGGACCCTCAATCAGGTTCTATTGTGAAAATGCTTTATTTAATTTCGATTTCCTTTGTCATTACGATTTCCTTGTGGAGTACTCGTTGTTAATTATTCCAATAAGTGTTGTTTGTAATTGAACTGTATATTTATCTATTGATTCAAACGTTGAAAGCGATTTGTACGAGAACAATAGCATTAATTTGTAAATTTTATAGTCAAATCAATCAAATGATGTTAATTTGTTATAACGGTTCTAATCGCCTTTACTACGCATATAGGCATAGATATACAACCTACTTGTATTTTTAATTTAAAAGTTTGATGAATGAATATTGATTCTTTTCTATTCATCCATTGGCTGAGCGGGTTTTGATGCAACTTAGCTCATATTTATGAGTAAAAGTAGTGAGTAATAAAACATAATAATTTGTAACAAATACTTGTCGGTACTTTCAAAGTAAAGTAAAGTAATTCAATAAATTGTAACTACTACTACTACTACTTGCACTGTTACTACTACTTGTACTTCTACTACTACTTGTACACTTTTAATAATGTCGCATCTGCAAATAGATTTTTTTTGAGTGGAGCAGTTCAAATGTTGTTTTAACGATAATAAAGCAATGAAAGAACTGTGGATATTAAAATTTTCACTGACACAATTTTTTTTACGAAGAACAAAAAATTCGTTTACGAAGAACACACGGACTCAAAATACAAATTAAATAATTTGTAACTTTCAAAGTAAAGTAAACTAATACCTAAGCCGGTTATACCAAGGTTATACCGCGGGTAACACCGTGGAGCTTAGGAATTACTTACAAATTATTTAATTTATACTTATAAAAATGTAAAAATTATTTGATCGAATAATTTTTATTTCTTTTAGAAACTAAACTTTACTTGTGCTACTACTACTTGTAGTACTACTACTTGTACGACTACTTGTACCACTACTTGTCTCACTACTTGTACCACTACTTGCCCCACTGTTCGAACCACTACTTGTACCACTACTTGACCCACTACTTGTACCACTACTAGTACCACTACTTGTACCACTACTTGTACGACTACTTGTACAACTACTTGTACCACTACTCGTACCACTATTCGTACTACTACTTGTACCACTACTGGTACCACTACTTGTACCACTACTTGTACCACTACTTGCCCCACTACTTGCCCCACTACTTGTACCACTACTTGTACCACTACTTGCCCCACTACTTGCCCCACTACTTGTACCACTACTTGCCCCACTACTTGACCCACTACTTGCCCCACTACTTGTATCACTACTTGTCTCACTACTTGTCTCACTACTTGTACCACTACTAGTACCACTACTTGTCTCACTACCTGTGCCACTACTTGTACCACTACTTGTCTCACTACTTGTACCACTACTTGTCTCACTACTTGTACCACTACTTGCCCCACTACTTGCCTGACTACTTGTACCACTACTTGTCTCACTACTTGTCTCACTACTTGTACCACTACTAGTACCACTACTTGTCTCACTACCTGTGCCACTACTTGTACCACTACTTGTCTCACTACTTGTACCACTACTTGTCTCACTACTTGTACCACTACTTGCCCCACTACTTGCCTGACAACTTGTACCACTACTCGTACCACTCCTCGTACCACTACTTGCCCCACTACTTGTACCAGTACTTGTACCACTACTTGTACAACTACTTGCCTCACTACTTGCCCCACTACTTGTACCACTACTTGTACCACTACTTGTACCACTACTTGTACCACTACTTGTCTCACTACTTGTACCACTACTTGTACAACTACTTGTCTCACTACTTGCCTCACCACTTGTACCACTACTTGTACCACTACTTGTACAACTACTTGTACCACTACTTGTCTAACTAGTTGCCCCACTACTTATACCACTACTTGTACCATACTTGTACCACTACCTGCCCCACTACTTGTACAACTACTTGCCTCACTACTTGTACCACTACTTGTACAACTACTAGTACCACTACTTGTCTAACTACTTGCCCCACTACTTGTACCACTACTTGTACCATACTTGTACCACTACCTGCCCCACTACTTGTACAACTACTTGCCTCACTACTTGTACCACTACTTGTACAACTACTAGTACCACTACTTGTACCACTACTTGCCCCACTACTTGTACCACTACTTGCCCCACTATTTGCCCCACTATTTGCCCCACTACTTGTACCACTACTTGTACCACTACTTGTACCACTACTTGTACCACTACTTGTCTCACTACTTGTACCACTACTTGTACAACTACTTGTCTCACTACTTGCCTCACTACTTGTACCACTACTTGTACCACTACTTGTACCACTACTTGTACAACTACTAGTACCACTACTTGTACCACTACTTGCCCCACTACTTGTACCACTACTTGCCCCACTATTTGCCCCACTATTTGCCCCACTACTTGTACCACTACTTGTACCACTACTTGCCCCACTACTTGTACCACTACTTGCCCCACTATTTGCCCCACTATTTGCCCCACTACTTGTACCACTACTTGTACCACTACTTGTACCACTACTTGTACCACTACTTGTCTCACTACTTGTACCACTACTTGTACAACTACTTGTCTCACTACTTGCCTCACTACTTGTACCACTACTTGTACCACTACTTGTCTCACTACTTGTACCACTACTTGTCTCACTACTTGTACCACTACTTGCCCCACTACTTGCCTGACTACTTGTACCACTACTCGTACCACTCCTCGTACCACTATTTGTCTAACTACTTGCCCCACTACTTGTACCACTACTTGTACCATACTTGTACCACTACCTGCCCCACTACTTGTACAACTACTTGCCTCACTACTTGTACCACTACTTGTACAACTACTAGTACCACTACTTGTACCACTACTTGCCCCACTACTTGTACCACTACTTGCCCCACTATTTGCCCCACTATTTGCCCCACTACTTGTACCACTACTTGTACCACTACTTGTACCACTACTTGTACCACTACTTGTACCACTACTTGTACCACTACTTGTCTCACTACTTGTACCACTACTTGTACAACTACTTGTCTCACTACTTGCCTCACTACTTGTACCACTACTTGTACCACTACTTGTACAACTACTTGTACCACTACTTGTACAACTACTTGTCTCACTACTTGAACCACTACTTGTACAACTACTTGTCTCACTACTTGTACCACTACTTGCCCCACTACTTGTACCACTACTTGCCCCACTATTTGCCCCACTACTTGCCCCACTACTTGCCCCACTACTTGTACCACTACTTGTACCACTACTTGTACCACTACTTGTACCACTACTTGTACCCTTTTAATAATGTCGCATCTGCAAATACAAAATTTTAGGGTAGAGCAGTTCAAATGTTGTTTTAACGATATATATATATATATCGACGTAGGAATGCATATTTGCTGTAAGTAGGCATATTGCAATTGTTCACCAGAGCCAAAAAACTTTATTGATTTCGGAAAAAAATTCATAGTTTCTGACCTATCCATGATATTGCTACCATTTTTGGAACATAGGTTTATTTAACTGCCAGTCACCATTTGCAATGTAAACTTTTTATCCAAAGTTACTATAAGTATGTGTTTGGCTAGTTACAGCAATCAGTTTTTTAAATCACATACCTTTAAAACGCTGTAACTAAGGAAGAAAAATGTACGCGTTGATGGAAATATTATCAATTTACAGGCGGTAAATGTGCTGTATGCAGTAAATTTATTTATATGGGTACTGCAATTCAAGGTGTAAGATTAAATTTATAATTATGATTAGATCTAGAAATGCAGTGGGTTAGTTGGTAATGTAATGTTTGGTTGAAATAAAATTTCGTAAATGGTTAATTAAATAATAATTTTTTTTTATTTTATTTTACAATTGTAGGAAAACTTACTTATGGTCTTTTAAATTGTTGAAACAAAATTTTAAACTCTAATTATACTGCCAGAACTTCTTTTCAACAATACAATGAATTAAGAAAGTATTTTCCTCTTATATATTAGAGATAAAACATAAAAAATACAAAAAAAATTAAGCTTTAAAACTAATTAATAACGCTAGATGTAAATAAAAACATTGTATCCAATCAAAAGATATTTATTTAAAAGTAAAAAACAGAAACTTAGTAGCCCCAGGCTCGACTGGGGCGAGACTACCCTCGCACAGAAGACCAACCTAAAATGACAGCATTCGTCTGGAGGCCCATAGATGCAGGAGTGACGGTTAACGTGATAAGTGTGTCAGCGAAAGAGTGCTCGCGAAGTCATAGTAAGGTTGGATCGAACCGTCGGCTAGGGAGACCCGTAGAAACGGTGGTGCCGCTGGCCGCCCGCGGCATAGAGAGGGATCCAACCACGGCTAACCACGCTGGGAGGCTGCCCCGTCAGGTCGCGCATAATCCACGGAGTGGCTCGTCGTGCCGGTTGGTGACCGGACGGTGGGACCAGGCGACCATTTCCGGGAGGACTCAAGAACTACGCATCAGAGTTGTCTCCCGTACTGACACCCTTGTACCGCCTGTCCCATTCCTCAGGACTTGTTCCGGGGGCTTGAAGAGAGGCGAACGTTCAACCTATCCCCAAAAAAGGTGACCGTTCAGACCCGGCTGATTACCGACCTATAGCCGTAACTTCCATTGTCTGCAAGGTGCTCGAACGGATCATCAACAAACAATTGGTCCTCTACCTGTAAAATCACTCCTTGCTAAATGATCGGTAATATGGCTTTTGGCCGAACCGATCCACGGGTGATCTTCTAGTGTATGTCACTCACCTTTGGGGTGAAGCTATTGATGGTCATGGGGAGTCCTTGGCCATTAGCCTCGACATGGCCAAAGCTTTTGATAGGGTTTGGCACCGCTCGCTTCTCTCCAAACTTCCCGCAGTCGGCCTGCCTCCCAAACTCTGCACATGGGTCTCCGCATTCCAGCACCAGCGCCGCAGTAAGGTCCTTTGCGACGGTGCGGCCTCTGATTATCGGCAGGTAAACTCTGGTGTACCTCAAGGCTCTGTCCTGTCGCCCACGCTGTTTCTTCTGCATATCAATGACATGTTGGCCCTAGGCAATATACATAGCTATGCAGACGACAGTGCAGTTCATGGGCGATATTTTGGTCACCCTACAGCCAAGTCTGCAGGTGTTGAGGATAAGCGACAGGATTTTGTCGCTGAGCTCAACCTGGTCCTAAGCCGCATCTCTCAATGGGGCACTGAGAATCTGGTCGAGTTTAACGCCAAGAAAACACAGGTGTGCGCGTTATCTACCAAAAAGTCTCCCTTCCTTCCCTTCTCCACTTTTCGGAACACTCAACTGCCCCTACAAGATAAGCTCGGGATCCTGGGTATGGATGACTGCCATGACCTCAACATGCGTGAGAACATCGAAAGCGTCATTAAAGCGGCCTCGCGAAAGTTAGGTGTACTTAACAAGGTGAGACGCTTCTTCTCGCCCGGGCATCTGTGTCATCTCTACAAGAGCCAGGTTCGCTCGTGCGGGGAGTACTGTTTTCATCTATGCGATGGTGCCGCACAGTATCTGTTTGACGCTTTCGATCGGTTGCAGCGGCGAGCAGTCCGCATCATCGGTAGTCCCGAAGCCACCGAGTTTCTTGAACCTCTGCAGCTGCGAAGAGATATCGCCTCTACGGCAGTCCTCTATCGCCTGTATCATGGAGAGTGTTCTGAAGAGCTCTTCCAACTGGTCCCCCCTTCTCCATTCCTCTACAGGACAACACGTGCTGGCCTTCGCAGTCACCCTTTTAGAGTAGAAGAAATATAAATGATTTATCAAAATGCATTATCTCAAATTTCTAAAAAACCATGTGTCTAAAAATACGTGATGATTTGCTGTAAATAACGAAAACTAAAACGATAGGTTCCCTAAACTTACTGTAAGTAAAGGAATGTAAAAATCACACACCGCAAATATGCTGTAAGTAGCGAAAAGTTTTTAAATGGGAAGAAGTAAGTATTTGTAAAGCAAAAAATGCAGTCTTTCTTTTGCTGTAAGTATAAAATGTCTAAAATGACTGGATTTTAGCCTACATACAGCATTTAATCTTGCTAAAAAAAATATAAGTACGGGCGTTTTCAACGGCGTATGTAATTTTTTTTTCATCGTAGAGCCACAGGACCCGGGTCAGTCGATGCGGCTTTTTTTTCTGATTCTAATGATGGTAAAAAGTCACTTTAGGTATTTTGTCTACTTACAGCAAATATGCTTTCCTACGTCGATATATATATGAAACAATCAAAGAACTGTGGATATTAAAATTTTCACTGATTGTGTCAGTAAAAATTTACGAAACGTAAACGAAGAACCACGGACTCAAAACAATAACTTGCCGATTACGCAAAGTTTTAAGCCACGTTCAGGTGAAGAGCGCAACGCGCGTTCGCAACTACATGCTGCAGCTTACATATAATTTTATTATAGGAGTACATGTGCTAACGCGCGTTTCTATACAAACGCGTCAGCGCGCATTGACGCGCGCTTCACTGGTTTTCTATGTAACTGTTTAGTTGGATCGGTTTGTTCAGCTAACTACGGACGATTTCGGGACTAATCCCGAAATAGTCCGCAATGAAAACGGTATAAAATCACCGTTACCACTGAGTGTGCTTGAGTTTGAGTTCTTGTAGAACTCAAACTCAAGCCACAACAATGCACATTAGAATGCAGCGAGGTAATTGCTTTTTAAATCAATATTAAAACCAACATACAGCTATTAATATTAACACAAGCAAAGTGGTAAACAAAACTTACTAAATCGCAACTTTATTTATTCAAGAACGCGAAAGCTTGTTTTTGTAAATACATGCATACGAAAGATTTTGTAGTGGATTTTTAAAGTAAATTTTCATTTAAAGTTTATTTTCCCTAAGTGTTTAATTCTTATCTGTAATAGCGTTCGATAAACAGCATTAAACACTGTTTATCGCCGGCTGTCGCTTCATGGCGCAGATTACAAGGAGGGAAGCAGATTAAAAAGAATACAACACGCCCTTCCTGCGACGTTTGCAAGGTTTGTTCCGTTTAATACCTCGGCACTAACTATGCAGAACAAAAACTTGAGCAAAGAAAAGAAAAGCTTGAAGCAAACCTTAAACAAACCCGTCTGGTCAGCGTATTATAGTAGATTTAAACATCCATGCTAAGGGGAGGCTTATCTCTTGTACTTTTTTTTGGAATAACGGGCAAACGAGCAGACGTATCACCTGATATGCCGCCTATGGTCACCCGCAACACCAGAGGCATCACATGCGTTGCCATTTTTGGGGGATGGGAATGGGGGAAGCAATGGGGATAGGGGGAGGTGTTGGGGTTTGGGCCTCCGGTATCTTCACTCACTCGGTGAAATACAGCGTAAGCGCTTTTTTACACCGGTTTTCTGTGAGGCCGTGCTATCACTCCGGTTCAGCCGGCCCATTCATGCCGAAGTGTGGCTCTCCCACAGAAAGTACTGGGCTATTATAGACTGTTGATGACGGTGATGATTACGATGAATACCTAGACAAATATCCGAGGGATCTGGTGAAATAAAAGTCTCATGCTAAATTACTAACAATTAACATTTTCCCACATGTAGCAAGAATATCCAAGGGATTATTGACAAAGTTTTTTTGGAATGGGAAAGTGATCTAAAAGTGTCTTGCGCTGGCAAACCGACATAGTTTTCAAAGTTTATTTTTATCTTTACTCACAATAACAAACTTGTAAGTACAAAGCATATACCTACTAGTTCACAAGAATTACAGAAAGTTTTATACTAAAAGATCCTTTAGGACCTAATGATCTGTGTTGTCTTGAAATGGAATGAAATGTAACAACAGAGATTTTGAACAGACATAAATTTTAAACGGATATTTATTATAATATTTATTGCGTTTCAATGGTATGATTGACGGTTTTTGTATAAATAATTATATACAAAACTATGTTTTTTGTGAATTAGAGAGCTTTAAGCTTAAAAGCAAATAAAAATTGTGGTATGTTGTATTATCCGAAAAGCCAAAAGCATAGCACAATAAATTGAGGAACTTTATATCCTCACGACATACATTTTTCTGATAATAAATCTATAAAACTTGTAATTGTTCGGTGCAGTAGTTAAGGCGTGACACTGAATAAGTAAATAAACTCGCTTTCATATTTATAACATTAGTAGAGAATAGTTCCATGGACCCAATCGGAACAAACCTGTCTTAAGGGGCGATTCGATGGAAGGTGCCAGGGGTGTTTTAATAAACGGAAAACTGATTTATAGCCACGAAATAGGGATTTTCCGGTGGCACAACCACTATGTTGTGATATTGATAATTGCACAGTCATCCGAACTAAAATGTGGGGGAAAATAAAGCGATTTTTTTTTTCAAGAGATTTATAATAGGGGCAGACGTTTAATAGATTATTTTAGAGATAAACTTTGACTTATTGGGAACAAATTCTTTTTACACTCCATTTTTTTAAAAGACACCACGTTATTTTTCTTGCTTGCTTAAAAACACATTTACCTGTTAAGGATGTTTGTTTCCTTGTTAACCCTATAACACCTTAAATTTAAAATGAGGAATTTAAAAAGCGTCTTTTTTAAAAGAGACTTTCAGTCAGGTGGTATCAAATACAAATTATCAAACAGAGTATTTTGAAAAATCCTATTTCCGAGGTTATCGTTTATTTTTGATATTGTGGTTAAGAATCTGATTCCGGTTACCCTTAAGGTTGTGAAGGTTTAATGCCAGCTGCTCCTTAGAAACACTGATATCGGGGGTAAAACGAATCTAACTAGTAGGATCCCCAAATAATCTTGGGAATAATATAGGCTAGAATCTTCTAGCCTATATTATTTCTTTTAGAGATTCTAATGACCGAGCTAAAAGTTGAGCCGATTTGTTATTATTTATGAGACCATGTTATTAATCAAGTCAATCTTGAACTTCTCGCAGTCACCTCCTGCCTGCCATCTTGCAAAATCACTCCACCTGGACTGTTGTCGTTCTACACTACGATTGCTTTAATATTCCTTGATAAAATTTTGGACATAAAACACGTTATTACTATAGTTTCTATGATAAACTTGCTCTATGTCTATCTACAATGTAGTTACCAGTTACAGATAGCATTGACGTCACGTTACGGTGGTCAAACGTCTCGGTCGAGTTTGCATAGCGCTCGCAATACGCTTCAGGAATGCACTGGCGTAGCTTTTATATACAGGATGCGACGATTTGAATTGTTTGTTGTTTTCTTTCGTCACTGAGAATAAATATTTGGAGAACAGCCAGAAAATATAACTACTTAAAATTGTTATTCGCACTCAATGGTAAAAAAAGTGTTTTTTATAATTTCTGTCTCAACTATTAAACAAATCACTATAAAATTTATTCAAAATATTATAGTTACTACTATTTTATCCAGAAAAAGTAGAGTGCATTTATACACAATTATAGACAAAACAGTGATGTTAATAATAGTTCGTAACAAATAGTCCATAATCATTAACTATTAACCCACTGCTAACATAGGCATATTAGGCATAGCAAAGAGGTCTTGAGCCTACTATGCCACCATGACCAGATGAGTTGGTCTATAGCCTAAGTGTCCAGTTTTCCTTTTCCTTGCAGTATCATATTACATCACATTCTATTCTGAATCGATCATCAAAAAACAGTAAATAGACTTAAGCCTATTCATATATTTCATGAAAGAAATTTTGTAGCGGCCTGTATATGCAAGAGCGCAGTACGTCAGTATTGAATATCGAAGACGCAATCTACAGATGACATCGCTGCATGCCGATCGTATTTGATGACGTCAGCGTCTTGTCTCATGTAATTAGGCGAATGGGAGGGTATATTCTACTAAAACAATAAAATTGTGAGGATAAATCACTTAGATGCTGAATTTGAACACGTCTAGGAAAATAAAGTAACAGGTATATAAGGAAAAAAACTATTGAAATTGGCAATCGCTTTAGTGTTCTATGATTAAAAAAAGGAGTAGGTAAATAGGCATATGAAAGTTTTCTTCCTAGTACTTAAAAAAATATATTATAATTAAAAAAACTAAAAAAGCACTCTTATAGAAGTTGGTTACAAACAAACAGACAGGTGCTACTAATAACATTGTGTTAAAAACATTATTCGCAGTGATACTAAACAGTACCTACACAATTAACCCGAAGTTAATAATGAGAGCAATAATGGCTATTTGGTCAAATTATGAGAATAATTGGAAAATAAGTGATAGATATCAGTTGAAGTTCGGAAACTACAGAGCCCTGCTAGTCTGTGGATTACGTACATCTTGCTGTTGCCCGTGGCTCCGCCCGTGTGTATGCCAGTAATCGATGTTATATTACTACGTAAGAGTAGCCTAGGTTTTCCCTCAACAATCATAGTATCTCAAAGCCAAATTTCATTGAAATCGGTGCAGCTGTTAAGCCAAGAAGCCATTACAAATATATAGACAGAGAGTCAGAGTTACTTTCGAATTTAGAATTACGAAATATAAAAGAGTATGGACGTAGTTATCTATGAGTCTCTAGCTTTTTTTATGTTTGGCTGTACCATAATGACTCTAAAGTAGTGAATGAAAATGGTGGTCACCATAACGCGAATGCAGACAATGCAACAATACAGCATGGCGACCCACACCATGGTGGCCTAACGATACTTTTGCATCATTAGACTGCTTGGCTTCGCACTCACCAACGAAACACGACGGCTTGATCGCTGTCATTTTACGTTGATTTTCTGTGCGAGGGTAGTACTGCTCCAGTCGAGCCGGCCCGTTCGTGCTGAAATCAGCGTGGCTCTACTACCTTGGACTCACTCAAGTTTATATCATGAACACATGCCGCAAGTTATCTAGAAATTGCTCAACAACTAATATTTGGCCAATTCAACACAAGAAAGAAATACAAAAGAAAATTTACTATTAACTCACAATAACTTTGACAGGGCGATACTGAGTATCAAAACACAATGCTCTTGGGACTCTGTAACTTTGACATTTATAAATTGACGCGACTTCTCCCCGTCACCTATGTCGCAAACTTGAAGAACATGCTTTTATTTCATTTTAATATCATTTTAAACTCTATTTCGGTTGGTTAAGGTTAATTTTTCTTTGTAGGGACATTGTTTCGTGTACTGAAGTTTGTTGTTTGTCAAATAAAGTGTGTTTAATTTTTATACAGTTGAATAAGAGGGAATTTGAGTGGTAAAGATATACGGATACTAACGAAACTTGATGTTTAAAAAAAATTAAGTTCATTTATACAATTGTGTAGTCATTGTTGATACAGTTCTAAGACTAGGACTATTAACATATGTAACACTACAACCTCTCTTTAGAATCCCATGGCTCTTTGAAATACATCACAAATTAATAGAGTCATTCATTGAACATAACGTTACTCATAAATTCATACAATATTTAATTTATTTCATTTTGTAACGAATAGGTTTGGTAAAAGAAACATGATAAAGTATTTTGTGTTATTGATACAACTGTATTGTTATATTGATCATACATCCAGAGTCGGGTCAAAAAGTGTTATTGAGTTTTTCTGATTATAGAAGTACTTAATAACAGCTCGGAGTTTGGAAGTTGAGGTCTGAACCCCCTTGTCTCGAAGAGCACGATCTCCGATCGTGTAGGTTAACCGTCCCATCGGATTATGTGAGTGAGAGAACAGAGAGTGCACCTGTATTTCTGAACACACTTGTGCACTATAATATCTCCTGCGTAGTTGGCTGGTCTCCGTTGAGACTGGCCACCGTGGCTGTAATCGACTAGGAGAACATTTTTATTATATTTTCTGTGTATATTCTTCTCCACTCCTATTTTAAAGTTATGGTGAAAGTGGTATAGAAAATGAACTGAAGGGTAAAATATTTTATGGTGGAGACGCCCCGTTGGGAATTCGGGAAAAAATTTCAATACCACGTGCATCATTTGGAATCGTTCAAATATTTGTGAAAGGCAAGGGGAGGCTCTTTTACAAAGGTGTCAGTCACACCGTACACAGTTTTAAGGCATAAGCGATAGCGTTTAACTGCCAAAACTACAGTTTAAATAAAGTGTAGTGCATGTTTTTATTCGTTCCCACACCACTTTATGGTGGACAGGTAGATAATACTAATAACATTATGTAAATAAAGTTGTTAAATAATTTGAATGTTAGGTAATACGAATATACAAGTACATTCTGTGTTCATCACACACAATCACAGTGTATCGAGAACGCATTAAACTTGGTCACTTTATTGATTTTGAAAAGTAAATCTTTACTAATATTATAAAGCTAAAAAGTTTATTTCTTTATTTGTTTGAACGTGCTAATATCAAGAAGTACTGATCCGATTAGAAATATATATTATTTCAGTGGTTGATAGCTCATTTATCGAGTGAGGCTATAGGCTATATATCATCACCCTAAGACCAATAGAAGCGGAACAATGAAGAATGTTATAGAAACGGGGAAAAATGATCACTCTATGAACAATAGGAGACTCAAACGAGGTTGCGTGGGTCAGCTAGTTATATTCATGCATTCTATGTCCAGACATGGACTGTTAAATGTTGTTGATTGATTGATGCGGATACATGGTAATTAATATTAGATTTTTTTTTTGAGTGACGTTAGAAAAATTGTACATAAACTTTCAATTTCTTGTGAACAATATAAAACATATTATTTATTTTATTGGTTTACGAACAATGTTTACACAGCACAAAATCAAAGTAAAAAACCACATAAAGAGAAAAATAACAATAGTGTAACAATTACTAAGACTAGGTAAACTCCGCATGCTTAAAATGAGTTGTATCGTTGCTACCGCATATTCTTTGGATGCATTCAAAAATAAGTTTTTCAGAACCTTGTTATTGCATTCAGTTTCTTTTAAATTGGACCAATCTAAGAACGAAACTTGCACAGGGGTTAATATTGATAGAAAAAATGTAGGGATTAGATTTTTTTTATATTCAGAGCCAGGTTCGGAGGGGAAAGTTCTCAAACAGTTTGGCATTGAAAAATGGTGGTGCCTGCCCTTTGATATTGGAATTTAACAAATATTTTTCGGTTGATTTTCCTTTAGAAAGGGAAGAAACTGATACAAAGGTGGTTCTTCTATGAACACGGGCAATTTGTTCTAAAAGTGCTTGTCATGTGGTTTTGACCAAAAATTATTGAGTACTGTACTCGTGTTTGTACTAAGTTTAATATTAGTGATTATTGTGTAAAAGAACAATCATAAATGCACATTTAATTGATAATAGAGTAACAATAATAATTAAAAAAATAGGTATGCAATGGCGTCGACATATTTACACACAAGTAAAATTTTAACAAAAATAAAACCGACTTCAAGGTTTGACTCGATTTCTCTTGGATGCCATCTCTTATGTCTTGTGATCTTAGTGTCTTTATGGTACCACCGTTGGGATATCTCATTTCCATTAAAAAAAGAATCATTAAAATCGGTTAATAAACAACGAAATTATCCGCGAACACGCATAAAAAAAATTCGGTCGAATTGAGAAACCTCCTCCTTTTTTTGAAGTCGGTTAAAAATGCAGTTCAAAAACATAATTAGAAATGAAGGAGTTATGTTAAATTTTAGAATTATTTTGACTGTATTTATTTTTGAAATTAAAGGAACTATAAGTTTCATAGAACGGATTTGAACATCAGAGTTCAATAAGATTGACAACCTCATCCTTATGAAGTCAGTTCGTATATCATAATCAAAGACTCTTACTTACTCTTACTTATAATATTTTTTATGGACCTTTGGGGGATTGGGAGAGGTATATAACGAAGGGTATGGTCCTCCGGTATCCTCATTCACTCGGTGAAACACAGTGCAGAGGCTGTTTTACACCGGTTTTCTGTGAGGTAGCCTCTGGTTATTATTCTATCCAATACATATCATTTTAAACTTTAACAGTATTTTATTAATTCTACTAGGAGAATATGACTTCTGTCGCGCTACACTATTATTCACTGACGAAATATTCACTTACCTTAATTATTACTTCTTTTACTGTACTGTGAAATTAAAAGGGACGAAAACACCCATTCGTAACACAAATTTACTTGAATCAAAATATCAGTCTAATAAATTTCTGTCGAGTTCAATTTTCAAGGTAGTAGAGCCACGCTGATTTCAGCACGAATGGGCCGGCTCGACCGGGGCGGTACTACGGTACTACTCGCACAGAAAATCAACGTAAAATGACAGCGATCATACTGTCGTGTTTCGTTGGTGAGTGCGAGACCGGAGGCCCAATGATGCAGAAGCATCACTAGCCCGCCATGGTGTGGGTCACCATGCTGCATTCTTGCATTGTCTGCATTCGCAGTATGGTGACCACCACTCTTGGAGTCTGCTTATGCTTTCCACCAGGCAGAGCAGAGTCATTTTGGCAGAGCTAAACATAAAAAAATAAATAAAAAAAATTAAACAAAAAAGTATGCAATGCAATTGCATTGCATGCAATTACTATTTTAATGCTTTTCACTTCGCTTTAGAACCCCCAACTGCTGTAGGGCTCCAGTAATATTTAGCATAAATTTTATCCCAAAATGCATAATTCTTCGAAAATAAATTATTTTGTAACTGCAACTTTTTGCCTATTTTCATGTAATTTGGTTCTTCTTTTGTATATTTCGGCCAGTTTACGTCGATTAATAGGCTTTCATAGGCCGTAGGGTTTCTGAAACACGAAAAATGAACATCAAAATTTTTGTGCCTGGAAAATTTTGAATACCTATATAAATTATAAACTATCATTATCATTACACAATTTTTTGAAGTGAATCAATCTGCTTATTTAAACGTACCATATAATTTAAATTAAAATAATCGTAGTTTAAGTAGTAAATGTGACGTTGGTTGATACGAAATTGAAAAAAATATTAAATAGCTATAAAAAAATAAGCGTTACAAAATAACGTTTTTACTGCGATCAGTATAACCGAAAAAAATATAAAAATGCAGAATCAAGAGATAAAGTAAAAGTGTTTAATAATTTAACCAAAATGTTACTTACTCGTACTTAACAAAATCAGTCCACATTGCTGTCATTCGGTCCCTTGTGTCCAAATCATTCAAATCATCGGTGAAACCAAAAAAGTCTAACAAATAAGATGTCTGATCTCTATGACTTGCTCCATCCAATTTGTCCATATAGTAATGCTTCAAGCTTAATTTACCTACGTATGAGAATTCATACAAGAACACCAGTTTATCAGATTTAGAATGCAGTTTTGCCGATTTCATTATTGAGTATTTAAACATAGTATCTGAAAAATAATCTACATATCCTTTTAAAGTATCATGTGAAACATCTTCACCTTTAAAATAATGTTGTTTTATATCACCAATCAAAGCGTCTCTTGATTTGGTATCAAAGGTTAAATCGGCTGGAAGGAAATCGGCAAATTTTTCATTCATTGCTTCACTCCATTCATCAAATTTAAAAGTTCTACTAATGCCTTCCATATTTGCGAAACCTGTCAATACAGGAATTGGCTTATATTCTCCTTTTTGAAGAATAGTTAAAGGAGACTCCGTAATAATAGGTTCTGTACTCTTAATAGCATTTTCTAAGCATGGTGCAAAACCAAATGTTGAATTTTTCAGAAAGAAATTATAGGTTTTCAAAGTCATATCAACTATATCTGCATTTAGTAGAAACTCATTTAAGTCTTTAATGTTCCCTGTATCATTGTAACCGATAGATCTTGCTAAGTTCTTAGCTGTATCGATTGGATGGCGGTTTATAGCGAAGGGAGATAAAGCTGATCCACTCTCTAGTATAAGTTTGTCAAATAAACCACTTGCAGCTTTGGATAAAGCCAGTAACTCAGCCATAGTGGCCCCAACACTGTACCCTGCGAGAGTCACTTTATTAGGATCTCCTCCAAACTTTTTTATGTATTTATTTATGAATTTCAAAGCCGCTAGTTGATCTTTGAGGCCAGCATTGCCTGGAATTTCTTCAGTTCCTAGGCAGGCAAAACCTATTACTCCTAGCCTATAGTTAAAACTTATAACAAGAACATCTTGTCTAGCCAAGTAATGTAACTTTGCCATATTTCCATTTCCAGCGAAATAACCACCACTATGTATGTATACTAGAACTGGTACAAGATTGTCTTCACTGGCAATGCTGGGTACTAACAGATTCATATTCAAGCAGTCTTCTTGTCCAAAAACTTCATCTTCGTCATCATCTGATTCTTTAAGAAAAAATTGAGGGCAATGGATATTTCTTACATCTGCGACCAGAGAACCAAAATGCTCTAATGGCAGCGGTGCCTGTAAATGAGAATTAGAAAATTCAGGATTAACTTCAGTTAAACGTGTGTTAACAATGGCCAAACTTAACTTATATAATTTCAACGTTTAAGCAAAGTTCTGTATGTTCTATCTGCAATTAAAATAGCTTTTATCTATTTTATTTATGAAATAGGGGGTAAACAAGCAGACGTATCGCCTAATACTAAGCAACACCAAGGGCGTCAACAAGTGCGTTGCCGGCCTTTTAAGAAGGAGTACGCTCTTTTCTTAAAGGTTTGAAGGTCGTATGGTTCGGGAATACCACAGGCGACAGTTCATTCCACAATTTTGTTGTGCGAGGCAGAATGGTCCTGGAAAAGCACACAATTGTACACTGCCAATGGAGATAAATTTCTGTCTCGCAGGACAGTGGCGGAAAGTGGCTGTAGGAATCAGTCCGAACAATTCCGCGGAGCACTCCCCGTAGTAAATGCGGTAGAAGATGCACAGCAAAGTCACATCTTTATGCAGCGGCATAGGTGCACTATCTGTATTAATTTTGCAATTGCCAATAAATGCAAGTTTTTGCATACAAGTAACAAATAATTTACTATGGTTTCTGTACATTGTAATTTCAAAAATGTGGTGTAAATTACGTTATTATACACACTTTTTGATTCTGTATTAAGAATGAGAGCTCAAAATGGAGCAGATTTTCAGTGTGATAATCAGATTTTATAACGAGCCCGTAGGCAATACAATAAAACAGATTAAAAACTATTTCTAATTGTTACATGTTTATAAAGTTAAGATTAACCACACTCACACTTATCACAATTCTAACTCATAATATAAATAAGAATATACATGAATTTCTAATGTTTTCATACTCTACCTCCTCTTCTGAATAAATACATCCACAGATCTTCAAAGGTCTACAAACGTGAATTGACTTTCAAAATTAACATTAACTCGTATAAAGTCTTATCTAGAGATTTCAATAAATACTTTCTCTTAAAACTAACCTTAAACTTGTCTCTTCCTTTAGGCACTTTGGCGTACGGTACACCATAGAACTCAAAGATATCCCCATTCCAGTACTTTTCTCCTATCACTTCTCCTATATCCAAAGTCACCACTCTCTTTTCAGTGTTTTCATCGCCGAAAACCGTCACAACAAATATAGAAAACAATAAATGTCTAAGACACATGTTGACTTATGGTCATAAAAATCGTACTAATGATTTATCGATACTCCGTGATACAAAAAGATAAAAAGTTACTTAATAATAATTATCAATGTTTTGATAAATGCCACATGGATAAAGATTAATTAATTAATCTTTTAATCTTCGTGTCGTGTAAATATTTCATTGGACCTAGATGATTAATAAATATCGAAAACCTTAAAGAATTTAAATTGAAAAGTTGAGTCTTAGGTTAAGATAAGGTTGATTTTGATAATTGTTGTACTGGAGACCTGTCCTACCTAACTTTGTATTTATATCTAATGTTGAAGAGTAATGAAAGCAAATTTTCTCATCAAACTTAGGGCAACGATTTGTGGAACATGGGGGTCGAACCCACAGCAGTAAGAAACGACAGAAGTATGGGGTATGGGGAAGTAGTCCCAAAGAACCCCTATATATGGAGGTTTTCAGTAATCTACTAAAACCGAGGCGGCCATAGCCCAGTTGCACTCAGTGATTGGAAACAATCACCGAGGGTAAGTAAAGATGGCACGGTCAGTACCTGGATAAGTGACCGCTGGTGGCATGTTACCGTGAGCATCTCCGTGATTCGGAGGTCACGTTAAGCAGTCGGTCCCGGTTGTTATCGTAGGATAACAGTCATGAAACTTAGTTGGAGGCCTTTGGGAGGTTTAAAAACATTCAACAGCAAGATTACTAGCCACAACGTTGTCTTGCCAGTCCCCAACCCGCACTTGGTCGGCGTGGGGACGTATGGCTCTCCTGAGATTAGACCCGAGCCCAGCAGTGGGACGTGGTGGATTGTTGATGATTAAAACCGATGGAGTAGGCCTAATTGTTATTGTACCACAATTTTCTCATTCGTAATTCATTATCAGATGGTATAATAGGAACAGGTATGTATGATTGCAGTTAATTGAATGGAACGAAAATGTAGATACCAAAATATTGTTCAATATCTTACCTTATTGTAACTCACCTCTTGAGGGCTTGAAGTATACGTACGCCGTACAAATATAACTTCTATGCTTTCCCAAATATTACTAAGAATAAAAATCTTATATCGCTTTCATATATAACATGGCATGACTTCCACCAAATACATAAATATAAATATATTAAGTAAGGAAATCGCGAAGCCATGCTGCAAAATATATTATCATAAGATATCCTATACAGGCACATTTCTTGCGTCCGGCGGCCAAGTGTGTTGAGGGACTGCTTATACTTAACGAAATGAAATATAAATTTGCATTTTTTTATTGTGTTTGTTGGTTTATATTATATACAGTACTAGCTGACCCACGCAACTTCGTTTGCGCCTTAAATTGCCCGTAGTGTGATAATTTTCCCCCGATTTTGTAACATTCTTCATTCCTCGATAAATGGGCTAGATAGTCTTTCAGTGTTATATAGCCCATTTATCGAGGAAGCTATAAGCTATATATCATCACGCTAAGACCTACAGGAGCGGAGCACCTTGAAGAATGGTAAAAAAATGGGGGAAATTATCACACTACGGGCAATAGGAGATGCAAACGAGGTTGCGTGGGTCGGCTAGTAGGTTGCCTGGAAGAGATTGCTTATGGCAATAAGGCCGCCCTTTGTACACTACACTTCGGATATTTTATGCATTATGTACTTATTTAGCTCTGTAATAAGGTGTGCAAATAAAGAGTTTTCTATTCTATTCTATTCTAGTAGATAACACAATCTTAGGAACCATTGATTTGAATTTACACACAGACATGACAGACAGAATGCGGAAGCAACTTTGTTTTATACTATGTAGTGATAAAATAGTTATTATGACACAGGATGTTTTAATGTTGGCAATAAACTAACTATTCCAAAAACTTTTAAAGAGGATTTATAGCATGGGTGTAGATAAAAGAATTAACTACACCCATGATATGAATCCTTTATAAAAAGTTCTGAAACCCTTGGATGGTTTACACTTTTGTAAGAACTGTATGTAAATTCATGGAAAACAAAAATAGAATACGACGTGAATTCGAATAACAGCTCTTTCACGCTTTCACGGCTAAACCGCTGCACTGAATTCAGTGAAAATTAGCATTCAAATACTTTGATTCTTGAGGAAGGACATCGGCTCTTTACTGTAATAACCGATATACACGTGGGTGAAATCGCGGGCAAAAGCTAGCTGAAAAAGAAATTATCGTGTCGTATCCGTATCGTTTCCGTGTCGTATCACCTAAAGTACCGTGTACTATCTCTGTATGTTGAATATATTCGGTTTAGTAGGTTTCCTTGTAGACCCGTGCATAAAATATGTTAGCTTCGCTCGCACCTCGCAGTCTGCAATATTATTTGTGTTTTGTGGACGTTTAGAGATGTCTGCTCTCACGCTCTCACTTAACAGCAACTATTCTAGTTCGTTGTGCCGTTTTATTTTTAGGATACTAGACTATTCAAGTCCTGGAGATATCAATGTATGTATTTAGAGGTAAAGAAGATAATATACATCTATTTATTACGTTTAATAGAGCAATTTTCATGAAATTTTGTACGCTGATATATCGATATAGTTAGAATTTATTTATAGAACACTAGCAGACCCACGCAACCTTGTTTACGTCTTCTATTGCCCGTCGCGTGATAATTTTCCCCCGTTTTTGAAACATTTTTCATTGGTGCTCCTCTCCTATTGGTCTCGTGCCTCGATAAATGGGCTATCTAACACTGAAAGAATTTTTCAAATCGGAGCAGTAGTTCCTGAGATTAGCGTGTTCAAACAAACAAACAAGCTCTTTAGCTTTATATAGTAGTATAGATTTACCAAAAAAATCCGGTCGATCGACTAGGTATTTGTGTCTTAATTTCTAAATCATATCACTGTTTCAGTTTTTCCTAATGAATAGTAAATATTTGTTACTACTTTTAACTTATTTCTGAATTTTGCTATCCAGGATATGTGATTGTGTGAACATCGTTATTCATTCGAGTCTAAATGTCTTCTATTTATAATCTGATACCTGCAACAAAGAATTTTCTACATAAGCCGCAGAAAAAATTCAGAAGTAATTTTCTGACTTTTCCGTTATCAAAATATATCTGAATGTAAACAAACACCGCCTATTGGGCATTAACCATGAAATATCATTAAACCCTGTGTAAGCATTTTACTGTTGGGAAAAATGGGTTTTTGAATGAAGACCGCGTCTCGGAAAAGGTAGTGTAGGACGTGCACAGGCCAGCTGGAGTATAATATATCGCTTTATTGCACACCAGATACAAGGTAAGCCTAAAATTAGAGAAGTACAGTTGGCGGCCTTATCGCAAGGATGTCGGAGGCAATCTCTTACAGGCAACCGTTGGATGGAGAGTAAAACATGATTATGAGATAGTGTAGGGTAGTATCTGGTGTAGAAGTAGGTAAGACGAAAAAATAAATAAAGTAATAAGGATTGTTATATACCATTATAGTAATACATAGTGTGGGTTATGAAATAAATACAAATAAGAAAGTTGGATGCGAGAAGCCGAGGAACAAACCAAGTAGCGCGCAATATGAGAGGCCTATGTCCAGCAGTGGACTGCGATAGGCTGATGATGATGATGAAAATTTTTTTTAATGTACCTACTACTTGGGAATTAAAAAAAAAATACAATGCATTTTTTTATATTTTGCCCTGCTATGACTATACTCTGCCTGATGGAAAGCATAAGCAGAATCCAAGAGTCGTGGTCACCACACTGCGAATGCATCATGGTATAACCCATAAGTAATGCTACTCGAAAAGAAAATATTAACTGGTAAAATATTTATAATCTAAAAATTTACTTATGTTCTGTGGGTGGTATATGGTAATGTATATGGTAATTTACTTATGATATGCGATCTCGCGGTCTCTTTGCAGAAGAGTATTCGAAAACTTCAGGACTCGCTTAGATGAGTGCAAAAACCGAAACGGTGGTCATTTATACAAAATAATTTAAAAAAAAAAAAATTACAACTAATTAGCTTTCTCGTAAATAAACGATTTCTAAAATATGTTTAATGGTTTTTTTTATACGATTTTTTCAAATGTTAACTAAATCATGGCCCACCCTGTATAACTTTGCAAGAGTACTATAATATTCTATATTATTCCTATATATATTATGAATTATTCCTTGTTGTTTAGTAATGATGATGATTTTCTCCTAGCCGATTTCAGCCACGGCGGCCAGTCTTAACGGAGACCAGCTAACTACGCAGGAGAAATTAGAGTGCACAAGTGTGTGCGCAAGCACAGGTGCACTCTCTGTTCCCTCACTCTCATAATCAGATAGAACGGTTATCCGACAGGACCAGAAAGAGATTAGGTGCAGAGCCGAGGGCTTTAGGTACGTGCTCTCCGAGGCACGGAGGCACTAACTTCCAAAGTTCAAGCTCCTATAAGCAGTTCCTTAATTACAAAAACTTAATAAAACTTTATGACCCGACCCGGGATTCGAAACCAAGACCGCATCATCAGTAGTAGTAGTAGTAATACATATGTATAATAAATAAATAAATATTTCGGACATCTAACACACAACGCCATCTAGTCCCAAACTAAGCAGAGCTTGTATTATGGGTACTAGACAACTGATATGAATACTTATATACTTTTTTTTTGTAAATACATACATATTATACATAGAAAACACCCAAACTCCGAAACAAATATTTGCAGATCATACAAACATTTGTTCCGACCCGGGAATCGAACCCGAGACCTCAAGAACAGCAGTCGCGTTCGCTACCACTGCGCCACCGAGGCAGTTGAATATATATATTGCGTGTACAAAATACAAGTAAAAAGGGTTGTGTACTAAAAATGTGAGTTTGACTACAACGGAACGTTTTGCGGTTTGGTGTGAGAGCGTTCGTGTGTATCATTCAGTTTACTACAGGAGGCGTTGTGGTGAATGTAGTGAAACAACGATGGCGAATATTTATAGGATATTTGGCCAAATCAGTTTTTAAAATCATTTTTATCTTTCCCAGAATATTCCAGAGGTTTCCAGTTCACATTGTAATTCCTATTACCTTGTGGTAAGTGCTATGTCTGAAGTGAACCGAGTAAAACCGTCCGGTGTTCTGTCTTATGTGAGTCTATTACAAGGTACTTAGGTTATTAGAAAGTCCCCGAGAACATGACTGCCTCGTTAGTCTCGCGGTTGGCGTGTGCGACTGCAGATCGTGAGGTCTCGGGTTCGATTCCCGGGTCGGACCAAACATTTGTATGATCTATAAATGTTTGTTTCGGAGTTTGGGTGTTTTCTATGTATAATGTGTATGTATTTACAAAAAAAAAAGTATATATGTATTTGTATCAGTTGTCTAGTACCCATAACACAAGCTCTGCTTAGCTTGGGACTAGATGGCGTTGTGTGATAGATGTCCGAAATATTTATTTATTTATACAGCAAAAATGTTAATCCAAAAAAAAACTAAAACCGTACTGCGACAAAAAACGAAGCTGAAAAAGTATAAAACAAGTTTGAAAAGCCGTAGTCAACTCAACTTTTTTAAAGTGTTATGATACATTTTTTACGTAACATGTGACTACGGTTTTTCAAACTTGTTTCATACTTTTTCAGCTTTGTTTTTTATCGTAGTTGGGTTTTAGTTTTTATTTCTCTTTAATTAAAATGTTTTCGCGCCTATATAATATAAATTTCTTTGCTTATATTTTAAATAGGCACTATAGAAATATGACAATTAAGGAATAAATACGGACAAAGTCATGAGCAAATATTAATAATGGAAATGTACAAGTAACGCCCTTTTCAATGATACCAGACAGGTTATGACATCTTTATTTAAAATTTATTTTTTAACACAGTACCTTATGACATTTGTATGTACGAGCAATAAGTATGGTGACCACCACTCTTGGACTCTACTTATGCTTTCCATCAGGCAGAGTAGAGTCATTTTGGCAGGCCATACATAAAAGAAACTAGAGGGCGTAACATTAGAATCAGTGACACGTCAAATAGCCTATAACCAGCGGGCGCTGAGACGCTTCTAACAATGTCCAGTGTCCAGTTCTAATAAGTAGTTGACGTGCTATGAGAGAACAGATGAACATACATACATACATACATAGCCTGTCAAAATCATAACCCTCCTTTGGCTTTGCCGTAGTCGTGTAAAAAGAAAAGTATCTTTTATGTTTTTTCTATGTTGAAAGGTATTCAGAGCTACGTAAAAGAACTTCTACTTTAGTAATGTGATGCGCTGCAGTACGAACAATGTGAGGAAAAGTACCAAATTATATAGGTTCAAGAGACAAAAATAGTAGTTTAAGTACGATTTATAAACTATTTTGGCCCAAAGGAGAGGGATGACATACACAAATAATAATAAAAAATAAATGTTTCGGACATCTGACACACAACGTCATCTAGGCCCAAACTAAACTATGGTTACTAGACAACTGATATAAATACAGATACCTAAGTAAAATATACATATTTTATACATAGAAAATACCTAAACTTCGAAACAAATAATTGCAGATCATACAAATATTTGATTCAACCCGGGAATCGAACCCAAGACCTCAAGCACAGCAGTCAAGTATGATTACATCGAGACCGTTAAATAAAAATATGCTCGTAATATTAAGTTATGAAATTTCCAAATCACTGCAAATATAGTATCTCAAAATACCTGAAAGATTAGTCACCCTATTCTAAATTGGTTTATGTCAAGAGAAACAAGCTTGTGCCTCGTCTAACTTTCTCTTAGCCAGTTTGTTTTGAGCTTCATTGTTTACCGTGGCATCAGACGCGTTACAAAAGTACTATATTGTATTATCATCAACAACATTAATGTTGAAGGATTTATATTAAACTAGCTGAACCCCGCGGTGTTACCCGCGGTTATTGTCGTACCGCGAGTAACGCCGCGGGACAAAGTTAGTCTATAAAAAGTAGCCTAAGTTACTCCCCGTTTCATCAGCTACCTGCTAGTGAAAGTCCCGTCAAAATTGGTCCAGCCGTTCCAGAGATTACCCGGAACAAACAGACAGACAGACAGACAGACAAAAAAATTTTTAACTACATTTTTGCTATATGTACCGTGTATACATACATACGCATTTAGTAAAAAGCGGTTATTTTAATATTACAAACAGACACTCCAATTTTATTTATTTGTATAGATTCATTATCAGTTAAAACAAAACAGACGTTTTATATGCATGCATAAGATAATGAAGACTCCACGAAGTGCGTGTGGTTGAAGCGGCCGCCGCTCAGTTTTCTGAGTGTTGTGGGTTCAATCCCACTCTGGACATCACTTTGTGTGATCCAAAAACGGTTGTCTAAGTCTGCCTGATCATGAGGTCTCGGGTTCGATTCCCGGGTCGGACCAAATGTTTGTTAGATATACAAATATTTGTTTCGGAGTTTAGCCTGGGAGCCTGGGACTAGATGGCTTTGTGTGTTAGATGTCCGTAATATTTATTTATTTAATGAAGACTCCGCCGCTCCGTTTTCTAAGTGTTGTGGGACTGCGCTGGTTAACACTTTGTGTGATCCAAAAACTGTTGTTCTGATTCTGGGTGTTTTGTGTACGTTTCATCTATATTTGTTAAATTCCCCGCGACACAGAATCTGATTCGAAATGTGGGAGTTTAAAAGAAGCAAAGAAAACGTCACGTCTATTTCCTAAAGGACTGAAGTAGGCAGGGACAGATGATCATATTAACAAAGTATTTAGGTGTTAAAACATCAAAAATGAATTCGCAGAATACCAGCATAACTGACATTGTATTTTTCATCCTACACTAGGTAGACGGGCCAAAAATTTTGTTAAAAGGAACAGCGTTTAAAAAAAGATATTGACCTGACAATAAATGGATTGTATGTCGCCCTTCTGTCATTAACAGCAATCCTTTGTATTTAAAAATAAAGTAAAACAACAAGAATGAAAAATCGTTAGGAAAAACGAGGAACATCGTATAAATAAAAAGATTACAAATCGTTTTAAAGGAATTGAAATCCTCGCACCATCCCAAATCTATCCCCAAAAGGATCAAAGTGAATGATTACTGCAATTAAAATCAAATTGGTGCGCAGTTACAGAATATAATTAAAAAATATAACCCAATGTTAGGTCGAAATTTATCCAAACGGTGCCTAATTGGTCGAAACTGTAATTTCCCGAAGGACAATATGGTACAAGTGAGAAAAGGTAAGCGGACAATTAATGAATCAAGTATTTTTGCATAACTGTCTGGACGACGCTTTTGTAACGTTTCAGTTTCAGCAGGAATATAGTTAGGCTCAGGTAAGTTACAGCTTTTTCTGCAAACTCCCTTAAAATCTAGCCAGAGGGTCGTTTTTACTTCAGTAACTCGCTTGGTTAGCTGGTTCGAAAGAATCGCTTAACAATAATATTTTGTGAGGTCACATCTAGTCCATATTTGCCAAATCATATCCTGAATTTGATAATTACAATATACACAACATTGGAATGTTCCAATTATATCATCAATAATGGACGATGGATATATCTGGATAGCCGCTGGACTGCTCTTACCCAGGCCTATCCCAATGATCACAGTTAAACTCATGCTCTTCAACCGCCTATTACTTGCACCACCAGAGTAAACCAACCCGTTGATATAATTCTGTAACTGGTTTGAATTATTTGCTAATGAGCCCCGTTAATGGGGTTCTTTTGGTTATCATTAACAGTTTCTTACAGTTATTGATGGGTTACGTTATTTCCCTTTTCATTCTAGATATTTTAACAGGTGAGGTTTTTTTACCCACAGACATTTAACCTGGTGGGAATTAAGTTGTAAGTGTTTTGAATGACATCAATACGTACACGTGACGTCAAAACAAAGATCACACATGCGTTAGTAAATAAATAAATATTTCGGGCATCTAACACACAACGCCATCTAGTCTCAAGCTAAGTAGAGCTTGTGTTACGGGTACTAGACAACTAATACAAAAACATAAATACCTTTTTCTGTAAATACCCAAACACCGAAACCAATATTTGTAGATCATACACACATTTGGTTCGACATGGAAATTAAACCCGATACCTCATGATCAGCAGTCGCACACGCCAACCGCGAGACCAACGAGACAGTCAAATTAGTATAGAATTTAATGATCCTAGAGTGATCCTGTTAGGCGCTATCCAATGCTACGCAGAGCTATCCGCGATGCGGACGGCTCCGTACGCGGACTCGACTAAACGACGAATTTATCCGTGACGGACGGTCCGCGCGCGGACGTTCCGTTCGCACTGAATAGCGCCTTATTGTCCAACTGACAGCACGTAAAGCTTAGTGATTTAAGCGGTCACCATCAATATTATTATAATCATTCTGAACAGAGTTCATGTTAATGAGATGACGTCATAAAAATAGCCTGTTATCAAAACAACTATGTCAATAGTTACAAAACTGTAGTTGGTCTGTTTTTATTTGCATGTCTAAAGTTGAAACACCTATTATAAAAACCTTATTGTTTTGTATATTTATTGTTAGGTGAGTAATTTTTAAAACATATTTTACATTAAAAAAAAATATTGAAATATATGTATAAAATAATATTTAGGTGAAAATATTGCTTAAAGCAACAAACTAAACCAAAATTGAAATTAACCTTAGAGAAAGAAAACAAAATTTTAAATTTGGAACTAACTTTATTATTATACATGGCCACGCTAAATTATTGAACAAGGTTGCCAGTCATGCATAGACGCATGGATATCATGCATTCAGCATTTATTCAACGCGACGCACTTCCCAGTCTTGGTATTCCTCACAGTTGGTTTGTTGCAGAAGCATTGTGGGACATCGCAGAGGCCTCTGTTAGGGCCAGTTAGTTCGTGGACCGTAGGGTTGTCACACGATGGCTCTGCTTTTTGGGGACAGTAAAGGACTGAGTGCTCGCCAGTTGGACATTGACCTGAAAGAGATATAGAGCTGTGTTTATACAAATAGTAATAAAAATAAAATTGTGGCAAAAAATGTTGTACACATACACATACTCACTAACACACATATGCATACATACATGAACTCACTTTGTTTTCTTTTCTTTTGTTATATTTCCACGACACAGGATATTGAAAGTGTGTCAAATACAAAATAAAAAAGTATTTAATTAAAACTGTATATTGTTTCGTCTTATCGCTTTTCGTAATTTAAATTTACTTTAATTACATACAGGTATGCATCACACAAATATTATAAAGGTAAAAGTAAGTTTGTTTATTACGCTATCACAGGAAAACTACTTAACCGATCATCATGAAACTTTGTACACATACTCTTAGAGGTATTAGAACTAACATTGGATACATTTTATGAAATAGCTTTTCAATTAACTCAGAATTAATTTAATTATAAACGGATCTAGTAACTCCAGTGAGTGATTAATCTAGTGAGTATGACCGCTAAGTCAGAAATCTTATTTTCACCTAGGACCATTATGAATTCAGCACAATCTTAATATTATTCTTTGACATGAAGTGTGATATATTTATAACTTATCTGAAAATAAATAATAATAATAAATAAATATTTTCGGACATCTAACACACATCTAACTAGCTGTTGCCCGCGGCTCCGCCCGCATGTACTATATATGACACTCGGGCAGTCCCGAGAAAAATAAAAACTGTTTTGGAACCCGCAACGAAATTAATCAGAAAAAAGAAACATATCATATATGTACTTTTTTTTATAAATACCCAGATATATAGAAAGCACCCAAACTCCGAAACAAATATTTGCAGATCATACAAACATTTGATCCGACCCGGGAATTGAACCCGAGACCTCAAGCACAGCAGTCGCATACGTTACCACTACGCCACCGAGGCAGTCTATAAAACTGTACCTTGTATATATTTTTGTTGCATTAATGATAAATAAGTAACAAATTGACTGTACATAAATACAATATTTAAAACGAATTGGATATTAACACGAAAGTTAAGCTCATTTGCATTTCGGCTTTTTGAAGCATACAACCAATTTAACACACATACACACACACACATATATTTATACTAGCTGACCTGGCAAACATTATCTACACAAATAAATAAAATTGGAGTGTCTGTTTGTAATATAAAAATAACCGCTTTTTACTTAATGCATATGTATGTATACAGGGTACATGTATCAAAAATGTAGTTAAAAAATTTTTGTCTGTCTGTCTGTCTGTTTGTTCCAGGTAATCTCTGGAACAGCTGGACGGATTTTTCCGGAACTTTCACTGGCAGGTAGCTGATGATCCAGGGAGTAACTTGGGCTACTTTTTTTTAGACTAACTTTGCCCCGCGGCGTTACTGCGGGTAAAACCGCGGGGTCCAATTCATTTTGCCATAAAAATGAAACAAAATTTAACGGGTCAACCTTATCATTTAGAGGTATGAAAAATAGACGTTTGCCTACTCTTACACAAAATTTCATAAAAATCGGTCAAACCGTTTCGGAGGAGTAAGGTAACGAACACTGCGACGAGATTAGATATATATCATTATTATTATTATTCCACTTACGTGTAGGAAATCCTTGACCATAAACCATGGCTACGGCGATTGTCACGAACAAAACTATAACAGACTTCATTTTAATGTCAATACGATGCGTTCACTACAAAATGTAACAGCTGTATGCTATCTCTTGAACGGTTCTGTCTTTATATATTAGCTTCGAACTATATAAAATAAAAAGGGGATTTACTTACGTTGAGGAAGATGTGTAAATTATTGCGAGTATTTTTTCCTTGTTTATATGAATAATAATAGTAAACAAGTAGGAAGTGATGTTATAAGTTAAGTTTAGGAGTGATTTAGACAGACAGACAGACAAAAAAAAATTAACTACATTTTTTGGTATATGTAGCTTGTAGAGATACATATGTATTTAGTAAAAAGCGGTTATTTTAGTATTACAAACAGACACTCCAATTTTATTTATTTGTATAGATTGAATTTATTTTGATATTACTAGCTGAACCCCGCGGTGTTACCCACGGTTACTGTTGTACCGCGAGTAACGCCGCGGGACAAAGTTAGTCTAAAAAGGTAGCCTAAGATACTCCCTGGCTCATCAGCTACCTGCCAGTTAAAGTCCCGTCAAAATCCGTCTAGCGGTTCCAGAGATTACCCGGAACAAACAGACAGACAGAGAGACAGACAGACAGACGGGCGGACAGACCGACAGACAAAAATTTTTTAACTACATTTTTGGTATATGTAGCGTGTATACATACATATGCATTTAGTAAAAAGCGGTTATTTTAATATTACAAACAGACACTCCAATTTTATTTATTTGTATGTATAGATTAGCTGAGTTCTGAGGCGGTGTTAATGTACCTTTCCAACAAACGACGACGGTATCAGCCGTCTGTTTTTGAAAGTCCCGTCAAAATCGGTTCAGCTGTTCAAGAGAGACAAACAGACAGATATACATTTTAATAATCGATTTCATGAAGTAAGTACCCCGGGTATACTTTCTTATGCATTTTGTGAATAGCTGTTATCTATACTCTATACAAATAAATAAAATTGGAGTGTCTGTTTGTAATATTAAAATAACCGCTTCTTACTAAATGCATATGTATGTATACACGGTACATATACCAAAAATGTAGTTAAAAAAAAATTTGTCTGTATGTCTGTCTGTCTGTTTGTTCCGGGTAAACTCTGCAACGGCTGGACGGATTTTGACGGGACTTTCACAGGCAGGTAGCTGATGATCCGGGGAGTAACTCAGGGTATTTTTTTTAGACTAACTTTGTCCCGCGGCGTTACTCGCGGTACAACAATAACCGCGGGTAACACCGCGGGGTTCACCTAGTTTGAAATAACACAGAGGCGCTTCAGTTTTTACCCGACTACGGCAAAGCCAAAGGAGGGTTATGATTTTAGCAGGCTATGTATGTATGTATGTATGTATGTTCATTTGTTCCCTCATAGCTCCTTAACTACTCATTAGAACTGGACAAATGAGGTGTTGTTAGAAGCGTCTTGATCGTCTTCTGATTATAGACTGTATGACGTGTCACTGAATGTCATGTGGCGCCCTCTAGCCGACATTAAGTACTGTACTAAAAAATAGTCGTGTTTGGTATCATTGGAAAGGGCGTTACTTGTATATTTCAAAAATACATATACTGTTAGCATTTGCTCGTAACTTTGTCCGTATTTATTCGATAAGTGTGGTATTACTATAGTAGGCCTGTTTGTTCCCTCCTTTCTAAACTACTAGTCAGAATAAAACAAATGAGGAATCGTTAGAAGCGTCTTGATTGTCCGCTGGTTATAGGCCATATTACGTGTCACTACGTCTAATGTGGCCCCCTCTAGCCGACGTAAAGAACTGTATTAAAAAAATATTTTGAGAGAAATATGCCCTGTTTGGTATCATACGAAAGGGCGTTACTTGTAAATTTCAAAAATATTATTAGCCTTTGCTCGTGACTTTGTCCGTATTTATTCGATAATTGTGATATTTCTATGGTATCTATTTAAATATACTTTGCAAAGAAATTAATATTATAGAGGCACCAAAACATTTCAAATAAAAAAAAGTAAAAACTAAACTACGACAAAAAACGACGCTGAAAAAGCATGAAACAAGTTTCAAAAGCCGGAGTCACGCGTTGTTAAAGTGTTATGGACTACAGCTTTTGAAACTTGTCCATACCACATAAACATGTACCATAGTCCATAACACTTTAACAACGCGTGACTACGGCTTTTGAAACTTGCTTCATGCTTTTTCAGCGTCGTTTTTTGTCGTAGTTGGGTTTTAGTTTTTACTTTTTTATATTAGTTGTATAGATAAATGAACGTTGTTGTTTGACTCAAAAACAATTGAAGTGTATGTTTATAACTTTGTTTGGTTGAAAATGCAAATTTCCCAGTTGATTAGTCTCATTGAAAAAATATTGTGGCGTTGTAAAGGCTATTAATTGAGAAATACTTTAGGCCCTAGAATTTTGAAAGACTGTGCGCTTCTCTAGAAACTTTCTGCCTCGCACAACAAAACTGTGGAATGAACTGTCGCCTGTGGTATTCCCGAGCCATACGACCTTCAAACTTTCAAGAAAAGAGCGTACTCCTTCTTAAAAGATCGGAACGCACTTGTGACGTCCATGGGCGGCGGTAATCGCTTACCATCAGGCGATTCGTCTGATCGCCCCTTATATAAAAAAAGCATAAAAAAAACGCAGGCGAAGTGGAGGTGTCAGCTAGTTCATTAGAACTTTGAAATATATAATGCAATCCATTTGATGGAGTTCAAGCAGTAAATAGACATACAAGGATTCGCATACAACAGTATTTTGAAACATTACATAGTTGTTATCAGCAGTAGCAAAACAGTTTCTGCGACCAATTAAAGATAACCGCCATTTGCAAAGTCATATAACATATTAACCCATATTGAATACTAGTTGTTGACTGCGGCTCCGCCCGCGTAAATGTCGGTTATCGCGGCAAATAGTAGCCTTTATGTTATTTTGATGTATAAGCTACATTACTGTAAACTTTCATCCAAATCTGTTTAGTAGTTTTTACGTGAAGAAGTAACAAACATACACACTCACCAACTTTCGCCTTTATATATTAGGGTGAAGGGTGATGTGATATAAGTAAGAATAGATTATTTAATTAGTATGTATGTCGCAGATATATTGTCAAAACCGTGATATTACAATTTCACTAGTGATATTATAACAAAACGGTAGATTGCTGAATCAACTTCATTTTACTTTTTTTATTTTACTAAACAGCGCTGTTAACTAGCGGTTAGGTTAGATTAGGTTATAACAACACTCGCCGTGTGGGGCCGGCATAGAATAGCCCCACCCCATCTCATCCCGTGGGTGTCGTAGGAGGCGACTAAGAGAAACACAGCCGAATTCCAGGCTGGCGAGGGGATCCCTAACAGCCCTTTTCAGGGCTCGCCGTCGCTCCCAGTACCCCTCTGTTTTGCAGAGGGGACATGGGAAGAGACGGTGTCAGGGATCGAAGGACGGGTCGGCCCACTGCCCGCGCAGGGGCTGGCAGGCACTAGTGCCACCGTCGGTGAGACAGGGTTAGCCACCCTGTCGCGTTCCGTAACCAACAGGGGCTCAGCAGCGACCTGACTGGTGGCTCCAGGAGGGTACGTTGAGAACCTGTTGACCGGAGGGCTTGCCTTAATTGGCCGGCCCATGACAAGGATAGTCTATAACACCCGACAGTCAAGTCGTTAAAACCTGTGGATACCGGCCGACCTCCACAGTATATAGGCTTATCCGGGTGCAGGGGCCTCCGCCCGGACGGACCTTTTATTTCCCCCATACTCGTGGGACTTGTATGGAGCACATAGTAGAAAAAACCAAAAACCAAACCCAAACTCAAACGAAAACTGGCAACGATAATGGACATGACGATAAAGTGATAATTGATATGGCGAAGTCGAATAAGAGGAAGGGAAGGAGGAACGCCAAGGGGCAGTTCCGGAGGGCGGACGACTCGTCTACCGAGGAGGAGTCCGCGTCCGGGACGCCTATTTTGGCGGGGCTCCCAGTAGTCAGTCGGACTGCTGGGAGCCGAAGAACCTCGGAGCGTACGCGTTCAAGGTCCAGCCACTCATCGGATGGTGCGGGTGGTAGCTCCAATGCCGATGCATTGGAGCCCATGGACCTGAACGCGAGCGAAAATCGCAAACGCGTACGCTCCAAAGACGGGGACAGCGACACTGGAGAAATGTTGCCCCCTAAAATCGCGAGCAGCCATAGGGGTCGCTTGCGCACGCCGGTGTCGGTCCCGTCAGGTTCCGCCTTTAGCAAGGCGGAATCGTATAGGCGAGCAAGGGCGGACGGCGAGATCCTTGCGGAGGAGGAGATCTCTGGTCTCCTTCTGCAGATCGGGGAGCCGGGGGATGGGGTTTCAGTGCCCCAAACACCGGCTTCCCTGCAGGAGAGGGCACAGGCGGCGGTTGCCATAATTAATAAGGTAGCCGCCAAGTCTGTGAACCTTAAGGGCACTTTTGTAAGGGCCCTTAAGGACTCTTCCTCCGCACTGGGTGGAGTCGTCGAGTCACTGATAGGGGACGTGGCTCGCCTCCAGGCGGCTAACGACGCATTGACGGGGCAGGTGGCTGAGCTTAGTGCTCAGTTTGCTGAATTTCGGGCGGAGCGCCCGGAGCGAGCGGCACCGGCTCCGTCTGCGTCGCGGCCGGCCCCATCGGCACCGCGGCCAGCCCCGTCGGCGTCGCGACCGGCCCCGTCCACGTCACGGTTGACCCCGTCTGCAGTGCAGCCGGTCCCCACTGTCCCTGGGGTATCTGACGCCCTCGTGCAGCAGATCCTCACGGCGGTGGGGAACTTAGTGGACGGTAGACTGGCCGGCCTAGAGGCGAGGCTGCCTCCGGCCCCCATCCTGCGGCCGCCGCTCGCGGCCCCGAGGCCTAAGGTCGCCTCGGCGCCAACCCCGCTCCCTGTGATGGGTGGTCGGGTGACTTATGCCTCGGCGACGTCGGGCCCGGCTCCTGCAGCGGCCCACAAGCCGCAACAGGGGGCTAAGCCCAAGGCGGCTGCCTCAAAACCGAGGCCAAAGATGGCGACAAGGGCTGGAGCGGAGTTTCCTCCGCTCCCCACTCCAACGACTGCACCTGGCCCCTCTACTTCTGCCCCCTCCAATGAGGGTTGGCAGGTAGTCGGGGGGTCAAAGAAGTCCCGAAAGCGGGCAAAGAAGGCTGCCCAAAAGGCGGCCTCTGCCCCGCCGTCGGCACCGGTGACAGCGGTTCAAAAGAAAAAGCCGCGGAAGTTGCAGCCGCCTAAAACCGCGGCTGTAGTTGTCACCGTGTCGCCGGAGGCGGCAAGCGGTGGACTATCCTATGCGGCCGTCTTCAAAAAGGCCCGGGATAGTCTCGCCGCTGATTTTGGGACGGCAGGAGTCAAGCTGCGCCTCGCCCAGACGGGAGCTCGAGTACTCGAGTTCCCCGGGGCTGAAGGCGCCAAGACAGCGGACGCATTTGCCGAGAAGCTGCGGGGCATTTTCGCAGCCACGGATGGTGTCGGGATCGCCAGGCCTGTGAAGTGCGCAGAACTGCGCATATCAGGCCTGGACGATTCCGTGACGGCCGAGGATGTCCGCGCTGCGGTTCGGGAGAAGACGAACTGCACCGCGGAAAGCATCAGGGTCGGCACCATCCGCCCCGGTCCAGGGGGCCTTGGTGCGGTGTGGCTCAGCTGCCCAGTGACGGCAGCCAAAGTGCTGGGTGATGCCGGCAGGCTGCTCATCGGCTTCGTAAGCGCCAGGATAACAGTCCTGGCGGCGAGGCCGATGAGGTGTTTCAAATGTCTGTCGGCGGGCCACACACGTGCCAAGTGTCAAAGCTGCTTTGACTGCAGCGGATTGTGTTTCCGCTGTGGTCGACCGGGGCACAAGGCGGCGGAATGCTCAGCTGCCCCTCACTGCCCCGTGTGTGCGGCGGGCAATAAGCCCGCCAATCACCAGATGGGGCAGGAGGGCTGCAAGCCTTCCCGCGCTTCTCGGCAGACGTCGGGGGATAGCCAGTCGACCCAGGCTGCCTCCGGCGTAGCAATTGCGTCCGCGTCGACGCCCATGGAGGAGGCTGTAGAGACGACGATCCAGTAATGGATCAAGTCTCCAGCCTCCTGGTCCAGACGAACCTGAACCACTGCGCCGCGGCGCAGGATCTCTTCCTGCAAACCATGGCGCAGTGGTCGATCGGTGTTGCCGTAGTCGCGGAGCCCTATTATGTTCCTCCCCGTCCAAACTGGATGGGTGACTGGGACGGCTCCGTGGCAGTCATCGGCTCCGGGGCGGCTCATTCCCCGCCCTTGTCGCTTAGGGACAAGGGCTCTGGATATGTTGCCGCCGAGTGGGGGGGGATCACCGTTTACGGTGTTTACTTCTCCCCCAACCGGAGTTTGAGCGACTTCGAGGTCTTTCTTAACAGCTTGGAGACCTCGATGCGGCGTTTAGCGTCTGGGCACGTCCTCGTGCTGGGGGACTTCAACGCAAAGTCCATTGCGTGGGGGTCCCCCGGGACGGACGCCAAGGGCGAAGCCGTAGAGGAGTGGGCGGCGTCGGTGGGCCTCTGTTTGCTGAATAGAGGCGCCACCAACACGTGCGTGCGACGGCAGGGGGGGTCGATAGTGGACCTTTCGTTCGCTACCCCTGCTGTCGCCGCACGAGTAAGGAACTGGTGTGTCCTGGAAGAGGTCGAGACGCTCTCGGATCATCTCTATATCCGATTTGAGCTCTCCCGGTCCCAGGGCCCCAGTAGGGGTCACACGGCGCGGCATACATCCCGCTTTCCGCGGTGGGCTGTCGCCAAGCTCGACAGGGACCTACTAGAGGAGGCGGCCATTGTCCAATCTTGGCTGTCTCCGCAGGCCCCGACCGAGCAGGTCGGCGTGGACGTGGGGGCTGGCCGTTTTCGCGATGCGATTACGCAGATTTGTGATACGGCCATGCCCCGCGTCCAGAGTCGTCGGCCTCCTCGGAAGGAGGTCTACTGGTGGTCCCAGGAGTTGGCGGACCTCCGTGCGGCTTGTACTCGTGCCCGGAGGTCTTACACCCGCAGCCGGCGACGTCACCGCGGAGACGGTGGCGGGGACCAGCTTCATGAGGAGTACCGCGAAGCGCGGAAAACTCTGAAGCTGGCCATTTGCCGCGCCAAAGAGGTGAAGAAAAAGGAGATGCTGGAGAGTCTCGACCGTGACCCCTGGGGTCGCCCATATCGTGCGGTGCGACAGAAGCTCCGCACGGCGGGCCCCCCCCTTACCGAGACTCTCCAGCCCAGCTTCCTGCAGGAAGTGGTCGAGGGACTTTTCCCGCAGCGGGCGGAGCACACACCCCCGTCGATGGCCTATGCGGTCAGAGACGACGGGGGTCGAGAGGACGACGTGCCGCCCGTTAGGGAATCGGAGGTTGGGGCGGCTGTTCTGCGGATTCGTTCCAAGAACACCGCCCCCGGGCCGGACGGGGTTCCAGCCCGAGTTCTGGCCCGAGCCCTCGACCATATGTCGGACCGCCTCAGGGAAGTGTTGGACGCTAGCCTGGCGTCCGGACGCTTCCCTGAGTGCTGGAAATGCGGGAAGCTGGTCCTATTGAGGAAACCGGGACGGCCTGCCGATTCGGTCGCGGCCTATAGGCCCATCGTGTTGCTGGACGAGGCGGGCAAGTTGTTTGAGAGGATACTCTCTGCCCGCATCGTCCGGCACCTCTGCGAGGTAGGGCCCGACCTGTCGGACGCCCAATTCGGATTCCGAGAGGGGCGTTCGACGGTCGATGCCGTGATGCGCCTTAGGGCCGTGACCGAAGAGGCAGTGAGCTGTGGCGGCGTGGTGTTGGCGGTGTCTCTGGACATCGCCAACGCCTTCAATAGTCTGCCATTCAGCTGCATCAGGGAAGCACTCCAATACCACGGGGTGCCAGAGTACCTGAGGCGGCTGGTGGCAGACTATTTGGAGGAGCGTACCGTCGTGTACGAGGATCGAGATGGCGCCTTGAGACGGCGACCCATGTCGTGCGGCGTTCCGCAGGGGTCTGTCCTAGGACCACTCCTGTGGAACGTGGGATACGACTGGGTCCTAAGAGGTCGTCTCCCCCCCGGGCTGGGCGTAATTTGTTACGCCGATGACACATTGGTCACGGCCCGGGGGGCGAACTTCCAGGAGGCGGCGCGCCTGGCCACCATTGGTGTTTCTCTGGTGGTCGGGCGCATCGAGGCGCTGGGCTTGCGGGTGGCCCTGGACAAGACGGAGGCCCTATTGTTCCATGGGCCCCGTCGTGGGCCGCCCCCCGGCGCCTCCATAGTGGTCAACTCGGTCCTCGTACCGGTTCGGGCCCAGATGAGGTATCTGGGCCTGATCCTCGACGGTAGGTGGCTCTTCGACGAGCACTTCCGACAGCTTGGTCCCAAGCTGGTCGGCGCTGCCTCTGCCCTTGGGCGACTATTGCCCAACTTGGGCGGAGCCAGCGTCGCAACGCGACTCCTGTACACGGGGGTGGTCCGGTCGATGGCGCTGTACGGCGCACCGGTGTGGGTGGCGGCTCTGACCGCCCTCAACAAGGCTCGCCTCTGGCGGCCTCAGAGGGTATTGGCGGTCAGAGCCATACGCGGATACCGCACGGTGTCGACCGAGGCGGCGTGCGCGTTGGCCGGAACACCCCCGTGGGATTTGGAGGCGGAAGTGCTCGCCGAAGTTTATCGACGGGTGGCTTCGTTCCGGGCGGAGCGTGGCATTCGCCCCCCGCCCGAGGAGGTACGCGAATGGCGTGAAGCCGCCCGTCGAGCCACGATGGCTCGCTGGTCGTTCCGGCTGGAGACTCCACGCGCTGGCTTTGCCGCCGTGGAGGCTCTCCAGCCGGTCATCCACGAGTGGGCAGGGCGGCAGCACGGGACTCTTTCCTTCCGACTGACGCAGGTGCTTTCCGGGCATGGATGCTTCGGGAAGTACCTGCACTCGGTCGCCCGGAGGGAACTGAGTCCCGCCTGCCACCACTGCGATTGCAGTGAGGACTCGGCCCAGCACACGCTGGCGGCATGCCCCGCATGGGCGTCGCAGCGCCGGGCCCTCACTGCAGTCATCGGAGGAGATCTCTCGCTACCGGCCGTCATCCGCTCCATGGCCGGTAGCGACAGCAGTTTTACCGCGGTCGCAGCCTTCTGCGAAGACGTAATTTCGCAGAAGGAGGCGGCGGAGAAGGCCCGGGAGGACGATATCCACTCGGACCCGATCCGCCGCCGGCGAACTGGGCGGCGGAGGCGCGCATACCAGCGCCTCATGCCGCCCTGAGTGTGGCCGCGGATGGTGGGGACGGGTTTTCCCCTCCATCCGCTTTAGTGGTCACCCGCGAGGGGGCGACGTTACGCGTGTGCTGTACGTCGCCCAAATTGAGAGTCTACCAGCAGACGGTGCCCGCTTCTGTGCGGGCAAGCGCTGGGAGGGGTCCGGATGTGTTAATAACAGCAGTTCCCGGATCCCTCCCGTCTCAGGCGCAGAGTGGCACACCGTGTGGTTTTAGTCGGTTCGATTCCGACACACCGCCCCGCCGCAAACCCCGGCGGGGTGACGGCCCGAGGGGGTTTCCACACGTTAAAAAAAAAAAAAAAAAAAAAAAAAAAAAAAAGGTTATAACAACAGCGGTTCCTGGATCTCTCCCTTCTCAGGCGCAGAGTGGCACACCGTGTGGTTTTAGTCGGTTCAATTCCGACACACCGCCCCGCCGCAAACCCCGGCGGGGTGACGGCCGGAGGGGATTCCACACGTTAAAAAAAAAGGTTATTTCTATTTATTTTATTAAAAAATTAAAAGTTCCTATTAATATAAAAAATAAATAACCCTAACCTAAACTTACAATGTCAGTAAAACAAGGAGGTTAAATTGTAAGAAATTACAATCTACCGTTTTATTATAATATCACTAGTTAAGTTGTAATATCACGGCTTTGATAATATATCTACGACATGTATAATAAATTAATGACTTTTAGTAATTAGTCATTTTCACGTGGTAACATGTCGCGGGGAAAATGTTCTTTTTGCATTACAGAATCATGACGTCATGACTGTCAACTATGATGTCGAACTAAAGACCTTTAGGTGCGGTGTCATAGTATCGATCAATACATATTAATGAGTAAATAAAGTGTATATCATTTATCAAATAAATGAGATAATTTATTAAGATTTATGGTCATTTGTAACTCTTTCAAACAAAACTACTGAATGTATTGTGATGAAACTTTGCAGTAACATCAGAAAAGCACATAGACTTATTTTTACCTAGACATCAGACAACACACGGGCGGAGCCGCTGGCAAAAGTTGGTAAGTTAATAATTAAATGTTATTTACTTTCCGTTACAGTGATAGCTTAGGTCAAAAATTTGAATCGGTATGCTTCGCTATTCGCAGTATGATTTATTATCAGTATTTAACCATAACGGGAAAATATTTATTTTGGTGACTAAGTCTATGGTTAAATCTTAAGAATAAGAATAATTTCCATCTATTGAACCGACATACCGCCGCCATACCGCCATAGTGTTGATCACCATGCTGCATTGTTGCATAGTCTGCAGTCACTGTGAGTATGGCAACCACGACTCTTGGATTTAGCTCTTCCTTTCCATCAGGCAGAGTAAAGTCACTTTGTAAGGCACATAATATATATATATATATATATATATATATATAAATATAATGTATTACACAGTATTATTACCAAGTTCTATTTCAAAAGTATGTTGTGGAAGATGCTGTAAACACTGGACTTAAGGGCGTATGCTGCGGAAGATGCCTTTAACACTCGACTTAAGGGCTCCCACACATAACGCGATGCGATGCGGCGTGAAGTTCTTGCGGTGCATACGTGTGATGCGTTGCGATTTCGCAGTTATGTGTGGGGGGGCACTGGAAGCCCTTAAACACTGTGCGCACAGTTTAATAACGGTGGAAATGATTCTTTAGATAGAAGAACGTATTAGTGCTATACTGATGTAATATTCCACCTAAAGGATATTTAAAATATTTTCCTTTTGAAAATGTACCTTAATCTATTTAAGAAAAGTTCAAAATATCTAATACAATTTAATAATATAGCTACATACATAAACTTTTAGAGTATTACCTTCTTTCAACTTCGACCTAAACGGCTTAGGGAATACCTACGCAAAAACTATACAATTTCCGCACCACAACAAAACACTCCGTTCAACCGGCAAAGAAAGTTTTTACCGTGAAGGGGTAACAAAGGGTGGTATTAAGTTTATAGCCACTCGTAAAAATGTAACGGTAAAGCGAGATAAGCTTAGAATTGTTTTTTTTTTTTGTTTTATTTCTGTTGCGCTTAAAAAATACATGGAATTGAAAAGATAAGAATACTGTGGTTGTATTTTGTTTTTTGGGTAATTAATTTAGCTTTAAAAACACACACATTAAGAGACATTATTGACACACATTGATCAAATGTAAAGCGTAGGAGTGGCATGCTACGGAGTGCTGAATCATATTTCGTCAAAGAAAACGGCTGTTGAGTGATAGAATTCGAGGTTTGACGTAACATAAACGACACAGTCATAGCAAGTCCGAAATTCTATCACTCAAAAATCAGCATGCCAGTTGCTGACTCTCGCATTGCAGGCGTTCATGGATGTCGGTTTTCACTCTTCGTCAGGTCACCCGTGTGCTCGTTGGATTCCTATATAAAACAAAAATGTCCATTATTTTTCGTTTCCCTTGACAATACAGTACATCTGTGGCATCTGTTTGTGTCGATTTATGACTTTTAACTGTACCTAGCTTCAATTTAACGTTCATAAATGTTACTTCTTAGTGTCATAATTGAAAAAATGATTTTAAATTTGAATTTGACGTGTTTGGACGACAATATTATTGGTCTCATAAAAGCACCTGGAGCATGACAATATAATTCTTCAGTGGCTAGTAGTTAACCGATTAAGTATTTTGTATTAGCCTGCTAAAGTGACTATACCCTGCCTTATAGAAAGCATGAGCAGAATCCAAAAGTTATTTTGTCACCATATTCATTGCCAATACAGACTATGCAACAATGCAGCATGGTGACCTACATACACTGTGGCGGCCTATTGAGGTGATTCTGCGTCATTGGGCCTCCAGATTCAGACTCACCAACGAAACTTGACAGCATGAATTCTGTTACATGAAACCTACATTTTGAGTAGTTTAACAGGTTCGGTCTGGCAACATTAAGAAACGTTACTACTTTAGTTTACTTGGCATTAAATAGGGTTTCAAATTCAGTCATTTCAGTCACTATATTTTTATTGACCATTGATTAATAAGGAATATCAAAACAAATAATATTTCGTATTAACCATAAAGTTCCAATAGTTTATGGTAGAGTAGTTTATTAATGAGTAGGGGTCGCACCTGGGACCACCCTCAACTTTGTGACACACGTCCTACTAGCTGCCCCTTTAGGATTTATATGACGTACTTTCGTTACGGCAAATAAGTTTAATACCTTCAAGGGATCAAGTAAATGGTGTTCAGTGTGGGTGTAAAATGATCTTGGTATAAATGAATAGTTATTTTTCACAATTGCTCTACTACCTGAGATACGCTGATTTCAGTACGAACGGGCCCGCTCGATCGGAGCGGTACTACCCTAAAAAATGACAGCATACGTGCTGTCGTGTTTAATAAAAAAAATTGGGTATTACTAAATAGGCAACTAGGTATTATACAATGACAGACTAAGAGTAAGGCCATGTTCAGATGACGAGCGCTCAACGCGCGTTTTGCTAACGCGTGTTTACAACTACTTGTAATTTCGTTCTAGGAGTACACATGCTAACGCGCCTTTTTACATGTAGTTGTTAACGCATGTTAGCAAAACGCGCATTGAGCGCTCGTCATCTGAACATGGGCTTAGAGTCAAAATAGTTAAAATTTAATAGATGAAGTCTTAGGTAGTACTAGCTGACCCACGCAACCTCGTTTGCGCCTTATAATGCCCGTAGCGTGAAAATTTCCCCCGTTTTTGAAACATTTTTCGTTGTTGTTCCGCTCCTAATAGTAGTAGCGTGATGATATATACCCTATAGCCTTCCTCGATAAATGGACTATCCAACACCGAAAGAATTTTTCAAATCGGACCAGCGGTTCCTGAGATTAGCGTGTTCAAACAAACAAACTCTTCAGCTTTATATAATTAGTATAGATATCATAGGAAGTTTATTGCAGAATGTAATTATCTACATAAAAATATTTAATTTACTTCCTCAAGATTCAATGTATTCTCATGCTACATTTAATTGAAATCGGTGCAGCGGTTTAAACGTGAAAACACAACAGACAGAGCGGGGTTCTATTAGACATACTAAAATATTCGTATGTTTTTTTTAATATTTGATAAATGTCTTATTATTAGGAAGAGATACATATGATGGTCAATGAATTGGTATAAAATACGCATAATTGCAAATTAATCTATACAAAAAAATAAAAATTGAAGCGTCTGCTTGTAATATTAAAATAACTGCTTTTGACTAAATGCATATGTATGTACACACGGTACAGATACCAAAAATGTGGTTAAAATTTTTTTGTCTGTCTGTCTGTTTGTTCCAGGTAATCTCTTGCACGGCTAGACCGATTTTGACGGGACTTTCACAGGCAGGGAGTAACTTAGGCTACTTTTTTTAAACTAACTTTGTTCCGGCGTTACTCGCGGTACAACAATTACCGCGGGTAAACCGCGGGGTTCAGCTAGTTTAAATATATTAATTTTCAATGTTAATTTTCATGTACAGAAAAAATATTTATAAGGTCGAATTCGAAAATTGTAAGACGAATAAAACAATCACAGAAAACGCGTTTAGTTAGGAACTTCCGAAACTGTTATAATTGGCATTCGGTCCATAGAGGCGTACATTGGATTTAATTACAAACAAGTTTGAGCAATATTTAATTTAATTGCTATAATAAATAACACACACATTTCTGTAAATGTAAAGAAAGAAAACGATATACTTATAATACACAATGTTTAATATATATATGATCAAATGATACTCAAACACATGCTTATAATTTTATAAAAATAAATAATATAATTAAGTTAGGGTAGATATAAATATACCATTTCATATACATTTAAGAACCGTTACAAGAACAGTGATTATTAAGTAGTTTAGTAGTGCTATGGAGAGGGCTATGCTCGACGCGGCGACGTTTCTCGAAGTGATCGACATAATCCACAGAATTAGCAAGCTGAAGTGGTAGTGGGATGGTCATATTTGCCGTAGAACCGATAAAGTTTGGGCCAATCGGGTTCTTAAGTCCACAGGCCAGCTGGAGTGATGATTTGCGTAAGACGGCTGGCAGGGGTTCGATGCGAGAAGCCGCTGATCGAACCAAGTGCCGTGCTATTGGAGAGACTTATGTCTATGAGGTGACTGTAGTAGGCTGATGAGGATGAAGTAGTTCAGATTCATTTAATTAGATGGCACTTAAAATATATATCCATTCTAATATCATAAATTCGAAAGTACCTCTGTCTATGGCTAAATCACTGCAAAAATTTCAATGAAATTTGATGTGGAGATACTTATTTTAAATTCTTGAGGAAGCACATAGGTTACTATTCACCGCGATAGCCGCCGACTTATATGTGAGCGGAAAAGTTTTTTTTTATGGAGTAGCAAACAAAGGAGCAGACGTATTGCCTGATGGTAAGCGATTACCACCGCCCATGGACACTCGCAACACCAGAGGGGTCATAAGTGCGTTGCCAGCCTTTGGGGAAAGGGGTATGGGCCTCCGGTATCCCCACTCACTCGGTGAAACACAGCGCAAGTGCTATTCAAACCGGTTTTCTGTGAGGCCGTGGTATCACTCCGATCGAGCCGGTCCATTCATGCCAAAACGTGGCTCTCCCACGGTCATCACGGTGCATAAGTCCAAGTATATTGAATATGCTTCAATTTAAAATTGTCAAGTTGTTCTTAAAAAAATATTAGTTAACACCCGGGACTAGTTATTGTGTTCAAGTTTACACAGTGCCTAAGGAGAAATCCTGACAATCCACTTACATCTGCAGGTATTTGCACGCGACAAATCTCAGAGGAAATAAACAGGAATAGCGTATTTGTAGCTGCACTACTCCTTCACAAACAATTGTGTATTCTAGTGGCTTGTTGTAATACTGAAGATCCTTCTTAAGAAACCATTATAATGATGATTGGAATATTTTATATCGAGATGTTATAAGCGGTTCAATGGTATCCATGATAATATTACTTATTGAGTCTGAAGTGGTCTTTATATGATCATCTATACATCTATACAAATAATTAAAATTGGAGTGTCTGTTTGTAATATTAAAATAACCGCTTTTTACTAAATGCATATGTATGTATACACGGTACATATACCAAAAATGTACTTAAGTTTTTTTTTGTCTGTCTGTCTATTTGTTCCGGGTGATCTATGGAACGGCTGGACCGATTTTGATGAGACTTTCACTGGCAAGTAGCTGATGATCCAGGGAGCAAATTAGGCTGCTTTTTTTAGACTCACTTTGTCCCGTGGCGTTACTCGCGGTGCGACGATAACCACGGGTAACACCGCGGGGTTCAGCTAGTCATAAATATAATTATGTAACCAGCAGCACCCCTCGTTCTTACTCGCGGTTGTTATTATCTATACTAATATATAAAGCTGAAGAGTTTGTTTGTTTGTTTGTTTGTTTGTTTGAACACGCTAATCTCAGGAACCGCTGGTCCGGTTTGAAAAATTCTTTCAGTGTTAGAAAGCCCATTTATCGAGGAAGGCTATAAGCTATATATCATCACGCTAGGACCAATAGGAGCGGAGCAGCAATGAAAAATGTTTCGAAAACGGGGGAAAATTATCACGCTACGGGCAATAGAAGACGCAAACGAGGTTGCGTGGGTCGGCTAGTATCTTTATAAAATACCCGCGGGCCAAGATTAGTCTAAAACAAAAGTAGCATGACTTACTCCTTACATTATCAGTTATATGCTAGTGAAAATCCCGTCAAAAGTCATCCACAGATGAGGCGGAAAAAACAGTCATACAAGACAAATAAATAAAATCATAATAATAATAAATATTTCGGACATTTATCACACAACGCCATCTAGTCCCAAGCTAAGCAAGCTTGTGTTATGGGTACTAGACAACTGATACAAATACATTTATACTTTTTCTTTGTAAATACATACATATTATACATAGAAAACACACAAACTCCGAAACAAATATTTGTAGATCATACAAACATTTGATCCGACCCGGGAATCGAACCCGAGACCTCACGATCAGCAGTCGCACACGTCAACCGCTAGACCAACGAGGCAGTCGCTTTAGGTTGCCGTATATTCTTTTGTATGTAAAAGTACTTAATTTGAAAATGTTATGGATTTATTTCACCACTCTTGGATTCTACTAATGCTAGCCATCAGGCATAGTAGAGTCATTCATTACTTTATTACCCGACTACGGCAAAACCAAAGGAAGGTTATGATTTTGACAAGCTATTTTAGCTACTACACATAGATAAAAAAAACAAACAGATACTTCAATTTTGTTCATCATGAGGTCTCGGGTTCGATTCCCGGACGAAATATTTGTTTCGGAGTTTGGATGTGTTCTATCTATAATATGTATGTATTTACAAAAAAAAGGTATGTATGTATTTGTATCAGTTGTCTAGTACCCATAACACAAGCTCAGCTTAGCTTGGGACTAGATGGCGTTGTGTGTTTAGATGTCCGAAATATTTTTTTATTTATTTATTATTATTTATTATTTGTATAGATGTATGCTACGTTTAATTTCAAAGCAGTTCATGTATCCTATTAACAATACTTATTGTACCTGGAGTGTTCTTCATACGGTAATTATAAATGTATGTGATATGTATTTATGGTAGTTATATGCAACTATAGTAGAAACTATTTGAAATTTAATTTAATATCGAAAGTGAAAACGGCTAGAAATTATTTTGTTTTTTTTTTTAATAAGAACTCGCCAAAGAGACTCTGCCTCTGCCTGATGGGAAGTATGAGCAGAATCTAAGATTTACTTTTCCATGACTTATTTAAACGGTTCAAAAATAATTTAATGAAAAACAACTTTGTAATTCTTACTGTTTGTAAAGGATACACACACTAAAGTTATAGGTATAAAGGTGCCAGCTAAACCGGAGTAATGGAAACAACCAGAGGGCCCCATAGAATAGAATTGAATAGCATAGAATAGAATATAATAGAATAGGATAGGATAGGATAAGATAGGATAGGATAGGATAGGGTAGAATAGGGTAGGATAGGATAGGGTAGGATTGGATAGGATAGAATAGGATAGAATAGAATGGAATTAAATGGAATGGAATGGAATAGAATAGAATAAACTTTATTGTATACCAATTGATACAGTTATAACATATATACTTAACAATAAAATGACCATGTACAAATGGCGGCCTTAACACTAAAAAACAATTTCTCACAAGCAATCTTAGAATACTAAGTGAAGAGCATAGTTATTTATTGCTAAACAGCAAAATATTTATTACGTAATGTAGAAACCTATGTACATAACCTTAATTAAAAAGAACAGTAACAATATTAACATGCAAGCGTCAAAAAACTCCACATCTCCGCCTATTGGTAGCGTTCCTAATGGCAGATTAAATAGAGCATAGTTAAATTTAATTTGAGTTTATATCCCTATATACTTTTATCTTCAGGAATCAGCTAAATAAAAAGGGAATAAAAACATTATATCAATATTACACGAGTATGCAGTGCCCTGTAATCTGTTAAATTCCTAGAGCACTCGATCAAGTCTCTAGTGTTGGGGGTGGAACGATTTACTTTTCAAGAAAATACACGCAATTACATTTACATATCAACCGCTACATCTAAGTGTCAGTAAGTTCTAAACCACACATAATTAATTACTATTTATATTATAAAATTGAAAGTAACTCTGTCCGTCTATCTGTCTGTCTGTTACGCTTTCACAGCTAACCCGCTGCACCGATTTCAATGAAATTTGTCATCCAGATATACTTTGATACTCGAGGAAGTACATTGGCTGACACCGATAACTGACATTCACGCGGGCGGTGCCACGGGCAAAAGCTAGTATATTCAATAAAGATTTTTTAACTGTAATATTTGTTATTTAGCTCTATTGTTAGTACAACTTCATTCGAACAATGAAAAATGAAATAATCGCGAAGATCTCATAATTATAATGTCCTCTGTGTAATAATTCTTTATAATAATAATAACTTTTAAAAATGTAATAATTCTTAAGCCCGTCTGTCTATAAAGGTGTTCGCTTGGTGTTTTGATCCAGAGCTCACGCTAGGCTATTTGATGGCTTGACGTCAAAATGTGCACCTTTTAGTCAAAAGGCGCTTTGGATTTTTCTCGTTAAACGTTTATTAGTTGCTTAAGTTCTGAATTTTTACAAAGTTTACCTTAACCATTTCTTCCAATTTGTTAATGTTTTATTACCAGCGGTCCCGTGAAGATTAATCGCTCGTGTGTTTTCATCCCGAGAGCTGTTTGATTTGACAAATTGCATCCTTTGTTGGCAACGAGCTGTCGATAACCCTTCCTATTTGGAAAGGCATCACGCCAGGTAAACGTTTCTTTCTTAACAACTTCAGTGACATCGCATTTTTGTAATGTGTTTATATTATACGCATTTTATTTAGACTTTACGCTGAATTGATTTTATTGGCTTTTAAGATCCATGAAATTAACGCTTAACTTCAGAGCTTTTAAAGTCTTTACAAAATTTAGACGTTTTGTTTCAATGAAATAAAATTTGCAATGAAAAAATTACTTAATACCTGTGAAATCGTGGTATCACACTGATCCGGCCGCCTCCTTGTGCCAAAGCATTTCTTGGTTCAATGAGGTTCAGTGATTCAATTTGGTTTTGGTTTGGTTTGATTCAAGCGTGGTTCTTCCATTACCATAGTAACATTTAATAGTTATTTGTTATACAAGAGTGCAAAATTGCTTTTTAACCGCGTGCTCAATTTTGATGACCGAGCAAGCGAAGGATTTTGATCTTGAATCACGAGCGCAACGAGTTATGCAAAAATTAGAATCCTAAGCGTTAGCGCGGGAATCAAAAGAGCACAGGGTGAAAAATCTTTGCGCTCGAGTGCAACACGTAAGTTTTCATCCCACCTCACCGAGGAAATTACTAAATGACGTGAAAACAAAATAGCGCGGGCAAAGCAAATCAAAAATGCACATCAAGAAGGTTCTGTGTCTGAGTTTTTAACAAATTAAAAAAAATATTGTATAATAAATTCAGCACCATAGAGATAGAAAGAAGTAAATAGGTTTAATGATGTTTTGAATTCACAAAGTATAAGTGCACATGACGTTCTAAATTCAATTTACTTTATCCTCTAGCGAATAAAAACGGCTTTTATACTCAGATATTGAAGGGTAAAAATACTCTTTCCGAGATGGTGGGATGAAAATACCCTTAACACTATTTTTAAAGAACGTTTTATTCAAAATCATATTATATCGTCATATATAGCTAAGGGACATATATAACACATGTACAAATATAATAAAAATAATCCCTAATTCTCTCTCTTTTCTATGTTGTGCCCTGCTCGGCAGGGTCCATAATTGTTACTTTACATTAGTTTTTGACAACTGGATGGAAGCAATATAGTATTGAGGAAATAATTTTAATTGTTAATTATTTATACTTGGAAAACAACTATTTAAAGAAAAAAACTTGGCTTGGGTGATTGTTTACTGAAATAGTTTCGTTGCTTTTCATATAATGTGTTAGATCCCAGAGCTAAACCTCCAATACCATGATCCTGGTAGACAAAAGGCAGTAGCATTTTTTTCTTCTACTTCTACTTCAGTCTACTGCTATCCACTGCTGAACGAAGTCCTCTCCCAAAGAGTGCCAACCATCCTGGTATTTGGCAGTCTGCATCTATCCTTTGCAAGTCTTTTTACTTCAACTCATCGGTCCATCGTGTCACAGGGCGTCCTCCACTACGTTTACGGTCTCAACTCTAACATTTGTGTTTCTCTTGAGCTGCAGATATTCATGTTAGGCGGCAGTATCTAATCATCAGATGGCCCGTCTGCTCTCCTACTAGAATGGTCTTAAAAGTTTTTAACCTCAACGTGAAGATAGCAGCAATCGTTTATATTTGCTTTTGCAGTGTGCATCGCTGGGAGAATCGATAAAAAGATGGTTAGAAAACGTCTAACGCTTATAATAGACTTATGTAAAAAAAATCCAGTGACATTTACAAACTTCCTCAAGGTAGCGTAAGCGGTGCGGCTCTTAGCTTAAATACAATCGTACACAAGATAAAAGCATTTTCTAAACAGTTTGTTGTAGAATTTAATTAAAGGGAACTCGTAAATATTTCAGGTAGTGAAGTAACACAGTGCGTTACCGGAACTGGAATGTAAAGCATTAATTCTTGATTGTACTATGAATATATTTAGAAAATAAACATTTACAGCTTTCTTGATCAAAATATTTACATACTACATACGATCGTCAAACAAATTACTTCTTCATTGCTACACTAACCGCTCGGATTTTGTACATTCTTCTTTCCTGATTCAATCTGTCCTGTTATAGAATGCGCTACTTCTTAGATCAAGATGGCAAAAACACGTCAAACCTTTAAATACTTGTTGCGGAACCATTTCACAAAAATATTAACACCACAATCTTAATTTTATCCTCTCCGCAACAAAAATATTATATATTGTACTATGTTTGTATATGTATGTATATGTGAGTATATAATTACTTAATTATGTGTTTTAATATCCTTAAGAATATTTAAGATTATTGTTATGTAATTTACGTTTTTAACGTAAGTTCTCTCTCTAATATTACGAAACATTTCTAAACATTGTGCATCTATCATTCTTGGCTCTTCATCACCCTAAGGTCGACTGGTAGAAAATGCCTAAGGCATTAAGTCTGCCTGTGCAACGATTATGCATGAAGTCTTAAATACATAAATAAATATAGGTATAATGAGCAGCAGATCATTTTTTTAAAAGCCTGGCAAATTGACTCTACTCTTAATGGAAAGCATAAGTAGAATTCAAGAGTCGGCATTCGATGAGTAAAGTAGTTACCATTGAATGCAGACAATGGAGGTGAGATGCATTTTCACGCCCTGCTTAAAAGACCCGGGATCATAGAATAAGGGAAACACATGTTCTAGTAGTGAGTGAGTCTAGTTTTTGACTGCTCGGCACAGGAATTAAGATCCTAACCATTTAGTTCGAGAGCGTATTTGTTACAACTAGAACTGCTTGCTTGAATACGGACTCTATCCATTTGAAATCAGAAAACTGGTTTTAAACAATTTTATTCTTTTGTTTCTTTTCACTAACTTAATGAGGTTCCGTCATCGTACTCTCTAACTCTAAAGTATCCATATTGGGGGTGAAAGTTCTCAAATACTCTTCAGTTGTCGGTTCATTAGTACTCAAGAATACCTTATTCATTTGTTTTTTTGCCCCCTCACATCAACAGCCTCTAACACTCGATTGCTGAACATTCCTCTCCTAAGAAAAGAGGTGTTGGCCTTTTATATCATGCTGGATGGACTGGGTAAAGAGTTTGTCTCGGGCTTCCCTTTTTCTTTTCAATGACGTTGTCTTGTGTAGTTTGTGGTAGTTTCTTACGATACCCAAGAGATGAATAGGGTGTTCTTAATCCATCAATCAATCACCACACAGAGTTTGGCCTCAATACTCATTTAGTTCACCATACATAATTATATTGATTTTTTAGTAAATTAGGACCATTCTGAACGTTTAACTCCATTTCTTTTACAACAAAACATTACTTCATCCACGCAAAATACTTTAGAAGAAAGAATAATTTAACCGTATCCCATAAAGCTTAGGATCCGAAGGCAGTAAATTATAGCATAAAACACGTAAATGCTATAAAAGGATGCAAAACTTATTTATGTCGAATCTTTTTAGTATCTCTCCCTGTCTCTTTTTCTGTACCCGATTTCTTTTATGGATTTTAAAAGTTAGAAGGTGGCAATTTGGTTCTTCTTGAGGAACACATTACTGCAGTGAATGAGTGTTTTAGGATAATATTAATAACTAACTGTGCCTGGTGCTTCGTACGCCTGACATTTGGATTTTCTTTTTATTTTAATCTAGCTGAACCCCGCGGTGTTACCCGCGGTTATTGTTGTACCGCGAGTAACGCCGCGAGACAAAGTTAGTCTAAAAAAAGTAGACTAAGTTGGTCCCTAGATCATCAGCTACCTGCTAGTGAAAGTCGCGTCAAAATTCGTCCAGCCGTTCCAGAGATTACCCGGAACAAACAGTCAGCCAGACAGACAAAAAACTTTAGAACTACATTTTTCGTATATGTGATGATGATGATGATGATGTTCTCCTAGCCGATTACGGCCACGGCGGCCAGTCTCAACAGAGACCAACCAACTACGCAGGAGATATTATAGTGCACAAGTGTGTGCGCAAACCCAGGTGCACTCTCTGTTCCCTCACTCTCATAATCCGATGGGACGGTTAACCGACACGATCGGGGAGAGATCAGGCGCAGGACCGACAGCTTAACGTGCTCTATATGTACCGTGTATACATACATACATATGCATTTAGTAAAAAGCGGTTCTTTTAATATTACAGACACTCCAATTTTATTTATTTGTACAGATTTTTCATGGTTTAAACCTTCCCTGAAGTACGTTAAACATTTCAAAACCAAAATCAGCTAAATCGACCTGGTTTGAATTCGAATTGATTTTTAAATATAAAATTTACTAGTTGTAGGCCCTGTTTCACTGGTAACATATAACTTTCGGATAGCTCATCTGACAGATAATTTGACGTATCTTCCATATAAATTGGATCAAACAATTTGCCAGATAAGCTATACCGAACTTACCTGTAACCGGTGAAAAAGGGCCATAGCCTACCTGCTTCGCACTCGTGTATTATAGTTGCCTTGATAATACATGAGCAACGAAACTAACGTGAAAAATAAATAAAATAATCTTTGAAGCTGTTATTATGTGTCAAACTGTAAACTTAATTAGTGTCAGACTTTTTGAGTTATTGTAGCATACACAAACCTATTTACAATGTATACTCGTAAAAATACAGAAGAGAAGGCTATGACACGACATTTTGAAGTTATAGTTAATACATTGGTCATTGACTGCCTCGTTGGTCTCGCGGTTGGCGTGAGCGACTGCTGATCATGAGGTTTAGGGTTCGATTCCTGGGTCGGACCAAATGTTTGTATGATCTACAAATATTTGTTTCGGAGTTTGGATGTGTTCTATCTATAATATGTATGTATTTACAAAAAAAAAAGTATACATGTATTTGTATCAGTTGTCTAGTACCCATAACACAAGCTCTGCTTAGTTTGGCACTAGATGACGTTGTATGTTAGATGTCTGAAATATTTATTATTATTATTATTTATTACTCAATAGTGCCAGTATTCCTCTTAAAAGGCTCTACGCATATTTAAAACTGGAAGTTGTGAGATTTCTAGATAACAATCATTAGCTGAAAAAGTAAACTTTAATGTAAATAGACAAATAACATCGTATAATTCAATTAGCTAACTAAATTAGAGTTACTTACATAACATATTCTAATTTGTTAAGATTTCAAGATAATCGGTAGGCATTTTGTTTTCACAGAAATGAACATAAGTATCGAACCCAGTTATTCACAAACGATATGGAAGCCACCACGCGTGTGGAAACAATGTTGCGTTTGGGGCTTTGGAACTAGCGGTTATATTGAACAAAAACATAAATGTTATATAAAAAAAAACAAATAAGATTATTCCCATAGTTCATCAAATTTACTAAATTATAATAAACTAGCTGACCCACGCAACCTCGTTTGCCTCTTATATTGCCCGTAGCGTGAAAATTTCCCCCGTTTTTGAAACATTCTTCATTGTTGCTCCGCTCCTATTAGTAGTAGCGTGATGATATATACCCTATAGCCTTCCTCGATAAATGGAATATCCAACACTGAAAGAATTTTTCAAATCGGAACAGCGGTTCCTGAGATTAACGTGTTCAAACAAATGAACAAACTCTTCAGCTTTATATATTAGTATAGATGTAAAATTGTTTGTAGATCAATCAGCACAACCAGCAAAATTATTCAGATGTACGTTCTTATACATATGTGTAGTGATCCTTTTTTTTAACGTGTGGAAACTCCCTCGGGCCGTCACCCCGCCGGGGTTTGCGGCGGGGCGGTGTGTCGAAATCGAACCGACTAAAACCACACGGTGTGCCACTCTGCGCCTGAGACGGGAGGGATCCGGGAACTGCTGTTATTAACACATCCGGACCCATGTGTAGTGATCCTAGCCTAGCCTTTCATCGCCCAATCATTGGCAATCTTCTCGGAAGTGAGGATGTGTGAACCTTCCCACGGTTTTTATTGCATAGCATGCAAAATGTGAATGAGTAAAATGGAGTCTGAGAGTTCAGATGGTTTTTATAAAATGTTAAAGGAATGTAAAAAAAAGAAAAAAAAAGGAAGAGAAAACAGAAGTACAGAGGATAGTATGCCAACATAACGGGACAAATATTTATGTTTGTAAATATAATTTTATTTATAACCAATTCACGAAGAATCTAAGAAAGTTTAATGAAACAAACCTGGATTACATTTTTAACCGACTTCAAAAAAAGGAGGAGGTTTCTGAATTCGACCGAAATCATTTTTTTATGTGTGTTCGCGGATAAGTTCGTCGTTTATAAAACCGATTTTGACGATTCTTTTTTTAATGGAAAGGAAATGTCCCAACGGTGGTACTATGATTTGGAAAATAATATCGAGAAATGGAATAATATAGCAGCTAGCTAAACTACATAGCAATATACTCGTACAACGATGCAAGTAGTTTTGCTATTGTCTGGTAGATGGAAAAGTGTACACTAACACCCCCTCACCCCCGCAAATTGTCACGCATTGCTTCATACAAAAATCTCATAAGGGCATCTCCTCTTTGTATTTGCTCCGTGATTCCGACACACCGCCCCGCCGCATACCCTCCTTGTGAGTGTACAAGGCACAAGCGTTATCAGTTGCTTCTATCAATTTTAATTTGTGAAAGTGGTAAAAAGTTTGTTATTGTGCTTTAAATATACACCTTGACATCGGGCAAACTGCACTTTTTCGACCAATACGAGAATAATTCCAATCGGTAGTGATTTGAAGTGTTTAATCGTCAAAAAGTGTTGAAGAAAAACTGTTAGAATTCAAACGGTCGGTCTCGGTCGCTCGGTGTTGACTGCAATACAATAGATTGGACTTTGAACCCATTAACGTCTATCACGAGAGCACCACTCGATCAGCGGTATACTGCTTTATTTGAGTCAAATATCTGTTGTCACTGTGGTGTAAAGGCGTAGAGGACACAGTTGCAGTTGCGAGTCGTGCGATCAAGGCTTGACCGGTGTTGACTTTTTGGATTTGATTTTTGTGTTTTGTTATTGTTTCTTTTTTGATACATATATATTTCTTTTTTTTTTAATTTTTTTAAACTCACATACCTTTAATTAAATTCAATAAAATGAAAACCTGTGGAATTTGTAACATTAACTTTAGCGATGGTGTGCTGTGCGCATGTTGCAACAAACACCTGGATTTCGGATGTGCAAGAATATCTGAAGGTGGTTGGAAGAGACTGGGAGTAGATCGAAGAGCGCAGTGGAAATGTCCTACCTGTAGAATATCATCACCAGCTGTCACCTCTCCTGAACCGGTATCAATGGAGACACTACTGTCTGAAATCAGGGACCTGAAGCGTCAACTGCTTGGATTGCCGACACTACTAGAGGATATTCAAATTATCAAGGACGAATTATCCCAGGTTAAGGCTACATGTGAATGCTCAGTTCATAAACTTGAGGATTATGGCTCCAAATTATCTGAGCTGGAGACGAGGGTGGTCGAATTGGAGAAGCTTCAGGATACTGCTAATGACCTCCGTATTGATTTCGATAGGGTGACCTATCAGCTTACGGCGCTCGAACAACGATCCCGATTGAACAACGTCGAGATTAAGGGGGTTCCAACCAAGAAAGGGGAGAATCTGTTTACGATCGTGGAGGCCATCGGTCGTAAGATCAAGTACACCTGCCAGAAAAATCAAATCAATTACATTTCTAGGGTGCCTATCTACAACTCTAATGAAAAGCTTATTATTGTAAGTTTTTTAAACAGATACGTAAAAGAAGATTTTATATCGGCTGCCCGGGCTGACAAGGAACTGTCCACATCGGATATTGGATATCATGGAATCTCGCGGCGGGTGTACGTGAATGATCATCTAAGTGTAGATTGTAAGAGGCTACTCAGCAGTGTAAAAGCCCTAGCGAAGGAAAAAAACTATCAGTATGTATGGGTGAAGCACGGAAAGATACATGTGCTTAAAAATCAATCTTCTAAAGTTATAATCATAAGAAAGAACTCTGATTTAAACAAGATTGTATAAGTTGCTCTTATTTTATGTATCTCTGTTTAGCTTTTTATGTAAATTTTTCCTTGCTCAATTGTTCTTGTTTGTGTTTGTCTATGTTGATTGATAGAGTATGCACTATTTACAAAGACACAACGTTCTACTATAAAATATCAACGGTCTTGATCTTATCGATGCACTCGGCACCTCATCATTATTATTTTTACCAATCGTTTAATAATTTTGCTGTGTTTGTTTACGCTTATACTATGTCACTCTTTTATACTACAACTAATACTCACGATTTCAGTTCTCTTTCGTCTGTTTTTGCATTAATACACTGGTGTCGACGGGATGCCATGCGTGACGGAACAGTCTCAAGCGTATACCGCCCTCCTTGTCAGCGGCCACTCATTGATGGTTTAAATGTTTCACTCAAATGTTCTTCTTTCTTACTTTATACAAAAACATATTCTATTATTGTTCTAACGCTTAATGGATAGTAATGCAAGTGAAACATTATCAATTTACTATCAAAATGTACGTGGGCTTCGAACGAAAACTGATATTTTCTATCGCCAACTATTATGCACATCATTTGATGTTATCGTGCTCACGGAGACATGGTTGTTGGATGGTATAAAAGACTCCGAGCTTTTCGATGGTCGATATTTTGTATGGCGTCGCGATCGTGAATGTGTTGCCACGGGACAGACGCGGGGTGGAGGTGTCTTAATTGCTGTACGAAGGCAGATATTAGCGATGTCGCAACCTAGTTTTCACTCTACAGCGGAAGATCTATGGATTAGCATAAGTTTGAAAAGAATTAACACTCATGTCTGTTTTGATCTTCACCTGTGTGTAATCTATCTGTGCAAACAGAACCTCGGATATTCGTTCTCAACACAGCTCGCTAACTTTCTTTTCAAACTAAATCAAACAGTGATCAGCAACGTCTCTGACACATTTCTAATTGTGGGCGATTTTAATATGAGCGGAATACATTGGCTACCTTCTAATGGTTTGTATCTTGTTCCAACCAGCCCTAGTACACACGATGAGTGCTCATTAATCGACGATCTTTTTTCTTTGAATTTCGAACAATATAACGGCATTCTTAACAGGTACGGCAAGACGCTAGATCTAGCGTTCTGCAACAATAACATAAGTGTAACCGAGTGCCTGGTTCCATTGGTGCCTATTGATGATTACCACCCTGCCCTACTAATAGATGTAAGTTTCGCAGAAACCACTACCTTACGGTGTGCGCCGCGCATCCGTTATTCATACGACAAAGGCGATTATGACGCCATTAATAGCAATGTAAATGCCATCGACTGGAATACGGAGTTTTCAGTGCGCTCGATTGACGATTCTGTTGATTTTTTCAATCAAACTATAATTAACCTGCAACAGAAATACATACCACAGAAGCGCACAAGTCATAATTGTTATCCGCCATGGTATAGTCCCATATTAATCAAAACAATAAAAGAGAAACACAAGTACCATAAAAGGTTTAAGAAGTATGGTAACAGGGTGGATGAATCGGAGTTTAAGCTCCTCCGAGCGCGAGTTAAAACATTAGAATCAAAATGTTATGATACCTACTTAGAGCTTACAGAGGATGCAATCAAAACTAACCCGAAACACTTTTGGACATTTGTCAAGAACCGTCACAAATCTAACTCGATTCCTAGTTCCTTGACGTACAACAATCAAACTTTGCTTACAGGCGAAACAATTTGTGACGCGTTTTCTAATTATTTTCAATCAAATTTTCTTAAAAAATCTTCAATTACTCACGACTTTGGCCGTAAATGCGACGATTCCCTCTTTACTCCTGAATTGTGTGAGCTCTCTGACATATGTAGAATTACAGTAAACATCGAGTGCATCGGCAACTTACTCCTGAAGCTGGATACATCCAAAGCACCAGGACCGGACAACATATCTCCCAAACTTCTCGTGCGCTGTGCATCATCCCTAGCCCGGCCTGTTTCTATGCTTTTTGAGAGCTCCTTGTCCTCCTCTTCTGTCCCAAGCATATGGAAATCATCTTTCATAACACCTATCCATAAAAAGGGTTCAAAAACGGAAATAACTAACTATAGACCTATATCCAAACTCTGTATTATAGCAAAAGTGTTTGAGAAAGTAGTCTATGATCAGGTATACTTGGCTTTAAAAAATTCTTTCAGTTCTTCTCAGCACGGTTTCTTAAAGGGTAGATCTACTGTTACCAATCTTGTACTGCTAAATGATTTCATCACAGAAAACATGGATGGAGGTAAGCAAGTTGATGTGATCTATACTGACTATAGTAAGGCCTTTGATCGTATAGATCATGATACGCTCTTATTGAAATTAAACGGCATGGGTATCCACGGCGACTTGCTGCGATGGTTTTCCTCGTATTTAGAGAATAGGTCTCAAGCTGTAGTTCTGAATAACTACATTTCTGCCTGGGTTCCAGTCTCCAGCGGCTGTCCTCAAGGTTCTTTGCTCGGACCCCTACTATTTACGATATACGTGAACGACATAGAATCATGTTTAAAATCATCAAAACTACTATGTTTTGCTGATGATATGAAAATCTATGCAGCTATTTCATCACTTGAGGATATGACTGCGCTTCAAGCAGATCTATCTCGTTTAGAGGAGTACTGTCGCATTAACAGGTTAGACCTGAATGCCACAAAATGCTCAGTGGTAACATATTCGCGTAAACGTTCGGCTATTACCACAACCTACATGCTAAACGGTGAGTTGCTGCCTAGATGTGCTTCGGTTCGGGACCTGGGTATCACGCACGATTCGATGCTAATTTATGAGGCACATATAGATGCTATTATTGCCAAAGCTTCTAAAGCATTAGGGTTCGTTATTCGTTTGTCCAAGAGCTTCAAGGAGGCAAAGACTTTGAAAATTCTCTATTGTACATTTGTGAGAAGCCATTTAGAGTATGCATGTGAAGTATGGAATCCTTGCTACCAAAAATATGTAGACCGAATAGAGAACATCCAGAGAAGGTTCATAAGATATTTAAACTTTCACCAAAAGATACCGTATCACCCGGCACTTTACCTTACCTACTGTAAGAAGTACCATCTACTACCGCTGACAATCCGCCGTGAGATCGCTGATTGTACACTAGTGGTAAGGATTTTTAGGAACGAAGTCGACTGCTCTGAACTACTATCTAAGTTTAACCTTAATATTCCGTCAAGAACTCGCTATAACCCACCACTATGTGTACCATTTGCATCTACAAATTATAGAAGGAATTCCTTTGTTATCCGTGCAAGTAGAAAATTAAATAGTGTATGCGAGCAGTTCAATATCGATATATTTAATGATGGTGTGTCAGGAGTGCGAAGGTTTTTGAGCCTTGAATTCTTTGGGGATAGTGATGAGGTGTCCAAGTAATTACTTTATAAAATGTATGTAAACAATTCCTTTGCTGTGTTGGTGAATTTGTGTCTGTATTTGTGCCTGTGGTGTATTTAATAGCATGTATTGATATCACCTTATGGTTGTCTTGTATACTTAATTTTGTTCTGTATTATATAAGCGAGGATTTGTTATTGGCTGTCTGTTTTCTTGTTTAATTCTATTTTGATTTAGTAGCTGTAAATCCTCCACAATATGTAAATAAATAAATAAATAAATAAATAAATATCATGGCATCCAAGAGAAATCGAGTTGAACCTGGAAGTCGGTTTTATTTTTGTTAAAATTGTTCTAATTCATATACTAAAATAAACCCGCTATTCTCTTGGCCCTCACTGAAAAGGAAGTTCACTTTGAATCGAGTTAAGTGAGCACCATGCGTTAAGAGTATTAAACTTTTTGTAGCGCCGCAGAGGCTGTCAAATTGGGCGTAAACGGTGTAGGGAGGCTGTGAGAGGGAAGATATTTGGGCAGATGTGTCATTGTTCTATACCGATTTAGTTAAACTGTTTCGTGTAAGATTTATTTCCTTCAATGTTGGGTGTAATTCGATAAGTAATTATTATGTTACGTTCCAATTTCGATTTTATTATAATCAGAATTGGATACAAAATAAAGTTTCTTGGACTATGAGGTTATACTTTTCTGAAGCTGATTTGAAACCTCTATTTTACCTTAAATATTCCACACCTCGAAATTTTCATGACAGATTTGGTTACTGTTTTGGATATTATTATACTTTTTCGAATATAGAATAGCTTCGTTGCTGATTACAAAGCTCTGTCACATTTCTGACTTGATCTACTCAGTGTAATTTAAAATTTAAAATCATTTATTTAATTAAGACACTAAGTGCCATTTATCCTCCACACATCCCCAATCACCCGCCACGCAGGATGTATATTCCTTTTTTTTTTTTTTTTTTTTTTTTTTTTTTTTTTTTTTTTTTTTAACGTGTGGAAACCCCCTCGGGCCGTCACCCCGCCGGGGTTTGCGGCGGGGCGGTGTGTCGGAATCGAACCGACTAAAACCACACGGTGTGCCACTCTGCGCCTGAGACGGGAGGGATCCGGGAACTGCTGTTATTAACACATCCGGACCCCTCCCAGCGCCTGCCCGCAATGAAGCGGGCACCGTCTGCTGGTAACCTCTCTAATTAGGCGACGTACGGCACACGCGTAACGTCGCCCCCTCGCGGGCGGCCACTAAAGCGGATGGTGGGGAGAACCCATCCCGACCATCCGCGGCCACACTCAGGGCGGCATGAGGCGCTGATAGGCGCGCCTCCGCCGCCCGGTTCGCCGGCGACGGATCGGGTCCGAGTGGATATCATCCTCCCGGGCCTTCTCCGCCTCCTCCTTCTGCGAAATTACGTCTTCGCAGAAGGCTGCGACCGCGGTAAAACTGCTGTCGCTACCGGCCATGGAGTATATGACGGCCGGTAGCGACAGATCTCCTCCGATGACTGCAGTGAGGGCCCGACGCTGCGACGCCCATGCGGGGCAAACCGCCAGCGTGTGCTGGGCCGAGTCCTCACTGCAGTCGCAGTGGTGGCAGGCGGGACTCAATTCCCTCCTGGCGACCGAGTGCAGGTACTTCCCGAAGCAACCGTGCCCGGAAAGCACCTGCGTCAGTCGGAAGGAAAGGGTCCCGTGCTGCCGCCCTGCCCACTCGAGGATGACCGGCTGGAGAGCCTCCACGGCGGCAAAGCCAGCGCGTGGAGTCTCCAGCCGGAACGACCAGCGAGCCATCGTGGCTCGACGGGCGGCTTCACGCCACTCGCGTACCTCTTCGGGCGGAGGGCGAATGCCTCTCTCCGCCCGGAATTCAGCCACCCGTCGATAAACTTCGGCGAGCACTTCCGCCTCCAAATCCCACGGAGGTGTTCCGGCCAAGGCGCACGCCGCCTCGGTAGACACCGTGCGGTATCCGCGGATGGCTCTGACCGCCAATACCCTCTGAGGCCGCCAGAGGCGGGCCTTATTGAGGGCAGTCAGAGCCGCCACCCACACCGGTGCCCCATACAGCGCCATCGACCGGACCACCCCCGTGTAGAGGTGTCGCGTTGCGACGCTGGCTCCGCCCAAATTGGGCAAAAGTCGCCCAAGGGCAGAGGCAGCGTCGACCAGCTTCGGACCAAGCTGTCGGAAGTGCTCGTCGAAGAGCCACCTACCGTCGAGGATCAGGCCCAGATACCTCATCTGGGCCTGAACCGGTACGAGGATCGAGTTGACCACTACGGAGGCGCCGGGGGGCGGCCCACGACGGGGCCCATGGAATAACAGGGCCTCCGTCTTGTCCAGGGCCACCCGTAAGCCCAGCGCCTCGATGCGCCCGACCACCAGAGAGACACCAATGGTGGCCAGGCGCGCCGCCTCCTGGAAGTTCGCCCCCCGGGCTGTGACCAATGTGTCATCGGCGTAACAAATTACGCCCAGCCCGGGGGGGAGACGACCTCGTAGGACCCAGTCGTATCCCACGTTCCACAGGAGTGGTCCAAGGACAGACCCCTGCGGAACGCCGCACGACATGGGTCGCCGTCTCAAGGTGCCCTCTCGATCCTCGTACACGACGGTACGCTCCTCCAAATAGTCTGCCACTAGCCGCCTCAGGTACTCTGGCACCCCGTGGTATTGGAGTGCTTCCCTGATGCAGCTGAATGGCAGACTATTAAAGGCGTTGGCGATGTCCAGAGACACCGCCAACACCACGCCGCCACAGCTTACTGCCTCTTCGGTCACGGCCCTAAGGCGCATCACGGCATCGACCGTCGAACGCCCCTCTCGGAATCCGAATTGGGCGTCCGACAGGTCGGGCCCCACCTCGCAGAGGTGCCGGACGATGCGGGCAGAGAGTATCCTCTCAAACAACTTGCCCGCCTCGTCCAGCAACACGATGGGCCTATAGGCCGCGACCGAATCGGCAGGCCGTCCCGGCTTCCTCAATAGGACCAGCTTCCCGCATTTCCAGCACTCAGGGAAGCGTCCGGACGCCAGGCTAGCGTCCAACACCTCCCTGAGGCGGTCCGACATATGATCGAGGGCTCGGGCCATCACTCGGGCTGGAACCCCGTCCGGCCCGGGGGCGGTGTTCTTGGAACGGATCCGCAGAACAGCCGCCCCAACCTCCGATTCCCTAACGGGCGGCACGTCGTCCTCTCGACCCCCGTCGTCTCTGACCGCATAGGCCATCGACGGGAGGATGTATATTCCTAATGCGAGCTCCGGCAGTAGGAATATATCCTGTGTTAATCACTCAAAGAGTTTTCGCACGTGGGATTTGAACCCTTTTTTTTTTTTTTTTTTTTTTTTTTTTTTTCGTGCGGAAATCCCCTCGGATCCACCTCGTGGTGGTATGTCGGACTCGAACCGACTAAAACCGCACGCCGTCTCGGGTACTGAAAGCCGGGGAACCAGGTGCACCCTAGTAAGGAAAACCCTGGAACCCCGACGTACCTCGGGCCACCTACATGGTCGTAAGTAGCCCCCAACTGTGTGGGAACAGATGTGCCCGTTACTTTCCCCGGGCGCGCACGCTCTGCAGCATGCGCGCTTCCATCCGAGCCTGCTTCTGCTAGGGTGACAGATGGCTTCATCTGTCACCCTCAGGCTTGCGCTTATGGAGGACGGAGATCGTTCTGAGATCTCCGGCGCCCGAGTCGCCTGTGGTACCTGGCCCGTTCCCGGGCCTGGCGGGCCGGTAGAGTTCTAAACCTCTCCCGGTCCCGCTCCGCCGTCTCTTTGGCAAGCATAACTTGCTCGCAGAAAGAAACGGCGGAGTTCCACGCGCTCTCGCTCCGCAACATGGCGGCAATCATGTTACCGAGCGAGAGAACCCCCACCCCGATGGCCACCACGAGATCACGCCTTGGCTCCTCCCACGCTGGACATTCTGCCAGCGTGTGGAGCGCCGTGTCCACGATCCGGCCATCGCAGTGGTGGCACTCAGGCGTTGGCTCCTTGCGGATCAGACACAGGTGATCTCCGAAGCATCCTTTCCCAGTGATCACCTGTGTCAGCCGGTATGAGAGGGTCCCGTGACGCCTCTCGAGCCAATCCTCCATAACAGGTCTTACCGCCGCAATAACGGCGTGCCCAGCGCCCGGTTGCCCAAGTCGTTCCTTCCATTCCTCCACGAGGACCTGGCGGAGTTGGGATTTCTGATCTTCGATTTCTCGAGACTCAGGACTCGTACCCAACTCCCGCGCCTCCTTGCGCCACTGATAAAGAGCCGCAAGGGCTCTCGCCTCCAGGTCCCATGGTGGAGTTCCGGCCAGGAGACTTGCCGCCTCATGGGATTTGAACCCTCAATACCTTAGCACAGTAGAACGAAGCATAGCGACCGCTTAAACCACTACGCCATTCGTGCAGTCAATTTACAATTTAATTTTCCCATAGCCTCTTAAAAGACACACAGTAATGATGCTCAAATATTTTTGTGTGTGTAAATTTAGATGAAGAATGCTCGTCTGTCAAAATTACGTTTATGACAAAAAGCTAAATAGAATATCTTTCATTACAGTACAACATAGTATAATGTATAAATAACGAAATAACATCCATTCATTTGCTCACAAAACATAAATTCAAAGAGCGAATTCTTTTCACATATTTTCGTAACAAAAAATTCTTAATGAGCCCTCAATTCACTCACTCAAAATGTTCGTCATGCCGATGCTAAATTCGGGCATGGAACGTCTTTCCGAAAATCAAATCAGCCAATCACAGACGGTTCTGTACATACATCAATCATGGCGGTATTTTCTTTTTAAATATAGACCATTTCTGATTCTAACACCTTTTTGTGTTATTAAATATTCCATACTGAAAATTCTACTTATGTACCTACATCATTATTACAGTGTTACTTGCATGTAAATTTTAGTTCTTTTACTCGAGATTTTTAATAAAACAATAATGAAACACGTCTGATTTTTATTATTTACGCTGTGATTTATTCAATAAATAAACATATGTATGTGCCTGCCGTAATGACTCTATTCTGCCGGATGGAAAGCATATTAAGCAGAATCCAGGAGTGGTGGTCACCATACTCATTGCGAATGCAGATAATGCAACAATGCAGCATGTTGACCCACACCATGGCAGCCAAGTGATGCTTCTGCATCATTGGTCTAACATTTTTGACTTAACATTATAAATTAATATAATCTATACATTAATACGTGAAGCAAAAACGTTGTACCCCTTTTTACGAAAATAATGCCAGTGGAGGAGTATGAAAATTGGCACTTATTTAGTTTATATGGAGGTAGACGGTAGAAAGCTAAAAAAAATATGATAAAAAAAATAGTCGAATTTTGACCACAGTTCGACCACTAGTAGACAATAACAGTATCTATAGTAATAGTTACTCTGTGGCAAAACATCTTTCAGGTTTTTTTTTAAACATAGATTCATATCGTCTTTTTTTAATTATTCAGCTATGGGGTTGAATGTGACGGACGGTATTGTATTAAATATCATCACAAAATGAAATAAAGTTGTATTTACTTTGTCTACGCCTATTCTGTTCCAAAAGTTCAAAATTTGATATTATGTAAATGGCTATTTCAGGAAATAATGTAATATTTATAAACTGGATTTATTTATTCAAAACAACTTAATATTTTGTCTGCATTTTGTGATTCAAGACGCGACTGAATTTGAATGTCGATTTCATTGTCTCTGTTTAAATGAAGGTATTCGTTTACTGAATATTTTATTCAATACTGAAACGGAATGAAATGTAATAATTTTTAAAATGAAAATCAGTATGACAAGAGAGTCTTAAAATATTATTTGAAGAAACAAAACCTTGCGTTAAAATGTATATGCTACAATATCGTTTCGAAAATTGTGCCAAAGTACAGTTTCACTTAAATATGTTTCTTGTGTATGAGGCTGCGAAGGATCATTGAAACAATGCTGTTGCATTGTCTCATTGATCCTTTGCAGCCTACACATACAGCATGGTGACTCACACTATGGGGGTTTATTGAGATACTTCCGCATCATTGGGCTCCGGTCTCGCACACATCAACGAGACACGGCAGCACGAATACTGTCATTTTAGGTTGATTTTCTGTCGGAGCAGGAATGAGAGGTTTAGAACTCTCCCGGTTCGCAGAACGATCTACGTCCTCCATAATCGCAGAACTGGGGGTAACGGGGGTGAGACCATCTTTCACCCCAGCGGAAGCAGGCCGGGGCGGAGGCGTAAGTCCCCTGTTATAACACCTACAAACCTACAGAACCTTTTTCGATTAACCATCGAAGCGTAGTAGGACACATTTAATCTATACTAATATATAAAGCTGAAGAGTTTGTTTGTTTGTAGTTTTATACAGCCCGAGGAAGGCTATAGGCTATATATCATCACGCTAAGACCAATAGGAGCGGAGCACCAATGAAAAATAAAAGACGTAAACGAAGTTGCGTGGGTCAGCTAGTATTTTATAAAAGAAGTAATTGTATTGATACACGCTTCTCGTAACCAGAAAACCATTGCCATTCAACGTTGCAATGCTGCCAGACTTTTAAGAACGTGATGATGTGGAGGACTTTTTTTTAAGTTTGTATGCAAATATTGTAGTATAAATGTTTTACCATAACTATGTACTAAAGAAATTCTTTTGAGCATTGGCAAATATCCGAATATTTTTTTGCTTATAGAAAATCTAATCGTAATTAAAAGTAGCCAGAGAAACGCAGTTTCATTCAATTTGCATAATGTTCATTAGCGTATTAATATGCTAAATTGCGAAATGTTTGCATGTAGTTTGACGTTCGTCATGTTCGACAAATTCTGACAATGATGTGTCTAATTTGTCATATTGACTTTAGTTAGTATTGAATCAGTTTGGACTAAACATTGATGACTAACATTACTGTTTGTTTCAACTTATTGTTTTTTTACCCGACTACAGCGAAGTCACGAGAAAGGGTATAATTTATGGCAGTCTTAATGTTTGTATGTTCCAATGAAGCATCTGCTTGACTGACTGCCTCGTTGGTCTAGCGGTTGGCGTGAGCGACTGCTGATCATGAGGTCTCGGGTTCGATTCCCGGGTCGGACCAAATGTTTGTATGATCTACAAATATTTGTTTGGGAGTTTGGGTGTGTTCTATCTATAATATGTATGTATTTACAAAAAAAAAAGTATATATGTATTTGTATCAGTTGTCTAGTACCCCATAACACAAGCTCTGCTTACCTTGGGACTAGATGGCGTTGTGTGTTTAGATGTCCGAAATATTTATTTATTTATTATTATTATCTAAACTGCTGAATCAATTTCAATGAGTGGTGCGCTAATAGATTTGTAATAATGGGATAAAGTCTGATCATCACAACTATAATTGATTGAATCTTTCTAAGCATATATTGATATTCTTCAAAATCTGTGTTCCAAGCAGTATCTAGTTCAGGATCTGCGGCACAAATTATACAAGTTATAACTATCAAGCTAATTTTTCGTGAGTGGTTTCATTGTAATTAGGGACCCTCGCCTTACAAAATCTTTCGATTGTGGTAACTAACAGGGGTAGCAAGAACGAAAAACTTTTATGCGACCGGAATAACGTACCACGCAATTTGTAGGACAATATGGCTGTTAAAATATTTAAGTATTTCCCGTTCCCAGTTCCCATTTTTTTCTTACAAAGTAACTGCTAACTACACTGTTTCAAATTATTTCTAATACACAACACACAGCGTTCTCTAGTAGGTATTTAGCATTTCCTCTCACTCGTCTTCTCAATTTACCACTTCTCTCTTTTCAAATCTTCCAGAAATCATGTTCTAGCTAATAGAGAAAGAACATTTTATGAAACCTAATTAATAATTCTACTTTTAATTCTAGTAAGGGCTAGTTTCCCCAGTTTCTGTTAAAAAAAATCAGAGAGTTATCTGTCATGACTATGTTACTCTATTTAACAGATTATAAATTGATGATAAACATATCTATCTATACTAATATATAAAGCTGACAAGTTTCTTTGTTTGTTTGTTTGAACACGCTAATCTTAGTAACCAATGTTCCGATTTGAAAAATTCTTTCAGTGTTAGATAGCCCATTTATCGAGGAAGGCTATAGGCTATATATCTTCACGCTAAGACTAACAGGAGAGGAGCACCAATGAAAGATGTTACAAAAACGGGGGAAAATTATCACGCTACGGGCATTATGAGACGCAAACGAGGTTGCGTGGGTCGGCTAGTATATATATGTATCTCTGATATATATATGTATGTCTTTAACGAAGACCTGTGAAACTGAGATATGTAGTTATTTGACGGCTAAGTGGAGATTACTTTATTAGGTACCTTACTGTAAAGTGCTGAAATTGGCCCCAAGTCTGAATATTTTCAATAATATTTAGTTAGGCCGCTTAAGACGAACTTCTAACTCAAAGTAACTACCATCATAAAGTAGACTTAATATATTTATAACTATAAGCACATTGTTGCATCGGCGGACTTAATGTCCTAGGCACCTTCTTTACTAATCAACCTTCGGGTGATGTAGAAATTTTGTAAGGTATGCGCCCATAAACAACTGAAGTGTACATTACAAAGCATTACATATATAATTTCATATAGAAACACAACAAATACATAAACGCTATATACTAATACATACGCACACATAATATATATTCTCTTCCACTTAAAAGACGTTGTACATTTAACGATATGCAGTTTCTAAGACACCTCTCCTTCAAATAGCGGTAAACCGGCATCTTATGAGTGGTACCCCGGGGGAAATAAGCGAGCGACACGACATTATTTGTTCCTTTGACCCCAGGCATGTTGAATATAATGCTTCAGGAAACGTTTTGAGAACTTTATGTAGAATTTTTTATAAAATACTTCAAAGAAATAGTAACAAGCTAAATTAAAAAAAGCGCCCTATGCAAGCACTTAATCGAGTAATCATACACCAAACATGCCTTACATCATTTTTGGAAAAGAGCTGATATTCTTACACTACTGGACCGATATTAACCAAACATAGCTAAGAACCACCGCAAAGAATCTGGCTTTCAAATTAATAAAACCGCATCGAAATCGGTCCATCTGTTTGAGAGCTACGATGCCACTGACAGACGCATACACAGACAGACATCGACGTTAAACTAATAACACCTCTCTTTTTGCGTCGGAGTTGTACACTTGAGGAATTATCGAGAAAGATCTTGGAGTTATCGAGAGTGATTAGTGGTCCTGCCAAGTTGACATTCTACAAACGTTAACGTTAATAGAAAACTAACAAATGTATGGGAATGACTGACTGGACTTCCTCGTTGGCGCAGCGGTAACATATACTAGGGAAAGTGGTCACTATCGCGTAAGTTACTCATTTTAACATCAGCTATTTGCCAGTGAAAGTCCCTTCAAAATTGGTTTAGGCGTTCTAAACATAGCTGGAACAAACTTACAGACAGATAAAAAATTATTAATTGATTTCTAGTATTTCTAGTATTGATTACTATATAGTAATCGTATAACTTTCATATGCATTTAGTAAAAAGCTCTTTATTTAAAATAACGAACGTAGGTATACATATATCAATTTTATTTATTTGCATAGATTTGTAAATTATTATTTAATTAATGTATTTCATAATTAACAGTATTTATTTATAAAATATAAGGTTACAACAAAGCATGATAATAATAAAGGATGAACCCATAAATTAGCTTTTAGATTCGATTAGGTATATTTCATTTTTAAAAAACCAAGCATAATAAATTTTCCAAGTCACGTTCAAATTAACAAAACCTCATTGCTCAACTTTTGCAAACCATCGAATTCGATAGCATTTTAGAACGAATCTATCATCAAAAGCACAGCGTCATAATTACATTTGAAAACAAATTGTTATTGAAAATTACATCCTCGGAGTTTAGGAATAAGGTTTATTGTATTTAATATGAACTGCAAGGCTGTTCTAAAATCCATCTGTCACTGGCTGATGAGCTATTGAATCTTGCGGCAGTTCTGATTTATAACTACCATTCAAATGATCAATTGTAAAAGTTTAAATTAATTCATTTGTTTAATTATATTATTGCCAATTAGTGTTATACGTCTGAACTTAGTATGGAATAATAAAAATGTTCAGTGGCCGACGGTTCCTCTCATTTAGAGAGGCGCTTTTCTACGTTTGAGGAGTCGTCTTGCCGACTAATGTCTGCTGGGTTTTCTTTCCAGGGTATTTGGAGATCCCAATTACAAAATCCAAAGACGGAACACTGTGATTGCAGTTAATTCGAAATACTAGTACCTTGCCGTTTGGTCTCAGTGAGTTGACTACGGCTGGGGTTACCAGAGGCTTAACCCCTCCCCTTTCTTAATTTGGAGCGGACTTATGTCTCTAAGGCCGCACTTATCTATGGACAATGATAGACTCTTTCTATCAGGTGACCGTTTTACCCCTTCTGCTTTCTTACCCTTTATATTATAAAAAAAACTTTGTCATCAATCGTTTCGATGTATTAAAATTTTTGGCAACTAAAATTCACGATAAGAAAAACTTTTAAAGTCTCTCAAGAGCAATCTTTAATAAAACAATCAAAGTAAAAAGGTCGAAATAATTAAATCCAAGTTTACGAAGTTTCGTGAGCTAGGAATAAAAATGTGAAAGTCACTAATTAGCACCTTGCAAATTAAACTTGTCATCCGCAGATTTTTCTTGAGGCCTCACAAAGTTAATTAGGAGCCGTTTAAGCGAATACTCCAGAATATTAATCTACTGTTGAGATTTTCTATTTAGAATATTTCTTTCAAGAGATAGTTGCTTAGACAACAGAGATTTTTCTCAGTACCTACTGTTAACACTACAAAGAGCAAACAGGTCACTAAAGAAGTTTATTGACGGTTAATATAGTTACTAGTTAGCAGTAATATATAGACACTTTTTACATTCATATTTTTAAGTTAGTAATGTAGTTAAGTAAATATTATTATTGTTGTTCCGAGAAACTAAGGTGTTTTACTTACGTTTTCCTGGTTACTGTTTAACATTTTTTAACCGACTTCAAAAAAGTAGGAGTTTTTCAATTGTTTTTTTTTTATGTGTGTTCGCAGATAACTTCGTCGTTAATGAACCGATTTTAATATATCCCAACGAACACTGAGATCTGACGTTGGTTTTTCATTTGTTAAAATTTTTGTTATTAATTTTTTATACATAATAAGATTTGATTTACTACAATACAATTTCTATAGTGTGAAAACCAGAAGAAAATACACACGATCACGTTAATTCCCTTCCACATCACTGCTGATCCATGGACAACCAGGTCCATAGAACAAAAATTTTTTTTTCAGTGGTAGATGTTCCATTTAAATATTTTGCTTGGAATGCAAAAGTTTAATTATTTGTTTGTTTTAATTCACCATTCAAAAGGGCTGCCTAAATTTTATTGTCGCGTTTTTACTACAGCAAAGAATTATATTCAGCGAATAAAATAGTCAGCATATCTGACGATATCATTTTTTGTCAGAAAAAAATATTAAAATCCTTTTCAGCCCCTATTTTTTCTTTGCCTGTTATTATTGTGGTGTATTGACAATAAAGGCTAAACTATTGATAGATAGAACTCAATTTTCCGTCAAATTAAACAGACAAGATAATCTTTTATGAGGATGAGAGAGGAAAAAATGCAATAACGTATTATATTAAATAGTAATACCAAAACTGCACGATTTTATATTTGTTATAGAAATTTCGACTTTTCATGTTCAAATTCTAACCGTGTATATTGTTGGGTATTCGCATAGTTCTATTCAATATGTTTTAGTTATGAAATTGTTCGACAAATAATACGCTTGAAAATATAGTTTTACTAGTCGTTGCCCGCGGCTCCGCCCGCGTATATGTCGGTTATCGCGGCAAATAGTAGCCTATGTGTTATTCTGATGTATAAGCTATATTACTGTAAAGTTTCATCCAAATCCGTTCAGTAGTTTTTGCGTGAAAGAGTAACGAACATCCAAACATCCATCCATCCTTACAAACTTTCGCATTTATAATATGAGTAGGATTTAGACGGGTCACTTGAAGGTAAGTGATTACCAATGCTCATGGTCACTTGCAAGTCAAGTGTCACCAGTGTGTGCCCTTTGATCAACCTAAAATCAGCGATGGAAATACTTTATGCAGGTTTTTTGCTTTTAAATTTCCGCATTAGGAATATGCATAACCTGTGTTGCGGGGGATTTTACAAACAAACATAAGACGGACACAAAGAACACAATTTAAAGATCACACAAAGTGTTGTCCCATGTGGGAATTGAACCCACAACACTTGGCGTAGTAAAAAGCGGCGTGGCGACAGTTTAAACCACTAGGCCAACCGTGGAGACTCAAGTCTAGGTCGAGTTTAACGAGACAAACGAACAGCAATTGATTTATATATATATACTAGCTGTCCCGGCAAACGTCGTTTTGCCATAAATTTTTTTTAAAGATGGGGCACCCTTACCATTTAGGGGGATGAAAAATAGATGTTGGCCGATTCTCAGACCTACTCAATATGCTCACAAAATTTAATGAGAATCGGTCAAGCCGTTTCGGAGGAGTATGACAACGAAAACTGTGACACGAGAATTTTATATATTAGATGAATTTTCCGAACACTCGTAGCATCATCATCTTCCTACCCTTGTCCCAAATTTATTCGGTACAATGAATTTTCCTCGTCCATTTTCCTCTATCACTCGTTAGTTCACTGCTTACTCCCTTCCTGGCCATATCCTCTTTTATGCAGTCCATCCATTTTTTCTTTTGTCGGCCTCTACTCTTATATCCGTCGACTTACATACTTAACACTTTCTTAAGTCAATAAAGTGTCATACATCAAATCCTTTTGCCAAACCATCAAGGCCTTTAGTCGTCCACCACTGGACTTAGGTTTTTCCTTAGTAAGAAGGTTTTGGGATATTATACCACGTTGACCCGAACAGTTGGCATAAGATTTATTATTCTTCTTTTTGCCATGAAGTTGTCTTGCGTAGTTTTCTTCCGTAGTACCTTTTACACCCATGGGATAAATAGGGGTGGTGATACTCTGTATTCTAAGTCCATCATCACAGAGACATAGAAAATAAAATTGGAAATGTCGAACGACTTTAATAAATATATAGCCTTAAGCGTAATACAAGAAAAATATCACATAAACCTTTCAGGCCCCGATGGCCTACTAAAGATATGACCCTCGCTAATCGAAATAAATCTTCACCTTCGAATAAAAAATATCTAACACATGTAAATCACTGACTAATATCCAATTTTCCACCTAGCTAGGACCCTTATATTTCAACGGGATCCCGGGAAAGCGGTCCTCTAGTGACAAAAACTGTCCAGCGCCGAATGGGACGTGGATAGAGTTATAAATCTACGGGATTGATTCCCGGGATTTCGTGTCTCGTTCTCAGGTCAGATGGGGTTATTCATTGAGATATGAATATGTTATACTTCTAGACTAAGATTAGCTTAGAAACAGTCACTTAATCTCAATATTTTCTTAACTTAAAAGCTAATGGGAGTGTTGTATATTTGTGTTACTTTAACTCATCCTACTAATCACACTAATATATAAAAGCGAAAGTTTGTGAGTGAGTATGTTTGTTACTTCTTCACGCAAAAAAAACTGAACGGATTTGGATGAAACTTTAAAGTAATATAGCTTATACATCAGAATAACACATAGGCTACTATTTGTCGCGATAACCGACATACACGCGAGTGCATCCGCGGGCAACAACTAGTTTACATATAAAACTGTAATTATCTGGCAGGAGTTGTAAAAAATCTTTTAACTTTAGCTGCTTGATAGAAGAAAATAAAACTAAACATCTTTTCGATCACGGAAATGATTAAGCTGGCCCTCCACCGGTCAGACTACCGGGTAGGAATAGATGTAGAACAAATGGTACCTACATTTTCATTTAGTTTCCAAACTAATGGGAAATAGTGAACGACATAATTATATTCCTTAATCTTGAAAATAGAAAAGACAGCTACTTTCATTACTCTGATGTAGATTTATGTTACAAGAAGAAATGGATTATCATTGCTAATGTAGACAATAGTAGACATTCACTTGAGTATTTTATATAGCTATGTGCCTGTAAAATTTATGCGTATGGAAACCATCTCAGACTGCCACCAGAGTTTGAATAAAATAAGATGGATTCGGGATTACGTTTAAATTCAAGACATCCAGAGGTATTTAGCCTAAGATAATTTACCTAAACAGATGCAGTTATTGCAATTAAAGAGAATATTTTCATAGGTAATCAAGTAAACTGAAGTGCACGAGCAAGTAAAATTAATAACTAGGAGTGCATTATGAACAAAGTTTGACGCGGCAGACAAACTAAACAGCACTTGTTCCCTGGTGAGATTCATATAACTTGCACCGGCAATACAGACAGATACCGCTCTGATCTGAATTTAAACTAGCGGTTTATTTAACATGGGACTAGGTGAAGCTTTATTCAAATACACATATATTATGATGTTTCACTAAACGGTAAAATAATCCAGACATATGGTATAAACGCGAAAGTGAGTTTCTTTGAGATACCGACAAGCTAAATAAAAAAAATACCCCTACGCAAGCACTGAATCGAGTAATCATACGCCAAAAATGCCTTACATCATTTCGGAAAGGACTCTACACTGCTGGACCGATATTAACCAAACGTAGCTAAGAACCGCCGCAAGGAAACTGACTTTCAAATGAAAAAAGAACTGCATCGAAATCGGTCCCTCCGTTTGAGAGTAACGATGGCACAGACAGACACACACATACACACTAACAGACAAACATCGACGTTAAACTTGTAACACCCCTCTTTTTTGCGTTGGGGTAAAAAATAGTCTTAGGTATCCAGAAACGATAGCACTGATTAATTAAACATTATCACATCTAAACGTGAAAGTAACAAAAATAAGTAGGCATTAAAAATTTTAATTTACCAACTAAAATTTGATCTGTTTAAATTATACATTTTACAAGCTTTTACATTTTAAAAACTATTACTAATCGAACTAAACTGGAAAATTTCTGGCTTAAAGCTGGCTACCCTCGCAAACAAGATGAACGTAAAATGACAGCGTTCGTGTTATAGTGTTTCATTGGTGAGTGCGAGACCGGAGGTCCAATGATGCAGAAGCATCACTAGGCGGCCATAGTCGGTCACTATGCTGCATTATTGGATTGTCTGCATTCGCATTGATTATGGTAACCACCACTCTTGGATTCTGCTCATGCTTTCCATCAGGTAGAATAGAGTCATTTTGGCAGGGCCATACATTAAAAAAAAAGGTATGCATGGTGACATCAAACCTTGTTTAATCTTTGTCTCTTTTATGTCAGAATGATGTCATATTAGTGATGTCATGGTTATTAATTACATTGTTATGGAAATGTGACAGGGGAATAACATCTAGCGTCTTAGAGTAAACAGATATATTACACATACTTATATTGAAAAATGAATTAAATATCTTTATAAGGAAGGTAAAATTTACCGTAACCAGGTTTATTCGTAAATTTGTAGGATTTATTATCATCGTTAACAACCTTTAACAGTGATATAACATAAACGAGTATAAATATGTTGAAAATATTTTAAGCATTTATACTTAAAATATTTTCAACATATTTTTTTTTTAATCCTTTAGGATTAAAAAAAAATTGTATGTGAATTAATGGTACAATATTCAAATGAGAAATTCCACGACAAACAACTTATGAAAATCTTTTCCTCGCTCAATAATCTATACAAATAAATAAAATTGGAGTGTCTGTTTGTAATATTAAAATAACCACATTTTACTTAATGCATATGTATGTATACACGGTACATATACCAAAAGTGCAGTTAAAAAAATTTTTGTCTGTCTGTCTGTCCGTCTGTCTGTCTGTCAGTCTGTCTGTTTGTTCCGGGTAATCTCTGGAACGGCTGGACGGATTTTGACGGGACTTTCACTGGCAGGTAGCTGATGATCCGGGGAGTAACTTAGGCTACTTTTTTAAGACTAACTTTGTCCCGCGGCGTTACTCGCGGTATAACAATAGCCGCGGGTAACACCGCGGGGTTCAGCTGGTGCTTAATAATATTAAAGCATTAGACGCCTATTGGGAGCTTACATCAATGGTTAGTTCTCAAACTCCATATTATATTAATCGGTTTTGCAATCTTTTTACTTTTGCGTCTCAATTTAAGAAGAAAGTATTTAGCCCTTATGATTGAAAAACAAGGTTAAAACATTATTAACTTTACTCAAAACTTATTGGGTACTAAATAGTTCTTTAGAAACGATTTTTCTAAGTGGGTTTTCATTTAATTAGACTGCTTATGAATTTAGTTATTTATACGATTTGTAACTAAATTAAAATATATGACCCACCTGATCATTGATTGACTAAGATGAAGGTATAAGTTATTATAAAACACTTAAATTTTAGCAGAAAGATCTTTTTACATACATAATGATCTAGATAGGAACATGTATTTTAGAGGTCCAACAGTTAAACCGTGAAAGACACGTAACAGACAGACACAGTTATTTATATATTTTTTTTTTTTTTTTATGATTGGCCCTGTCAAAATGACTACTCTACCTGATGGAAAGCATAAGCAGAATCCAAGAGTGGTGGTCACCATACTGCGAATGCAGACAATGCAACAATGCAGTATGGTAACCCACACCATGGCGGGCTAGTGATGCTTCTGCATCGTTGGGCCTCCGGACTCGCACTCACCAACGAAACACGACAGCATGATCGCTGTCATTTTACGTTGATTTTCTGTGCGAGGGTAGTACCGCCCTATATTAATAATATTAGAATTTGAATAGAAGCATTTTGCTTTCTAATATATTCATAATATTAGAAAGCAAAATGCTGTTTTCCCACTGACACACGAAAGAAGTCACTAGAACAGTGTCTTATAAAAATGCTACTTTTGGTACTGCTTCACAATCAAAGTTTTATCCATTTTCCAAATTGTTCAGTTATTGCGTATGTCACTGCTGTTCCGGCTTACACTCATCTGCGCTGGGAGGACAACACTTTGTGTTATTGCCAACGGTTCTATAAATATTATATTCTGTTGTTCATGCAGTTTTCCAACGTGTATAAAATTTAGTTCGTCTAGTTGCAATTTTTCGTTAGCGTTAGTTGACGTTGGAGACTATAAATATTTTGAAACCTCCGGACAGAGCTTCGTCGAATAGTAAAAGGTTTTCAACCAGGCATGGTAATGGATATACTGAGGTATTAAAATAGTCAGAAAACCTGTGATTTATAAGCTACTTATGTATACTTGCATCTATGGTTAAAATTTCCTTTATCAACGCGATGTTTAAATGCCGCAACAGATTAAAATTTATTATAATGTTACAGTTACCGCAAGTGACACTTTTTTAACCAAAATAGCAGCTGTATGGCGAGTAATTCATTTTTAGTACTGACTGGTTTTGTCATTTTTAGAAGTTTTTATTTAGCTTCACCTGTCCCGATATTTGCTGGAGTCAAATGTTACAAGTTAAATTTGACCCACTTTCCGAATTGCGATTGAACTGAAATTTCAAACATACCTTTAGTTCTGATGACAATGCAATATTTTATTATTATTTTTTTCATCAACAAGTAATAAAAATCTTGTTTTTAAAAAAACTTTTTAAATTAATAACTTGTTTCGTTAGTAACTGGTATAAATAAATATATCCCGTGCCGCGGAGAGCACGTTAAATGTCGTGCTCTCTGTCCTCTACGTTACTTAGAAAAACTGACATCGAGTTCAATCTTCGAATTCAGTTCGCTCTCAGGGTTGCGGAGGTCTGATGCACCAGTTGCTTCGTGTCATATCTAATATTCAGGTAAAACTGTCGACCTCTTTTTTTATGTTTGGCCCTGCCAAAATGACTCTACTCTGCCTGATGGAAAGCATAAGCATAATCCAAGAGTGGTGGTCACTATACAGCGAATGTAGACAATGTAACAATGCAGCATGGTGACCCACGCCATGTCAGTCTAGTGATGCTTCTGCATCATTGGGCCTCCGGTCTCGCACTCACCAACGAAACACGACAGCATGATCGCTGTCATTTTACGTCGATTTTCTGCCGAAATCAACGTGGCTCTACTACCTTGAGAATAGTCATGGAAATAATAAGGGCTAGGCAGAAGAACAGGCTTAGGTACAGTCATTTAAAAATAAATTATTATCCCATTAATAATGATATGATTAAACTTTTTAAGTTGAAACTTATTTAGGTGAACAAACAAAACAGAATATAAATGCTACTACTATTCTACGACTATATACTAGCTTTTCGTGTAAATAGATATGCAAACAATTTTTTTAACTCCCGCATTAGGAATATACATACATCTTGTATAGCGGGGGGCTTTCAGACATACATGAAACGAACACAAATAACACCCAGACTCAGAACTATAATTTGTGAATCACACAAAGTATTGTCCCATGTGGGATTAAAACTCACAACACTTGATGCAGTAGAAAGCGGCGTGGCAACCACTTAAGCCACTAGGCCAACCGTGCAGTCTGAACACGTAACTTTGTCTCACATTCAAAATTTAAAAGACTTTGAATAGAACGAAGGAAATATTTTAAAAGCATAAAATATCAAACGGGTAACGATCGGTAATAAAATGTTGAAACTCGTGACCAAACTCTTGAAGTTACGATGTAGCTAGCTACACACATTTATAGATACCGGCACGTAACTTGGCCAGATTCGTTAGATTCGCAGAAAGTCGTTTTTTAGGTCCCTTTGGTGATAGTGGGACGCGGGTATTATAGTACTTAGCACCGTTCCGAACAAGCGATTGGAACATCACTCGACTACACTTCGATTTCGTCTCTTGATTTGATGCACTAAATGTATATTATGCGCGAATTTACGCCCACTACGCCGAAGTCTGGCTAAGTTACGTGCCGGTGCCTATACTAATATCTATAAGGCCCAATGATGCAGAAGTATTTAATTAAGTCACTATAGTGTGGGTCACTATTCTGCATTGTTGCTTGTCTACATTTGCAATGAGTATATAGTATATCTACTTTTGGATTCTACCCATGCTTTCCATCAGGTAGAGGAGAGTCTCTTTTGCAGGCTTATATATGGAAAAAATGCAAATATACCTGTAATAAAATAGTAAGAGACGGCTGTCTGTACATTATAAAATTATATTATAAAAACTTTGAAGGTCTTTATGAATTTTACAAAACTCTTTCACTTTATTTTTACAGTTTTCAGACAAAAGCTAGTTTTCATAAAATAAATTGTTTTTAGGAGTAAGTGTCCTCCTGTGTCTCGGGGTTAGGGGTTTAAAACTTTAAACCCACAACTTGCTTTAAATAAAAAAATAAAGTTACCTAGGTTATTCCGAAAATTGATAACCACAGAATAAATTTTGGATTTATGGCTAATTTCAACACAAACCTCCTTTGTGAAAATCACTGGCCACTTATGTGTAGTTTTTTTAAAATATGTTTAAAGATTATCTGTCACTCTTCTTTTGTTTGCAACAATGGACATCTCGCGGGAAGCTTTTCGTGCTATGATTTTCTATGATTATAACCGAGATTTTTTTTTTTCATCTCATCCACATTTATATTTTATATCATTAATTTCATCACGACGAAGACTTAACGACTTGAAGACTATAAACACTTAACATTGGCAGAAATAGCTGATCCGAGAGATCCGGCTGATTGCCATTTCATCAAAGAAGAAAGAAAGAAGAAAGATTATAACCGAGGGTTAAACTTCAAGGAATTTCAACATTTACAAGCCGCTTTTGGCGAGTCTGTTCCTGTGTTAGCAACAATTACTTATTGGTTTTGTGAATATAAACGTGGTCGAGGGAACTTAAACGATGACTTCAGACTTGGTCGACCACCAACTGCAGTAACTCGTGAACACGCGTATACTTATTAAACATAGGAATCATACAAACATTTGATACAACCCAGGAATTGAATCCAAGACCGCAGTTGAAATATACTATCACTGTGCCTCCGAGGCACTGCAGTGTTATCTGTACTAATATAATAAAGCTGAAGAGTTTGTTTGTTTGTTTGTTTGAACGCGCTAATCTCAGGAACCGCTGGTCCGATTTGAAAAATCATTTATCGAGGAAGGCTATACAGTATATATCATTACGCTACTACTAATAGGAGCGGAGCAACAATGAAGAATGTTTCAAAAACGGGGGAAATTTTACGCTACGGGCAATATAAGGCGCAAACGAGGTTGCGGGGGTTTATATATTTATATATCAAATGGGTTTAACAAAATCAACAGTAAGAACTTTGTGATCGTTTTAGAGCAAAGTAGCAGACTCAACATGGAGTTATCTTCCAAGTCGTACACTCAAATATTTAACTAGATTATAAAACCGAACTATTTTATAGATCACGTTTAAGTTAGATGCACTTACTAGTATTGCAAAGTTGCAAGTTCCTTCACGTTTTATTGTTTTCAAGTAAGAAGTTTTGAAGTGAGTAAAGTGTATGTTTTATATTTTTGAATCATGACTTGAAAAATTAGATTTGTATGTTCTTAAATTTGCAAATCTAATCTAAGTACATACAAATTGTGTGTACGTTGGTTATCGTTTCAAAGTGTTGTATATGTCCTTCTTTAAGAGTCAAAGTATATTTATATAGTTACATGAGGGAGCCCAAACCGTTAAAGCGTTAAAGATAGACAGACAGAATGACAGATTTACTCTCGTATCTTAAATTAAAAAAAACATTTGCTGTTCGTTTGTCTCGATAAAACTCGAGAATGGCTGGACCGATTTATCTGATTTTGGTTTTGAAATGTTTGTCGTAGTCTAGGGAAGGTTTAAACTGTGAAAAATTTAAAATAACTTGAAAATCCAAATGTCACGTGTATAAAGTAGCGGGCATAGCTACTTTATAATATTAGTATGGATAGTATATAGTATATATTTCATCTTATCTATGGGAATGCTTCGTAAAAAGGGACGGAAGTCCGTTACAGGAAACTGTAGACGCACGCTATTTGAATGAACCAATGAGCGCATGCGTCTACCGTTAGCTATTGGGTGTTAGTAAGATGTCAGATGTTACACTTTAATCAACAGCCTATTTAGCAGTCCACTGGTGGACATAGGCATCACTTTTGTCCAGCGTTTATCTATGTCCAGAACGTTTTGACCTACGGGTTAGTATATGGCTTGTTTCAAGTCTCCCTCTCTCTCTCTTTCCAGAGCAATTGTCCTTCTCATTTTCTCCGCTTTTATAATCTGTGTTTTTTTTTCTAATAAAGCACAAATATATATTGATCATAAAGTCGCGGTGTCTGGCGCTAATCTCAGACACCTCAAGCACAAGTTGTGAACTGAGCGAGACGCGTGCCGGATTTACGCTGGTGTTGAGCACGGTTCCTAACAAATGTAATAAGTCACAAGTATTAAGCGGTTTCGGAACTATATTTATAGAAAGTAACTTTCGCCTGCGGCTCCGCCTATTTGAATGTCGGTTATTGTAGTGAATAGTAGTCAAGAATCAAAGGATGTCCATTGTAAATTTCATCCAAATCGGTTCGACGTTTAGCCCTAAACGCGTAACCGGTTCCGAATTCATAATATTAGTATGGAAATATGGATGTATAGTTTATCAAAACTTAGGCTAAAATGGATCGTAAAACATTGGAGTTCAAAGCTCTTAGTTTTGTAAAGCTGTAGAGTTCAATTGTGAAGAGAGACATTCTATATTAACAAATCAAATGTATAACATTTCCATTTTTTACTAGTTGTTGCCCACGGCTTCGCGCACGTGTATGTCGGTTATCGCGGCAAATAGTAGCCAATGTGCTATTCTGATCTATAGACTATATAACTGTAGTTTCATCCAAGTAGTTTTATCCGAGTAACAAACTCCATCCATACTTACAAACTTTCGCGTTTAATATATTAGTAGAATGTTGTCTCATTTCATCCTATGTATAATATGTATGTATATAAAAAAGAAAAATCAGTTGTCTAGTACCCATAACACAAGCTCTGATTAGCTTAGGACTAGATGGCGTTGTGTTAGATGTCCGAATTTTTTTTTATATAGATGCTCTGTTTTTCTTGCTTCGATTGGGCTTTTGGGGTTAAAAATTTACACGAATAATGGAGTCGTAGTAGGCATCGCTTATAACTTAAATACCATACCACGACACACCTTGTGTTGATACCATGCAAACTTCGGGGTAGCGATGTCGCTAAATTATTGGTACCCTGTACTAGGGGAGGTGAACCGCCCCTACCTAGGGGAGAGAGGGGCACGAGAAACTTTCCTGTCTCTACGACAACTAAGGAGAAGTTTGTCGACAGAATTATTGCACGTCTTGGTGTGTTGATAGACAATTGTAAATATTGTTGTGGGTTTTCTTACGAAAGTGGTATTTATTCTGCACTTGCTGTGCCTAAGCGGTGTAACCCGTGGTACCACAACAACCGCGGGTAACGTCGCGGGATAAAGGCAATCTAAAAAAGTAGCCTTAGTTACTCCTTACATCATCAGCTATCTGCCAGTGTAAGTCCAGTCAAAATCGGTCCAGCCGTTCCAGAGATTAGCCGGAACAAACAGACCAAATTTGTTAAAAAAATCTTTTACGCATTTAGTTAAAATCGGTTATTTTAATATTAAAAACAGATAAATGTTAGACACTTCAACTGTACCGTTTAGACACTTTAGCGATATTTCTCACCAGTTTTCTGTGAGGCCGTGGTATTACTCCGGTCGAGCCGGCCCATTAATGCCGAAGCGTGGCTCTCCCACATAATTACAATTTAAATATAAATTAAATTAACAACTACTACAGTATTGTACACTTTAAAAAGGACTACAAAAAAATTCATGATGATAAATAAATAAATAAATATTTAAATATTTTCGACATCTAACACACAACGCTATCTAGTTCCAAATTAAGCAGAGCTTGTATTATGGGTACTAGACAACTGATATGAATACTTTTATACTTTTTTTTTGTAAATATATACATATTATACATAGAAAACACCCAAACTCCGAAACAAATATTTGTAGATGATGTCTATCTCTTAGGGATAACCCATAATAACAATTATTAATATTATTTTTTTACAACAAGTAATGGATTATTTATTAAGCGGTTTTAAACAATACAGAAAGCTGTATTTAATAAGGATTAAAGAATCCTTATTAAATAGATATATAGCTAGATCAATATATCTCTTAACAGTATGCAATTTAATTGAATATATTCGAAGATATTACAGATTTAAAAAGGTACGAATCGTGTCGACGGCGTCGGTGGGTGCATCTAAAATCCACCTGTGCATTTTAAAAAAAGCAGTCAAGTGCGAGTCGGACTCGCACATGAAGGGTTCCATGGCAGCAAGTAACAGAATATAAAAGTTCTTGTAGTTCGTTGTAACTTTGGTCGATGTTTTAATAATAGTGTATATTTTTTGCGGGTTAAAAATGACGTACTAAAAAAATCTACTTACTTGATCTCGTTCAAACCAATTTTGGGTGGAAGTTTGCATGGTAATGTACATCATATGTTTTATTTAGTTTCACCATTCTCTTATTTTAGAAGTCACTGGAGTTCAGTTTAGAAAAAAATAATATTAGAAACCTTAATATCATTTTTGAAGACCTATCCATAGATACCCAACAGGTATGATTATGAAAAACAAATTGAGTTTCGTTTCTAAGTATTAGAACCCCGACAATGTATTGTTTTTTCTATTTTTGTGTGAAAATCTTAATGCGGTTCACAGAATACATCTACTTACCATGTTTCGACATTATAGTTCTTATAGTTTCGGAAAAAAGTGACTCAGACATACGGACGAACAGACAGACAGACATGACGAATCTATAAGGGTTTCGTTTTTTGCAATTTGGCTACGAAACCCTAAAAACGGTGTATGTATTTTTACCCGGCTATAGTGAATTCAAAAGGAAGGGTAATTATTTTGGCTACATCTTAATCTTCTTGTTGTGTCTATATCAACACATACGGTTTTGACCCAGCAGCTACTCAGTGACGCGAATGATGTATGGCGTTGCTTGGTCGTTAATTTTGAGTATGTTAGCCTACCTATTTTCTTATTAATTCTATTGAAAAGTTAAGCAATCTTAACCATGTCAGTTATGGATGGGTAACCGTTTAATACTGCTCCGTACTTTGGAGAGCACGTTAAGCAGCCTTGATCTCGATCATATAAATCTTTGGAAATCGTGGGTTAGTCGGAGCGCTAGAAATCCGGAAACAGTATTTGTAGAGAGCTTCGATATTTTTTATATTCACCACACATTTTCAATTTGGAGTTCATAATTCTCCTGAACAGCGAAATCAATAATGAACCTCAATCATTTATATTCTAAGAACAGATTCGTGTGTTTGCGTCGCTGTCGATTTTAATCTTGCTTCGTTAGTGATATAAGTATAAGATTGCGGTGTGGATACACTTATAAATTAAAATAATCAACATAATCATAATGTTCTGTGATTATATCTCTATTATAAATGTGAATGTAACATTGTTTGTTACGCTTTCACGCGAAAACTACTTACTTAATCATCATTAAACCTTGTACACATATTCTTGGAGGTATTAGAAGTAAGATTCCTGTAACTTCTACTTACTATTATTAAATGCGAGCGAAGCCGAGAGCGAAAGCTAGTAATCCTAATCCTAATCCTAACTAATATTATAAATGCGAAAGTAACTCTGTCTGTCTGTCTGTCTGTCTGTCTGCTACTCTTTCACGCCAAAACTACTGAACGGATTTGAATGAAATTTGGTATACAGATATTCTAGACCCCGAGATAAAACATAGGCTACTTTTTATCGCGAAAAAGGGGTTGTAAGGGGTTAAAGGGGGGGGGGGGGAAGTTGTATGGGATTTCATAATTTTTAAAGATAAAACCATGAAACTTTATATTTAAGCACTTGATAAAAAATAATAAAATTTCAATTAGATTTCTTCCCCCTAAATGGTAAGGGTCACCCATCCTTAAAATATTTTTATGGCAAAACGACGTTTGCCGGGGTCAGCTAGTTTATAATAAGTGGCAAAAGTGTACATATTAAAGCAAAAAGAGATTTCCCGTACCGGGAATCGAACCCGAGCCTCCTGGGTGAAAGCCAGGTATCCTAGCCACTAGACCATACGGGAGATGATTTAAGCACGTAGTTTGTACGACCACATAGTAAGCTTATAATCATGGTAGCATTTTATAACTGACACAAAAAGAACTTCCCGTACCGGGAATCGAACCCGAGCCTCCTGGGTGAAAGCCAGGTATCCTAGCCACTAGACCATACGGGAGATATTTTAATCTCGAATTTTACAATACTACATTCTCATCTACTGCTCATACTCATCACACAATTATTTGCTTGAAATAGGAATTAAATCGACGACCTCTGGTTTAGAAGTTAGGGTCCTTAACTAATAGACAGCAGGCCCGTCAATTAGGCATGTGAAGTAAAAAAGAAATTGATTTTTGGAATGTCTGCAGTAATATGGAAACCAATGTACAAACAAACTCTCGATTTATTTTTATTATTAGTTTATTCTATCAACGTTTCTATGTATGCCGTCATCAAGCTTTGTTCTCGGTTCTCCAATCAGATCTGTTTATCTAAGTCGTTACGTATTAGAGATATTGGAGACTGTGACTTGTAAGATCAAATTGTATTAGATATTATAGATTAGATTGTCGTATTTCAATCTAAATTTAAATTTCTAAGTGTGCTAAATTTAAATGTGTGTGTTTAATTTTCTTTTTCTAAATTTTTTAAACATCTCACGAAAATTTATCTAACAATCTTAGCCTTTTTGATTTATATTATAACTAGCTGTCCCGGCAAACGTCGTTTTGCCATAACTACTAATAAATTAAAAATTAATTAAAAAAACATTGTCCAGCGGACAAAATTGTGAATCTAAACCATTCCCAGATCCCCTTGAACACACACAAAAAATTTCATCAAAATCGGTCCAGTCGTTTGAGAGTAGTTCAGTGACATACACACTCACAGAAGAATTATATATATAAAGATGACAGTATTTCAACGGTTTAATTTAGTGATAACACATAACATGACATTTGAAGGTTGTTTTTCAGTTGAACAAGAATTGATTAAATGAGCCACTCATTTAGCAGTGCATTATACACTTTTACTAACAATTAGTTACTACTATCAGTTTTTAACCAACTAAGGAGATGGGGAAAAGGGTTGGGATATGGGCCTCCGGTATCCTCACTTACTCGGTGAAACACAGCGCAAACGCTGTCTCACATCGGTATTCTATGAGGCCATGGTATCGCTCCGGTCGAACCGCCCATTTTTAATGGAAAGGAAATATACTAACGGTGGAACCATAAGTCGGGTTTTCTTTGTTAAAAGTTTACTTGTTTTGTTTAGCTTTCTGTACTCCGCCTCTTTCTATACCTATAAACTTTAACTGTGCCCAAAAAAACACAAAAAGAAATTTCCCGTACCGGGAATCGAACCCGAGCCTCCTGGGTGAAAGCCAGGTATCCTAGCCACTAGACCATACGGGAGATATCTGATGCACGTAGTTTGTACGATCAGATAATAAACTTCTAGTCATGGTTGCATTGTAGAACTGGCACAAAAAGAACTTCCCGTACCGGGAATCGAACCCGAGCCTCCTGGGTGAAAGCCAGGTATCCTAGCCACTAGACCATACGGGAGATATCTGATGCACGTAGTTTGTACGATCAGATAATAAACTTCTAGTCATGGTTGCATTGTAGAACTGGCACAAAAAGAACTTCCCGTACCGGGAATCGAACCCGAGCCTCCTGGGTGAAAGCCAGGTATCCTAGCCACTAGACCATACGGGAGATATCTGATGCACGTAGTTTGTACGATCAGATAATAAACTTCTAGTCATGGTTGCATTGTAGAACTGGCACAAAAAGAACTTCCCGTACCGGGAATCGAACCCGAGCCTCCTGGGTGAAAGCCAGGTATCCTAGCCACTAGACCATACGGGAGATATCTGATGCACGTAGTTTGTACGATCAGATAATAAACTTCTAGTCATGGTTGCATTGTAGAACTGGCACAAAAAGAACTTCCCGTACCGGGAATCGAACCCGAGCCTCCTGGGTGAAAGCCAGGTATCCTAGCCACTAGACCATACGGGAGATACTGTTCTTAGTATTTTATACATTTACTTTCCGTCAACGAAATACATTTGGACTCGATTGTATTACATAATAAAAGTTTTTGTATAACTTGACTTGTTTATTTTCATCAGGTAAGTACTGTTATTTTCTTTGTTTGTTAAAGTGAAATCAACTTTATCACCAGTTTTTAGAGAAGATTTTGTATCGACCTGTATACACAATTGAAATAAATGGCTCCTTTTATTCACTTTAGTACTTTTTACAATATCAAAATGAACGCTACGTTAAATAAAGAATTGATATTTTCTGTACAATGAGTAATGATTTATACTGAATTGGATAAATATTTAATTGAGCATCCAAGGACATCAAGTTTAAAGATATTGTGAATTCATTATAAAAGTAAGATTAGGACACTCATACACAAACACCTTTTAGATTAAAATATGTTCTTGTCTATTTCTCGATTTTAATCTTTACAATAATAGTAATAACTAGCTGAACCCCGCGGTCTTACTCGCGGTTATCGTCGTACCGCGAGTAACGCCGCGGGACAAAGTTAGTCTGAAAAAGTAGCCTAAGTTACTCTGTGGATCATCAGCTACCTGCCAGTGAAAGTCCCATCAAAATCCGTTCAGCCGTTCCAGAGATTACCCGGAACAAACAGACAGACAGACAGACAGACAGACAGACCGACAGACAGAAAGACAGACAACATTTTTTTAAAATACATTTTTGCTATATGTACCGTGTATACATACCTACATATGCATTTAGTAAAAAGCGGTTATTTTAATATTATAAACAGACACTCCAATTTTATTTATTTGTAGAGATTTGGTATATGTACCGTGTAAACATAGTTAAGCATTTAGTAAAAAGCGGTTATTTTAATATTACAAACAGTCACTCCAATTTTATTTTTTCAAGGTAGTAGAGCCACGCTGATTTCAGCACGAACGGGCCGGCTCGACCGGGGCGGTACTACCCTCGCACAGAAAATCAACGTAAAATGACAGCGATCATGCTGTCGTGTTTCGTTGGTGAGTGCGAGACCGGAGGCCCAATGATGCGAAAGCATCACTAACCCGCCATGGTGTGGGTCACCGTGCTGCATTGTTGCATTGTCTGCGTTCGCTGTATGGTGACCATCACTCTTGGATTCTGCTCATGCTTTCCATCAGGCAGAGTAGAGTCATTATGGCAGGGTCAAACATAAAAAAAAAAAAAAAAAAAAAAAAAAATATATATATGTACCTACATATTTACCTATATATTTTATCTCCCCATGTATCATTTTATTTTGAACAGCTACCTAACCCTTATAATAAATCAGTCTATCTAACTTGTCTTCATGTAAACATTCGTTCAATAATTAAAAATTTCTCTAAACTCTAATTGCTACTATTTAATTCAAACAGAAATGTAGATGTAATTGTGCTGACTGAAGTAGGTATATCGGAATGTATAAGCTGCTTGTATCACATACCTAACTATAACATGCACACGGAATTGCGGGACAAGCGAAAAGGCGGTGGTATAATAGTTTACGTACACAAAAACCACAAATTTACGCTTTACAAAACCACCACGATTCACACAGAAAGCATTATAGGCAAAATAACTACAAATTCCAACTTGACTGCCGTTCTGCTTGCACTTTATAGACCACCAGCACAGAGTAAGGCTCGATTCCTTATCGAATTAGATAACATACTCAAAAACTATCATTCGGAGGATGTCATACTTATTGGAGATATAAATATAGATCTTAAATCCAAGAGTACCTCAGTACAACTGTACATGAACTTAATGTACGAACACGGTCTTGTGTGCGGGATCAAAGATTATACAAGAATTGAATTTAAAAAAGAAATCTTGACAAAAACTTGTATTGACCACATATTTATAAGATCCCGCACGCAGGACGTGTATTGTGCGGCGCTCGGTACAGTACTAGCGGATCACCGTGTCACTATTGCCTCGCTCCCGTGTAGTGCACGTATACAGGATGATTGTAATTACTTGCGTCGTTATGACAAATCTGTGCTTCAAAAAGAGCTAAATAGTATAGTATGGAACAACATAGAGAACCTCACTTGTCCAAACGAAATATATAGTATAATTAAAACAAATATAGATAACTGTTACGAAAAATCAAAATATTTAACAAAATTAAGCACATCCCACAGAAACACAAAGAAATGGGTAAATAATAAAATAATAAATATGTGTAAAATGAAAGTTTATCTTTATAAACTAATAGAATTAAAAAAAGATCCCACAAACAAGATATTGAAATTAGAATATACGAAACTGCGTAATAAATGTAATAAAACTGTAGAAAGATCTAGGAACCAATTTTACAAAAAGGAAATCAATACTTACAGGGGCAACCCAAAAAAACTGTGGGAAATATTAAATGAAATGACAGGCCGACTGAAGTCCTCCATAGATAGCACAGTTTTAAAAGCCTTTGCAGAGCAAAATAATTGTAGTAAAACTATAGCTAATAACTTTGCTAAAGAATTTGAAAACACCGTTAAAAATATAGTACCTAAATGTAAAACCTCTCTACTCGACCCTAATTCCTATGTCAAAGAGGCAAACGTTTCTATGTTATTGAAAAAACCCACACAAACAGACATTCTTAAAATTATTAATAACATTAAAATCAATAAATCTCCTGGAATAGACAAAATTAAACCAATAGACATTAAAACAATTTCGGAAAAACTCTCCTGTGCAATTGCAAAATTAATTAAAGAAAGTCTAAAAAAGAGCTTATACCCTAATGAACTAAAGGTTGGATTAGTCAGACCAATCTATAAAAAAGGACCACGTAACGAATATAGCAACTATAGGCCCATTACTATATTGCCTATAATTGACAAAATAGTAGAAAAATACATTTGTAATGAAATTCATAATTTTTATAGACAACATCATATAATTTCAGAGAATCAATTCGGTTTCCAGCCTAAAAAGAATACAACACAACTACTCTCCAGTTTTACAGATTACGTAAATGGCAGTCTTGATGAAAAAAAGCATGTTCTCATGGTCTTCATAGATTATAGTAAAGCATTTGACACATTGAGACATGACACACTTTTACAAAAATTAGAATGCAGCGGCATACGTGGTTCCCCTCTAGCTTGGTGCGCAGACTACCTACAAAATCGATCATATCACGTAAAGATAGATGAGGCATTGAGTGACCAGGTTAAAGTAACGGAAGGAACGGCGCAAGGATCGGTACTAGGCCCTCTGCATTATCTTGCCTATGTGAATGACATGAACAATATCATACAAAATTGTGTCGTTTATCAGTATGCTGATGATACATGTCTCATTTCGGCTGATCGTGATATATTGGTAGCCATGAGCCGACTACAAACAGATTTCACACTTCTAACAAAGTGGTCTCATGATGTGGGGCTAGTCCTAAATGCACAGAAAACTAAACTGCTTCATGTGTCATCAGCATATAATAAAGCGAACACTGATGATGACATTCAATTGGTTGCGCATGATCACGACTGTTTGCATGGTAGAAAAACTCAATGTAACTGCGAATGCATTCATAAAGTTTCCCAACTCTCGTATTTGGGAGTTACAATAGATAATAGGTTCCATTGGGCTGCTCATATTGATACTGTGTGTGACAAGCTACGCGCGATTTTAGCAAAGGTCTGTATACTTAAATATAAAATACCTTTCGCTATTTTACTAGATATTTATGCAGCCTTAGCGGAAAGTATTATACTATATGGGCTCAGTAGTTATGGACGCACATTTCAGTCATATTTGCATAAAATATATTCCTTACAACTTCGTTTGTTAAAATCTATTGTACCTAAAAAAGTTCGAAAACAATTCAACCATGATGATGAAAAACTATTTCAATTTTGTAAAGCAATACCAGTTCATGAGAGAGTAAAAATGGTGCTCACTATAGAAAACTACCATAAATTTAATTTTAATCTAATTAAACACCCAATTACGACACGTAAAATGGTTAACAAAATGCTAATTACTAAAACAGCCAATAACTACTACGGAATGCGAACTACTGACTATCTCTTACCAAGACTTATAAATGAAATACCAGTGGAAACAAGAAATAAAATAAATTTATCTAACTTAAAATCAATAGTCAAAAATATATACTTACCTAAAGCAAACGGTAATCTAACATAAATCTATATATTAATCATCTAACAAAAACCATAATAAAACAGGATATTCTATAAAATAAAAAAATAACGTAATAGCTAACAATCATCCTGTATAGACTCTGAGCAACATAAGAAGTAAAAATAATATTCACTCATCGAACATAAACAACTATACCGGTCAAACGCTAGAAATAGTTTTACGCCTACCTACCCTGCACCTATTAATTCTTGTAGTGCTACCAACATTTTTTTTATAATCTTAAATGTATCTGATTACTCGTTTATACCATGCGTGTAGATATTATTAAACAAATATTTGGTTTGTATCAAATAAATTAACTGAGGAATGTACACTCACACCCAAGATAAACCTATAAGGGTTTTATGGGTGTTTTATGTTTGTTAATGTATACTGTTTTCCTTATTTAAATTAAAAAAAAAAAAAAAAAAAAATCTATACCTATAGATAAAATATAATTTATTTCAGTCCATACAAGTCCATATTTGATGCATGCATACAATTACAAAATTCCAAATTAAAAATTAAGTTAAAACATACAAATAAAATTAACATTATAAACATTGAGTCAAAATCCAAATCTATACAAATAAATAAAATTGGAGTGTCTGTTTGTAATATTAAAATAACCGCTTTTTAATAAATTCGTATGTATGTATACACGGTACATACACCAAAAGTGTATTAAAAAAAAATTGTCTGTCTGTCGGTCTGTCTGTCTGTCTGTCTGTCTGTCTGTCTGTCTGTTTGTTCCAGGTAATCTCTGGAACGGCTGGACCGATTTTGACGGGACTTTCACTTGCAGGTAGCTGATGATCCAGGGTAGTAACTTAGGCTACTTTTTTAGACTAACTTTGTCGCGCGGCGTTACTTGCGGTACAACAATAACCGCGGGTAACACTGCGGGGTTCAGCTAGTAATAAATAATAATTAATAATATAAAAAATATTTCGGACATATAACACACAACGCCATCTAGTCCCAAGCTAAGCAGAGCTTGTGTTATGGGTAGTAGATAACTGGTACAAATACATAAATACTTTTTTTTTGTAAATACATACATATTATACATAGAAAACACCCAAACTCCGAAACAAATATTTGTAGATCATACAAACATTTGGTCCGACCCGGGAATCGAACCCGAGACCTCATGGTCAGCAGTCGCACACGCCAACCGCGAGACCAACGAGGAATGTATGAGGTATAATGTCAATTTGGTTAAATATTCTTTTGTGTTTGTTTTACAACATCTTATCCGTTCTGTCTAATACTTTTTGCAAAGGAGTCACGCACGACCCAGAGATCGTCAGGCTTGCCACCACTTTGTTTAGCTGTCAGGTAGACTAACTATTAAACCTACTAGGCAGTCGATTGTAACAGGTACAACAACACTACACAACAATCGACTACATAAAATTTAAATCGATTTATTTGTTCAAGAACAAAAGCGGTCATTACCAAGTCTTGCACAGCTCGCTGCAGAGGGACCCTTTGTATTGTTGTGTTCCCCTTTCCCTAGGGAACCTAGGACACCCTTCCATAAAGGGTTGTGAAACAAAGTTAATTTCGCTAGTTAATCGTCGGTCTGGTAACTACATGGTTTTGTGAAAGGGACGAATGTGAGCTTTTGTAGGGTTTTGTGTTTGTTTGATTTTCCAGTGTGAATCAAATAATGTTCAACTTAGGTACTAATTAAGTGCAGCAAGATGACCGAAATATTTATTATTTATTATTATTATTATCTATAGATTAGCCGGAACAAACAGCCAGACAGACTGACGAAATTCAAATAGATTTTTTGATATACTTCCATCTCAGATCAACTTTCATTTGCATTTAGTGCAAAGCTGTTAATTAGAAATTACAAACAGACACTTCAATTTTATTTATTTGTACAGATATAGATTTCTCTTCAAAAACGTACGAAAAATCTATATAAATAAAAATGATCCCTATTTGCCTTGGTCATCATCATGCGTGAACGGCTGAACCGATTTTGCTAATTCTTTTTTGTTGGATAGCCCATTTAGCGAGGAAGATTTAAGGCTATTTAAAATCAATCTCTACAACCAATAGGAGCCGAGTATAGACCCAAAATGTTGGGAAAATGGTTTTTTTTTTTAAGGAGAGACCTAAACGAAGTTGAACGGGTCATCTAGTATAGTATGAAACCACAAATTTACTCTCGTATTCATAATTAAAGTTAAGACAAAGCTATTACAGGCATGACGCATCTACAACCAACAACAGTAAATCAAAGGGATGAAAATAAATAAATTTCGACAAGGGGTTGTGTAGAAGGGTGTAAAGGGGGGTCGTTAAGTCGATGATTGCTTTCCAGTTCGCTATAATTTATTAATACTATTACACCACAATGCTTTTAAGGTAACATCTATATAATGGAGAAGTTGCAAGAACTAAAGTTGTTGACTTATGATTTTGAAAACAGACTATAATCTGTAGGTAGGTATTTAATAAATTAAATTGAAGTGTCTGTTTATAATTTCAAATAAACAGCTTTTCACTAAATGCATATGAAAGTATAAACGGTACGTACTAGCGGCAAAATATAATTTTTTTAAAGTTTGTCTGTCCGCCTGTCAGTTTGTTCTGGCTCATCTCTGCAAATATAAAGCCCCTAAGAATATATAGAAACTAGCCGACCCACGCAACCTGGTTTGCGTCTTCTATTGCCCGTAGCGTGATAATTTTCCCCCGTTTTCGAATCATTTTTCATTGGTGCTCCGCTCCTATTGGTTCTATCGTGATGATATATAGCCTATAGCATTCCTCGATAAATGTACTATCCAACACTGAAAGAATTTTTCAAATCGGATCAAATGAGATTAGCGTGTTCAAACAAACAAATAAACAAATTCTTTAGCTTTATATATTAGTATAGATTAAATATAGAATATCGGATTATACAGATTACCCGTAACAGTGACAACATCCCAACATCAATATGCCGGGCATGACCACTTGATCACCTCGCCTGGTGGGAGGATACTCCCTTGTGGAGGGATACGACACCCGTACTCCCATACCTACCTATGTCATCTAGTTTAAATCATGAATTTATAAGCCCGCGGCTTTGCTCGCGTGGAAGTCGATTATATTAAAAAGGACTTTCATACAAACTTTCGACCCTTAGTTCAACCACTTTACGAATAGAATTCCCACTAATGCTGATATAAGTATTCATTTATTTGTAATCAAAAGCTTGAAGACAAAGTTTCAGGCTACAGAATTAAAAAATGACGGACTTTCAGACTAACCTGTATACAAAATGTCAACGCCTATTTCACTCCTTCGGGGTAGACTTCCATACAAACTTTCAACCCCTATTTGACCCTCTTAGGGGTAGAAGTACCAAAATTCGATCCTTCTTGGGTGTCTACTGAATGAAACGATCATACTCATAAAATTTCATAACCATAACTTTGATAGTTTACGCTCGGTGATGATGAATAAGTCAGTCAGTCAGTCAAGATATGTTATTTTATAAGTATAGATAGCGACTGAAGCATGAAACAATGGAGATGTATTATAGTTTTATGTCCATTGCGGTGGAGACTCAGGGCAGTTAGCGTCCGGAAGTCAAAAGTCTGATTGCGGTAATTGCTCGTTTATTTATTTATCAGCCGCTTCTATAGGATGTCTCAGTAGGAGTGCACTTTTTGAGTGAGAGTGACTTCTTCTCTGGCTCGTTCCTGATGCAAAGGATGTCATGTATTATGAGCAATTTTACGCCGGGAACGATGCAGGGTGGATTATTATAACTGCCGTACTTTTGTATCCACATTAATTTGTTTTTATGACATACTACTATATGACTAGGTGAACTTCGTACCACCATATTTATCTTTCATAAATATTTCCTAAATTTCTGAATAACTTGTTTTAGGAATTATGTACACCTCAGCTTCCCACAGGTAGCTTAAAGTCGCGAAAAATAATAACTTTGACGGTTGTCTTTCAATTTTCCTTTATAAAAACCTTGTCCTAACAGTAACGAATACATAAAAAAAATATCCAATTTGATTCAGTCGAAGTCGGAAGTTATGCGCGTACGTACATTTCGGCGATCCATTTTTATTTATATACAAGATTTTATTTAAATAATAATATAACTTAGTTTTATTATTTTCTTTGAATAAAACATCAGGTCAAACAAAAAACATAAGATTTACTTCAACAAAACTTGAGTTTTAAAAGAATAGTTATACTTTGTTAAGTCCGAAGCTTCTGTAATAATTATGAAGCTACATAATTTATTAACAATATTTTCTTTAGAGGCCGATAATCTGTCCGCCACATTTATAAAGAAACTTTGCAGTATTATAATTAAAAAGTTGAAGTTTGCTTTGAAAGCCAGTATTTTTGGTCTAATTCCTTAAACCATTATGTTCGGGGCAGATAATCGGAGCGGGTGTCGCAAATTTACGATAATGTTCCCACAGCCAACGTCTAAGAAGAACCTGCCATATTTGTGTGTTTGTTTGTTTAATTATTATTATGTTATATATATTAATATGCTTTATTATCCCGTGGAAAAGTCACGCTTCGGTATGAATGGGCTGGCTCGACAGGAGTGATACCAAGGCCTCACAGAAAACCGGTGTGAAATAACGCTTGCGCTGTGTTTCACCGAGTGAGTGAGGATACCGGAGGCCCATACCCCAACCCCTTTTTATATCCCTTTCCCCATCCCCCAAAGGTCGGCAATGGACTTGTGACGCATCTGTTGTTACGGATGACAATCGGCGGAGTTAATCGCTTACCATCAGGGGATACGTCTGCTTATTTTCCATGCCACAATTCTAATATACCACATGAAAAAAAATTTTTTTCGTTTTCTTTACGTATTATCAGAAGGACCTGGAACCTATATTGGCAAGAGAATAACTGATGTGTGATGTGTGCTTGTTTAGCTACCTTGTTAGCACTATACTGTATATTACTATTGAAACGTTTTTTAAGCTAGACGTCTAAAATAGATTAGGCCTTTTTCTTCTCTTATTGAAGTCATTAAGCAGGCGGATATCTCGGAGGTAGATAATTTGCAATACGGGATTTGAAGTCACATTCACAAAGTTAAAGAACACAAAGCAAATCATTCTTTGCATATTACTTTTGTTTGAAGCAAAATCTTATTCCAAATTTCTTCGACCTCCTGTTACATACTTCCGTCTCTTTTAATAGACTTTTCTCTTAATTAAAACACATAATTATTATCCCAAACAGTAGAAGGAGTAATTTTAGGTATGCAAAAGGAAATATCTCAAGACATATCCGAGTGAAACTCTAGTCGCGTATAATTATCTAAACCCCGCCATTCACTGAGGAGACGGCAGATTTGGCAGTCGTTATCGACTGCCTACTGCCTCCTACGACGGTGTTAGCAAGAATTATGTCACCGCTAGATGGAGCCACTGCTTCAAAATTACTTTTCCATTGTAATCAAATGCTAGTTTGGGTTTGGAAGTAAGTGGTTAGGTAATTCGGTCTCAGTTCTAGGTTAACAGCGTCTGAGATAGGTCTTTTAGGTATAAGATAAAGGAGAAAAATGTGGGTTAAATATGGTGGGTTTAATATGAACAAGTGATGATATAATTAATATATATTATATATAGTAATCCTCATCACCGTCGAAGAGCCACGCTTCGGCCTGAATGGGCCGGCTCGACCAGAGTGATACCACGGCCTCACAGAAAACCGGTGTGAAATAGCGCTTGCGCTGATGTGTGAGGTTTACATACACGCACACTCGCGCAAGCGCCCTACGCCGCTTACTCGAAACAGCAGGAGCAAGCATACATTTTCGCCGCGCGGTAGAAAGAGAGAGGAATAATTTGCTGTTCGTTTGTCTCGCTAAAACTCGAGAACGGCTGTACCGATATAGTTGATTTTGGTTCTGAAATGTTTGTTGTAGTCCAAGGGAGATTTATACAGCGAAAATCTATAAATAACTTCGTAATCACGTGTACGAAGTAGCGGGAACATCTAGTCCTAGATAAAGTTTAGTAGTCAATGTGGGAAATTCACTTAAAACTAATTGTTGAGCCTAGAATTAGCTATACCAGAGGTTGTGGTTTCCATTCCCACCAATACAAAATATTGTATGTTAAATATATTACCGTATATATACCGTACCGTACCGTACCGTATTTATAACCCGTGTATTATATTTAGGTACTGATTTTATGATAATTATTTTGTTTTAAAAACTAAGCTACCGAAAATCTTTAATGATAAGTAATTCTCAACATAATCCCAACGAGTTTTTAATTTGACTTACAATTTCCTTATTATAATTTTAATATTTAATTATATGTATAAGTAGCTACAATTTATTTTAAATCAAAGATTTAATTAAATCGTAAACTATGTCAAGCCTTAATGAGAATCAAAACAATCAAAGACCGACGGCTTTCTGATGGAAATGTGTATCAATATCCTAACCCTAAACCGCTATATAATGCTGTTACGATCCCAATTTGGGCTCAATCCCATTCGGATATCAAACAACTCCATTCTAAAGTCTCCTAATACCGCTCGGCTCGAAATTGCATTATTCTTTGATAAACCCGTTTGTCACTTACTTGTTAACGAGGAGCGCAATAAAGATGCAAATCGTGGCCGGTATTTGTCTCTCACTAAAATGTTTCAATATCACACTTTAGATTAACTTTTAAGGTGTTTTTGGAATCGACCAAGTTCTTTAGCAGACTTTCGTTAGGCTTTATTATTGGCTATGGCTATTTTTAAGACTTTAATTATGCATTGGGTGGATTAGACATTTCAAAATTAAATACCTCATTAGCCTTTATTATTCCCAAGATTAATTGGGGTCGGCTACTAGTTCAACCGGTTTTACCTGCTTTAGTTAGTAGAGCCATGCTGATTTCAGCACGAACGGGCCGGCTTGACCGTGGCGGTACTACCCTCGCACAGAAAATCAACGTAAAATGACAGCGATCGTGCTATCGTGTTTCGTTGGTGAGTGCGTACCGTGCGTACTATGTGTGGTGTGCGTATGGTGTGGGTTACCATGCTGCTTTGTCTGCATTCGCAGTATCGTGACCACCACTCTTGGATTCTGCTTATGCTTTCCATAAGGCAGAGTAGAGTCATTGTGGCAGGGCCAAACATAAAAAAAACCTGAATATTAGTTTTTCCACGGAGGGACTGTCAGGGGGTTGTCAGGGCACTGACCTCCCAATAACATGACTATTTACGGGGTTTATATATAATAGTAACTCTTAGCGCGATATAGTGAGTCAGCCGTGACCTTAGATGCCGTGATATGCCAAATCTCATCTTATCTAATTATTTATTACATTACTTATACTTTCGGTTCGTTTAATACATTTACTACTATAGTTTTTTACAAAGTTCTGAAATCAATACTCTTTTCTAATCAATAAATCTATATGACTAAGCGGGCACGAGGCAACACTCTTGGGCTGCAGCTGAAAACCAGCGCTAGCACATTGTGCTAAGCATTATGCTGAGCTGTGGTCCTAATTGGTATAGATGTAATTTTGTTGTATATATTTAACAATACCATGTAAAAGCGTTGTAAAATGTGCCAATTAAAGTATTTTTCTTTCTTTCTTTCTTTCTAATACCTATGGGGTTTTAAATATAATTATCGTCTTATCACTGCAAAGAAAAGGAAAACTTGGAACCAATCTTATACATATCCATCTGATGAGCGTGAAATAGTAGACCAAAACGGACACACACACATACTCCTTACAACCCCATAACCGTCTGCTTATGTCCAACAGTGGGCTATCAAATACTGTAGATGATGATGATAATCTTTTCAATGATTAGAGAATTAGTGACACATGATTTTTTTAATAAATTATTTCGGTTTGGTAAACCAACAGCTACAAAAAGAATATGGTTTGTTTGATATGCAATACAAGCCAATTACAGCTTTTCACGAAGTTCTAACTAACACACTAACCAACACGACAGTAAATAATAATAAAAATACAAATAAAAATCCTACTAATATTATAAATGCGAAATTTTGTAAGGATGGATGGATGTTTGTTACTCTTTCACGCAAAAACTACTGAACGGATTTGGATGAAACTTTACAGTGATATAGCTTATACATCAGAATAACACATAGGCTACTATTTGCCGCGATAACCGACATATACGCGGACGGAGCTGCGGGCAACAACTAGTAAAAAATACAAAAATGGCATCATTGAAAAACTGACTTACGGGGGACATTAAACTTTAATTTTTGCAACAGGTACAATCAACAAATGATAACTACAAAAATTTATTACACTCTATTGCTGCGAATGAAAGTTAATTTTACGATAAACGTGGTAAATGTCGTATTATTTGATGGTATGCGACTACCGCCATCCATTGACACCTGCAAGTACCGAGAGACGATTGAGATACTACCTTTTCAATTTCATTCCCTTTTTAAGTGTTCCATGATATGATATCACATGTCAAAGAATAAGAAATGGTTAAAGGTTTAATTTTATAAAAAAAAATATAAAATTTAGGCAAATTTCAAACTTCTATATCTACTTTTCAACACCAAGATTATTAAATTAAAAAGTTTTACTTAATTATTTATTTTAGAAAAAAAATATTAAGTACCTGGATGACCACAGCTTTGCTCAGTATTTTATTTTTCTAAATATCATGAAAATCGTTGAAGTATTTTCCTTCTTCCTCCTTCTTTAAAGGTGGGTATATATTATTGTTGCATCTTAAACAAATCAGAAATACATTCAAAAACACACTTTAATTTTCAAAACACAACATTATTCTTCAAAGTCAAAAACAGCGGCGTTTACGAGCTCTCAACGATATTGGCCCTAATATGCAAATGTTTTCCGACACACTCGCGAAACTTCATAAAGTAATGTCTTGTAAATTAGCCCAACAATGGGAAACTCCGGGAACTGTTGCTATGTACTTTGTATTGGTGTTCCTTGTCTTTGTGTCTGTGGGGGTGTTTCCGTACCCTCGCCGTCTTCTTGTTCTTGAAGGTTCTTGAAGGACAAATGTTATAATGTAGTGAAGATACTAGTGATTTAAATTTAACTTCTTGTATTGTTATGTTGGATAAACTAACGTACAAATGTAAACTTAAGGGGTAAGGAATAATTAATAAGTAGCTATTATGCTACGTGATGAATAAGGAGGTACCCATCGACACATCACTAATTAGTCTTTTAAGTCCCGTCGACCTCACAATCAAGGGACTTAAATTATTCACTTAATAAATCTGAATTCCTTGATTGCGAGGGAGGACTTAAAGGACTCAGGTTATAGCTCTGATAACCTTACACACCCATTCGGAGATAAACTTGCTTATCTGCAATCAGTCACAAACTATAAGTAGATTTGTTTCCAGTCATTGTGTCATGTCTAGGTGCCTCCTCAGCAGGAGATCCCTAATCCTTCACCATCTGTCACCAAGGCTTTGAATATCATGGCGTTTCAGTCGTTTAGTGTAGCCGATAGTTGCCAACACGGTAGCCAGATCATTTGGGTGATTTTCCAGCCGCGTTTTATATTTCCTTCCAATTAGTGTTAACTCTTCCTTTATAGTATTTATGTTCAGAGCTTCATGGATCTCTGCATTTGTAATGAACCATGGTGCATTTGCTTGCAAACGCTAATGAAAACATTGTTTTTCTTTCTAAGATATAATCTGTGCTTATATTATAAATTCGTAGGTAACTCTGTCTGTTACGCTTTCATGGTTAAACCTCTGCGCCGAATTAAATTAAATTTGTCAGGGAGATTCTTTAATTCTTGAGCAAGGACATTAACTATTTTTTAACGCGATAACCGTCATACACGTCGGGTGCCGGAGAGCCTGAAAAAAGCTGGCAATAACAAATGTTCAATTTCATATAGAAGCAGCCCATTTCTGACGTAGCATATGATAGCTCGTACCATACACGTAAGTTTTTATTTTATACTGATACTTATAAGTCTAAACTGTCAATAGAAAATATAAAACTTCAGTCTACAAGAACTAAACACATTTACCGAAGCCAGTAGCAGTAAAAACAAAGACAGGTTAACACACTAGCTATAAAATAGCCAGTGACAATAACCATTGGTCTCGTGCAAGAACAAGAGCCGTGGAACACCTGACTGACCGTGGTAGATTTGTTGGCATGTGGAACTTATACGTGCGGTAACGTTCTAGCTGATAGCACGAGAGCTTGGAACCTGAAAGTGGAGACTAGATCTATACAAATAAATAAAATTGGAGTGTCTGTTTGTAATATTAAAATAACCACTTTTTACTAAATGTATATGTATGTATACACGGTACATATGCCAAATATGTATTTAAAAAAATTTTGTCTGTCTGTCTGTCTGTTTGTCGGTCTGTCTGTCTGTCTGTCTGTCTGTTTGTTCCGGTTAATCTCTGGAACGGCTGGACGGATTTTGACGGGACTTTCACTGGCAGGTAGTTTATGATCCAGGGAGTAACTTAGGCTACTTTTTTAGACTAACTTTGTCCCGCGGCGTTACTCGCGGTACAACAATAACCGCGGGTAACACCGCGGGGTTCAGCTATTTTATATAAATTGCGACGACAATCGGACGTAATAAAAATGTTTTTAAGAAATAACTTGGTTATGAAAAGGTGAAATACATAGTAAGTGTGTATTCATTCTGTATAGTGTTTGTCCTATTGGGAATTCTATTTATAGATATAATCTATGAAAGTGATAAGACCAGTGAAAGTCCCGTCAAAATCGGTTCAGACGTTCCAGAGATTACCCGGATCAAACAGACAGACAATTTTTTTTAACTACATTTTTGGTATATGTACCGTGTATACATGCATATGTATTTAGTAAAAAGCGGTTATTTTAATATTACAAACAGACACTCCAATTTTATTTATTTGTATGTATATAAATAGATTTATATAAGATATAGTAGTATATAGACAGAATAGATAAATGGGTCTGCCAAAGTGACTCTACTCTGCCTGATGGAAAGCATGAGCAGAATCCAAAAATGGTGGTCACCATGCTCATTGCGCATGCAGAAAATGCAAAAATGCAGAATGGTGGGCTCCGGTCTCGCCCTCACCAACAAAACACAACAGCACGAATGCATTTTATTTTGATCTTCGATGCGAGGGTAGTACCGCCCCGGTCGAGCCAGCTCATTCGAACTGAAATCAGCGTGGCTCTAATACCTTTAGTAAAATTTTTAATCAAAAAAATATTTTTAAATTAAAATAAAGTACAAAAAATAAATTTGCGTTTTTTTTTTTGAATTTGATATAAAATACTTAACCCAGCTCCTGGACACGTAACATTTATTTCTTACATGTTTGCGGTACTTTGCACCTGGAGCGAGAACCAACATAATAAGTATTCACTTTGTTCTAGAAAGAAACGCTAAACATTGCTCGGTTTATAGACGGCAATGTATTATATGGAAAGTGTTGGTACTGAAGAATTTCATTACAGTTTGTCTTAGAACTGTTCATTTATTACTACTTAGAACTACAAAACACTTTTAAGAAATACACTATATCGACTTTTAAACTATCAGGCCATGGTCGCCATATAAAAACGCGCGTTAGCATGTGTATTACTAGAACGAAGTTATATGTAGTTGTAAACGCGCGTTGAGCGCTCGTCATCTGAACATGTGCTTACTGTTTGTTTTATAATATACTAATGACTCAGCTCGGTTTTGCACGGATGTCTTTGAAATTCTCGGATTTTCTCTATTGATGAAGATGATGTTCTTCTAACCGATTTCAGCCGCGGCGACCAGTCTCAACGGACTCCAGCCCACGCAAGAGATATTATGGTGCACAGATTCACTCTCTGTTCTTTTACTCTGATAATCCGATGGATTATACGATACGACCAAGGATAGATCAGGCGTAGGTCCGACGGCTTTACGTGCTTTCTGAGGCACATGGGCTGAGACCAGAACTTCCAAACTCCGAGCTGTTCTATAATCAAAAAAACTTAGTAACAGTTTTTAGATCGACCCGGGATTCGAACCTATGATCAACAGTAGCATACGCCAATCGCTAGACTAACGAGTTTTCTCTACTATGCAAGTATTAAACATATAAACCTTCCTTTAAAATCACTATCTATTTCCAAAAACTGCATTTAAATCCGTTCAGTAGTTTAAAAGATCGAAGCGAACAGCCAGCGGAAGGAACGTCATTTTATTATAAGCAAAGATTTATCTATGGAAAATGTTCACGATTGATATTGAGTATAAACCTATAAGTTGCCTGACTTCCATCTCAGCCGAAAGACGTTTCCTCAATATTTAGACCCTCCACAACAACCAGAAACCATTGGATTAATAGAATACCCAATGTTCATGTAGATATATCGGTGATAGTTTGAATATTCGATCACAAATAAGTTTTAATTATTATTTTACTATAACTAAGATGTTTCATTTCCTTGTTTTATTCCTTGTATAAAACTTTAGCACAAAACGTTTACCTGTAATGATTTATACTCCAGTGCAGGAAAACCTAACGTGAAATGAAACTTCGGAGCACATTAATGATGAAATATAGCAAGCTTATCCCGTGAGCGTTATCCCAACTTAAAATACACTTTTTTGTTTAAAGAAATGTTTTATGAGTTCAATATAAAATAGTTTGGACTGTTTATCGCGTTGTTGGTCTCAAAGGTATGGAGTTTTGACAACAGTTTACTGTAGTAACAAGTTTGTTCGCTGTCGTGGGATATTATTGGTTTTGGGATAGTTTCGACGATGTTGTTTTGTTTTATACTGTCGCTTGGACGAAATTTAAAATGTATTGTAATACTTTCCAGTTTTAGTTTTAAATTAGTCTTTTTACCATAGAGTATCTACTTTATCTAGATGATACAAAAATATTTAAGAATATATTGTTATAACTATATAGAACCAGATGATGGAATGATTTCATTCCTGTCTCGAAAATAGTTCCTGGTATACAGCTGATAGCTAGCTAGACTTTTTAAGTGTTTAAATCTCCTGCATTGTAATTACGCAAAGTTGCATCTATTATATAATGCTACACACGCTTTCACACACACAAGTACTCTCAAACACACACACATGCACTCACATAAACACACGCACTATTACACACTTTCACAAACACACACACTCAGAAATACACTCCCGCACCTTAAAATCCTCTAACACTAGCATATTTTTATTTAGAGTTCGTAAAAGTCTTAAATTTACATTTAATTTAATTGTAGTTTTATTTTGGTACCGAAGAGATGGAACGTATGCTCCACATCCAAAGGTGGGCGTTAGTGACTGCGCTACAGTGTTTCACTAATGCAGTCATTATCAAACACATTTATGATTTTGTAATTTTGTTATCTGTTTCCAAATAAAGTTTTTTTTTTATTATTATTATTTTAAAGTATAGACTACCATTCTTCTTGCTAGCCTTTATTGATCACAAGATTGTTTGAGATTGGCTACTAGTTCAATTTTATTTTACCTCAATGACAGTTCCAATGAACGACTGGCATCAGACTATTGGACCTCCCTTACTTTTGGACTATCGATCGCCATACCTTCATGTTTCTAACAACTGGGATCGATGGTTTCACCTGCTCTCCAACGAACGGGCAAGCAAAGTTAGTTTAGAAGTATGTGTTAATAAATAACAAACATGTCGATTTTGACCGCCACTGGACCATCTAGTAAAACATATCTACATTTGTTAGCCTTAGAAGCCTTCTCAGTTAAATTTACTTTAAACCTGGTACAGTTAAGAGCACAGTACGTACTAACCTAAAGTAATTTCGACAAAGAATTTTACGACCATTTCTAAGTTGGGCTGGTACAAATGTTTTATTACCTAAGTCGACGAAGCACAATTAAGTGGCAGTCGTGAGTGTCGTTTGGTTAGTTTGTAGTTCAAATTGTAGTACTAGTACAATTTGTACTGCTGGTACACGAAGCCAGATGCTATATTGTCCGATTACTGCACATTTGGGATATGAACTTTGTTCGTTTTACAGTTTGTGTGTAAATACAAATTGTGGGATATTTTTCTGGAATTGTTATAAAAATTATCAATGATAGGTCCGAGTTTTAATTTAATGATAACGAACAATTACGATCCTAAACCCAGCATTTTAATTTTGGAGTCGTTTGTGACTCGTCATATTCACAAATTCTGATCTATAAATTAGCAAAATTATCCCGACTATCGTCAGTGGGAAGGGAACGTTAAACATACACTTTCCTACTTGTTAAAACTGGCTTTATATATGTGGGGTTTATATAAAAAAAGTTGTTTTTTTATGTGATTTATATGGGGACTGCCTCGGTGGCGTAGTGGTAGCGTATGCGACTGCTGTGCTTGAAGTCTTAGGTTCGATTCCCGGGTCGGACCAAATGTTTGTATGATCTGCAAATATTTGTTTCAGAGTTTGGGTGTTTTGCTATATATATAATAATATGTATGTATTTACAAAAAAAGAAATTATTTATTTATATCAGTTGTCTAGTAACCATAACACAAGCTCTGCTTAGCTTGAGACTAGATGGCATTGTGTGTTAAATGTCCGAAATATTTATTTATTATATTATTATTATATTTATAACATGCACTTTGCCAGTTGTAAACAAAGGCTTTGTCATTGTCCTATTTAATAAAAACGCCTTAACTATATTTTAGAGCAACTTGCATCAGTACAAAGGTGCTCACGGAATACTGCAAGGCGAATCTATTCTGTGACTTGTTTGAACGTTCACTAGAACCCCTTTTGAGAAACTATTATTGTATTACCTCAATCCGTTTGTATCATCAGTACGTGTTGTAGGGGCAACAGACAGAGAACACATTCGCAGACATGTGTTGTTTGACCAAACTTGATTAATATACCACTTTACTGACGCTGCGCTGCTGCGAAACTTATAACACAATTTGAAGAGTCTATTTTAATTACCCAGTAGAAAATACGTTTTTAGTTTTTATTTTCCTAACTTGTATATATATTGATATATCTATACAAATAAATAAAATTGGAGTGTCTGTTTATAACATTAAAATAACAGATTTTTATTCAATGCATATGTATGTATACACGATACATATACCAAAAACGTAGTTAAAATTTTTTTGTCTGTCTGTCTGTCTGTCTGTTTGTTCCGGGTAATCTCTGGAACGGCTGGACGGATTTTGACTGAACTTTCGCTGACAGGTAGCTGATGATCCAGGGAGTAACTTAGGCTACTTTTTTTAGACTAACTTTGTCCCGCGGCGTTACTAGCGGTACAACAATAACCGCGGGTAAAACCGCGGGGATCAGCTAGTATTTTATATAATTAAATACACAATTCCTTTCAACTGTAAAAAAGACTTGAAGATTTTCTTATTTTACTTTGATAAATAGAGCAAGTCATAATAACGATTATAAATCAAATTACAGTCAGAACATGAATTTATAAGTCGAATATATGCAGAATTTTATTAAGACCTTTATATAATAAAAGTCTAAATAATTGCCTTTTTTTATTATTTGATCGCCTCAGTGGCACAGTACAGTAGCGTATGCGACTACTGTGCTCGAGGTCTCCCGGTTGGATTCCCGGATCGAACCAAATCTTTGTACGATCAGCAAATATTCGTTTCGGAGTTTGGGTATTTTATATTTATAAAATGTATGTATTTAAAAAAGAAAAGTATATATATATAAGTTGTCTAGTAACCATAGTCTAAGCTCTGCTTAGTTTAGGACTGGATGACGTTCTGTGTGAGATGTCCTAAATATGTTAATGCAATCATACAATACGTTTGCTTAGTAACACATAATTGTTTGTTCTGGGTGACTGGCGAACTTACGAACTCTGAGTTAGCAATTTTTTTTTTTTTGGAATAGTCGGGCAAACGAGTAGACGTATCGCCTGATGGTAAGCGATTACCGCCGCCCATGGACACCTGCAAACACCAGAGGCGTCACAAGTGCCTTGCCGGCCTTTGGGGGATAGCGAGGGGAGATAGGGGGAAGGGGTTTGGGTTATGGGCCTCCGGTATCCTCACTCACTCGGTGAATCACATCGCAAGCACTATTTCACACCGGTTTTCTGTGAGGCCGTGGTATCACTCCGGTCGAACCGGCCCATTCATGCCGAAGCGTGGCTCTCCCACGGTTTGATATTTATGATTGCAATTGATAAGCCTATGTATATCAATGGGTGTATAAAACGGACAAAACGCCATTTTACTCACAACTACTGCGTTCTATCGTTTTCTCGCTATTATGCAGCAGATTGTGCAAAAAACTATGTTAGCATGTTTAACGATTTTCTTTTGTAACAACCCCTTCCCTTTAATCCGCTTCTTTGACACGAAGGGGAGCATTATTGGGGTATTCCATCACCCTTTATAGAGTGCCTTTGAAAATACCCCTTAATGTTCTAAGGTGTTGAGGGGTGAATTGTTAGTTGTGTTTTAAGACGTTGCCTAATTGGTACATATATTGGTATTAATAATAACTCTCAAAATGTTCTAAATTATATTTATACTAGCTTTTGGCTGCAGTTCTGCCCGGGTTTATACCCGGCTTATGCCGATTATCGCGCTAAAGAGTAGACTATGTACTTCCTCAAGAATGAAAGTATCCTCATGCTAAATTTAATTGAAATCGGTGCAGTAGCTTAGCCGCGAAGCGTAACAGACAGAGTTACTTTCGCATTTATCGACATTGACAATGACATGACAATGAAATTGAAATGGGATCACACGGGAAGCACCAGCCTAAAAAAGAATCATCAAAATCGATCGATCGACAAACTTTAAAAAAAAACAATCGAATTGAAAACCGCCTCCTTTTTTGAAGTCGGTTAAAAATGATGATGATTTTAACGTTTTGTCAAATACCAAGATATAACAGAATTGAGAACCTCTCCTATTTTTGTTGAAGATATCAATAAAAAAATATTAATTGTTTTCAGTAGCTGTCGCATTATTCCTACTGCTATGAAAAGAGTTAAGCAATACATGATATAGCTCCTTTCGCCACATCTAGGATGGGAGAACCATGCTTCTGTACCTCTGGTTCCTCTGGTCACTCCAGAGGAACCATGGTAACATGGTCTCACAAATAACCACTTTATCTTTTAACGTCTACTTTCTACTATTAAAACTAATAAATAGTTCTAATAAACTCATAATTTGGAATATTGTTTAATACAACAAGTTTGTCTTATTAAAGAAATAACACAATTCAATCCTGGAGTAATTATTTTACACAAAATAATATTTCAGTAGTTTAATTATAAATCTTTATAAGATCTTCTTATCGTCCTTCTCAGGATGTTCCACATCAACAGTTTTTGAGCAATTATTATTGGCTCCAGTTGACTTGACAGCTGGTCAAAGGCCGGCTGAAGTTGGGGACTCAGTCAAGTGGAAGGGATAAAATCGGCTGTTGTATGATAACCGTTACACTTTAGTAAAGGGCTGGAAAATATTATATTTCATTAAATATTTTATTTTGCCTCGGTGGCGCATTGGTAGCGTATGCGACTGCTGTGCTTGTCATCTCAGGTTCGATTTCCGGGTCGGATCAAATGTTTGTATGATCTGCAAATATTTGTCACTGAGTTTGGGTTTTTACTATGTATAACATGTATTTATTTACAAAAAGAAGTATATATGTATTAATATCAGTTGTTTAGTACCCATAACATAAGCTCTGCTTAGCTAGGAACTAGATGGCGTTGTGTGTTAGATGTCCAAAAAAAATATTTATTTACTTTATTTTGCAACATTGAGGCATTTTGATAGGCATAATGCCTAAGTATTTTTTTTTCTAATTTGCTTTTGCCCACGGCTCGGAGGTAAAGAGTAGCCAAGTGTCCTTCCTCAAGAACCACGTCCAAAAGACAACTCCCGGAACTAAAACAAAATACGTTTCTGATTAGATCTAGTTTTTTTATTGGATAGGGGGCTAAACGATCAGACGGATCGTTTAATGGAACTGTGTGAAACGACAGTTCATTCCACAGTTTTGTTGTGCGAGGCAGAAAGTTTCTAGAAAAGCGCACAGTTGTGGACTGCCAACCATCTTAATATTCTAAATAATGGAGATGAAACTGCTGACGAGTAGAACGACGGCAGGAATCAGTTCGTACAATTCCTGGGAGTACTCCTCGTGGTAGATGCGACAGTAGATGCATAGCGAGGCTACATGTCTACGCAGCATCAAAGAGTCTAGCTGGCTTGAAACATCTTGGCAGTCGATGATTTGAGTTGCTCACAATTGAACTGCAACTTTAATTTTGACGGTACATGGAGTAAATTGGCATACGATTTACCCAATAGTAAGTGAACATCTGTAACATAAGAGACATGAGTGGAGTTATGTGCCAAGTCATTTCTTTCCTAAACATATTCTACTGAACTAAGTTGTCTATGTGGTGATTGTCCATGTTGTCCGATTGTAGGAGTGTCACTACTTACAGGACAATATCACTGTTCATAGAATAACAACTTATCTAGTTAGCTTCATATGGAAATTCAAAACCTCCTCTCTAAGGAGAGGCACATCATGGACATAGGTCCTACAGTGACTTGTAATATACTGTGGATGTGATGTGACCAAGTTACATTCAGTAGTCATACCATTTTATACATTACTATGTTTATGTTAAGGTCTTATTTTCGCTTCGATTCGATATGATATCGCTAAGATAAATGACTTTAATGTTGACATTGACCAACATCGAACAGACTCAGCGGAAAATATACCCGAATACGAATAAGGCTTTCGAATACCTTGGTACGAATTCGTGAAACGCGACATGAAAGTGACTAGAATATATTCTCACAAAATAGATCCGAGTGATTTTAAACTAGTCTAGTGTTTCCTGAATATAAAGTATGTATGTACGGTTTAGATGTGACAAACAAGATTCAAGGTAGTAGAGCCACGCTGATTTCAGCACGAACGGGCCGGCTCGACCGGGGCGGTACTACCCTCGCACAGAAAATCAACGTAAAATGACAGCGATCATGCTGTCGTGTTTCGTTGGTGAGTGCGAGACCGGAGGCCCAATGATGCGGAAGCATCACTAGCCCGCCATGGTGTGGGTCACCATGCTGCATTGTTGCATTGTCTGCATTCGCAGTATGGTGACCACCACTCTTGGATTCTACTCATGCTTTCCATCAGGCAGAGTAGAGTCATTTTGGCAGGGTCAAACATTAAAAAAAAAAAAAAAAAACAAACAAAACAGGAGATGAAACGATTTTTCTTCTTAGATGAAATAAAAATACCAAGCAAAGCTCGATCATTCAGGTGCTATAATAACATGAAAAAAAGTTAACAACAGAGTACCAGTCAGTCATAGAAAGTTATAATATTCCAAAAATACATAGCATTATCACTCGAAAGGAGTTTCCTCATATTATCCTGGAAATATTCAAATGAGGGAATAAGTAAGTGTTAGGGAAAGTCGAGAGAAGTATATAAATATTTATACTGAAGTTAATTCCGGTGTTTAGGCTTTTACTTTAACGATCGATATACCTGGACGCTATTACTTTTTTAATAATGTTTAATGTTGCGTTAACTATAACAGACTATCTCTCCTATCGTTCACGCAAATATAAAGACTTGTTTCCGTCGGTGGAAGCCGATTGTATCTTTAAAAATAAAGAAAGTTTTAGAATAAATATGCATATGGTATCATTAAATGCATATGAAAGTATGTACGTTAATTTAATCTCAAAATCAATTTATATTTTTTTATCTCTCTGCCTGTTTGTTCGAGCTAATCTCTGGAACGGCTGGACCGATTTTGACGGAAATTTCAGATAGCTGATGATATACTTACATACTTTTTAGACTAGTTTCATCCCGCAACGTTACCAACGGTCGTTTTTGTACCTACTGCGGGTAACACCGCGGTGCTCAGCTAGTACAAAATAAAATCGCTTATTTAAAACTATTTCGTTGGTTTCGTAGTCATCTGTCATAGAGATCAAGCTAAATTTAACCGATATTGTTTGTTCGTGGATAACTTTTTGATATTTCTTTTTTTAATGGAAAGGAGATGTCCCGTCGGTGGTACCATGATAAGGACATTAATATCTGATGATGTTATCCACTAGAAATCGAGTCGATCCTTGAAGTCGGTTTTATATTTGTTAAAATTGTACTTGTATAAGGATTGTAATTAATTATTTCAAAATATTTGGTTCATAATTATGATGAACCGGCCACTAATCATACAATACTAGTTGTTGCCCGCGGCTCTGCCCGCGTGTATATCGGTTATGGCTGCAAAGAGTAGCCTATGTGTTATTCAGATGTAAAAGCTATATTACTGTAAAGTAAAGTATCATCCAGATCCGTTCAGTAGTTTTTGCGTGAAAGAGTAACAAAAATCCATCCATCCATCTATACTTAAAAACTTTAGCGTTTTTAATTACAGATTATTGAAATTTAAAAGTATACCCAGGTACAGAACAAATCAAACACAAGTAGCACTGAAACAATACTAATATTTCGTCAGTGACAAAAACTATCACATAATTAAACCTTTAAGTATTGGTATTGGTCAATATTATCTTAATTAGGTCAGTTGTCGTTACACGTTTAAATCTTAACATACAATGATGAATCGCCAAATGTGTTGCTAAGCGCAAAACTCGGGAACCGCTCAACCAACCGGTTTTTATTTTGTTTTCGTTAAAGCACAAAGAAGGTTCTATGGAAAGAAAAAACTTTAAAGTTCCGGGGAAAATGGTAAAACAACAATTTTTTTTTTCAAATAAACCATAATATCAACAGAACGAAGTCTTTCGGGGCGACCAGTTGGAAATAAAATTAAAAATAGAATCGTCAAACTCACAGGTCGAATTCAAGTAAAGCAAGTCTTTATGTTACCTCTTACACATACATGCTTATACATAGTAAGTTTAAATATCTACCTATTTCAACTCCTAAGATGAATTAAAACTCTGCAGACAGTTTGAGGTCACAATTTTCAGTAAAAGCCTCCTTCAGTTCGCTCCAATAGATGTTTAATGACAGACACGTGAAGGAAGTAAGAAGGAATAATGTTGCAGTATATATATAAATAAGTTTGCATGTTGTATTCCACGAAAATAATACTAGGCCATATTTTCATTTCGTAGTGAGAACGTGTTTGGTAAGATTCGTGTAAGTAAATTTTTCAAGACAAAAAAATGTTAGGATGTATAAGTAACGTATTTACTTTCATATGCATTTAGTCAACAGCTTTTAGTTTGAAATTTCAAAGACACATTTCAGATTCATTTATTTTTATAAATTTAATTTGATACTAAACAACTACCGCATCCATAGCACCCTAAATCATTGTGACGTCATGAAGACAATCTAATTTTTCGGGTCCCGTCTAACGTTCAATGAAAGGCGTTTGACAGTCAGGCACTTAGCTTTGAAAACCTTTAGTATTACGGTATTTAACTATTTGAAGGCCATTAGTATCGACAGAGATTTGAAAACTTCTTTGGTGTCAGAAATTCTTATGAATTAAACTAAAGGCTCTAAAAAGTATCGTTTGAATGTCCACGTATTTCTTGAATGCTGTCTCTTGAGTTAAGTCAACATGGCAATGGTCATCTACCTTTTAGAGTACCATTATTTCTTTGAGTTCGTTGTTCCGGTTGAAAATGAGTAGGTACATAATAAAACCAGACATTTTCATACCTCTGGTTACCACAACATCTGTCAAGTTCCCCTTTTCACAATATTTAGAAAACTAAATTCGGATTACAATTTAAAAAAGTACTGCTCCCTTTAGAATAAGGTACATAAGTCAAATCTCTAAATAATAGACTATAAGCTGCTTAGAGTGCAGGCTGCAGCGGTCGGGGCACACCTGCGACGTTCGTGTAATATATTGAATGTCATATTTTTACGACATTTTATTGGATGGAGATTTTGTTACAAGATTTTTCTTTTGCGGTTAGTTTAGAAATTTAGGGATATTTTTAACCTAAATTATAATTCTAACTTTTTTTGTATGGGCCTGGCAGTCACTTTAGTCTGCTTGATGGAAAACATGACCAGAGTCCAAGAGTGGTGGTCACCATTTTCATTTCAACTGTGCATTACCACTCTTGGATTCTGCTTAAGCTTTCCATCGGGCACTGTAGAGTCATATAATATACTAAGGTTCTAATAGTATGTTAGTACTTTTTGCAGCTCTTTCACATCTAAGTTGAATACATAATACCACTTTTGTAACCAATTCTCTATTAAGTGTCTTACCACCACAAATACAAGGTAAAATAATGGAGATTCTAATTGCAAAGCTTACCAAATCATTATACACATTTAGTCTAAATTAAATATTCAATAAACTCGAAGAACTGACAGAGAAATAAAACAAATACACTCGCTACATAACTCAAATATATAAAGTTCGCTAAAGATCAAATATACTTTGTATTCAGCTTCAAAGGGGTGCAAATTGATGTTGTTCGTCACAATAGGCAACGTGTATAAGTTATTTGTCTTTTGCATTGCCAATATGGCCGCTAGACGGAGTTATTTTTAAAGTTCTACAGTTTCAAGGTTCGTGTATTGAAATATGTAGTTTGCTATTGGACGTTGTTTTGCGAACTTGAGTTTTGAAGATGGAATTTGTAAAGGAAAGTTGACGTTGTTTGGTAGAATTGGTGGGATGAATATTTTCTGCCGCCTTACAAAAAATATAACTTTTATGGGGACTACTATGACAAAAACTTCTTTCTAAGAAGGTGCCTATGTCCAGCAGTGGTCTATTATAGGCTGTCAGTGATGATGATAAGGAACTGGACAACTTAAGAGACACGTAGTTTTAAAGGTAGTAGAGCCACGCTGGTTTCAGCATGAACGGGACGGCTTGATCGGAGTGGTACTACCCCATAGAAGATCAACGTAAGATGACAGCGTTTATGCTGTAGTGTTTCGTTGGTGAGTGCGAGACAGATGCCCATGATGCAGAAGCATCATAGGCCGCCATAGTGCGGGTCACCATGCTGCTTTGTTGCATTGCCTGCATTCGCAATAAGTATGGTAACCACCACTCTTGGATTCTGCTTATGCTTTCCATCAGGCAGAGTAGAGTCATTTTGGTAGGGCCAAACATAAAAAAAGAGAGAGAGAAATGATTAAGACTAGATAGTCACTACGACACATAATCTGACATTTCACTTACTATGTGCCGAAGTATGGTTCCCACGAAGACAATATTTTGTTGTGTATCACTCCTTTTATAATCCTTCAGGATACCATTGGCATACAAGATTTTTTCTATAAACAATCACTCGAGTACGTGAAAACTTTTGGAAAAACTTGTATGGACATTATTATTATTATAACACAATATTGATTGACAGTCCATACAAAGACAAATAGACTGCCAAACTACAACAACAAACCCTTGGTTTTGGCTTCTCTGTTGTCGGGTAAAAACAAAGTAATCCTTTAATAATGATTTCTGTTCAATTTAATAAAGATTATTTTAATCCAATTGTATATCAGTATTTAAAGTTGACATGGCTTTTTTATATGACAATAATTTTTGCATGCCTAAATGGCACATTGTATTGAGATTAACACAGTACCAAAGCCTCGTTGTTCTCGCGATTGGCGTGTCCGACTGCTGATCGTGAGGTCTCGGGTTCGATTCCCGGGTCGGACCAAATGTTTGTATGACCTACAAATATTTGTTTCGGAGTTTGGGTGTTTTCTATGTATAATATGTATGTATTTACAAAAAAAAAGTATATAATAATATGTATTTGTATCAGTTGTCTAGTACCCATAACACAAGCTCTGCTTAGCTTGGGACTAGATGGCGTTATGTGACAGATGTCCGAAATATTTATTTATTTAAAAAGACCTTATTCATGTAACTACATACATTAGATGCAAATAAATGATTTGATTTGATTTGTTGTCTAAATTGTATAACGTGACCAAAGTAGAGTACTGCAGCTAAGAAGGTAATGAAATTGTCGTGAAAGTCGATTAAAAAGTTAAACCGAGCCCAGGCAACGCCGTAACGACAAACTATCATTTACATTTTATTACTGAAGTCATTTAAAGTGTTGAGTGATTCAAAAACTTGAAATAAACTTTCAAATTTCTATCTGCATTGCAAATATCTGTCTGACATGGCCGCTTCGAAATACTTTAAGATTTCTATATCCAAGTTTTTACAAGTAAATTATGTTAATGTATAAGATTGTTTCATAATTTGAAACAATTCCCTTTAAAACGAATTTCACGCTTTTGTTAACACAAAAACATATTAAACACACAGTATACTGGGCTCATAAAAAAGTTCGGTGACGATGATGCGAGTTCAATGATTTTTGTTCTCTCAAAAGGTGCTCAACGCAATTAAATAAGTGTTCATTTCAATAACAGAGGCTTATTTGTTTCGTAGAATGCAATTTAAATTACGAAGACGGGTCAGTCCAAGTTTCGAAGGTTCATGAGTACGATTCCTATCTAGATCGGATAATATTTTGTGATAAGCAAGATTACTTTTTTTTTTTTTTTTGAAATTAAAAAGGTACATAGTTCAATCCATATGAAGATGCCACATAAACTCATTCGAGTTTTTCCGTGCATCAGCGTCATCACCAAAGCATATCCTAATCCATCCACATACCACACACAACCACTGCCAATCTCATACACAGCCATGGCTACAAAATGATCCAGCCTTCTCAAATACTTCATCATATCACATGCTTGGCCTCTTGCACTTGGCACTTGTTCTCTTCAATTAATTGGTGATTTAATCATGTATTTAGGAATAGAATGTGTTCAGTTTATAGGTCAGTATGCTTGTCCATTGCCTATCTATATACTGTTTTTGGTAAAATCCCTTTAGGGTTTTTCTACTCTTAAAATTCAGTTGATACGAATGTCTTAAGTTCGTTTATGACTGATATCTATAGGCATCTATATATTTGTAATAGATAAAAATGACCTTCAAAACTGAAATAACTATATAAATAAAAAATACTTGAGAGCGATAAGTTAAATCTGAATTGTATTTTGATTGCTATATTATATTTCTTTGACTTTAGTGAGGTGACTTTTCTGTAAGCTGTGAAATGTTTATCCTTTCTACGACTATATCATTTAATCTTAATCTCGGTAAGTCGTCCAAGGATTTTCATGATATTTAGTTAGCAGATTTCGGAGGCGATAAATCGATCTAGCTAAGATTCATTTTTAGAATTTTTTTTTAACTTAGAATGTTATTTATGAAATTTATTTATTTATTTTTATTAATTTATTTATGCTTTATGTACAAATGTACAAAGGCGGACTTAATTAGTGTATACAATCAGAAAGTTCTTAATGTTTAAATTCTAATTATCAACATCAAACATTAGCATGTCGGTGATACGAACCCATAAGATTTTCCCTTACCAAAAACTGCTTAGCGCGGCTAAAGCTAAAGAAATTTTCACTTCGAAAATGTCATAGCAGCATGTCGGAGATGCGAAATCAAAATCTATACAAATAAATAAAATTGGAGTAATATTAAAATAACAGCTTTTTAATCAATGCATATGTATGTATACACGATACATATACCAAAAATGTAGTTAAAAAAATTGTCTGTCTGTCTGTTTGTTCCGGGTAATCTCTGGAACAGCTGGACGGATTTTGACGGGACTTTCACTAGCAGGTAGCTGATGATCCGGGGAGTAACTTAGGCTACTCTTTGTCCCGCGGCGTTACTCGCGGTACAACAATAGCCGCGGGTAACACCGCGGGGTTCAACTAGTTCTAAATAAGTTTTTCTCCTACCAAAAAGTGCTCAACGCGGCCCAAGAAATTTTCACTTTAAAAACCAAGCTAGGCTCGGTATTTTCTTCACATACTTATATGCAGGATATTTAGGCTGTGACTTTAAAGGAATTAAAGAGTCAAATATGTCTTTATTTCGTGCTTACTTTGTCTTTAGTTATCCACCTCATTTAAAGATAATGACAGCAATATTTCACCAAATAACCTATAAAATCCTGTTTAATTTTAACACCAAATATAAGAAGCTTCCAGAAAATATTAACGTCTGACACAGTGGCATCGCACATAGACGATTGTCAGTATTAAGAGGGTATTAAAAGGAGTTGTGGAAGCGAAAGAGGAAATAAACTGAAATATAGGCGTACGAGGTTCCTTTACATAATTCCCGCATTTCTATACCGTTTGAGTGAGTGTGGGTGTGAGTATATGCATGTGTTAATGACAGACGTGTGTGGTTTGGAATCATTGTCAGGCTATGCTTTCGCCATTTCATGTATGATGGATACACAAATAAATAAATAAATATTTAATAAATATTTTTCGGACATCTAACACAACGCCGTCTAGTCCCAAACTAAGCAGAGCTTGTACTATGGGTACTAGACAAGTGATATAAATACTTAAATATTATTTTTTTGTAAATACATACATATTATACATAGAAAACACCCAAACTCCGAAACAAATATTTGCAGATCATACAAACATTTGGTCCGACCCGGGAGTCGAACCTGAGACCTCAAGAACAGCAGTCGCGTACGCTAGCACTGCGCCACCGAGGCACAAATATCAGGCTATATTCAGTAAGTCACACACTAGTACCTACGACAAATTAGTGAATAGTCCAAGTCAGTTCAAGAAGACTTTGCGAACTGAATGAACTGAAATACACAAGAAAAAGTTGATAAAACTTTATTTGTTAAATTTGGTTCAGTAGTTTAGGCGCTACGGTATATCATATAAACAGAACTATTACCGGACAGACTGCCAAAACTATTACCCTTCCATTTGCCTTTGTCGTAGTTGGGTAAAAACAAAACAAAAAAGACAAGAAATATACTTTTTAATGTTTTTATTTCATGCAATGTCACGACTTTCAGTCGGACTTAACCTTAGAAATACATCAAAGTGATCTCTACTACAGTTTGTCGAATACGACATAAGACTTGCAAATCTCTATTCTCAACTCGGAGGTCTTGCAAGCACTTAAGTTGAAGAACAGACGGACGATTTGTTGTCAGCAAACTAGCAACTATAGCGCAACTGTCTGTATACTGGATATTTTTAAATATATACCCAGTCGTACATTGTAAAATAATTACGGATAATAGTACTTGTAGTAATATGACAGAATTACTGTTAGCCTAACAATCTACTTATAGAGGCTTTTATAGGGAGATTTTATTGGTGGTAATAGTCGTCAAAGAATAGACCGAACAGAGATACTAAACAAGAAAAAAACATTTAATATAAAGTAGATATATTAAAGTACATACATAAATAGCCTGTCAAAATCATACCCCTCTGTTGGTTTTGTCGTAGTCCGGTAGAAAACGAAGTAAAAATTACACACTCTTTACTATATACAAAAAGAAAAAGAGGACAGATATGTAATACATATAATGATACAGTGATACAGGAAAGCGTTTTATAAGAAATAGTATCCACCGAACAATTTTTATAGACGGTACAACTTCAACAGTTCTAGTGTTAAAAGGTTAATTTCTTTAGCTTATGTTTTACGTTAGTGAAGATGAACTAGATATTAAATAAAGTATAAATGCTTAAAGCAACTTTTAGTTGCTCGTCTGTGTCTTCAATAAGCATCGCGGGAACAGAACTGAATAAAGCACCTGTTTGGTTCTTAATTAATAATACGAATATAATTACATCTTCAGTGTTATTAACGCAAAACTTTAAGGAGATTACGACTTATTCTTTGAGTACAAACTTGTGTTCATAGAGTTGTGAAATGAAGTAAATGAGAAGAAAAAGATTGTTCTTTGTCATTATTAACAGAATTTTGAATAGAAGTTTCGGTCTACCATTTGAGTGCATGGATGGCGTAGTATAAATATATAAGTCTGTCTGTGAGTGTGTGTATGTGTCTGTCTGTGGCATTGTATCTCATAAACGGTTAGACCTATTTCGATGCGGATTTTATCATTTGAAAGCCAGTTTCTTTGTGGTGCTAGCTATGTTTGGTTCAGTATTGTAAGAGTATCAGCTCTTTCCCAGAATGATGTAAGGCAATTTTGGCGTATGATGTGATAATTAAGTGCTTCACGCGTGCCAGTATATCGTTAAATGGCAATTCATTTAGGCGTTTTACTTTTGAATTAAGAACAGAAGAAAGACTATACATAACATGCTAGTTAGCCAGGTTTAGTGCAATGCTTGTATCAACTTTTCTTTTTCTTTATACTACTGTTGTCCTGCGTACTTTGCTCCCTTAGTTGACTCTTAAACACCTACGGGATGAATAGAAATGATGACACTTCGTATTATCAATCTGTTGCCACATGAATAAATATTGTATAGACAACGTAATAAAGTCGAAATTGCACAAAATATGTGTGTATAATGACAAAGGAAATTAAGATTGTTGTATACTATGTTATAAGCAACGGAGTGTGTTTCGGGTCACTAGGTTCTACTCGGTTGTGGTTATTAGACTGGTTATATGATGATAATGTGTTAATTATGGTGACTGATTTTGAAGATAACAAATACATCAAATTTAATGCGAAAGCGGCTGTGAATACAGAAAGTGTTATATTTTTTTTTTTTATGATATATGAGGGCAAACGCAAAGCAGACGTATCACCTGATGGTCAGTGATTACCGCCGCCCATAGACACCTGCAACACCAGAGGCGTCGCAAGTGCGTTGGCGACCTTAGAGATGGGGGAAGGGATGCGGGGAGTGGTTGGGGTATGGGCCTCCGGTATCCTCACTCACCCGGTGAAACACAGCGCAGGCGCTATTTTACAATGGTTTTATGTGAGGCCGTGGTATCACTCCGGTAGAGCCGGCCCATTCATGCCGAGGCGTGGCTCTCCCACGGTAAGTATTTATCTTAATAATTATTAAATAAATTTAAGAATGTACATTTATAGTGTTAACTAAAACAAACTAAAATACGTACTATTATTATACGCATATTAATTAGACAGCTATCCAATGAGCATAATAGATTCAAAACAATGGCTTCCTGTACCGAGCTAATATATCTTTTAACCGTACCTTCACAAAATTTAAATTATTGGTCCAATACATTATGAAACAAAGGATAGCGTTGCGCGTGAGTTCGAACCATTCAGTTTATAATTGATTACTGCGGTCGAATCGCCATTTGTATCGAACCTACACATTTGTGTCTCTGCGGCATTGGTTTGTTCCGCACTGAACTCGTTTATTCAACTCTGCTGTTTCGACTGCCTCGGTGGCGCTGTGGTAGCGTAAGCGACTGATGTGCTTAAGGTGTCGGGTTCGATTCTCGAGCCGGATCAAATGTTTGTATGATCTGCAAATATTTGTTTCGGAGTTTCGGTGTTTTCTATGTGTAACTAGTAACTAGATGGCGTTGTGTGTTAGATGTTCAAAATATTATTATTATATTCTTACCAATGACTATGATATTAAATATATTATATTTTTGCTCGGCTCCTATTTACTTCTTACTTGCTTACCCACACAACTCCGTTTGCGCCTCCTATTGCCCGTAGCGTGATAATTTTCCCCCGTGTTTGAAGCAATGTTTATTACGATCCGCTCCTATTGGCCCTAGCGTGATGATATATATAAATCGCCGTGAGCGATAAGACCGCCGATTGTTACATTCATATTTTACTGTAACTCTTTCTATGTTTTATGTCATTACATGTATGCAATGAAGATAAATAAATAAATAAAATAAAAATATAGCTTACAACCTTCCTCGACAAACGGGCTACCTAACAATGTAAGAATTTTTCAAATCGGACCAGCGGTTCCTGTGATTAGCGCAAACAAACTAACTCTTCAGCTTTATTATATTACTATACATTAAATGCAGGCAGTTTATGTATATTTATATGTTCCTCCATAGCATTTAAAGTTCTGAAACGATATTAATGAAAGAGGTTTCAATATATTCGTAAATTTTATCAACACTTTTTCATAAACGGGTTATTTTTTTTACTTTTTCTTGCATAAATGTTATTTTTACGTAAATTTTATGTACTTTTGACGTAACTTTTAAAATATATCATGTCTTGATATTTTTTTTATGTAAGTATTTTTTTATTTTCATCAATAATGTCATACATATTCTTAAACAAACATAACTTATTAGAAATCGCGGACCGAAGTGGAACATACCACCGTAACCACGTCTGGAGCCGACCGCAAGCCCAACTGAAATTAATTGCGGCCCCACACCCCACGTTAAGATATTGTCAGGCAAACTTAACTAGATTCCGTTTGTTCTGTAGTAAGGCCACCGTCACTTCTAGTGACGGCTGGCGGATTGAAGATTAAGTGACAGATTTAATCACTACATATTATAAAACAAAGTCCTCCGCCGCGTCTGTCTGTTCGCGATAAACTCAAAAGCTACTGCACGGATTTTGATGCGGTTACAAGTAGATAGAGTGATTCTTGAGGAAGGTATTCCTGTATAACTTGTTTAAATTTTTAAGTATATTCGCAAAAATATATCGGTGTTTGTTGAAGACATCGGAAAAAATAAGCTGCACATCTTCTCGGGGCAACATAGGCTATATTGTCAGAATAATCAAGCGAAGACGTACTTTTTTTTATATACCTCACCAAAACTTATAAAAGCGAGTGAGCGTCAGTTGTCATATTACTTGCTCATTGGCGCTCGCATAGCTCGGAAGGTGGTGAGATTACATATTTATCGTTCCAATTGTTCTGGTATTATAATAGTTGATTGTTTCCTGATTTTTATGTTTAAATGTTATTTTGTGTGATTGAAAATTGATAGCAAGTGTAACTTATTTTGTAAAATAAACAGCAGTTTACTGTAGATGGCTAACTAATTGTTTTTTTTTAATAAATTATACTTTTGGTGCCTAAAATCAGAAGTGGGATAGATCACGGCTCACAAATTTTTAAATTTTCATTCTTTGGGAAACAATCAACTACCCACATTCTGTTGGATATTTTCATTTTTATTTGCCTATTTGCGTACTTCATTATGCCAAGATCTAGGAGTGTATCTTCCAATAGACAGTGTCGACGAAGGCACGATAGATCGCACAGTGGTGAAGAACAAAAGCGTCACCATACGCGTCGTAGTTCTAACCAACGGTCGCCAAGTGATTCGCCGCAGAGGTCGCGTTTCGAGTCTCGAGAACGATCGGGCTCCCGTAGCCTTTCACGACGGGACTCTCGTAAGCGGTCGCGATGTGATTCTCATGAACGTCATCGTAAGCGCGATCGTACGGTGAAAAAGGCATTGAACACAATAGTTGCTCGTTTAAACGCTATCGAACAAAACAACGCCAGTGAATCTCGCACACCTCCGAGACCAACTCATCGCAGCACACCGCAAAACAGTGACTCTAATTTTTCACAAAATTTGATTGATATTTTGAGTGCAACGAACTCGTTTAAATCGCGTAATTATTATGTTTCGAATTTTGACCCGTCGATACACGATATTGAGGTGTGGTGTGAGGAGGTGGAACGCGCTAGGTTAGTTAACAATTGGAACGATTCGGAATGTCTTTCGCGGGTAGCTAATTGTTTAAAGGGAGACGCGAAATCTTGGCTTGACGAGTGGGTAACAAACGATCGTTCGTGGACCAATTTCGTATCAGAAATAAAACCTTTATGTCCTCGTAAACAAGATTACGCTAACATTCTTTTTGACGTAATGATTACAACGTCCGATAAGTATTTGACGTATGCCGAGTACGCCCGCCGTTCGTTACTTCGTCTACGCATTGTTAAAGGTTTGAGTAGCGAGTTAATGGTTCAAATCATAGTGCGAGGTATAGATAGCCCGCAAGTACAAGCGGCGGCTGCTAACGCCGACCTGACAGTTGATAACATAGTTTCATTTCTAACTACATACACTAAACCTAAACATGTTAAAATTCATACGCCGTTACCGTCTAAATTCTTAACTCATAAGCACAGTAATTCTAAACGATCAGATAACAAATGTTTCGTATGCAATCAAATCGGGCATAAAAGCAAAATTCAAATTCGGTCGATAATTAATTTGTCGGTAGTCGCCAATTTGCTACGACTAAAGTAAGAAACTACCGGCAACATAGAAAAGTCATTTAAATCGGAACACTGAAATATGTAGAAATCGTGAAGGCAGTTGCACACTGCCTATCTTTGGTATCAAGTAGCAATTAGTTAGTAAACGATTTTGAAACATTTTACTGCTCTAGAAGATATTTAAGTGTAGGACTTCAGATAAACAAAATAACGCGGGTATTTCAATGTTTCGGTGCATTCGTGTGTAGCGATCACTAGCTAGAAAATATTGTCCCTGCTTGTACAGGCACAAGGCAGTGCACCAGTGCCGACACGGTAATGAGTGAGTTTACAGAAGTAAATAATGCGTGCAATTTAAAGCGATGCGACGCGACGGTCGCGAGCGTTTGGCGCGTCTATGCAATTGTTTCAAGAGTGACGGCCGTAGGTGGTCACATTTTAAATCACAAATTAAACTGTGTTTGACACAAGTTGATTTGCAAGTATTTTGTTTGACGTGATGAAAAATAATTCCATTATTTGCCCCACTTATGCAAAATAAGTTAAGCGTTTCTTACTGTGGATAAGCGTTATTTACGAAATAAGGCATTATGAAAGGTTCTAGATAACTTGACTAGTGCCGAGTTTTCTATCAAGTAATAAATAGTGCAAGTTTTTCACCACAAAATACCACCGAGGCTGAACGGTAATGATCAGGTTAGACCGAGCGCTATATACGCACCGTACTAAATATGATCCGCATCGAAGCTGGTAACAAATACATAGCCTGTCAAAATCATAACCCTCCTTTGGCTTTGTCGTAGTCGAGTAAAAAAATTACAACTGGACTCTGGGATGAGAGGTCCTTACCAAGTGATAAAAGCACTATCCAGTGACCGCTACGAACTTAAATTTTTAAGTGGACCTCGTGGTAAGATCACCCAGTCAGCGGCACAGTTTATGGTGCCCTGGAAAGGAGAGTGGTGCCCTGTTACTTGCGCAGCCTTTTTCGATCGTGAGTAATTTTTTATGTTACAGATATTGAGTAAGGTGACAAGTGACTGAGGTTGCTTGGAGGCTGCGCTCCTACCGTCAGTCGTGTGCGTGCTGAGGTGGCGGAGCGTCAGTGGCAGTAGACTGCGGTCTCACTGACAGCTTGTAAGGGCAGGTGCTGCGGTACCTTGCCCTCCAAATAGACATGTGCTGCGGTACCTCTGTCATGCGTGGGAATAAGCGCTGCGGTGCCCCGTTCAGGTGCTGCGGTACCTTACCCTCCAAATAGAGACATGTGCTGCGGTACCTCTGTCATACGTGGGAATGAGCGCTGCGGTGCCCCGTTCAGTTGAGATATGAATTGAAAGGCATGTGCTGCGGTACCTCTGCCCTACGTGAGGATAAGCACTGCGGTGCCCCTGCTCTTCAGTAATGTGAACTGCGCTGCGGTGCTAGTTCTACATTTAGGACACGGTACTTAATGTGAGACAATGTGCGAGGATTATGAGTCAGATTGATACGAGATTAGAAGCCTGTTTGCGAAGATCTTAGGTTTCTAGTCGTGTGTGTAAGAAATGACTGAGGGCCATGAAAGTGTGATGAACGTAAGATTAGGCAAACATTATTTATTTTCAGTGCCTAACTAGTTCCACAATTTCAGATGATGACGATTATGATGATGAAGACCCTGTAGCTGGGCCATCGGCCAATATAACCGAAGGAACAGCTAATGACACAGCATCCGTACATGTGCCCGAGGACGGAGCACCGTCAGGAGAAGCCGTGTCAGAATAATCAAGCGAAGACGTACTTTTTTTTAAATACCTCACCAAAACTTATAAAAGCGAGTGAGCGTCAGTTGTCATATTACTTGCTCATTGGCGCTCGCATAGCTCGGAAGGTGGTGAGATTACATATTTATCGTTCCAATTGTTCTGGTATTATAATAGTTGATTGTTTCCTGATTTTTATGTTTAAATGTTATTTTGTGTGATTGAAAATTGATAGCAAGTGTAACTTATTTTGTAAAATAAACAGCAGTTTACTGTAGATGGCTAACTAATTGTTTTTTTTTAATAAATTATACTTTTGGTGCCTAAAAATATTATATTTCCGGTAAGGAACCCTTGCGAAGTCGGGGCGGGTTGATAGTTTGTATATGGTACTTCGTCAACAGCCTTTAGCCCAATGCTGGGCCTATGTCTCTCGGTGGAAAGGAAGCTTTGCCTATTTAAAAGTCACTAATAGATCACCCAGTGCTTAAAATTTGACCATTTTATTTTCTAGATTCCTGCTATTAGAGCAAAAAATCTAGAAAACTCTCCTAACACTTTAACAAACACACACACTTTAACTGTGCCAAAGAACAATGGCCTCCTTTCGTGTAAGTGAAAAGGGATACAAAATTTTTGCTTCACGTATCTATATGTACGCATATAGACAATTATTATTATTAAGAAAACAAAAGTTGCACAGGTATTTTTGTTTTTTTTTTTTTTATATTTAATAGGGGCAAACGAGCACACGTATCACCTTACCGCCGCTTTTTGTTAACTCAATAATTTATATTCTAGTCAAAAACTAAATTGAATTATTACAAACTTAAGATATAACTAAATGAAAACTGTAGACTTAATATAATAATAAAATCTTTAAATTTAACTAACTTGATACTTGGTTACTTAGAATCAAATTATAAATTCACGAATGAAAGCAGATTTAGTTGGGGTTAATAAAATAAGTTTTAGAGATCGTACCTTGTAGCTAATTCGTTCCAATATAAATATGAAAGTAACTTTGTCTGTCTGTCTGTCCGTTTATCTGTCACGCATCCGCGGCTAAAGTAATGCTCTGATTTCAATTAAATTTGGCATAGAGGTACTTTGGTTCGTGAAAAGGGACATAGGCTATTTTTCACCGCGATAACCGACATTAGCCGTGAAAGCGTTACACACAGAGTTCCTTTCAAATTTATAATATCAGTATATAAACATATATAGTAGGACTACATCTCTTATCTATGGTACGTATAAACACTCTTTAATAAAAAAAAACTGAGTCATTTATTTTTCTCTTTTTGGACATCAGATTTTTAATTGTGATAAATACGACTGAAAGCAATATTTCGCCGAAAATATATATAAACCACGTATTATCTCAACACCTGCCAAATATATATTGCTTTGGAACTCAATGAATACCAAACTAGAGGATAGATATTTTATACAAACATACATAAAACTCGATCAAAATTGGACAGTCATAAAATACGACTCCTATGGAATATTTTCAAACAAACATTGTGAATAAGTTTTGTTTATTCGTCAACGTGTTTTATTGCAAACGATTGCAATGTCGATAGCCTAATGTTTTAAATTTTGTTTGTACGTTATAATAGTAACTTTGAATACGAAAAACTGTGAAAACTATTCAAATACCATCATATAAATTGGGTAGGCTAGTTGGTGTTTAGACTGAGAAAATTACCGTGGGGCCGAATCGAAAGAACTGGTACCACAGCTTCACAAAGAATTGCTCATAAGTCAAACTTATTCTTTACTTTTTACTAAATGAAAAAGGTTACTGGCGAACTGGTCCCATGATATATGACCATTCTCAAACCATTCACTTTAATGCACTTACATTGTGTTCAATACAATATTAGAGTTTCTTTTGTCAAATTTTCGCAACCCTGAGGGCGAAATAAATTCGAAGATTCAACTAGTTAATTTATTTGAGAGCACTAAGTTCCCAATTACGGTTGTCACAGATGCTCATAACAACCGAAACGGAGAACCGAACAAGGGCAAAAAAAATATTACAAACACATAAAAACATATAATTAAGTAAACCCAACTTTCTTTTACTAAAACAGCTAATCATTATCAATACACAAATTCCAAAGAGGTTATCAAGTAGAAAACGGAAAGCATTCACATCTGCTCCTCTAATGCAATATTGTAGGGGACGTTTATGTTATTTTTATAGTCGAAAATCTCCTTAGAAAAGCCCTTTTCGTTCCCCTATCAACTTACTGAAAGACGTGCTTCGCAACAAGTGTACTGTTATTTTTACTGCTACGGTTCTGTTCATAGGTTTTTGGTGACGGTATCTAGTTATTTGTTTGTTTCTTTAAAAAAATTGTGCTGATTTGTACAACAGTGACTTTTGGTATGAATAGGTAACATACATTCACTAAAACTTTCACACTTAAAACAATAATAAGGTAATTTAATAAAATGCAAAGTAAAAAGGTAGATGTAAAGTTACTTGCGCTCATTCGCATCTATCGACACTCCAATTTCGCAGTTGCATTTGTAATATTAAAATAACCGCTTTTAATTAAATGCATTTGTTTGCATACACGATACATGTACCAAAATAACATTTTTAAACATTTTTGTCTGTCTGTCTGTCTGTCTGTCCTATTCTCTGTCTGTCTGTTTGCTCCGGGTAATCTCTGGAATGGCAGGTCCGATTTTGACAGGATTTTCAATGGCAGATAGCTGATGATTCAGGGAGTAACTTAGGCTACTTTTTACTAGCTTTGTCCTGTGGCGTTACCCGCGGTATAACAATAAACGCGGGTAACACCGCCGGGTTCAGTTAGTCAGTATTATGTAAGACAAATCAGTTATTTAAATAAAAGTAAAGGGCAGAGGACCTCCGGTAACCTCACACGCTAATTCGAACAGAACCTAAGAGTTAATAAAGAAATTATAAAAAATATATTAAAAAAACACTTAATCGAAATGAGAAACTCTTTTTTCTGAAGCCGGATAAAACTAAGTACTGTTAAATCGTCTACCTAAATCAAAATATAAAACGGCAATCATCAAACGCTTAACACTATTAAAAGTTTCTGTAACAGAATGATTGTGCACTAGTGCCAACACTAATAAACTCACCTTTGTTCCTCCTTTCCAGACGGTGTCGTTTGAACATGCCATGATCGAGTCACACAAGTCATAAACTGAAGGCTGAAACATCAAAAGCTTGATTAAATACCTTACTGTTGGGGATTGCCATTACTGTGTGCAGCACAATAGATTGATGATTTGAAGACAGTCCCTGGCAGAGTATGCATGCGATCAGTGTAGTTGGTGCTCCTTGGGCGAGGTCTTCGTTCGGGTCTGGACGTTCATAGGTTAATGCACAATGCACTATGATAATTATTAGTTTTTATTTATTAAAAGAAACAGTAAATTTTAAATTAAATAACGACGACATAATCAAAGTCAAGTGACTTCCAAATTCTAACATAACTACCTATTGATATTTAATTCATATTTTAACAAAAAATAATTACAATGGAGTACTTAATTTAATTACTTTAACTGTGGGAGAGCATTGCTTCGCCACGAATGGGCCGGCTCGACCGGAGTGATACCATGACCTCACAGAAAACCGATGTGAAATAGTGTTTGCGCTGTGTTTCACCGAGTGAGTGACGATACCGGAGCCCCATACCCCAACCCCTTCCCCTATCTCTCCCCCATCCTCCAAAGCCGGCAACGCACTTGTGACCTTACCATCTGGCGATACGTCTGCTCGTTTGCCCGCCAAATTCATTAAAAAAAAACTAAATCTTATACAGCAATTAATTTGCTTTCTAGTTCTGAAAAAAATGGTGTAAGACAACTTGAAAATAATAATATGTTAAGACGTTTATTAATGATTTTTCACCAGAATCCATTTTCCAATCTCTTAATGTACATACACGTCTTGCTTCAAAAGTCTTGTTGTAACATATTCTTCGACATTTTTCTCTACCTCCTGTTACTTATAGCGTTTCAGGCAACAAAGTTCATCAGTGTCTGGCGGTAACATCGTTACTGAACTCAATCAGGGACCATTGACGACACGACGTAAGCCCAACTCGATTATGCGACATTTATTCTCGCCATACACCCTTTAACTCTTCTGGAATCATCTATAATGTGACGTAGTGAGGACCTGCACATTCCTATAATGTGCATTTACATAATAATAATTAAAATTTTCAGATTTCCTTTCTTTATTTGCTTTAATTTCAAAAGAAAGAAGACAAAGCCATCAAGGTTCAAATCATTTGTATTTTAATATACCTCACGTACGCAAATATACATACATAAAGTTTTACAAGATAATAATTTGAGAAATGTTTCTAATTCTATTCAAATGCGATACATAAAACACCTCTATTTCGGAATCTGATAGATTTTTTTATGTATTTGTTAAAAAACAAAAAAAAAATTTTTTTTCATAAATGACAACTTTCCTGTATCGCGTGGAGTTTTACAATACAAACATACATTAAACGGAGACAAGGAACACCCAGACCCAGAAATAATTAACATAGTTTTATGCATGCAATTGTCGATAGGAACATTTAGTAGAAGTTACTTAGCCTCATAAGAATCTTATTAAACAATAAATCATTGATCTAACTATGTAAGCCCTTCATACCAAAACAACAAGTAAATTTTATAATGTGTATCATCAACATCTGTCGTTAACAATAAACCATTCAAATAAGGTAATTAATGAATAAAACTACATTAATATCAACTGAAATCGCTCACTAAATTATCTTAACAATTAAATTAGTTACACAAACAAGAAGCGTCTCGGAAAGCAAAATCACTATAAGTACCAACTGTCAACGTCAAATATCACATTACTAAATAATCTCACAAGGGCAATTTTAACAAGATCTCCGAAACACCAAACAAGTTTGTCTCCAAGAATCAAAATTTAATAAAACAAGGGCGGCGAGGTAGATCTTGCAACACTGGTATTTACATTTGGTAGCCTGCCGGTCAATATGCAGAGGCCTGAATTATTAAGTAACCACTAAATAGAGGTACCTACATAGTTAATATTCAAAGGGAGAGGGACAATATTTTGGTTGCAAATACTAGGCAGGATTGCGTCGAAAGGGAATGTGTGATTCAGATTGCTTGGCGAGGGTTTCAGTTATGCGATTAGGGAAATACCTGGCTTAGGGGTGCATGAATTGACTAAACTTGTAAACGTGTACACTACATAGCAAATAAATGTGTAAATGCGCAATTATATGTATGTATATATGTTACGGGCAACGTGATTAACTGGTCATTAATAATAAAGACCGGCCATTATTAATAATGCCCGACGGCCCGTAGTCCATGTAAGACAAACACTGACTAGTGTTTGAGATAGCTTGAATTTTTATTTATATGCGTATTAGGTTAGGTTTTGTTTTTACTTTTCCTGAAAATCATGTTAGTTAAATTTCATTAAATAAACAAAAACACTACAGTTCACCTATTTTATTACTTTTTTCAAGATAGGGTGGGCATTTTTCATAATTGGAAAAGTGATTAATCATGCTGCTTTAATCACAATGCCCAATTGAATCGGGTATTATGAATACAGAACGGCCATTATTTATAGTGCCCGGAGTTATCAAATTGCCCGTAACATATATTGTGCGGTAACATTTGCAAACACATACTGTTTTGTACACAGATAACAATATGGTTACGTTTTAATTTAGTTTAAAAAGAAGTACTTGAATGACCGCTTTGCTCGGTATTTTGCTTTTGGTAAATATTCTAAAAATTTATTCTAGCTAGATCGATTTATCGCCCCTGTAATCGGGTCCCCTCCCCTGCATAAGTATGTTGTAATTTCATAAAAATCGTTGCAGCCGTTTCCGAGACTCAAATTATATCTATATACAAATAAATACAATTTGAGTGTCTGTTTGTAATATTAAAATAACTAGATCCCGCGGTTATTGTCGTACCGCGAGTAACGCCGCGGAGCGAAGCTAGTCTAAAATATGTAGCCTAAGTTACTCCCCATATCATTAGCTACCTATCAGTGAAAGTCCCTTCAAAATCGGTCCAGCCGTTCCAGTGATTACCCGAAACAGAGAGACAGACAGACAAATTGGTAGTGTATGTACCGTGTATATATGCATTTAGTAAAAAACGTTTGTTTTAATATTACAAACAGACGCTCCAATTTTATTTATATAGACTATTTAAGGTAGTCTAAAAAACCTAATTTACTCCTTATATCATCAGCTATCTATTAACGAAAAATCCGTCAAAATTCTTAAAGCCGTTACAGAGATTAACCGAAACAAACATACAGACAGAAAATTTAAAAATAGATTGTTGATAAGTATCGTATTTACTTTCACTGGCATTAAGTGAAAAGCTGTTGTTTTGAAATTACAAAGATACACTTAAATTTTATTTGTTTTCGTAGATTTTTTCATCTTATAATTACAGTTATAATATTCTCTTGAATACGTAATTCAATCTATTTTACAAAACACATATAGATGTGTATACTATAATGTTTATTATTGGCATGTACGCATAACGTATTCAACGCGAGTGTAACTCTGATTAGCTCTGATGAGGGGTCGAAGTAATTCGGTTACATTAGTATGAGGTAACCCTTTTGTATTGGGTTCTGTATGTTCTAAATAAGCCATATCTTCTGGTGTGTTTTTTTCTTCTTTTAAGACAGTCAAGTAGGTTTCTAATACATATAGTGAAATCGTAACTGGTCGCTATCAGTACTGGAACACGTATAAGAAAAATTATTATGAACGATAAGAACCCTAAATAATGATTTTAGAATTTTTATCTGCATAACTATTTTTTTCTGTATGTCTGTACGTTTGTGCATGCTAATCTCAGAAACAGCTTAACCGATTTTAGTGCGGTTTTCACTAATGCGTTGCAGTTTGATCCATTTCAATTAAATAGGTTCATAACTAAAAGTTATGACAGTTTGAAGAATCACTGGGAAAACCGACATTTACACAGGCATAGATGCTGGTAAAAGTTTGTTTTAAATAAAATTTTAAAAGTCAATATTATATAATGATCAAAACTTAACTATTGTTCTGTCAAAAAATAAATAATATAGCGAAAACTGAGTATAATCAGTACTAATATAGTATTCTTGGCCGCATTTTTCAATGGGGCTGTGAGAATCTGGTCGAGTTCAACGCCAAGAAAACACAGGTGTGCGCGTTCTCTGCCAAAAAGTCTCCATTCCTTCCCCTTCCCACTTTTCAGAACACTCAAATGCCATTACAAGGTAGGCTCAATATACTGGGCATGGATATCTGTCGAGACCTCAACCCACGAGAATACGTTGAGAGCGTCACTAAAGCGGCCTCGCGGAAGCTAGGTGTATTAAACAAGGTGAGACGGTTCTTCACGCCCGGGCATCTGTGTCTTCTTTACAAGACCCAGGTTCGTTCGTGCGTGGAGTACTGTTCTCATCTTTGCGATGGTGCCGCACAGTACCTGTTTGACGCTCTCGACCGGTTGCAGCGACGAGCAATCCGCATTGTAAACAGTCCCGAAGCCACCGAGTCCCTTGAGCCCCTGCAGTTGCGTAGAGATGTCGCCTCTATGGCAGTACTCTATCGCCTGTATCACGGAGAGTGTTCTGAAGAGCTCTTCCAACTGGTCCCCCCCGCCCCCGTCCTCTACAGAACAACACGTACCGGCCTTGGAAGTCACCGCTTCAGAGTGGTAGACATTCGATCTCGTACTCATCGCTTCGGTTCCTCCTTTCTGTGCCGAGCGGTCAAAACCTGGAACTCACTTCCAGCGCACGTGTTTCCCTCCCACTATGATCCCGGGTCCTTTAAGCGGGGCGTAAAAAAGCATCTCACTAGGCGGCCATAGTGTGGGTCACCATGCTGCAATGTCTTTATTCGCATTGGGGATGGTGACCACCACTCTTGGAATCTGCTCATGCTTTCCATCAGGCAGAGCAGAGTCATTTTGGCGCAGCTAAAACATAAAAAAGAAAAAAAAAAAAAAAAACTCAGCACCAAATAAGTAATCTTTACAAATAAATGAAATTTAAGCGTCTATTTGTAATTGCAAATTTCAAACAGCTTTTAACTAAAAGGTAAATAAGGTACTTACATCTAAAAAGAAATTCTTAAAAAACTGTCTGTCTGTCCATTTGTTATAGCTAATCTCAGTAAAGGCTGGACCGATTTTGACGGGACTTTCACTGATAGACATGTAGTTGATGCTATAGGGAGTAACTTAGGCTACTTTTTTGACACTAACTTCACCTTCGACTAACTAATTTTCGTACACTTCCCGTTTAATCTACCCTTTTTATCTACTAATACCCATAAGTGTACCAAAATGAAGAATAAAAAATACAATTTATTATAATTCGTCATAAAATATAGCACTATTAAAATCGGTTTAACTATAAAAAAATAAGTACGTGTTAGTTTACACATTCGTACTGAAAGCAAAGAATTTTATAGGTTACTAGCAGACCCACGCAACCTCGTTTGCGTCATCTATTGCCCCGTGATAGTTTTCCCCCGTTTTTGAAACATTTTTCATTGGTGCTCCTCTCCTTTTGGTCTTAGCGTGATGATATATAGCCTATAGCCTTCCTCGATAAATGGGCTATCTAACACTGAAAGAATTTTTCAAATCCGACCAGTAGTTCCTGAGATTAGCGTGTTCAAACAAACAAACAAACAAACTCTTCAGCTTTATATATTAGTATAGAAGTGGCTGCCAGTGCACGACAAACAGACAACCCTATGAAGTAACACACTTTCCACAATTTATAAGTGACGAACATCTTTTTAGTAATAAAAGAAGAATGATAATTCAAATTCCTTTGATACGAGCAGTTCGCACCGTACATAGAAAGCACCCCTACAAATAAAATAATGGGATGTCAAGAGGGGTGTTATTTAAGAATTTTCCCTCTCATTTTAAGATGATTTTGCTTGAGAGGGGCCGATTGGCGTGACTTGCCGAAGGGGTTTGCACAGACTTTAGAAGATTATTAAGAAGACTTTTTATATTACATATAGTTTTTTTCTTACATATAACCTTTAGACATGGCATCTGTATCGAGAGTTAAATAAATAATAAATATTTCGGACATCTAATACACAACACTATCTAGTCCCAAACTAAGCAGAGCTTATATTATGGGTACTACACAACTGATATAAATACATAAATAATATAAATACTTACACATTATGGATAGAAAACACCCAAACTCCGAAACAACTATTTGCAGATCATACAAACATTTAGTGCGAGCCGGTAATCGAACTCGAGACCTCAAGCCCAGCAGTCACATTCGCTACCACTGCGCCACCGAGGCAGTCATATTAATTCTCTGTGACTAAAAGTAACTGTCGGAATGTCGGATACATCATTTCAACTTCTATTTGATTTGATTTTTTACCGGACTACGGCGAAGGCAAAAGCAAGGGTACCTTACAATTTTAACAGTTTTTGTATGTAATGTAATAAATGAGGTATCAATACATTTGTAATAATGACCCAAGTGACATAGGATATGGTGCCTAGATAAGCGGGCTTCGTTGGGTATTTTTTTTTGTATTTTTTTTAAAATAATACCGTCCATCAAAAAAATTCATGAAATCCTTGCAGTCATTTCTGAGATCCAAAATAAAATATTTACAAGAATTGCTCGTTTTATTATTTAAAGATTTTTATATCGTCGGGTTAGTTTTTTTTATTTTTATTTATTACTAAGGCCAAAGGCTTTTGCTCCAATATAGTAACTATACGCACTTACTTCAGATAAATACTTGTGTATTATTGATATGTCTATATGAGTTCATAGGTCTACGATACATGGGGGACCATGCGCCTAATAACATTGAAGACAAAACTGATTTATTGTCGAAGATGATAATATCTGTTTTAGTGGTTTTGTGTAAGCTATTGTATACTGACAAATATTTTGGACCCTTTTATTTGACTGATAATTTGAACAGAATGTTGGATTAAAACTTTCTATAAATAACTTATGTGTAAAACATACAATTAAAATGTTTTCTATTTAGGGAAAAAAACATAAAAACCGTTTTGATGTGTCTTGCATAGCGCTTCATAATTTGAGTTCAATTGATACAGATTAGTAGGCACTCATAGCACAGCTGCAATCGGCGATTAGAATCAATCACCGAGGTTAAGCAACGAAGGCGAGGTCTGTATCTGGATGGGTGACCGCTAGTGGCACAATACCGTGAGCTTCTCCGTGATTCTGAGGTCGCGTTAGGCAGTCGGTCCCGGTTGTTATCATAGGACAGCAGTTGTGAAGCTTCGTTGGAGGCCTTTAGGCGGTTTAAAAACATCCAATGGCAAGATTACCTAGCCACAAAGTTGTCTTTTTGTTGGGACTAATCCCACCCACACGCACACCGCTGTAACTCCTGTACACCAGGATCAACAGCAGTGACCCACGAACACACCGAGTTATGACACTCGGGAAGTTCTAGGAAAAAATATTAACTGTCTTGGGACCCGCAACGAAATTAATCAGAAGAAAAACAGGAGGAGTTGGAAATATGATAAGTCCACTTCCCTCCTTAGCAAAGCGGGGAATCAAAATGAAGTCAAAATAGGCAGACACCTTTTTTTAAATCGGGAAGCACCACGGATAAAGTATTAGGGGTCCTAAGTGAGCTATATTTGATTACTATAGTATGTATGGCAGAATCGCCTAAACGCACGGAAATTCACCGCAGTTGACACAAGATCCCCATAGTATACCGCCCCAGATGTAATTTGTAAGCTATTTAGCATTGTGTTACGTTCATTGTACCAAAGACTACACTCCCAGAGAACATGATGAGCCGACTGTTCACAGCTAGTATCGGGTGTTGAGCATTGACACAATGGTGAATCGACTAATTTAAATGAGTGTAGCTTGCTCTTAAAGTTACCGTGGCCCGTAAGAAATTGAGCGACACAGTGATCTACCTCGAGCCATGTCCTCGACATCCGTTCGCGAACAGATGGAAAGAACTGGTAGAGGTGGCGCCCCTTAGATGATTCGTCCCATCGTTGTTGCCATTCATCCAATAGGTCGTCATAGACATTGGATTGCTGTTGAAACAATCTTATGATTTTATCGCGGTCTCGTACGCCCAAAAAATCGCATTCCATGTTTTGTTTTGTAGAATAGTACATGGCTGCACGTCTTTGCACCTCGAGATCGACCGGAAGAACACCCGCCAACACCGGTAAAGCCTCAGTACTAACCGTCCTATATGCTTTGCATAAGAAGATTAATGCAAGTCGTTGGCCTTGTAGCAGTTTGCGACGGACAGCACCTACAGTCGCTCTATCGGCCCATACGGGAGCACCATAGCAAACAGCACCCAAATAAGTAGCTCCATATATGATTTTTAATGTATTAAATGAGCTCTAGTATCAGATTCCACCAGTAATAAACCGTCGTCCGCATACGCGTTTAGAGTACATCCGGGTGGTATAGGTATTGTAAGAAAATCGTCGAAGCCTATATTCCACAAGTATGGACCTAGCACCGAGCCCTGAGGACACCCCATCGTAAGCGCCTTCGACACAGAATGATGCCCAAGTCTTAATTTTGTTGTGCCTTGTGTGAAGTATGAGGAGATAAGGGAATAAATATTTTTAAAGCATCCTCTTGATTTTAATTTTAGCAATAACATGGGCCACCACGCGTTGTCGAAGGCGCCAGATATATCTAAGAAGATACCTAAGACGTATTGAAACCTTGACTCGGTGACAGTTTTCCTTACAGATATGACCGCGTCTGTTGTTGATTTTCCCAACGTAAATCCGAATTGTCTATCATGAAATTTAACTCCACCCGGTAGAAGTCGAGGCACTACAAGACGTTCTAAAAGCTTTCCTAGCGATGGTAACAGTGTTATAGGTCGATAGGACCCAGGATCGTCCGGCGGCTTATCGCCGTGTTTTGGTATTATACGAATATTACCGCACCGCCAAACACTAGGAAATACTCCTTCCGCAATGCAACGTTTAAAAACTGTTAAAATCGTATCACCCGAGAGTTTACAAGCTTCTTTTATCATTTTATTTGATATTTTATCGTCGCCCGAAGCCTTGTTTAGTGGTAATGACCTAACAATACCAAGAAATTCGTCTGAAGATGGTAAGTCAGACGTTGGAGACAATGGTGGTTCGATGGCCCACAGCCTAATTTGTCGGTGATAATCAGTGTCATCCTCCGGCCGATCGTCGGGCACAAGTGATTCTAAAAGATATTTTGCTGTTTCTTCTACTCCTGTAGTATAACTGTTATGAATTTTGATGTTCTGTACGTATGCAAGGTCGATAGATCTATTTGCCTTAAATTCATGATACAAAGGTGACCACGGACCCTCTCTATCGAGTTTATCTACAAGTTTGCGTATTAAATTTCCCTTTGATTTCTCCACTGCTGCCCTGTAGTGAGACCTAGCAACTCTAAGAGCAATGAGAGCATTATTGTAAATATCTCCTGTTACGTTACGCTTTTTAATGACATTTAGTTTTTTACGAGCTTTCCGATGGATTCTACGTAATTCGACCAATTTATAGTTCCACCAATCACATCTACGAGTGCTAGTGATAGATCCGCGGCCTATACAAACATCAGCACAATATGTGAAAGTGTCTGACAATATTTCTGCGCTTTCCTCAGCTGATAGACAACTGCGAGTGAAGTCTTTGGCATGTACTGCAAAGAGTGAACCAAATAAAGCCCAATTTGCCCCTTTAGTTTTATATCTAAAATTGTACGGATTTATTAGTGGATGTTGTGCAACAATTGGTATGAATTCGTACACGATTAAGCGGTGATCACTACAGGATGCGTCCGGTAGGACACGCCATCCAGATATCGAGACGTCGCCGCGCGTAAGCGTCACGTCAATAGAAGACTCACCCATGGGGCTGCAAAAAGTTGGTGGTGCATCAGGGGTATTGTTTTTTTTTTTTTTTTTAATCTTTATTTCATTTTTAAGGAACTTTTGAACACAGTTCATGCCAGTTCCATCTTAACCTAAACTTAAAAACATTTAACAACAACAAACAAGTTTTTTTTTTTTCTTTTTTAACATAGTTACTATCATCTACTACATATGTAATTATTTTAGCCTCTTAAATACTCGTAAAAATATCAACATCATGTCGGTATTTTTACAAGTGCATACAACATTTTAGCCTCACGTGACGAAGGTCTCGATAAGATGCTAGTAAATGCACCTAGATCTAATTTATTTATATTCAATTCCATAACTATTCTATTTCTTTCAGCTTCGTTCTTGACACATTCCACTAAACGGTGATGTACATCCTCAACCATATCACAAATTTGACAGTTAGGCGAGTTGACTTTTTTCATTAAGAAAGCAAAGCCGTTGAGTGGCATATGTCCAGACCGAAGCCGGTAGGCTGTTACCAAAACATTACGATTAATTTCATAATTACTAAACCATGGGAAGCGAGGAAGTTCATTTTGTATAATTTTATACCAAATTCCTTTAAATTTAGCTACATCATCAAAGTGCTTTTTCCACTCATCGTAACAATGTTTTTTGAATTTTGATAATATTTCCGAATACATAGGTAAAATATAAATTTGAAGACCTGAAATTGCAGCTCTTTTAGCTAGCCTATCTGCCTCTTCGTTTCCCTGTAGACCGATATGTGAGGGTATCCATTGCAATACAATATTCACATTATTACTTAAAAGAGAGTATATTTTATTCAGCACAGTAAAGGCTATCGATACACCTCTGTGTCCAGAGGCGCATCGAGCCAAATGCTGGAGGGCGCTCTTACTATCAGTAATAATTACAACGTTAGCCTGCTGTACATTAGTAGCGTAAGATAAAGCTTCTGAAATAGCAAATAGTTCTGCTGTCATAATCGACACTTCAGATACTATTTTGTAACAACTGTTACTTTTAGTTACAGGATCATAATAGGCTGCACCTGTCTCGGTACTCTTTGAACCATCTGTAAACAACTTATACCACCCCTTATATACTTGATTAAGTTCTAGCAGTACGTCATTTCTCAAACAATTAATTTCATAAGACATTTTTGGCTTATTGATATTTTCTAAACTAGTTTTAATCACGTTTTTAATTGCTATCTTGCTACACCATGTATTCAATTTAAACATGTCTAAAGGGTTAGTGGAATATATTTTTTCATTTTGAATAACATTAAATGTATCTATTAAAATAGGTTTCTTTTTGTTAGTCCAGTATCTATTTGACGAAAGAGTACTGAGTTCAGACAGTAATGTACACGTCACACTATTAGTCCATGACTTAACTTTAAGACAATACTTGATCGCTAAATACTTCCTCCGTAGATGTAATGGAGGTATACATAATTCACTCTCCATGACGTGTATGGGTGTAGTTCTTATAAACCCACCTACAATCCTCATGGCTTGATTCTGAATTTTATCTATGTTGTACAATCGAGATCTAATACTACTGTCGTATAGAAAACATCCGTAATCCATACGACTTCTAACCAAAGATATGTACAAATGTTTTAAATGTATAGGGTGCGTTCCCCATCCAGATCCAGACAAAACCTTAATGACGTTTAGCATTTTCTGACATTTTTGAGATAATTCACTAAGATGTTTACCCCAACGCAACGAGGAGTCCAACCACATACCTAAATATTTGATGTTTTGAGTTGCTACTAGAGGTACATTATTTATAAATACCTGAACCGATGGATTTCTATTTCCTCTACTAAATAAGCAAAATTGTGATTTGGTGGCTGATATTTCCAAACCTAAATTTGATAATATTCCAACGGTATTGTCTAAGGAGTTCTGCATTTTTTTTACGCTATCATTTAGATTTTTACAACTGACATAGAATACGAAATCATCAGCATATTGACATATTTGTGTGCTGCTTGATTTACAAATGTTATGAGTAACAATATTAAATAGCAAAGGAGACAGAGGGTCTCCTTGTGCCAAGCCTAGGTTAGTCCATCTGACAACACTACTGGTATCCTCCGATTCGTCTCTAATTGATAACCTTCTTTCCCTTAAAAATTCCCATAAATAATAACATATTCGGCTTCCAAATTTTAAATTGTCCAACGTTTTAACAACGCTTTCTATTAGGACGTTATTATATGCATTCTCAATGTCAATGAAACATGCTAAAGTTGAAATATTCTTAGTGAAACCTATTTGTATACTAGTGGTCAACTGAGCAAGAGAGTCTAAACAAGATTGGCCTCGTCTAAAGCCTGTTGTACTGGGGGACAGGAGCCCATTTCTCTCGACAAACCACTCTAACCGCTTAGTTAACATAAGATGAAATGTTTTACAGATGCAAGATATTAATGATATAGGTCTTAATCTTAGATTAGAATGAGAACCACTTCCTACTTTGGGAATTGCTATTACTTTTATATCACGCCATTCATTTGGTATGTAGCAAAAGTTAAAAATATCGTTAAATAAACAAAGTAAAATTAGTTTAGCCGTGACAGGGAGTTGAAAAATCATAGAATATGTGATATTGTCACCTCCAGGAGCAGTGTCTTTTTTCTTAATACATGCTTCCAGTTCTTGTAATGTAAACTCGGTCTCCAGAAATACATTACTTGATATGCAAAGAGGTTTAGGTGTTTGAACTGAATCAGGTACTAACCTACGTATTAGTTCACTCTTTCGATCTATCGGTACATAACTTGAAGTTTGTTTGTATCCCTTGATCCATCTCATCTTTCGCCACATATCCGAGGATGTTATCGTATTATCAATCGATGTGCAAAAGCTTTGCCAACTAATATTTTTAGCTTGGCGTATTTCATTTCGTGCCGTTAAGGTTTTGTTTTCCAGTGTCGCTAAATTCTCTGGTGTAGGGTTGCGTCTAAATTGCTTTAACGCTAGTCTTCTCTCTGCAACAACTTTAGAAAGCGAGGGATTCCAGTAGGGTTTGGGCTTAAAATTCTTCTGGGGATCATTACATATTTTTATTAGTGGGATATTTTTGTCAGCTGATCTATGAATAATGGAGATAAAATTGCTGTACATTTGTTGCGTATCAGATGCACTAGAAACATAGTTGAATTCAGCGATCGATTTTTCTATATCTTTACTATATGCTAGCCACTTAGCTTTTTTGAAATTACGTTTTCTTATTACATCAGATATATCCCGATACATAATTTTTAATTTTTATAATTAAATGGTCACTACCTAAATTCTCCGATAACACAGCCCAAGTGAAGTGAATTGCTATATCAGATGATGTAAAAGTGACATCAGGAGATGTTTCTTGTAAGTTGTTATTTACATATTTGATCCTGGTAGCACTGCCGTCATTAATAGATATAAATCCGTACTCCAGTGCCGCGTCCATAATTTGGGTACCTCTGGCATCACGCTTCGACGACCAGTTGGAATGATGTCCATTAAAATCACCAGCCACAAGAGTTTTACTAGCGCAAAAGGAAAACAGCTGCTCCCAGTCATCTCGCCTTGTTTGGATTGAAGGGGGGCAGTAAACAGAAAATATATTTTCTAGGTATTTACAGTTCTGAATTTTGATATGTACTATTTCTATACCCTTGTTGTTGCAACTCGTTAATTTATGCTCAGATTTTATTGAGTTATGTACCAAGATGGCCACTCCACCGTATGAATCATGTCGGTCTTTTCTATAAATATTATATTGTGATATTTTTAAAAAACTATTTTCTTCAAGCCACGTTTCCGAGATAATTGCTACATGAACCCGGTCTTTTATCAACAGCGCTTCAAGTTCAGAAAGTTTTGGTCTTATACTTTGTGAATTCCACTGAATTATATTAATAGCGACATTTTTCAGCTTACTATCCATTACTTAAACTATCTAAAAAGTTATTTAAAATATTCCCATCTTTCATTATTTCGACCACATAACTAAATATCTCACTAATAAACATATTACAAAAACTTTTAACTTTATCTTCAAATGCTATATTAGACATAATAATATCTTTAATGTTTTTCATCAGACGAACAAAACTAAATATTGGACGGCTCTGGGATCTCTGTCGTTCAGTTTTATCGTTCTCTGAGTTTCGTGATGCCGCAGTTTTGTTTTGACCATAGATTTCTACTCTTTCTTTTTTATGCTTCCCTATTCTACTCTCCTCGTTTTTGTTCTTTTTGTTACTCCCTTGTGTTTGGCTACGAGTGTCGTCCTTTACTAATACAGCTTCTTCTTCTGGGTCATTTTCTTGCTCATCAAATGTAGAAATGTTCATATCACTATGTATTAGTACATCCCGGTAGGTTTTTGTTCGTGTATGGTCCTTATCCATGGTATGTTTTGATACTATTATTGCTGCGTTCTCTTGGGTATTTTTGTAATATAATATCAGTGCTTTCCGATAAGAGCATGTTTCTTTACTCATAATATCTCGTATTTGCTTTTCTTTGTAGAAAATAGGACAAGTTTTGTCCAAAGACATATGTGGCCCGCCACAATTTAAACATTTGAAGTCTTTCGTTTCACAATTTACATGGTTTTGACCACATTTTGGACAAAAAACTTTCTTTTTAGGGCAATGTTTCCTTAAATGTCCATATTTCCAGCAGCCTGAACACTGTGAAACTGGGAAAGTATAGGGTTCGACCTTGAACCTGCAACCGTATCCATAAACATACGGTGGTAAGGTAGAACTTTTAAAGCCGATTCGGATTGTTTCACTTTCTATCCACACTCCCTCCTCATTCAATCTTTTAAGTCTAATTAAAGAAATGATTTCATAGTCACATTTCAATGTGTTTTGTAACTCCTTGATATCGATTTCTAAATCCATTTGCTTTAAAATTCCGTAACATAAGTTCAACTCAAACGTCATTTGACATCTTAATCCCAAATCTGCAATTTCTTTACTCTTTAAAAGTACATCAGCTTTTTCTTGACAGTTAAATAGAATCAAAACCTTGAAACTACTTTTATATTTTATTCTTTTAATATCATCTACGTTGTATTTTCTTAACATTTTTGCTAGTGCAATTTGTTTGGGTAATGGTTCTAAGGACGTGATACATACTTCATATTTGTTCATCATATCTTTTGAAGTATTTTTTGGGTCACTACTTTTAGAAAGGCTACGATTAAGCCGTTTTGCGTATCTACTTACAGTCGTGAAGCCATCATCATCTTCATATTTCTCTCCACTATCACTTTCATTTCTTAATCTCTTACCTCGAATCGCCTCAAGTGCTGAATTATTTTCGAAAATCATGTTTTCATGTTGTTGCACAATGTCTACATCTTCTTCACTACTATCACTCAACAATTTAGGTAAACTAGATGTTAAACTTCTATTACTTAGATCACTCATGATTATAAAAAAAGAGGGTATTTGTAAAAAACAAGATTGCATTGTTGAACGGACTGGTTAAACTGACGCGTGCGCTTGTCTCGCCGATCCGCGGGCAACTGCCAGGGGTATTGTGAATGGTAAGATTCATTTCCGCAATAAAATCTTCAACCGTACAGCGCCGGGCCATGTCAGTTGAACGCAGCTTGCCATACCATAAAGTAGAAGATGCATTGACATCAGTGCCAATGATAATTTTGTGTCCCACGAGGGACCGCAAAACGAAACGTAAATGATGTAGATGAGGATCAATGGGATGTGAAAACTGAAAATAACAGCTCACTACATAAACCTTACAGGTGGAGGATGAAATCTCAGCAACGGCGCAGTGTGACGTCATAAGATTACGCAAAGATGTTACCGTAAAAGTAGAACTTGCAACATATATCCCAGCCCGTGACCGGCCATCTAGTTGTACTACATTGTTCCGCAAGCGAGCGCTTTGATATTGTTCTTGTATAAGGACAATGTCTAACTTTTGTTCCAAAACTAAATTGTCTAATTCTGACGTAGCTATTTTGTCATTATGAAGGTTTAATTGGCCTATTGAGATATTATCCATTATTAATTAAGTACTACAATTACTAAACTACTGCTGTAAAACTATTCAGTAATTAGTGTTTAGGATTAGCTGCTCTAATTTAAGTTTATATGTGGAGCAGTCCTGTGATCCACATCGATGGTCACATGGTTTTTTGTATGCATTGTGCGCATTTCGGTTTAAAATCTGCGATTCGGTCAAAGTTGTCTTGTCAGACCTCAACCCGCACTCGGCCAGCGTGAGAAGTGAGAAGGTACCTATGGCCTTAATCCTCTCCTGAGAGGAGACCAGACCCCAGCATTGGGACATTATGGGTTGCTGTTTGGCACAGAACCTATATATTTTTGTTAAGTGTACACCAGTCAACATAACATTTTTATCTTTTTAGGTAAATAACTAACTATCTATGATCTAATTGTCTAAAATATGTACGGTTTCTTACTACGGTTCATGTTGGGATGTTGTGTAGATGTTAATCGGCGCGAGAACTTCTGTTACGCGATTGAGGATTGGTAATTCCTTGGTATTGTACGTTACTCCGTAGTTCAGTGTAACTTCAGTAGATGGCGCTATAGTATGTTTGTATATTCGTGTAAATATGAACGAATTCCATGCTTGATTACCTCCGAAAAGTGATGACTGGAGCCCAAAACCTTCTTCCAATCCTGAAGTAAGGACTCAAAAGAGGGCCTCTTGAATTATCGATGGCCTTTGACGATAGTTAGTCACTTTCATGACATATCAACTCTTCTTTTTATATCTGCATGAATCTGATCTGCCTGATGGAAAGCGCGAGCAGAATCCAAGTTTTGTGGTCAACATACTCGTTGAGACAACGATTCAACACATTGACACCATGGCGGCTAACTAAGATGCTTCTTTTCCCATCATAAAAATAAATTACTAACATTGAAATATTAAACCTTCTAGCTACCATACTATATTTTCATTATAACTCACATAAAATACAGTAAATTTTAAGTCCCAGCTTATCTCCAAACTAACAATATTTTCCATCCTTCCAATACTATCTCGACACGCAATCCTGTTCTCGGCCCAGGTTAGGTACGATACGGGTATGTTAACACTATGCAATAACTCCACATTGTCCTCACACCTAGTATGGTGTCCGTGGAATTTATTACCATGAGACAATGGTTGGTCTTTACATCTGTTCTTACCAATAAGGTGATTGTATATGGAAGTGTAATTTAACAGACACCAACATTTATTTCTATCGACGCTTTGTTTAAAATAATGGGAACTCATTATAGCCAGAAATATCTGTGTTTCTATGAGGCATAAAAATCACAATGCAGTCATGAGGAGGTCATGCCGTCAGAAATGAAAAGTGATAACTATAAACAAACAGTTACTTAAGTTCACCCGAAATGGACCTCTTTGCTCTATGAATAAGGGTGGCGATAAAAGAAATAAAAAAATATAGCTCGTGGAAAGTGTTCGAAGACGATGATTTTTGTTCACCAAAAAAGTGTTCAATTGGCGGCAAACGAGCAGATCTATCGTCTGATGGTAAGCGGTTACCGCCGCCCATGGACATCCGCAATACCCGATGTGTCACAAGTACGTTGACGGCCTTTGGTACCGGTATCCTCACTCCCTCGGTGAAACACAGCGCGAGCGCTGTTACATACCTACCACTTTTCTGTGAGTGGTATCACTCCGGTCGAGCCAGCCCATTCATACAGAAGCATGGCTCTCCCACTGCCTAAACAAGTTTTCAGTTCAACAAAACAACCTTCATCTCCAACAAACTTCTTATTAAAGAAGAAACGAATGGAACTCACTGCCACCGCACGTGTTCCCATCCCATTATGATCCCGGGTCCTTTAAGCGGGGCGTGAAAAAGCATCTTACTAGGCCGCCATAGTGTGGGTCACTATGCTGCTCTGTCCACGTTCGCATTGAGGATAGTGACCACCACTTTTGGATTCTACTTATGCTTTCCATCAGACAGAGTACAGTAATTTTGGTAGCTTGATCATAAAAAAAATTAAAAAAAAACCAATAATGTGAATTGGTTTTTTTAACTACATTATATATATATATATATATTTACATATAAAAATTGAGAAAAAATTTAATACCATTAGCTATTCTTTGATACAAATGGCGAGGTTTAACCATACTGACAATACGACCTTACGTTAAGTTATGCTTTAGATGGTTTCTGCTAAATAAGTCTGTCTCCTCAGATACCTATCTATTAGTGGCTATGTCAAAATCCAACCCACCGAAATCAAGTGCTACTGTCCACCAGTTGGAAAACCACTTGTACCCTAGAAAGGAATCTCGACGTACCACTGCTCTACTGCTTGTAGATGACCCCCTCTTAAGTGGGCACCCCCAAGCTCCGCATAACCCTGATTCTGAGCCCCCAAGAGTGATATTCTTAGCTGCTGGTGTATTTAAGCAATAGTAGTCACTAACCACCACTGGACCCATCATTTTGTTGCATTTCCCAATGCCGCAAAATACATGATATGCTGAAAAAAATAAACATAACAACTCTGCAACGATGTGACAGAAACTGAATACAGAAAAATAATACATTTAGATCAAAAACAAAAACAAACAATTGTTTTAAATAACAGCGTAAATATTCACATTCATCAGTTTATCACGCAAGAGCCTGCACAGTGGGACAGTGCGTAACGGCGTGAACAAAAATTCGCTTTCGGAATTAACCGATTAAATATAAAAAAACATTTATCGACAGTCGCCACAAGTCAATTACTGTTGGAAAACAATTACAGAAGAGCGTTCCGTTGTGGTTGGTTAAACAAAATGCGTTTTCCCATTGTTTTTTATCGTTACGTACTGTCAGTGTTGAAGTGATTTGTTGTGATTGAGTTTTGTTTACTTTCAGATGTACTCGTGTTTGTTTATATTCCGAGTGTGTATAAAATAATGTCACAGAGCAGCTTTTGGCAGGTAAATATGTTACTTTATTGATTGCAAATTAATATGATAGTCTGTTTGTAATATTAAAATAACCGCTTTTTACTAAATGGATATATGTATGTATACACGGTACATATCCCAAAAATGTACTTAATTATTTTTTGTCTGTCTGTCGGCCTGTATGTTACAGGTAATCTCTGGAATGGCCCGCGGCGTTATTCGCGGTACAACAGTAACCGCGGCGTTCACCTAGTATTTAATATATTTCACAAGTTGTTGTTATTATCGTATTATAATATTATAACTGCCTCGGTGGCGCAGTGGTAGCGTACGCGACTGCTGTTCTTGAGGTCTCGGGTTCGATTCCCGGGTCGGAACAAATGTTTGTATGATCTGCAAATATTTGTTTCGGAGTTTGGGTGTTTTCTATGTATAATATGATATATTATGTATGATATATTAAATGGATCTATGTTCGTATTGTATGTATATAAATTGTATGTATGTATATGTAGGTATATGAATTTATATATATGTATGTGTGTGTTACTGTATGTATGTGTGTTATGTGAAAGTGAGTAGGTGTTATTTTTGTTCATGATTGTTTAAATGATATTTTTAACCACTCAAGTAGAGAATTAGATGTGTTGCTTGTATGTAAACTACCCAAAAACTTTTGGATACTGAAAATCCGTGTCTTGGTTGTCTGGAAGAGATCGCCGTGAGCGATAAGACCGCCTATTGTAACATTTGCATATTTTGTAACTCATCCTTTGTTTTCTCTTTATAATTTTGTATGTATACAATAAAGATATAAATAAATAAAAATAAATAAATAAAATAAATAAATAATATGTATGTATTTACAAAAAAAACGTATACAAGTATTCATATCAGTTGTCCAGTACCCATAATACAAGCTCTGCTTAGTTTGGGACTAGATGGCGTTGTGTGTTAGATGTCCGAAATATTTATTTTTATTTATTATATTTATTTAGGATTATCCTGAAGTAATTAATGATATTTGTTAATGTATCATTATATTTATTTATATGTTAAGATGAAATTCTTCACAAACACAGATGTTCTGTTTATTTCTAGACTAGCGACCGGCCTGGCTTTGTAAAGTCTTTTAAAATCCTTCGATTTCTGAAAACTGCATTAAAATCCGTTAAGTACTTTAAAAGATCTAAGTTAACAAATAGCGAAGTTGTGTAACTGTTAACAGACTACTGATCCACATACTTATATATTGTTAAGTACATCATTTTATAGATATATTTTACCCAGACACAGCACATAGAATTGTGTTCATCACACTAAGTTCTTTCCTATGTGTCTAGGAATCGAACTCACGACTCTGGCTCGACAGTTAAGATCACTAGCCACACAGGACAGATAGGCCCTTCTGTAGGTCAATAAATAGATAATGTTTTTTTTTTAATATGTTAAAAGTTTATAAAGGTTAAAAATATTTTCATGTAAAACAGTTATAGTTATAAATAGACGGTAAATTTTCTCACTTGCAACAGACTTTCATATTTTTCACAGAGACTTCTTTGAAGGCATTCAATGCTGAGAAATGAGCTCACCTGTGAAGGATAGTGTCTTAGAAAACCCGCGACTTAAAGGACATGGCAAATAAAAAAATGCTCCAGTCTCTGGCCGAGATTGCTTCAAAAGAAATCTGGACAGTGAGATTTTTTTCTACACTTGGGACAAAATAATTTTCAAAAAATATTACGAATAATTTGTACTTAATGTAATAATTGTTGCGTCTAATAATGATTTAGTTAGGTATAGCTTTTCTCCGTTACGTTTAATTTAGTATCTTATATTTTAAGCTAGTTAAATTTATCTTACCAACATAATAAAACATTTGAAATCTCACGCACGTAACTTACAATAATTTTTTGTTAATTAGTTACTGTCTTTTCAATGTTTTTTCAACAAGAACATCTCTAATTTAATTTACGTATTTTTGCCTTTAATATAAACCTGAATTTAAGATACAATTAGTAAGAACTAATTAAATAATATTAATTAAATTATAAATCGTTTAACATTTCCCAATCAGTATTGGGTATAAATAACACTTACATTGTATATTCCTGTACAATGAATTGTATCCACACACAATTAAAATGTTAAAAACTCAAAAGTAACATTCCATTTAGTTTTGGGTCGGTTACCAGAACCTATAAAGTCAATATATTGTGGCTATAATCCATACTTAAATATTAAAGTAACAGTGTTTTTTATGGAATGCAAAAGAGCAGACGTATCGCCTGATGGTAAGCGATTACCGCCGCCTATGGCAACTAGCAATACCACAGACGGCACAGTCACAAGTGCATTGCCGACCTTTGGGGGATGGGGCTCCGGTTTCCTCATTCATTCGATGAAACACAGCGCAAGCGCTGTTTCACACTGATTTTCTGAAAGGCCGTGGTATCACTCCGGTTGAGCCGGCCCATGCATGCTGAAGCGTAGCTCTCCGACAGAAGAAGAGATAAGTATGTTAAGGTATGTTATAAAGTATGTTAAGGTTTCAGGGCTAAACTACGTTTTCAATGAAATTCGTCATGAAGATACTTTGATTCTTGCGAAAGGACATGGCTACTTATTGCCATGATAACTGATATACACGCGAGCTGAGTCAAGAACAAAAGCCAGTAATTGTAAAAGTAAAATCTAAAGCCCAACTACGACAAAAAACGACGCTGAAAAGCAGGAAACAAAAGGCGTAGTCCAAGTAGTGTAATGTACCATATTCCTTAACACGTTATCAACGTATGACTACGGCTTTTGAAACTTTTTTTCAGCGTCTTTTTTTGTCGTAGTTGGGTTTTAGTTTTTACTTTTTTTTATTTAAAATGTTTTGGTGCCTCTATAATATTAATTTCTCTGCAAAAGTATAATATATATTAAATAGGTACCATAGAAATATCTCAATTATCTAATAAATACGGACAAAGTCACGAGAAAATGCTAATAATATACATATATTTTTGAAATATACAAGTAACGCCCTTTCGTATGATACCGAACACGGCCTATCTATCTCAAATTAATTTTTAATACAGTACTTTATGTCGGCTAGAAGGCGCCACATTACATTCAGTGACACGTCATATAGCCTAACCAGCAGACGATCATGACGCTTCTAACGACACATTATTTGTCAAGTTCTACTGAGTAGTTAAGGAGCTATGAGGGAAGAAATGAACATACATACATTCATACATACATAGCCTGTCAAAATCATAACCCTCCTTTGGCTTTGCAGTAGTCGGGTAATACAAATGTTATTCATTTTGTGGTTGTACCTGTTGAAAATTTAAGAGCAATGACCGTTTCTCCAAATGTCTAATTCCAATAATGTAGGAAAATTTGCAGGTATGCAAAAGTTTTTAACTGACTTCAAAAAAAGGAGGAGGTTACTCAATTCGACCGTATATATATATATTTATGTGTGTACCTTTTTAGAAGTCGTTTAAAAATAAGAATAACTCAATACACTTAACCCGAGATCTCTTGATTGGTAGTCAAATGTACAAGGTAGTAGAGCCACGCTGATTTCAGCACGGTAGGGCCGGCCCGAGCGGGGCGGTACTAACCTCGCAAAGAAAATCAACGTAAAATGACAGCGATCGTGCTGTCGTGTTTCGTTGGTGAGTGCGAGACCGGAGGCCCAATGATGAGGAAGCATCACTAGCCCGCCATGGTGTGGGTCACCATGCTGCATTGTTGCATTGTCTGCATTCGCAGTATGGTGACCACCACTCTTGGATTCTGCTTATGCTTTCCATCAGGCAGAGTAGAGTCATTTTGGCAGGGCCAAAAATAAAAAAAATGGTAACATCACCACCATATCCATAATTATATGTAAATTATATTTTGAGCAACCTGTTTTTGCAAAACGTCGTTACTGAAATTATAAGTACCTAAATAATCTCTCCTCGAAATGTTACGCTGATGAGGGGGGGAAGTCGTCCATTATGCTTAAAAGGTTACATCATCACCATTATGTATTTTACAGTGAAGTTTAAACAACTTTTGTGGTATTTTGTTAATAGCCCATCCCGGGGAGGCCATTGAAGCGATCAAACTCTGTCATGTTTTCAAAATACTTGACTCAACTTTTGAATTTCGAAACTTTAAAGCAGAAGCCTGTGATCGTACATATGATAATTACTAATTACTGTTTTAGACAAATTATGAAAAAAATGTTAATCATTTATTATTGCCGTTTTGATGTGTCCGCTTCATAATTTGAGTTCAATTTATAAAGATTGGTAGGCACTCATAGCACAGCTGCAATAGGCGATTAGAATCAATCACCGAGGTTAAGCAACGAATGCGCGGTCAGTACCCGGATGGGTGACCGCTAGTGACACGATACCGTGATTCCGAGGTCACGTTAAGTAGTCGGTCCCGGTTTTTATCATAGGACAGCAGTCATGAAACGTAGTTGGAGGCCTTCAGGCGGTTTAAAAACATCCAATGGCAAGATTACGTAGCAATAACGTTGTGTTGCCAGTCCCTAATCCGCACTCGGCCGGCGTGAGTGAGAAGGTATAGGTACCTTCTCACTCACGCTGGCCGAGTACCTTAACTCTCTCCTGAGAGGAGACCCGAGCCCAGGAGTGGGACGTTATGGGTTGTTGATGATTAGTCATTTTATTTATATTAAAACTTTCGCAACTATACATATTATTCGACTGTAAATCGGGACTTAATCGCGATAATATCAACATCAGCTAAATCGGCCCAACCGAGTTTTAGCGAGACAAACAAACAGAAATTGATTTTTATATATAAGATTTATTACTCTTTCACAAAGGTAACAAATTGCTCGGTACAGGAAGGATTCGTACGGTGGAAACAGGTCTGATCTGCTCGACTGAGAGTTCGCATCCAGACGCTCCATCGTATGTTGTGTGGAGTCTCAGTCAGCAACATAATTGTGGCATTCTGACGTCTCCCGTGTCCAATATTAATCTCAACCCTAATAAATTTAATTGTTATACTATGTGAGTAAATAATAGTAATTAATCACGAGACGTTATATGAGAGATATCTTTGTGGGAATTTAACTCCCAGCGCCACAGGAAAGGATGCTATCATCCGTGTAGTCATGCTAATGTGATGATGACGGTGTAAGTTTTATTAAACTAAATCAAATCTTATTAGCTCATAAATAATGAGTTTAAATATGACCATAAAACATTCTCAGTGTCTGTACGAGTACCAAAATCAAATGTCCGTGTTGACTTCCTCTCGCTATTAATTGGTACGAGACCCGCTATTGTTCCGACAATGAATTTGTTCCTAACTTATAACAGTTAAGCTATACATAACTAATACCTTAAAACCTATTGTTAATATTCGGAAATTGAGGATTTAATTTCATTTGAAGTTTTTAATTATGAAAGGAAATGGATTCTTATGTAACTGGAAATTTATATTTAACTAGCTGAACCCCGCGGTTATTGTGGTACTGTGGGTAACGCCGCGGGGCAAAGCTAGTCTAAAAAACCTAAGAACCTTAAATGGCCTAAGTTACTCCTCAGATTATCATCTATCTGCCAGTGAAAGTCCCGTCAAAATCGGTCCAGCCATTACAGAGATTACGCGGAATAAACAGACAGACTATTGCCCGTAGCATGATAATTTGCCCCCGTTTTTGTAACATTCTTCATTAGTGCTGCACTCCTATCGGTCTTAGCGTGAGATATATAGCCTATAACCTTCCTCGATAAATGTACTATGTTCAAACAAACAAACTCTTCAGCTTTATAATGTTATACAGTATAGATTCACGTACAAAATAGACACACATTTGGCGGTATGTAGTACGCTGGGTCAGCTAATCATTATATAAAAAAACGCGTGTATGCCGATTATCGCGGCAAATAGTAACTTAAATGTTATTTTGATGTATAAGCTATATAACTGTAAAGATTGCATCCAAATCCGTTCAGTAGTTTTTGCGTGAAAGAGCAACAAACACACATTCTTACAAACTTATAATTCTACAACTACAATACTGTTATTTACTATGACCCTGTATGTGGGTTAAACGACGAAGACAAAAATATAGTAAATATCATTCATATTAAAAAGGGGATACTTTTAAAGCTCACTTCCTTTATTTACTAAGTTTTAAAAAGGCTCTTCAATATTATTTGAATGATGACTCAATTACAATACTTAAAATGTGCGACGAGCTGTTACCCTGAAGGTCTATTACGTGGTGGAGTACCGCCATTGGAAAGGATTTCGGGAAGCCAGGACTACAGCGGATTTGAGTTAAGATTTTACTCTAATTTGATTTTTAAATTAACTGCCTCGTTGGTCTCGCGGTTGGCGTGTGCGACTGCTGATCATGAGGTCTCGGGTTCGATTCCCGGGTCGGACCAAATGTTTGTATGATCTACAAATATTTGTTTCGGAGTTTGGGTGTTTTCTATGTATAATATGTATGTATTTACAAAAAAAAAAGTATATATGTATTTGTATCAGTTGTCTAGTACCCATAACACAAGCTCTGCTTAGTTTGGGACTAGGTGGCGTTGTGTGTTTGATGTCCGAAATATTTATTTAGAAGTATTTTGTATCTTTCTTCTTCCTAGCCTTTATTATTCCCAAGATTTGGGGTCGGCTACTAGTTCAACCGGTTTTACCTGCAATATCAGTTTTTGAACGACTAGGTCAGACCTCCACAACCCTGAGGATGAACTGAATTTGAAGGTTGAGCTGGTTGTCAGTTTATTTGAGGGCACTGACTTCCCAATAACGATAGCTACAGATGTTCATAACAAACGGGACCGCCTTCTAACGCCTTCATTTTGCGCGCGCTTTTGAACAATCCAATAACGTCATTGTCATTTTGTGTTTGTTTACTATTGAGTGTTTCAGTTATTTTATACTTATTTACAGTTTCAATTGCTGTAAAAATCATGGAATATGTTATATTTTCTCGCAAGCACGACTCCCACAATAGGAATTTCGACGTCGATAATTTCGATAATGTAACAATCGACGTCACATTTCGTTTCGACCAATAGGACGCGTTTTGTAGGTTTGAATTTCCCTTTCTTAATTTCCAGTTTTTATTTAATATTTTCTGGGTTTAAATAATCACTACATAAAAAAAAATCCTAAAAAACAAAATTGAAGTAAATTGTGAAGACAATAAAGAATCTAGAAAAAAATATTTGAGACGAATAAAAGTTTTATGCATATTTGCTATTCCCTCTTTTTTAATTAAGTACCTGAATGACCGTGATGGATTTTTTTTTGGTAAATTTTCTCAAAATTACTCCTAGCGTGCACTTAGCTCAATCTAGCTGCTAGCTGTCCCCCTTTTGCCCCTCATGAAAATCGTTAAAGGTATTTGATAGTTTTATATATTTACTAACTCAAACATCTTTATACGTACTTCTAAAAGAATATAGCTGTAACCAATAGGTACATAACAAAATCAATCTTCACATTTATTTTATGTTTAACAATATACCTCGAGCTAAAAAATGCAGACCAATTCAGCATTGGTATAGTATCACTTTTGAGTTCATACCTGAGGCCCATACCCCAACTCCTCTCCCATCCCGTTCCCCTTTTTCATCCCCCAAAAGCCAGTAACGCAAGTGCTACACCTCTGGTGTTGCGGGTGTTCATGGACGGCGGTAATCGCTTACCATCGAGCGAAACGTCAGCTCGTTTGCCACCTTCCATGAAAAAAAAAAATAAACCGCGATCTTCGTGGCCGCTACATAAGTGTTGGTTGAATGCGCAATTTACTCGGGTTATTAAATAAAGAACTTTTTTGTTTGCAAGTGAAATTCGTTTTTGTGAACGTGACGAAAACCGTGTTACGTATAATTTAGCTAAATATCACATTTTCTTTGAAATCTGAATACAATTTCATTTTCATTTTAAAATTATTTTTTTTTGTTACCTTTTACTAAATACTCTGCGAACCCGTATTCATGTATCGAGGTTATATGTATACATACAATACAGATAAATAAATAAAAATAAAAAAAAACTAAAAATTTTGTCTTTTTGTCCGCCTGTATGTCTGTGTATGTATTCCGGGTAATCTGTGGAACCGCTTGATCGGTTTTGACGGGAGTTTCATTGAGTGATACCTGATGGTGCAAGGAGTAACTTAGGCTACTTTTTTTAGATTAGCTTCGGACCCGCGGAGTTGCAGGCGGTTGTTATTGTATCACAGGTAACACCGCACTGCGAAGCTAATCTATACTAATATTTAAAGCTGAAGAGTTTGTTTGTTTGTTTGTTTGAACACGCTAATCTCAGGAACCGCTGATCAGATTTTTAAAATTCTTTCAGTGTTAGATAGCCCATTTATCGAGGAAAGCTATAGGCTATATATCATCACGCTAAGGCCAATAGGAGCGGAGCACCAATGAAAAATGTTTCAAAAACCGGGGAAAATTATCACGCTACGGGCAATAAGAGACGTAAACGAAGTTGCGTGGGTCAGCTAGTATAATATAGAAAACATATTCCATGAGTATGAAAAGAGTTCTTCTTATTTTAAATTCTCCTTCTTTTAAACAAATATAATGGGCTTTATTTTATCTTATTACTTTATGCACAAATACATGCATCGGCGAACTTAATGCCTAAGGCATTCTCTGCCAGTCGACCGATTGGGCAATGCAGAGAAAAGATGAGGTGAGGTGATTAAAACAAATACTGCAATTAGCTTGAATATAACTACGAGACTAGAGTATAGCTTATTCTGGACTCTGTTGTTTTTAGTGCTTGCTTCAAGCTAGAAAGCTGTTTTATTTGTCAAACGTTCATCATAAGCTCATGCTAATTTCTGATTTAATTCTTGTTTTTAGTTTTCAACTATTTTTACAACACAATTGTGCTGCAGCAAAGAATCGCAGAGTACAACTTGTATTCATTGTGCGTATAGTTATTCTCATTCTACGCAAAATACAAGTTTAGCTTCAGAACTTTTGCTGAAACTTATTTCATGGCAAGTTAAAATTGTTACCCAAACAATGTTCATTCCCATAACATCTAACACAGATTTTTTTACTTTCAAATTCCATTTTAGATGCCACAGTATAAAAATCCCTAAACATTAATATTGTCTTTCGTGCAGAATGTTTCTCTTTTTCAATGTGTGTTTTCAGACTGTGTCATGCAATTTTGCGTGGCGCTGTATATGAGGTTTTAAACGTTTAATAAACGAAACCAGTGTGGATACGTTTAGTCCCATTTCCATTTTTAGCGTCAAATTTGAGGAGAATGTGGCCATCAAACGCCATGTGTTAGATTTTATAATACCGCAGTACATTGTTGTATAAGATACCCACACAGTTCATAATGTTTGGTTAAGTTGGTAGCAACATAATTTTCTTTTTTTCTCATAATGTACTTTACTTTTACTAAATAGGAGTTTATTGGGCCAGCTAATGATAAGTAACAACCAGCGTCTATCATAGGTACGTTGAATTCAAGACATACAAGTATTTTGCCACATTTTGATTATCTTTTTCCCCAAAATGATGAATGAAATACTATTAATACGATATTAGGTTACTACCCAGGTGCAGGGCGTACAGGAGCTAGATTCGTGAAACCGAATATCAAACCAACCGGCGGACTACGAAAGGAGATTCAGTGATTCTATTGATAACCCTAACTATGGCCACGGCTCTATCCGGTCTAGGGAGGCAAATAGTATCCTATGTGTTATTCTGATGTATAAACTGCATTCCCAACCCATCCCCAACCCGCAATCGGCCAGCGTGAGGACGTATAACCCTCTCCTGAGAGGAGACCTGGCCTAGCAGCGGGACGTTATGGGTTGTTCATGATGAAAAACTGCATTACTATGAAATTTCATCTAAATATGTTCAACAATTTATGTGTAAAAGAGTAACAAACATCCATACACCTTCACAAACTTTCGCATTTGTTATATTAGTAGTTTTATAGGTAGTAGAGCCAAACTAATTTCAGTACGACACGACGGATGGATGATCAACCAAAAATAGCGTTTTTTCTGTCGTGTTTCGATGCTGATTGCGGGACGGAAGGCCCAATGATGCAGAACATCACTAGGCCGCTATGGTGTGGGCACCATGCTGCATTGTTGCATTGTCTGCGTTCACAATAAGTATGGTGACCACCACTCTTGGAACATGCTTATGCTTTCTATCAGGCAGAGTAGAGTCACTTATTATTTAGGCCCAAAAAAAAAATCGTAAAATATTTTGTTCTCTTGTTTGTTGTTGCTGTTTTCGCTTGCCGGTCATAAATATCTGTTATTCTATACTTAACATAAATTTAACTCAAAATCTATCTGTCTTGCTTATACTGCTTGCATATATATTTGAATCAGGGCGTCGCTTTCTCGCTCACCCATATACCTCGAGTTTGTGTCTTTTTTGCAACCTACCTACTTTTAGCTTTATAAAAGTAATTATTTAAATCACACTACGATTATTGTATATTTTCTTACAATAATGTTTCTTATAGTTACCTATAGTTATTTATGCGGATGCTATTACTATTAAAGTTTTAAATGGATAACAGCAATATTAAGAATCTTCGCATTTACTACCAGAATGTGCGAGGACTTCGTACCAAGACTGATGCTTTTTATAGGGGGGTGTGTGTTGATTTATATGACGTGAGTGTGTTGACTGAGACTTGGTTAGTTGACGGCATCTCGGATTCGGAACTATTTGGTGATCAGTATATTGTGTGGCGTCGTGATCGTAATTATTCTCGGACTGGTCAGACGCGGGGAGGCGGGGTGTTGATAGCTATTCATAAGCACATATCTGCGGTGCCACAGCCATCTTTTCACTCCTCAGCGGAAGATTTATGGGTCACTGTGAACCTACGTTATCCTGGTACAAGGGATGTCTTCAAGTTAAACGTAAGTGTTATTTATTTATGTGTTTATGTAAAGGATTCTCTTTTTCGAACAATTGTCTAACTTTTCAACCAATTTAAACAGTTTAGTTTTAAGTAATTCAGACGAATTTTTTTTAATCATAGGTGATTTTTCACTTAAGTGGCATTTCATGGCAACTGCCATGCCATTATTAACTAATAAACAATGTTCTACAACCTGTAAACATAGCAGTGATGAGTATACGCTAACGGACGAATTGCAAGTTCTAGATCTGAGCCAGTACAATGGTATATTAAATGGTTTCGGGAAGACCTTAGATTTAGTTTTGTGTAATGAAACTGTGACAGTAAGTGAATGTTCAAGCCCCTTGGTACCAGTCGATAAATATCACCCAGCTCTGTTGATAGATTTACATTTTGCGGACTACACACATTTGATTCCTGCGTCGTACCCTCGATATATTTATGATAAAGGTGATTTTATTTCGATAAATAGGGAAATTTCAGCGATAGATTGGGATAACGTGTTTATGAGTTTTAAACTCGAGGAATGTGTGACGTATTTTTATAGTACCATAGCTGACATTCGTAATAAATACGTACCAAGCAAGAACATTTGTTACACTTCTTATCCGTTTTGGTACTCTTCTTCACTCAAACGTCTAATAAAAGGAAAGTCTAAATACCTTAATAGATTTAAAATATATGGTAGGCTTTCTGACCGGGCTACGTTCAAGCTCTTCCGTGATAGGGTAAAGAAGCTTGAAGCTGACTGTTACTCTAAGTACCTGACTTCTGCTGAAGAGTCTATTGAAAGGAATCCCAAACATTTTTGGAGCTTTGTAAAGCAACGCTCTAAATCTAACTTACTGCCAAGTTACTTTAATTACAGCGGCGTATCAGTTTCATCTGCTGATGAAATATGTAATGCATTCTCTGCACATTTCCATTCTCTTTTTCTTGACCCAATTACTGACGCTTCTACGAGTACAAACATCTGCACTACAAATCACTATACACGTCTTGTGACATCAGCACAATTGAAATCGATTTGGAGTATCTTACTAAAGTTTTAAGTGGCCTTGATCCATTGAAAGCTGCTGGCCCTGACCATCTGTCACCCAAATTTATTATTAAATGTGCTAAAACTATTGCTCTGCCGATATCGCTGTTACTTAAAAAATCGCTTGGTACTTGTAATGTTCCTCGGGTTTGGAAGTCTGCTTATGTCACCCCAGTGCACAAGAAAGGGCCTAAAACTGAAATTGTTAATTATAGACCCATTTCCAAATCATGTGTACTAGCAAAAGTTTTTGAAAAGATTATTGACGGTCAGATATACGCAGAACTCAAAAACTGTTTTAATCCATCACAACACGGTTTTTTGAGAGGTCGCTCAACGGTTTCAAACTTGGTACTGTTGAATGATTATGTGACACAGGGTATGGAGTATGGTGCTCAGGTCGATGTCATTTACACCGACTACAGCAAAGCGTTCGATAAAATAGATCACAACATGCTCAAAATGAAGTTTTTTAACAGTGGCATAAGGGGAGACTTACTTCGGTGGTTTTCCTCTTACTTGGAAAATCGGACGCAAGATGTAGTAGTCAGTAAATATATTTCTAGCTGGGTTTCCATCCCCAGCGGTGTACCACAGGACTCTTTAATGGGTCCCCTGCTCTTCACTATCTACGTGAATGACATCGACTCCTGCTTCCAAGGTTCTAATTTGCTCTGTTTTGCCGATGATATGAAGATTTATTCTGTAGTATCATCGGCAAAGGACGTGCAAGCACTTCAATTGCCGATGATATGAAGATTTATTCTGTAGTATCATCGGCAAAGGACGTGCAAGCACTTCAATCAGACCTATCACGACTCGATCAATACTGTCATGTAAATAAATTGGAGCTTAACCCCGCTAAATGCTCAGTCGTCACGTTTGGTAGAAAGCGTTCTCCAATACTCGCGCCGTATGAATTTAAGGGTTAAGTAATACCCAGATTTGATGGAGTACGAGACCTCGGTGTTTACCACGATTCGAAGCTACTGTTTGATGAGCATATCTAACAAATGATTGCAAGAGCTTCGAAAGCATTGGGATTCGTGATGAGGATTTCCAAATGTTTTGTAAAGGCTAAAACGCTTAAAATTCTTTAAGCGTTTTGGGTTTATCACGAACAAACAGATAGACAGACAGTTTTATATTTTTTTTGTAACAGTTCCTTATGGGGCGTTGCAGACGGGTACTCAAGCCAGCGAAAAGCGTCCGTAACGTAAGATTGACTGCCTCGGTGTCGCAATGGGAGCGTAAACGTATGCTGTGTTTGAGGTCTCGGGTCAGATCAAATGTGTGAATGATCTGCAAATGCTTGTTTTTTGGATGTTTTCTATGTATAATAGGTATGTATATATTTACAAAAAAAAAATATAACAAATTGTACTAACTAACTTTTTCTTTACCCTTTTTAATTTAATTTAATTTAAATTTTCTGTAAGTTGTAGGTAACAAGTACGGAGTAACTCTAGACAGAACTTGTTTCAGTAGAGATTACTAGATGGCAGCACAAGTGACTTTCATTATCGTTTAAAAATCTATTGAAAAAAAATCTTGAATATATTTTTTTGTAGATATGGCACTTAGTTCCTATCTGGTGTCACACGACACCACAGGTTTTTTTTTATTGAATAGGGGCAAACGAGCAAACATATCATCTGATGGTAAGCGATTTTTTAAGTACTACTTCTTAAAAAATCGCTTTATTCTTGAAGTTCGTATTGGTCCGGAAATACCGCAGGCGGCAGTTCAATCTACAGTTTTGTTGTGCGGGCAGAACTCGCGCCGTATGAATTTAAGGGTCAAGTAATACCCAGATTTGATGGAGTACGAGACCTCGGTGTTTACCACGATTCGAAGCTACTGTTTGATGAGCATATCCAACAAATGATTGCAAGAGCTTCGAAAGCATTGGGATTCGTGATGAGGATTTCCAAATGTTTTGTAAAGGCTAAAACGCTTAAAATTCTTTACTGTTCTTTTGTTAGAAGCCACCTAGAATATGCCTCACAAATTTGGAGCCCTTGTTATTACAAATACATCGATCGTATCGAGAATATTCAGAAACGTTTTTTGAGGTTTCTGTGTTTTCGTCTGAATATCCCATACAGCGCAAGTAATTACATTGGTCTATGCAGAAGGTTTCATATCCAGCCACTTATAAATCGACGTCAATTAGCAGATTGTTGTTTCCTTTTGAAAATTATTTCTAATGAAATTGATTGTCCACAACTGTTGCAAAAATTAAAGTTTAATGTTCCCCGTAGGTCAGTTAGATTCAATCCACCAATTTGTGTCCCCTTTTCCTCTTCCAACTATAGAAAAAATTCGAGCGAGCGTTAGAGCGAGCGACGACTTCAATAAATTGTGCAAGGAGTACTCTAGATTGATCCCTTTAACACCAGCATTAATGTTGTACGCAGTATGCTGAATCTTAAGTTTTTTCAATGATGACATTTTTGTATTTGTATTTTTTATTTTTGTTTATGTTTTTATTATTATTTATTGTAATGGTGTAAAGTCGTGTTGGTTAGTGTGTTGGTTAGAACTTTTGTTAATTTATTATGTTACAACTCGTGAAAACCTGTAATTGGCTTGATGTTGCATATCAAACAAACCATATTCTTTTTGTAGCTGTTGGTTTTCCAAACCTAAATAAATAAATAAATTTTCAATGTTATGAATTACTGTGAACAGTAGAAACGCTCTTTTCTTCTTAAAGTATACCTACTTTTAACTAACACAGTCTCGTTTACCTACAGATCCATTAAACTAAAACTAACAAACTCCACGTTGATCTTAGGAACTAAATCTTCTTCATTAAGTTTTTAAATTACATTTTAATTAGTGCACTATTTTCTTATTGCAGTAATTTATTTTAAAAAGGTGTATATAAATATAATCTATACTAATATATAAAGCTTAAGAGTTTGTTTGTTTGTTTGTTTGAACACGCTAATCTCAGGACTCGCTGATCCGATTTGAAAAAATCTTTCAGTGTTAGATAGTCCATTTATCGAGGAAGGCTATACGCTATATATCATCACGCTAAGACATACAGGAGCGGAGCAACAACGAAGTATATTACAAAAACGGGGAAAATTATCATGCTACGGTGCCGTGATAATTTTCCCCCATTTTTGTAAAATCCCTCATTGTTGCTCCGCTCGTGTGGGTCTAAGCGTGATGATATGTAGCCTATAGCCTTTCACGATAAATGGACTATCTAACACTGAAAGATTTTTTCAAATCGGATCAGCGGTTCCTGAGATTAGCGTGTTCAAACAAACAAACTCTTCAGCTTTATATGTTAGTATAGATAGATATAGATACAAAGTTGTCGTTTTGACAGAGGATGAAAAGTTACTAAATTGTTACACATTGTCTGACGTTTTAAACAGTCCTTATTACTTTGTCTCCGACTCGCCAAGAAGTTCAAGTTGAGAGAATAAATGTTTAGAACTTCACTAGTTTGCACTTTATTGCCACAACTTTAACGTACTACAAACGACAAAATATTGCAAGAGCTTTCAAATCAGGCTGAAAATAGTTGACAAAAATAAAATGAATAAAGTCATTACAAAACAATGTCTTTTCAGCCGTTTATTTCCAAACGATGCTCCTGTTTAAAAATGTAGTAAATTACATAGGAACAATTAGACGTGGAGTGGGTAACTTATTCCCACGGCCCCCATGTCGTGTCTGAACTGCAACCGGTCGAGATTTCCCCAGGGTATGTCTGGCTGGCCAATGACCTGATAAAAATATTTTCAGTATGCTTAGATTTCTACTTATTAATCTGTGAAAAAATCTTGAACATTTAGTGTGAAATTGTGAATTTCTATCTATTTCTGTTTACTATGACTTGGTTTTAATTATTAGCTACTAGCAACCCTCCGCGGCTTCTCAAGAATATTGTTATATTTAAGCCAATTTTTTTAACAAATTATAAACAAAAACCATCCTCAAGAATCACTTTGTCTTTAAATTAAAACCACATAAAATCCGTGCAGTAGCTTTTGGGTTTATCGCGAACAGACAGATAGACAGACAGTTTTATATTTTTTTTGGAACATAGTTCCTTATGGGGCGTTGCAGAGAGGTACTCAAGCCAGCAAAAAGCGTCCGTAACGTAAGATTGACTGCCTTGGTGTCGCAATGGTAGCGTAAGCGTATGCTGTGTTTGATTTCTCGGGTGCGAATCCCGGGTCAGATCAAATGTTTGAATGATCTGCAAATGTTTGTTGTGTCGGAAAGAGGCGGCAGGGGTAAGTCCGAACAATTCCTCGGAGCACTCCCCAAAGTAAATGCGGCAGAAGATGCACAGCGAAACCACATCTCTACGCAACGCCAAAGATTCCAGCCGAATTGAAATTTCTTGGCAGTCGACGATTCGAGTTGCTCTCCGTTGAATGCGGTCCTCTGGACCTCTGGATATATGAGTATATATGAAGATTGAGTGAAGACAGTTCAAAAATAAAAAAATATGGTCGCATTTCAACCACTGGGTGTCCAACACTAAAACGTATAACTATAAAACAGGTAGGTACACCTCTTTGTGGTTTTTCCTACTCTGAATATAATCTTGTAAAACAAAAGAGGTGCCGGTTTGTTTATCGCGCAGTATAATACGCAATCTTTACAAAAAACCCGTGTATATTTTTAAAAATACTATCATTATTAAGTTCTTAGTAAACAGTAGTACAAAACTGGATGTCGATTTATTTTGCGAGACTCGTTTCAATTTCAAAAAAGTACACGACGCTATAATAATTTTGTGTACCGTTGGCAAAAACAATGACAAAATATAATTGACGAGTCATCGGTGAAACATTTATTAAGGCACACTTTGACATATGATCAGGAGTGAAATTTATAGGGGCATGATAGTGTTCAAATGCTTACCATAATCTTATTAATGATCCGATAGAATTCAAAAAATCAGAGAAGTGAATAACCAACATCGAACGGCTAAGCAGTAAGCTGAAGTGGAAGTAGACCGGTCATGTTTCCAGACTAATCGATAGTCAGTGGAGCCGTATTGAAGACCGTGATCAGGCAAACGTAGTGTAGGACGCCCTGCGGCTTGATGAACTGCCTGAATGGACGCGGACTGCCCAAGACCGTGATAGTTGGCGCTCCTTGGGGGAAATTCAGCAGTGGTGGTATATTATTATATTTATTATTGATTACAAAATCTATCATGGCTAATATTGTAACAAAAAAAACTTTCATTTCACCTGGTAAGTGATTACCACTGCCCATCGACACCTGCAACACCAGACGCGTCACTGGTGCGTAGCCGACTTTTCGGGGATAGGGAGAGGGATGGGGGAGGGGTTGGGTGATGGACCTCCTGTATCCTCACTAACTCGATGAAACACAGCTCCAGCGGTATTTCACAACGGTTTTCTGTGAGGCCATAGTATCACTCTGGTCGAGCCGGCCCATTCATGCCAAGTGAGAGAGGTTAACGGATCTCAACCCCTCCTCCGGTCAAGCGGTAGCAGACTTGCGGAAGTCACTCAGATGGATATCTGCATGTTTGTTTATCAGTACATGTCCCTAATGACAAAATGTTCAAGTCACTATTTAGCGAAACATAAAATTAATTATAAATCATAACATTTCGGATATCTCACACACAATGCCATCTAGTTTCATTTCAAGCAGAGATTATACTATGAAACCCAGGTGCCTGATAAATTAACCAATTTACTTTTTTTTTAATTATATAAAGTGAATTACAATTAATGATATTGCTAACGCTACCTACAACTAAGATCCCACCCATCACATAGAGGAATGTAAAAAGCGGTTCGCCTCCAGTCGATCCGCGCGAATTATCTCAAATGAAGACATTATCCGGTCGAGGCGTGCGTCTGCGCCGTACGTGAGCCGCCATTTTGCTTGAAGGTTAAAGTTGAAGGTCCACAAATAGGTTACTCCGTGAAGTTTTTAATGGGTTGTTTAATGAAGGGCTTAGTTTAATAGGGTAACGGAAAGGTTGTAAAATCGACCCATGGTTGTCAACGCTCATCAAAAACTAGTTACACCAACTTATATAGTCTGTCTGTAGAGCTTGGACTAACCTAAAAGCTTTATTAACATTGTATTAATAAAATATTGTTTATTTTATTGTTCCAAGCAATGTCGTGTGATTGATGGTACTATATGAATGGACACAAAGAAAATTCAGACTCGCACAAAGTGTGGGACCTATGTGGGATTTCAACCGACAACACTTAGCGAAGTAGAAATCAGCATTGCGACTGCTTCAACCACAAGACCGTACGTGCAATCGGTTTGTATGAAGTGTCATTACTGGAGCTCAATTAGTGCAGTTTTTTGTTTGTTTTTGAAGCGTATACAAACGAACAAAATATTCTTATATAATATGTAGATATGTAAACATACTCAAAAATGCACGAAAATGTTAGTGATTAAAAATAATCTTGTAAATGAGAGATATATAACTTATCTATACAAATAAATTAAATTGGAGTGTCTGTTTGTAATATTAAAATAATAGCTTTTTAATCAATGCACATGTATGCATACACGATACATATACCAAAAATGTACCAAAATGTGTAATGTAATGTGTTTAACACATGGTTCATCGTCTCTAAACCACAATGAAAACAAGGTTTTAAGTTTTTACAATAAAATTATAGTTTTATAGCAGCAATTAAGGCGTATGCTTATAAGCAATCAACGTGTCTCGTACGTGAGAATGGAGGCAACAACATAATGATATGGTACGAAACTGGTGATCATTGATTGGCTGTGATTAAGTTATTTTAGGTTGCGCATTCATTTTGTAATAAAGCCTTTTTTCTACTTCAAATCTATTGAAGTATAAAAAAGATTTGCATAAGAAAAGGTCCGTTTGTTTTTATTGGATTTGTTCATTTTTGGAGGCTTTCATGAAGTTCGTAAGGGTTATTTGATATCAGCGCTAGATCAGAAGGGGGTTCCACGGTGTTGGTATTTGTATTATTGCAAGGTATTTAGTTCATCACTACATACCTTGGTGTACACCCACTTTTATGTGGAAGCTCTCTGAGAGGCCCGCAGAGCTTCTAACCTGGGCTTCTACATCTGTATATGTCCCCTATAAGTCGGATCGTGAGCTTGCCATATGCTTCTCGAGATTTATACATACCATTACCAGGATTTCTTTATTTTCACACACAACAAAAATCTTATCACCTGTACAAAAAATGCCGTAATTCATTCGAATTTTTGCTATTATTAATAAAAAAAAGTATCAGATAAAATTACTCACAAGACAGGTGAAGAAAATGACTATCCATTACGGTTAGTTTAAACATTATTTTAAATTTAAGTTTAAACAGGAATGAAAATAGTTGATTAGTGAGTATACTCTACTTAACAAATAAAAGCAAAACATGGAAAATGCCGTGAGCAACGATAGTGTTGTGCAACTCCAAGTATTTTGAACCGGGAAATATGTAGTATGTGAGGCGTAAATACTCGTAGTTACTCATTTAATAGCGAACGGATGCTTATCCGTTCTCGTCTTTGCGTGAGTGGGTTTTAATTAGTTTAATTAACTACATTGTAGTTACTAACTCAAATACTGTATCTATTTTATTTTCTAATAAACCAACAAAGGAATATACTAGGTTTAATTAAATTTTAAACAAAGACCTAAGCATTAGTAGGAATAGGTGTGATGATTTCGCTTAAATGAATTCGAATATATTATGTTAATATGGGTATGCCTACGGGATTCAAGTGGTTAAAATTATTTAATTCGAATAATAAGAACAGTCGACATAAATTATATACCAACCTCTCTGTTCAACATTTTACTGTTATAAGATGATGTTATGTAAAAATTACTTAGGCTGTTAATTTTTTTTGGAATTGTAAAAAATAGTACAATGAGTTATGAGTTTAAGTTCAAGTATTAATCGTGTTAATATAAATTCTTCGAAGTAAACAGTGGTGGTGATAAATTGATTAAATCAGACATTTCAGTGATAATATACTATTCGCGAATAAAATATAACCATTGTATCATACAAAAGGCTGTTTTACGTGCAACAGGTCTAAAGTTGAGTCACTCCATATGTACCAAGGCATGTCTATTCCACGACGCGATTGGTTAACGGCATTCCGAGAACTCCGATTAATTCTGATTATCCCGGGATCAAGTGCAGTACTATATTTCAACATTTTAAACTGAGAGTCGCACAAAATGTTTTAATAAACTACCGCGCTTAGAGACAGTAAAATTATGTTATTCGTTCTAAAGAACATTTTGAACAGTTTTAATGGAGCATTCTTTGAAATTTATGAAGAGCATATGTTTTGCAGAGCCTGCGGTCTAGAAATGTGTGTTTAAATGTTGACATTATATAACTTGAAAATTGTGTTAAAGATATGAGCCCATTTAAGCTTATGGTAATGGATTCAGTAGTGATGTTTGTTTTTTTATTTTATATCGATTTTCACAAGACAAATAGCATCTTAATGCCGTTATGATTTGATTAACATTAATAGTTTTGTTGTTCTAATTTAAAACAACTATTTTGTTCAAACAGCTTGTACTGTATATATAAACTTTACTTCTAAAATAGGTAAACTAAAATTATCTAAATACATTGAAGTAGAACGCTAAAGACTTTCAGACATTGACTCTTTACAAAAAAAAACACTTGAAAATCTAGTTGTTGCCTGCGGCTCCGCCCGCATAAATGTCGTTTATCGTAACAAATAGTAGCCTATGTGTTATTCTGATGTATTACTGTAAAGTTTCATTCAAATCCGTTCAATAGCTTTTGCGTGAAAGAGTAACAAACATCCATCCATCCATCTATCCATCTATACTTACAAACTTTCGCCAAAGGAAAACGTAGACCATAAAGTAAGAATCAGTTACTGACTTACAGTTCCTCACCTCTCATTCTAGTCCTTGTAAGTCTGGTGCTCTAATATTGCTCACTAAGAATCATTACCAAGTTAGCTTTATATAAATAAATGCCGTTAAAATCTCCTAATGTAAGTTTTTGTTCGAATAGAAAGCCACATAGTTCGTAAAGTTGAAGGGCCGATTGCAAAAAATCGACAATGAGCTATTAAGGCGTCCGCTCGTTATATGAAACAAAGCGACGCCGGCCTCGCCACCTATCTGCTATCGGGTGATGAGCTTGGATTTAGAGATGCTGGAATGGAATTTAGATTTTAAAGTTCAGTCAGACTGACTGTTTGTCAGTCATATGAGTCAGATTGGCTGTGACGGTTCATGTTTGATGAACACAACTGCATGACTGTGATTTGCTGTTTAATAGCATTCATTGTACACAGTATTTTTGATTTTACGTTGTATGAATTTACGTACAGAAGAAGAAAGTTTTTTATGTTACAGCTGTGTCTTATTTTATTTGATTTTTAATAAAAGTAAACAATTGCACTATTTGTATATTTGTAACACATAAGATGATCTACATAATACTAATATTAGTTTGTAATATGTTGTTACAACGAACTATTGTCCTGTTATATAATGTCCAACGTAGGACAAAATCACTTCATTCTCACTGACGAATAATAGAGCATATAAAAGCAGCCGAATACAGTATATGGAAGCCAATATATCTTAAATCGAATCTAAAAACACATATATATACAAAGACAATTTTGATGTAATTAGGACTATGCATTTACATGCATTAAAATTACAACTATTTGATTCCAGAACATCTAGCATGAACATACGTATACCAAAAGATAACCTTTCTTGTTTTTTTATGGTGTATGGTATATATTTTATGTGTATTGACTGCCTCGTTGGTCTAGCGGTTGGCGTGAATGACTGCTGATCATGAGGTCTCGGGTTCGATTCCCGGGTCGGACCAAATGTTTGTATGATCTACAAATATTTGTTTCGGAGTTTGGGTGTGTTCTATCTATAATATGTATGTATTTACAAAAAAAAAGTATATATGTATTTGTATCAGTTGTCTAGTACCCCATAACACAAGCTCTGCTTATCTTGGGACTAGATGGAGTTGTGTGTTTAGATGTCCGAAATATTTATTTATTTATATGGTAGGACACCCGCAACACCAGAGGTATCACAAGTGCGTTGTCGACCTTTGGGGGATAGGAAAAGGGATGTGGGGAGGGGTTGGGGTATGGGCCTCCGGTGTCCTCACTCACTCGGTGAAACACAGCGCAAGAACTATTTCACAACGGTTTTCTGTGAGGCCAAAGTATCACTCCGGTCAAGCCGGCCCATTCATGCCGAAGCGTGGCTCTCACGGTCCACGATGTATCATTGAGATATCATTCCCCTTCCAAATTAAATAGTATTAATCAAAAATTCTTATCCAGTTGCAACAAATCCAGGTTATAATGTTAAATCCTAATGGTCGGCGCGTAGTCGCCTTGTAAATATGGTCGTTAGCATTTATTCACATAATGACTTTATTATGAGCGTCCATCTTCTTACATTTTATGGTCAGCACTCCGTGTATATGTTTCTCAACGTTTTTTTCTTACACCTTGCTGCGTTGTTTGAGCCGTATTCATAAATCGCTGTATATTATTTTATGATTCTTTAAATAAGAATTATTTTATCTGATAATGGAGGTTGGTACCTACTTTTACTTTTAGGCACTAGATTAATGCGGTTACATAGTAGCTTTTGCCTATATTTTGCCCCCGTTTCATTGTGTTCAGATTCAGACTTTGAGTAATCCAAGTGTTGGGAGAGTCAGTTGTTACTGGTTCGACAGGAGACACGTACCGTATATCGTAGTGATAGCATTTCTTTCGTTGCTTTGTACATTGCTAGTCCAATTCCCAAATCTCTTTAGGAAGAAGGGTGCTCAAAATGTAGTAACTCATTTAGGATTCTTTTACTCGTATCTATGACCGGTTCGGTTGCCTCTGACACACAAAATCATAAACATTGCCAAGTCAACCAGAAAAGAAACCAATGTATATCTTTTGTAAAATTTGAAAATGATACAAATTAAATTCCTTTTAAAATTTTTCTCTCGTTTATCTCTGTAATAAAACTTATTATGCTTTTTTTATGAAATAAGCACGATAAACGAGCAGACGTATCACCTGATGGTAAGCGATTATCGCCGCTTATGGACACCTGCAACACCAGAGGCGTCACAAGTGCGTTGCTAGCCTTTGGGGGATAGGGAGGGGAATGGGGGTGGGATTGGGGTTTGGATCTCCAGTTTTAAAGATGAGAAAACTTGTCAATCAGTTAGACAGAAGAAGTTTATTGGTATTTATCATATTAGCACCATCATCATCAGCCGTTAAAAGTCTACTGGTGACCACAGGTCTCTCCTTAGAAATAAGGTTCTGATCTAATATAATACGCTAGCCAAACAGGTTGCTACAAGGTTTTTCTAAATTTTCTTACAATGCTTTAGTCTTGCGTGTCCGCAGTATGAATAGTGATGGCGAGAATCCGCCACCACACGGACATCTCTACATTGTTTGGGACAATATTAGCTTAGACAATATCTTTTAATGCATCATCATCTACTTAAGTTAAAGAACCACTGGATCAAGCTAGACTGGCTACAAGAAACGCCTACATCGTACGTAAGCCAACGTGTACAAATACATAAAAAGCTAGTTACAAAAAAATCGAAGTATCGTATAAATATTTGTACTATAATTATAGATTTAACATCTTGTTTATGTCTTTTTTAATGTGTTAGGTCATGTGTTCTTTAGATATTTTATTCGATTACTATTAAATCGTTTAGATTTTTAATTTTTGATGACTTTAAAAATGTGAGTTTATCGAGATCCGTAAAAGGGATGAAAACGTAAAGAGATGTCAGTATTATAACAATAGTACTGACTGGTTGATTATGTACTGACGATCAACGGACCCTGAGATATTGTACATCAAGAGGATTCTGTTTATGTTTCTCATCAGGCAGAGTAAAGTTACTTTAGCAGACACATATATCTTTATATATATATAATTCTTCTGTGAGTGTGTATGTCACTGAACTACTCTCAAACGACTGGACCGATTTTGATGAAATTTTTTGTGTGTGTTCAAGGGGATCTGGGAATGGTTTAGATTCACAGTTTTGTCCGCTAGACAATGTTTTTTTAATTAATTTTTAATTTATTAGTAGTTATGGCAAAACGACGTTTGCCGGGACAGCTAGTATATATATATATATATATATATATAAATAAATAAATAAATAACAGCAGGACACCATTAAATATCTGGCAGTGATTTCTACATAATTAGAAGTTCCATGATTGCAAGAATCTGTCTTTAACTATTTTAGTCTACTTCTTCTCTTTTGACATCGTCAGAAGCTTATGTATTTATATTTTTAAAACATGTTGCAATAATATTTCTAAAATAATTGTGTTTACGTAAAAAAATACTGATCTATACAAATAAATAAAATTGGAGTGTCTGTTAGTAACATTAAAATAACCGCTTCTTACTAAATGCATATGTATACACGGTACATATACCAAAAATGTAGTTAAAAAATTTTTGTCTGTCTCTTTAATCCGGGTAATCTCTGGAACGGCTGGACGGATTTTGACGGAACTTTCACTGGCAGGTAGCTGATGATACAGGGGGTAACTTAAGGTTATTTTATAGACTAACTTTGTCCCGCTGCGTTACTCCCGGTACAACAATAACCGCGGGTAACACCGCGGGGTGCAGCTAGTAAAAGAATTAAGAAAATATATTTATTTAGTCCTACCAGTCTATACATTTAATACTTATAATGTCAAATTATTTAATACTTATAACATGAAAAACCAACATAATATTATTTTGAAGACATTATTCACTTATAAATACAATAATTCAATAATTCAATAATTCACTATTTTTTATGTTAGCAGTGATAGGCGTGATACATACATATGAATGATATCCAAGATTTCTCTAAAACACCACTTCCTTTAAGAAGTACTTCTACAAACCGCATTAAAACGATTATATTAACATCAAACAACTGACATGATGATAATTAAGCATTGGCTTCAAGAATAACTAGCTAAATCACTTCAAAGGTAAAAGTATAAAGCTAATACAAACATTACAAACATACCTTGACTAACGACAAACCAATGTACACTATGCCTTATACAGACCCTATGATTACCCGCGCGCTCGAATGGTCGATCAGTGATCAGTCGATATAAAGCAATTAAGTATTTTTTGTTTTTTCACCTGGCAATACTTAAATTAGCCGCCATTGGGCAACACTGGTGGTAAATCCTTTGGTTAAGTGTAATTGCATCTTATATCTTTTTATATACAACTAGCTAAACCCCGCAGTGTTACCCGCGTTTATTGTCGTACCGTGGAAAACGCCGCGGGAGAAGCTAGTCTAAGAAAGTAGCCTAAGTTACTCCTTAGATCATCAGTTATTTGCCAGTGAAAGTCTCGTCGAAATCCGTAAAGCCGTTCCAGAGATAACCCGGAAAAAACCGACAGACAGACAGACAAAAATCACAATTTTGTATACATGCATTTATTAAAAAAGTGTTTTTTTTTAATGTTACAAACATACATTCCAATTTTATTTATTCGTATAGATGTAATTAACTGTATATTTAATTCATCTGTATTTATTTTACAAACCACACTATGTATTAGTATAACGGTACCTGATATATATTCTGTACCGATTTAATTTTTCGTGTTATCTACCTTTACACCATACACTACCCTATATTTTCTCCAACTATTTTTTTTTCTCCATCCAATAGTTGCCTGTAAGAGGCCTCCTAGCGATAAGGCCGCCAATTGTACTTTTCTAGTCTTAAGTTAACCTTATAATGAATTTGGTCCATAATAAAGAGATCTTTTATAATTATTAATAATTCTCTCGTGTACACACACCTTATGTTCAAATTGACTCTGATAAGCTTATACTGTAATTTACGCCCCATCTCGAACTTATTAGATTTTGATGAGCAAACGACTTTTCTCGGTAGTGTTCCCTTTAATTCCATATGCATCCTTATTGAGGTTCATTGCATCCATATTAAGATTTTACTTAATAAGGATGTATGAGGAAATAACATTCAATATTATAAAATGAAATCGTTTTGTTCATTAAAATCTCATAAGATTATGACGGGAGTGTAAATTACTTTTTATAGCTTTATTATGATAGGAAAGTATTAATTTTATGTTCGTGTATTACATATATTACCACCACAACACTACAGTACGAAAGTTTTATAAGGGGGGTTGTTACCGGTCTACGGAGCATAAATAAACAGATTAAATAATACAGTTGGGATTATAAAATTTGTCCCTTCAAATACGTAAACTTAAATCATAATTCCCAATTAATTTCAGATGTATGAGTGTTGTTTGTTTATTACTCCTACGATTGTCAGCTCTAAGTTTTCCTCTAAGAATAAAATAGAAATAAAATTTTATGCGGACGATGGATGAGAAAAAGCAAATAGTACTTGACAGTAAAATAGTAATAAATATTTCGGACATCTAAACACACAACGCCATCTAGTCCCAAACTAAGCAGAGCTTGTCTTATGGGTACAACTGGCGCCCGCTTCAGTGCGGGCAGGCGCTGGGAGGGGTTCGAATGTGTTAATAGCAGATCCCTCCCGTGTCAGGCGCAGAGTGGCACACTATGTGGTTTTAGTCGATTCAATTCCGACACACCGACCCGCCGCAAACCCCGGTGGGGTGAAGGCCAGAGGGGGTTTCCACACGTAAAAAAATGGGTACTGGACAACTGATATAGATACATTTATATACATTGTTTTGTAAATACATACATATTATTCATATTAAATACCCAAACTCCGAAACAAATATTTGCAGATCATACAAATGTTTGGACCCGGGAATCGAACCCAGATCTCAAGCAAAGCAGTATTTATTACTATTTTACACAATATTTATAACTGCCTTGGTGGCGCAGTGGTAGATACACTATCACTGCGATACCGAGGCAGTTAGAAATATATAGGTACGTCTTGTGTACAAACTATATTTTATCGTTCTTAGAAGCTGGTTATTATACTACAATATTAATAAACAGAGAACATTTTCTAGTAGTTAAACGTTCAAAGTGGCAGTTATCACATCTCCGCCAGCCTTCAAACATTACTACGGGGAAAATGTGCCACTTACGTAAATAAGATGTACACGCCATGTGCTGGTAATCACATGTTGTGCCAAGGAAATTCGCATTTCGTTTCTAGTTAGTCTGGAACTCCGTTAACAAAGCAAAACTTTTTTTTTAAATGTGAGCCAAAATAAAATAAGATAAAAATATGAATCCATTATTTTTACGCTTTTCTTAGCTTTACCTATACGTTTGTTTATTACTGACTTGTGTAAGCGTATTATTTTTTTTTTAACGTTTGTTTTATTTTCCATACGTAAAAGTTTATTTCGTAAAGACTACAAACTTGAATAGTATAACTAAAATTTCAATTTATCTTCTTAGACAAAAGCCGACACGTGCAATTATATAAAGATTAATTAGTATTCACGAGATATTATTGCTTTTAATATTACAATTATCGTAAAATAGATACTAAAATATGGAATCCAGGTATTATTTAATTTTACTGACTATAAAATTAATGTTAAAGTTTAATAGTGAACATATCACTGGATGAATACAAAATACTGGTATAATTTTACAAATGTTAATAATAGCTAAAATTTGCCTGTGGCTCCGCTCGCGTGTATGTCGGTTACCGCGGTAAAGAGTAGTCGATGTCTTTTCTCAAGAACCGGCGTGTCTCCATACCAAATTTCATTAAAATTGGTGAAACGGTTTGAACAGACAGACAAATAGTTCAGTAGTTTAAGCGGGGCTTGAAAAAGCATTTTACTAGGCCGCCATAGTGTGGGTCACTATGCTGCTCTGTCCACGTTCGCATTGAGGATAGTGACCACCACTTTGGCATTTTGGCAGCTTGAACATAAAAACAAAAAAAAAAAATAGTCAGGCCAACTTAGATTCGAATTTATTAGTATGGATTGCAGTACGAAATAAAGTTCGTCATTCGACATTATAATAAAAGCTATAAAACATAATACATTGCGGTGCACATCAATAAGCTTGAACATAATTGAACTAAAAATAATTCAACCGTGTCACACTGATATCGTGCCAAGCGACGCAGGTTTTGTCGATAAGTTTGTGTACGATGTGGTGATAAGTGTACATCTATTTTTTGTGCTGGAAAATTCAATTTATATTGTTTGAAATAGGTTTTTGTGTATTGTGTTGGGTGAAATTGATTAAAAACTAACTGGGTTACAAAATAACTTTAAATGAATGTGTTGTGTCAATAACTAAGCATATAAAACAATAAAGGTCGTACATCATTTTTGAACTAAAGTGATTGTAAAAACCTGTTTATCTGTATAATAATTTAAGTAACATTTATACAGCAAGTTGACAATTAATACTTTGAGTTATTGATATATAATTTATTAAATACGATCATAAATTCATAATAGAAAATAATGAAAGTAGTCTTCTTATTGGAAATACTTTAGTTTTAAGTCAAAGAGGCGAGCATTTTACAGTTTCTAAGTATAACAAACTACCAAAATGTCAAACAAAACTTATAATGACCTACTGATAGAGACATCAGAACTAATAGGCGAAGCTACCCAAACTGATGAAGCGCTTTTTGAGGCTGGTACTTCGGATTCATCTACTCTGTTACCACTGCTTCTAGAGCTTCGAGTACGGTATACCATATTACTTCGAAGATTGGATACAGTATACGATCAACTATTACAGCCCCAAAAGCGCTTAATTGTAAAAAGACTTTTGGAAGCGTGTTTAGGAAGGCTGATTGAAATTAAACATGATCTAGTGGAAATGCGATTATGTGATCATACTTTTGATGACGACGAGGTAAGTTTTTTTAATGAGATGCTTTTATCTATCTTATACATTAAAATGAGCAATTATTGTATATAGATATATAACTAGCTGACCCACGCAACCTAGTTTGAGTCTCCTATTGCCAGTAGCATGAATATTTTCCCCCGTTTTCGAACCATTCTTAATTGGTGCTCCGCTCTTATGGGCCTTAGCGTGGTGATGAACAGAGGACACTGAGTGTGAATTTCGTCTCGATTCGTGCGAACTTCAGACAAATTCGTTGATTCGTTGTTCGGAACAGCTCGTCTCGATCCGTGCGAACTTCGGATGTCATATTTTTTGTATTACGGAATTTCTTGATTCGCCGCCGCGCTCAAAAGCCTCAAGGCGATAAAAGCTATACAATAGCTTAAAAAATTAAGAAAAAAATAACAGAAGAAAATATTTATGCTGCTAGCAATTCCACTTTTGGTTCAATTTGACGATTGTAGATAAATCTAAAACTAGAAACACCAATGACTTACACTAGTTCTAAAACTATAAAATAATGTGAACTAAGTACAACTTTACTATTCAGGCATTAGTTAAACTCCAAGTGACGCCGTTTGAAGCAGAACCTTGCATCCCACGTTTCTTTATCAGAGAAAGAGAAGAAGAAATAAATAGCAGACGGCAATTCATCACTGATACTTTGAGCAAGTTGGGATATGAACCTCCGAAGCCACAACCCCTGGTACTGACTGAGCAACAAGCTGTTATTATTATACAAAGTCATGAAAGAGCCCGACAAGGAAGATTGAGGTAACGGGTATTCCAATATTTTGGAATAAACATAAACACTTATTTATATCAAGAAATCATAGAAGGAATGGCAATCGTAATTAATAAAAATAGATTGTTTAAGAATTGCAAATATATAAAATATATTGCTTAAGGTTTAATACATAACCTAAAATACAGCTTAAGGTAGATAATATATAAACAGATAAACAGCATTTTATACAAGATCTACCACACACAGATTTTGAACGTTCAAAATATTATTTTGTTTTATTTTACATTTCTAAGAAATTAACTTAAGAAGAAAGAATGGTATCATCTTAATTTCTATTAGTATATTCATTAACATATTACCTTGTCCATTACATTCCTAAAAGAATATCAGGCTCCGAAACATTTTTAAATTCAACTCATGAATATTTAAAATATTGAATATTCAATGAATAAATATTAACAAAGCCGTAATGCAGTATTAATTGTTACAAATGAATATATTTCAAATATAAAAACGGTTATGAATAATTCATAAATTAAATGGATTTCCCACGGCAAATTTAAATTATTCATATCTTTAAAAGGGGACAGTTTATGAAAGAAATTCGTCTATTGAAAGAAAAGGGAAGAGATCAAAAAGGCGAAATGTCTGCATCTGCAGCTACTGCCATCCAGAAAGTTTGGAGAGGATTTATAGCAAGAAGATGCACCAAGAAAAGAAAACTAGAGGAACAGCTCTTGATCGGCATGGTGCTGCCACCATACAAAGAGTCAGAAGCTATTGAAAAAGCTAATCAGGTAAAAAATAATTATAAATTGTATTTTTTAACAATTTGTTTCATACGTCATCTTCATAGCATGTTGTTAAAAATTTACGTCAACAGATAGCAATTATTTAATTGAGATACAATTATTGATAAAGACTTCAGTGCGGATAAATCACAATGCAGTTACCGTGACTATTGAGTTAACCATTTCTTAATTCGTAAATATTATAATAAACTGTATAAAAGGATAGTTCAAAAATTAACATGTTTGCAAAATTACATATTGTTTTCGTATGTCAGGTAGAAAAATATCGCCACAAGTTGCAAAAGGAAAGAAAAGAAGAATATCAAAATGCTTTAGTCAAAATGGAGGACTACATACGGACACAACATGGACCAAAACTAACTGAGCAGATAGGAGATGAACTGAGAAGATGGATTCGAGAATATTACGATAGAACTGAAAGGTTTCCTGAAATGCCTTCTGAAGAAAGTGGAGGAAGCAGAACCATGTACAGTAGACAAGGTTAGGTGTTTATGTTTCTATTTTGATAACTGACATTGCCACAGAGCCACGCTTCAACCTTTGTTATTCTACGGTCTTAAAGGAAACTTTGCAGATAATATTCATTTTTGTCGACTGACTTTGCCAGAGTTCTAAGCCTTCCTCCTTCTAATTCGAAGGCGAGCGGGTGTCTTAAAGAACGGCAATATGTTTGTGAATCATTGAGTTTTACTTATTTGTTTGAATTGAGAAAATTGACATTTCATTATAATTATGTGAACTCTGGTTTATACACTATATAGTCAAATGATTTTTTTATGCATTAACATGCTATTTAGGTACTGGAATGGATAGTGAGCTCAGTAAAAGTTCTCCTGTATCATCAAAAGAATCTAAGAGAAGTAAAGAGAGTAAAGATAAGAAAAACAACAAAGCAGAGGAAAATGGTAAAACTAAAGAAGAACCCGAGGATTTAAATACATACCAATGTACAACGTCTGCTTTCCTTAAAAATATGGTTGGAGCTAATGAAGAGTAAGTGTTTGTTTTTTTATTTATTATAGGTTTCCGGTTCGAACAAGTGATAATGGTATTACTCTTGTCAGCGATTACCTGAAAATCGTTATTAACTAAATCTTTAGTTAGTTTCGCCATTATTGCTGTATATCTATCACTCGCGACTTTATGTGGAATATAGTTCAGCTTTGTCTTAAAAACATATATTTTTTAAATATCCTTTATTCATTTATTTTCATGAAAAACTTTATTTAATCATTTTTTACTGTTACCATATTGTTAGAATTTTTATTGTAAAGCTAAATTAATGAAATGAAATGTAACTAAACTGATTAAACATTTCTAGATACGAAGATATATGGAAATATAAGGACGATGCAGATAATCCCCATGAAAGGTATTACAAAGATATGATAGAAAGAGAAAAAATGGTAAAAATTGAACAAGAAGTAAGAAACGTTGTCGATGAGATGATGAGAAGTGAGCTCGAACTACTCCAGGCTGCATATGATAGAGATAGAGCACAAAAGGGAAAGAAAGCGAAAAAGCCACAGAAAAAAGTAGGCAGCTCATGCTAATAGTTATTTGCAAATAAATTTAAAATATCTTAAACTAAATACTAAAATTACAGGACGTGGCAAGTCTATATAAACACTGGTCATAAAGACAAATTTTGAAAAATTCTATTGGCTTTCAATTACTAATTAAGGATAAAGTAATTTAATTGAAAATAATGAATAAACAAATGATATTAGTTAAAGTTACGATTCACTCAAATTTAATGAAATGATTGATGAATTCTAGGTTCGTCGTGGTGGCAAGAAAAATAAAAAGAAAAAAGAAAAAGATTTAACACCAGATCGAACAACAGAATCACTTTTTGAAGAGCTTGTTACAAATGGAATTATACGACCATATCCATTAGTGAAAATCGATGACTTTATTGGCGAAAAATGTTACGTAGGTTCTGCGTATAGAGAACAAGGTCAAGAAGCCGATCCATGTCTGGGTGATATAAGGCAGCTTGTGAAAGAGTATTGCATACTTCCTCTGGGATCGGAACATGTTAGAAATAAAGCACCATTAGTCAGATCAGTACTTATTTCAGGTAAAATGACTGTATAGAAAAATATAAAAGAACCGTCTTTTTTAGCACAATCTGATTCAAATGACAGATTATAACAGATTACAGATATGGATCATTGAGCTTTTTAAAACTGAAAATCGATTATTTATTTCACGTACATTATAAAAACTAAATATTTATCAAAAGGATTGCTTGAGTATAATGTTATTTATCAAAAATAAATTACTTCATTCAGTGTCAGTTTTTAAGTAAATAGAATAAAACATACACATTAAACACATTTATTACCAATCAATATGTTTGTTTCAAGGCCCAACGGCTAGCGGCAAGAAGATGTTAGTTCATGCGATTTGTTCAGAACTTGGTGCAATGCTCTTTGATTTAACACCAGCGAACATAGTCGGCAAATATCCTGGAAAAACAGGACTTATAATGTTGATACATTTGGTTATGAAAGTATCAAGACTATTACAGCCTTCTGTAATATGGATGGATGATGCTGAAAAACCGTTTGTGAAAAAAGTTCCAAAAACGGATAAAACTGATCCAAAGAGGCTTAAGAAAGATCTAGTTAAGATTATAAAAGGTAAATAAATTAAAATGTTAAAATAAATATGCTAGAGGAAGTTATATTAACTTAAATTCTTATTCTGTCTAGGAATATGTTCAGAAGATCGTGTGATTTTCGTGGGAACCAGTAAAGCACCTTGGGATGCAGAGCAAAAACTACTCTGTCAATGCTATCAGAAATTCATTCAGATTCCAAGAGCTGACTACGGAAGCATTTCTCTAATGTGGAGAACAAAACTGCACAAGGCTGGTGCTTTAAATCCTAGACTTGAGCTTTCGTGTTTGACCAGAGTTTCAGATTCCTATACTATTGGTATGTGAGCTAGATACATTTTGAAATCGTATCTATAACATTATTTTTGAGAATTATGATCAGTTGTATTTATATACAAGAGCCATAATTTACATCAGGGTATTTATTTTCTTAGTGCGTTCCGTGTGCTTGAACTAATTATGTTAATAACTTTTTCTTTGTTTTAATAAGATTGGATGGATACTACATAATATATATTACGTGAACTTCTTTACATAGTATAAAATGAAGTCACTTCCGCTGTCTGTTGGCGTAGATCTTTTAAACCACCTAACGGATTTTAATGGAGTTTCAAACAGTGGATAGAGTAAACACTATACCTACTGCCATAATAAGCTTCCTCTTGACACCAAGAGGAAGATTTATATGGTCAATTCATGCATATTATAGTAAAAAAAAACTGAGAAACGAAAGGCTCCTCTTTCATCAAAATCCGTCCGAAGCTAACCCGGATTGGTTACGAACTAACGAGTTATAAATTAAATGAAGTTGCTCTTCATCATTCGGCTTTGATACTGAATTTGAACTTTAAGCAACTTTATTTTAAATATGACGCTCACATATAAAGACAAAAATAACAGTAAACTTTTCATTATCACAAATTATTATTACTACAGGTACTCTTCTAGCAGCTTTAGATTCGGTGCTCACAACAAAAAGACGGCTCCAACTACGGGTCAGAGCGTTTACAGCAGCAGAAGTAGCCGTGCACCTTGCGGCCAGAGAACCGGTGTATGCAGAACAAGTACGTATTCTATGAGATGGCTCGGCCTAGAAAGTTTTATTTTATCTACACAAACAAATAAAATTGGAGTGTCTGTTTGTAATATTAAAATTACCGATTTTTACTACATGGTACATATACCAAAAATGCATTTAAAAAAAAAATTGTCTGTCTGTCTGTTGGTCTGTCTGTCGGTCTGTCTGTCTGTCTGTCTGTCTGTCTGTCTGTCTGTCTGTCTGTCTGTCTGTCTGTCTGTCTGTCTGTCTGTCTGTCTGTCTGTCTGTCTGTCTGTCTGTCTGTCTGTCTGTCTGTCTGTCTGTCTGTCTGTCTGTCTGTTTGTTCCGGGTGATTTCTGAAATGGCTGGACGGATTTTAACTGGACTTTCACTGGCAGGTAGCTAATGATCCAGGGAGTAAGTTAGGCGTCTTTTTTTGGACTAACTTTGTCCTACGGCGTTACTCGCGGTACTCGCGGTAAGATGATAACCGCGGGTAACACCGCGGGGTTCAGCCAGTTAGCAAATATATTTTGAATTTTGAAATACAAATGACGCATATATCTATGAGATAATTTTTATTAAATAAAAATTGTTTTTCTTACTTTCTATCGATTCTTTATTCTTTACTTTACAATATTAAAATTAAAGTATATTCTTCAAATTTATTAAAAAAATCAGATGAAAAACTTATCAGAATTGTCAAAAATTTTAAGTGATTTAAAATTCTCGTCTCTCTAATAAAGTGAGTAAAAGTTAAGTTTAATATGTAATAGGGAAGATTATATTATACATATTTCTGAACTTTATATCATTTGGTTTCAAAGTGAGAAGCAAAAAAAGATTACTTATAATAATAATTATTATTCATGTTTTGAACAGGAACAAGCGGCTGAGTCATGGTGGTTAAAAACCCCTATGGAAAAAAGAAGACAAAAAGTTCTACAAAAGTTGGAGGAACTGCAATTGGAGGCTGAAGCTCCTGCTTAATAAATTTATCTAGCGCTTTATTTAATATTAAAAGGCTAAAGAGTTTGTTTGTTTAAACGCACTGAGCTCAGAAACTGCAGATCTGATTTGTAATATTTGTTCAATGTTAGGAATTGTAGTTATCGAAATAGGCTATAACTACGTTATATTGTCACTATATGATAAAAACAGTGGAGTATTATGGAAATAATTGCGAACGGGGAAAAAATATTTCTTTTGCATGTACTGATATAGATAGATAAATAATGTAAGTAAAGTTTCGCAAAAAATATGTTTTTTTAATGGAATACGGGCCAAACGAGTAAACGACACCCTCAACACCACATACGTCACAAGTACGATGCTGGCCCATGGTGGATGAGGGGATCTGGGGAGTGGAAAGGATATGGGCCTCCGGTATCCGCAACCATTCGGTAAAATACACAGCTATTTCACACCGGTTTTCTATGAGGCCGTGATATCCTCTAGCCAAAGCGTGACACGGTAGAATGTTGAAAGAATTGTCCCCTCCTTCTAAAACAAGAATCGTCGACTGCATAATTATGTCTATCTAATTAGTTTGAATTCCTTTAACCTTTTCTATTTAAATTGAGTAAAATTATTTATGGTATGAGCAACATGGGAGACGCAGAAGAGATTATGTGGAAAAGATAGCAGACGATAAATGTAAAAATGTAACTTTCTTCGAAAATGTTTTAATCAGAAGCTATTACTACTTCATTGAAATGTATCGCCTGATGAATCGCCTCACTGGCAACTGCTGTGCGTGAGGTCTCGGGTTCGATTCCCGGGTCGGACCAAATGTTTGTACGATCTGCACATATTTGTTTCGGAGTTTGGGTGTTTTCTAAGTATAAAAAAGTATGTTAGTATTCTATCAGTCAATCCAGCTTTCATAATAGTTTGTAATAATAGCTCTGCTTAGTTTGTAGCTAGATGGCGTTGTGTGTGAAATGTCCGAAATATTTTATTATTTATTATTATTAAACAGTACTTAAAAGTACTTATCACACTAATATATAAAGGCGAAAGTTTGTGAGTGTGTATGCTTGTTACTTCTTCACGCAAAAACTACTGGACGCATTTAGATGAAACTTCACAGTAATATAGCTTTTACATCAGAATAATACATTGGGTACTATTTGCCGCTATAACCAACATATACGCGGGCGGAGCCGCGGGCAACAACTAGTGTCTCTATAAAGTTGCAAGTTGGGTGGTGTAGAGGAACGGGTGTCATGTGCCTCCAACATAAAGGGAGGTTCCTCCGACCAGGCGAGGTGATCATGCCTGGCGGGTCATGGCCCGGCAACGGTTGATGTTACGATATTGTATATAATGTTAATCGGCGCGAGAACTTCTATTACGCGATTCAGGATTGGTAGTTACGTACTCCATAGTTCGCAGTATATTCGGTAGATGGCGCTGAAGTGTGTTTCTGTTTTGCATTGGATGTGGAATACGCCACATGGCGTCACCCGCGGTACGACAATAAACGCGGGGAAGATCGCGGGACTCAGCAAGTTATTAATATGTTGTTATCTTATTTGAAATACTTTCACGTAGTGAAAGTATATTTTTGTGTGTTGTATAGTGTGGTTTTTTAAATGTCAGTTTATAATTATGGTTAAAGAAGACACAGCACTATTAAATAACAACAGATTCACCAAAACAACACAGTTTTTCTTAAATCCATTTTACATAAACTAAATTTAAAACTAAAATTAGTAAAAGAACACGCTTACAAATTTTTTGTAACTATGATATCTTAACAAATAATTTTAATATGACAAATTATATAACTAATTAAAATCTAAGTCATAAATCAAAATTAATTTCAAAATATTCCTTTAATTTTATTCCGACATTACTAAGTTAGTCGTAAATTTACTTGCAAAATAAAAATATGTAAGCGTGCTTTCTTTTACTAGAAACAATAACATCGATAGGCACTAAAATAATGCACAAACAGAACATTAAAGTAGGTACAATGTAATAGAAATTTCCTATTTATTAAAATGATCGTGTATTTATGATTAGCAATTTATGTTGAAAAAGTTTGAATGCTGGAAAGCGTTTATTACGAAATAAGCAATCAACAGTACTCAATATGTTTCATGTATAATTCAAAGAGGTGTGAAAGAAACACATTTCTTGTTTCTTACCGTGGTAAATTAAGCTATTTGCACCGTAATATCTGTGAGTGTAATTTTTAGACTAGACCATGGAAGACACATGTATTGGCATAAATCTGTTGGCGTATCCCGAGTCGTACTAAGGCCTCTCAGAAAATCAGTGTTAGGTTCTTAATTATTGCATTAAGTATTATATCAATGGAAACATCCTCAAAACTAACTAACTAACTTTGTTAGCACGCACAAAAATGTTTTCCTCATCACTTATATTCAGCACACGTTGAATTTTATGGTAAATTCATGCATTTTGCATGGTTTCTAGAGTCCAAAGCACCCTATTTCTATAGAAAGTGATTTCCTATGAATTTAACTTTCTAAAGAAATGGAAAGGCTATGCTATTTTGACTAAGCAATATTTGGCGATCATAAAGAACATGTTTTGAATTAGCGTTGGATTTTAAATCATCAACAACCCATAATGTCCCACTGCTGGGCTCGGGTCTCCTCTCAGGAGAGGGTCATAGTTTTTCCACCCATACACGCTAGCCAAGTGCAGTTTGGGAACTGGCAAGACAACGTTGTGTCTACGTAATCTTGTCATTAGATGTTTTTAAGCCGCCCAAAGGCCTCCAACTAAGCTTCACGGCTGTTATCCTACGATAACAACCGGGAATGACTGCTTAACGTGATCTCCGAATCACGTTGACACTCATGGTATCATGCCACTAGTGCTCACCCATCCAGGTACTGACCACGCCGTCGTTGCTTACCCTCGGTAATTGTTTCTAATCACCGACTGCAACTGGGCTATGAGCGGATTTTAAGTAAAGAACTAAAAACCTGTAATAGTAAGGAAATTTTAACTGGCAACCCTTAAGTAATGTTTGAGATTCCCTGTCAATGTCAATCACGTGCCTAAAGCCCATGCTGCACTGTACACGATTTTTGAATCGATTTTCATCTAACTTTCACTCCCGAATCTGTGAGAACGGCCAGCTGCATATTCTTCTTTACCTTAATCTTTTTATTCAAAAGATTCTCTTCGCAAGTTTTCAGTATAACAAGTTGGAAAGCGCAAATACCTCTCCATTTTATATTCCATTCCGAATATTTCGTTTCTTACTTTAAATGTCGGAACGTTCTTTTGAGTGAGTTCTTAAGATTTTGAAGCTGGCAACTTATTTACTTTTTTGTTCCGTGTTTTGAGCTTAGAATATTTAAGATGATTACGTGGAATTGGATTTCCTTATTTTTATGATCAGTTTGTTGCATAACTTGCATACTCGTTTAATTATAGAAATAATAAAATAAGTTAGAATGCATTTTCATTGGATAACTGAGATTATTTAGGAGAAATTGTTTTAGCTGCATTGCAAAGGTTGAGTATTAGAATTATGTATCAAAAAGCATTTTTTTCAGATATTTTTTGTTTAAGGTGAAAAATGACTGATATGGCTAGCTGGATTTATCGGTTACCAGGACATGTATTATAATGTAGAGGATTACCTACCTAAGCTGTTTTTTTTTATAAATTTGAACTTTTGTGTTGAATCCTAATTAATTTTCTAAACGATTAGGTTCTCCAGTTATTCCTTTTCATATCAGATCTCCTTTAGAAAAAGTATCTTAGAATTCATTAAACTCATATCATCGGAAATTAGCCAAAATCACATACCAAACTAGACAGCACATAATAAATTGAAATTTTGTACCCTGTAAAATTCACATGTATATAGAAAAAAATAATAAATATTAATTGAATTTCTGTCTATGATGTCATAAAAAAAAATAGATAAAATAAACACAAACACAATAAGAATAAGACATAAATAAAAAAAAAGAAAACTACAAGGTTTATAATAAAAGTAATTCCAGAACATTCCCTTCTGAAACAGAAAATTCCGATAAAAAAACTGAGTAACCGTTTTATTTGAGTAACAAAGGTGCAAAGTGGACCTGACAAAGGCAAAAACAGGCCTTGCAAGAGAAAGTATACTTTTATGCGTTACCTACACATCGTTAACCAAGCCTTTGTGAATACTGAGAATTTCCTTACATAGAACAGTTGCCAAGTTCTAGCAAATAACTTATTTTATGCAACTACTTTGAGTTTTAAATTTGCTTATAATATTTTCTTTTGCAACTATCACTGGTGAGTCAAGTTTGCACATGATTTAATATATAGATCATAATAATAAGGAATATTTAAGCTTATGCTTTCCATCAGGCAGAGTAGAGTCATTTTGGTAGGGCAAAACATAAAAAAAAAAAAAAAAAGTATGACATGGAGTTTAGAAATTTTATTACCTTACTTTTTAAGGATTAGGACTCATGCTTATTTATAAAAAACCAAAACCTTTTCAAAAGAGATAAAAGATGAGTTATATCTTTTATCTCTTTTGAAAAGGTTTTGGTTTTTTACAAAATAAATAAAATTGAAGTTTATGTTTGTTATTTCAAATTAATAGCTTGCCACTCAATACATATAAAAGTATATTCGGCACTTACATCAAGAAGCAATTTTTTTTCTGTCTCTTTATTTGTTCTAGATAATCTTTGGAACGGCTGAATCGATTTTGATGGGATTTTCACTAGCAGATAGCTGATGATTTAAGGAGAATGAATCCGTAACACTCAGGACACTAGAAAGCGTTGAAAAGATCGCTTTAAGCAATAAAAATAGAAAATATACCATTACGAAAGTATTCAAAGGAATAAAATGATAAACAGTATAAACACATATTACATTGTTCGCATTATCTGTTAACATAATAATACGTTATTGTATGTATTTAGTTACCAAACTTATATACGTAGATAAAGTTCAATCGTAGATGAAACTAACTCCACCAATCAGAACTCGAGTCTAACAGCCAGTTAAAACAGTTAAAATCCAATACAAGTAGGAAGTTTGATTTGGGAATTGAACGTAAACAATTATATTGAGTGTCAATTGTTTTAGCAATCACAATGTTTCCCTCAGGAATAATAATATCAATGATATTGAGGGTAGCCGCTTTATCATTATTATAATTAATTAATTAATATGTAATTTGACTGCCTCGTTGATCTAGCGGCTAGTGTAAGAAAATCTTAATAGCGGCCCGAAGCACGAAAGATGACGATATTTTCCGCCTCTGCCTTGGAGAGCAACTTATCCGTCAGTCTCTGTTATTCTGAACACCTATGACAATCGTTATTTGGGAAGTTTATCTAAGATTATTTGGGGCTCCCTACTAGTTCAACTGGTTTCACTTCATTATTCATTTTTACAACGGAGTGACTGGCATTGGGCCACAGTAATCCTGAGGGCGAATTGAATTGGAAGGTTTATTTGAGTGCACTGTCTTCCCAATAAATATTGCTATAGATATTCAATTCTCACTCCTGTTACAGTTGCAGGTACTGACGACACCTGATGCTTTGTATCAGGCGACTTGTATGTTTCTTTGTCCCTCAAATCAGAAGAAAAAATCCCATATCTATTAATATTTTGAAAAAAAAAGAGACTAATGTAATATGAAAATAACACATTTTTCTAATAAATTTAATTTTGACCACATTTGCGTATAAAGGACCAGTCTAATGTTATTTACCCTACAATGGGTTCTATACAGATTGTTAAACAGTTGGAAGTATATTGATAGGAAAGGTAGATGAAAAGAGAAATTAAGTATATGCAGCTTTATATACACGAATATGAGTAATATACACACGTTCTCTTATTCCTGTTTTTTCTCTCCATCCAATGGTTGCAATTAATAGATTGCCCCCGGGCGATAAGGTCACCAATTGTATTTATCTAATTTTATTTTAACCTTGGAATTAATCTGGTGTACAGATCCATTATTATTATCTGGCCACATCAAGTAGTTTTAACAAAGTCCGAGGTATATACATAAACTTTCATTTCACATAGTAAAATAAATATTAAAGGGTATTACAATAAAAGAACAAACTCAATTTTGTTTGTATAGAAAAAACACCTCACTAGTGCAACATGTTGAGTCCGATAATATTTTGGTATTACGAACCAAAATCCCATAGTAGTTGCCATTTATTCGGTGCTTATCCCACGTCATAAGCAGGTAGCTGTAAAGTCATAATTTTATGATATCCCGCTTAAGTTCCTGTCTGAGAATTCAGCGCTGTAGGGATGGTTGCTGGTCGATAGAGAATGTATCGATACGGATGTTATTAGGGCTTTAAATATTTCAAGCAACAATTAACTGTGACAGTGTACTGCTTTACTATGAGCAGTTAACGTTATCATTAGTGTTTTTTTTAAGTTGTACGTTAGATTTTGGAAAATTTTAGTAAAATGTATTGTGTGTTAAATAAAATTCAGGTGGCAACAGCTTGCATACTGTTTACTTTTCAAGTAATGCTAACGCAATTTTACCTGAAGACCTGACTTTGAAAAATAGTGGCCATTAGTTTCTTTGCCAGTATTCATCTCATAAGGTTCCACGCATTTTGGAAACTGGAACTTATGTAACGGAGGTATCGACGCAGGCAGCAGATTTTGATGTTTTCACTTAATTTACTTTGATAAAATAGCATATGCTGTGGCGTCTGTTTGTGTTGATCTATGCTTTTAAAGTGTGGCCTCAATTTAACGTTCATAAATGTCACTTAATGTCTTAATTGAATGAATGATTTTGAATTTTATTTACTCTCATGTTTTTAAATAAATTTATTTTTTTGTTTTTTACTGGTAGTGAAAGAAATTCCCAAAAGCTAAGGCAGCAGCTAGGAAAATAATAAAATCAAGTACAATATGATATATTAAGTGTGACAATGTATATATTTTTTAAACACAACTTTCGCGATAAGAATATTATTGGCGACTTTACAAAGACTGATAAATCGGGTATAAATAACACAAGTCTCAATCTCATTGAAATAATAATTTATAGGTCACACAAAGTGTTATTACATGTGAAGATGGAACTTACAACGGAAACGAGGAGTTAATGGCTTAAACCAATACGCTATGCGAGTGATTAATATAATTTCAGTCTTTAATATAATGTGTTTTTAAAATAAAAGAAACTTCCATACCTCAAAAATATACAAAATAGTCATACATAAAAATGTTGATAAAAGGCTTTAGGGTAATATATGTCTTCACAGGTTTAGGACTTATAGAGGACTGTGTGGACTTACCTCGCAGACGGCTAAGCTTAAGGTCTACCTGTGAATCCATACAAAGGGTTGGTGTGTGGTCTAAAAATAATAAGAACTTTTCTACACCTAATCTTCTAAAAATTATTATGAAACTGTAAAAAACAACACTCGTTAATAAAAACTAGTGAATGTAGTAATTCATCTTTGCATTTGTATTGAGCATCGCTGCTGAAGTGTGTGGATTTGAAGAAGACTATTTAGTACAATAAAATAAGGAAAAATGTCTTGTATCATCGTTAGGTCGGAAACCAGACCACCCACGTTGGTTAAAACAAAGTCAATATTGGAATACTAAGAATAATTTATTTTATTGAATTATCATTGCTATTTTCAATAGGTATCAACTCCAGGTATTATTTTTTAAGATACGCTAATAGTTTTAAGTACGTAGTTAATTATATAGGTAGTTCATACCTACATATAAACCTATTTTTTTTTATTATTAGATTTTTATTATTTATTCCTCACGCTTGCACCGCGTTAGTAACAGTTAAATTTATATTTCTTCTTTATTTATTTTCATCCTAGCACCTGAAGATTGACAAGATTGTCAATCTTCAAGTTGTAAGTCCGCTTTTAAACAACATGTGAAATAAGTTTATAAATAAATAAATATTCTTAACACTGAATTGAACTCACGATAAGTTCCATGTTTTATAATTTTATTATTGGACATCCTATTTCATGATAAGCATGGCGTTGATTATCATTTTATCGCTATGCGCTTATAACTTAAATGTTATATACCCGAATCAAAACCTACGGTTCTTATCGAATCATAACATCACTAGTGGTACAGTGAGAGGATTAGTCACTTAACACTTTCCTTTACTATTTATTTTAGTAACATAATATATTTTTGTTTACTTTGTTCCTAAAAATGGTGTTTTTTTTTTTTTTTTTTTTTTTTTTTTGTATGGGACTAATCCCACCCACACGCCCACCGCTGTAACTCCTGTACACCAGGATCAACAGCAGTGACCCACGAACACACCGAGTTATGACACTCGGGAAGTCCCAGGAAAAAATATTAACTGTCTTTGTTGTAAAATATTAAATGGTGTTTCTAGATATTTTTGTTAACAAATTCCATTAGTGGTTCAGTATTGGAATAAAGATAACCTACAGCTTAACTGCTCGCAAAAAAGCTCCCAGATGTCCAGGCTTAAAGAAAAAGAGGAATGTCCAAGACGAGCATTCAAAGTTTTGCATGTTGATCGCCTGGCAAAATATCGTGGCAGCAATAGTGATGCTAAGAAGGGGATAGTGTTACGAAGAAAAGAAGATTCCAGAACTAGGCTCGAGAACTTTCACTGTGAATAGTTTGCAAATATTTAAAGAATATTAAATGTAAACATTATATTAGGTGGACTGGCCTGTTGGCCTTATGACTGCCTATCCTGACTAGCAGTCAAGACAAGGAGTCACAGATCACGGCTTCTATTTCCATTAGAAATGATTGTGTGATCGTTATATCGAGGTATAATTTGTCTATACCAGCGTGTATGTGTTTATAAATAAATAAATTACACTATTTTTTAAAAAAACTCGTGATCCATCTCACACTATTTTTTAAAAAAACTCGTGATCCATCTCACACTCCATGATCTTCAATAGCCATTAACATTCAACTGGACATAGGTTTCTCCATCCATACATAGGAGATTTTAGCCTATTTTACAACGTGGGCCTGATGAGTTGATATAGATAGATAGATAGCTTGACCTACCGTGGGAGAGCCACGCTTCGGCATGAATGGGCCGGTTCGACCGGAGTGATACCACGGCCTCACAGAAAACCGGTGTGAAATAGAGCTTGCGCTGTGTTTCACCTATCTCGCCTATCTCCCCTTCCTATCCTCCAAAGGCCGGCAGCGCACAGTGATGGCGCCTCTGGTGTTTGCAGTTGTCCATGGGCGGCGGTAATCGCTTACCAGCAGGCGATACGTCTGCTCGTTTGCCCGCCTATTCCATTAAAAAAAAATATATCGAAAACTCTTTATTTGTACACCGTACCACAATAGTACGTAGGTAGGTAGATATAGTTTGTTTCAAGTTTTCCATTCATTGCAGTGATGTTGATCCGCTTAGTTTGTTCTCTTACTCACTTATTACGACACCCATGGGACGAATAAGGATGTCGATACTTAGTATTCTTAAACTGTCATCAAACGTCATTGTCCATCCGTACATAAATGTAGGAATATTAATTTTGTAAATACTATTGTCGTGTCTATATATCTACAGCTACTAACAAAATAACCCCATAAAACAGACCCAACTCCCCATACTCATGGGGCAGTTACCCCTGCACTATGATAAATGACAACAACGTCAGATTGCCATTTCATTTTTCTGACCACCCACCGTAGAGAGTGTTTTTGGGATTATAGGATTTTGGTTCGTGTTAAATTGCGAATATGAATTATGTTAAAGTATGTGCATCTTTCATTGGATTGGGTTAAGGTACGTACTTATTTAAGTTTTTTTTTGAGAGGATTTATTATTGATATCTCCTAAATCTTAATTTGAAAATCTTTTAAAAATATAAATGCTTTTACATAAATTATATTATTATTTACGTGTTTCAATTTAGGGCATTATTATTCTATTTTCATGTTATCTTTTTGGATAAAATTTATCTATCTATATTGTATATATTTAGAAATATATGTATATGTTTCTCAGCAGCCTGGTTACCATAGGACTTGCCCTGTATAGCTTGGAATCATGCTGCCATATGTGAGATGTGTCCATTTATTATTATTATACTTGCAAAACAACATTTGTATAGAACATCGCCTGGTTGTCTGAATATCTGCCTTGAATAATTTTTATTTAATTGTACTCTGAGTGAATTCACATTGATAGCTCTTTGCAAAATTTGTTACTGTTGGGTTTAATTAGTTTTGAACAATAGTTTAACTACATTATCGAATTGTATGTAAGGATATTGTAAGTAAGTAATTATTAAATTATGTGGCCTCAAAATTTACTTTGGGACTCAGTAGAATTTAATTTAAAGCCTTATTTTTTGACAAATTACATTGTATCACAGAACAATCGTTTAGTTATCCTGGATTTTTAATTGAATGACCTGTATTTAAGTAACTACCTGGCAAACACGTTTTATTTAATTTAAACTAGTTTACTCGTATAAATGAGTTAAAATCAACTTCATTATGGAAGTATTTCATTATCATCAGCCTATTGCAGGACTGGCCATTACTCGTCATACGCCTTATTTGGACGTCACAGTACTATGAAGTATTTCCTACAAAATACTTCTTCTGTTTTCAACCCATCACTCATTGCGAACATAGTCCCACATGAACCACGCGTCAAAACATCACATATTATATTTAATAGAAAAATCTTTGCATTTCTTTATTTATGACACCCAACGTCTACGACTTTACGTTCGTGTTGATTTATTGCCTCAAAGCTGTGTATTTCTCGCAAAACATAGATTATAAATCATAGCACAGATGTTTCAAACGTTACGCCTTGTTTTTGGCGTGAATGAGAATGTTTTTTACGAAGACCTTATTTAATTTTCAGGGTTAATATCTGTGGAATTTATTATTTAGATGTTGAAAGAAAAGGTAGGAAGGTACGCTAAAAGTTGAAAATAACACATACAATGTAAGACTCTCTGCAAATGTCTTAAGATAGTTGAGTTGCTTGACTTAGTTTAGAATGCCTTTCTTCTAGTAAATATAATCTCTACTAACAGGTTTATGTGAATTTTAAAATACTTAGTCCAATTCCTAAAATATCCGCTTGATGGCAATTAGTTTGCCCCTTTACTAGTCACCAGAATTCATTAATCATAAATAATATTTATTGTACCAATGGCAGCCAAAAGCTTGACCACTTTTTGTTTCGTAGTAATTAAACTCATATGCAACAAATTATATCACGGAATCGGGGTAAGAAGTTGTTAATGGATTACACAGCGGTCACAAACGCTGGTTGCCACGAAACTTCGGGAGTCTTACAAACTTGGCCATTTAATTTTCTTATACATGTTTACTGAAAGACCCTTTGATTCTATTCAGTATAAATAGTTTTGTTCTTAACTGTACTGGTAAATTGTTGAATTGGTTGTGGATTATCTATTTGACTGTACATATTTTAGACTTTGACAGTGTTCAAATACTATTCTAATTAATACACTTGAAATAAAAGTTTTGCATATTTGTCGTTTGAATTTATGTGAGTATGTGTGTGTGTGTGTGTGTGTGGTATCTTTTCTCTCGCTTTAGTCTAATCTATAGGAGTAGTAAAAAAGGGACGGAAGTTTTCACAAGAACCCTAGAAGTGCATGCTATTGAAATTAAGTAATGCACGCTCGCGGTGTTAGAATTGCTGAATGCTTAGTCGAATTCGTGAGTACGATTCGTACTTAGGGCAAATAATTGTGTGAAGAACTCGATTATTTGTATCGTGAACTAGGTATAATTTTTCTGTGTTATTTCAATATTACTAGCCATATTACTTTAGTTGGTTCTGCTTAATTTAGACCGTGGCCGTGTTTGACTGTTTCAAATTTAATTTGTGACAGTGTAATTAAACCGTGGAAGAGCCACACTTCGGCATGAATGGGCCGGTTCGACCAGAGCGATACCACGGCCTCACAGAAAACCGATACCGGAGGCTCATCCCCCAACCTATCTCCCTCCCACTCCCCATCCCCCAAAGATTGGCAACGCAATTGTGACGCCTCTGGTGTTACGGGTGTCCATGGGCGGCGGTCTGCTCGTTTGCCCCATATACCATAAAAAAATAAAAAATAAACATCATCCTAGGTTCCTTCAGTCTTTGTTCATTTGAGTTCTTTCTTGTAAAAAAATAACATTTTTACTACTACACATAAAGAATAATAATACATATGTATATCACATACATAATGTCACGACTATACAATAATGTAATAATAATCGACTAAATATCTTCCGAAACACCCATTTATTTTATTTTTTCCACTTAACGTCAAATTTACCTATCTGCAGAGAAAGGGTTGACTCTCACTTGACTATACTATAAATGGAACCCAGCCATTGCTGAACTTTGAATAGAAAACAAACTGCCAAAATAGAAACTCATAGGCTCTTTACTGCCATTCCCTTCAGTAAATAACTTGAAATATACACTTACAGCAATAGCAATTGTTGACCCTCAGAGTGAATTGCAGACCCTACATGTAAACAACTCGTTAATAATTGCTCTTAACCCTTCGTATGTTTTATTCATATAACCCTGTAAACCGAACTAGCATAATGAAAAGGGACAAGTTTGCATCATAGAGGGTGTATATTATACCGTACAGTGCTATTTGAACAATGTTAATAACTGTCCTCTTTATTTTCGTTATTCTCCTTCTATACCCTAAAAACAGTATTATTTCCTTTTTGTAATAGGGGGCAAACGAGCAGACGTATCGCCTGAGGTAAGCGGTTACGGTATGAGGAGGGTGATGGGGGGAGGGCTTGGGGTATGGGCCTCCGGTATCGTCACTCACTCGGTGAAACACAGCGGAGGCGCTGTTTCACACCAATTTTCTGTAAGGTCGTTGTATAACTACGATCACATGCATGCCGAAGCGTGGCTCTCCCACGGTAATGTTCTTGTATTATTGGCTAGGTGTCACAAGTAATCTTGACAAGCATGCATGAAACGGACACAAAGAACTCCCAGTTGCTGTTTGTGTCAGTTTTATGGTTCAAAACAACAAATTCGTATATTGTCCGATGTACAGGTCAAACGCATAACACTAAGTTCTGTAGGAAGCAGCGAAGTGATCGCTTAAACCATTTAATCCATACAATAAGCTGTTTGAATTGTTTTTCTAGTCAAATATCTTACCGTTTTATTAATATGATAGAAATATATTAATAGTTGTAATTTTAACTAGTAAAAATTAAACATATTTAAGTGTTACGATTCGGTGTAACAGTAACCCACGACCAAACTTATTAAGACCCCATCAAGCGTTACGTTTGATATCTTGTTCTCAATGTAGTTTCAACGGAGAGTTGTATACAAAGTTTCAACCAACATTTATAGCTCTGTCTCGATTAATATTGTTCAAGATATTTACTGTATGGATGTTTGCGAGGTCCGTAACAGCTTAACCGTGTTCATAATGCCAACAAATTGATTAATTTGTTGTTAGTTGCAGATAACAGAAACTTAATAGCCACTGGCTAGAGTAACAGACAACTTTCTATTATTATATGATAGTAACTTTAAGTTTTAGTATTAGTCTCGACAAGATCGATTTGAGATTTTCTTCTTAGAAATCTGATAATTTTGTGAAATTCCTTTGAAGTATACAGATTACAAATACATGTTGTGGTTTTGCCCGACTATAGATTTATGACAAGTTACTTCCATTTTCATTGTTCGTTATAGATCTGGAAATCTCTTAGGCTTTTTAAGTTATTTTGACACGCTAACTACAACTAAACAGCTACTACTACTAAACAGTACGCTTTAGTCTAGTCTACCCTTAAAGGTCAACAACAATAAAACACTTTATTTTCGGAATACTATGTAATAAAGGTACAACTCGATAGTTAGACCTATACAACAATTATAGATTTGGTAATTTTGTAGTTGCTATTGCAAGCTGATGCCATGACGCCTGTAGCAGTGGCCAGATATATGTGAGACTCCCCAATTACTCTTAGAATACAATAATAATAATATATCGCTTTATTGTACACCAGATGCATTACAAGGTAAGCTTAAAATTAGAGAAGTACAATTGGCGGCCTTATCGCCCGGAGGCAATCTCTTACAGGCAACCGTTGGATGGAGAGAAAAACTTGATTATGAGATAGTGTAGGGTAGTATCTGGTGTAGAAGTAGGTAAGACGAAAAAATAAATAAAGTAAAAAGGATTTTTATATACCATTATAGTAATACATAGTGTGGGTTATGAAATAAATACAAACAAGAAATAAGATAAATATACAGTTAATTACATGTATAAATGTGATAGTGTGACTGTGTGACCAAATTGACAAGACAAAAGAAAGAAAAATCAATATAGCAGGTTAAGGGGCATTGATGTCTCCCAGGTAATGCTCCCTCACGAGTCTCTTGAATGCAGTTAGTGTTTGTGCACGTCTAATTGCATTAAGTAAGGCATTCCACAACCGAACTGCTTGGACACAAAAGGAGTGGTCGAGAAATTTAGTAGAATGACCAGGCATTTTCAGTTTTAGGTTCTGTGACGACCTCAGTAATTTGGGATGTGAGTCATGTAAGAAGGTAAACCGTGATTTGAGGTAGCGTGGGGTAAGAGGATTAAAGAGAATGTTATACAGAAGAGAAAGGACGTGTACATTCCGGCGGAGGCGGATGGGTAACCACTTAAGCTTTTCACGATAATAGGAGACATGATCATATTTTCGTAAACTGAATATGAATCTTATACAATGTTATGGGGATGGTTGCTTATTACTCACTGAGTAATGATTATTAGTGCTGAAATCGCTTGGCTAATTGTTGGTAAGTTTGTCCACTTAAAGTTAAAGAATACATTTGTGTCCGAAAACTACTAGGTATTCGGACAGAATTCAGTTCACATGCTCACTAAGTACTTGGATACTTCGTAAATATGATATTCTACGATACATCGGCATTCGGCCAATCCCCTATGGCATATATTGCCATATAAAGTGGCTCGATGCAACGAATGTGGAAGTAGCTGTGAGTGTAAGAAATTGTGAAAATTGTTCATAAATAGTTAGTAATATTTTACGACGCACACGTTCAAATTAATGCACCAATATAATGCATGTTATTATATATTATTTGAATGTCACTGATGGAATAATATAGTTATTGATCATTTTCATTTTAATTTACATCATGACATCCTATAATCAATACCATGTTTCTTCATGCTACTGCTCTGTAAAAAATATATGAATCATAATTCACATTTATTAAAATTATATTATCATTGTTAACTTCAACCTTAAAATAAACGATGATCATTATTTTTTTTAAGATTGTGTTTTGACTGATTATATATTAGGTATTTACCTATGAAATAGCTGTTTTGTATGCAATAAGTGAAAGTACTTATTTTTTCAAACTTTTTTATTTCTATTATTCGAAAGTAATCACCCATGCAATCGATGCATCTTTGCCAACGCATTGGGAGTTTATTGATGCCCTTCTTGTAAAAATCAGCTAGACGGGAGGCAACAAACTCTTCAAAGGCATTTTGTACTGCCTCTCGGGAATTGAATTTTTACCCACTAAAAATTTGTCTAAATTTTGAAAAAAGTAATAGTCGGTAGGTGCAAGGTCTGGTGAGTATGGCGGATGAGGAAGAGCTTCCAAACCCAGGTAATATGTTTTTTTAATATGTCACTCATCGACTGCCATTGGAAATATTTACTACTTTAGTTGGATTTCTTTAAAATGATTTCAAGGTATTTTCATCTTTATCATTCATGTTATCAGGACGTCATACATGGTTGTATGTGTTAGTTTGTAATGTTGTACTACGATCATTATTACAGACAATGATTTAATTACTATCATCTTCTATTTATCCAAAAATAAATGGATTTTAGTAATAAGCGTACAGGAACAAAAATTAATTCAATAGTTTACCCCACTTTGCGTCATATTTTCATCATATGGTAAGTAAAATTATTTCAAAGTAAATTCAAGATGTAAGCATCGGTTAAAATCTCTTTGATTTTTTTCTGAATCTGCTTCGAACTTTTTAAAGTTATTCGAAATACGTAATTTATTTTACTTATTCCTAAAACCTAAAACATAATTTCGGATCATTCTGGACATCATTATTTAATTCTATGAAAAGAATATAGTCAAAACTATTATTTCAGACCGTTAAAAGGTTTTCACGTCCAACAATTTTTTTAACTATAGGCAGAATTTCAATTGCGTTCTCGTAACGGCCCATAACTAGAAACTAACCGTGACAATGAATGAAAATTTGCATACAAATGAGACAAGTTTAAACTATTCTAACTGCATGTTAACATTTATTACATACAACAAAAGGGGTACCCGTTTTATTTTGAAGAACAAATGTCCAGTCGTTAAGTACTTGGCGGTTTAACGTGTGCGATTCCACCAAGAATTCTCATTATGCGGTCACCCTAGGGGCCGCGGCCATAGGGACCTTTGGGATTATCAGACGTTTAAAGGGCTAAAGGTAAAATTAAACTCGTTGGACATTTAGAAAAACAAATACGACCATTTTGCAGTAATTGTTAGGTATTTTGTATGTGTAGTCATTTTAATTTTGCGATGAAATGAAAAATGTTATGAGTTTCGGGTTGTGTAGTGTTATTGTTGGGGTTTGTATTATATGAGCAAATTAAAAACCTTTTTTCTTTCTATACTACCTGTTCCCCGTAATACAAAATGTGTTTAAAGCTATTGCGTATTTATCATTTCGAAGGATCTATAGCGATGGCTGTTAAGTTCAAATTTGCAAAAAAAAAGAAGTCCTAAATATAAACATATAATTTATTCAACTGTATTTCTATTACGTTATCTGTGATCAAACTCATAGTATCTAAAAGGCTAGGTATTCAAACTAATAATTGCTAACAAATTCGATATTCCAATCGAAACTGATCACACAGAAACCTTCAGATTGTTTCCCTAGTATTGAATTTCTAGGATTTCAATCATATTTCTAAATATATCTAGAACATAGCTTTGTTCATCACCTTGTTCCAATTTCAGCTCTATTGTTTAAAGAATAAGAACTATAGATACTACAACACCGCCTTCTCCTGTGAAACGTACATTTTCAATGCTCACTAATCTCCATGTTCCCTTTGTAAGCTTTCAGTGTGCTACTCCTTTGTGAGAAAGATGTCTAAGATTCTTGTAAGCAAGGAAGAGAATGTACTTACAAATAGTACTGATAAAGCTATCTTTGTCAGTAGTCACTTCTATAAGTGAGATAGGATAATTTAATGCCTAAATCATGAAAACGCAACACACCAAACATTCCTCCGATTCCAAGTTAGAGTCAGTATATAATATTGTAACGGGACTGCTTATAACATTTTATATCTCTCTATATACATATTTCAACTATCAGCCTATCGCCGTCCACTGTTGAACAAAGATTCTCTCTAGGAGTGCCAACTTTCCCTGTCTTGGGCAATTCGTATTCATTCGCTGTCAGTCATTTTCTTCAAATCGTCTATCTATCGTGTCAAAGGGCATCCTACACTACGCACATACATACTGTTTGTCTCGCTAAAACTCGAGAATGGCTAGCTCGATTTAGTTGATTTTGGTTTTGAAATATTTGTCGTAATTCAGGTAAGGTTTAACCGGTAAAAGTAAATAAAAATAACTTGAAAATCGAAATGTCAGACGTACGAAGTTGCGGGCACCGCTAGTTATAAATAAATTACGCTCAGACATAGAGCAAACGATGGTGCTCATCACACATACTACAATCTCTTACACAGTAGTTAGAATAAATAAGCAATAAATTAATTATTATTAATAATATATAAGAAAGGATATTTTTCAAAATAAACCAATTGAATAATCATATCCAACTTTCTTCATTCCAAGTCAGTATTCCAATACAGATCTGTTTTCCAGCCATAGACAGAGTGATATCATTTATGTTTGGCTAATGTAATTTAGTGATTTATGCTATAAAATCATCTGGAAAGTACAATATACAAAAATAACTTTAGCTTAATGCTCACTGGCTTATGGAATTTTCTACAGTCAATTATTTGCGATATATCTCGCAAGTCTCTAACTATAAATGTCTTTGAAAACATTAAAATGATATAATATAGGAATCGACTCACTTATTGTTTTATAATATCAGATATTTCCTTCCTTTTCTCAAGCTGAGAATATCTTAAGGATTGTCAAAAGAGATAAATTAAATAAAATAAATATTCAACATTCACTTCTAAAAACATAAAGATGCGTATCATGACTTTTTTGCAATGGATTGAAGTAAGTATATTTTAAATTAAAATGACAATCACTACTTAGTGAAAATCATTGACACATTCTTGACTTTGAAAAAAATCTAAAACTAACCAAAACCGCACTTCGTCGGTTTTATTGTCTCAGAACTAGAAGTTTACTGCTCGTGTAAGTAGCTGTTTATTTGTAAACGAAAGTAACTAAATACCTTTTTATTCCTCTATGTGACCCAGTGGAAATCGACCAAGATTCTGGCTTTTGGTCCTGTGTCATATAACAAATGGAAAATTTAGTTTCTATGTATTTGTCTGAGAAGCCATAACAGCTTAGGAACGGAATTCTAGTTCATCAAAACCAAGGTAAACTATAGTATTTCGAAAATTTTGGAATAAAGTTGAAGGTCAATTTTATTTGTATTGATTAATCATCATCATTTCTTCACTGCTGGACTCAGGGCTCTCCACAACAACCGGTCCTCTACATCCTGCATCCAACAGCTACCTTCGAACTTTCCCAGTCATCGGATTACCTTGACCAACTGGGAAAAATATAAAGTACTATAGAAAACTATGCGACAAGCTTAAATGAGGAGCTTACTCACAGTAGAATAGACGTCGATATTAAATGCCAAAACATTTTCGTAGTTAATCAAAAACTCTTTATACCAACAGTTATGTAAATAGTAAATTGAATATCTGACCCTTTTATATTAAAGCTTTACTAGGCATTTGCATAAACCCTAGTTTACTGAATTGAAGTGTCTAATTTCTTTGGACGAAAACAATTTACCCCAATAGAGGGAGGGCTCTGTGCAATCAGCGCGGACATAATTAGTCTCAAACAAAGGCCTGTATACGGCACGAGGTGTTTTGTATGCTTTATCACTGCTGTTTGGAGTTCTGATTACCTCTGGTTATGAGGTTTATATATATGAGGGAAATATAGATTGAAAGATAGTTTTATTGAGAGGCATTATTACTTACCGTGTTAAATATAGATGAAAAAAAAAATTAGTTATCTAAATATGAACTTAAGAATTACAATATTTGAATCTTAACTGTAAGGTAATCTAACAGTGTTTTTACCAAAATAAATTTTAAGCTTGTTTAAGGTTGTTTATCTTGTAAGAGTTAAGAGAGGGTAGGTGATACCCGTCGTCCTTAGACAGATACAAAATATGTGGCAGCTCTTAAAGGCTTCTCCTCTAAATTTAGGAGATACTCTCACTCTGTAATAATAATATATAATAATAATAATAATATTTATTTGATTCGACCAATACATTTGTTATTGTGTAGTACTGGTACAATAAGCAACGAAAGAATTTCTTGATGCCAGTTTTCTACGAAGCCATGATATCATCACTCCTGTCGATCTAGCCTATGTATGCTGGAGCATGGATTTCCTACTGCAATGATCCGAAGGCCATGATATCATCACTCCAGTCGATCTAGCCTATGTATCCTGGAGCATGGATTTCCTACTGCAATGATCCTAAGGCCATGATATCATCGCTCCAGTCGATCTAGCCTATGTATGCTGGAGCATGGATTTCCTACTGCAATGATCCTAAGGCCATGATATCATCACTCCAGTCGATCTAGCCTATGTATGCTGGAGCATGGATTTCCTACTGCAATGATCCTAAGGCCATGATATCATCACTCCAGTCGATCTAGCCTATGTATGCTGGAGCATGGATTTTCTACTGCAATGATCCTAAGGCGATGATATCAACACTCCAGTCGATCTAGCCTATGTATGCTGGAGCATGGATTTTCTACTGCAATGATCCTAAGGCGATGATATCAACACTCCAGTCGATCTAGCCTATGTATGCTGGAGCATGGATTTCCTACTGCAATGTTCCTAAGGCCATGAGATCATTACTAAGGTCCATGTATAACAATAATAACATGAAAATATACTTCCAGAAGCAACAATAGAAGCAGCTTATGAATGCTCTGTATTTTCAATGAAATGGAAACTATTTTCAAAGAAAACTTTGAAAACCGCTACCAATTTGCACCTTTAAGCAATGAAACTATAAGCACCAAAGGGACTTAGCTCGATTGAATAGCTCAGATGCAATTAACAGAAGACGCGTTTAGATTATAATAAGTTATGAAATGAAAAATCTCCTTTCAAGAAAAGAATTAGCATACCTTTAGGGGAGTGTGATGAATAAACGATGTTGAGAAAGAATGCTTTTGAATTAATTGTGGAGGAATTTGGGGTGGAAGTGGTTTTTAATTTGTTCGCGAAATTTAGATATGCATGCATAATATAATTATATTATGTAAATATATTAACGAAAACGGCTTATGAAACTTTGCACAATTAAGTTTCTATAATGTCAGAAATGTAATGTACAAAGGACGGCCTTATTGCTAAAAACAATCTCTTCCATGCAAAACTCTCTCTCTTAGATCATTGAAATTGACTGTCTAACCTGTGAAATAACATAATAACAGTGAACATAGTAACAGGTTTACTGTTTTTTATTTTAGTTTTATTTTCTGTATGTGTTTTAAAATTTTCAAAATTGATTTACCACTAACAGAGTTTTGAAAAATTGAACTAATTAATCAATATTTTTATTAGAAAAAATGCGACCCTTGAGAGGTGAAATAAATAAATAAATATTTCGGACATGTATTACACAACGCCATCTAGTCAAATCTATACAAATTAATAAAATTGAAATGTTTGTTTATAATTTCAAATTAACAGCTTTTCAAAATGCGTATACGTGTACACCAAAATATTTTTTTTTATCTTTATAACTGTCTTTTCGTACTGGGTAATTTCTAGAATTGACCGATTTTGACGGGTCTTTTACTGGCGGATAGCTGATGACCTGAGTAGTAACTTAGATTTCTTTTTTTCTTTCACTGGCAAATAGCTGATAACATGACTACTTATGTCATCAACTTAAGAAGTAGCTCCACCTCGAGGATATACCAGCGGATGCTGTTGTACCGCGAATAATACCACGAGTCTCAGCTATTTAAGAGGTAAGAAATATGTATATTACGGCTTATAACGATTGATTGTGACGTAGATGCATTAAAGTCGAAAATATGCAAGTTATTATTTTTATCCCGTTTAAAATACGCTAAAAATGTGACATTTTGCTGCTCAAACTAAAGTTAAAAATTTTGACGCATGGCTCCAATTAGTATGTAGTGTCAAAGGCCTTGTATGTCAATGAAAGCTTTGTGCAGTCTAGTTTTTCAGTTTTTGGAAACACTGAGTATTTCGCTTGGTGTTATTCTCGTCAAATATGGATTATGTCTTTTTTGTAGTTTAATTATTTTTAGGTATACTTTCTCGCTCCTATATTTGCAGTTGGAGAGGCCTATGTTCAGCAGTGAACTGCAATATGCTGATGATAATGACTTTTATTTTGATACTATTATTTTGCTTAAAAATATTCGTACATGTGAATGTTCTAACTTTATAGTTAGTAAATTAAGTCTGAAAAAATTACGTTCATTGAGCGTGCTATAATTTATTAGGTCGACCTTCGTTCGTCGTTCGTCGAAGGTATCGACATTTTTTAAGACTCTCTCTCTCTGGGAAAAAATGCAGAAAAACCACTGAGGCGTCTTTTTAAGCCCGTGAACACTAATTAAATAAAAACTATGTAAGTGTGGTATAGGGCTTTTTTTACGTGTGAAAACCCCCACGGGCCGTCACCCCACCGGGGTTTGCAGCGGGGCGGTGTGTCGGAATCGGACTGCCTAAAACCATACTTTGTGCCATTCTGCGCCTGATACAGAAGGGATCCGGGAACTGCTGTTATTAACACATCTGTACACTCCCAGTGCCTGCCCGTACTAAAGCGGGCACTGTCTGCTGGTAAACTCTCTAATTAGGCAACGTACGGCACACGTGTACGTACGTCACTTAAGCGGATGGAGGGCAAAACCCGTCCCGACCATCCGCGGCCACACACAGGGTGGTATGAGCCGCTGCTAGGCGCGGCTCCGCCATCCGCTGTGCCGGCGGCGAAATGGGTCTAAGGAGGGGTCGTCCTCCCGGGCCTTCTCCGCCGTCATCTTCTGCGACATTATGTCTTCACAGAAGGTTGCGACCACGGGAAAACTGCTATCGCTACCGGCCATGGAGCGTATGACGGCCGGTAGCGAGAGATCTCCTCCGATGACTACAGTGACAAACGGACGTTGCGACACCTAAGCGGGGCAAACCGTCAGCGTGTGCTGGGCCAAGTCTTCAGTGAAGTCCCGCCTGCAATCAGCCAGCACTCAGCTCCCTCCTAGCGACCGTGTGCAGGTACTTCACTAAGCCACCCGTGCTGCCGCCCTGCCTACTCGAGGATGATCGGCTGGGAACTGTGGAGGATGACCGTGCTGGCAGCACGTGGTGTCTCCAGCCGGGACGGCCCGCTATTACTGCTGGACGAGCGTATTCACGCCACTCGCGTACCTCTTTGGGCGGAGGGCGAAAGCCGTTCTTCGCCCGGTATTCAGCCGTTCGTCGATACGGCGAGCTCTTCCTCCTCCAAATCCCACGGAGGAGTTCTGGCCAAGGCGCACGCTGCCTCGGTCAACACTGTGCGGTATTTGCGTATGGCTCTGACCAGCGGTATAGCACCTGAGTTGACTTTTTGATGAAAGGACTATAGTTTTAAGTCGATCGATTCATACAGACGGTAAATGAGTATCAGCTATCTCAAATCTATAAGGCGTGTTTCCACTTTTAGCTGGCATCCGTTGGTTGGGTTCGGACATCTTACTAGCAGTTCCCTCCTATTTTTTGGACATGTATTTTACTCCGTTTGTTTCTAATAGGTGTCACCAAAAACCCGGATGGTGTGGTAGCCTAAGGGTGTTTTTACAAAACGAACAAAAATGTTTTCACTGACCCTGTTTCTGGAAATCAAGCTATCCTGATAAGCTAAGAAGAAGCTAGATGTTATCGTTAAATTATCTTTCATTCCAAGTGAAAGTACGAGCTCACATTACAGTAGTACATAAGTACATACTATATAAATAATATTGTATATATATACATGTATGAAAGGTAATCAATAGTTATACTTACTTAAGTGTCTGTGAATCTTCCTAACTACTTATTTCTAATTTTCCCACTTGAATCTACATAATCGATCATAATTATCTGCACAACTTACAACGTAGACTTCACCTTAAGTGTGATATCGTACAATTTAATTTAAATATCATCCTAAAATGTGTGTTAATATCGACTTACCATATCGAGAATATGACTCTTTAATAAGTTTAAAATGGCTATTTTCTCATCATTTTCTTGGATGTTCACAACAAAGACAACTAAATAAAAATGTCCAAATCATGGCCTGACAAAAAAATGTCTCACAATCAAACTTTTTCCATTTACGCGGTTGGAACAGCTTTAGGCGTTTTCTTGAGTTCTTTCACACTGAACGAATTTTCTTTGCGATTTTTATGAAAAATATATTCCTTAGATAATGACTGCATAGTCGACAGACCAGTTCATGCAGTTTCTTTACATTATGACATAGTCTCACAAGCATTGGATGACTCGCACATTTGTGGTGTCCGCAAATATTTTTACTGTGTTTCGTTGTCTCTTGTTTTCTTTGTTAGAATGAAGTTCGTTGTGTCATTGGTATCATTTTGTACTGAAAGAGTTATCTTTTTACAAATCTTAACGTTCTTTCAGTAACAGAACACCCGTGTGGTAGTTACGAGTATGTAAAGACTAATAACCGTCGAGTATAATTGTAGTTGTTATAATAAAATAGTTCGTTTGTTTAGGTATTGTGTCTTGAAATAAAATTCAGTCTTCTAAGATCTTAGTTTTGAATTCTGCTTCAGGCTATTATCATTAAAGTTTGAATAGAAACAATATCACTTACAGTAAAATATAATACAGCTATGAAGGTCAAAACAGTCCTCAGGGGATGTAATCAAATCAAATATAAATAAACTAAATAATCAAAATATTTGTCTCCATAGCAATAAGGCTATTACATTATGCTTACTAAGCGTTGAATAGATTGTTCCTATCATGAAAAAGAAATCATTTTGCAAACGATGCCTAAAGCAGTACCAACTGCCCTAAATTGTTTTAATAAGCCACTTGAGCTTCGTTCTTAGCTAAATCCATTCATCACACAATGAACAATAACATTGAGGCAAGTGTGGTGGTATCTAAGATAAATTCAGCTAATAGCAACTGATGTTAGTCGTGGATTGGAACTGAAGCGTTAGTCTGTAAGTACCCTTAAATTCTCAGTAAAACTCGTGAGCTGTCTGAGAGATGACGCTTCCACATATTTCGCTTTATGAAGTTTGTCTTGCCTTGAAACAGCTAAGGTTCTATACATTACTTTTTAACGAGTTTTCTGATTTGCAGAAATGCTTGTAGTTTCTCTGAGCGTACATCGGACGTGTGAAATGTATCAGTGTGATATACATATATAATGAAAGTATGACATAGCCTTGATGTTTTTAATGATCTATTAATTTCTGAACTCAAGATGTTAGCTAGTAGATTTATATTATTTAGTTAGTTAGCTACCCACGCATTCTTAAAACAGCTTTCTTATTTTTAAAACTAGTTAGGTTTTTCACGATATTTACAATTGATTCAAGAATAGCACAGTCGCATATGTGTTTGACTGTTAAGATGAACGCATTAGTAACGCTAGCAATTAGCACAGATGAACGGGTTACCAAGACATTAGTAAAGTAAAGGTAAAAAAAAAAAATGGAACATTTAAAGTACTTTAATTTACTTTATTTATTTAATTTATTCTTAGAATCTACTTATGTTTTACATCAGGCAAAAAAAAACCTTTTATGTTGCTGTCCGACTTGCAATATTTTGAAATTGACTGCGTTTTTTTATACTATAGGAGGGCAAACGAGCAGGCGTATCACCTGATGGTAAGCGATTACCGCCATAGACACCTGCAACACCAGAGGTGTCACAAAGCGTTGCCTACCTTTGGGGGATGGGGAAAGGGATGCGGGGAGTGGTTGGGGTATGGGCCTCCGGTATCCTCACTCAATCGGTGAAACACAGCGCAGGCGCTATTTCACACTGGTTTTATGTGAGGCCGTGGTATCACTCCGGTCGAGCCGGCCCATTCATGCCGAGTAGTTAGGAGAAAATACTGCTAATGAATGGCCTTAAAGAGAGATCCACCACCACCCAGAACAGTTCTAGGCTTACTTTACCTAACTTTTTAAATTAACTCATTAAATTTAACCCCGATCTTTGTGTGGTTGGAGTACGGTTTTTAGATTACTAATGTTGATTTTAACTGTCATAAAATCCTCACTGTGCAACAGAACTATGGTAGCATTATGCTTCTCCAAACAACAAAAACAACACTGAAAGAATCAGAGTCTGCAATACTACAGAAAGTAAAACAAAAGTAAAAACCCATTAAGTTCACAGATCATCTCTTAAAAGCTACCAACAAATAGAGAATACCCAAAATGAAACGAATAAACTAGAGCGTTTCATTTTACTCAGTGGGAAGTACCACTCGGTACCTCAAGTGCCACTAACAAAAGTTTCCATCAACTGGACACGACTACCTACAAGTTATGAGTGTGTCCGGCACAAAAACGGGTAAACAGAATTTTGAATGGGCAACAAAGACGGTAAAGTTGCTGGTACACAACAACAAAACATATGCCCTACTATTGGTTTTTAGAAGAATGATTCGGTTTGAGCGAGATTCGATCGACATGTATATGTGTATTAGTTTTCTGTGCGTATCTATATTGCCTTACTAGCTGAAACCAGCGGTGTTACCCGGGCCTATTATCGTATCGCAGTTGAAGCCACGGGGTGTACCTAGTCTAAAAAAAGTAGCCTTACATATGCATTTATTTAAAAGCGGTTATTGTAATATTACGAACAGACACTACAATTTTATTTATTTGTATAGATAAGAATCTGAGAATTTAAAGAAAAATGAGAACTTAACGTTTTTTAATAAAAAATGTTTATATGGTAGACAGACAGATTCAAAGTACACAGAGAATATTAAAGGTAATATGTTATTATCTGTTTAATATATCACCATTATGTAAGTATCGTTGACCGACTTCAAAAAGAAAGATATTATTAGTATTCTCAAATTAGAATGTACTTTTTTATTTTTTTTACCTGAAAATCTGTCAATCAGGGACCAATGTTTTTTTTTTAACTAATTAAAATCTAATTGAAATAAAAAAGGACCTCTCTTATTGCGAACTATTTAAGAATGAAGAATTTAAAAGTTTGTTATAATTCATCACGCAGACGGAATGTAGTTAATACATTTTTCTTTAAAATTGATTATACCAAATTTACATTTACATTTATAATTACTATAAATGTGAATGTAAATTTGTATGTGAATGTAAATTTGTTTGTTACGCTTTCACGCGTTAACTACTTAACCGGTCATCATGAAACTGTACACATATTCTTAGAGGTATTAGAAGTAACTAGCTGACCCACGCAACTTCGTATGCGCCTTATATTGCCCGTAGCGTAAAAAATTCCCCCGTTTTTTAAACATTCTTCATTGTTGCTGCGCTCCTATTAGTAGTAGCGTGATGATATATACCCTATAGCCTTCCTCGATAAATGGACTATCCAACACCGAAAGAATTTTTCAAATCGGACCAGTGGTTCCTGAGATTAGCGTGTTCAAACAAACAAACAAATAAACAAACAAACTCTTCAGCTTTATATATTAGTATAGATATAGGATATTTTTTTAAATGCGAGCGAAGAGCCGGGAGAAAGCTAGTTACCAAATAAGTTCTTTGAAATTATTGAATAGACTTTAGTAATCAAACCGCGCCAATAGTTCGGGTAAAACTATTTCCGAGATGAGACCTGTTTAGAAAATGGCCGGGATTTTGCATTTCTCTTTGCAACGAAATACGGGAACGTGCAACGAAATTCCCAGAGGGTGGGTTTGGTAATGTGATATTTTGTGGTAGCCATACAGTGGAACTAAGTACCCTAATGTACTTTCTATATGGTTCTACCCGATATTACTTTGAAATTTAATAGTGTACTTGATTTTACGTTGTTAATTTTATTATAGCATCAAATACCTAGTGTTGCATAATCTATACAAATAAATACAATTGGAGTGTCTGTTTGTAATATTAAAATAACCGATTGTTACTAAATGCATATGCATGTATACACGGTACATATACCAAAAATGTATTTAAAAAAATTTTTGTCTGCCTGTCTGTCTGTTTGTTACGGGTAATCTCTGGATCGGCTGGACGGATTTTGACGGGACTTTCACGTAGGTAGCTGATGATCCAGGGAGTAACTTAGACTACTTTTTTAGACTAACTTTGTTCCGCGGCGTTACTCGTGATGCGACGATAACCGCGGGTAACACCGCACGCTTCAGCTAGTATCATATAGATGTGATACCTTAACAGGATGAAATGTTATTGTTGTTAATGAGGATATGAATTATTAAAGAACCAGTTGAAGTGAAGTGATTATTTGCGCAAGACGGCTAGCAGGTGCTGGACGATGAGCCTAGGATGGAATCAATTGCCGTGCATTTGAATAGACCTATTTCCAGCAGTGGACTGCGATTGGTTGATAATGATAGACTGTTAGAGAAAACAGATATTATCAATTTATTTCCTACTTTTTATAATTATCAAGGTAGTAGAGCCACGCTGGTTTCAGCACGCACGAGCCGGCTCGACTGGGGCGGTACAACCTTCGCACAGAAGATCAACGTAAAATGACGTTGATTTTCTATGCGAGGGTAGTACCGCCCCGGTCGAGCCGGCCCGTTCGTGCCGAAATCAACGTGGCTCTACTACCTGGAAAAGTATGTAATTCCGTGATATTTCTAAATTACCTTTAGAAATATCACGGAATGGCATACATTAATAATGGATTGCGTTATGTTATACCATAACAGGGCAATATGTAGGGCCACTCTTGGGGATCGATAATGTCTCAATTTGTAGCAAATATCACGAAATGGCAGTAACAATAAATTCAACAATGCGGCTATCAAACACCAAATGCTTTCAGAGACAATTTTTTCGCCATCGATATGGGGTGGGGGTCTTTGGTAATTTCGATTTCACACCCTAGAGACAGATTTGAACCCCTGTTTTTGCTTTTTTTTTTGTTTAATATACTACGGATGACGGTAGCATATTTAATTTTATGATATTTTTCCGGTTCTATTATGGGAGAATCAGAAGATAACATCTTATTTAAGACTAGCTGTTGCCCACGGCTACATCCGCGTATATGTCGGTTACCGCGACAAGTATTAGTATATGTGTTATTCTGATGTATCCTACTAATATTATAAATACGAAAGCTTGTAAGGATGTGTGTTGGTTTCTGTTTCATGCAAAAACTATTGAACGGATTTCCATGAGACTTTGCAGTAATCCTATAGCTTAGACATCGGAATAGTATAATAAGTTAAAATTTATAGAGGTTTTTAAAATTTTAATACCGACATAAACGCGGGCGGAGCCGCGGGCAAAAGTTAGTAAGCTATATTACAGTAAAGTTTCATCAAAATCCATTCAGTAGTTTTTGCTTGAAATAGTAACACATATTCTCACAAATTCTACTAAACCTACTAATATTAGCATTTATAATATTAGTGGGATAGAGTGTGTATAATGAATACTTTAGTGGGCTATATCTATATAATTTATGAACTTCGTGTCACGTGGGCGCTCACGATTAACTCCGAAACCGTATAAACAATTTTCACTTTTTAAAATGTGTGTTTTTCTGATATGCCTAAGATAGTTAATATCACAATTAGCCCAATAAAAGGCGCGCATGACTGAAAAGAAGTGTAAACGAAGTTGCGTGGTTCAGATAGTTTGTTATAATTTAATAAACCTGAACCTGAACCACAGCAGGGAAGCACCAGCTTTCAAATAAAAAAGTATCATCTAAATCGGTTCACCCAGTCGAAAGTTCTGAGGAAACAAACATAAAAAAAAATTGTCGAATTGAGAACCAACTTTTTTTTGAAGTCGGTTAAAAATACACTTATGAGAAGAAATTAGAGTAACTTAATGTTATAACAAGCATTTTCATCGCGCCTAAAGTATAGCCTTAAGCTAGAATGACTTTCAACAAAGTTTCTGTTTTATTAAAGTTTAAATTTGTTCAGGCTTTTGGTACATATACAACTTGTGATTTTTAATGAATAATAAGCTTCATCGTAACCATTTTATTAGTAAATCTATCATTTATTAAATTAGTACACTAAGTGACATTCATGAACGTTAAATTGAAGCTGCAGTTAAAAATCATAGATCGACACCAACAGATGCCACAGCATGTGATGTATTTAATTGTCGAGGTAAATTAGGCGAAAACACCAAAACCTACTGCCTGCCTGTGTCGATCCATAACTTCCAGTTTCCAAAATACGTAGAGCCTCATGAGAAAAATACTGGCAATGAAACTCATGGCTCTCTTTTTCAAAGTCAGATTTTCAGGTACAATAGTGTTAGTATTACATGTAAGGTAAACAGTATGCAAGCTGTTGCCACTTGAATTTCCTTTTATTAGAATGTTCTAAAATCTAACGCACAAGCAAAAAAACACACTGAGTAATAAAGTTGAAGGTTTGAGTCTATTTAACATAACATAAATCATTCAAGGTGCACATCTACTTGCATTCAGTTGCAAAATCTCCTGTTATAAATAATTCGTGACTGGATTAAGAGGCTAGAGTTGCAGTTGAACGAACCAAATTATTAGAGTTGGTGTCGATGTATACTCTAGTCTACTACCTTAGTAGAGCCACGCTGATTTCAGCACGAACGGGCCGGCTCGACCAGGGCGGTACTACCCTCGCACAGAAAATCAACGTAAAATGACAGCGATAATGCTGTCGTGTTTCGTTGGTGAGTGCGAGACCGGAGGCCCAATGATGCGAAAGCATCACTAGCCCGCCATGGTGTGGGTCACCATGCTGCATTGTTGCATTGTCTGCGTTCGCAGTATGGTGACCATCACTCTTGGATTCTGCTTATGCTTTTCATCAGGCAGAGTAGAGTCAATATGGCAGGGTCAAACATAAAAAAAAAAAAAAAAAAAGTTGTCTAACTAAAGTATCGCTGATTAGGGAACATGCTAATACATATCAATATGTAAATATTTTCAATTTTTTTTTCTTTGGCAATTATTTATCCCACAGCTATCTCTATCTAAATAACCGAATGACTTGCATTAAAAAAAAAAAATATTTCTAGCTCCCGCTCGCGGCTTCACTCGCATTTAATAAAAAATATCATAATAATAATAATAAATATTTCAGACATCTAACACACAACGTCATCTAGTCCCAAACTAAGCAGAGCTTGTATTATGGGTACTAAGACAACTGATATAAATACTTATATACTTTTTTTTTGTAAATACATACATATTATACATAGAACACACCCAAACTCCGAAACAAATATTTGCAGATCATACAAACATTTGGTCCGACCCGGGAATCGAACCCGAGACCTCAAGAACAGCAGTCGCGTACGCTACCCCTACGCCACCGAGGCAGTTATGTTATGTACTTTATATGTTACTTCTAATACCTACAAGAATATGTGTAGGTACAAATTTTCATGATGATCGGTTAAGAAGTTTTCCCGTGACAGCGTAACAGATAAACTAACTTTCACCTTTATAATATTAGTGTGATAAGCATAAGGTAGTTTCCTCTTTATGTTGTTGGCTGGAGTCATAATAAAATAAAAACATTTAATAAGTTAATTGATGAACACAAATATTTTAAATTAATAAAAATACAACATTTTCAATGAAATTGAAAATATACCAAAACGTTAGCAACAAAATATTCTTGGCAGCGGTGGGATTCGAACCCACGCCTCCGAAGAGACTGGTGCCTTAAACCAGCGCCTTAGACCGCTCGGCCACGCTACCACTGGGAATATTAACTGAAATAAATGACCACTTTTCATAACTCATACTTTTATATAAGTTAGTTCGCGACAATGATTTATTTTTAAAACGCTTTCACATGACATGTCTGTGTAAAAATAGTTTAAAAGTATCAAATGTTTTATTGTATTTATTATATTTTCTTTCTCACAAACAATCCATAACTATCTAATATTATACTACTAATACTAAAAATGCTAAAGTTTGTGAGGATGTATGAATGTTTGTTACGCTATCACGCAAAAACTACTTAAAGATTTAGTTAAAAAGTTACATTAAAATAGTTTATACGTCAGAATAACACATAGGTAATTTTTACCATGATGACTTGCATGTTTCTCGTGTGTCATTTGTCTCAGATTACTTTGTCTAAGGTTAGTCAATGACACACGAGAATTTAGGCGTTAACGATTGCAGAAAGAAAAACGCTTACAATTTGGCTAGGGGGGCTGGTATATGATTGTTTCGATGAAATCAAAGCAAACCTCGCTCACTCTTATGTCCTTGCTGCAACAATGACGCAGACCTTTCAAATGTCTCAGAAATCGCGGTTTATATTATGAATCATATAAGTGTGATTATGATTTTACATCTATATCAGGTTTCAATTGATATTATTATAAACTAAGCTTAAGTTGCCACCAAAGCCAAAGAAACTAATGTCTACTCTATTTCTCTTCGAATATATACAGACTATTGTGTTATTGTATAATTTATTACCGTGGGAGAGCCACGCTTCGCATGAATGGGTCGGCTCGACCGGAGTGATACCACCGCCTCACAGAAAACCGGTGTGAAATAGTGCTTGCGCTGTGTTTCACCGAGTGAGTGAGGATACCGGAGGCCTATACCCCAACCCCCCTACCCTATCTTCCCCCCATTCCTCCAAAGGTCGGCAACGCACTTGTGATGCCTCTGGTGTTGCAGGTGTCCATGGGCGGCGTTGATCACTTACCATCAGGCGATACGTCTGCTCCGACTATTACATAAAAAAAAAACTTAATAATTAAAATAAATGATAAAGTTTCTAAATACTTAATTATTTTTAATGAATGAAACTTCTGTTCATACGTACCCTTGGCTCAATGATATAAATCTGATTCATAATCATCATCATCATCATCAGCCTATCGCAGTCCACTGCTGGACATAGGCCTCTCCAATTGCACGCCACTTAGTTCGCCAAATCTGATTGGTAGTAGTAAATCCAAATTAACATAAAATTTTACTGATAATTACATCAAAAATTAAAAGCAATTTACAATGTACTTTTTAGAGGAAGAGGTTTTCAATTCGACTGTTTTTCTTTAACACCTCAGATCAATCGACTGGGTGAACCGATTTTGATGATTTTTGTATGAAAGCTGGTACTTCCCGTGTTATCCCTTTTCAGTTAGGTCTAGTTCTTGAAGTCGGTTCCATTTTGTTATTTTTTCAAAATATGTACCATTTTGGTCTTTATTGTCCTCAACAGTTGAAATGGAAACCAAACAGTACACTCAAATGCAAACAATCTGTTAACCTCTCTTGCAGTATTCACGTAGGGATCAATTCTAAAACACTCGACGCAGTGAAGAGAGGGCCACTTGCATGCGTCACCCGAGCAGTCAAAATAAACAAAACCATTACAACACTGTCAAACTATTTTTCACAAAACCTATTACTGTTGTCTCTACTAACAAAAGCCCCAGTTCAACCATTGCGAGCTTTGTTGACGCCTGGCTAGCGCGTGCCGAAAACGGGGGACATAGGATTTGTGCACCGAAATTAATAGATGTGAAATTTAATTTCACATATGGTGAGCTTTGAGGCGAATCAGATTGTAACATGAACTCGTTCGTGAAATAATATTGTACAAAATGTACAGGTTGAACTTACGTGTGAATTTTTTTTCCATTCTAGCTATAATAGGATCACAGTATATTAGATAATTATCCATGCTAATATTGTAAATTCAAAGCAACTTTGTCTGTCTGTCGATTTCAATGAAATTTGGCACGGAGATTCCTTGGTTCGTAAGGAATTACGTAGGCTAATTTTACCGCGATAAGCGACACATAAGTTGGTGGAGCCATAAGCTATACCTAGTGTTTATATAACTGTTATTTGATCGGTATTAACCTTTACCGATATCTTCTTTACGTTTATTTTTCTTGTTATTGTTTTATTTAAGATTCTTGTTATGATGTTTTAAATGCTGGGACGAGAAATAGTAGGCAATTAGTACAAAAATAAAAGTATTTGCAAGTAAAGAAAAAGTAAAAGCCGTATGTAAAGTTGTGTATTTCAGTTGATTGTTTTTTGACGTAAACCTGCTCAGCGAATTTCAATGAGCTTAAGGATGGAGATAGAAGTACATAAACCTTAAAACGAAATAGTAGAAACACTCATATTTGCCATAACCGTTCATTATTACAAGTAATTTCATAACTTTAAATTATTTTGTTCAATTATTTATAGATAATACAGCAAGATAAAGCAGAAAACAAGAAAAACAGTCCAGAGATCTGAACTGCTTTTGTGGTTAAGATTAACCAAAAGCACAATGTTTTCAAAACAATATAAAAATACAATTCTCGCTCTCATTTCCCCCAGTGTACGAAGAGCGCAATAATTTTCTGCAGCGGCCATTTCACCTGCTAATCCACCGACTTCCGCAGCTGTTAGTGGCGGAAATGCGTCGCTGTTTTCAACTACTTTCAGTGACTAAGTGTTGCTTTGTTTTATTTTTGTTTACCTGGAAACTCGCTTATTTTATTTTGCGTTCAATATGTGTTGAAGTCTTGCACGAACGACATTGAGGCAATAAAAGCAGGCTTATTAAAACTTCGATGCCGTCATGAATTCGGTATTTGATTTTTACCATAGCTGAATGTATATAATATTTCCGCATCTTCAAAACTTTGAAAGAAGTCAAGAATATAAGCTATAATAATTATAATATAATTATCCACAAAACAGAAATCAGCTACATTTATAAGGAGAAGGCGTTAATGGCTGTGATACAGTTTTTAACTAATGCAGCCTTTTTTTCACATTTGTTACTATTTATTTTCTTTTAGTTTTCAATAATGATTTATTATTATATAAATCTAGTCATAAACAGATCACAATAAGTTTTGGACTTGACGCCATTAAGTGAAGCATGCTAGCAAAACCGCTTTAAAAATTTGAGTAAAAATAAATCCACGGAATAATAAAATCTAACTTACAGCACCGACTAAGCTTTTAATATAATTAACAAGAGGAGGGACTTACTGCAAGACACAATGTTTTAGAACACTTACACAAATATTTTCCAAGCGAGCTCCATTAGTATTAAAGGTAGGCTGGAGAATGCTTGTGTTTCTTGGGTCATAAATAACTTGAAGTTCTTGAGAAACGGATGTTGTTGTAGGTAGTATGGAAGTGGCAACAGTACTTTGAGATGAATGTGAACATTGTTACAGGGACAAACTTTTGAGACCGACAAAGGGGAAGTTCTTCTGGAAATCAGATATTTAGAAGTAAATTTGTATTATTTAAAATAGTTTAATGAAGTGTCGTCGATTTTCGAAGTGGGAACTTCTTTATCGGCGTTTTTTTTTTCTTTTTTTTATGTTTGGTCCTGCAAAAAGGACTCTACTCTGCCTGATGGAAAGCATAAGCAAAATCTAAGAGTGGTGGTCACCATACTGCGAATGCAGACAATGCAATAATGCAGTATGGTGATCCACACCATGGCGGCCTAGTAATACTTCTGCATCATTGGGCCTCCGGTCTCGCACTCACCAACGAAACACGACCGCATGATCGCTGTCATTTTACATTGATTTTCTGTGCGTTGGCATTGTGCACTTTAGCAAAATTTATTTTGGGATGGGTCAAAAATGTTTAACTCGCGACATACTACCGACAGGACACGTGACCTAAGACGACGTAAGACGCCCAGGGCGCTTGCGCGTATGTGCACAGTGATAGCTGATGTGTGACATGTAGCAGTACGCTGGACGTCTTGACGACGAGGTAACAAGGCTGTCACTTTCATAAAAAACATTATTGTTTCTTAGCGAAGACGTAAATTAGATAATAATATATTGTTTTGTATGTTTTACATTCAATATATTTGTAAAATAAATAAGCTAAATTTATATACAGTGTTCCTTAACTACTGTATCCTCTACAACTGGTACTACTACTAATGTCTGCAGTCCTCATGACTGCTTTGTGTTTTTTTTACTACAATGAGATATATAGTAAAGGTAATAAAATACCTATAATGTAATATGCTAGTAACATTATAAAATACTACGTACCAAAATCTAAGGGTGGCCCTATCGCTTAAGCCAATTACTTGTAAGCAATCTTTAGATGGACCAGACTCATTTTAAACTAGTAATAGGTAAATGAATAGAAGTAAAAATAAATACCCTACATAGAAGTATAATCGGTCACAATCAATTCAATACATCTGTGCATCTAAATGTTTTTGGAAGACATTGCTGCTTATCGATGCTACCATTTCTTGCAATTGAACTACCACATTTTAGGTTGTAATGTTTTCCTACCAGTGTGAGTAACTTCATGAAACGAAACAGTGTTAAAGATATCCAGTGTCTGTAACATTTGATTTGACCAATGAAGTTTGGTGAACCAATTCTAGAGTTGGTCAACAGACGGCCGGCATGTTATTGTTCTTCTTTTTAATCATTTTGATTTATCAAATCGATTAAACAAGACCTCAAAAAATAGTGTCTCAAACTTATTTCGCAACACTTATTTATTGAATATCTTGAGCAGTTCCAGTTGTTCTAAATCTGTTTTGTTCATATTGTACAGTTTCAATTAAACAGAGTTGTACAGTAAATTTGTTTGTCATTTAAATTTGTGGTATAAATCAATATTTTTCTTTGGTTATTGAACTTTCGTTATTAGAAAAAAAATTAATATAAATCCCGTGGGGTATTGGTGACTTTATTAATTAGTTTGCTTATTTAGTTTGCTTTTGAACCATTGATTAAAATAATTCCTTAATAAATTCATTTTGGACTTAAAGCAGTTATTTCCACGATTTTCTTTAGATGATAGAGAACATTAAAGAATTATAGGGATAAATCGTCGGAAAATAAACATGGGATGGGATGGGAAACATGAAAATAAACTCATCTTTCTACTGCCAGAAACTTTCTTCAAATGCGTATACCCTATTCGGATATCTATACTAATATATAAAGCTGAAGAGTTTGTTTGTTTGTTTGAACACGCTAATCTCAGGAACTACTGGTCCGATTTGAAAAATTCTTTCAGTGTTGGATAGTACATTAATCGAGGAAGGCTATAGACTACATATCATCACGCTAGAACCAATAGGAGCGGAGCATCAATGAAAAATGTTTCGAAAACGGGGGAAAATTATCACGCTACGGGCAACAGAAGACGCAAACGAGGTTGCGTGGGTCGGCTAGTATAGTATATTTAAATAAACACATCCAATTTAAGTGCTTTACAGAAACAATTTCGGTTGATCAATTTAAAGAATGAAATTCGCTTACTCACTTTCAACACAACATAGATTAACAACGCTTTTCTTGTTATTATTTAAAGAATCTGAAGGACGAGCTTTTCTCGGTATATTTTTTTTGGTAAATTTTCTAAATATGAATTCTAGCTAGATCAGAAACTTCTTGTATTAGTATAACTTAGTAGTTTCATTAAATCGTTGGAGTCGTTTCCGAGAATTAGGTTTTAAATCCTATACTAGTTGTTGCCCGCAGCTCCACCCGCGAATATGTCAGTTATCGCGGCAAATAGTAGCCTATATGTTATTGTGATGTATAAGCTTTCATCCAAATCCGTTCAGTAGTTTTTGCGTGAAAGAGTAACAAACATTCATCCATACTTACAAACCTTCACGTTTATAATATTAACATAGATATAGATAAATAATATAATAAAAAATGAATTGCGAGATGTGTTGCTAAGCGCTGACGTCGATGTCTGTCTGTCTGTCTGTGGCATTGTAGCTCTCAAACGGATGGACCGATTTCAATGCGTTTTTTTTTTAATTTGGAAGTCTGTTTACTTGCGGTGGTTTTTAACTATGTTTGGTGAATATCGGTACAGCAGTGTAAGAGTATTAGCTCCATTCTAAAATAATGTAAGGCATTTTTGGCGTAGTATTACTCGATTAAGAGCTTGCGTAGGGATTTATTAAATTTTTAATTAAAGTTTGTTGCATTTGCATTGTGCATTGCGTGAAAAAGGGTGTAGAGTACAACAATACTATGGAGAAAAAAAAGAGATAAATTTCTTGTATCATCGTTAGGATCGAATCTATTCAGACCAGAGATATTATTCTTTTAAATTTTCGCTCTTATAACCACTTTCCGTAATACACTTGATATCCTCTCCAATCATTGTAGTTTATATGTCCAAGTTTTTCTTTTATTCACTACCGGAAAACTTCGCAGACAACAAAAATTAACGCCCTACTATTTTTACACATCGCTCGCGACCGGAAGCCGCAGCCATTTCCTTGCTTCCGGCCCCGAGTGAGATTTCTTGTACTACCCTCGTGACCTCTGAGGTTATCCATCTTGTTGGAATGTTTGTTTTGCCGCCATTTTGATGTAAAGTGAAGCACTTGGTGTGTGACTTTGCGTTTATTTGTAGCACTATTTTGAGAATTTTCTTCTTTTAGTAATGTGTGCGTTTATTCCTTTAAATTGCAAAGTTAGTACATACTGTATCAATATGTAACTGAATCCATAGAGAGATTATGCTTAAAAAAAGAAGGTTTGTGTGGCAGCTGTCTATTTTTGACAAGTCCCTTTGAGTGTTTTGTTATGTGTTCGTTCGTTCTTCGTGAAAACTCTGTAAATGTTCAAAAAGAGCCTCAACACTCCATTATAAGATGTCAAAGTTTCTTTTGCTCCGTATTATCTATAGAAATAAATAAAATTGGAGTGTATGTTTGTAATATTAAAATAACCGCTTTTTACTTAACGCATATGTATGTATACACGATACATATACCAAAAATGTAGTTAAAAAAGTTTTTGTCTGTCTGTGTGTCTGTCTGTCTGTTTGTTCCGGGTAATCTCTGGAACGGCTGGACGGATTTTGACGGGACTTTCACTGGCAGGTAGCTGATGATCCGGGCAGTAACTTAGGCTACTTTTTTTATACCAACTTTATCCCGCGGCGTTACTCGCGGTACAACAAAAACCGCGGGTAACACTGCGGGGTTCAGCTAGTTTACGAAATATATGTACTGAACGGTTGGCCTAGTGGTATAAGTGTTGAGTTCCAATCCCACATGGCACATCACTTTGTGTGATTCACAAATTGTTGTTCTGTGTCTCTAAATTCTTAGTGTCCGTTTAATGTATGTTTGTAAAGTCCACCATGACACAGAATGTATATATTATTCCTGGTACAGGAGTTTTCTTTTAAAGAGTGTAATAATAATAATATGTATTTATTTACATAAAAAATATCTCAGTATTTATATCACTTGTCTAGTACCCATACTTAAAGTTCTGCTTTCGTTTCTTCAAATATTTATTTCGGAGTTTGGATGTTTTATATCTACGTATTTACAAAAAAGTATACATGTATTTATATCGATTATCTAGTGCCCATAATACAAGCTCTGCTTAGTTTGGGACTATGAAAATGGCGTTGTGTATCAGATGTCCGAAATATTATTATTACCTTTCGAGAAAATGCCATGTTCAAATAATAGGGACTTGTAATAGTTGCGCAGTAATAATATGCAATGAGAATGACTCTGCGTACACCTGACAATAAAGTTTTACAACCGACATACTGTTTCACAAATTACGCTAAAATCCTCAAACGTTTACACCCTTTTATATGGCCAACCCTAATCCGTACACAGCCTACCGAATTTTCGAGTGCACCTGCCAAAGATGATCACAACGTACAGTCGCGTACAAAAACTGTTTGTTTTTCAAGTAGCAATCTCCCAAATTCTGGTAGTAGAAACAATAATCTAATAAGAAATGTTAAGTATCACAATTTTCTTCTGAAATGTGAGATAAACGTGCATTTAAATTACTATAGTTTTTTTTTTTTTTTTTTTTTTTTAAATTATTAGTTTTGCTCGTGACTCTGCTCGCGTGTATGTCAGTTATAATATAAATATGTCAGGTAAAAAGTAGTCAATATGCTTTCTCAAGAATCAAAATATCTCCTTGCCAAATATCACTGAATTCGGTGCAGCAGCTTAGCCGTGAAAGCCTAACAGACATACAGTATTTCTTTCAAATTTATATCAAGTCACCATCCAAAACTGTACAGATTCACCGTTTCCGAAACACCCAAGTTGAAAAATTAGATGCAGATGCTGCTACGATAGACTGACAAAATATGGCAGAATATTACCGACATGCATAACAAAATCATCATTTGTAATGACACCACTATCAAAATAATAATAATATTGTATTTACTCAAATACATGGTGCAGCTTACAATCTATAGGTAGTAACAATAATTGATAAGACACGAATAGAAATTTCGCTTTTTTGACCTATCTCCATTCTTCATTACAGTTATAGTCTACAGTTGGAAACTTACGTATTGAAATCTGTTAGCAACTGATTCAATGATGAATGGATACTATCAAAGCAGAGCTATTCTGCTATTGTTGATGGTACATTCATGCTTAGTTGAAATAAAAGGCTAATAGTACGGGTACGCGTAATATATGATGTATGTCCGAGATGTATGTCTGCATGTCAGTAAGATCACGCTGTAAGATTACTTCTTGTCTATAACAAGTACCTATGAAATACATAACACTTTTAAGTACACTGAACATTTATATATGGGCCTGCCAAATTGACTCTACTCTACCTGGTAAAAAGCATAAGCAGAATCCAAGAGTAGTGATAATCATACTCATTGCAAATGCAGACAATGCAGCATGGTGACCTACACTATCGCAGCCTATTGAGATGCTTCTGCCTCACGGGGCCTCCGGTTTCTCACCAACGAAACACGACAGCATAAGTGATATCATTTTAGGTTAATCTTCTATAAGAGAGTAGTACCATTCGTGATAAAATCAGTGTGGCTCTGTTTTCTTGAAATTCTCTATTAACATACGAGTACGTAATTCATTATGACTTTTAACGTAAATCCTATTATACAACATTGATAAATGGCACCTGAACGCGATTGTACATTATTTAGTCAAGTGTGAGGGTTGTAACATTACAAGATAATAGAACTGGCTGAGTTCCAGATAGTTTCGGTCGATGATGGCCGAACGGATTAACCTATGCTATTTGCTCACTAGTGTTACACTGTGTTGTTTTATAATGTACTAGGATTAATGTAGGTATGTTTGGTTTTATCAAGTTTCTGATGGTTTGAAGTATATATATTTGTAACTGACAAATACTCATATAAAATAGCTAGCTGCCCCCGCAAACATCGTTTTGCCATAATTTTTTTTAAGGATGGTTCATCCTTACCATTTAGGGGGATGAAAAATAGATGTTGACCGATTCTCATAGATACCGGTAAGCACAAAAAAAATCATCAAAATCGGTCAAGCCGTTTCGGAGGAGTATGGCAACGAAAACTGTGACACGAGAATTTTATATATTAGATAAATAAATAAAAAGTATTTCGGCCATCTAGTCCCAAGCTAAGTATAGTGAACTTGTAGGTTATTAGAATAACCTCGGCGATGAGCAACGATGAGATAATGTTTATTATGTAGGAGCTTCAGCTCCTTAATACTCTGATATTACATACTAACGTTTTGCTTGTTATACCAACTTACCTCTACGTTATATATTCTAAACTCCATCGGTACAATGCATGTAATCGCGTCTTGTTCTCGACGCGATACGTCGTGTCTTAATACTACGTGCTCGATAATGTACTCATATCTGAAATATGCTGATATAGCTGGTCAGGCTTAGTTATGTATAAATTACATTATTTTAACAATATATGACATAGGAATAAATAAATTAATAAATAAATATTTCGGACATCTATCACACAACGCCATCTAGTCCCAAGCTAAGCAGAGCTTGTGTTATGGGTACTAGACAACTGATACAAATACATATATCCATTTTTTTTGTAAATACATACATATTATACATAGAAAACACCCAAACTCACGACGGCCCTGGTATCGAACCCGAAATCTAAGAGTTTGTTTGTTTGTTTGAACGCGTTAATCTCAGAAACTACTAGTCCGTTTTGAAAAATTCTTTCAGTGTTAGATAGCCCTTTTATTGAGGAAGACGATAGGCTATATATCATCACGCTTAGACCAATAGCAGCGGAGCACCAATGAAGAATGTTGCCAAAACGGGAGGAATTTATTACGCTATGTAGTAGCTGGTGTAAGAATACAATTAGATATACTTATCAAATATTACATGTACTATGCACGTAAAGTAAAACTTCTACACGCACACGTACCGACAAATTTAAAAACTAAACAATACATTTCAAGACTTTTATTGAAGCAATTTAAACCTGAATGCGTTGTATAGCCACATAACACGTTTTGTGTAATAAACAACTATAAATTTATTGACAACAGTCATAAAGAAACTCTTTTTTAAATATATATTATATAAACAACAAATATATATGTATACTGCAACTCTTTTATAGCTTGTTAAATAGAAGCTATAAAAACGTATTGGCATATTCTACTGTTGTTTTGTATTCACATTTAAATAGGATGCACGGGCTGTTGTAAAACGGTGACCGGTAAAATTAATAATTTTGGTGCTAGTATCATCTATACATAATCTGATCTATCTTCTACGTATGTATATGTATAATCTGAATTTTGGAAACGGTTCGAACGATTTTCATGAAATTTATATGCAGAGGGTTTCGGGGGCGATAAATCGATCTAACTAGAATTCATTTTTAGAAAACTTACTCAAAAGAATACTGGGCAAAGCTCGGTCATCCTGGTGCTGGTCTATTGGCAACTCCTTCAGTTTTCTTCTGATTTTTTTTTTTGTGGGTACCAAGGCAGTTTAAATTTTCCTGGAACTTCCCGAGTGTCATAACTCGGTGTGTTTGTGGGTCACTGCTGTTGATTCTAGTGTACAGGAGTGGTGGGCGTGTAGGCGGGATTAATCCCATAAAAAATCAATTGGCAAACATTATACCCAAAACGAATCATTGATTACCTTTAATGTAAGTATGGTGTAAAGTTATTTTGGTTGTAAATAGTATCTATTTTTTATTCAACCTCTTAACATAAACCTCTTCTTCAAAAAACAAATAAAAATCTTTAGAAACTTATTACACCGCCAATGACGATCATCACTCGATTATTTGAAATTAATGGGAATCAAATCGACGACTTCTGTTTTAGCAGTGAACATTACCAGCCTACAACAGGCTAGTCAAATATAAACTTTGAATAAAACTTCTTCATACACACTATTACAGTGCTTCTGTGTAGGATTATCACATTAATACGAGAATGATGGTCAATTTCCTATACAAATAAATCCATAGAAATAGACATAGAGAAAAACTTAGTAGCAAAACGTTTGTTTTGGTACGAAAATGCGACAAAGAGCCGCGTGTGTTTCAAATAAATCATTTTTTCAGGTGAAATACGATCGCATAAAGCGTTTCCGAAAGCAATTAGTTGCTGTTACGACCGCAGACGAGGAACGTGAAAAAATATAAGCTACGCACTAGGAAATAATGTTGCAGCGTTTGATGAATTAACAATTTTCCGATGTAAAGTAGAAATGTATTTTATTTCACTTTATTAATGTAAAACACCATATTTTTTGGTTCCTTGCAATTTCTGAGAGCGATTTCATGTATATCTATAGATATATCTAATTGTAATTTAGAACAGACTGTACCTAAGTAATCGCGTCATGTTGTACGTTTTATAATTATTGGTTTATGGAAAGAGGATGACAGTAGCTGTTCTAGTCGATCGTACTTAAAATGATTATTAGTCTAGGCTAAGATTGTTGGTTCAAGATGAAATACACAGACAAATGTTTTTACAAGAATGCTGTCATCACACTAATACATAAAGGCGAAAGTTTATGAGTGTGTTTGTTTGTTACTTCTTCACGCAAAAACTACTGAACGGATTTAGATGTAACCTTACAGTAAAATAGCTGATACATAAGAATAACACATAGGCTTCTTTTTTCCGCGATAACCGATATAAACGCGGGGGGAGCCGCGGGCAACAGCTAGTAATAAATAAATTTAAGACTCTCATACTTTTCTAAGTCGACTTTTTACCTATTTTTTATTTTTGGATAACTGCCTCGGTGGCGTAGTGGTAGCGTATGCGACTGCTGTGCTTGAGGTCTCGGGTTCGATTCCCGTGTCGGACAAAATTTTTGTACGATCTGTACGAAAATATTTGTTTCGGAGTTTGGATGTTTTTTATGTATAATATTTACGTATTTACAAAAAAAAGTATAAATGTATTTATAACAGTTGTCTAGTCCCCATAACACAAACTCTGTTTAGCTTGGGACTAGACGGCGTTGTGTGTTAGACGCAGGTAGATGGAAAAGTGTAAACTAACACCCCCTCACCCCCGCAAATTGTCACGCATTGCTTCATACAAAAATCTCATTAGGGCATCTCCTCTTTGTATTTGCTCCGTGGTTAGACGTTCGAAACTAGATTATCGATCAAAATAGCATATTTAATTACCACATTAAGAGCAGCGTTTATTTCGCTTAGCGTTCAACTCAAAATAGAGAAACTGCGGCGTTCGCTCATCTTAGTGCGATATCTAACTTAATAAAAATAAATATTGTATCCCTAGAACATTGTGGGTTTACGATATGGCCACAATAATTTAATACCGGTTCGTGGATTAGGTATTTATTTAGTACTGCTGCGTAATATATTTAGGATTTCGATATATATCGGTATCTCCTCTTTACGGTAAGTGTTAGAGGTTCATTAAATATAATGGACGGAATATTCGTTGGAGCGTCTATGTGCGTATGTAAACATACTTGGTTCAATGTTTCTGAAATAGTCTCGGAAGGCTATTTAGGTATATTTTAGTTTACATGGGTAAATATTTTCATACATAAATCTTATATATATGATTGTTTCTAATCATCGAGAGCAACTTGACTATAAGCGCTATTAATTATGCTGTTTAAAAGTATTTAAAACTTGAATGATGACAATTACTTTCACTTATTTTTTACGTTTTAATCCGTACAACAAAAGTATTTTTGACAAGCTAACGGACAATGACAAATGTAAAGATAATCTAAAAACCAACCTTTATATCAGGACACCATGTCAGGGTTAATTATTTTATAAAAAAGTTGTATATTAACTTGTTACACGATAGGTACTCGCTTTCATAAAATTAAACTCGTCAGCGTTCAGCATGTGTTAGGAATTTTACGGAAATTCAATAAAAGTGTATATATAGATGAATCCTCCGCTATGCTGTTCGCTTGAATGAGGTTTGGTAGCAGTTAAAGCGGATTAAACACACTTATTTTGATAGCAAGTTTTCTAAGGAGAAGACTATATCTTTATTTCTCAAGATGAAACCGAATAAATATCGGATGTCTGAGTCAACACCAATGTGTTGGTGGTATCATCGGACGCCCGTGAGCCGTTGGAAGATACTGTTTATAAGTGTGTAAAAGTACGTGTAAAGAAATTGTCTCTGTGTGCGCAGACCCAGAGCTTCCACAATGGGATGTATCCAACACTTTCTTTGGACACATGTCTTTTTGCATCTCAAATAGAATTGATACGGTAAACCAAAGTTTTCTATTATAGTCTGCATTGATGACGTGCCCGCATGAAGCTATCGGGCAAATGGCCGAATCAGAACGATTTTGTCGGAAATATGTAAAAATAGCCCCATTGTGTCGGTTATCAGCTATCGGCTACCGTCGTCCGACATCGACATCAGATCGGAATATCTGAAAGATCTAAATATGTATTTTGCTGGTGTGCCTAAAATAGGATAGTAAGCATCACGCTTTTTATTTATATATGTTTTAATGGTTGGCAAACGAGCAGTCATATCACCTGATGGTAAGCGATTGTGCCAGGTGTCACAACTGCGTGCGTGCCGACCTTAGGGGGGTGGGGAAAAGGATGTGCGGAGGCGTTGGTGCATGGGCCTCCGGTATCCTCGCTATTTCACACCGGTTTTCTGTGAGGCCGTGGTATCACTCTGGTCGCACCAGCCGATTCATGCCGAAGCGTGGCACTCCCACAGTAAAACGTTTAGACCAATAGGAGCCTCGCATGATTCAAAAGCTAAGAAAGTAAATTTATTATAAAAGTAAAAAAGACGTCTATTGATGTCAGTTACTCAATTGCGTTAGAATGCAGAATTTAACTGCTATCCCAGTAACTACTAAGACAAACATTTCAAAACCAAAATCAGTCAAATCGGCACAGCCGTTCTCGAGTTTTAACGAGACAAACGAACAGGAATTGATTTTTATACATAAGATTGTATTAAAATTCATAATCAACATGGGTGATTATGATATAGCTATAAAGCAGGGTAATAATAATGTGTATTTACAATGGTTTAATAGTTAGATATTTAATTTCACGCGTTTTTAGAGCATTGCACTATTAATGAAATAATTGACCAGGAGTGACCGTTCCATTGGCGTTCAGCACGATTCAGAACCCCTCTGGTATCGTGTAATATGACTCCAGGCACTATAAACCGTTACCAAATATGACCAGCAACAAATGACTCGACCAGGACGGTACTAATCTCTCATATAAGACCAATATAAGATTATAGTTTTCATGCTATAACAGCACGAGTTTCGTTGGTGACCGGCACTATGATACAAAAGCACCTTAACAAGCCGCCATAGTGTATATCACCATCTGCGTTATTATATTGTCTGCATTCGAAATGAGTATGGTAACTACTAATCTTTAATTTTTCTCTTGCTTTCAATCAAGCAGAGTAGTCATTTTGGCAGGCTCATATTTAAAAAAGTCTTGGTAAGTCTTAAAAACATGAATTGAATATGTTATGAAATTACTCTTTTGTTAATATAACACAAAGCATATGTAATGTAAAAAATACCAATTTAAAATTAATTAAAATTTGAATTCCGCTGGCACTGAGGCCCAACAGCTGGCTATTTTAATTAACTGCGATACAGGAATTTTCTTTATTAACCACCGGAAAAAGTGATGCGCTGCTATATTAATTAGGAAATGAAATTTTTATTATTTTTTACAATACATTCATTCATTTAGCTTTAACTTAACAAAAGTAAATAACTTTGTTTTTTTTTAATTCGGCTAGCAATATGACTGCTTTTGTTTTCAAGGTAAATATTTATTCGCTCTATTGTTGTATGAAGCTATTGGTAGATGGCATAGCGATTGTTTTTTATACTTTTTGAACAACTTCCAATATGCTATTTGAAGAAAAAAGATCGAAATGGCATGCGGATATTGGAACTTCTGTGTGGACTTTTATCCTTTAAAGTTATTGCTTTATTTTATTTTAAATATTTGTAGAGAGGAATTTACTGTTCAGGATAACAAGTTGAAATTATTTGTAACCTAAGTGATAACTACATCAAAGTGAAACTTGGCATTTATAATTGGTAACTTATTATTATTTACATTCGTGCTATTTTGCATTGTTTCGAATTTTTAGTTTTCAAAATTTTGTAAAGCTTTACGTTTTTAAATAAAATAATATAATGCTTTGTTAAAGGTGTAGCCTTTTCTGTTCTCATTTGTATGTACAATCTATTAAATAAATAAAAATATAATAAATAATAAAATAAAAATAAAAATAAAATAAAATAAAAAGCCTTTATTCTAACATATTACTTACAGTTTCACTTTTAATTTCTATATCTTAAACCCTAAATCTAAGTTTTCTATGTAGTCGCCTCCTCGGCATAGGCCTCCCCCATCTTCCTCCACAGTTACCTATCTCTTGCTTTTCTTTCCCAAGTATTGCCGCATCTTTCTTGAAATATATCACTCCATCTTCTTCTTGGTCTTCCCCGTCCTCGACTTAATCTATTAATACACAATAATAAACGTATCAATAACATTTCTACTCTTATACAAAATATTTAAAATCGGATCGAAGCAAACTGCTAGTTTTAAAGTCATCTCCGTGGAGACTATAGTTTTATCCATAGTCCTTAGCGTAAGGCTGCTTAGATTGGTAGGTTGGTTACTGTTGTCTAAAGTACATTCTAGAATAAAACTCACTTGTACTTATTCCACTATTTTATTTATTACTAGCTGAACCCCGCAGTGCTACCCGCGGTTATTGTTGTACCGCGAGTAACGCCGTGGGACAAAGTTAGTCTAAAAAAAGTAGCCTAAGTTACTCCCCGGATCATCAGCTACCTGCCAGTGAAAGTCCCATCAAAATCCGTCCAGCCGTTCCAGAGATTACCCGGAACAAACAGACAGACAGACAGACAGACAGACAGACAAAAAAAAAATTAACTACATTTTTGGTATATGTATCGTGCATACACTCCAATTTTATTTATTTGTATAGATATACACATTAAATAAAATAGTGGAATAAGTACAAGTGAATTTTATTCTAAAATGTATTACAACAAGTTCCATCAAGTGCCGACAATCGAGAGTATAAATTATAGTTGTCTAAAGTTATTACGTTCCTGGATTATGCCTAGATTCTTGCCCAAAGACCTTGGTTAAGGCAGTGTTTTTTTTTATTTATGTCTTTACTTCAGTTTGGAAAACCCATAGTTACAGAAAATAAAATAGTCAGATTGACATGTAACGTTACGGAAATTAAAAATTTTCAAATGTCGCAACAAAATAAATTAACAGAGGCTCTAAAACAGTAACCAACACGATATTACACCTATATCAACAATAAATAACAATGAAATTAATTTAGTCACCACTGAAAAAAAAAGTCCGGAATTTCACTAGAGACCATGTTATTATTACTTTTTGTTTTCAATTTAAAATAAACGTAATAAACATTTAGAACAGGATAAAGAGAGAGAACTGGTATTAATAGAATTTAACAGAAAATTCCAATTTGCGTCTTCTAAAACAAAGTATAAATAACATTGAACATTGAAAAAATGGGCACAAAATGAAACCGAATACAAAGTAATATTTGCGAAACAATGTCGTTAAACGCTGTTAATCCACAAATAGATTACCGAAAACGTATTGCAAAAGTCAATTTATCACGCTTTACTGTGGTGTAAATTAAAAGATTGAGCGATTTTCGTTACTCGGTATATGCACCTACAGTCAACAGTGTGACCATACACGCATTGAGTCATAAAACAAGATATAACTATTTAGATTAAACTGCCACGTTTTGGAAAGATCATATCTTTTCAATTTCCCATAACATATTATTTTTCATAGCGGCGAGTGAAGTATACATTGTTACAATAACATGTATCTATACTTTTTTATTATGCATTACGGCATATAAGATATACTTATGAAACGGACGATGGTAAAAAGACCGTTATCATTCTTTAGGTAAAGAACTTCTTGATTACAGTTAAATTGCATCGAAAAAAATACACTCTTTGAATACTTTTCGAACGTAATAAGATCTTAATTTATTCTGAAAAGACATCAAAGTGAAACTTGGCATTTATAATTGGTAACTTATTACTATTTACATTCGTGCTATTTTGCATTGTTTCGAATTTTTAGTTTTCAAAATTTTGTAAAGCTTCACGTTTTTAAATAAAATAATATAATGCTTTGTTAAAGGCCACACCTGTTCTCATTTGTATGTACAATCTATTAAATAAATAAAAATATAATAAAGAATACCACTCCCATACAAGGAATGAATCCTTCATGTATCGCAGTTGACTTTACAAACATTCATAAAATAGACACAAATAACACCCAGACTTAGAACAACAACTTTTGTTTCACAAAGTATTGTCCCGTGTCCGGACCGAACCCACAACATTTAGCATAGTATAAAGCCGCAGTGAACTGTTAAAGACTGATGATTTGATATGTATGTTTATGTCATAATGTAATAATTTTGAACCTTTTATCTGCTCATCTTGTAACAGAGAAGGTAGCGTATTATTTTAAAATAGATCGCTTTTATCTCATACTGTAAACCATACAGTTCAACGTAATAATTTTGACCGGCTCAAATTCCACGGTAATTCCCCCACACCTCTGCTGCCTAATTTGAAAATAGTACCAAATAATTGCCAAAATAAAGTGCATGATACATTTAAGATGGGGTATTTATAAGCCATTATTTATGTCCACCAATGAAAAGGAATTATGAGGTAATGGGGGAAAGTTTATGTGATATTAAGGTTTATCGGGGCGTAAAACGATCGGTATTTCAGTGTAATGATACCTCGGTTATGTTATGTTCCACGAACGATAATTCTGTTAAAAAATCACAAAAAATAAAGCATACTTTGCTGTTTTATACTATACTTCGTGTAATAAGGTCTTTAAATCACATACGAATGTATTAGTTGTAAGTTAGACAGCCGATGACCACCACATACTTAGAAAATTTTAAAGTTGATTTTCCTTAAACAAGTTCCACTGTACCTACTATAATACGAAAAATAATATTAAATATACAGCTACTTGTGATTGAGATTAGTAAAATGAAAGTGTTATTATCACTTTTCGTGCAATGTGTAACAATTCAAATTGTTTTAGCTTTTTCTTTTTACGATCAGTTGCATGGCAGGCAAAGGTAAATTATTTAAGAAAACCAAGTGTTGTGTTCGTAACTCTCGGAAGAGAAGATCGTGGCTACAGAAACTGAAACAAGGCAAGGTTACGTACTATTATGTTATTTTTGAGATTGCAAAACACAACATGAAAATATGGTACACTAGCTGAACCCCGCGGTGTTACCCGCGGTGATACCCGCGGTTATTGTTCTACCGCGAGTAACGCCGCGGATCAAAGTTAGTCTAAAAAAAGTAGCCTATGTTACTCCCTGGATCATCAGCTACCTGCCAGTCCCGTCGAAATTTCCGAACAAACAGACAGACAGACAAAAAAATTTTAACTACATTTTTGGTGTATGTATCGTGTCTACATACATATGCATTGATTAAAAAGCTGTTATTTTCATACTATAAACAGACACAATTTTATTTATTTGTATAGATTGAGTCAAATAGACCATATTTCTTGAAAGAGATACAGGAGTCATATGAAAATGAGAATATCCACAGTTTACTGGACTTTGATTTTGCTTTTGAGGATTGCGTACTCCGTACCAAAAATGTAACGTATACTACCTATAAACGGAACCTACCTATACCTTTGCCTGTCTATCCTTGAGACCTTTTTTCTTAGGAACGCGTATCAAGTTGAAATTAATAATTGTCAAAGACTTAAACCTGTAGTCTCTTGTTGCAATAATATTATTAAACTCCTAACCCGACGCAATAAGATATGGCCTTTCATGCTTCATTTTTAAGTAAGTTAACTCTATGGAGTACTTCTCGTCGATCTTTTTTTTTATTGCCGAGGTGTAAAATCTCTTCGGATCTCCGGGTCCTCGGGAGCTGAGGAGCCAGGTGATTCCACTAGAAACTACCCCGGTGGCCGGTCTCAGGCACTCTGCTCCGAAGAAGACCCGGACCATGTTATTTCAAGTCTCCCCCAGGAACGACGCCGCGTCTAGACAGACTCTATCCTGGGGGAAGCCTCGCCTTACTCCTGCCTGTCGGCCTAACCTTTATATGTAGACTTAAACGCAGTTTTGCACTTCTCGTTGGCCTAGATTAGTAAAAAGTGACTAAATTTAATGTTAATTATCACAAGTAAAAGAATAAATCTAAAAATTGTAAAGTAGTTGCTACATTTTTTTGTGATTATAAACTGATTTACTGTTAGTAAGCTATCGTGACCATGAGGTCAGGAAAAAACATATCTTTTCCTTGCATTTGGCCGGTTTTTTTTTAATTTCAGTCCATAAATATACCTGCTTTAAACAAGAGCGTCTCACGAGGTACTGCAATCTCGATTACTCCTCTGATAGATTTATACTCCATTTAATTACATATTCTAATTAGTTGAGATAAAATAATGATCGTCAATAAGTCACAGTGAATGGCCGTAATTAAAGGGTGGTTTTATAGAGACAAACATGTTTAGTGCATCTGAGTGTCGGTGATGTGATGCCCACGGCTTAGAACATAAAGCGACTGGATATGAATTTTGTTAATCATGGCGTATGTCGCTGTTTTCCTGAATTATTTTATTCGGATTCTCTTGGTATTTTTATGTGCTGTTTTGGTCTAGGAGTTAGCCTGAAGCTAAAAAGCCTGGGTTTTATTCCCACTCAGGACAAATGACGTATGACGTGCACATTCATTTATTGTGGGTAAGTTTATAATTTATCTTTAATTTTATTATGTATATCTTTAGAAATTTAGAAGCATGTTTCTCAGCAGAATGGTTACTTTAGTATAGTGAGATGCATGAGGCTTTGTTCAACTTCTTATTTGAGGGTAAACAGCTTTGCTACGTAACGCGTTACGGCGCCAGTCTGTCTGGCTTCCCTTTCTCTCACGCATGCGGCAGTGGTGGGCAGGCTCCTCCTGTCTCACTCTAAGCCCACAGCGCTAGCCGTATTTCAGACCATTTCAATATTAAATAGTTCAACTTAGATTAGTTTGAGTTATCACTTCTGTCGGACATCCCGAGACGCATTATTATTATTATGTCAGATTTATTATATATATATTATATTGTGTGTATAAAAGTGAAAAAAAATGACTTAAACTTAAATAAATAAATATAAATGTTGGAGTACTTTATTATTTAATCTAATATATTTTAATAGTGTTGCGCACGGCTCCGCCCGCGGGTTGGTCGGCTATCGCAGCAAAGAGTAGCCTATGTCCTTCCTCAAGAATCAAGGTAACTGCATGCCTAATTTCATTGAAATCGGTGCAGCGGTTTGGCCGTCAAAGCAGGGCAGACAGAGTTACTTTCGCAATTATGAGATATTAGCTGAGTCCTGTGGTGTTCCCCGCGGTTACAGTCGTACGGCGGAAACTAGTCTAAAAAGTAGCTTTAAGTACTCCTTATGTCATCAGTTACCTATCAGTGTCCATTCAACATCGGTCCAGCCGTTCCAGAGATCGACCGACGTACAGACAGACGAAAATTTAAAAAATAAATTTTTGGTATATTTACTGTGTATACATACATAGGCATTTAGTAAAAAGCGGTTATTTTAATATTACAAACAGACACTCCAGTTTCATTTATTTGATAGATAATAATTATGGATTTATTGCGATATTTCTTAAGCTTGTTTTATTTTTTTAATGAAATGAAGCAAAATCAAAAACTTCCTATCCGTGATAATTTATAGCCTCCAAGACCAACGAGACATTAAAACATGAATCAAGCGGAGGCTATATAAATCACACAACAAAATAATTACCCCATAAAATGGGAATATACAAAGGAGTTCATTGACCTGCAGAGGTCAATAATGGAAGGTCACCGAGACTGTAGGCATTTATGACCGTTTAAAAAGATTGCCTAGTAAATCAACATTGAAGTGGCTGGAATTTAATTTTGGAAGATATTTAAGATGGTTTAAATGTCATAAATATTTCATTAAAATTTATAGAGAAACTAGCTGAACCCCGCGGTGTTACCCGCGGTTATTGTTGTACCGCGAGTAACCCGCGCGACAAAGTTAGTCTAAAAAAAGTAGCCTAAGTTACTCCCCGGATCATCAGCTACCTGCCAGTGAAAGTCCCGTAAAAATCCGTCCAGCCGTTCCAGAGATTACCCGGAACAAACAGACAGACAGACAGACAAAAATTTATTTAACTACATTTTTGGTATATGTACCGAGTTTATATACATATGCGTTGATTAAAAAGCTGTTATTTTAATATTACAAACAGACACTCCAATTTTATTTATTTGTATAGATAAGTTATTTAATTTTATAAATGGAGTTGAAATAACTTTTTTTTTTTAATTACAAAGAAAATAACAGCAAAAAATAGGGATACCTTATGTTTGTGACATTTGCTGATCAAGAGTATATTATTTAACTTAAATTTGACTAATTAATTATTTGGGCTATGTATTTACGTAGCCCAAATAAATCGTTTGCATCTCCTATTGCCAGTAGCGTGATAATTTTCCCCAGTTTTTGAAACATTCTCCATTGGTGGAACACCTCCTATTGATTTTAGCGTAATGATATATAACCTTTCTCGATAAACGTACTATCCAACACTGAAAGAATTTTTCAAAGCGGACCAACGGTTCCTGATTTCACACCGATTTTCGGTGAGAGCTCTCCCACGGTTTACTTCACTTTAGTCATACCCATATATTTATACGATCCTGAACGGACTTCCACAGGTCATATTCCGTTAGGTACCCTTAAAGAGATTTAAGCCACTTTCTTATTTAGTATTTACACCACTAGCCACACAGTGGTAAAGGATCATTTCTCAAGTACGTTACGGTTACATAATTACGACCTGACCCGCTACATCAAGATTAGTTCAATCCTACTGCTCGTGGAGGTCTCAGATCATGAGCATGGATCATGTGCTCTTCAACGTCCTCTAAAAGAGTGCTTATTCCCTTCCGTTCCTCATAACGAAAATGATGAAATGAAATCAGACGAAATAACCTTGCATGTTAAAATTACATATATTGTGAGATTATCTAATAACTCAACATACCACATTAAGTTCAACCTTATTATTATGCACATAACACATTAAATGACCATTTCTTTAATAAAATACTCACCATTAAGTCAATACCCTCATAAACAAAATCTAGAATACAAAACGACACTATTAATTTCTTTTATATGAGTAAGAAGATGTTTTTCAATAATTACACACCGTATGGATGTCATGATTTAGTTACTAAAGGAAGTTATTTTCTCCAGTAATTTATGGGTCCAAGTTGATTCACGATAATTTTTATTGTGGCTTTTTATTATATGATTAGATTGGTTTGTTATTTATACGACCTTAAACATGTTTGAATGAGATACCTGTGCAGTAATGATTATATTTTTAAGTAGCATTTGTAATGAACATCTATGGCAACCGATATATGGAAGTCAGTGCCCTCAAATATACGAATTCAGTTCGCCCTCAGGATTGCCGCGGTTTGATGGCAGTAGCTCCGTAGAAACATTGATATTCAGGTCAAATCAGTTAAATTAATAGCCGATCCTGATACAATCTTGGGAATATAAAAAGGCTAGGAAGAAGAAAATAAAGGGCTATTATTTGAGAAAATAAAACTGTTGTGTTTACCCAAAATTATTTTTCCATCTATTTAAAACACTTGAAAAGATGAAACTTAAATAAGTAAATGTGTAAAGTGGTACTATCGATTTTGTATAAGAAGTGCCATATCGAATTGGGCTATTTCGGTATATTATTATAAGTGCTTTGTAGAGTTAATATTAGTTTTATTGGCATTAAGTCTGCCTCATGTTATTGTAATGCAGCAAGTTTAATCTATCTATATATATACAACTACAATTTTAACAAATATAAAACCGACTTCAGGGTTCGACTCAATTTCTCTTGAATGCCATCATTAGATATTAATGTCCTTATCTTGGAACCACCGCTGGGACATCTCCTTTTCTTTAAAAAAGAATCATCAAAATCGGTTCATAAACGACGAAGTTATCCGCGAACACACATAAAAAAAACAAAAATATATATATGGTCGAATTGAGAAACCTCCTCCTTTTTTTGAAGTCGGTTAAAAAGAGGAAGGTGACTGACTGACCGACCTACCCAGTGATCAACGCACAGCCCAAACCACTGAACCTAGAATCCTGAAATTTTGCATGTAGGTTCTTCTTATAACGTGAGTGAGCACTAGAACAGAAAGGGATTTCTGAAATTCCACCCCTAAGGAGATAAATCAGGTGATGAAAGTCTGCGTGAGTGAAGCCGCGTACAAAAGCTAGTTAAATAATAAAAACAAAAGAATTATGTATTACATTACAATTACTTTGACTGCCTCGTTGGTCTCGCGGTTGGCGTGTGCGACTGCTGATCATGAGGTCTCGGTTTCGATTCGGTTCGGATCAAATGTTTGTATGATCTACAAATATTTGTTTCGGAGTTTGGGTGTTTTCTTTGTATGTATATGCATGTATTTAGAAAAAAAGAGTATATATGTATTTGTATCAATTGTCTAGTAACCATAACACAGGCTCTGCTTAGCTTGGAACTAGATGACGTTGTGTGTTAGATGTCCGAAATATTTATTTACTTAAACAAAACTAAACTCTAAACTTTAGGCGGATACATATTTATATATACAACACTAACCGACCCACGCAACCTCGTTTGCGTCTTCTATTGCCCGTAGCGTAATAATTCTCCCCCATTTTCGAAACATTTTTCATTGTTGCTCTGCTCCTATTGGTCCTAGCGTGATGATATGTAGCTTATAGCCTTCCTCGATAAATGTACTATCCAATACTGAAAGAATTTTTCAAATCGGACTTGTAGTTCCTGAGATTAGCTTGTTCAAACAAGCAAACAAACAAACTCTTCAGCTTTACATATTAGTATATGTTATTTACGGCAAATATAAACTGCCTTGATTGATTGGCTTTATTTATGTAACTATTTTATACAGGTTCATTTATTACTAAGTCACGTTTATTACTAAGAAAAGAAGAAGCCACGAGTTTATAGTGTCAACTCTCTTGCTTTAGAACAAACTAATTTATTTCAATAAAAATATTCTTTACATTGAAGTTTTGACATTTAAAAACCAGCTCAACTTCTAAAGATTCTATTCGTTTACGTCTAACATTGAAGATGTCAGTAACATAAAACTATAAACTAAATCTTAAGAAACATTCAGTAATCAATGTCACCAAAATAAAAAGTTGGTACATGTATTTAATAACTATAAAGTTTATGGCTCATTCCAGAATTGAAAGTTACGACCTTTTTAATTTCGAGCGACAACATCACTAAAGATTTATTTTAGATCCTGTTATTGAATATTGGGTGGCATTTTAATTGATTTAACAGGCTTTGTAATAGTAAAAAGAGATATATTTAACATGTAAAAAAATGACTTTCTGTGTGTAAATCCTAATAAACCTCGGAAATGACCCTATGATTTTGTTAATATTGATCTTCAAATATTTCTAGAAAATGCAGAAAGAATGCTTCGAAAACAGTTAAAACGATATTTATATTTATCTATATAAAATTTCGTAATCTCCTTAACTAAAACATAATTTCTTTATTACTAAAACAAGGGTTTCGAATCGACAACATCTGTATATATCTAATATTCGTAATGAGATTGTTATCTTTTGAGATATAAAAAAGCGCGTTCAGCAATCTAGTTTTTTAACAATACCCCGTGGCTCGGACAGCAGGTATAAAGCCGGTCCTAGACGTGATCTCTCCCTGGTCGAGTAAGATAGCCGTTCCATCGGATTGTGAGAGTGAGGGAACGTAGAGTGCACCTGTGTTTACGCACACACTTGAGCACTAGAATATCTCCATGGAAGTTGGCTGGTCTCAATTCAGACTAGCTGCTGTGGAATGTTTGTGCTGGAGTAGGCTAGGGTCAATATTTAAATGGCAGCTGTTGTCTGGTGCAAAAACACGGTTTTAAAAATGTTTAATCTACAGATATTTCAAATTTTAATTCTGTGGTCTACATCTAAAAAAAATCGGATCATTTAGCTTAGAGGTAAATGATCCTGTGTCGTCTGGGGTTCTTCTATTAACATCATGGACAATCGGGTAGTCCGGATATAATTCATCTGTAATATGTGTCAGTTTAGAAATATAAGACAACTTTCATCAAAAAGCTGGAAATTTTCATACGTGATCTATAAATTAATACGTGAAGTAAGAACTTTGTCACATTTAAAGTTTATATGGAGGAGGAGAGCAGTGTGCAAAAAAAATAATTCGTAGTAGCTTTCTTGCGAAAGGAAGCTCTTAAGTTTATATACTTACTAGCTTATGCACGCGGCTTTGCTCACGCAGACTCATCCCCTTATTTACTCCCTTAGGGGTGGAATTGCAAAAATTCCTTTACTTACGTTATATAAAGAACTTACATGCAAAATTTCAGGATTATAGTTTCAGTGGTTTGGGCTGTGCGTTGATCTCTGGGTACGTCAGTCAGTCAGTCACCTCCTCTTTCATATATATATATATATATATATATAGATAGACATAAAAAATGTTTTAGTTTAACGTTCAAACTTTACTTTTCAATTTCAATATTTATGTGATCTTAAATTTTGTGTAATACCTTATGTTTCTAAGATAGAGAATATTCGAATAATATAACCAGTAGATGTAAGATCTTTGTTTGTAAAAAAATGGAGTATGATATATTATCAAATTATCGTTAGACACCGATAAAAGAAAATGTTCAAATCTTTTTATTGATGTATAATTCAAAATTGGAACACCAAACAGTAGCCGTACCAATCCGTTGGTAACCTATCATTTGAGGCAACAAATCACACCCACGTTATAATTTATAGACTACAGTCGATGTCTTTATTTTCAACAGTTTAATTATATTGGTATTGTCTATTAATAAAATGCTGACGTTTTAATAAGTGGGCGGGGAATGCTTTGTTTTCGAATCATTTTAGATTAAGCCGTACATTTGGAGGTACAACGCTGTGCTTATATAATTTTAAAAGCTGATATATCATTTACAAAAAATTTTTGAAAAGAGATAGTGACTGTATATGCAGATCAGACCTTGAACGTCATTGACCGGTGAACAAAGTGACAGCTACTTGTTATCTCTTTGTTTGCTTGTAGTTTGTATAATCCTAATGCCAGAGTTATCTTAAATATACGGAAAACTAGCTGACCCACGCAACCTCGTTTGCGCCTTATATTGCCCGTAGCGTGAACATTTCCCCCGTGTTTGAAACATTCTTCATTGTTGCTCCGCTCCTATTAGTAGTAGCGTGATGATATATACCCTATAGCCTTCCTCGATAAATGGACTATCTAACACCGAAAGAATTTTTCAAATCGGACCAGCGGTTCCTGAGATTAGCGTGTTCAAACAAACAAACAAACAAACAAACTCTTCAGCTTTATATATTAAAGTATAGATTATATTTTTCTTACTCTACTCCCAGTCTTCATGATACAGGAGCATGTCTTAACAAAGTAAATCGTCTGTCCTTTTAGTAAATCTTAGTACAATCAAGTAATTTATTATCGAATGTAGGCGTTATACGTCTCAATATAACCCGTTGGGTGGACACGGCACAATTTCATATAATGTTATTTCGCCGACAGCAGTCACGTCTGAATAATAACTCAATGAAATGACACTTTGAATGTCGACTTAATTAAAATATTTTAGAACGTTACGGTATTAGTTTTACTTTATTATAATTAATGTTTCGTGTTCATGGTGATATTATTGGTTATATTATGAAATGCCATTTAAACTTCACCTAAGGCAGAGCCTTTTATTAGCATACAAGCTTCTAGAACATCCTTTGACACTGTTCGATTGGTCGGTCGGTTGTTTTAGATATGAGGTTGTGGCGACTTCCACATACAGCGCATCAACAAATCATATAACAGCGCCATCTACCGAAGATACACTGAACTACGAAGTAACGCACAACACGGAATAACTACCAATCCTGAATCGCGCAATAGAAGTTCTCGCGCCGATTAACATATACAGAAAAATCCCAACGTCAACCGTAGGGCAGTGGCCCGCCAGGCATGATCACCTCGCCTGGTTGGAGGATCCTCCCTTTGTGTTGGTGGGACATGGCACCCGTTCCCCCACAGTGGTGACCCCGACGTGATTGGAAGCAGCCTTCGAAGGAGCAGATTCAGAAGCAGCATTACCACGCCATCATCTTGTTCACTCCCACAGCAAGTCTCAGCCAGCCAGCAACCTCGGCCTCAACAGGGATACACCACACGCAGGAAGCGACCGCTCCAGCCTGGTTACCCCTACGGCCTCATCAGCGTCTAGGCACAGCACACTGCAGCTACGGTTCTTGTAAGCAGAGCATATCTCTCCCGTCTATGCAGCAGCCAGCCACTACGCAGCAACCGCCCCGACTCACTGGGGACCTCACCGCAGCACCGCGCACCGCACGCCATCCCGACTCACTGGGATCAGCGGACTACAGTCCCGACTCACTGGGACTTAGCGGCATTTAGTTCCGACTCACTGGAACTTGCGGCACTCAGTTCCGACTCACTGGAACTACACCTGGCACTGGCAAGCTCCACAACAGAGCACAGACAGCTGACTCAGCACATATCGACCTTCGGTCTTGGAGGGGAGTGATGTGGCGACTTCCACATACAGCGCATCAATAAATCATATAACAGCGCCATCTACCGAAGATACACTGAACTACGAAGTAACGCACAACACGGAATAACTACCAATCCTGAATCGCGCAATAGAAGTTCTCGCGCCGATTAACATATACAGAAAAATCCCAACGTCAACCGTAGGGCAGGGGCCCGCCAGGCATGATCACCTCGCCTGGTTGGAGGATCCTCCCTTTGTGTTGGTGGGACATGGCACCCGTTCCCCCACAGTGGGGAGTGAACATGATGGTGGGTAGATTGGAATTCGATTATAAGCTTTAATCATATCGATTTTAGAAAATATAGTACTACCCGCGAGGTGGTGTGAAAAATCCTGTATGTGCCTTACTGGGTATCTGTCGGGTATTGTACGAGCGTTAAGAGCACGGTAATCGCCGCACGGCCTCCATCCATCGTCCTTCTTCTTAACCATATGTAGCGCTGAAGACCATGGACTGTCTGATCGCTTGGCTGTTCCATTGGCCAGCATGTCGTCGAACTCCTTCCTAGCTCCTTTTAAACGATCAGGATCTAAACGCCTTGGTTTATTCGATACCGGAGGGCCGGGGGTGGTATTAATGTAATGGACAGTATTGTGTTTAGGCTCACGCACAGTACCTGCAGGTCGGGTCACCTCGGGAAACTCACGCAGGAGCTCGTGAAATGCTGTCGTGCCAGCTACAGTCTTTACAGATGCCACGTCGTCAGGTACCCTCTGGTATGATGCGGGGACGGAGAGAGATGTAGTCCCATCAATCAGCCTGTGGTTGCGGCAATCTATAATGAGATTATAAAACTTTAAGAAATCAATTCCTATTATCGGTTTTGATATGTCCGCTATAATGAAATTCCAGGAGAAGGCACGTCGCAGTCCTAGGTCCAGGTTAAGTTGTATCGGACCGTAGGTATTTATGGCGGTTCCGTTGGCAGCTGTAAGGCCATATTTCGTGGTCGTGCAGGGTGTTCGAACTGCGGAGCGTGGAAAAACACATAAATCAGAACCAGTGTCTATTAAAAATAATATTTTCGAATGTCGGTCGGTTACAAAAATACGGCCTGTGTTGGTATTGCAGTGGTAGGCCGCTATTTCCGACTGCCCCTTGAGTTTTCCGACGACCATTGACAGGGTTGTCGACACTTTTTCGCCTGTGAGCCATAAATATAATGATACCAACAATGAGGGTGGCCTTCAGGTAGTTGACGTGGTCGCGAAGTAGACCTAACTCTAGTACTCCTACTTCTAGATCGTTGGCGGGTACGAGCATGACGCGTTATCTGCGTTTCACTTACTTGCTGTGTAAGTAAAGCCACTTGCCTGGTTAACTCTGCGATTTGTGTTACCATGCCTTCCATGAGGGTAGACGAAACTGGGGCCGTCGCACTCGCTACCTGAGGTACGCCTGTAGGTGCTATTTCGTGCACTTTGTCTGCTAAGTCCACCATCTTGTCCATGGATAGGTCGGCCTGTGAAGCAACAATTGTTTGCACATTATTTGGTAACCGACTAGACCACAAGGTCCTCAAAAAATCCTCTGGTACCGCCGGTCCAGCCAGGTGTTGCAGGTGTCTGTAAAACTGGGACGGTTTTCGATCGCCCAACTCTTCGTGCATTAATAGCTGTTTTACTTTCCGCTCTTGCGAAGCTGACAAGCGTTTTATGAGTTCTGACTTTAACTTTTCATATTTATCAACTATTGGAGGGTTGGTAATTATATATTTCACCTCTGCTATATACCGGTGGTCTAGCACACCGATTACGTGGTAAAACTTCGTGGTGTCGGTTGTAATATTAGCAAGAGTAAACTGACCTTCCATTTGAGCAAACCACAATCCCGGTTCTTCCGGCCAAAAGGGTGGGGCACGTACTCCAACGCGCAGCGTTTCGGGTCCAAATCCATCTCCTTTTGGGTCAGGCATCTCCGTCTTCAATCACGTCGGGGTCACCAATTTGTAGTTGCTCTGAAGGTGGCAGTGAAATAAAAAGTTCTTTATACTTGGTTAAGGTCGTACACCGATTTAATCCGTAACAGATAATATGATACAATTATTAACGTAACTAGTACAGCACAAGAAACTGGTGGAAAGAAGAAATATTACAAATAAATAGTTTTTAAAGTTAATTTTCACGAAGAGATAGTTTTACGTAGTTAGTACTTGTCGAAAGAGCGATTTTGTCGAATACGGCTCGCGCGTGCGTTCGTCGTCGGAGTGCTGTATCGACTGCCCTCCGCGACCGAGCGACAGCGATTTTAAGTGTCCATCACCGGGCGCCGAGGGGCTTGAGCGGCGCGGGCGGCGCGGTACATCTGCACTCGTAGCTCGCCGAGACGCCACAGTACTCCCCTGCTTAGACCGCTACTGCGGGCGGTAATGGTCAGGAAAGTGTACGCGACGTCCCGACCTCGTCCTCCTCTCTTGTTGTTCAGCTGGGGCGAGCTGTTCAGCTGGGGCGAGCTGTTCAGTTGGTGAGTCAGGAACGGGCAACGTCGATGTCGGGTTGTCAACATCCTTAGCGATGTAGGCCGGCTTTAGTCGATCAATGCTGACCGATACCTCTCTGCCCTTTATGTCGAGTTTGTAATATTTGGCATGCCGCTTTATAACCTTATATGGTCCGGCGTACGGGGGTTCGAGCGGTCTTCGAACGAAGTCCTGCCGCAAGAACACGTGAGAGGTATCGCTAAGGCTATGCGGTACATAAAACGGGCCTTTTCTGTGGGAGGAGGCAGGCCTTGGTGTTAGGTTGGCCATGCCAATTCGCAAGCGAGTAGCGAGATCGGTTACGTCAGCCGTCTTGTAGTCGTCGGGCGGTGCTAAGAACTGGCCAGGTAGCCTTAGTTGTTCGCCGTAAACCAACTCTGCTGGTGATGCCTCGATGTCGGGTTTCCAAGCGCTTCGCATCCCTAGCAGCACGAGTGGAAGAGCTTCGGTCCATCGTGGAGTCGCGTGACACATAATGGCTGCCTTCATTTGCCGATGTAGACGTTCCACCATGCCGTTCGCGGCAGGGTGGTAGGCAGTGGTGCTGTAGTGACGCGCTCCGACCAGGGCAGCGACGGTTCGGAAGAGGTGCGACTGGAACTGCGTGCCACGATCTGTCGTTATTTTTAGTGGACAACCGAATCTGGCAATCCAGCCGGACACCAGCGCCATGGCGCAAGTCTCAGCTGTCATATCTTTGATGGGGTAGGCCTCAGGCCATCTGGTGAACCGGTCAATGGCAGTGAGGCAGTACCTGTAATCAGAAGACAGTGGCAATGGGCCAATGAGATCAAGGTGGATGTGGGTAAACCTTGATGTTGTGACAGGAAATTGGGATATAGGAGCAAAGGTATGTCGTGTTACTTTACTGCCTTGACACTTTAGGCAGTCTCGGGACCACTCTCTACAATGTTTGCGGATCCCTGGCCAAACAAATCTTTGTGTCACCAGTCGCACTGTAGCTGTGTTTCCAGGGTGGCTCAAGTTGTGTAGCGATTCGAACGCTTCTCGACGAAACTTAGGCGTTATGTATGGTCGTGGGGGCGTTGTCGCAACGTCACAGTAGACTTCTATGTCTGTGTCAGGGACTCTAACCTTCTCGAGCTTTAGTGAAGATCCAGTTTTAAGTAGACTTTGCAGCTCTGGGTCCGTCGCCTGACATAGTGCGAGTGCTTGATAGTCCACGCCCTTGGGAACTCGTACCTCCTCTATTCTGGACAGCGCATCGGCAACTGTGTTCTCCGAACCAGGTATATATCGTATGTCGGTCGTGTATTGAGCTATATAGTCAAAATACCTGTACTGCCTAGGCGAACAGTTCTCTCTAGGCCTTGTGAAAGCGTAGGTAAGCGGACGGTGATCTGTGAAGATAACGAAGTTTCGAGCCTCCACCATGTGACGAAAATATCGTATGGCTTCGTACACTGCTAGAAGCTCGCGGTCATAGGGGCTGTATTTCTTTTGAGCAGAGCTTAATTTCTTAGAAAAGAACCCTAACGGTTCCCACTGCTGACCATTTCGCTGTTGTAACACGGCTCCTATGGATACATCGGATGCATCTGCTATTAGCGAAAGCTCGGCGTTAGGAAGCGGGTGAACCAAAAGCGTAGCATGATAAAGCATCTTTTTGCATTCACTAAAAGCTTCTAGTTGCGCTTGCGTCATTAAAATAGCCTGGTTCTTCTTCTTAGCTCCAGCGAGTATAGCATTAAGCGGTGCCTGGGTCTTAGCTGCGTGCGGTATAAAGCGTCTATAGAAGTTTAACATGCCTAAATACCTTCTCAACTCCTTCATGGTCTGTGGCACCGGATACTCCTGGATCGCTTGTACCTTACTGTCGAGCGGGCGGATACCGGTAGCAGTAACGTGGTAACCAAGGAACGACACCTCGGGTTGGCCCCAAACACATTTGGATGAGTTCACTAGCACTCCGTACTCTCGTAGGCGACTCAGCAGCCGTCGCAGGTGTACTTCGTGGTCCTCTGGCCTGGGAGAGAAACAGATTATGTCATCCAAGAATCCGTAGCAAAAATCCTCTAATCCCGACAGCATTTCGTCCACGAACCTCTGAAAGGTCTGCGCTGCGTTACGCAACCCAAAGGTCATGTATGGAAATTCGTATAAACCGAATGGAGTAGTAATAGCTGTCTTCGGTATATGAGGTGCATCGGTGCAGCGGTACATCTGCACTCGTAGCTCGCCGAGACGCCACAGGTTATATTTTTGATTATACATAAAATACTAGACTCGCGGTATTACCTGCGAGTTTTCTTGCTTGTGATTTGAATAATTTTCATTGATTGACAAGTTTAAAATTTGTTCAATTTGTTTATTTAAATACCCAGAAGAATGGGGCTAAAAAGTCCTGAAGTGGCGACCACGTGCTGGAAGACGGATCATGGGTATCCCCCTACAGGGTGGTCCGGCAACTTGGTAACGGTCGCGAGAAACCGTTGGATGCGGGTAGCACAGAAATGGTTGCTGTGACAGTCTTAGGTGAGGAATATATCCAGAAGTGGACGTCTTTCGTCTGTGATGCTGATACAATAAAAGTAGCCTAGTTTACTTTTCATAACTCTATCTATAATAATAATACAAAGAGGTAAAGTGTTTAACTTTGTTTGTATGTTTGTAGGGGTAATCTTCGGAAGTACTGCTCCGATCCTGAAAATAATTTCATTAACAGACAGCGACACTATAAAGGAATGACACAAGTCATATTTTATTATAATTGAATAAAAAAGTCAGTTTAAATTATTGTATTTGTAAATCAAATGGAAGTAAAGCGGGTGGTTAACACCTGACGAAGCTCTAGTCGGCTAATTTTCTAATAAATTGCTAATTCTTTCATAAAATCTCTTTCTAATAAAAAAATAGAACTCTCTCTCTTATCTTTGTAAGTGTACTTAATGAGTTCTTTCATAAATATCAGTCTAACATATTATATTAAAGAGAAGCGTTTCTAACAAGATTTTTCCATATTTACTGCTATGAATATTTTAGTTAGCACTTACAGTGATTCCGAGCGGTCTCACGACACAGAACAGACAAACGTTTATAAATTCATGATACTCTACCGGGAAAGTGTAGTCATGTAAAAAGTATAAAATAAAAGGAAATGTTTAGAAAAATGAAGAAAGCTGTGCTCTTCAAATAAATCCGCACTTAAAATTATAAAGTCGAAAGTAACTCTGTCTGTCAGTTTGTTGCGTTTAAGATCGGTTTGGCTGAATTTCGATAGAAAGATTGAACCTTTAAGAAGGACATAGGCTTCTTTATGTCAGAGTCGTGGGCAGGATCTATCACGTCATATTAACAATGGTATCTTTAATTTATAGTCCATCCCAGAAAACCTTAATAACAGCCCAGACTATGACAGTTTGGCGGTGCTTCACGCCCTTATCTCAGAGAGAACGTTAAGCCGTTGGTCCCGGTTGACATGAATGTCTATGGCAATCGTTACTGGGAAGTCAGTGCTCTTAAATATACTGACGATTAGTTCAATCTTTAAATTCAGTTCAACTCCAAATGAAGAAGATGATAGAGTATTTATAAAAATGTTTCTAAGAATAAAATAGCTATAATAAAAAATCATTTCTAAATAATATCAGTGTACCTACCATCACACTAAGTTCGAAGTTTAATTTCAACAACACTTGCCACGTGTTTCTATCTCACCATAGATATAGAGCTTCCCCTGTCACCATTAAACTTTTGACATAAGCAAGTCAAAAATACACCCTTTAGCTTTCAGCCTCCCGTCTGCAAGACTCCGACACGTCTGAGTGACAGTTTATATTGACAACTGAATTGACAGTGTCACGATTACACAATGCCTGTGTACATTGAGCTACTGATAGCTGAAGACAGAAAAGAACTTCTATTCTGAACTTGACTGCACGTTTGGCCTAGTGGTTTAAGCGGCCGCTTCGCCGTTTTCTACTTCGCCAAGTGTTGTGGGTTCATTTCCTACACGGGACAACACTTCGTGTGATCCACAAATTGATTTTCTGAACCTGTGTGTTCTTTGTTTTATAAATGTTTATAAAGTCCCCCGCGACGAAGGATGTATATTCCTAATGCGGGAGTTGTAAAAAAAAACTGTATGGACGACGATAATGCTGATCGCTGATGGAAAATAAATCCATGACCTTTATCATAGTCGGATCACTAACAGCACGAGCAACTGGTCAGTTAGAAGGCCATTACCTGAATGACGGAGCTTTTTTGATAAAAATGAATCCTCACTAGATCGCTTTATCGCCCCTAAAACCCCATGCATACCAAATTTTATGAAAATCGTTGCAGCCGTTTCCGCAATTTAGATTATATACATACAAGATCTGCTTGATTAAAGGTTTGTTAGGTTAGTATATTCAGTTTAGATAAGGTGGTGACAATTGTTCTAAAATTTATATCTTTAATAAAATATACAAATAACAACTCTTCTCTAATAATAAATTCAATGTTTTTATGCAATATTGGGCAAATGAGCAGTCGTATCATCTGATGGTAAGCGATTACCACGGCCCATTGACACCCGCAACACCAGAGGCGTCACAAGTGCGCTGCCAGCAATTGGGGGATGGGGAAGGGGTTGGGGTATTGGCCTCCGATATCCTCATTCACTTGGTGAAACACAGCGCAAGGACTGTGTCACACCGGTTTTCTGTAAGGCCGTAGTATAACTACGGTCGAGCCGGCCCATTCATGCCGAAGCGTGGCTCTCCTATCATTCTTCGCTACTTCAATACTAAAATTAATAACCTTCACTAAAATCAATTCAATACTAAATATTAATGTGCACTTGTAATTAACAAACTATCCAATTATCTATTAAAATATATTAAATAGCAAAATAATGATTGAACGCATCTCACATACGGCCGTCTGATTCCAAATTTGGTAGAACCTGCCATATATATATATATATCAGTAGATAAACATACTTCATATCAACTAATTACCGTCCACCACCAAACGTAGCTCCCAAGGAGCACCAACTATCCCGGTCTTAGGCAGTCCGCATCCATCTGCTGCCACCCGTTTTCTTCAAGACATCAGTCCATCGTGCCCTACACTGCGTTTGCCTAATCGCGGTCTCCACTCAAGCACATTAAGATCCACCGGCCATCGGTTCGTCTGAAAAAATCACTTCAGTGATAAACATACTTATATATTTCTAAATACAAATAAAACATATAAATTACATCCAGACACAACAAATGAATGTCCTCATCAAACAACATTTGTCTTTGACAAATCCAAATTATTAACATTTCATTGCATTTGCAGGTTAAAGCATTGCATGAGAAAGAATTAAACCTCGAAGTTTTAATGATTGCAATCAACGGTTAGGCAAAACAAAATTACATTTAAACGCACAAAAGTTTATTCTGCATTTAAGATTATGTAAATGATCTCAAATTTGGTAATGTTTTGGGAACAATTTGAGCGGCACATGTATGCTTTTGAGACGTGTTGTAAATGTATTTAGTGATGGGTATACGAAATTGCATTGATATCGATAGATACTATCCTTTTTTAGTATTGACAAATTTGTTTGCTCTTTAATTATCCTTGTTTTGACTTTACTAAAAATCGTAAACGTGTTTTTAATATTTTTTTATTCAATGGTATATATTTTCAAACTTTATTTAAATTACATTGGCACAAGTCAATTGAATTATCATTATATTAATATAATTTTTATTAGTGCTATAAATTAAGTTTCACACATTATTAGATTTAGATAACATAGCCCGATTAGATTGCAGTGTGGAATGATATTGAAATAGATAGGTACTAAAGATATATAATTGACGTCAAAATTTACTGCATCTCTAATAACACAAGCAAAATGTTACTGAAGTAACTTACTTGTGATTCAAAATACTTTATGTTTATCAAAGTATCAAAAAATGTACCTAAAAAACACTAATAAATTTGTGTTGAAAATGAAAAATTAATCTCAATTTCATTCTAATTACAATCACAAAATTTATTGGTCCCAAAGATTTCACGAATTCATATGCAATATGAATTCGAACGATAAAACTGTTGGTGGTAACAATTTCATTATGGTTTATGACGTCATAACACATCAGATTCAACTCAGGGGAAATTAGCCCAAGTTTACAACTTTATTGTACTGTCTCATTACTTCTCAATTACTTCGTATGTGGCTGTACTTTTAATGTCTTGTATTTAATTAGTTATAAAATGTTGAGATTTTAATACTGAATTAAAATAAAGATCTAAGACGGTTTACGACGCGAATCCCCATTTGTAGTCAATTATCAATAGAATTTAAATCAAGTCAGAATTTTTTTGGTAATTAAATTTAATAATTGTATCTATTGGAATTGGAAATCAATAGGCTTACGGCTGACATGATGCTGCTGATGATGATGATCCATTGGATTGTTATATCAATAATAATTAGGTGTTATCAAACCTTACTAATATTACCAGTGGGAAAATAACTATATATATTATGCCTGTTTAAACTTTTGTGAGATAAACTATTGAACTGGTTTTTATAAAATTTTGACTCAAGATGTTTTCATTGCTGAGAAAGATGCGTAGTTCAATATGTTGTTTTGCATTGATTACTCTGAAGTACTACTAGAAATCTTCATCTTATATTTATCTTAACACCGTTTTTGTATATAAATCAAGTAGCTTTTATCAATATATTTATTATGGTATTATTCAAAAAATATATACTCAATTTAAAGAGTTTTAACTGTTGTATTTGATTTATGTAAGAAACCCCATAAACTTTTGTCATAAAATTCTTAATTATTTTCATTAAGTCAAGGATTTTATCTTTTGTTTTATGGTGGAGCATGGTGGAGCAACCTTTGTTTTTAATTTCTAATTACACTTTATAGAGTATTAAGCTCAAAGTAGCAGTAGCACTATAAAATGAATTTAGTACTATTTTCTTTTTCTTGTTTTATTAAGTAAACGTGTTTCACTCACCAGTGACTCTTTCTCGCCTGATGGGATCTAGGAAAATAAAGAAGTACCGAGACAGTTTCAGGTGTCAAAGTGATAACTAAACAAACTCATCCCGGAAAATTTTAAACTATATCAATTGACAAAATAAAAATATGCACTGTTAAGTAGAAAAATACTTGTCATTTTTATCGTCAAATCGACATCACAATATAACCAAAAAACAAAGTTAAAATAAATATAAACTTTTAACATTTTTTTTATTTAAAAAAATGTCTTGCCGATAGTTATACTATCATTACATTTAAATTCCGAATAAGATCCTACATTTTTATTTTATTTACACTTTTTAAACAAAACGTGATAAAGGTGGACTTTATGTCGTAAGCATTTGTCACCCCTCGACTGTAGCCCATTTGCTACGCAGATGCACGTGCAATTTAGAATATCATAAATTTACCAAAGTTACCGACCCCATCAATATTTTAATTAATCAAAGCATTGTATCGATATTTTCAAATACTGAACTGTACATCACTACACTACGTGATCGTACGATGAACGTACGTGCCCCAACATTGTACAAGGAGTTCGATGGCGCAGGAACCAACGTTTATAGCAAACACTTGGCAAACACTTGCCTGGTACACATGTCACGGGGTGTTTCTTTACACACTTTGGTATAACTTGGCCGAATACCAAATCTTGAATAAGTGAAGACATGTGAAAAAAATTATTCGTTTTTTAAATTCATGCTAGCTTTTCTTAACTTAAGAAAATTATATTTATGCTGTGATTTAAATTAATTAAAATCATTATGCTCTCCATTTCGAAATTATATTGTATATATATTATATATGTGTGTATTAATATTTGTAGTGGTATGTATGTATGAATATTAATTTCAAAAGTTTTTGTTATGTGCATCTACCTTGATTTAGCTCTGCATCGCCCTAAGGTCGACTGGTAGAGAATGCCTACGGCATTAAGTCCACCTTTGTCACTGTTATTGTGCATAAAGAATAAAATAAAATCCTTTACAACGTGAATATATTTCTTACTCTGTTATACAAAGAGTTTTTAACCCCCGATGTAAGAAGAGGCGTGTTATAAGTTTGATGTCAGTCTTTTTCTGTCTATGTGTATGTGTATGTCTGTGGCACTGTAGCTCTCAAATGGATGGACCGATTTCGATATAGTTTTTTTGGAGTTTACTCCTTAAGAATCGATTTTCATATATAAGGCGCCCGGTATGAGAAAAATATGAGAGGTAAAATCTACTGATGAATGACCTCGTTACTTTTTTGGTGCGCACGCACCAAGAGCACTAGCTCTTGGTGCGTGCGCACCAAAAAAGTGCACCCAATCATGTATGCACATTTTTGTCACGTAGTGGTTGTAGGAGCCATGAGGTGATGGTGGTTACTTCATAGTAGCTAACTATAGCTACTATGAAGTAAAATTTTAAAATTTACTTCATACTAGTGTAACATTCGTTTTTTAATATAATATTTAAATTGTCTTTTAAAATTTATAACAGCGACCTCCCTCTCGCTGAGGTGATAAATGTATCTAGGGCAACGCGCGGTCAAGTGGCTTGCTGTCTGTTTAACCATAAATGCGCCAGATGGCGTTAGTTTCATCGATACCTACCCTGTATGATTACACTAACAGACAAGTTGCATAGATCTGTGTACCAAAGTATACGAAATATATTACCTTTTTAATTTTGTAACATTATATAAATTCAGTTTGACATTGTAATGTCATTTTTCTCTCAGGTCGACATCAGGAGGGGATAACCTTCTAGATGTATCGACAACAAACTTATAAAAGAGGGTGTAACAACTGTGAAAAGGACTTTTTTCTTCTATCTGATCCTGAGTAAGGACTTATTTCATCTGTATTCTTCTGTGGACGCTTCGGCTGTAGTCCTCCAAACACGAGCTACCTTGAGCAGTGGGGAAAGACGGATCGCCTGTATCCGTGAGGCAGCGGCTCTAGGAGTGGTCACTCAGCCCTTCCTGTGGCTGTGAAGAAACCATGCAGAAGGAGGAAGGAGTCCTGCGTGACGAGGCTTAAGGCTGAAGGACCTGCGGATGAAAGCCAACTAGGGCCTGTGATGAGCGTATGCAGACCCTAAATATTCCAGTACTGCTTCCAGACTGGAGAAGTAATCAATCGAAGGAGGACAATAAACAGCCCCCAGAACCATTTTGGTTCCCCTCACAGAGACCTCAAGAAATAGAAATTCAGCGGTGGTGGAGCCGGGAGGGGAAGAAGCTAGAATTTTAAAGGGAAGGAAACAGTGAATGTATATAGCAACTCCGCCACCCCTCCTACCGACACGATCATTTCGTACAAGAATGTAGTCTGTGAGGGGGTAGTAGGTAGAAAGAAGATTTGGCTTGAGCCAACTCTCTCATATCAGGATGGCATGTACGTTGGTGTCGTTGAAAGCCTCCGCCAAGTCTCCAAAGTGACTGGGCAGGCTCTGTGCATTAAGGTGACATACATTAAGCAGATGCTTCGATTGGTTGCTGAATTTACACCGTAGGCGTTCACCCAATGTCTCAGTTAAGGAAGCAAAACTGTCTTCGTCGGAAGATATAGCAGACTCATAAGCAGAATTATCAGAGTGATAATTAGGGGTAATCATCTTACTAGCGGTGAATGTAAAATATATACAATGGTATATGTAAAAAATATAAATATATAAACTAAATTAAAATTATCCTTTCATATGGTATTAATCTTATTTTCAGTTGGATAAACTCTTTTTGCGTATGTTTAGACATTCGTACTTAAGAAGTAAACTCCAGTCGTGCGTCGGAGCTGACACACACAATTTTTCATTTGAAAGTAGTAGTTGTTAGCTATGTTTGGTTAATATCGGCCCAGCAGTGTAAGAGTATCAGCTCTTTTCAAAATGATGTAAGGCAGTTTTGGCGTATTATTACTCGATTAAGTGCATTACGCGTTCCAGTATATTTATCGTTAAATGACAATGAATGGTTAAGTTCTTTTTAAGGTTTTTTAAATTTTTTATTAAGGATTATTGCTATTAAGAGTTCATAAGGATTGTTAAAATAATTAGTCCACGTTTTATTCTGGGAAGCCTTGTTTATTTTTATTTCAAAGAAACATAAGAAGGTTACGTATTGAGTTAAGAGTGTCGTCCCACGTATAGAATGACGTAAATCGCGAAATTTGACTATTTTCCTGTATTTTTTAAAGCATGTTATTACATTATACACACTCAGAGTAATGAGTAGATTGATCTAGAACCTTTTTATCACAAACTACTATGACTTCTTTTAAATGACGTTCAAACTGATGAAACTCAATTGTTTATGGTTTGCTATCACAAACAATTGAGTTTTGTCTGAGGTCTAAACCGACTGTTGAGATATCAAAACCAATTTAGTCAAGTTAAAAACAATATTTTCAAAATTTCTTAAATTTATGAACATTCGTGCTTTTTGCACATGTGATTTCCACATTTAGGTACTTCTGTGAACTATGCTAAAGTATTCGAACCAATGTGTATCAAACACCGAGTTGTTATAGTCAATAATTTAGTGGAAACTTCAGAGGTGTTTATAAGTTATAACGAGTACAGCTGACTATGACCATCACAAAGTTGTTGGAACAGAGTGGGTGCGTACTTCAGAGGGTAGTGGAAAGGTGACGAATGTATATTGTTGTCTTTTGTTTCTTATGCTCTAGGTAGAGTACATGTTTTAAATACCTCGGTGGCGCGATGGTGGCGTATGCGACTGCTATGCTTGAGGTTTTGTGTACGACTCCTGGGTCGGATCAAATCTGTACTAATATATAAAGCTAAAAAGTTTGTTTGTTTGAATGCGCTAATCTCAGGAACCGCTAGTATGATTTAAAAAATTGTTTCAGTGTTGGATAGTACAGGTTTTTTTCGATTTTTCTGGTGCCGCAAACGTAATTTGTGTCGCGGGGGACTTTATAAACATACATGAAATGGATACAAAAAACACCCAGACTGAGAACAACAATTTGTGAATCACACAAAGTCCCATGTGGAATTTGAACGCTTAACACCTTAGTGCAATAGGAAGCACTACACATTCCATGCAGTAAAAAGTTTCACTCGTTTTATTTATTTCTCTTTAAGTTTTGTTGTTGCTTATACAGATCTCGTTTACAATCTCTCCATAGGATATCTTTATGTATCTATGTACATTGTGAAAACCATTCTTCATATTTAGCATCAAAATTACGACGCGTAAATACGGTCCGACCGTAAACCGTAACGAAACGTAAACCTTAATCGCGTCAGTTATGTTTACGTTCCGTTTACGAGCGGTTTCACGTCAAGTGTGTGAGTTGATCAGTTTTTATTTTTATTTTGATGGCTCCTTAGCTTTTTAGCGCTATGTGTTTTGTGTTATCGGTCATATATAAGATATTGTTTGGTATGAATACTTTATAGGACCTATCAGATTTTTATCAGCATTCTAACCATATAAAAGAAACTTAATACATATTGATGTTAGACTTACATCGTGTGAGGGCCACGCTTCGGCATTAATGGGCCAGAGAAATAGCGCTTGCGCTGTGTTTCAACGAGTGAGTGAGGATACCGAAAGCCCATACCCCAACCCCTCCCCACATCCCTTTCCCCATCCCCCAAATGTTGGCAACGCACTTGTGATGCCTCTGGTGTTGCGGGTGTCCATAGGCGGCAGTAATCGCTTGCCATCAGGTGATACGTTTGCTCGTTTACCCCCGAAAAAAGAAAAAAATATACTACCATCTCTGGGCAGACTAGGCCATCCACAAACTAAGGAGAGCTTGCACTATGGGTACTAGACAATTAATATACATATTCGTTGTTTTTTTTTATAATAAAGTTTTTTAACAACACTTTCTTAAATACTATTCTCGCCAAAGTTTGACATTAGATGGCGAGTAGCGAAAATTTGATTTAAAAAAAATATTTATATTATACATAGAAAACACCCGAGACTCCAAGCTCAGAAGTCGCATACGCTACCACTGTGCCACCGAGGCAGTTAAAATTATATTGCAGATCAACCGGGATCAACTGGACCTCCAATCTTGAGCGTTTCATCGTTTCCTGGGATTTTAACCAGTATAACAAAAAAACCATTAACTGTTTTTAAACTCGCAACTTTCATACATACACATAGGTTGTATTGTATAGTTTCCATACAGCCTACCTATAACCACGAGCGGTATAACCCGTTCGAAACGTCGGGAAATAGAAGGTATCGTAACTTTACAAATAATTATCCCGCTAATAAGTTCTGCTGTACAGCAAAAACTATGTGTATGTTTAAATTCCATTGTTTAAACTTTTTTTATATTTTAGCTGCGCTAAAATGACTCTGCTCTGTTTGATGGAAAACATGAGCAGATTCCAAGAGTGGTGATCACCATCCTCAATGTGAATAACGATATTGCAGCATGGTGACCCACACTATGGCCGCCTAGTGAGATGCTTTTTTACGCCCCGCTTAAAAGACCCAACTTTTGCAACATAATAAGTAAAAGAAGTAATATAATAGGTCTTTACCTATGAAATTGCCGTTTTGTATGCAATAAGTGAAAGTACTTATTTTTTCAAACTTTTTTATTTCTGTTATTCGAAGTAATCATCCATGCAATCGACGCATCTTTGCCAACGCACTGGCATTTTATTGATGTCCTTCTTGTAAAAGTCAGCTGGACGGGAAGCAACAAACTCTTCAAAGGCATTTTGTACTGCCTCTCGGGAATTGAAAAAATAAGTACTTTTACTTATTGCATACAAAACGGCAATTTCATAGGTAAAGACCTATTATTAAGTGAATTTCCTGAAATTATAAAATAACATAAGTATAATAAAACAATAATTACGGATTGCATGACGCTTCCGTGTACTATATTTGTTTGAAAAAATTGCACAAAGAATTTCTTTACGCACAAAGATGTTGTCACAGCCTTTGATAGTCAATAGCTGGACATATCTTTCAAAGGACTTTCGGGCCTATTAGCTACACTGGTCAGTAGGGTCAGTAAAGAGCTTCTTTTAAGTTTACCTTCTCTTTATAAAAAAAAAATAACTCGAAGTTTTAAGTGAAATTGTCAAAATAAGACTAATATGTACAGTTCCCGACATAAAGCGATTATAAAATCATCATAACTATTTCAAAAACAATAAATAATAAAAAAAGATTCGTCAGTTTTGTAAACATTGAAATCAAATAAACCATCGCATCTTGACATCACATCACTGACCTATTTTCGTTCTAAATTGAGTTCTAAAATTCAAAATGCAACCGTCGACCGGAAATGAATCCGTTGGCGGGAGTCTGTCCTGATACGGATCTGATGGAGTCGAGCGTCCAACATCCGGTCGGTTCCCGCCTTTATGGCTTCCAATTTTGAATCCGCCTTCCGGTGGTTGATGTTAAAAGATTCAAAAAAATATCATTGTCCTTTTAGCTACACAATTTTAAAGTCCAAATAATAAACATATTTACTTTCAAGGATTTACTTATTAACTAAAATATTTTGAAATAAAAAGGCAAATAACTCTTATCACATCACATTAAAAAGTTCGCTATATATATAAAACTACCATATATTTTTAAACACAACTTCAACATGCCAAAATCTATTAGATAATTCACTAGCCGACCCACGCAACCTCGTTTGCGTCTCCTATTGCCCGTAGAGTGATAATTTTCCCCAGTTTTTGTAGCGTTCTTCATTGTTGCTCCGCTTCTGTAGGTCTTAGCGTAATGATATATATTCTATATAGGCCTATAGCCTTCCTCGATAAATGGGCTATCTAACACTGAAAGAATTTTTCAAATCGAATTCCCGGTTCCTGAGATTGTTCAAACAAACAAACAAACTCTTCAGCTTTATATATTAGTATAGATAACAAAAAGGTTCTCCAGTGTACATAAGACAAACTTTTTTTTTGGGCCTGCCAAAATGACTCTCCTCAGCCTGGTGGAAAGCAAAAGCAGAATCCAAGAGTAGTGGTCACCATACTCATTGCGAATGCAGACAATGCAACAATGCAGCATGGTGACCCATCGTTCGCATCGTTGGTTTATACCAAAATAGAAAATTAAACTTATGAAAATGACCTTTAAATTCTGCCAACATGTTATTGTATTCGGATCCAATTGTAAGTCCGTGAATCAAAAATCTTTCGATCGTAATAAATTGACCAAACTCACAAAAATGTTGATTTTAATTCGAACCTCTTCTTATAGCATTTCTAGCCAGTTATAGAAAGTAACTTTACAAAACAACTCGCATCAAAATTCCTTGTTAACGTAAAGAAATCAAAATGTGCAGTCATACACAAACATGGCCTACAGAGATTTAGCGCCAACTGTTAGATAGGTATCAGCTGAATCTATTGCCGGGCCGAGTGTATGAACGCGCGACGTAAAACGATATATGCGTAGAAGTGTAGACTATATCAAGAGATATTTACGAGGCCGACTGTACTTACGCATTTGTTTTGAGTGTCGAATGTGAGGAAATTGGTGTGGGAACGTAAATAATAATAATATCTTTTTAATGGAGTTATATAATAATATTATTTAAAGTTATTGTTGGCTGGTCCATGCGTCATACTCGTGAACGGGTGCTGCTTGGGGTGATTGGTCGGCCTAGTCAGCGATGCTTTAGACATACTATTATTTTGGTTCGTTCAACTGCAACTGTAGCCTTTTAATCTAGTCACGAATTATTTTCAACAGCAGATTTTGCAACTGATTGTAAGTAGATGTGCACCTTGAATGATTTCTATGTTTAATGGACTAAAACCTTTAACGTTATCAATGAGTGATTTTTCTTTTCTTTTTTTTGTTTGAGCGTTACATTTTGGAGCATTTTAATAAAAGGAAATTCAGGTGGCAACAGCTTGCATACTGTTTACCTTACATGTAATACTAACACTATTGTACCTGAAAATCTGACTTTGAAAAGAGTGGCCATGAGTTTCTTTGCCAGTATTCTTCTCATGAGGCTCTACGCATTTTGGAAACTGGAAGTTATGGATCGACACAGGCAGGCGGTAGATTTTGGTGTTTTCACCTAATTTAACTCGACAATACAGCACATGCTGTGGCGTCTGTTTGTGTCGATCTATGATTCTTAACTACAGCTTCAATTTAACGTTCATAAATGTCACTTAGTGTCTTAATTGAATAAATGATTTTGAATTTGAATTTGAATTTGAAATAATCTTGTCCAGGAGAGTAATGACTTGCGCAAGATAACTGGCAGGAGCTGGACACGAGTAATCCAAAATCAATCAGAATGGCATGCAATAAGAGAGGGCTATATCCAGAAGTGCATTACAATATGGTGATGATGATGATGAAGCAGTTACTTATCCTGATTTCTCCTTAAACTTCTTGACTTTTCCCAAGTTAGGTTGTGGTCCGCCAGACAGTCAATTTTGTTTTGGTCAAATGTTTGATAATTACTGAACTACCTACGTTGGTCGTTGAGGCTATCTTATGTGACTGCCGATCAAGAGTCTTGGTTACTTTCTCTGGGAGGGCCAAAAAGTGCTAATAGGTTTTTCTTACAAGATATCCCTACACACACGCCCGAGCTTCGGAGAGCACGTTAAGCCAACGGATCCTGTTATCATAATTATGAACATCCATGGCAATCTTGACTTTAATATATCAAGCTAAAGAGTTTGTTTGTTTGCTTGAACGCGCAAATTTTGGGAACTACTGTTCCGATTAGTGTCAGTTAGCTCTTTTATCGAAGAAGGCTATAGGCTATCACCATGCTAAGGCTAATAGGAGCGGAGCACCAATGGAGAATATTACAAAAACGGGGGAAAATTATTACGCTACGTGCAATAGGAGACTTAAACGAAGCCGCGTGGGTCAGCTATTAGTTATTATAAAGTCAGTGCCCTCAAATTTACTGACAACTAGTTCATATTTCGAATTCAGTTCGCCCTCAGGGTTGTGGAGGTCAGAACTATTACCCTTACTTTTGGCATCGCTGTAGTCGGGTAGAAAATGTTCTCACACAAGACACTTATTTCTCATATCACATACAGAAAGCTCGAGTAAAGAATTCCATGAAACACGGAAATAAAATTTTCTCTGCGTAACAATCATATAAAGTGCGAACAATACGAAATATACCTTATTGGAAATATCGAACAGGTATTCAGTGCCTGTCTATATGTGATAATGGAAATTGATTTCTATATTAAACTACTAATAGAAGGAAATCGTGTGACAGTTATGATGGCTACAACTTGTCCAGAAAAGCAAATAATGAAAAGATTTTTGCTGACTGACCTAATAACTCATGTTATTTTTAATATATTTAAGTAACATGTTTGACTATATACAAAAGAGATTATACATACAGTAGTATGATGTGATACATTATATTATGAATCAAAAATAAACTTTTCATATAAAGAAACTTAAATCAAAATAATAACGGCGGCAAAGAATAGTAACGCTTTTGTGATTTTTGAGTTACAGATGTTTTTGAGCAGGTAGTTACTTGCCTACAGTTAACCTGCGTACCCTTACCCCCAAAGCCACCGTTCAATGAAAGGAAATACTTTAAATATCATTACTGCTTGCAATATAGCATATTTATCTAGAAACTTTCTTTAACTGTAACACTATTGCGAAAAGCTAAATTACACTCTACACTATACCTTTTAAGGTTGGCATTTCTTTAACTATCTTTTTAGGGCGAGTCATCTCTACTTTATTGAATGCCTTCAGAGCTTTTTTCCTCACCCTTGTCTGTCCATGGACTGTTAAAACATGTGTATTGTGATCGACATAATGTACTCGATAAAAATTCCACACTAACGCTAAGTGCAACATTATTAAGCTGCTAAGAAATTAGATTACAGTGTCTCCGTTAGGCTTTCACCCTTACAGGGGGATAAATAGGAAGGTGCTACTTGGTACAAAAATCGAAAAATGTTACGAGTTTTCTGATTTGTAGAAATGCTTGTAGTTTCTCCGAACGAATCAAGATAGTTAACGATGCCGCTTTTACTGATCTGAGAGCTTGCACTGATCTGGTAAGCTGGTCCAGTAGTTAGAAACCTTCACTAGTGAGCCTAGAGGTCGTAGGTTCGATTCCCGTCAGGACAAATAATTTTGTGAGGAGAACAAGTGAGGAGTAGGATTATTATTTTGTACTGTGTCTAGGTGTAATTTATCAGTTATATTTATGTACTTAGGTGACATACAGGCTCAATATAACTTGGGATCAAACAATCATCATCTTCGAGGTTCATATAATTAAAGTTTTGTTGCGAAAAAAACAATTTAAGCAAATATAGCAAAACATTTTGGAAAATATGATTATTGTAACTTTTTATTACTATTGCAAATTTAAATTAAATAACTACCGAAATATATTGTTCAATTGAGTAGTCTGTCGGTCGAGACAGAACGAATTTGGTCGTAGACCATCATGTCCATGTCGGCCAGAATGTTGAAGAGGGGATACCGGTAGCCCCGTACGATCCGTATGCCCATCAGCCGCTGCAGACTCCTGAGTTGAGCCTTGCAACGGGAGGAACGATTAGCCTGGTCGCCTGGTCGAAAGACTAGGCGAGCTCCTCAAAGAGCACCATGGATCGTATGACGCCCATGTAGAGTATTTTCTTAATAATTTTTCTTTTGACTGATGAAATTAACTTCTTTAGCCAGGTAGTTACACATATATGAATAAAACATAATTATACGTGAAACTAATAACATAAATAATAGGATCTTCTATTTGTGTGTCGTTTAGCTTTTAGTCTGAGACACGTCACGATGAACATAGAGGAAATTTAATGCGCCGCCGTCTGTCCGAGTGAACGTCAGTGTTGTATTGTATTGATGGCTATATACCTATACACTTTTACAAAGCATTTTCTTCTACAGTGAACACAATGTTTGACATAAAAATAGGGATCAGGCCTGACATATGATAATTGCTTTTTGGTTTTAAACCCAAACCGGTTTTTGTTTTAAAACGAATTAAATTTAATGAAAACTGTTGGTGCAGTTTCCAAGATTCACATTAGTTGAATATATAATACTGGCTGACTCACGCAACTTCGTTTACATCTCCTATTGCCCGTGACGTGATAATTTTCCCACGTTTTTGAATCATTTTTCATTGGTGCTCCACTCTTATTGGTCTTAGCGTGATGATATATAGCCTATAGCCTTCCTTGATAAATGTACTATCCAACATTGAAATAATTTTTCAAATCGGATCAGAGGATCCTGAGATTAGTGCGTTTAAACAGACAAACTTTTCAGCTTTACAATATTAGTATAGATATAGTTGCTAAAATAGCTGAGAGATGGAGGGAATATTGTGAGGAACTTTATCAAGATCAAATGTCCTAAACCGATTCAACTCCATCATCCGAAGCCATGGGGGAGGAGGAGCCCTGCATACTCCGATCAGAAATTGAAGCAGCGATCCGGCAGCTAAAGAACAATAAAGCCCCAGGACCTGACAGAATCACAGCGGAAGTGTTAAAAGGACTGGGCCCAAATGGGATAACATCTTTGCTTAATATATGTAATAAGATATGGCAGACCGGAGATTGGCCATCAGACTGGGTACACTCCTCTATTCTTCCTCTTCACAAAAAAGGCTCGATACGGAACTGTAATAACTACAGAACCATTGCATTGATGTCTCACGCCAGTAAAATATTACTCTACATCATCAATGCGAGACTAAGAACTTACCTAGACTGGCAAATACCCCAAGAACAAGCCGGATTTGTGAAAGGGAGGGGCACCAGGGAGCAAATTCTTAACCTTCGGCTCATAATAGAAAAGTGCTATGAATATAACACCCCAACCTTTGTGTCTTTTGTGGATTATCGAAAGGCCTTCGATTGCGTTAGGTGGGAGAAAATGTGGGAGGTTCTGTCCGAAACAGGTGTGCCGGCCCACCTCGTTATGCTTATTCGCAAGCTATATGAGTCGGGATATGGCACTGTGACTGTGGGAGATCGGACATCAAGCCGTTTCAAATTCAACAAGGGAGTTCGCCAAGGATGCATAATCTCTCCCATCCTTTTTAACATCTATGGAGAACACATAATGCGACAAATTCTAGATGGTTTTGAGGGTGGTATAAAGATAGGCGGAGTGAAAATATCAAACCTCAGATACGCGGACGATACCACCCTCTTCGCATCATCGGAAAACGAAATGGCGGAGTTGCTTCACAAACTGGAATCCATCAGCATACAAATGGGACTTGCTATTAATAAATCCAAAACCAAGCTCATGATCATTGATCGGTTCGCAGTTGTTCGGCGCACCGGACAACTGCGAACTTCTCCTACATGACTACGAAACCGTGACGCGATTCCAATACCTTGGCTCGATGATCACCGATAGAGGAAGTAGCGAACCGGAAATACGGAGACGTATTGGCATGGCAAAATCTGCAATGACTCAGTTGAGCAAAATTTGGAGGGACCGTAACATAACCCATCGGACTAAAATACACCTAGTCCGCAGCCTCGTTTTCTCTATTGCTCTGTATAGTGCTGAGACGTGGACTTTCAAAGCCGCAGATAGGCAGAGAATCGACGCTTTTGAGATGTGGTGCTGGCGTCATATGCTGCGAGTACCATGGACGGCCCACCGCACCAACATATCTATTCTCAAGCAGCTTAAGATAGAAAACACCCAACGTCTATCCACAACTTGCCTACAACGAATACTGCGGTACTTTGGCCATATTGCACGCAGGGACACTGGCAATTTGGAACGTCTGATGGTGACTGGCAAAATCGAAGGGAAAAGACCTAGAGGTAGAGGTCCGAAGCGATGGTCAGACCAAATATCAGAGGAGCTCAAAATACCTGTCAGCGACGCACTCCACCAAGCTACAGACCGGAACCGATGGAGACAGCTGGTTGACGGAATCAGATGGAGTCACGATCCTCAGCAGTGAGGGAGCGACTGAAGAGAGAGAGAGATAGATATATTAATATAATAATAAATAAATAAATATTTCGGACATCTAACACACAACGCCATCTAGTTCCAAGCATGGGTACTAGATAAATGATACAAATACATGTTATACTTTTTTTTTGTAAATACATACATATTATACACATATACATAGAAACATAGAACATGAACATAGAAAACACCCATACAATACAATACATATACAAGAATTGCTCGTTTGAAGGTATTAAATTAATTGATTTTACTAAAACCACATAATGAGCAATCAAATATTTAAACATACCATAACCATATTAATAGGAATACATATAAACAACCATAATTAAAGCTATATTTTTCCATTAATCAAATCAGGGGTAGCACGGTTAGCAAGTCTAGCAGTGCAGATAATAAATTAAAAACAAATAATATCGGCTGGTACACACCTGACCTCTAGGTAGGATTTTCTCTATAGGTAAGTTGTACAAAGGATTCATTACTATTTGGTTTAGTAAATAAATAGATGAAAATAAGTTTACGATTTAAGTTATTATAAAGTTTAAAATTCTAAATGACGTTTTATTTATTTAAAAAAGAAACTTCCACAAATCTCTACACAAAAACAAGTAAATATTTGTATACATACATTTACTGAATGCAAATATATGTATACACGGTACATATACCTTTTTATTACGCGGGGAATGCATTGGGCACTATACCCTCCGGGGGGGGGGGGGGAGAGGGGACTAATCGGTCTACCCAATAAATCACGAAGCGGCCTATCTCGATAGTCAGGCGGAGCTCCAGGAATGTATCAGCAACTTCTGAAAACCTTCCTGTCATACCTCATAACTGAGGTACATCCCGGGGTAACCACTGTCGCTACTCGGCCTCCTACCGCTCTGCACATTTAGAGTCCAAACAGCGAACCACCTTAGACAACACCCTCCGACCGCACTGGGGTGTCACCGGTCTCGGGCCGTTTGTAGCAGCCACATCTCGTGGAGTCCCGATCGGACCTCAGCTCCGACAGCGCTTTGGCTAGCACAACCCTGGATTGCGAGCCGTCCCAAGCCAAGCGTGCAGAGCTTGCATATGCGCGTTCCGCCGTAGCTTTCCGGGCTCATGGTCTGGCACTGTCTGAACACCCCTCCTATTTTCCACCCCGTTCCGATCGACAAACTTCACCGCTCTGTCGCGCAGATAGGCTTCTATCACGACACACAGGTAAGGCGGCACTTCGTGATATTCAAGAGTCGCCCTAATTGTCCGCCAGGAAAAGGTGCCGAAAGCGTTCACGATATCAAGGCTATCTGCCATCGCCACATACTTTTTTTTTTTATTTGGCTTTCTGTCTGCCTATCTGTCTGTTGTTTCCCGCTAATATCTGGAACGACTGGACCGATTTTGACGGGACTTTCAATGGCAGATAGCTGATATTATGAGGAGTAACTTTAGCTATTTTTTAGATTAGCTTTGCTCCCGCTGTTACCCACGGTTATTGCTTTACCGCATGTAACACTGCGGGAAGCAGCTTGTATTATTAATGACTGTAGTGACAACTGTCATCTTTTCTGTCTGTACTTGAGATTAAAGTTTATTTACACAAACAAAAATATATTTAAGTGAAAACCTCTTTAGGCGCGTTTAGCACTTTTTGGGTGAACAAATATCATGGAACTCGCGTGATCGTCACCGAACGCTTTCCTTGAGCTATATTATTTTACTTCTTTTTATCGCGCATTTTATTTAAAGAGCAAAGAGGTTCATTTCAGGTGAGCTTTAACAACTATTTGTTTTGGAGTTTTGTGTTTTGATTACCGTCGACAGTCACATTAACTGATTTGTGTTTTTTTTTCTAAATATTAAACAGTGTACTCTGCGCTTTAAGTAAACATTGGGCTGTTTCAGCAGATCGTTACAGTCGGCGCCAATTTATATACGCCTGTTATCAACTCATTATTTCTGTTCATAATAAAAAGAGCGACGCCAACAAAACGATGGATGGAAAAAATGTATTTTTTGATTTCGTACATGTACTTAACTTTTGATATGACAGTGATGGAAATTTACGTCTTTGGATAAAAGAAGAATGGTTTTATTAAAACTATTTTCCATACTTTTCTAATCTATGAAAATAGGAAAGTTTCTTATAACACCAGGTTGTTATAACAAGCTAAAATAGTTTAGTTTTCTTCCCGTTATTTGTTTATTACCTTGTGTTCTTGGTTACATCGGCGAACTTAATTCCCAGGGCATTCTCTACCAGTCAGCCTTTGGGTGGTGTAGAAATCTTGTGAGGTAAACCTATAAAAGTTATACACTTAAACAACTCAAGTATATATACTAAGTATTAAATACATAAGATTTTATACAAATAATTACATTGTACACACAAATGAAAAAATATTCATTAATGTTATTGTTACTGAAAATGTATTAATTTATTAGAGACAAATTACATCAATACCGCAAATAACTTCACTTATTATTTTAAGAATCTAGTTAGAGTCTTAGGCGCTATTCATTGCGTCATGGATGACCTACGCGGATGTCCGCGGACGGAACTGTCCGCGTTGCGGAGAGCTCCACCGTCGCGGACATCCGCATTTCTGTGGTCCGCGCAGCACTGAACGACGAATTAGCTCTAGCCCACGCGCGCATTGTCCGCGTCGCATTAAATAGCGCATTACACTCCCTAAGATACAAACCTACTATAGTCTCATCATCAGTATCGTTTCATAATCCACTGCAGAACGTAATAGATTTAGTAAACAGATATTTGTTCAGAAAATGATTTTGAACATATAGTAAAAATAAAAAAACTATAACTGTAAAAGACACAGTGTAGAAATCCAATGAAACCCTTACTAGTGATAACAGAATATTCTAGGCCTGTAACACAGATGCTATCTGGACAGTCTGAAATATAGATTATTATAATATGGTCTGAAACATGGCAGTAGTGTGTAGCATAAGAATGCGTTTAATATTTTGTTCTTACTACGGGCTGCATCGATATTACACTTAAGTCTAGTGAGGTACTCTTAACATTCATGAACTGGGACTGAAGGGACATATCACTTTGTATGCCGATGACACTTGCCTTTTTTATTTTGGACATACCATAGAAACAATAATACAACAAGCACAAGAAGACCTTGCTATTTTGGAAAAATATTTTAAACGTAATCTTCTTACCATCAATACTTCAAAGACAAACTACATAATTTTCAGTGCAAAAAATAAAAAGATACATAACCATAAGCCTCTTACTATCGATGGCGATACTCTAAGGCAAGTAAGTAATGAAACATACCTAGGACTGATATTGGATAGCCGACTGACCTGGGAGGCGCATATCAAAAAAGTTTGTAACAAAATTTCGAGTCTTACAGGAGCATTGCGAGGAATAGTTAGATGTTTGCCTTTAAAAGTACGTCATACAATTTACAATTCGCTTGTAAAACCTCACCTTGAGTATCTCATAGAAGTGTGGGGATCCGCAGCTAAAACAAATCTCAATAAACTACAAATTGCGCAAAATGAAATTGTTAAGGTTCTTTTCCATTTTAATTATTAAACACCGACACAAAAAATATATCAGGACACAAAATTATTTAATTTTACACAAATTTATCAATTTAAGATGTGTGTTCTAATTCGCAAAATTCTATATGGTGACGTACACACACAATTAACATTCACGAAAAAATCGGAAACACAAAATCGTACTACAAGACGAGCCCATCATCTTGTTCTTCCAAAGCCCAGAACCAACTACGGAAAAAGAAATATTAGATATGAAGGAGCACAAATTTATAATTCACTACCTAAGAAAATTAAGGACACAGAATCTTTAAGCTTGTTTAAAAAAAATTTAAAATGTCACATCTTGAAAGACTATAAAAAGTAAAAAATGTTATAAATAAATAATGAAATTCAATGAGTGTGAATAGTCCCTAATTGGAATGGCGCGTTCTGTGCCTCAATTTTTGTCGCCTACCTACAATACATTTTATTATTGTAAACGAGCTCTGAACCATGTACCTCCTTTTTTAATTATGTTTATTTCTTATGTTAAGTGATTGGTAATCTTTGAGAAATAAATAATTCTAACCTTAACCTTAATCAATATCGATTATCGGCGATTATACAAAGGGGTGACGAAGTTGAATATACAGCTGCAATGTGAACTATTAAGGGATGTTAATGATAATTATGGTAAGTAAAAATATTTTGTTAAAACTAATACTAGCTGTAGTTATAAAGTTCACTAAACACTCTAAGAATTAAAACGACATACATAGAGTACATTAGGTTGCTTTGCCCTATGTAATATAATTACAATTAACTTGAATTCATAATTAAACACTTTTTTAAACGTTTTAAAGTTTAAAATTTGCAAAAGCGACTAGGTCTTAAGCAAGTATTGATATACTCAACTAGATAAATGAGTATTTGAATTAGTACTAAGACAATTTTAATGGAAACTTGAATTTTAGAAATAGTCACTTGAGTAGAAAACATAATCAAAAACATAACTTATAATTATTATCGTAATAACACCCACAGAATAACTATTTCCTAAAATGTTAGAAACCTTAGACAAATGAAAGATCAACAAAGATAAACAAATATCATAAATAATAAAATTGACTTAAAGGTATCGACGTGCACATCCCTAAGAGGCGATAAGAAGCCAGACATTGAAACAAAAGCTTTATCGACGCGAATTTCAACAATATCCGTGTATTGCGTAAATCACAGGACTCCTATTGTTTGTTGCCGCTCTGTGCACTACAAACGGTGCGGTGTTCGATTTTGAAAGTTTCATTTTATCGACGTATAATATTTCGATATTGGTGAATTGTCACCACTATCCTTTGAAACATATTTTTTTAATCATCAACCATTTTTGATCTGGGTTTTCATGTTATTAATGTCTGCTTACCATGTCATGCCTATTTTGGGATTGTCCTAGGTAGTTAATAATTCTTCTTCATTCTTTCTTTTTAAAAGACAACTCATTTATTAGAAATATACATATTGTGTACAAAGAACACCCAGACGCAGAACAACAATACCTGGATCACACAAAGTGTTTTTATGTTGTATTTGAACCCATAAGGCTTAGCGCAGTGGGAAGCCGCGTGGCGATCGCTTAAATCACTAGGCTAACCGCGCATTATTTCTCATATCATTCAAAATTTTATTCAATGGCTTTTAAGACTTAGTACTTAAAAATTGTATCCCTTTTATTTTATAACAAAATCTTCTCTTTCACTCTCCATCGAGACAATCTTAAGTGAAAATACAAGAAAAGTAACAATAAAAGAACACAACACAAAAACACAATAACAATAAAAAAAAGTGTTTCGCGTGTTTTAGTCCATAAAGCAAATACTCTTTCATACAGTTCTCCTTTATCGTCTATTTATCTACGTTACATAATAAAAGTAATAAAACTGATTACTCTGAAGGAGTCCTTTAAAAGTTTCTCTTATAAATTAGTGACATTTGAGTCCTGGTTTATTATGTTATACCAGACGATCGAGATTTTTTCGAACGACGCTTCGAATTTTGAAAATGAATGAATGATTTGAAAAAATTCGGCCTTGTGTTCTATTCAAGGGACAGTAAAACGTTATTGAGTTTGTTGATTATATAAATGCTTAATAACATCCCGGAGTTAGGAAGTTGGGGTCTTAACTCTGGTACATCTGGGTGTAGGTATGTACAGCCGTCGGTCATGCGCCTGATCGCTCCTCAGATTATGAGAGTGAGGGCATCAGTGTTTACGCACACACTTATATGCACTATCCTGAGCAATTGACTTACGTTGAGGTTGGTCGCCTTGGCCGAATTCCTACGAGTTGATCATCATAACGTTTATGACATACTCTTGACCTGTCGGAGAACCAGGCTAGTCTATAGAAGCAAGTAATTCTTTGTAGCTTTTACAGCGAATGAACGATCTACGCTATCGATTCCACTCTCTTTCTCCCCAGTGCTCTTTAAAGGCGGCAATGCAGTTGTGTTTCTTAAGGTTCAGATTCGTGTCACTCACTCACTAACTCTTATGTGACTCGTCTGCTCATTTGCCCCAACCATCATCAAAAATTAATTCCTAGCCGCAAGTCTTACATGACAGTAGTTATTATTATGTTGTCTTAATAAATAAGAGGTAAAATTTGAACATCTACATCAGCCTATTGCAATTTACTGTTGAAAATAACACTTTTGGACATTTTCTAATTGACATACCCTTATGTCAATTAGAAAATGTCCAAGAGTTCAATGGGAAATGCTTAAACCTTTATGGATATACATCACAAGAAGCGTTACTCACTAGACCAAGATCTGAAGTAAATTTTTCAAATGGCTAATTTGATATAAAGAATAAATTATTATGTAAGTGAATGTGAGATATATTTTCAAAACTACAACCTAACTGTACAATTGTATAAACCTACTTCAGAAAAGACTCTCATCCAACACATTGCAAATATAACTGAAAATTCTGACGTTCTCAACCCAGTATTGGTTAGTCAATTCCAGGTGGTTTTTCATCTATTTTTAAAACCATATGGACTCCTATCCCGAACAAAGCGATACGAGGAATAAAAAATACACGGTATTGTTTCGCCTGTGTTTTGATAGCTTGACGTCAGAACGAAATATGAGATTGGTTTTAGTTGGGAGTGTAATAAAGTGTTGCCCCCAAAAAATCAACGGCTATTTTTATTCTAAAATAAATGGAAGTGCATATCGGCTTGGTGTTCTATTATATTGATAAGGTATTATTCTTCTGCTGCCTTTAGCTAACATTTTTTTAGCTGCCAACATGACTCTGCCCTGCCTGATGGAAAGCACAAGCAGAATCCAAAAGTGGTGGTCACTATCCTCAATGCGTACAAGGACAGTGCAGTATGGTGACCAGCATTGTGGTAGCCTAGTGAGATGCTTTTTTACGACCCGCTTGAAGGACTTGGGGTAATAGTGGGATGGAAACACGTGCGCTGGCCAAATGAACAATTTTTGTTGTATACATAACCTCTTGTTTGGACTGTTGTACATGTATAGGACAGGGTTATACAATCATGTACCTCTTCTTCACTGTTAGAGAATTATGCTTCAGACCCATATTCGCTGCCTCGATTAGAGTGGCTAGATAAATATATTTTTAGCATAAAAATCTATGTTAAGCAATTAATTACAAAAAAAAAAAAACCCTTTAAACTTTGGTCGATGGTTAATAAAAGATTTACATTAAAAACTTAAACACAGAATAAACCTACAATATAATCCTATGGAGAGCTCTAAACTGAAATAAATGATTCACTTTTCGCTCACTCTCTGTTTAAATTTTCCTCTTCCTAAGCCAAGAGGCTCTGTAATGACGTTTACGGCCAACAATGACGTCACAAGATGGAGGCGAGCCGTCCGTAATATCTTTGAGTTACACCTGAGCCCATTACTATAGGTACTGATCGAGAACTGTACGAAGTGATACTTAATATATTTATTTTATCGATTTAAAACACGAAGGGTTCTTATTTCTTCGTGCAATAAATCTGCAGTTAAAATTAATATAACAGACCTAGGGCCAGTTTTCACCAGTTCTAGGTAGTAGAGCTACGCTGATTTCAGCACGAACGGGCCGACTCGATCGGGGCCGTACTACCCTCGCACAGAAGATCAGCGTAAAATGACAGCATTCGTGCTGTCGTGTTTCGTTGGTGAGTGCGAGATCGGAGGCTCAATGATGCAGAAGCATCACTAGGCCGCCATAGTGTGGGTCACCATGCTGCATTGTTGCTTTGTCTGCACTCGCAATGAGTATGTTGACCACCACTCTTGCATTCTGCTTATGCTTTCCATCAGGCAGAGTAGAGTCATTTAGGCAGGCCCAAACAAGTTCCTGATAAAGTAATAAATGATTATTTGGCATACATCACGGATATTTAACGGATGTAGGTCTTCTTCTTCTTTTGATCAGATGGTAACCAGTTAATCTGCTTTTTGTTAAGTTTAAAAAAAAAAAAACAAAAAAAAAATGTATATCTGACATATATATCTCTATCCAAGACTTGTGAAACCGAAAGAAACCGAAATCTGCAGTTACTTGACAGATAAGTTCACATTAGTCTGTCAGAGACTTTCAGGAAATGGAGAACTGATGTTAAATGCATCTGATAATATAATATAATATATAAACACAAGCAAGCAATACTTAAAAAAGCATGAACGAATACGAGTGATTTATCATGTGTCGTTTTCATGTAACGGTCCACACTCTATCAGTCTAACCGAAGTCTATACTTACTATGTGAATTCAAAAAGGAAATTTTCCATGTCGAATCGAATAGAAAGTGCTTCACGTTAATGTATTTAGAGAAAATAAATAGTAGAGGAATCTCGGTACGTGTTTAACTGGATAGCATTTTTAATTATATTAGGATATAAAAACTATAACCCCGCCAAGCTTTGAAAGGACTCAAGATTAAGATTATAATGGATGTAAATGTTTCAAAGGAGGTATTTTTCATACAGAAATCCGTGGCCTTCTATTAAATTACTTTTCGCTTCATCCCGAGGGCCGTTATTTTTTATGTTATTATTTTCAAGTTTATTATTTCGAACGAGTTTGTAATCATGGGGTAATGGGTTTTTGAGCCCGGATAGCTTTTGGATGTACGAATGTCAGAATAACTTCAAATTTCTATTATGAGTACATATTTTGTATATTAAACAATACGGCATATTTATTTTTCTTTTTTACTAAATTTGGTAGCGCTATATTTAGGTATATTTTCTGAGGATATTGTTCACTATGTTGTACGATAATGAATGTACAAATTTTGAGTAAATAATTATATCACTAACTAAATATTTCAATTTTAATGTAAACTAGTGGTTATCAAGAGGTCGAGATTCGACTAGGTATACTTTTTTAAATATTTTTTTAGCTTTCTGCAGTTAGAAGAGTAGTAAAGTGTTTCCCCCAAAAAAATCAAGATCTATTTTAACACTAAACTAGCTTACTCACAGTTATTGTCATACCGCATGTAACACCGCGGAGTGGAGCTAGTCTAAAAAAAGCTAAAGTTACTCCTTATACCACCAGCTACCTATCAGTGAAAATCACGTCAAAATCGGTTAAGCTTCCAGATATTAGGCGGAACAAACAGACAGACAAAAATAAAAAAATAACATTTTTGGGATATATACATACATTGGAGTGCCTGTTTGTAATAGTAAAAAGCGGTTATTTTAATATTACAAACGGACACTCCAATGTTATTTATTTGTATAGATGTATAGAATATAGATTAAGTGAAGTGCATAGCAGCTCGAACACCAAACTGATATGCACATTATTTTTATAAGGTTTTTGTTATTATTAGGGTCGCCTGGTGATCGAATTTGCAAGATTATTTTTATTTAAAGTATTTTACTATTTTATATTTAAATATATGTCTGTAAATAATATGTTGAAAGAATTATAAGTAAAAAGTTTTAAAATCAATTCCACTTACTTCAATGTGCCTAAATCATTTTGTATTATGTACACCGGAGACGCAATGGCGCAGTGTATGCGATTGCTTTGTTTGAGGATACAAAACTATCATCTAGCAAGGACTAGGAGCGAATAACGAAGTCAATACGACTGCAAAGAGAAGACAAAGTTGGAAACACTTTATCAACCCGCCTGGCTAGCATAATATAGGATGACTACACCTCCTTGCTAAAGAGGACCTAAGTCCAACAGGGACTGTTAATGTGTGTTGTGTCAGATGTAAAGCTACAAGTTTTTATTTTATTTTTTCTATGTATGGACCTTTTTTTTTTAACGCGGGGAATGCTTTATGCACCATACCCTTCGAGGTGGGGACACACGAAAGGCGTGTGGTGTGGGACTCCCGACGAATCGGTCTACCCACTAAGCCCATAAAGACTACCTAGGCAGTCTGCAGTCTGCGGGAGCTCCAGGAACGCATCAGCGACTTCTAGAAACCCCCCTGCCATACCTCATGGCTGAGGTACATCCCGGGGTAACCATAGTCACCCCCGGAGCGGGTCGCTGTTATGCCTCCTACCGCTCTACGCTGTAAGAGTCAAAACACCGACCCGCCTTAGACGATATTCCCCGGCCGCACCGGGGTGTCAATATGCTATATCTATGTATGGACCTTCCGAAGTGACTTTGCTTTACCTGATGGAAAGCATAAGCAGAATCCAAGAGTAATGGTCACCATACCCATTGCGAATACAGACATGGTGACCCACACCACGGCGGCCTCGTGATGCTTCTGCATTATTGGGCCTCCGATCTCGTACTCACCACCGAAACACGACAGCAAAAACGCTGTTATTTACGTTAATAATTACTGTTATTAGTTGTTATGTTAAAAGTTTTTAAGTGCTGTTCATTAAAACATTTATAAAAACCAAAAAATCTAGTTGATAAAGTTTTAACTGACAGATCTAAGAGTAGACAACTACCAACGAAAAATAAATAGACTGCTTGAAAGAGGATATCGCGTAGAAAGTAGTAAGCAATGAAGTGATTAGTGATAGAAGAAGAAATATAATTGCACCATATTATAGAATGTTGGAAAAAGGATAAAGAGACGATGATGATGATGAAGCATTAATGACGTCAATTTCAAAAAGTAACCGTTTTAAATAAAGCCAATATATTTTTTAAAGCAAATTTATTAAAGCTTTAATATATCGAATGGAACATTGTACACTATCTTGATACAATCAATTCGAGACTCCTGTGTGACTTGAACAGTCTCGATACAGGCAACTTTGATAAACGTCTATGGTCTAATTTTAAAAAATAACTGTTATAAATAAAGCTAATATATTTTTTCAAGCAAATTTATTAAAGCTTTAACATATCGGTGGTACATATAGAATGGAACATTGTACACTATCTTGATACAATCAATTTGAGACTCGTGTGTGACTTGAACAGTCTCGATACAGGCAACTTTGATAAACTTCTATGGTCTAATTTAAAAAATTAACTGTTATAAATAAAGCCAATATATTTTTTAAAGCAAATTAATTGAAGCTTTAACATATTGGTGATACATATCGAATGGAACATTGTACACTATCTTGATAAATAATTTTGAATTCAAATTTGTAATTTGAAAATGTTTGAATTAAAATTATCAACATCAATCTGATTTTCACATTTATTGACACTCCGAGCTACAATTATATTCATGTTTATATGTTTTTTTCAAATGTAATTACATGCTTTACAAAATATGATAAAATATAAACAAGAAGGTTTGTGACGTCAGTATGTCAGTGACGCGGTGACGAGAACTCATAAGATTTTCTCGTACCAAAAAGTGTTCAATACGGCTAAATTTTTCACTTCAAAAACTTTATTATAGCTACTGAACAGTAGTTACAAAACTTATAACTTGAACCACAAACTTATCTAGATACTAAGAGACAATAGCGCCATTATTCTGTGCTGAGCGAGTTAACAATGAGCCAAACATTGATTAAGCGGTAGTGCGCTGATCGTAAATTATTTTGTTCTTACACAACCTTTTATGGCAGATTCATAAATGTAGCAAATGGAGTACAATTGAAATCTTATGAGTCACAATGTAACAAGTAAGACACACAATGTTACTTGATTTTCAGGGTTATAAGCATATTCGTTTTCTATTAACATTCAATTTAGTTCATATTTTGGGATAAGACCGCTTTTTTCATACTCAACTTTATTTAGGAAAGAAAATTTAACAAATTTGTCAAGCACTGTACTTGAGACAGCAAATTCATTGAAATTTTCCGAAAACACACATCTATAAATAAGAATTAATTCTATGAACTTATTTATGAGTATTTACACTATAGTACAGACTTAACAACTGATAAATAGGTATAGATACATACAGTTATGTAATAACCTGACCAAACATTCCAGCCGCACAGAAATTCTCCCAGAACTTTGACTAGCAAATGTAAAAGACATTTTCCATTGGTTGATAGGCCGCAGCGATTCGCAATCGACGACAAGTCGCATCGGCTTCGTACGTGAGCTGATTTATGCGTGGACCGACGACACGGCGGTACGCGGTGATAAATATAATTGTGCCCGTCTGACCCACCCAGGGAGCAGGCAACTGAGTAAGGCGATGTACACAATAGCTATTGTTCTTGATATTTTCGGAAGCTCCATATTAATTAAATTTAAAATCTTCTTTTGTGTAGTGGGCTGTAGTTCTGGTGTTGTTAATAAATGCAAGATATAATTGTCTCTGAAGTTGTTAGCTAACATCATTTTATTCTATTGACATATTTGTAGTAGACATCTTTATGTAATTAAGAAATATAATATGCGATAGCCTAGGGTAAATTTCCTTTCAAAGGTTCTCCTTAAATTTGTTAGAAGGTGTTATCGCAAATCTGAATAATAGGTATATTTTAAGGCCTTAAGATTCTAATTTTTGAACTTTTAGACAGAAAATTGGAATCCCTTGTTTTGTTCTCAATAGTAGTAAAATACACTTTATCAACAGTCTTTTACAGTCCATTATTAGACTAAGATCTCCTCAAAGGTTCGCTACAACAACCGGTTTTGTGCTGCCCGCAGTCAACAGCTTCTCAAGACTTTCACCAGGTTGTCAGCCCACCTTGTATGGAGCCTACAAACGCTCATTTTCCGTTACGTGGTCACCACTCAAGAACTGAGGTAAAATTAGGGGTATTATTGAAGAGAATTTCTTCATGCTCTATTAAAGTAATAGAAATAATGACTCAATCAAACCAATGTGTACAAGTTCTTACAACAGATGTACCACAGGCAATTGTACAGGAAGACAGTTACATCGAGTATAAGCATATTTAGTTTTGCACGTTAGGAAAATTGAAATGAAACTAACTCTAATGATGTTAAGGACTAAACGAAATGAAAATACATTTATGAAATGATTCTAGGGCTGTTGTCGAACGATGTTGTATTTTATTTTATTCATATGTTTCATGGTTTATATTTATAGAAATTCCAGTAAGAAATATTTTTTTCTTCGAAATGCAATTTACGCATAACAAGTGATAGATATAATAAAATGATCAGTACCGCATTACATTTTTGCGGTCTTTGTATCTAATGATTGATCCGACTTTTAATACTGTTCAGTAGTTTCTGATAGAGACCATGGAAGAGTCACGGTTCGGTATGCATGGGTCGGCTCGACCGGAGTGATATCACGGCCTCACAGAAAACCGGTGTGAAACAAGTCAGGTGTTGAGGGTGGCCCTGGGTGGCGGTAATTGCTTATCATCAGGCGATACGTCTGCTCGCTTGCCCCCTATTTCATAACAAAAAAAATCATTAAAAAAGAAATCATTAATTTTATCTTTAAAGTAGGGCTAACTGTATAATTGTGTACACACTATGTATATGTGTATACATAGTGTGTTTTTATGGTACGGGAGGGGAGGGGGGGGGGGGGCAGCAAATGACCTAGTAATGATAAGTGGTAAGATGTGTGATTTTTAAACACGTTCATATGCCTGTATATCGTTTATTATTTCATTATCATATATTTTGATTGTGCAAAAAACCTGCCATCGACATCAAACTTATTAAACGTATCTGCTTCCGTTAGACCAATGGCCATTGAGTATTTACTATTTTCGTTCTACTTCTTCTATTGAAGTGCGAGTCTCTACTCTCCTTTTTCAGAAGATTTAAGCAACCTCTTCTTTACGAAGAACATTAAAACGTTATTTTTCAATCCGAAACGCTTAAGAGATCTCTTACCTAATATAGGCTAAGATACTATAGATAGACAATTGCGATACCAAAATCTGAAATGGTCCTTTTTGCATCTGGTAAAAAATTCGTTCCGTTCTGTCGTTCATTTTGAGTTTAAACAGTACTTGGGCTAACACATTGGTTCTAAAATTATTTAACCTAAATAGATTGTACTGATGAAGATGATGCCTTCAACAATAGAAAGTGACTAAGAAGATGAACTGCACGGTTGACCTAGAGGTTTAAACAGTCGTCATGCATGTGATAACAAATGCTTAGGGTTCAAATCCCACATGGGACATCAAATTCTTGTCCTGAGTCTTGATGTCCATTCCAGGTATGTTTATAAAGTCCCCGCGACACAGGATGTTGACTCCTAATGTGGAAGTTGTCTTTTTAATAAAAAGAAAATGTTGGTTTAAAATATTTATTTAGATTTCCTTATTTAAACATTACTAAAATAACGCTTGATACAATAATTGTAAATGATGAATACAATACAACAGCAGAATTAGATGGTTGATAATACCCTAATACTCTTGTCATTCTGTCCATTTCTACCATAGCATCCATTGTCTCCAAAGCGGTAGGTATAATCTGGTTTGGTGGCAATAGAAAGCCGTAGATACCGCGGTCACGTAGTTCTAGAAGGAACGAAACGGGAACATTCGTAACGTTCTTTACCCAGTCGAAACTGGTGCCGGTCATTGGGTCTGAAATAAGCATTAAATTTGAATAAAAAAGCAAAAAAAAATTTGGCAGTCATATGGACTGCCGATAGATGTGAAAACTCATAACTCAGAATGTTATTTGTAAAATGAATGTGTTAAATTAGAAAATTTCATAATGTTTAAATTAAATCATTATGTCAGTGACGCGGTGACGCAAACTCATAAGATTTTCCCCTACCAAAAAGTTCTCAACGCGGCTACAGAAGTTTCGTGACGTCAACATGCTGGTGACGCGGTTACGTGATGACGCGAACTTATAATATTTTCCCCTACCAAAAAGCGCTCAATGCGGCTAAAGAATTTTCACTTCAAAAAACTTACTATGGCAATCAAACTTCGGCTAAAAACTTACATATTGGTTAAGGCATATATTATTTAACAGAAAAATTACACACTGACACAAAACAAATGATAGACTAGGAACCACGATCTCTGCTTTAGTATTCCGGTCAATTAGACTGTTAGACCATAAGGTCCATAATTTTCGATACATGCAATGGAACATAGGATTGCCCGACAGCGAAAGATTGACTTGATCTTCGAGCATCTACTACGGCCTATGTTGAAAGATACGGTAACTGCGAATGCAGCGGGAGATTAGCTTATCACCTAACTTATAACCCCCAATCCTTCTGGTCTACAACCCTATCAAAATACATACATTCCATCACAACTAGCGGTATTCTGCACTTAGTTTTATTAGTTGACTAGCCGATCCACGCAACCTCGTTTGTGTGTCCTATTGCCCGTAGCGTGATAATTTTCCCCCGTTTTTGAAACATTGTCCATTGGTGCTCCGCTTCTATTGGTCTTAGCATGATGATATATAACCTATAGCCTTTCTCGATAAATGCACTATCTAACACTGAAAGAATTTTTCAAATCGAACCAGCGGTTCCTGAGATTAGTGCGTTCAAACAAACAAACTCTTCAGCTTTATAATATTAATAAAGTATAGATAAGCACGCCGCCTATAATAATTTATTCAAATTGTACTAAAATTAATAAAAATATTAACAATATCAAATAAATAGTTATCAATTACATCTATTTATTGATATTCTGAAATGACATTCAAATTGATTATATAAAGAGATAAATAACTACTGATACTATGTACATTTATTGCAATGGTTTGCGCACGGAACATAAAAATTAAATATCGTAAAACGTTTACTAAAACTGTTTAAAAATCAACAGGCCCTTGACGTCACTCGACGCATATACGTACGGTACATACCAGTCTCGTAAGTATATTCTTAGCGCATGCATTTTATGGTGACTTCGCAGGTTTTTAGGTTGTTTATCGCGACAAAAAGTAAGCCTATATACTTCTCCAAGATCTAATTAATCTGTATACCGAAAATCATCCAAAGCTACAGTTTTTTTTAAGAGAAGAGATACAGAGTCACTTTCCCATTTATGATATTAATATGAATGTGGCAAACGTGCAGATGGGTTACTAAGTAGTGACTACCGCTGCCTATGAACACATCTAATAAAAAAAAATGGCAAGTGCACTGTCGCCTTTTGAGCACTCTTACTCAAAAGCCGGGTATTGCACTTCGTCCTTCGTTCTGTCATCACCTCATTCGGTGAAAAGCATTAATACGTTTTCTTTACACCAGTTTCATTATGGGGTCGTGATATAGTCGAGCCTAACCTGTACTGAACTCGCAGTATCGTTTTCCATCCTAGACTTGCAATATCCTTGACCCTGACTCCGTTGTTCTATTTCAATACTTTTTTATGCCCTCTCTCTCTTAGCTAAGTGAAAAGAAAAATCGTGCCTTACTAAATGGCCAACAATTTTGCCTTTCCTGTTGTCAATGGATTTCAAAACTGAGTGGCCGAACATACAAGACACAAACCAAATCCTTTTGGTGTTTTAAATTGTGCCCAAATAAAATTGGGGACGCTGGCATCAAATGATGATTATATTTTATAAATTTATTTTGTGATTAATATTATACTAACATAAAACACTAGCCGATAGTCCTGCCGTGTATTCAGTTCCATATCTATGTTTCAAGGCATCCACCGCTCTTATTGAAATTTCGAACTGAAAAATAATACAAATTAAAGATTAAGATTGTCATGAGGGCAGAAATTGAGGTAGGAAATTACTCTTTTAGATTTTTGACAATTTATCTTTTAAAAGTAAAGTCTATCGACTTTTAAAAGTGATAACTTCGGACTTCACACACAGCGGTCGGAATTTGGGAAGGACCTGTACTATGGGTACTAGAATACTGCTAAAAAGACTCTGGTTAAGCACTTTGAATCTAACTAAGAAAAGCAAATACATTAAGGCTTTTTTTTTGTACCACATATAGATATTAGAACGCATTTTTATAATATATAATTTATAAAAGAACACAATAAGTATCTGTCACACAAATTGTTTACATAAATAAATTTTCCGTTTATTTAATCCACACTTTACTTTCTTCTAATTGTCAGGAAGGTAGTTATCATATACAGGAGTAACAACTGTTTCTCCAAAAATATATTTGGATAGTTCATTTAAAATAAACCATTAACTTACCATGTTAGCGAAGTTTCCTGACAGTAGCGATTGTTCAGGTGTTACATGACTAAAAGGAATAACAAACATCTGACCCCAGGAATGGAAAGCGAGGTAATATATAAGTCTGCCTTCTTGATTAACTCGCAGCGTATAATCGCGAATAGCCCTTGCTTCAGGTTCTGAGAATGCACTGGGCCCAGCATACAAATTACTACAAGGATCGTTTGAAGATCCTACACCTAAAATCATCATAAAATTAAAAAAATAACAAAAAAACGACTTTAAAAACTGGATCAATTGAAATAGGACCACACGGGACCAGCTTTCAAATAAAATAATAATCATCAAAATCGGTTCACTTAGCCGACAGTCCTAAGGTAATAAATAAAAAAAAAACAGTCGTATTGATAACCACCTCTTCATTGAAGTCATTTAAAAATACATAACGAATTCAAGTTTTAAATGCTATCACAAAATCTTTTGTCAAGAGCTTAGTAGAGCCTAGTATATTTGGTTCTGATGAAAACATACCCATCCAATAGAAATCAAAGTTTCTGTTCAGATCAACACCGTTACTATTGTCATCGCTACCTGGGCAACTTGTGAAACTTGCTGGACTTCGATTCTTTCTCCACATACGATTCTGTAATATACACAAATTGCATTTCAATTTTAATGAATTGAAACATTTTGAGTGTAAGTTTCAAAAGTCATGTATAGTAAATTCGCTTAGAAACGGTCACCATGATCACGCCACCGTTGCACGTGCGGTAAGCCGTCATAAAAGGCGTCTGCGGCGTACACCCTCAAGCAAGTATGAATTGACAGTTAACGCCGTTGTATGAATTAATACATTAGTATTTCACAACAATAACCACAATTGCGTACGGGTGCACCGAGACTATGTAAACAAATGGACTGTATAACTGACACTTCAAAAGTTGTTATGGTTACTAAAAAGTTATTATTCTATTTTGTTATTCATTTCTCTGTGTAAAAAAGGCCCGTTAATCTTTTTTTTCTAATACAAACCTATTCCTAATAATAACGAACAGATAGAAAAAATAATTATCCAATTAGGTGCAGTCGATCAGAAGTTATGCGCGTACTTACATTTCACGGATTCATTTTTATATACATAGATAGATAAGTAACATGCCGTTATAACTTCTATCGGCGGCACTTTTTACTAGAAACGGCTGGTATACTTTTAAGGACTTAAGTTTTTTTTTATTCCAAGCAGGTACTTACGATGTCAGTTGGCATATTAGTTAAATGCATATACTCGTACTTATTCGTATAACGCTAATGAATGTGTGTAAATACTTACATGTGTAAATGTGTAATCATATCCATCAGGATTCAAAACAGGAAATATATGCCACTCTAAATTTTCTGCCATAGACCTTATTGCCGGGTCAGTGCTAGTTAAAAACTCTTTAATAATCCAAGTAACTGTTGCTGTAGAGATCCATTCGCGAGCATGAAGTGTACCTTCTATTATACCAATCAGTTTTTCACTTCGGTCCGGATGGTAATTTAATATTATTCCTTTGATAGGTTTTCCTAAAACACTTGTGCCCTTAATTACCGTTCTGACGACATTAGGGTGGGTTTCTTGTAATTCATCTAACCAATCGTATAGTCTATCAAGGTCATGATATTCCGACCAAGAGTATGATAAGTATGATACTGAGGATCTCGATGAAACTGGTTTCATTTGTTCGTCAATAGCACTGAAAGAAAAGAAATGGCATTCGTTTAAACATAACCCAACATAACAATAATAAATATATATTTTCGTACAATTAACACACAACGCTATCTAGTACCAAACCAAGCAGAGATTGTGTTAAGAGTACTATGTAGCTGATATATAATTTATGTACTTTTTTATAAATATATACATATTATTCATAGAAAACACCAAAACTCCGAAACAAATATTTGCAAAACATAGAAACATTTGATCCGACCCAGGAATCGACCCCAAGGCCTCATGCACAGCTGTCGCGTACGTTACCACTGCGTCAACGAGATAGTCACTGAAACGATGTTTAATGATTTGATACAGATGATCTTGTCTTTTGAAATATTTGTTGAAATATATTCGAGACGAATTAATTGAAAGAGGATTGTGAGACTTTCGTGAAGAATTGATAAATTAATTAACTATGTCAACACTCCAGTGAGCAACACCAGTCCTTACAAGACCTTACTTGGAAGACAACAACGTTCTACTAATTACACTTAGATAACTTAAAATTGGTCACATGACGTCATAAATAATGTCCAACATCGTACATGTTCGTACATAACGTGATAGTCAGCAGGCCAATAAAGAGCTTTACATTAAAATTTGAACAACTGGAGCATCCTCTGAGAAAATGCAAATTTGAAGGAAATTAATTGTGTTTTTTTTATTTTAAGACGAGATGAGATCATTTTTTTTTTTAATATATTCACGAATCTAAAGGCAGGTGGAAAATAATTATCTTATTTTTTTCAAAGAACTTTTCTTTGTGGAATAGGGGCAAACGAACAGACGTATCGCCTGATGATAAGCGATTACCGCCGCCCGTAGGCACCCGCAAAACCAGTGGGTCACAAGGGCGTTAAGTAAATAAAAAAAAGAAAAAAGTAAGAGTATGCCCTTGTACATTGAAACAATTATTTTACTTATGCTAGCAACATTCGAGACATTCAGGTATATTTTTTGTGATCTGGAATTTTTGTGCTCGAGTGTACTCTAAATGTTGTTAAGTAAAAAATGCTTATTTTATGAAGCACACTAACCTTTGAATATCAGAAATCAATTCCTGACTTTCGATATCACTTGCCTTCAAAATCTCAAAGAAGTTCTTTAAGTTCTCGGGTGGCACATTTACTCTGAGATCCAGATTCTCAGCTACGTAATCGTCCCAAAACTCTCCAAGCTTATTATCCCTTATGTATTCTAAGCTATTCACTGCATCTACATTTTTTGGTACAACTTTAAATACTTTATAACCGTTGTAAGACTTTTTCTCAGCATTTACAGCGGCAAATATAAATAAGGTAAACAATATATATTTCATTTTCACTGATTAACTAAATACGACTATCGGACATTGAAGAGCACGTTACTTTGTCGATTTAATTGTTAATCAATTTGTAGATATGACGCCAATATATCATTGTAGATTTGCGAGATTAACATGTGACACTTTTTTAAATTCAAAATATCGGTGACCTTGAGTAAATTATGTACTCGAATATTACCCTGTAATCAGCAAACAGCTAATCATGCAAATAAGGAGCTATTAGTAGTGATAACTTAATGATGGATCAGGGTATTATTTTATGTATGATATACGTTATACATCATATATTTTGAATGTCATCTTAACATACAATTACATTATTTTACAGATGAAAGTTAACGATAAATTTGCAGCAATTGTTCATGATTCGAAATCAATCCGCGACTTTCCTGTTTAATATGATAATAGTTCATGAAAAAACATTAAAAATTAAAAAAACATTAAAGTTACTGTTTTTTTAAGTTACTGCCGTTTAAAGTAGAACTAAACTGGGAAACATTTAGGGAAATGAAATTATAAACAATTGGATCCAGTTACGGTTAGACTTTAAGGTTGGTATTTCATTTTCAAATATATATTCAGGCAAAATTCTTTACCAAATAATCCTAGTAGCTTGTTCTTGCTTATTATAAGTAATTAATGCGGATCAAATTGTTAATAAGTCATTGAAAGCGCCTTATCATTTTTAAGACCATTGCAATAAATATAATGAGAGAAACAAATTGGTCACTGTGCCATATATTATTGTAATGATTTAAAGAAAATTATCGTCCTCACGATTATAACATATTTATTAAAATATATCATATAAATACAAATCTAATAAAGCCCCATGCAATCATTACAATACTTGACTCAAGTTTTCTGGAGCATGCTCTAAGAGAGTAGTACCCCAATTTTTTTGTAGCTGTATCCATTTCTACAAGAGCATCCATGATCTCCATTGCAGTAGGGATAATCTGATCCGCTGGCAGGAGGAACCCGTACTGACCGCGATCGCGCAATCCAAACAGTAGGGCAACGGAAACATTCGTTGCATTCTTAACCCAATCCAAGCTACTGCCATTCATTGAGTCTGTAATGAATATATTTTAGGTCATGAGTTACTAAAACTTAGATGATTAAGGAAAAAAGATTTAAGACAAATTCCCGATGTGTGTAACTAACTCATTGCTTCTTCATAGCGTTAAATACTTAGATGACCATTGTCTTATATTACAGAGCCAAATTGTTTTTAGCATCACTAGGCCCCATAGTGTTACATTATCTGCATTCACAATGAGTATTTTGACCACCACTCTCGGATTTTGCTTACGCTTTCCATCAAGCAGAGTAGAGTTTTTTTAGCGAGCCATACATAAAAAAAGTATGAAAATTAGGCTATTCGCTCCGCGCGCGGACTCCATTGCACGGTCCACGACGGTCCGTATCGCACTGAATAGCACCTAACACTTAAAATATTTGGCAGACCTGTAGGTCTACAAGTTACCTGTCCCTGACTGCCATGCTGTAGGACGTCGGTATAATTACCACTCAACACAAATTACTGTTTGATGACTACGATCATTTGTTGTGTTTGAGTTTAGTAATTTATCTATATTTATTTATAAAATATAGGAGTATGTCTATCAGTAGTTTGGTACCCACAGTACAAGCTTTGCCGATTTTGGGATGATTCTCTACGATAACACCATTTTAATCTTGCATTAATCATGAATTGATCATTTAAGATACATAGCACAATTGTATGCAGAACATTCGTTGCTTGAATTTTATTTTATGATTAGTGTTTTAGTTTGGCACATAAAATAAACTGCATAAATCAGATGGATTCAAACACCACCGAAAACTTTCTTTATTAATGTTATATATTGTACTAATTACTATACTTACACATAACGCTAGACGAAAGCCCAACTTTATACTCGGTATCGTGTCTTTTTTTTAGAGCTTCTGCGGCTCTTGATGCAATATCAAACTGAAAACGTAGTTGAAATTTGTTTACTTTGTTTTAATTTAAAAACATGCAAAAAATTCAGGTAACCACTTTAATATGGTCTACTACGGAATGAAGTTGTTTACAAATGTATAAAGTATTATGACGAAGTGCCTTAAATTCAAATATCTATAAAAATTGGAATTCGTTGAGAATTCTTGTTTTGTCTTCTTTTAAAACAAATAAGGCATCAGTAGCAGTCTCGTCTCTGAATCACATATTGTATAATAGTGTTTTATTTTAATTTTGTTTATTGATTACGCTCATGGTGGTTATAGTTTTGAAAACAAATACACGCGTTTCTAGAATTCTGCTGTTTTAAGTATATTAAATAAACTCTTTATTTTTTTATTTCTTACCATTTCACCATAAGCACCTCCAAGCAATGAATAGTCAGAAGCTACATGACTATCAGGTACAACAATTAACTGACCATACGAATGGAATACAACATAGTAGACTAGCTTGCCTTCGCGATCAATCTTTAACACATAATCACGAACAGCTCTCGTTTCTGGTTCAGAAAAAGGGTTTGGACCAGCAAATGAGTTACTACAAGGGTTTTTAGCTGTTCCAACATCTGAAATAAAATTGAAAAGTTAAATTTTATTGGCACGTAACGTATTTGTAATGATAATTACAAATGAAACTAACACTAACAGGTTTGTTAGTCATTATTATGTTCTTATGTTAAGTGAATTCTTAATTAGAATAAATATTTTAAACCAAACTATGTTGAATTGCATACAATGGCATTTAACATACTAATCCAATGAAAATCAAAGTTTCTGTTGAGATCAACTCCTTTACTCATGTCATCCCTTCCTCTAGAGCATATGGTAAAATTAAGGGGACTTCGGTTCTTTTTCCATATTCGATTCTAAAACAAATTATTTATATTAGCACTACCTTGAAAAACTTCTGTGACCGTGTCATCATTACAATCATAAAGATAACGTTGCGTATCTTATTCGCTTCAAAATTTTTTTAATGTATATACAACTACATGTTACCAGTTACAAAACTTACATCTGAGAAAGTGTATTCATAGCCATCAGGATTTAATATAGGAAAGATGTGCCACTCAAATTTTCTTGCCAGTTTTCTTACTACAGGAATAGTGCTAGTTAAAAACTCATTGATAATCCAAGTAAGTGTTGCTGTGCAGATCCAATCTCGAGCATGAAGTGTGCCTTCTAGTATTCCAATCTGTTTCTTTTTTCTTTCAGGGTGATAGTTTATGACGATTCCTTTGATAGATCTTCCTAAAACTGAACGACCCTTGTCTACGATTTTAACTACTTCAGAATAGTTTTGTCGTAACTCATCTAACCAATCGTATATTTTTCTTAGGTTCTGATATTCATTCCAAAAATATGTAATATTTGCATTGGGAGATGCTCTTGAAGTAGCAGGTCTGAGTTGTTGATCTATTATTCTGAAATGTAAAATTTATTTATTTGTATAATTTTTTTCATTATGTTGACAAATTATTTTCTTAACATTATTTCAAAACCTGTAATACTCGGTAAATATCGGTTGTCGTAGTTTCCACACTTGGAGTAGGCCCATGTACAGCAGTGGTTATCTTTTGACTCAGACGATAATGATTTTAAAACTAGTTTCAGTACTTAGGATATCATTTCAATATTTATTCTAGAACAGAAAACAACTAGACCTTTGAATGTCTGGAATCATTTCTTCACTTTCAATACCAGACATCTTCAGAAAATCAAGAAAATTTTGTAAGTCATCAGGCGATACGATAATTCTGGCTTCTTTATTTATTTCAATATTATCTTCATAAAATTCTCCAAGTCCATTCCAACTTAAATTTTCTAAGTGACTTACTGTGGTTTCATCTTCTGGTATGACTTTGAATACTTTATATCCATCATAGGAATGTTTTGCGCCAATCACAAAGGCTACAGTTACCAATATAAGAGCAAATATTATAAATTTCATATCCAGTTTTAAAAACATTAACTACTTTTAGATATTATGAAGCATTGTAATTTAAGATTACCGCTTGAATTGTCTTTTAAATTGCTGAAATATACTGAAAACTTGAGATCAATAATAGGTAAATAAGCAACACGCTGTTCTTGTGTCATTTTTATGGCATTTAGGATCTAGGATTCCTTATTCATCTATGAATAAGGAATCCTACCTCTATGTTATTCATAGCATTGAGGCCATAGTCAAATCTTAAAATTTTATGGACAACAATCAATGTCAAATGCAAAGAGTCTTATTTCAGCCAAGCGTAAAAAGAAGAGGCGAAAAAGGCGAAAAACATATATATAATACTATTAATCAATAAGAGTTTAGGCTTTTGGGTAAGAGCCTGCTACTTAGTTACCTTTCTCGAACTTAAACTGCTCTTTTCTTCATTACACTATTTTATTTTCATTTTGACCGATAGTATAAATCTAAATTGTTGCTAACAAATACGGTCTTCAAGTTCAAAAGTCTACTTCTTTTTGGAATATAGAAGTAAGTACATTAATAAGTATATATTTTAAACCAGAAGATAAACACTATGAAAAGTGTGATAACATTACAAAATATGTTTGTGAGCTATCTATAATATTTATATTAAAAACTGCAAAACCTAAACATAAGACGATCAAAATCAATTAATATCTAGAATTGGTACCTCGAATTCATCCAAAGGATTGTTCTCGAAACTTTATCTTTCATATGGTCAGACTAAAAATTTCTTACAAATTATAATCACATATTAATTGACATTCTTCTATACATAAAATATGACTAGTATCACAAATACAGGCATGGCAAAACCTGGGTGCACTTCCACTTCAAAAGAGCGGTAATAACCTAATTGTCTGGTAGTTTTGTCCATTTCTAGCGGAGCAACCATTGCCTCAGGGGCAGTGGGGACAATTTGATTCGGCGGTAAGAGAAAACCGTACACCCCACTGTCACGCTATAGTAGAAGTAACGAGACAGGAACTTTTGTTGCGTTCTTTACCCAATCGAAGCTGCTGCCACTCATTGCGTCTGGCAAAAAGAAGTAACTTTTGCAACACTGACTCTGATCTGATAATGTAAATTTGAATTATAAAGACAAGTTAGAGTAAGTGGTGTTTAGAAAATCGTTGTATTATTATTAAGTATTAATGAAGTCCATGGTTTTAAATTTACCATACTTATACATAACACTAGCAGAAGGTCCGACCTTATGTTCAGTGCAGGCTCTCAATGATATTTTGTACTGAAAAAAATACACGAAGATCTTAATACTTTAATTTAAATGCAATAGGGATAAAAGCATACTAATTATAAAATATTTTTAACTTACTATATCCTACAAGCTACATTTCAATGAGTTTTCATTTGTCAAATGACTGTAAGACACAACAATCGATTGAACAAATGAAGGAAAACCAATATAATAAATTAGCTTGCCTAATTGATTAATTGATAAAAATAATATAGTCACAAATAGCTCTGGATTCCGGTTCAGAAAACGGACCAGGACCAGCAAATGCAAGCCATTATCCTGCCTGGATTAACGCTGCCTTCAACACCTAAACTAATGAGGAAAAATTTTAACAAAAATAAAACCGACTTCAAGGTTTGACCCGATTTCTCTTGGATGCCATCATCAGATCTTAGCGTCCTTATCACGGTACCACCGTTGGGATATCTCCTTTCAATTAAAAAAAGAATCATCAAAATCGGTTCATAAACGTAGAAGTTATCCGCAAAAACACATAAAAAAAAATATACGGTCGAATTAAGAAACCTCCTTCTTTTTTTGAAGTCGGTTAAAAATATTAGATTACGACTGTAACATATAAATATTTAAAAAAACCTGTAGTAAGGTTTTACTACAATCTTTTGTACAAGTAAAATACATTTGTGAAATAGTGAATTTTTATTTGTTTAAGTCCGATTTCACTAATCAGAAGTCAAACTTATTTTCTTATTTTCATGTTTGGCCCTGACAAAATGATTCTACTCTGCCTGACTCAGAATCCAAGAGTGGTGGTCACCATATGCACTGCGAATGCAGACAATGCAACAATGGAGCATGGTGACCCATACGATGGCGGCCTATTTACATTTAGCCTTATTTTTCATACAAAATTGTTGTGTGTGTTTCATACATAAAGTTATGCTGTGCTCGAGCCTGGCTCATACGTGACGAAGCATGACTCTCCCGTGAAAGAATTTACTTAGAGACTGACGCCACTTATTCTTTGTACTATCATTAATCAACAAACACACCTCATCCGCCGCGCTAACAATATCAGAAACCTGTTTCTCGCCTGCATTCACCGGTGACTCATTCTCATACGCACGAGATAGTGCATCCGCTATGTATAGGTATTTACCTGGCTTGTACACCAAAGTGAATGAATAACGCTGCAATCTCAATAACATTCGCTGCAATCGAGACGGAGCGTCAACAATTGGTTTTTTAATTATACTTATCAATGGTTTATGATCCGTTTCTATTGATACATCTGAACGTCCAAAAATATAAGCATAAAATCGCTCACAAGCAAATACACAAGCATACAACTCTTTTTCAATCTGAGCATATCTTTGTTCCGTTTTAGTTAGCGCTTTCGAAGCATAACAAACCGGATGGCCATTTTGTAATAGACACGCCCCTAGGCCTGTACTACTCGAATCTACTGATATTATGATAGGTATATTCATGCTATAGTATTGTAGAACTGGGCGTTTAATTAAATATGATTTAAGGTGATTAAAACACTCATGATGCCTCTCATTCCAATGCCACTCGACCTCTTTTTTAAGTAATTCTCGCAGTAGTAAAGTTTTATCCGATAAATTTGGAATAAAGGAACCCACGTAAGTGATAAGGCCCAAAAAACGCTCAATGTCTTTTTTATTTGTAGGTACTGGCATGTTTTTTATAGCAGATAAATGAGAATCATCAGGACTAAGACCATTTTTAGTAATACGATGTCCTAGGTATTTGATTTCTTGTAAACCAAACTTGCATTTACTTCTATTTAATTTTAAATTAATCTTCCTACATCTCTGTAATACATTATTTAATATCTGATCATGTTTTACCTTATTTGGGGCATAAATCAACAAATCATCAATATACATACACACACCCTCAATATCATCGAAATTTTCGTATATTTTCCTATGAAAAACCTCAGATGCAGAACAAATACCAAAAGGAAGCCTCAAAAATTTGTACCTACCAAAAGGAGTGTTAAATGTACAATATTTGCTACTTTCTCCTAGTCTGACATTCCAAAATCCTGATGATACATCTAAAGTACTAAAATACCTAGCCCCCGCTAATTTTGATACGATCTCATCAATAGTGGGTAGTTTAAAATGTTCTCTTTTTATAGCCTGATTTAATTCCTTCGGATCCAAACAAATCCTAAGATCGCCGTTTGATTTTTGCACCACGGTAATGCTGCTCACCCAGTCAGACGGACCCTCAACTTTCTCAATAATCCCCTGTGATTCCATTTCTTCTAATTTTTTTCTGACGTCCTCTCTAATTGCAAATGGCAACTTTCTAGGCGCGTGAATCACGGGTACAGCATCTTCACGCAACTGAATGTTATACACACCCGGCAAACAACCTATACCCTTAAACACATCCTCAAAATTGGTAATATATTTCGGCGAGCTATCTCCAGACCTCTGCACTGACAAAACCCTCTTTATTAAATTTAAATCAACACATGCTTGTCGACCTAACACAGGAGTGCTGGTGACATCTGCGATTTTAAATTCAAGTAAATGTAACTTATTTCTATAATAAACTCTAAGATATATTTTACCTAAAACTTCTATCAAAGTACCTGAATAACCACTCAACTTAGTGTTCGTTTGCAACAGCTGATTACAAGATATGCCTATACTCGACAAAAAACGTACAGGCAAAACATTTACATCTGCCCCCGTATCTAATTTAAATTTAATTCCACAATTGTTTATATTTAAATTCACTGTCCACTCATCTAAATCTTTATTTAATGAAAAAATTACCTGTTGATTCGCTGTTTCCACTTCGTAAACACGACATACTTTTGCAAAATGATTTAGTTTTGAACATCGTAAACAGGTTTTACCATAGGCCGGACACGCATTGTATTCATGTATCCCACCACATCTACCACAAGCGGGAGTAGACCACGATCTATTTGAGGTACGCGCTGCTTGATCGTTGCGCCCGCGCACCTCCCGCCGAGCTACATCTCCCCGCTCCGGCCCAGGGCGACCGTATCTCGATCTCGAGACGTAACCGCTGCCACTGCCTACCCTCGACGGCGAAGGCTTCATATTATTGTATCTGCGATGACCTCTAATCGTCCATATATCATTACATTCCTCCTGTCTATTGTTGTCTTGAATTTTATGCACCACACTTTCTTTCTTGATACCTTCCGAATACATTTTTGAAACAACTGCCACTCGACATATCTCTACTGCTGTACATAATGTAAGCTTGTCTTCTCTCAATAACCGTTCTCTAATCGCCGAACTGATAACTCCACACACTAACCTGTCTTTTATTAAATCATCTTTCAGATCTCCAAATTCACAGGTCGCCGCTAACTTTTTTAACTCCAATACATACTGATCTATTGTTTCATTTTCTTGCTGGTTTCTGATAAAAAATTTATGCCGCTCGACAGTTAAATTTTTCTTAGATTCAAAATGTTCATCCAACTTTTTAAGGACACCCTCCAAAGTAATTTCCTTAAACTGTCCTATAATGTCGCGACATTGTTCCCCTACTATATGTAAAAATATGTTCACCTGTATCACTGCAGATTTTTTCTGAAGTTCACATGCCTCAAAATATATTTGGAAGCCTTTTCTCCACTTGTTCCAGCTATCATTCAACTTGCCTGAAGCCTGATCTCTTTCATCGAACAAAAATGGTTGCGGCGGTGACAATACTGTTTCCATCTTGTTTTATTTTTCTTTACAAATTTAACATTAACATGTTTAAATACTAATTAACACGGTTTTATTTTTCTAGTTTAAATACCGACTGCGCCATGTAATGTTATTGGTACATGAGTGAAACCAGAGGTGTAGATGTAGAATGATTTATTTAGTTCACCTTTTACTATATATATAGTTACAGATATCCATGACCGTGATCTCGTCTTTATTGATTACCCACATTACCTATATAATTATTCATATCATGCAAACATATGACAGTAGTAGCTTCCATTAACTATATATATGTATGCGTGTGCGACTGCTGATCATGAGGTCTCGGGTTCGATTCCCGGGTCGGGCCAAATGTGTGTTTCGTAGTTTGAGTGTTTTCTATGTATAAAATGTATGCATTTACAAAAAAAAGTATAATATGTATTTATATCTGTTGTTTTGTACCCATAGCACAAGCTCCGCTTAGTTTGGGACTAGATGGCGTTGTGTGTTGAATGTCCGAAATATTATTATTATTATTATATTATATATATAGCTACTAGCTTTTGCCCGTGGCTCCGTCCGCGCGTATGATGGTTATCGCCGTAAAGAGTATCCTATGTCCTTCCTGAAGAATCATAGTATCTCCATACCAAGTTTGCGGCGGTTTGGCCGTGATAAGCGTGATAGATAGACAGTTTGCGTGGCCACGCAAGCGGAAACCTAGCCCGCGAGATCAAGATCAAGACAGTTTGCGTAGGAGAGCCACGCGTCGACGTGAATGGGCCGGCTCGGCCGGAGTGATACCGGCCTCACAAACAACTGGTGTGAAACAGCGCTTGAGCTGTGTTTCACTGAGTGAGTGAGGATCCCCCCTACCTCCTCCTCACCCTCCAAAGACCGGCAATGTACTTGTAACGCCTCCGGTGTTGCGAGTGTCCATGGATGGTGGTAATCGCTTACCATGAGGTATATCAGGTTATAACGCCTGTTCGTTTGACCACTATTCCATAAAAAATATAAGTATGGATTATGAGCTCAAAGAATACTGCCCAGCATTGTCTATACTATGAAAAATAATTAAGAAGGCCTAATACTTAAGAACACGAAACATCACATTCTATAAACTGATCAATACTTAATAATGTTTTATGTTCTCAGTTAAAATAATCATAAAAACAATGATAAGATTATCACATTACAACACTATTTACAATGTAATTATTTAAAAAGTTCAGTAAGCAATAAAGTAATAAAATGTTACCTCAATAATCTAGCGCCACGGCAGTGTCCCAGGCAAGTCGAGCAAATTCAGCAGTAAGAGTATTTTTCGAGAAACTATTCAGGACAGTTTCAAAGTCCTTTAACTTCGTTATGTTTCCTTCTAAAGCACAGAGAAATTTCAAATTTTAAACATAATTAGTTTTTGGATTATAAATTTAAAAAATCTAAATCATACTGTAATGTCAGTCCGTTTTCTGGATAAATAACTTCAGAATTTCAGAAATAAATTGTGATAAAATGAGCAAATTGAATATTACTATTGCACTTTATATGTTGTTCATCACGTGTACTACCTCAAATGGTAAGCTGTACAATATATTTAACATAAGAACAAGTATTTCATTACATTGTATGTCAACATATCACAAAGAAATCCTAGCTCACAAATCGATAGGAGACCTAATGTCTACTTATTTTAGTTACCGACCATATTTTACAGTGACTATTTCAAAATTACTTGGCGATTGCATTTGGAGCAATAACTATGTGGTTATGTTGTTATTGACACGCTGATTATATAATGTTGTGAGGGAACAAATTAAGTAAAACTTAAGCTTTACAACTTTTTGCAGTAGAGAAACTGCATTACGCCTTGTTAGACTTGGATTTCTTTGTGAATTTAATATTTTTTATGGGGTATTGGTTTAATAATCTAATCTGCATGTTTATCTTAATAGATCTGTAGATAAATCGTAAAAGTTTCTCAATTCAAAGAAAAATAATAGTATTCCTTTGAAAACGCCCTTTGGTGCGCATACGCGATGGGACTAAAGAGAATAATATTTTTGTCAATAATTGTATCTGCTATTCATGCAGAATATTTGAGTTACGATAAGTTCAAAGTTTATAAAATTGTACCTAAAACCGAAAATGAAGTTCAAATTCTCATGGATGTGGAAAAACAAAATGAGTACATGTTTTGGAGTGACGTCATAAGTTTAAACAGTGACGTAGAAATTATGGTTGCTCCCGAAAAGCAATCGGAATTTGAAAAATATTTTAAAGACGTGAATTTATCAGCCTCAGTAGTAATTGACAATGTACAAGAGTAAGTATATTTATAAATTTTAATAAAATATACTAAGATGATGATGCTACTACTTTGAAATATAAAACATTAAGATGTCAGCGTTCTCTGACTATTCAATTAAAAGTTTTTTTTTTTAAATTAAATATTGTCATGTTACTTAGAATTATGAGCTTTTAAGTTCAATTGGTTTGCAAATGTAAAGTCAATGGATTGTATTGACTGAAATAAATAATTTAATATTAAACTATATTTAAATATGTAAGGAAAAACAAGTAAAACATACGTTATTAAAAATTTCTGTGCCCTTAGGACATACCAATAAAACGAATGCTACTGAACATTATCAATATAATTTCAAATTGTGGTATATTTTTTAGGCTAATCAATAATCAACTCCGTCGCCCTGCTTCTCGAAATATTAATAATTATGCCTTCGATTATTATTTATCTACTGAGGAAATCTTCGCATGGCTTGATAGAATTGCTGCAGAGCATCCAAACGTTGTTACTTTAGTAACTATAGGTAATTCAAATGACGGAAGACCAATCAGAGGTGTTAAAATTGATTTTAAGAAGCAAAACAATCCTGTGATTGGTATGATTGAAGGAGGTATCCACGCAAGAGAGTGGATTTCACCAGCGACTGTGACATTTATTATCAATCAATTTTTGACCAGTACTGACCCTCAAGTAAGATTTGTTGCTGAAAATATTGTTTGGCACATATTCCCTGTGGTGAATCCTGATGGATATTCCTATACCTTTACGAATGTAAGTGTACATGGATTTTGACTAACGAATTTATAGTGCTCTGAGGTAGCAAATATTGATTGTATCTTTAATATTGTTTTGATTTTGTAGAACAGAATGTGGAGGAAAAACAGAAGTCAAGCCAGTTTCACTAACTGTACATCCAATAACGATATGAGTAACGGTGTTGATTTGAACAGAAACTTTGGTTTTGTGTGGATGAGTAAGTATCGTTATATTAGATTTATATGTACCTGTTAAATTTTGTTTTTACATTCTACTAGCTGACCCGGCGAACTTCGTACCGCCATATTTACATATAATCTGTTCTCAGCTTCCCACAAGCAGTGTACAGTCACGTACAAATTAATTGACTTTCCCGTTATCTTTGAATTTTTTTGTACACAAACCTTGTTCTAACAATAACCAACACATTAAAAAAGGAATTATGTAATATTAGTGAAGCCGATCGGAAGTTATGCGCGTACATACATTTCGGCGATTCGTTTTCTTATATATAAACTAGCTGTCCCGGCAAACGTCGTTTTGTCATAACTACTAGTAAATTAAAAAAACATTGTCCAGCGGATAAAATTGTGAATCTAAACCATTCCCAGATCCCCTTGAACACACACAAAAAATTTCATCAAAATCGGTCCAGTCATTTGAGAGTAGTTCCGTGACATACACACTCACAGAAGAACTATATATATATATATATATATATATATATATATATATATATATATATAATAAATAATAATGTTCATTCAACAGATTATTTTTACAATTTTTTCTTATACTAATAAAACATAAAAATAGTGACACATTAGACTAGAGGTTGCCGTTGACGACCGTACTAATATAAATTGTGTTACAGTCGTCAGCGCCTTCCACCTATTAAAACAACATACGTTTTACTGTGCAAAGACGTATTCCCAAATATCCCAACAATAATTACAAGAAAATTTACAAAATTGATTTATATATAAACTTTAATCAACAATATTTATTTTTATTTTATTTTATTTATTAAATCATTATAAAATAATAAAATATATCTGCTATTATGATATTCCGCATAACGAAAATCACAAATATGGACATGTTTCTAGTTTCCAGTTCCTTAATAGCAAGTAGACATAAATAACCTAGTGAGCTAGTGTGAGGTGTGAATGTAGGTACGCTTGGTTTGTGATGTGTGAATGTATGAGTACGAATGATTGGATTTATCAAATATATTGTCAAGAATAAAAATGCAATAGCTCCTCCGTTTGACTATAGCTCAAACCCAACAACCACCCACGAAGAACAGCCCTACACTTGTTGATGGGTAGTGCATAAATGTTTCTCGCATGATTTGCTGCGTTGTATAATTTATTACCAAGTACATAAAATTGTCTTTCGGCAAGAGTCGTACGATGGGAAGTAACCGAGCAAACCCTTGCCTTGTTACGGTTTGTAATGACGTTATAGGTAATATTTTTATGCTTTCGGAGAACAGTTGATAGTATAAAAAGTTGTCTGACAGTTAGCATATAAATTGCTAATCTGTTTACATTCGTATATGACATTTATTTTAGCTGATGTTGTCTCATATTTATTTATGTTAGAAATATTAAAGTGCGTGTATGAAACGTTCAAGGTTAATTAAAGTAATAACAAGTTAATATTCCAGTCCTAATCAGATTATATTATAATCATATAATATAGCTTATATATTTATCTTACAATTTATAGTAGCTAATATCCAGAATTTATGTTTACAAAGCGGTTAATCGGCAATATATATATTGATAAGGTTTAATTAATGTTTTACTTCAGTGTCTATTTACACTCTCTCTATACAAATAAATAAAATTGGAGTGTCTGTTTGTAATATTAAAATAACCGCTTTTTACTTAATGCATATGTATGTATACACGATACATATACCAAAAATGTAGTTAAAAAAATTTTTGTCTGTCTGTCTGTCTGTTTGTTCCGGGTAATCTCTGGAACAGCTGGACGGATTTTGACGGGACTTTCACTGGCAGGTAGCTGATGACCCGGGGAGTAACTTAGGCTTTTTTTTAGACTAACTTTGTCGCGCGGCGTTACTCGCGGTACAACAATAACCGCGGGTAACACCGCGGGGTTCAGCTAGTAATATATAAGACTAGCTATTACCCGTGGTTTCATATGGTTCAATGACGAACTGAGAAATTCTGTTCCATTTGTCATTTGCTTACCCTCTTAAGAGTAAATCTCTGTCATCTGTCAAAATTTAAAGTCTGTAGCCCCACAGTGTTAGGCACTAAGTTGATGAATCGGTCAGCCAGTCCCAGAAAGTAATATATTAAACTAGCTTTCATCCGCGACTCCACCCGTGTGCAATCAGAAAGTAACTTTGTCTGTCTGTTACGCTTGCGTGGCTGAGCCGCTGTACCGATGTCTTTCATAGACATCGGTGCAGAGGCTCAGCCGGCATTTGGCATGGATATACTATCACTCTTAAGGATCGACATCAGCTACTTATTACCGATATAACTGACTGAAACGCTGACGGAGCCGCGGTAAAAAGATAGTAGTATATAGTAAGGATACTCGATTGCCTTTTCTATATATCTTTCTCCCCTAAAGAGGTAGAGGGAAACATATTAAAGGCATAGGTTTTACTGACTATGTCATCGTTGAATACAGGAACGTATACAATAACTATCAAAATGAATGATTAAATAACAGAATTGTATTAAAATAAAGTCATTACAATAAATTTATTAATGTAATATTATTTATATGTATAAATTTAATCATATAACTTCCATAATACGTGCTATTGCGAAACTAGATGGCGCTGTATCTGATGTCCAAAATAATATTACTATTAATTCTTCAGGTATTGGAGCAACACAAAATCCATGCGGTGAAACCTTTGCTGGTCCTGCCGAGTTCTCAGAGCCTGAATCCAGAGCTATTAGACAGTATGTTTATAGCATTCAAGGAGAAGGCCGTATGATTTATTATTTTGCCTTCCACTCATATGGACAAATGGCCTTGGTCCCATACAGCCATGCCGGTGGTGCAACTGTTTTAGAAGCTCCGAATTATGCTGATATGGTAAAGTTCTAATAACTGATTTATTACTTTCTATCACCATCATCAACCGTACATCACTGGGGTCTCTCCTCAAATAGGAAGTTTTGGCCAGTTTAGGCCTACAATACCACATTGATCAGACGAGTTGGTAAGAAGTTTGTTATATGTTTTCCTTATGTACTATTGTCCTGAGTAGTTTAATTCTTTAGTCTTTGCTCTTTCGACACCCACGAAAAGAGTAAGATTGTTACTGAACTGGTAACGAAATCATATGTATTTATCCCCAACCCGTACTTGGCCAGCGGGGGTACGTATGGCCTTAACCTTCTCTTGAGAGGAGATCCGAGCCCAGCAGTGAGACGTTATGTGTTGTTGATAAAGTAAAATGATTCCGATATGAAAAATGTTCAAATACTTAATATTGATCAATGATGGGATAATGTGGATAGGAATGGACAATTCTCACAAAGAGTGTATATATGTTTAGTACCTAATTAAAGAAATAATATTCATTATTTCCTCCTTATTAGGTTTTATTTACTTATGTAAGATATCACATTCGTGTTATTCAGTTTTGTTTGTAAAAAAAAATAAAATGATGTTCTAATTCTTTTGTTTGTTACTACTATTTTTTTCTGATTTATATTTCGGGTCATTTCAGTGTCTTTGCAATTTTTAGTGCAGATGGTCTACCTAACGACTACCTTCTACAGTAAGCTTGAGTGAGGAAAATAAACATGGTACAAGATGGCTTAACCTGACTTTTCCCCACCTGATTTCAGAGTACCGTTAGTCTAAGATGGAAAAATGTATGATGCTTGTTGTAAGACTGAAGCCGACACTAAGCCATCAAGTGATGATTATGTTAAATAATATCATGTTAAATTTCTTTTGATTTTAAAATTGTATTTGAAATGGTTATTTTCAGTTTGAAATTGCTGTCAGAGGTATGGACAAACTTGAGTCGGTCCATGGAACGCCTTATAGAGTTGGTACATCACTAGATATTTTGTGTAAGTAACATAATTTAACAGATTTTAGATCACAAAATATTTGCATCTATCATTAAGAAAAATTAAAGCTTATAGGTATTAAATCAAACCCCAGCACTTTAGTGGTTAGTAATCTAAAACTGTGTGCTTCTCAAGAATTTTTCCTTCCTCGACCAAGGGCCAACAAATTTACACTGACAATGTTTAAAAGAAAAGAGCGCTCCCACTTCAAAGGCTGGCAACGTATTTGTACTACTTGAATAGTAGGTCTCCATAGGCGGCAATATTAACTTGACATCTAATGACTTCTGTCACATTTAGAACATCATCTATAACCCATTTTAGGCTTTATATAAACTACTAGACTAATGGGAACTTTATTCCGTACAGACGCAGTCAGTGGTTCAAGCTTTGACTGGGCAAGAGGTATAGCAAATATACCAGTTTCTTTGCTTTTTGAGCTTCGTGATACAACACAATATGGATTCCTTCTGCCTCCAGATCAGATCATTCCCAATAGCCAGGAGATTGTGGCGGGTTTAGTGGAAATGGAAAAGGTGACACGTGGAATGGGCTACTACCACATCAATTCTGGACAAAGGCTTTTGGGCAGTATCATGATATTTGTTGTGTCTTTAGTTATTGCTCTGTAAAATGATTGTAATAAAGAAAAAAATACTATAATATAGGTTTTAATTAAATATTAAATCATAAATTAGCTTTTGTCTACTTGATTATACAGGAAACACATGCCTTGTGTTTTTTTTTGGTAATTTACTTGACACTAAATAACTAAATTATATATTGGTCATAGTCAGTGAAGACGAGCCTCAGCAAACGTAGTCTAGGATGTCCATAATCCCAGGTGGAGTCATTATATTGCGCAAGACGACTTACCAGAACTGGATGTGAGAAGCCGAGGATCCAACCAAGTGGCGTGCAATTGAAGATACGTATGACCACCGGAGTACTGCAATAGGCTTATGATGGTAATAATAGTGTGTAGGTATAGTATATTCGCTTAGAAACGGTCACCTTGATCGCGCTGCCGTCACACGTGTGGCAAGCCGGCACAAAATGAAATGGCTCGCCTGCAGCTTACTTCACATGCAAGTATGATTTGTCAGTTTACGTTTTTTGAATTAATATATTCGTATTTCTCACAATTGCGTGCGGGTGCACTGATTCTATTTAAACAAATGTACTTTAGATATTATGTTTCTAAATTATACAAACCTGTACAAATTATCACGTGGATAATCAAATTGTCCACTAAGAATATACTAGCCTGTTTTCATGTTAAAATTTAAATCATAATATTCTGTAACAAATATATAACATTTTTACGGGTAACGGTAAACGTTCACTTACAGTTCTTTCTACACGATTTCAATATCGCCTAGTACTATTGTTGAGGTCTGATAGCAATCGCTCGACTTGACCAATTTAACTTTAATTGTACTAAAGACGTCGCCAACTTATCTTGGATAAGGAACCCAAAGGAGGAAGAAATATTTAAAATATACAAACAGTAAGGCTAAGACTACCCTTATAATAAAATGTAAATAATAAACGACGAACGCATCGCAACGCGTGACTAAAGTCACATGTTGTGTGACAGACACAAATCATAACGTTCGAGTTGAGACAAAAAAGTCGTGGAAAGTTCATTTAAAACTTTTTTTTATAAATATCGCAATTCAAGACTTTAAACCCTAAGAAAACATCTCAATTTGGATGGTTTTTTATCAATATAAATAATGTTTATATTAAGTCAACAGAATACAATTTGGATCTACCAAATTATTAGTGCATTAGTGATGATGATGAAATTATTAGTGCAGTGATTTAAAAGATTTCAAGATTTTCTACTATTATATGGATAATTAGTATACTTTTAACCTTACTCTATTTAAGAGAGTTTCATTTACAAATAATGTTTGACAACCTATTATAGTAACCAAAAAAAAAAAAAAAATGATACCATAATAGGGTACTTTCAGTAAGAATATGGTTAAACATTACAATAGGTAGAAAGTAAGTAACACAATAAAAGTAAGACTTGATTTTCAAATAATTTGTCAAGAAAATAATTCCAAACACTCGGAGCTCGATTTATAAGCGACACAAAAATAAGTGGGTTCTCGAGTCTGTGTAAAGACTATTTTTCTATTTTTTTTGTGCCCTTTATTATATTGTTTGTACAGTAAAATTAAACAGGACTAATGACGATTTTTTAAGGAACGTGTTATCAACGTCCAAAAAAACATGTAGCAAGACGACTCTATATCTTTCTCTGTTACTGGGACATATTCAATTTATATGATAATATCTGGTAATGATCTCTCTTTTATTGTTTTCCTCTCAAACGTCGCGTAAAATTAAACTGTTTAGAAAATGTTATGTCACAATGTGAAGCTGTAATTTCGTTTCTGATATTAGAAGACTATTTAAATAAATAACTGTTGTGTGTAATAAAAGTCAATCATTTATATTCCTATGCATTTTTGAGATTCTTATGAAAAGTTTACGTAGGATGCAAATAATTTACGCTGTTTCATAGAGAAACGAGCTATCACCCGAGTCTTCGCTGGTATTTTTATTTTTACTTCGTGTTTCCTAATTTGAATTTTTCTACAACCTTTATATTACATTTATTCGTTATTTTACTCCTTAGAGATGTAGTTTCTAAAATCATTAGTTAACGGGTGCTTACAATATGAAAAGCGTCAGCTGCTAAAATTTCAATATGTCTATCTTATTAAAAACAAAATCTAGCAAAATTTTTCAAGGTATTAGAGCCACGCTGATGTCAGCATGGTTGGGCCGGCTGGACCGGGGTGGTACTACCTTCGCACAGAAGATCAACGTAAAATCACAGCATTCGTGCTATCGTGTTTCGTTGGTTAGTGCGAGAACGGAAGCCTAATGATGCAGAAGAATCACTAGGCCACCACAGTGTGGGTCATCATGCTGCATTGTTGCAATCGCAATGAGCTTGGTGACCACCACTCTTGAATTCTGTTTATGCTTTCCATCAGGCAAAGTAGAGTCATTTTGGCAGACCCAAACATAAAAAATGCCTTTTAAATTGCAGTGGTAAGACCTCCACATATTTCACATACATCTGTCTGATCCCAAGCTAGACAGAATATTTTTTAACCGACTTCAAACAATGAGGTGGTTATCAATTCGGCTGTATAATTTTTTTGTTTATTACCTCATAACTTGGGTGAACCGATTTTGATGATTCTTTATTATTTGAAATCTGGTGCTCCCCGTGTCACCTCCCGTTCCATTTCAATTTGGTCCAGTTATTAAAGTCGGTTTTTTATTAAAATTTGTGATTATATGGAAAATAGACTGAGGAAAAACATACTTATAGTTTTCTAAATGCAAACATCGTGTTCTTTTTACTATATTTGCCTTGACTGACAATAAAAACCACCACCTTTGACTTAGCAGCTAATTTAGATAGACCAGTAGGTTAATACAACAACAGGATAGTCAAGTCGAAAAACAATAGACAAATGCATGTTAAGCCCCTACCTTTGGCAGACTGTGCAAATAATTTTCATATATTTTACTCTCTCAATAATTTCCAACAATACCATAATATAAGTACCGTTAAACTTAAAATAAATCAAACTATAAAAGTAAGTTCTAAAATAAGAATCGATGAACCCCAGACAACCCTTCTTCACAGTCATCAATCATTTGAGAGTCGTTAATGAGTCGAAACCAAACATTACTTAGAAGCAATTTGTGGCAAAACCAACATAACTCGATGCCCAATCCAACACTTTGTGATATAAAGAAAAGATCTACTTTAAATTGGATGACCAACTTACTAACATCTATCTTGTTACCTGACTTTGGGGACAGAGGGATCAAACTAGACTGGATAATGTGTTGTTTAAAAATAACTTAATAATGCAGTTAATGTCTGAACGTATTAAAATGCTAATAAATAAGTGGCACGCTCGTTTATTGGGGCCTTTAAAATTTATGCTAGAATAGATTTAGTGGTAGTTAGGGTACTGTAAGAAAACTAAAAAACGGCTGAGCTGAGAATTTTAATAAATTAAATTAAATATTTACATGTTTCAAAAATATTTGAAGAATGTTTTGGCATGAATATTTTGCCTCTTTACAAATGTCTGTGTATTGCACAATTTTATTGCTATGTAAAAGCAATTGCTGCATATTCAAGAAAATGTAGAAATCGCTTAGCCATCCTTAGAATAATAATTTTAGTGAGAGGTGTTGACACTCACTAAAGATATTATTATTTGTGTAAAGTTATTTTTAAATTAACCACAGAACTTCTGCTGTTGATGATGATAAGTATAATATTTATATATATAATAAAGATGATGAGAAAATCACAAACAAATTGTCAACAAATTACGATACACTGTTATTATACATGTATAACCAGAACACAAACAGTGTGATGGAAAATCGCACACGTTATGGAGAACGTTTGTGAGTGTATTTCAACACGCAAAGAAACAAACAATAAAATTTATGTTTAACTGCACGGTTGGCCTAGCGGTTATAGCGGTAACCCCGCCTTTATTGTGCAAAGTATTGTGGGTTCAAATCCTACATGGGACAAAAGTTTGTGTGATCCACAAAATTTTGTTCTGACTGTTCGGAGTCTGGAAGTTCTTTATATTCATTTCATGTATGCTTGTAAAAGTCCCCTGCGATACAGTATGTATAAATAAATAAATAAATATTTCGGACATCTAAACACACAACGCCATCTAGTCCCAAGACAAGCAGAGCTTGTGTTATGGGATACTAGACAACTGATACAAATACATATATACTTTTTTTTTGTAAATACATACATATTATAGATAGAACACACCCAAACTCCGAAACAAATATTTGTAGATCATACAAACATTTGGTCCGACCCGGGAATCGAACCCGAGACCTCATGATCAGCAGTCGCACACGCCAACCGCGAGACCAACGAGGCAGGCGTATATTCCTATTACGGGAGTTATCATTTTTCTAACTATATTTTGATGTTAGACTACGTGTGTAGACAGGTAAAAAATAATAAAATATATTTTGATTTTTTTTCCTAAGAAAGTTGTTATTTAAGGTATAATAATATAGACGGAACCCTTTTAATTAATAGTGTGCTTGCCTCACCTATTTATGATCTATAAAAAAGGTCGGTTATTTGTTATAATTAGTATTGTGACCATCAAAGCGCTTTTATTATAACCGGATCTTGTTCCCATAGTTTTATTTCGTTTTCAAATTATGATATATGATGGTCTAAAATGAGAATGTCCGTACTTTACGACACCAAACGCTACTGTATTTAAATATCTATACTAATATATAAAGCTGAAGAGTTTGTTTGTTTGTTTGTTTGAACACGCTAATCTCAGGAACCACTGGTCCGATTTGAAAAATTATTTCGGTGTTGGATAGTCCATTTATCGAGGAAGGCTATAGCCTACGTGATGATATATACCCTATAGGGTATATATCATCACGCTACTACTAATAGGAGCGGAGCAATAATGCAGAATGTTTCAAAAACGGTGGAAATTTTCACGCTACGGGCAATATAAAGCGCAAACGAGGTTGCGTGGGTCAGCTAGTTTTTTATATAAAAAGATAAAATTTATTTTTAATATTTAGTAATTTTTCTTACGTCATCTTAGCTATCACTGTAATTTTAGGTGGAAACCAAAAAAATATTTTTATTATTATTTATCTTTTTTTGTATGTACACACATAACATATATAAGCTATAACCCACAAAATTATTTTTGATACGTAATGATAACTGTGAAATCCTTTATTAAAAGTGACCAAATAATCTAATCGATTGTTACCGGAGATTATATTTTTACCGCATGGCTTATTGCTATTAAATAAGCAACCCTATTGACTAATAAATAAACCTATGTAGGTATTGGTAACGCTTCAGTACAATGTACCAAGCATTGTTGAAGGTATCTAGTTGTCTAGTACTATGAAGGCCCCGAAAATCAATGCTAGAATTATACACATTCTAGGGGCATCATTTTTGCGCACCTGTTATGGAGCAAATTGTGTACTTGAATATTTAAAGAAGAATTCAATTTGACGTGATCTTTGAACAAATTGAAATAAACCTAAAATCTGAGAGAGAGAGAGCTTGTATTATGGGTACTAGACAACTGATATAATTACTTAAATACTTTTATTTTTTTTTGTAAATACATACATATTATAGATAGAAAACACCCAAACTCCGAAACAAATGTTTGCAGATCATAGAAACATTTGATCCGACCCGGGAATCGAACCCGAGACCTCAAGAACAGCAGTCGCGTACGCTACCACTGCGCCACCGGGGCAGTCAAGGGAATATGCACGAATTATGTCCATTAAGAATTAACTTAGACAGTATCCTCATGACTTTGTGGAGGTATATTTATCTTTCTTAATAAAAATATCATGAAGAGAAAATTAGACAGCTTGACTGACAAATACTCGAGGAAAGATGTGGAAGATTGTTTCTTTCTCGCTTTGTTTAGTAGCGTATGCATATGTAAGTGTGAGACAGAAATCACTTATTTCATCAGAGGATCACTTACTTATGCTGGAATATTAGAACTGTATTAATGTATTATCAAAAAGGTCAAGGACTCGTGACACGTTTCACAAGCTTGGGGAGTTTTCTTACAAAACAGCAATTGTGATTATTAGCACCACTGTCAAAATATATAGAAATACAAATACAAATAGGTAGTAGAGCCACGCTGATTTCAGCACGAACGGGCCGGCTCGACCGGGGCGGTACTACCCTCGCACAGAAAATCAACGTAAAATGACAGCGATCATGCTGTCGTGTTTCGTTGGTGAGTGCGAGACCGGAGGCCCAATGATGCAGAAGCATCACTAGCCCGCCATGGTGTTGGTCACCATGCTGCATTGTTACATTGTCTGCATTCGCAGTATGGTGACCACCACTCTTGGATTCTGCTTATGCTTTCCATCAAGCAGAGTAGAGTCATTTTGGCAGGGCCAAATACAAAAAAAAAAATAAAAAAAATATGATGACTTCAGTGATACTGAACACATTTCCTGGCAGTCACATTTGCTTTCGACATGAATATTATTTAGGAAATTTAGGTTTATATGCTCTGTGGGATCAAAGACTGTTCCAACTGTAGTATCCATTGTAGCCATTACGTTTATTTAATAAATACTGCAACATTTCATGTTGTTTTACAATAGAAAAATTACAATATTAAACAGTTTTCTTATTTTAAACATTTATTTCATGTTGTTTTACAATAGAAAAATTACAATATTAAACAGTTTTCTTATATTAAGCATTTATTGACAATATAACCTAATGATACTGTATTAGACTCCATTCTTGCACTTCATTCTATATACTTTAATCCATCAACAGGTCGGACTAACTCTTTAAAAGAAGTTACGCGATAGAATGGTAGTGGCAATTTTTAGACAAATTAAAATGGTTGCACGTTATAAAACCATCTGATCTGAATTAGCTTTATTCTCTGCAAGACAGAGTCGCTATTCATCCAAGTATTTTTATAGCTAAGTATCCTAAGATCTGTAAAATCTTAGTAAGAGACGTTTTCGAAGGAACGAATTTTATGAAACAAATATATTTTGACTATGACAATAAATAAAATCGTTATTGAAACTTCTCGATCAGTTTGCATTGAGCCTAGACAGGGCTTGTAGTTCCTGGTACATAACTTAATTGTAATAAAGGCGCGCAAATAAAAAAAAATTACAAGTACCTTTGTAAACATTTTTTGTTTAACAAATTCGACTGTAATGTTACTATGGACATTTAAACGCCACATCTCTTTGTGAGAGTAAATAAAAAAGTTGGGATCACGTATTTATTTTGAACCGAGAGAAAAATATTTTTTTCATGACAGTACATTACAATTATGTAATGTGCCCTTTTACTATGGCGTACGTTTCACTCTAAACCTTCTTGTTGTGATGTGTTTATTACATCATATTTTCTGCGCATTATTACTCCGTATCCGAGCTTGTAGCTTAATTTACATTATATTTGAAACTAGCTGAACCCCGCAGTGTTACCCGCGGTTATTGTTGTACCGCGAGTAACGCCGCCGGACAAAGTTAGTCTAAAAAAAGTACCCTAAGTTACTCCCCGAATCATCAGCTACCTGCCAGTGAAAGTCCCGTCAAAATCCGTCCAGCCATTACAGAGATTACCCGGAACTAACAGACAGACAGACATACAGACAGACAAAAATTTTTTTAACTACATTTTTGGTATATGTATCGTGTATAGATACATATGCAATTAGTAAAAAGCGGTTATTTTAATATTACAAACAGACACTCCAATTTTATTTATTTGTATAGATGTATAGATTACCAGTCATCTTGTTAGTCTTTCATTGGCGACTCCACTTAGCACCTAACTAATCTAGGTCATTTCATTATAGGTTAAAAAATACTTAATTATAAAATAAATAAATGAATATCTCGGATATCTAACACACAACGCAATCTAGTCCCAAGCTAAGCAGAGCTTGTGTTATGGGTACTAGACAACTGATACAAACACCTATATACCTTTTTTTTTGTAAATACCTACATATTATACATAGAAAACACCCAAACTCCAAAACAGATCATACAAACATTTGGAAATCGAACCCGAGACCTCCTGATCAGCAGTCGCACGCGCCAACCACGAGACCAACGAAGTAGTCAAATTATTTTTATAATAAAACTTTCAACAAGATATAATTAGTGAATCAAGTTAATTCTTACGTTATTAGGTTAATATCTTCTTAGTTCATAATTTAAAACAAATAATGCTTAAGCAATTAGCAAGTAAATGCCAAACAGGTACAAACTCCCGCTTATGTCACCATAAACCTGACGCTACCAAACTTCGTACTAACAAATCTATCTTTATATATATAATTCTTCTGTGAGTGTGTATGTCACTGAACTACTCTCAAACGACTGGACCGATTTTGATGAAATTTTTTGTGTGTGTTCAAGGGGATCTGGGAATGGTTTAGATTCACAATTTTGTCAGCTGGACAATGTTTTTTTGATTAATTTTTAATTTATTAGTAGTTATGGCAAAACGACATTCGCCGGGACAGCTAGTACTAATATATAAAGCTGAAGAGTTTGTTTGTTTGTTTGTTTGAACACGCTAACCTCAGGAACCGCTGGTCGGATTTGAAAAATTCTTTCGGTGTTGGATAGTCCATTTATCGAGGAAGGCTATAGGTTATATATCATCACGCTACTACTAATAGGAGCGGAGCAACAATGAAGAATGTTTCAAAAACGGGGGAAATTTTCACGCGACGGGCAATAGGAGACGCAAACGAGGTTGCGTGGGTCGGCTAGTATACAAATAAAGATATCGTAGATAAAACAATACAATATTTTTGTTTCATAATTAATTATAAGATTACGCCTTACGCCATTTTGTTTAGGACAAGTTTATGTTTAACAGTAAACATTATTTTATACTGATTAATGAGCGTAATGTACGGTGCAAAACAAACTTGAACAGAATTAAGTATACTTAGTTTAACTCTTTGTCCTCGTACGTAACTTAGTTTGTTAACTTGTTACGCGAATTCGTTTCTTTTTTATTACTTTGTAACTTTTTCATTGTTACGGCTCTATTTATTAAAGTTGTATTGTCTTAATAAATAAAAAAGTAATTACTTTTAGGTGATTTAAAAGCTATAATATTGTTAATTTGTCTGTATAATATACTAAATTTTCTATTTATTTTATATGTTTTATTTACTAAATTGAGTGTTGTGAATTCGAGCCCTACATGGGAACGTGTCACGTTACTTTAGGTGATCCATAAATTGTTATTCTAAGTCAGGGTTTTCTTCTATAGTATGTATGTATTTACAAAAAAAAGTATATATGTATTTGTATCAGTTGTCTAGTACCCATAACACAGCTCTGCTTAGCTTGGGACTAGATGGCGTTGTGTAATAGATGTCCGAAATATTTATTTATTTATTTCTCAGAAATGTTTGGAAGTCTACCACGATACCGGATATTTTCCTAGTGTTGTGAGTTGCCTTGAATATAATCATAAATTTCAATAAAAAAACGACTTTAATCTGGACGACTAAATAGGACCACACGGAAAGTACTAGCTCTCAAATAAAAATAGAATCATGACAATCGGTTAACCCAGTCGAAAGTTATGAGGTAACAAACATAAAAAGGAAAAAAATACAGTCGAATTGAAAATCACCTCGATTTTTGAATTCAGTTAAAAATACTAGCTTTTGCGCGCGGCCCCACCCGCCTTTATATCGGTTATCGGGGTAAAGAGAGGCCTGTGTAATTCTTCAAGAATCGAAGTATCTTCATATCAAAATTTTATTAAAACTTCTGCAGCGGACACACACAGTCACACACATTTATAATACGAGTATTAGCATGGCGAAAATACAAAACAAATTAGTAAACTTAATTGTAGTTGTTTTTTTTTACCGTATCAATTTGAAATAACTACGAAAATCTAATAAAAATTGATAGTTTAATATATTTCGTAGTCTTTATAAATTATTTTTCATTGAAAATCATTTGGCAATTTCATTCCATTTTATAAGAAACGTAAAACACTCATTGCCCTTCCGAGTATAAATTTTATATCCAAGTCAGTATAGATGTTAAAGATATTTAAGCAATGTTATAAAAAACAGTAAACAAAATATCTTAGTTCTAGCATAACTTCATCCACATAAAGTTAGATAAGGAATTGCATACTTCTCGCCACATGCTCAGCAAACTTTACGATTATTTTCCAAAACAAAACTTGTAGAGAAAGCTGTTTTTATCACCTCCTAGATGCTTCCTAACTTACTCGGATATGTTATATAATACTTCTATACTTCATCGTGTACTATAGAGCAACTTAAGACACATGTCTTTGTCTTACAGGGAGTTTAGTTTTAAAACAATTGTTTCCTGGTTCAAATATATCTATACGAGAATAATACGTAAAGCAAAACCTTTTAAGTCTTTTTACGAAGATTATGCGAACGAAGAGGTATAACATTTGGCACAGTTAGTTTTTTAATGCGGGGAGACGTCCAGAAAGGTTAGGAAAGGAAAAATAAATAAATAAATATTTTGGACGTCTAACACACATCGCCATCTAGTCCCAAGTTAAGCAGAGCTTGTGTTATGGGTACTAGACATCTGATAAATACTTTTTTTGTAAATACGTACATATTATACGTAGAAAACACCAAGACTTCGAAACAGATAGATCATACAAACATTTGGTCCGACCCGGGAATTGAATCCGTGACCTCATGATCAGCAGTCGCACACGCCAACCGCGAGACCAACGAGGTAGTCAAAAAAAGTATTTTGGTCGAATTTTGACCATTGAGCGACAACTAATTAAACATCTCATTTTTTTTTGGATAATTTCATGAAATTTATGTTTATTCTGCTTTAAAATCTATTTTAATCATCAAATGTATTTAGAGAGATGATGAACCTAAAGAATAGGTTGTAATTGCAAGATTATTCTCTCCTAATAGGTCCCCCACTGCTCGCGAGCTAGTGATCTGGATTCAGAATTTTGACTACTTTTATCCTGTACAGCCGCCGTCTCAATCAGTTGCGATCAATCGCTTGAGGGAGTTCAGCAATCTGGTCAGACCAGGTTTTGGGACTTTTGCCTTTGATATCCCTACCTCTATCTACCTATACGGCCAGGTTGTCGTCATTTGAACTAGGAAATATGTCGTTAAACTATGTCTTAATATCCTCTATATATGCAACTCACTTAGCATAGGAAAACCTTCATTATCGCACCGTTTATCAAAAGGCAATCACTGCCCACATTATTAGGTCTCTTTTCTACCGTTCACAGTCAGAACGTTACAAATACTTCGAAATATCATGCTATTTTTATTCTTAAGTTTACACAATAGAAGCTATAACGGCATGATATTAAAGTGGTATTTTTTGTATTTCGGTACCAATGTGGAATAATGACAGTAATAAATCATACGGATCGTTAGGCACGTTCCCCTAGTGTCGGGTTCGATTCCTGGCCGAAATGGTATCATCTGTCAATGAGCTTGGGTGACTTGACGCGACTGGCTAATGGAGTAGCCGTGTTTGGGAACAAACATACAAATGATGTGTGAGTATTTTTACTTTGATTTTGCGACGAAATATTGCGACATGTAGAAATACATGTTTGAGATATTTAACAGTAGAAAATTTGATTTAGACAGTCATATCTCTCAAATATATAACAGGTTTATTTAGTAACATTATATTAACTAGTCGTCGCTCATTCATTTTGTTCTGCACTTCTTCTCTTACATTAACTGTGGCAAATTTCTTTCTCCTCCATTTGTATTATTTGCGTAAAAAAAAGTACAAAGTTTTTGCTTCACGTATTATAAAATTTACAAATCGTATTTAGAGAATTAAGTAGTATTACCATGAAATACGTGAAGATAAATATATGATACTAGCTGACCCACGCAACCTCGTTTGCGTCTCCTATTGCGCGTGATAATTTTCCCCCGTTTTTGAAACATTTTTTATTAGTGCTCTGCTCCTATTGATCTTAGCGAGATGATATATATACCTAGCCTTCCTCTATAAATGTACTATCTAACACTGAAATAATTTTTCAAATCGTACCAGAGGTTCCTGAGATTAGCGCGTTCAAACAAACAAACTCTTCAGCTTTATATATTTAGTATAGATAAGACGGCTATATAAAACTAAAGAGCCCAGTATATATTTTGTCTAACTGTCGTGGTGCAAATATTCATGCATTATCAGTTCGATTAATCGTGAAAGAACAACAAACACACATCCTTTCAAACCTTCGGTTTTATAATATTAGTTATAATATTAGCTCGTTTAAAAATGTTAGATTAGATTAAATATACATACGAGTATAACTTTACCCTATCGCGGTGCAAAACTTGAAAAATAAACGAGTTACACTGGTCAATTTAATAAGTCGTTTGAAAAAGGTTGAAATTAATTAGATCAACACTATATAATTTAGAAAATTTACAATACACAATATAATCATTGAATTCGTGTACCTATATGTAAAACACTGTACACCACAATAAATCGTATATGATTATAATAAGCCAAGGTTGTCTGGAAGATAACTCCATTACACATAATGATAATATCACCGATTGATGTGCCGAAAAGTATGTAACCATGTCTAGACATAATTAAGCTTTGCTAGCATCGAAATGTCATTAAAATATAACTTAAATAAACTTGTCTTGAATGTTATTGAATAAAATGCACGTATTGATAACGAAAATATGATCATGTTTCTAGTTTTTTTTTTAAAGTTGAAAAAGCTTTGGTCTTGCTTTCCTGGTCTTGCTTTCCTATTCTCTTCTTACTTCACGATATTTTTCCATTCTCTATTAGGTTGAATCACTATTCTTCAGTTCATGAATCACTCTTTGAGATAAATTGTTTCAAGAGGTCACCTGCCGACCAGAGACTGTAGATGATAATGTATTAGATATAAAATTTTAACAAAAATAAAACCGACTTCAAGGTTTGACTCAATTTTTTGGATGCCATCATTAGATCTTAGTGTCCTTATCATGGTACCACCGTTGGGATATCTCCTTTCCATTAAGAAAAGAATCATCAAATCGGTTCATAGACGAAGAAGTTATCTGCGAACACATATAAAAAAAAATTACAGTTGAATTGAGAAACCTCCTCTTGTTTTTGAAGTCGTTTAAAAAAATACGTAATTCTTGTTATATGAAGCTATATAGTTATTAAATCCACTCACAACAAGTATTGGTAAATTTTATAACTATTTTTAGATAATAAATCTATACTAATATTATAAATAGTTCAAATTTGTAAAGTTATAGGGTCTCCGGATACTAAACCGTCTTTAAAAACTCTTTACCAATATAAAACTACATTATTTGTATGTGTCTAAGGCTACATATTGATCCAAACAATGATTACTGCAATTTCTGGCATACACACAGGTGGAACCATTGGCAAAAATTAGTTTTTCTTTAAGATATTGACTCGAATCTTACTAATTGTTCTAAAGAAGAAAGAGTTTTACCTTTAATAATTACACAAACTCTTCAGACTCACAGTTTATATTAATGGAAATTTATTATTACTTTTCTACAACAGTGCAATAAGACGAGAAATTTAAGGTTTTTTGTACATACTAATGCTAGTAATAATTTGTAGGAGGTTCCGTACCAGTATTTGAAATATCACTTGTTAAAAAACATAAAAGTAGTTTTTAAATAAATTTAATTTACGATCGACACCACTTGTATTAGTAGATATTAATATTTCTAGGCAAGAGGCAGCAAGTAACACGTTACGTAACTATACAGACTGTTTTATTAATAATCACATTTAAAAAACACAAAAGCAAAACCAATGTTAATCTTTCCATCATCGCAACGTCCAAAGATGAACAGAAATAATTTAAAAAATAAAAGCCGTCAAAACATGACAAGTGTTACCTTTTGAATGACAAATAAACGGACATTAGTAAAACTATTGCTATAATAACAAACCGAAATGAAAAGCTTTCAAAATGTTTCAAGCATAACCGAAAGCTATAGGTTTACCAAAAAGACATTTACACCACACGTGCTACATTTAATTTAAGTCATAGAAAAAGGCAAAAACTAACTAAAAGGATATGCTAAAGTTTTTTGTAGACAGAAATAATACCTAAATATATTTTTTTGGCCACCTGCCTAAATGAATCTCCTCTGCCTGATGGAAAGCACAAGCAGAATCAAAGAGTGGTGGTCACCATACTCATTGCGAATGGAGACAATGCAACAATGCAGCATGGCGACCCACACCATGGCCGCCTAGAGATGCTTCTGCATCTTTGGGCCTCTGATCTCGCACACACCAACGAAACACGACAGCACGAATGCTGCCATTTTACGTTGATCTTCTGTGCGAGGGTAGTACCACCCCGGTCAAGCCAGCCGGTTCGTGCACACCTTTAAACGAGCAATTCTCGTATATATAATACGAATTTCGGAAACGGCTCTCATGATTTTCATTAAATTTAGTATGCAGAGTGTTAATGGACGATAAATCGTTCTAGCTAGGATTAATTTTTAGAAAATATACATCCAGGTAACATTACCCACACAATTATGTATAGCATCAAGACAGTGCTATCTTAAATACCAAACAATTCAATCAGCCCTCATTTAATTTACCTAAATCTATAATTACAATTTTTAGAAATGCACTGCTGTACAGCAGTAATAAAGATTTGCTTTAAAAAGCGGAAAAAAAAATCTTCAGAATCATCGTAAGCTTTCAATAATTTTGAAATCATTTTGAACCATCAATATTTTGTTCTTCACTAGAGATAGAGAAAAAATATGATTCACACTGCATATTAAATATACCCCTTATCTACCACGTAATTGCATACTAGAGTATATACAATACAAAAGATGGACGCTCACGACACGACACGGATATCGTCGGAACGTCTAAATAGAACGTCAAACTTCATCTCAGATGTCATCGTGGCGGGACAGCTGATGAAATGGGATGTCGTTCCCCCATCAATTATACATGTTTGTTAGTCTTGTTTCTTTCTACCGATGAGGAGGGAAGTTTAGTTTCCTGTTTCAGAATAGGTGTGATGGGACTTAAATATCGTGCATCTGTTTTTTTGTGGTTCCGTTATTTTTTAATACAATTGTGGGTGTCCGGATTTTCTAAAGAGAACATCTTTACGGGTTAAAGGCTAAAATGTAGTGCAAATATTAACGAAAGTGAATTTTCTACTTTGTTTCACTCTCAATCTATATATATATATAAACATAGCATGAAATCAGCGATTATCTTCTGTGAAATCAAAAATCTAAATCTAAAACTTCTTGTTAATGTAGTTAAATAGATACTTTAATCAGCTTGGATAAGTAACTATGATCCCATCTAGGACTACTATTCTTTTATTATATATATATATCTTTATTGTATACATAAAATTAAATACGTAACAAAGGATAACTGAATAAGTAATAAACGGTACAATTGGCACTCTTAGGCCTTACAGCGATTTCTTTTAAACAACCTTATTTGTGTAATAGTTTTGTGTCTCATTTTAATTTATCCATAACAAATATCTAGAAAAGTATAAATATGTTAAATAGCAGTCTGTATTGAAATCCGATATAATACCCAGTTAAGTTATTGATTGAAGTCGAGGATCATACTAAGTGGCGTGGCATTGAAGAGGCCTGAGTTCTGCATCGTACTGCGGTATACTGAAGTTATTAAAATTATAATATTTATGTATTGAAATTTTGGAAGAGTTTTCAGATTTAAACAATGGAAAACAGTAGGTATTTATCTACAAACATAATGAAATATCTTCAATATCATAGTTTTTATGTTTGTGTTCACACTTTTGTAGCAGCGAAAATTTTTGTTCCAACTAAAAGATCGTCTGGGGAGCAATAAAATGGCAATGTGTGAAACTTTCTGTCTTCCTAATATTTTTTGTTTGTTTGGGTAAATTTAGAGCCGACATGTCGACGGTTAATTAGTGTAGTGAATTATTGCTTTTAAAATTTGTGGGTGTTTACGGTCGGCGGAAATGAACCCCAGTGCGCTAATGAATTTAAATTTAACATTTACATCGTTCATCATTTCTCAGCAACGTTTCAAAATAATAGTAACAAAAACTTATTTTACTTCTCTACAATGATGTTCCAATGTATGTTAATAATGATATATTTACAGTAACGTGTTCCCATCCCATTATGATCCCGGGTCCTTTAAGCGGGGCGTGAAAAAGCATCTTAATAGGCCGCCATAGTGTAGGTCACTATGCTGCTCTGTCCACGTTCACATAGAGGATAGTGACCACTACTTTTGGATTCTACTGTTGCTTTCCATCAGGCAATGTAGAGTCATTTTGGCAGCTTAACCATAAAAAAAAATACAATTTACTCTTTAAGATCTTAGTAGCTTCTAAGATCTTTGTGTAGTCATAGACTCCAAATCTGGAAATTTCATATGTTTCAGATCTATGGCACTGATCGCTTGCTTAGCAGGTGGCCTAATCTGTAGGATGTCTCAGTCCCTGGAACTCAATTTTTATTAGATATAGTGTCTAGACCATATCTAATAAAAATTGAGAAAAAATGGAATGTTTTATAATTTTGTCTTCAGTTTTGTTTTCTCTTGTAAAGACATTAGGAATCAATCCTGTGTCGCGAGGAGCTTTTCAAACATACATGAAACGACACAAAGAACACCCATACTCGGCACAGCAATTTGTGGATCCCACAAAGTGTTGTCCCATGTGGATTTGAACTCACAACACTTGGCGCAGTAGAAAGCAGCTTGATGACCATTTAAACAACTAAGCCAACCGTGCAGTCACTATAACTCACTATAAACACAATAATAAATATTTGTAAGTTAAAAGACTTAAATAGATCTACAGAACTTAACCGGTGACCTTGTTGAATAGTTAGAGATTAATAAGGAATTGTTTCAAGTTAAACTATTTGGTAACACCGCAAGGATTCGAGAATTTTAGTGAGATTGAAGTTGCCCAGTCCACATTGTTATGCGTACAAAGTTCCTCGGTACACGCCTGAGTTTATAAACTGTTTTAGGAATTAGGGCCGAGCTATAGTGATTTTAGAAGGTGGGAAAATGTGGTTACAACAAGAAACTCACTTATAGTATTAATTACATCTATACTAATGTATAAAGCTGAAGAGTTTGTTTGTTTGTTTGAACACGCCAATCTCAGGAACCGCTGGTCCGATTTGAAAAATTCTTTCAGTGTTAGATAGCCCATTTATCGAGGAAGGCTATAGGCTATATAACATCACGCTAAAACCTACAGGAGCGGAGCAACAATGAAGAATATTACAAAAAACATTCTTCATTGTTGGGGAAAATTATCACGCTACGGGCAATAGGAGACGCAAACGAGGTTGCGTGGATCGGCTAGTAGTTATTATAATTCTAGTTAGCATTTAATTTGTAATAAAATTAAACTTTATGAAAACCAATCATTTTAGTAAAATATGTGTAATTTGTAAAGAAAATCGTTGACATTATATTTCGTACGTAGTTTAGTTTTTTTTCATCTTATTAATAGTCCATAACATAACAATTGTAAGACAGTATATTTTCACTCACGTCTTTTTTCAGATTTTTAGCACCGTTTTTTGTAAAAATCGATTCAATGAGCCCAATCACATAATTGATGTAAAATGCAGTTCCCAATTAAAAACCTGTTCGAAATAATTCGACTTTTTCACAAAGTCGAGAGTATGTTTCGATTGATCGAACAAACTGTTCTTAATAATGGACTATTTAGTATCTTTATTAGTGTAGGATTTTTTAAAATAACAATATTAAACAATTTTTCGTAACAGTGGTTGCTTATAATGTGTAATATTTTAAGCGTCACCTACTAGGTAATAAACCTAGCACACTATAGAGTGTCTAGTTTTGTGTGATGCTTCCGACAGCTTCCGACTATTTTGTTATTCGACTACCGCCAGAAGGAAAGGTAATATTTTGGCCAAAATTACATTCTACAAACGTAATCGTTATTAGAAAACTAACAAATATATTAAGCGAATGAATAACGTCATCTCAACGTCTAAGTCTTTACGTTGTCGGGTATTCAAACCTTTTTCTTGTTATGAAATACTTCAATCAGATTTCTGGAAAACAAACATTGACATCAAATTGTTAGGGCTCTAGTAAATAAATACTTAAGTGATAATTTGAAATGTTTTATTGTATAATATTACGATAGCAAGATCAAGAATTTGATCAGATGTTTTAAACTTTTTTCAACAAATATTGGCTGTTAGTTTGTGATATACAATCATATTGTGACGGTTGGCCTAGTGGTTATAACGGGTGCCATGCCGCTTTCTACTACGCCAAGTGCTGTGGGTTCAAATGCCACGTGGGACAACACTTTGTGTGATCCGCAAATATTTGTTCTTTGTGTAAGTTTTTTTATGTATGTTTGTAAAATCCCCCGCGACACATGATGTATATTCCTATATGTAGGAGTTGACTTTTTAGAAAATATAAATATAATAACATTTAAGACTGTAAATAAGTGCTAAGACATTACCAAATTAACTTCATATTCAGATTCTAAAAAGAGCTTTAATTCTAATGTTTCATTAATGTTACTACAATAACTGTAACAGACAAAGAGAAACCGATTTATTTTTAAATTGGTTTGAATATAGTTTATTTTTCCATAGCACAATTGAGCGTCCGCGTATTTTTTTTTCCTTCACACATTTTTAAAAAAATAATATAATGAAAGAAAAAAAGAACATCATTAAGTGAAGTATTCATCTGTTTATTTCAATTGAACGGTTGAATAGATTTTTATCAGTCGTTCTTTTTGGAAATTTATTAGCGCGTCAGCAACAGACGCACTCTTTATAAAGGATACGCATCATTTACTTATTGGAAATTAAGCGACGACTTTTTTTCTGGTTATCTCGTATTTTATAATTTTAAAATAACCTTGAAAATGGTATTTATGTTAAATGTCTATTTATTCAAGTGAAGTTCATGGATAATCTAATATATAAAATTCTCGTGTCGCGGTGTTTGATAAGGGTTACCCACCTTGAACATTATTTTTATGGCAACAGAAAGTTTGCCGGGTCAACTAGTCTAATATATATAAAATTCTTGTGTTGCGTTGTATGTTATAGACCCCTCTTAAACGGTTGGACCGATTTCTATGAAATTTTGTGTGCATTTCAAGTAGGTCTGAAAATCGGCCAACATCTATGTTTCATAAGCCTAAATATTATATATATATTGACTGATAGAATACTTATATACTTTTTTTGTAAATATATACATATGCAAAGAAAACACTGAAACTTCTAAATAAATATGTATTTACAGATCCTATGAACATTTGGTCCGACCCCGGAATCGAACCCGAATCTTCAGCGCAGCAGTCGCATACGCTAGCCACTGCGCCATCGAGTCATTAAATAAACCATTACTGATGGCTTGAAGTCCCTGCCGAAATGTATATTAAGTTTTTGTTGCAATTGTTGCCCGCATTATGATTAGGCAACTTTTCAAACCGTAACTTTATAATTAAAGTACCTATAAGCTTTTAAAAAGTGCTCAGTCATTCACCTGAAATTCATTGACTCACCCTTAGTGCTGTCATAGACGTTAGTTTACGAAGTGAAATGATAATAATATGACCAGGCATATCTAAGAGTTTTATCCTAAATAGTTATTTACGGGTATGACACCCACACCAAAGCAGGAACTTTAGTATCACTTGCAACAGAAATAAAAATGTCTAGAATTCACTTGTGAGGGTTAGGTATATATATCAATTGCAACAAAATGAATCTTGAAAATAAAATTCATACTCACATAGAAAGAAATAGAATAAGAAGAAAGGAGAAATACCGTGGGACAGTCACGCTTCGGCATGAATGGGCCGGATCGACTTGAGTGACACCGTGGCCTCACAGAAGACCGGTCTGAAATTAAATAGCGCTTGCGCTTTGTTTCATCGAGTGGGTGAGTGATACAAGGATCCATACTCCAACCCCATCCCCTAAAGGCCGGCAACGCTATTGCGATGCCTCTGGTATTTAAGGGTGTCCTTGGGCGGCGGTAATCGCTTACCATTAGGCGATACGTCTGCTCGTTTGCCCCCTTGACCATAGAAAAAAAGAATTTCTAGTCTTAGGAAAATTCCCTGTAATTGTTTGACACATCGGGTACTGATGTGTGGTTCTATATTGTCACTAGCTGTCCCGGCAAACGTCGTTTTGCCATAACTACTAATAAATTAAAAATTAATTAAAAAAACATTGTCCAGCGGACAAAATTGTGAATCTAAACCATTCCCAGATCCTCTTGAACACACAAAAAATTTCATCAAAATCTGTCCAGTCGTTTGAGAGTAGTTCAGTGACATGTGTGTATGTCACTGAACTACTCTCAAACGACTCACAGAAGAATTATATTTATAAAGATATCAATTACTAAGGTTTTACTGCAGTTTATCTTTTTTTGGTTACTGGTCTGTTTAATTATCAAAAACAAATTCTCTAAGCAATAAAAAAAGATTTAATGAAATCTGTGTAAAAAAACCTATCAGCTTAATTATTTAAGCATCAATATAAAGAACAATAATATATTAAAAGAAAAATATATATTTTGGGATCATCAAGCAAGAAATACTCGTAAAAGACCCATAGCAAAAAACTTTTACCTGTATTGCTTTGGTAAATATTCATTGAAAACCGCATAACAAGCTGAGAAATGAACTAAACAGGAACATACCTAGTTGTCAAACGGGCATTTTGTGTTTAGGGGAGTGTCATGCATGAGGCATTACGCTTATAGATCACATCTCTCTGGTACGACAAACATGAAATATGTCCATTGTTTTAGTTGATTACCCGTGTGTACACACCCTTGCTGGTTAACTAATGTATTGTGATTAGTTTGAAATATTGTTAGTTGTTATTTTGTTAGTATTAATTGCATTTTAGGGTTGTATTACTCTTGTTGCTGTCGTAATAAATAACTTCTATCAAAAAGTAGGTCTTATTAAATGTAATAGTATTTATTATATGACACGTAAAAAAATGTAATAAACCCGTGGTATTCTCGGACCAATACGACCTTCAAACCTTCAAGAAAAGAGCGTACTCCTTAAAAGGCTGGCAACGCATTTGTGACGCCTCTGATATTGCTGGTGTCCATGGGCGGCGGTAATCGCTTACCATCAGGTGATACGTCTCCTCGTTTGCCCCCGATTCAATGAAAAACCCACTTGTTATGTTTATCAATTTGCACGATTTACTGGATATATATATATGCTTTGGAAGGCGTTCAAAATGTTCAAATAAATTTACGTGACCCGACAACGACAAACTCACTTCAATTCTAAAGACAAAAGAAAACAAAGAGTCATAAAAATTAAATTCATGATATTTACTCATTTTATATTTCCACTAGCTGAACCCCGCGATGTTACCCGCGGTTATTATTGTACCGCGAGTAACGCCGCGGGACAAAGTTAGTCTAAAAAAAGTAGCCTAAGTTACTACCTGGATCATCAGCTACCTGCTAGTGAAAGTCCCGTCAAAATCCATCCAGCCGTTCCAGAGATTACCCGGAACAAACAGACAGACAGACAGACAAAAATTTTTTTAGCTTCATTTTTGGTAAATGTACCGTGTATACATACATATGCATTTAGTAAAAAGCGGTTATTTTAATATTACAAACACACACTCCAATTTTATTTATTTGTATAGATAGTGTCTAGACTTTATCTAATAAAAATTGAGAAAATATGGAATGTTTAATAATTTTGTAGTGGCCACAGCTAGTATATATATAAAAATGAATCGCCGAAATGTATGTACGCGCATAACTTCCGATCGGATGTACCTACTTAATGTTTTTTTTATGTGTTCCTTATTGTTAGGACAAGGTTTGTGTACAAGGAAAATTAAAAGTTAACGGTAAAAGTTTTTTTTTTGATCCGCGACAGTACACTCCCTGTAGGAAGCTGCGAGAGATATGTAAATATGGTGGTACTAAGTTCGCCGGGTCGGCTCGTAGATATAAAAATTCCCAAATCCACAACACAAGAAACAAAACAGATACTTTCAAGATCCCGCAATATTATTCCACCTTATTAGATATTACCAAGATATTAAATGGTGCAGAAAAAGGCCTGCAGATTTATCGTATAACAATAAATCTAGAGGAAGTAGAACACACGCGCCACTTACAAAAGATTGGCCTATTGTATATTTTAATAATAATTCGATTTCTTTTTGTATTTTATCATATATATTCATGTATGGCCCTGCCAAAATGACTTCACTCTGCCTGATAGTAAGCATAAGCAGAACACGACAGCACTAATGCTGTCATTTTACGTTAATCTTCTGGGTGAGGGTAGTACCGCCCCGGTCAAGCCGTTCGTGCTTTATGTTAATAAAGATAAACTTCAAGTTATTGTATTAAATACCTATTAATACATATCTATACATCTATACAAATAAATAAAATTGGAGTGTCTGTTTGTAATATTAAAATAACAGCTTTTTACTTAATGCATATGTATGTATACACGATACATATACCAAAAATGTAGTTAAAAAATTTTTTGTCTGTCTGTCTGTCTGTCTGTCTGTCTGTCTGTCTGTCTGTCTGTCTGTTTGTTCCGGGTAATCTCTGGAACGGCTGGACGGATTTTGACGGGACTTTCACTGGCAGGTAGCTGATGACCCGGGGAGTAACTTAGGCTACTTTTTTTAGACTAACTTTGTCCCGCGGCGTTACTCGCGGTACAACAATAACCGCGGGTAACACCGCGGGGTTCAGCTAGTTGGAGTATATACAAAATACGCTCTCGAACCAAACGGTTTGGTTCTTCCTTCCTGTGCCGTACAGTTAAAAACTGGAACTTACAACCAGCGCACGTGTTTTCCTCTCACTATGATCCCGGGTCCTTTAAGCGGGGCGCGAAAAAGCATCTCACTAAGCCACCATAGTTTAGGAAGCCATTCTGCATTGTTTGCTTTCGCAGTGAGTATGGTGGCCCCTACTATTGGATTTTGCTTGAGCTTACCATCAGGGTGAGCAGAGTCACTTTGGCAGGTAATTTATAAAAAAAAATTGGACATGCTCAAATACTTTGGAGGAGTAATAATTATATATTTACCTTGGGTGACCCATATTGCGGCACTGCATCGGAGTGGTAATACGGCTTTGGCATGGCACAGCAAGGGGGAAACTAAGGCCATTGATGTCACAAGATTTGGTTCTACAGTTACAGAAAAGTTTTCTACTGGTACTGTTGTTTCTACTCAAAATCCACGATGTGATATATTCCAATCAGTACTAAATTCTATCAAAGTTTTTTGATTCTGTCAATCAGAAGGTGACACCATATGTGTCTTGAGTGTAGATGGTCGCTTACTATCGTGCGATCTAATTCCTCGTTTACCCTTTACAATTTCAATTTCACTGTAACATTTTCATTTGTCCCGTAAAAACAAAAATCCAGTGAAGCGTTGACAAAGAGAGCTCGAAAGTATAATTCACAAAAACTTAGGACGACAGCCGCTCCTCTTATTTCCATTAAAACTGAACTTTTAATGAGTCCGACTGTTCGCAACTGCATCTGCTGTGATACAGTCTTAGTTAATTAAATTATTATAGTTGTTGCTTTGATTTATAGTCTCAACTACTTACTAATTTATGGCATTACAACTTTAGTCTATCACAGAGCAATTTATTCAAAACTAGTTGTTGCCCGCGGCTTCGCCCGCGTATTTGTCTGTTATCGCGGCACATAATAGTAGTGTTATTCTGATGTATAAGCTATATTACTGCAAAGTTTCATCTATATCCGCTCAGTAGTTTTTGCGTGAAAGAGTCACAAACATCCATCCATCCATCCATTCATCCATCCATCCATCCATCAATCCATCTTTCCATCCATCCACCCATCCATCCATCCATACATAGAATAGAATAGAAAACTCTTTATTTGCATACCTTATTACAGAGTTAAATAAGTTAAATAATACATAAAAAATCCGAAGTGTAGTGTACAAAGGGCGGCCTTATTGCCATAAGCAATCTCTTCCAGGCAACCTTAGGATGGATCAAATATTTCAGAGAGACAGTAGTAGTTGACGTGCATTGAGTTTGAAAAATAAATATTATGTCCATAAACACATATATTTTATATACATATATACAAATATACACACAAAGTTGAAAAAATAAAAAATAAATAAAAAAAAGCAATATTAATAATTTTACATACTAAAAGATAAACATATAAGCATAACCATAATTTAAGAGAAAGAAAAGACTCAAATCATACCTCAATACGTGATTGACTAAATTATGATGTGTAATATTCATGCACCAACCTCTTGAATTCATCCATCGTTTGCGCCTTCATCGCCGCATCCATGTTTAAGGGCAATTCATTCCACAAGCGTACAGCTTGAACAGTGAAAGACTGATCATAAAATTTCGTAGAATGCTGAGGCATCTCCAGTGCCAAATTTTCAGATGACCTTAGACATTTTACATGTGTGTCATTAAGGAACTTGAATCGTTCTTTGAGGTAGAAGGGAGCTCTGAGATTGAAGAAGATGTTATAAAGAAAAGTAAGAATATGAGTATTCCGGCGAGAGCGAATCGGAAGCCACTCGAGCAGTTGACGAAATTCGGAGACGTGGTTATATTTTCGCAGGCCAAATATAAATCGTATACAGACATTTTGTAGTCGCTCAAGCTTATCAAGTTGTGCTTCAGTGAGATCTAGATAGCTGACATCGGCATAGTCGAGAATTGTATTGTATTAATACATACAATACAATAATAATGTAATACATACTTAGAAACTTTTGCGCTTATAATATTAGTATGGATCTTAAAAGATTTTATGGTTGTATGTTGTATGGTTTGTAATTATTTTTTCAATATTTCTCTATTGGTTTAGCCAACATTGTTTTTTTTTTATTATTTTCGTTAAGCTTTATGCAAGATTTTCAGGAAACTAGATTAAACAACTTTATAGATGATTGTGTACTTAGCTATAGTACACAATTGTCTATTCGGGTTTGAAAAACTGCGGTTTTTTTTATTGACTCTGCTCAGCCTGATGGAAAGCAGGAGCAGAATCCCAGAGGTTTTCACCGTACTGCGAATGCGGACAATGCAATAATTCAGCATGGTGACCCACACCATGGCGGGCTAGTAATACTTCTGCATTATTGGGTTTGTCACGCGTTATATAGAAACGTACCATAACACTTTAACAACGCGTGACTACTGCTTTTCTAGCTTAAATGTGTGTATCTCTGTACATTGATCATTTAAATACATTCATACATAATCTGTCAAAATCACAACTCTCCTTTGGCTTTATCATCGGCTAAAAAATAAGCTATGTCTTTCCTAGAAAAACAAAGTATCTTTATGCCAAAATTATTGAAATCAGTGCAGCGGTTTAGCCGTAAAAGCGTAATTTATAATATTTTTATATATTTAACAGTTTGAGTTATTCTTAAGACACGTGTAAGCATCAACTCAGACCACTTCGGGACATAAGCTTCAACTAAAGTATACCACAGAGGGTACAACAAAGCATCCACTTAAGCAAGTTTTCCCGCCATTTGGCCAGAGAACGTCCCACTCTACGTTTGAAAAAACAATAATATTTAATAATTGAACGATGAACTTTAAATCCAAGCAATGATCAGCTTAAGTTGTTAAAGTGCTAAGTTAAAGCTTCGTCTAAACTTTTCCTATTACAAGTCTGTTGGCTACATTTTTATTCAACTTCTTAATCAGCTGTCTCACAAAGAAGTGACAGATACTTAAAAGGATCTCGAAGTTTAGCTATAAAGGGAGTATTTCATAAATTATATAATAATCCCTTCCTCTGTATACTTTAAAGGATCCGTTAATATAAAACCCTGAATGTCGCAGTAAATTTCTTAAATAAAATTATGTTGACGAACGATTTGAATAAAATTTATAAGTGCCTTTACCTATGCCCATGCCTGATTCTAATGCATTTAGATAGCAGTAAAAATCAGCCAAGTGCGAGTCGGACTCCCTTGCTCTATGGGAGCCCGCTTTAAATAAGTATTTTATTCTGTTTTTGGTATTAACTGCTATACTACAAATTTTCTTGTTACAAATTTCTTACAGCGACAATAGATACATTATCTGTGAAAAGTTTAATTGTCTAGCTATCACAGTCATAAGATACAGGCTGGCGACAGACAGATGGCGGCCGGACAGACAGACAGACGGACAGTGGCGTCTTAGTAATAAGCTCCCGTTTTCACCATTTGGGCACAGAACCTTCAACCTTCAAAAGACCCATTTTATTCCTTATTAAAATTAATTTATTAAGATTTTCTTTTCCATGATACTAAGCAAAATGCATGAAGTTTGAATTTTAGCCTTAAAATCTAGGAATAGACAAAATACACTCAAAGACGACAACGACGACACCGTCTTTGAATGTCATCTAATAAACGTCATAGAAGTTTACAGATAGAAGGAGAGATGAAGAAATAAAAAATTGCATTGATAGAAATTATAACAATGAATTCAAAAATTATCGCGATTCTATTTATTTTTATCAATAATTTCAGAATCTGTCAATGTATTTCGTTTCGAAACTATTCTTTGTATAATGTTGTTCCCACAGAAAATGTGCATTTGCAGTTTCTACAGAATTTGGACCACCAGAAATATATTGATATTGTATTCTGGAAGAAACCGTATAAATTGTATGAAAGTGCCCAAGTTATGGTGAACCCAAATGACATAGGCATGTTTATTGAAAGAACGCAACACTACAAGTTGAAGGCTGATTTATTGATAAATGATGTTCAAAGGTTTGCTTTAAATTCTATTTTTTTTTTTGAGGTTTTTAGTCAGTATCAATAGAAGTCAATACAATTAAAACATTTGCAAAGCTTCTCTGTTATTAAGTAAAAAATATAGTAATACTCAATGTAACAGAAGACCAATCTAAACATTAGCTTAGATTGGACTCACCAACGACACACGACAGCACTAATGCTATTAAGCATTAGTGCTGTCGTGTTTCATTGGTGAGTGCGTGACCGAAGACTCAATTATGCGGAATCATAACAGTAGACCGCCATAGTGTGGGTTACCATACTGGCATTATCGCATTGGCTGCATTTGCAGTGAGTATAGTGACTACCACTCTTATATTCTACTCATGTTTGCCATCAGGTAGAATAAAGTCACTTTGTCAGGCTCATAATATATATTATATACGTGTATTCTTGCGTAACCTTTTATAAAATTGCAGAGCTTTTGAAAATCAACTGATTGATAAGAACTATAAATTGAGAGGAGCTGCGTTTACGTGGGATATGTACCACACGTTAGATGATATCTACAAATGGCTTTCAGACATGACCGCAAAATATCCAGATAAAGTTAAATTGGTTTCAATTGGGAAATCTTCAGAAGGAATAGATATTTATGTCGCAAGCATTAAAACAAAAAAACCAAAGTTCAGTGTCATAGTAGAAGGTGGAATTCACGGCAACGAATGGATTTCAGTAGAAGTAGTTACGTACTTATTGAACCAGCTGGTATCAACCGATGTGAAGAAGAACCATCAATTAAGCCGACTTCTAAGGAAATATGATTGGCATTTGATACCAGTGGTCAACCCTGACGGGTATATCTATAGTCAGACCATGGTAAATCGTTATTTTAAAGAACAACATTTTATTGTATACTAGTTAAGTTAATATTTCCGTAGGGAATAGCCCCGTAAGCTAAAATACAGCTTTCTATCTAGTTTTGCAACAGAGGCTATATCATTCATTAGCTAGTTTTAGTGCTAATTTTTTTTAATAAATGCCATATTAAATTGTATTTTATATAATGACTAGCTGAACCCCGCGGTGTTACCCGCGGTTATTGTCGTACCGCGAGTAACGCCGCGCGACAAAGTTAGTCTAAAAAAAAGTAGCCTAAGTTACTCCCCGGATCATCAGCTATCTGCCAGTGAAAGTCCCGTCAAAATCCGTCCAGCCGTTCTAGAGATTACCCGGAACAAACAGACAGACAGACAGACAGACAGACAGATAGACAGACAGACAGACAGACAGATGGACAGACAGACAGACAGACAAAAATTTTTTTAACTACTTTTTTCGTATATATACCGTGTAAACATACATATGCATTTAGTAAAAAGCGGTTATTTTAATATTACAAACAGACACTCCAATTTTATTTATTTGTATAGATATACCAAGAAAATAGTTCAGAAAAATTACCAAGATACTTAATGTCTCGTTTAAAGGAAAATTATCAATTTAGAAATGCCCACAGTATGAATTTAAAAATTACAATTGATGAACATTTTGTGCATGTTGACATAAATAATAATTGTATAGACATAATTGTGTATAAGATTTTCAGATAAGTGTTTCATTCTTTTCGGATAAATGATAAATGCTGTATCAATATATAGCATTTATCCCTTATCCGAAAACATCAACAAACTCAAAGAAGACCAACCTAAAATGACAGACTGAGGCCGGGGGCCCAATGATGCAGAAGTATCTCAATAGGGCGCCATAGTGTGCGTCACCATGCATTGTTGCATTGTCTGCATTCGCAATTAGTATGGTGCACCACTATTATATACCACCATTGGATTCTTTTCATACTTTCCATCGAGCAGAGTAAACACACTTTGGCAGGATTATATTATATAAAAAATATATTTGAATTTTAGTAAATTCTCTTTCAGGATCGCCTTTGGAGGAAGAACAGAAGAAAATTTTCTCATGCTTATGGTGTGGATTTAAACAGAAATTTTAACTACAGTTTTGGCAGTGAGTACTTGCTTAGTTTTTTATTTAATCAATATTTTTACCACTTTTATTTTATAGATGAAAAATATAATTGCGTTCAAACACATTACTGGAACAATGAGATTTGACTTATATGAGGTGAAATATCGAACTTGAATCTAATGGATGCTATAAATTCAATGATATTACTAGATCCTTTTAATCACAAATTGTACTCGGAGTAACAATTGTTCCGACCTTGAAAAAGAACGGCTGGTATCACGAATTGTTCCTAAATATAACCAATATTTTGCAGAATTCGCAACAAGCTATGACGAAAACGATGACAGCTTTTCCGGACCACATCCTTTTTCAGAACCAGAAACAAAGGCATTGTCAAATTTTTTATACGAAAATAGAAAGAACTTGAGATTTTATTTTTCATTCCACGGGTATGGACAAAAGATCATCATACCTTATGCTGATAGGATAAACCATATTGAAAATTTTGCAGAAGCGGTGAGTATGTAAATTTGTGCATGTGCTATTCAATCTTCATTTGCTCATATTTATAAGATCCTAATAATAATATAATAATATATCGCTTTATTGTACACCAGATGCATTACAAGGTAAGCTTAAAATTAGAGACGTACAATTGGCGGCCTTATCGCCCTATGTTGTAGCTCTTTTGTCTGTTTGTTGGTCTAGTGGTTAGCTTAAGCGACTGCAGATCAAGAGGGTTCGATTCCCGGGTAAGACTATATATACAGAAATCCTCCGATGACTGTAGTGAGGGCCCGACGCTACGACGCCCAAGCGGGGCAAACCGCCAGCGTATGCTGGGCCGAGTCTTAACTGCAATCGCAGTGGTGGTAGGCGGGACCACCACTGCGATTTGAGTCCCGTCCTGGCGACCAAGTGCAGGTACTTCCGAAGCAACCGTGCCCGGAAAGAACCTGCGTCAGTGGGAAGGAAAGGGTCCCATGCTGCTGCCCTGCCCACTCGAGGGTGATTGACTGGAGAGCCTCCACGGCGGCAAAGCCGGAACGACCAACTAGCCATCGTGCCTCGACGGGTAGCTGCACGCCACTCACGTACCTCTTCGGGCGGAGGGCGAAAGCCATTCTCCACCCGGAATTCAGCCTCCCGACGATAAACTTCGTCAAGCACTTCCGCCTCCAAATCCCACAGGGGTGTCCCGGCCAAGGCACAAGCCGCCTCGGTCGACACCGTATGGTATCCGCGTATGGCTCTGCCGTCAATATCCTCCGAGGCCGCCAGAGGCGGGCCTTATTAAGGGCAGTCAGAAATAAACTAACATCTTGTTCAATCTTTGTGGAAAAACTGATATTCAGGTACAACGGGTTGAACTAGTAGCCTACCCCAAATCTTAAGCATAATAAAGGCTAGGAAGATGATGAATGTTGTAGCTCTTTAAAAAAAATATTTGGTACTAATGCATTAACAACCTACCTAAAAGTTTTTTTTTATTAAATATATTTCTAACCATTGCCCGCGGCTCGGTTTTCGCGGTTAAGACTTAAGAATAGCCTATGTTATACACTCTATAATATTTGCATGGATATATATGCTTTTACCCCAAACTAGTCAGTTGTACAGATAAATACTATGCACTTTTAATTTTTAAAAAGGTACTGGGCCTAAAGTGTGCATGAATGTTTGCCAAAATGAATATTCATTCGTTTAAAGAGCAAGCATAAACAAATTTATTACGAAACTAACAGGGATTTAATCTTGCAATACTTTACTACATAAATATTCATGGAGCAAGTTCATACGCTTATTTGTTTTTCAGGAACATTACGGCAAACAAGCGATAGCGAAAATGTCTAAAGTAAACGGTGTCAAATATGAACTTGGTAGTCACTATGACACGTTAGGTAAGTAGGAAAATGCACTTTATCTGAAAGATCCCAAGGGTCAAAGCAGTTTGCAAATTCTTTTTTGTGAATTATTTTCTTTCTCTTGACGGCAGGCCTACGTATTTCCGGTAACAGTGGCAGTTATGTCAAGAAGACTTACAATGTAAGGTAAGACAGCTTTGTTTTGTAGTTAAACTCAACGTCTCAGTTACTGCCTATCCTTCGAGGTATTGTATTGTCATTAATGTTGTATGTACGTCATTCGTCCATTAGAAGTAGCATATTATAATTGATTATCGATATATATTAATACATCTAATTACACGTGAAACTAATGAAAGCATATTAAGAGGCTCGTTGACATTATAAAGCGATGACATTGTCAAACCAATATTAAATCTTGAAAGTCACTAGCAGCGTATTCAATAACCAAAATCTCTAGTTCAGTCCAGTTCTAGATTCCTGTCAGTGCGGTTTTCCATCAAGTGACGGATCGTCTCAGATGGAGAAGAACAATCGGCTTTTATGACGTCACAATCTATACAAATAAATAAAATTGGAGTGTCTGTTTGTAATATTAAAATAAAAGCTTTTTAATCAGTGCATATGTATGTATACATGATACATATACCAAAAATGTAGTTAAAAAAATCTTTGTCTGTCTGTCTGTCTGTTTGTTCCGGGTAATCTCTGGAACGGCTAGACGGATTTTGACGGGATTTTCACTGGCAGGTAGCTGATGATCCGGGAGTAACTTAGGCTACTTTTTTAGACTAACTTTGTCCCGCGGCGTTACTCGCGGTACAACAATAACCGCGGGTAACACCGCGGGGTCCAGCTAGTCCTCAATATAATGGGGTAGCGATTATGAAGTAGTTCAAACTGGAAATAGTCTTTTTTATTTTTCAATTACTTTCAATATGATTAATGTAGTACAGGATCAATTTTCTACTTTCTTTTGAGAAGTTTTAGTTGTCAAATAAAGATATAAAAACTACCTACTTTTTCTAAGGTAGATTTTTTTCAATAACCTATCTCTAGCTTAAACCGGAGATAGATTATTAAGAACAGCCCGTAAAACAAAAGTTCCAATCAAATAATTCAGGGACTAAAGTACTGCTTTCTTATCAGATACGTGTACACATTTCTTCTGCGTGATAATGGAACCTACGGCTACGCACTTCCCCCGCAGCAGATACTGCCAACTTGCCAAGAAGCTGTCGCTGGTATTGCAGAACTAATGTCGGTGTCACAAAAGAAACTGGACCTGATGAGCGGTGGCCAACAGTTGACGTCGTGTTTATTATTAATATTCGTTTCTGTTATCTTTATTATATAATTTTTATTCTGGTTATCTTTTTTATTTAGAACTGGTTGACCTAGTGAACTTCGTTTTGCCTAATAAATAATGAATGAATAAATTATTTTTAAATAATTAATATCTATACAAATAAATAAAATTGGAGTGTCTGTTTGTAATATTAAAATAACCGCTTTTTACTAAATGCATATCTATGTATACACGGTACATATACAAAAAATGTAGTTAAAAAAAAATTGTCTGTCTGTCTGTTTGTTCCGGGTAATCTCTGGAACGGCTGGACGGATTTTGACGGGACTTTCACTGGCAGGTAGCTGATGATCCAGGGAGTAACTTAGGCTAATTCTTTTAGACTAACTCTGTCCCGCGGCGTTACTCGCGGTACAACAATAACACCGCGTGGTACAGCTAGTCTGTATTTAAAAATGAACCGCCGAAATATGTGTACGCATTGTACGCGCATAACTTCAGATCGGTTGCACCAATTTTTTTTCTTTTATGTGTTCGTTATTATTAGGACAGGTTTTGTGTACGAGAAAATCAAAAGACAATGGCATTTTTTTTCCGCAACTGTACACTACCTGTGGGCAGCTGAAACAGATATGTAAATATGGCAGTACGAAGTTCGCAGGGTCAGCTAGTTTTTTTATGAAAATTGTCCGGTCGATCGTTCAAATCATTCGAAATTTATGGCGATTCAATCAATGCATTTGAGATATTTCGCACAAACTGTAAATAACCTAGGGCCCAAACCATGCAAATAATACTGTTAATGTTAGAAAATCTACAAATTAATAATGCAGGTAACAGTCGTTAGAGAGGAGGACGTAGTAAGTTTGTTATTGGCCAGGGACCAAACGCCATTACGGTAGCTTAATTACTCGAAGACGGTTTCTGTGGTAACTGGCGCAGTAATTAATTAACTGAGTTGAGGCAAGTATCAACGCATGGTAATTTTCTCTTTTAGTAAACAATACACTTTTTAGTTGTTATTTTAAAACGCAGTAGGAATTTGCCAAAAAATATTTTAAGATTCTTAACTGGTATTGAAGGTAAAAGATAGGCGTTGAGTTTTTGCCTTTGGACCACATATAAACTATATTCAGCCTCATAGGACCTAACAAAGTCAATCAATCGTACATTAAAGTGGTATTTTTCTTGAATGCATGACATGTTCCTATTAACATATTTATGATGACGAATAACAACTTAATCCTAAAATTAGAATTAAATACATTCATTGTAAACAAGATAAGAAGACTGTTATCTCTTAGTTATAGAAGAGAGTTCGGTTCTTTAGAATTCTAACAAATTTTTATAGCAAATATTTATTTAACATTTTATATAAGTACAACCATCTATACTAATACTTATAATAAAATCGAAAGTAACTCTATCTGTCTGTCTATCACGCTTTCTCGACTGAACCACTGCATTGATAGTCAATAAATTTGGCATCGAGATACTTTGATTCCTCAGGAGAGTTTTAGGCTACTTTCTATCGCGATGACATACGTGCGTAGGCGGAGCTGCGGACAAAGGCTAGTTATTTATAAAACCACACTTACCTGCTTTTTTTAAAAGCTTTGCCTATGAAAGTCATATGTGATGTGGCAGAGACTAAAGAATGGATATTTGACACTTGTCAAATGCGTTATTATTTACATTTACAAACCAAATCAGGCAGTTTCGAAAATAATTAAAGTTAATTTGTTAGTTACTTTCGAAAAATGTAAAACATCCTATACAAACATTCTTCTACAATATGTAACAGCTGTAAATAAATAAGATGTATACCTATGTGTTCTGCTTTATAAGTCTTTTAGTTTTTAGAAATACTTTTAGCAAAACATACCAGAATTATACTTTGTATAGGGCTCTTCCGTTAAATGAAGATCATTTAGTATTTCTCGAAACATTAGTTGACAATTATGATGTTAACATGTGGAAAGACGTTGGCGTTTTATACAATCCTGTTGATTTTATCGTGCATCCTGAAGACCGGTCTGATTTGCTAGTTGATGCAGCGAATCTTGGTCTAACGCTTGAAACCGTAATTGTAAATGTACAGAAGTGAGTAATCTTTGTATGTTGAATCATGCTTGTTAATGTATTTAATGTAAAAAAAAATATTATCATTTTAGAAAAGCACACACATAGTGGGGCGGAGTAGGAGGTGACTAGGTTGCCACTTAAACTGCGCTAGCAGAAATCTGGTGCCTACAGACGAACCCTCCTACCACAGTTTCTTCAGACTTGAGTTATGAACCAAAAATCTTTTCATTAAAAGCCTAATATAAATGACTACAGAAAAGTTTAAACTTCTCAACGTTGGGATTTCATTCTTTTCTATTTCCATTTTTTCGTTTTTAGATCATTTGATCGGCAAACAGTGAAATCGTACATTAGAAGAAGAATGAACACTATGGATTGGAAGAACTTTTATCGCCTGAATGACATCTACAGCTGGCTTAAAGACTTATCTGAAACAAATCCTGGCGAAGTATCATTAGAGAGTATTGGAAAATCACATGAAAATAGAGATATAATGGCTGTTAAGGTTGTCTTGAAAGGAAGTAAGAAAAGGTTTGTTATGAATAGTTTGAGTAGAATATGAAAGCACGGGATTTTTTAGATGAATTTTAAATTAGAAATTTGGTTGTGTTATGTTTTATTGAGCTCAACTGAGCTTATGCGAATTAAACTTTATAAGACCACTTACATCAATATAGAAAATCACATGTTTCTTACTAATAGATATCTCCTCCGGTAAAATAAACATCAGAATGTTAATGACATTATTGGATTCATATCTGCAAGGTTGATGTAGTAAAACTGATCGCGTACTGCCTGCTTAACCCTGTCTTGATTACATTTTTTTTAGGTCGACAGTGATTATCGAAGGTGGTATACATGCCAGAGAGTGGATTGCTCCAGCGTTTGTTACTTATTTGATTCACTCCATCATTACCGCGCGCAATTCTCAAGTTTCAGGATTGAAAGACATTGCTTTGACTTACGAATGGTATTTTATACCAGTTTTGAATCCTGATGGATACGAATATTCACACACTGAAGTAGGTGGAACATATTTGCCATAGTTTGAGTTTTACTGTTTTTTAATAACTTATCAAAGGTTCTCTTTTTTCCTTATTCTGTTTTATCTTTTACTGAAAGAGTTCTGTGTCCGTTTTTTCTATTTATTTAACGACTACATTTTATGTACAGAAAAATTAGACCACAATTTCGTAATGTCAAATTGCTATTGGATGTAAGTTTTTTAAGAAATCTATAAATTTTGTTTTAGGATCGGTTATGGAGAAAAAACCGCAACAAAATCCCTGTAGACATAAACAGGAATTTCGATGCTGAATTCGGAAGTAAGAGTTAAACTGTTCATAATATAAAATTATCAATTACTTTGAGTAGCAATCGTTAAGACGTCGGTCAATTAATGTGGTCAATAATTTGCCTATTTTTATGCCATGCCCATCAAGCCTGAGTACCTTCTATTTGCTTGTGATAAAGAGTCTTCTATTACTATCACAGTACTTCTTAGCTTGGACACGTGTAGTGACGGATTAAGAATGAAGAGTGTCACTACTATCTCATGGGTGTCTTAAGTGTAGTAGCAAAGCAAAGTGTAGGAAATCCGGGAACTGCTGTTATTAACACATCGGGACCTTGAAAAAAAAATACATCCTATACCAACCTATCAGACTAGCTTGGAATATTCGGTCGTTACCTTCTTCCTGAAGAGAGGCCTAATTCTAACAGTGGATTATTTAAAGGCTATTTATGACGATGACTCTGTGATTCAAGTTTATTTAACTTAACGTTTTCCTGTCACGGAATCTGGGAAACACCCATATATTAATGATTTTTTTGTGGTTTTAGCTATAGAAAACACGGAAAAATGGTCAGATTCCTACCCTGGACCGAAAGCATTTTCAGAAAAAGAAAGTAGAGCTATGGCAAACTTTATTAAATCTAAGAGTCTTAATTTAGAGTATTATTTAGCCTTTCATTCATATGGAGAATACATGATCCTGCCTTATGGATATTCAAAAGAACATTTGGACAATTTCGATGAAGTGGTGAGTGAATCGTGTTTTATAAATGTCCTTCTATTTCTACTATAATTAGTTGAGGTTGTACACTGTCCATTGAGGTTGTTTTTACGTTTTGTGATAGAATCATATGTTACTTATAATTGCGCTAATTCGTAAGATAAGGCTTATGTCTAATGACCACTAAAGTAGTAGCCATTGGGACAATCTTTTACATTGTTCCCAATTGCCTCTGATTTTGGAAGCTGGGAAAAAAATGTCCCAACTAACACCAGTAGGGGCAGTTGTAGTGGTAGCCGATAGCTTAAAGATAGATATAACAAGGTCCTGTAAAGGTTACCAAAAGCAAAATAAAGTTGATGCAGCTAAAATGCTGTTCGACCGTAGAGTTTGGTTAATATTCGTAGAAAATTACTGCAGTTGTAAACCAGGAGCATTAAAGATCCGTGCTAGGACTATCATGAGACTATATATAGTAAGTAATAAGTATTGTTTTTTTTTTTTAATTTGTTACTCAAAGTTATTCTAAGTGTAAAATCGGAGTTACAGGAAAGGGATTTATGCTTATTGATAAATGTCATAAGTCATTGTAAATTCTGTTGTTTTTAGAAGAGGTAAACTATCTCGTGTTATACCTCAAACACGAGTGAATATATTAAAGGTTGAATGATTTAAAAGTATTGGGCTCAAGGTACATTGTAAAGAAATATCAAGCTACTCCTCGCAATTAAGATTTTACAATTTTTTTTATCATCGGGCAAACGAGCCGTCACAAGTGCGTTGCCGGCATTTGGGGGATCTGGAGGGGGATGAGGAGGTATGGGGAGTGGTTGGAATAAGTGCCCCCGGTATCCTCACTCACTCGGTGAAACACAGTGCAAGCACTATTTTACACCAGTTTTCTGTGAGGCCTTGGTATCATTCCGGCTGAGCCGGCCTATTCATGCCGAAGCGTGGCTCTCCCACAGTAAAATTCTGTTCATTAAATACATATTTTTACCTTTTAACGTTCTTTCATAGGGTGACGTCTCTAAGTAACTAGTTATTTTAATCAGAAGGATCATTCCGTTAGGTCAGATCATGGTTTTGATTTTGGCCAAGCACCCATAATTCATATGTACCTAATTAGTTAGACTTTATCCACTGTTCTCTTTTTAAGTCTGCATTAGAAGCTTGTTAGTGTGTGTGGTGACGGATCGGAGTATGGAATGTCACCACTCTTATTCATACCGTCAGTGTCGTGAGTAAGGAAGCAAAGTACACACGACAACATCACTATACCACCCGTCTGTTTAGCATGGTTTTTTATAGTAGGCCAAAACTTTATTTTTAAGAATAGGATATGTCTAGAAGTGGACTGTTATAGGCTGTTGATGTAATGATTATAAAAAGTCTTTCTGCTTCTTCTTGTAAAGTTTAACCAAAAAAATACTTGTAGATATTATTTTCTAATTAATTTTGTTTAAATTTGACCCATCTTCTAAGTGAACCCAAAATAAATAAAAAAAATATCTCAACATAACACACGTAATTAATATTTTTATGCGTATTTCAAACTAAATAAAATGTTTAAAAATTACAATTCCAGTACAAAAAGTGTTCTGAAGCAGCAAAAAAAATTTACCAGAGGTACCAGACAAGCTATAAAATTGGACTTCCCTATGAAACTGTCGGTAAGTACTTACTTGTAACTTTATTTACACGTAACTAAAACTAACAATGCATTTGAAAATATATAAGTGATTGCCGAGCAATAATTGGAATATCAGCATAGCATAGCATGGATCGAACTAAGTGGCGTGCAATTGGAGAGGCCTATGTCCAGCAGTGGACTGCGATAGGCTGATGATGATGATGATGATGATGATGATGATGGCTTAGCGTGGCTACCTGACTAGACAATCTTATAAATACGATTTCACTATCGGTAATAAATAAGATTTGGTTATGTAGAAATATTTCGTGAATCTACAAAAAATACCGTAAAACAGTAAAAATTAAATTAAATTAAATATTATTTAAGCATATGCATGCTTAGTACACAAAAATAGATGACAAGTCGACCAGGTACCATGCTTACAGAAAAATATTAGCAATTTACTTTTTTATACTAGGTATGCCACGCGGCATTACCCGCGGTACGTCAACAACCGCGGGTAATGCCGCGGGGTTCAGCTAGTACTATAATATGACTAGGGTCCGGATGTGTTAATAACAGCAGTTCCCGGATCCCTCCCGTCTCAGGCGCAGAGTGGAAAACCGTGTGGTTTTAGTCGGTTCGATTCCGACACACCGCCCCGCCGCAAACCCCGGCGGGGTGACGGCCCGAGGGGGTTTCCACACGTAAAAAAAAAAGTACTATAATGTAACTAATATAGTAAAACAAATATTATAAGTATGGCCGTAGTGAATCATTGACATAGACCTACTGTATTTTATAGGTTATGTAACAAAAGGAGTGAGTGGATGTTGGGTTAAAAAAACATACAACATTCCGTAAGTACCATAACGTTTTAAATCCGTGAAATAAAAAGGTTAGCGGTTTTGCATATTTCTTACTGTCGAAATGTAAGTGCAATTGCTTATCTATAGTTTTTTTGGCCACACTTTGAATCACAACTAATGGTACGTATAAGTAGTTTTACCCGACTGCCAAAGAAGGAAGGCTATGTTTTTCCAGTGTATGTATGTATGTTTGTATATTTCTTCGGAGAGTCCACGCCCTAGAGCGTAAACAGCTTGTCGTGTTTTAATGTGAATGAATGGTGTTAATAGATTCGTCTTAGTCGTGAGAGTGACACGGGATACATAAAAAAAAATAACAAAAAAAATATATTCGCAGTCAGGGTTTTTTTTAAATAATTAATTAGTTGGGTCTTTATCTATACAAATAAATAAAATTGGAGTGTCTGTTTGTAATATAAAAATAACAGCTTTTTAATCAATGCATATGTATACACGATACATATAGCAAAAATGTAGTTAAAAAATTTTTGTCTGTCTGTCTGTTTGTATGTCTGTTTGTTCCGGGTAATCTCTGGAACGGCTTTACGGATTTTGACGGGACTTTCACTAGCAGGTAGCTGATGATCCGAGGAGTAACTTAGGCTACTTTTTTTAGACTAACTTTGTCGCGCGGCGTTACTCGCGGTACTACAATAACCGCAGGTAACACCGCGGGGTTCAGCTAGTTAATAATAAGTTTGGAATTTCTTCTAATTGTGTTTGGCGACAGTCATTACATATATTCAACTATGTGTTTGTTTTCAGATATGTGATCACGTTCGAACTCCGAGACAAAGGTTCAGAAGGTTTTTCTCTATCTCCTAAAAAGATACTCCCCACTTGTGAAGAAACCCTTGACGGTCTGATTTCATTACTAGATACCACGAAAAATCCAAAACTGAAAACAATAAAATCTGGACAAACGTTTAAGATTTTAGACCAAATTGTGTTTGTTTTTAATGTAATATTTTTTATTATAGTACGTTTTGATTAAATGGTGTTTTACTAATTTATTTCATAATATATAATAAGTCTACCACTGTTAGTCAGTCAGTCAACCGATACAATGACCAGTGCAACCAGGCCCTAACGTCACGCATTCTAATCTCTCTAACTCTCTCTAACTACTTACGAAATTATTTCTAGAAAAAGAAGTCAAACTGAGTTTCTTAGGCTTTATTGTTTCTCTACTTCTTTTTGGTTTTACGGACTAATTTCGCCATGTAAGTGGACAGACGTCCAGGCAAAAAAAATCGACAATTATTTCCTCGTGAACGTTAATTGTTGATATACATCAGGGCACATCATAAAGCCTTATACATGTCGTTTATTCCTTACTAAAAACTGTATTAATACTATTAACATCAACAGCCTTTAATAATTTACTTCTAAAATAGGCCTCACCTTACGAAGGAGGTTTCATATATTACATCAAGCTTTCCAGACGGGTTCAAATAGGATTTGTTTCAAATTTTCAAGTTTCTCTTTTCTGTGATTTTGTCATGCATAAGCTGCTCCCTCAGTAGCCAGATCACCTCTTACGATAACCTTGGGATAAATATGACGGGTAATGATACTTTATAGAAAACTCATATGGATAAAATTATAAAACGTTAGCAAGAAATAATATTTTCCATGTAGCTTCTTTAGATGAAAGTACTTCAAAACCTTGAAGATTAATAAAACTACTAGGTAGGAAAAGAGAGCAACGAAATAACAAGGCTATTTAACTGTGTAGCTATATATAACGTCATAATTTTATCTTGTCGATTATTTTACAAGGTTATCGTTTAGTATGCGGATAGTCATACTTCGGACAAAATAGCCTGCTCCATGACCTCACAAGAAATTAGCTGACTATATAAATATTTTCTTGTTTTTCACTAAACGAATGATGTTACCGGAGACCCAACTCCTCTCTATTTCTAGAAGTAAGGCATAGCTCAAAAAATGAAAGTATAAAGGCGGCAAGTCAACATCTTGGCATTGGCAGATTTTTTACTTTGAACACAATGCCCAAAGGAAGTCATGGTGGTAGGATATGAACTACAAAGCAGGAAAAAGTAATCACGCATAATAATATAATGTATATATACATATAAAAGAAAACCGAAATGTATGTACGCGCTAACTTCCAATCGGCTGCACCAAATTAAATAATTCTTATTTCAATGTGTTCGGTATTGTTAGGGCAAGGTTTGTGTACAAAAAAATTAAAAGGTAACGGGCAAAGTCATTTTTTTTGTCCGCGACAGGAACCTGAGATAGATATGTAAATATGGCGAATATGGCGAAGTTCGCCTGGTCAGCTAGTTATTAGATAAAGCTGAATCAAAACCCATACTTTGGAAACAAACTTTGTACTTCTTTAACGAGACAACAGATAGAACATGTTCTATACTAATATTAATAAATGTAACATATTATTGCGACGATGCTAAATTTTCTTCATTTTCTTATTATTCTAAAGAAAAAAATAAGACTTTTTAAATTTCAGTACAAACGGTGTTCAGTGGCGGCTCAAAAAATTTACAAGAAATACAAAACCAAATATAAAATTGGAACTGTATTTGAAACAGTTGGTCAGTTATTTTTGCCAGAACTTTTATTTAGATTTAGGAATTAATCTATCTATACAAATAAATAAAATGTGAGTGTCTGTTTGTAATATGAACATAACCGCTTTTTACTAAATGCATTTGTATGTAAACACGATACATATACCAAGAATGTATTTTAAAATTTTTTGTCTGTCTGACTGTCTGTCTGTTTCTTCCGGGTAATCTCTGGAACGGCTAGACCGATTTTGACGGGACTTTCACTGGAAGATAGCTGATGATCCAAGGATGCCGATGTATCACGCGGCGTTTCCCGCAGTACGACAATAACCGCGGAACACACCGCGGGGTTCAGCTAGTATTATATAAAAATGAATCACCGAAATGTATGTACGCGCATAGCTTCCGATCAGTGGCACCAAATTAAATATTTCATTTTTATGTGTTCCTTATTATAAGGACAATGTTTGTGTACAAGAAAAATAAAAGATAACGGGAAAGTCAATTAATATTTTTAGGCCACGACTGTACTGACTGTATTGATCTTTAGATTTGAATTAAGAGCCTCTTTAAAACAAGCAAATGATGTAGATTTTCTATTTTTATCTTATAGGTTATAGAGCTTCAGGAGGTAGCGCATGCTGGGCTAAGAAAGTATACAAAATCCCGTAAGTAACAATAATTACAAATATAATTTATACTCTCGATTGTCGGCACTTGATAGAACTAGTTGAAATACATTCTAGAATTAAACTCACTTGTACATACTTGTACTTATTTAACCTTTGAGAATACCATAAGCCGAAACCGGTCAGGTGTAAATTTAATTAAAATAGTGGAATAAGTACAAGTGAGTTTAATTCTAGAATGTAATAATTACAATTAACTATTAAGCATCATGAACGCTTTTGCGCCGGGAACGATCTGAAGTGGGATAATATAATGCCATGAATTATTTGATTACGTTTGATTGTTTAAAAAAAAAAACTTTAATTAAATAGTCATTCAATAGTATACTCTCATGCTAATTTTATGAAGTTGAAATGCTTTTACATTAACCCGTACAGTTTGCGTGCTTTGTTAGAAGCGGTCTCTTATGGTATTATACTTAATAGACTTTCCTAAAACTTCTTTAAAATTGAACAAACAATTATTTTTGAAGATTATTAACTCACTAGTGATAGCGGTCAGTTCCGTGAGGTAACGGTATAACAGTATAACAATACAGAGTGTCTCGTAAATTCATCTCGTAAGGGCCAACCAAAACCTACTTTCGAAAGAAGGACCCTATGTCCATAAGTAGACTACTAAAGGCTATTGATAACAGCAATTTATTAACTTTTCAAATCCATTTAACATTGCGACAATCTAAATAACAACTTGAGTTCATATGCACCGATAAGATAAGAAAGAGACTTATCCAGTAATAAAAGTATTATCATATTTGGCCGTCTGAAAACTACTATCGATTGTAATTGCGTTCTAAAGTACGAGGCGACGAATTATAAATGAATAAATATTTCGGATATCTAACACACAACTCCATAGTATATACTTTTTGTAAATATATACATATTATACACAGAAACACCCCATCTCCGAAATGAATATTTACAGATCATACAAACATTCGGTCCAACCCGGGAATCGAACCCGAGACCTCAAGCACAGCAGCCGCATACGCTACCACTGAGCTACCGAGGCAGTTCAATTACTAACGTGCTGATCAATCTTTACTTATATCATAATCGTAAATTTATATGTTATATGTTTCTTGGCACTTTTGCTTACCTGGATTAACATACATAATATTTAATTGAACGGTACTTTTCATCCATAAGAGTACCAAAAATTTACACACCTACCTTTTTCTAGATATGTGGTTGCATTCGAACTCAGAGATAAGGGTGCTGAAGGCTTTGCGCTAGATACTAGACAAATACGGCCCACTTGTGAAGAAACCCTCGAAGGCATCATCGGTTTACTTGATAAACGCGTCAGTACCAAAAATATCAGTTCTATTGCCCGAATATCCAATCAAATTTCGATCGTAGTTATGATACTCATAATTAAAGTAATCTTATTTTATTTATCAGTGTTTTAATTCCAAAGAATATTTATAAGAAATAAAGTTGTTTAATAATGTACCCATGCTTTAAACAAATTATATTGATATTTTAATGCATTATAAAACATAAACATTTTAATCTCGAACGGTGTCTCCGACTGTCTTCTTTTGTGGGATTATTAAGATGAAATTACTTTTCTTGTACTTAATGTACGCAAGTACAAACTGTAAATGAAGTACCTAATCAGGTGCACATGTGTGTTCCGTTAAATTATAATACTTAACGTCCAAGAGCACGTAAAGATGTCAGTTCTGTGCCTGATCTCTCCCCGGTCGTCTCTCGTCTTAGATAGTCGTTCAATAGAATTATGAAAGCGAGAGAACAGAAAGAACCTATGGTTACATACACACCTATGCACTATAATGTTTCGTATGTAGTTCGCTGTCTCGGTTGAGACTGCCAACGTGGCCGAAACAGTAGTGATAGTTACAAAATCATATCAATGAATACAGGGCAAGCAGATAAAGTTTCAAGAGATATTTCTGTAACCATAACATGACATTAAGCGAAATATATATAAACGTAAGTTAAAATGGAGTAGAACAATACAATTTAAAAGCCTTCACCCCTCAGGAAGTGTTACAAAAGTAACCGCAACCAAATTTTTAATTTGATTTATAACATAGCCACATAATGATCAAACGCCTCCCAAAAAAATTACATGATCAGGAAAGATTACTTGCAACACGCAATCGGTTACAAATAAAAAATACATTCACGGTAGCAAACCTGGCAACCCCAAAATGATGTTATCAAAAGGTGGTAATATGAGTAATGATCCGTATAATCGTTTAGCCGTCACGACAAATCGTCAGATCACGTGTACCACTATCATTTATTTCGATATTAACATCCATTTCAACTCGATCTGTAATCTGTTCAACAAGTAAATGAAAATAGTTGGAAATGATAGGTCTACTTGTATTGGTTAATGTTCTATAGGATTTAATACAACGCCCATGGAGTAACCTATTTTATTTATTGACTTTGAGTTCTATTACTAAGATGTTAGATGTTGCTTTGAATTGTGAAAGCTTAATTGAAGGGCTTTGCATTTCCTTTTGTATGGGAATTAATTGCTTACTGTTATTTATTAGACAGTTGCTTATATCTCAATTTGGATACGATTCCTATTATTATTAATGATTTTACTAATTATCACATTTGCCTGCGGCTTTACTATTTAAGAGAATAATAATGTATTAAATATTCAAAGGTGTGGGACTTTCGTCATTAAAATATCTGTATGTCATTATAATAGGTATTATGTTCCAAACACTGATAAATCAATTCAATCAGAGCTTAATTAATATTGTTTTAATAATTTTTTTATTTTATTTTATAGTATACATTTTTATTTTGTGATGTGAAAATTACTATATTATGACAATGACTGATTTTTTTTAATATTAATAAGTAAAACATTATCAATATTGAAAGAATCAGTCATTTTCATAATGGAGTAATTTTCAACAATTTTTAGAAGTATTAAAAATAAAAAACACAAAGCTGTCATAAGGACTGCCGACAGAAATTAAAACTCGAAGCTATAAATAAACAGTTGTCTAAGCTCACCTGAAATGAACCTCTTTGCTCTTTGAATAAAATGTGCGATAAAAAGAAGTGAAAAATGCTTATTGTGATGTTATAAAAATATAGGTTAATGCTATACAGTATAAACATATTACCAGTCATGTCATATTAGACAGTCGAGCCATCAGCTGTCACCATGCTCACTCGCGCAAGCGCCCTGCGCCGCCGTACTCGCGCAAGCACCCTGCGCCACCGTTTTACGATCAGGTCACGTGTACTGACGCTAGTTTAACATTTTTGACCCATCCCAAAATAAATGAGCACTTTATGCACAACACCGCTAAAGTTTTCACTTCAAATTATAAAATATCTATTTAAAAAATGTAATAATTTAATTATTTGAGGAATATGTATCTAACTAAGGTTTTTTCAATCCAAAAAGAATTTCTATATAAAAATTGTCTCTCTTTACAATTGCGAGGACCGTTGTCAGCATCAGGTTAGTATCTGAAACGGAAGTAAAACGTGGTTACTGAAATCTTTAATTCATAATCAGCAAATCTTAATGACAAGTCTACTTCATCAGGGGAAAGTCAAATTAAGAATCCTAGAACCCAGATTTAAACTCAGATAACAGCATGAATTCATCCAAAAATAAAGCTCTATGAGGCAGGCACAAAACAAAACTGTACAGAATCTCGTTAACTTTAATAATCACTCGAAAATACTGTGGATTAAGCAGAAAATTTTAAAGATACAACGGGATCCTTGCCAAAGTCGGAGTGGTCCTTGTGGCATTCTTGCGTCTTGTGCCAAACGTTTGAAAACGGGACAGTTGCGAGTGTATTAAATTTATTGCTTTATTTAACCTACTTGTTTTATTTATTCCTACTACTTAAGAAAGTAAAAGCGTTAGTAAATTAAGTTGTAACAAAAAATCTTAAGTAAAATTTCAAACATTTTGTAAACAATTTATTTATATTGCTGCAAGATTTCATCATGAACGTTGCCAAGAATATTCTTGAATATAGAGATCAATTTATGGGAGGTTTTTATAACATTAGAAGATAAAACTATTTTTACGTAGGTATTGTAAAAGCTATCTGACGAATATATTCATTTAACATAAATGATGTGAAGTCATTGACCAAATTGAATAAACTGTCATAAGCTGATTAGAAAAACAGGTCACAGATAACATTATTAAATCTGGCCTTTTTAGTACCTCAAAACCGCATAAAAGCCAATGATGCAGAAGCATCTCAATAGGACTCCATAGTGTGGGCCACCATGCTGCATTGTTGCATTATCTGCTTTCGGATTGGGTAAGGTGATGACTGCTCTTGGATTCTGCAAATGCTTACCATAAGGCAGACTCATTCTTAAAAAAAGCAGTGTCACAATAACAGTGAAACACATTTTAAAATCATTAATGCCCACCTGACTATATATAATATTACTTTTGACAGAATAAAATAATATTTTGTGAAGAGCACGATCGTTTTTTGTTACCTAATTCCTCTAGATTTTTTTAGAAGGCAAACGAGCACACGTGTCACCTGATGGTATGCGATTACCGCCGCCTGTGGACACACGCAACACCTGAAGCGTCACAAATGCGTTGCCGGCCTTTGGGAGATGGAGAGGGAAATAGGGGGAGGGGTTGGGGTATGTGCCTCCGGTACTCTCACTCACTCGCTGAAACACAGCTCAGGCGCTGTTTCACATCGGTTTTCAGTGAGGCCGTGGTATCACTCCGATCGAGCCGGCCCATGCATGCCGAGGCGTCTCCCATGGTATTTACTTCAATGATAACAACAAACACTTCGGACATTTTATGTATTATGTACTTATTTAACTCTGTAATATGGTGTGAAATAAGTTTTGGTTCTTTTTAAGAGTGAATGCGCCTGGGAATTGTTTTTATATGTATGGCTGAACATGAATCACTGGATCATCCAAATTCGTATTTGTGGTATTCGATTCAATCAAAAAGTTGCTTTAATTTAATCTCGTTGAAACATAATTTCGTTTACACAATTTCTTCGAGTTTGTAGTTCAAATAATCTTAAAAGTATCCATTTATATGAAGTGCTAAAACTTGCAGTTTTTTGGTCAAGTATAATAAATTAATATGCGTCTAGACATTTTTGTGATTATTGTTGATTTAGGTAGACATTTACTTGACAAAACTTCAAACTACTTTAGACTTTCATTAACATATTTTTATTTTGAAAAATAAAAAAGTATTCACAACTTATAATTCATTTTTATTAGCACAGAATAATTGTTCTCACGTTAAAGTATTTTTTCTATCCGATCGTTTCATTACTTTTTGAATAAATCTGCTTCTATGCCACTATCTATGACCTTAAAAACTTGTAATGTATGATAAGTTACAGGTGATTCACGAACTGCATTGTACATTGATTTTTGTATATTAACAACAATCGGAAAAAGGTATCCAAGACTTTTAATTTAATTAAGTTTAAAAGAACATATTTTAAAAACTTGCAACTAATTAATGAGTAAAAGAAATGTAAATTATTTCTAACTTTGGAAGCTCAATTAAAATTGTTTTCAAACTGTTACAGGAAAATATTCTTATTAATTGATGAAGTTAGTTCTTCAGAAATGGAAATTTTCTACAGAGGTTTTTTTATCAGCAAAATAAATGTTGTCACGTGTTTCCTTGTGTAGCGTGTTTGAAAATTACAAAGTCTTTTCTGTTTAGGTATATCGGTAAGTATTATGTCCAAATTGTCCATCATAGATAAATTTAATTAGAGTAACACTAAAATAACCAGTACTTTTCCTTCCTATGCATGACATGTATTTTTTTATTTTAGTTATGCAGTAAAAGTTATGATTATGAATAATAATAAATTGAGTATTAAACAAACAATCTTTTGATCTCAAACTAGAAAAATTTGTATCATAGTAAACAGACTTCTGATTTATGAAGTTTCTTACCGGTTCGTTTCCATGGGATTGACATTTTGGAACCGAGGTACTAACGTCATGTAACGTTTTGGAGGTGCCGGAAAAGATTTATGATTTTGATTTGTTATTCTTCCTTTATTGTCGGTTTAGCTCAGCAATTAAGGTCACTGGTCAATTAATTAACAAATTCCTCAATAATTCTTATATGATTAACTTATTACTGATTTATTCACTAATCAAATTTAAGTGACTCAAGAACTTATACCATTGCGACAAAAATTTACATTTTATTCAAGTTAATTCAAGATTATGGCTATAAAAGAAATGAATAGCATCTCCTAAGTCTAGATAGCGGTCTGGTACTACGATCATCCAAATATACTTAAAAATTAAACTCTTTAATTGGCAGTAAGATGGAGCGGAAGTGTCCCGGTGCCCCAATTAATTAGTACCGACTTGGAACAATGCCAGGGTTCTTAGACTGCATTTTGAGTAAACAAAGACCACTTCAAGTCATGAATTTTTATTAAGTTCCTATAACTGTTTCTAGACTCGAAGATTGCTTAAGATGTTCATTTCTTAATTTTTCACTGTAACGAGCGGTATTTTTTCTTTAAAATTAAATAGTATCAAACCAAAGTAGACTTAATTAAATAAAAAGTTACACATGAGTTCAACTTGGAATTATTTTAACTGACCACCCAATGATTATTATTACTTTAGATTTAAACAATTTGCTATAAGTTAATGAGCCTTTGTTCGACGGTTTCTTTTTTCTTTTTATGATATAGGGGATGTATATATATACTTATTTTATATACATATATATATCCCCTATAACGATGCATATATACATATCCATCCATAGACACCAGAGGCATCACAAGTGCGTTACCGACCTTTGGGGGATGGGGAAAGGGATGTGTTGGTGTTGAGGTGTAGGGGTATGGGCCTCCGGTATCCTCACTCACCCGGTGAAACACAGCGCAGGTGCTATTTCACACCGTTTTATGTGAGGACGTGGTATCACTCCGGTCGAGTTGGCCCATTTATACCGAAGCGTGGTTCCCCCAGGGTGTTAACTTCATATTTACTTCATAATTATTTAAGTTTAATAAATCCACTGGCTTAAAAACTTATAAGCCCTCTAAAGCATCTCCTTAATCCGCAAATCGCCAATACCTACCAGGGATCAGTGCGGTAAACTAATAAAGCTATTAAACCGAAACAAATACAAAGTATCGGGATACCAATTAGACCGAGCGACTGGCGTGATGCCAGATGATGGTAACAACGGCACAGCAATTGGACAAATTAACGCAGAGTTAGATGGATCGGTGCGGTGGTTGCGGATAGTGGTATTGCGGTCCGCAAAATGAGAAGGGAAACTTCTGCAACTGATAAATACGTTAGCATTAAAAGATGGAAACAAATCTTTCTGATCGCTTCGAAAGAAATTTTTAAAGAAATAAATTAATTCCCTCAAAAGTTAAAGAATAACATGTAAAGTATAGTTATTTTTCATTCTATTCAAGTTTGTATGCAAGGATTAGTACTAAGATTAAGTAAAGTTGGATGGAAAAAAGCTATAAATGCATAAATAATACCACCATAACTTGAACTGCTTTAACTCGAAACATTTATTTGTTACCTACCAAGAATGAGGAAATCTTAACGTCTCAGTTATCATACGGATCCTTACGTATATACGATAAACTATCTATGACCAAAGTTTCTACTATATTATAGTACAGATATATATTATATTATAGCATTGCTATTTAAATATTTATTTATTGAAAATATTTATGCAAAACTTCACAATAATCGAATGAACAAAGTAAGCAGCACAAAACATATGCATTCAGCGCCTTCATAAATTATTTATACCTAAGAAAGTTATGCGTTTATTTAAATATAAAACACGGTTAAAAAAATAAGTGGGACAAATTTGGAAAAGCAGTGATGCACAACAAAGGGGAAATTTAAAAAGTGTTACAATCACAGACGTGATCTCATTCATTACACGTTCGCATTAGCGAGTGCAACCGGAACGCAGACGACGTTCCCTGATTTATTGGGCCACCTCCTGCCCTTAACGACACGGTGTGATGTACGGCTAGGGGTGTATGGTACAACTGAGAAGATGAAGAGATCAAAAGCTGGTCATTTAGATGTAGGGCTAAATAATGAATCTAATCAGAGCTGGTACTATGGGTACTAGACAACTGAAAGAAATACATATATACTTTTTTTTTGCAAATACATACATATTTTACAAAGAAAAAACCCAAACTCCGAAACAAATATTTGCAGCTCAAACAAACATTTGCCCCGACCCGCGAATCGAACCCAAGACCTCTTGCACTATTGTCGCATACGCTACCACTGCTCCAACGAGGCAGTCTCTGCAGAATGGTGGCATCTTTTACACTAGTTTATTGTAATATTGATTTTTTTTATGTAACTAATTTATGAAAATAAACATAACAATAATAAAAAGGTGTGATCAAGAGCTTTTTTTAAATTTAGCCGTTTAGAATTTAATACTTTTCAGTAGTTTCTGGATTAACAATGAAACATTCTAGTTTTTAGTGCTTTAGTGCAATGTAAATCAAAATAAACAAGGATGTTTTTCTTTTAAATGATATAGTAAAACATTTTGTTTACGGGAATTAAAATAGGCTCTAGATAAGATGCACAAAGGCTGACCTGCTGTGACGACAGTACAATTTGGTTGACACATTAGTCGGATCAAAAGTATGTACTTAACAACAATGTGAATTCGATAATTCTCGTCAACACAAAACGTTTTATGCCATTCCAATTATATTAGAACAGTTAAAACAAATAGAAATCAACAAACACACGAAACTGAAAAAGTACTGATTACTAACTTAAGCTCATGACTCGGACCATGAGAAAAAACTGCAAACGCGATCCAAGCAAGACAAAGAGAATTATTAGAAAATGAAGTCGGCCGTGTTATTGTGGCAGCCAGAGACGTTCAAGATAAATGTACTATGTAATTTACACTTCATGTCTTTGCCTTTTTACACGTTACTGGCGTTTTGTGATGTAAATAAGTACAAAGCTATTATTTACTTTAGACACTAACGGTTACTACCACGAATGACTGGTATGTCTTGATCGGTTCTATTCCTTCAGGCACTTTCAATAGTGTGAAATGGAAATCGACATAAAATGATAGCGTTCATGCTGTCGTGTTCCATAGGTGAGTGCGAGACCGGAGGCCCAATGATGCAGAAGCACCATGGGTCACCATGCTGCATTGTTGCATTGTCTGCATTCGCAATGAGTATAGTAACCACTACTCTAGGATTCTGCTTGTGTTTTCCATCAGGCAGAATAGGGCCATACATAAAGAAATGTTAGCTAAAAGTATAACAAAGTTATACATTTGAAAGTATTTATAGCATGACTAATGTGACCCACAAAGTCTGTCTGGTTGTCAACGATGATTCGCAAATGTTTAATTACAGATTGTTGTTTCAGAAAAATATTTAGTCAATAGAAATTTATAATTAACTTCCCAACGCCAACGTTTGGAGGCGCATTCCTACTGGCATCATTACTCGACAGGTTTTAAAATCATCACTTTTTAATTGGGAACAATACTATTCTTCTATCACAATTTAATCATAGTATATCAAGTGATGTAATTTTCAGATTTGAAACCTAAAAATTGATAGAGAAATAAGTTTATCTTTCTAAACTTGTTTATCTATAATTGTTAGTGGGTTCAAAACTAAACTTCTACGTCTCATTCTAGAACCACAGAAACGTAAAAGCGTAATAAACAAATTAAACATGCGTAAGAATTATAAACTATGCTCTATGACAAAGTTATTTAGAATTTAATATCCATATAATTTAACATGAACACGAAATTATTACAACATTTACAAACCTCAACGTCATTTCACAGCGGTGTTTAATTTGGTCCTAAACTGTTTTTACTTCATTTGTTTCGTGTACCAAACGCATTACTTCAGTTTCTCGACGGATCGGGAGCAATAATTGCGCGGTTGAAGAGGTGGATTTAACTTCATTGCGTTATAAGGAACAGACGAGCAACTTAAAGGTACGAGTTGTGAAATAAAAAAAGAAAATACATGCTGTTTTCGAACATCAGTTTTTAAGGTTAACAAATGTTTTGAAATTTACAATTGTATGAAAAAAAAATTCATTAGTCAAAAATAAACTAAAATAAACATCTAACACACAACGAGATTTAAGTTTAAACAAAGCAGAGCTTATTTTATGATTGCTAGACCACTAAACTAAATACATAGATATTTTTTACCAAGAACATATTATAAATACTCGTAGAAAACACCCAAACTCCGAAACAAAGCAGATCATACAAACATTTAGTCCGACCCGGGAATCAAACCCGAGACCTCATGCACAGCAGTCGCGTAAGCTACCATTGCGCCAACAAGGTAGTCAAAAGAAATGTTTGCTAGCTCAAGCGTCTACTTTATGGAAGTAATAGTCTTCTTCTTTTGATGAAATAGCAACCAGCTGGATCTCTCGGATCAACTATTTCTACCAATGTCAAGTGTATTAAGTTTTCAAGTCTTCGTTGTGATAAAATTAATGATAAAAAAATATAAAAAATGTGGATGAGATGGAATGGGGACGGTCTTCCGAAAAAATTAAAACGATCTCCTAAGTAGTAGTCGTATTTAGCTAGTGAGCTGACACGCTATATCGATGACATTCATGGCAGAAAAAAGAAAAGAAAATAAATTATGCCTAAAAATATTGTCAATGAAATTCAAAGTCTTGGAAATTATAATAACGCATAAATGTAACAAAAAAAAATAGCATCTGAAAATCAAAACAATGCATGTGGTATTTAACTTTATGTGGAATAGATTTTTCATTTATCAGAACCTACGTAGTTAGAACTCCTTTAAGTAAAAGTCTATTATGTTCTAACTACTCACATCGTATAGCTATAAACGCTGGATGTGTATAGTCTAATCTTATAACGTAATATTTCAATCAGTAACATTGTTTTAACTATTGTTTTCTATTCTTCTCCTATTCACAACTTAAACGTACTACATCCCACGCTCACATGTGAATTTTTTTGCCCTTAAAAAGTAAAAAGTGGATTAACATGTGAAAAACACAAAATATCAAATGAAAATAATATATTGTGTCTCGTCTGTAAGGTCGTCAAACTTACAGTAGAAAGTAAACTGTCCGGCACGACAAGTCGCAAGACAAACGATGGCTACAGAGGAACGGCTATTAATCACAATTAGCGATGACCACGAGACGTAGACACTCATGTGCAGCCAGTTTTATGTCGCGTCGCGTTATTTTATGAAGTGTTAATTTTGGCTTAAACTAATATCTTTGTAAAATGTGGTTTTAATGGTCGTTTGCATGACTTTGTTACTTAATGTTAGATTTAGTCAAACTTACGATGATAATTAAAGTAGTCGTACCTACGAATATAATTAGGTCGTGAATTTGCCGCCAACATTAACTAATATGTTTAATACCTTTTGAACATGTTAATTCAGCGGTAGACTTATAAACTACTTTTGTCATCGGACTGAAATCATAACTGTTTAAATAGGTTAGATGGAAAAACGTACAACGTTCATGGAAATTGTGCCATTGAGATAATAAATAAACAAATATTTGGATATCCACTAAACAAACGAGGCAATCAATAAAACCTTTGGATTGGTATTCTTTGTAACTTTGCCACTAACAATCGATTATTCTAAAACTTCCTTCAAGCTTAGTTAGTTATACAGTTGGATTCTCACCAGTTTTATCTTGAGATACCATCTAGTCTACAATAGTCTTAATATTATTAATATCTTAATAGTCTTAATATCACTATCAATTGTCAAAGTGATTTAGTCCTTGTGATTGTTAAGCTAATTTCCCATTTTGAATATTGTTTTTTAATTTCTATGCTAATGGTCCCATCTCATTAATCAAACTCATTTGGATTAATATAAAATCACCATAATAGGAAAAGAGGGTGAAAAGTGTTTGAGCTTGAATTTTTTTTGTTTTGTATGGCTTGCCAAAATGGCTACTCTGCCTGATGAAAAGCACAAGCAGAATCCAAGAGATGCAGACAATGCAACAATGCAGCATGGTGACCCACACTATGGCGGGCTAGTGACGCTTCTGTATCATTGGGCCTCCGGTCTCGCACTCTCCAACGAAACACGCCAGCACAAATGCTGTCATTTTACATTGATTTCCTATGCGAGGATAGTACCACCCCGGTCGAGCCGGCCCGTTCGTGCTGAAATCAGCGTGGCTGCTACTACCTTTATGACTACACGGCTGGTGTAGTGTTTTAAGTGGTCGCCACGCTGCTTCCTACTGCGCCAAGTGTTGTTGTTGTTTGGTTCAAATCCTACATGGGACAACACTTTGTGTGATCCACAAATTGTTTTTCTAAGTCTGGGTGTACTTTTTGTCCGTTTCATGTACGTTTGTAAAGTCTCTTCGACACAGTATGATAGGTTCCTAACGCAGGAGCTGTCTTTTTAAATAAACAAGAATAAAGAATTTATTACTATAGGACAAATAGATAATAGTGTGACTATGTACAAATATATTTAAACTACGGTGCTTGCTTTACGTTAAGCGATACATACTAATCTAATCGAAATATTACTTTTTATAACATAATTGTCTTACGACAACTAATAAATTGACCGCTATAATTCAAATACTTGAATATTATTGATAAAATGTACGAGCATTCTTAAGCAATAATAAACTTTATTCAAAGGAAATAAATACCTTATAAATTTGCAGTACCTAAGGTATTTACTGAAATGGTCAATAAAAGAATATATGATACTCATATAGATTTAGTAAAAGTAATTCAGTGTGTGTCTTATGCTAGTACAAAATAATTAAAAATGATTGTTAAAATATTGTTAATTTCTATTTTAGCAGTTTTAGTGCTCGGTGATCAAGTGAAATATGATAATTATGCATTGTACAAAGTGCATGCAGAAAATGATGATCATGTGAAATTCCTACACCTTCTTGAAGGGGACAAAGATTTCTTACAATTCTGGAAAAAACCAAGTCAAGTTGGTGACTATGCGAGTGTTGTGGTACCTCCGTCAAATTTAGACGAATTTGAACACATCCTACGAAAACGAAGCATTCGTTCTGAACTTATGTTGGAAAATATACAGGAGTAAGTAAACATTTCTATTTGTACCTTGTTTTAGCACAATTCTTGAAGTTACCACAATAATTAAAACAGTGTAATGTTTCCTGGACTGTAAGTAAGGTGATTCAATAGGCTGATGATGATGATGTGAAATAGCTCAATGTTTTTTTATGTTTCTTTTGTGTTGGTTTCTATATAAAAAAGGATTATTAAAATAATAAAAAAGACTTTAAAAAAATCTTAAGAATGTTAATACATTTATCTGCAGTACCATATTAAAGTCAAGAAATATTTAGGAAATTGGGTAATTTGAGTTAATAAAACTTTATTGGAGCATTCGTAAGCAACTTATTTTGACGCTAACAATATTAACTACTTTGATAGTCACTTTTGTTCAAATCTTATCAGCTTTTGAGAATTTAAAGTTTAATCATATTTAAGTATTCTTACTTTATGGACATGCATAGTTTTCAGTCATTCTTTCATTTCTCAAAAACTGTCTTTTTCTTTTATTTTTCTTTAAATATCCAATGTTTTTCTAGATCAATAAACTTTGCTATGATTTTAGGGCTTTCGATGCACAAGTTATCAGCAGAAGAAAACGTGCTACAAGCCAAGAATTATTATGGACAAATTATCAGACTGAGGAAGACATCTATAACTGGTTTGATTTCTTGGGAAGAAATTATAACAGGACTGTTTCCCAAGTCTCTATAGGACAAACTCCTGAAGGTTTTTATTGTTCAATCTTAATAAATTCCATATTGACTATTACTTAGCAAGGTCTTCAGATGCGCAGAAGAATCTCAAACCTTTTTGGTCGTGAGCCTTTGTGGTAGGAATGCCGGTGGTGATTTTGTTATAGTGCCCAAGGTCCCCTGTAAGATTTGCTTGACATGTAACTTCACAGCGCATTTTATTTCTCGGTTTAAGCCCTACCTATTATTTTATCGTAATTTTCTGTTATGTTTAGATCCGTGGAAATATTGACACTACGAAGAAAAGGATTGTGATTTTTAGCACCGTTGTGTAAAATACTATGAACTTTCTAGTGACATAATTGTACAAGAGCAAGTTGATGCTTTATTTGAATTGTAATCAATTTTTTTCCCTTTTAGGTAGAAACATCACAGGTATTAAAATTACTCGTGGTGTTGGTACTCGAGTTTTTGTTCTACAAGCTGGTGAAATAGGCGCTGATTGGTTATCTCCTTCTGTATTGACCTACATCGCAGACCAACTTATTCGCAGTGATAATCCTGAGATCAAAGCAGCTGCTGAAGACTTCACGTGGTACATCTTTCCTTTGTTAAACCTTGATGGCTTCCAGTTTACTCAGGATTCTGTAAGTAACTTTGTCATTTATTTTACTTGCAATGTTCCATATTTATATTGATGGGATGATTTAAAACTACATTCACTAAAAGTATGGTAATTGCTAAGCCTATGATTCATATACAATACAAATAAATTTACGCATCTATTTGTAATATCATAGCACACAACAGCTTTTGCTAAATCTATTTGAACGTTTACACGTTAGTCTATTTAGTTTTTCATGTAAACCGTTGAAAGGTTTCCCGACTTTCTTAAGCTTTCACTGCCAAATGCCAAACCCTAACCCTTCACTAAGGGATCAGTATATTAAACTGATTTTTGTAAATTGACGGGATGTTCAGGGCTCGCTCCACTTTCGTCACGGGCCGGCCCGGTATTGCAGTGCCGCCGGGAACGGCCCACATTATACTTGAAGCTAATCTACAATATGTGTATGTCAGGATTCAAATTCAGAAACCTAATGCAACTGCTTCATACTGGCCCAGACAAAAAATAATAATAACTAAACTGGTCACTTGTGCTACCACCTAGTAATCTCTACAAAAACAAGTTGTTTAGTTTTTTTTTTTTTTATGTTTGGCCCTGCCAAAATTACTACTCTGCCTGATGGAAAGCATGAGCAGAATCCAAGAGTGGTGGTCACCATACTGCAAATGCAGACAATGCAACAATGCAATATGTGACCCACACCATGGCGGGCTAGTGATGCTTCTGCATCATTGGGCCTCCGTTACTCCGTACTCCGTACTTGTTACATACAATTTACAGATGGCGCTTTACTAAATTTTTACGCCATTTATTTAACGTTACGGACGTTTTTTGTCGGCTAAGGTAGCCTTCCGCAACGCCCCATATGGAATTTCTTTCCAAAGAAACTATGTTTATCTGTATAAATTTAATAAATAACATTTGTGATCCTGGTGTTAGTCAGAAACTATATGCTCGTTTCCTATACAGGATACGAGCGTATTGTACAAATAAAACGATATAATAATCACCATTATTTATATCATAACTCTATTTAATCAGTCGATCCACAGCAGAATCCTTGAAAATTTTGGCTACAATGCGAGATCTCGAGATAACCTTGAAAGATAGCAAGAAAAAGACCCAGAGGGCGTAGCCACATTTAGATTGCTGTACTTTCCGCACTACAGTCCATGTTACTTTTACGCACTGCTTAAGAGAAGAACATTCGAGGGATCACTCGCGGAATAGCTTCGAATAGGGGTCCCAATCCTTAGAATCGAGGACAACGGCACAAGGAGGATTTGATAAATTAATTTTAGTGGAAAATATGATCAAGTGGATGTCACCACGTGTAATGTCTAAATATTATGTCATTGCAGGTCAGACTCTGGACAAAAAATCGAAGACTTATTTTTGCCAGGAATACTTTTTCGATTGGTGCTGATTTAACTAAGAACTGGAATTCTCATTGGGGTGGTAAGGAATCATAATTTGTTCTTGTATTTCAAACACATGGAAACACGATCTACATATCCATAATAACGATATAATAATATTATTTTATTTATTAAAAAAATTATGCACATTTGTACATTGGCGGACTTAATGCCCAAGACATTCTCTTCCAGTCAACCTTAGGGTAGTGTAGAAATCTAGTAAAGTAGGTGGTGCACAGAGGTTACATGATCAATAAAAACAAATAAAGCACATAAAAATAAACATAAACATACATATACATATAGAGAATACACACGAAGCAAATACATATATATTTATATAAATATACATACATAGACATTACATTCGTACACTATGACAACCCGATTCTAAGGTGAACCAATTATCGATTCGTAGTTCCTGCCGTTTCGCTAAAAAGGAGATCTGTACCTTCTTTTAGAAAGTAAAACGGTTTGTGGACATCCTGATTTCGAGTGGGAAGCATTCTAGAGTATTATATACAAATACAATACAATATTATATAGTACATATTAATTTCTACAAGTAAATCAAAAAATTGTTCCCACTTGCTCCAATCATACACCTACACGCACAGTTCTTTGCCACCCAAATGTCGATTACACGAAATGCCTTTGACATTAAGTCCTCCTTAAGCAATGTATTTGCAGAAAAATGTTAAACAAAAAACAATGCTATATTTATTCTCAATTATCATCTAGAACTTACCCTACATTTAGTTTTGGTCGACACAAAGTATAACTGACATTAGTGCCATTGCAAAAGTTCTATCCATGCGTTCAGATGTGTCGATGAACACATGAATATCAATTATATTTATATTTTTAAATGTATTTTATGAAAATTTTAATTCATTTTATCTTTTTTCAATAATTTACATTATTAATTTATGTTATGTGTTGTGTTATTAATGTTAGTAAATTGAAATTTCTATTTTAGTGAGCGGAGGCAGTTTCGAACGAGCAAGTGATAATTTCTATGGACTCGGGCCCTTCTCTGAGCCAGAAACTAGAGCAATATCAGATTTCATAGTTAATAATATCGGTACACAGATTACTGGCTTCTTGAACTTCAGATCTTTTGGTCAAAGGATTGTGATCCCTTTCGCTCACACTGATAACCCAATGTATAATTATGATGACATGGTAAGTTGTATATATAATTACGGTTCCTTTTTGTCAATCCGTACGTTCCTCCAAACGTTACCTTCAAGAGTAGAGTTTTTAATAACCCAAAGTATCGTAACTCTATAAGATTTTTTGTGATGCTATAGAAAGAATAACGTGTCTCGGAAAACACGTTAAGCAATCGATCTCCGTTTGTCATAACTTTCTATGGCAATCGGCAGTGCCTTCAAATATACTGACAACTAATTAAATTATTGAATTCAGTTCAACCTCAGGGTCGCGGAGTTCTGATGCCAGTCCCTCCACAGAAAAACTGGTATTCAGGTAAAACCAGATGAAATAGTAACCTTCTTCGGCCTAGCGTTTTCCCTGCTTAGTGCTGGGGTCCGTTGTTGAAATAGTAACCAATCCCAAATAATCGTGGGATAAGTAAAGGTTAAGAAGATGATGATATTGTGATAGAAAGAATAGCACCAGTTGTCTAGTCTAATGGTCTATGCAAATTCTATGAACTGTTATTTTTGCAGGTAACCATTGCAAGACGAGCTGCCGGATCTTTATCAGTTAAATACAGCACCCAATATTTAGTTGGTAACTCACGTTCTGTTCATGGTGGGTATTTCTATCATATCTCCCTTAACTATTTGTTTTACCCTGTAACGCCAATCATTATCCTGTATTCCACAGCACACCAACGAAAGCTACTAAAGTGAAATCTTGTATTTAAAAATGTATAGTTACTTTTTTTTGTGAAACAGCCGTCAATATAAACACAATATGGCTTCCCTGGTCGTACTTTGAATCCCTATTAAAATTATTATTAATTTGAAGTGTTGTATCACACATTATTTGAAAGTAAAAAAAGTCTTATTTTGAACCGACTTCAAAAAAGGAGGAGGTTCTCAATTCGATCGTATATATATTTATATATATTTCGTCGCTTATAGTCCGATTTCAAAAATGAGATACCCCAACGGTGGTACCATGATAAGGACACTTAGATCTGATGATGGCATCTTGAGAGAAATTGAGTCAAACCTTGAAGTCGGTTTTATTTTTGTTAAAATTTTACTTGTACCGGTTACGTTTACTACTATCTGTTAAGTCAAAGATCATGAATCGGATTCATGATCTTTGACGATGTTTGTTTATCATAAGACACTAATGAATCATTAATATTTAGTCCGAGTCTCCTTTAAAACCGTAAGTAATGATTTTAGACGCAAAATTTAAATTTAAATATTCAAACAATCACCTAAATGTGTAAACATACATTTTCCGTCCCCAAAAAAGAAACTTACTATTACTTAAAAAAAAATACCAATCAAATTGAGAACCCCCTTTTGGAAGTCGGTTAAAAATGAAAAACGATCTTATTACACTCTCAGCGACAACTTAATGTATACACATACACAAATAAGACTATAGTAATTGTGTATGCATATCTATATATATATATATAAATGACTCACTGAAATGTATGTACGCGCATTACTTCCAATAGGTTGCACAAAATTAAGTAATTCTTTCTTAATGTATTCGTTATTGTTAGGACAATGTTTGTGTACAAGAAAAATAAAAGATAACAAAGGAAAAGTGATATTTTCTTGTCGGGTCAGCTAGTATATATATATATCTATGTAGTAAATATCTAAACACTTATATGTCATAAAGATCTTAATATTTTTACAAGGGCTTAATCGATACGTTCTGTAAGTCACGTAGATTATAATCTAATATTTTGAAAACAATTAAATACTTACCGTGCATGTAGTTTGCGTGAGGTGATTTTACAAATAGACCTAAGTTTTAATCAATCAAGATAAGGATATGCATAACTGTGTGCATAATAATGTTAAGATAATTAGAAAAATAAATTATTAGTTAAGTGTTAAGATAAATGAATGATGTGTTACTTTACAACATCTTTATGGAAAAATACTCTATAGATGTAAAGTACTGCCTCGTTGGTCTTGCGGTTGGCGTATGCGACTGCTGATCGTGAGGTCTCGGGTTCGATTCCCGGGTCGGACCAAATGTTTGTATGATCTACAAATATTTGTTTCGGAGTTTGGGTGTTTTCTATGTATAATATGTATGTATTTACAAAAAAAGTGTATATGTATTTGTATCAGTTGTCTAGTACCCATAACACAAGCTCTGCTTAGCTTGGGACTAGATGGCGTTGTGTAATAGATGTTCGAAATGTTTAGTTATTTATTTATCTATAAATAAATATGTGGCCTAATGGTTATGGTATAGTAATGATTATGGACTGCACGGATGGCCTAGTGGTTTAAGAGGTCACCATGCCACTTTCTACTGCACCAAGTGTCATGGGTTCATACCCCACATGGGACAACACTTTGTGCGATCCACAAATTGTTGATCTGAGTCTGGTTGTTATTTGCGTTCGTTTCATGTATGATTGTATGGTCCCCCGTGATACAGGATGTACATACATAAAGAGGAAGCAGTTTAAAAAAAATACTACCTATAAACGTTTGCGACTTAGCAATCGATGTATTGTTAGCCTTAAAGATAGTTGTACGATTATTTCTTAAGGTTTTAAGATCGTATTAGCCCGTGAAACACATGGAAAGTTTGAAATAAAGTTTAATCATACAATTTCTTTAATTAAGTTAAAGATTTTTCTTATGTGTCTGAAATTTCTGTGTTTTTAATTGGTACACTATTTTTAAACATTTTCTTTTCAGATGGGGCAACTGGCAGCGTTATTGATTGGGTTAAATATCGTTTCAATCCCCCGATTGTAGCCTCTTTCCTTCTAAGAGATGCTGGATTCAGAGGGTATACTTTACCAGTAACAGAAATCTTGCCTTCTTGTGAGGAAACCTTAGACGCTATCTTAGCAATCATCAGGGAAGCAAGGTTCGTTAAGATTATTCATTGAAAAATACAATTTGAATACAAAATGAAATACAGTTTTTGAATTTTTGTTCGTAGTTTTATTTATATGATAAAGTGGTTTTATTGTGTTACAATATTCATCAAATATAACAATAACAATAATAGTTTATTATACAATTACTAATACAAGTACTAATATCTAAATATATACAATATATAATCATATAATTATATTAATAATTATTTTTACGGGAATTAACGCGATCACTTATTAAATCAAAGTCAGCCTGTGACCACAGCCAGTGCAACCTGTTCGAAACGTCAGGCAAATCAGAGGTATGTAATACCTTTTAATAAGTGATCGCGTTGATTCCCGTAAAAATAATTGTTAATATATCTTGGAACGCGAACGTTTAAAAGTTAGTATATACAACTTATCTATTTGACATTGATTTCATTATCGTTGCAATGTTGTAATCGTTATTCATTGAATACTGTTTTCAAGAAATACTATGTGGTATTCTAACTGACATCAAATAAATTGTTTGTAAATCATTAAAGAAGTCCCATCTAAAAAGTTATAGATTAAACAAAATCGTACTTTAATTACTGCTTAACGGCTACAAGCTACAAAATCGTTAATGCTTCTATAAAATAGCAATAATATGGTAATACAAAAAAGTTAAACGAATTTAAGGTAGATTTCTTACACAACAAATGTAATCAAATTTAATAATATAATGTTTCAAGAACAATATAATCTGTATTACATAATATAGAAACCTATGTACATAACCTTAATTAAAAAGAACTGTAGCAATATTTACATATAAGCGATAAAAAACTCCACATCTTCGCCTACTGGTAGCGTTCCCAAAAGACTGGCAGCATTACCATGTTGAATGGCAATGCTGATTCTCTGTGCTAGAAAAAGGCCGGCCTTCTGGTCGCGAGAAGCGTCATACAGTTACTTAGCTAGTTGTTTAAACATAGCGCGAGCACTCGGACTCCATGAAGCTAGCGTCTCTACCCCTGAAGCGGCAGCAGCGCCGGCATAACCATCTGTACTTGGAAGATGAGATGGCGCGAGGGTGTCAACGCAAGTTGTGTCCTAAACACCGTTAAAATTCTTTATTTTGATGCCACACTCGATGTATTTTAGATTATTTTTGAGGTCAAAAATCCATAATTTTGTTCTTTTTTTAAATTTTGATGTTCCCAGTGTCACTCTTACGACTAAGACGAATCTATTGAAACCACTCACATAAAAATATGACAAGCCGTTTAGGCTCTAGGGCATGACAAACAAATATACATACATACACTCGAAAAAAATAACCCTCCTTCTTTCGCAGGCGGGTAAAAAATGCTACTAGGGTTAAAATAATAAATTTCGCTTCGTCATAAAAGTCTAAAATCGGATACACCTGTTTCTGTAACGGTGTGAACAATTACTTAGCACATTTAGGACGACTTACCCGTAGTGATGTCTGGTCCTCAAGAAAACCAGTATTCAAGAAATTTTCTTTTTGAATAGTGAGTGAGTTGTGTTACAGAGAAGAGAAGGAACACTTAAAGGTGGGCAACGTTCGTGTGACTCTTAAACATTCAGATATTGGGAGACTGTAATCACTTACTATGAGGTGACGCATCTGCTCGTTTCAGTTACAAAAAAATAGTAAAATTTCTCTCCAAATGTAAATAATAAACTCTACTGAACCCTTATAATTTCATTGATATTGGTGCCAATATTCTTGGTCCTTCACTAAATTAAATTACATCTAAGCTTGTCTTTTATTCTGTAATTTTAGTACAGCGATGACCAAGATGCTTTTTTTCTGTATGTATGCATTTAGATAAGGCCCATTTTCAACACAAGATATCTAATTTTCGTCAATCTTTGATATTGGAACATCATTGAAAAAGAAAAAAAATGATTTTTAGTTTAATTTAGAGAGTTATCGATTAATAGAACGAGTATCACTTTTTAAACCGAACAACAAGATAAACTAGTTTAATTTTGCTATAAACTAGATCAATTATTTCAACATCAGCGTATAACCAAAATATATCGTTCAACGTGTTTGAACAACCTAGTCTCGAAATATCAATATTGCTCAAAACTCTGATGAAATTAATAAACAGGACAATGGCGATAAATATTAAACTGCTATAAAGATAAAGTTTGATGGATGTTTAATAATATTTTAATAACGATAATGTTTCATTTTGCACTCAAATAGTAGTTTATCAATAGATATGTAGATTAGAAGTGATAAACAAACAATTCAATGATTGCTGTATAATTTAAGATAATCGTGTGAAATAAGATTTGAATAAAAATAAAGTAGGCACTATATTGACAAATGATAAAGTCGAATAGAACAAAAGCAAAAGTTTACAATGCACATGCAAAGATAAAGACGTATAGTTAATGACACACTTAACATTTTATAATTTAAACTAACAGTTTATTGTAATATTACATCTATGATAAACAATACAGTCTTGATAAAACTTTATAGTGTCCCAATAATTTTCTGTCTTCGACTTTTTCTCATTCTTATTTATTCTAACACTGTCTGCTCTGTTGCAAAGGTCTAAAAATGTTAATCAGATTAATTTCTTTGGCAATTCTATTTACATTTGTTTACTCTGAAAAATTTCGTTTTGATAATTACACTTTGTACAAAGTATTACCAAAAAATGTAGAACACGCCCGATTCCTTGAAAGGTTGCAAGAAACCTTTAAAGAGTACGATTTTTGGGATGAAATTCTTGTATCACAAAATGTTAACATCCTATCTAAACCTGACAAGAAATTTGACTTGGAAAACTATTTAAGTGGCGCTGGAATTGATTTTGAGGTAACTCTGGAGAACATACAAGAGTAAGTATTTTTAGAGATAAATATTATAAATATTGACGTAGTGCATCGACTAGCCGTCACTAGTAGGATGCAATATACCCACATATATATTATATATATAAGCATTTACTTCACCAAAATACATAGATTAGACGAACTTTTTAAATCTTTCAACTCAACTTATGATTGATCTACACTACAACTTTTGATACTCTAATTTATTTCATTATCTATTAAATTTATAAACACATATTTATGTGCATGTCAATACTATATGTACCAAATATTTCAGATTGATAGACAAAGAGACCACACGACACTATACGAGAAACGACATCAGAAGCATGAAATGGGATTCATATTATACTTTAGAAGAAATAAATGCCTGGCTCGATGACATGGTATCAGCTCATCCTGATGTAGCTTCTATCATAGATGGAGGCAGATCACACGAGCGTCGTTCCATAAAAGGAATTCGTATTTCTCACGGAGACGGTAGAAAAGCTGTTTTCATTGAAAGTGGGATTCATGCCAGAGAATGGATCTCACCAGCAACCACCAATTATATCATTAGTGAGTTGTTAACAAGTAATGATGAAGAAGTGAAAACGATCGCTCGTGATTATGACTGGTACATTTTTCCTGTTACCAATCCTGATGGTTACGTTTGGACCCATGTAGGGGTAAGTATTAATAAAAATGTATGTGTTTAATAACAATATAAAGTGGAAAGTTAATGACAATATTTACTTGGTGGTAAAATCAATGAAATGCTAAAATTGAACCCAACTAAAATTTATGAACTACTACGGAACTATGGTAGTAGGTTTATGCTTCGGATTATGTAGCATGAGCAACCTAAAGGGATACAAAATGTAGATTATATGAAAATTGATTTTTACTGAACAATTTTAAACAACTATCACCGCTTCTCTTTTCATATCTTAAGAAATATCTAACCCCGAAAATCTAATTAATACTGTAACGATGGTATTTATGTTTATTTATTCTATAGTACAGATTATGGCGTAAGAATAGAGTTCCCTACGGAGATGATATTGGTGTGGATTTAAACAGAAATTGGAACAGCAACTGGCTAGGTAACGTATGTTTTTGTATTATTGTACTGTTATTTTAATATTTAATTTACCTTAGTTAACACCATCACAGTTTATGTATATATACATTTTTGAAGATTTTGTACATCATTTCAGATTTCATCAATCAATTTAGCTTGATTACTGTCAAAAAGGTTATACCCTCAAAGACGTAGATACCCTACCATATATTATATCCCCGTAAAAAGGTGTAGTTGAAAGTCAAGCAATTAATGAGTTAACTTGTAACAAATAATAGTAGATAACAGTACGTTAACTTTCAAAAGAAGATCTTTCTACAAAAAAAAAAATAACATGTTATCATCGTCCCATAGTTTCTCTTAAATAAGCATTTAACTCATTCCTTTTCTGAGCAGGCCTTGGATCAAGTTCTGTTTCGTCATCAAATACATTTGCCGGACGTGGTCCATTCTCTGAAGAAGAAACGAGAACCCTATCTGAATACATTACAAACATGGCTGACAGAATCGATCTGTACTTGTCGTTCCACTCTTCAGGACAACTACTTCTGTTACCTTATGGGAATACAACGGATCCTTTGGATAACTACTATGATGCGGTAATTTAAAAAAAGTTATAATAATTTATTGGAACACACACATCTATTACTATACTTTGACTGCCTCGTTGGTCTCGCGGTTGGCGTGTGGGACTGCTGATCGTGAGGTCTTGGGTTCCATTCCCGTGTGTCCAATGTTTGTATGATCTACAAATATTTGTTTCGGAGTTTGGGTGTTTTTTATATATAATATGTACGTATTTACAAAAAAAGTATATATGTGTTGTATCAGTTCTCTAGTACCCATAACACAAGCTCTGCTTAGCTTGGGACTTAGATGGCGTTGTGTGATAGATGTCCAAAATATTTATTATTATTATAATTATACTTTTTAGGAAATAGTTAAAACAAATACTAATTCCATTAATGAATTAGAAAAAGTACTGACATGAAGTTATAATACTTGTTTTAGATGAAAATCGGCAGACGAGCCATGGGAGCATTATCAGTAAGACATGGAACTCAATATACCACGGGAAACATTGCTGAAGCCATATGTAAGTTTTTTAAATACTATCATTTTTTTCTAAGCTGTGGATCGAATCAAGTGGCGTGCAATTGGAGAAGCTCATGTCTAGCATGGACATCGATAGGCTGATGATTATGATGATAGTGTTCCTTATTATATAAAAGTGACCCTCTGAAATGTATAAAAAAATTTAAAAAAGTATTTTTTCTGATATACATTTATCAACTAAATACTTTAACATGTACACTTAATATAATATCGATGTCCAGAAATTAGTCCTAGCCATAAATAAAAGCAAGAAGACACTTGAAGATGGCTAATATTTTAATACAACACAAGGTTAAATGTAATAAACAAATAAACTAAACCTAAATGAAATTTTCAAGGTAGTAGAGCCACGCTGATTTCAGCACGAACGGGCCGGCTCGACCGGGGCGGTACTACCCTTGCACAGAAAATCAACGTAAAATAACAGCGATCATGCTGTAGTAGTAGAGTCATTTTGGCTGGGCCAAACAATAAAAAAAACATTGATTTAAATTTTCAGACTTCGCTACAGGAACCAGTATTGACTGGGTAAAAGAACATTTACGCGTGCCTCTTGTTTACTGCTACGAGCTTCGCGATCGTGGAACTTTCGGGCACTTGTTGCCTCCAGAACAGATCCTTCCTACGAGCGAAGAGGTAATGGACTCCTTGGTAGAAATGATTCACCAGGCAAAAAGATTGGGGTATATGAATAGCGGAAATGCCATAAAAGTTTCATCTTTGTTAATTGTTGGTCTAATAATGAAACTGTTTATGTAAATCTATACAAATAAATAAATCTAATTGGAGTGTCTGTTTGTAATATAAGAATAACAGCTTTTTAATCAATGCATAGGCATGTATACACGATACATATACCATAAATGTATTTAAAAAAAAAAATTGTCTGTCTGTCTGTTTGTTCCGGGTAATGTCTGGAACGGCTAGACGGATTTTGACGGGCCTTTCACTGGCAGGTAGCTGGGAGGTAGGGAGTAGCTTAGGCTACTTTTTTTAGACTAACTTTGTCCCGCGGCGTTACTCGCGGTACAGCAATAACCGCGGGTAACACCGCAGGGTTCAGCTAGTATCTAATAAAATGCTGGTGAAATTTGAATTTAGTTTGAACATTTTAATATATTATTAAATATTTTGTTCCCATGGTAAGAAGCAAAAAATGTTTATTTATAGTTACCTAATGATAAATAAACATATTTTTGCTTCTTTTTTCTTTATTAATCGGTCGGACAAAGATCTTTTCTATTTAGATCTGTCTCTTTTGTCCATCTGAATGCCATGTATGTAAAAAGTCAAACCAAGCTATAATCTTTTTTCAATATAAGAGTTTTACAATTACAACTTACCTAATGATTTAATGAAAATTTATTTGGTGCTATGGATCTCATTTTAACATCCATTTTGAGGTACAGAATTGAGTCTTTGAAATTAATTGTAATATAATATCATCGTTATAATAGTCACTTGATTAAAAACGTGACATATCCTATCTGATATACATATGTATCGTGATCGAATTGAGTATTTGTTACACCAATTAGCTTTATTACATTTAACAACAGTATGTCAATAAAAACATTTGTAAATGATGTAGATAGGTCTACTGAAAATAAAACTTATTTTCCTACTATTTTCCTAATGTTGTTAGGTGTTTTGGTGCAACATGTAACATTGCAGAAGGTTTGTATTGATTTTTTTTCTTATCAGCCAGCTAGGTTAAATAAAATCCTTCTGGGGAATATTAATAATATTTCGGACATCTAACACACAACGTCATCTAGTTCCAAGCCAAGCAGAGCTTGTGTTATGGGTATTAGACAACTGCGCTGAAGGAGGCGGCGGAGAAGGCCCGGGAGGACGACCTCCACTCGGACCCGATCCGCCGCCGGCGAACCGGGCGGCGGAGGCGCGCCTATCAGCGCCTCATGCCGCCCTGAGTGTGGCCGCGGATGGTGGGGACGGGTTTTCCCCTCCATCCGCTTTAGTGGTCACCCGCGAGGGGGCAACGTTACGCGTGTGCCGTACGTTGCCTAAATTGAGAATTTAACTAGCAGACGGTGCCCGCTTCAGTGCGGGCTGGCGCTGGGAGGGGTCCGGATGTGTTAATAACAGCAGTTCCCGGATCCCTCCCGTCTCAGGCGCAGAGTGGCACACCGTGTGGTTTTAGTCGGTTCGATTCCGAGACACCGCCCCGCCGCAAACCCCGGCGGGGTGACGGCCCGAGGGGGTTTCCACACGTTAAAAAAAAAAGGGTATTAGACAACTGATATAAATACAATATACTTTTTTTTTGTAAATACATACATATTACACATAGAAAACACACAAACTCCGAAATAAATATTTGCAGATCATACAAACATTTGAACCGACCCGGGAATCGAAACTAACACCTCAAGCACAGCAGTCGCATACACTACCACTGCGCCACCGAGGCAGTTATGTTAAAGTAATAACAAAGAAGGTGGACTAAAAGATAACTTAGTTCTCGGAATAAGGATAATACTAGGTATATTAAGTAGGGTTAAGTGCCTGTGTATTAGTCGTGTGATTTAACTGGTACTAGAAGAGGGCCTTGTCAAAAATATGATGAAACTTTTTGTTAATGTATTGAATAATATTACTGAACGCCAAGATCACATTCTTTTTGTTTTTGTCCTTCTCTCCTTTGGTTTTCCTATTTGGCAAAAACAATCAACATTAATGCCATAAGCAAACCAATGTTCGTTTTTGCAGATAAATGAGTTGTTTCAAACATTGTTTTTACACAATAAATATGTAATCAATGAACAATCAATCAATATAAAATATTATCAGTAATGGATTACAAGATTAGGTTCCATTAAGTACTAGGTAATATTGCTAAATCACATCTAATTAATATCATTATTTATTATTATGTTGATAAACATTGAATCAGCAAGGACAGAGTTATTAAATCGAAATTGAAGGAAAAATGAAAGATGCATAGTGAAGAAAACTAGTTTTATTTACAACTATGTTTGCTAAAAATAGTCAAAATAAAGGAGTCGTCCCCACGGGCGAGAGAATCGCAACGGACCCGCGCTCGATCGTCGGGTAATCTCCACAAACGACCTATTATTCCTTCAGCATATCGCGTCGCGATTCGTAATAGTATTGTATAGAAATAAGTAGCACGACGATAACATCACCGTGATATTCACGAGAATATACACAACGGGACCATCTCCACGGACGACCGTGGAGATGGTCCCGTTGTGTAGGACGCCCTACGGTACGATACGATGGACCGAGGTCTTAAAAATAATGACTGGTCAGAAATATGAAAGGAAAACATTGGTAACAATACAAAGTACTAACTTAAACTTAGTTAAGATGACCTTGTTTATATGTAACCAAAAAAAATTAAAGCCATGGGAAATACTACTCGTACAGATAATAAAAAAAAAGTAAAAACTAAAACCTGGTATTAGTTTTTACTTTTTTTTATTTAAAATGTTTTGGTGCTTCTATAATATTAATTTCTTTGCAAAGTATATTTTAAATAGGTACTATAGAAATATCACAATTATCGAATAAATACGGACAAAGTCACGAAAAAGTGCTCATAATAAAAGTATTTTTGAAATGTACAAGTAACGCCCTTTCTAATGATACCAAACATGACATATTTATCTAAAATTATTTTTTTAATACAGTACTTTATGTCGGCTAGAGGGCGCCGCATTAGATTCACTGACACCTCATATAACCTATATCCAGCGAACAATCATGACGCTTCTAAAGATACCTCATTTGTCCAGTTCTAATGAGTAGTTAAGGAGCTATGAGGGAACAAATTAACACACATACATAGCCTGTCAAAATCAAAACCCTCCTTTAGCTTTTCCGTAGTCGGGTAAAAACAGGCACTAAGTTCATAAGAAGAAAAGTAACGATTTTTGGGATGAGATTCGGTGAAATTCGAAATATCTCAGTATGTTAATCTATTGTCTAAATATTTTTAAGTGACGCTAGAATTGATTTTGAATTTGCTTCGGAGATTTTTCAAGAGTAAGTATTTTGTGTCTAATATAAAATTCTAACCATAAAAACAACAGGCTTTCTCTTTTCTAAGTATTAAATACTAGTTTTTACCCTCGGCTTCACCCGCCTATGTCTTTTATCAGGAAATAAAGTACCTAGATGCCAAATTTTATTTAAATCGGTGCTGTCGTTCAGCCACGAAAGCCTAGCAGATAGACACTTTCTAATTTATAATATCAGTATGGATTTGAATGTCACTAGTCGATAAAATTACTCGTTTATCTATACTATCTATACTATAATATATAAAGCTGAAGAGTTTGTTTGTTTGTTTGAACACGCTAATCTCAGGAACCGCTAGTCCGATTTCGAAAAATGTCCGAAAAATTCTTTCAGTGTTAGAAAGTCCATTTATCGAGGAAGGCTATAGGCTATATATCATCACGCTAGGACCAAAAGGAGCGGAGCATCGATGAAAAATGTTTCGAAAACAGGGGAAATTTTCACGCTACGGGCAATATAAGGCGCAAACGAGGTTGCGTGGGTCAGCTAGTTACTAATAAACCTAGTTTGTCATTAATTACTTTGATCAAAAATGATTTAAATGCATTTAGTAGTTTAGGTTCTTTTTACCCGACTACGGCAAAGTCAAAGGAGGGTTATGATTTATACTCTCTTTAGTAACCCAGTTACGGAGCTAGGTTATAAATTTATTAAGTTGTGTCAAGCTATTTATTGCACACAACTGTTGTACGAACCAGTTCTTTTGTATTTTATTACAATATTATACGTCACAAGCAATTGATTATAAGCTTACTATTATGAACTAGATAAAAATTTCACATTGAAAATAATATAATTTATTATCAGGTTGATAATTATTAACAGTGACTGGCAAAGATAAGGCTAATTAATCTAAACTATTAGGAACAGAGCCATGAAATGGAGACTGCCACGTGACTAAATATTTTAGGGTAATTGATATTTTTCTTATATTTTTTAAATACTTGTTGTAAATATAAATTATTAAATCCATTGTCGTTTTATTTTGTAAAGTTAAAAGTAGCGTTAGTATATTTACTATTTTATAAAAGTTTACAAACATACATTATATTATGACAGGCATTATGTTTCTAACGTTAACGCGTTAGCGTTTAGAAAGTAGCCAATGTATTTTTTCTGTTAAGTTATCTGATGACTTTTAGAAGTAAATGTATAGCCTCAAATTAGAAGTCAATCAAAAAACAATAAAATAAACAAACCTAGTAGTAAGTAAATCAGAAAACTCTTACTTTAGAAACTTTAGAAATATTGGTACTAAAATGTTTTAAGTGTTTCAAGTTTCATCACACAATGAATAAATATATTATAGTTTTGGTTTTAGACGGGTACCACTAATGCTTTTAGGCAATAATTTAGCTTACATGATAATAATTTAACTTACTTTCAAAAACCTGCACCATTGCCCAAAAAGTGTCGTTCTAAGGCAGTCTCCACTCGCAGTCTCTGTTCCTCAAAATTTTGATAAATTCTACTCTACTTATCCTGATCACCGATTATTCGCTTATTGATACACCATTATCAAGAGTACACTTAAAAAATACAGTTTTGTTTTAATGTTAGCAAGTAATTCAATCATGTTTAAATATATTCTGTTAGGTTTTATTTTAATTTTACCAATTGTGTTCAGTGAAAAAAATCGGTTTGACGATTACACTCTATACAAAATAATACCAAATAGTTTAGATCAAATAAGATTACTCCAAAATCTTAGGGAAACTGATGGGAGATATGACTTTTGGAATAGCCCAGGACCGGCTGTACCATATGTAAATATATTATCAAGCCCTGCAAACAAGGCTGAACTTGAGAGTATTGTTAAAAGTAATAATATAGACTTTGAAATTGTCACGTCCAACATTCAAGAGTAAGTATTAGTTTTCATATGATCGTTTAATGTTTGAAGTTTTTGTAAAAACTGTATTTATTTAAAATGAAACATTATGAAGTTAATCTGAATAACCTCTTTTAAAATCATTTTAAATACTTAAAGTATTTATGCTGCTTATTCTAGTACAATGATGGCAAGAATTTCTTGAAATGTTTTAAGCTATTGCTTAGCTTCTATTGCGGGCCTTGAGCGTGGAGACCGAATCGCGGTGATACTTTTTAGTTTTGCCATCTATCGATGAATAGCAGAATCCATACAAAATTTTAACCCCTATTTCACCCCCTTAGGGGTAGAAATTCCAAAATTCGTTCCTTAATGGGTGTCTACTCAATTAAACGATCATAAGTAATTTATTTACATCTGTCAATAACAATTAGTTAAAACAAAACTGACTGCGTCAATATCTGTCATCTTTATTAAATTCAGTTTTTAATAAAACATATGTTTTATATATATTCGTAATCCCGTTTAAAAACATTTATTTTGATACCACACTCGATGTATTTTGAAAACATAATTTGTTTTTGAGATTACTTTTGGTGCCAAAAATCCTTAGTTTTTTTTTTTTTTTTTTTATGTACTCAGTGGCACTCTTATGAGTAAGACAAATTTATTAACACCACTCACATAAAATACGTCGAACCGTTTAGGCTCGAAGGCGTGCTAAAAATATCCATACGTCCCTCGCAGCCGAATAAAAATGCTTCTTTCCAAAAATTTCAATTGATAATTAGATAGTAGAACATGCAGGTTGAAATATTAGACATGAAACAGGGATGCCAACTTTTCCTCTACCTATGAAAATTTATGTATCTACACATTGTGGTAGAGTAGTTTATCAATATCGCTGCCCGATGACCATCATCGATTAGTACATTTCCTACTTTTACTAAAAGAGTGTATTCTTGCCGTTTGAATAGCATTACATGATTTTTGTATACTCATAATAACCATAACCTACCTAAACATAATTGTGAAACTAATTACATATTACAGAGTTATAGATCAAGAAGAAGTCAGCACGTACACAAGAAATGCTGCCTTCAATATGACATGGGATCGATATTATGACCTAGATAGTGTCTACACATGGATCGATGATTTAGCAGCCCTCTTTCCGAGAGTAGCCACAATTGTAATAGGAGGCAGAACTCATGAAGGTCGACAAATTAAGGGTTTGAAAATTTCACATGGACCTGGGAGACAAGCGATTTTTGTGGAAGGTGGTCTACATGCAAGGGAATGGATATCGATAGCTACAGTTAACTTCATTGCAAATGAACTACTGACTAATGATGATGCAAAAACTCGTGCAGCGGCCCGTGATTTTGATTGGTATATTTTCCCAATAACTAACCCTGATGGATATGATTATAGCCACAAAGTTGTAAGTGATTTTCTTAAAATGTTTTTGCCCTGTTACATGTCTAAAATCTAATCTAAATCTAATCTACCTACCAACTCTTGTTCTGTTTCTAGAATAGAATGTGGCGTAAAAATAGACGTCCTATTGGGGAACACTTTGGCGTAGACCTTAACAGAAATTGGAATAGTAATTGGCTAGGTAAGTTAAATGAAAAATGTTCTTTTGGAGGTCAGCCGACGGTATCTCTCACGATCATGAGCGGATTCTTGATGTTTTTCTAGTCCAGTACAGGCCCTGATGTCATGCATCCACGTGCTTCGTGGTCGACCTAGTGTTTCCTACCAGGAATATTTGTTTTCTTTTTTGTCTAGGACTGATAGGTCTTCTCTATTTGTTGATAATCTACTACTGAGTTTATGTGACAATAACCTATTAGTTTGAGTTTAGTCATACGTTTCAATAAATTAAGAGATTTTTCTGTAGTATCACTAGTAGTAGCACGTAAGCAAATATTTAATTTATTTATTGTCACTATTTAAAGATATACTAATATGAAAAAAATGAGATTAAAGACCCTGATCATGAAGGAGCTCACTCTTTATACTTCTCCTAATCCATTCGTTTGTTCTAAAATTGTTTGCATGTTGAAATTCGTGTTTGTTTACAGTTGCCGGAGCTTCTGTCAACCCTGCTACAGATATTTTTGCAGGTCTGGGACCATTTTCAGAAATAGAAACTAGAACTTTATCGACTTACATAAATTCTATTGATCGACTTGAATTATACCTTTCCTTTCACTCGTTTGGTAAAATGCTTTTAATACCATTTGGAAACACAACCGAACCTTTGGATAATTATCACGACGCGGTAAGTTTTGTTCGAATTTATTAAAGTTTTTAGTTTATTAAGTATTTATTTCTTCATGGTATAAAGAGGTAAACAAGCTGACGAGTCGCTTAATGGTAAGTGACCACCGGTGTCCATGGAAACCTGCTACCAAAGAGACTCTGTCTGAACCTGTCATACCCCTCTATAATTTTTTTTTCTTTTTTTTTCTAAGTAATAGGAATATACATTATTATACACCTTGTGTCGTGGGTGACTTTACAAAATACATGAAACGGGCTCAAAGAACATCCAGACTCAGTATAACAATTTGAGGATCACAGAAACTGTTGTCTAGGCCTACTACTACTAGGCCAGCCATGCAGTCAATTTAAAATGTCTGTTTGGACATTCAAGTTAACAGCTTTTGATAAAATGCATATGAAGACAATAGTGTTTAAGGTGGAAAAGCTCAACAGCAACAATCGCGGAGCTCAGTGAATAACATCTATAATCTATAATATCTAGTTGTAAAATATTTCATATTTTCATAGGTCAACATTGGCCGACGAGCTATGGGTGCTTTGTCTGTTAGGTTTGGGACTCAATACGTCACGGGTAACATCGCTGAGGTCATATGTAAGTCACCTGTATAAAGTTTACAAAATTATACCCTAACATACTATAAAAAATCAAACCTTATTTCAATTGATGTATTTGTATAAATTTTACCTTTAGTGTGAAAAAGATTGCTTCTAGAAATTTTGCTATTTTTAGTTGCAAGAGAAACAAAGAACAAGTACTAATTTTATTGCTTTCTAAGAAATCTCTTCAGTATTTGATTTTCCAATACTAACTCTATTCTTCTTAATAATGAACATTTTCCAAGATTGTCCTGAAATTGCATTGTGGGTTTACGACTTAAGGGCCTACCTCCCTTTAGATGCGTAAAAAAGGTTGCATTCCAAAGACTACACCTCATTAACGGCTGCATCAAAAGATTGGAAAAAAATGTATGTTTACTGTCAATTCATGTTCAAGAATGTGGCTAAAAAATTTTTAAAGTACGGTAAATAGTATTGTCATAAAAAAATATATAACAACACGCTATTTTGTTCGCTTATTTGCTTACTGCTTTTAAACGGCTTTGAAGCTAAAAAAAATTTTTACATAGAAAAATTTGTGGTTAAATTTGCTATAAATTAGCCATTACTTATATTTAAATCAATCAATATTTTGTAAAGGAAATGTTAAATATTGAGATTTCCAAAGTTAAAAGCGTAGCGGGTCTCTGTGCGGGCGCAGGCGGCAGTCGTGCGCTGTGGTCGTGCGTTGGCATTCAGAGGGGAAGGCTGTGTCGTTCGCTGCTCCGCTCGCGCTATCGACTAACTATGCGTATACATTTGCTTTTTGCAAGTGTGTACGTACTTTCTGGGTTAGTGTGCATTAGAGACTAACTCGCTGTAATGGACTGAAAGTAATCGTGCGCTTGGACGCTTTCTTGATGTTTTGTGGACTATTGTTTTTGTGAATTTATAATTTTTTTGTTTTGCTTGCATTGTACATTGTGCTTATTTCAAAATAGATGTTTATCGCCTCGTTCGCTCGCTCGCTAATAAAGCTCAATGCAAACCTCTAAAGTCATCTATTTTTAAGTTTTTAGTGTCTGTCTGTCTATTTGTTCTGGAACGGCTGGACCGATTTTGATGCGACTTTCACTAGCGGCTACAACTACAAACGCGGGTAACACCGCGGGGTTCAGGCAGTAATAAATATTTCGGACAATACTTTTGACTGACAATAGTTTTAAGCTATTTTTGTAAATTGATACATATTAAACACTAGCCGAACCCCGCGGTGTTACCCGCGGTTATCGTCGTACCGCGAGTAACGCCGCGGGACAAAGTTAGTCTAAAAAAAGTAGCCTAAGTTACTCCCTGTATCACCAGCTACCTGCCAGTGAAAGTCCCGTCAAAATCCGTCCAGCCGTTCCAGAGATTACCCAGAACAAACAGACAGACGGACAAAAAAATTATTAACTACATTTTTCATATATGTACCGTGTATACATACATATGCATTTAGTAAAAAGCGGTTATTTTAATATTACAAACAGACACTCCAATTTTATTTATTTTTATAGATAAAGAACACCCAAACTCCGAAACAAATATTTACATATCATACAAACATTTGGTTCAACAGGGGAATCGAACCCGAGTCCGAGAGACGTACAGCAGTCGCGTAAGGTACCACTGCGCCAATGTAGAACATGTAAAATATTATCTATACAAATAAATAAAATTGGAGTGTCTGTTTGTAATATTAAAATAACCGTTTTTTACTAAATGCATATGTATGTTTACACGGTACATATACCAAAAACGTATTTTATTTTATTTTTTTGTCTGTCTGTCTGTCTGTCTGTTTGTTTGTTCCGGGTAATCTCTGGAACGGCTGGACGGATTTTGACGGGACCTTAACTGGCAGGTAGCTGATGATCCAGGGAGTAACTTAGGCTACTTTTTTTAGACTAACTTTGTCCCGCGGCGTTACTCGCGGTACGAAAACCGCGGGTAACACCGCGGGGTTCAGCTAGTTAAAAATAAAATCATGATAGTTATCTGTAGGAGACGATTTTATTTCAATTTGTGGACATTGGTGACTAGGGAACCCTATTCTATGGATGACCTGACACGCACTTTCTGTTTTTTTTAAATTAAAAATGCTACTTTTAGATTCAGTAATATGAATTTTTTTATTAAAAAAGTATATAAGCTGAATAAATAGTTTATCAGATTTTTTACTCTCTTCTATACAAATAAATGAAATTGAAGTGTCTGTTTGTAATATTAAAATAACCGATTTTACTAAATGCATATGTATGTATACACGGTACATATACCAAAAATATAGTTAAAAAAATTTGTCTGTCTGTCTGTCTGCTTCTGTAATCTCTGGAACGGCTGGACGGATTTTGACAGGACTTTCACTGGCAGATAGCTGATGATCCAGGGAGTTACCGCGGGTAACACTACGGGGTTCAGATAGTATCAAATATAGTTTGATCGGTAATTTGATTAAACTATTTATTTAAATGCTGAGCCTGAAACTTCTAGTCCGACTCTCACATGGCCGCTTTTTTTTGTACTTAGTACCTACCGATGATAAAATGTTTTAATTATAAATCTTACTAAAACTTTTAAAAATATTTTGTTTTTTATGTTAACATTATAACCATTTTTAATCATTATGTTTTGAAGTTTAGGCAAAAACGCCGGCCAAACGCGCATGTCTGTCCCGCTCCCTAATCTTTGATCATCGTTTTGAAGTAGCGCGTGCGGTACGGAGATATGAATGTGTGCGGTGCAGATGTGATAGTATGCGTTTAGCTTCGCTCAGACGCTCAAGGTTATTGAGGCTACTATACGCCTTAAATTCTATTTCACAGACCATGCAACTGGTGGTACCATAGACTGGGTCAAGGAATTCGTGAAGGTACCTCTTGTGTACTGCTATGAACTACGTGAGAACAATACCTATGGCTTCCTGCTCCCGCCAGAACAGATCCTACCTAACAACTTAGAAGTAATGGACTCGATTTTGGAAATGATCCATCAAGCTAGACGATTTGGATATATGAATAGTGCCAGCGGTGTTTACGGATCAATTTTACTCGTGACTTTGATATCCATCGCAAGATTTATTTATTAATAAAATTTTATTTATTTATTTCTGTTTCATCATTTTATTTTAATTTTATATATGAGCCTATCATATGTATAGAAAGGGTTATACGTTAGTAAAACAGGTGATAATATATTTCCTCGTAAGTATTACATTAAGAATTTGGGACCGTAAATGAATATTTCACATTTAACATCACAGATAATTTGTAGAGTGTTGTAGGCGTTTTCACAAATATTGTTCGTAATCACATAATTAGCTTAATATCTTAAAAAAACTGCAAAAAAATCTTATTATCTGATTGATGATTTTCAATCTTTTAACAAATTCTACCAAATATTGCAATCGAGAGTATAAATTCATCCCCTCTCTCCAGAAAACCATGTGGAATTTCGGTATAAAAAGTATCTTACGTCCTTCCTCGTAGTATGAACTCAAATCGTGCCAAGTTTCATTTGAATCGATTCAGTAGTTTCGGCGTGATGCGCGGCCAAGATACAAACAGACAGAATTTTTTTGTAAACAGACAGAATGTATGTTAGATTTAAAAGAAAAAAATAATACATCTGAAAACTCTATTATTTGTAATATATAAATAGCTCCACTTTTGCGATAAAAGCGACTAGAGGTTTCTATTGACTGAGACTGTAAAACATCATGTGAAGATTTAGCCGCTAGCCATTAGGCTATATGAGAGAGCGGTCAACGGTTTTGGATGGTTTCTGCGAAATGTTGGAAGTATTTTAAGAAAAAAATGTTTATGATTAACACTATTAAAAGTCCAACATTTTTAATCGCGAATTCAGTACTTTTTTTGCGATATTAAATATAAAAGTATTAAAAATAAGTATAACCATAACACGGGCACTGCCTAATTGGGCATCAGATGCCTCTGTATGAAACGTCTCGAGTTATTATAAAAACGCACAAAACATTACCAATATGCATGTAGTATATTCATAGGTAGTAGGGCCACGCTGATTTCAGCTCGACCGGTAGGGGCGGTACAACCCTGGCATAGAAAATCAACGTAAAATGACAGCGTTCGTCGTGTTTCGTTGGTGAGTGCGAAACCGGAGGCCCAATGATGCAGAAGCGTTACTAGCCCGCCATGGTGTGGGTTACCATGCTGCATTGTTGCATAGTCTGCATCCGCAATGAGTATGGTTACCACCACTCTTGGATTCTGCTTATGCTTTCCATTAGGTAGAGTAGAGTCATTTTGGTTGGGCATTCAAAAAAAAAATTGCATGTAAGAGATTGCCTCTGAGCAATAAGGCTTCCATTTGTACCTAAATATCTAGTGCTAATTCATTTTGTAATTACCTGGTATGCAATCAAGTTACTTTTATTATTATAAAGTCAAGCCTACAACAATCCAACATAACATAAGTATTTTACTTTCGTTTGTACACCAATCTACTTTCGTTGCAGAGTAACATTATAAATCAAAATGAAGTCAGCTTTTCGTATTGCAACGAAACCAATTCAACAAGCAATCGAAACTTAAATTAAAACACATAAATTCTTCACTCTCACATGAAACGTGTACGGGACCGCCCGCGTTATCGCGATCTAGCTCTTTGAGCACATGCCTAAAGCTAGTCGGAAGTGCACGCGGAATCCTGCAACCTCTATGTAGATAAATTTATAAGCTTAGGGTGGCTACACATATCTGTACCTCGAAGCACTGTTTGGAAATTTTCCTTTGAGAAAATTGGAAGCGCATAGCTAAGTAAATTAAAGTTTGTAGTGAAAAATTCCTGGTATGGAATATTTTGTTTACACTCATGTTAATTTGTTAAGTGTAATACAAAATGTTTTACTTTGACCGGCGAATTCTTTTATCCATTATAAAATATACTTATTTCACGTTTTGGTGTAAGTACAATAATTATAATTTGAGAGCATATTAAAATTATATTTAAAAAAAATGTTTAATGATTTACTTAGTGTCTCATCCGATAAATATTGTCAGTTATTTCACTTTAATTTCCCCTTCGATAGGCATTTTCTCTCACTTTATGTTAATTACTAAGATCGACATGTGTAACGAAAGGCTAACCAAATAGCATAAACCGAGCACTGAAGGCACTAAATAAAAAAATGAGAGTTCAATACAGAACAAAAAATTGTTGAAAAGGGAGCGAGTTGAAGTAAAAAGATAGTGGTGGCTTATGCAGGTGAGAGTTGTATACTGGTCATTTGAATTCACTGTTGTCTAAAATTCTGAATTCTATTTGTTAATTTAACCAGAGCCCGAAATTAGCTATGCGGTAATATGTTTTGGAATTTTTAATTGTCAAGACATATAGTAAGTAATTACAATATCCAATTAACAGTTAATAAAATACATTGTCTGCGATAGACTGATGATGAAAATGAACATACTATTACACTTATTATAATTTTATATATCAGTTTTGTATTAATTGTCAGTTTCGTTAAATGTCTAGAAATAAATTAATAAATCTACTTTGAGTTTTTAGTCCCCCTTTTTCTACCGTAAGTAAATCTGCTCGGATTTCCCCATCCCCTCCCCATCCTCTTGGTGGCATGTCGGACTCCAACTGACTAAAACCGCAAGCCATTTCGGGTACTAGAAGCCAGGGAACGAGGTATACTGACTTTTTAGCCCCTGCTTATTGGTGATTAAGTTTTCAATGCAACAAATACACCAATAGGGCGATGTGGTCGCACAGCGACAAAGCCCTTAATTAAAAAAAAATGAAAAAAGAAAATACACCAATATAAAAAAATATGCCTGTATTTGCTTTATTATGGGTTCTTTATTATTCCTTCATGCTGAATTACAATTATGAATTCAAATGAAACTTGGTAACTAATTCGATTAATAAGTATCACTACGTATTCGTTCTTTCGTCTCGAAATCATGAATCCACTGAAGGCCCAATGATGAAGAAGCATCACAAGGCCGCCATAATATGGGTCACCACGCTACATTGTTGCATTGTCTGCACGAGCAATGAGTATGATAACTATCACTCTTGGATTCTGCTTATGCTTTTCATCAGTAATTTTGGCAGGGCCGTACATAAAAAAAAACTCTAAAATGTTGAAATATGAAGAACGTGGACAGAAAAGCAAGATAAAGGTAATAAATAAACATTGATACAGTAATAGAAATAATTAACTGTGAGCAGGTAGTGCTAATTTCATAAATATTAGCTTAGTTTAAATATAATATTGACTCGAAGTGCACAGTACGCCTAGAAATAACACAGAGACCACAACACTTTAGAAACATTGCTCAAAGTTATTTATACGCTATTTTATGTTCCATATTTTAACATAGTTTAGTGAGGAACTTCAGCGACATCCCTATCGTTACATCTATACCTACCCATAAAGTAATTTTTAACTAATAAATAATAGTAGTAGCTAAAATTGTGAGGGATTCAGTCGCACCACTGATATATATTCCGTGGGTTTCGTAAGAAGAGGTTAAAGATGCAAACTACATAGGGCGATAGTAGGTCAGCATCGCTTCATGGAGAAAGAAATGTTGAAACCAACCCGCTTGCCCAGCGATGTATCTTAGTCCAAAATCTGCTTTCTAAGGAGAGACCTATACCCAGTAGTGAATTATCAAAGCTTTGATGATTAATTTTAACGAACAAATTCTGGATCGGAAGTCAGTTTTACGGATACGTGGATTCAAAAACAATATAAGGTATTAATAACTAAGATCCACAACAAAATAAGGTATTAAATATGATACATTAAGTAGATAAAATATATGTCATAAAATAGCAAAACAAATAAAATGAAATAGTACCGAGTAAAACAACACAATAATAATTATGAAAGAGCTCCGAGTTATTGTTAAGCTAACAGTTTCACTGAAGCACTCACTGGTAATGGATTTGGTGGAAATTAATTATTTTCACCGTTGCATGGCCTGTTTGTATTTCTAGAATTTTTGATGTGTGAAATTCAAACGATTGGATCCACATTCCAAATATCAACTTTATAGATATGATTTTATGACAGATTTTGCAATGTGGTTTCTTATTTTGGTGCAGCGTTACTATTGGTTTGTTTCAAATGGTTTATTTGTCGTCAGTAATTGATAATTATTAAGTTATGGTGTTATGAAAACGAGTTATTTGATGGTGTCTATTTAGGTAATCTTGCAGATTTTTTTTTGTTTTATTTATTTGTTAATCATAAACAGGTTTGAACTTATCGACGGTTTCGGCACTAAGCTTAGGGCTTGTGTCGCGGAAATCAAGACCAGATTTTACATTTATTAATTCCGCTATTCTAAAATCTCTCCATACAACACCAGAAATCAATGACGCGATACTGCTTTGTGTATTATTCCATACCTGTGTTATTTTTTTCATGAAATATTTAAATCATGATTTTGTTGGCAGCTATTTTTGTTGTTTTTCTATTTACTTCTATTTGAAAATTATCTATAACAAAAGAAAAAAAATGAATTCCGTTACAAAGACGGATTGCGTAGTTAAAGTTATAAGTGAGGAAGGAAGAAGGAACAAATAACAACAACATACAAAGAATAACATAAATGGAGACTGATAATATTTAGAGAATACAGCTTGGGATGAGTAAAATTAAAGTAAATATAATAATCTATGAAGATAGTAAATCTATATCCCATATCTATATATTCCTATATTCCAATATTACCAAATGGGCTTTGGAATTGGTATGTATAGTATGTACCTTACTTATTATTACTAAAAATCCTTACCTTAAAAAATCTTGTAGTAAATGCTTAAACAAGAATTTAGTATGTCTAATGCTGCTTATAGAAGTGAGTAACTTATAGATTGTCTTATGTTTCAACGTAGTAAATTTATTAAAAATAAATATGATCTGATGAGATTAAAACGAAAAAGAACATAACGTTAAGGCCCAATATCGAGCATGTTTCGACATGCAACCATTGCTCGTGCCGCGGTTTCCGATAAATTTGCTTCCATACATTGTACATATAATATCGTTGCTTTGTTTGTGGCTTGTGGCTGAAAATGTACGTATTCTGTTCGTTTGTCCAACAGTTTTTTGTTGAGGACAGCAAATTGAATTTTAGCTTTGTTTCCAGCTGAGAGGGCTGTTTCTTTTTGGTTGCGTTTTTAAATAATTTGATTTGGATTTTGTGTAAATTTTGTGCATGTTGTGTGGTTTAGTATGATATAAGAATTCTGATTAATATCTGATTTGTGAACATATCTTCTTATTGATAGACTGGAAAACCTAAAAAGTATAGGTATGAAATTTTGTTTACATTTGTCTCGTTTCTTGAGAACTTTCCAGAGATTATATAAGTGTTCCCTGGATGGGTAAGTATAATGTGATGATGAATCTTTATAAGAATGAATGGAGACGTCTAAGTGAGTATTTAAGTTAGCTACAAATATTAGATGTTTTGTTTAAATTATCTTTACAATCTATAAGTAAAGATAATAATTGTAGTTCATTGCGGTAACTGATGATCACAAAATTCTTCAACAACAGGCTCAACAATTAAAAATAATCTAGAAGTAAGTCAGATGCTGGTCTATATGAATTAAAACAGTAAATTATGTATGTTGTATTTTTTTAGGTAGTAGAGCCACACTGATTTTAGCACGAACGGGTCGGCTCGACCGGGGCGGTTCTATCCTTGCACAGAAAATCAATGTAACCCCGTAATTATAAACCGTCACCACATGGACAGAACATCAGAACCCTATGAAATCAAAACAGTACCGACAGTGTTCGTGCTGTCGTGTTTCGTTGGTGAGTGTGAGACCGGAAGCCCAATGATGCAAAAGCATGACAAGGCCGCCATAGTGTGGGTCACCATGCTGCATTGTCTGCATTCAAAATGAGTATGGTGACCACCACTCTCGGATTCTGCTTTTGCTTTCCATCAGGCAGAGTAGAGTCATTTTGGCAGGACAAATCCAAACATAAAAAAAGAAATGTACTAGTTATTGTCCGCGGCTTCGCTCGAGTGTATGTCGGTTATCGCGGCAAATAGTAGCTTATGTGTTGTTCTGATGTATAAGCTACATTACTGTAAAGTTTCATGCAAATCCGTGCAGTAGTTTTTGCGTGAAAGAGTTACAAACATCCATCCATCCATCTATCCATCCATCCATACTTAAAAACTTTCGACTTCATAATATTAGTAGGATATCAATTGTCCTGTACAAGTTCTGGTTAGATTGGAACTAGATGTTGTTGTATGAATGAGTATGTATAATGTTAGAATTTTCAAAGATCAAAAAATCTTTTACTATACTAGACTTAATATTTAGCTAATTTGAACTTAGAGCCCAAGGTCATAGAGCACAAGTTGCCACAACTCCCGCATATAGTATTAGCCAAACGTTTTAGCCCGATGAAAAATATAAAATTTTGTCGACTCATCACAATACGAAGATGTTGTGCTGATAAACGCCAGGAGTGATGGCTTGATACGGGATCTTTATATCAAAAGTGTTTGTTTGTGTAAAACACTTAAGAATTAAGTGTTTTAAAAAAAGTTTTAGCTAGATATGTATCTCTTATTGTTAATATTCGATTTCGTTTTAAAACAAAAAGCTACGTCAAAAGTACTTTTTTGAGTAGAAGTGACCAAGGGTGAAATATATAGTAGATACTAGTTATTGTCCGCGGCTCCGCCCGCGTGTACGCGGGTATAGCGGCAAATAGTAGCCTATGTGTTATTCTGAAATATAAGTTATGTTACTGTAAAGTTTCATCGGAGTCCGTTTTTGTACTTTTTGCGTGACAGAATAACAAACATCCATCATCCATCCATACTTACAAACTTTCGCCTTTATAATATCAAGTAGGATGTATAATAAAAGTCTGTATTGTTTAACTTAAGTCCACAACAAAAAACAAAAAAAACTTATACCGTAATATACTTATTACAAATCTTTTGACACCTCATTCATTAAAATCGGTTTAATTGTTTAGGGGTTACGATGGAACGTATAAACCTATTTACATAGACAGCCAAAATTATTACCCTTACTTTTGGCTCTGCCGTGGTCGGGTAAAAAGGTTAAGATCGATTAAACTGAAAATCGACGAAAAAAATGCCAGCTACACAGCTTAAATAATATATTATTACCGTTTGAGACACACTCGCATTTATTTATGAAAGCAAAATATATAAAAAAAAAAAAAAAATATTCTAACTTAGCTCTGCCCGCGGCTCGCTCGCATGTATGTCGGATTTCAGGCTAAAGCCTTTTTAAAAAATCAAAGTGTTTCCAATTCCATTCCGAAAATTCAATTTTAATTGAAATCGGTGCAGCAGTTTAACTGTGAAAGCGTAAGAGTCAAACAAAAACATTTTTAATTTATCATATTAGTATATTTTTTTCTTTTCTGAAACAACGTCTGGCTGCCTAAACTAGTTTAATAAACTTAGCTTAAGAAATAAAATAAAAAGTAAAAATCAAATTGAGAGCGTCAAATGTATCGAACGTCGATCAATTACATTTGTAATAAGAGCATTTCTTATCAGTAACGGATCGATCATGGTGGTCACCACTGCTTAGATTGTTCTAACCGAAAAAAAAATAAAAAAGCTAAAGTGAATTGTTTTTTACAGTTTCAATTAAATTCATAAAGGTGTTTTGATGGTAATAGACGTGACTAACATTTTTTTTCAAATATAACATTTGTTGTAATGCGTTATTTACTTTCTTCCTATTCTTCTGACATTGGATAGGGTATTTATTGAGGAAGGTATATAATATGTTATATAACATCATGTTACATTGCCTAATATCATTATGTTAACTAGAAAGTATTTAACTGTAAATGCAAGAGGTATATAAAATAATAACAAAATATATATCAACTCTAAACAAAACACTGTACTGAATATATAAGTATTTTAGGAGCATTACTGTGCCATCTAAATTGAATCCAGAAAGGCAGTAAAAGTCCCAAAGTGCTACTAAAATGTATTAACAAATGCTTTAATACTTTATTTTTAGTTTCTGAGAAAACATTTTGCAATATTTGCTTATTATGTTAGTGAGTTTAGTCTTGGCGTTTATTACGTTTATTTATTGACTTGATTTTACTTTTAAGTTGCGTCATTTTTAAAGTTTAGTCGTTGCTCGTTGGCAACCGAGTCGTTGTCGTTATAAACCCTAAAAATAATTATCTTTTGATATTTTTTGGTGGGAGAGCAACACACTTCGTTGCTATCCGTGTAGATCAGACTCAATCGGAGTGATACCATGGCTTTACAGAAAACCAATGTTGGGCTTAAAAAACTCATAAAAATTTAGAGTTAGTTCACTTACAATGAGATTTACAGCAATAAGTTAGAAAAATTATATGTTATGAAGTTATTTTATTGTTCCTTATCGATTAATTGAAGTTATCAGCAGTGATTCTAGTAGGAGGGATTGAATAATGGATGAATTGCCTATAAATGAGTTGTACGTGTCCATAATCGACGGTACTCACTTACTATCAAGTGATTCATTTGCTTATTTATCCCTTTACCAAAAAAGAAAAAACATTGCTATCTCAATATTTATATGAAGTAATTGTTAATTTATGAATCGAATAACTCATTTGTTTAATTCTTCACATATATTTTAACGTAACCTAGTTAGGAAATCAAAACTGCACTCACAATAATAAAATTTCGCATGCAAGTTATTTTGCAATGTAGAAACTATTTTACCCATGCCCTTCAATAAAAAAAACTCGAGAGGTGTCAAGGGACACCCGGATGGAACGAAGTTCACTGTCAGGACTCATTATTTTTATTATTTTTTATTATTTATTATGTACAAAAAACCTGTATATACTCAACAAAAATAATCGTCGCGACACCATACTGTTCAATGCGAAATAGAAGTGAAAATGTCTGGCTTGCTTTCTATAAGAGAGAGAGAGAGACAGAGAAACATGCGCACGCCGCACGGCTTACAATCGCTTACTGTAGCAAAAAGTGTCGTGACAACTTTTCGTAACAATTTTTTCCGTCTAGCCCCCTTTCACAACGCGCGATAAGGAACTTCGTTCCAAAACTTCGTTCCAATAAACTAAGCAGGACAACATCACTTTAAGCAGAAGAATTTTTTAAAGAAATCTGTACCAACCTGTCTTGCAAGCGCGGTATAATAGGACTAAGCCTACTTGGTAAGCAGAGGTCTATTTTAGCTGTGGACTATGGATTATGAAGACTGCAATATTTATAATCTGTCAATGAAAACATCATAATTATTCTTATTTGTTACTATCACGATTCTTGCTGCCTTTTTTAGAGTTAATAAAAGGAAATTGTTATTCACATATTTGTTACTAAGTACTACCAATATTTGAAAGGAAAAATAAGGAAGTAATTACTTAAAAATACAGAAGCAGGAAAACAGGGTAATTTGTTTGAATATTAATTGACATTACCTTTAAAAGGCGACTTTTATAAGAACGACTGAAAAAACAATTTATCTCAGTTTGATAAAGTGCAATTTAATATTTATGGGCACATAGAAAAAACAAAGAATATTGTTTTTCTTTTTTCTCTTTTCTGGTCCAGAAACAAATAAATAAAATTGAAGTGTCTGTTTGTAATATTAAAATAACCGCTTTTTACTAAATGCATATGTATGTATAAACGGTACATAATATATACCAAAAATGTAGTAAAATTTTTTTTTGTCTGTCTGTCTGTCTGCCGTTGTTGTCTGTTTGTTCCGGGTAATCTCTGGAATGACTGGACCGATTTTGACGGGACTTTCACTTGCAGATAGCTGATGATCCAGGGAGTAACTTAGGCTACTTTTTTTTACGCGGTACGATAATAACCGCGGGTAACACCGCAGGGTTCAGCTAGTATAATATATATATATATATATATATATATAATAATATATATATATAATAATAATCTGGTAAGGAAATACGTTCATGTTTGACACTTTTTTTACTTTTGTGTGATAAGATTACCAATTTAAATCTAACTCTAATTAATGTACCTACTTCTACCATTGTATTTCATAACGGTCACGCCAAATCACAATTTTTTATTTTCTTAATAAAATCCTGATTAAAATCAAATTGCACAAAGTTTATTTAGGTACAAATTCTACATTACTTTCTTACTGACATATCTTTGATTTTACGCTACTGTATTTTTTTCAGACAATATTAATAAATTTTAGTAATCCTTGTTGAAAATTTCACTTAATTAATTAGTTAAATAATAATAGTCAACTAACGCAAAACACGTAACAGAAAAAAAGAAACTTATAAAAGTTTCTCAACGGCCAATTCTCTTCCCCCTGACTAACACAGGCATAGAGCCAACATAATCCTTCACATGGTCCAATCAATCGTTCCGTCAGTTTGTTCGTAGCTAATAATTGGTATAAATGTTTACCGGAACAGGATAATGGCCGTACGTTTCGTTAATAGCTTTATTATTATCGAACATTCTTCTCGTGATATTGACACTGATATTGGAATAAATCAAACGAATGTGCTATAAAAATGGCTGATTCATGTCTTTTTTTCTTTGTATATATTTTTGGATAAATATAAGTAATGGATAATTGTGAATTTCGATACCGTCTTGTGTGATAATGGGTTAAAATACTGAGGTAGAGAGAAAGAGAGAGAGAGAGGGAGAAAGAGAGAGAGAGAGAGAGGGAGAAAGAGAGAGAGAGAGGGAGAAAGAGAGAGAGAGAGAGAGGGAGAAAGAGAGAGAGAGAGAGAGAGAGAGAGAGAGAGAGAGAGAGAGAGAGAGAGAGAGAGAGAGAGAGAGAGAGAGAGAGAGAGAGAGAGAGAGAGAGAGAGAGAGAGAGAGAGAGAGAGAGAGAGAGAGAGAGAGAGAGGGAGGGAGGGAGAATACACAAGCGCTAGTTTCTCCTTACTACTGGATAATTATATAGGTTCATTAGTAGATTACCATATGTTGTGTATGATGACAATGATTATTTGGCCAAACTTGACTTTGATCAGTGAAGCTTTTATGAAATTACTAAATGAGCTATCCAACAAAAAAGAATTAGCATAATCGGTTCAGCCGTTCGCGCGTGATGTCGTAACCAAGGCAAATAGTAATTCATTTCTGCCTTACTGCCTCGTTGGTCTCGCGGTTGGCTTGTGCGACTGCTCTTTGTGAGGTCTCGGGTTCGAATCCCGGGTCGGACCAAATGTTCGTATGATCTACAAATATTTGTTTCGGAGTTTGGGTGTTTTCTATGTATAATATGTATGTATTTACAAAAAAAAAAGTATATATGTATTTGTATCAGTTGTCTAATACCCATAACACAAACTCTGCTTAGCTTGGGACTAGATGGCGTTGTGTGATAGATGCCCGAAATATTTATTTTATTTATTTATTTATTAACTTTGTGCACTTAAAGTACAAAGGCGGACTTAACGCCATTAGGCATTATCTCCCAGTCAACCTTCGGGTGTTGCAGAAATATGATGCGGTAGGTGCAAGGACAAACTATTGAATTCGACAGATAATAATTAAACAAATAATTGATAAACCTACATCAGATGTAACAAATATACATAAATATAATAATACATACATAATATACACAAACATACACATATACGCTACTGCTAATATATATAAACTACACGGGTACTAGCGTTGAGACTGTTAATTAATTATTATTATTTATTTATTATTATTATTAAACAAAGCGTAGTATATATACGCGGAAGTCACTTGCAATAAAAAATGCACTCATTCATTCTCATTCACAAAAATAAACAAAGTTCACGACCCCCTCTACAAAGGCTCATTATATTGCATCAAAATATTCCCATAATCATAATTTGCCCACTTTTCATTACCTGCCTGTTATACTAATGACATTTATGCGTGATATTTCAATATAAATATATAATTCTATGCATTTTCACATGAGAACTTTTATTGACAGTGTCTGTGTTTAATGTGATTATATTTTATTAATATCATTTTCAATTGCTTACAAGTTACAATTGATGATATCGTTTATTTTATTGTTTATTTCCGTGATTGCATAATTGAATAAACATACTAACTTTTGCACGTGTTTGTCAGTTATCGCAGTAAAAACTAGCTTATGTCCTTCCTCAAAAATAAAACTATCTCCATGTCAAATTTCATTGAAATCGGTGCAGCGGTTTGGCCGTGAAAGCTGACCATACAGAAAGAATTACTTTGATATTTATAATTTAAGTATGGATTTATGGTTTGGATAATATTTGATTGTGATAAATTAGGCTAAAGTCCGTATCAGGCAATATACTGTTAAAGTTTTTGTTGATGATGATGATATTTGACTAATTTTCGAAAACTAAACTTATATAATCTATACAAATAAATAAAATTGGAGTGTCTGTTTGTAATATTAAAATAACCACTTTTTACTGAGTGCATATGTATGTATACACGGTACATATACCAAAAATGTAGCCAAAAAAATTTTTGTCTGTCTGTCTGTCTGTCGGTCTGTCTGTCTGTCTGTCTGTCTGTCTGTTTGTTCCGGGTAATCTCTGGAACGGCTGGACGGATTTTGACGGGACTTTCACTGGCAGGTAGCTGATGATCCGGGGAGTAACTTAGGCTACTTTTATTTGGACTAACTTTGTCCCGCGGCGTTACTCGCGATGCAACATTCACCGCGGGTAACACCGCGGGGTTCAGCTAGTTATATATATAAATAAAACAAAGTCGTGTTAAGTAACACTATTTATAACTCAAAAACGGCTAAACCGATTTGGCAGAAAATTAGTGGGAAGGTAGTTTAGAACCAGGAGACAGACATGGGATACTTTTTATTCAGTTTCTTTTTAAATTAGCCCCGCGGCCTTTACCACTGTTTATGTTTCACCGCGGGTATCAGCTAGTATTATCGTAAATACTACATACACGTAAGACCAATCCAATGTGGCAGTTTTTGTGATGTCGTCTTTCGCTGGTGAGTTCGAGACCAAAGGCTCAATGAGGCAGAATCATCTCAATTGGACATACTGTAGATCACCATGCTGCATTGTTATATTGTAACATGCAGACAGCATTATCACTGATTATGGTTTCCACCACTCTTGGGTTCTGCTCATGTTTTCAATCAGGCAGAGTAGGATAGTTTGAGAAGCTCTTAAATAAAAAAAGTATCGTCGTATGTACGTCATTAATTGGTACACACACATTTGACACTAAAATATCATTGATGTCACACTTTTAACTGTTAAGTTATGTTATGTTAAGTTTAAATAACTGTTATTGTTTTTTTTTTACATTAATATTGTATGTGTAACTAGTTTTTTCAAAGATTTTGAAGACTTATGTCTATTAATAATCCTATCCTACTAATATTATAAATGCGAAAGTTTGTAAGTATGGATGAATGGACGGATGTTTGTTACTCTTTCACGCAAAAACTACTGAACGAATTTGTATTAAACTTTAAAGTAATATAGCCTATACATACTTGCCGCGATAACCGACATATACGCGGATGAAACCGCGGGCAACCACTAGTTCTAAAATATATCTAAAATGTATAAACAATGTACTGGAAAAATAAAGTAACTTTATAGTTTTACTTGTTTTCGACAAAATATACTCTAAATTCACGGCTATATTTAAAAATAAACAACTTAAATTAAGAACTAAGATTAAGAACTAAATAAAAATTCAAAATTGTACTAAGAAATTTACCAAATCGATATTCCTACGTACTATTAGTTTCTCGTACAAACATAAATTATCACTTGGAATATGTCAATTGTTTTATTTCGTAAATATATATAAGCTATACATTTGATTCAAACCAGAATGTTATGATTCACACAACTCACAATTTAAATCTAGAACAGTCGCATACAGAAATTCTTTCGAATGTCATATTAAATAAATCATCAAACTATTACGAGCGGTCATCGGAAGTCGTATATCTATGACCGTAACGACATCGCGTCTCAACAATGTAACCAGTAAACAGTAAACAAATAATATTCAATTATATTCACATTTGCTTATTGAGGCCCCTCTAGAGTACAATGGATTGGGCTACAAATGGAAGTGAAGTGGACAAGGAACCAATAAGCATGGAGAAGTTATCCAAGAGCTATTTTTATAAACTTAAAAAAAAATATAAAAATATATTTACATGTTCGTAAAAACTCTAATTAATAAGCCTACACTGTGTACTTTAACACGGTTAATGTTATGTATGTTTTTCTGGTTCATAGTAAATTGTTCATCATCATTATCATCATCATCAGCCTATCGCAGTCCACTGCTGGACATAGGCCTCTCCAATTGCACGCCACTCAGTTCGATCTTGGGCTTCTCGCATCCAGCTCCTGCCACCTGCCTTGCGCAGATCATCACTCCACCTGGCCTTTCGACGTCCTACACTACGTTCATTATCAAAACATAATAAACATAATTTATTATAAGTATATTTTTATAATGTAACTAGCTACCCCGACAAACGTCGTTTTGCCATAATTTTTTTTTAAGGATGGGTGACCCTTACCATTTAGGGGGATGAAAAATAGATGTTGTTCGATTCTCAGACCTACTTAATATGCTCACAAAGTTTCATGAGATTCGGTCAAGCCGTTTCGGAGGAGTTTTGCAACTAAAACTGTGACACGAGAATTTTATATATTAGATATAAATATGTTCTAAATTATTTTTATTGAAAGAAGCAAGTTATTAAATCAAGGCTCTAGGCATCTATTGTATAGTGATTAAGGTATTATATTAAAGTTCAACCTGACTTCACTCTTGAAACGTAATAATATTAAGTTACATTTAACCGCATCCATTGAATCGTCATCTCTTCACAAGTAATCTAGTGAACATGTAATAGAATTTTATTTGTTAGAGCTACTCGATTTGGTTGCCAACGTCCGCTTACTGCCTTTTCACGGGCAATGCTACCTGTCTGGTACAGTTGCCAACAGAATTCGCTTTTCGATAAATAATTATAATAATATATTGTTTTGCAAGTACGGATAGATCTTGCGTAAGTTTCAAGCAAGAATAAGTATCTTACAATAAATCTACATTCATGCAATAAGGAAGTAATAAGAATATTCTTCAGGGAACGAGCTTTACGTAGCTTCGCTCGAGTTAATGTGTACATACTATTTTGTCAGATTATCGCAATCCTATTAATTTATTATCTCATCTCTAGGAAATGGTAACCTTTTATTGAAAAAACATATACTTACATTTAGGTTAGTACATTTCAATATATAAGACATTTTATACGTTAAGTGGTAAAAGACTTTATAATCAACTGAATTATAATAATGCCGCTGTTGCAGTGAAATTACGAATGTGAATTTAAGATGAAGAAAACAATACAAAACACTTCTTTTCACAATAATTGTAATATGAATATTAAGATACAAATGTTTCACAAAACAGTATCTCAGAAATCAACAGTTTTCCAGGATGCTAACGCATGAGATAGTAAATTAGTAAAACATATTTAAATATCTACTACAACTGTCGATGACTGTACCTTTATACAAAAGAATTTTTCCCAAAGTTATTAGTATAGAATAAATTGATTTAAAAGCCCTGGACTGGAGAGCTGACGGATGATTTTTCTCAAATACTTACGGATATTTAATTGAACAAAGTGGATTAGCTATTACTAAAAGCTCTATCAATTTATCCATTAAATTCTTCCAGTTGAAATGTTCTAAAAAACTGGAAAAATGTCTTGAAAGATTTGAGTAAGACTGCTATACCAATCGGCTTTAACTGAAAAGTTATTCGCTTTTGTATTTTCGTTCAACGTTTTATGCTACGATCGGTAGCTTAGGCAGCTAGAGGTTTTTAGTCGTCTTTTGCATGTAACATATTATAGGTCTTGCCATATTATTTTTATGTTCTTTTAAAACTAAGAGTACATTATCGATTGTTGAGGTGATTACAAACTAGCAATGCACCCCGGCTTCGCACGGGCTCTTTACGGAACATAACTCGTATAATATAGCTTATGTTACCTCGAAAAGATGTGCGGCTTAATTATTTCCAACGTCTTCAACAAATATCGTTTTATTTTAGTCAAAATACACAAAAAACCTCATCCAAAACAATATACAGAAACCTTCCTAAAGAATTACTCTATATTTTAGTAAAAACTGCATCAAAATCCGTGCAGTAGTTTTTGAGTTTATCGCGAACGACATATAATACGTATTGGTTACGAAAGCTCGGGCTTAACTCTTATTTGTATTGATAATATTATTTTTCATTCAGTCATATATAAATAAATTGCTACAATTAACAATAAATAAAATGAAAATTCTTAACACATTTTTGTTTTACTTTGTTTTAGTTTTTAATAATTCAATTTAAAAAAAAAGATAGTGTGAGACAGCAGTAATATCATCCCGAGGATCGTAGCCGATAAATACGACTCGAATGTAATAAAAACAATAATGTCTCATAACATGTACTGGCAGTGATCTGTAAGTGTACCTTTCACAAATAAATAAATAAATAAAATCTTTCTTAGAACATCCCTTAACTAAATACAAATATATACTAACCTAGTATATATTTGTATTTACTTTAGGAGTCCTGGAATAAACGTAGGCTCCAGTCCACCCCAACCTACAAATTTTGTATCTGTGCTAATTTATTGATATTGTACAATGTGTTCTTTGTGGTGGAAATAAACTTTTTTTTATTATTGTACAGTACTAACATAGTTTAAGACAATTGTATACTAACACAATGAACTCTGTCAGAATAAATAGAGATCATTATTCATTTCTTTTTATTCAAAACAGATAACTCCCGCATCAGGATAAACATCCTGAGTTGCGGGAGACCTTACAAACATACATGAAACGGACACAAAGAACACCCAGACTCAGAACCACAATTTGTGGATCACCCAGATTGTTGTCCCATGTGGGATTTGAACCCACAACATTTGATGCAGTAAAAATTTATGTGGCGACTGCATAAGCCAGTAATATTATCTTTTTTTACCCTCGGATAAAGTCCTGTAAACATTTTTACTACAGTATAAAAGTAATCAATGCAACATCTTAACTACTTGCTATATATACAAGTACAATTTTAACAAAAATAAAACCGACTTCAACGACGTTCGACTCGATTTCTCTTGGATGCTATTATCAGATGTTAATATCCTTATCATGGTACCACCGTTGGGACACCTCCTTTCCATTAAAAAAAGGAATCATCCAAATCGGTTCATAAACGACGAAGTTGTCCGCCAATTAACAAAATGTATATATGTACGGTCGAATTGAGAAACCTCCTCTTTTTTTGAAGTCGATTAAAATACTAGTTAAGTTAGGTTTAGCGGTTTTATCATATTGATACTAGATTGAGCAACAAATATTACAAAACAAGGATGATTACCACAAAACAAAATGTCATTCGATTCTTTGAAGAGTAACTTTTTGTTTTTGATTGGAAACGTTATATCAAACAAGTCTATCAATCAACCGTTAAAACAAATAACAAATAGCGGAAGGGCTGTGCGTCACGAACAAGTTGATGAAACCACAACCGACATGACATGGCTGTTATTAATTTTTACCAGGAAAGCAATTTAGTGAGAACTGTTTTACTATTCTAACTTTTAAACTTTCGCGTTCCCTTATATATTAACAACTAGCAGCCCACCCACGCAACCTCGTTTGCGTCTCCTATTGCCCGTAGCGTGATAATTTCCCCCGTTTTTGTAACATTCGTCATTAGTGCTCCGCTCCTATGGGTCTTAACTTGTTGATATATATTTTATAGCCTTTTTCGATAAATGGGCTATCTAACAGTGAAACAATTTTTCAAATCGGACCAGTAATTCCTGAGATAAGAGCGTACAAACAAACAAACTCTTCAGCTTTATATATTAGTATAGATTATTTTTACGGGAATTAACGCGATTACTTATCAAACGATATTACATACCTCTGATTTGCCTGACGTTTCGACCAGGTTGCACTGGCCGTGGTCACAGGCTGACTCCTGTCAGCTGACACTCAGTCTGTGACCATAAAAATAATCGTTAATGTTTTACTATTTAAATAGCTAATTTTACAAATAAGGCTGTTCACACACCAGCGTCATCATCATCATCATAATCAGCCTATCGTAGTCCACTGCTGGACTTATACCTTTTCAGTTTCACACCAGTGCAGTATGATGAATAATAAAGTTAGTTAAACATTTCAAAGGTACTGTGGTAAATACATTCATAGGTACTACTATAAGAAATTTCAAAGTAAGTCTGTTTGTCTGTCTGTCTCTTATACTTTCATGGTTAACAACTGCGTCGATATAAATGAAATTCGGCACAGACATACTTTGGTTCTTAAGGTAGAACATATGCTACTTTTTAAAGCGATAACTTTCATACATGCGGGTGACACTGAATGCAAAAGCTAGTTTCAATAATAATCTATACTTATAAAATAGTAAGTCCTGACTGACTGACTGACTGACTGATTCATCATCGCCGAGCGTAAACTATGATAGTTAGGGCTATGAAATTTGGTGAGTAGGATCCTTTTATTGAGTAGACACGCACTAAGAAAGGAATTTCGGAATTTCTACCCCTAAGGGGGTGAAATAGGGGTTGAAAGTTTGTATGGAAGTCCGTCATTTTTTAAGTCAGAAACCTGAAACTTTACTTTTGGGCTACTGATTAAAAATGAGTAAACACGTATTTCAGCGTTTTCGAATATTCAACCCCTAAGGAGTGAAATAGGGGTTGACATTTCGTACATAGGTTAGTCTGGAAGTCCGTCATTTTTGAAGTCTGAAATATGAAACTTTATTTATGTGTTACTGATTTAAAAAGAGTAGACACCTATTTAAGCGTTTCTGGATATTCTACCCCTAAGGGGGTGAAATAGGGGTTGAAGGTTTGTTGGAAGTTCGTCATTTTTTAAGTTAGAAGCATGAAACTTTATATTTCGGCTACTGATTTCAAATGAGAAGACACATATTTAAGCGTTTCTGGGTATTCTACCCCTAAGGGGGTGAACTAGGGGTTGAAATTTTGTACGGAAGTTCGTTATTTTTGAAGTAACAAACATTAAACTTTATTTTTAGGCTACTAATTAAAAGTGAGTGGATACGTATTTAAGCGTTTCTGGATATTCTACCCCTAAGGGGTGAAATAGGGGTTGAAAGTTTGTACAGAATTTCTTTATTTTTGAAGTAGTAAACATGAAACTTTAGTTTTGGGCTACTGGTTAAAAGTGAGTGGATACATATTTAAGCGTTTCTGGATATTCTACCCCTAAGGGGATGAAAAAGGGGTTGAAAGTTTGTATGTAAGTTTGTCATTTTTTAAGTTAGAACCATGAAACTTTATTCATGTACTACTGATTAAAAAAGAGAAGATACGTATTTAAGCGTTTCTGGATATTCTACCCCTAAGGGGATGAAAAAGGGGTTGAAAGTTTGTACGTAAGTCCGCCATTTTGAAGTTACAATCATGTTACTTTGTTTTTGGGCTACAGATTAAAAATGAGTAGAAACGTATGTAAACGTTTCTGGATATTCTACCCCTAAGAGGTGAAATAGGGGTTGAAAGTTTGTGTGGAAGTTCGTTATTTTTTGAGTTAGAAACATAAAATATTATCTTTGGGTTACTAATTAAAAACGAGAAGATACATATTTAAGCGTTTCTGGATTTTCTACCCCTAAGGGGAGAAATAGGCATTGGCATTTTATATATTGGTTAGTTTGGAAGTCCGTCCTTTTTGATTTAGCAGCCTAAAATCTTTCGTCTTTATGTTTCTGATTACAAATAGATGAATACTTATATCAGCACTTATGTGAATTCTGTTCCTAAAGGGGATGAAATATGGGTCGAATGTTATTATGAAAGTTCTTTAAATGGGCTATTGATCAAAAATAAATAAATACATTTAAAAACATGAATAAATTACTGATACACAGTTTTACACAGTTTTAATTAAATACATGTAATCAACTACCACGCGAGCAAAGCCGCGGACAACAGCTAGTAAATAAATAATACTTTTTTCGAACATCTAACACATAACGCCAACTAGTCCCAAGCTAAGTAGAGTTTGTGTTATGGGTATTAGACAACTGATACAAATACACATATACTTTTTTTGTAAATATATACATATTATGCATAGAAAACACCCAAACTCCGAAGCAAATATTTGTAGATCATACAAACGTTTGGTCCGACCCGGGAATCGATCCCGAGACCTCCTGAACAGCAGTCGCACACGCCAACATCGAGACCAACGAGGAAGTCAAATGTGTATGAATGCAATTCTGTTACATTTATATTTTTTTTAAACATCTTATAGCAGAATCCGAGACATGACATATTTTAGTTAAAACAAGCATTAAATTAGTAAATGAACAGTAATAGTGAATGTGACTACTATTTATGGCAATAAGTATATTCAACCAAATAAGTTTCTAGTACGATAAATATAACAAAGTAAGTTCAAGTTCTAGATTTCTATATTTAGGTAACTTATCTCCAAAATAACTATAACAAAAAGAAAACGACTGCCAATTTTAAAACGTAAAACGCTAATCTTCGAATCTAAAAAACTGTGAGTCTATTTACAAACAAATCTCTTTCGAGTAACGGGTCGGATAAATGTGCAAGGTAACTGTGCAAAGATGTGTTACGTGATCTAAAAAGATGCATGTGGAATACGGTAAAATGAAAAGGCTACCCATACGGTATATAAGGAAGAGAAGCAGATCAGTCATCTAATAAGTCAACATTGACTCCCGTAGAAACCAGTGACACAAGAGTCGCTAAAATGCATTGATCTTCAAATGAGGAAAGGCTACGAATGAATGGTTTAAAGCCAGTTAAATGTCAGCCCGAGGTATTACTTCGGTTTAGACAGTATATGTTTTAAGTGTGCCCCTTCAGGCGGTCTTGAATTATTTATATACTTTGGTTAGTATCTCTCATCCAGTCATAGCTAAAACTAAAAAAAATAGTGTATATTTGTACGTATGGAAAATGTATGGCAGCGTAGACTTATTTTTAAAATTGAATGTTTTTATCCTCCCCGTCACATACCAGACATGCCTCTCAATACATATATATATTGTCTTTAGACAAATCATGTTGGAATTTGCCATATCTGGGTCAATCGAGGTACAAACTCCGATATTCAATTACATTGTTAGGCCGATATCTGGCCTCTGCGTTCGCTTCCCATCTCTATATTACCAACATTTCTCAACCATTTGTTACAGAAATTTCAACTTTATCCAAATTGTCTTTAAGTTTGACTTCAACTGGAGAATCCCAGTCTTTGAGATCACAAGCCTTTGATTGGTTATCTAAACGCTGCTTGCCAATTACTTAGAGTAAGTGATTGTCTTGCGTAACATGCAAATTTTGATGAGTTTCCAAAGGATTTTTGTGGTTTTACACTGCATTTGCAATATCAAATTGTTTCGGGTTCTCAGAACCTCATGTGAGACTTTGAACTAGAGTATTAGATAGAATACAAAAGGAAATATTCCTTTAAAGAGAAATCCTGTTAGTGGTTTGTTCAAAATGCTTTTACGAAATAGAAACGTAGAACGTGTTACGGGAGTATTATCTTCATCTAACCTTTGAGGGTTTTATTAAAAAACAATAGGGCAAACAAAAGAAGACCTAATCAATTTGAGTACTACTAATTAATAACATTGATTTTTCATTGCAGTCAAATTAATTTTCTTATTATAAATGATGACAGATTTTAAATCGAAATGATTTAAGCAATATTATATGTATTTATAGTTTTTACCTTTCTTTATGATTTTTGTTAGTATGATGTGTTTTCCTTGTAAAATCACTATAATTATAAAATAAAAAATAATCTCACACAATTCACACACAATTGTCTGGTCTTAAATTAGGTAGAGCCAGATGTTTATACAAAACCATAGTTTTTATTATGCTGTGCGACTTATTCGCGATAAAATTATTTGAAAGGTAGTAGTATACCTTCTATTTACCGACGTTCCAGATAGATCCAGTACTATCGTTACTCTGATATACATACTTAAACATTTCTAAATACATACATATTATGGACTAGCTGATCCACGCAACCTCGTTTGCGTCTCCTATTGCCCGTAGCGTAATAATTTTCCCCCGTTTTTGAAACATTCTTCATTGGTGCTCCGCTCCTATTGGTCTTAGCATGATGATATATATGAGCCTTATAGCCTTCCTCGAAAATTTTTTTCAAATTGGACCAACCATTCCTGAGATTAGCGGGTTCAAACAAACAAACTCTTCAGTGCATAACTTATAAAAGATAAGTTGTGCACACCCACACACAAAACATAAGTACTCATCACATATATGACTATATGAAAAATGTAAATATGTAGACTAATATAATAGTCAACGAATATCTTTAGAGTATTTTTGAAATAACTAGGTATTTGAATTACTCAGTACATTGTGTATATCTTTCCGTTTCAATTCCGTGGATTGGACCAATTTTGGTAAAAGTGGGTGAAATCGTGATGCAGTCTATATTGAGTTATATGGAATAAGTAGAACAATAAGTGACTATCGCCTATCAATCAAATGCCCTGCAGTGCTGATTGAAGCAATACTACTGACCAACCTGTACGGCCAGAGGTCTTGAGTTCATTTCCACCCAATCGAAGCAATTGTGTTGGAGCCCGATTTTGTTATGTTACGGGACTTAATTTATACACACGCCTTTATACGGTTCAAAGTCAGAAACACAGATATTATGATGGGATAGTTTAAATATGTATTTATTATGTAGATAGATTAGTATAGTATTAATTCTTAGCTTATGATAATTGTATCACAACCGTGGGAGAGCCACGCTTTGGCATTAAAGGGCCGGCGCGGCCGGAGTGATACCAACCAACCGGTGTGAAATAGCGCTTGAGCTGTGTTTCACCGAATGAGTGAGGATATCCATCCATATCCCAACCCCTCCCCACATCCCTTTCACCAACCCCCAAAAGGTGGGGTTAAAGTAATGAAATGCGTATTTTAGTATTTTTCAAAATATCGCCCTTAAGGGGGTGAATTAGGGGATGCAAGTCTGCGTGAGCGGAGCCGCATGTAAAAGCTAGTATATTTATATGACTCTTTGCGTATTTAAAAACATCATAATTACATCTTTTACTTTAAGTAATTAGTCACAAGTCTCTCTTTGTTCTTTCCTTGGAATGTCGAAAAGACAGACTGCTGTACGATTAAATAAATGAGTAATAATCACATCAAGATCGGAAGCCGTATATTAAACGGGAATGTAAACAAAAAACAAGTGAATAGTTAGATAGTATAGTTTCAGTGGAAACACGAATTATTTAAGTCCCGAGAATGTTGGAAACTGTTCTATTTTGAGCTAAGATTACATTAAAATAGGCCGGTTACTAACTGACGACATGCGACTTATACAGATTTGCGTTAAAACTACTTTATTTAGTGATTTAGAGTTTTATAAGTGATATTAGAAAAATTAATGATATTTATTTTCTTTGTTATATATATGTAATATATATATAAATGTATGTACGCGCATAACTTTCGATGGATTGCACCAAATTGGATCATTCTTTTTTCTATAATTATTATCGTTATTATTAGAACAAGGTTTGTATAGAAGAAAATCAAAAGTTAGCGAGGATTTTTTTTGTCCACGTCTGCACCATAGAAAGCTAATAAAAATAACTTTTCCGAAATTCGAAAGTCGGCGGTAAGCTAGTAAAATATATATCTTAATTAATTGACTAGAGACGCTAATGGTATTATAGATATATCCCCCCTTTGGTATACAGTAGTGGTTGTAATAAATGCAACTTTATCTCTTTTAAGAGGGAAAAACAAATATTACTCGAGGAAATCATATTAAAGTCTACTATTTTCGAACGTCGATGTCAACCTGTCATCATCATATAGGTATAAATCATAAAGGTAGGGATACCATAATGAAAATCGTAACGAATTTAAATATACAACTATGAAATAGCATAGAGAAGTCAGTATCATGATAGCGTGAAAAAGTCGCTTCAAATATATTTGAACAAAAAAAGAGTAGGAAAAGATAAAGCAGATTAATCAGTCCAACCAAACGCAATCGTAAAGCGAGCCTAACCAGCAACGACGTGTCAACTGCGCGTAAACGTCGCCGCGACTAAACTGGGCCTGATTTATTTTATTGAACCGATAAATGAGTATGCCCGTTCTGGTGCAAAATAAATTGTAACAGGGGACTTGCGACTAGTCGAGGAAATTCTTCTTCAACCGTAAAGATTTGGACGCCCTAAATGGAAGCTATGGTCACATCTTTCTGTGGTAATTGCGAATTTGAATTGAGATTTCATTACGCAATTGTGACTAAAATATACTTAAAATGTTTGAGTTACCAACTCAAAAGATTGATTAACTTGTATTCACACATTATCAGTTGTAAAATATTGAATATGAACGTACATGCTGGCATCACCATCATAATGATCTCTCCTTAGAAAAAAGGTTTTGGCCTATTATACATAATAGCACAGAAGAACCCAATTTAACTATAGTACATTTACATGTTATATGATACTCCGAAGAGTTCCGTATATTGATTCAGAGTAACTGAGAAAATATATTTTCCGATTCAAGCCAGTAGTATCTGAGATAACCGTGTTCATACTCACTAACAAACTTTATTTAAATTTATATACTTATCTTTATTATATAAAAGAGGAAGGTAACTGACTGACTGACATACCCAGAGATCAACGCACAGCCCAAACCGCTGAACCTAGAATCCTGAAATTTTGCAAGTAGGTTCTTTATATAACGTACATGAGCACTAAGAAAGGATTTTTTGAAATTCCACCCTTAAATCAGGGGATGAAAGTCTGCGCGAGTGAGCTCGAGGCTTGTGTCGCGGCAACCAACAACAGATTTTACATTATTGATTGGTGCTAATTTTGGTGTTCCAAAATCTCTCCAAAAAAACAAAACAAATTAGCTCATCATTTCATTTTTAGAAATCCAGAAAAAAACACATCTAGTAAAATATAGCATGTATTATAATTTTCTGCTTTAAATGTTAGAACAGTTCAAAGTGTATTCATTATGCGCCTTGTATTTGTTTACTTAGGCCGTTTCATTTAAATCAGTAGCTAGTAAACACATTAGCAGTCTATTTGCGTTTTGCGTCGGCTTAACTGATGATGAGTATAGAGTAGTTATGATACAGAGACAAATGATTATTTGCGTATGTAAACATGTGTGTATGCAACATTTTTGGCCAGTGCTTAAATAATCAGTATATTGTCTGGAAATTCAAAGTTACAAGTGTAAATCTATTTGTGTATAGGTATTTCAACTAAATGAACTTTAGAAGAAAATGTTTCTTGACTTCAGAAATATAAAATTAAGAATCAGCACTGCAAATAAGCTAACGAAATTTACTAAAAAGTGCATAGAGAATTGCTTAAAGTATGAAGGATTAGTCTTCTAGTACTAGACTAGTAACACTTTTATTCAAATCTCATTACAATATTTGTTCATCTGACAATACTTGGCGTTTAAAAAAAACACATATGTACACGTTTGCCACATTCATTTATCGCGTTATTGCCATATGAAAATAATGAAGTATTATAACAAAACAAATAATGAATAACTTAAAAAAAAACGCCTCTGTATTTAATTAATAATCTGTGTTTAAATGGACTACCTACATTACTGCGGGACCGCCGCCTCTTTTTGATCTCATTGACTAATCTATGATTATTTATGAACCTCAAAGAGCTTCCGATTTTGTAAGCATAATGGCTTAGGGATTACTGAATGAAACAGCAGTGGTGGGAGAAATAAATGTCTATTAAATATTTATAATACGCAAATGCGAATGATGTTTGCTTGATAGCAACTTCATGTCAATCATAAGATATTACAAGACGCGTTACGTCAATGAAAGAAATAATATAAATACTTAATTCTCGATTCTAAAACTAAGTAAGTAAACATTTTCTGAAGGTAAACGGCTATTGAAAATACAGAATAAAAATAATATAGATAAATGGATTGGGTGTAAGAAATGTTTATATTTTACCTTTACTCATGTTGTGTATGCTAAATTTGGATTACTGTCTAGACTTTTATGTTCCTGTCTCATAACATGTACCGGCAGTGATCTGTAAGCGTACCTTTCAAAATCACAATCAACAATCACAAATAAATAAATAAGTAAAAAGCTAAAAAATAATTTGGTACGTCCTAGGACCTAGGGATTAAAATCTGTTGAGTAGTTTAAAAGATATCTAAGTAAACAGACAGTGGAAGTAATTTAATTTTTATAATATTGCCATAAATGTTCGTATGGCAATACGCAACGACAGCTTAACATGCTCTCCAAGGCATGAAGGGGTCTCAATGTATTAAGAAATGGCCACCTGGCTGATCTATTGCCTGATCTGGTTAAGATTAAATATATTGTAATGTGCTTACCTATTCAGATACCAATTAGACTAGAGCCCCTCATACATAACGAGCCGCATATTTGCAATATAAGTATGATTTAAAATACTGTTTTAATAATATGTTTTATGGGAACAAAAGAAATAATGAACGAAATTAATAACAAAGAATAAAAAATATGCGTACCTATTTGCGTATTTGGGAAAGATTTAATAAAAATTTATTGCGAAGCGCGTATTAAGCTCAGTGGTTTTATTGTTCATTTCGGGCGAAACACTTTTCAGCCGAAAATATAGGTATGCCAATGTTTTATTTATACCATTTTCATAATATTTTTTTACACACAAGAAAGAAATTCTTCCATAAGTCATACTTATTTTTATGTAAAGGTCTGTCAAAATGACTACTTCGCCTGGTGGAAAACAAAAGCAGAATCCAAGAGTGGTGGTCACCATACTTATTGCGAATGCAGACAATGCAGCATAGTGACTCATACCATGGCGGCCTTGTGATGCTTTCGCATCCTTGGGCCGCCGGTCTCGCAGTCACCAACGAAACACGACAGCACGAACACTGTCATTTTACGTTGATTTTCTGTACGAGGATAGTACCGCCACGTTGAGCCGGCCCTACCGTGCAGAAATCAGCGTGGCCGTACTACATTAATATCAGTACCTGGATAAACGAGCCTTGCTCGATTATCGCCCCCGAAAGCCCCTGCATACTAAATTTCATGAAAATCGTTGGAGCGTTTCCGAGTTTCAGATTATATACATATATACAAGAGTTGGATGTAAGTAGCCGAGGATCGAACTAATTGGCCTGCAATTTGGATAAATACATTCACTCTTGTGCATATACACGTGACTACAAAATGGCAGAGAGGTATTGAACACTTTTATTTTACCTACTATTTTTTTTTGTCTTAATTGCGTAAAATCTCAAGAAAAAAAAATAATACTATCACCCGACTTTGATAAAATTTATGTACCCTATATTACCCGGGCAATTGTTACGAAACTTATTCATTAAAATCGGTTCAGTATTTTACACGCTACGGTGGAACATACAAACTTAAATAGAGTACCAAAAATATTACCCTTCTTTTTGACTGCGCCCTAGTTGGATAAAAAACGGTTGTTCATGGAAAAATTGCCTGTATGTTGGAAAGGTAAATAAGAAGTAATAGGTACAGAAAGAATAAGGCTTTTTTGCAATAGTCTCTGTGTACATGAATATATTTAATGATAGAGCAATAGTAATGATCAAAGTTTAAAAATAAAAAACCCAACTATGACAAAAAAGCAAAAAGCAGACAATCATGACGCTTCTAACGACACCTCGTTTGTCCAGTTCTAATGAGTAGTTAAGGAGTTATGAGGGAACAAAGGAACATACATACATAGCCTGTTCAAATCATAACCCTCCTTTGGCTTTGCTGTAGTCGGGTAAAAGCGCACTTTAGATGCGAACCAAATTTATCGTTCAGCCTTCAAGCCCGATTAGTTAAATATGTGAGCCCAAACTTAAGAAATTTTCCACTCTTCACGTTCTAGTCTCATAATATGACTAGTCCTAGAATATTATGTTACAATATTGACATCTGAACTGAAAATATGTATAAAGTTTGATTTAAGTATGACAAAAAGAAGTAGATTTAATTTTATTTGAAAATGTTTAACAGTAAGTCTAGCACGTAATAATTGAGTATAGCTTTACACCTAACAGTATGGCTTATAAGAGAGAAATCATTTCTATCAATCTTCGTATCTACTTCAAATTATTAATAGAAAACTACTCGAACCAATAGACGCCTCTCAAACCTTTTCAACAGAATGTAGAAATGATCTAAAATAAACTTTAAATACAATTACGTAGAAAGTGTCTGCCGTAGAGACCGCAACAAAAGGATACCATTGAAGAACTGAAGCGCCTAATAAAAGAATTGAATCTATCTATCATAGTGAGAGTAAAAAGAATGAAATCAGCGCCGTTCCAGGGTTAGACGTGCCCAGCATGTTCTTTGTCCGATTCTATACAAGGAATGAGAGGAAGCGGGATTTAGGATAGTCCTCTATATTTTTTTTATTACTCGTTCGATCGTTGGTCACTTAGATGATTCTCAATGTTTTGTAATACAATTGTAAAGTTTTATTTCTGTTTTTTTTTTATGGAATGGGCGGGCAAACGTGCAGACGTATCGCCTGATGGTAAGCGATTACCGCCGCCCATGGACACCTGCAAACACCAGAGACGTCACAAGTGCGTTTTCTGCCTTTGGGGGATAGGGGGAGGAGATTTGGGTTATAGGCTTCCGGTATCCTCACTCACTCGGTGAAACACAGCGCAAGCATTATTTTACACCAGTTTTCTGTGAGGCCGTGGTATCACTCCGATCGAGCCGGCCCATTCATACCAAAGCGTGGCTCTCCCACGATAGGTAGTCCCATGTAGCACGTATCAAACAATTACCGTGGGTAAGCAACGACCCCGCGGTTAGTACATGGATTGGTGACCGCTGGTGGCATGTTACCATGAGCGTCTTCGTGATTTGGAGGTCACGTTAAGCAGTCGGTCCCGGCTGTTATCATAGGATAATGGTTGTGAACTCGTGAAGCTTAGTTAGACGCTTTTGGGCGGCTTAAAACACCTAACGGCAAGATTACGTCACTGCAACGTTGTCTTACCAGTCCCCAAATTGCACTTGGCCAGCGTGGGGACGTATGGCCTTAACCCTTAAGTTATTCGATGATTGATGATTTCTATGTAATTAGTCAAAATGTTTTACATACAACTCATGGGCGTAGACGCTGTTAAAACATCGCTATCGAAAGAGGGAAAACTTCAATTTAACTTAATACCAACCCGTTTGGTTCACGTGTTATAGTAGGCTTAAATTTCCAATCTAAGGAGAGGCCTATGACCAACAGTGGACTGTTAAAGGCTTTTAATGATCGACGATTTCGGTTTCTTGGGTATACTCGGGAATGAAAGAATATTTGTAGGTCATTCATAAACATAACATATATTTAAATCTGAAACGTTTAAGATACTGACAAGTCCCAATTAGTAAAAAAAACTCGACTGCATCAGACGGTCGGTTTTATTTAGTTTTTTTTTTAAATTTTGATGTTCCCAGTGTCACTCTCACGACTAAGAAAATCTATTGACACCACTCACAGAAAAATACGACAAGTTGTTAAGGCGCTGGGGCGTACCAAAAATAAACATACATACACTCGAAAAACATAACCCTATTTCTTTCGCAGTGAGGTAAAAAGTATCTCAACAAAGTGTTATTAATAAGAACAAGTGTTTATAAATATCAGCTTGTAAATTAAGTCCCTTAGAAGAACTATATTACGCAAAAAGATTTGAATTATTTGATTTGAAATTCTAATCACAATGTAAACTAAGTCGTGTTCTATAAGCTAGCTATAGGATATTCGATATTGAGTATGAATCTGTTATTGAGATTTTGAAGTTTATTTCATTTCTTTACTACACTCTTTCTACTTTCTCGAATTTCCTAGTCTGTGAAACTACCTCTCAATATAAAAAAAATATCTGTCTTTTACTCTTTCTAGGCTAATCAGCTGCATATATTTCAATAACATTTGGCGTAGAGATACTTTGATTCATGAGAAAGGACATATGATGCTACTTTTAACCACGATAACCGACATTCACGCGGGCTGAGCCAAGATCCAAAGTTGTATTAACTTTGGATCAAAAGAAAAAAATCTGTAAAGTTACAAAATGTTGCAATGAGTCGTACAAAATGCATAAAAGTTAATTAAAGTACGAATCAGTCAGACTATGAATAATCGACAAGTTTATTTGATAAACTAAAGTAAAATAATGAATAAAACTTCTAAATATGTAAGTGCCTGCTCAAATTCTGCGTTTAAAAACTTAATTGTTGAAGTGTATTAAAGAGGTCTAATCGATATTTGCGTACGTATTTCCCTCCTACTACGATCCCGGTTTAAAAAAACACCTCACGAGGCCACATTGTTTGGGTCACTAACTGCATTGTTCGCATTCGCAATGAAGATAGTGACCACCGCTATTGGATTATACTCAAACTTTCCATCAGGCAGAGTAAAGTCACTTTGGCAGGCTTTTATATATAAACTAGAGGAACCCGGATGATCCAGGGAGTAACTTATGCTACTTTTTTCAGACTAACTTTGTCGGTACGACGATAACCGCGGGTAACACCACGAGGTTCAGCTAGTCTTTAATAAATTCAGTTGTTTTAAATAAAACATAAAAGTTATATATAGTTTACTCATACTCGTATATTCGTAATAACTGTTAACAATTCTTCATTTTGATACCACACTCGATCGATCGAAATTTATATTCTTTAAAGAACCCTACATTCGCAAAACACGATTTTCGTAAAACATCATTATTCTCTTGACATCATATTCTCAAAATATCATGATTTTATAAGACTGCATTCGCAAAACCACCACATACCACATTCAAAGTATTTGTCTGATGTTTAATTTTTTTATTAAAACGGGAGTAACAACACAAAAATGAAATTATCTTTTAAACAAAACAAAAATAATAATAAACGATATTATCGATATAATCTAACAGACACATTGTCTTACAAATTGCGTGGTAGACAGTGTCTAAAACCTGTCATCTAAAACCAGTGTTGCCAGAAGGTTACTTTTGTAACCTTATAGGTGATTTTAGGCTTGCTTTGGTACTGTTGGTTATTTTTAGGTGATTTTTCGACATTTGTAAATTAACCCAATTTCTTACATTTATTGAATAAATATACCAAAACTAACGACGTGGGCCAGAACCTTACTATAAGGTTCTGGTCTGGCACTTTACTTTCAGGTTTGTTATTAACTATATAGTATCATTAATGCACCAGGTATTTATTTATATTATTGTTCCTAATCTCGTTGAAAATGAAATTATCTCTTGAACAAAACAAAAATAATAATAATATAATATCGATATAATCTAACAGACACATTGTCCTACAAATTGCGTGGTACGTTATCCCGCTCCTACGCTCAAAAGATTTTTTCCCTGGTAGCCCTGTTAGCTACCACTGTCGAAAATATTTGTAAGATGAAAGGTGGGCCCCTCATAAGCCACTCACGAAAAATTACCTTGATAGTAATAACTTCTAAAATTTGTTCTGGAGATTCCAGTCTAATACTCATATATTTTTAGTTATAAGTTATAAGTCTTCAAATTTTAATTAGAACACAAGGAAAGTGTATCCTATGAAATAAAATACTATGATAATGACATAATGGTTTAAGCGGTCACCCTGCTGCCTTATACCCCGAGGAGTGTTTTTTTTTATGTACGGCCCTGCCAAATTGACTCTACTCTGCCTAATGGAAAGCATGAGCAGAATCCAAAAGTGGTGGTCACCATACTCATTGCGAATACAGACAATATAATAATGCAACATCGTGACACACACCTTTGCGGCGGCCTAGTGATGCTTCAGAATTATTGGATCTCCGGTCTCGCACTCACGAACGAAACGTAAGAAGTAATGTTGTCATTTTAAGTTGATCTTCTGTGTAAGTGTAGTACCGTCCCGGTCGAGCCGGCCCTTTCGCGATGAATCAGCGTGTCTTCCATACACATATGGGACAACATTTTGTGTGATAGACAAATTTTAATTCTGTGTCTGGGTGTTCTTTGTGTACGTTTCATATACGTCTATAAAATCCCGCGCAATTTATATGCAAAATACATTGTTAAAAGAAAATAAATGAAAAACATTTGAGACTTAAACATAAAAACTTAAACAGCTGAATTAAGTACCTCTTTATATCGAAGTCGGTGAAAAATACATAAAAATCAAAACGCAACATTTACTCTTAATACCAAAGCAAGCTTACGGTGGCTGCGCTCGAACCTATTTCCGTCCCGGACACGCCACCTGGGGGGGGTGGGACGGGCTTTTTTAGCCTGTATCATTCATATGCTAATGTTCAACGGAATATTTGCACTGGCCTTTCAAAAAGCTAGTATCTCCAATGGCACGGAAGTGTTTTTACTTTTCTATAGCGTGATTTAGGAGATTTTATGGTAAACGTTGAATGATCGGTACGTTGTACGGTGGTAAAATTTTGATGCCGTTTTGAAAAGCTTTTACTAGGTGTTTTTGACTGACTAGGTACTTTCAGTAACCATTTGATTCATCTTGACAATTGTAATAAAGCAATATAATGTTAAACTCGTATTAATTATTTATTATCTATACAAATAAATAAAATTGGAGTGTCTGTTTGTAATATTAAAATAAATAAATAAAATTGGAGTGTCTGTTTGTAATATTAAAATAACCGCTTTTTACTAATTGCATATGTATGTATACACGGAACATAGACCAAAAATGTAGTTAAAAAAATTTTTGTCTGTCTGTCTGTCTGTCTGTCTGTTTGTTCCGGGTAATCTCTGGAACGGCTGGACCGATTTCGAAGGGAATTTCACTGGCAGGTAGTTGATGATCCGGGGAGTAACTTAGGCTACTTTTTTTAGACTAACTTTGTCCCGCGGCGTTACTCGCGGTACAACAATAACCGCGGGTAACACCGCGGGGTTCAGATAGTATTTTATAAAGTAAGTAAATTGTAGCAGATTACTTTTATTTAAAGTCTCTAATGTTACTTTTGAGTGATTGAAAAAAAAATGTTGGATACAGTATCGGCGGCAATTTGAACGACTACTAATTAAAATTGATTAAAATCGTCGTAATCATATCAAAAAATGGAGAAAAAAACATGAACCCTGCGGTGTTACCCGCGGTTATGGTTGTACCGCGAGAAACGCCGCGGGGCAAACTTAGTCTAAAAAAATTGCCGAAGTTACTCCCTGGATCATCAGTTACCTGCCAGTCAAAGTCCCGTCGAAATCATTCCAAATGTTCCAGAGATTACACGGAACAAACAGACAGACAAAAAAAATTAACTACATTTTTGGTATATGTACCGTGTATACATACATATGCATTTAGTAAAAAACGGTTGTTTTAATTTATTGTATAGAATATATGTTCGAATCCACGAGTCCTATCAAAATAATTGTATGCTTAGGTAGTGTGAATAATCTCTAAGGTTTTCACTCTTGAATGGTAGCCTCTAGATTTAAATTATTCGAGCCGTTTTCAAACCATTAATTATAGGCGTTAGATAAAGTCATTACATTTACTCAATGCGTAAACGAGAACATTTATAACTACCCACTCGTTTTAACAGGCCCAGTGACAATTAACTGCTAACTCGGTAATACCAACATATAGTAATTAAATGTAAATGTGTAATATTTTCTACTTCACGCAAAATTAATTCTTAACATTTTGATATTGTTTTGTAGAGTTTTGTTACCTCGACTCGCTTTGTAGTATGATGAATCATCAGGACAACTATTTGTTGATGTATGATCAATACATTGATGTCCTGAGTCTCGGTGTTCTTTGTGTCTTGTGATGATATTTCTAATGCGGGAGTTTTTTTAAAAAATAACTGGCGGTGCAGTCTTTGGGGACTACCGATAGAAGTGATAACTAAGTTAATTGTGAATTGTATCATCGAGGAATCGTGCGGTAACGACGACGCGAGTTTCACACTTTTTATTAACCCAAAAAGTACATACATACACACACAATACACATACCTATAGTTCAAGGAAAGCGTTCGGTGACGATGACGCGAGTTTCGTGATTTTCGTTTATCCAAAAAGTGCTTAAAGCGCCTAAAGAAGTTTTCACTTCTTAAAGTAATAATATAGCATCGTAAGTCAACGTAAACAAATAATTATATCTTCTTGGCAAAAACCTATATCAGTAACTGCTTACCGATTTCTCCAAGCTGCACAAATTTATGATATTCCACAAACTCCCTTATAAAGACATTTGCCTAACATCGTAGTTCCTTGAATCAGAGTGAGCAATACAGTGAGAAGATCACTCTATAAATCTGCAAAAATATTCTAAGATAAACACGGAAAAGGCACCGGCTGCGGTGGCATCGATTTTTCAAGTGGCTTTAACATGTGTACGTAGAATGTCAGGTTTGGATGTGGCAGTTTGTCTGAGCATCAAGAGCAATCATTTTACTTATAGGACTAACAAGACGATAAGTCGCTTATTGGTGAGTGATTATCGTTATCCAAGAACAGAGAAACATGCGTGTTGAAAGAGTACTTCACGTAATAACTAAGCTGAAATGAGTTTCGTCAAACAATTGTTTATTTCGTGTATAGTTATATTTAGTTACATCCTGCGATATACTTAAATATATACTGACTGCTTCGTTGGGGCTGTGGTAGCGAACACGACTGCTGTGCATGAGGTCTCGGGTTCGATTCCCGGGTCGGACCGAATGTTTGTATGATCTGTACAAATTCGTTTCGTAGTTTGGGTGTTTTCTATGTAAAATATATATTTAAAAAATATGTATTTACAAAAAAAAAGTTAATGTATGTAATTATATCAGTTGTCTAGTACCATTATTACAAGCTCCGCTGAATTTGGGACTAGACAGCGCTGTGTATTTAGATATCCAAAATAATTACTTATTATTATACTTGTTGTTGCCCGCGGTTCCGTCCGCGTATTTGCCGGTTATCGCAGCAAATAGCAGCTTGTGTGTTATTCTGATGTATAAGCTATATTACTGTAAAGTTTCATCCAAATCCGTTCAATAGTTTTAGCGTGAAATAATAACAAACATCCATCCTTTCATTCATCCATACTTACAAACTTTCGCGTTTATAATATTAGTAGGATAAATATTAGCAAGCACAAAAGTTTCATCGGCTAAAGCTTAACTGTTTTTCAAATATGTCACATCTAACAATTTTTAATTAACAGCATTATTTTCATTGGATCAAGGCACACTTAGGGAAGGCCTATATGTCCAATGGTGGACGTCTTTCGACTAACGGCCGTTTTCAATAACCTATCTATCTTTAGTTCTCCTTACTACAGTTAAACAAATCTATCTTTTTACTCTTACTTACGTTTCAATAACCTACCGGCAGATAGCATTTCCTATCGACGTTGTCTATCTATCTTTGGGAGGACGGATAGGCTACTAGAGATAGGAACTCGCATAGTAATCGGACTAACTTGTATTTCAATATAAGTTTCGAGTTACTCTCCGATAGGCGTAGCTAACTACAGTAACGTCATTTGCTTATCTGTCAACATCGGCCAGTTACGCGCCACCCGGTCAGATAGAATTTAGAAAATAATTAACTTTCCCAGCAAATATAAAATAAAAGAAGGTTTTAGCAGTGATGATAGCGACATGGAATTTTTTGGAAATATTATGGATTATGATCCCCGTTTTCCAATTACAAAGCATAGTGCGACTCATTGGCGCACAATGCTGAATTATGCTGAAGCTTAATTGGAACGTGAATTAGTTTTCAAATGCACCAGCAGAGTGCGCTAAGTTCAGTGTTGAAAAAAAAAAATATTCAGAGTTAGCAATAACCTCATTAATTTGTAAGCAAAGTGGTATACATAAAAATTGGTTGAAAACTATTTACGGTTATTTTAAGTAATTTGGATTTTGATAATTACATTAACATTTGTTTGATTTGAGTAATTTTTTTAAATGAGTTCTACCTTCATCCATACTTATATTTATTTTTTTAACACAGTTTGAATTAACTTTGATTATTTCGAAAAAACTGCAACGAAACGAAAGCTTTAAAAATTTTTTCAACAATAAATACTAACGATAATATATAAATAAAACATTTTGATCAATGCCACCTTAAAGAAAAAACACTTGTTAATTTTTGTCAAGTTGGTATCGATTGCACGCATCACGCAAAAACACTACTTTTGAGAGTGCTCGATTGTGCGAAGCGTTGCTGTAGTTGAATCATTCAAAGTTAAGCATTATGCCGCATAATGCGCTCTAGTGCTGTAATTGGAAAACAGGGGATGAAAGCAGTGACAGTGATACTGAAGAAAACATACCTTTGCAGAAGGAATATAAGCATAGTGTAAATTATATGACTAAATTAAATGACTACGAATTTGTATATAGATTTTAGACTAAATAAAATTGGTGTGAATCAGTCAATAAATAAGATAAAACCATTTTCAAGTGTAAAATCCAAAAGGTAAGTTTTCAGTTCTTCAGTCAAATTTGATATAAATTTATAAACAACACATTAAACTTTTCTATTATTTGACAATTACGAGCAATTGTATTATATTTTCTTCATTGAGTTTGGCTCAAGTGTAGGCTCATAATGGTGCTAGTATTGCCATGTGAATATCAAGTTTTAACAAAGGTCTTATTTTTACAGAAATCACGGCATATCCACCCTCCGTCAGATACTTTTGGCTCTAAAATTTTATGCATTGGGTACTATGTATGTTGCAGATTTCATCGGAGTATCTATAGCATCTGCTAGTCATATTGTCTTTGATGTATCTAGATACATCAAAGACAATATGCCATAGCCATAGCCATAGCAAGATTGTGCCCAAACTTTGTTGTGTTACAAAATCACACTCGACAAGAGTTTTATAATATTGCTAGATTACACAGAATACATGGTGTCATAGATGGCACCCTTATATTAATATCACCAAGTAAGTACCTCATCTCGTATTGAACTATCTCATACTTCTATTTAGGTTCTGGTGTAACTTATTTTTTTTATGTTTTCATACTATTTGTACATACATATTAATACTGTTTTCGTATTATTTACAGACTCAAATATTAGAGAAGAATTTAGAAACAGGAAAGGAACATTCTCTATCAATGTACAAGTTGTGTGTAATTAATTGTTCATTAGTGTTTCTAAATGTTGTTGCCCGATGGCCAGGATCCAATCATGATACCACTATATTCAACCACTCTAATTTAAAAGGTCACTTATTTAGTTGTTTATTCTGTGATTAATAAGTTTTTAGAAGCGGTTGTAGTCTAGTAATAAAGGCATTGGACTTGCGAAAAAAAGATTGTGGGTTCAAATCCTGACCAGTAAGTACACCACCGACTTGAACCCACTCCTAACAAGCAATTTAGCTTAGTTGGAGTGGTTAACGGGTATACTAGTAATTTCAGTTGCTTGTAATCCTTTTTAAAAAAGAAATAAATAAAAAAATAAGTACCCCGTTCCTATTGCCTAAACAACTGATATATAATATTAAACTTGCAGATTATTGTGAACAAGGTGGACTTGGAAATAGCTGGCTGCCTGGTGATGTGATGCTTACCCTATCTGTTGACACCCCTACTCAACCCAAATATTCCATCAGAGCAATTTTATAATGAAGCTCACATTAAAACAAGAAGTACTATAGAGAGGTTTGTTTTATATACTAAATACTATAAGCAGGGTAAATAGTTTAAATACACTATTAATACCTACTGTCATTGCAGATGTATTGGAGTTTGGAAAAGAAGATTCCCCATGCTATCCTTAAAAATGAGGCTAAATTTAAAAAATATGCAAACCATTATTATTGCCGCTGCTATGTTACATAATATTGCCAGGAACATGAATTTGGCAGAGATTGAGCCTGAATTATCAATTTCAGAAACAACCCAGGGGGAAAATGTAATTATTCATGATAATTCTCCAACTTTAAACATGTCAGAACGGCTATTGTTAATAAATAATTACTTTGTGTAAAATAAACAATAATTATTCATATTTTATGTATTTTTTTATTTCCTTTCACAAATTTGAGATCACAATACAATATAACTAATCACTATATCACTATATACTACATATATCACTATGATCACAATATAATATAATGATAAAATGTTAATTAATTTAAATCCTTTTTTGATCTGGCTGTTTCTAATTCTAACTAGAGTTTAGCAATATTTAATTCCTTTTCTTCATTTTCTAATTCTAGTTTTCTATTTACTAATTCTATTTTTCTTTTTCTTAATCAATAAAAACTGTCAGATCATTTTCCCTCATTGTGCGGGCCTTACACTTTTCCTTTCCCATTCCTTACACGTTTCCGCTTGGCTGTTAAAAGTAATCAAAGTTATATGCTGCTCTTTTCCCTTCAGATATTTGAATTGACCCATTAATGAATTGGTGATAATATTTTTAATACATAGCATGGACTGGACGCAAAAGACATGACGATCTCAGAGCTTGGCATGTAAACATTAATTTATTGACTATAGGTGTTGTTATATATATAGTTTCAGTATTGTTTATCGTATATATTGTATTTGATGTTTGATAATGTTTCTGATCTTTCGAAAAACAAAATACGTAGTATTTATTTTACGTACTAACAAACGTCAATTCCAATGTCACATGCTCATGTCAAAACGTTTTATTTCATTATTGAATGTGGTAAACAAATAAAAAAAATCAAGTTGATGTTGATTCACCATAAAATCTTTAAAAAAAGACATACAACAAGTACTTTTAGTAAAAAAATTAAATAGTTAATATTTGTTTTTAACATTAAAGATTTGCGCAGCAAAACACTAAACGTATCAAGAGGGAACAAGCTATCCTTCGTTGGTAAGAGATAGATAGCGCTTATCCTCGATTGTGAAACGCAAGTTATGGATAGATAAGATCAAGCTGCAAATCCGAGATAGCGATCTATCCTTAACTGGAGATAGGTTATTGAAAACGGCCGTAAGATGAAGATGATTATGTTATCCTTCTGTTTGTTTATTAAATTACTTTTGTTTAACATATATTAGTGTTAATTCTGTTGTTTGAAAACTCTTCTTCTTCTTCTTTTGATAAAATGTCAACCAGCCGGATCTCTCGGATCAGCTCTTCTGCCAATGTCAAGTGTTTAAAGTCTTCAAAGTCTTCAAGTCTCTTAGACTTTGTCGTGATGAAATTAATGATAAAAATATCACTTGAACGATATCATGAGCATGTACGTGATTTAAAGGTCACGTTAAGCAGTCGGTCTTTGTTGTCGTCTTAGGATAACAGTCGTAAAGCTTAGTTGGAGGCCTATGGGCGGCTTAAAACAGTCAAGATACGGTAGTAGAGAAGTAGTCGGTAAGATTACTTAGCCACTACATTGTCTTGCCAGTCCCCAACCCGTACTCGGTCAGCGTGGAGACGTAGGCCCGAACCCAGCAGTGGGACATTATGGGTTGTTGATGATTGATGATCCATAATGTAAAAAATGGGATCTTTTGTTTAGTCAGCTAACACAAGTCATTATAAATCTGTTTACAAACATATTTGTTTACTGTTTGTAGGCTATGCAAGTTGCCTTATCCTTTTATTTTTGACTTCCAGGTGAAATGCCAAGATCGACGGTAGCGCGACAAACTTGCGCCTTCGAAGGGAAGTTATTTGCATAAGATCTTAAAACAGCAATCGGCTGATCGCTAACATTTTAGCCCCGAGTCAACAGACACTTCGACTTGAAATATTTATTTAACATACAGTATATGGTACAGTTACGTGGAAGATAAAATTAGATGAGAAACAAGACGAAGCTAGATTTTAATTATTTGTTGCATCTTAGATTTTGTAATTTATTTTCGTTCTATTTTTGTTGAAAACTATCTCAATTAGGTGAATATGTGTGTAAATATACTGCGGTTAATGTAATTAGCTCATCGATATTATGTACTTTTGACTTCCCTTGAGTTTTGACTAGGCACGGACACGGAACTTGCTTTGTGTCAACACCGTGTTAATTTTGTGCTATCGCACCGTGGTAGTTATTCCTATGTCATATATTATTAAATTAATACAATTTATACCTGCCTGATATAAGCCTGATCTAGCTGGTCTCAGCATATTTTCATATATGAGTATATTATCGATCACGTAGTATTTAGACATTCTTTGTCTCGTCGAGAATAAGACGTGATTAAATGCATTGTACCGATAGATTTTAGTATGTATAATGTAGCTGTAAGTTGGTACAGAAAGCCATACGTTACCATGTAACATTAGAGTAGTAAGGAGCCTGAGCTCCCTCGTAAGAATACTATTTACATCGTTGCCCATAGCCGTTGTTATTCTTTGTACCTATAAGTTCGCTATAATAATCCTACAGTTACATAACTAAATATAAAATCACTAAACGAGAAATTTGAGTAAGGATTGAATAAATTTTAAGTAACAGGATACAATGTGTGTGTATCTCAGTGCATTACAGTTATTTTTATCCAAAAAGAAATTTGTCTCACATGGCCTCCACTGGAATTCATTATCAACCTATATCAATCCACTACTGGACATAGAATTACCCATTAAATAATTAAATTAATAGTATGAAGGATTAATTCTAGAAGAGATCAGTAATGCATTTATCTCTTATTCATTGGCGGTGTTGAGAGGTATTCATTGGTTGTAGTGGATGTCATCAATCATCTGTTGGGGGGTTCTAAACAACAGATGGTTCGTCTGCTCGCGAGACCCTTATTAAACTAAAAGACTTTACACCGAATCAAGATATTAATGTAATCCTTAAATCCTAAAGCGAGTTTCTTATTGTGTAAAGATCACGCGAGATTTCGTGACTGTGCACCCGAGTCAATATTGGAAATGGATTGTGTGATTTAAAACTAATACGGAGCGACACAGCTTGTGTCGGGTGGAATTGTTAAAAGTATTGCAGTGCTGTTAAATGTTAGATTTCGGATTAGTGTTAATGAAAAAATGCTAAGAAGAAAATGTCCTTCAATACAAAAATTTGTAATTGAATCTTAAATGAATAACCCTCTAGTTTTAAGTTATTCATGTTTCAAACTTTTATTGATGATTAAATTTTTTTTATAGTACCTATGTAAAATTTGCACAAAATTAACTATAAAACTTATTTGACATATTAACAATTTTTTTTTTAAACCAATACGCAGCATCAGGTCGAAGTTATCAATTAATTTTCATTTAAAGATTATACTGGCACGCGTGAAGCTCTTAATCGAGTAATTATACGCCAAAAATGTCTTACATCATTTTGGAAAAGAGCTGATACTCTTACACTGCTGTACCGATATTAACTAAACATAGTTAAGAACCACCGCAAGGAAACTGGCTTTCAAATGAATAAAAACCGCATCGAAATCGGTCCATCCTTTTGAGGGCTACGATGCCACAGACAGACAGACAGACATTGACGCCAAACTTATAACACCCCTTTTTGTAGGGGGTTAAAAATGGGTATAGGACTTATAAGCTTCACCCAGTCACACTCATTGTATTATTAGTCCTTCATATAAAATGGAGATTCTAAAATTCAATTTCACGTTCTATAAACAAATAAGTTACCTCACTGCATGGATAGCGTTATATTTTAAACAGTCAAAAGGCGCTTTATACTGCGTTGAGAATCCAAGGATGGTGGTCACCCTACTAATTTCGAATGCAGACAATGCAGCATGGTGACCCACACCATAGCGGCCTAGTTACGCTTTTTTTTTTAGCTTACTTTTTTACAAAATGTAGTACTTTAAATAACTAACTAGTCCATCCGGCTACCTTCGTTCCGTAAGTATATAATATTTATATATTTTATGATGAATATATTAATTTAATACTTATTATCCTATTCCGGACACAGACAAATCCAAAAACACAATAAGCTTTAAAATTGGGTCAGCCGTCCTTGAGTTTCATATAGTGTAACTAACACGGCTTAGTTTCATATATTATATAGATAAGTAATTTTGTACGCCTTCCAGTTATAATTTCTACATTCAAAGTTTACGTTTGAATAATTGAGAGCTTGGCAGAGTCTTATTAAACACCCACATTATGCCAATTATAATTTGATCCCACACACGTAACAGAGGTCAATCCTACTTTCGTGAACGACGCACTTATGGAATTAAATTTATGGAAATTGGAATTTATTGAAAGGCCTTCTATTTCTGTCGCTGTTTACCTTTTTTTAATATTGTACGGGATTTTTACTTACGTTTTATTATTAAAACAGAAAATAGTTCGACAATATAGAGGACGGCAGATGGTTTGGTAATAAACATTTTGTATTTCTGTTTTAAAAACATTTTTTATAACTATAATCTCGGAGTGTTCTAGTAAGAACAACTTTTGATAAGCATTAATTGATATAGATAGTTTAAGGGAGAGTGCAGCGATAGATCATTTACGGTTACGGGTGCCAGTAAGTCCAACTTCTCAACCTAAATTCGTTTTAGGTTCTCTGGAGCATGAAAAAAATGAAAGATCAACTTTTAATTATATTAATATATTAAATATGATTTCACTAAATATAATGGATTGTAGTCTATATGTAGTCTATTGTAGTCTCTATGTCCAGCAGTGGACTGCGATAGGCTGATGATGAATGGATTGTAGTGGCGCTATCTAGACTCTCTTGGTCTCTCTCCCTATGATTTTTTTAGTTTGTATTTAAAAATAAATCTAATCTATCAATGCTAGAGGCACTAGCCTCAGCCGGCATCGCGGCTAGCAATTTTACGAATAACAGTCGGAGTTAATACTTTCTACCTTTTACTAGTTTATCTCAAATTCCTCCATATACTACATAGTGTGATATTGAGTAATTTCTGCAGCATCTGAAGTACGCGTCGCCTAATATTATGTTACCGCGGTAATTTAGCCAGTTTATCATTATAAAGAAGGTATGCTTCTCTGCCATTCTGCGGTCTTACATGTCGTTCAGTGACGCTGTTATATTTAAATAGTATTAGAATATTAACATCGTTAAAGGAGAAATGTCTAGGAAAAAGTTTCGTACAATTGTAAACATAATATTGGTAAATCATGGATCAGATTAACTTCTTACGTTTTATAGTAAGTTATAGGTTAAAATGCAAGAAAGTAACCTAAAGTAACGAAATAAATATTTATATTCATTAAAAATAAATAAAAACTGTTATTTTTAGTGTTTAACTGTATAGTAGATTTTTTTTGACATTTATTAGTTTTAGATATACACATGGAAAGGGAACTCGGTCTGCGAAAATAAAAAAAACTCGTTAGGTTTTGGAACTAGTTGTTTCTCATATAGAAGCATTTGATCTTCGCTTACATCAAATTGAGGTTCCTACTACGAAAATTATTATCTGCATCATAATCACATATTTTGTTAAAATATGTGATACATTTTTGCGTGACTTCGTTCATTTGTGCGTACACACATGTGGCGATGCGAGATATTCTATTTTGTTTTGGATACTTGACACGCAGCGCCTTTCAGTCCCAAACTAAGCAGAGCTTGCACTAAGGATATTAGACAGCTGATATAAGTTCATTTTTTGTAATAGGTACCTACGTATTTTATACAAAAAACACCCAAACTCCGAAACAAATATTTGCAGATTATACAAACATTTGATCCAACCCGAGATCTCTTGCACGGCAGTCTCTTATGCTGCCACTGCGCCACGGCACATCGAGACAGTGAAATTTATGTTACAGATACCTACTTTGTAAAGTGTAATAAGAGTTTTTGTGTAATACCAATTGAAATTTTGAGTGCATAAATTCAAGTTAAAATCAAACAGTAATAAAATCTTTTAGAAAATGAAGAAAACATTTCTAAAACAACAAACTAAAATCAAAGCCGTTAATTTTGAATAAGAGACTGATTTAATTGTGTCTGATAACTTACGAAAGTTTTGAAATTAAATTTTGATTCCAATTGCTTGCTATATTACCTCTGTCTGGCTATCAGACTAGACAATGCTTTATTTACAGTTTGACAAGTAAGTTCATGATACTCAACTGTCTGAGATGTTTCGGTTAGAAAATAGTAAATATTCATGTATATTTTTTCACATTTAAGTTATTTTTTGGTGAATTTCGGTTATTCAGATTTTTACTGTACATTTACTAGCATCACCCTGTAGTTTTTATGTGTATTGTTAAAAAAGTATTGATAGCTAACTCGTATTTACGACTGCGTATTATTACGTACTAAGTTATTAAAGTAAAAAAAAAAATTCCCTTAAGATTCGATGTATCTCCATGCCAGATTTGCATCAAAACCTGTTTAGCGGTAAGACTTGAAAGTGTAAGAGACAGAATTTTTATGCCTCCGCAAACTACTAATTTTATCTACAGTAGTGTGTAGTAGTGTTGATTTACTTAGTTCGTTTTTTTTTTAATATCTGGCAAACGAGCAGACGTATCGCCTGATGGTAAGCGATTACCGCCACCCATGGACACTTACAACACCAGAGGCGTCATAAGTGCGTGACCGGCCTTTGGGGGATGAGGAGGGGATGAGGTTGGAAGGAAGGGAAGGGTATGGGCCTCCGGTATCCTCACTCACTCGGTGAAACACAGTGCAAGTGCTATTTCACACCGGTTTCCTATGAGGCCGCGGTATCACTTCGGTCGAGCCGGCCCATTCATACCGAAGTGTGGCTCTCCCACGGTAATTTTGTTCTTGGCGTTTCCAATTCGTACAAAAATCTATGAATCTCTAAAGTCTAGTAGTACTAAAACAGCATTCATATATGTAAAGCGCATTCGGTTTATTCTGTAACGAGCTACAACTAACACTACAAGTATTACTGATACATGGTGTTCTATTTATATAGGGTTGTCAAGTGTAGGTAGATTCATTTATTTATTTCTAGATTTTGCCATCGGTTTCGGATTTTGTATGTTAGTTATTGCGGTAAAAATATATCCAAGTCATATTTCATTAAAATCGTGCAACAGTTTAAGATGTTTTAAAGCGTACTAGATAAAGATTCTTTCAAATTTATAAAATTTGAATTAACAGTCAAATAAGAATCAGGCTTTCCAGTTACAGCCAGTTTAAACCCCATGTATGTGAATCTAATTAACTTGGCCTTCACAACTCTTTAGTATTACAGTACCTTTTTCTTCATTATCTATGTGATGGAGAAGCATATTCGCAATAGGCCGTCATGGTGTAGGTCATCATGCTGCATTGTTGCATTGTCTGCATTTGCAATGAGTATGGTGTCCAGTACTCTTAGATTCTGCTCATGCTTTCCATCAGTACACTGTTGGCGCATATTATATAAATAAAAACTTCAAACAGCAACTTTTATTTGAACCTCAGATAAATTCTTTGAAGCTCATATTGATAGATCATCCATAGTGTTGTCGCAGATATCCAATTGTAGAAATCTTGAAGATAAAAATTATAAATATCGCTCTTTTTCTCTAGACACTAAGACTGAAAATTCTCTGTTTAGTAATTAAGTTCAGGATAATAATTTAACAGATAAGCTACTTGCTTTGAGAACTATCGATCATTTTGCAAAGGAATTGTATTAACAGATAGTAAAAAAGAACAGTTTAATGGTTTCTACGAGTTCAAGGATTCAAAGCAAACTGGATTAGTTCAAGATGCACTAAATGCTTTTAAAGAAATATTAGTAAAAAATATTTACTAATGTAAGCCCGTTTGGTTTGTCTAAAAGTGTAAACAACTAAAACTCGACTACGTGAAAACTTTTGATAAAATTTGCATAGACTATGTAGCCCAAGCTATTATTTAATTTATTGATGCTATGGTGGAACATACTCGTACATAGACTGCCAAAGTTATAACCTTCCTTTCGACTTTGTTGTAATCGGATGAAAATAAAATTAAAAAGTAATAATCCTTTCAAGTATTGTATTGGAACAATCCATGAAGTGAAACTTTTGTGCTGAATCTATTGATGCTACGTCTCTGATTCTCCAGTGATTTATTACTTTTGCTGCGTGGAAGCCAATAATATCCATTTCAGTAATTACTGGAAAGACAAGACTGATGTTCTGAGTACAGCGATGCATAGAACACTTTCCAACTTCTTTGCGAGTTTAAGTCGAGATTTAAGTAATGAGAAACTTGTCTGGTTGGAATGCATAAAATAAGATTTACTGCATTTATGGTGTATTATCCTGTACATCTATTTTCACAAATAAAGATTGCTTGAATTTTATGCTTTTACTTTGGGGTAAATATTTTGTTTACAATAAAAGTTAGATGCTGAATACAGAGTGTTGCCACCTTTACTCATTCCGTGGGCTTCGTAAGAGGCGGCCAAGGGACCAAGGGACAGGATATGTTATTCTCCGTAATTTGCTTCATTAGTTGCCTGCAAAAAAAGGGAAACTTAAAACAAATTCTATAGGTACTAACGCGTTCTGCCAGAATGGTTTCAAACCTCCTTGAAAAGGAGAGGCCCATATCCAGCAGTGGACTATTAAAGGCTGGTGACATAGGCATCTCCTTAGAAAGGAGGTTTTAGAATACAGTACTAGACTGGCTGGCCAGTGGCTGCTAAGCTGGTATAGGGCTTGTTTAAGTTTTCCTTCTTTTAGCAGTGGTGTTGTATTGCATAGTTGTCTCCCCTAGTTGGGTCTTACAGCACCCATAGGATGAGTAGGTATGGTAATATTTTGTATTCTTGATTCCGTCACCACACGGACATTATTTTACCTATTACTTTCATTGTACATAAAAAAGGATACTTAGATATAATATTAGATACTTATTATATAAAATTTAAATAACAATTATTGTTATCAAGTCAAGCACAGCCCTAAGTTTTACGCGCAATTTTAAATTCCGAACGTCCATTGTTGTCGCCAATCCTCTCCTATATCGACCGTATTTTATTCCGCTTAACAACCAGAACTAAAAGAACCATGAGATCTCGCACCGGAGTCAATGTTTGTATTAAAATACTAAAAATGATTGTATTTCTGGAGATCAATTTAATATAGCCTTATAATAGCCATAATGTTAAAGTATTCCTTGCCCTAATAAGGTCCAGTTGAACATAGTTCTCGGTTTTGGTATTACAGATTAGCTTTGAAATTATTGAAAGGAGAATAGTAATGTATTGCTTGTTCACGAGTTTGTAGGCGTAGGCAGGTTGATTTGTAATACAACAATAATAGAATAGTTGAATTAGTTTGTTAGTATAAGTGTGGCTTTAAGTAGGGTTAGTTAAAGTAACGAGGATGTAAATATTTTGTATATAAAAGTATTTTGAACTGGATTTATTAGTACACTATAATGTGTTTATGACTTTTTTTATCAACCCCTGATTAAACAAATTTTAACTTTTAAATTTAAACAGTTATTTTAATCAATTCATACTAATAATATAAATTCAAAAGTTCCTCTGTCTATCAGCGTAACGCTGTTACGACTAAACCGCTGCACCGATATCAGTAAAATTTGGCATGAACTTACTTTGATTGTTGGTGAAATACATAGGGGCTACAAACATTAATTTTATTGATAATGAGATAAGTTTGATTAATGGGAATGAAACATTACTATTGTATATTACTTTCTTAAGTCTTTCTGATCTTATGTTCATACTTGATAATGATAATATTTACTCACACGCACCACTCAAACCCTTACACACAACACAATGAATCAATCCGCTTGGCATAAGCACGTGCCAAGGTCACTTTCGGCAACATTGACTGAGATAAAATTTACAATAACCCATAATATCAATTAACATTCCAATTATATGTTATTAGTACTTATTACAATATTAATGGAAGATGCACTTAACAAAATCCGACTTTCGATCAAGATTAATTTGCGAAATAGTACACTCATACTAATCAGTTATTGATATGTGATAGTCATGGCCTTATAAGCTTCACCTCACCACAAGAATAACCGTTGAAATATACACACACAAAAAAAAAAAAAAACCTTCTAGCACAATCGGGTAAAACACATGAGAACCAGTTCCAAACTTAATCAAATCTTTTTACGTCCACCACACATTCTCACACGAAAATAAAGAAACAAACGCATTCGCGGCAACTCGGTGGCGGTCAATTTTTATTTCATTTTTTGACACTCAGTATTGATACCCTATTGTCCTGCTACACTGCTTAGTATGCTTGGATTTTAGCGAAGGTGTTTGCTTATAATAGTGCTGCAAAAATAAAACAACAGAACAAAGTAAATAAAGAACTTCAAGATCAATCTGTGATTTAATCATTGTGTTTCTTTGTTATAAACTTTTTGAGGTATAAGAGACAAACATATGAGAAGAAGGACTATGCTAACTGTCTTTAGGAGACTGGTAAAATGTGTGTTTTGCTGGGGTGAATGAGATAAGATAGTTCACGTCACGTCATAGGAGCCGAGCATAGCTGAAAAAGACACAAACGAAGTTGAGTGGGTCAGCAAATAATATACCTATATAGTTACGTATTAACAGTTTTATATAGATGTTTGTCATTTACTGTCTGCTGAGGCAAAGATACTTTCCAGAATAGGTATTGTACTAGTTTTTTGTAGTAGGTTTTAAACATAAACGATATATATGCAATTTTAACATCGAAACAGATGCGGTTTCGGTTTATACTCTATCTGTTTTTTTCAAACACAACCTTGCTTATTTGTGTTATGTTTTTGAAATAAAATGATCTATATAAATTCAGAAGTGATATTTTTATTTTAAAACGCCGTTTTTCAATAATGAAAGGTAGAACCAATTTAATCCAGTACATCCCATCTTTGGAAACGAACAATGCCTTTCGCGGAAGCAGGCTTGAAATGTGACTTGATGATGGATTATTTATGATCTCTTAAAAGATTCTCAAGATAAAATCCATATTAATATGAAAAATTCAAATTCTGTCTGTCTATCTGTCTGTCCGTTACGCTTTACCGACTCGAATGAATTTTATGATAGAGATACTTTGATTGAATAATAGCTAGTCTATACTTATAAAATAGTAAGTCCTGACTGACTGACTGACTGACTGACTGATTCATCATCGCCGAGCGTAAACTATGATAGTTACGGCTATGAAATTTGGTGAGTAGGATCCTTTTATTGAGTAGACACGCACTAAGAAAGGAATTTTGGAATTTCTACCCCTAAGGGGGTGAAATAGGGGTTGAAAGTTTGTATGGAAGTCCGTCATTTTTTAAGTTAGAAACCTGAAACTTTACTTTTGGGCTGCTGATTAAAAATGAGTAAACACGTATTTCAGCGTTTTTGAATATTCAACCCCTAAGGGGTGAAATAGGGGTGACATTTCGTACATAGGTTAGTCTGGAAGTCCGTCATTTTTGAAGTCTGAAACATGAAACTTTATTTATGTGTTACTAATTTAAAAATAATAGAGACGTATTTGAGCGTTTCTGAATATTCTACCCCTAAGGGGTGAAATAGGGGTTGAAAGTTTGTATGGAAGTTCGTCATTTTTTAAGTTAGAAACATGTAACTTTATTCATATGCTAAGGACTAAAAATGAGTTAATACGTATTTAAGCGTTTCTTGGTATTCTACCCCAAAGGGGGTAAAATAGGGGTTGAAAGTTTGTATGGAAGTTCGGCATTTTTTAAGTAAGAAGCATGAAACTTTATTTTTGGGCTACTGATTAAAAATGAGTAGATACCTATTTAAGCGTTTATGAATATTCTACCCCTAAGGGGTGAAATAGGGGTTGACATTTCGCATATAGGTTAGTCTGGAAGTCTGTCATTTTTGAAGTTCGAAACATGAAACTTTGTGTTCGGGCTACTGACTAAAAATGAGTTAATACGTATTTAAGCGTTTTTTGATATTCTACCCCTAAAGGGTGAAATAGGGGTTAAAAGTTTATATGGAAGTTCGCCATTTTTTAAGTTAGAAACATGTTACTTTATTCACGTGCTAGGGACTAATAATGAGTTAATATGTATTTAAGCGTTTCTTGGTATTCTACCCCTAAGGGGGTGAAATAGGGGTTGAAAGTTTGTATGGAAGTTCGTCATTTTTTAAGTTAGAAACATGTTACTTTATTCATGTGCTAAGGACTAAAAATGAGTTAATACGTATTTAAGCGTTTCTTGGTATTCCACCTTTAAGGGGGTGAAATAGGGGTTGAAAGTTTGTATAGAAGTTCGTCATTTTTTAAGTAAGAAGCATGAAACTTTATTTTTGGGCTACTGATTAAAAATGAGTAGATACCTATTTAAGCGTTTATGAATATTCTACCCCTAAGGGGTGAAATAGGGGTTGACATTTCGCATATAGGTTAGTCTGGAAGTCTGTCATTTTTGAAGTTCGAAACATGAAACTTTGTGTTCGGGCTACTGACTAAAAATGAGTTAATACGTATTTAAGCGTTTTTTGATATTCTACCCCTAAGGGGTGAAATAGGGGTTGACATTTCGCATATAGGTTAGTCTGGAAGTTGTCATTTTTGAAGTTCGAAACATGAAACTTTGTGTTCGGGCTACTGACTAAAAATGAGTTAATACGTATTTAAGCGTTTTTTGATATTCTACCCCTAAGGGGTGAAATAGGGGTTAAAAGTTTATATGGAAGTTCGCCATTTTTTAAGTTAGAAACATGTTACTTTATTCACGTGCTAGGGACTAATAATGAGTTAATATGTATTTAAGCGTTTCTTGGTATTCTACCCCTAAGGGGGTGAAATAGGGGTTGAAAGTTTGTATGGAAGTTCGTCATTTTTTAAGTTAGAAACATGTTACTTTATTCATGTGCTAAGGACTAAAAATGAGTAAGAAGCATGAAACTTTATTTTTGGGCTACTGATTAAAAATGAGTAGATACCTATTTAAGCGTTTATGAATATTCTACCCCTAAGGGGTGAAATAGGGGTTGACATTTCGCATATAGTTAATACGTATTTAAGCGTTTCTTGGTATTCTACCCTTAAGGGGGTGAAATAGGGGTTGAAAGTTTGTAAGGAAGTTCGTCATTTTTTAAGTAAGAAGCATGAAACTTTATTTTTGGGCTACTGATTAAAAATGAGTAGATACCTATTTAAGCGTTTATGAATATTCTACCCCTAAGGGGTGAAATAGGGGTTGACATTTCGCATATAGGTTAGTCTGGAAGTCTGTCATTTTTGAAGTTCAAAACATGAAACTTTGTGTTCGGGCTACTGACTAAAAATGAGTTAATACGTATTTAAGAGTTTCTTGGTATTCTACCCCTAACGGGGTGAAATAGGGGTTAAAAGTTTGTATGGAAGTTCGCCATTTTTTAAGTTAGAAACATGTTGCTTTATTCACGTGCTAAGAACTAAAAATTAGTTAATATTTATTTAAGCGTTTCTTGGTACTCTACCCCTAAGTGGGTGAAATAGGGGTTGAAAGTTTGTATGGAAGTTCGTCATTTTTTTAGTAAGAAGCATGAAACTTCATTTTTGGGCTACTGTTTAAAAATGAGTAGATACCTATTTAAGCGTTTATGAATATTCTACCCCTAAGGGGTGAAATAGGGGTTGACATTTCGCATATAGGTTAGTCTGGAAGTCTGTCATTTTTGAAGTTCGAAACATGAAACTTTGTGTTTGGGCTACTGATTAAAAATGAGTAGATACGTATTTAAGCGTTTCTGGATATTCTACCCCTAAGGGATGAAATAGGGGTTGAAAGTATGTATGGAAGTTTGTCATTGTTTAAGTTAAAAGCATGAAACTTTATTCATGTACTACTGATTAAAAAAGAGTAAAGATGTATTTAAGCGTTTCTGGATATTCTACCCCTAAAGGGGTGAAATAGGGGTTTAAAGTTTGTATGGAAGTCCGTTATTTTTTAAATTAGTACCATGAAAATTTAATTTTGGGCTACTGATTAAAAGTAACTAGATACCTATTTAGCGTTTCTGCATATTTTACCAATAAGAGGGTGAAATAGGGGTTAATTTTTTTTATGAAAATCCGTCATATTTAACTTAGAAACCTGAAACTTTACTTTTGGGTTGCTGATTGAAAATGAGTAAATACGTATTTCAGCGTGTCTAAATATTCTATCCCTAAGGGGTGAAATAGGGGTTAACATTTCATGCATAGGTTAGTCTGGAATTCCGTCACTTTTGAAGTTTGAAACATAAAACTTTATTTATATGCTACTGATTAAAAAAATGTAGAGACTTATTTAAGCGTTTTTGGTTATTCTACCCTTAAGGGGGTGAAATAGGGATTGAAAGTTTGTATGGAAGCTCATCATTTTTTAAGTTAGAAACATTAAACTATATTTTTGGACTACTGATTAAAAATGAGTAGATACCTGTTAAAGGTTTCTGGATATTCTACCCTTAAGGGGTGAAATAGGGGTTGCAAGATTGCATGGAAGTCTGTCATTTTTTGAGTTAGAAACATAAAATATTATTTTTGGGTTACTAATTAAAAACGAGAATATGCATATTTAAGCGTTTCTGAATATTCTACCCCTAAGGGGAGAAATAGTCATTGGCATTTCATGTATTGGTTAGTTTGGAAATCAGTCATTTTTTTTAATTTAGCAGCTTAACAACTTTCGTTTTCATGTTTCTGATTACAAATGTATGCATACTTATATCAGTATTTATGCGAATTCTGCTCCTAAAGGGGTTGAAATATGGGTCGAATGTTTGTATGAAAGTTCTTTTAAGTGGGATAATGATCAATAATGAATAAATAAATACGTTTAAAACATGAATAAATTACTTATACATTCTTTTACACAGTTTTAATAAAATGCATATGATCAACTTCCACGCGAGCAAAGCCGCGGGCAACGGTTAGTAGAATATATTTAAGTTAGAATGCTTTTAAGAGTTTTCAAAATGGAAACTAGCCAAGAAAAGAAAATAAAAGGCAATTGGATTCTCAAAAACTGATGAAAAATAATTGTCTACCTCTCTTCAAACATCGTTGTTGAGTTTAAAAGAGAAATAAGTATTGTAAATACAAATAATTTGCAATATTTTAACCCTAGGATAAATATTTTGTGGGTGGAAAAAAAAAAATGTATTTTTAAAATGATTTGAATGCTATAAATGCTGTTACTTATATGTTCTGAATTCACTCATATCTGAGTTATAATTATATTGATAGCGCAAAATGAAAATAAAACTTGAAAATATTTTATTTATTCCCAAATTTTACAGGATTGCTGATAAAACACAGTTATGTAACTCTAACAAATTCGGTACCAATACAGCTTTAAAGTTATTTACTGCACAGATAGATTCTATCTTTCAACTAACGATTGCAAAGATCACTTGACAACTAAGACTGATAGTTTAAAGAAATTCCAAGTCGTGGAGAATCTCAACAAGCTAACGGCAATCCATCATTGGGAAATTGCCCCGCGTGTATTCCTACTTATGGCAAAGATCGACTTGTGTACAGCATGCAATCTCTAAAGTGGGACCAGTTGTATAGATATGTTATATGAACAACTAGATTACGTCTTTATCTCGTTAATCTAGATTTAGCTATTTGTTTAAATCAGTCCATGTCCTTAGGAAAAAACTGTTTTAGACTTTCTCGCTCTAACTACTGAATAGTATGTCTTGGAAGATTAAGACAGAGATTTTTCAGCCATAACATAAAAACTATTCCCAAACTATAAAAGTTAAATTTTCACGTGCTCAGATATTTTCAAGTCGCCAATGTCGAGTTTTGTATATTTCAAAGAATTGGCAAAATAAATAAATGCCAAATCTTTAAAAATTCCTGCTACATGCACTGGGTCGAGCATTCGAATTCGATCGCATCGGAATAAATTTTGACGAGGTTGATTTTCGATATTGTTTTTTTGCCCCTTTTTAGCAAAGCTGAGGACAAAGCTGGCTGGGCGGAACGAATAACTTGATTTATACACAAGCGTGTGCGCCGCCGGCCTTGCGCCCAACGCTGCTACTAATAACAAGTCAGTGTATACGTTACCTTGTATGTGATTTTCGGGAAGTTTTGATAACGATGCCCTTTGTTCTTCATGGCTTAACCCAACAATTAGTATGGTGAAGAAGTTTTTTGTCCAAAATTTGCCAATTTCATCCATAACTCATCTACCTGAATTTTGAAAATTTATCGCAATTTTCAAAAGCACCGTGGAACATATTACACAAAAGCCTGTCCCGTTGAAATTTTTGCAGCTTTGTTTCCATTCATCAACAGCCTGCCACAAAGCGTTGTTAAAATTGAAATCCAACTAAAAAGTAGGACGCAGCAATTACTCCTTTGACACGCATAAAAGAATTATTGTGAACGTAGTCAAAAAAGAAATTTAAAATGGATTAACCTTTGTTTGTGCTCTAACTACATTGAAGGAGATCGTTTTTTGTTTTTTCGGAAAACAGTCCCCATTTCATCTCATCCACATTTTTTTTATTTTTATCATTAATTTCATCACGACGTAGACTTAAGGACTTAAGATATAAAGACTACAAACACTTGACATTGGCAGAAGAGCTGATCCGAGAGATCCGGCTGGTTGCCATTTCATCAAAAAGAAGAAGAAGAACTACATTGAACTCTAGAGATTTTTTATCTTAAATAAATTCACATACAAATAAATATACAATTACAAAATGTACATTTCAATTTTGTAATTAAATCCAATTACAATTTTATTTATTAAAATCATATAAATAATATCAAACTTTTGAATTTAGATGTTATACACATTGTTATTTAAATTAGAACCAAGGAGTATTAATAAAACTTTAATATAAATGAATAATTTATTATAAGTACAATGATATGATCCCATGATAACTTTAATAGATTCACTTTAGAATTCCCTGGAAACCACTACCGAAATATCTCTACTAGTAAATTATTTAATAAAAACAAAAGAACCAGCAAATCCGCGTGCAAACCGAGTCTAAAGTAATACCATGATTTGTTTAACATAATAATGTAGTGTAAGAAGCTTTAGCCATGCATTTGCAGGCGCGAATGCTGTTCAATCGCTTTTATGGAGTCCCTTGTTGTTCTTGAACGGCATTATGGAGCCTGCTCAGATTAATGTTGAGCTTAGCTGCTGATTTGATGTGGGCTTCGTTTGATTTAGTAGCGAACAATGGGATAGGTTCTGCAGAACGGGTGTACGAATGCGATGTATTGGTTTTAGTAATAGTAGTAATGTAGTTTTTATTCGATGTTTCATCAGTAAGTAATATTTTTGTGATGATGATTACGACGATTAATTAATAATTATTATGATACTTATTTTTTTTTATTATATACTTAAACTAACATAATTGTAGATGCACATGGTAAATATGTTTTGCGATTATTTTTTAATTAATATTTCGCATCAACACAGCACCATAAATGTATTAAAAGAGTTCCAATTCCTACATCTCATGAAAGATTGTTGTCATAGGGATAGAAATTTTATTTGATTTAGCACTATCCCAAACCATTCGAATAAGTTTTAATTTGTCGGGAAACAATTTGAATATAACCTTAAATTATATCAAAACAAAGACTTTCTTTAGTAAATTATTTTTGTGAACATCACCAATTTTCTTTTCCAAAAACTTATTCATTAATGTACTAGTGATTCTTTCAAATCCCTCAAACAAAAGTTTAGCAACAACATCGGCTTTCTCGTTGCAAAATTGGTAGTCACCGGGTGTTGAATACAGAAGGTTACATTATAAATTTAAAACAAGGCTCTCGTTAAAATATCGAGTTTTGTCGTTTTGTTTGTCTGCATGTCTGTGTTGGGTGACGACAGATCATTGTTTACTGCAACGTATAGGCGTATAGGTGGGTAGGCAGAACAATAAATAAAGGTAATGAATTCTGTGTTTAAATGGATGAGATGGTTTCGAGTATAATTGTAAGAAGATTCGTGGGCATTCATAAGGTACCACTACAAGGTTTTTTTTTACATTTCCAAAGAAATAAAATATATAATTATAAATAAGAAATGGTAATCCAAATAATATTTATTACAACGACAATAAAACTTAATGGCAAGTTTGTTCATCACATCATTCTCGTTATTAAAATGTGTGAATATGGTCAGGCAAAAAATCTATATTTACAACAAAGTAACCTCTAAGGATTGAAAGCAGAAATAAAGGATAAAATGTAATTTACTAAGTTTTCCACTAAAAATAAATACTATGTCACATAATATAATCTAAGTTCTAACTTTTCTCTCACTGATCGCAGATCTCTCGCTAATGTGCAACAAGACTAATATAATTACATTAAAATAAAAAAAAATTAAAACCCCCTACGCAGCATCAGGTCGAAGTTATCAAGTAATTATACGCCAAAAATTCCTCATGTCATTTTGGAAAAGAGCTGATACTCTTACACTGCTCCACAGATATTAACCAAACATTTCTATGAACCACCACCAGAAAACTGGCTTCCAAATAAAAAACCGCATCGAAATTGGTCCATCTGTTTGAGAGCTACGATGCCACAGACAAACACACACACAGAGAGACAGAGATCGACGTCAAACTTATAACACCCCTCTTTTTGCGTGGGGGTTAAAAACAGATTAAACCATCTTTAAAGCGGCTTCTATATTGTGTCAAAACTATTGTATTAGTTTTTGGTTAGCTAGTTATTGTAGTGTTGTGTGACTATGTCAGTGCAACTTTAGAGTTTTTGAAGTGTGATTCTATCGGTGCAATTTTTGAGTTTTTGAAATAACAAAAACTAAATTACTCTCAAAATTATTTAGTCATCAGTAATTCTCTTAAAGGATCGTGGTCATATATATTCATAATTAAGATATCGAGATGATTGTGCGTGCTCATTGAATCCAGTTAAAGGTCGCAGACCTTGTTCAGCTTTTATTTTAGCGGATACAAGGATCTACGTTTCGGTACTGTTCGCATAATAAGTGATGAGTTCTACTGGAGTGAATGTTTGAAAAAATATTGTTAAGTTGTTGAAATGTAGTACTTACTTACTCAATCATACAACTTTCACAAGGGTATGTGGATGAAATTTAACACAACGATAGGTTAAATTACTCTGCTTATTAACTACTTACTTGACTATAACTGTTACGGTGGCGTAGTTGTAGCGTATTCGACTAATACGTTTGTTTGAATGATCTACAAATATTTGTTTATGAATTCGGGATTTTTCTATGTATAATATGTAGGTATGAATTAACAAAAAAAAGTGTGTCAAGTATTCTACCAGTCAATCTAGCTGCTATAACATGAAAATCCAAAAAGACTCACAATAAATAAACTGGAATAGTGTTTGTTTTGTAACGGGACTTTTTTGCCATAAAGTTATTTGGATTTCTTCTGGGCGCAACTAGAAATAGATGAAACAACGGAATTAAATATTTAACAACCATTTAATATCAATGGTACATATGGATACAAAATACTTTTTGGCAGTCAGTACCACGCGGTGGGTATAAAGAGGGTATAATGCGAACCGGTCCAGACCCACCGGTGTGCCTGCAGAACATATGCTTGTACACCTCGCATACTTAACATAAAGGTATTTTAACACTATTGCCACGAGAAATAATACGCGTAGACCACCACATTACCTCCCGAGCATGGAGATATGATTTATGGATGAAATAAAATTGGTTGTCTGTAAAGTCAGTTTACATTCATTCAACAAAACATCGATGTAATGTTATATGATATACAACCACGTACAATGAGCATAACGGGAAAATGAACGTGATGGGACAATGAGCGTAACTGGACAATGAGTCATCCTTTTTCGTGCATACAGCCGGCGTTCATCAATTTATTAGACGTTCTGATGTCAATAAATATAACTATTTATTAATCTCAAGTTCTTTGATTGATAACTTTTCTTAATCTATACTAATCTATACTCTTTACTAATATATAAAGCTGAAAAGTTTGTTTGTTTGAACGCGCTAATCTCAAGATATTGGTCCGATTTGAAAAATTCTTTCAGTGTTTGATAGCCCATTTATCGAGGAAGGCTGTATATCATCACGCTAAAACCTACAGAAGCGGGGCACCAAGGAAGAATATTACAAAAACGGGGGAAAATAATCACTCTACGGGCAATAGGAGACGCAAACGAGGTTGCGTGGGTCGGCTAGTGTTATATAAGTAAGTAAGTATATAGTATTACTTATTTGGCTAAGTTTTATGACCATAATGTCCAAGTGAGCCTGAGATCGGTCCTGGGTGTTTTTAACCGGTCTACCATATACTTTTCGTTCTTGTTTCCTCATATGGTGGGAATCAAAAGCGATTTTTCACCTCTTAAACATAAAGGCTAAATTGCTTTTTTCAATCATATATGTTGTTTAACTCTCCTTCTTTTAGGTACTACATTGGTTAAGATTTACTCTTTTTTTCAAGGAGCTATGGTTTACACTTAAACGCTTCTTCAAAACACTAGAAAACCAATGGTAAAAAAATGTGTTCTGAACCTTTTTTTAACCGCGTTAAAGTCTATGCGATTAAAACATTCAGGTAATCAAACAACCTTTCTCATTAGTGACTGTTCGAAGTTTATAAGCTTATTGGAAATAATTATTTGTTAACCTTCATAGTAAAAAATCTTTAGTAAGAAAACATCAATCAAGCCGCCTTTATTAAACACGTGTGGGTGTTAAACTTCGCGGTTATGAATTAGGGTGTGAACACGGTAGCTTTGACCGCAAAAAGCAATATCGTGTGAAAACACGTTATGTTGTTATCATCTTCTTGATATAATGTTATGGACTACAATATGTATAATTATAATCTTAGTTAATGATTGATTTACGTAGGTATACTAAGTGACCCACGCAACTTTGTTTGCGTCTCTTTTCTATCATACTCGGTTCCTATTGGTATAAGCGTGATATAAGCTATCATAGTTAAGACCAGCAAAACACACACCATAAAATGGTAAAATTTTAACAAAAATAAAACCGACTTCAAGGTTTGACTCGATTTCTCTTGGATGCCATCATCAGATCTTAGTGTCCTTATCATGGTACCACCGGGATATCTCCTTTCCATTAAAAAAAGAATCATCAAAATCGGTTCATAAACAACGAAGCTATCCGCGAACACATAAAAAAATTGAAATAAATATATACGGTTGAATTGAGAAACCTCCTCCTTTTTTTGAAGTCGGTTAAAAATACAACGAAAAAACTACAATTGTGTTAAAACAAAGGCGAATGTTGACATACAGGAATTACTTACAGACAAAGATGCTTAAAAAGCATATATTATCGTTGCTATTGAAAATTTTGAAACTTATAGGATCATATCATCACAACTCACACAAGTGGTGTATGTTTGTTACTTCTTCACGCAAAAAGTAGTGGACGGATTTGGATGAAACTTTGTAGTAATATAGTTTATATATCAAAATAAGACATAGTCTACTATTTGTCGCGATAACCGACATACAAGCGGGCGGAGCTGCGGGCAACAAATACTTCAAAAATAAATGCGGAATATGAAGCTATTGAAATATATTTCATTTTATTGATTGAATTAAAATTTATATTATTGTAAACGAACTACATACTTCGACCATAGTAGATAGATGTCAAAATAAAGCCATCTAAATCTCACTTCTAAACTACTATTCTTACTTGACGTTCGGAACACTACTAGAATTTTTAAGTAACTTTTACTTTATTCACACACAGTAACGTATTAGTATCAATATAAAAGAAATACTAAAGAAAGAAACAGGAAAAAACACACATCAATAAAGAAACAGCACAAGTGCCATTCAAAACAAATTCTCCAAAGCCTTTTTATCATGCGACGTGAGAATTTCAACACCTACGTATTAATAAAATAAATATAATAACAGCAAAAACTCGCGAATTCTCACAAGTTTGTTATACAAAGTTGTTTATAATATCAATTAGAGTGCCCTTTATAAGTTTCCAACAAGTTAACAGGTTTGGGTTATTATTTGAAATGTTTGTTATTATAACTTTGCAATTTATTTTCAGATATAATAATTCTCTTTTGCTGTTACTCAGTACATAGAAGTAAATTTGGGTTGTTATTTGGAAAGTCTATTCTTGTTTTCTTTTGGCCTTAGTATCGGTGCAGATAATAAAACATTCTCCGTGATTACTAGATACCATATTTTCCACCTTTCTTATAACCAAAAACTATCTTTTGACCATGGCTCTGCCCGCGTCTATGTAGGTTATCGCTGTCCTTCCTCAGAACTAAAATATCACCGAGAGGTCTCGGGTTCGATTCCCGGAGAGCATATAAAGCCATCAGTCTCGCGTCTGATCTCTTTCTTGGATTATGAGAGTGCTTGCTGACATACCTTGGCCGAAATCGGCTAGGAGTACATCACATCATCACTATTATCAATGCTATATGGATATGACCAAATCATAACCTTAAAACCACAAATGGTCCTTCGAACCTTCTATAACTATATAGACACTCTATATTTCGTATAATTTACGCATAAAATTTTAGTCCAATAGTAGTCCAACATTACACATGTCCATTCTCTTACAAATATATTAAATCATGTATGCTAATGTGGGCTGTTAAATCTTATGTAGTTGCCAGCACAATGCGCATGGGATGCGAACGCCTTATGACTTAGTCCAATAGGCATAATTTATGTGGAATTATGCTATTATTATATTACATATACAGCGTGTGTAAAATATATTTAATTAAATTTAACATTTAATAAATCCTGTGTCGAATTTACAAACACACACAAAGACTTTCCGTGGAAGAGCCACGCTTCGGCATGAATGGGCCAGCTCGAAGGATATCATTACATTGGTTTTGTCTACGTGAAACTATTTAGCAGAAGGTTTAGGTCTGGGATCTGTTTTAGTTTTCCTTCCCTTTTGTAGTTTGCGTGGTGTAACTTGCTTCCTTAGCCGACTCATACGACTAGGGATGAAAAGGGGTGGTAAAATTCTATATTCTTAATTTGTCATTACATAGATTTATTTCGTCCACGTAGTGGTTGCCCAGTGGTCGGAATAGACCGTTATTCAGACTTTTTAGTTTTCTACACCATTCCTCCATATGAACTTTAATAGTGCCAATTTTCATCTACCCTGTTCGCACAATTTTCGTAAAAACTCGTACAAAGCTTTTGCTGCACGAATAAATATATAGATACTAGTTGTTGACCGCGGCTCCGCCATATAAGTCGCCTATGTGTTATTCTGATATATAAGCTATATTACTGTAAAGTTTCATTCAAATCCGTTCTGCAGTTATTTCGTGAAAGAGTAACAAACATCCATCCATCCATCCATACTTACAAATTTTCGTGTTTATAATATTAGTAGAATTTTAGTTTACTACTCATAGAAGGGCTTTAGTATTTAATAAAGGATACAATGAACTGTTATAAATCAAAGTTAATTTCATGAACCTTTCGAAGTTCATCCCAATCAATATTCCACAATAAGGTTATCCCCAGCATCTAGTCGTCAGATAATAATCTATTCCCTAGCGATGCACCGGATAGTCCGGATAGCTGTAATCGAATGTCGGGTAAGTTAATTTATATTCAGAACATCTACTACAGCGGATTTAAGTCTTTCTTTAAGGTTAAGAGGAGGATAGAATGATGTATGAATGAGTAAATTTTGTTGATTATACAAGCGATGTTAGAGGGAGATATATTAATACGTGGTGCAGAAATCCGAAGTTAATAATAAACGACTATGGTGAAATTTTCGACCACTGGGTGACCACTAGTATAAAATTAACATTGAAAATCCTTTTAAGCTAATATTCTTTATTGATTTAACGGCGGACCCCAAAATAGTATTAGAGAAAATTAAAACGAACGTTGATTGTATTTTTTTTAAATTATGATATAATAATAGATAAATATCTTTCCTCCTTCCACTTAATGATTAATCATGCAACAAATTAAATAGTAGATAAACTACTATTTAGTTTCAAATATCCTCGTCACTAGCAGATAAACGTGTACACGTACAGATATTGGCATTTTTTTAAAAGCAAAGACAACACTGTATATAGTCTCTATGAAGAAAATAACATACTCTAAGTTGTATATTGTATGTACCTACATACCTTCAAATTAAAAAAATAATATTTTTATTAAGGCAAGGACAACGCACTATAGAAATAATGCGCTATAAAGGAGATACAAGAATCCATGCTCAACTATAAACACACGTTCCAATTACATTCCGTGTTTGCATAATGCATTACATTATACATTACAAATAACCAGTGTGTGATGATAATGTACTAAAAAAGTATGGTTTGAACACTAAAAAGGATAAAACTTTTTTTTCGCTTTCGCTTCTCTTCTGTTACTTTAAAAATAAATTATAGTTAAAAATAGTAAAAAACCCGCTTTAATAGCAATCGAATTAAAAAGTAGAAAATATAACAACTGCCTCGTTGGTCTCGCGGTCGGCGTGTGCGACTGCTGATCATGAGGTCTCGGGTTCGATTCCCGGGTCGGACCAAATGTTTGTATGATCTACAAATATTTGTTTCGGAGTTTGGGTGTTTTCTATGTATAATATGTATGTATTTACAAAAAAAAAAAAGTATATATGTATTTGTATCAGTTGTCTAGTACCCATAACACAAGCTCTGCTTAGCTTGGGACTAGATGGCGTTGTGTGTTAGATGTCCGAAATATTTATTTATTTTATTTATATTTAATGTAAAAAGCGTGGGACGACATTATTGAAATATTTTCAGAAAGCACCCTACGCTTTTTACATTAAGGACGCGTTTGCAAAATTGATAGGTACAGAATCGAATTACTACGTTGACACAAGTTACACAAACAAGTGCAAATCGGATAGCGGCAGGTATAAATGTCAACTTGCCTAAATTGATATTTTGAAAGTTTTTTATATTTTCTCATTTCTATGTAATAGGTACTTACCTCCAGACTTGCTGGAGTGACCTGAAGGTGTACTTCGGTGACTGCTTATGGAACTCCTAGACGAGTTGACAGTCTCACCGAGTTTGGGCTCGTTTTGTTAGTTATGACTAGACCTTACCTCCGGACTACATGGAGTGACCTGAAGGTGTACTTCGGTGACTGCTAGTGGAACTCCTAGACGAGTTGACATAGTCTTACCGATTTTGAGCTTATTTTGTTAGTTATGATGAGACCTTACCTCCGGCTTAGATGGAGTGACCTGATGGTGTACTTCGGTGACTGCTAGTGGAACTCCTAGACGAGTTGACATAGTCTTACCGATTTTGAGCTTATTTTGTTAGTTATGATGAGACCTTACCTCCGGCTTAGGTGGAGTGACCTGAAGGTGTACTTCGGTGACTGCTTTTCGATCTCATAGACGAGTTGACATAGTCTTACCGAGTTTAGGCTCGTTTTGTTAGTTATGATGAGATCTTACCTTCGGACTACACGGAGTGACCTGAAGGTGTACTTCGGTGACTGCTAATGGAACTCCTCGACGAGTAGAACTAGGTGTGCCGAGTTTGTGAATCGAGCCCGAACTCGCACAATACTACTTAGTTTTAGCAAACTAAAATATTGTTATAAAAATCTGTAAATAGAAGAAACCTCCTCCTTTTTTTGAAGTCGGTTAAAAATAATCTAACGTTGTCAAGTATCAACCTATTCTGGTTTATCGAATATATTGAATTCGAAGAGCGATCTTTTCAACAAGAGCTAATGCAAACAGGCGACACAGTGTCCACTCATGACGGCGGCTGAGCGCAGACTGAGATTACGAAATTTTTACGCGATAAATCAAAAGAGGTTCAAAAAAATAAAATAACCCTTATTGCAATCGACTACGATTCATCCGTAATAGCAAAATATGAGAAAATATAAGCTCCGGTTGTTATTTTTTCTGCGACTTTCTGTGATACTTTTATACTATTTTTTTCCTCGGATTTATAATTGACTATATATGCCTTCTTACATTATTTTTAGAAATTCTAAAATAGGTTGATTGAAGAACAAAAATGTACCAAAACTCAACCCGATATCGTAAATACTGTGGAAAATGGTTACGGAAGATCGTTTTTACAATATAAAAAAATACAATTTCCAAAAAAGTTGTCCCTCGGATTTGAAGATGAAGAACTAATCTATAAGTGTTAGTACTTTGTTATATTCAATTTGTTTAGTTTAGTTACAAATTGCACCGAAAAAAAGCATAATTTTGTACGAATCGTAAACGCGCCCTTAAAATAATTTTCTACTAATTCGATTGCTATTAAAGCGTACTTTTTTTGGTTTTTAAACTATAATTTATTTTCTACTTTTTAATTTGGTATATGTACAAAAGCGTGTTTGTTGAGTTATTATAAATATTTTTTTTAGAAAAAACTATTTGTTTTTTTCTAACTTTTTTTTCACATTATTGTATTGTCATGGAGCCTTGACCCCTGTGCAAAATTTCAAGTAAATCAGACTCCTAGAAGTAGGTGAAAATGAAGTTAAAAGATTTTGTTACATACATGCACACACGTGAAGCTAATAAAAGCATGTTCAAAAGACAACTTTTTAATTACATATATTGAATGCAGTTATTGGCGAGCCAGTGGCAGACAGTTATAGAGGCTTATATCCAGCAGTGGACTACCATAGACTGATGATGACATAGGTATGTTTATACCACGTTTATACTCACAATATTTGATTTGACTGTCTCGGTGACGGAGGTCTCGGGTTCGATTCCCGGCTTAGACCAAATGTTTGTATGATCTACAAATATTTGTTTCAGAGTTTGTGTGTTTTCTTTGTATTAAAATGTATGTATTTACAAAAAAGTATATAATACTGTCTACTAGTACTAGTAGTAGTAGTAGTAGTAACCCCGCGATGTTATGCGCGTTCTTTGTTGTACTGCGGGTAACGCCGCGGGATAAAGCTAGCAAACTTCACATAAACCATCTACTAAATGGTCCGAACAAAGCCTAAACATTTGGTTTGGATAGGTGAGCCCGTTCTTGAGTTATATAATTACAACGAAAAGTGGCATTGATGTATATATATATTGATTTATATCAATCGTCTGCTACTCATAACACAAGCTCTGCTTAGCTAGGGACTAGATGGCGGTGCGTTGTGTATTAGATAATCGAAATATTTATTATTTTTTATTAATATTATCAAAAACCAAATGTTATGTATACTTATGGACGCTATCCATGCATCACGTTCACTTATTAAATAGTAAAAATCATAGCCTCTAAAGTTACATTGTTAAGATTATAAACGGCAAGATTAAAAAGCAACTCAAGATCATAAAAGAACAAAAAAACGATAATATAGTTGTTATAATTAAATTAAATTATTTATAACTTAAACCAACAAACACTTGGGTATAATTAAACACATTTTTAAAATATTCGAAAATATTAACTCATTTTCTGTCAGTACACATTCAAGAAATAACTCATTGAATCCACATACATTAAAAATACAACCTTACTTAAATTATAATAATGTTTATTTTTATTTAAACACTACAATTTAAATTGTAAGCAAAATGACAAAAACATACAAGTCCTTAATCACTTAAAGCGAGATGTCTTAATTAAAGAACCTGAACGTTAACGAACGAATACGAATAAATTATACTATTAACTCTTAAATAACTCGGCCTGTGATGTATCGCTGTTATTTTTCACGTGTGACCTTAATTTGTTATAATATACTACATATTTTAAGAATGCCTTAATGTGGACAATATTTTTAAAGTGAGATTAAAGTGTCCAGTGATTTCAAAATGGCCGCTTGACAGCTGCCTTGCGTTCTTTATTATTTTTTATGAGTTACGGTTTTAATCGATTTGGATAGTTTTAATGTTAAATAAAGGTGAATGTCTTTGTTGTAAGGATAACTATTTTTCGAAAATAAAAACCAAAGTGCGTTGAGAGCGAATGGTTTTCAGGCAAAACTTTGGCCAGTTACATAAAATTAACGCCAGAGGCGCTGTCGCTGCATCTTTAAGAAATTTATTCGTGTTCTTTAATTCTATAAGTGTTTAGAAATAAAACCTTCATGAACAGCTGGCAATCTTAGATGTATATTGGTTGACTGGAGTTTTTCAGTAACCAGTAGATCGCCCAAAAGTTTTTTTGGCACAAAAGGACAGACTCAGTGACAGCCGTTGTAACTTCACAGAAAACCGTTTCTAAGCAATTCCTCCGTTGTTTTCCCGGATCAGTGAGGTAACTCAAGTTAGAACCTCTCCTTACCCTGATACATGTGGTAGAACTCAAAGAGTGACTATGAATTGTGATTCTTGAGTTGCAAGGGTCCATGAGTGGTGATGGCTACTTATCATCAGGTAACGCGTCTGCTCTTTTGCGATATACCATGAAGTATGTGGGTCATCATGCTGCATTGTTGCATTATCTGCTTATGCTTTCCATCAAACAGAGTATAGTCAGTTTAGCTGGCTCTTAAATAAAAAAATTATAAATATAAACTTATAGATACCACAAGACTCCAAATGCGTTTTGTTTTTATCTCTTAAGGAAACACGTAAATTAAAGTTTTAAGAATAATCTTAAAGTCTAAATTTTGTTAAGAAAAAAAAAATATATTATATCTGAGCAATAAACGAACACTTACCATAAAACGTTTGATCAAAATATTATTTCCAAAAACTGATTAAAAATTTATCTTTACTTGAGAACTCAATTCAAAATACAGGATTAACAAAATGAAAGCAATCGAAAAGTCCAATTCAAGCCCATAAACGAATCGACGATTGCAAAATCTTTAATCACTCATTTACTGTGCCCGTAACATTAACCCGTAAATGGCCATTATCTGAGAAATTAACCTCCCACATGCTTATGCACAAAAAAATTTAAAAAAGACTTCATTAGTTCGCCCCAGGTTGCTTTTAACGTCTCAATTTGAATTTGGAAGCGGTTTTAATGCAAAAAGTTGAGTATTTAATCAGGTGGTCCTCCGATAGGGTGAATATGAAAATCGTGAATTTAAATCCTTAACAGTTTTCTGATTTCTGAAATGAAACGAATCCTTTAAATTTGAAGAAGCTTAATATTGATTTTATTTACTATCTATCTAAGTGGAAAGTTTCGTAGCTCAGCTAGAATGGTCAGGATTTGGACGAGTGACCATCGTTAACACTTTGAGGCTCATATGTATTTCCGAGTGCACGTTGATCAGTCTTGGTTGTTATACAAATATTTTTGGCAAACTTTACGAGTAGAAAAAGGCCTAAAAAGTCAGAAAACACTGTTTCTGCAGAACTTCTATATCATCCAGTACTTCAGTAGTCGTAGTATAATGGGAATCATTCCAGATAAAAAATAAATTCAGCTGTATTGTAATAATGGTTGCGGAAAAGACTACTTACTTTTGCCTGCGGGTAAGCCTGCTTGTATATCGGTTATCGTAGTAAAGAGTAGCCTACGTATTTTCAAGAATTAGAAAGTATCTGAATGCCAAATTTGATCGAAATCGGTGCAGCAGCTTGGCCTTATGAGCGTAACAGACATACAGAGTCACTTTCGAATTTAAAATACTAGTATGAACAGACACATGCACCAAAAAAGGAGGCAAATTTTCAATATATTTCTATTTTTCAATAAGTTACTGCACTTTGTTTTTTTTTATGGTATTAAAAATTAGTATTGGTATTAGGGGACAAACGAGCAGACGGATCGCCTGATGGTAAGCGTCTACCGCCGCCCATAGACACCTGTAACATGAGAGGCGTCACAAGTGCGTTGCCGGCCTTTTATAAAGTTAAAATAATAATAATTAATATTTTTTTTTTTTTTGCTGGACTCTGATCGTTTACCTTTGTATGTAGGAGTGGGCATTAAAGCAGTACTTACCTTGTACCTTAGTCTTTGTTCCCTTTTAGCGATTCCTTTTCTTCTTGCGGAAGACTTATTAATTAAAAGCCTTAAATTTTTTATGTCCTTTTTTAAAGTACCTTACATTTTTTGTCATCAAAATCAACTTTTAACTTTATAAGGAAAATTGGATATCGGTCTTTACTATACTTTATTATTCGTAGATAATTATATGTTTAGGTTAACTTTGTGCATCAGTAGAATTATTAGTACAATCAGATGTGTTGTGTACTTATAAAGTAATTTAATTATTGTTATTTTTTATGTAATAGGTAGCAAAAGAGCAGACGTATCTCCTGATCGTAAGCGATTACCGCCGCCCGTGGACACCTGCAACACCAGAGGCATCACAAGTGCGTTGCTGACCTTTAGGGGATTGGGGAGGGGATGGGGGAAGGGGTCCGGGGTATGGGCCTCTGGTATCCTCATTCACTCGATGACACACAGCGCAGGCGCTGTTTAACATCGGTTTTCTGTGAGGCCACTGTATCACTCCGGTCGAGTCGGCCCTGCATGCCGATGCGTGGTTCCCCCACGGTAGATTGAATCTACGACCTACGGCTTAGCAGTCAGGATCATTAAAACTATACCAATAAAACAAAACAAATCACAATAATATTAAAATTAACGTATAATTAAAATAACATAAAACATTAACCCTTCTAAAAAGACCGCTTCGTTTTACGCAGCTTTAATGAAATCCTTGTAACAAGGTGCAAATAAAAATGGAGGACAAAATCAAAAAAAAAGTACAAAAATCCCTTTGCATATTTATAACGTAATTAATTTACAATTTAACTGGCAAGTCGCAGGTTCGAAGGCGCTGTTAAGATCGTATCGCTCTAAAGAGACGTTCAACGACTTTCTTGCACCTTATACTGCTTTGAAAACAATTTATGTCGCTAGTTACTTCAATATGGAAAGTATGCTGATGGCGTGGAACACACGACTTGGCTGATGGGTTAATAGCTTTTTAATAGTACTTTAGGTATAGGACTTGTGAGATTAAGGCATTCACGTAAGGCTAACTGTCGCTCGAAGATTAAAATTGGACTAAAGTTTATTTCATTATATATTTAATTCATAATTTAAACCATTCACGTGGAGGATAGAAGGTGTGTTGTGTGACTTGTATGTACACTACCCAAAATTTTAGGAAACCGAAAATCCGTATCATGGTCTGGAAGAGATCGCCTTGAGCGATAAGACCGCTAATTATTATATTTGCAACTCATTTTTCGTTTATTTTTGTTGTAATTTTTGCAATCACACTAATATATAGATAGTTTGTAACGCTTTCAAGCGAAAACTACTTAACCGATCATCATGAAACTTTGTACACATATTGAAGGTATTAGAAGTAACATAGGATTCTTTTTATTTCCTGCAAGCGAAAGCTAGTAAATATATTAATAAATAAAATATTTTTATATGCAACTTTGTATTTAAATGAAACTAGATTTACTATTTGGGAAATATCTGCAACGTGATAAATAGATAGTAATATAGTACCTACTCGTCTCATTAATTTTAATTATTATTAATATCATGCACCTACAATATTTAACTATTTGTAAAAGTGCATTTATGTTAAGATCTTCATTTAAAAAGGAATGTAGACTTATCGTTTTAGTCTCTATTAATCTAACGAGGAGATAAATAGCTCTTCGTAATAAGTATTCCTCCTATATTTTCTCTACTTTTCTTAGAATTAATTAAAGCTTGCCTGTAGTAACTAACACTTGAATTCAGCTGCTTCTACTGGAATTATATTATATTATTTTTTAATACGGACTATTAAACTAATTAATGAGCGTGTGTAAATGTATGAGACTGATATTAATCAATCTCACACATCTACACACACACACTCACAGATACAAATGGTAATGGTATTATTAAAAGCCAAGTACTTGAATTGATGAAACAGAATGAAAGTTGAGTATAGTTGAGTGATCAATAGTTAAAAAAGTTTTGAATATTATTATATAGTATAGAAATGTTGTCGATTCTCGATTCAATACTTTTTGTATTTCTAATTGCTGAATCAGTTATTTAAAATTGGGTTTTAAAAGTAATTTCTTTATTTGAAAGGGAAAACAACCCGTTTGATCTCTTTGCAAGTTTTGCAAAATGGAAATTAAAGAGCATAACATAATTATACATATTTATCCCTTTTTTTCCCCCTTTTTAGTTTTGCGTGTGCAATTATTCATATTAATAGGGGATATTTATTAAAAAGCTAATCCTTCTGCTCAAAATTAAAATATAAAAGTAGCTCTGTCTGTATGTTACGGAACCGAACATAGCTAAAGCTACAGCTAAAACATTAAATCGATTTTAATAAAATTTCAGATGGAGATAATTTAATTCTTGAGGACGAACTTAAACTTTCATGAACTGCGATAACCAACATAACGTAGTCAAATTCGCGATAAAAACTACCAATTAACTCAATAAAACTCAGTAAGTTATTTTCAAAATATCAAGCTAAAACCAGTTACTATTAAAACACTAAACTTAGGTGAACACTATCTGTGAGATTTAAGTATTAAATAGCTGGATAAAGCGAGAAAACTATAGCAGTCGATAACCGCATTGTGTGGCCAACTGGCCGCTATCAATGTCGATCTTCTGATGAATGGCCGCCGAACATCGAGATAGAACCTCTAATTAATTAGACGTACTACAACTTCCTTAGCTTTAATGATATCTTCATTTGGTAGTTAGTTTTAGTTAGTTTTGGTTAGTTTATTGGAGATTAAAGTGATTGAAAATGGACTTGGTTGAATAGTTCCCCTTTTAATTTAATTTTCAGGAAAATGTTTACTGTCTGAATCTATTTTAACTTTATGACTTTTGACCGACTGACTATAAATACTTAAGGTATATTTAGCATGAATCTATTGTCAATGATTTTACTATTTTTTTTGTATTTTGGTGTCCATATTTTTTAATTTAATTCTTTTTAACACAAAACATAAACTTTGCTGCCTAAATTTAAAGACTGCTCAAAAAGTGTCGATTCACAAGTGTCTATTAAGTTACTCGTGCCCATCACTTAGCCGTTACCACCATCACCAGCCATTACCTTACATCCCTATGATCCATCTGGTCGTCCACTATATGTAGATTGACTGGCTCAATGGCGCAGTGGTAGCGTACGTGACTGCTGTGCGTAAGATCTTGAGTTCGATTCCCGAGTCAAAAAAAAACATTTGTATGATCTACAAATCTTGTTTTCAGAGTTTGGATGTGTTCTATGTTTAATATGTAGGTATCTACTATATTTGATATTAGTCAAACTAGCTTTCATCTTACAACTAGTTTGAGGCTAAATGGCATTGTGTGTCAAATGTCAAAAAAAAAAACATCAAAAACAATTTAGTCAACCGTTGTTCTGTGAAGAGCGTAGGTACCCATCGCGCTGTCGAAACAAATCAATCGACAGGCCGTATGTAGTACAAAGTTTCCGCTACCGAACAATGATTTCCAATCAAAGTCCGCTAAAAAGTTTTCAGGTAGCTATCGGAAAAATGTAATGAAAGAGATGTCATGTAACCGTTTGAAACATTTCAGAACATGTTGTGAGTTCAAGTGAGTAGTCATGTTCTGGGGACTTTGTTGCTTTATATGAGATACTAGCTTTTATCGTTTAATCATCGGAATCAGGATCAGAAAAGTGACTCTTTTCTGCCGGTGGAAAGCATGAGCAGAATAAAAGAGTAGTGGTTAGTATTCTTATTGTGAATGCAGACAATGCAGTATGGTGACCCATAATTTTTAAGGAGCTATTGAAATGCTTCTGTATCTTTTTACCTCCGGTCTCGCACTCAACAACTTTGTGTTTCTAACTCTGAAAATCACAAAAATCTATACAACCCTACATTCCTTACCTTATGATCTACTTAACTAACGCAGTACTCTTATCCTGATTTAAACTGATGTCTTTTTTATTTCGAAGACTTCAATGGCAAATATGTATTATTGACTATAGAGTCAAGACTACTCACAAACTACTATATTTTACAAAATACTACTTTGCCAACCGACATAGAGCATTTTATTTCCTTTTTCTTTCCATGCGGAAATCCCCTTGGATACCACCTCCCCGGTGGCATGTCGGACTCGAACTGTCTAAAATTGCACGCCGTGTCGGGTACTAGATGTCGGGGACCAGGTGCACCCTAGAAAGGAAAACGCTGGAAGCCAAACGTACCCCGAGCCACCTACGGTTTCTATGGCCCCCTCCTGTTTGGGAACGCCAATGTTCCCGTTACTGTCCTCAGGGCCCGCACGCTCCACAGTGTTCACGCCGCCACCCAGGCCTGCTTCAACTAGGGTGACAGATGACCTCAAGGCTTGCGCTTATGGAGGACGAAGAAGGCGTATGAGTCGCCTGCGGTACCTGGTGGGCCGGGAAAGTTCTCAACCTCTCCCGGTCCCGCTCCGCCAAGCATTTTTTCCCCTAAAATTTAGTAAATAGTTGTCTTGTAGAAAATATAGACTGCATATTTATACTTTTCAGAGTAACTAAAACACAAGCGTATCATCAACAAACTTGTATCTAACTGTTTTTTATTTATTCGTATTTTATACTCAATGGTTGGTTCACAATATAGATATAAATCAAATGGCGGGCACTGAATAAAATCGCTTATATCTCGCTTTATCGGTCGATCGGGTGCTCCTTCACATTATAAGTTTCCATTCTGAAGTACAGGATGCTATCGAAATATTTTTTTATGTTTTTGTATGGTGATAATGCCGATTGTTGAGGTTACAAATGGCTTAGTTTTCGTAATACTAATGTGAAACAAAATTAAACCACTTGAAAGCTGGTAAGAATGACTGACTGTAGTCTAACTGTTAACTGTAAAAAATATTATTTTAAGAGAAAATAGGTGACACATTTAGCTTTGCTGCACACAGCAATTTTATTCTTAAAATTAAGTTTTGTGTAATTTGATATTCTTGGCACTGTGCAATATTGTTTTTTTTTTTATTTTACTAAGAATAAAGATAGCTTAGATTGCAAATATTTGTATTGAAACAGATAGTTATAAAAGAAAGTTTATTTAGATGTGATTTACTTTAAAAATAAAATATAAGAAGCTGATTACCGTTAAAGGTTGTGTTATTTAAAACAATCTCAAAAATATCACGTTCTAACACAAAATTGTTTGGAAAAATAAATTATGAAATTGGTGCATCCTGTATATAGCTATATAGCTGCCCGGAGCTCTAGTCATCGATGTCCGCCGCTTGGCTGTAAGGTGTTATTTTTGTTCAATAGCTATGTTAAGCAACCGTTCTCAATATTTCACTATAAAAATCTCGTTGCGGAAGCTTAACACTAAGCTCAAAATTGCATGGTTCTGAATTTATAATCGCCCAGATAGTTCGCTAAAAATAGAATTTGGACGCCAGGTGCTAGGACAATTCGAACCCAGATCATTTAGATTTTTAATAAAATAAAAATAATCTTCGTAACATAAGAAAATTGCTGTATTCTTTTCGATTTTTTTTATAATTTCTTTTTTGTTTCACCTGTATTCGACGGACAATAATGATGGGAACACTTATAATGAACATGTAAATACTTAATTGTAATAGAATTACAGAACATTAGTATACTGGTATTGAAAGCGGAAAACCTATCATATTGTATAATCGTATGTGACGTGTTGCCAGTTAATGTCCATTCGGAAATAAGCATTCTATTATGTTTCATTTCACAAGTCGCATTCACTCATGGCGATTCAGATTACAAGCTAAGAGTATCGATGTCGTTAAATACATCTGAAAAATATCATGATCAAGTGTATGTCACGCATATCACAAATCAGCAGTCTTACATAATCCACTGCTGAACACAGGCTTCTCATTTTGGCCTTGGTCACCAGCTTAACTATCTAAGTTTACTTTTTACAACTTGTAAGTAATTCTACAAACGAAAACGTTAATAGAAAACTAACAAAATCTTGAGAATGAGGACTATCAACACTAAATCACGAGGTTAAAACAAATATAAGCCAATAATGCCAGAGAATAAATGCTTTAACTTAGCTAAGGGGGCCGTTCGCTTAGTACAGTTTTATGTTGCAAGTTTCATTCTCATGGCAGTGTTGTTTTCCGATAGAGTTTTCTTCTTTACTCCTACCCAAGAGATGAACAATTATGATGGCATTCTTATTTTAAATCCGTCACTACGCTTATTGTGGTGAAGTAAACTATGTTACTACAAGATTACAATAAAAAACTCTGACAAATTATTACGAAGTTTTTTTCAAATTTATAAAACACTAGCCGAACCCCGCGGTGTTACCCGCGGTTATCGTCCTATCGCAAGTAACGCCGCGGGACAAAGTTAGTCTAAAAAAAGTAGCTTAAGTTACTCCCCGGATCATCAGCTACCTGCCAGTGAAAGTCCCGTCAAAATCCGTCCAGCCGTTCCAGAGATTACCCGGAACAAACAGACAGACAGACAGACAAAAAAAATGTTAACTACATTTTTGGTATATGTACCGTCTATACATACATATTCATTTAGTAAAAAGCGGTTTTTTAATATTACAAACAGACACTCCAATTTTATTTATTTGTATAGATTATTTACTACCAGAAAGAAATAGCAGGTACAAAATACGTAAGCATTTTGTTTCTGTATATCTAATAGGTATTACACATGAAATGTGTAGTAATGTATTCACTACACTTTATAAGGGTAGGAATAACCGCAAAAAGAGAACTTTTCAGTGTGGAAATCGCTCAGTTAATATAAAGTGACCCGTCCCAACTCATAGAACAGAGCTTGCCATTCGGAATGGCATCTTTGGACAAAATTTCGTTGTTTTATAAAGCTGCATTTATAGTAGGTCGTAATAAAATAATGTTTTCATTTGGTTTTAGACTAATAGTGATTTAACTTTAGATTATTTGGTGTCGTGAGAACGTTTCGGTTCTTCCTTTCTGTGCCGAGCGGTCAATACTTTGAACTCACTACCAGCGCACGAGTTTCCCTCCCACTGTGATTCCGATTCCTTTTAGCGGGGTGAGAAAAGACATCTCACATAACCGCTATAGAGTGGGTCACCACGCTGTATTGACCTTATTCCAACTAAGGACGGTGACTACCACTCTTGGATTCTGCTCATGCTTTCCATCAGGCAGGGCAGAGTCATTTTGGCAGCTAACGCATAAAAAAGGCGTCTTAATGGATGGACTGCAGACGGCATAATGGTTTAGGTTTTCTCCTAACCGTTTTCTACTCGGCTGAGTATTGGGGCCCATATTATTGTGGGACAACACTTTGTGTGTTGGTTTTTTTTTAATTATTTTGTCCATTTAAACAATGTTTTAAAGTACCTTTAAATCATATTAAAATACTAGCTGAACCCCGCGGTGTTACCCGCGTTTATTGCTGTACCGCGAGTAACGCCGCGCGACAAAGTTAGTCTACAAAAAGTAGCCTAAGTTACTCCCCGGATCATCAGCTACCTGCCAGTGAAAGTCCCGTCAAAATCCGTCGAGCCGTTCCAGAGATTACCCGGAACAAACAGACAGACAGACAAAAAATTTTTTATGTTCATTTTTGGTATATGTATCGTGAATATATACATAATGCATTTATTAAAAAGCTGTTATTTTAATATTAGAAACAGACACTCCAATTTTATTTATTTGCATAGATAAACATTAATGTGTGTGAACTCTGCTTTACGGCTTCGAACAGTCGAGAAGGGCCTATTCAAATAGATTCTACTACAAAAGTGGAACTGTAGGCATCTTTATTTATAAGTACTGTATATATTATTTATTTGCACATACTTTTAATATGAATGTTATAGAAATGTCTTTTTCTTTAGGCACATAACTTTAATAACTGAGGCGTGAAATTGAATATTTATTCTTTTGTTCAGTTATTCCAAACTTTTACATGCTGACTGAATATTAGTACCTGGACTGGCACAATTCTCTCAGGTCTGGATTTCTGATAGTACGAATTTTATTAAATCTAGTGATTTATTTATTTATATCAACTGCTCACTACACTCACAGTTACCCAACATGTGTAGCGAGCTATTATAACATTGGTGTTACAAATATGGTAATTAATAATAGTTATTCATAGTCGTCCGTCCCAAACCAGGCAAAGCCTGCACCAAGGCAACCAGACAACTGACAAACACATTTCCAAACACATACATATTTTAGGTAAATTAGACCCAGACATAGAACTATCCATCATGCTTATCACATAAAAGCTAGTCATGGGTGGGAATCGAATCTACGACCTGAGGCGCTTAGCAGTCAGACTAGAGCAACAGGCCCGTCAAAATTAAAGCCTATCATTTAAAATAATCATACAAAATGTAACAAATGTACTTAATTTGGTAAAGAATAAATCAACATCTGGATACTGAGCAATCAGGGAGTTAAGCAGTCTAACTGCTAGACTAGTGGGAGCGTATTGTGCCGTAAACGTTCGCACTTGTGATAGTTGAATATTTATTTTAAATACACTTTTTTTTTTACTGGTCAATTATCATGATGAGGCAAACGTAGGGCAGGGCGTCCTGGGATACGATGGACCGATGACTTCAAGAAAGTGGCTTAGTAGTAGACCCAAGACTGGGATGGTCGGCGCTGCTATGGAAAGACCTTTGTTCAAAAAGGACGATGATTGGTTGATCTATACACATTTATAAATACAGACAAACTTGATTTACCACTATGTATTTACATAAATATTTAAGATTTCTCGAAAATTTGACTTCAAAGAAAAAGTCTCAAAATGAGCAAATTCACAAGAACCCTAATAAGTTAAGTGGTTATTTCACTAAACAAGATCAATAACATCTTCAAAGTAATAGATAGTATATTAAAATGTGTAATTATTAAACAAACAGCTAGGTAGTAAGAATAAATCCTTGAGTCTACAGAGTTTTGACAGCTCTATTACATAAGAAATTACATAAAAAAAGAGAAAGCGCCTAGCCAGTCAATAATCCTCTACAGTCCAAGAAGCGTTGTGATAAAATCGGATTTCAGTCGTATCATGGTAGACTGAAAGCTCACCTTAATCTAATTTAAAAAAAAAATCGTAATATACCTCCTTGTAAGTACGTATTATGATACTGGAGATAGATAGAAAACTCTTCATTTACATACCATGTTACAGAGTTGAAAGAGAATACATAATGTCAGCTACAGACCTTCAATTTTAACTGCACATTTCTGACTGAACAGTCGAAGTGTTCAGTTAAAACGTACGTGTGTAGGCAAAACTGGAAACTGTACAGTTGAACTGACAAATAAAAACTGCTCAGTTAAATCTGTGCAAGCAAAACTGAAGGTGTGTTGCGAAAACTAACCCTCCTTCCCTGTTTTGCTGACAGCCTAAGTGTTCCTGTTAATCTTTCATGTGGTGATATAGCTACTACTCATAACTGTTTCTAAATCTAACTAAATCAAGCAGATGCAAGTATATTTTTTCATCCATTCCTAAATGGTTATTACCGTCTTTTGCACAAATTTTGTAGTAAATTATCATTCAAATAATGTTTTCTTTTTAATAACCAATGTTTATACCATATGTTTTTACTTTTTTGTTCTTTTTGCCAAAATGCGAAACATTTCAATAATTGTAAAGCGTCATCCGATGATGCCATGGCGACGTGTTACTTCGAGCAAAATAGATTATAGCTGAAATAACTGAACGTGTGTAGTCACTAAGGACGCCAGTTTTAACTGAACAGTTTGACTGTTCATTTAAAAATGTGCAGTTAAAACTGAAGGTCTGTAGACGGCATCAAACATCCGAAATGTAATGTACAAACGGCGGCCTATGGTCAAAAACAATCTCTTCCAGACAACCACGCAAAAATTGTAGAAAGTCTAAGTGACTGTATGATTTTTTGTTGTTTAGAGATAAATCTCAAAAAGAAAAAAGAAGGAAAATCTATTACCCCACTATATAAAAACTTTTGATAAAATTCACAAATCGTATGTCAGCCGGGCTATTATTATTCATCAAAATTGGTTCAGTAATTAGGTGCCACAGTGGATCATACACATATACCTACATACTGCCAAAACTCCGCGCTGCAGTCGGGTAAAAGAAAATAAATAATGCCCGATTGCCCACGCGCTCGATACCGTATACGAATACCTGCAGATTTATTATTTTTGCCAATCCAATAAATAATGTAATGCTAGACGAATAAATCTTGGAGAAGGTAAAAACGAGTACTTAAATACTGTTTTTACGGTAGAAGAAAAATGCTTCGACCCTTATTTGCCGGTTTGATTGCAGTGATGTACCGTAGCGTTACAGAAATATAACATACTAGTTTTTGTCTTTTTAACCGACTTCAAAAAAAGGAGGAGGTTTCTCAATTCGACCGTATATTTTTTTTTTTTTTTTGTGTTCGGGCATAATTGGTTATCAAGATAAAAAGTAGCATATGTCCATCCTCAGGAATCAAAGTATCTCCGTGGCAATTTTCATTGAAATCGATTCAGTGGTTTAGTGAAAGTATGACAGGCAGACAGACAAACAGACTGTTACTTTCGAATTTATAATATTAGTATAGACTATCTGCGTTCCACACTTTACCAATAAGAAATCATTCACTATTTCATTTATTTAATTTTGTTATCACGTGACTCTATCTTTTCTAAATTAACAATAAACAAATAATAAATATTTTGGACATTGAAACACAACGCCATTTAGTCCCAATCTTAACCAGAGCTTGTGTTATGGGTACTAGACAACTGATATAAATACATATTTATATATACACTTTTTTTGTAAATACATACATATTATACACAGAAAAAATAAAAAATTCGAAGAAATAATTTTTAGATCATCCAAACATTTAGTCCGACCTGGGAATTGAACCCGAGACCTCACGGACAGCAGTTGCATACGCTACCACTGCGCCACAGAGGCAGTCAGTAGTCTAGTTTACTGCTTATAACACCAGCTGTCTGCCAATGAGAGTTTACTTATCTATACTAATATTATAAACGCAAAACTTTGTAAGTATGGGTGGATGGATGGATGGATAGATGGATGGATGTTTGTTACTTTTTCACGCAAAAACTGCTTAATATATTATATTATATTATAGCTTATACATCAGAATAACTCATAGGCTTACTACTTGCCGCGATAACCGTCATACACGCGGGCGGTGCCGTGGGCAACAAATAGTAATAAATAATAATAAAAAAGCCTTTATTTTTCATATCCATAGTACAGTTTAAATAATTATGTTAGTAGAAGTTACTAATTAATTAGTTTGATTTTTTGAATATCTGAGAGTCTACTTAGTCAACTATGAGTCAATTTGGAGTTGATCATCTTTTAAAATACCAACTCCAAACTATTTTTCACTTCCCACATCCAGTAACATCTTTGATTCGTTTTAAAATCATTTATCATTCCACTGGATCTGATCTTTCTTTCCCGGATTTATTTGTGTCTGTATCGCCACTCCCCTTTGTAGCTCTCATAATGGTTTCAGAAATGCTGAGTCAGCATTATGTTACATTCATAGCTATGCTGGTTGAATCCACCCCCAATGTTTTGGTCAAAATTTACATATGTACATACATAGTTTCTACCTATAAATTGTGAGGGGATTTATTCGAAGATTCTCATATTTTATTTTAATATGTAAGAATCGATTTATTTAGGAGAGAGACAGTCAGGAAATTTAGACGATCGACGGGCCTGTTGGTGTATTGTTCATAACTGCAAAGCAAGAGGACATCGTTTGAATGCCCTTAGGACGTAATTTTGGGTGTAATTTAACTATGTAGTTAAAATTTAGAAACATATAAATATGTTTAACAGCAGTGTTATGCAAGCAAATTGCGGTTTCAGTAACTTTAGCAACGAAAGCCTCTTACGATCCCGTGGCATCAATCCGGTTGAATAGACCCATTTGTGACGAAGTTTCCTTCCTCTACACGATAAAATGTACTGGGCTCATAAGTCCCCGTTTTAGAATGGTAGACATGCGCTCTTGAACTAAACAGTTCCATCCTTCCTTCCTGTGCCAATAATTCAAAACCTGAATCTCACTACCAGCACACGTGTTGCCATCCCAATACGGATCCAGGTACTTTATACTGGACAGGAAAAAATATTTAATTTAGACACCATAGTGTGGGTCATGATGCTGCGTTGTCTGTATACACAATAGAGAGTCTGACCACCACTCCTGGATTATATTCATACCATTCTTACGCTTTCCTATAGATCTTAAAAGGCACTTGTATTTTCAACATCTTATTATGTCATTGTTAGAGTTTATCTATTAACAAAAGAAAATGTAGAAGATGTTAAGAGAAATGCGAATATAGCAATTCAAACTTTCTCAAAATTAATACAGACATTATTAAACAATCGCGGTCTGAAATGGTGGAACACCTCTCACTGAATACAATGGCGTATTTACATTACAAGTGGACTCTTCCGGATAGGGCCTTCTTGAGGTCGGCGGGCGTAATGTGAAAATCTTTTGTTGGAATCGACTTGACACGGATGTGAAAAGAAATGGATGAGTTTATTTGTAAAAAAACACATTTGCTGAGGTTAATAGAATATAAAGAGGGGATATCTATATATTAATACGTGAGACAAAAATTTTGTACCCTTTTGTATGAAAATTGTGCGAACGAAATTTGGCATAGTTAAAGTTTTTAAGAAGAAATACTGCTGAAAGACAATAGTACAAAACTTTAACAAAACCAAACCAACTTCAAGAACAGGAGTAAATTTAAATGGACCACTAGGCGTTAGGCGTTAAATGAAGAAATGTTTAGGTATATATATCTTTATAATTGGCCTCGTTGGTCTCGCGGTTGGAGTGTGCGACTACTGATCATGAGGTCTCGGTTTCGATTCCCGGGTCGGACCAAATGTTTGTATCATCTACAAATATTTGTTTCGGAGTTTGGGTGTTTTCTATGTATAATATGTATGTATTTACAAAAAAAGGGATGATATGTATTTGTATCAGTTGTCTAGTACCCATAACACAAGCTCTGCTTAGCTTGGGACTAGATGGTGTTGTGTGTTAGATGTCCTAAATATTTATTTATTTATAATTTATCTATTTTAAGTCGTTATATTATTTGCTTTATATATTTAAAGTTTATTTTAATCACTTTGCTGTTTCTATGAGTATTAATTTTCTCTCTAATTGATTTAATTACTATGACTAACCTGTTCATCTAGCAGCTCACGATCCGGAACGGACGGATACATCCGATTTGGATGTTGGATTATGAGGTACTAGCTGTTGCCCGCGGCTTTGCTCGCGTGGAAGTTGGTTTTATGTATTTGTTTAAAACTGTATAAAAGTATGTATCAGTAATTTATTCATATTTCTGAACGTATTTATTTATTTTTGATCAATAGCCCATTTAAAAGAACTATCATACAAACATTCGACCCATATTTCATCCCTTTTAGGAACAGAATTCGCATTAATGCTGATAATGCATAAAGTTACATGGTACTAATTTAAAAAATAACGGACTTCCATACAAACTTTCAACCCCTATTTCACCCCTTTAGTGGTAAAATATCCAGAACTGCTTAAATACGTCTTTACATTTTTTTAATCAATGCACATCAATCAATGTACATGAATAAAGTTTAATGGTTCTAACTTAAAAAATGACAAACTTCCATACAAACTTTCAACCCCTATTTCACCCCTTAGGGGTAGAATATCCAGAAACGCTTTAATACTTATTTACTCACTTTTAATCAGTAGCCCAAAAATAAAGTTTCATGTTTGCTACTTCAAAAATAACGAACTTCAATACAAACTTTCAACCCCTATTTCACCCCCTTAGGGGTAGAATATCCAGAAACGCTTAAATACGTATCCACTCACTTTTAATCAGTAGCCCAAAAATAAAGTTTCATGTTTGCTACTTCAAAAATAGCGAACTTCCATACAAACTTTCAACCCCTATTTCACCCCTTAGGGGTAGACTATCCAGAAACTCTTAAATACGTATCCGCTCACTTTTAATCAGTAGCCCAAAAATAAAGTTTCATGTTTGTAACTTCAAAAATGGCGAACTTACTTACAAACTTTCAACCCCTTTTTCATCCCCTTAGGGGTAGAATATCCAGAAACGCTTAAATAGGTGTCTACTCATTTTTAATCAGTAGCCCAAAAATAAAGTTTCCTGTATCTAACTTAAAAAATTACGAACTTCCATACAAACTTTCAAACCCTATTTCACCCCCTTAGGGGTAGAATACCCAGAAACGCTCAAATACGTCTCTACTCTTTTTAAATCAGTAACACATAAATAAACTTTCATGTTTCGAACTTCAAACATTACGGACTTCCAGACTAACCCATATACGAAATGTCAACCCCTATTTCACCCCTGAGGAGTAGAATATCTAGAAACGCTTAAATACGTCTTTACTCTTTTTTAATCAGTAGTACACCAATAAAGTTTCATGATTCTAACTTAAAAAATTACGAACTGCCATACAAACTTCCAACCTCTATTTCACCCTCTTAGGGGTAGAATACCAAGTAACGCTTAAATACATATCTACTCTTTTTTAATCATTAGCACATGAATAAAATTACATGTTTCTAACTTAAAAAATGACGAATTCCATACAAACTTTCAACCCCTATTTCACCCCTTAGGGGTAGAATATCAAGAAACGCTTAAATACGTATTTACTCACTTTTAATCAGTAGCCCAAAAACAAAGTTTCATGTTTGTAACTTCAAAAATGGCGGACTTCCAGACTAATCTATATGCGAAATGTCAACCCCATTTTACCCCCTTAGGGGTAGAATATCCAGAAACGCTTTAATACGTATTTAGTCTTTTTTAATCATTAGCACATGAGTAAAGTTACATGTTACTAACTTAAAAAATAACGAACTTCCATACAAACTTTCAACCCCTATTTCACCCCTTAGGGGTAGAATATTCAGAAACGCTGAAATACGTATTTACTCATTTTTAATTAGTAGCCCAAAAACAAAGTTTCATGTTTGCTACTTCAAACATAACGAACTTGCATTCAAACTTTCAACCCCTATTTCATCCCCTTAGGGGTAGAATATCAAGAAACGCTTAAATACGTATTAACTCTATTTTAGTCAGTATCCCAAAAACAAAGTTTCATGTTTGTAACTTCAAAAATGGCGGACTTCCAGACTAATCTATATGTGAAATGTCAACCCCTATTTCACCCCCTCAGGGGTAGAAAATCCAGAAACGCTTTAATACGTATTTACTCTTTTTTAATCATTAGCACATGAGTAAAGTTACATGTTACTAACTTAAAAAATAACGAACTTCCATACAAACTTTCAACCCCTATTTCACCCCTTAGGGGTAGAAAATTCAGAAACGCTGAAATACGTATTTACTCATTTTTAATTAGTAGCCCAAAAATAAAGTTTCATGCTTCTAACTTAAAAAATGTCGTACTTCCAGACTAACCTATACGCGAAATGTCAACCCCTATTTCACCCCTTAGGGGTAGAATATTCAAAAACGCTGAAATACGTGTTTAATTATTTTTAATCAGTAGCCCAAAAATAAAGTTTCAGGTCTCTAACTTAAAAAATGACGGACTTCCATACAAACTTTCAACCCTTATTTCACCCCCTTAGGGGTAGAAATTCCAAAATTCCTTTCTTAGTGGGTGTCTACTCAATAAAAGGATCCTACTCACCAAATTTCATAGTCGTAACTATCATAGTTTACGCTCGGCGATGATGAATCAGTCAGTCAGGACTTACTATTTTATAAGTATAGATATAGTGCTCTTCTTTCAGAATGTGTGTGTATTTACATATTATATTGATATGTATAAAAACTGTCTAGTTCCCATACTGTACGATATATAATCTGGACGTGGAGGATGTGTCAACATAACTATTTATTATAGCGACCCTGTTGTTTATTCAGAGATCTAAAAAACATCGCATTTATTCCGCATAAATCATAGATAATATGGAGATACAGTTTAGAATGTTCTTCTGTCTACCTGATTATGAAATATAGCCCTCAAGGTTCATCGCCAACCAGGGCTAAGTGAAGTAAAATATGGGATTAGAATTAATGAAAATTATATTCTGCATTATATAAGTCCAGTTGTGGATGTCTTGCGGCTGAGATAATGATGTCTCCTCATAAGTGCTTTTATGGCACCCTACATTTAGATTTTTTTCTGCAGGTAACCACAGATGGGGACTTGAAGTAGCTTGTAGGGCAAATAGAAGGAAGCCATCTAAAACCTCTGCAAACGTAGATTTAATACCTAGATTTCATACATCTCAAGTCAAAGTGTAAAGATCTTGGTCCGAACTATAAATAGGTACTAATACAGTAGCAAGGTTCATCCGGTCACATCCAGCGAGTGAGACAATATTTATAGCCCAAACTGGCCTTTTGTTCGACCACCGCTTTGTTGTCGCTACCACAATAAGTGTTAAATGTCCCCCTCAGAATTAGGGTTGACAGTGGCGAGTTACATACAAAAAATAAATATGCCGAAATATACTCTGAATTATGTTTTATGACATTATGCTATATCGAAAACTATATTAGAAATTCGAAAGCATGTTTATTTGTTTATTACTTTATGTACTCAACCGAACGTTTTTAAATTTTGTATGTTTTTATAGCATAAAAATGCTAAATGTGCCTGATGGATACAAAACTGATTTCTAAAGTAAGGAAAGTTACATTAAAAGGGCAATTAAAAATAACTTTTTAAACGACGAGGTTCTTAATTCAACTTCATTTTTTATGTGTTTACTTCAGAAATTTCGACTGGGTGAATTGATTTTGATGATTATTATTTTAATTTTAAAGCTGGTGATTCCCGTGTGGTCCTATTTCAATTTGGTCCAGTTCTTTGAGTCGAATTTTACTAATAATATCGAAAACCATCATTATTACTATTTTATTTTACGATTATTATTATTTTATGAATTTCTACAGTGGCAACCCTATTCGCACAAATGATCTCGTGGAAATACCCCTTTAAAGCGAAAATACTGGTCCATCTCGTCAACTGTTCAAGACCACCTTCAGATATTCCACACGGTTATAACAGAGATTTTAGTTCTCTTTATGGTCCATATGATTTACAAAAGTGGGTGGCTTGTCTCAATGTAGATGTAAACAAATCTGTACTTTATGTCGTCTAGTTTAAATTTAGATTTAAGAATCTACGTTGAGGATCCGTCTTGATGTTGAATGTTCTAAGTGGTGGTATCTTGAGGTACTTTGTAACGGATTAAAACTATGGTTGAGTTAAGTAAGCTTAAAGCCTGGTACAGACTGGTGTGAATCTACTCAGTACAAAATGGTGAGACTTACCTATCTATGTTTTGTAACTGCACGGTTTGGAGTGTTTATCTTTTATGGGACTAAGCCAATCTTGTTTTCTACAGTCACTTCTAATTCTGGGTCACATTACTTTAGTGATTGTGTAATAGAAGCTAGACCCTTCTTTTGTCATTATTTTTGTCAATATAAATACTTTTTAAATTGAAAATTAACTAGATGTACCATGGTCAGTTCTGGTTGCAGTGATGAGAATGAAGATCAAAAGGTACGCAAAATTTTTAAATAAATCATGTTCTTGTATATCGCGTCATTTGAGCTCAACAAATTCTGAACTTTTTGAGTTCTTTTAATCGTACAGAAGGGAACTTAACATTTATTATGTAGTTTTTTGTGATAACAAAGAGATAAATATTGAAATCTAAGCTCTTTATACTCCAAAAACTCAGGTGTAAAGAAATCCCGTATAATGACAATTGAATAGAGTACGTGATCTCAGCTGTTCAGACTAGCTTAGGAACACGGCCGTTATTATTTTAAGCGTCGCAGTTGTATTAAATAAATTTAAATATTTTTCAGACATTAAAGTATAACCCTTAATAATAATATCTTAACTTATTCTCTTATATATCTTATATTAAAGAAATTTTAAATAAATATGTTTAAATAAGTCTATGTAAACATTTGTCATCATTAAAACTTTCTTCAGCAACGTATCTGCTTATTTTGCCAACTTCAATTTAACGAAATAAGTTTTGGTTCATTACGAACATTTGAAATTAAATCGTATCGAAACTTAATCTTTATTTTGATCTTAATAGATATTCAGAATAAGTTTAAACATTACAAGAATAAATGTACAGATTCAGTATTTGACTGATTTAAAACCAGAAATATTAACAGATAACATGAATAAAGTTTTTTTTTAAATCGCCCCATAATTTTACGGAGACGGTGAAAATCACAGAACAAAAGAATAACAGTCCTCTTCTGTGGTGAAAATACATAAAAAAGTAGTAAAATTTAAGGTAATTTTTTTAAGCAGCAATTTGTACCATTGAAGAAAATGATAATTATTTTATGTGTCATAATATGATACAAACAGGACCGGTTTTTGATGCAAGATTTTGGATATACCATGATGGTCCGGATACGTTGATAACAGCTGCTCCCGAATACTTCTCATCTCAGGCGCAGAGTGGCACACAGTGTGTTTTAGTCGGTCCGATTAAGCCGCAAGCCCCGGTGGGATGAGGTTTCCACACAAAAAAAATACCACGATGCAAGTCGGATATATATCATGTCTACCAGTGGTAATTTTTCGGCTGAGATAATAATGATGAGACAATTGTGGGTGTGAATACCGCCATTTCGAGAGACGTGACTCGGTCTTTGAAGTTTGGAGAAGACAGGCTATTTTTTTAGAGATTCAATGAATCTAAAATATTAAGTTTCAATCTTTCTTTACTTAATATTTATAAGAAATTATGTTTAATATTTAAACGGAGTATCTTATCAATGCAATGTTAGCAGTGCCCGAGCGAGTACGCAGAAGCTCTGTTACATTGTTGCAATCAAGGTCCACGCTTAAGGAAATGTAAATAAATATCTCCAATAAGACTTTAATGCTTTGTTTTGTTTAAATACGTTATAAATACTAAGAACTAAAGAGGGCAATAGACTAGAAACATTGTGAACGTATTTATTTACTTTTAGATTTGAATATTACCCTGTTTCTTTGTATGCTGTCGATTCATTAACTTTGTTGTTAATGAACTACTTTAAATTAATTTTATAAACAATAGGTGCCCGTTTGAGTTTTAAATGTGTGTTTCATTTGGAACATAATAAAAATTCAATTTATACTTACTAAAAGAAAGCAATACAACTTTTTAGCCTTTAACACATGAAAGAATATAGAAAACGCACATTAGCCTATTAAAGTGGTCATATAAACGTTTAAATGTTAATGTATAATACCAAGTTATCTTCGAAACTTTGTCTGCATCTCTGAAAAGGGATAAGTATTTGCCATTTTTGCAGTTTTCCTATTAATCTTACATTGGGCGTAGCATGATGGTATATGGCCCATATTTTATAACAAACGGGATACCCATCACTAAATTAATATTTTAATTCGAAGTTGTAGTTCCTGAGACTGTCACATTCAACTACACAAACTTTTCAACTTTATAATATTAGTAGACTATTTTTCGAGAATTCCCTACTGTCTTTTTTCTCACATATGTATTCAATTTTTTATGTAAAAACTTAAAGTGACATTTTCAATACTTAGTCTCTATTTCTTTCTTATGCAACAACAACATAGTAAAAATAACTGCCTCATTTGATGTGGATCATGGAATTGAAAAACCTAGATCAAAACTTTCCAAGCAGATACTTGACGGTGATTTCCTAAATGTCTACCTAATATAAATCCCGTACCATTGTTTCCGGTGCGTGTAAAATCGCTTGCGCGCAATTAGACTCGGTGCGCGTCGTTCAGAGTTATTGGTCTTTAAATCACCGTCGACAGGTTTATATCACAACTGAGCGAGTTTCTGGTGTAGTTCATGTCCCTGGTAAGGGACTGGTTTATGATTTATGTTGCTTTAATTACATATAAAGGCTAGACTTAGCTAGCCGAGGTGTTGATCGTCTGAATTCTTTGCATTCAGACATCGTAGGTTTTGCATTCTTTTCTAAATGTTTTAAACATATTACTATGTACGTGTATATATGTAGGCACAAATGAGCTGAGAAATAAATGAATGCACGACAGTTCATCTTATTGTACACCTTTTGTTGTCTGGCTCCCAAGTCACAGGTGATAAATCTAGTTTAAGAGCCAGTAACTATCTAATATTGTTTGCATAAGAACTGATTGTTTTTATTTTAATTCGTTTGTAACAATCTCAAATATTGTTTGTAAACAAGGTGTATTCAGTATGTATTATTATTAATGTAACATGGACGCTCATGGACACCTGGAACTGAGAAAGCTGACAATGACAAAAAAAAGAACGAAATTGAGAACACTTTAAACAAAAAAGAAATGCCTACTCAAATAAATCGAAGCGTTTCTTCCTTTGTACATAACAAAAATCAACAGCACATAACGAATAGTCCGGGAGCCCATATATTTTTCCGAGGCCCTGTTATCTGTCGATCAAGTGTCAAAAGTCGTGATGTATACCTAACGTCATAACCGTATTTCATGACGATGTCAAAAGTTGCACAGTTTTTGACTTTGCCCCAACTCTGTTAAAGCTTAGAATAGAATATTTATTATTGGACTGAATATTTATTGATAGTCTTTAGTGTGGATAGAGGAGGAGTGGTACCCACTGTTTAATATATGCCTCTGTTTAGAAAAGAGGTATTGGGCTAGTATATCACTTTTACCAGACGGTTAGTATAAGGCTTGTGTGTCCCTTAGTCACCTCTTACTACTACTAAGAAATATAATGTTTTTTTTTATTTTATTGGAACGTTACATAGATACAAACTTTAATTTATATGTAAGATGCCAAATAAACTTATTCGAGTTTTTCCGTTTATCAGTGTCATAATCAAATCATATTTAAATCACAATTATTGCTAATATTATACATAACTGAGGTTATAAAATGAACCAGCATTCCAAAATACTTCATCATATCATATGTTTGGTTTCAATTGAAAGAAATAAAACACATTAGACCATTGCATTGAACAACAATAAAGAACTCAACAATTAAATATAAATTAGAGAGGGTAGTCATTGATATTTATCGGTATCTACTACCCTACCGAGACTACTACCTGATCGAGTGGTTTGTCAATGTTATAGTAAGTTATGCTGACATCCGACCTATGTATAAGTCATAAGCCTAGAATAATTAGCTTGATTAGAATTATTATAAACTAGTTGTTGCCCGCGGCTCCGCCCGCGTATATGTCAGTTATCGCGACAAATAGTAGCCCATGTGTTATTCTGATACTATATTACTGTAAATATATTGTTTTAAACTTTCATGGTCAGTAACATTAAAATGGGAATCTGCGGGATTGCTACCATGTACTCCGTGATCATGGCACTTGCAACAGCGCCGAAATATCGGATACTCACAAACAAAAAGGTACATGGTAGCAATCCCGCAGATTCCCATTTTAATATATTACTGTAAAGTTTCATCCAAATCCGTTCAGTAGTTTTTGCATGAAAGAGTAACAAACATCCATCCTAACATCCATCCATCCTTACAAACTTTCGCATTTATAATATTAGTAGGATAATATTAGTAAGATGGGCCAATAACAATAGGCTAGTAGTTCATGATTCTGATTACTGAATTGGGGGTCTTTGATTCAACTCCATCTCTGGACAAATCATTGTATGATGAGCTTGATTATTTGTACTATTGCTCATTACCTATCATATATGTTCAGACAAAATTACGTAGATTTATCAGCATTTTAATTTATAATACCATAGTTTGGAATGAGACTGCCGTGTGTAAAATGTATGAAGTTATTATTTTTAATATCTTCAAAATTTAATATCATTTTGATGTTTCATTACGAAGTGCAGTAAATTTTTTGGTCATAAAAATAATCGCAATTTAAATAAAGTAATGTAAACCAAACAAAACAGATGCATTTCACACGTAAATGCAAAGTTGATTTAAAACCTTTTTACATGAAACAGACTGCAAATATTTTTTACTGACAACTTTACGTTCCGAAGACAATAACTGACTCAATAAAGAAAACAATGCAGTCTCTACTGCTCTTAAAATACTAATACACCTTATGTCTAGGCTTTACAGTCTATATTTGAACAAAACTCTGGATTTAAAAGAGGAACTTGAAAACCGAACACAGCCTACCTGAAATGTAATTTTGAGTTTACGATCGCACAAATAATATGGAAAAGTTATTACTGCCTCTTTTTCTAACTTAAAGGATGCAATTTTAAGATATTGGTACAGAGATGACGTCACTTAATATATGAGACAGTGGCCAATTTTTCCCACAGTAAAAGATTTTTATTTGATGTGAAGTCATGTTTTTTACAAAATAAATGGTTCAGGGAATACCCTGTCAGTAGGTATATATATATCTATATCTTATTGTCAGTGGACTCGTAATAATAGTCCGGATGGCTATATAATCATCATCCAAAGCTTTTACTTTTGGTAAAAGCTTTTAAGTTCTAAATCTTTTTAACTTTCTTCTAATAAATACTTAAAGCAAATAATACGTGAAGCAAAAACATATTAAAAATATTAATACGTGAAGCAAAAACTTTGTACCCCTTTTTACGAAAATTATGCGAACAGAGTAGTATGAAACTCGGTACAGTTGCAGTGTATATGGGGGAGGACTGAGGAGTGCTGAAATTTAAAAAAAATTTAATGAGTTATGGTTGAATTTCGTAGTAGCACCACGTAGTTAATAACCTGTCTGCTCGTTTACCTCTTCGAGATAATTAATAAAACGATTTTATATTATTATTATAATTGACAATATCTATGCTCACACTCACATACAAATTTTATATTAGACTAGCTGACCCTCGCAACCTCGTATGCGCCTTACATTGCCCGTGGCGTGAAAATTTCCCCCGTTTTTGAAACATTCTTCATTGTTGCTCCGCTCCTATTAGTAGTAGCGTGATGATATATACCCTATAGCCTTCCTCGATAAATGGACTATCCAACACCGAAAGAATTTTTCAAATCGGACCAGCGGTTCCTGAGATTAGCGTGTTCAAACAAACAAACAAACAAACTCTTCAGCTTTATATATTAGTATAGATATCTTCTTATATTGACTACAAAGACATTCACGATTCAACACTAGTAATATAAGTACGGAGCTTAACTTCTCTGTAAATGTTTTCTGAGGTGTCAACAACGTGACACACGTAAATAATTGGTAAACTCGGCATCAGGAAGTCCTGAACTGACTAAATAAGCATCACCACTAATTCAGTTTTGTCCCTCGGGAGTTCCCCGTTATCTATTATGTAGGGCAGCCCCGGGCCATAAATAATTGATGGCTCGCAACTAATTACGTGGATCTTTCATTAGTTCGCATTATCCAAAGGTCGGAAAATTGAATGGTGATTTGTCAGGCAAATTCATTGCCATCGATGATTTTGGGACTATTTGTTGAAGGAATAAGAATTATATGGGTTTGTTTATTGAATCATAGAAATCACTTGTCTTCCAATTTACCTGTAGGAAGGTGGTGATTTTTCAAAGATTATACATGCCTGTCCAAGAGATGTTTAGGAATTTATATGTAATTGATTGTTATCTCTAACTTTACTGAAATTGAGAAAAAATTTAACAAACAGAAGTATTTGTGTTTGTAATACCTTTATTTTTTTCAAAGAATTTATTATAGACATATCAAATCATTCATCAATTTCTCTTTACATCGGAACAGTAGATTTAAACAAAATAAAAAATAAAATAAAAAACAGATTATTAACACCAGTATTTACCCAATCGAAGAAACCGGGTAAAATAAATAAACAAAAGTTTAAATTTCATCGACATCGATCATGGTAACACTCAGCACTATTTATATATTATTATTCTGTCTCGGGCACGTAACTGTACGCTTTATTAGTTTTTTTCCTATTTATCTATTTCTCTAAGGGTTCTAAACTACCTTGGTGTGTAGTGTGAAAAAGTTAATTAATTATGCAGGTTCGTGCTAAGCTATTACTAGTTTCAAAGAGAAAATTTAGTCGAATAAATAAAAGTTCTGTAAACATTTGAAGTTACAAACCTTGATTAAGCGCGATCGAATTAGAGTATTATTATCAGTAATAGATTTTTTTTTTTCAAACAGCTAATAAATCTGTTAGACTCATATTCAAATAGGAACTGGTAATTTTAACAAATTATGACGAAGCCAAAAGGAGACACACATTCTAGAGCCACGCTGATTTCAGTACGATAGGGCCGGCTCGACTGGGCGGTACTACCCTTGCACAGAAGATAAACGTAAAATGACAGTATTCGTGTTGTCGTGTTCCGTGGGTGAGTGCGAGACCGGAGGCCCAATGATGCAGAAGCATCAATAGGCCGCCATAGTGTGGGTCACCATGTTGCATTGTCCCTATTTGCATAGAGGATGGTAACCACCACTCTTGGATTCTGCTCATGCTTTCCATCAGGCAGAGCAGAGTCATATTGGAGGATAAAACATAAAAAAAGAAAGATTCATAGGAGCTTTATGCTCGGCATTTCTTTAAGAGTCTCAGGAATAAATAAATAAGCATTCGGCAGAGAACCAAGGTCATTGACATAGCTCACAGGATTAGCAAGTTGAAGTGGCAGTGCGCTGACCATTTTAGCCTCAAAACCGATAACCGTTGATATAAATGGGTGTTTAAGTAACGTATGCCCAAAAAATCTTAAACTTATGTGATATTTCTTGACCTTAGTTCCAATAAAAGAGATGCCACAGGATTCCACGAGACTTATAGCGCCGGGTGGCAAATAAGTTCAAATAACACAATTGGTACTATGTCGTATACAGAGTAGTTCTGTAGCCATTACGTGAATATCACGGTCGTGCCTATGCGTGGACAGTAGACACCATAAACAACCGGCTTCCGACATTATCTGGGGAGTGGTCTAAGGTAAAATCAAAAGGCGGATTTTTTTTTATGTGTTTAAATGTAAACGTCGTTTATACATCTAAGAAATATTTATATATAATTAATATTGTTGGGGGAGTTTGAAGCCACGTGAAGTCTTTGGACCTATCTTCTCCGCAAGCCTAGACAAGACACCGACTGTATTTATTTCTACAATTGTTAACGACTTCATTCTATTCAGGTTCCTTTGTTTTGACTACGTGACTTAAATTTGAGATGATCAAGTCATTTTCGTATATTTAAGTAGCTGAACTCTGCAGTGTTACCCGCAGTTATTGTTGTACCGCGAGTAACGCCGCGGGACAAAGTTAGTCTAAAAAAAAATAGCCTAAGTTACTCCCTGGATCATCAGCTCCCTGCCTGTGAAAGTCCCGTCAAAACCAGTCCAGCCGTTCCAGAGATTATCCGGAACAAACAGACAGACATACAGACAGACAGACAGACAGACAATTTTTTTTTAACTACATTTTTGGTATATGTACCATGTATACATCCATATGCATTAAGTAAGAAGCGGTTGTTTTAATATTACAAACAGACACTCCCATTTTATTTATTTGTATAGATTAGTTTTCTAATAACTTTGACATAGCAAACCTACGTTAGGTACTTACGTACGTGTTGTTGTATTTATAGGTAACTAAGCTGCAAGATTATGGATTTTGTTTGTTGAAAATAAGAAATACCTACACCCTATCTAAACATACAAATAACATAAACTATCAGACAGATCTAGACCAACACTAATTTCATCAGCACATTTATTAAGGTCTGATATAAAAACTTAATATGAACAGAAAGATTCCGCGGACGCTCATCACGAATGCCAGGTTTACGACCAACTCCGAGTTATGAGCTCCGGAGCTGTTACAATGCGTCATACAGTTTGTTTCACAAAAATGTGTATGTATAGACGTGACTTGGGGACAATTGCTGGCCTTATGAACTAGGACATTTAGTCTTTTGGATTCATGGCCCCTCGTGTTTGTTGGAAGAGGTGGTTCATTTATACTTACATTGGTTTTCACACATCTATCTATACTAATATATAAAGCTGAAGAGTTTGTTTGTTTGAACACGCTAATCTCAGAAACCGCTGGTCCGATTTGAAAAATTCTTTCAGTGTTAGATAGCCCATTTATTGAGGAAGGCTATAGGCTATATATCATCATGCTAAGACATACAGGAGCGGAGCAACAATGAAGAATGTTACAAAAACATGGGAAAATTATCACGCTACGGACAATAGGAGACGCACTTCTTACATATGGCCGTCTAAATTCAGACTAGGCTGTGCCTGTATCATGGTAACGAGACTTTACATGTATGTTATGTGTGACTAATAAATGTATTCTATTCTATTCTACTATATTGATAAATATACGTACCTATATATATATTTCGAAATATATTATATATTTAAATTTATAACCCTCTCCAGAGAGAAGACCCGAGCCCAGCAATGGGACGTTATGGGTTGTTGATGATATAATATGCTAGCTGATCCTGCGAATTTCGTGCCGCCATATTTACATATCTGTTTCAGCTTCCCACAGGCAGTACACACAGTCCCCCCCAATGTATCCCTACGTTGTCGTCGTGGTGGGGCTTGCGTGGGTCGATGATTTCTGGGGCTACGCCGGTAGAGCCACTCATGCCGGATAGGCCCAGAAGGAGACCCCAGACTAAATGGGATACGAGACGGAGTCTGTAAAGACTGCCGCGTGGGGCACTCTAAACGTCCCTCTGCTCTAGCAGAGGGCGTATTAGAGTGCCAGTAGTTCCGAGAGGGACAGGGGGCGGACGGATCAGGTCTGGTGCAGACCCCGTCCGGCCCAGCCGTAATCCTGAACTGACAGGACCGGTGGCTCTTGAAGCCGCGAGGACGTAAACCTCTATAAAAATACCCTAAGCTTACGCTCTGACGCCTGGCAATGAGCTGAGTCGCTGGAGGGAGTCCAGTGCCAAGGGCGTCCTGTCGAAGGACACTAAACTAAAAAACTCATGACATGGAACAAAATAGGAATACACCTACCCAGGAGGGTCCTAGACGCGACGCGTCTGGGGAATCCCTTCCGGAGCCAGTCGGCTCCGGCAGCCCCCAATCGTATTATGGGGGGGGCATTCAATGTCACACACGCCCGTTGCCGAGCGTCAAATCCGGCACCGAAAACAACGCGGAGGTCGCGAAAACCATATTTAATTTTGACACGGAGCGGAAAAGGCCGACGCGGAACAGCAGAGGCCAATTCCGGAGGGCGGACGTCCACTCGTCCAACGAGGATGTCGCTGCGGCTGGAGCGCCTATACCGGTTGGGCTCCCAGAAGTCGATCTGACTGCTGGGAGCCGAAGACGATCGGAACGCTTGCGTTCAAGGTCCGCGGTTGATGTCACGGGTAGCAGTTCCGGTGCGAGGACGCACGTACCGGAACCTATGGATACGGAGGTTGACGGCCGGAAGCGTGGTCGCCCCCAGGGTTGCGAGAGCGACATCTCCCAGGAGATGTTGCCTCCGCCTAAGGTTGCGAGCAGCCATAGGGGGCGTTCGCGAACTCCGGTGCCGGCCCATACGGGTTCCGCCTTTTGTAAGGCGGAATCCTACAGACGGGTCCGAGCGGACGGAGAACTGCAGGCGGAAGAGGAGATCGCTGGTCTCCTGCTTACAATCGGGACGCCGGTGGAAGGGGATTCAGTGCCCGAATCGCCGGCGTCTCTGCAGGAGAGGGCGCATGCCGCGGTGGCCATCATTCACAAGGTGGCCACCAAGTCGGTAAACCTTAAGGGCCCTTTTGTGAGGGCCCTCAAGGACTCCTCGACTGCCGTAGCCGAGGTCGTCGAGACCTTGGCTGGCGACGTGGCTCGCCTGCAGGCGGCGAACGACCGACTGACGGAGCAGGTGGCGGACCTGAGCGCTCAGTTCGCCCAATTTCGGGCGGAGCGCCCTGAGTGTGAGGCCCCTGTCCCATCTGCGTCCCGGTCGGCCCCGAATACATCCCAGCCGGCCCCGTCTGCGTCCCGGCCAGCCCCGTCTGCCTCCCGGCCGGCCCCGTTTGCGTCCCGGCCGGCCCCGACTGCCTCCCAGCCGGCCCCGTCTACGTCCCAACCGGCCCCTACCATCCCCGGGGTACCGGACGCCGTCCTGCAGCAGATGCTGCAGCAGATCCTCACCTCGGTGGGGAATCTGGTGGACGGTCGTCTGGCCGGCCTGGAGGCGAGGCTGCCTCCCGCCCCCATTATTCGGCCGCCTCTTGCAGCGCCGAGGCCGAAGGTCGCGTCGGCACCGACCCCGCTCCCCGTGGTGGGGGGTCGCGTGACGTACGCGGCGGCGACGACGGCGCCGGGCCCTACCGCTGCTCGACAGTCGCAGCAGCGGAAGACAAAGGCCCCAGCCAAGACGGCTGCGCCGAAGAAGACGGGGCCCAAGACGGCGGCGGGGGCAGGAGCGGAGTTTCCTCCGCTCCCCACTCCAACACCTCTACCAGGCCCCCCCACATCTACTGCCCCATCAAATGATGGTTGGCAGCTAGTAGGGGGGGCTAAGTCGAAAAAGTCCCGACAGCGGGCCAATAAGGCTGCCCGAAAGGCGGCCTCTGGCCCGCAATCGTCGTCGGTGTCCCGGGCCGCCCCGGGGGGGCCGCGGAAGCTGCAGCCGCCAAAGACCGCGGCTGTGGTAGTTACGGTCTCGCCGGAGGCGGCAAGGGGCGGACTGTCCTACGCGGCCGTCTTTAAGACGGCCCGGGACAGTCTCGCCCCAGATTTTGGAGCGTCAGGTGTCCGCTTGCGCCTCGCCCAGACGGGAGCTCGAATCCTCGAGTTCCCTGGGGCCGATGGCGCAAAGACGGCGGACACCTTCGCCGAGAGGCTGAGGGAGGTCTTCTCCGCCACGGATGGTGTGAGGATCTCCAGGCCCACGAAGTGCGCAGAGCTGCGCATTTCGGGCCTGGACGACTCCGTCACTGTGGATGATGTCCGCGCTGCCGTCAGAGAGAAGACGCAGTGCGGCGCGGACAACATCCGGGTCGGCACCATCCGCCCCGGTCCAGGAGGGCTTAGCGCCGTGTGGGTGAGCTGTCCCGTGGCGTCGGCCAAAATTTTGGGCGACGCCGGCAAGATCCTCATCGGTTTCGTGAGTGCCAGAGTTACTGTGCTGGCCGCGAGACCGATGAGGTGCTACAAGTGCCTTGCCGCGGGACACACTCGCACTAAGTGCGCAAGCTGCTTCGACTGCAGCGGACTATGTTTCCGCTGCGGTCGACCGGGGCATAAGGCGGCAGAGTGCTCTGCCGCCCCTCACTGCCCTATGTGTGCGGCGGGCAAAAAGCCCGCCAATCACCAGATGGGGCAGGGGGGCTGCAGGCCTCCCCAAGCTTCTCGGCAGACGCCGGGGGCTAGCCTGGCGACCCAGGCTGCCTCCGACGTTGTCCGTCCGTCCTCGTCGACGCCCATGGAGGAGGTTGTAGAGACGGTCCAGTAATGGACCACGTCTCCAACCTCCTTGTCCAGACGAACCTCAACCACTGCGCCGCGGCGCAGGATCTCTTCCTGCAAAGTATGGCGCAGTGGTCGATCGGTGTTGCCGTAGTCGCGGAGCCCTATTACGTTCCTCCCCGTCCAAACTGGATGGGTGACTGGGACGGCTCCGTGGCAGTCGTCGGTTCCGGGGCGGCTCATTCCCCGCCCTTGTCGCTTAGAGACAAGGGCTCGGGATATGTGGCCGCCGAGTGGGGGGGGATCACCGTTTACGGTGTATACTTCTCCCCCAACCGGAGTTTGAGCGACTTCGAGGTCTTCCTTAACAGCTTGGAGACCTCGATGCGGCGTTTAGCGTCTGGGCACGTCCTCGTGCTGGGGGACTTCAACGCAAAGTCCATTGCGTGGGGGTCCCCAAGGACGGACGCCAAGGGCGAAGCCGTAGAGGAGTGGGCGGCTTCGGTGGGCCTCTGTTTGCTGAACAGAGGCGCCACCAACACGTGCGTGCGACAGCAGGGGGGGTCGATAGTGGACCTTTCGTTCGCTACCCCTGCTGTCGCCGCACGAGTAAGGAACTGGTGTGTCCTGGAAGAGGTCGAGACGCTCTCGGATCATTTGTACATCCGATTCGAGCTCTCCCGGTCCCAGGGCCCCAGTAGGGGTCACGTGGCGCGGCAAATGTCCCACTTTCCGCGGTGGGCTGTCGCCAAGCTCGACAGGGACCTACTAGAGGAGGCGGCCATTGTCCAATCTTGGCTGTCTCCGCAGGCCCCGACCGAGGAGGTCGGCGTGGACGCGGGGGCTGGCCGTTTTCGCGATGCGATTACGCAGATTTGTGATACGGCCATGCCCCGCGTCCAGGGTCGTCGGCCTCCTCGGAAGGAGGTCTACTGGTGGTCCCAGGAGTTGGCGGACCTCCGTGCGGCTTGTACTCGTGCCCGGAGGTCTTACACCCGCAGCCGGCGACGTCACCGCGGAGACGGTGGCGGGGACCAGCTTCATGAGGAGTACCGCGAAGCGCGGAAAACTCTGAAGCTGGCCATTTGCCGCGCCAAAGAGGTGAAGAAAAAGGAGATGCTGGAGAGTCTCGACCGTGACCCCTGGGGTCGCCCATATCGTGCGGTGCGACAGAAGCTCCGCACGGCGGGCCCCCCCCTTACCGAGACTCTCCAGCCCAGCTTCCTGCAGGAAGTGGTCGAGGGACTTTTCCCGCAGCGGGCGGAGCACACACCCCCGTCGATGGCCTATGCGGTCAGAGACGACGGGGGTCGAGTGGAAGACGTGCCGCCCGTTAGGGAATCGGAGGTTGGGGCGGCTGTTCTGCGGATTCGTTCCAAGAACACCGCCCCCGGGCCGGACGGGGTTCCAGCCCGAGTTCTGGCCCGAGCCCTCGACCATATGTCGGACCGCCTCAGGGAAGTGTTGGACGCTAGCCTGGCGTCCGGACGCTTTCCTGAGTGCTGGAAAGGCGGGAAGCTGGTCCTATTGAGGAAGCCGGGACGGCCTGCCGATTCGGTCGCGGCCTATAGGCCCATCGTGTTGCTGGACGAGGCGGGTAAACTTTTTGAGAGAATACTCTCTGCCCGCATCGTCCGGCAACTCCGCGAGGTGGGGCCCGACCTGTCGGACGCCCAATTCGGATTCCGAGAGGGGCGTTCGACGGTCGATGCCGTGATGCGCCTTAGGGCCGTGACCGAAGAGGCAGTGAGCTGTGGCGGCGTGGTGTTGGCGGTGTCTTTGGACATCGCCAACGCCTTTAATAGTCTGCCATTCAGCTGCATCGGGGAAGCACTCCAATACCACGGAGTGCCAGAGTACCTGAGGCGGCTGGTGGCAGACTATTTGCAGGAGCGTACCGTCGTGTACGAGGATCGAGATGGCGCCTTGAGACGGCGACCCATGTCGTGCGGCGTTCCGCAGGGGTCTGTCCTTGGACCACTCCTGTGGAACGTGGGATACGACTGGGTCCTACGAGGTCGTCTCCCCCCCGGGCTGGGCGTAATTTGTTACGCCGATGACACGCTTGTCACAGCCCGGGGGGCGAACTTCCAGGAGGCGGCGCGCCTGGCCACCATTGGTGTTTCTCTGGTGGTCGGGCGCATCGAGGCGCTGGGCTTACGGGTGGCCCTGGACAAGACGGAGGCCCTATTGTTCCATGGGCCCCGTCGTGGGCCGCCCCCCGGCGCCTCCATAGTGGTCAACTCGGTCCTCGTACCGGTTCGGGCCCAGATGAGGTATCTGGGCCTGATCCTCGACGGTAGGTGGCTCTTCGACGAGCACTTCCGACAGCTTGGTCCCAGGCTGGTCGACGCTGCCTCTGCCCTTGGGCGACTTTTGCCCAACTTGGGTGGAGCCAGCGTCGCAACGCGACTCCTCTACACGGGGGTGGTCCGGTCGATGGCGCTGTATGGGGCACCGGTGTGGGTGGCGGCTCTGACTGCCCTCAATAAGGCCCGCCTCTGGCGGCCTCAGAGGGTATTGGCGGTCAGAGCCATCCGCGGATACCGCACGGTGTCCACCGAGGCGGCGTGCGCCTTGGCCGGAACACCTCCGTGGGATTTGGAGGCGGAAGTGCTCGCCGAAGTTTATCGACGGGTGGCTGAATTCCGGGCGGAGAGAGGCATTCGCCCTCCGCCCGAAGAGGTACGCGAGTGGCGTGAAGCCGCCCGTCGAGCCACGATGGCTCGCTGGTCGTTCCGGCTGGAGACTCCACGCGCTGGCTTTGCCGCCGTGGAGGCTCTCCAGCCGGTCATCCTCGAGTGGGCAGGGCGGCAGCACGGGACCCTTTCCTTCCGACTGACGCAGGTTCTTTCCGGGCACGGATGCTTCGGAAAGTACCTGCACTCGGTCGCCAGGAGGGAACTGAGTCCCGCCTGCCACCACTGCGACTGCAGTGAGGACTCGGCCCAGCATACGCTGGCGATTTGCCCCGCTTGGGCGTCGCAGCGTCGGGCCCTCACTGCAGTCATCGGAGGAGATCTCTCGCTACCGGCCGTCATACGATCCATGGCCGGTAGCGACAGCAGTTTTACCGCGGTCGCAGCCTTCTGCGAAGACGTAATTTCGCAGAAGGAGGCGGCGGAGAAGGCCCGGGAGGATGATATCCACTCGGACCCGATCCGCCGCCGGCGAACCGGGCGGCGGAGGCGCGCCTATCAGCGCCTCATGCCGCCCTGAGTGTGGCCGCGGATGGTCGGGATGGGTTTTCCCTTCCATCCGCTCTAGTGGTCACCCGCGAGGGGGCGACGTTACGCGTGTGCCGTACGTCGCCTATTTAGAGAGTTTAACAGCAGACGGTGCCCGCTTCAGTGCGGGCAGGCGCTGGGAGGGGTCCGGATGTGTTAATAACAGCAGTTCCCGGATCCCTCCCGTCTCAGGCGCAGAGTGGCACACCGTGTGGTTTTAGTCGGTTCGATTCCGACACACCGCCCCGCCGCAAACCCCGGCGGGGTGACGGCCCGAGGGGGTTTCCACACGTTAAAAAAAAAAAAAAAAAAAAAGGCAGTACACACAGTCGCGGAAAAAAAGTGACTTTTCACGTTATCTTAAAATTTTTCTTGTACATAAATCTTATCCTAACAATAATGAACTAAGAAAGAAAGGTGATGGATGAAAGAAAGATATGGCATGAGGCATGTTAGTGCGAGAGGCATACAAGCGAGAAATTGTATAAATGTGGTACCCAAATAATAAGGTTCTGCCGAGCCTATGGGCGGGAAAAAGCAGAAAAAAAAAACAATAACAAACACATAAAAAATAATTATTTGGTGCAGCCGATCGGAAGTTATGCGCGTACAAACATTTCGGAGATTTATATATATATATATATATATATATATATAATAATATAGATGAAGAACTGGGAAATAATAAAATCTCTTGACATAAGTCACACGGGTCCTTTAATCCCGAATCACTCTGAGACCATACTGTGGTAACGAGTTATACTTATTTTTATTTATTTTTGTGCCAGTTAATCTCTGGAACGACTAGGCAGATTTTGAGTAAATTTTAAGTGGCTTCTCCTGAAAATATAAAGAGTTACTTAGGCTAATTTTATTTTAGACTAGTTTCACCCCTCGGTAGTTGTTGTAAAGGTACAATTTATAAATAAGTTTACTTATAATATATTTGTGTAAGGAGGCGATTCAAAGATATTCTTTTTACACTAACAGACGATTAAAAATAAACCCAAACAAAGTAAAAACTAAAACCCTACTACAACAAAAAACGATGCTGAAAAAGTATGTAACAAATTTGAAAATCCGTAGTCACACGTTAGATGGAAACGTACTATAACTCTTTAATATTGCGTTAGACTTTGTTGCCCTTATAATATTAATTTATTGGCAAAGTACATTTTAAATACCATAGAAATATCACAATTATCGAATAAACACGAACAAACTCATGAGCAAATGCTAATAATGTATGTATTTTAAAGTGTACAAGTAACACCCTTACCAATGATACCAAACACGGCATATTTATCTCAAATTTATTTTTTAACTGAGTACTTTATGTCCGCCAGAGTACGCCACATTAGATTCAGTAGCACGTCATAAAGCTTATAACCAGCTGACGATCAAGACCTTAGCGTATACATAAGCAAGCTTATGTATACTCTAAGATCTAACGATATTTGATTTGTCCAGTTCTAATAAGCAGTTGAGGAGCTATGAGGAACGCAAGAACATACATACATACATAGCCTGATAAAATCATAACTCTCCTTTGGCTTTGCCGTAGCCGGGTAAAAATCAGTTTTTTTTTTATGGAATAGACGGCAAACGAGCAGACGTATCACCCGCAACACCAGAGGGTTCACAAATGCGTTGCCGACCTTTGGGGGATAAGGAAATTGATTTGGGGAGGGGTTGGGGGTTGGGGGATGGGCCTCCGGTATCCTCACTCACTCGGTGAAACACAACGCAAGCGCCGGTTTTCTGTCAGGCTGTGGTATCACTCCGGTCGAACCGGCCCTTCATGCCGAAGCGTGGCTCTTCCTTATTTATGTAATTAAACAAAATGCGGTTACGATTATTACGATGTTATGTTAATAATTTTTACTAAAATCTCTTTGACATCAACTGTCTCTCTAATTAAAACATCATAAAAGTTCAACGAAACTGAGCTGAAAATCAACTGTCAAAGACTAACTTTTTTCTTTTATCGGACACTTCTTAAGAGAATTTAAGAGCCCATCATTGTCGTTCATAATAGGAACGTAATTTAATCAATGCTTTAGGGTTGTCATCATTTTAACTTAGTAAAAGCACTTTAGAACGTTGGTGCTTTAAACTTGAGGGAGGAACTTAGTTGTTAACTCACCCGTAAAGTCGGTGAATTTTAGCTTGTGAAAGAAATTTTGTAGACAGCTACTTGTCTCAGATTAGAGAGGTCAAGGGAAATAAGGGACGGGAGAAAATAGATTTTCATTGAGGTTATGTTGGCATTTTAACTGCCTCCGTGGCGTGGTGGTAGCATATGCGACTGCTGTGTTTGAGGTCTAGGACTACTTCAGGGTCGGACCAATGCTGGTATGATCTGCAAATATTTGTTTCAGAGTTTGGGTGTATTCTGGTATTTCCAAAAAAAGTATATCAGTTGTCTAGTACCAACAGTACTAGCTCTGTTTAGTTTGGTACCAGCTATGAGTTAGAAGTCTGAAATATTTTTAATTTATTCCCACGCAGCGTAGGAAGGCCAAGGTAGACGGACGACCTAGTTAAGATCGCAGGGACTCGTTGGATGCTGGCCGCTACCGACCGGTCGCAATGGAAGTCAATAGGGGAGGCCTACGTTCAGCAGTGGACTTCTTACGGCTGATATGATGATGATGATGATGATGATGATATAAAAAATAAATTAAGATCAGGAAAACATTAAGATTATGTCCGTGTGCTGACGGACCACACCACCCCTACTCATCCCATGGGTGTTGTAAGAGTCGACTAAGGGAGAAAAATACGCAGCACAATATCACTGCAAAGAGAAGGAAAACATGAAACAAATCCTCTTTTTTTTTTTTAACGTGTTGAAACCCCCTCGGGCCGTCACCTCACCGGGGTTTGCGGCGGGGCAGTGTGTCGGAATCGAACCGACTAAAACCACACGGTGTGCCACTCTGCGCCCGAGAGAGGGAGAGATCCGGGAACTGCTGTGTTACGACCTCCGGACCCCTCCCGGCATGAAACAAATCCTATACCAACCCGTCTAGCCAACATTGCACCAGAACCTCCTTTATAAGGAGAGGCCTGTGTTCAGCTCTGGACTGTCAAAGGTTGTTGATGTGATGTCTATATATCTCACTAGCTGAGCCCCGCGGAATTACCCGCGGTACAACAGTAACCCCGGGTTACGCTGCGGGGCAATGCTAGTCTAAAAAAAGTAGCCTAAGTTACTCCTTATAACATTAGCTATTTGCCAGTGAAAGTCCTGTCAAAATCTGTTCAGCCGTACCAGAGATTAGCCGGAACAAACCGGCAGACAGACAAAAATTGTAAAAAGAATATTTTGGTGTATGTATCGTGTAAACATAGAAATGCATTTAGTAAAAAGCGGTTACTTTAATATTACAAACAGACACTCTAATTTTATTTATTTGTGTAGATAACCTCACATGTCACATTATTTTCCTCATTCATGATGTTTTCCAAACAAGGCAGTGCCTGTACTATGGAAACCTGAAAGCTGATAAATATACTTATATATTTCTAAATGTCCTGGGTGGGAATCGTTTGCTACTAGGCTAACAAGTCTTTGGTAATAAACCAGGTATAGTCAGAAATTTATTTTAATTATCTCATTCCATTTCAATCTCGAAATATACTGGAGTGAAAACTACTTTAGTTGCATTGACTTCTTTTTGGGTGATCAAAATTCATTGAACTCGCGTCATCGTCACCGAACGTTTTCCATGAGCTATATCTTTAATGTGTATTTATTTGCCCTTTTTGGGTGAACAAAAAGCGTGGAATCCGCGTCATCACATCATTCACAAGTTAGTTAGTTTTCACTTCAACGGCAGTCCCAAGGACTATCCCGTTTCTTTTTATATTTTGTTGTTGATTTGGTTTTTGGAATACCGCTAAATATTTCATTATTTCATTGTATGCTCGTGTAAGAAGTAGGTTCAGTACCCAATTACAATTCAATTATGCATATTATAGTTGCAGCCTTGACGTAATTATAAACTATGCGTAACGTACTTAATAAACACACTTCAGTAAACATTTGCATTTGTATGTTATTTCGTTACGGATATCATTATTAGCTATAAAAATTTTTAATATTTTAATAATTACGTTGAAGTACAAACCTGTTTGGTATGTCGCAGCCGGCTGTAATTCTTGGCACACATATTGCATGATAAGTAAAATTTTTCAATTTAAATAAATGTTTAAAGTGTGCGCTTACAACTAGCCTCAATTTTTTGATTCATACCTCACTAGTACACCCACGCAACCTCGTTTGCGTCTTCTATTGCCCGTAGCGTGATAATTCTCCCCCGTTTTTTTAACATTCTACTGTTCCGCTACTATTGGTCTTAGTGTAATGATATATAGCCTATAGCCTTCCTTGATGAATGTACTATCCAACACTGAAATAATTTTTCAAATCGAACAAGTGGTCCCTGAGATTGGCGCGTTCAAACTAACTAACTAACAAGCTCTTCAGCTTTATAATACCTGAACATTTCTTTAGATTACGGCGAAGCCAGAAGAAAGGGTAGTATTTTTAATAGTATATTGTTTTGAACGTTTCATGGTAGTGTCTACACTATTGAATCGATGGTAGATTCGTAATGATGGGCCGGACTGAGATGACAATAATGAACCAGGATTTAAACAACTTTGTTCATGTACCTAACTTATAAAAAAATATACGTACGAAAAAGCGATACGGCTTTCTTTGAGTGAGGACTTAACTGTAAACCATTCGTTCAATATATTATTTTTTTATTATTATTATATATTATCACTAAGCAAATTTTGTTCGTAACTTATAGGTAGGAATAATACATGACATTTTACTTTTACATAACCAAAGACAATGACACCACAAATTACTTCTACCAAGCATACAATTTAACTCAGAGCAAGACATTTCCTTTGAGCATATACATCTACAAGGGCATGACAACGGGACGAACACTTTTTGCATATTATGCTATATTATTATATTTGTTATTACTTCACATACCCCACAACGCGCACAACCTAAGATTAATTCGTACACAAACATGTACGTTCTAAAATTACTCCCATTTGCTTTCAAATTAAAGCCTAAACATCAAAACATAATAAGATTATTACGTATATGTATAGATACTATAATGTCATCAAAGCTTTTAGCATTCAAGATACTCAATAAGCTCCTTACCGCTCACAAAAGCGGCTTTCCCATAAAACAAACCATTTTGATTTTTGGAGCTTCTTGTTGACAAATTTACGAATATAGGCATTAAACTGCTTAAGTTATTCAATTATAATGAACAATTTTATTGAATAACGTAACGTAGGGATATATTTTTATTCTTAACTACTGGCTTGTCCGAATATTGACTATTCGGAGAAGCCAATTTCTCATTTCTAACTTTGAAAATGACGATTTCATATAAATGTTCATCCTTTATTTTACCCCTTTTATTAAACCCCGACGCAAAAAGAGGGGTGTCATAAGTTTGACGTCGATGTCTGTCTGTCTATCTGTTTATGTATATGTCTGTGGCATCGTAGCTCTTATACGGATGGACCGATTTATGTGCGTTTTTTTTTCATTTGAAAGCTAGTTTCCTCGCGATGGTTCTCAGCTATGTTTGGTTAATATTGGTCTACCAGTGTAAGAGTATCAAGCCTTTTCCAAAATGATATAACCATTTTGGCGTATGATTCCTTGATTAAGTACTTGAGTAGGAGTTTTTTTTATTACTTTCTTAGTAAGTACTTACACAAAAATAATGAGGTGGTCAGTCAGCGTAAGTTATCTTATGTGTAGAAGTTAAAATATTTTTAAGGGTATAAGAGGATTTTAAGAGTATAAGTATGGGACAGACTTATGTCCAGCAGTGGACTGCAATAGGCTGATGATGATGAAAGACATTTGAAGGGGCACAAATGTTTAACAAACTGCCGAACGAAATTAAAATGACAGAAAGTTTTAATATTTTTAAGAAAAAACTTAAACAGTTCGTTTTGGATAGGATCTAAATCCGGCCCTGGTGACGGTTACAAAGTTCTAACTACATCATACAATTTTATTATTTATTATTCATGTGAACCTATTGTTGCTATCTTCCATATTTTTGATGAGTATTATTTTATCACTGGAATGCATTTAAGGATGTTTATTGTGATCATGAGTTTATAACAGTATTATTTACTTCCTAATATAAAGTGTTAATTTCTTGGTATTTGCTCCGTGGGCTACACCTAGTATCTGATGTACCTACCTAGTGAAGGTATAAGACATGATAATGTGGGTATGTACTAGAACTTACCTATTACCTAACAAGATTAAAGCACGTATTACTATAGGTACTTATATTTATGAAAAATATCATTAAGCTCACTACCATGTTAATATTGTTTCTTTTGTTAAAAGTTCTCATGAAATGAAATTTGTTGTTAATTTCTTTTGAGATAAAAAATAAAGTTCTATAGACACAAAGCCTTCACCATCAGGCAAACTGTCTATTCATTTGCCTATATTATAAAAAATGTCATTAAACAATACGGTTAAATAAAAGCGAGTAATATTTAAAGGGTTATATTTGCCCATGTCGCCTGGTAAAGATGTTCATGACAGCTAGTAACATTTGTATTTGATCTCAAAGGTGAAATATGATAATATTAAGTTATATTAAAGGTATCTGGTAAATTAATTACCTATGCTATTTCTTTATCAGGAAACCATCAAGATTTAATAACATTTGAATTCAATGAATGCCTAAATTTATAATAATTCAGATTAAATTTCATAAGTATAGTGCGCAGAATTTTTTTTTTACGGTATATGGCGGTATTACGGCAAACGAGCAGACGTTTCGCCTGATGGTAAGCGATTACCGCCGCCCATGGACACCTGCAAACACCAGAGGCGTCACAAGTGCGTTGCCGGCCTTTGGGGGATAGGGAGGGGAGATAGAGGAAGGGGGTTTGGGTTATGGGCCTCCGGTATCCTCACTCACTCGGTGAAACACAGCGCAAGCACTATTTCACACCGGCTTTCTGTGAGGCCGTGGTATCACTCCAGTCGAGCCGACCCATTCATGCTGAAGCGTGGCTCTCCCACTAATAAACTTATAATAATAATAATGGGCATTTTAAGCTTGCCTGGTATTCGTACAACTCGAGAGTTCTTTGAGTACTCCCAACAGGAGGAAGAGAATGTAAAGCTTTAGTAAATTCAACTACATGATGATAAGCAAAGAAGGAATTGTTGAACTCTAGTTTCGTGTGCGACCCTGAGATAACTCCGGTTGATTCGATCATTTCTGCCGAAACAAGTCCAACGTAAAACTGCGTTTATAAACCATCATCTACTGTTGTTATTTTATGTGAAGATATCATAATATTTAGCAATAGGTTCTATAACATCTAAAGCACAATGTTACCAAAGAGCATTACAATTTACACGTTTTAAATGACGACACAAAACGCGTCAAATATTCAGACAATAGAATAAAATTATATTTTCCAACGGATGTAAAACCATTACAATCCAGTTACAGTAGTTTCCGATTCGGACGCATGCAAACAGACAGACGGACATCGTTTTATGGTGATATAAAACGAAGTGAATAAGTAAGAGCAATAAAGTTCGGATCTCGCCCACGGGCGGTGCGGCGATCGTGCAAACATCGCCAAAGTACAGCATTGGGAACGTGGGCGGAGAAACGTATGGTGCCTGTGTTAGCGACTTTAACAGTACTGTTAAACTTCCTTTTATCCGCAAAAAGGCATATCGACATTATTATTTGTATCACAATTTGGAACATAATAATTAAACGGTAAAACAGAGACAAGTAAAATAATTTTAAAGTAAGTAAATTCTTTAAAAAGTGAAATGATTTTTGTTGTGCACTAAGAATATTAATAATTATTATTTTATCGTACCTGGATTAAAGGGATAGAGAATATATATATTTTGGTTTTGAACAAAGTTTTTGATTACGGAGTAATACAAGAACCATTAATGTACACATAAACCGTTCTTGTATCTAAAGACGCAAATTACCCATGTACCAAATCGCTATAAAGATACCTTTCAACACACATATCATTTGTAAATCTCTAACTGGAGGTACAACTGAAGAGAAATAAATATAATTGAAAGAAAAATCGTATCATAATATTTTAAAATACACAAAAATAATCAGGATTTCATAACTGTTTCTTGATATGCATTGAGAAATAATGAACATTTCTTTACCATTTATCAATGGGACCCTACACGAAATAAGTGACCAACACTTTGTAGCATATGAACAACGTTTTTATTACATCAGTTGATAATTTACTATATTTTTTTCTTGTATTTACTGTATCTTCTCATACTTCTGCCGTTAAGTACGATGTTACAATAAAATTGTTACGTAATGGTTGGAACAAAAGTTATGCCGTACGGCGTGGGTGAGTAAGTGTAAATTGATTTTGTAAAATCGTTGTGAAGAATTCGCGAAGATGAACAAAATGTAAATTTGCTAATACAATAAGCGGAGTGAATATACCATGACATTTTCAAGTTTCTTCGAAACAAAATTTACATAAAATATAAGAATATCAACAGTTAGCGTTTTTTTTCCTCTCCAATTCTCAGTTCTAAAGTTTATTTTGCTTAGCTTTTTTCTTGTACTTGGTGTTCAATGTTTTCACTTCCATTCGAATTGTAAGTCACACAGCAATCAGTATCTTTGAGATTATGATTAAGATCTTACTTATCTAATTAGACGACATTTTTTTATGAAATAGCGAGACAAATGAGCAGACGTATTACCTGATGGTAAGCGATTACAGCCGCCTATGGATACCAACACCAGAGGCGTCACAAGTGCGTTGCTGACCTCTGGGGGAGGGGAACAGGGATGTGGGTTGGGGTATGGGTATCCTTACTCAGTATCCTTACTCACTCGGTGAAACACAGCGCAAGCGCTATTTCACACCGGTTTTCTGTGAGGCCGTGGCTCTCCCACGATATGGTGAATTAGTCATCATTATCATCAACAGTCTTTAACGGTCCACTGTTGGACAAAAGGCTCTCCTTAGAAAGAAGGTTTTGGCCTACTAAACCACGCTGGTCAGACGAGTTGGTCAAAATATACAATTACAATATTGAGGACAAAATATTTCAATCAAAAATTAATGGATCTAGTTGATCCATTAATCTCAAAATATTTTTTTTTATGTTTGGCGCTGCCAAAATGACTCCACTCTGCCTGATGGAAGCATGAGCAGAATCCAAGAGTGGTGGTCAATATACTGCGAATGCAGATAAAGCAACAATTCAGCATGGTGGGTTAGTGATGCTACTGCATTGTTGCGACATCTACAAGCTGATTATCGGCGCTCGCGGCGGAATGGCGATGTGGCGTGCAGGGGAACGAAGGTGGAGGGGGGAGCGAGCGGGAGCAACATTGAAGACACTCTTCCTTGATTTACCAATGTCAACGGTCAGGCCTTTCATAAACTATTGTTAACTTGATTGAGCGAGTAAATACCAGCAAATTATAGTCAGTCAGTACAGTTTTCAAAAGCAAAGCAGTGGACTTACTTTTTATTACGATCGCCTAGACCCTTAACAGCATCATTAGGCCTCAGGTCTCGCACTAACCAGCGAAACACGACAGCACGATCGTTGTCATTTTACATTGATTTTCTGTGCGAGGGTAGTACCGCCCCAGTCGAGCCGGCCCGTTCGTGTTGAAATCAGCGTGGCTTGCCTTGATCATTTTATTAAATAATTACATGATATTAGTTACTTTGAATTAGAGGAAATACACTGTATATGAGGCAGTATCATCATAGCCATAAATTAAGATAAGGATTGCAGATTATAGAACGATTCAACAACAGTTACATCTAATTGCTAAAACCGTTCTTTTCATTTTTCTTTTACTTATTTTGCATCCATGAGCATGGATTTAATTTCCAATGTTGATTAAATTAGATGAAACTGATTAAACAAAAAATACTAACCTATTCATAAATGGCTAGTTCTTTTCCTTTAAGACACACACACAAACATACTACTAGAAAAAACTTAAAGATAAATACCGACAAATTCTTTTATAAACTTTTCGTCAAAATTACTAACAAAGAACATGTAGTATAATATGCTTAGTACAAGAGAATTATATTGAGCGCCAGGTAAACACAACAAATCGTATCTGATTCAGAAATTCTCTACACCCACATTCGTAACTTACCATCGCCTACGATATCAACGGCTATCAACAAGCCTGACACATTGTTTGATTATTGCAATTATCACTGCTTTTCATGTTTGGATAACAGGAGCGAATGGGATAGCTATGGAGTTACCTCAAACGTGTATCTGGTAAAATTATTAAATTCATCGAGGGAACTACATCGGCATGTCTTCTCACTTACATCTCTATCGGCTTAGAATTAATGCTTTCCGTTCCGTCATTTTATCCACACGGCTGATCTATTTTTTGTGTTTTAATTTTGAAGGTGAAATAATTACACAATTTACTGCCTTTATAAATACTATCTGTAGTGAAAGTAAGATAGCGCTGATGTAGCAAAGAATTTTCGAGCTAGCCACGAGCACCTCCTTATCCTATTTCGCTATTTATAAATAAACTAGCTGACCCGGCGAACTTCGTAACGCCATATTTACATATCTGTCTCAGCTTCCCACAGGCAGTGTACAGTCGCGGATAAACAAAATTACTTTTCCCGTTATCTTTGATTTTTTCTTGTACACAAACCTTGTTCTAACAAAAATGAACACATAAAAAAAAATTGGTGCAGCCAATCGGAAGTTATGTGCGTACATATATTTCGGCGATTCATTTTTATATATAAAGAAGAAGATTAACAAATTATTACGATGTTCTGGGTGGGAGTCGAACTCAAGACCTCAACTATGAACTTAACATAGTAAGAGAACTAACGAACAAGAGAACGAAATAATAGCAAGACCAGAGTCGCTAACGTTTGGATTCGGTTGACTGGTCGACTGTCACTATGAATTCTTATAATAGTTAGAATATATGTACTACTGCTTTTATTCGTGTACATTAGATATTGTATTATTAAAACTATGGTGTGCCATAAAGAGTACCTATCTATCTATGTTAGCATAAGATACCATTTTTATAATTAAATGATTTCAAATCCATATTTCAATGTTAATTTAAAATATAACAAAGACAAGATTTCTTAAAATAACTTCTTATTTTGTTTACGAGTATCTTAAAATGGATTGACTCACCAGTTATGCGACTGACGCAGCGATGCAATTTCATTATCTTGTATAAAATCTCGAAGAAAATCTGATGTCTTCTATATTAAATTTACAAAATATTTGTGTGTGTGTGTTTGAATACGGAGTGCCAATGCCCGTATTCAAACCTAAGTGTCATAAGAATCGTCTACAAGAATAAGCTACTCAGTACAACTACACCTGAAAGATAAAAAAAATATACTCTACACCAGAGTGATATATTAACACAAAATTAAATTCTGAGAAAAGGTAGTATAGCCACGCCGGTTTCAACACGAACGGGCCGGCTCGACCGGGGCGGTACTACCCTCTCACAGAAAATCAACGTGTTTCGTTGGTGGGTGCGAGAGCGAAGGGCTGATGATGTAGAAGCATCACTAGGCCGTCATCGTGTGTGTCACTTTGCTGCATTGTTGCACTGTCTGCATTCGCAAAAAGTGTGGTGACCACAACTCTTGGATCCTGCTTGTGCTTTCCAATAGGCAGAGTAGAGTCATTTTGTCAGTAAATAAATTATAAAAAAAAGGAAGCCTATGTCCAGACTTATAATGTAGTAATGTGATAACTTGTTTCTGGAAATTGCATAACAATTAAACACGCCTCCATGCACCATACCTCAACAGGAACAAATTACGTAGGACAACTTAAGTGCAAAGAAAAAGATAATATGAAACATAGTCCATCCAATCGTGGTAAAACCTCATGTCTAAGGTAAAAAGCATATATCCAGTGTACTACTAAAGGCTGTTGATGTGAATGTGCATTACTTGCTTCAGAAAATTGCATTGACGCATCTTTTACTCTGAATTCAGGGACGGAAAGCAGAAACAAGGCGGTTAGTTCCTCAGATATAAGGGTGTTCAGAAGAGATACATGAAGAGATGCAATATGGACTCCTCTCCCTGGGCGGATTTCGCTAGGAATAGACCTGGTTGGAGGCGGGTGGTTCACCAGAGTCAGTAACTTTAAGGATCAAAGGAGATTTAGTCACAATATGAAACAAGATCATCTCAAATACCTTTACCTTAATGGGGTGCTTACTTGTCTTCGTTGTACACATTACTACAGTATCAAGATAGGGTACGTAAACCACGCCAGAGCGCACGTCTGAATCTTAAATGCTCAGACCTAATCAGTCACCATAGCCGAAATTGGCAAGGAAATATTATATAGTAATATAAAACGTCTAAATTGTCAAAAGCTTTTGACTACAAATACAAAAAGTATATTTAGACAGATTACTCTTAAAATGTTCTTCCTCATGCTAATATTTTATATTACTTCCCTCTATAATTTCTTATTGCTTATGATTTAGTCTTTGAATACTAATTCTTCGAGGAGTCAAGTTGAATAGGTCATAAATATCATTGGGCGATAACTTTAATTGCTCAGTAGATGACTACACTTCATTTTCAACTCTATAATCATACAACGATTTTCTAACTTTTCAACGTGCCATACTGATAATTAGAATAGCTTTAGAGCTAAATTGAATGAGTTTGCCGTTGTCTAAACTAAATTTATTCATTTCTTCTATGTTTTTTTGCCATTGACCATATTAGGTTTAGGTTATGCCTAGTTTGACTTCAAAAGGTCTTGAGTAAGATATGTATATTATCATTACTCACTATTTGTGAAAACATAGCAATTTTATAAATCGAGATAGTACTTTAGGTTTGAAAACGTAACAAACAAACACACAATCCCATTAGTTAGGATTAGTTATACTATACAGTATTTGTTTTAATCTAGAGAAAGGACTTAAACATTCTCTTTGCAAAATTTGCTAGCAAAGGATACTCAAGTCGTATTTATGTTAAATAGAAACTTTGCTTTTAAAAGAGGACTTAACTTTCTTCCGTAATCTGTCGGATTAGCAACTTCTTTTCTTTCACTTAATGAACTAATAAATAAAAGTAACGAGGAGGTGACGTTGAAGGAGGAAACGCAATTTAGTCATTACAAATGCTGTTGAAACGTACTTTTATAAATAACGTTTTATTATTTATCTAATACCTTTATACGAACAATTCTTATATTTACATAATCTGAATCTCGGTACGACTTATACAATTTTCATGAAATTTAGTATACAGGTGGTTTCGGGACGATAAATAGATCTAGCTAGGATTTATTTTTAGAATATTTAGCAAAAAAAATACCGAGAAAAGCTCTGTCTTCCATGTACTAGAACATTCAAATGTTACGTACTTGATGAATAATTTAAATCATTCTAATATAGTTAGTAGAGGTTAGCAGCATTTTTATATTTCAGTTTCAAAGTGAATTGTTCATTTTGCAGTTACTTCTTTTTTTCATGTATGGCCCTGCCAAAATGACTCTGCTCTGCCTGATGGAAAGCATAAGCATATTCCAAGAGTGGTGGTCACTATACTGCGTTCTGCGAATGCAGACATTGCAACAATGCCTCATAGTGACCCACACCATGGTGGGCTAGTGATGCTTCTGCATCATTGGGCCTCCGGTCTCGTGCGGTCCGTCCCTTCGATAATATTGTTATGTAAATTTTATCATGGGAAAGCAATACACATATGAGTGATACCATGGCCCCAAAGAACACCGAAATTAAGTATCTACTTGATAGCTTTCACTTTACCGTACTAGTGACGAATTACCAGCGCATTGCCCCATAATTTTTGTGCTGGAGTGGGGGAAGTTCTTTGAGGTGGTGAAGTGATTTTAACAACAATATTTCGGACATCTGACACATAACGCCATCTAGTCTCAAACTGATATACGTATACTTTTTTTTTGTAAAAACACACCTATATATTGTACATAGAAAATATCCAAACTTGGAAATAAATATTTTTACATCATACAAACATTTGATTCTACCAGAGAATCCTACCCGACACTTTAAGAACAGCAATCACATACGCTATGACTGAGTCACCTAAGCAGTCCTGTCCTCAAGTCACGTGTCAAGTCTATAGAGTGTTTCTATTTGTCTACTCATATTCTTTACATTACAATATTACACTTTAAAATCACTAAACGTTGACCACCCTTATGTATCCCATGAGTATCGTAAAAGGCGACTAAGGGAACAATCTACTCAGGACAAGATCACTACAAAGAGAAGAAAAATTTAAAACAAACCCTGTAACTACCATCTGAATTGCATGATGCGAAAGGCCATAAACTCCTTTCGTAGGCGAGGTTTATGTCCAGAACTAGGACTTTGAGAAACTATTAATGATCACGATGATATTGGCAGATATTAAAATTGTCGATTTTGTTTCATGTTCCTATGGCATTTGGGTTCAATTTTCAATAGACTGTTGTACTAATATGACGTCCCTGATGTATGGTTATCAATCCTTACTAAAACTTAAAATTCTACTACGTACTGTTTAATACATACCTCAAAAATTTTGTACAGAATATGCTTCATGTGTTTGTACATATTGGATACCACTTTTGCTTGTCAAGCAACTCTATAATAACCACAGTAATATTGACGTATCAATTTGATTTAGCCCTGTAATCATTGGTTCGTAGTAACATCCTACTAATATTATAAATGCGAAAGTTTGTAAGGATGGATGGATGTTTGGACGGATGTTTGTTACTCTTTCATGCAAAAACTACTGAACGGATTTGGATGAAACTTTACAGTAATATAGCTTATACATCAAAATAACACATAGGCTACTATTTGCCGCGATACCCGACATATACGCGGACGGAGCCGCGGGCAACAACTAGTTGTATATAAACTTCAAATTAAATTAGATAACACAAGAGTAAATATCAACTGAATAAGAAGTAACTTGATATATTTGAAGTAGATATTTATGCAAATAAATTTTGAATTAGTATTCGTTTGGTTCTCCAATTAAGTCCTCAAAATAAGCCTCTTTAGTATAAAATGGATATTCTCAGTGGCTTAGAGTTGCTTTTCTTTTTTTTTCGTTTATTTCATTTGAATAGTTCCTTTTACAAAATAATGTTCAGGTTCACTTATCAAGAGATAAAAAAAATATTTTCTACTAATTAGGGTAACTAATTTTTTAGACATCAGTCAAATCAAACAAAATGCGTGACTGTGCGGTCTAGTTACAGCCCACATAAAACAATTATATCAATCCCAAAGTTATTTATCATAAAATTGCTTTATCGTCTTCAACAATTAAATAAGATTGGCCGCTATTCGGGTCAGTGAAGACATCAATTCATTAATAGTACAAAATGATAGAGCTTTCGACGCCCCAGGCGTTGCCAGTACTCGGCGCCTCTCGGTCGAATGCACTCTAAATCTCAACCTGCATAGACAAATCCCCTACGGTCTGATGCAGCCGTTTCCCACCCCACCTGAGCGTCTGTCCCTTTCTCTTCTCTACATTTTCTCACCTATCTCGGTTACACCTTAAAATTATATTCGGCCGTTGTCGTTTGTGCTCGGATGCAATAGCCGGTGCGGTTCACAATCAAACATGATTTCAGCCAGTCGCTAACCGGCCGTCGGAGGAGTCCTATCGCTGCCGGCCGACATTCCCGCGTCGAAAACATCGCACGAAATGTTTGTATAGGGATGTTTGTTCTGAGATAGTGCGCCTGACAAACCTTTAATGGAAGGATTTCGTGTGTTGTGAGTCTAAGTGCGAACCAAGTATTTAGTGAATGTGTTAAGTCGTTTGATGGTCAACCACGATGTTGAAATACGCAAGCTAGACGGAAATGGCTAATGCAGCTAGATCTGTTTGATTAGCAAAAGTAAACATGTGTATGACAGACGTTATTAAAGCTACGTTCCCGTCTGTTGACATCGGATTAATGGAACATTTACAAACGGTAACGGAAACGTGCGATAAATTGATTTCTAAGAAATAGTATGTTTCTAACATGTACACAAACATAACCGACTATTTGAAATGTTAAACCTTTTGATAGAAGTCGTGTTAGTTTCATCAAAACTGAAGAGCCTATTAATTTAGCAGTAGGTGATGATGAGGAAACAATTAGGGAACTAATTGATTTAATTTATTTGAAAAACTATGTGGGCGGAATAAAAGATAACAATGATCGGGCAGTTTTGTGTTGAACAAGTTACAAAACAATTCATTATAACAATAGAGCATTGTTTGTGATTGAGTTTAAGCTTTTTTTTGTTAGGAAATGAGTTTTTTATTTGTGTACGCCTGTTTAATTTTTCAGTGGGCTGTTGAATAAGGCACGCTTTACGCTTTAATGAAACAATTCATGACTCAAGTTTGATCAATGGGTCTCTAATTGGGAATCAGACCTTTAATGGAAAAGTAATAAGATGGTTTTTTTACCAGAGAAATTGCACTATACTTGATTGAACTAATCAATGTTGAAATTGCGTTCTATTCAAATTCAATGCTACAATAAGAACGTTTAAATATTGTACTAGAGTCGAATTTATACAATAAGGAAGCCAATGTTGATACTGTTAACAACTTAAATGGGTTTTTAACTTGCAATAATATAGATTTAGGGCGTTTTAGATTAGAATTTGTAAATAGAAATATATCTACTAAAATAAAATAAGTCATACACAGAATTGGTAAAAGTACATCGAACAGATTATACCTACGCAATGAGTGACCATCAAACTGACTATTTTATTTTTGCAGCTATAAGTAATTGAAACGAAAAAAATCACTGACAGTTTAAAGTCTTACGAAATATAGTGACAACGGATCACATTTGTAAACATTGATATGAATGTGATGAAAATCTGCGTAAATAACAATTTGCTCAAGAAACACACTGTCATGTGAGTAATTATATGTTTTGTTGATTCATTCTAAACTTTTACTTCTTTAGAAATTTCTATTGTTTGTGAAGAGAAATGCACTGACATATCCTGTTACTAAGTAGCTTTCTGTACTATTTTATCTATGATACTGTCTATTTATTTTAACACTATGAATAGCATCTAGGTTTAAATTTACATTTTGTTGGTTAGTAAAGTCTTCTTTTCTTTCATGTAAAAATATAACTTGTTGATTTGATTTTTATTTCATAACTTAATTCCTTATCTCAATTTTTTCTCCGCTTCTCATAATTGTGCATATATATAAATATATACCGGTTCATACATATATATTAGTGTGTACTACTATCGCACTTATCGTCTTGCTAGCCTTTATTATTTTCAACATTAATTGGGGTCGGTTATTAGTTCAACCGGTTTTACCTGAATACCAGTTTTTTTCACAGAGCGACTGGCTTCAGGTTTTCGCAACCCTTAGGGGGAACTGAGTTCCAAGTTTGAACTAGTTTTCAGAATATTTGAGGGCACTGACTTCCCAACAACGATTGTCATAGGTGTTCATGATAATAACACTTCTTTTATGTTAATAGTATAAAATATATTAATATCTATCAAAAATATTTTTATATATTGCCTTAAATGATGGCTAATAATATCATTTAGATTAAAGGTGTTATTAATATCTAAATTTGTAAATTAGGCAGGTGTTACTTTATTATTGGATCGTTAAGTATCTAAATTAGTAGTTCACTTATGAAAAGCAATTGGAGAAAGTTTTCGATATTTATTGTATCCGTTTGATAAATACAAGATTTATCCAAATTTTTGACCGATTCGATTTTCACCACGATATTTTTTGTATCGTTCTATACGACCGATAAATGGCGGTTGCTGGATACTTAAAGCAGCAGAACCACAAATCCGGTATGCCTTGGAACAGACCTATATCCAACAGTGGACTGATGATGATGATGAAGAAATTAATGCAGTTAATGTTTATACATTGTTAAGCCAAATTGTCAGAATTAAATGAGTAAAGCAAAAAAAATCACCTAACGCTTCGACAGGCATGGGCTGGCTCGACCGGAGCGATATCACGGCCTCACAGAAAACCGGTGTGAAACAGCGCCTGCGCTGACCGAGTGATTGTGGACACCGGAGGCCCATACCCCAACCTGTCCCCATCCTCCTTCCCATCACTCAAAGAATGGCAACGCACTTGTTATGGCTCTGGTATTGCGAGCGTCCATGGCCGGCGGTAATCGCTTACCATCAAGCGAATTTAATCTCTTACCTTAATTTTTTGTAACTTATCGGTGACGATTTTTGAGTTCAATTGATTAAACCTAAATTCCAATTTTATTTTATGTGTGTTATAGATATGATAGTCACGACAGCAAGCAGAACCCCAAATATCTATGCTAATATTTTAAACGCGAAAGTTTGTAAGTATGAATGGATGGCAAAAACTACTGAACGGATTTGGATGAAACTTTAAAGTAATATAGCTTATTCATCATAATAACACATAGGCTACTATTTGACGCGATAACCGATATATATATGCGGGCGGGGCCGCGGGCAACAACTAGTAAAATAATAAGTTTAGATTTCAGGAAAAAAATCGTTTTGAAAACAGAATAAGTAGTTTTTTTTTCCTAAAAATATATTTTGCGAAATTCTATACATAACCCAAAAACAAACATAATTATATTTCAAAACACGATCTAAACAATTCCAACAGTACTTTTTCAAAAGAGATGAGCATCTGTTTATCTCTCTATCAATTTACGCGCGTAAATTGTACCATCTAACTGTATATACATCTATTGTACATGCTGATACACTCTTCAGTCAACAGCAGCATACCTGACCGAGTTTGAATTTGATGGATGCGGCACGATCGCGATGCCATTATGGACGTTTTGTTAGAATGCTTTTGTATCTTCAATCTACATATTTAAGTAAGTATAAACGATAAATGGGTAACATTTTCCTACGCATTTGGTATATGAGGATTTTCTTTTTTATTTCTGTTTTAGGTTGACTTTCATTTGAAGTTTTATCGTTTCTTTTGTATAGACATATTATATTTTTTTCTATGAGAAATATTCAGACCGGTCATCCAGGCGTGGCGGTCGGTCTCAGGCGCGCTGCTCTGAGGAGGAGTCAAACCATGTTACTTTAGATCCCCCCCAGGAACGACACCGCGTCTATAGAGACTATCTATACTAATATATAAAGCTGAAGAGTTTGTTTGTTTGTTTGTTTGTTTGTTTGTTTGAACACGCTAATCTCAGGAACCGCTGGTCCGATTTCAAAAATTCTTTCGGTGTTAGATAGTCAATTTATCGAGGAAGGGAATCGATATATAGGGTATATATTATCACGCTACTACTAATAGGAGCGGAGCAACAATGAAGAATGTTTCAAAAACGGGGGAAATTTTCACGCTACGGGCAATATAAGGCGCAAACGAGGTTGCGTGGGTCAGCTAGTCTCTATATACATATATAAAAATTAACACATTTTTAGGTATATACAATTCTCGTGTCACGTGCTCACAATGAACTCCAAAATTATCTAATCGATTTTCACTTTTTATTTATAAATGTGTGTTTATCTGGGGTGCCTAGGATAAGATAGTTATGGAAAGACTAATAGGAACCGAGCATGGTTGGAAGGAGATTCAGACTAAGTTACGTGGATTAGCTAGATTTTTTATGTAATTTAATAAGTGAAAATGCTGGCGAAATCGTTATAACACTGTCATAAATGACTCATACTTTGGCCGACTAAGTGTGATATAATTAATGCCGCTAAATGTTTAAAACTATTTATATTTTACGGTAAAATTAGACTCGCTTACGTTTAAATAAAATTACTTCAATGACTTTCCATCTTAACACACTAAATGGTATTAATATACCTAGTAATCCTAAATTTTATCATCAAATAACAGCATTTTTGCAAAGAATTGTATATATATACTAACTTGTTATATATACAAACTATTTATTCCTATTCAATTAGCTATTAATTTATACTAGTTGTTGTCCGCGGCTCCGCCCGCGTATATGTAGGTTATCGCGGCTAATAATAGCCTATGTGTTATCCTGATGTATAAGCTATATTACTGTAAAGTTTCATACATATCCTTTCAGTAGTTTTTGCGTGAAAGAGTAACAAACATCAATTCATCCTTCCATACTTACAAACTTTCGCGTTTATAATATTAGTAGGATAAATGTACTACTTTCTTACATTACAAACTTTCTTTGAACAATAGTTCAAAGGTCGGTCAACTTTTTCCTTTCAACTTTACACGATATGCTGATGTACCAAAGAGGAAAGTTTCTTATTTCCTTATTTGTTTGGGATTTGCAGAAAAACAGCTTACCCTAAAGATGAGGCCTTTATAAAAGGATTTATAATTTCATATCCGTCGGATATAATATTAAATATCGAAGTTTTCTACATATTCTTTATATGAAAAGAAACTGTATTTTTTTCCAGTTTTGGTAACGCTATATTCACTAGTGAAAATGTTATATAGATATATTTCTATTTAGAAGAAAAAATTACAATTAAACCAAAATATTTATAGATACGTACATATATATAATTAACGTAATCATATATAACGTTTGTATTAGGTTGAATAAGCCGTAGCTACAACCTGTTTTCTCTCTTTTTAATTAGCAAATCAAAGGACGTATTCTTAATAATAATGTACTCTTTATGAATACTTTTGTCTAAAAAGGTCAATATGTCTAAAAAACATATTTATATCACGTAATTAATAAAAAATATTCCAATAACATGATCCTATTGATTTGCGTACGTATACACATATTACACACATAATGGTGTAGCTAGAACGTAAAACTTTTAAGACTAGATCTATAATTCATTAGCGTAATTACATTTTTATCTACGCCTTATAGTTAGCTTTTGCCCACGGCTTTGTTCGCAATAAAGTGATTTGTCCATGTTTCGGGATTATTTTTTGTTTTTTATTTATTTATTTTTATGATGTAGGGGGCAAACGAGTAGACGTGTTACCTGATGGTAAACGATTACCGCCGCCCATGGACACCCGCAACACCAGAGGCGTCACAAGGTCGTTGCCGACCTTTAGGGGATGGGGAAAGTGATATGGGGAGGGGTTGGGGTATGGGCCTCCGGTATCCTAACTCACTCGATGAAACACAGCGCAAGCGCTATTTCACACTGGCTTTCTGCGAGTCCGTGGTATCACTCCGGTCGAGCCGGCCGATTCATGCCGAAGCGTGGCTCTACTACGATTATCAAATATATACTATATGTATCCCTTTTTGTAGCCGTTCTAACATAAACTTTTGATGAGAAAAGCTTCTATTAACTGACTGGTTTATGGTTAGTAATATAGGTTGTTTATTCGATTGCTACTTAGGAAAAATCATTCCAACTGTATTACAGTGTATATTTGTTCTACAACTTATTATTCAATAATTATTCTACAGACACACAAAATCTGTTTTAAAACCAAACTTATACTAGTGATATTAAAAATGACCCTATTACCCAAAATATATCTGAATTGATTAACAGATTCTACATTAGTGGGAACGAAGCCAAACTCAAAACTCGTTAAGTATAATAAAAAGGTAATTTACTTTCTAACATATTAATTAACTGTGTACACAGTTTTGCATCAACTCAAAATAAACCTTTCTATACCTCTACTCGTAAATTGAAACAGCAATTGCTGATTAATAAGCAATCAAACAGTTTCAACCACATTTCTAATTATTTAGCTTCAACTAACATCAAACGCATTTCTCAAATATCATCAGAAATAAACTCTTTCAAACTTATTTCTAGTATTTTATTTGCTTTAAAATCACTAGATATTTCAAAAGCATTCATCCTGAAGCCACAGGTGCTTCTAAATCTGACCTTAAAAGAATTCTTTTATATTTTCATTTAGATCCACTCAAGTATAAATAATAGATTGTCCATATTGAGATGAAACAGTGTCTGTTCTCGGTAAAAAATGAATGCTATATCGGCTTCTTTTCATTTTAAGATCATTAGAGTTCAGGAGATGAAAAATGGAAAATAAATAAAAGAACGTCCTTTGTGAGCTTCCGAGTTTATTTTGAAAATGGTAGCGATGCAAACAATTTATTCCTATACTTTGCACAAAGTCGTTTTATGTACGTGTGAGACACTTCTTCAATTGTTGTGCGGAGATAATTAGGTGTGCGAAGATAATTGGAATAAAGACCTCACTTTATTTTAAATGTTGCTTTTGTTAAAATTGTGGGTTGCCCCACTTTCTGGCTAAGTCTTTCTAGAATAGTGCGAAAAAAATCAACTTTCTCTCAGTTTAGTAATACAGAAATGATTTGTTTTAAAGTGACCCCCTCTCCATTAAGGGAATGATAGGTTTGGGACTCTGGTAATTTCATTTTATCGGGAATGACAACGCCAGATTTTTCTAACGACAGTCTCCTATGAAGCTGTGCCATCACTGCATTCAAACCAGCTGCCGTTTGAATGCCCTCCCACTTTCATTAAGGGAAGGGGAGATTTAGAACTCCGGGAACCTCACTCGAAAACGACGAAAGAGTTACCTAACCCCGGTCTTCTAGAAGTTACCAAGTAACTGTTTTAACTAGAGTGAAGAAGTCGTCTTCACTCCAGTTAAACGAGTTAATGCCGCAGCTTCAGCTTCAAAATCGCAGAGGACAATATGTTCTACATAGTGGATGTGTGGAGCAAAGAGTGATTTGAAAAGTGGACAGTGGTAGAGTACCAACGTCGATCGAAATATACAATCAGATATATCAAAAATTTTAATAATCTATACAAATAAATAAAATTGGAGTGTCTGTTTGTAATATTAAAATAACCGCTTTTTACTAAATGCATATGTACGTATACACGGTACATATACCAAAAATGTAGTTAAAAATTTTTTTGTCTGTCTGTCTGTCTGTCTGTCTGTCGGTCTGTCTGTCTGTCTATCTGTTTGTTCCGGGTAATCTCTGGAACGGCTGGACGGATTTTGACGGGACTTTCACTGGCAGGTAGCTGATGATCCAGGGAGTAACTTAGGCTACTTTTTTTAGACTAACCTTGTCCCGCGGCGTTACTCGCGGTACAACAATAACCGCGGGTAACACCGCGGGGTTCAGCTAGTAATAATATAAAAATAATATAGAGCGCACTCCTTCTTAAAAGGCCGGCAACGCACTTGTGACGCCTCTGGTATTGCGTGTCCATGGGCAGCGGTAATCGCTGCCCTCTATTCCATTAAAAAACATATTTATAAAAGCCGTAGATATCGTCAATGGAATTTCTTATAATTTTTTTTATTTTTAATATCCATACCACGGGATATCTAAAGTAATGAGTCTAGATTTTGTTTCGCATTAACTTAATACAGCGACAAGACTATGCCAATCGCGGGGAACGTATATATGACAAACGATGAATTTCAGACGAACAATTTTAGACAAATGAAAAGCACCTTAGTACAAAGTGTTTAAAGTCTAGATTTCAACATAGCCTGTTGACAAAGTAGAGGCTTGAACTGACTACGTTGATAATAATTATTTGATCAAAGTACTCGTATACTGTTACTGACATAAATCCTTGCTTTTTCTTTGTTATTTTGTCACTAATATTTTTCTTAAACGTATTTATTATGCCTGTCATATTGATTCCTCAATAGTTTTATCAAATAATTTTATTTTGAATCTGGGTGTTGTTACCGTCCTTTTCATGTGGGATTTTAAAGTTCCTCATGATACAGAATATATTTGTAATGGCTTTTTCTAGTCTAGTCTATCCAGTCTCTCTTTTTCTCTCTTACTAGCTTTGTCCGCATTTCCGCCCGCGTGTATGTCCGCTATCACAGTAAAGAGTAGTCTATGTCTTTCTTCAAAAATGGAAATATCTCCATAACAAATTTCATCGGAATCGGTGCAGTGGTTTAGCCGTGAAAGCGTAGCAGACAGACAGACGGAGTGACTTTAAAATTTATAATTTTAGTATGAATTTATAAGATAAATACATGGTCGCATCGCATTAAGTTAATATATAGAACCCAAAGTTCTTAAGCTAATGTTATCTGTGCCTAATACTTCAGATTATAGCGGTTTCTCAATTCCCTGTTTCAAACAGTTTATTCCTAATATCGGATTTAAATTCTCAGATGGCACCAGTCACTGAATCTGACCAACTTAGATATAAGCTACTTAATATTATTCAAAAGGTGTCGTTACATTTATCCTAACAGGGAGATCTGGCACGACCCACTGACGGCCAACTCCTTATAAATCTTAAACGTGGACCATTTTAACTTGGTAATAGTCGTGAGTGAAGACGGTAAAGTTCTTGAAAGAATTTTAAATGTAAAGATTTTTTTTTTGGATAATAAATTGTTTTGTGAACCTCGTGTATTTAAGAAATGTAATTATTTGTAATTATGTTTTTTTCTATATGGATTAATGAGTAGACTGGTCATTTTATAGTGAATGGTTGTCACGACTTAAAGACATCTGCAAGTTTACAAGTAGGTAGATTGCTGTTTCTTGAGTCATCCTGCAAAATTAAGGATGGGTGGTTTTGGTCGGTTAGCTATATATGTTGCTTTCTTTTTATTGTGTTTTATTTATAATGTTATTGTACATATCCACTACCGTTTAATTGTAGTCATGCGGTTTTTTTTAAATGTTTTATTTTAAAAATGTCGTATACTAAAAACGTTGAAAACTAAAATATTTAAAACTGCTTTAAAATTGATTTTAAAACTAACAAGAGAAAGGACATAGATATAACGAAGTTAATACACTTTACAGAGTCTCAATACTTTAATGAACTTCCATTCTCATTTTAACTTTTCATTCATTTAAACCACTATTTCAACTTCAAGTACACACAAATTGGTAATTCACACTATCATAACCCCATTTCTCTGTGGTTTCTTTACAAAACTTTTATTACTTAGTTACCATGTCTTTGAAGTTTGAATAGATAAAAACCTGTTAGGTTAAGCCTATTATAATATTTTTGTACAATTAGTAGGAACTAAAATGAAAACTACTTATTTAAACAGTGCAACGTTTTTGAAAAGTCAGGAAATACAATTCAAAAGCCTGTGATATCTATTTATCGCATTTGTTCCTGTTCGTTTGTAATTACTACGTATTATGGAACGCGAAAGTTTAGATAATAATATTATAAAACTTCTTTCTGTAAATTTATAGAAACACTAACTCCCGGCGCGCAAGTTCGAAGCAACCTAAATCAATATATTTTAGAAATCTATAAGATTGAGAACGTGTAGTATAAACGTAACAGTATATAGAATATGATATAGCCAATGTGATCACTGTCTTACTGAATTATCTACTCAAGAAGTGCAACGTAAGCTAAGAAGTTCCTGCTCCGATAAAGCGGTGACATGGCATCTGCTTTGAATAGATCGCGTTGGGATAATGAGAGCTTGAAACGGGGACAGCCATTCAGTAGACGTAATCTATTTGTAGAAACAAAAGTGATATATCTTTGCTGTAGTTCGAGCTTTATACATATACAGAAGAAGCCTTTATATTTGTTCATTAACGTAAAACAGATACAATATCACTAGAATATATTGACACATAATAGTTGTTATTGTGATAATATCTGCAGTACTAATATTTTGCTAATAATAACAAAATTAAAACCGACTTCAAGGTTCGAGTCGATTTCTCTAGGATGCCATCATCAGATATTAATGTTCTTATCATGGTACCGCCGTTGGGACATCTCCTTTCCATTAAAAAAATAATCATCGAAATCGGTTCATAAACGACAAAGTTTTCCGCATACGAACATACACATAAAAAAAATGTATACGGTCGAATTGAAACCTCCTCCTTCTTTTGAAGTCGGTTAAAAATACCTAACACCGCTTTGCTAACCAGTCAATCACAACTCGAGACAAATAGCCGACAAATAGACAAATGTCCTAAAGTCAATTCAAGTTTCATTTCAGTCTTTAGATCTAAAATATTAGAATAACTAAATATTAGTTTGAATGAAACAATAACATTTATTCTTGCATCAGTTTGTTCTATGCATATATACTAACAACAAGATATTTTTTATAGTATATAAATAATATATAATTTTATAAATTAGTCATACATTATTAAAAATACACGTAGTAGAGCCAAGCTGATTTCAGCACAAATGGCTCGGCTCGACCGGGGCGGTACTACCCTCTCACAGAAGATCAACGTAAAATGACAGCATGCATGATGTCGTGTTACGTTGGTTAGTGTGAAACCGGAGTCCCAATGACGTAGAAGCATGACCAGGTTGCCATAGTGTGGGTCACCATGCTACATTGTCTGCATTCGCAATGAGTATGGTGACCACCACTCTTAAATTCTGCCTATGCTTCCCATCAGGCAGAGTAGAGTAATTTTGGCAAAGCCATACATACAAAATAAATAAACCGTATGATCTCAACAACTATAAACATTTTAGCTACCACACTTTACAAAAAATAGTACCCGAAGATAGAAGTAAAGGAGGATTGATGACCCAACCCGACGTAATAAGAGTACAAAACAGACCGAAGTTCAATGTTGCGATAAAATAACGACATGGCATCGCCTTTTATATAGATAACACTTAAATAGGGTTGTCACCTTCATAGCTGATATTTGTTTTTACTACTTATTTTACGATTACAAGTGATCGCTACTGAAAAGTGATGCATATTTTTTGGTCACATCCCTAAATCAGTTTGACATCTTAGCTCTATTTTTTTTATTTTAACGTATATTAATTACAATGTGTATAAGACTGTTTGGACTGGATACTGGATACTGGATTCCGACCAAGAAATTAAAACCCGGATAGAATTTGCCCGAGCTTCCTTCAATAAAATGAGGAAAGTTCTATGTTGTCGTCAACTAAACATAAAACTCAGAGTTAGGATACTTCTGTGTTACATCTGGCCCATAGTCTTGTACGGCTGCGAAGCATGGACCTTAAAAGACGACACAACAAGACGCCTAGAGGCTTTCGAGATGTGGTGCTACCGTCGCATGCTTCGCATCGGTTGGACACAAAAGATAAGGAACTATGTTGTGCTCCAGCGCGTCCACATGCCCAGAAAACTGATGCAGACCATCAAAAAGCGCAAAATTGAGTATCTCGGCCATGTGCTTAGGCACGAAAGATACATGCTGCTTCAATTGATAATGATGGGCAAGGTGGAGGGAAAGAGACGCGTTGGACGAAGAAAAAAATCGTGGTTGCGAAATATCCGGGAGTGGACCGGTATTACCTCCGTTGAGCAACTGTTCCGCCTGGCCGGTGACAGGGAGGAGTACAGGAAGCTGACGGCCAACCTTCAGGATTGAAGAGGCACTTGGAGAAGAAGAAGAATAAGACTGTTCCAAGGTCCATAGGTAAAATCAGTCTCAGTATTTTAAAAATGGTTAAAAGTATTTTTTCTTATTATTACGACTAATCTTTCCCACATGCACACCATGTAACTTGTGAACACCAAAATCACAACTAAACTGAGCTATGATACTCAGGCATTCCCAGAAAATGTTAAAGTTTGAATTACCAAAATTGACTTAACTAAAATACATATAATAGTCGACAAGGTATACACAGCATAACATTCAGAATAATTGTCTTGTGGTTTTCGAAGATTGCCAACCCTAGACAGGATAATGATGCGAGGCTAGAATGAGGCCGGCCAGTCATTAGGAAGATTTAACTCGTGATTACCGAAGCTTGGATGGTAATGTTAGAACAGGACAATTTAAACTAGTTTATTTTGAAGATAGTAAGCCTACAAATTGACGATACTGTTTGGATTTACACAAACACACTTGTTAATCTTTGATTACTGATTCTATAGATAGATTAATTGACTATAGTAACTGTAATCATATAAACGATAAATCGGTTAAATACGGACTTGATTACCATTATCTGTTTTTGAATCAAGTTTCAACTGTAGTGCAAAATTTAAGGTATAAACTTTTATTCGTGTTTTTATTGACTTAATGAAGACATAGAGGCAGGATCAGGTACGCTAGGAAGCGGGCTTAATTATTAAGAATAAGATAAAGTACTCGTTCTGCTATACTATATATAGTTATACTAGCTGAACCCTGCGGTGTTACCTGCAGAAATCGTCATACCGCGAGTAACGCCGCGGGACATAGTTAGTCTAAAAAAAGTAGCCTAAGTTACTCCCCGGATCATCAGCTACCTGCCAGTGAAAGTCTCGTCAAATTCCGTTCAGCCGTTCCAGAGATTACCCGGAACAGACAGACAAACAGACAAATTTTTTTTTTAACTACATTTTTGTATGTTTCGTGTATACATACATATGTATTAAGTAAAAAGCGGTTATTTTAATATTACAAACAGACACTTCAATTTATTTATTTGTATAGATAAGCATATTCACTTAGAGATATTTATGACCGTTTAAAAACAACGAGCTTACCCTTGAGACTGAAGTTACAACTGGCATAGTGCTGATGACATCTCTGCCTACGTCTTCAAGGATAAAATACGTGATTTATGTGATTAATACAGACGTTATAAAGTAAAACGAGTCCTAATTGACCTCGAAGAAAGCGAAGGTGTTGACCTCCGTGACCTTGACAAAATCGAAGGAGTTCGAACCCTCAAACTATCGGAGTCAAGTTACAAAATAGTGGCTATCGACACAATAGAGAGACTAGATAATAACAGCCTATTTACGTAGGTAGCTCAAGACAACAATAGGTAATGAAATAACTTGTAATATTTTCCCAACTATTCATAAGTGTTAGAAAGCAAAATAGAAATCTGTCTAGTCGTGGGTCATAAAAGTCATTTGTATAATGTAATATATTGCTGTGCTTCACTAAAATAAGAAGTATTCACTAATATGGTGACGATAATGAACCTTAATAGATGTGAAGAGCATGATAAAAACGAACACAAATCTGAAAACACTAGTTTTATTATTATTACTATTAGTTATATTATTAGTTTCTTATCAGCTTTGGAATTCACTACAGAATTGAAGTCATTAAAAAAAAAATTATATAAAGGTCTAATTTGGTTTATTTTGTTGATATAAAATTACTTTGAATTTGTGATATGAAACCTTACGGAATCTTACTTTTATATGGTAAACATAATTATATTAAGGTCTAATTTGGTTTATTTTGTTGATATAAAATTACTTTGAATTTGTGATATGAAACCTTACGGAATCTTACTTTTATATGGTAACTAGCTGTCCCGGCAAACGTCGTTTTGCCATAACTACAAAAAAAATTAAAAATTAATTAAAAAAACATTGTCCAGCGGACAAAATTGTGAATCTAAACCATTCCCAGATCCCCTTGAACACACACAAAAAATTTCATCAAAATCGGTCCAGTCGTTTGAGAGAAGTTCAGTGACATACACACTCACAGAAGAATTATATATATAAAGATTAGCGAACCAGTCCGGCTACAGATGGTACTCTTTAAAATTCTCAGATTTCCTCTACTATATTAAGCATTTACCTTTCTCTTAAATCACTCCATCTATTGCTAAAAACTACATTAAAATCCGTAGAGTACTTTAAAAGATCTAAGCGAGCAGACCGCGGAAGCACAGGTTACCTCAGGAAGAGGTCCGCACAGGAGGTGACGTGTGCCGCGGCAGCAACTTCCTTTCATACTATGGTAAAGATTTTCACATTATAGAATTATCTAGAAAATATTAGGTGCAGGGCGTACCCGTGTTAAACAACTTGGAATAAAACATATTTTGGTGAGTGTTTTATTTGTGATAAGGTCCTTCAAACTCTTTTGATTTACTTCCAATCATCAGACCATTACGGATTAATTGTTTTTAATTAAACCACTGACTGAATGATAATATTATGTTTTGTTCCTAGCCAATTTTATTCCATCTTCTAATTTACATAAAGATATTCAATAATAAATAGATTATCCTGACGAATAACCAGAAACAAATATTTCTTTGCTTTATCTCGATCATAAATACGAATTTCAATATTTCAATAATTCCATTTCAAAGTTTTGAAAGCCGGAATTGATGTTAAAAGTAAAGTTAACTTGACACGTGTATGACTAGGAGCCTTGAGCGAAGTATCTAAAAACTTGGGCTTTCAAAGATAAGTGAAGTATCTTCAAACCCACGCACTCAAGGGAGATGAGTAATGAATTATACGTAAGTGATGAAGCTACAGAGAATTTGGCGATTCAATATCGACTTAAATATAAATTCTGCTAACAAACGTAGAAACAAAATAAAATGTATAATTATTCCCTTTTCTATTCTTCTTATTTTCTTGTATGACGTGATAAAACGTAGGCATCTTATTTCTTACTCAAAAGAGGTTTCTAATAAGTACCTACAATGACATTTCTAATATCAATCAAATCTTTCATTAATATGCTCTGCTCTCTATACCTGCTTCTAACACTTCAGAAACATAGAAGTCAGTCGGGGAATTACAATTCTTCCCGGGGTGTATCACAAGAAATATTTTTAGTCGATTTTCAATTTTAATGTGTAAAACATACAGATACAATCGATAAAATACTGACACAGCTATATATTACTCGCAGGGAACGCATTTAATAATATTTGTCGATCGTAGCTATCTAAGTATGTATCTAACACATTCCCGTAAGAGTTCATGCTTTTGAAGATATTAGTAATCTCCTAAATGTCTAATAGGTTTCAATTAAAGTTAAGCATTTCTTCTCTGAAAATATTTTAACAAAAAAGAACGCTAAACTGGCCTCCTCTTTTACGTAAGTAGAACTTTTCCGCTACTACGTTTTCAAAATTCCTTGCCTTAAGATTTTTCGATCTCTTCATATTAAGTTGAAAATTTATATGAATTCATTTAGACCACAGATTCAGCTCAAAGACCTTCATATATTCTAAAGATGGACCCGTAATTTCCGAGTTTTAAACTTTCAAACGACGTCACTTAAAAGTTTTCACCATATTAAATGAATCAACATCGAAATTTTTATTCTTCCTTTTTTTAATTTTAACGCTTTATGTGTCTAGATGGACTTTATTTTGAGTTGGAGGACTTATTAAAGTTATTCTTTACCGTCTTTAGTTTGAAATGGGAATAATAATAATAAACTTTATTCTCTTTCACAAAAATATGGCTTAATAGTAGGTACAACAGTTTCCTGATTCCACCTTTGTGAAAGACTGGTGCCTGAAATAGGTTATAAAAAGATACCTGTGTTACAGGTCACCAGGCCCTCTGCACGGTAAGAAAAGGACGGACGACAATAATGACAACATGAGAGAATTAAAAATTAAGCAAACTAAAACTAATACACTATTAAAAGAAAAAAAAAGACTATAGACAAGGTCTTCAACATATGGAATCATTATGTAATCAAACAAAAGTATATTCGCACTCTTAATAAGCGTTACTAGTTTGTATCAAATATGTTTTTCCTTTTGGCACTGTTTTTACTAAATAACCTGACTTTCAGTGTAGGAATAAAGATGTCAAACCTATATCATCCAAAGGTTAATCATACTTACAATCGACTTACTTTGATTTCATATTTTCACTCGAAATTAATTATTGTTTTATATGATTAGTGTGATTCATTTAAATTACGGCACTTTCAGGTTAAGGTTGTTTTATATTATGACTTTATTTTAAACTAGCAGCCCGTCCCGGCTTCGCACGGGGTAGACAATTATTTATTTTTGGAAATTTGGATATAAAACAGTTTTTCACAAATATTTTTATTTATTAAAAAAATATTATTTATTAATTATATATTAAAAAGAAACCCCACAGTTATATTTGTATGTAAGTCTATTTATGTTCAATTTCTTTGATGGTTTAATTGGCGGGCACTTAAATAAGTAATGTTTACATAGGATATTATATACATTTTTACTATGTTTTTTTAAGGAATTAGAATAAAAGCAGAGTCGAATAAAATATATACAGTCTAAATTAAACGTTGACAACTTTCAACTAAAAATGTATCTACCTATACATCTAGGTATTTCAAAGAAATTTTTGTTCGTGTCGATAGAAACTTGCCTATCATTATTTAGTATTTTCCTTACAAAATTATTTTTTTTTGTTTGGTTTTGTTGTTTTGTGCTTTTTATTTTGTTTATATAATTTTTTTTTTCTTTTTTATTTTTTATTAAAAGAGGGTTTGTCATTAATCATTTTCATTCTTATTATTACTTAATAATTGACATTTTTAGTATTTTTTTATTTTACAGGTTTACTTTTACATTATTTACAGATATAATATTAAGGTAGATTTACGTTTTTTACTTTTATATTTGTTAGTTTTTATCTTAAAGCTTCACTGTAAACTACGTTGGCAGTGGTATTTGTAGATGGCAACAAAATATATTGATTTTCAGGAGATCAAATATACCAAAATAACGTTTTAATATAAATACAAAAAGGGAGAATATGTATTTATCCAAAGAACGTAACATATCATTTGGAGTACCGCAGGGTAGTGTACTGGGCCCTTTGCTGTTTATTACATATATAAACAACTTACCTAAAGCTATAGAACACCCATTGACGTTGTTTGCGGACGATAGTACGGTAACCATAGCGTGCGTTACTCAAGATTCTTATGAATCCGAAATAAATAACACTCTAAACTCTATGATACGTTGGCAAGAAAAAAACAATTTAAAGATCAATTTAGCCAAAACTCAAGTAATGCATTTCAGTCAGAGGTAATCAACCAGTTTGGATAAAATTAATATTATATATCGGGGTACTAAAATCAGCGATACTAATAAAGCGAAATTTCTTGGCTTAGCTCTTGATAATCAACTAAATTAGAAGGCTCACGTAGAAGTTTTATGCAAAAAAGTGAGTAGTTCCTCCTATGCTCTTTATAAGCTGGCTCGTGTAGTTAACACTGAAGCACTAATTACTGCTTATCATGGCACTGTCGCACCCGTGCTAAGATATGGTCTTATTTTTTGGGGCAACTCCACACATAAAGAAATCGCGTTCAAATATCAAAAGAGATATATCAGGGCTATGTTTGGGCTTCAGACAACCGATAGCTGTAGACCCTATTTTCTACGACATCAGATTCTAACACTTTCATCTCTATATATATTTGAGATCGCATTATTCGCATATATATCGCAGTAAAAAGGCATCCTCATTTATTTCCTACCTTATCGGACACCTTGGTACGCAATAGGCGAAAAGATACTATAAGTATACGCAGAGCTAACACATCTCTAATGCAAAAGAGCGTTTTTTGTTTAGCTCCAAAAATATTTAATAAACTGCCTGAAGGATTTAAACAGTTGAATATAAATAATTTTAAGAAGAACCTAAAGAAACTGCTCACTGAGAAATGTTATTATAATATTAATGATTTTTAAACGATAGATCCTGTATTTCAGTGCCCCCTCCACCCCGCCCACCGCGATGCCCGGCGCGCTTTTCAGACTGCATCGCAAACAACGGCCACGGCGCTATGGCGGTTTTGTTTACTGTTTGAATTTTTTAATTCGTAATATCTTTTGAATGGAAAGTCCAATTTAAATAATTTAAAAACTATTTTATAGGTAGTTAAATGGTCTTGACCATAAAATAATTTATTTGGATAAGGATTAATATAAACACATAAATAGCATGGTTTGGATTTGGTTAGCATTTTCATTAATGTTTAAAATGAAAAAAGTTGTTGTAGTGACATAACTACAATAGTTGGACATATGCTACCGCGGAGTTTTTTGTAGACATTATGATGTTCTTCAATATTGTTGTACATTATTTTGTTCTATCGCTAATAGTTTTGGCAGCGCATTCGACGAAAGACATTTTAAGACTCATTTTTCTACACCTTCGATTACATTGTTCAAGTTTTACCAAGGATCCCTATTTTTTTTCAAAATGAAATGTAGCCTATGTCAAATTGGAAGAATGTAGCATTCTATTGGTGAAAAAATTTTTTAAATCGGCCAGTACTTTTTGAGCCTATTCATTACAAACATACAAAAATAGGTACAAATCTTTCCTCTTTATAATATTAGTGTAGATATACATTCTATTCTAAAGAGAAAATATGTGGTTTCACTTACCTCTTAATTTTGTCTTATCATCAATTCAAATTTCGTACAAACTTTCCTCCATTTTTGCTCAATTAGCATTTACTTTCTTTACTCAAGTTACTGAATTTACCTTCACTGTTTGTTTTAATTTAAATCAGCCTCAACTTTTTCTTTCTTCAATTTTGTAAATTTACGGCGTTTGTGATCGTGGACGAGTGGAATATTCATACAGCCTTGCCGTGTAAAATGTTCCAACATAGAATGAGATCAGCATCACAAAACTTGTAACTTCTGTGGTGATGCGATAGCCAAAGTTTTTTAATAAAATATGTACCGACCGAAGAAGTGTCGTTTATATTTTATGACGTCATCCCGGTTTTATTATTCGCAATTTGTGTACGTCGTATTATTGAGTTTCTTTTAATTTAATTTTATAATTTGTTTCACTGAGCGTTCTTCATGTATAAAATGTTTAATTAAATCAGTATTGTACGTAAAACGTTTATTTTACATACTAACATTTGTGTTTGGCTATTCATTATAATTATTATAGGTGCAAGTGCATTTAAGTACTTTTTTTTTACTGCCTCGTTGGTGCAGTGATAGCGTATGCGACTACTGCGCATTAGGATCTCGGGTTCGATTTTCAGGAGGACCAAATTAATTGTATGATCTGCAAATAAGTATTTTCGTTTTAACATTCTTAACAATAAATAGAATCATTGTACAGATTTCGTTTAAAGTTGTGCATTGAAAAAAAGATCAAAGAATCTCTTAGCTAGTTTATTGAAATTTTATATTCGAACTTAATCTCAGTTATTAAATCTATATTGTAAATCAATACGTATACAATATATCGTTCATTTACGACCATAATTGCTTACAGTTGCTTCAGTATTTCTCTTTAAAATTGTTTATTACGGTCATAATTTAATCAGGATTGGAATATAATACCGGGGAAATTTCGAATAGAGACACGAAGCAATAAAGCCTGCTTTACGACAAATTTTGTTCAATATTTGTATCATAAATCACATCCATGATCTGGTTTTGTGATGGTCTCGAACGGAAGTTTGATCTGTCTGGCGGGACAGTAGCTACTTTAAAAGCTTCGTCTTTTGACATAAAAATAACTCCTTAATCGTTAAAAGTTACACGTTCAGAAGTTGAGCGTTTGAATACGAAATGTTTTTAACTCGATTATAAAATGTTTAGAAGACAAACTTGTCTAGTAATTCCCAATTTATTTGAAATAAATATATACTAACTGTAATATTTTTATCAACTGAATGCAATTTTAGTAATACTCAAAAAAAAATGTAACTTGGATTGTTATTACGTTGTTAGAACCTACCACGTCTTTAATGTGTACATCATAATGAATTCTATTATTTAGATATTTTTTCAAATCATTTTTGACCCACACAGACGATATTTTTCTTTGAATTTTAATGGGAGGCTAACCTTCTTAACTAAAAAAGAATAATTTAAATTGATTGATTAACATGGCAGAATTGTAAGGTAACGAAAAACGCTTATTTTAGTTGTTAAATTCAGTTTGAATAAATCTTGCTAAAAGCAAGACCATTGAATAAAGTAAAATTTAGCATATTCAAGATAGCCCTGTAAACATTTTACATACATACTTTCAGCTGTGAGTTATAATAACAAATTAAATACTGGTAAAGCTTTTATTAAACGCATCAACATTTTATTCTTTAATTTCATCAGTGTTACTTGTTTGATTTTGTTCAGTAAACAAGTTGACGGACTGAAATCAAACAAGAAAGGAGCATCACTAACAAACGTCATCAATACGATCTTTTATTACGTAGATACTAATCTATCTCCACGCAATACGCATTAAAATTCCTTATACGTTAACCGAAATGATCGCAGAGGGATCAAAGAGCCAAAATTAGAAAGTTTCAAAGCTAACGCTGGACTCGATAAATGTTTTTGAGTTTATATGTGTATACACATCACTTGCAGAATATTTGACTGTGTCTGAAATGTTTACGACCTGAACTTTTAGTGCTGTGGAAACCACTTGACATCATAGTACTTTGAACCTATGATTAGGGAATAGATAGAAAATTGTTTTGATTAAGTCTAGGATTGTTGTTTTAGAATAAATGCTTGATAAAATATATGTATTCCGTGGAATTTTTACTTCAAATAACATTTATATAATTTAAAATAGTGTTATAATATGAGTGTTTGAATAAATGAATAAAAAAAACCAAATAGCAAACAATAAAAGTGTCAATTATGTTTTCGGGCAGGACACACGTTGTTAATTTCATTTTACGTATATTTTACATATTTTATTTAGTTACAAATATTCATTTAAAATGCTATTTTCATCTTTATGTTACTTTTATTTACGGTCGAGAATTGGTGTAAGGTGAACGATATTACCTTTCCAAGATTTTTTCGAATCGGTTTGTATACAATAATCGAATTCAAATCTCTATTTAGCTTAAAACTATTTTGTTACTTTTGTCAGTTTCGATTTAACACCTCTGTTATGTATTATGAAACATATATTTTAGTTATCAATACTTTATTGAACACCATAACATTACTCTGAGATTTGATATCATATTCTGCCTGTACGTATGGCAGCACGACAGAGTAGGAGAGAGAATGAAGTGTTTTTTGAAAAAATGACTCTACTCTGACTGACTGACTGACTGCTAAACTTATCATTAACTTTATACACTTACAGGTAAAGAAGTTTTATTCTCCACTGTATGTATTTTTATGTATATTATTTACTTTCAAGAGACCGTTAACATTAGTATTGTATGTCTATTTCAACTTGTATCAATTTATGCGTTCCTAATGCAAATGATCTTAACATACTATGATTTTTTTCCTTTTTTCCCTTTGAGTGAAAGAACCCTAAAAATTATGAAAGTAGTAATCACACTGTGAGACTCAACGCGGATTGGATCAAAAGCTAAAAAAAAACTGCATACTTTTTGCCTTGCAAAACTCAGTTACTCTTATTACCATCTGATATATTTACATATATCAACCAATTATAAAAGTAAAAATTGTATCGCCTTGGACACAAATTTATTTTTAAAAGGCAATATTCCATGCCGGTTTGTATGTTTTTGTGTAACAGATGGGAATATTTATGGTGCAGACAGCCGATGATGATTTTAATGAGCGCTCTTGATTTATGGTATTCTGAACGTACGTTTCGAATGTGAATGTTTCGATAAAATATCAGATGACAAAAATTTCGTTGTGAAATTAATTGTTGAATAATTTAAATTTTCTAACTTTATGGTTTAAGTTAATAAAGAGCGTTTAAAGTCTCAAATTTAAAAGAAAAATCGTATCATTAACAGTAATATCAGGAATACAGAGTGTCTCTATCCTTATTCCGGCTAAATGAACAATCTTCGCAGGATATTATTACCGTAGAAAGAAGGAAACTTAAAACATCCCTTTTCTCGAGTTTTCTTTTTCTAAGGAGAGGCTAGAGGCCTCTTGCCATGACTAAGACAGAATGATATGGACATATGTCATGGAGTACAATGTTACAAAAGTTGGTTGAGGTTGAGTGTTGATGATTTACATGAAAAGGGCATCTCACATTATTGCTTTTAACGGTTCAAATAAATTCAAGTTCAAAGTTCCCAATACCTGGTGCGTGATGGTATTAATTCCAGTATTCTAAAGAATTCTAATTGTAGAAAATGATTGAATGCGAAATATCAAGACAAATAAAATATAAGTATATAAAATAAATGTAATTTGAAATCAAGATCTCACTAAAAGTAAATGTAACTAGGTATATATGATACTTAAATATATATTTTTTTATTTTTTGTTTGTCGGTCCGTCTGTTTCTTCCGAATAATCTCTGGAACGGCTGGACCGATTTTGACAGGACTTTCACTGATAAATATACACGAGAAACTTAGGCTACTTTTTAGACTAGCTTCGCCCTGCAGCGTTACCCGCGGTTGTTATCGTACCGTATAATCATATTTTATTATGATTTACTATTTAGTGAAGTCAGTAAGTTACTTGCAGGCATTTGCATTACATATACTCGTATCAAAACACAAATGAAAGAAATTATCTAATTGAAATCTTAAAAAGTAATGAATATGTATCAACGTTCACAGTTAATCTTCTTTTACCAAATTTGAATCACAAATTACATGAGGAAGAATCCTGAGATTTTATAGTAAAATAAGATTTAGTTAATTATCACTTAATTAAGCTAATTAAAATAATTTATGTAGGGTAATTTGAACATTTAGGTTCCTGCAATAGCTAAAGATTGTCATTGAATTTAATTTATTTTCATTTGTAAACAGTTTGCATTTTTTTCATTTGTTTGTAATATTTTAATTTATTAAATTACTCTGTTGCCTTTAAAATTTAATTAAATAATCGATTGAATGTTTGAATTTTTTAAACAATGATAGTTATTTTTAATAGATTAACAAAAAAAAAATTGGGCAAAAAACTCAGCCGTCAAGCTTCCGATTATAATTAATTCTAACTTTATTGTCGCAAAATGTGCCCTTGCGGCAATAACGTAATGAGTCTAGCTAAAATTAAAATAAAAAAAATTAACATTCACTTTGGATTTTTATAACACGACATTTTCATAACGTAAAAAACCTTTTGAAACCCAAAAAAAAACAAATTATATCAAAGTACATACAAACGGTTACTGTTGTGGCTTATAAGTGCTAATTAAACAGAGACGCCCTGGTTTTATACTAAATATCGTCTTTTTTAAAGCCATATAACAGAAACAGTAAAAACAATTTAATAGGAAGCGTCCTATTAAACTCCATTCACTATTTTATGGGTTTCTCATATTCTAATGAGATGGTGATAATTGAAGCTTCCTCTAGGATGTTTGTAAAACATCGGACCCTTTAACTCGGTTTTGTGTTACGTGTGCCCAGTTACTCGGTGTTTGGATGGCCTTAATTAGAGCTATAACTTGTTTTGTTTCGTAATGCATCACCTTTACGTTTAGAAACATATTTTAAGAAATAAAAACCTCTTTAGCCGCGTCGAGCACTTTTTAATAGGGGAAAATCTTATGAGTTTGCGTCACTAACATGCTGACGTCACAATACTTCTTTGGCCACGTTGAGCACTTTTTGGTAGGGGAAAATCTTACGAGTTCGCGTCACCGCGTCAGCGACATAATCATCAGATTTAATTTAAACATTACGAAATTACTAATTTTACAAAAAACATTCTAAGTTATAAGTTTCCACTTCTATTGGCAGTCCTTATAACTGGCAATTTTTTTATATGAATTTAGATGATTCATTAAAAAGAATATATCGAACTTCACGTGCCATTGTCGATTTGAAGAAGCTGATGGATGCGGGTTACCCAAGACTAGGATAGTTGGCATTCCTTAGGGAGGCTTTGTTTCGCTGTAGATGGCAACAGTTTGAAATGGTCCCTAATTCACCGATAGGAATATTTGGTTAGACTTGTGCAATTTGAGTTCCGAGTATGGGATTCTAGTATATTTGAATTTACTCCTATCAAATCTATTCTCGTTCCTGTCTTTGCTTTTCATTTTTATCTACGCTTATATTCGCAAAAATACCGAAGTCATCTCTTATTTCGTAAGTGAGATAAATATGATCGTTGGCAAAATAATATCCTTATATGCTACAGCCTATGGCAATCGTTATTGGGAAGTCGGTATTCTCAGATATAGTCAGCTCAGCTCATCCTCAGGGTTGCAGAGGCCTGATACCAGTCATTCTATAATATATATACATCTTATAATTAATCATCTGCCTACTCCTTTCAGAATATAACCGTGAATGTATTTATTTATGAGTATGCATATTTGAATATAAAAGTTATTTTATGCGTAAATGGATACTAACACAAAATATGTTCAGATTCATTACCTGTAAGTTTTTAATTCATTGTGTATGGTAGCGCCAACTGGCTTGGCCAAGAATTATTGAGCGCTAACACATAAGGCGGGAGCGAGTATAACTTCAGTGACTATGCACTGCCTGAAAACTATGTGGGCTGAGTACTTTGCGGCTGCTGGATAGGTTAGGTGGGTAGGAGAATATGGAAACACGCTTACCTTTGGTGATCTTGAGCTGCAGTTCAGACCTGGCGGCCTGATCAGGCGGCCTGGCTCCTCGTACCGTGGTGTGGCTTGCGAATCACGATGGCGACGCGTGTTCGGTGTAGAATAAAACGTCCCTAACTTGCCGGCAAGGCACGATTGCACTCAGCGAATTATGCGGGTTCGTTACTAAACTATTTTACTGCGGTTCTATTGTCTATATAAGACGCGGTGGCGGAGTCCACAACTGGTGTAGAACTCGACGAGCGGTGAGCAAAGCGTCCGGGCGTCACTTCGCGAACAACTTGGCTGTTTCTTCTTGCGGTGTGCGTGCGATGCGGGAATAATGATCAAGGATGCGGGTAGAAATGGGTGCCGATAGCCTCACCTATCAGAACTTTTACAAACTAACAGTGTTCCTGTCATCATCGACAGGTGGCGTTACCAGTGTATGAATAGCTATTGTTACCTAGTCATGTCAAATCAGTTTCTTTATATTTCAAAACGGTACGTTCTTTTATGATGTGTTGACTTATGACATCATTATTACTGCCAAATCATTAACATGGGTTGCCACATCGTATATCTTTGAAACTTCAATTTTATAAGTACGTATTGCTCGCATTAAGTCTGATATTAAATACAATTTACGAATTAAGCTGAAATTTTTTAATTTTGCTGTGTTAAAAACAGTTGGTCGACCAGCAGTATCAATTTCATTGCATAATTGCGTGTTTTATTATATTATAATCAGTAACGGATGAAGTGGTAAGTGTGGCGTCGCGTGACGTTAATATGGTTATGACAACGACACATTATGAACTAAAGGCTAATGAACACTATGTGTTGAGCGTACAAAGTTAATTGAATATAATCGGCTAAGTGCTGCAACACGTACAAGTCGTAAGACACATTTCGCGAGCTGAATGTGTTGAATATTTAAATGTGCAGTTTTACTTATTAATTTGTTTTGTATTGTTAATATATAAAGGGTAAGCAGACGAGTGACCTAATGATAATTGACTCTGATCATTGAAACCTCTAGTTAAGGAGTAATGCTTCCAAAATGGCATTCTTGAACATTAGCTTTTGCCCGCGGTTCTACATGATGAATATCGGTTAACATATATTTTGATATTAAAGCTATACTACTGTAAAGTTTAATTTAAATCCGTTCAGTAGTTTTTGCGTGAAAGAATTAACAAGATCCATACATAATCGTAAGTTTTCGCATTTGTAATATTATATTAGGAAGAAGGATTGCACCATATTATCCACGTAAGCATCCCACGTCTCTTTTCACACCTTGTTACTGTATACCCGTATAGCAATTTTAAATATTTCAAAAAGAAATACATCTGTGTCTATCTAACTAAGTAAACTAAATGTTATTAAAATTGTGTAGTGCACTCTATGCTTGCTCAAACTTTGGTTCAGGCATATAAAATAATAAAAGGTTATAGAAATCTAATAACGGAATGTCCTTACAACAAATTCACGTATCCGCTTTTCCCAACATACCGATACTACTCGTAAAATGCTCGCATTTTTATATTGGCTCACATATAAGCTATTTTGCATAAAAATGAAACATTTTATCTCATAAAGTGCTCTTTTACAAAGAATAACAGGAATTCGCGGAGAAAATCAATATACGCATACCATATACAACTACATGCTGTATAAATTCGTCTAGGTTTCATAATAATTTTGTAACGAAATTGTGAAAAAAGCGGCCAAGTGCGAGTCGGACTAGCACATGAAGGGTTCCATAGCAGCATGTAACATTATATAAAAGTTTTTGTAGTTAGTTGTAACTTTGATCGAAGTTTTAATGACAGTGTATTTTTTTTCGGTTTACGATTTATGACGTACTAAAAAAACTACTTACTAGATCACTTCCAAACCAATTTTCGGTGGAAGTTGGCATGCTAATGTTTATCATAATTTTTTTTTATTTTATCATTCTCTTATTTAAGAAGTTATCATTTTAGAAAAAAAAAATTAGAAACCTTAATATAATTTTTGAAGACCACTTCATAGATAGCCCACAGGGGTGTGTGTTTGATGAAAAAATGTTTTTATGTTTCAGTTCTAAGTATGGGGAGTCCCAAAATTGTTTGTATTTTTTTCTGTTATTGTATAAAAATCTTAATGCGGTTTACAGAATACATCTACTTACTAAGTTTCAACATTATAGTTCTTATACTTTCAGAAAAAAGTGGCTGTGACATACTGACGGACGGATAGACAGACATGACGAATCTATAAGGGGTCCGTTTTTTGCCATTTGGCTATGGGACCCTAGAAATCGACGAAGGCGTTATAAAAATTCCAGAATAGTTTTCTTATCAAACATTATGTATGATGTACCTACCTGCGTATATAACTTTAGTGAAAAAGTCGTTGATTACATAACGTGTATTTCATGACTAGCACGGTATTAAAATACTTTAGAGTCTAGCATGTGTGTGTATCAAGTGGTTTTGCAAACTCAAGTGAGAACAAAATCAGAAAATGAGATAGAAATTTGTTTGACTGCTTTCCTTTCGTATACGTTTCCTGGTCTCGATGATATAAATCACGACGCAATCTTAAGATGTATAAATTTTTAAAATATTTTATACTAGTTGTTGCCCGCGGCTCCGCCCGCGTATATGTCGGTTATCGCGGCAAATAGTAGCCTATGTGTCATTCTGATGTATAAACTATATTACTCTAAAGTTTAATCTAAATCCATTAAGTAGTTTTTTCGTGAAAGAGTAACAAACATACATTCATCCGCCCATACTTACAAACTTTCACGTTTATAATATTAGTATAGATTCACATGAAAATAGATTATCTATCAGCTCAAATGAAGATATTTAGATTTTAACACGAGAAAATACGAATTTGTTCGTCAAAAGAATACACCAATAACCCTGTATATAAAAATATATTTCTTATTTAGAAATATGTATATTATATTTATATGGTCCTAGGTGGTAAAAAGAAACTATTTTTACGCGAATGAAGCAGTAAGCCAGCAAAAGTTAGCTTACAGATAAAAGGACCTGAACCTAGAAGCCATGTTGAACAGATACGTAAGAGATAAGAAAAGCAATCTTCCAAAGATTGTTCTAAACGTAATTGTAAACATAAAATGAAAACCGTCTTATTATGTTAAGTAAGATATTTGTATGCAATCGTAAAAGGTTCATTAGGCTATTAAATGTTTTCATTAGAATTAGATAATTTGAAAATAAACAAACAAAGGAGTTCTTTAAGTAAATAGTTTTTAGTTTACGATTTGCATAATATTGTACTTTTATTTGTTTTTAGTGCTATTCTAATTATGATGAAGTTTTTAGTGTCTACACCCAGACAAAATTGAGGAGATTGAGAGACTGAGGAAACAAAACTACGCATAACATTACCCCAAAGAGAAGGACACCTTGAAAAACCCGTCCGACCCGTGTACAGAAGGCCAAAATCTCTCATCTAAAGAGAGCCCCTTATACAGCAGTGACCTATCTTTAAAAAGTCTTTAAAAATAAAAGGTTGTTAATGATATATGTGTGTAAATGTATGTATATCATATATAGGTACTTCCTAAATTAAAGTTTCAAAGGAATATGCCTCGTAAAACGTATCCGCACATCATAATGCGTACATTATACGTACGTTAGATATAACCCGAATAAGAATAAAATTATTTTATCGAAATATTTATACAATACACGGTAGGTATAAATATGTATATTTTGTAGGTACTGTATAATAGCACAGAGGAAGGATTTTGATAGTAGTATACAAATAAAGTATACGTTACTTAAGAATTATCTTAAAGTGTATGTAAATACTAGCTTTTGTCCGCAGTTCCACCCGCGTGTATATCGCATAAAGAGTAGCCTGTGACTTTCGTCAAGAATCAAAGTATCTCCATGCCAAATTTTATTGAAATCGATACAGCGGTTTAGCTGTGAAAGCGTAACAGACAAATACACAGAGCTGTGACAGAGTTACTTTCGAGTTCAAAATACATCTTTATCTATACAAATAAATAAAATTGGAGTGTCTGTTTGTAATATTAAAATAACCCCTTTTTACTAAATGCATATGTATGTATACACGGTACACATGCCAAAAATGTAGTTAAAAAAATTTTTGTCTGTCTGTCTGTTTGTTCCGGGTAATCTCTGGAACGGCTGGACGGATTTTGCCGGGACTTTCACTGGCAGGTAGCTGATGATCCGGGGAGTAACTTAGGCTACTTTTTTTAGACTAACTTTGTCCCGCGGCGTTACTCGCGGTACAACAGTTCAGCTAGTTTATATATATAATTCTTCTGTGAGTGTGTATGTCACTGAACTACTCTCAAACGACTGGACCGATTTTGATGAAATTTTTTGTGTGTGTCTGTCAAGGGGATCTGGGAATGGTTTAGATTCACAATTTTGTCCGCTGGACAATGTTTTTTTAATTAATTTTTAATTTATTAGTAGTTATGGCAAAACGACGTTTGCCGGGACAGCTAGTATTAGCATGAATATTTATTTTCGCCTGTGCTATTAGTACAAAAAATACGGTCATAGAAATACGATTTGCAATGGAAATACATGTGTTTTTACCTAAAACATCACACACACACAAACATGTGTGTAGAAATATACAAAATACCTTTAGCCTGAAGTTAAACTGTCAAATAACTAACTGTATATAACATAACTATACCTACATATTTACGAAGATATACCTATCAGTAGACTAAAGTTCCGACCCTTCGAGCGATGCAATAAAGTGAAACTAATAAACCATATCAAACTACATGACTATAAATATGTTTGTAGCAAATTGCAGATCGCAGATGAACTTGTTCTAAAACTTATCAGCCGGTTAGATATCGTAAGTTCACTCTAATGAACGAGCACACGAGTTACTGTGCAATTACTGGCGAGTATTTGCATAAAATCTATTCAACCACGGCTTATGCATTAAGAAACTTACACAGACGTATGCTTGCTGGAAAACGCGTTTTGAAATATATGAGCTAGAAACCTTCACTTATTCATTTTTTTCTGTTCTCAAATCTCAGGTAACAAAATCGAAGTTTAAATAGATAGAATGAATTGAAATGGAAAATTAAAAAAACGAAAAACTGTTTGGAAACAATGCACATTTATGTTATAATGTTCTATTTTCTACCGTGGATTACCATCTTCTTAGATTATTTTTAATATGTCGTACAATTAACATGCTTTGGTTTATTAAATGTATATTTAAATATTTTTTTCTTAACATTAAAAATTTTGTACACTAAACACAAAATTCAAATATCCAAAAAAAAAATGTTACTTTTGCGTCTCTATCTCGTATAAGTATATAACAATTTTCCAAGTATCCATTTCAATCATAATAAAGTCTTCAATACGTATGGATTCTTTTGATCGTCAAGTACAATTACCATTGTCTGGACGATTTCATTATCTTCACTAATGCAAATCTCATAGGGTTCTTGTATGTTGTAATTTAAACCGTGTAATGTCATTAAAATTATCTTTTCATTTCACGTATTTTATAATTTAATACGAAACTTATGTTACCATTACTGCTACATTAGTAAGCCTTATTGTTAGACCGCAGGATCTGGATTCGATATTCCGTCCACTCTGGGCAAATAATTAATTAGTTGTTGAAGGTAAGCAACGACGGCGCGGTGGTACCTGGATGGGTGACCGCTGGGGGCATGGTACCATGAGCGTCTCCGTGATTCGGAGGTCACGTTAAGCAGTCGGTCCCGGTTGTTATCGTAGGATAACAGTCGTGAAGCTTAGTTGGAGGTCTTTGGGCGGCTTAAAAACATCTAACGGCAAGATTACGTAGCCACAACGTTGTCTTGCCAGTCCCCAACCCACACTTGGCCAGCGTGGGGACGCATGGCCTTAACCCTCTTCTGAGAGAAGACCCGACCAGCAGTGGAACGTTATGGGTCGTTAATAAGTATATAATTTATTTTGTGAAATGAAATGAAATGAAATGATATATATTTGCAAGAATGTAGTACAAAATAGGTCACAATAATTATATAAAGTTCAAGTACATTCTACCATAACAATGGTGTGCAACTAGTAATGTCTTACATTAATGCATGCAATACAATAAATGTCAGTGTCAATATGTATTGTGATTTCATTAATTAAATTATGATTTAAAAAAAAATTAAAACAATTCAACAAATCAATTGTGTCTCTCATTTATCTCGAAAAGCTGAGATAAATTTGACTGTCCCATATTTAAGACTACTATAGCAAACGACTTACTAAAATTCGGCTAGTGTACAGAATATCACTCGAATGACTCACTTAGTACTTTCTAGAACTCATGTTTATTGTCTTTGCTATCGCTACCGGACTCGCCACAGGAGATTACGTCACTATGTTATCGTTTCCTTGTGGTTTGTTTTGCTTTGGTCCAATTTTACGGTTTTCTTCAACAACTGCGCCAATTAACTTGATAAGATTTACGAGATTTTTCAAAATGTATTGTGACTTTTTAAGATTATGATTTCGATGTTCAATGTTATTTGTGTTTTGTTAAATTATAAATATAAAGATATAAATTTAAAAATCTATACTAAAATGGCACTCATAGCTCAGTAAGGCGCTCATAGCCCCGTGAGGCGTTCATAGCCCAGTTGTACTCGGTGATTAGGAACAATCACTGAGGGTAAGTAACGATGGCTCGGTCAGGACCTGGATGGGTGACCGCTGGTGGCATTATACCATGAGCGTCTCCGTGATTCGGAGGTCACGTTAAGCAGTCGGTTCCGGTTGGTATCAAAACATCCAACGGCAAGATTACAGAGCCACCATGTTGTCTTGCCAGTCCCCAACCCGCATATGGCCAGCGTGGGGACGTATGGCCTTAACCCTCTCCTGAGAGAAGACCCGAGCCCAGTAGTGGGACATTAAGGGTTGTTGATGATACTAAACTATTATAAGAAGAATCTGTCTGACGAAATTGACTCTTTCTGTTTGTTACGATTTCGAGGCAACGATTTCAATGAAATTTAGCATTGAGATAGTTTGATTATTTGTATTTACAAAACAAGTATAAATGTATTTACATCAGTTGTCTACCTACAATACAAGCTTTGCTTACTTTGGAACTAGATGGCGTTGTGTGTTAGATGTCCGAAATATTAATTTATTTTATTAAGCGAACCGTGGGCAAAAGCTATAGCAAAGTATAAGTAATATTGTACATTTAAGTTAACATATTTATCCGAAATTTGTAACCAACGATGATGAATTATGCTCAATTCGTGTCAGGTTAAAAAATATATTTTTTTGGTACAGTAGAACAAACAAGCTGACATGTCGCTTATCTACCTTCCCCTAAAATTAGGGGAAGGGGGAGAGGGGTTCATTCTTCGGTAACCTCACTCAGGTGATAAAAAGCATAATAAAACCTGCTTAAGTTTTGTGTGACGTTGTGTTGTCACATCATTCGAGCCGCCCAAATTGTCTCGAAGCATAACTCTACCACGGTACAAGTATCATTAATATTAATATATCATCAATTTGTGAAGTCTACAATAATCTGTTCACTAACCGCATTTAGTAAGTCATAAAGTCGGCCAATGTCCTAAATTTTCAAATTTATTAACAAAATAATGCAACGCCTCTAAAACTAGGAATTAAGTTAAGAACTGTTAGCTCAACTAAGCCTTTTCAGACTTAATTGAATTTTCAGTTTAATCAAGCATGTTGCATTATACATGCTTGATTAGTCCGTGGAAGAGCCACGCTTCGGCATGAATGGGCCGGCTCGACTGGAGTGATACCATGACCTCACAGAAAACCGATGTGAAATAGCGCTTGCGCTGTGTTTCTCCGAGTGAGTGAGGATACCGGAGGTCCATACACCAAACCCCTCCCCACCTCCCTTTCCCCATCCCCTAAAATTCGGCAACGCACTTGTGACGCCTCTGGTATTGCGGGTGTCTATGGGCGGCGGTAATCGCTTACCATCAGGTTATACGTCTGCTCCTTTGCCTCCTATACCATAAAAAAAAATGTAGTACATGCATGACGAGCCTTAGTAGTTTTAGTAAGTGTAACACAAATAGAACAGACCCACAAAACACTAAAGTAACATTAACTCTCTCCTATCTCATTCTCTTTTGTGTAGATAAGGACCTCCTTTTTTTTTTCTCTTTCTTTTTAAACACCAAGAAAAGCGAGTAGCGCAACATCTTTTTAATGGACTATTTTAAACTTTAGAATTAGATCTTTTAAACTCTTATCCTTACACTAAATCTAGCAAATCGCCAATAAATAAACCAACACAATCAGACTAATAGAAAAAAAACAGAGTGATATAATACGCATTGTTATTTACTCCCATCCAAACCTAATGTGAGTATTCGATAAAACGAAAACGTAGCTAACGTTGCGATAAACCTTTGTAACAGCCATCCTACCCTCAGTGAGTTTAATAGTGATGGGACTACTCGAGTAGATTAGATGATTGGGTATCGAGTTGAGCTTAGTAATTGACTTGAGTACGTAATCATGTGTGTTGAAATGCATTACATAATTTGCTATGTATATTTCTTTGAGAATATAATACCAAATTTTAACAAAAACCGACTTCAAGAACTATACCAAATTGAAATGGGTTCACACGGAAAGCACCAGCTTGAAAAATAAAATAATTATTATCATAATCGGTGCACCCAGTCATAAGTTCTGAGGAAATAAACATAAAAAAATACAATTGAATTGATAACTTTCTCATTTCATCGAAATCGGTTAAAAATAAATTAATACTATGTTATTTTTATTAGATAATAGCTGAACCCCGCGGTGTTACCCGCGGTTATTGTTGTACCGCGAGTAACGCCGTGGGACAAAGTTAGTCTAAAAAAGTAGCTGAAGTTACTACGTGAATCATCAGCTGCCAGTGAAAGTCCCGTCAAAATCCGTCCAGCCGTTCCAGAGATTACCCGGAACAAACAGACAGACAAAAGTTTTTTTAACTACATTTTTAGTATATGTAGCGTGTTTACATACATATGCATTTAGTAAAAAGCAGTTATTTTAATATTACAAACAGACACTTGAATTTTATTTATTTGTATAGATTTTCAAAAAAGATTCCACAATATACGAGTACAGTAAGTTTGATACATTGATCAATTCAATAAAAAATGAATGCATTCAAGCCAATAACTTGTAAAAATTTGACTTGTTATCAATTTTTTTTGAAATCAATGACGTACGCTATTACATTTCTTTCTAGGACACTCTATGACGTCAGTTTAGCATTCCAGTTAGAAGTTAACTAGACCAACTATAAATGTAAACCCATATTTCAACGAGTTATTCGTTTATAGTAATGTTTTCAGGGCATGTTCCCTCACTGGAATCTCCTAAAACGACGACGTAAAGTAAATTGCACACATCCTTATCTGAAATGTTGGGCCCTTCACCGCTTTCCTTTAAGTTATGAATTTTCAATACGACCCTAATGTTACACCAATCAGATATCCGGGCATTAACATTTATCTGGTACGTGGCCTATCAAATTATCGTTCTGCGTTATATATTATACGTAAATGAGTATATTTTATTTATATATATACATTTCATATTTTAATGGATATGTATCGTGGCAAGATTTCAGGTCTGACCAATTCAAGAAAAGCATTGGAATAAATATAAAAAGGACATAACATCACATTATGATACGGCAAAGATAATTTTGATGATCACAAAATCTTAATAATCCCAAAACGAATCTGTGATGTGATCAGTTCGATTTTTAAATCTAACCAATTATCATTGGTTAGCAGTAAGGGTCACCAGCCACTAAATTAACAGGTCCGTATTATATTACAAATCCAATTAGAACTAATTTTAAAGATGTTATTCAACTTTATTCCACCTTTATGATCTTAGGTATCACCATAAGCAAACATTCTTAAAAATTTCGGTCTTTTATCAGTGGCTACCGGAAGAAATTTGTAAAAATTCTTTTAGCATCTTATCATCACATTAGTGTATGTTAAAAGTATTTTCTCTAACAAAAAAACCGATACAACTCATTTGCATACCTCATAAACTATTACAAATTACTTCTAATGTTTTGATGATAAAAAGAAATTACAATCGTAAATTCGGCAACATAAAACATATACACTTAAGAAAAATCCTAAAAATTCTTTCTCCTCGTGTGCAAGATACATTCCTAAAACAAAATAAACTAGATATCAAGTTTCAATTAAAGATTGTACAGATAATCATCTAATCTATCCAATTTTTGATGACCTTCTCCAATAAACACAGATTAAAGATTTTTGAAGCATTTCAACGTACATTTAAAGGCCTTTCTAAACTAGTTGATTATGACGACGCGTTCTCGAAACCAGTTGTTTTGTATAATACTTTCGTAATATAGGAGATAAGCTACTAAATTGAGAAGACATTTTGTTCATGTAAAATGAGTATTAAATTTATCAGCGATACTTATCATAGCTATAAAATTGTATCAGGGCTGGGAACATCACTATTATTGATTAAAATCTGTTTTAGTTCGAAACTTGATGTTACAATGATGTTTTTAATTAATATTCAAGAATCGTAAAATAATAGCTTTCGACATAGGAACATAGTTTGTTTTTATAGTACTAAAGTTGGCACGATATGCACGATTCCATCATTGAAGTAATTACATTTCACTGTGCACGCAATGCTCTTTCCACGTAATTATCAACATAGTTATTGTTATTATACAATTTCATAACTTCTTTAGACTCGATTTTGCATTATACTAAGAAATTACTAACCAACTTTATACGGAAAAATTCTAATTTTTCTTTCACTGTTTTATTAAACGCCATAAAGGAATTCTTTTATGTTACTCGGTAAAGTTGTATTGAACTTTATAACTAACTTTAAACTACTACAGTGTGCCTAAATAAAATAATACCCGCCATGATTAGAAAAAAACTGCTACAAGGCCCGGCCTCTAATGCCGCGGCCCGCGCCTCTGCAAGGCGTCTCTTCAGCTGCGACCCTCGGCTGCTTTCGCCAGGGTCACCTGACTGACGCTTGGGCCGCCAGCCCGGCGTCCCTACATTACTACAAACTAACAAGTTGAGTGCCGCTCTTGTCTTCAAGGTACCTACGCTGATCGAACCTCTCAGAATACCTAAAGCCCAAAACCCATAACGTGACACCCTCAAATACTGTACTTAACTAAAATATTATCGTTTCGCCTTTTAAGGGAAATATCTATAACCGTTAGTGTACAATTGAAGATTGTGAACTTTAGAACAAAACGGTCTAAAACAGTTTACTGATGAACAAAGTAACAAACATAGTTAAACTTTCTATAATAGAGTTATATTTGCTTTGATTATTAAAAACATAACACTCAAATATTGAAACTGAATTTGAAACGTTTGAGGTAGGAGTGTTTCTCTGAATATAGAGAGAAAACATAACGTCTTGATGTTCAAAATCATTAATAAATATTATCACAGGGCCTTGCGAGTAGATCCACGATAATCTCAGATTAACAACCTACGCTTCCTTAGGACAATCTACTTCAAAACGAACCCTTCATTGGCTGACATACATAATGTGAAATTCTAAGTACACACATTACTAGTTAATTAGGTTTTCAACTGATATATAATTCTTAAAACATGCACCAATTGTTCTGTAATTTCGTTGAATGTTATCTGATTTTGGAAAAAACAGAAGTGGTTATCAATTCAGTTGTATTTATTTCAGTTCCCTCAAGAGTCCATAATTTAGGAACTAATTAAACAATATATTATGATCATATATGTGGGAGAATACTTCCTATTTTTCAATTAATTGCTAAAGAATGAAGCATTACAATTATGACAAAATAGTCAAATACATTTTAGGCCTTCACTTATATAAATACAGACTCTTTATACCAGCTCATGAAACAACCAATATGTCTTGCTAATCTATCATTTCTTCTTCCAAAACATTATGTGCGACATTAATATTTTTTAACATTTAAACAATATGATATCTAACATAACTTTGAACGTACAATGTCAATCAATCACCCTTCAAAGTTTATATAGAAATACATCTACTGACGGCAACTTTGAAGAGGGGAATGGGTATTGTCAACCATCAGTGGCCAAGGTCTTCCAAGTTCACAGTTTAAATATAGAACAATATGGCGCAGGAGTCTTGACAAATATGGAATACTAGTTGTAGCCCGCGGCTCTGCCCGCGTATATGTTGGTTGTCACGGCAAATAGTAGCTTATGTTCACACATAAGCTACTTACTTACGAACTTAACAGTAATGTAGCTTATACATCAGAATAACTTCTGATGTATAAGCTACATTACTGTTTAGTTTCATCCAAATCCGTTCAGTACTTTTTGCGTGAAAGAGTAACAAACATCCATCCATCCATCCATACTTACAAACTTTCGCGTTTATAATATTAGTAGGACGTACATATAATAAGTTTGTAACATGTTTAAACACAACAAAAATGGATTTATAAAACTATTAAGATCCAGTATAGATTTTCCCTGAAAAAGCCTATACCAGGACAAGTTTTTCTGGTCAATTAAACAAAATAAAGTATTCACAAAACTTGATACGTGATCTGTCTCTATGAAAACAGATATTGTAAATAATAATTGCTATATTTAAGATGTCATTTCTGCTAACGACAACAAAAAATTATACAATTGCTACATTAGTGGAAATTTTTAAAAAAAATTTGGAATCTACAAGTTTATCTATGGAACTGTGCAAAATAACAAAGAAGACCCGAAATTAAGTTAATGATGTTTACTGGAGGAAGAAATATACAGGAATAGGAGTAATTTAGTTAATTTTATTTAGTATTCCAAGCTTTCCGATTTATTTTCATAAGCTATTTCAGATGTTTTTTTTTATTACATAGAGGACAATCGAGCAAATAGGTCACTGATAATAAGTGATACTTAAGGGCCTACCTCCCTTTAGATGCGTAAAAAAGGTTGCATTCCAAAGACTACACCTCATTAACGGCTGCATCAAAAGATTGGAAAAAAATTTATGTTTACTGTCAATTCATGTACAAGAATTTGGCTAAAAAATTTTTAAAGTACGATAAATAGTATTGTCATAAAAAAATATATAACAACACGCTATTTTGTTCGTTTATTTGCTTACTGCTTTTAAACGGCTTTGAAGCTAAAAAAAATTTTTACATAGAAAAATTTGTGGTTAAATTTGCTATAAATATGCCATTACTTATATTTAAATCAATCAATATTTTGTAAAGGAAATGTTAAATATTGAGATTTCCAAAGTTAAAAGTGTAGCGGGTCTCTGTGAGGGCGCAGGCGGCAGTCGTGCGTTGGCATTCAGAGGGGAAGGCTGTGTCGTTCGCTGCTCCGCTCGCGCTATCGACTAACTATGCGTATACATTTGCTTTTTGCAAGTGTTTACGTACTTTCTGGGTTAGTGTGCATTAGAGACTAACTCGCTGTAATGGACTGAAAGTAATCGTGCGCTTGGACGCTTTATTGATGTTATATATATTTGTGGACTATTGTTTTTGTGAATTTATAATTTTTTTTTTGCTTGCATTGTACATTGTGTTTATTTCAAAATAGATGTTTATCGCCTCGTTCGCTCGCTCGCTAATAAAGCTCAATGCAAACCTCTAAAGTCATCTATTTTTAAGTTTTTGTGTCTGTCTGTCTATTTGTTCTGGAACGGCTGGACCGATTTTGATGCGACTTTCACTAGCAGATAGCTGATGATATAAGGAGTAACTTAGGCTACTTTTTTAGACTAGCTTCGACGCCGCAGCGTTGCACGCGGCCATAACTACAAACGCGGGTAACACCGCGGGGTTCAGCCAGTAATAAATATTTCGGACAATACTTTTGACTGACAATAGTTTTAAGCTATTTTTGTAAATAAATACATATTAAATACTAGCCGAACCCCGCGGTGTTACCCGCGGTTATTGTTGAACCGCGAGTAACGCCGCGGGACAAAGTTAGTCTAAAAAAGTAGCCTAAGTTACTTCCCGGATCATCAGCTACCTGCCAGTGAAAGTCCCGTCAAAATCCGTCCAGCCGTTCCAGAGATTACCCAGAACAAACAGACAGACAGACAAAAAATTTATTAACTACATTTTTTGTATATGTACCGTGTATACATACATATGCATTTAGTAAAAAGCGGTTATTTTAATATTACAAACAGACACTCTAATTTTATTTATTTGTATAGATAAAGAACACCCAAACTCCGAAACAAATATTTACATATCATACAAACATTTGGTTCAACAGGGGAATCGAACCCGAGTCCGAGAGACGTACAGCAGTCGCGTAAGGTACCACTGCGCCAATGTAGAACATGTAAAATATTATCTATACAAATAAATAAAATTGGAGTGTCTGTTTGTAATATTAAAATAACCGTTTTTTACTAAATGCATATGTATGTTTACACGGTACATATACCAAAAACGTATTTTTTTTTTTTTTTTTGTCTGTCTGTCTGTTTGTCTGTTTGTTTGTTCCGGGTAATCTCTGGAACGGCTGGACGGATTTTGACGGGACCTTAACTGGCAGGTAGCTGATGATCCAGGGAGTAACTTAGGCTACTTTTTTTAGACTAACTTTGTCCCGCGGCGTTACTCGCGGTACGAAAACCGCGGGTAACACCGCGGGGTTCAGCTAGTTAAAAATAAAATCATGATAGTTATCTGTAGGAGACGATTTTATTTCAATTTGTGGACATTGGTGACTAGGGAACCCTATTCTATGGGTGACCTGACACGCACTTTCTGTTTTTATTAAATTAAAAATGCTACTTTTAGATTCAGTAATATGAATTTTTTTATTAAAAAAGTATATAAGCTGAATAAATAGTTTATCAGATTTTTTACTCTCTTCTATACAAATAAACGAAATTGAAGTGTCTGTCTGTAATATTAAAATAACCGGATTTTACTAAATGCATATGTATGTATACACGGTACATATACCAAAAATATAGTTAAAAAAATTTGTCTGTTTGTCTGTCTGCTTGTTCGGGTAATCTCTGGAACGGCTGGACGGATTTTGACAGGACTTTCACTGGCAGGTAGCTGATGATCCAGGGAGTTACCGCGGGTAACACTACGGGGTTCAGATAGTATCAAATATAGTTTGATCGGTAATTTGATTAAACTATTTATTTAAATGCTGAGCCTGAAACTTCTAGTCCGACTCTCACATGGCCGCTTTTTTTTGTACTTAGTACCTACCGATGATAAAATGTTTAATTTATAAATCTTACTAAAACTTTTAAAAATATTTTGTTTTTTATGTTAACATTATAACCATTTTTAATCATTATGTTTTGAAGTTTAGGCAAAAACGCCGGCCAAACGCGCATGTCTGTCCCGCTCCCTAATCTTTGATCATCGTTTTGAAGTAGCGCGTGCGGTACGGAGATATGAATGTGTGCGGTGCAGATGTGATAGTATGCGTTTAGCTTCGCCCAGACGCTCAAGGTTATTGAGGCTACTATACGCCTTAACTAGGCACCTAGGTCGTCTTGCCCTAGACCTAGATTGTTCTTCTTTCACCAGTTTACTATTGTTTTGTCAGATCTGAAAATAACGAATGTTATGAGAAGAAAACAAAATAAACTTTTTCCATGACGGAATGAAGAGCTCAAAAATGATGATTGTAATAATAAAATACAATGATTGTAAATATAAAAAAAAATCCCTTTATACCAAATTATCTAATAACTATATATCTATATTATTATATATAACTAGCTGCCCCGGCAAACGTCGTTTTGCCATAATTTTTTTTTAAGGATGGGTGACCCTTACCATTTAGGGGGATGAAAAATAGATGTTGTTCGATTCTCAGACCTACTCAATATGCTCACAAAATTTCATGAGAATCGGTCAAGCCGTTTCGGAGGAGTTTGGCAACTAAAACTGTGACACGAGAATTTTATATATTAGATTATAATATATAAATAAATAAAAAAAAAAGTAAAAACTAAAACCCAACTACGACAAAAAACGACACTTAAAAAGTATGAAACAAGTTTCAAAAGCCGTAGTCACGCGTTGTTTAAGCGTTATGGACTATGGAATATTCCTAGGTTTCAAGCCGTAGTCCATGTCGTGTAATATACCATAGTCCACAAAACTTTAACAACGCGTGACTACGGCTTTTGAAACTTGTTTCATACTTTTTAAGTGTCGTTTTTTGTCGTAGTTGGGTTTTAGTTTTTACTTTTTTTTTATTTGAAATGTTTTGGTGCCTTTATAATACTCATTGTTGTGCAAAGTTTATTTCAAATAGGTACCATAGAAATATCGCACTTATCGAATAAATACGGACAAAGTCACGAACAAATGCTAATAATATATATATATATTTGAAATGTACAAGTAACGCCAATTCCAATGATACCAAACACGGTATATTTATCTCAAAATATTTTTTAATGCAGTACTTTATGTCGGCTGGAGGGCGCCACATTAGATTCATTGACACGTCATATAGCCTATAACCAGAAGACGATCATGACGCTTCTAGAGACACCTCATTTCTTCAAATCTAATGAGTAGTTAAGGAGCTAGGAGGGAACAAATGAACATACATACATACATACATACATACATACATACATACATACATACATACATACATACATACATACATACATACATACATACATAGCCTGTCAAAATCATAACCCTCCTTTGGCTTTGCCGTAGTCGGGTAAAAATAGGAGTGTTTGTTTGTAATATTAAAATACCCGCTTTTTACTAAATGCATATGTATGTATACACGGTGCATATGCCAAAAATGTATTTAAAAAAAAATTGTCTGTCTGTCTGTTCCGGGTGGAAACCGGCTCTGTCTCTGGAATGGCTGGACCGATTTCGATAGCACTTATAGCACGATAGTTAAAAAATTTTTTGTCTGTCTGTTTGTTCCGGGTAATCTCTGGAACGGCTGGACGGATTTTGACGGGACTTTCACTGGCAGATAGCTGGTGATACAGGGAGTAACTTAGGCTACTTTTTTTAGACTAACTTTGTCTCGCGGCGTTACTCGCGGTAGAACAAAAACCGCGGGAAACACCGCGGGGTTCTGCTAGTTGTAAATAATAATTGCTATATTTAAGATGTCATTTCTGCTAACGACAACAAAAAATTATACAATTGCTACATGAGTGGAAATTTTTATAAAAAAGTTGCAATCTGCAAGTTTCTCCATGGAACTGTGCAAAATAACAAAGAAGAGCCGAGATTAAGTTAATGATGTTTACTGGAGGAAGAAATATACAGGAATAGGAGTAATTTAGTTAATTTTATTTAGTATTCCAAGCTTTCCGATTTATTTTCATAAGCTATTTCAGATGTTTTTTTTTATTACATAGAGGACAATCGAGCAAATAGGTCACTGATAATAAGTGATACTTAACTAGGCACCTAGGTCGTCTTGCCCTAGACCTAGATTGTTCTTCTTTCACCAGTTTACTATTGTTTTGTCAGATCTGAAAATAACGAATGTTATGAGAAGAAAACAAAATAAACTTTTTCCATGACGGAATGAAGAGCTCAAAAATGATGATTGTAATAATAAAATACAATGATTGTAAATATAAAAAAAATCGCATTATACCAAATTATCTATTAACTATATATCTATATTATTATATATAACTAGCTGCCCCGGCAAACGTCGTTTTGCCATAATTTTTTTTTAAGGATGGGTGACCCTTATCATTTAGGGGGATGAAAAATAGATGTTGTTCGATTCTCAGACCTACTCAATATGCTCACAAAATTTCATGAGAATCGGTCAAGCCGTTTCGGAGGAGTTTGGCAACTAAAACTGTGACACGAGAAATTTTATATATTAGATTATAATATATAAATAAATAAAATAGGAGTGCTTGTTTGTAATATTAAAATACCCGCTTTTTACTAAATGCATATGTATGTATACACGGTGCATATGCCAAAAATGTATTTAAAAAAAAATTGTCTGTCTGTCTGTTCCGGGTGGAAACCGGCTCTGTCTCTGGAATGGCTGGACCGATTTCGATAGCACTTTCACTGGCAGATAGCTAATGATCCAGGAAGTAACTTAGGCTACTTTTTGAGACTAACTTTGTCCCGCGGCGTTACTCGCGGTACGACGATAACCGCGGGTAACACCGCGGGGTTCAGCTAGTTCATAAATATAACAATTCAAACAACAACATTAGGTCAAAATATTAAATTAAAGCCGTAAGTAATATCTTTCTTTTGTCAATTTATCTTTATAATAAGGCAATCGTTATAAATAACGATTCCCTTAATATAAAGTATTTCTGTGTTTGCTGCCCATACCCAGGGCCTATGATACTTTACAAGCAAACTTTTACTCGCTGTTCTGATTACCTCAAAATATAGCCTTACTATGCTCATAACTTTAAACTTTGGCAGTTTGCCTCCCATAAATTGAGATTATTTTTTATCCAAGCTGTTGTTTCTACTTTTATATTCCTTATTTAATAAAATATGAATTGGATCTCTTTCTAACTGTTTTTTTTTTTGTAGAATTGGCAGCAGTTCTTTCTTGTGAAATTATTCTGTCAGTTGTGAACCATCCGAGTTGGAAAGTGGCATTTATTTCGAGAAATGATACTAATAAATAAAACTTACAATAATTTAGATAAATAGAAGGAAGGAATCAGTATTATCTATGTACTGTGCTATACATAATAATTATTTTTCAGAATATATGAACAAGAACTTAATTTTAGATATGTTGGAAAATTATGTCAGCTTTTAATTTGGATAACTTATAGAGCTACTATAATATTTTATAGATTCTGTATAGGTTCTATACATCCTCAATTAATGAAATGAAGCTGGATGGTATTCTTTTGGTAAGTTTTCTAAGAATGTTTCCTAGCTAGATCGATTTATCGCCCCCAAAATCCCCCACATACTAAATTTCATGAAAATCGCCGCAAGCCGTTTCTGTGATTCAGATTATTAATATATTTATATACATACAAGAATTGCATGTTTAAAGGTATTAGACAACGGTTTATAGATTTTTGTAATCTTTTGTTGAGAGGTTTTATTTTATAATCCTTAAATCTATATCCTGATCCGAGAACATCAGGATCTGGGTCAGAAGACATATACTACAAGGGCCAAAAGTATGCAGCGACTGTCACGCGCTCTGGTAATTCACTAAAAGCTGTCGCAAACATTGGCTATCGGTCATCTGGTATTGCATTAGATGAAAGCAGATTCATCTTACCTAAAAAAAGAATAAATCAAGAATGATTTGTTTAAAATAAAAGCCAATTCTTTATGGATTACAGTTGCACAGTTAGAGAAATCAAGGATATTTTTTTTAAAGTAACATAAATTCTTTTCTAGCCTTCATTATTCCCAATATTTGGGTTCGTCTACTAGTTCAACCGGTTTTACCTAAATATCAGTTTTTACACGGAGCGACTGGCATCCAACCTCCCCAAGACTGAGGGTGAACTGAATTCGAAAGCTGAAGAAGACGGACTAAACTCTGACAACTGTCAGAGTTTAGTCCGTCTACCAGTGCTTTGTTTTCTCCTGAAGTGGGAGGAACCCTTGTTATTAGTACTTATACGGCCCATAGATACAACCTAGACAATCGAAGACCGATCACTGGTGCGCGGAGGTCAACTTAGGGCGCTTACACCCTTTTAACAACATACATTTATAATTTTACTTGACTCACCATTTGCTTTGGTACGTTTTTGTATCTTCTATGCGGAGAGCGGCCTCCGTTCCATGGTACAACCACACAAAGGATACTGAGACACAATTCAAACACATTTGAGGGCCGGGGGCAGACTCCCGAGTCTGTACCAAAACGCCTGGTTAACACTTCGAGGATCGCAAAATACAATTACGACGCGATTACAACCCACTCATTTTACAATGATTAAAGCTTATCTAATTGCGGTGTCCGAATAATTTCACACTAAAGCTAAATTAAATATTATATCAGCTTCCATAAAACACGGGCAAAACATCGGAGCTTCAATAATGAATTCTTAGTCCGTCAATACTCGATGGCTAAACCTGGTCGGGAGTTAAGCCTTTTCAATTGATTTCAGTAATTATACCGGCACCAAACGCCTTCCTTAACCGAGAGCCCAATAGTGAGGTTAAATTTTCACAATTGTGACACTGAAATTTGCCAAAGACAACTAGTGCTGCCATCACAATCTCATATTTATTACGATCGGTATCGAACAGTCAGTATATTTGAGGGCACAGACTGCCCAATAACGATTGCCATAGATGTTCATGACAACAGGATTCGACGGCTTAACGTGCTCTCCGGGGCACGGGCGAGAAACACCGCCATCTTCCATAGTCCATAAGAATTTCTTGTAAGAAAACCCAACAGCAGACCGACCCGGGAATCGAACCCGAGACCTCTTGATCTGCAGTCGCTTACGCTAACCACTAGAGCAACGAGGCAGTCTACGTTAATTTACATTATTTATATAAATACCTAAATTCCATCTATCCAGTTTCTGAAATCATAACTTTTATGTCAGTCTATAACAGAAACAATTTGAAGTTAAATCTATACAGTACATCTTGAAGTACATCAAAGTACGTTTCAAGAATTAATAAGAGTCTGCAAAGAGTAATGGATTGGAAATTATTGGACTCAAAGTAATATTCGAGGACCCGGCAATTCCCCGTCCATCTTTAAGATGCAATTAAAGTACTTTATTTCTTTCATTAAATCGAAGTTCTAAAGAACGTTTTATTTATGATGGCAAAGTTCAAGTATTATAATGGATACATTATTATTAGGGTGGCTAGCAACATTGCATTTACCATCGTCACTATATTATGTATATGGGGTTCTTAATAGGGGGTTCAAAGTTTTATTAAAACTGTATTGTTTATTATTAAAAATTGGGTTTTTCATTAATAAGTTTTTTTATGTTTTTTGCTAAGTATGTGATTATACCGAAGCCCTGAATATCTATCTCTGTAATTCTAGAAAGTCCTTGGGGCACTTATAAGATGGCAAGGTATTAATGTTAGTTGAATCGCATATATCCCATCACGTCATTTGACTATTATAGTTTAGCCTAATGCCGTCAACTGCTGAAGGATCCTCCAAAGATCACCAATCATCGCGTTATTGGGCAGTTTATAAAAAAAATATTAGGATTTTCTCTTTCTTTTTAAGAAAGAAAATATTATTTCATAATCTGTTAAATATTGTATGTTGATGCATAAATTTGATTAATTTAAGTTCCTTGCAGCTTTCATTCCCAAAGATTCCTCTTTATTTCTGTCCATTTCCTTTGTAAGTACTAATTAATTTAAAATTAAATCCTTGAAGATGAACGCAGTAAGAATCTTCAATAAAATAGTTGTCCACGTTATTGAAGCACGGGATTGAATGCGTAAAGAAAGTTAAACTCATATAGCGACAGAATAAAGTTAAAAGTAACTTTATAAGTATTTGTATTATTACTATATTTGATAAGAGAATTTAATTTGTAGCAAGCAAAAATTGTTATGAAAATGACTATGTTAGATATTTATGAAAAATTCTAAGATGAAAATCTTATTAACGTAATGGTACTTGAAAGCTCTCAAAAGAAATATTTTATTAAGTTTTTACTTAGTTATATATTTTTGATGAAACTCTTGACTTGATAGTTTTTTTTAATAATACCTATTACTATTTGTTTTTATTAATTTTATATGTTCTGTTTTATTTACGTGTGTTTTCAGTGACAACTGACGTCATTCAACACCGCTTATAAAACCTCAACACGATGTACAAAAGCTAGAGATGTTACTTTATTTCAGAAAACATGAATCAAGTTTGAGTGGTTTTTCAAAAGAAATATTTTACAGATAATAAAATCGATAGACTGGTTTACTAGTAATTATTGATACTAACAGCTTAACCAGAGGAAATGAGTTTGAATTTCATTTAAGAGAAATAACCATGTAACTAACACGATTATTTTTATGTGTCTATCTTTAACTATAAATAGATATAAATTTAGTTAGAAGTTACGTTTTTCATCAGTAGGTACAGGCTTTACCTACTCTGGGATCACACAGCATTGTGTGTTAAGTAAATCTTATTTCATTATGAATTAATATAGGTTATAAAATACGACGCGACGTTAATGCGGGTTGGCAGAATGACTATAAACACAAGTGAAACTGCCACTTCAAATACTAAATATTACTTTTAAAAGTAAGTATTGAATGAATACTATCAGATTATAATAATAATAAATAAATATTTCGGACATCTACCACACTACGCCGTCTAGTCCCAAGCTAAGCAGAGCTTGAGTTATGGGTACTAGATAATGGATAGGAATACAGGAAGTAGGCGGGCAAACGAGCAGACGTATCGCCTGATGGTAAGCGATTACCGCCGCCCATGGACACCTGCAAACACATCAGCAGACGGACCTGGGAATCGAACTTGAGACTTCGAGATCGAGATGCAGTCGCTTACGCTAAACACTAGACCAACGAGGCAGTTTCAAAGTAATGAATAATAAATATATTTCATTTATTCAAATTTTCCATTTTAACAATACCCAAAATGAAAATAGTTAAACGTAGGAATATTGATACAAACCCTAATAGGACTTAGTCACGCCGCTAAGTTCAAACCGCGTTTCTTTCGCACGCCATCTGAGTCGACCGATCTCAGCTCTCCTTGAATACTAATAAGTTAATCTTTTATATCACGTTTTCGTGAAACAAAGAGATGAGGGCAAGTACGAGATAAAACGCCCAATAAGACTTGAACCCTTGTTAACCGAAACGATTCAACTATTGCTACATATTTTGTTTCAACGAGGGAAGTGGGGAAGCTCTTCAAACCTGGTTACGAATTGCGGTGGTCGAGTATGAGGCCGTATTAAATAGCAAGGGAATTATGAAGCATGTGCTCTTTGAATACTAAACGATCGTTTCCAAAGGCGGTGTGGTGGAAGTAAGCCACCCGGCTTTCAATCTAGGGATGTGACTAATATTTTTTTTAGTTCGTCCTTTGACTTATTCATATGGTAATCAGGGTCATTAGGAAATAGAAAGGCAGAAGCTGTCGGAAAAAAAAAAAAAAAAAAAAAACAATTCTCTTTATGTAATATGCTACTTTTTTACCTGTTGGGTGAAAATCAAATATCTTACGACGTGATCCTGAACACTTTTATTTCCAAACCAAATCAATAATTACCTCTATTATTTCAATTCCGATCTCATCTGCGATAAGATTGATGATTTCATTCCATTTAAAAAAAAAAATAAGTTTTTCAATTTCAAATTTCCAAGGAATCCAGTTACCATCAATAGTTTTACCCCTATCACGTTACTAGAATAAAATTAGAATTAAAAAACATTGGTATTTAATACATTTCTGCTTACCAATTAAGGGTAATCGGCGCGAATGTATGTAGAATGTATATAGATTTTACTATGATATATAGGTATGGATAACTTCTTAACATCGAAATAATTGTATGATAACTGATACTATCAAGTACAAAAAACAATAAATACTAATCGTATATACTCGTACTATTAACTGCTACAGTTATAACTCTATCGTATAAGTCTTCTTTAAGAATACAAGATGAAATAAAAATAAAACTTTTTCAAACTGAGACCTGATAATGCTAAAAGAATTCTTTCTCATTTGTATGAACGCTGCGTCAGTAAACGGCTGTACTGTTTTGAATAAATCTTTAACTTAAATACTAACTCAATAAGAGCTCGGTTGCTGACGAGAGTTAACGCTCAGTGAATTGAAAAAGGTTAAACTAATTTGCATTTGACTAGACGAATTTTGAGATCTTCAATTGACTTGTTGATAGAAGAGCTCTTATTTGAAACAATTTAGAGGAGACGTTGCTACGTAATTAGTCTCTTTGAGGATCCTGTATGTAAAATAATCGTTCACGTAACTCTATGTATGTTTCTAGTTTGCATTATAAACCGAAATATGGTAGAAATCCAGACACTCGCGTTTATGTCCCCATTGGTGGTTTAAAATTCTACATATTGCTATTTTAGTCCTACTTATGCTGGAAAGATTGAAATCTTGATGGCAAATGTGAAATGCAGTGATTAGGAAGTAAATTTGGAAGTGTAAAAATGGGAAAAGGAGGCCAGGCTCCTTAAAGACAAGGCTGAAACGTAGGAATGTAGCCCATGGGAATGAATTGAAGAATGTGAACAACAGAGGGGCTCATAGCCCAGTTGCACGCAGTGATTTCAAAAAATTACAGAGGGTCAACAACGACAACGTGGTCTACCTGCATAGGTGACCGTTGGTGGCATGATACCATGAGCATCTCCGTGATTCGGAGGTCACGGATTATCATAGGATAACTGTCGTGAAGCTTAGTTGGAGGCCTTTGGGCGGCTTAAAACATCCAACGGCAAGAATACGTAGCCAAAACGTTGTCATGCCAGTTCCCAACTCGCACTCGGCCAGCGTGGAGACGTATGGCCTTAACCTTTTCCTGAGTGGAGACCCGAGACCAGCAGTGGGACATTACGGGTTGATGATAAAACAACACTTGAAGCAGATTGGGGTTACTTTCCAGTTACTTAAATAGGCAGTAAAATCAGGTAACCTTGAAGTAATACATCACTTTTTTAACCGACTTCCAAAAAAGGAGGAGGTTTTCAATTCGACCGTGGTACCGTGGTACGTGGTACCATGATAAGGACATTCATATCTGATGATGGCATCCAAGAGAAATCGAGTCGAACCTTGAAGTAGACTTCATTTTTGTTAAAATTGTACTTGTCTAGTATAATGAAATTGGAACTTTAAAATTTAAATGATTTGTAAATCTCAAGTTTCGAATTGCAGAATTTTATTAATGAATTAACATTAATTTACAGTCGTAGGTCTAATCACAAGAGATTCATAAAATAATTCTGAATTTATTTCAGCGATGTTAGTGGCTGTCGAAAACTTTTGGAAATTCACCAATGATTATATTTAAGCTTATAGCTTTATTTTTTTATAATATTTACATATTACTAAAATTTATATAAACTAAAGCCACACTAAAACTTATGACGGCAAATTCGAAATGTCTAATTGAACTTATGTCTTATAAGAAAATATCACAGAATATAATAAAAAAACGTGAGCCGTCACGGGACGCCTCGCAGATGTGAAACATCGAAATTGTTTTGTATAAAATAAAATGACTGTTTATTACATTAATATTATTTTTTATGAATTACAAAATTCAAATACAAATAAAAATATAGTTAACAAAACAAATAAAAATGAAATAAAATTTTCATCGCGGCGAAAAATCGCCACTCGCCACGCCAAAAATCAGGTTTATCCCTCGCTACTATAGATGTTTCACGTCTAAAAAAAGATATTGTATATATATATACAAACATGTCTTCTATCATCATTAGAAACCTTTAAAATAAAAATATTTCAACTATGACACATGGTAATGATTAATCGACAAACACCGTTTAACTTTTTACGTTTCTATTGAAGCGTATGACTAAACACACAAAAACGAGTAATTCATAAAACCACAAATGTACGTGAAAATCATAATTATCAGAAAAAAACTGTATACTTCATTATCGTCATTACCAAACTGTTGGCATGCATTTCTTTTATTGAATCAAACAATATGAGTAAATTCACATGAAACCTGACAAGCATGAAAGGCAACTGACCACAAAGATAACGAAATTACGCACAAAATAAACAGAGGAAATACCAAGCTTGAGTTTATCATTACCTACATTCATTACCGCAAGAAACGCTGACTCACACATCACAATGACTCCTAATGAATTGTCTAATTTCTTTTACTACACTGACGGCATATTAATAGGCTACATTTGTCTGTTTGTGTGCTTTATCACTTTTGTTAGGACCGATGTGGTATGTGGGGTCTTGAAATATTGTATTTAAATATCTGTTCTAAGGAGTTTTTGTTTTTTTTTTAAATTCAATGGTTCATGTTTCTAATAAGACGTATCATTCGATATCAATTTTATGGAAATGAAAACTCAGTAACATGAAGTAGTCTATGAGCTTCCTTATCTAAGATAATTCAAAAATTTTGACTAAGATTAACCTGTCCCAAAGCCTAGTACCTGAATTAGGTTTTTGTTTTAAAAGTTAAGCAAACTCAACTTCTTATAAGAATAAAAATATTACCTATAAGGACGTATAAAGAGATAGATTTGACTTTGTATTGGAAGAAAAAACTAATTAGACAAAACTTGTAAGATACAATGATAATAGAAATTAATAGTACAGAAGTCGTGTCCTAAGCACGGCTATTCATTAGCAAGGTGAATAAATACGTGTATATATATGTATACTAGAAGCAGGTTTGGTTACTTTCGAAGAACTAAGAACAATAACCGAACAAAACGGTACAATCATCGCCACAAGTGAAAAAGTGTATCCGAACATAAAACGAAAATATCCGCACCCATCATTACCAGCCATCACATCGAACCGCAATCCTTCAAACAAATAGTTTCGTCTTTCTCACAATCAATCGGACGTAAATGAAGACATCTCTGGCGGATCGACACTCGATCTGAGATAATCATTACACGATCGTTGTACCGTTCGCGGAATGACTTGACTATTTCTTTTATGCTTCCTCTGTTTTGTGGTAAAAGTAGTTTTGATTGACGATTAGTTTTTATAACTTATTGTTTTGTTTTTATGCTTTAGTGTTATCATAATTTTTGCAGGTAAATAGAAGAGAGAAAGATGTTGCCATTTTTTTTGTCTAATCGTAAACGACATTATTCTTATAAGATTTTTGTATTGAAAATGACTTATAATATTTTAAGACTGGCCACCAACCACTGGAAAGTGAAATTCTAAGACAAATATCATGGCTTTGCTGCTTTACCGTACTAGACAAATATTATGCGATGATTGGTAATCTGATGTGCGAATAATTCGTAAATAGTAATAAAATAACCAATATAAAAACACTAGCCAACCCACGCAACCTCGTTTGCGCCTTGTATTGCCCGTAGCGTGAAAATTTCCCCCGTTTTTGAAACATTCTTCATTGTTGCTCCGCTCCTATTAGTAGTAGCGTGATGATATATACCCTATAACCTTTCTCAATAAATAGACTATCCAACACCGAAATAATTTTTCAAATAGGACCAGTGGTTCCTGAGATTAGCGTGTTCAAACAAACAAACAAACAAACAAACAGACTCTTCAGCTTTATATATTAGTATAGATATAATATAATTTACTAGCCGACCCACGCAACCTCGTTTGCGTCTCCTATTGCCCCCGTTTTCGAATCATTTTTCATTGGTGCTCCGCTCCTATTGGTCTTAGCGTGATGATATATGGCCTATAGCCTTCCTCGATAAATGTACTATCCAACACTGAAAGAATTTTTCAAATCGGACTAGCGGTTTAGTGCGTTCAAACAAACAAACAAACTCTTCAGCTAAATATATTTATTACAAACAAATTACAAATGTGAAATGATTTTGTAACTCCACAACTATCGAATCTAAATATTTATGTTCAATTGTTTCTTTATTAATTATATATAGCTATAGCTATAAGTATGAGAGAATTATTGTAATTAATAAAAAGCACGGTTGTTTTCTCTACTTAAAACAAAACCTTATTGTGAAAAATATTCAAAAAACCTATGCACCAAATTTCAACTCTCTTAGCCTACACGAATTTTATTACTCAAAACACGTTGCTTCAAAATGGTAATTAACCATAAACAGTAAAGAACCTTTAGAAAACATTCACAAATACAGGTACTATTTGATATTATTTCCTATCACGTTCTGTGAACATACATGTATAACAGATACAAATCTATGAGCCCAAAAGTTTGTATCGAATACTAATAAGCTAAAAGGACAGGAAAGCAATTGTCCAGATTGCCATGTACTCTAAAATCGGTATAAGCTTCCTTCATATCTTGGATCATTTTTATTATGTTATTTCAAGGTAGTAGAGCCACGCTGATTTCAGCACAAACGGGTCGGCTCGACCGGTGCGGTACTACCCTCGCACAAAAGATCAACGTAAAATGACAGCATTTGTGCTGTTTTGTTTTCTTGGTGACTGCGACACTGGAGGCCCAATGATGCAGAAGCATCACTAGGCCGCCATGGTGTGAGTCACCGTGCTGCATTGCCTACATTCGCAAGGAGTATGTTGACCACCACCCTCGGATCCTGCTTATGCTTTCCACCGGGTAGAGTAGAGTAATTTTGGAAGGATAAAAAAAAAGTGCTTAGACTCCAGTGGATGCGACTGTTGTGCTGAGATCTCTGGTTCAATTCCTGGGTCGGTCTAAATGTTTTCAGGATCTGCAAATATTTGTTTCGGAGTTTGAGTGTTTTACGTATACAAGAGTTTTGTCACTCATTCTAGCTTTCACAGTACAAGTTTTGCTTAGTTTGAATGTGTGCGTTATACATCCGATGTTTAGTTGTAGTAAACAGTGTAAAATGTGGTGCCCAAGTTAAACTGTGGTAAACAGCAACGAATCTGAAACAACTTACCCATTTTTGAAGTAGTCTAAGTAGATACAATATTTTGTCATACCGGGCTATATATTCTTTTGCAAATATTGGAAACAATTGTATGAACCACAATATAATGCTGAATGACAAGTTATTTATAACTTGATGATTTGAACCTAGACTATTTTGATACGATGACATTTATGTTAGACACTGTGATTCATGTCTCACAAAATTTCAAGATAACCGTTAGCTAACGGATTTAAAGAACTGGTGAAAAATGCGTTCTCTGGTTGATACAATGACGTCATTATGGACTTTGCTTTAATTTTACCACGTTCAGTTTAATACCTATAATATACCGTGAAGTAAGTTTGCAGTTATAAACAGCTTAATAGTATATAATTTGGCTACGCTATTTTACAACTTCATCAATTACCTGACTGATTTAAGCTACAACCATAACTGGATCCAGCTTAGAGAAATGTTGGCAAGAGATGTATTTATTGATACCGCTGGAGGCAGCGGAGAAATAATCTGTGCTTATCATCCCACGCAATTATCGTAGTCAAATATGGGTAATAATGGATTAACAACGTGCTTCGTAGGCGATGGAATGTCAAGCTATCATTTGAAAATTGTAATAAATTTACAAACCTAACATATAATTTACTAAACCTAAATAATCCTTGATATTAACCATACGTATGCAAATAATACTAACTTCTTCTATGAAGACTAAAATAAAACCGAAAAATACAAAAGATAAAATTCAAAATCGTTTTACATTATTCATAATAGGTACCACCCAGATACGAAATATCAAATCAAAACGTTAAAGCAGACAATCAGACTTCTCAACAAACGTTTAACACGAAACAAAAACTAAAAACAAAGAAGCAATCAACATGAGAATACAAGACTTTTTGTATAGACACTCGAAAACTTTCTGCGTATTGTGAAAAAAACTTATTCAACATTCCATATTAACAGACATCTATGACATGTACAAGTGTTTCTGGCAACGTAAAATTTGGTAACGAAATTTTATGTACTTCCGAAAAATTGATTTTAAAACTATAGTGATAAGGTCTGTATTCCTATCGACTATTTAATACAGGTCACATATTGAATTTTGTTCTCAGAAGGGCCATTGAGACTTGTCCGCGGTACAAAGACAATGAGCTATACAAAACTCTCTCAGCGAGTGGTCAGAATTTCTTTATGTCATTCTGTAGTTGTTACACCGTTACTTCAAACGTGACTAATATCCACCACTTGTTACACTGTGCCGTAACTAAAACCTTTTGATTTCTTGAATAAGTTTCCGGAGTCAAGTGGATGTGGAAGGAACTCTTTCTTAGTGACATTTGCAAGAATTTTGAAGGCTTTGACATACATTTAATGGGCTATGAAAGATATTGTAAAACATATTACCTTTATAAATATATATTATAGGTTATCCCAAAAATAATAATTTGTGTAACTGTAATATATGATGTAAATATTTAAAGGAAAACTCCAATTATGATAATTTTTTGGATACTTATAATATTATTTTAGGAGTGGCTGGACTGGATTTACATTAATTTTTAAAATGCTTAAGCACACAAGTATAGTAATAAATAGTGTAAAAGAAAAAAAAATTCGCACTAATGTACAACATATGCAAATTATGTTTTGAATTCCCTTCCACATAGCTATTTACCGGAGTTTTTTTTTTCATAATTATGTAGATTTAACAATTATATTATTTATATTAAAATGATTTAAGAACTATTTTACAATAAACATGGATAGGTCAATTTATCATAAGTTTTATCAGCAATAATACTTAGCTGACGATTTATAGAGATAGATTCGCTAATAAACCATCGTGACTGCTCTTCAGTAAGTAAATCACGTTTTGTGAATACGGCTATAGGGTCGTGATCTCTTTCTTTGGCAATAATTGTTTAAGGAATCTGTACACTAGATCTGTGTGAACAAACTTTAGCTCAAGACAGAAGTTTTAATTTATAGTTTCCGGAGTCTCCTCGTTTGACTGTAGTCGTTTGACTTCGTATGACTGCCTCGTTGGTCTAGTGGTTGACGTGTGCGACTGCTGGTCGTGAGGTCTCGGGTTCGATTCCCGGGTCGGACCAAATGTTTGTATGATCTACAAATATTTGTTTCGGAGTTTGGGTGTTTTCTATGTATAATATGTATGTATTTACACAAAAAAAGTATGTATGTATATGTATCAGTTGTCTAGTACCCATAACACAAGCTCTGCTTAGCTTGGGACTAGATGGCGTTGTGTGATAGATGTCCCAAAAAAAAAAGTTCTATTCACAAAGAGTAAATTTAAGTATAAAAAAAATATAACTATATTTTGGGTTAGTTGGTTGATTAATGTAAGTTACATGTCCACAAATGATTATTCAGTATATTAAATACTGAATAATCATTTTGTTAATAAAAAAAAGCTATTGGACAACATCAAGATTATATTAAAATCGAAATTGTGAAAATGGATCTACTACAAAAAATAGCAATGTTAATATCAGCCAGCGATTTATAGAGAGTTTAAAATTTAAAATAAGCTGTAATATCAATAATTTAGCCATCTCTTAGGGCAGGTAGAACCTAGTTCTTTTATTTGCCAATACTTCACAAAAATAATTATTAACCAGCTTCAAATTTCATTGCCTTTGCATGTTCTCATCAAAAAGTTTTTTAAATGAGAACATGCAAAACATAGGAAGCATTCAACGTAATAAAGGATACATATCAGAGGCGGGGTCATCATGTAACCCGATATATTTGACATTCAACAAAGGGCACACAAGACAGACGATTTGGACCTGACGACAATTGTCTTTGTCCTTTTGGGCAATATCAATTTACTGAAATGGTTGGGTATTATAATGATTGTAATGAAAAGCGATTAGGTAAAACAATTGTTATTCGTAACAATAATATCTAGGGACATATTATATAATTGTCTTGACCCAAATTAAGTACGATTATAACTTGTACTTGTATTCTAGTACAAGTTATAATCGTAGCTTTTAATTTTAAGTTTGTTAAATCTGTTCTTATACTATTGTATAACATAACATATTCAACAAACTTTTACCCTAACACATTAGCATATTAATATTTTTACTTACTTAAAATTATCAGACAGAAAATACCATTTCATTAAATCGTTAAAATCATTAACAGAATTAAATATATTGAACCTTTATGGTTTTATATCTATATCATGTTTCAGTCAATGGTGGATCTTGTTAGAATGCAAAAAAGGGAACAACTCAAGACTAAGAACCGGGTTTAGACGAAAAAAGCAAGCGTTTATGAAGTGATATCGGTCTAGTTTGCGACATCCTTTATTTATCCACCGTATGATTTACGTCGATAGGTCTATAATGAATTTATTAAGTTTGAAATCCACTCGAGCTGTTCTAAGCATTGTTTTATTGAGTGATAGTCAACAGATATGTATAGTGCAGCGGCATACTCTTAAAAGAAATGATGGTATTGTCTATCTTTACAAATAAATAAAATTGGAGTTTCTGTTTGTAATATTAAAATTACCGTTTTTTACTAAATGCATATGTATATACACACGGTACAGGTACAAAAACAACATTTTTTTTAAATTTTGTCTGTCTGTCGGTCTGTCTGTCTGTCTGTTTATTCCGGGTAATCTCTGGAACGGCTGGACCGATTTTGGCTTGGACTTTCACTGGCAGGTAGCTGATGATCTGAGGAGTAAATTAGGCTATTTTTTTATAGACTAGCTTTATATATTTTATAGATTAGCTTTAGCCGCGGTACGACAATAACCGCGGGTAACACCGCGGGGTTCAGCTTGTTGATAATATAATGATATTTTACTCAAATACATAAATAAATTCAAAATTTTCGACTTTTTTATTTAGGGGCCCTGAGGCCATAGTATGACTCCGGTATATTTAACTATTTCTCTCTGAGACTTAGACAAGTTCAAATTTCACTTGCATTAATATAGAGGTGGTTTGTAGGTTGTATAACTTTGGATATAACGCTGAATAATACTGAGCTTTTTTAATTTTAAAAGCCTATGACGTTATCAGTCAAAAACCAAATAATACATACACTAGTTATTTATTACTAATTTTTACTTTCACGGTTTATAATATTACAGTACATAATATATATCTATACTTAATATATAAAGCTGAAGTGTTTGTTTGTTTGTTTGAACACGCTCATCTCAGGAACCGCTGGTCCGATTTCAAAAATTCTTTCACTGTTAGATAGCCCATTTATCGAGAAAGGCTATAGGCTATATATCATCACGAAGCTAAGACCAATAGGAGCGGAGCAACAATGAAAAATGTTTCAAAAACGGGGGAAATTATCACGCTACGGGCATTAAGAGACGTAAACGAAATTGCGTGGGTCAGCTAGTACACTATATATGTAAGCATTAAATAGAAATAAATAAGCCATACTCAAGTAAATACTTTACAAACATAATAAACACGTTGATAAGAGCCCTTTCAACACATTTGGTAACTCAATAAAATTAATCTGTTCAACAAAAACCTCAAGGATTACGCTTACTTCTTTTACACTAGATTAAATCTTTTTATACTGTGCACAAGTCACGAAAGAAACTAAAAAAGGAAAAAACATAATTCAAAGGTTTTTTTAAGGACTGATTTACCGTGAAAGCGAATTTAACCCCAAGCGGATCGACCCTTAAAAAACTTGGGCCTACCTGAGACTTTGAATTTTAAAGCCTATTTGTGCATTGAGATACGACACAAGGTTAGAAATTGTATTAAGTTTCTGTGGATGAAGAAATCAGTCAGAATTTAAGGGAATTGAATAGTATAAGTACAATTACGATTTCTGACTGTTAGAAAATTTTAAGGCATTTTCGTGTTGAATGAGAACTATTTTACTGAGACATTACTAAATATAATAATTAACCTTAAGCTTTGTATCAAGCATAAATCTCCTTTACATTCGTCAAAATGCAAAATTAAAAAAATACACATTGTTAAATTGTAAACTTTATTAATATTTTAAATTTCTCTTTACAGATTCCTTCAAAAGGCTGTCGGATGTTAAGAAATAGGTGAGTAATTCTTTCCGATCAAACCTATAAACCTTTATGATATTCGATCCAAAGTTTATCAGATTTTAACACCAAACATTCCATAAGTACAAAAAGAATAAAAAAGTTTTGGCAAAACAACCGATAGGACAACAATGCGTAGTGTTTTATTACAATGTTAACATGATATTTGAGATTGTGAGTATGGTAGCTGAGGTGTCATAGCAAAATAAGGACATAAGACCATTCAATGAATGGCCAAGTATATACAATATTGCGATATTCGACGCCTGCATCGCACGCTGTTTATTTGACAAACACAGGCTTTTATTCAACAATCCCGGATGCTTGTAAAATATTACGGTTTGAGATATTGAAAGTGATTTATAAGAGTGTGTTATATCCTACTATCCTACTAATATTATAAATGCGAAAGTTTGTAAGGATGGATGGATGTTTGGATGGATGTTTGTTACTCTTTCACGCAAAAACTACTGAACGGATTTGGATGAAACTTTACAATAATATAGCTTATACATCAGAATAACACATAGGCTACTATTTGCCGCGATAACCGACATATACGCGGGCGGAGCCGCCGGCAACAACTAATATATATATATATATCAATATGTAAAAAGTATAAAATAATTAGAAGATTGCCTGGAAGAGATTGCATTTCGAGCAATAACTTTTTTATCTTCAGAGACACGGAAGAGTTCATCACATTTTTTATGCGTTTCCACATCATTACCATCGCACATACTTTGTGCGTTGCCAAATCTTCTCTGTTCAAACCACGGTTCAAACGTCCAGTCGACTGTTAACTGTAATACTGTTAACTATAATAAAGCAAGCTTAAAGATTTCATTGAAACTTATAGCGTTATAAAGCTAAGGTTAAATTTTTTTGTGAACCTGTGACAAAATATAAACATAAAATTTTAAATTCAACTCAAAAATAAAAACCTTTTTAAGCCGTCTTGGAGCCCGTAATACCGTCTTAACCTTGCCTCTTGAAATAAAAATTTAAACTCTACGGAATTATTCAAATCATCCCAGTAGTTTTTAAGATTATCTCAAAAATAGTGATACACAAACAAACATAGTTTATTTCTTTATAATATTAGTATAAAATTTATAACTGTACTGAGTGTGCTTTTGAATATATTGACTACTAGCGTGGGTTTAGTTAAATACAGTTTGTATTAAAGTTACAACTGAAGTCATTATTTGTATTTCAAATAATATTTCTTTTATGATGGTTCCCGATTATGAAATTCAAATATGTAGGTACTATGTTGCTATTCTCTAATAGATATATATTATTAAATTTCTTTATTTTTATTTATCTTTTTGGTTTGGCGCAAAGTGTTTAATTAATTTGTGGAAACTGTTTATGTGTAAATTACTTGTATATTATTGTTATTTATTTTGTATCTGTTTGTTTCCCTAATAAACTAAAATAAAATAAAATAAATACTTTTTTAAATATTTTGTTGCCAAATAATAGCATAACTTAATTACATTATACACTTTAATAGTACTAGTGATTATGTTCAAAATAGACCTAGCCCGAGTAACGTCATGAACATACCAGTATTAACGTTAAGTTAGAACGTACCAAAAAAATATTTGGCGTGTTACAAAATTGAACCTTAACGCATTTGATGTGAGAATTAAATTAATTTATTTCAATATTAATTTAAACTAAGTAAACTATTTTACCATTAGTTAATCTACGATTTTGTTGCAAGATTGATTTACTACAAAATATGAAACAGGATAGCTTTACAAATTGCCTGAGTCAGCTGGTATAGCTACAAATATACTGAATTAAAGTTTCAGTAATTAGAGCAAATAAAAAAGAAAAAACTAAAATTTAAAAGCGATGCGAGAAGTTACAAGTCACATTCTGAAACTTTAAGTATCAACTACTTTTCTTACGCGGTCCATTTACTTAAAATTTTTTTTTTACTTTTTTCTAGTTAAAATCTTACAAAGTGAAAAATATCAGAGCAGCCGTGTTTAATAATGAAATAGCTATTATTTTAGTTTAATTGTTAATTTACTAATTAAACAAATGTTGATATAAAATGTTCTTTTATTCTATTTTTAAGTGGGTGTGGGTAAATTAAAATGGATCATTCCCTCTAAGTGTTATAATCAGATTATCACTGGATAAATAAGAGGCGCTTATAGTTCAGTTGCGCTCGGTGATTAGAAACAATCGCCGAAGGTAAGCAACGACGGCGCGGTCCGTACCTGGATGGGACCCCTAGTGACACGATACCATGAGCGTTTCCGTGATTCGGAGGTCATGTTAAGCAGTCGGTCCCGGTTGTTATCATAGGATAACAGTCGTGAAGCTCATTTGCAGGCCTTTAGGCGGCTTGAAAACATCCAACGGCAAGATTAGGCAGCCATAACGTTGTCTTGCCAGTCTCCAACACGCATTTGGCCAGCGTGGGAACGTATAGCCTTAACCCTCTTCTGAGAGGAGACCCGAGCCCAGCAGTGGAACATTATGGGATGTTGATGAAATAATAAGATCATGCTTCATATCACATCACACTTCCTACTAATATTATAAATGCGAAAGTTTGTAAGGATGTGTGTTTGTTGCTCTTTCACACAAAAACTACTGAACGGATTTGGAAAAAACTTTACAATAATATAGCTTATACATAAAAAAAAACATTTAGGCTACTATTTGCCGCGATAACCGACGTCACAGTAATATTTAAAGCCGAAAGTTTGTGAGTGTGTATGTTTGTTACTTTTTCACGCAAAAACTTCTGGACGAATTTGAGTAGAACTTTACAGTAATATAGCTTATACATTAGAATAACACATAGGGTACTATTTGTCGCGATAACCGAAATACACGCGGGCGGAGCCACGGGCATCAACTAGTATGTATTGTATTATAATATATCTAGTATTGTATCTGTCTGTCATGCATTCACGCCAAAACTGCAGAACCGATTTAAATGAAATTTGGAAAACAGATAGTCTAAAGCCTGAGGACATACATGAGGTACTTTTTAATGCGAAAAGAGAGTTGTAAGGGGCTGAAAGGGGGGGATGAAAGGTTTTATAAATGTTACGCAAAGCGCGGGCACAGCTTGTTAATTATAATACTAATAGGGTAATAATAATGACACAACAAAATGCTACAATAATATTTCACGCTCACATATATTCCAATTTACCCTACCCTTTTAATTAGTTATTTCAATAACTAAACAAATTCGCTTTCAACAGCTTTCTATTTAGCTCCTATAGAACAGTTTAAGTTCACACGTCACTTTGCAGGATTTGGTTCAATCTCGCCCATTGTCCCGCATGTCACTGTCTGTACACTTTATAAAACATGTCAGATTATATTGTCCTGTTTGCACTGCTAAGATTGCTCGAAGTGGACTTTAGAACAAATTGGCTTTGCAGTGTTATTAAAAGGTCAGTAACTCCAAAGAACTTTTTTAATATCCTTGATGGAAAAGGATGAAAGTAGAACGAATGCTACTCGATTGAGGTTGGAGTAAAGAAATTTATTTCATAGTTTCATAGAACAATGAAGATATTTTTTTTGTATTTTCATTTAATTCATGTTAATGGAGCTTAATATAAATCTGTGGGCATATATATCCAATAGATTTTGGTTCATCTGGAAAGAGAGTAGCCGATTTTTTTCTAACAACTTACCACTTGTTTTCCCTCCATACACAATTCCTGTAAATTCTTAATTAGCTGCTGACATATGATAATCCAATTGCTACAATTAATCACTCTGAAGTTATTTCTAAAAGACTTGGACAGTGTTTCTACATTCATTTGATTTGATAGAAGTATAGATACGGCGAAAAGACGAATGACTAGTAGGACAACTGATATAAACAAACAATATCGAAATAAAGCGCATAGATGTTTGACGTGTTTTCTTACTGCAAATAGAGGGTACAATGGAGTTCTACGGCCAGTATAATAGCGTCGGCAAATGACTCGACACATGTAACTCGATTCCGTGGTGTAATGCTGTTTTGCCATCGGGGTGAGATGGGGAGACACACTATCTTTTGTCCTGGATTCGCGGCATATTTCATGGACGGTCTGCAAAATCATTTGTAATACAAGTTGTAATTATAACATTAAAATTTAAAATTAATTAAAACCCTACGCAGCGTTAGGTCGAAAATCAAGTAATTGTCGTTTAACGGTAATATTGTGCGTGCAAAGAAGCACTTAATCGAGTAATCATAGCCTAAAATGCCTCACATCATTTTTTGAAAGAGCTGATACCCTTACACTGCTGGACTAACTTAGCTAAGAACCACAGCCAGGAACTGGCTTTGAAATGTAAAAAATCGCATCGAAATCGGTCCACCCGTTTGAGAGCTATGATGTCACAGACAGACATACACACACAGACAGACAGACATTGACGTCAAACTTATAACACCCCTCGTTTTACGCCGGGGGTTAAAAATGATAAATGTTATAATTCTCGTACATTTTTTTTGTTATACTAACTTTTCAGGTCAGTCTGCCTGTGATAACGGCCAGTGCAAGCTGGTCGAAACATCAGGCAAATCAGAATACCTTTTAATGAGTGATTGCGTTAATTCCCGTAAAAATAATAGAAAATTTCCTTTGTTCATCTTTATAGAGTGACTTACTAACTATCCTACTAATATTATGAATGGGAAAGTTTGTAAGGATGGATGAATGTTTGGATGGATGTTTGTTACTCTTTCACGCAAAAACTATTGAACGGATTTGGATGAAACTTTACTGTAATATAGCTTATACATCACAATAACACATAGGCTACTATTTGCCGCCATAACCGACATATAAAGATTATCTAATTTTGAATCTCGAGTTTTATATCTCGAGTTTTAGGTTAATTTACTTTCATATTAGCTATATTACTTTATTTTCTCCTTTTTTAAGCAAATTTCAAGGCAATAAAACCAGTAAACATTAACACTGTTATCCGGTAGGCCATAATTGGTACAGTTCACATAAATAATTACACAAACAGTATATAAACCAAGCAATGATATTAGTCTACAAAATATATCTTTACTAATTGTTTATTCCAACCGTACTTTCAACCCTCTTAAATATGACACCGGCCGGAGAGGATTGCTAACAAAAGCTCGTCGATTTTGTTTTGACTAAAATCTTGACTATGCCAATATCTGATTTCAGTAAACCTGCTTCAAATGATACGCCTTTATTATTATTTTGATTGAAGCCTTCACCAATCCAATGATGGCTGTTGTTTTACTACGAAACCAGAGATTTGAAAATGGATTCAATTTGATTGTTATTTCCTTTCAGAAACCTGTGACAACCGTATAAATAAATATAGTAATAATTACATAGCAATTGTAAGTAGATCTACGTGTAATTGTTACGTAATTATTAAATTACTGTATGTACGCTTTAATTTAAGTACAATCAGTGCTAAAAAATGCTTTTTTCAACAATTTAAAAATAAATGATTTAAATTTGCACAGATTAAACTATTTTTTTTGAAACGATGATGACTTTTAAAATGAGTTGTAAAATCCAGTTCAAATATTTTATTTATACAAGCTTTATACAAGCTTTCCGCGCGCGTCTCCGCCCGCTTGTTTATCGGTTATCGCAGCAATAAGTAGCCTATGTCCTTTCTTAAGAATCAAAGTATACCCATTCCAAATTTCATTGAAATTGGTGCAGCGGTTTGGCTGTGGTAGGACCGACAGAGTTACTTTCGCATTTATAATATAGGTATGGAATATATAGAAAGTTTTTACGTAAGTTTTTTTCCTTATTTAGCCATGCGTGTACATCTATTACTTTCATCATCTTCTTAGCCGCTCCACTGTTAGACAAAGGCCTCCTGCTGAGCTATCCACAACAACCGTCTTTGTGCTGCAATCATCCAAAGGTTTCGCGCGACCTTCACCAGGTCGTCGGACCAACTTATTGGGGACCTAACCACGCTCCGACTTCCAGCTAGTTTTTTATTTATATTATAGAAACTTACGGCAAGTCCCCACTAGGCACACTCATCCATTTAGACATAAAATTTTCTAAAACAACTGCTTGAGTCCTATTCTGTATGTAGGATGCGAACCAACGAAGCAAGTCTCCCTAACGCCTGCATTATCCAGCTTGTATATTAAAATTTAGTGATTTATACGATCAAATGTCATTGTATAGTAATATTCTTCCTTTACAACGTTGCTTCTGGTATAAAACCTATGCGCTTTAATATTTTTACGTCCATGTTTTTAGAAAAGTGATATCTTAGTGAAATTAAAAATTATTCAGAGATTGATATCCAGTTTAATATCTGTTCAAAATCTGGTTTTAGAAATAAGAAATAATTTATATTCTAACAACTAATGATGGTATCATTTTACATTTTATGGGTGACATTGCTGGCATGCATATAATAAATTTTTGATAACATCTTTTTAGTAATCGAGAATATTAAAGTTATGTAATCTTCTTGTTCTTGTGGGTCCAATTTTTAATTGAGATTTTAGAGTCTCGTATTTTTTTATCTGTAGTCACACGCTCATATCCATATGTACGCTATCACTGGAAAATGATTTTTAGCAGGTAATTTTTGTTAAATATTTTTTTTAAGTTTTTAAATATAGCAATGTTGCTGTTGTAATAATGAGAGCAGTAAGTCAAAAGGAGCCGCTTTTTATTTCTTATGTAGAATTAGCTGAAAACCGCGTTGTTTCGCGCGGCTATTGTCGTACTGCGGGTAATGCCGCGGGACAAAATTAGTCTAAAAAAAGTAGCCTAAGTTACTCCTTAGATCATCAGCTATCTCCCAGAGAAAGCTCTTCCTTAAAAGTATGTTAAATTATCGAATAAATACGGACAAAGTCACGAGAAAATGCTAATAAAATATACATTTTTGAAATGTACAAGTAACGCCGTTTCAAATGATACGGTATATTTATCTTATATTTATTTTTAATGCAGTATTTTATGTCGGCTAGAGGGCGCCACATTAGATTCAGTTACACGTCATATAGCCTATAACCAGCGGACGATCAAGACGCCTCTAACGACACCTCATTTTTGTCCAGTTTTAATAAGTACTTTTGTAGCTATAAGGAACAAATGAACATACATACATACATACATACATACATAACCTGTCAAAATCATAACCCTCCTTTGGCTTTGCCGTAGTCGGTTAAAATATACCAGATTTGTAACAAGTAGGATCTAAAAATTGCTTGTGTCTCCTTGTCCATTTTTTTGTTCTTTTATTACTCAGTACTTCTTACTCATAATTAATTCAACATTTTTATGTTCATTTAAAAACATATTTTAACATCTAATTAATTAACTCTTTATTTAAACAGTTATGAATAAAATTTACATATTTCTACAGAAAATAAAAAAAAGCTTAAAGAACAATATTTTAATACCAAATAATGATGTCTACTTAATTAATAGAAAAACTCTCCTTAATATTTTAGAATATTATTATACAACACTGGTTGCTAAATGTATATTTAATTACAATAACAAATCGATTTGCGATGAAAATATAACAGCTAAAGAAAGAGGAAATATAAATCACTCATACTGTATCCAACCAGGCAAGGATCTTCGCAAATTTGTATCCAGTGACCCAATATTTCATTTGTCATTCTCACTACAAATGGACCGGTATCTTCAATGTTGTGGTTAGTTTTAAACGCAATTTTTGACATTATTCCAAGGTATAAAGGGCCGGAAGTCCACGGGACATTCGACATAATCCACAGATTTCGCATAAAATGTATAAATGACAGCAAATAAAGTTTCTTCATTGATACTTACAATGGTTGATATGAATAGTCCCATGTCGGGTTTACCTCGTTTTGTGTACCGCTTCCTTTAGTTATCTCTTTCTCTTTTGTACGGGGCCAGGTGATGTTTCATTTTTTTGATGGATTTGTATCAATTGGTTTATTTCCTTTTGTATCAAACTGTTGGGGGTTGGAATTTTAAATCGCTTTTATAGCAGAGGTTAAGTTCATGAGTTTCGAGTCTTGACTGCGTTTTCGGAAGTCATCACATTATAATAAACTCTCAATTATTGTCGCTTTGATTATCTACTTAAAATAGTAAAATAGTTTCTGAGTACCCATTTCAGCTTTGAGATTTTTGAGATATGGTAAATGTACGGATGTATTTGTCAGGTGCGGCTCATACCTTGGTGTCATCTTTATCTAAATCCTCATAATATATGTCTTCCATACAGCTTATTGCATATAAAAAAACATAAATATTATGAACTATCTTCTATTTAAAAAAAAGGAACTTGATAGACATTACAATTATCAAAAGCAAAATTTAAAACAGTGTTCATGGTTCAATGATTGTAACGGGACAAGCTAACTGCTTGCATACTTTGAAGATTTGGTAGCTAGGTACTATATCTCGATTCGAAATTAAGGCTTCATGCATAAAGTTGCATATTAATTCAAACTGAAAAACAAACAAATCCAACGGACAGACCAGATTCTTCAAGAATTAGTCATCATCTTCCTAGTCTTTATTATTCCCAAGATTTGAGGTCGGCTACTAGTTCAACCGGTTTTACCTGAATATCAGTTTTTACACGAAGCGACTGGTATTGGACCTCCGCAACCCTGAGGGTGAACTGGATTCGAAAGTTGATCTAGTTGTTAGTATATTTGAGATTGCCATAGATGTTCATATCAAATCAATTCTTCATGAATTAGTACTGTGAAATCACACTAATATATTAAAGCGAAAGTTTGTGAGTATATATGTTTGTAACTTCTTCACGCAAAAACTATTAGACTGATTTGGATGAAACTGTAATATAGCGTATACATCAGAATAACACATAGGCTACTATCTGTTGTGATAACCAACAAGCACGCGGGCGGAGCCGCGAGCAACAGCTAGTAAAGAAAGAAAGAAATTTTACAAGTATTATTTTGTAACTGTCATATTGAGAAAAGTAAGCTTTAGGAGATTATTATAAGGTGTATCATAAGGAATTGTTCGGACTGATTCCTGCCGCCTCTTTCCGCCACCGTCCTACGAGACAGAAATTTCATCTCCATCATCTAGATGGCTGGCAGTCCAGAACTGTGCGCTTTTCCAGGACCAGAAAGGCCTCGCACATCAAAACTGTGGAATGAACTGTCACTTGCGATATTTCCGAACCAATCCGAACTTCAAACCTTCAAGAAAGGAGCGTATTCCTTCTTAAAAGGCCGGCAACGCACTTGTGACGCCTCTGGTGTTACGGGCGTCCATGAGCGGCGGTAATCGCTTACCATCAGGCGAAAGGTGTGGTCGTTTGCCACCTATTTCATGAAAAAGGTATTTTTTAGACTAACGACGCCTTGCAACGTTACCTACGTGTTGTAAAGGAATAACAACAATCGTTGGTAACACCGCAGGGCACAGCTAGTATAATATACAATTAAGGAGCGACTTCCTCATATTCAAGCATCTGTTTAAAGACACTTAAAGTAACCAGTACCTATTTATGTATGATTTACTGCTGGAGATCTACACTCTATTTCAAGTGTTCTAACAACAGACGCTTTCAATGCTCCCTGCCTTGTTACAGTTTCTGATAAAGGAATTTTAAATAACTTATTATTATGCTAAAAATAGTAGTCTACTTCAGTAGTTGCTTTCTTTTTACTAGACTACGCGAAGCCGACAGGAAAGGTAATGGTTTGGCAGTGTTATGTATTTTTGCATTTTCCACCGTCGCGTCTAACCTACTTAATAGCACTAGATGCGGTGTCATGTGTCGTGTGATTCGTAATAATATCCGGAATGACATAGGCTATATAAATTTTGGTAAAAGTATCTACGTAGTCGGGATATATCATTTCTTGTTTACTGCTAATTATTGGCGAAAATTGAGCAAAACGTATTATTATGACGACTTTATAATAACTAAAGGCTACTTTATTAATCAGTCTGAATAATATGAAAAATGTTTTAAACATTCCTCAAATATCGTACGAAAGTTAATTCAATTATTTCGTTTTGTTAATAAGTAATTTCATTTACCCTCGTACCACAAACACAAAATAAAATCAATTATTAACAGTAAAACAAGTAATAAGCGAAATGGCTGCCAATTAAACCTTCGTCTTTTAAGACAAATTGGATATCTAAATAAACCAATTACACTTATTGCTTGGGCCAAATCAACCAATTTATATCTCTAGTTTTCATAAAACGATTTCATTCCCTTTATTAGAATAGATGTCACTTAAGTCATTTTATTGTCTACATTTTATGCTTTAACAGGATTTAATAAAGAGTTCTTAACTCAAGACAGACAGCTATCGTTGATCGATAATTTAGGAGGATGAACAAAATAGTCGAATTACATAGATTGGACATTGACTAAACGTAACTTTCTCACATTGCTTTCTTCTCGATAAAATGTTTGTACTTTTATAGATTTTGCTTTTTAGGGTCCCGTTTTATATTATTACTAAGATTCCGCTGCCCATCCGTCTGTCTGTCACTAGGCTGTATCTCATAAACCGTGATAGTTAGACAGTTGAAATTTTCGCAGATGGTGTATTTCTGTTGCCGGTATAACTAGGAATACAAAAAAGTAAAATAAATATGTAGGTAAGGGGACTCCCATGAATATGACTTGTTTTTTTTTGTCATTGTTATCTGTACATCTATACAAATAAATAAATTTGGTGTGTCTGTTTGTAATATTAAAATAACCGCTTTTTACTAAATGCATATGTATGTATACACGGTACATATACCAAAAATGTATTAAAAAAAATTTTTGTCTGTCTGTCTGTCTGTTTGTTCCGTGTAATCTCTGGAACGGCTGGACAGATTTTGACGGGACTTTCACTGGCAGGTAGGTGGTGGTCCAGGGAGTAACTAAGGCTACTTTTTTGTAGACTAACTTTGTCCCGCGGCGTTACTCGCGGTACGACCATAACCGCGGATAACACCGCGGGGTTCAGCTAGTTTTAAATGAAATAATATACGTGGTGTTGTAAGTTACAATTATTATAATATGGTTGGCCGCAGTACAGCCTATTAGTTTAAAAATTAACCGAGCATGCATAATGAATGAATGTATTTTGATATTTTGAACACTACTCGTATAATGACATGTTAAATTTTGTCAGGGAAATCATTGTTATGCTGTAACAAGACAGATTTATGTTATCATTAAACTGTTACTGAATAATAATTAGTATAAATAAGTTGGTTGAATTTCGAGTTAAAATTTCGGCTCAATCGTCGCACAGCCCCTATAGCCAAGTTGCAAGCGTTCTTCGTTCTGCAATCGTTCTTCGTTCTGCAATCGTTCTCCGTTCTGCAATCGTTCTTCGTTCTGCAATCGTTCTTCGTTCTGCAATCGTTAACACCTACATTCGATTGCAGAACGAAGAACGCTTGCAACTTGGCTAGGGGGGCAGATCCGACATTATTAATAGGGACCATTAATTTATGAATTGTTTTTCTAAATATGTTAGAAAAACAAATATCTTTACAAATAAACAAAAAAATATTTAACTTGATGTGTTTATTAGGTTAGTAGACTCGACTTTTGTCAACAAGTAGCTTGATTTACAACCTCCTTCAGATATAATGAAAGTATTTCGATTATACTTATATACTTATACGACCATACTTCGACTAATGAAAGTATTGAATATAACGCCTGTATTATCTTGTACTGCTGGTTAATATTTTGATTTTGCGACATGACTTAGCGTTTAGAGACGGCCTTCTTATACATTTGTTGTTTTTCTCTTAACGTTTATGTTTATAGAATGTAAACTTAGCTAGTGAGGCTGGTAAGTGACCATAATCATGTAATCACTTATTCTCCCTATTTAATCTGGATAAGCACACAAGAGGGCTTATCTAAAACTGTCTTCCTTTTTTATCTAAAGCTCCTTTCAATGTATCTGTAATATTCAGTATTGATAAATAAAGTGCCCAGTAAGTGGGTCTAAAATTAGAAGAAGGCAAATGTAGGCGTTGATCCGCCTCTGTCTAACCTACCTATTTTGACTAGGTGTAAAATCTCTTCGGATCTCCGGCTCCTCGGGGGCTGAGAATCCAGATATATAGTGATTCCACTAAAAAAACCCCGGCGACCGGTCTCAGGCACCCTGCTCTGGGGAAGACCCGGACCATGTTATTTCAGGTCCCCCCAAGGAACAACGCCGCGTCTAGAGAGACTCTATCCTAGAGGAAGTCTCGGCTTCCCCCTGCCTATTGGCCCAACCGTTATGTGTTGTGGCCTGACCGCAGTTTTGCGACCAAGCCGCCCCCCTATCGCTGACCGCATCAATTAATCACTTACCTGTCTAACCTACCTACGCGTAATATATGACATATGCATGTGTAAGTATTCATCTATACTATACTAATATATAAATCTGATGAAGAGCTTGTTTGTTTTATGATTTAAAAAAATTGTTACAGTTACAGATAGCCCATTTATCAAGGAAATCTATAGGTTATATATCATTACGCTTAGACCAATAAGAGCGGAGCACCAATGAAGAATGTTACTAAAACGGGGGAAAATTATTACGCTACGTGCAATAGATGTAAACGATCAGTTAATATCTTATAATTGTAGAAGTTTTGAATTCAAATATTGAAATGGTAATAAATGTCGTTGATTTTAATTGCGCATATATCTAAATATAAGTACCCTGACAAATCTTTCATTTATACTATAATATATTATTCAAGATATGAGTTGAATTACATAAATATATGTATTTAGAAATATTTCAATCCGTTTTTTAGGAGTGTGGTTACCACTGTAAGTATCAGACGGCCATGTGTGAGTTATATGAGGTTATTTTATATCATTACTTAATTTAATTGCTTCTATTTTATGACATTGTCTAAAAATAATACGTGCAAAATGATATGAATATCAGTTGAGTAATAATACGTTAATAAAAAATATATTGATATCACATTTGCAGTTCGAACATTGACTGCCCTAGATTGCCTCGGTGGGACAGTGGTAGTTTATGCGACTTCTGTGCTTGAGGTCTCTGGTTTGATTCCCGGGTTGGACGGAATGTTTGTATGATCTAAGTATAATATTTATGTATTTACAAAAAAAAAGTAAATGTGTTTTTATATCAGTTGTCTTGTATCCGTAACACAAGCACTGCTTAGCTTGGGACTACATGGCGGTTTGTGTTAAATGTCCCCAATATTTATTAGTTATTTATTATTGTTAAAAGTTAACAATTCTAAGTAAAAAATATGACAAAATTGTAGACTAATATCTAAAAACGAAAAGATAAAAGCGATTTGTTTTAAAATAAAACAAACATCACAAATACAAGGCGTCTATTGGTCGCCTACGCTATTTAAAAACGCATTCCGTGCATAGAAAATTAGATTAACAACAGACTCAAAACGGACAGATAGAAATGTTTTAAGGAAATTGAAGCAGCATTTGATATCCTGTCTTCAGACAGGAACCGAATTCAAGTAGCATTTCAAATTAATCTGATGTGTCTGTTTTGGCGACACGATAGATAAACAATTGAACTTGTGCCAAGTAGCACGACTCACGTAGAAATAGATGGTACTTGTGTTATAGTCACATTTATAGAAGAAAAAATGATTTTAATTGACGAATACAATGTTATTAAAGTAAAACTAAATAATATGTTTCATTTCAAACGAATGTTTAACTGAGTTAAGTATGAGCGAGTACTAAAATCAGTTATCAGAGATTTTTTGGTAAACCCAATCACAAGCAGACGTTAAAGATAGCAGTTTATCAATATTCTCTATAGTTTTTACTGATCCACTACTAAATATAAGCTTCTTCTCAAAATAATTGAAATCTATGACTTTCTATAAGGTGAAGAAGTTTTCAGTTGAATGGTTTTCTATTAAGTTAGTTTATCTTATGAACCTGATTGGTGTTTTGGAGTCAATATATTTATTTGCTCAATCAAGTTTTTAGCATTGGTGTTTAAATAAGTAAATTAGGTACACCTTTTGTATTTATAGTAAAATTATTTTTAAATACAATTATCTCTTCAAAAAATATATATAAATCGAAAAATTTACTGGAAAAAATAGCATCTAATAATAAAGAAACCCCTGGGACATTATTTACGGCAGTAGTGTACAAACAAATGATTAGATATCTATTAGTATTTTCTATTGTCATTGACCTCTATCGTGGTTCACTGAAAAATAGCCTCTCCCAAGAGTCTAAACTATCCTGGTCTTAGGCAGTCATCTTAAACAATCGATACAAAACTAGCAATTCGATAGATTTCAGTAACTACCATGAAATATAAATTCTTGAAATACCCTCATCAACAAATACGAAACTTTTCAAATGAAACTTGTCACACAACCAAACTGTCTGGGAACTCACAGCACCGATATATGTCATCCGTTATGACCGAAGCAAATTGTCAAGACAGAGTATCACTTTTGTCATTCTTGTCCCGAGTCATCCCCGGTGTTGACACATTGACATATGACGTATGAGTATTATTCTCCTTATAAATTCAGGTAGATCTGCGATTGTTTATTTGTACAGTAGTTGTTTGGTGTTTTGGTAGCGATTAGTTCTAATAATAATAAACAGATATTTCTATTACAGAGGTCTATTTATTTTGTTTCTAACTTCTTTTCATTTCTGATATTTTTTATCTTTAGTCTTTAAGTGACTCTAAAATATTATACAGAAGTTTTTAAGTCTGTTCTTTATCTATCTATATCATTGTATCTTTAAACCAGTATAATACTATAGGTAGATATAAATCTGAACAAATAATACACAATGCTGCTTGGATACAAACAAAACAGAGATAGCAACATAGTTTAAGAAATGCCCAAATCAGTGCAAGTTTAATTTGAAATTTCAATTCAGACAAACATTTGTATAGAAGAGGAATTGAACCCGCCACTGACATTAAAATCGAATGCAGTACCGCAGTGTCAGATCCCTTTAACACCCTAAATGGTATTTTGACATTCACAATTATAATTCGTTTGACAACGACCTTTAAAGCACACAAAAGTAAATTTAAGAAAAGCATATAAAAATCAAAGGAATACATTAAAACATGAATAACAAAAAACGAATATTCAATATACAGTAAATGTATGTATAAGGCGTAAAAGTGTCGTTTGTGAAATCTTAGACTCTTGTTGTCCCGAAGGGATTTAGGTCGGGTCAGTTGCTTAGCCCTCTCAGAAGTAGGACAGCATCACAAAGACAAACACCTGGCAACACTGGTTATAACGATACACGAGTAGTTTTTTCTTGTTTATCGGATAAAGAAGGTGTGAGATCTAAATATAGATATTCCAAACACGTGTATAGTTTGAGCTGAAATATACCGAAATTATGTCCAGCTTTTCTGAAATTGATAAAGTTTTTGCTAGCTCGTGTGTATTAGGCATGAATCCTTGAATCTAAACAAGAACAACTTCTTAATGTTGATACCTGATCAAATTTGCTGCGCATATTATCTTTAGTTTTAAAAATACAATGATATTGTACTATAAATCTGCTTTGATTATGGAACCGAAAAATGTTAATAGAAACTTCTTGACTATTTAAGAAAAAATTAGGCTCATCGATTTTGTCATGGTCTTATCTTTTTTTTAAATATTTTCTTTATTGATATACCACCTTATTCATGCATGAGAGGCTTCAGAGGCTATTTTGATGAGTCAAATAGATTGGCCTGATGATCTGATGAGAAAAGAAATGATTCAAAAAATGTAATACGTTGTTAAAATGTGTTTTTGTTGGTTATTTAACTATGATTTAACCTAAATTTAGTTATCTTACATAAGTATATAAATCTTTACTCATCGTTTAATTGAAATACAGAACTAAACATCAAAATATCAAACTGAAATCACGAGACTTTTCGAGGTAGGGTTAAACAGATTCCCAAATAGAAGCTCGAGCACGAATCGTTCCTCACTGATACTGAATCAGATAAAACTGTCAATAGCAACCCTTGGTGTTCAATCAAACGGAATCGAATACTTTACGAAAAGGTCACTGTGAATAGAAAGACAGGACAGTGTACTTATAGCTGAAAAGATGGGTTTTATGAGATGGAATTGCTTGAAAATGTCTCAATACAAGATAAATTTATTTAGGCGAACGCGTTCTTTACATAATATAAATCAAGTCAGGTCAGTAAATTAAAGTGGTGAATATGTTTGCTGAGTGTGAACCTTTCTCGGAGAATATTATTACAATTTTGTATTGTCATATTATTTGTATTTTACTTTAGTCCTTGAGCTAATAGGAACTAATATGTACGTAGGCAATAAATTGCCTTGTTCCACTGATGCACCAACGAGGGATTAAAGCGCTGAGGCTACCAACTTGAAGTTACAGTAACAATAATTTAATTATTTACAAGCGCCCATTAAGAAAGTTTACTTGGAACTTCACTCCTAAAGGAGTATACTAAGAAATGACGTAGATAACTAATACTATTACACCTAATACGTTTTTGTATTCCTTAATGGAAATGCAGTTTTAGTATTTGTCTCAAAAATCTGCTTATAACGTAAAGATGTCTTATAACTTTAAGGTATATGCCCAATATATATTTATTGATGCAGTGATTTTTTATGAATAAGCTGGATGTCACAGACTTCGATATTTGATCAGCAGCAGCTTGCATCCGTATAAATATTTATTCGGTTACTGGGACTAAACAAATATGTCCCGTTTAAATTGTTTGATTCTTTCGATCATCAGATGGTAAAGCGACTTTAGTTACGTTTCAAATATTTTCAATACACAATATTCATTAAAGATAGATTTTGCCCGAGTTTGTGTAGGATGTTGGGGTAAAATGTAGTCTATGTGTTATTCTGATGCTTTGGTACTGTGACCTATATACATATAAATTACAGTAATAAAATAAATGCTGTTTTATTTTATATCTTTTTTTATTTTATGTAAGAGCTGCCAAAATGACTCTACTTTGCCTGATGGAAAGCATGAGCAGAATCCAAAAGTGATGGTCGTTCCCTTATTGCGAATGTGTACAATGCAGCATGGTGACCCACACTATGGCGGCTTCACTCATGTATCCATAAGCAATAAGTTTCTCCCTTTATCTATTTATAAAATGACTAGCTTTTCTCGCGACTTTACCCGTATGTATTTCGGTTATTGCGACAAAATGTTGCCTATGTCCTTTTCCAATGTCCAATCTATCTATTTATTCATTCAAGTCGGTTCAGCGGTTCAGCTGTGACAGCGTAACAGACAGATAAACAAACAATCAGAGTTACTGCCAAATTGATATATATTGTATAGATAATAATAAATAATCAGTTCAATATGTACAAATATATACATACTGTACTGTAATACGGCATAAATATTTACGGTATTTGCATAAAATATCTATCTTTCAAATTATTTGATAAACTGTTCAATGAACAGTACAATTTATCAGTGGTTTAACAAATTAATCATACTTACTGATTACTCAATGTTTAACGAAATAACAAACAATCAATTTATTTTTGTTGTATTTTAATTTATAAACTTAATTTAACTGTTTTAAGCTAATTTAGATTTAAATTGATTCAATACACAACAATTGCATGTTATTACGTGACTGTCAATTATCTGGATGAAGTTATTCGAAATAGTTTTTAGAGGATTCATTTGTATTGTCTGTCTGTTTTTCTGTCTGTCTTTCTGTCTGTTTGTTCCAGCTAATCTCTGGAACGGATAGACCGATTTTGACGAGACTTTTACTGGCAGCTCAGGTTATATATATGTATATCTGTTGTTTTGTACCCATAAACACAAAAAATAACTCGAACCCTATTATGTTGATATGAGTTCAAACTTCATACCCATGGATATGTATATATAATCTGAATCTCGGAACTGGCTTGAACGATTTTTTATCCAATTTAGTATGCTATGGGTGTTTTGAAGGCGATAAATCTATTTATTTATTTATTCAATTAGGGAACACAAACAGTAGTATATGAAATGTACATAGGGTTGTTATTTAAAAACTAAACTTAGTAACTATACTACCCACTACGTTTTCCACAGATTACTTATGGGGTTTCGAGTATATAAGCAAAGTTGTCAATTGATCATATATATTATACATTCGTTGTCAAATCAATCTAACTAGAATTTAATTTAAGAAAATATTCCAAAAAAAAAAAAATACTAACCAAGCACGGTCATCCAGATAATAAAGAATTAAATATGACACTAAACAACGATAAAATACAACGTCTGCTCTTGAAAACAATCTATTTTAAAAACTTAAATCGATTTTAAGGATAAAACCTACAATTTGAAAGCTTGGCACTGTCAATGTTTAAGCGAAGCAAAACAGGTTTTCTACATTTAAATCTATTTAAAGCTATTGAAAAAATACTGAAAGTGCTAATACCCTTTTATAGTTGGATCAGAATTAAAAAGGGCAACTGATATATTTTATTCTTTTTGTTCCATCCACTGAAATTAAGGGTCTAAATAGACTTTAGGGATGTGAAAATTTACATTGAAATTTTTATCGTCGAGTCTTGGATACAAAATGGGTGATTCGCGAGTTGTCCGGGCTTTTTATTTGTTGTTAAAACGTCACAACTGTCGTTTTCATAGAAATTGAGTTTTAAGTTCATTTTGTCATGTTCTTCCGTGAAATTACTGGTTAATTTGGGTGACGATTACTTGTTTCTTAATTTTGTCACAATATGGCCTTTTTACTTTTTAAATTCTTTGTAGATTTCAACGTTTGTTTTGATGAACGTTATAAGTTATCTGAATCATCGTTATAGTCTTCATAGATAGCCTTATCTATACTAATATATAATCTATACTAATATATAAAGCTGAAGAGTTTGTTTGTTTGTTTGTTTGAACACGCTAATCTCAGGAACCGCTGGTCCGATTTGAAAAAATGTTGTGGTGTTGGATAGTTTATTTATCGAGGAAGGCTATAGGGTATATATCATCACGCTACTACAAATAGGAGCGGAGCAACAATGAAGAATGTTTCAAAAACGGGGGATATTTTCACGCTACGGGCAATATAAGGCGCAAACGAGGTTGCGTGGGTCAGCTAGTTTATACATAAATAAATGAAATTAAAGTATATGTTCGTTGTATAAAATCAAACTAACAGATATTTAGTAAATGCATATGAAAGAATTTCGGTACTTACTACAAAAATCAATATTAAAATATACTTCACGTTTCGTTTGATCTTTAGAACGGCTGGACCGAAGTAAACGGAATTTTTACTGGCAGAAAACTGATGTTATAAAGAGTAACTTAAGTTTATTTATTTAAAATACAACCTTTTAACGATGTATCCGCGCTTAAACCAGCGGGGCGCAGCTAGTCTCAAATATTGATTCGAAATGTTACTCATTCATTAGGTAGTGAGTGATAACACGGCCTCGTAGAAAACCGGTGTAAAATAGCGCTTTCGCTGTGTTTCACCGAATGAGTGAATATATCGCAGACCCGTACCATAACCCTTCCCCACATCCCTCTCCCCATCCCCCAAAGGCCGGCAACATACTTATGATGCCTCTGGTGTTGCAGGTGTCTATGGTCGGCGATAATCGCTTACCGTCAGGTGATATGTCTGCTCATTTGCCCCTATTCCAAAAAAAAAAAACTTTTTTTCGATTATTGAGTTATATTTACATTAGATTCAGATTTTAGTTAGGTCTTAAAAATGCAAATTCTTTTCAGATGTCTATAAAATTACTTCACTTTGAAGTTAAAAATGTCATGAACTCATTTGAATGTATATATCAGAGCCTAGACGATGAACTTGACCTTTATGAGTTTATTCAATATTGAGCCATAAAATCTGTAGTTAAATTCAAACAAATCGAGACACGCTTCATAAAATATTAAATACTAAACTGAACTATTACGCCTACCATTGATTGCTACACTAAAACGGTACACACTAATTAAATTATTTACACATGTAACACCATTTTAGTAACATATTTGATTGTACACACACGTATTTGAATTCAAACTCATATTTGACTGAATATTTAAAATCTAAAGAAAAGTAAACTTTTAAACATTCCTCTGTGTCTCCAAAACCATCAAACGAATACAGAACACTTGAATCAATAAATGGACTTAGATTTTAGTGAGGCGGTTATGCTATGGTGACTTTTTATAGTTACGCAATCCCAAAACGATCGCAATACACATGCAATCGCTAGTAGTGCATCTTCAATCGTCCACGGTTCTACATTGCCACTTAAAAGACTCGCTCCTTCGGAGATACCAAAGTACAACAGTGGACGGCGATAGACTGAATTCAAGTCATGATTGATGATCACGATGAGTCGATGGTCGCACGGTGCAAATACGACAAACAATCTAATCAACATCCTTAAGACTTGCTATCTTAAAATGTATAAATATGAACTATTTTCTAAACTTCCAATACATGGTTATTTAAACTTCAGAACTAGTTCAGTAGTAGGTAGTTCTAACAAATAAAAATAGCAACTGAAAAGTGTATAATGGACCAAGTTTTGGCAACAAGTATGGTCTTGAAGGTTCCGGGACAGGAATAATAAAATTATTTCAAATTGAATTGAAATTTGTAAACAATACTTACAATTTTAGTATAACATACACAAAATAGATATTCTATTCGATTCTGTGTTTATTTTTAAGGTTTAGGTAACATCACTAGTGCGTTTAAATACTTTTAACAATAAGTAATTATCACAAGAAGAGGTCTGAGCTAAGGCTTTGTAAAATAGAATTTAATTACCAAACCAGTTAGGTAGGTTTTTGAATATTTAAACGTTCTTAGCATGATGATAGTAAGTACTGGAAAACTCATTTTAAAGTCGATTGTGTACTATGTAGGATTTAAAACAGATTTCTAGGATTTCTTTCTCGATTAGAGAAAGTATTCTTATTCTAAAGAAAACTCCAGACAAGTATACCCGCCAGCAGCCTGATTATTTTTGCATTTACCATTAATTAGTGACTGAAGGAACTCCGTTGATATTTGATTTTAGAACAGAAATGAATCCTTTTACATAAAACTAAATCAAATAAAGACAGTTTATTTGGACTATTTTAAATTTAATTTATTTTACACGCGTAATTAAGTTATAAGAACCGCAACTCCCCGCCACGCGACAAATTCTTATTGTTAAAGAGGTATTTAAATATTGCTTAATCTCTGTGACCGTTATTATTTTAGAACTAATGTGACATATTTAAGGTTATTTATCATAGAACTGGCATGTAGATTATGAAAATTTAGGTGATACAAAAACATGATGCTTGTTCAAAGTTACTTCGTTGGTTTAATTCTATCTGTTACAGAGAACAAGCTATATTTTAATGACTGTCACTCTAATTTAGCACCACTATTTAGCCCTTCGATTCAACTATACAAATCTTGCTTTTGTTTCTAATTCTGCTTACAACGTAAGTCAGGCACTACTAAATTTTGCACTAAACTTCTAAACATTATCTTCTCACAATCTTTGGGCCGGTAGCATCTCGTTTGTATTAGGAGGTACCTCCAGACTTTATTTAAAACATGGGGTGCTTAAAATAATATCAATCATCAATATACCATACCAAGAACACAATATGACAAGTCAATTATTACCACCACCAAAAAAATTAATATCAGTACATGACGCTGTCACCAAACAAAATGATAAATGCTCGATCAATCTTACTATCGGCCCACTCGTACACCCTTTCATTAAACAAGTCCTGTCTAACCTTATTTACAAAATGATAAGTAAACTGACATGCTACTAGACAGTAGGGTTACCAGGTGTTTAAATAAAATTATGGATTCAAAATCCGCTTCATTGAATTACCCAATAATACAAATTAATAAATAGTTGAGGTGGTCGAACTCACAGAATTAAGCTCTTTTTCATTTATAATATTATTATTTAGTTACATTTATTTATTTATGTTCATACAAAATATCTAAAACTTAACAGAAAAATATGGAACGATATTTCTAATAAAATTAATAATTGTTCTTTTAAAAAGACAACTCCTGCACTAAAAATAAATTCTGTATCGCAGAGGACTTTACAAACATACATGAAACGGACACAAAGTACACCAAGACTCAAAACAATACTTTGCAGATCACACAAAGTGTTGGAACGTGTGTAGAATTTGAACCCACAATACTCAGCGTAGTAGAAAGTAACGTAGCGAGCGCGTAAACCACTGAGCCAACCGTGCAGTCAAATAATAGTAACAATATATTAATTATACTATAAAACTCTAATGCATGGATGTCCTACTACGAAGAGGGTTGATAAGCAGGCGTCGCGGTGGCGCGAACTAAGGTGATCCGTCTCGATTTTTACTGTGATTAATCACATTACCAGACTACTCCGGGCTTCTATTGAAATTAAAAATGTATGTTGTCTTTATTTTACCTGTATAACGGTACAATACACAATATATATAATATTAAGTAAGCGTATTTTTAACCGACTTAAAAAAAAGGAGGAGGTTTCTCAATTCGACCGTATATATTTTTATTTTTTTTATGTGTGTTTGTGTGTGTTTTTTTTGATGATTTTTTTTTATGCAAAGGAGATATCCCAACGGTGGTACTATGATAAGGTCACTAAGATCTGATGATGGCATCCAAAAGAAACCGAGTCAAACTTTGAAGTCGGTTTTATTTTTGTTAAAATTTTACTTGTTAAAGTAGTGGCCTCTTTATTTTATCTCATGCTTTGCTAACGAGGGAAGTTGAATTCTTATATTGCCAATTCCTTCAGTTTGTTTCTGAATTATTTCGTTGCGGGTTCCAAGACAATTCCAATTCTTTCCTGGGACTTTCCGATTGTCATAACTCGGTGTGTTCGTGGGTCAGTGCTGTTCATCCTGGTGTACAGGAATTACAATGGTGGATGTGTAGACAGGATTCGTCCCATAACAACAAAAACTGGTGGTCGCATAGAAACGAAATTCGACCATAATTCTTTTTTGTGGTTTGTTTAAGAATGTAGAAAACAATTCTCCTGTATATACTGTGCCAAATTTCATACTCCTTTGATTGCATATTTTTTGGAAAAAGCGGTAGAAAGTTTTTGCTTGACATATACGAGTAGCTAATACTTTTGATTGAATTAACGGACTCGGAAATGGCTGCATATTTAATACGCAGGAGGTTTCGGGGGTGATAACTCGATCTAGGTAGAACATAAATTACCAATAAAAATACCGAACCAAGGTCGGTCATCCAGTTACTATATTGCTAATTGATACATGCCACTGTACTTAAGTCTTATAAAACACAATTTAAAACTAACATTTCACTTGTTGAAACTTGTTGTCAAAAAGTATGTCTAAATACAACGTAAATCATGAGTTCCCATCGACAACATTTGAAGAAAACGACCAGGAATCTATAGTTTGGCATTTATAAAGTTGCCGACGCGGCCTGTAAAAGCTTCAAATCATAGCATCAAATCACGAGCAATCTGTCTGAGAACCACGGACTATAAAAATAATAATTCGTTTCCATAGTATGGCCTAATTAATAAGTGGACGGCGTTAACTATAAAAATCAATAAATTAATAATTAAAACTTCTTTGTAGCCCATTATTATTACCAATAATACTTTTGGTTGGCTACTTATACTAATACTTGAAACTAGGTTCATTTTATTTGTAAAATCTAATATTTTATTAGACTATTGTCAGCTACCAAATGATGGTATAATAGATGGTTTTACTTGATAGGACGTGGGACATTAAAAGACTTGTACGAATTTAATAACAATACCATAAACCTATAATGCTTAATACTTACAATACTTAAATTAACATTCTAAAGAAATAAGTTAAAAATTAGTGGCATATTAACCGCAGACCTGATTACCGATAAGTGGAGACCGCGTCTGGGCAAACGTAGTGTAGGACGTCCACATGGCGGGTGGAGTGATGATTTGCGCAAAACGTAAGAAGCCGAGGATCGAACCAAGTAGCGTGCAATTGGTGAGGCCTATATCCAGCAGTGGACTGTGATAGGCTGATGACAATGAAATTAGAAATTAAAAGTGAAAACAAAATGAAAATTTAAATCCAAAATTGATCGAAATTTAACCAGCTGTCGATTTTTGCTTTAAACGCATTTGTAGATTTAGTGGTAACTGATCATAATTCTCGAGCGATATCGTGTATGTAAGATGAAAATTATTTGAGTGAACACCCACATCACATCAAAAGCCTATAATAGTCCACTGCTGGATTACATAATAATTTTGTAATTATTATACACAGAACATTACACATAAACATTGCATATATTTATTTTAAAAATAATTATATAACCCATTTTTTTTATTTAAATTACAATGTCTGTCAAAATAAATATGAAATGAACTGCAATTTCTCTCAATTATCTGTATCAGATGTGTATAAGTGAATCTCTTATGACTTATACCACACACTTAAAGCAGCTCGTGATCCTGTGAGCGGGTGGCTTGATCTAATATCGGTGTGGGAGAACGACTTACTGTACTTATATACGTGGCGTAAATCATAGTTACAGTTTTACACCTCCGTTATTTGAACTGCAAGTTACGAAGACGAATACATCTACACTATACATAGCTACATTTATACTAATATAATAAATTGGAAAGTAATTTTGTTTGTCTGTTTGTTACTCTTTCACAACGAAACTGTATTCTCGGACCAAGGCGACCTTCAAACCTTCAAGAAAAGAGCGTACTCCTTCTTAAAAGGCCGGCAACGCATTTGTGATGACTCTGGTGTTGCATGTCTCCATGGGCGGCGGTAATTACTTACCTACCCTCATGCGATATGTCTGCTCGTTTGCCCCTATTCATTAAAAAAGCGCTGCTACGATTTTAATGAATTTTTTCGTGGATATACTTTGGTTCTCAAGGAAGAACATAGGCTACTCTTTACCGTGAAAACAGACAAACACGTGAGTAGAGCTGCTGCCCAAGATAGCCCATACAAGTAAATAAAATTGAAGTGTCTGTTTGTAATATTAAAATAACCGCTTTTTACTAAATGCATATATAGTTACAAATATTTTTGTCTGTCTGTATGTTTGTTCCGGGTAATCTCTGGAACGGCTGGACGGATTTTGACGGGACGGATTTTCACTGGCAGGTAGCTGATAATACAGGGAGTCACTTAGGCTACTGTTTTTACACTAACTTTGTCCCGCGGCGTTACTCGCGGTACAACAATAACCGCGAGTAACACCGCGGGGTTCAGCTAGCTATTTCATAAAATTGAGCCTTCTGCTAGTCAAAAATTAAAATACGTAATCGATCGCTAATTTGAATCTAAATGACTTAATTGCGGTATTGATTAATTATAAGGAAAAATCAATTTTTATTTATTCGAAGTTTCGAATAATTTCCACAGTATTTTTTTTATGTAAAAGGAGAGCTAGACAATTATGTCCGAGGTATTGATTAAAACAAAAATTTAAAAACTAATTAGTAGGCATCAGGTGTAAAAAAAAAAAATCTTCTCAATGTGACCACGTTTAAATGCTGAAAAGGCGTTATTTAGTTTAATTTTAGGCATTTCTATCTTCCTAACTAAAAAAAACAAAATATTAATCTCAATATTTCTTATCAAAATTTTATAACATTTTAATACATTTTTTATGTATATAAAGTAAGCTTGAACGTTATAAATACATGTTAAAATTCCATGTAAAACTTAATGTTATAAAGCTCTCAAATCAATGTATGGCAATTTACAAGTCGAGTCACGTATGCTCTTCAGACGATCTTAAATCAACTGGAGGTGATTTACCGTAAGTATTGGACATTACTCCAAAAGAGAGGGGATTTTAAAATCTATTGATTTAACCCCACCTTTACAATTTTTAGAGTATTCTAAGATCTCGAAGACTCGAAGATTCTAGTAATCCATTTCACTCAAATCTTCGGTTTTGCGAAATGATTCTCAATAACATAAACACAATACGAAATTGAAATATTATATTACGAATATGTCTCAAGAATGTTTTCCTAGAATAATTAATTCAATACGATTAGACTTTGTCGATATTAGATGTAAAGAAAGTTATCATTTTGTATTTTTTTTGATCTTACCAACGCGAAAGTTTGTGAGTATGTATGGATGTTTGTTACTCTTTCATGAAAAAGCTACTGAACGGATTTGGATGAAACTTTACAGTAATATAATTTATAAATCTTACTGATATTATAAACCCGAAAGTTTGTAAGTATGAATGGATGGGTGGATGTTTATTACTCTTTCACGCAAATACTACTGAATGGATTTAGATGAAACTTTACAGTTGTATAGTTTATGCATCAGTATTACACATAGGCTACTATTTGCTGCGATAACCGACATATTATACGCGGGCGGAGCAGCGGGCAATAACTAGTAATAAATTGAAATACAAAAAGTAATAGACAGTAATGACAAAAGCCACGAGTTGACTAAAGACAATAAAATATAGTTTTTCTAAGTTCAGAAATGAAATAAAACAAATTCAAAAACAGAACATCATCCAATAATTAATACAAAGACACTTTAAAAATCGAACGGTCAGAAACATTCACATCCAAAACTAATGATGGGATAATCACAAAGGAGCAAGCGTGTTTTATGGTCCGAGCATCAAAAACAATCACCGTGGGTCGGTATTACAAACAACTCGTCGTGACCCCAACCGGTTTCTCCACGATTAAGTTATCTGCCGTCGGTTTTACCAATTCAGAGTTAATTTCTTCATTTTGTTTCGCCTTCGTATCTTTTTTATGTAGTTTTTTAACTGCCGTCAGAAATGGAACGGGCAATTTTTCTAATTGTCCACCATTTGATCGATTGAACACTTCTCTTTGTGGGGCTTCGAATTTGGGAGTAGGTATATTTACGTTTGATAGAGATTTGTTAGCGTTTATTGGTTAAAATGATGTTTTTTTTTCTTTATTTCACGAATTCATCGAATTGGTATGGCGTGATTGACTGACTAAAATAATTTACTCCTCCTTCTCTCCTCCTCCTTTGCTCTGTCGACACATGAATCTAAATGAGTGACATGACATGAACTGCACGGTTGGCTTAGTAGTTTGAGGTGTCGCTATGCCTATGCTATACTTTCTATTGCGCTGTGGGTTCAAATCCCACATGGAACATCACTGTGTTGTGATCCACTAATTGTTGTTCTGCGTCTGAGTGTTCTTTGTTTTTATGTATGTTTGTGAAGTCCCTTGTGACGTAGGATATTTATATTTCCTAAAGACGAGGTTGGCTTTTAAAAAAAATAAGTCTCTGGATAAGTAATTTAGTATAAGTAACATACAATTAGAAACATGGTATGTGTATCTGCTGAAAGGCATTTGAAATGATTGTCCTTTGAAAATAAACGTCTTGTGAGCGAGTAGTGAGACTATGTGTGCGTCCAATATAAGGAATTCCTTCTCCAATCAACTGTCGTTCGTTTAAGCTCATACTTACGTTCTAATTAGTTTCTTCTTTATACTTTGCAACAAAGTATACGCCATTATTTCTTAACATTGTAATATATAATAGGAAGGTTGCGATAAATACTGTGGAATTCAATAATAAAGAACTTGTCAGAACTTGATAATGTGTTTTTAAGTAATATTGCAACAATTTAGTCGAGTACTATCAGACGCAAAATTAAGTATTTATCGTATGGTTCAGACATTTTGACCTTGAATTTCTTTGTAAGACAATAGATATAGATATAGGGGTCTTGCATTACCACTCTACTAGTACTACTCTACGCCACGCCACATTTTAGTAGGCTGAGTGTTCTGAGTTGAAACCCCAAATGGGACAACACTTCGTGGAATCTACAAATTGTTGTTCTGAGTCTAGGTGTTATTTGTGTCCGGTTCATTTATGATTATAAAGTTCCCCGCAACACAGGATATATTCCTAATGTGGGAGTTTTTTTTATTAAAATTATCGCTTGCGGTATTTTCCAACCAAAACGACCTTCTAACTTTCAACAGAACGTACTCCTACCTCAAAGGTTTTCAATGCACTGGTGACTCCTGAGTTACAGACCTTCATGTGCGATGGTTGTCATTTTCCATCAAATCAGTCTGGTGGTTTATTTCTTAAATCTGACGTGTACCTGCATGTCACGTGTCAAGTACACGTACGTCTTCCTTCTGAACAAGCCGCTTCGTAGTATATTTTTTTCTACTACGAGTAGGTATACCGCTAAGTATGGAAGGTTTAACATCTGACGGCCTTATCTAACTTTTCATTGTACATGTGAGTTCTAAAAAAAAAGTATTCGTAACAATGTTATAAAAAATCTACACGAGTTCCTGAGATAAGAATGACATCCGACTCACGATTGGATGGAATCCGAGGCCGTCAACGACTGTAACATGACAGGGTCATTGTAATGTACGGGTCAATTTACCACAGAACTGTACAGGATTTGGTTTAAATGGTAGTAAGAACTTTTATTACAAGAAAAAGTTAAAAAAAAAAAATAACCCGCTTACGTAAAAACTTTTTCTAACATTTATATAACCTACGTTATTATTACGAATCTATTGAAATCTCATTCATTAAAATTGATTTGCTAGTTCAGATGCTACGGTCAAAACATACATAACATGTTGCCAAATTTGCCCTTTCTTTCAGCTCTACCGTAGTTGGTAGAAATGTACTTAATGGACGGTATTTTAATAACGATTACTTGAGACAATCTTATGATCATCTGATATAAGCTAGGCAGAGTAAGTAATATGGGGTCTGGAAAGATAACATTGTGAATACACTTGTAAATGTGCTTTATTAAATATGAAAAATAAATACACACTACCGAACTATACAGTTTGGATCATCCTTCCTATGTCAATCAGTCAAAACCTGGAAGCCTCTACCAGCCTATGTGTTTCTCTCCTATTTAAATCGCGGGTCCTTTACACGAGGCGTGGAACAGCATCTTACTAAGCCACTATAGTGTGGGTCATTCATTGATTATATTCATACTTTCCTCGGTGGCGCAGTGGTAACGTATGCGACTGCTGTGCTTGAGGTCTCGGGTTCGATTCCCGGGTCGGATCAAATGTTTGTATGATCTGCATGCACATATTTGTTTCCGAGTTTGGGTGTTTTCTTTGTGTACTATGTATGTATTTAAAAAAAAAGCATACATTTCTTAAATACCCATAATACAAGAGTAGGTAGGGTAAAGTAGTCACGTTGGCAGACCCTAAAATGAATAGATCATTTTCTATAATTCACACCAACGTCTTCCTAACTCTCTATGGTTCTATGATAAGACAAGTCTCTAAACAAAAATACTTCGATTATAATATCACATTAAACAATTTACTGAGGTGTTAATGCATTTGAATTCGTAATGTTGGATATCCATCTCTTTGAGTTGAATATTATTCATGAATTCAGGCTGGCTGGTAGGTCACCTTTGCCTGCTTAGATATTATGATAATATACGTTACATTGGCCGACTCCCTGATGCTTTAGCTTATTCCGAATTTACGTATTTCGCATTGCTTTTACAATACGCCCTTTTTTTTATACTTTGCTTTTGTAATCGAAATGCAATGCAAATAAATGGATTTTTTTTATGATGATGATATTTACCGTGAGAGAGCCACGCTGCGGCACGAATGGGCCGACTCGACCGGAGTGATACCACGGCCTCACAGAAAACCGGTATGAAATAGGATTGCGCTGTGTTTCACCAAGTGAGTGAGGAGTGAGTACATCAAAATAAATTTAAACATTCAAAATAAACAGCATGTGCAGAATGGGCAGCTCAATCCCAGGTTTAATATAATATAATTATCATCAATATATTCTGCTATGGTATAATACCCCATTTCGATTTAATGGTTTTCTTAAATTTCCTTAATGGCAAATTCCTAATATTGATAGGGAGCTTATTGTACAAGCGTACCTATACATTGTCTCAAGAACGAATTGCCTATTCTGTGGAGACGAGTAACGTGAACACTAATATTATGTTTGTTTCTGGTATTTACCGAATAAATAAACATCACTGATTTTAAGAATAAACTGGCATTATTATTCTACCTGAATAGCCTACAATGGTTATTGAATTTTCTATTCATCACATCTAACTGCAGAAAATAACATTTTCATAGTAACATAGGAAAAAAGAGAGAAAGAACATTTATTCTGACAGTGTGTTATGTACAAGTAATAAATTATCCCCCATCCCCTAAAGGCCGGCAATGCACTTGTATTGCATCTGGCGTTGCAGGCGTCCATGGGTAGCGATTACCGATACGTCTGCTCGTTTGACCCCTATTCCATAAAAAAAGAAGTAAACTTTGTGAGACTGTAGGAACGAACTCTGGATTTACTGAATTGATTATGAAAATTCCTTAAAGACTTGAAACCCAAATTATTTGGGCAAAAGCTAGTGATTTTTAACTTCATTTACCGATTAACGTGTAACATCACTGAAAAAAGTACCACCTCGTCTGGTCCACATGGTAAAGTAGGCGAAAACCTAAAACCTCATTTTTAAGCAGATTTATCTTACGTTGTGACAAGATGCCAAGAGTCTGTTGTATACCAAACAACTAAAAAAAATTAAGATAATAATAATGTCTGTCTGATTTTAAACTAGGCAGATTCCATGTCATAGTTATTAGACTGCTTATAAACCTACTTATTAGCTTATAAACTCAATAATACAATCTCACATCCTTACAATTTTCGGACATATTTCTCGGCGTGACGATCAATCCATAGAACACCTAGTCGTTCAAGGAAGAGTGGAAGGCGCTAGACACCGCGGAAGGTTAGCTACGCGTTAAACTGACCAGATAAAGTAAGCTGCAAGAGGTTCGGTGAACAAGTGCGGCAGGATCACCTCGAACATTACTTACATAACTGTACCATTACATCTCCCAATATTCTAAGTACTCTGTCAAAAGCTTACCGGATTAGAAGAAGAAGAAACATACTTTAATTTCTCAAATCATCAACAACACATAATGTCCCATTGCTGGACTCGGGACTCCGAAGAAAGGGTTAAGGCCTTATTTCTCAAATACCATCGATTGAATATCAATATAATATACTAATTGTAAGTGAGTTATAACCAGAAACAAAACAAATAATAGTACTCAATGTCACACTATTTGTGTGAGAATTTAAATTATCAGACCTATCATGTTTTCGTATATTTCTAATCAAAAAAAATTTATACACGTATCTCGTCGTCTTCTCCATTGTTTATTTTTCCTTTTTAACCGACTTCAAAAAAAGGAGGAGGTTTCTCAATTCGACCGTGTGAGTGTGGTACCTACTATTACATTTGGCTTGGCGCCGACTTCAAACAGGTTTTAGGTACCTAGCACACATAATAATACTGCTATTTAAATGAACAAAGAATTAGGTATAGACAAGAATTGGAATAGCAATTTATGAAGAGCCAGTTTATTTTAAGCTTTTTAGTGTTTTTTGGCAGGGAATTTCGTTAGATGCTTTTTGGAAGTCGGTTTTTTGTTTTGTTTTTAATTGTATAGAAGGCAAAGGAGCAGACGTATCGCCTGATGACAAGCGATTTTACACAACATTATAACTGCATCTTTCAAAAAGTTCATACATTCTTAGGTTCTCCTCCTAAATTCCACATTATTTACTTTGTAAATCTCATACAAGAAAATCGCACTATGCCATTAACAACATGCATCAACCTTAATCACACTGTCAAAACACTTGAGCGCGGGCATCACCAATATTTATGAACATTATTGTGAAACGCTTAAACTGGTATTCGATGCCCGTGAAATTAAGCTTTTGTCGTAGATACTTTAGCGATTATAATGACAAATTTATGTTCATAAATTATCACTATGAATGTTAAATTAATAAATCAAAGAAAAAATTAACAAGTGAAAATATAATCGAGTCTTCATTCTCGAGATATTTAAACCTATTCTAAGCTTAACATTACTTTTCTTTTAAGTAAATATTCTCTTTTCTGGATGATCAGTAAATTTTATAGACTTCCACTAGTTTAGATAATACTCCTCTCCGAACTTCCATGAAAAGAACCTCCATTTGCTTAAAAAAAACAAAACAATTTGGTTTAAATAATTCTTACCTGACCCCACGAATAACAAACTGACCAAAATAGACGACTACCTAAGAGGACACAATTCTTTATAGATCAAGTTTTACAGATCAAGATCAACCAAACATAATTCGGAATAGATTTATTTTTATGTACCTACTTTTCTTTTATATTTTAAAATTGAAACTGTATCTTGAACTCATTGATATGCAGTCGTATCTAATACAATAGCTCACTTTATACATTAATCTCACATCCTAAATTTTGTGTCACTGCAACGCTTTTAGTAATAAACGAGGTGGCAGGTCGTAAAGAGTCTTTGTTTAAATGAGTGGCTTCAGTATTAGCGGGTAAGAAAAGTATAAGCGGTAGCGGTAAGCGATTATACTCAAATAACATTACCTAAGAGACGAGTATTGCTTAAGAGCGAAGAGAGTAGGTACACACACTTCAAACAGGCAAAGTTTCAATTATTCTTGTGTTTAAAAAGTACTTAAATTAACAGGTTGTCTAAGGGGACCTATTGAAAGTAATTGTTGTCTTCTGTTGGAATTGTAAATGGCGTTAATTAAGGGAAGTCCTTAGTGTTTTAACCCATTTAAGAAAACAAATGTTGTTTACGAATTCTTGAAACAAGTGTTTTTTGTAATTATGTAGTCATTTTGCTGAGAATTCTTATGTTAAGTTTCAATAGTGAATAGGAATAAATAAAAATAACAATACAATATAATACTATTTAAACACGCGTTTAAACATTTAAAATCTCAAAAAATCTTATTCCTAGTGTTACACCCATCAGTTCTTATCTATACTATCTAAAAAAAATTATAACAGATTTTCTAATGTGTATTATGTTGGGTAGCAAAGTTGGTGATCAAAGTCCTTTACCCGCTTGCAATGAGACCTCAACGTCCAAAGATTGTTTACGATCAAACAGGATTACGTTTTGTGATTGATACGAATTCCTCTTAATAAATTTCCTAGAGGATTACAACTACAGTACTTTGTCAATCTGTTTGTTTTACGCTCCTGTGTTAAATTTCGGATTGGAGAGCTCCGATCAAATTTATGGTTGATCATCTCAGATTGAGGAAATTATCAAAACAAAATTTATTCCTCCTTTCTGTATTAACGTGAATTTAACGATTATCCTCCACCGAGGTGAATGCTTTATTCAAAAGAATTTTAATTCAACACTTAACACAATAAAGTATGTTCTGGTGTTATTTATAAAAATATACTGTAATCAAATCAGTCCGAAGCAAATGGATATTGGTTGCCGTCGCAACACATGTAAAAGGGCCGGTACTAATGTACCTGAAACGATAGCTATGATCGATTTAAACTCAAAAACTCTGCAAAGAACTTTCTTCTTTATTGTTTATGGAAAACGATGAAATTTAGAATACCTCTAAAACAGTATTTGAATTCGTGGGTCGAAATGAGTGAGTGTTGTAGTAAGGGCACCTCTCTCGCTTAGTTAATTAAGACATAGATTATCAAACGTTTTTGAGTAGTAAATAAAATTGTAATCTATAACCGTATAGCATCGCCGTCTATAACACCACTATCAGAGCATAAGGGACGCATAATGTTCTCTTTGATCTAACACCTACGCTCAAAATCCTATAAATACTGATGCACTGTCAATTTTTTAATGGATCCGATAGGATTTGATGGTTTTTTAAAACTGTTTGTTAAATGTATGTTTAAACTTTGTTACAGGTATGTTTGGAGCTTGTTTCCTGGAAGATTGTGGGTACTGTGGTACTGTAAGAATTAGTTTTTCATTGGAGATTTTTAAGTGTACACGTCTGAGCTAGCTTGGTGAAGATCAGTCATCAGATTCTCTCTCAGTCAGCTATTTAACTGCCTCGGTGGCGCAGTGGTAGCTTACGCGACTGCTGTTCTTGAGGTCTCGGGTTCGATTCCCGGGTCGGACCAAATGTTTGTATGATCTGCAAATATTTGTTTCGGAGTTTGGGTGTTTCTATGTATAATATGTATGTATTTACAAAAAAAAAAAAAGTATATAAGTATTCATATCAGTTGTCTAGTACCCATAATACAAGCTCTGCTTAGTTTGGGACTAGATGGCGTTGTGTGTTAGATGTCCTAAATATTTATATTTATATTTATTTAATTTATTCTCGAAAGCACCATAAACTGACTTAACTCTTGATTCATGCTAGTATTATAAACGAAGTAACTCTGTCTGATTGTCTGTCTGTTAGATTCGATCCCTTAATTCTTGAGGAAGAATATAGGAGCCGCGGGCAAAAGTTAATGACACATAATTCTTCCGAAGGATGAAGTAATAAGAGAGTATAGTAGGAAGTTATCATTATACTTATATAATAAATTCGAAAGTAGCTCTGTCTGTCTGTCTGTCACGCTTTCACGGCTAAGCTGTTACACCGATTTTAATGAAATTTGGCATGGAGGTACTTTTAAAGACATACTTTTTAAGTTTTTACCGCTGTAATCGAGATACAAAAGCTAGTATAGTATAAAGTTATCACATTTATAAATTAGATCTAGAATAACATGAACCACTGTCAAACACATAAGTCTTAGTCTACACTCAAAAAACTGTTTTCCCAATAAACGTCACGTTTCTCAGTATTCGTGGTCAAAGTCTCTAAGATTTTATTTCCCCCTTAAATTCCCTTTATTTCTTAACGTTTCTAATTTAACTGAAAGTTCACAAGATATAAGTCATGTCGAAACTTTTTAAACAACGGGAACAAACTGATTAAATACTTTAATCTTTATTTACTGTGCGTCTGTTTTGTTTTAAAATTTATTGTACAAGTTCTTGGGTATTACATTGAGTTTTTGTACTGAAAATTTGTCGCTGTGAGTTTTAAACATTTTTAATTAACATAAGAAATATGTTGTTCCACAAATAATTTATGTAATAAGTTGTTGATGACTAACACTCGTCTTACTCGTGGCATCCAAGTAGAACCGTAATATTGCATACTGTAAGGATATATATTATGGCTTCATAAATATAGTGTATAGGTATAAAATAATGTAGATCTATGTGTCGTGCTTTTGATGAAACCTTAAATCATTTACGTTTCACAGTTTTACAGTGATTATCGTAATTGTTAATAGTTTTTTCATTTTAAAAACTGTCCAACGCTATTACGTATTCGTTATATTTGATTTAATATTAACGCTGTTACACACAGCTACTTGCAGGATGTCCTTAAGCTGCTCAGGTAGAAATGTCTATATTATCAACTCCCAAATCATCATGTACTACATTTCTTATGTTGCCTTTTTATTTTTAATACTCAAAACGATGCCTAATGGATCAAGTAGTCGAGCACACATACTCACTTTTGTCTCAACAGTTACAAAAACAACTCTATTATCAAGGTCACTGGGTTCTTTTTTGATGTAATGCATAATGATCTTGAAATTACCTTAGTAAAGTGAAGAAGTCATTTTGTCGTTGTCACTGATGGATTTTCAAATATTGACCGGGTTAGCCATTATCTGGTTGAGTGTGCTGGCGGCCTAACGCATCGTTGATAACGCTGGATGTGTCACGGCTTAAAAAAAGATGTTTGCTTCCCGTCTGTATTTGTATTAGATATTATATGAAGGTTTTTTGTAGTTTTGCGTGAATATTACGTTAGAAATCGTCATGAGCAGCCATTACCAAAATTGATTGTTTTAAAATAAACAGTTTTTATTAAATGATATAGAGTCTAAATTTGTCAAAAATATTAAAAAGTAACCACTGCAGCTGCTTTTGTACATTACTGTTACACTTTTTAAAAGTACCTTATTAAGAACCAGTTCTGGGAATCTCGTCTAATACAATTTTATTAGTTCCCAAAGGAAGGAAAGACGCTTTTAGTAATATTTTATCAAACCCCATAAAAGTTACTGATAAACTCTCTATAATTAACACAAACCACTGTAGTTGGAAGACATTTTAGAAGGAGTTGAACCACTTGTTCAACACTTAAAAATTATCTTAATTTTTATGTCTGATATTCTGGATTGGACAAGGCGTGTATCCCAAGTTATAGATGTCTGTGAATAGGGTATGAGAACGAAAATTTACACATCTATCTAATAGAAATTAATTACACTCTTATACAATTCCATTTTCATTTTAATCCTGGAATCGGCAAGAAATATAGAGTTCATTGCAGGTATTAGCTGTCTTTATGCCACAATATCTAACCTCCAAACGTGATTTTACTGACAATATCCCAATGTTCTTTTTAAAATAAAGTCCAATCAATGATTTAATTTCAATAACTAAATTAAATGATGCTAAAACTTTATACAAGACTGAAGAAATCAAAGAAATACTTACGTTGCCCGAGCTACATTTATGAATGATTTACCAAGAAGGACTGAAAACAGTTAGAACTCTAGCGCTAACACACAGGTTTCAAATCAATCAATCGGTTTCTTAGTAAAAATTCCAACGAACAACACAAACAAACCATTCCTCTTTATAAACTGCTTTGAGAGCGGTTGAACAAAAAACCAAGTTATGCAATAAATCCGTTTCAAACCACATGTGTTGAAGGCCCGTTCAGGAGATATTAATTACAGACAGACATCCTTAGTCACGGTATATCAGCAATATAATTGGGAACAAATGTGGATGATGATTTCGTAGTCAATGTTACTTGAGAATTTATTTTGACTGTTAAACTTACGAGGGGTGACTTTGATGGCATAGTAAACACTTAACTTCAAAGGGTTGCGTTTATTTTAGTAGTCTTATTGCGACTTCCGAAAAACTATTTTATTGGTTTTGTTTATTTATACTTTCTAACGCCGTGGCGCCTTTATATAAAATATATATTATTAGTGCTTAGTATTTAGAATATTTTTCTATGTGGACCATACATAAAAAAAATGTCAATCCAATCAATGCCGAAATGACTCTACCCTGCCTGATGGAAAGCATAAGCAGAATCTTTCTCAATATGCGGTGATCACCATACTCATTGAGGATGCAGAAAATGCAACAATGCAACGTGGTGACCCACACCATGGCAATCTAGTGATGCTTCTGCATCATTTTTGCTCAGACATAACTAGCTAGTCCAACATACAACTCCATACAACTGATATAAATACATACATATATTCTTTTTTTGTAAATACTTAGATATTATATATAGAAACATTCAAACTCCAAACAAAGTGTTGGTCCGACCCGGGAATCGAACCCGAGAACTACGCTACCACTGCGCCAACGAGGCAGTCGAATTGAATTGCATCATTGAACAAACAGACACTTTTGCTGTAAATATATATTTGTATAGCTTTACTTCAATATTTTGTTGTCATTATTATTTCAGCTCTATTCCATATAATAGCCCAATAGACAAAAATAGGCTTTCATTAGTTTTTTTTTTTTATGGTGTCGGGGGCAAACGAGCAGACGTATCACCTGATGGTAAGCGATTACCGCCGCCCATGGACATCCACTACAGCATAAGCCTCACAAGTGCGTTGCCAACCTTTGGGGGATGGGGAAAGGGAAGGTGGGGAGGGTTTTGGATTTACGAGCCTCCGGTATCCTCACTCACTCGGTGAAACACTGCGCTAGTGCTATTTCACACCGGTTTCCTGTGAGGCCGTGGTATCACTCACACAGGACAAAGGACAGGAAAAGTTTAAAAAATAAAATCCATCTCCATTATTACAAATCTATTAAGATTTTATAATTAAAATATGTTTATTAGTTTTGGCGCTATGGTGAAACATATATATAAAATACATAGCCTGCTATAAATATTACCCTTCTTTTTGGCTTTCCCGTAGTCGGGTAAATATGTCTATCTTGCACGCATTCACTGAATTTCACTGTCGAGATTTACTAGAGCATCTATCCGCCTCATTTAGGAATCTATACTAATAATATATTAAGCTGAATGAATCTCAGGACCTATTGGTCCGATTTGGAAAATTCTCTCAGTATTAGATAGTCCATTTATCAAGAAAGGCTATAAGCTATATATCATCACGATGAGACTAATAGGAACGGAGCACGGAGAATGTTACAAAAACGAGAAAACATAATTACGCTACGGGCAATAGGAGACTTAAACGAGGTTGCGTAGGTCAGCTAGTATTCTATAACGCATTTTCACAAAAGACTTCAATAATATTATATCCTGATTTAATTTGATAATCAACAATAACTTCATCAACTAACGGTACTACCTTATACATATAATAAAGACTCATCGTCATATAAAAATGCAAGTAATCACATACGAAATGTTGGACAATATTACTTACCTTCTAATAATCGTTTATGATAGAAGAAAGAACATTAATCTTGATAGCAAACAAATGTTTATCTCGAGTCATCGAGTCGAATATCTGAGTTTAAGATCTGAATACAATATGCTTAATTGCACTATACAGCACGATCGTAATCGGATTGTGTTAATATAAAATTGTAAATGAATATTAATCCATAAAATGGGTGTGGTTGTTGCCGTTCGGTTGATGGTTAAATAATGATGATGTGATTATTTATATATCGTTTATATTGTATATCACTAACTTTGCCTGCAGCTCCACCCTATATATCGGTATATATCGCCGCGTATAATCGGTAATCGCGGTAAATAGCAATGTTATTGTGATGCTTAAATTTTTCGACTTTGGATATGTAACACACAACGCCATCTAGTCCCAAGCTAAGCACAGCTTGTGTTATGGGTACTAGATAACTTATCTAAATACATGTGTATAGTTTTATACATATTATACTTACGTGGAAAACACCCAAACTCTGAGACAAAATTTCGCAGATCATAGGCAGTCGTATATATCATAATATCACTAACTTTTGCCTGCAGCTACGCCCGCGTAAATATCGTTAATGGCGGTAAATAGTAACCTATGTGTTATTCTTAAGTACTGCAAAGTTTCATTTAAATCCGTTCAATAGTTTTTGAAAAAAATTGTAACAAGCATAAGGAAGGATTCTTGTTACTCTTTCACACAAAAAACTATGAACTGAATATATGGACATCCTTACAAACTTTCTCATACATAATATTAGTATAAATAAATAAATAAATAATAAATAAATATTTCGGACATCTAACACACAACCAAACTAAGCAGAGCTTGTATTATGGGTACTAGACAACTGATATTAATACTTATATACTTTTTTTTTGTAAATACATACATATTATAGATAGAAAACACCCAAACTCCGAAACAAATATTTGCAGATCATACAAACATTTGATCCGACCCGGGAATCGAACCCGAGACATCGAGAAGGTATATTTAGCAGGATTGGATAGGATAATATATCAGTTATATAATATAATTTCACTGTAGGTATTAAGTACATAGAGTGGCAGGCATGAGCTCGTGATCACAGCTAGTGCAGTCTGTTAGAAACGTCATGGCGTCAGGTAATTCAAATTAAATTTATCGTGAGTTTTCGACTGCACGATTAGCCTAGTTGTTTAAGCGGTCACCACGCCGTTTTCTACTTCACCAAGTGTTGTGGGTTCAAATCCTACATGGGACAACAGTTTGTGTGATCCACAAACAGTTATTCTGAGTCTGGGTCTTCTTTGGGTCCGTTTCATGTATGTTTGTAAAGAGTCCCCTGTGATACTGGTCAAGCTCGTACTAGTCCCCGATGCGAGAGTAATCTTTTTAAAAGAAAAGTTTTTTTTGTGGAATAGGCGGGCAAACGAGCAGACATATCGCCTGATGGTAAGTGATTACCGCCGCCCTGTAAACACCAGAGGCGTCACAAGTGCGTTGCCGGCCTTTGATCCCCCAAAGAGAGGGGAGATAGGGGTAGGGGGTTTGGGTTATGGGCCTCCGGTATCCTCATTCACTCGGTGAAACACAGCGCAAGCACTATTTCACACCGGTTTTCTGTGAGGCCGTTCACTCCGGTCGAGCCCATTCATGCCGAAGCGTGGCTCACCCACGGTAGTTTTTTATTTATGTAAAAATACTAGCAAATTTAAAACTTTAAAGTTCATATCATTTACAAATAATAGAGTTGTATACTGGGGATTACTTTAATAAAATATCGTACTCGTACGATTGTCATACTTGGATACACTTTAATTATAATTCCCCCTTGTATTTCAACTAATAGAGAAGGATCAGAACCAATTCAATCAAGAAAATAAATATTATAATTGATTCACAAACATCATAGATATCGCATTACATAAAATCAATACAATACGTAAATACTGAGTTAAATGGAAGGTTAGAAAATGTACGTTAGCTTTATTATTTTAGAATTAGTGTCCTGAATATATCAACATGTGAATAATTTGGAAATTTAAATAATATACATTTAGTAGGTTGAGAAAATCAAAGATCTATTATGTATGATTCACATGTTAAGAAAAACTTTAATATATAATAAAAATATTTAATAAATTAAATAATGAAATTTTGACCTGTAAAAACGTCACCTCCTCTTTTTATACCATGGGTCATAAGTGAGCAAGCAATTGACACAAGATATCAGTTGCATCAAATGCATGCATGCATGCAATGCATTACATCAGGCCAAAACCCTCGTTATGAAGGAGATACATATGTCCAGAATGAGACTATTATAGTTGTTCATGATACATAGAATATTGAATTGTTTTTTTTTTTTAAGCTTCAAATGAATTAAAAGGTTTTGTACTGATTGAGCTCAGACTGTGAGGCGATGCAACACGCTTCAGAGATTGTTTTTATATGTATATATATATATGTTTCGCGTTTGTTTTTTTTCAGTATTTCTCAGCATGGCAGTTTGTATTTAATAAAGTCACGAAGCTTTCTAAATTATCCTTGCAACCACAAAGTATAGAATGCTGTGGTAGGAATTTAGTTCTTCGTGTTTTCTTTTTTGTTACAAATAGAGATCAAGGTGATGTAATTTTTTTAAAACGTAATTTTTGTAACTTGATGAGTAATGATGAGAATTCCAAATGACAATCATACCAAAAATGGCCAAATATATTTATACGGTAACATTAAAGATAATGTTATTTAATTCTCTGTAGCGGTATCACTACTGCAAGTATTATGAAGAGTTATATAAACCGTCCTTGTTGACACCAGTGTAGAGCCACAGAAACGAATGAAAAGCGATGAATATATTGTCACTAAGTTGATCCTTTAAATAAAAGGATTCACCTCGTGGAATCACAACTCAAGGTTCCTTTTCGAACTTCGCTTGTGATTATAGTCAATAAAGAATGAGATTTGCTACAATATTTGATAAACTTTAGCTTACTTACTTTAGATTTCTTTCTTATTTTACTACATGTCAATGAACTAAAACATACTTTCATCAAACAGGGCCGAAATTTTCTTCAAATCGCTGATGTTATAGCCCAAGTGTTGTCGATAGTACAACATCCCATCGACTCAGCTACTGCATTCTTAAGTGTGGCCGTGCATTCAAGACGAGTTTGACGCAAAAACGAAGCTCGCTCTGGCATTCATAACAGTTTTTGTCACCTGTCGCCAACCTCCGGGTATTATATTTATAATAATACCTGCATGTTGTGTGCGTCTGGAATCCTATGAGTTTTTTAAATTAAAAACAATTTGAAATTTATAAGGATATAGGGTCTAGAGATTTCTGCTGCCAATCTAAATTTGAACTGTCCTAGTAGTCTAGTAAAAAAAACCAGAACGTTTCTTGCTCTTTTATGCTAGTTGGTAGGGTCACTGGAACTCTTGGAGAGAGGATATAATTAGCAAGCAATTATACTCTGTACACTACCGGGCTAGGCGTATGTTTTTTGTTAATTTCGTTCTATTAAATATTTAAACTTATTTGCTAATGGAAAAACCCCGTACTACATTAATAAAAAGGTAACTCGAACCGACTATACCGCGTGATATTCGGTCATAGGGTCCATGACTGAACACAGAGTAGCCATCACCTATCAGTCTTGATGGTGTGAAAACATTAATGAATTATTAATTTTGCAATCGGAATGTTCTAGAATATATAATTTAATTATACATAAGGTAACTCTCAATATTCACAAATAAAACACAAGACACCAGATGACCTCGAGGAATGAAATGAAAGTTTAGTGAAAATATTAGCAAAAATTAACGTAAGATTGTGAAATTATAGTATACATGTTTACATATTTAGTATTGAAAGTGTTCTATCAAAAACGTTCTATATTATTACAAATGCTATAAGAAAATCATCCAAGACTTTAATCGACACAATGAAGCTTTTATAATAAATCAAAACAACAACTACACGACTCGCAAGCATCTCTTCAGCAACTCGATGACCTGTTCCAAAAACGTCAGAACTTTAATTATTCGTAACAACATAATCATTTGAATCGTGAGTGTTCAGTGAACATAGGTATTAATAGTAGTTGGCTATTCTATCTTGATCTCTTTTACTCAAGTCATTGGTCCAATCTCCTTCACTAATAAGTACCTTGTTATCTTGGTTGTTAATACTTAGATTATTACGTTACCCTCACTGCAAGACACTAGTTTACTTGTCGGAACCACCCGCTGTGCTTGATGTGAGGCGCATAACCGTTCACACAAGTTCAGCCATCGTTTATTATCCCCTTATATTAAATACCTTATCAACTGTAACATAAAATTCAAATTCATCGGTTCTTCTATGTTTGTTGGACTGTACACCTCATGCCGTTTCATTACGATCCTTACCATCGTTTATCATACTTTACATTGCTGTAATTTATTCATATAAGCGATCTTATTTTATAACGGACGAGATTATTTTACATGTTGTTCTCAAATTTCTCGATATGTGACATGGTTCGGTATAAAGTCGTTCTTGTCTTTGAATTATGGTAGTTTTATTATCGATAACAATATTTTACACGTCGCCAAGTCATGGTAAGTTGAGATCGTGCTTTATTTATACGAGGATCGCAGTCGTCTTTATCGTGTATGCAGAGTTTTATTATTTTTATAAGCACATTATCACCATACCCTGGTCGTGTTTCAAGCACTTAATTTTCACGACATTTATTCTTGGGTTTGAATTTGATATATTAATTTAATTTTTCTCTGTGAGACGGAACAGTACCTCTAGTCATACTTATAAAGTTTCTAATTTCTTAGTTTACAGAATTTCTTTCATTTATGTTTTTATTTACTTAAAACGTTCTATCACAGAAATAATTAGAATTATTGCAAAATTAAAAACATTTTTATTTTTGTTTGCTATTACATTTCCATTTAATATGCTTTCTTGTAACCCGGTCTCTTCATCAATTCAATGATCACAATTAATGTGATTTTATAATAAGTAAAACGAACTGCTGAATTTATACAGTTTAAATTATACATCGCTTTGTATTAGGCTCATCTTTTTTCCGACGAAAACTGTCCAACAACGACTTGTTTATAATGTACAAGTTTATATTTCTTCTTTCTTTCCTTTATATTATTCAACCAGGCTTTATAATTATAATATGAAATAAGATACGATATGAATTCGAGATTCAAGTTACGTAGTTTCCCCGTACTAAAAATACTTTACCGTAGTTCAAACTTAAGATAAATAAGATTTGACGTTCACCTGCTTACTATTTAATGTCTTAATTAAGTTGAAGCCTGCTTGACCAGAATTCTCATTATAGTCACTTATGTGATCCTTCACGATATTCTACTGGAATTAATGGTTACTGCTTATAATATCTTCTATATTAAGAAGTTATTTATTACTTCGTTATATACTCAGCTAGCCATTAGATATGTTATTGATTTAATTAATGACTTCACGCATAGTCTGGTGGATTAAGCTAACACGTTTGCTGCATGCTGTTAATTTGCCTATTGGAGTGTTTTGCAAATTGTTAAGTATAGTCTGGGTGATTTTTGTTTCATTTTCACAAATTTTTGTGGACTTGTGTTAAAAAAACTTGTGCGTACAAACGAAAACGTCTTATATAAATACCAGCTGTAAATCAAGTTGTAACCAAATATTTTCTACAGATATATCTGGTTCACTTTTTATTGGCCTCCTAAAGATTAATAGACATTAGTACATCTCAAAAATGACAGCACATTAATGTCTCTACACCTTTATTTGGATAACTTATCTATATATTTAATATTGGTATCAATTTTATTAGAAATTCTACATTTACTAGCTTTTTGATGTCATAATTATGTTTCCTCTAGTTTCTTGTTTAACTCGTTTCGATGATAGGTATGTTGTCCATCAATTTCTTGTTTGTCACACATTTTATCTAGAGATAATAACAAATTTAAGAATACTAATTGATTGTAAAACAATTAATTGGTCTTATTAAGCGTTACGAAGTTATAAATATTATGTCAAGTAGAAAGGTGATATAATTACGAACGTTTTATAGGTTAATTTGTTTCCCTTATAAGTTATGTCATTGATGTATCTATTTAAGAATGTATTTCTATAAAACTAATTTCGATTAGGTACGATTAAAGTGCAGCTGTAAATTACTTTGATGCAGATGTTTAAAAGGATTCATTTACACGAAACAGTAATGAATTTTAATAAAGAAAAATAGTTATGATATTGGAATTGTAAGTGCGACTAAATATTTTGAATGAGATGTTTTATTAAAAATTCAGCTTCTGTACTCAGGTATGTAAAAGTAGAGTTATGTAGAACTGTTGCATCTTGTTGGTTCCATTACTCGTTCATTCTTGATAAACTTTTTCGTTTTTATAAGGTCTAAAACTAATTGTGTGTCTTAGAAATATAAATTGTAGCAAAATCTAACTTAAATCAACTTTTACCAACTCAAGTGGTCTAAGCGCGTCGCTAGATTTCACGGAAAGAATTACTCTTTCTTTTTAAAGTTTGAAGGTCATATCATAGATAGATTTATAGATATTCTTTATTGCACACCATAATATTGAAGAAACAATTTAGAATATATTTGATTAAGTGTAACTAACGTATGCAATGAGCCACATGAATGGTAAAATTGACTATTTTCCACCGTTAGTTTATTAGCCCTGGCATGTAATATAGACTGGTTTCTCATTTCTCTAGTTACGTTAAACATGAACAGTTGCGTGTATCCAATCGAGATGCCGGTAGCGTCATCAGGTCCTTACATATTACCTGCCACTGTATCTGACACTAATATCTTGTGAAATTATCAGCATAAAACTTATTGGACACGCAAATTTAGGACGGCAGGGTATTAGTAATCGATATTATTTCCTTACATGGAAACAGTAACTTGCGTTTCTTGTTTTTAGTCTTGCGATGCAATATTTAAATTGATCTGAAGATTGATCTGAATTGATCTAAATGACAGTTTAGCATTACAATAGCCTAGTTTTGTGAGTTATTATTTACGTTAAGGGAAATGTTATAATTCAGGTATAGTACACCTCAAAACAATATGACAACATCTACGTGATTTTATAGTAAAGGATTAATTAATTACTGGGTAAAAGCGAAAAAAACAAGTCTTATACGCATTTGTAACAAATTCTGTTTTCTTTTTCACTGTCTTCAATAGTAACTTAAAATGATATAGCATTTAATATAGTAAAGTTTTGAGTATCTATTGAATAACAAGAAATTAAGAAAGAGAACCATAGTAAATGTCTTCACATTAAAGTGAACTAGAAATTGAAAATGTAGCAGAACACAATACCATTAGAGCTATCACTGTTAGAAATAATAGTGATGACGAATGAAATGAAATTAATACACATGTGAACATAATAACAAATATGCATTCTACTATCGATACATAATTTAGAGATTATCTGTTCATATGAATGCGTAACCACGCGCGAGCAATAATAACATTTTATGACCTCTGAATGAATGACCTAAAAATATATATCGCTACAATGACATTGCTTGTACTGGCTACACTTAATTCAATATACTAATAACTTTGAATATGTTTCCATCTTCAATATACATATGCGTAATATACACACTAAATGGAAGAAGCCTATGTCCATCATTGGACTGCGGTGGGCTGGTGAACTTACGCTATCACCGTTGTAATAATCATAATTAAGATGGTAATGTAATAGCTAAGGCGACAAAATACAAATAAATATATACGAAATAAATACGAAAAAAAACACAATACGACAGCGTAATAGCTAAGGCATCGAACTTTTAATCAATTGCAAGGCCCTTTGAACTGCCACTTTTTCACTCATAACCTAAGGTCTTACTGAAAATCTAAACAAGAACAACACGTTTTTAACCTCGTTCTTAGATCAAATATCTTGAACACATATTTATTTAATGAATATGAAATTGTTCAGGATTTAAAACATCTGGAACAGTTGCGACTACTGGATTCAATGAATATTCTATATTCAATTATTTAACACACACACACACACTTATAAAAAATTGTGTATACCTTAATATTATATTTTTTTGAACCATTAAATTGCTCAAAAAGCTGGCTTCCAAATTGTACATAGTTTTTGAATGCAATGTAAAGTCAATTGATATAGTTAAATACTTGAAAGGTCTCAGGTCAATCCTGCACGCAAGCAATATCAGTTCCAATATAGTATTTCGTGTTTATATAGTTTATAATGTAACAGTTAACACTGGAACAAATACCCACAGCCATACAAAATCCTATTATAATAAAATAATGACTGTTTATGCAGAGAATTATATTGCGGTGATAGTTTTTGCATCGCGAGTTGACCTTTCATTATTATAAGTGACATGTCATGAAATCAGAATAAGCAGAATAGTATATGATTTTTGCAGTTGTTTTATGTGAAATGTATTATGTAGGTAAACGATGTTTTTGATATATTTTACAAAACACGTCACTTACTGCAAGGAGAGGGAGGGAAAATGGCCCTGCTTAATTAGGGCGGACAGCTTGATGCGGAGTATCTTAAGAATAACATACTACTATCTTAGTAGTATCGAATAAGAAAGCTTATTATATTTTAAAATCAAATGAAGAGACCAAATAATTATTCAAACATAGTTTCTAGTCTGGTCACCTTGTTAAGAGAATACACATAAATCGTGATGCATTTTAAAGCTTTGTAGTATTAGATAAAGAGCCAATATATTACCAAAGCCACATCAATATGCAAGAATCTCAATTAATCTTTAACACCATAAGTTTCCACGATTAATCACCTACTCATGTGAATCTGTCAATAAGCTCTTCAGAACATTTTTATAAAATCATTTGAAACACGTTTCCAACATTACATTAGTTTTAAATCGTCACACTATCGCGACTTGATTACAAAAAAAACCTCATTCGGATAGCCATTTCCAACGATTAATAATCGATAGAAACTATTTCAACATCGAATTGAATCGATTTCGATTCCGTTACTACAGGTGTAAAATATATTTTTATAATCTGTGGCTTAGATTTTTTTTGTTATTTATTATTAACATCAATTAACCCTTGTACGTGAGTTACATTAACATATTAATATGTTTTGAGATCATAAATTACGATCGTTTCAATATGGACGTCTTTTTTATGGGTATGGAAATAGAGACTGATTCAATTAATACTTTGACGTGGTTATAGTTTTTATTTGAAACCTTTTTGGTTAGGTAGTTAACGAGGTGCGGCTGTCACCTTTTGAAAAGATCGAAATTTAGATGCCGCTGCCGCGCAGTTATATTGAAGACTTGTCACTGTCATTATTGTCGTCACCACGGTTTATGTTACTTATCCTCTCCGATGTTGAACGCCACGTAATGGTCGCTGTCAATTTCTTCCAGTCTGTTGAATGCCACGTCGTGGTGTTTTTTTCCCGATCTGTTTTAACCATGAATTTAGCTGCTTTATATTGTTTGCAGCTTTGTCGCACTTAATTATATTAAAGAGAATAAAACAGAGATGCGCAGAGGCGCCATTTCATTACGTTAGTTGACAATGTAAATCGTTCTCATTCGGCGGGAATTTTTGTGACGTACGGTTGCTGGTCGAGTGAACTTTGAAATTGAATTTATATATTAATTCGGATGTGAATTAAAAAAAAAACATCATTAATTATACATCATCTGATAGTATATTTAATGACCATTCTAAACATACCAATATCTTATATAGCCCCAATACATTTTTTATTGGAAATCGACAGTTTAATCAGAGGCGAAAATGTACCGGGAGTGCTGTCAAAATCGCCCCCACAGTTGTGTAAATTCGGACCAATATGGCGCCACTGACGAATGGCTAATTCAATAAAAAATATAAAAGATTTGAAACAGATAAAACACTATTTAATAAAATGAAATAATAGAAGTTGTTATGTCCAGTTTTGCCACTCCATTCTCATTCGTCCCATTGCAATTGGCGAACAATTAATGAATGTGAAAGGCTGATTCAAGTACAAATAACATCGTGGTTCTTATTTATTAAAGAATTTGGTAGATCATGGTGATAACAAGACTTGTGATACTGATGTTATAAATATTTTTAAATAAACAATAACGCCATTAATATTGTATGACATACTCATCAAATTCAATGCAACAAATACATCCCAAACCTAATTTTTACCAATTCATAAACGCGTATAAGCGACAAACGGCTAACCCTTCAACACTGGGACCGTCTGAGCCAAAATAACTTCGTACAAAGCTGCCGACTTGTCTCGATTCTAAGAACTGTCTTGGCGATTAGTTGTGCAACGTATGATATCTAAATTAGTAAGCCCTATCTTTTTTTTCTTCAGCTGACGTCTCAATTAATGATGTGTAATCCGGGAGATCGTATGATGTGTTATTCGCTGATGCCTCATTTATATGTCAAATGGCCTGATACGGATGGTGTTCGATATGGTTGGATGATGTTCTGATGTGTTTATTAATGCTACGTGATTTTAACTAGTTATTATCTTATCTTTAACGTGAGATTTAAATTGATATCGACTTTTTTATGGCGTAGAGACTACTACCTGCTCAGTGAAAAGCAGAAAAGGAATCACTTAACACCGATTATCTCTAAGGCCATGGCCACCTGAATGATAACTCTGGTTAAACCTGGGCAATATGTTCCAAAATGACTCTTCTCATAAAAACGATGACTGATAAAAATATGTTTAATGAAAATCAGAAATCTTGAAAACTGACAAGTTTGAATTTGAATATAATAATAAGGACTGACGATTTGAAGAAGGTGGCTGGCAGCGGATGGATGCGGACTGCCCAAGACCGGGATAGTTGGCGCTCCTTGGGGGAGACCTACGTTCAGCAGTGGACGGCGATTGGTTGAGGAACGAAATATATATTCAATTTAATAATGTATATATCTCGTGATTGCTCTTCTGTCAAATTCATGTCTGAATTTCTCGATAGTGTGTCAAAAAATACATAATATCTTGAAATACGCTAATTAAAATTTAAAATCCCAACGAGCGCTCTTCAAAGTGTGCTTTGTCAAAAATAAATGCAAAATAATACAATTTGGTTGAGAGCGTTCGCGAGCGGAGGCACAGATTGTAAAAACTCTAAAAGAAGGATACATACTGAGAGCAAGGAGATGGAAGAGTACAGTTTATTTTAGGACTCCAGGTGAATTTTAATTATTAGTCCATAGCTATTATAATATTCCAAAATACTTATATTTAACATTAATGTTATATAACTGACCACCCACACGATTCAATGAATTTTCATCTAATGTGTATTGCAGGCACGTACGCTTATTGATACATAAATATTTTTGGTATTATTGCTGTGAATTATAGGTAATATTTCGAAACATAAATGTCGTTAATGTAACATTGTAAAGACAATTGCTTTTTTTTGTAATTTATTAACACAACATTCTAATATAATTCCGATTTTTGGAAGACTCCGATATCTTCTCTCTTAGGGAAAATAGTTAAGGCGAACTTCGCTTTCCTGACAGCAGGCGGCAAGCAGGAGAATATGAGAATGGTTTTTGTCTCGGTAAAAAAGCCCCCTTTGACTTCTCGACGGCTTAAAACATGCTTATACTACTTAAGAAGAAGTTCTTTATGCTATTGTCATTTTATTTTCTTACCTCTCTCTGCTTTGTCATCAGAACACGTGACATAATGTCTTGTTCCAAGTGTACCTCAAACTTAACTTTCCTAGGTCGCTGTATTTATTTTAGAGCCTAATTTAAATAAGACAGGGCTTAAGTTCTTTGGTGACTTCGTCGACATTTGTAAACGAATTAGTTACGAAGAATAGGATATTTTCACTCTGGACATTATCATATTCCAAAGGATTGTTTGAGAACAAAAAGAGTCGTTACACTGAGACAAAAACGAGCTAATAAAGTAACAAATTTCTAATTTTTTTTGTGTCAGGTTGTGTTATTTTTTTTTTTTTTTTGTGTATTCTTTTGCTACAGTTAGGTAATCATAGCACTGGTTTACTTCAGGGAAACCAATGAAACCTCTGTGTCTCCCGGCTATGGTATGGTCAGTGATAGTTAGGCATTTGGTTCTACCACATCCATGGCCAGGAGAAAACATTACTGAACTTATAGCAACCATCACCAACCAACCAAGATCATCATGATCAACAGCCTTTCACAGTTCAGAGGAGGTTTTGGCCTAATACTAATATAAATAAATAAATATTTCGGAAATCTAACACACAACGTCATCTAGCCCCAAGCTAAGCAGAGCTTGTGTTATGGGTACTAGACAACTGATATAAATACATAAATACTTCTTTTTTCTTTTTTTTTTGTAAATACATACATATTTTACATAGAAAACACCCAAACTCCGAAACAAATATTTGTAGATCATATAAACATTTGGTTCGACCCGGGAATCGAACCCGAGACCTCATGATCAGCAGTCGCACACGCCAACCGCTAGACCAACGAGGCAGTCATAATCATATAATCATGATAACCAGACGGATTGGTATAGGATTTCCTTCAAGTGTTTTCTTTATAGACAAACCGAGATTTGATAGGATCGTGAAACGTACTGAAATAAAATAAATCTTTATAAGATAGTTACACTCACTACAGACGTACATAACTGTAAAGAAGTCCATTGCCTAATCGATCCTAATGACGTAACAATGTTAATGTCAAAATCCCTCGGAGCGTTAAAAAGTAGCTGGTGAGAATATACCCACAAACACCGGACTATTCATCATAATGGTGCCAGGCAATTACCGTGTATAGCGTTAATGACTGACGCTAGTATTAATCTGTACAAAACTTGTTTTGGACTTGGCGATTCTGATAATAATCTTGTTTTAATAATTACTCACTCATTCTTCCCACAATCTTGATCGTCTATTTGTATGTTATTTTTCTTGGTGAACTTAATTTGGTAACAACTCTTTTAGTCAACTTAATTCTGGTTATATTTCCTCGTTGACGTTATCATGGATCGGGGCGTATTCTAAGGAATGTTCGTTACTTTTTTATTTCGTTGACTACCAGATTTGTCTTCGTTGCTTCGAACGGTTGGTGTATTTTTTTTATTAAAAGAAAAGACTCTTTGCATCGCTATTGTGATATAGTTGAGGTTTTAAATACATTTAAATTCAATGGATATGTTTTCATTATTTGTATTTTGGAAAAAAATATACCTACCTATCTATATATTGAACAAAAAATAGTGAAAGCGCAACGATAACATACCTAAACAACATTGTGTATTCTGTTTGTAAAGTTGCGCTCGGAAAACAATTTTGAAAAACCTTATGCTCAAGTGAGTCAACACTTTTATGACCTATGATTTTTTTCCGTACTTTTTCGTTTTGTTTTATTATTTTGGACTTAGCTTTTTTGAACCAATTCCCGCGTGACTCCTTACGCAACGCTTATCTGAAGATAAACAAAATACTAACTACCTAAATAAAAAAGGACTCGGTACACATTTCAAAACTAGTTTCAATGAAATATATTCATAAAATTTACATTTTCTTACCCTGTACTTATGCAACGCTGCTTAGTTTACTAATAAATGATAATCACTTACTAACTCATGCTTAAGTGTTTCCTGCTACTGTCGTGGTCGCAACGAATTTAATTCGTGGACTTGATTACCATATAACTGAATTCATGTGACTGATTATTCTTGGTCTTCCACTTGAGATAATTGGACATTCGTGTGATTTTATCACCATCATCTTCATGTATTTATTCTTTGATGATATGATCATACGTCAAAAGATTTTTAATGCTTGACTCATCATGGACGCTTCAAATGATTCTGACGTGACTTGTTAAGATGGATTGGTAATTTAACACCTGCAATTATTATCTTATTATAATATTTTTAGGTTGATGGTACCAGTAGGTTCCTATAATATATTACTATAGATACACACGTATACAACCTATTAACATCAATTAAAATTTTAACATTTACATTTATTTCTAAACTAGACATAGCATAGACTAGCATAAATGCTTTTATTATGCATCAAAGGCTTCTGTATTCATTTTTTCTCTATGATTATCTTATCAAAAATGCTACTCTAGTACAAAATTTATATTCAAAAAATGTATAGATAACACCACACCTATCTCACAAATAACAAACTGTGAAGTCAACACATAATTTCAATATCTGTAGCCATCATTCAAAATCAACTTATTAAAGTTACACCTTTTGTATAAAAACAAAAATTGGCGGCCATTTTGCTTAAGCTCGTTACATCTCGACGCACGCCACTGGCCCTCGTAATTATGATGTTAAGCCGTATGTGTGTAACGGCCCTAAATAACGCGAATAAAACGTTTATAAGTGTGAGTGATGCGTATGCGCCGCGCCGCGGTGTGTTTTAATTTACTTTTGTGTGTGTATACGTATTAAATATTTGTGAGTGTGTGTATAATTGTGACTGTTGTGTGCATTTACGTGTTAGTGGGTGTGCGTGTGTTGATTTGTCGGCGTTTTTGAATGCGATGCTTGTCTAACAATAATTATTATATACGTGCAGGGCCGCGGGCGGTGCGAACGTCCCTTCATGTTTTTAGGGTTCAACGATAAGATAACTAACCCCTGTATGATTTGTTTGCGTTATGCGTTCACCGTTTGTTTTGGTTGTACTGTTTTAATGCCTGGCAGGGGATGCATTAAAAGATAATTGCTTCAAGCAGCGCAGGGGGTGCAATCTACTTGATAGTCAACTGTTAACTTTATTCTTTTGTATAAATCAGAAGCCCCTATTGTTGTACTCCTTTGAAGCTTTTACTCATTTCGAATACTTTAAATTTCACGCAAGTTCTATCATTTGTTAAATAAATTGTTATCAACCAGTGATAGCATGTTTAATGCAAGGTCTTCGAGTAATCCTTAGTGATCGGGTAATATCTTACTAAATACAACTGAACCGTCTTTTAAGTTTTATTTATAACTCATTCAATTAACTTTGATTAGTAAATAGTAAACAATATTACAAAAACATAGTTTAACCTGCAATTCCAATTTTATCTCTTTAATTTCTATATCATTCATTTTACAAAGTGTATGTTTAATAACGATAAAGAAAAATATTAGCTTTTGCCCGCGACTAGGTGGGTTGTTGGATAACGCGATCAAGAATAGCTATGTCAAATTTCATTGAAATTGTTGCCGCGGTTTAGCCCAGAAAGCGTAACAGACAGACAGACAGAGTTAATTTTGAATTCAAATTATTAGCGTGGATGACTAAATCAATAGACTTTCTTTAGTAAACTCTTAGCTACGATTTCACCATAACTGAGAATTTTCTACAGTATTTCAGTATTTGTCTCTATACTCACTTATAGAAACATCTTGCCAGAGTAATAGCATTAATAGAAAATGCGTCATCAGGTGGTGACTATTGCGTCAAATGGACACCTTCAACGTATGAGATATAAGTGCTTTGCAACGCCTCGAGTGAACTCTCTTAGATTCTACTCATGCTTTAATGTTTTCCATCAGGCAGAGTAGAGTCACTATGCTAGACTCTAAAAAAAGTAATGTGCACTCATGTTGACTGGAGTGAAGCGTTTTTTACGAATGTAAATTAACACTACGCAATAAATAAAAATATTAAAAAAATGAATAACATTTAGTTTCTTGTTTTTGGTAAAAAAAAATTGTTTTGTTGGTATTTCACGAATATTTTTCATACATTTTAAGGTACACGAAGATCCATTTGAAATATCGCTGTAACCGTAAAGAAAAATAAACATGACAGAATTCAAACTATACCAAAGGGATGTCGGGAACAGATTGAAATAAAAAGAAAACAAAAACGCATACAGAGATTCCAACCGCCATGTAGAATTAAATAGCAGACGACGAAAGCAAAACTGTCAACTGTTCACCCGTAAATACGAGCCGCAAAATCTATCTCTAAATTCAAAAAACAAAATACAACATTTATCTAAACGTGAATTCTAAATTTAAATATATTCTTTCCCTAAATAGAATTTATCCACTAAACTATTTGAGAAAACATTGATTTAGGTGATACTACAGAACCTTATAGATCTATTGATAAACATTGGTTGTGTAAATTCGGACAACTAATCTTTATCCGAAATCGGAACTCGCCGGCTGGCACACACCCAAACACATCGTTTGCTTGTAAAATGGTTAATCATGGCTGTGCCGATAACGAGTTTGGCCAAATATTGTAGACGCCTCTGAACTTAGATTAGATTACATTATTGATAAAATTACGGATCCCAAAATTGGGACGGTAATCTCGAGATATGTACGAGTCTTTAGAGTTTATAAACTACTAGCTGACGCACGCAACCTCGTTTGCGTCTCCTATTGCCCGCCGCGTGATAATTTTCCCCCGTTTTTGAAACATTTTTCATTGGTGCTCCTCTCCTATTGGTCTTAGCGTGATGATATATAGCCTATAGTCTTCCTCGATAAATGGGCTATCTAACGCTGAAAGAATTTTTCAAATCGGACCAGTAGATCCTGAGATTAGCGTGTTCAAACAAACAATCAAACTCTTCAGCTTTATATATTAGTATAGATGTATGGGTCAGAAAGAGATGGAATATAGTATCATATCTATTACTAAACGGTTAGCTATTTAGAATGCTGGTAGTATATTTCATTATTTAAAATCTTGTTTTTTCTGTGAAAGTTTTATTACATTTATTACCATCATCGTTTAGGTTTTCTGTATGCCGCAAATTGTGCAGTGTCACTAAATAAACTTTAGAGTTTATTCATGAGAATCAAAAGAAATTTTCTTGATTCACTCACATGGCAAATACAAATATCCTTAAACAAACACGGGCCATTTAACACAACCAATTAACCGTCATACCTCATACAATGTCCAAGTTTTGAAGCAAAAAAAGTTGAGAAAAAGAACCATTATAGTCCAAGAGAGGTAAAAGAAATAAAACATCGGACCCTACAGGTTGCAAGCCACTAACGTCTCAATCTACATCCATCCGTTTCGAATAGGGTTGGCAAAATAAAGAAAAATAAAATTGTATGGATTTGAAAAGCATAACGTTCATATTCACGGCTCTATATTGTTTCATTTGAATGTTTTGGCAGAGTGTGTTTCTAAACAAAAAAAAATTGTACTATTTCAAAGATATTTATGTGGTTCGTTACCTTTACTTATACCTATGTTTTGAATGAATTATACCGCTTAAGGTCTTTAGTATAATACAAGTCCAGCTACCAGTGTCTTTAATAAAAGATTGAATTTAAAAGTTTCCTTAACAAAAGATTAAATTCAATTAAACTATGAATTTGCTATTGATTTACTTTACTCCGGCTTGCAAATGTAATCTGATCATTTTTAAAAGTATTTGAATTTTATCACTCATATTAATGATTTACTCCCATTAATGATGGTAAACATTAATAAAAATATATACTTGCTACACATTTTACTATCCATACTTCCTACTAATATTAAAAACGAGACAGTTTGTAAGTATGGATGAATGTCTGTTACTCTTACACGCAAAAATAGCTTATATATCAGAATAACACATATGCTACTATTTGCCGCGATAACCGACATACATGCGGGCGGAGCCGTGGGCAACAACTAGTATATTATAAATGTGAAAGTAACTCAGTCTGTCTTGCAGCCAAACCGCTGAACCGATTTTAATGAAATTTGGGGACACTTTGATTCTTATGAAAGACACAGGCTACTCTTCGCTGCGATAACTGACATACACGGGCTTAGCCGCGCACAAAAGCTAGTTAATAAATATGTATTGTTTTTTAAACTGTAAACACAATATTAATATTGCATGTATGTTTTAAGTACATGGAATGGTTGTCTAACATTTATCATTTATATTTTAGTGTCTGCCATAACATACTCTAACAAACCTAGTAGAAATATATAATCACAACTAACCTGTTCGGAGACTCGAGTAAAAAAGTTGAACTAGCAAAAAAGTCACAGACAATGCTCCCAAATTCTGTTAACTTGGTTAGACGACATTGACGATGTGACCCATGATTCATACATTCAAAGTAAACAATTTCACAAATGTTATAAGATGAAGGATTTTGAATAGTAATGTTTCATTTTATCTAGAATTAATTTAGAGCTGTCAGACTTATTCAGATGTTACACTTTTTTGATTTCAACATATAATTGAATCACCTTTCATTCATTCGACACTAATTCGAACCAAATTCGATAATGCCGAATTCGAAACTGTCTAAAATGTAAAGGCGTTATTCAATTCAATTTTGGATATGAATAGGGATTTCGTTATATTTATTATATTGTGTGTATGGGAAAAACAACTTCATGTTTTAAGAAAGTAAGCAAAAAAAATCATATGTATCGTAATGGTTGTATTCCGTATAATTGAACTTACAGCTCTTCCCAATTTGCTCCTGGAATCTTAGACATGTTCCCTTAAACAGCAAAAAGGTAGGCCAATATCCATAGACACGTTGACTAAGATTCAATGAAACAAATTTATGCCAGCCCTGTATTTCAAGCCGAAACAAGTTATCCGACTAAGCAAACGAAATGTAAATGTTGTGTAAGGAAAGCAAATACGATGAAATTGTTAAGTTACTAAGATAAATACGAAGTGTAAAGTGTTGTATCCATCATGTCTGCCATTATGTCTTAAATGGTGATGTCACGACTTTTAATCAACTACTTAGATGGAATAGAAATTGAGTTTAGAAACACATTAGACAAAATTTAAAAAAAAATTTGGTTGTGATGTTGAAAAGTTAGAAACAGTTAGAAGGTTATTTGACACGTGAGTCAACTTTAGCTACCAACCAATGAATACAATAAACTCAACTCTTCATAGTCTCTGTGAGCTATAAAAACTATAAAATGGCTGCAAATAACTAATTCTAATACTAAATTCGATGTTTCTTTTTCGTTTTCTAGGCTCTATATTAACCACGTATTTGCTACTATTCAATACTTCAGGCTAGTTAAAAAACGTATGTATAATTTGCACCCAAACATAATAGCTGACTGAAATTAAGTCATCACGTCTCCCTATGAGGGGTCTTGATACTACTTCACGGGTATATTTTAAGCTTCACGACATAGGAAATGTGCACATTCAACAATCACACCTAACCCTTTAAAATAAAGTCGATAGTTCCTAGTTTTTAGTTTTATGTTCATTTTAATGGCGGAAAAAATTGCATCGTCATAGCAAAGACGGTAAAGCGTGACGAATCGCGATGGAGACGTCAATTCCTTTACATTCTTAACAAAACCAACAAGTGAAGTACTACAAAAAAAAGAAATAAAAGGAAGCAAAAAAGGAATGGATGTAGCTACTGAGTGACGCCGGCTGTCGCTAACGCTTTCTTTTATTCCAGAGTGAAGTTTCGAAAGTGTTGCAAAGTATATTAGGTTTAAAAAAGTTATTGAGGCTGGAGTTATTTGTTTAGGTATTGCTTTTGTGCTATAAGATTAGTTATTACTTGTTTTTTGAATAATTTAAATTATAATTAATGCGCTTTTAGTATTCCTTATTTTACAGTGGGAGAGCCACGCCGCGGCATGAATGGGCCGGCTCGACCGGAGTGATACCACGGCCTCACCAACTAGTGTGAAATAGTGCTTGCGCTGTGTTTCACCGCGATACGTCTGCTCGTTTGCCGCTTATTCCAAAAAAAAATATCTTGAATTAATGTTAAGAGTTTTATAAAATAAATAAAATAAATAAATAAATATTTCAGACATCTAACACACAACGCTATCTAGTCCCAAGCTAAGCAAAGCTTGTGTTATGGGTACTAGACAACTGATACAAATACATATTATACTTTTTTCTTTTTAGTAAATACATACATATTATACATAGAAAACACCCAAACTTCGAAAAAAATATTTGTAGATCATACAAACATTTGGTCCGACCCGGGAATCGAACCCGAGACCTCATGATCAGCAGTCGCACACGCCAACCGCGAGACCAACGAGGCAGTCTTAGTCCAAAATTAAGATTAGGTCGAGCAATAGATAATAATAAATCAAATCAAATATAAAATGACCTCATAAATTTAAGCTGACAAAAAAGCGACTAAAAATTAAAAATTTTAAAAGTAAATGAAATTTATTTTGTTTTTATATAAAACTGTAAAATAAATTTATATAAAACACTCGACTGCTAAATACAATAAACATTTTCGTTGGAACAAAACAAGGATATATGGCGAGTTGGCTCAGAATTAGCAGGTCAACAACAAAATATTTCACACCGGACTGTCTTTATACAGGAATCTGTGAGATTATATCTAGAGCCTTATACATAAATTACACTTACAGCGTCTTCTCCTCGAAACACTTATTGCTTTTTGCTTCACGAATATCCTCGGTAATAAATGTGAGAATAGCCCGCATGAATGACGGCTGACGTATCAAATTGTTGCTTACAAATTGAGCCTACAGTTTCTAGTTATTTTATTTGCTTTCAGTATATATTATCTTTAAAAAAAAACCGAGTAATGTTTATATGCATACGCTCTTGCATATACACATACAAATTTTAGGTTAGCTGATGGTCTACGACTACCGCCATTCATAACTACTTGTAACTGCTTCTATTAGTCCTGTGAAGGAACGGGTGTCATGCTACTCCAACACAACGGGAGAACCTTAAACCAGGTGAGGGGATCATGACCGTTGCCCAACGGTGGATGCTAGGAAGTCGTATATATGCTAATCAGCGCGAGAATACAGTCCTACCCCTGTGCATGAGTGGTCTCTGAATTTTTTAAGGTTATTTATTATCAGAGGTATTCATTGTTTGACGAAAACTGTAATACTAATATGTGATGTATAGGAACGTCTACTCTTCAAAGCATCGAAGAGGATAACCTCTATAAAAAAACTATGAGACTATAAGACCCGATCACCTAGATCAGAAACAACAACAGACTCGTACGTCCCGTATATTGCAGTTGTTTTACTAGATCTAACTTAAAGTGGGTTAAAAGACTTCTTTAATATAAATGAATTTTTTTTTTGTAATCATTATTTTGTCCATCTGAAAACCTATCTATGAAGGTTCTTTTTGCAGTATCAATTTCGAATTGATAACGTCAAGTTCTTATAACTGCGGCCCCTTGAAAACGCTTAAGCTTTAAAGTCAACGTAATCAAAAGATACGGTCTTTTCAACCTAAAATATACCATTTCGCAGGTGTATTGAAACTTGTCGGATACTTTTTATTGACCTACAATCACAAAAAGAAGTGAAAAGCAAGGTCATATAGTACTTAAGAACTTTCAAGGACATTTGCTTACGGAATTCTCAGTGTACTAGTTGGTCCTTCACTTTCGTTTGTGTCTAGTTTTAGATTTTATTAAAAGAACGAATAGTGAAGTATTTATTACCTATACATAGATTAGATACCATAGATCTTGGTCTTGAATCTCCATTGGATTTAGATTTAATAGTGCTAGTTTTTCTAACAATACGCTTCAATAGCGTATACAATATCATGTATTTTTTTATAAGCCAACGGTGACATAAACGAAAGATCCGCTTCAAAGTCTAGTTAATTCTAAAAATATTTACAAAAATCTAAGTTACTATCGTGGCGATAATTATGTACACTTAGGCTACAATCGCACAGGCAGGCGACAGCGCTTAGAGCCTAGCGGGTCACCTAGCTAGCAACTTAGTGAAACAAAAGTTTTAGAACGTTCATTTTGACTGTGACTGTAGGTGCTAAGCAAATCGCCAGCCTGCTCTTACAGCAATTAATTACTGTACATTCATTGCCTTTATTACTTGTAAGCTAACTTTATCAACCTTTGACTTCAATAAACCCAGTCTACAATAAAACCCCAGTACTCCATGATATCAAAGTTCCAAAGATGTAATGTTACTGGATTTTTCAACGCTTCTACTGCCAGTAACAACTTTCACTGAGGTCTACGATCAATAATTTGAGTATTAGTATACCATTACAGTCTAATATATACAGCATGTCTCCAGTATAGCTGCAGTCGGTACCAAATCAGCGCAGCGTCTGATATCATGGCACACCTTTTCTCGATTCATCCTTTAATAAACCCTAAAAGTGTTCTGAAATTAGCCAACTAGCCTCGAAATACAAACGTGAGTTAGCCGTAATGCAACAATGCAGGATGGTGACCACACTATGGCGGCCTAGTGCTGTTTCTGCATCATTGGGCCTCCGGTCTCGCACTCACCAACGAAACACGACAGCACGAACGCTATCACATTACGTTGATCTTCTGTGCGAGATAGTACTGCCCCGGTCGAGCCGACCGGTTCATGCTGAAATTAGCGTGGCTCTACTACCTGGCATACATACATGCAGTGTGAATAGAAGCTAAAATATGCATAGTTAGTCTACTTGTTAACTAAACTATCAAAGTATCACTAGCCCTATTCATCCTACTATTTAGATTGTCATCTTTCCAACAACGATCATTCACTTCTAAATATAAATTTTACGCCATTTCTGTTTGATGATCCTTCCTACGACGAACATTACAACAATAAAATGAGTTAGTTAGAGACAGGTAGGAGGTAAGTGTAATCTCGGACTTCGGAAAATGAACGTACACACAACGACACAACAAACGCCTAGACTCAGATCAACGTCATCTATGATTTTTTTAACTGTAGCCTCAATTTAACGTTCAGAAACGTCACTTAATTTCTTAATTGAATGAATGATTTTGAATTGAACAATTTGCGGATCACAAAAAGTGTTGTCCTATGCGGGATTTGAACCTACAACAATTCGCGCAGTAATAACCGCTTAAACTATTAGAGCAACCTTGCAGTCGTATTTATTGTGTACTAGTTGCTGCCCGCGGCTCCGTCCGCGAAATTGTCAGTTATCGCAGCAAATAGTAGCCTATGTGTTATTCTGATGTATAAGCTATATTACTGTAAAGTTTCATCCAAATCCCTTCGATAGTTTTTGCGTGTAAGAGTAACAGACATCCATCCATCCATCCATCCATACTTACAAATTTTCGCGTTTATAATATTAGTATAGATATTGATGATATTTATATTAGTAGGTCCAAAGCTAAGTTAAGAACTTCACCAATAAGTATTCAGCAAGTCGTTCCTAAGGTTTGTACCAAAGGGAGAATCGTTTTGCTTCAAGTCCATGGCTCTATTTCTTGTGGTTTCAGATATTACCGCAAATAATGTTACATTTCCTTTTTGTATATTCGGGTACACAATATCACGCTTCTGTGGATTCTCTCACGATACTTGCTATCGTGAAACGGATATAAATAAACAATTGTCACAACTCCAATGCTAAAAGTGAATACAGAATAAAATAGCTTTTTATATGAGACTAGCTGTCCCGGCAAATGTCGTTTTGCCACAGCTACTAATAAATTAAAAATTAATTATAAAAACATTGTCCAGTGGACAAAATTGTGAATCTAAACCATTCCCAGATCCCCTTGAACACACACAAAAAATTTCATCAAAATCGGTCCAGTCGTTTGAGAGTAGTTCAGTGACATACACACTCACAGAAGAATTATATATATAAAGATAGAGAACAGATTCAGAAATTTGTAATATGAGGCTCTTATCCAAAAACGGACTGTATAAATAAATCAGCCACGGTTAATTTTGCGTTCAAGATTCAAAGATAGCTGCTTTTTATTCCTCTTTTCGTTGTATTAAATGCTCCTTGAAGATCTTTTAAGAACATTTTCAGGTAGATTTTTAGGCATTTGATTTATAGATGTGGCTTGGTTTGAATGTCAACTTAAGCGTTTTCTGCTTAATAACAAAGGAAGAAATTCATTGTATCTCATTTACTGTATTTTTCTTATCAAAGATCTTAATATAACTGGATTCCATACAACACAAATTACACTTCAATTACAACGCTCATTTCCTTTCGAATTCAAAGGTTTTAAGTTAAAAGTTATGTCCGTCCGTTGCAATTTATTTCAAATGTAAACGCTAGCATTGGTGACAATTAATCAAATTGAAACATTAATTCTATTAAGTGGCATCGCTTCAATAAATTAACTTGAAGCATGCTATTCTAATTTGGTATCATTCGTTTTAAGGTGCTCTACGGAGATAGAAACAATAGAAATTAAACTTTATTATAATTCTGTAAAGGTTTGAATTACTTTGGGTACAATTTTTAATAAAATCTGATTCGTAAAATTTGTATTAGAGACGATGTATAATGTGTATATATGTAATAGATTTCGTAACTAAAATAACTAACGATAATGTAACTAATGGATTGGGCCGACTAAGAAAGTTTTGAGTTGTAAATTTTACTATGGCAGTTTGAATAGCCTAATTAATTTGCCTTGTTTTGACATTATTAATTGTGGAGTTATCAATTTCAATAAGTGTTTGGAGTGACATTGGGTTGAAACAATTTCATAATTCCGTTATTGGGTAATATTAACTTTAACAATATCATCGTCCACTTTAGGCTTTATAGGGCTCATTAAAAATTTGTAGCAGTGCTTTTAGTAATGTATTTTATTATTTATTTCATCAAACTACAAAATGATTGACAGTTTTTTAGGTTATCTTAGAATGGAATTCAGCCAAAACGAATTCTAATAAAGTAGAGAGATGTGTGGTAATGTCTGACAGTACTTTTCCAGGTCTAAATCAAAACGTCCATCTCATTAATTTGGTAACTTTATTTATGTACAAAGAGTTTTAAAATTAGAATACCATTATTCATCAGACATCGTATAATCACGGTGCCCTTTGATCTTCAATCAACATCTGGTAACAATATCCTAAAAACCTTTCACTTTAGATCCAAATAAGCTTCGAAACAACCCGAAATCCCTACACAATATTAATCAAGTGGTTCTCGGATCGATTCAAAGTGAACTTAGCAGAGGCAGAACCAATAAAGCATTGACTAATATACCTGAGCATCAAAATTTGCATATCAAACGGCCTACCATTGGGCTATACGGTAATGTAGAGACAGAATTTGGTCGTATTAGTTTGCCCACGTTTAGTTAAGTGTTGTAGTTTATGAGATAAGCGACAGCGTGATGTACTGAATTCAATATTTATTACTGAATTTATATAATACTAGCTGTCCCACGCAACCTCGTTTGCGTCTAATATTGCCCGTAGCGTGAAAAATTTACACCGTTTTTGAAACATTCTCCATAGAAGCTCCGCTCCTATTGGCTTAAGCGTGTTGATATATAGCCTATAACCTTCTTCGATAAATTTACTATCCAACACTGAAAGAATTGTTCAAATCGGACCAGTGGTTTCTGAGATTAGCGCGTTCAAACAAACGGACTCTACAATGTATACACTTAGTGAAAAAATGGATGTTATGAATGGCAAAATAGATTGGCAGAACATTGGCCGTAACATGACAATGCACTGTTGTTTGACAATTCTGTTTTTATTTAGGAGTCGTTATAATGGTTTTTATGAAGACACTAGCTGACCCACGCAACGTCGTTTGCGCCTTATATTGCCCGTAGCGTGAAAATTTCCCCCGTTTTTGAAACATTCTTCATTGTTGCTCCGCTCCTATTAGTATTAGCGTGATGATTTATATATATAGGGTATACCCTATAGCCTTCCTCGATAAATGGAGTATCCAACACTGAAAGAATTTTTCAAATAGGACCAGCGGTTCTTGAGATTAGCGTGTTCAAACAAACAAACAAACAAACAAACTCTTCAGCTTTATATATTAGTATAGATTTATTTATACTAGCTTTTGCCCGCGGCTTCGCTCACAGTTCTTCATTTTTTCTCAGGCTCTAGGCCATCTCTGTACCAAACTACGTTTAAATCAGTTTAGTAGTATTGGCGTGAAAGCGCGACAGAGTTACTTTCGAATTTATAATATTACTAATACTAGTAACATTTTTTTTATGAATTAACTGAAACAAACTAATCACAAATACATCCATTTTGATTGAAAGTACATAAAACAAATTGATATGCTGGTTAGTTCTCTTGACTGCTCAGAGGTGTTGGGTATGTTTCTGCAGACCAGATATTACTCTTCCAAGAAAAGCTCTCCACAACAGAAAATTATCAAATTATTACAATAATCTATTACAATATAACAATATTACATATACTCTGGTTTTAGTACAACGTAAGTTACTTATAACCGTATCAAGATTAGCATGAATCGTGTTTCAAATGTCAACGGTCGTGCTATCCAGGTTAGATTAAGCCTAAACTAGCCGCCAGCCTTGTCTAAATCACCGCTAACTCTCATCAAGATTTGCTCAATGCAACTCTAACATATTTAGTTTATTTTATTCCTACATATATTAGCTGTATTTATATACTTTGCTACATCATATTAAGAAAGAAAGAACAAAAGATGTGCAAAAATTGTCAACACAATCTTCCCATCGGGTTGTTCCTAGCGTCAAAATTGAGCTCAGTTTGCAAAGAACATATTTGGTTTAAAGTATATTACATACTATACTTATGTTTACATATATCTACTAATAATATATAAGAGGTATTTTAAAAGTTTTTGCGTGGGTAACAAATTTTAAAAAGTTTCAAACAAATTTAATTATTTTTTTATTTCAATAAAAAGGGAAGACTTAATTACGTCTAGTTGACAAATACTGGACCTATAATTCAGATGCAATCTTGTGATGTGTGTACAATTGTCATCTCTTCTAATTCTTAGTAAGTTTTTTACATCCAACATAACACAAAGTTCAAGCTAAGTTTATAAAACTAGGTTTATCAACTATATAAATCGATTAAATCTAGATTTACTAAGTTTATGTAATATTTCTTTGAAAGTTATGTTAAGAAGTTTTAGCAATGTTAACAATTTCTTTTGTTTTCCTAATTAAAATAGCTTGAAAATCCATACAAAAACCTAAACGAACCGCATTCTATGTTTATGTTACCTTGACCTATACGAAAAGTCAATGCAGTTACGGCCCCAGATACACTGATCAAAAAATTAAAAGAAAACATAAAAATCTCGTTATCACCGTATAGACCGCCTCGTTGGTCTCGCGGTTGGCGTGTGCGATTGCTGATCTTCGATTCCCGGGTCGGACCGAATGTTTGTTTCGGAGTTTGGGTGTTTTCTATGTATAATATGTATGTATTTACAAAAAAAAAGTATAATATGTATTTGTATCAGTTATCTAGTACCCATAACACAACCTCTGCTTAGCTTGGGACTAGATGGCGTTGTGTGTTAGATGTCCGAAAGATTTATTTATTTATTTATTTATCAAAAGAAACTTAACAATAATATTATTATGTCAAAGCGTACAATGCGCATAGTTCTTGTTTTTCAAAGCATTTTATTGATGCATTTAATATTTTACTAGACAGAAAGCCGTTAATTGATCACCAGTAAGCTTATAACCCAGTATATTAATAATTCAAATGTAGTACTAACTTACATTAGCTCAGTAATTATAGCGAGTAATTTATTCAAAAGATGCCTCAGAGTAAGACCCTATTATGACAATCAACCTTTGGTTAACCTCTGTTCTTTGATATTATTTACACATTATGTCTCTGTGAATTTGTAATGCAAAATTCCAACACTTCAATTTTTTTCATTTTAGGTGCTGATTTCGTTTTTACATCTGTAATTATGTTTAGACAGAAAAAGAATGACGCAAATACATAAATAATCTTGTTATATGACGAGTTAGTGGTAAACTCCTATTTTATTATGTAAACGTTTGTCTAGATTCCGTTCTATATAGAGAGTTATGTAGATATGTTTATTTGTTTTGTTTATGTTTAAAAATTGAGAAGTTAATTTTACTTGACGTTTAAAAATCAAGCTATCAAAAACAGTCGTAATGTATTCCAGGGTTTTGATATTTTCTGTTTAAAAAAAGTAATAACATATTTACGAGTGCTTCTTATAAATTCGAAATCGTTTACTTCGCGTGTAAAAACGATCCCAGTCCACCTTTACTTTAAATTTCACCAAAAAAAGTCGTATTACTCATGCGTTAAATTACAATGAACCTGTATAAATACTAGTAATCAACAAGAATCAATGATTGTCACCCGTAGTCAATTGAAAGAACTTCAAGAGTTAGTAGCTGACATTCGTACACGACTATATGAAACCTAAACCTCATTCCTTGTACCACAACCCTACCGTTAGCGTACCGTACAGTGATAATTCATCAAGACGTGATAAGAAACAGTGTACTGACTTGACAACACTGTATTATATTACACACACATTACAGCCAGCTTTACTCGTATGCGAGATGATGTGTATATTAATAATGTTACTTCGGCGTTGAGTTCCTCCGTCTAATGGTAGCAGACAGTTTTACCTACTATTTCGGTCCTTTCATTAATAAACCAAATAGGTATTATTAGGAGTAATAATTTAGTACGCTTCAATTAAGTTGAGATGTTAATATCTTTAACAATAGAAAGCTTTTGGTTTTATGTTTTAATTACTCGTTAGTGAGAGTGAAATCTTGCAATAGATTTTTATAAGTTTCCTTCGTTTTGCGCAAAGTTCAAAATACTTTTGTGACTTCAGGAATCATACTAAAATATGGTGAAAAAATATTTAAATATATAAATAAAATAATTTTTTTTGACGCGGCAAACTTTGTACCGCCATATTTACTTATCTGTCTTAGCTTCCCACAGGCAGTGTACAGTCGCGGACAAAAAAAAGCTTTTACCATTACATTTAATTTTATCTTGTACACAAACTTTATCCTAACATTAATGAACACATAAAAAAAATAATTTGGTGCAGCCGATCGGCAGTTATGCGCGTACATACGTTTCGGCGATTCATCTAATTCTATACAAATAAATGAAATTGGAGTGTCTGTTTATAGTATTGAAATAACCGCTTTTTACTAAATGCATATTTATGTATACATATTTTTTTTTAGACTAACTTTGTTCCACGTACAGTTTTTTGTTATGTGCTTTCCTATTTTGGTTTGTTTGTAAACAAATATTTTTATGTGCCAAAATAAATATTTTTCATTTCATTTAACAATAACTGCGGGTAACACTGCAGGACTCAGCTAGTCAAAAATATAATAGCAACCTTAATCTTGTCTTAAAATATGTAGCAGTTAATTTCTCCTCAGTATTCAACTATACGTGAGACACGACAATAATTAGATTTATTCGTACTATGATTAAGCTGACTTTGAGTTTCTCGATTAAATTACGGCTAGCTGGCTGGCTTAGCTATTTAATTATTATAGAACATTAAGTGCAGACTAATTCAATATGGCCGTTAGTTTTGAAGCTCTATTGGATACGCAAGTCATTGACAATTCATTCACTCACTTAATTCTGAACCTGACTTCTTAAAATGTTATTCATTGAACCATAAGAACTGGACTTGGTATATGTCCTAAATATAGGTGGAGAATATGAGTACGATTACTACTAACCTTTGCCCACGGCTCCGCCCGTAGTTGTAGGGTAGTTGTAGTTGGAGGGTATCTTTCGAATTTTTATATTAGTAATAATATTCTCCTGGCTGATACCGGCCACGGCGGCCAGTCTTAAAGGAGACCAGCTAACTACGCAGGCGATATTATAGTGCACAATTGTGTGCCCAAACACAGGTGCACTCTCTGTTCCACCACCACTTTTGGATTCTGCTTATGTTTTCCATCAGGCAGAGTAGGAAGAATCACTTTGGCAGGCCTGTACATAAAAATATATTCATTCATCAATCGGTAAATTAGTCACGGCTACTGCTGTTTAATCAATGCTTTTGATGTCTGTGATACACCTAAAGGTTGTAGCGCCATGACACATATAGGCCTTGATAATATTCCTAAGTGAGTTTTCTATCCAATACATACACTTCTTTGCAAGTTATAGTAGTTGTAAAGGTTTCGTATTTATATAAGCGTTAAATAAAAATATTTCTACACCCTTGATTGTCTAACAATGTCCTGCTTTGTGTTTTATCGAATTAAATGTTTTGAATTATAAATATAAATATAAATATTTTGGACATCTAAACACACAACGCCATCTAGTCCCAAGATAAGCAGAGCTTGTGTTATGGGGTACTAGACAACTGATACAAATACATATATACTTTTTTTTTTTTGTAAATACATACATATTATAGATAGAACACACCCAAACTCCGAAACAAATATTTGTAGATCATACAAACATTTGGTCCGACCCGGGAATCGAACCCGAGACCTCATGATCAGCAGTCGCTCACGCCAACCGCTAGACCAACGAGGCAGTCAAGTCAATGTGTTATGAAGACCTGGTGGGCTAAGACGACTGATATTCTTTATCAGCTTTTACCATTTCCCAAATTATCTTTCGCGCAATTTATCTGTTATTTCTTTAGTCATCCTTTATTGCTATATCTTTTATTTTCATACTAAAACTTTCACATTTACTCATCTCTTAGCATCGCATACGCAGTCTGAGCACCAACTAACACACTTACTTTAATTCCTTATATTAGTAACAATACCATTAAATGTATTCAAATAAAAGTCAAAAATGTCTGTAACATTTTTTTATTAAACTTTAGTAATCCTACCAACCGTGGGAGAGCCACGCTTCGGCATGCATACCGCATTCGGGCCTCGACCGGAGTGATACCACGGCCTCACAGAAAACCGGTGTAAAACAGTACCTGCGCTGTGTTTCACCGTGAGTGAGGATACCGGAGGCCTATACCCCATCCCCTCCCCCATCCTCCTACCTATCCCCCAAAGGCCGCCAACACACTTTAGACGCCTATTACGGGTGTCCATGGGCGGCGTTAGTCGCTTACTATCGGGCGATACCTCAGCTCGTTAGCCCCCTTTTCCATAAAAAATATGTATATTATATTAGAAATACGAAAGTAAGTTTGTTTGTTACGTTTTAACACGAAAACTACTTAACCGATCATTACGAAAATTTGTACACATATTCTTGGAATCAACATAGGATACTTTTTATTAAAAAAAACGAAAAGCGAAAGCTTGCAATAAATGATTTCAATCAGAAATTTTCATAACTTTGAAGTAAAAAAAAAAACAAACAAACAAAATATCCCGTCATCGCCCACTCGAGATAAAGAACCGTCCTTCAACATTCAATACAATACAATTGTGTGAAGAAGTGCTTCTTAGTTTTACAATGCAGTGTAAACTACCGCATTATTGGCGCCCCGACACCTCCGCTACCTTTACGTAAAAACTGTGATAAACTGTAAGTTTAAGAACTGTTTTCTTTTAAATGACGCAAACTTATTTTGAACACAAAAAATTACTTAGTTTTTTTAGTTAAAATACTTTTTAGGGAATTAATATTTAGAAGTTCGAACTTGTGCAGTTTTGACTAGGTATTGTTAGAGGTATAAAAGACGATATGCTATTATTTCATACTAGTTGTCGCTCGCGCTAGGCTCCACCCGCGTGTATATCGCGTATATTATCGGCAAATAGTAGCCTATGTGTTATTCTGATGTATAAGCTATATTACTATAAAGTTTCATCCAAATCCGTTCAGTAGTTTTTGCGTGAAACAAACATCCATCCATCCTTACAAACTGTCGCATTTATAATATTAGTAGGATTAGGATTAAAAGTAACCCGCTAAATAGATATCTAGTAACATGGTTGCCTGTAAGATATTGCCTTGGAGCGATAAGGCCGCCACTTGTACATACTTTTTTGTACCTAGTTTTAAGTTTATCTTATATTTTCTATAAGCTGGTGTACAATAAAGAGATTTATTATTATTATTATTATTATCTATATATTTACAATACGTTAATAAAAAAAAATACAGTTTAAAACATCACATATAATAAAATGGTTACTGACTCACGCTACCTGTTGTAAAATAATATTGCAAACCCAATCACATATACACACACACAGATAAAAACTATTAATTAAAACATTGCTTTGTAATAGAGGCTTCAATTTGGTATCAAAAAGTACCTAGTTGATTTATTACAATCTAAGAACTCGGAGTGATTATCGAACTAAACATTAAAATTAATTTATTTATTTACAACTTCAAGATTCTTTACCAGCCAAAATTTAGGGGTGTAGAGATCTAGTAATTTAGGTGCATCAAGGTTATAGTTTTCCAGAACGAGATAAAATTGATAAAAACTAAGAACTAGTAAATATAAACATGCACATACACATTTAAATTTAGATTTCAGATTATGATATGCTCTACTATGCTATCTAATTTGGTTCTATTAAAGCTATCTATATATTATCCCTTGCAATAGGCAGATGTATAGGCACCTACAGCATAGCCCTCAACATCTTTATTGGGTTTGTTGTTTATAAATATATTGTTTTGCGAATAATGGATATAAAATCTCTTACCTATTCATAATGTCTAAAGTTCATCACTTCGTAAAAAAATAATTAAAAAGCTTATAGGTACCTAAAAACAATAGCAAAAGTAAATTCAAACAACGTAACTTTTAATTTTTTTTACCGGAAACTTGGCTGGTTTATGTGATAACAATCTATGATTTTTAATTACACCCAATAGACTCCGCCTAGCGTCGTAATATATACGAGAACGTCCAATCAAATTAGGCAACGTTGACATGAAGTGTCATTGGAACAAACCCCGGCCGTATTAATCACACCGTTCATGATTTGAAATTGGTACTGGCAGTTAGTGTTAATATTTCTTTTTATTTTTAATTCGAACATCTACAATTTAAATTTGAATTGACAACGGTTTCGAATGGACGATTGAACGAACGAATGATTGATGAATTAGATTTTTGAGTTTGTTCAGTTTTGTATGCTATTATATTTATTGAATGTAAACGTAATCGAATATTTTATTTGAACTATTGAGTTCTCTATTTGTTATTTCAAATCGAGTACTTAATATTTTTACTTGTGTTGAAAATGATTTCAAGTTAGGTACCTATATATTTATGAATTTTGATACTTTAAAAACATTATTGAAACTCTATTTACTTTTTTTTTTCAGGCACCAATTGGGCATGATACTTTTTACAAATTTTATGGTTTTTAAAGAATTCTTGATTTAATAAATCGAATAAAAGTATACGATGCTGACACTTAAACAAGATAAAACATAAAATAATCTTGACATTAATGCCATTACACTGACACCATAATTAAGTCCAAACAAGCCGACTTGGTTAGCAAAACACTAAAACGCCAGCTCCGAGGTAACGGTCGGAGCTTATTTTATACAACCGTCTATTAAATAATAGATAAAAAATAACGAATACATTACACGTATAGAATATAATTCACAGCTGCTCAAGCGGATGCCTTCACACAAATTATGATACAAAATAACACATTTCTCCCAGACACGACTGAACATAATATGGACAGTCTCGAAATTAACTATAATTGCTTAATTCAGAAATGAACGTAGTACAGTCTTGGGCAGAAGTTTAACTTTGAAACACACTCACGCACATAAACGTAGTCTCTGTGGATGTACAGGTTTGCATGTAAATGTGTGCGTTTTGTCCCGAACTCCGAGCGGCCAGGCTAGTCAGTGAGCGATGAAGCGTCATTGTGCACGGACCCACGCCCGGTTCTTACGCGAGTGTATTTGTTGTGAGATCGAGTGGTTATAAGTTTTGTGACCATAAACAAATGAAAGTTTGTTTTTTATATTTTGAATGAATTGTGTTGTGTTCTTATCTCTGGAATTCTAAACAATATTTATTTGGTAAGTAAACTTAAAATGATCAGAAGTAAAAAATCACATTAAACCTAATTGCATCATAAAAACTTTTAAATTAAATATTTACCGTAAGGTTTTTATTATATTTTAAGAGATATTTTGCGATGGTTTATGATTTGAACGCTAATAAAATTTGGAGAAATATTTATTTACTTAAAATCGGATCTAGATCATTAGAACACTATCGGCACTTGACTTAGTAGACAATTCTTAATAATTTTTTTCCAACATCTATGAACACATGAGCAATTAAAATTAAAAAAAAATTGTCATACTGCACTATTTCTTGCGTTGTGATGCAGTTAATTTAAACTAAATCGAGGTAAGGCTTTATAGGAAAATAGAGACATAAATATCGTATTTCGTGATAAGGAAAGAGACAGCAATATGTTATGATTCCACTACCATGTTCCTAGTAATGGAAATAACGTGTGAACGAATCCTAGAGGGTGTCATTAGAGGTTTTTGTCTATTCTTGATTACGGCAAAAGTGCCGTTTCACTTTGAGGCACTTGTATTGAGGAAAAAGTAAATGTTACTAAAAAATAATTATCTTTAATGTTAAGGCCACGTTTTTGTAAAAATAGTAAATATTATTTCCTTTAGTGCATTGAATTAGTTTACTTCAATCCCAAGTTCTATGGCTGTGATATTCAAAAGTTAAGACGCTTATAATGTGATGCTAAAAAAACAATTTAAATAGAATATGAATTATATTCTCAATAAAAATATAGATTAGGTAGTTATTTATATCGTTGACTGTACTTTTTGACTCAAGCTAATTATTAAATATTTAGGTATATATAAATTATACACTTCATCCTTTCTAAGAACAGTTAAAAATATACTGACGGACAAAGGCCTCCTATGTCCAAAAGTACCTAGACTTTTAAAGACTGTTGACAATTCATTTCAACAGTATTGTGAGCTAAAACTCTAAACAAATAAAAAATACCAACTCCCTAAAGAATACCTACCTAAGAAATAAGCTAATATAATATTTTTAAGTGAAATCTAATAAATCATCTAGGGAGCTACCGAAACACTAAAAAGTGGCAGAGCAAAACGGGACGGGAACTATTTAGTTAAATTAATTATAATAGCTCTAATCTTTAAATTGTGTTGTTGCCAATTAAAAATACTTAGCCAATTACATAACAGAGTTTAAACGTCAAGTTTAAGACTAAAAGTCCTCATATTTCGTGAATATCAGTACTTACTTATGACTATACTATACACCTACAAAATTGTACCTGGATTTATTATATACTAGTTGTTGCCCACGCCTCTGCCCGCGTGTAGTCGGTTATCGCGATAAATAGTACCCTATGTGCTATTCTGATGTATAAGCTGTATTACTGTGAAGTTTCATCCAAATCCGTCCAGTAGTTTTTACGTGAAGAAGTAAAAAACATACATATTCACAAACTTTCGCCTCTATATTAGTGTGGTGTGGTGGTGAATTTTCTAAAAATGAATCCTAGATCTAGATCGATTTATCGCTCCCGAAACCTAACATACAAAATTTTATAAAAATCGACGAAGCCGTTTCGGAGATTAAGATTATAATACAAGAATTGCTCGTCTAAAGGTTTTATATAGATATTTTATGTTGTACTTGTAAATGTTAGAGGGTTATTTATTTGCATCTTGGAGGACACGAATAGGTCCTTGGTGAACTCCACTCAGTAAAAGGCGGTCGTTTTTCTGCGTCTCGTGTGATTCTCACTAGTGTATACTACTTTACAGTCCATTACGATGTCGAGTTGGAATACTGAAGTATGTTTTATATTTTATTCAGCTCTCGAAAACCGATTTGAGGCTTGTTCTGAGTAGTAGATGGATTTCTTTTATCTTCTATATATGGTTTTTGTGTGGAGAAACTTCTTTTTTCAAGACAATAGCCTACATTAGTCTTTTGACTAGCATTAATCTTATATTGAGCGTGTGCGTGAACAAAACTTTATTTTAAAAAAATATATAATCTATACTAATCTATACAAATAAATAAAATTGGAGTGTCTGTTTGTAATATTAAAATAACCGCTTTTTACTAAATGCATATGTGTGTATACACGGTACATATACGAAAAATGTAGTTAAAATTTTTTTTGTCTGTCTGTCTGTCTGTCGGTCTGTCTGTCTGTCTGTCTGTTTGTTCCGGGTAATCTCTGGAACGGCTGGACGGATTTTGACGGGACTTTCACTGGCAGGTAGCTGACGATCCGGGGAGTAACTTAGGCTACTTTTTTAGACTAACTTTGTCGCGCGGCGTTACTCGCGGTACAACAATAACCGTGGGTAACACCGCGGGATTCAGCTAGTAATATATAAAGTTGAAGATATTGTTTGTTTCTTTGCTTGAACGCGCTAATCTCAGGAACTGCTGGTCCAATTTGAAAAATTATTTCAGTGTTGGATAGTACATTTATCGAGGCAGGCTATAAGTTATATATCATCACGCTAAGATCAATAGGAGCGGCGCACCAATGACGAATGTTACAAAAACGGGGGAAAATTATCAAGCTACGGGCAATAAGAGACGCAAACGAGGTTGCGTGGGTCAGCTAGTCTATCTTATATTTATAAAAGAGGAAGATCACTGACATACTCAGAGATCAATACACAGCCCAAACCGCTGAGCCTAGAATCCTGAAACTTTGCATGCAGGTTCTTTATATAACGTAAGTGAGCACTTAGAAAGGAATTTTGGAGATTCCACCTCTAAGGGGGTAAATCAGGAGTTCAAAGTCAGCGTGAGCGAAGCCGCGTGCAAAAGCTGGTACTAAATTAAATTTTCTTCAAAAATTCTCTTTTTTTGTAAAATGATTTAAAAAAGGTTATTCTTTTATGTAATGTAGGTACTTAGATGAAGTTTATTTTTCTGAAATATTCAATTTTATTCAATCTTCGGCGCTTAGAAAGACGTTTGACAAGTCAAAACTTAATATTGTATTAAAACTTAATAGTGATTTTTAGTTTAGTTTAGAGAGTTTTCAAACAACAGAATTAGCACAACAGACTGTCTTATTTCATCCATGTATGTCACGTCACCCTAACACATATGGTACTTAGAATTTTATATCTACGTGTACGTATAAAAATTCTCGTATAAAAAAACCTAATTAAACATTTTTATTTTCAGATGCTGGCGAGTTTACAAATACATCGTTAAAGGTTCGTTCATATTTACAACACACAAAAAACACTTGAACATTATTAAAAAGTAATAAGTAACTCATTATTTGATATAAAACGGGCAATTAAAATAATTACGCTCCAGAGTCCATCAAAATGTTTTAGCTTTTATTGAGCTGAAACATCCGGACGTTTAAAGAATCTTAATGACGAACATTTGTTTTATAGACATTTTAGTTAATAATGTTCAAAACTTTTTTTTTTATAACATAGCCTAATTTAGTTTTAGAAATGAAATAAGAAGAAATTGCGGTGTATGTCCTTAATTTAGCGATACAAGCGCCTACTCAGATCGTCAATATGTGACTTATCTAATTCTTAAATTTAATCTGTATTGAAATCTTGATTAATTTTGTCTATCGAATGAATTAATTAAATCTGACATATCAAGATTGTTAAACTGACGTTTGGAGTGAACTACATAAAGGTCAGTCAAATATGTCAATGTCATAACTCCGCAAACATGATGTCGTTACTTTATGCAGCTGTTTGCAAAAAAACGCACAAACCTTTTTAAACTTAGAATGCTCGAATTAATATTTCTACAATGTTTGTATAGTTATAAAATCTGTCTATAGTTTTCAAATATTAGTATTTCTCTGCTGTGAGATAGGTAGAAGACAGCTTGTAAAATATTATTTAAAATGAAACATGTTGTAATCCGAATAGTGTAATAGTTAATATGGGTATATTTTTTGTTTTTCTGTTTGGATCAATTAACAAAACGTCTAAAAGTTGTAGGTAAAAAAAGTTGCGTAGCGCTAACTTCACTTCAGTCATTTTAGACTTGTCAAGTACAGTCAGCCCTAAAAGAACGAAACTCGCTGCGAAATTCCTAATGTATAAATTTTGTTGTTATTCAGTGGTTAGTGTTTTTTGTTTAAAGCTTTATTACCTTCGTTTTTTGTTACTTAGTAGTGCCTATTTACTGCTGCGGTTTGTAGTAGGAAATAACTGTATTACATTCAAGAGTTCGGAAGCAAGTCGGTGTTACGTACCACATATAACGTGAAGTTGCTTTTTGTTAAAAAAAGCTGTTGTGCGACAGAATATTTCGACTGCTAGTTTTCACTAGTAGGTATTACTTCTATAGGTACCGCTTATGACAAAACTCAATTCAACTTTAGATGATTGTATATTATTCATTTTCATTTATTACTACACACCCACACTAATGCACGTGTTTTATTCGTAACGAAGTGAAGTTGCACGCCAATTACGCAAGAATATGGTGCTTTGACAGTTATTTTTTGTTAAATACGTAATATACATTAAATTGTTTTGGGCCTTCAGCCAAATTATATTTTTTGCAGTTTACCTTAATATACAGTAGAGAGAATATGCTTAACTGAAAGCACTTAACTGAACCCGGCTAACCCACGTTTTATTAGTGGCGAGACGAAATTATCATAAATCCAATTTTTTTTCTACCCAGCTTATTTTACAGACCATAAAATTTTGTATATTCATCTAACGTATTTTTATTCATACGGTTTGAACGTAAAATTTGCGGGTTTTAATGGTTCCGTGTAATATGAGTGAGTGCATAAGTACGTTGTAAAAAGTGTTTGTTTATCTCGTGGAGATAAAACCTTTTACTTTTGTTGCGTATTTTTAGACTCCAATGCCACAGCTTTATAAGTTTAACGGCTGTGTATTTCTCTATTGCATTTTTCTTGCCGAACCGATTTTAATATGTTTTTTGCCATATATTAAAAATCAGTAATGCTGTTTGAGTCTTTTTTTTGATGATGAATTGTTAAAGTTTAATCGCTAGGTTCTATCATATATTTAGTTTTTCCTAACAACGCACGAATTCCACTTATCGTGATTGAAACATACACGTCTTATTAAAAGTCACTCAAAAATATCGGTGGTAAAAGAACAAGCACGATTTAGAGAGTGCTGTGAATACATAACTAAATATATTTCTCATACGTGATTTAGTTATGTGTATATGTATGTATATCTATTGATATGTATAAGTATGTGTTATATGAGTATGTGTATATGTATATATAAATATATATGGTTTTCGTTAAATAATATAATTAAAATTAATTAAAAACTCATTGCACCGACAACTACCACTGTCTCTCCTGTACATTTTAATCCATCCTAAGGTTGCCTGGAAGAGATTGCTTTTGGCAATAAGGCCGCCCTTTGTACACTATATTTCACATTTCATGTACTTTTAAAACTATGTACTATAATGGTGTACAAATAAAGAGTTTTCTATCTATCTATCTATCTATCTATCTAAAATAGTCTTCTGCTTTCAATGATATACAGTCGTGAGAACACGTTCTTTTGTTCTTAATGTATATTACAAACTTCAGCCTCGAACTTGGTTAACGAACTGTCTTGACAACAAGCGATGGCTTTATTATAATAATATTACGTACCTAACTGTGTGTAGGAAAGTTATTGATGATATATGTCTTAAGGGAGCTTTTAATTAACTACGTTATTCAGATCTGTTTATGTCTCCCGCTTGCGAGCATGTATTAATATGAGTATGTATTATCTAACGTACGATAGGAATTTCTAATATGAGTATAATATATAATTATTTAGCTGTTAATTAATTCAGTAGCTTTCATTCCGATACTGTTTAAGGTTCTATTGTGAGGTATTTTGTCTATTGAGGTTCCAATTTTACAAATGAGCTACTAATTATGGTTATTCGTGAATATAAGATCTATATAAATCAAATGGGATTCCTATTCTTTTTTAGCCTACCTTTATTTTATTTTTTAAAGACAAATCTCGCACTAAGAATATATGTTGTATCTATCATTATCTATATATATAAAAGAGGAAAGTGACTGACTGATATATCCAGAGATCAACGCACAGCCCAAACCCTGAACCTAGAATCCTGAAATTTTGCATGTAGGTTCGTAGCTAGCTAGTTTATAATATATCTTTATAAACATACATGAAATGGACATGTGCCGACATCCAGACTAAGAACAACAATTCGTGGATTACAAAAAGATTTGTCCCATGTGGGATTTGAAACCACAACACTTGACAAAGTTGGAAGCGGCGGCCACCATTTAAACGATTAGGCCATACGGGTATTCAGTATAAATATTCACTAAAAATAACACATTAGAAATAATAAAATGTTTGATACATATTTTATTTCATTCTGAAATACCTTTTCTTCACTTTTAATAAATCAGTAAATGCTAAATTGAGTAAATACGTTATGTCCTAGAACAAGTCTTCTTTTACACTACAGTCTTAGCAGACCAGTGTGAAGTTAGCTACAAAAAATATGTATGGACCAGTGGAATCACTGGTCCATACATATTTTCCTTCTAATTAATTAAATTTTGGCAACATAAATAACAATTTTGGAACGTACTTTGTGGTGTAAGCATATATTTTTAGCAAATTTCAAAACTACATAATGATTATTCAAATTTCGATTAGGTACCACTGCGCACTATAATAAATAAGAAGACCTAAAGCTCATTATTAAATGACACTATAAATATAAACACTGTCATATTTATTAATGTAGAGTTAAAGCTCTTCACAAAACTCTGAGCTTCTGAAGACGGCGGGTAAACGGAAATTGCGCGTCTTTGTACTCCCCGTAATACTTTCGAGTCAACTTTATTGCTTACTTTCAGAATTACAAACAAGTAGGATTTACACTTCGGGCAGGAGCAGTTATTTATTATAAAAACTTAGTTCTAAGTCCTAAGCTACGTGTTAGATAAAATACTTTTCTAGTCTTATTGAAGTTTTTTATTTTTTATATACCTAAGCTTTTTCTAGTGCCTCAGTGGCGCAGTGGAAGCGTATACGCTTTGTTTAAAATCTCAGGTCCGATTCCCGGGTCGGACCAAATGTTTGAATGATCAGCAAATATTTGTTTCGGAGTTTGGGTGTTTTCTATGCATAATATGTATGTATTTACAAATATACGAAGTATATATGTATTTATATCAGTTGTCTAGTACCCATAGTACCTATAAGCTCTGCTTAGTTTGGGACTAGATTACGTTGTTTTAGCTATCCGACAATGTTTACTTATCATGATTTTATATTTTATTCTAAAATATATTTATACCTTCCTGTGGGTATTCTTTACGAAGCTTTTTGACATTATCATAGTCATAAGTGAAGAACTCGTTTGCTTAAAGATTCTCATCAAAACTTAACAGTTAGATATTTGATTTATCAGTCGCTATCAACTACTTTTAATTGTTATAAGAATTGCAAATAATGTACCAAACCAATTTAAATTGCTCTTGATTGTACCTGTTTTATGACACGTTCCAAATAAATTGGAGACAATAAATGTAATTCAAAAGGTGTCGAATTTTTAAACAGAGACTAAAAACATTAAAAAAATTATTGCTTGTGCAAGTTTTTAAACAAAAACCTTTTTGGATTGAAATTCTTATTTCTAACGAACTGTTTTGGTGAAATATTTTTTGTGCTCTAAGCAGAAGTGCCAACATTTTGGGGCGTATAGTTTAGCCATATTAATTATAAGAACAAAAAATCTGGTGACAACAAGTGCTCATAAAACTGTTCAGTTTCGAGGAACCAAATCTCCGGTAAAGATAAAAAATATGTCGAGAGACACCGGTATGGTGACGTTAATCTTTTCTTAATGTAAATATACTTTTAAAAATGGCAACAGAGAAAAAAGTTAATTATGTGGTTACAATTTTCTAGACTTTGTTAAAATAAAAAGTAATTGAAAAGTTTTTTTAAGAAAGATCAACCATAACAAAAACAGATTACATTAGCAGCTTAAAATAAAAACTTATATGTATTAGAGGTATCATACTCGTATATATGTTATAGATGTATTATAGTTACCTACACAGCACTTTTTGCACATAATACAAGCAAAATTTTAACAAAATAAAAAAAAAATATAAATAGGGTCGAAGGTCGAATATAGGGTTTTTTTTCCCAAATCATCAGATCTCAGTGTCCTTGTATACCACCGTTGGGATATCACCTTTCCATTTAACAAAAACATCAAAATCGGTTCATAAACGTCGAAGTTATCCGCGAACACACATAAAAAAAAACATCGAATTGAGAACCTCCTCTTTTTTTGAAGTCGGTTAATAAAAAATTAAACACAATTTAAACATTTATTATATTCATCATTAATTCGTGAGTGTTATAATAAAAAAAAACATTAACCTAAAGTTTGTAACGTACGCTAAATAGTTTTCAATTTATTTAAAAATAATTTATCAGAATCATAAAAATTATATATATTTTCATAGTTCTGTAATAAATTAATCTTAAAAATATAGATATACAATAATTTACCTACTATTATTTTCCCGTAAATCTGCAGACGAAGAAAATGGCCGAAATATACCTAAATTCCCGCACACTTATTACCCGTCAAGCGGACATGTTAAAACAGATGTTTCCCGCCTGACACACGGGTCAGGCAGGGTCGCCATCTTGAAGTTCCCGCCAATCGTGGCCCTGTCAGCGTCGGGCAAAATAATTACGGGCTGTGATTGTATAGTGTGTTGTTTTCCAATTTTCGTACAAAATTGTAAGAAAGAATAACGATTTATTTATTTCGAGAAGGTTGCGAAGATGCAAGGTGCAATAAGTTACTTACTTGATATAAATAAGTTATTTTAACACCGTTTTTTTTTATGATAGGATAATGACAAGGTTAATTAATTATTTTAGAATTTATACTCAAAATAATGAAATGTTTTTTTTTTTAATTACATATTTTAAATATGAAATTCTGTTCCTTTTCTGAATAGCATTATAAAATAGGCAAAAACTAAAAGATTTAACATTTAAACCTACGACAACTACCTACGTTGCGCATTGCTTTGCATTATCGATTAGAATTTTAAAGCAATTAACAATTGATAAAAATATTTCTTATTTAAATGTATCTTCTTTTCTACCTTAATTAAGTAAATCTCCCCAAAGAGGTTTAATAAAAAATATACTTCCAGAACAGATGTCCCCACGCTTTGACATACAGGTCAAGCCGCCGTCTTGGTTCCTTCCCGCCAGCCTTGTCACTGTCAGTGACGAGTAATTACCAACCGCGTTGACTCTAAGTAGTGTAATATGAGAACGGATGAGGTTTGTTTTGACTTGCCCTTAGTAGGATTAGTTCCGGGAGTGCTAAGAAGTCGTACTTGTTAAAAGAAGGTGTATTAATCAAAGATTTATAAGAAAAGTAAGTAAAAAAAAATGTTTCTACAATAACAATAAACAGGTCCATATGCTCCAAACTTAGGCTCCAAATAAGAATTCCCATAAACACATTTCATATAAATAAAAAAATACCCACCAAAAAATTTTAGGATTTCTAAAAACCAAAAAAAAAAGTACAACAACTGTGCTACGGATTGAAAATAAAAAAGTTACACCGACATTACTTATTCGAATTTCGAATCAACGTCAAAGGATCTCAACAGACGACTGTAATGTCTGGCTGTTGAGTTGGCGGATTTCGTCCCAATCCTAGCACCTGTTCTCGAATCTCTATTTAATTTTAATGAAGATGTTATATCCGCAGGTGTTCACCCTTATTATGTTGTTTAATTCATTCTGCCCTTTGTTTTCTTACAAGCTTTTTTTACACCGCAAAACTTACAGTCAAATTTATTATAAAGGTGCATTATAAATCGTGTCAGAATAACAGATGTAGATAATTATGTTGTAAAGTTCCTTCATTTATTGGTCATGAACCCCGCGGTGTTACCCGCAGTTATTGTTGTACCGCGAGTAACGCCGCGAGGCAAAGTTAGTCAAAAAAAGTAGCCTAAGTTACTCCTTGGATCATCAGCTACCTGCCAGTGAAAGTCCCGTCAAAATCCGTCCAGCCGTTCCAGAGTTTACCCGGAACAAACAGACAGACAGACAGACAGACAGACCGACAGACAGACAGACAGACAAAAATTTTTTTAACTACGTTTTTGGTATGTGTACCGTGTATACATACATATGCATTTAGTAAAAAGTGGTTATTTTAATATTACAAACAGACACTCCAATTTTATTTATTTGTATAGATATACCTTATACGACGTTTAAATTCTTTGTAGTGGTTTTAATAAAGAATTAAACAATTGGAGCTTCATCACGGCAACAATGTTATTAGCTGTCATAAATCTTTAATTGTAACACAGGTTTTGTGCTTTTTTTACTTTTATGACTACTTTTGTCTGGACAAATTATGATGCTCTAATAAAAGTTCTGTGTAAAATAATTAAAACAATAGGGAACTTCTATAAAGTGTATGATAATTAAGTATTTGAATATTATTCATTCTTGTTATTAAAATAATTAAGACTAAGAATAATAATAATTCTTTTCTTGTTGCAATGATACGGACATTTATCTGAAATTTGTTGTTATACTGATCTTGTCAAATAATTGTACACTATAAAATACTTGATATAATGAAAACAAAAATGACTAAACATTGTTCATCATTATCAATAAAATCTATAAAAAATTAACGAATGTGTTTCCGAACGTACTGTGCCTTTTTTAACTGGAAACTCTGTAGAGCAACGTCTCGACAGCGACATTGCTTTGCGTTTTGAATTTCGAACCCGTAGACATTTCCATGGTCCTATCAGTACACGAAAGTCATTTGAATCCAAGTCGTATTTAGCTAAAATGTACCTTATACTGATAGAGATGCAAATCAATTTCAGTTGGTTATGTTCTTCGTACAGTGACACATTGGCAACGAAACGAACTGGAGATAACACTCGGGATTCGATTTGAAGTTTCTGCTTGGGCTTATAAACAGTTTCAACCTCTATGTGAAAGGTATTAAGTAGAAATTAGAGTGGAATGTGAGGGTCTGATCGGCTTGGAATAAAAGTTATTGAATGATCTCTGATTAGATGATTATCAGTAAAGACGCAATGGGTCTTGCTCAGCGGTTGTAAGAACATTTTATATGGTAATTGAAATGTAATATAAGCATTGGATTTTGAGTTGCTTATCGTGTAGTTTACAATCATAGCCATGCGCGACAAGCGTATATTGTTTTCGATAATTACGTAAACGGGTATCGATTTCTCGTATGCTAATGAGTGAACCTGATACATTTGTTCGTGTAAACATGAAATTATGTATAATTATTCCGGTAGAGCTAAAAGGCATTGTACTATAGAAATATTTAATTAATTGGATGAAATACGAAAGGAATAATAATTTACTTTGTTTATTTTGTACATGTTTTTACGAAATTTAATATGTTCAAACAGATATTACTGAAAGACAAGTTGTTAGAGGTTGTTTATGGTAATATCTTTTCTAAGAGGAGAAAGAACTAATTAGGAAAAAACAAATGAATAACACAATTTATACTTTATTTCAGTTGAACTTCACTGTCACGTTTTACAGATCAAGTCAAGTCTATTCAAGTCAATCAATTTGACGTCTGTCATTTTGTAAAATGTCAAAATAGTATGTTTCAAATGTTTGATTAGGAAATGTTCTCTAGACCATTAACTGGGAATGAAGAAAAGTTTATATTGCGTAAGTTTAATATAGAGTAGATTGGTATAAAATGGAAATATATTCCTGTGTGCATTTAATTTCATATCGATGTGATGTAATAGATTTACTCTATGCTCAAAATTCTTTATTATAAGATACAAGTCGCACACAATACAACTCCTTAAAAAAAAACATCGTTTTCGTCGTCGTTGTTTTAAAAGAAGAGCTGATTCTCAATACTTTTATTTTTCTGATCATTCTGAGTTCTTCCAAAATATTTCTTTTTTTAAGTTTCCTCTTAAACGATTCATGAAAGTAACATTCGTATTATAATCTATAAAATTAGGTACACAGATTCTAAAACGGAAATTTTGTACCACGAAATAAATTCGGTTATCTCAAAGCATAAACTAAATAGTAGCAAGACAAAATACCAACAGGAGGAATCTACACACCAACCTGACCAGTACAAAAAAAGGACAATAGAGCAGATGCTACAAACACAATTAATTTTGTACGGCTCTATCAGAGGAAACCATTATTAAGATTTGACGTGTTATAAATTTTTGTGAACTATCGCCATGTGGTATGTTATATATATTAAGAACTATTGAATCGTTCTGTAGGTATATCATAATTTTTGAGGTATCGCAATTGATTGGTAGATTTTAGTTTTAAGTTTGGGATACATTTTAGAATAAATTAATTTAAAATAAACACATTTTAGACCATCAATGTACATAAATGTAGTTACTCTACGCTATAAACATACAAATTGAAGAAAAAGATAAAAATGTTACCTATTTAAAATATAGTCCAATATCCTTTTTGTAGGTTTATACCACTCGTTCATTGGATTATATAATTCGTCGAGAATATAATAAATTAAATTAGTCGTAATAATATTTACTTTGTGAATTTGAATGTTCAAATTTTTACTACAGACGAACAATGTTTTATGTAAATGAAATATTCAAAATGAGCCTTGAAATATTTGGGAATTCATGACAATACATTTTTTGTAATACTTGCCTCTATAAAGTTTGTCGTGTTTCAAAAACACAATGCTTTCATTAAGCGTATTTTATTCAACACTAAAATGTCATTAACGATCATAACTATAAACAAAATTCCTACGACAGATGGTCCAATATACCCCATAATACTTCTTTTGTATAATGTCGCTATTCAAATTATGGGGTCAATTAAAAAGACCGTAGCCCTTATTTCCATTGAATATGGTTGCATTTTCCCTAAATGGCGACTACTATGGCACAAAATGTGAATTCAGTCGTGTAATACAATAAAAATTACAATAAGAATAGTTGAATTATTTAATTTACTCAATACGGTCATAATGCAGTGTATAATATGAGGAGAATAGGGTAAATTGTTAAATGTTCTATAAAAACCAAGTAAGTTGGTTGTAGTACATGTAAAGACAAACGGTAATCAACTTAATATTAACACCTACATCTGAGAAAATCATACCTATTTTTCCTAATAATATAGATTATTTTATTAACTCGCTTTTGCCGGCGACTTCAACCCATATTTGACAGTTATCACAATAAAGATTTGCCTATGTCCTTCAAGAATCAAAATATCTCTATGCTAAATTTCATTGTTATCGGTAGCGATGAGCGAAACAGGCAGACAGAGTTATTTTTGTATTTAAAATGTTAGTATGAATGACACACAGGTTAGTATGGATGACGTGTGCTTATCACACAAGTTATTAAATGTCCTGGGTAATAACCAATAGGCCAACTTACCCGTTTATCCCCTATCCTATACGAAAAAATGTAAAATATTTTAAGACCACACTAGAGATAAGGCCAACTGACTTAATAAGTCTAGATACAAACTTAGTATACTTAATACTTCTATGTAAGTACGTATATGTATGTTCAGTACCTAGTTCTAGCACTCACGTAACTAACTTAAGAAGTTTCATTTCAATTTAAATACATAGATTTTGAAATTCCTTGAAGTTACTTCAGTAAGTTTCTGTTTGAAGTATTCATAGTCTAATTAGAATACATTTGACTAAGTAACTAAATATAATTGTATATTAATATTGTTTACCAGCTGAACCTGCGGGTAAATATTTAGTTAAATACTTCTATTACCCGCGGTTATTGTTGTACCGCGAGTAACGCCGCGGGACAAAGTTAGTCTAAAAAAAGTAGCCTAAGTTACTCCCCGGATCATCAGCTACTTGCCAGTGAAAGTCCCGTCAAAATCCGTCCAGCCGCTCCAGGGATTACCCGGAACAAACTGACAGACAGACAAGCAGATAGACAGACAAAAAATTATTTAACTACATTTTTGGTATATGTATCGTGTATACATACATATGCATTTAGTAAAGGCTTTTTATTTCATCACTAGTTTTTGTATGTCGGTTATTGCGGCAAATAGTAGCCTATCTGTTATTCCGATGTATAAGTTATATTACTGTAAAGTTGTATACAGATCCGTTCCGTAGTTATTGCGTGAAAGAGTAACAAACATCCACCCATACTTAAAAATTTCGCGTTTATAATATTAGTAGGGTAATCATCATCAGCCTATCGCAGTCCACTGCTGGACATACGCCTCACTCGGTTCAATCGTCGGCTTCTCCCACCCATGTCCTGTCAGCCGTCTTGCTCGAATCATAACTCCATTTTTTATTTTAAGTGACTCTACTCTACCTGATGAAAAGCATGAGCAGAATCCATGAGTAGAGGTCACCATACTCATTACGAATGCAGACAATGCAACAATGCAATCATTCATAATTAAAAAATAACACTCATAACGTTTTTAGCTTTAGTTATCTATATAATCGTTATTCTGAAATCAGTACCCTCAAATATACTGACAACTAGTTCAAACTTCGATTGCGCAGGTCCGAACCCAATCGCTCCGTGCAAAACTGATATTTTTTTTATATATTATTGGGGGACGCCCATGGACACCCGAGACCAAAACGAGGGGCGTCACAGGTTGCCAATCTTTGGGAAATGGGGAAAGGGATGTGGGCCTCCGGTATCCTCTATCATTCGGTAAAACACAGCGCAAGCGCTATTTCACATCGGTTTTCTGTGAGGCCGTGATATCACTCCGGTTGAGCCGGCCCATTCATGCCGCGTGGCTCTCCCGGGTGGTAACGATATTCAGGTAAAAGTCGTTGAACTGGTAGATGACCCTAATTAATTAATCTTGGGAATAAAAAAGGTTAGGAAAATGACAAGATTTACTTAGTTTTTTTTTAAATTTATGTTATTACTTTGCACAGTTGCTTTTAACCGTGTCCTTTTAGTTCTATTTTATCTATTCGTGAACTCGTCTAACCCCTTAAAGAAGACATAGAACTAAAATTTTCAGTGTACAAAAAATTCGTATTGTATTATGGCGCTGAACATTATTATTTTAGGAGCGTGGCGCCAGACATATGTTGCTAAACAAGCTAGTAACGTTTCAATAGTGCCGTGTTTACGGCCGCAGTAAAAAAAGATGGAAGTTACCAGTCTGGGAGAGCACAGGGTTCCGTATACATTTTTTATTTTATTTATACCTCATGCACATTTAATGCATTCGCGGACTTAATGCCTTTCTTGATTCGTATGTTTCTTAAAATATGAAATATATCCTTGTCATCGTTGCCATCACTAATAGGTACATAAACATAATTAATTTTCTTTTAATCATGCTGTACAATTTTTTATATTCACAAACCTATTTTTAATTTATAATATGATATGATGGAAAATACCAAGAATGTTAGCACCAATAATTAAAATAAACATTTTTAACACTAATCAGCCTAGATCTAATTTGGTACTTCATTTATAGGGGCAGTTTGAACTCTTTATTATGATTGAACTAATCAGCATAAGCATAATTATTTCGTAGTACCATCTTTATACGTACAACAGTAAACATTAAAGATCAAAAGAACCCTCAACTTTAAAGATCGCGGAACCCTAAAAATGAATAGTAAACTCACCCCTCGGACCCATAAACTCTGTTTACCATCGCCACTTGTCAGGATGACTGTAAGAAAACAGTTTTGCTACCATTTTATTATCTTTTTTTAAGGGCCCCGTTTAAGGGCCTTTAGCTGAGATTAAAAGTATTGTTAGAAGTTTATATTGTTGTCGGGATGGATTCATTATTCAACATATGTTAAACAAATTCTAAAGTGATGAAAAAACTAAATGCTTCAGGGTTATTTAATCAATAATGTAATCTCTATAACTAACAAGGTTTTAACCGGCTCCGTTCGCGAACTTTTCAGTCATATTTCCTAGACAAAAAGTAGCCTATAAAGTATTACAGACTATAATTCAACTTTGTACCGAATTTTATCGAAATTCCTTGAGTTGTTTTGCTCTAATAGAGAAGCAAATATTCATAAATCCTTCTTTCCATCTAAACCTTCACATTTGTAAAATAATTATCAAGCTATAATACCGTAACTAAAACGCAAATGAAGTTTAATCTAGAACTTCTTTGCTGCCAATCAAACTACATACAGAATGAAATATAGACATAAATTACAACACAACTGCTTGCTGTTGTACTTGAAGATCAAACTAAAAGTTGTCCTATCTGCATATTTCTAATAAGATAAGTTCGCTATTTATTTAATTATCCGTTCTAAAGCTGAAAGTTAATCGTCATAGCTAGACATATAGTAACAAACGAATACGTACTGAAACAAATATGGTTCTCGGTACCTTAATTTTCAACGTAACTTCTTTAGAAGTGTTAGAAGACAAAACCCTATTAATCCTAGGTAATAACAACAAAACAATTACACAAAAGGTATGTTGTTTGTGTATTTTCTCAAATAGATGTGTACATTATGTAGTTAATCATTAACTTGGCAGCTCGAGAATTATAAAATCGCTTAGTTTTACAAGAAAGTGCAAAAACTATTAAATAAGCTCATTGTGCAATAAAATTAACTTCCATTTTAAATTACCAAAGACGGTACACTCGGTCAATTCGAAGAACTCTTAGGTAATTTAAAGTTCCATTGTATTGTCAATAATGTTCTAGTATTTATGATGATTTTAGACGTACTAGAATAATGGAAGAAAGCTTCCAAAATACAATGAGTGCTTAAAATTGAAATGCCACGTAATGGAAGACTCAGGGTATAAATTCACGCAGATGGACTGGGTATATACTATTGTTTAAGAAATTGTGGCCGTTAATAAATGAAGACAGAACTTGGTGAGATTCGAGGTAAGGATTTCACGGCAGCTATCTCTTTTAACAATATAGTAGAAAATAACAACAAATTATGACTTTAGGGAAGAAAATTCTTATCTACCAGATTTCGGCTTCATTTTGGTAGTGTCACAACTCAAATGTGTTGTGTGTGTGTGTTGTGGGTGTTAAAAGGATTCTGAGAGAAGTTTTTAAAAAAAATTAATACATAACGATATCTATATAAAAATAAACACGTATGTAAGTAAAATCAAAGAAGCCATGGTACTTGAAACAATAGAAATAAAATCATTTAATTTATCTCTAAAGTATAGGTTCCCGCTGTCAAGTTTCTTTTGTGTGGATCATTGTCTCTAGATTTACTGCCATTCGGAAAATCCTTAGGTATTTTTACATTTTGTATAATAAAAAAATGATTTTTATAGGCACTTTCAATTTTTAAGCATTTGGATAGGATTGTAAACACAATAAATACTTTAGGCCTAAAGAAATAAACTCAATTATTTATAGAAAGTTGATTTAATATTGTTTTTGTTTTTATTTCGAGACTTTTTATTGCATAAAAATAGTGAAAATGTTTAATCTCAAATACTGAAATATTATCAGATGATAGGAAATTTAGTAAATGTAAAACCATAGTATTGAAAGTAAAGTGTAACACTACGTTGTTTTAGTAACTTCGATTTAAACGCACCAGTTCTCCGAAAAATGTATTTATCTTAATATTATTCAAGTTGCTAAACCAGAAACTTTTTATTCAAAACATCAAGACTGGGGATGAATACATCTAAAGAACAAAATACTTTATAGAAAAAAGCTTCACTTTATACTAACAAGAAAATCATCGATACATTATGTAATCTATCGAGATTATTACCCCCGTCTCACAATATTATAAGCATAACAAAATCAGAAGTGTATCATATTTAAATAGATCATCAACACTTTAAATAGTTTTTACTCGATACCATCGATTCACTAATTTGAAAATCCATCAATCATATTCGTAAGAAACTCAATCTACACCACATGGTCGGTTGGGGCGAGATTTTACCTGAGTCACAAAAAAAGGTGACAATAACTGCCACGCTAGTAAACTAGTGAGACATCTCAATTTATTGGCTACAACCCTCGGTTTTAAAGGAACCGATTTGTAGTTGGAACTGGACAAAGGTTTTCGGAATTGTGAACTTTGGGTAGCTTTTGATAGTGCCGGGATAGCAAAAATGTGGGTGTTTTTGCATTATTATTTGTATGATATAAAAAGACATAAAACTGGCATCTTTAGTACAATATAGGATAATAGATGATGCTATTATTATTATCTTAAAATCGCATAAAAATAAACGAAACCGTAGCATGTAAAAAAGTAACTTATAATAGTAACGAATTTAATTTCATTGAAAGTTGCTTATTGTACAATGTCGGTTATAAAAATGTAAGTAAATTCATATATATATGACGTTTTTAATAGCAGCTATTTAAAAAGTATTGTGCAACTCTATAGGACTGGCAAAGCCATAGAATTGATATGAAACAGTTTAGAGAGCAATAGACAATATCTATTGCTCTCTATAAGCGCTACATGAAATAAATTAGGGACAATCTCAAAAAGAGTACTACGAGTAACTTAGTTGGCCGTAAAGCTACAAAAAATACATTTTTATCATTTAGTCATGGTCAAAATAGCCCCGAAAGAGATAATAAATGCTATCTATAATCCGTCGACCGTTACAACACATATGTCGCGAGTTAACACTCTTTTGTAGTTCATATCACAATTTAAGATAATTTTGAATGTCCGTTCAATTTTTTAATTCCAATTTGAGCTTGGGGCCCATCTGTCGGGTTTTTTAAGTGGGCATCGGATAGTTCGGCGTCCCGTAAAGGAGTTTGGATAATGAGCTCAAAAATTGGTAATGACTAAATAAAGTTGGTCACGTTTGAACCCTGTTTCATTTTGAATTATGATTTCGTATTTTTAGTCTGTTTTATGGTTCGGAACGTAGAACAATTGTTTGGTTTCGTTTATGCCTTTGTTTGCACACTAATGGTTTGAAGACATGAGTATTTATTAATATGTATTCTTTTACTTTGTTCATATTTTAGAAAAAGTAGTGTGAAACTTACTGAACACTGGATACTTTTTATATTTAACTTTAACCTTTTTTTTTAAATGAATTGCAATAGGTTGATGATATATTCAAAAAGAGGATTAGTTTATTTCATCATTACTCTCAAGTCAATCACAACATGCTTTTAAAAAAATATAAATCTTTTAAATAACTGAGTAGAGCTTGTCTTCAATTCTATCCCTAAAGAGGATAGACGTGTGGTTTTGTGAAATGTATTATTCAGTGTCAGGTTTACGTGAAGCTTTTTATCTGTAAATAAGAAATGAATTTTTGTGATTTACAAAAATCTACTCCTCGAAGAAGTAAACCTCTCTGAAATTTCAAGTTATATATGTATAAAGTATTTATAAACGGTATTGTGTATTTGCAACTTAGTTGCTCCCAGCGCAAGAAACACAGAACAGACAATTAATATGGAATAAGCTATATGTATTTCAATTATATTTATTTTAGACAAATATATAAATAATAATTCAATCAAATTCAAAATCTTTAGTAACTAACACAATATACACAGAGAATAAAGTTACATTTTTATCATTACAACTTTAAAGTGTACTTTTAAGCTCATTTAAAATAATAACCGCTATATAAGTCTTCAAATACTACGTCAGTATTAATAAAAAATATGAAGAAAAACTCACGAAGCTAATCTTTAAGAACATCAAAGTATTTATCACATACATTTTAGGTTCCATCCAAAAAATATCCTCTCAAATCCTGCGCTTACTTATTCCCTTTCAAAATAAATGCTTGTATAGAAAACAGAGAACATTTTCAGCTTTACATTGTTAATGTGTGCCGTCACGGTCGCAGCTGACATATGTCATAACACCCTCGTATACTGAAATGTTTGTTGCCTCAGCGTATTTTAAATAAGTATCTTGTAATTTGTTTGAATTAGCCTACGAAAGGTAACTTTTGGCTTAGTAATCACTGAAACGACATTGACGAGTTCAAATCTAACGCTTTCAAAATTTTGGCTAAAAATAACTGCGATTCGACGGGGAAATTTCGAGAATTTTGCCAAGCATATGTCTCTACATATGCTTGGCAAAATTCTCGAAATTTCCGAAAGTAATGTGAAGTTAAAATGAACCCCTCATTTCGAACTATAGCCAATATTAGTCCCTCATTGAATTTCATTTGTCTAATTGAGCATCTAAATATTTACCTTTGCGCCGTTAGTTTTGTCCTCGTTTTGTCAATATGTCACTACTTAGGGACTATAGAGTTACCATTTTACCTAAAACTAAATTCTATCCAGGTTGAAATAGAATCTAATTCTAATACACAGAACAGAGTGCAATTTAATGGATGTGAGCAAAATACAACTTCATTTGTAGCTGATCAATACAGGCTTAATATTGTTGCTTTAATTCCATTGTTGCTGTTGCTACTAATTAGCGTGTGTTTAACCAATTGTTGAGACCTGAATTTAGTTTTACCATTTATGTCATTGTTTTTTAACCATTACTATAATTGCTTTTCGAGCTTAGATTTGGTAAGGGTATCAGTGGGATTTAGTGTTAGTTCTGCTTATAAATAATATGCGTTTTTACCAAAATTTTCGTTTTAGATAACAAGGTATAATTTATTTTATAGAATCTTGAGTGTTAGATTCCCTAGATAATTTTAACATATCCATAGCAGCTTTAACGAGATTAAAATATTGTTAGATTTCGAACGTCTAAATCAATTCAATTAAGTAAGTTTTTAATAAAAACAAATTTTCAAATTATTTTATACCTCTCACATTAGGTTTACCAGGATTACGTATGAAGTGTATGATACGGCTATAATTTAATATTGAAAACACATTATAAAATACTAATATTAATCCTGATTTGAAACCCATTGAAAATAATTCTAAAAGTATTCAGGAAATCAATTTGGAATTCAATTTAATTGTTTCAACAAATGCTTTAATGGAATTTGCCTCAGCAAATAAATTTATACCCTTGGTGTTTCAAGAGTTGTAAAATTTTTATGGTTCTATTTTATGTTTGACATGGTGTCACAGAGTTTACTAGTGTTTTTATGTGATCGAACTGCTCCGTGCATTTACCGTGTCTTTGTGCGGACACACCGAAACAGCAGAGATACGGCTAGAAATGATTGGAAGGATATTGACTGCCGTGTATGGTAAATTTTCGATTTACCATTGTAGTTTTATTATGCTTAACGGAATGATAGAATTACGAACAGCACTAAATATGGTAGAATCAAATATAGTAAAATTGGTGCATCGAATAAAATTATCCAGTGTATTTCAGTATCGAATTACTGGATTCAATTACCGCTTAAGGATTTTAGGAGCGTTTTGCTAATGTATTATTGTACATACTCCATTGATTTTATAATGAAATAATTGATTCGGCAATTAGGTTACATGAACACTTTTGCAAGTTAAACTTTTTTTGAGCAGCACTTTTTAATCATATGCGATTTTGTATTCTTATTGGAATAATTTGTTGATTGATTTAATATACAGCGAAATGATGTGTTATTGTTTTTTGATTCCTTTATTTGGATCAGAATCTATCCATCGCTTTTTATTTCGAGAAAAATTTTTCGAATTATAACAACATTCATTTTTGTTTTGCCTAATATAAAACCTCCTGCTAATGATACTGTTATAACTATAAAATGTTGGCATGCTGATAATATTTAATGCTGATTTGTTGTGTGTCTGGGTGTAATTTATCTATGATGTGCATATGTTTAGAAACATGTAACTACCTGTGTTCATCAGAGTCTGGTTACCATTGTGCAGTTTCTGGCTAATTTAGAATCGGATTGCTTTATGTCACATGTGTAAAGTTATTATAGTTAATTAAACAAGTCATTAAAATATTCGTGTATAAAATATTGTAATATAAGGTTAATTGCCTAAGATCTTCGGCAATATAGAATCTCTTTACTATAAAGCAGATTGAATTCCAATGGTGAAACCCCAGAGGTCAAATAAAGGTCAATATTTTATTCGATTGTAAGTTTCAGAAGTGACAAACCATGTTAATTTTAGTAGTCGATAAATGTTTTACGATGTATTCGATATTAAGAACCCAGTACTAGTTATAAATGTCTTCTGGTTAAATTTTATTAAGCATGTTTGATGACCTACCGGATAACTGCCAATGTTTACATCGTATAGTGCTACTAGTTTTTTCATTACTTTTTACAATTAAGTACGTTTACTTTCCTTAAATTCACAAGTTTTTAAAAATTCTGGCTTGGCTTTATACAGCTGATGTAATTTTTCTTTTACAGACAGGCTATGTTAGAAAATATGCAGGTATTTATTTTAAGTTTTTAGACACCATTTACAATATCAATATTCATATGTGATACATAATAAATCATACAAAATTAATATTTGAGAACTATAGTCGATACCAACACAGCAGCATGCCTGTCAACAGGTACAATCTTTCCATATTTATCACCACATTACAAGTTGTCTGAACCTTCCAACATGCTGTACCTTCCATAAATCTAACATAGACGAACAGTTTTACAATAAATATCCAATCTAACACCGTCTTCCTGCCCACGCACATAATTCACTGAGAATGATTCGTATATATTAAATAAACATATCAAGGAGACATTTAAAACAAGAAATACAAAGATATTTTTAGAAAATTTCAAGATGACGTTAATTGGACGTATTTGTGAGTATGTATAAAAGCAATAAGCTAGATTAACAAGGAGAATTAAATTACTAGCACACTGCCATATTTACGTCTATGCCATTCCTGTATCATTACTTTATTTTATTACTAAACCTTATAGTAATGAGGAATTGAACAACAAGTCTAAACTGACCAAAGACTTAAATGTCGACAGTAAACATTTACAAAAGTACTATCTTTTGCAATAATTTAAACAAATATACACTTATAGTTTGATTAGATCGTAAAATAACCAATGTTTCTGAGTGGGTGTTAAATTTGTCTTATTTTGGTTAGCTTGGACGAACTTGTACAAGATAAAAAGCCTGATTTTATGATATGGTAAGTCTTCGGTACATTGTTCATCTTGGGTGGCCATATAACAGGCTTAACGTGATTTTTTGGTCTAATAAACATTTGATGTGTGTTTTGCCAGCCGGTTCTCTTAATGTTTATTTTCTAATCGTAGGAAGAATAAAGTTTTCACACTCCCAAGCTATTTAAGAATCGTTTTAATGAATATAAAAGTAGCTGCTTAGCTAATCTTGTTTTATGTGATGTGATTTATTTATTATCTAACTCATTAATCAAATTTATTTATTAATATTTTGTATTTATTTCAAATACTACTTTTCGAAGAATTTTTCAGAACAGTTGATATGTAATTAAAACCTGTCAGAGTTGTAGGCACCTAATTATCAATATACGTGTTTATGCAGTTCTCTGAATTAAGTCTCTCACAAGTCTCCGACTGTCGCCAGTCATCTTGTCGACACGATATTTCATCTCACAGACATCTGTCAAGATGAACAAGATCAACTTTGTCACAAGCATTGGTATTAATTTCCCTTTGCCGTTCTTTATTGCTTGTGATTGGATTATTTCCGTAGCAACTTTTTACTTCCCAAGAGCTCTAAAATAAGATTCGTTGCTTGAACGCTTTTATTTTCTTTTGTTTAGATTGTTTTAAAATCTTAAAGCTTTTTATTTTTCAGTCAATATTTCTATGCTGGAGCATTACCTTGTACTCGTTACAATCACATCGAAGCTATCGCTGATAGAATTGATGTATTAAGTTAAGATAAAAAATCGACATTAGCCATTTGTCCTTTCAATTCTTTATTTGTTCAATCATTAATCATTTTGTTACTGATGTTGCGTGTTCAATACAATACGAATCCATGTAGCCATTGATTTTGATAAAAGAAATGATTGTCGATATATATTTAGTTTTCTCTAGTCAATAAATTATAGATTTCATTTATGAAGTTAAAGTGATATATGTGAAATAAAACAAAACACATATCGAAAGTGTAAAAACTTTTGGTAGAAATATCAAAGAAAGTAAGTAAGTAATAAAGACTTCAACTAAATAAGACCAAAATCATTCAAGGCGCTTAAGTAAGACTTTTATAGCCCTTCCAAGTTTTTGTTCTTGTGCAAAAAGTGGGAAAATGAATGCCGGTTGAGTGTCATACATTTTGATGCGGCGGTTTTTGCCTTCCCTTGTTATTGAGGTAACAAAAACCTCTGTTGTTCGCCTGTCTACCGTTTTTGCCCACTTGACAAGTCACCCTTCCTCCGAACTTTAATTTGTCTTGAATAATTACATAATTACACGTCTCGCTGTGATTGTTTTATGTCGACAATGTTTTGCCGAGCGCAATTCGAAGAAAGTTACGACTGTGAGTCGAGAGTTGATCCAATTTGAATTAAAAGTGCCTAATTAGACGATGCTTAAGTTAACTAACTCAAAGCGTTTGCCCCCCTCTGAAGGAAATTACAACATAAATCTGCCTCTCAAAATTGTGTTACACTTAACTCAGTTTCAAAAAGGAAAAAGTTGGGTGTTTCTATAATTGGCTCTTATCCAAATTAGCCAAGGGAAGGATCTTCTGAAATAATAACTTTTCATAATCTTAACGGTACATGTCAGGGGACGAAACAACGAAATGAACTGTCAACTTGGACGTCCAAATCCAATTATTGTTCGGGCTTACAAACGCGGGGATTCAAATTAACCTACGCTGTCTTCCCTTTTTGCAGGCCATCGTTGGATTTCGCGGAGCTTACTAGACATTTATTCTCTGATTCTTGTCAGTAAGATACATTTTTAGTTGTTCGTTTTGTTTCACGATATCATAAGCTTATAATTGCTTTCACGAACAGGTTTTAATGTTTACTTATTTCTTTTGAACTTGTTCAATTTATACTTACTCTAAAATTTAATTAAAACCGATTTAGTAGGTAGTTATTTTTGATTTGCTCTGTCATATAATTAACGAATACGAATGCTTTAGCAGATTTGATTAGCGGGTCTAAAATAGATTTCGTCTGTGTTTTTACTCTTACTCGACTTTCACCCAGTGTTCAAGAATTCTTACTCACCATCGTATCAAAACAGATAAATTAAAAATAATAAAACACCTTTATTACCTTTTTATGATTCTTTACGCCATAGCTCGAATAATGCTTTATCTTAAAATACTATCAATAAATAGCAAAATATAATTTTCCAGATACGATAATTGTATAACATTTGAAGTATAGTTCCCGTCTGCACTGGTCTAGGATCGTTTTCCTTGCTTTAAAAAGGAATAATCATGTAATTTTATAAAAGCAAATGTTATAATAAATAATATTTATAATATATTATATGTTTCATGTACGTTCCACACATAAACATTTATTGTATAATTATTTTTTTGGGAAGGTTTCCCGAGATACAGCTCACGCTAGTTCGGGAATCAGGGTTTAAAAAAAATACAAATACTATATTTATATAATAAGTATTCAAACGACAACTTTTGTCACGTCTTCAAAATCCTATTTACAAAAATCTGTACAGCCGCCGACAGCGTGAAATCTCAGAACTTTTTTTTTCTCTAAACTCAAAATATAACTCTTTCATCCGGCTTCAGGCGAAACTAATGAGCCATGATTACCAGTTGAAGTTCGACTCCCCTGAAATAAGTACCGAGATATTTTAACAGTCGTAAAAGCTGAGTAACATGTAAAGTTATTGCCCATTTCGTGTTTGTTTTTAGTGTGTGTTTAAAGAGCAAGCCAGCGCGTAATTACTGTTTGCCAGCACCTTTTACTGTCTTGAGAGATATCTTGCAAAAATTTTGCTGTTTCTCTAAATTGCCCACGCCTTTTTACTGACGTTATAATCTCCACAGTTCTTACTGTCTGTTTAAATTCTTAAAAGTCTTAATAAAATTTTGGTTGTATAAAGTTAACTGATTCACTGATAGGAGTGAAAGGGAATGCCTAAAACTCGCTATTCTAGCGTAATGTAGCATTAGCGGACTCAATAACAAATTAATAAGTAAGTAACATTTTTTAAGGTGAACTTTTGTAAATACAAGTACAATTTTAACAAAAATAAAACCGACTTCAAGTTTCGACTCGATTTCTCTTGGATGCCATCATCAGATATTGATGTCCTTATCATGGTACCACCATTGAGACATCTCCTTTCCATTAGAAACAAAAGAATCATCAAAATTGGTTCATAAACAACGAAGTTATCCGCCAACACACATAAAAAAAATATGTACGGTCGAGTTGAGAAACATCCTCCTTTTTTTGAAGTCGGTTAAAAATCATGATTTCCAAGCTCAAACATTCAAAGAACTAACTGTTTCAAATTCTTTATACATTCCGTAATGTATTGACACATTTTTTTCTTGGCAATGCCATCCCAAACAGAGATACTACGACCCAAATATCTTTGGGAACACCGCCAATCTTAATATCGTCATTTACAATAGTTTGTCGACATTGGGTAAGTTAATGGCTAATCAATCAATCTTTAATCCCCTACTAAAGAAATCAAACTGTGGATGGGACCGGTGACAAATTACGGAGTAATTGCTTTGAGCTGCTGAAGACAAAGACTTTCTTTTTTTTTCTAAATTGTATTCCCTCGAATAACTGGGAATTCGATTGATGAGTTCTGCGAGACAAATGATAAACGGACGTCGTTGTACGAGCTTGATTACGTGAAGTGGGCTTCTTTGCAAAGTTAAGAATGTTCACTGATCAGCTCAATAAAAATACCATTACTGATATATTTTTAGAATATATAAAACACGGATTTTGATCCTGTTATGAACATAATAAAAATATTTTTTAATAGTCCGGTATAAAACTGCATTAAATTTGCGAAGATGTATTATTGTTTGCTACTCAATCACTCTGAAATTGCTTAAATAATCTGGCGAAATTTCGGCACAGATGTAGATTATACTATAGAACAGTACCTACGTAGTACTACCTATATCTTATTAAGGAAAAAAATATTTGAAATAAATTAACACGAGCGCAGTCACGGTTGTAATAAATTTCTCGTTGCTAAATCAAAACCTTCAGAAAAAAATCTAATTACGTTACAAAATTTTAGTTCAAAAACTCCTTCTTTCGCTATAGTAGATTAATGGCGTTCTAATAAGTCTTTCTCTATGCAGATTCCAACTGAAATTGTGAGTGCACCATTTGATCATTAATCCTTGCTGGAGACTTGTACCAGGTGTGACTTCTAGTAGCCTAAGTTACTTCCTGGATCATCAGCTACCTGCTAGTGAAAGTCCCTTCGGAATCGGTCCACCCGTTCCAGAGATTACCCGGAACAAACAGACAGACAAAGAGACAAAAAATTTTTTAACTACGTTTTTGGTATATGTATCGTGTATACATACATATGCATTAAGTAAAAAACGGTTATTTTAATATTACAAACAGACACTCCAATTTTATTTATTTGTATAGATAAACCGATGAGCTAAAAATATAATAATAATATGATGATTTAGATCAATGTTAGAACCTTAATGTTGAATTACATTTTGTTTTGTTTTAATCTAGGTATTGCATTTTAAGATGAGTGTAATGCAGATTATCTATACTAATATTATAAACGCGAAAGTTTGTAGGTTTGGATGGATGAATGTTTGTTACTTTTCACGCAAAAACTACTGAACGGATTTGGATGAAACTTTACATTAATATAGGTAGCTTATACATCAGAATAACACATAGGCTACTATTTACTGTGATTACCAACATACACGCAGGCGGGCAGGGCCGCGGGTAACAACTAGTAATTTATTTTCTAATTTTGTATATCGAAAACCGATTTAAACCTTTTCCCAACTCCATAAACTTTTAGTACGAAAACTAACGCTTAACGCTTTGTGATTTTTAAAACAACAGCGAGGTATCTTGAAAAACACTTTGAACTTTCAAAGTTAACTTTGAAATGGGTTTAGTTAGATTTTTGTTAAGGTATAAATCAGTATAAGCAACATAAATGTTTTGGTAGAGAATAACTACAATTTCGAAATCCATACTCCATGCTCAAAACTATAAATTTGAAAATAAATCTAGTCTGTCTGTTATGCTTTTACGGCCAAACCGCAATACCGATTTTAATGAAATTTGACATGGTGATACTTTGATTCCTAAGGAAGGACAACTACTCTTTACAGCCATATTTGACATACAAGCGGCTTGGGCTGCAGGAAAAAACTAGTATACAACAAATAAAGAAAAGAAATTACAATTCTGTTCATAAGAAAATGGAATTTTAGAAATGGCCTAAGAAAATAAGTAATAAGGATATTATTTTCACAGAAATTTTACGCAACAACAGAATTAGCACATTTGTCTATACAAATAAATAAAATTGAAGTGTCTGTTTGTAATATTAAACTAACCGCTTTTTACTAAATGCAAATGCACATACACGATACATATACCAAAAATGTAGTTAAACAATTATTTGTCTTTTTGTCTGTCCTTTTGTTCCGGATAATGTCTGGAACGTCTGGACCGATTTTGACGGGACTTTCACGGGCAGGTAGCTGATGATCTAGGGAGTAACTTAGGCTACTTTTTTTAGACTAACTTTGTCCCGCGGTGTTACTCGTGGTATAACAATAACCGCGGGTAACACTGCGGGGTTCAGCTGGTTAAAAATATATTTCGCTCCTTCGGTCACAGACCTCAGATTTTCATAGTCATAGCTACGGCATATATTTCCATCTTAACAAACTCCTCATAGGCTACATCTCATCAAAACGCATGACCTCAATCTCCATTTAGAGGCTGAGTAATAAAGGAAAAATCCACAGGCTTCGTATCGCGATAAGGTAAACCTCCAGTGCAAACCATCGCTATATCTATTATTAGAATCTAACTTTAGTGATTAAACTTCAAATACTAAATTTTCCTTAAAATGTACGATATGAAACGATGACGGAATAATGATAATAACATTTACTGCATAAAAACAAGTAACAACAAATCGAACATGTAGCCACCGATGCCAAACTAGGTAGAAATCTGTATTTTTGGGTTACGGCGCTATTCCGTCGAGTATTTTAACTTAACTATATGGTATTAACATACTACGTTAGTTATTTAAAACAGTAAGTACAAACATTATAACTTTGAAATAGTTTTTTTGTGACTATTCTAATTTTTAAACTTTTGTTTTTAATATGAATATTCTAACTTTTAAACTTTCACGTTCCGTGATTTAATAATAATTATTTTTACGGGAATTAACGCGATCACTTATTCAAATGCATTACTAGTACATTATCTCTGATTTGCTTAACGTTTTGACTAGGTTGCACTGGCCGTGGTCACAGGCAGTCAAAAAAATTACAAAATGTAATAGGCTGATAATGATGACAAAAGTAGTGACACTAGTAAATCCATGAATGCTTTCTTTAAACTACCTTAACAAGTAGTATTATTTCCGGTATTTTATAATTTAAAGTACATATATTATTATGACTAATATAAAAGTCAGTTAAAATTATAGAATACGTTAACCTTCCAGGATATATTAATTTCCAGCTTTATGCCCGCGGTGTAAGTCGCTCATCGCGCTAAATATTAGCCTATGAACTATCTCCGGAATCAAAGGACCTTCATAGTATAGTTAATTTGATCAGAATCCACTAGCCGTTGTCACACACTGACAAGCTCAATTCTGGGTTGTAACCTGTTTGTCTTCAATCCCGATATCACATTAAAGGTCTCTAAAAACCTACTATTTATCATAAGCCTCTTTTTAGCAAAGGAGGTTTTTTCTCTTACTATAGCAAGCTGGCCATCTGGTCCTTTCACTGTCAAACCACTGCACCAATTTCAATGAAGTTTTCGCATGGAGATACTTTGGTTTTTGAGTAAGGACATATGCAACTATTTACTGCGATAACCGACAAACCCGCGGACGGAGCCGCACGCGAAAGCTAGGAAGTATATATTACAACACCATGAATTTTAAGCACAACTTAAAAGTATTCTTACATCGAGGAAGTATCAGAAGCAAACATAATTAAGTTTAAGTACTAAGGCATCATAATTCAGACCGATGGTTTTTGCCTCATCTTTGTCTAGTAAGCTGGATAACAAACCATGTTGCAAATATTACCGTCGGACGCGCATGCAGATAGTCTGAACACTGAACAAACAACAACATTTTACGACTGCTAACTGGATAATGGGTTTGTTTAGCCATCGTTATGATTATAAGCTGGAGCACTGTGCGTTGTGAGGTTTGGGTATTTTAGTAGAACACAGGAAGCATATACAGCACAAAAGCTTAGTACTATGAACGAAAATATGAAGCTATAAAAACTTGTCTGAGGAAATATGTGCCTCTATCTAACAGAAAGTGGTTTTGCAGAAGAGATAATTGGACTATTGTGGATCGTCTTCTTTTTTCATTTTCTTTGTAATTGCGTATAATACTGTACTGAAGTACAAGGACTTCTGCTGATCCAGAAAGCTTTCGATCCGTAAATCTAAGTATTAAAGGGATAACTGATACTGCTGATTGTAATAGCGGTTATTGTCTGTAATGCTGCACACTGGGGTTGCAAATTTTTGAACAAAATTTTGGAACCATAAAAACTTTTCTAACAATATAAGATGATTCAAACAAACAAATTTTGCAATCATTTGTAGAACATTTTTAAAAATACGTTCATACAATTGTGCGACATCTGATTCCAGTAATGCAACATAAAATATATGTTCCTATAGTATAGCTAACAGCGTTGAACAATCCCATTGTATTAACCCCGATACCATTTTCCATACTCCACCAGTAAATTCGATTTTGAAGTCCAAGAAAAAACCCTAAAGCGCCCTACAGAAATTTACGAGCTATTCAGCCGGCTTGTTTTTGCCGCATAACCGACCAACGATTTAAACGGGGAAATCTGTAGGCATGTTTTGGGTAAAAAGTTTACCTTCACTCGCGTGGGGGTGTAAGTTGTGAGATGTGGCGATAAAACATTACAAAAAGAAATGAGACTTCCATTTACCCAGAAGTTGATACTATGTTTACTTTTAATTAACGGTTATACGTAAAAATGGCTCCTAACCAGGCTTGGCGATATGTATGTGCATTGTATATGATAGATGTATGTTCATCATCATCATCATCAGATGTTTGTTATTAACAATTTATTTCTAATTTTTAAATAGATTTCTATAAATTGCATACTCTATAAAAAATAATAAGTCCAACGTGACATTAGTTTTTAAATAAATTATTTTATTTAATAATAAAAATAAATCAAATTTAAGAACATTTTGCTATAGTTTTTCAATAAACTTAACCAGGTTATTTAAAGAAAGCGCAATAAATTAAACTCGAGAACACTGGACCGGTTTCATCTCAATATTAAACGGAGGTAGAAATCTTAGTGAAAGAAGAAACTTCTCTAAATATAAATAAAATACCTATCAAAGTACTAATCTATACTAATATATAAAGCTGAAGATTTTGTTTGTTTGTTTGTTTGAACACACTAATCTCAGGAACCGCTGGTCCGATTTAAAAAATTCTTTCACTGTTAGATAGCCCATTTATCGAGAAAGGCTATAGGCTATATATAATCACGCTAAGACCAATAGGAGCGGAGCACCAACGAAAAATGTTTCAAAAACGGGGGAAAATTATCACGCTACGGGCAATAAGAGACGTAAACGAAGTTGCGTGGGTCAGCTAGTCAAAACTATTTGGCGCCATTTTAGAAATAAAAATAGTCGCTATCCGCTCAACACTTGCGCCACATAAAGATCTCTTTTTCAATTTTGTGTCCCAAAGTTTTCGTGTCGGCGTGAATTATTATCGCCATAATGAGAGGGTAATCATCAGTTTTTATATAGACCTTGGATTCAGTAAACATATTATTTAACTTCAAGCAATTATTTAGAATGTCTCTGTTTGTGCCGACGTTTGCCAGCGATATGTACCTATTATGTACTTTTTTCCTTAGTTACTAAAGGTGCTGCCTCGTTGGTCTAGTGATTAGCGTAAGTGACTGCAGATCAAGAGGTCTCGGGTTTGATTCCCGGGTCGGACTGCTGGTTACAAGAGATTCTTGATAGCAGCCCAGAGTATGGAAGATGGCAGTGAGTCCCACCCGTGCCTCGGATAGCACGTTAAACCGTCGGTCCCGGTTGTCATGAACCTCTAATATCGTTATTGAAACGTCAGTGCCCTCAAATATACTGACAACTAGTTCAAGCTTCGAATTCAGTCCAGTCTCAGGGTTGCGGAGGTCGGATGCCAGTCGCTCCGTGTAAAGACTAATCCAAAAACTAAACTAATCTAACTAACTATCCAGTAAAACCGGTTGAACTAGTAGCCGAACCCAAAATCTTAGGAATAATAAATGCTAGGAAGACGATGATGACTTTACCTTGTTAAGCAACATTTAATTCACAACAACTTCAAAATCTACCATCTAGTACAAATACGTACGTAAATAAATAGTTTATAGTTTGACTTACGATATAGGACGCCTATGAGTTAAATACCGTCCCCCTCTCCCCGCTCTCTCCAAAACACTTTATTTCAAGAAACACAATTCTATTCCCGATCTTTAAGTGCACCTTCCTCTGAACTCGGAGGGTTTCAGCCTGCGGTAACATTCATTCACTTCATGAAAAGCAAGGAAAAGATTGCTTAGTATTATTTTTTTCTATTAGCATGGTATTAAATTGGTGCAGCGGTTTAGCCGTTAAAGCATAATAGAGAGAGAGAGAGAGACAGAGTTACTTTTTAGATTATAATATTGGTACAGAATACTTCTACTATCTTCTATATATATTAACAGTTGATTAGGTAAGGTAGAGTCATAAACTCCCTCTTTTTTCTGTTCTTTGTAAGCTTAAATTAATAAAAATACATTGACTTGAATTTTTAATGTATGCACGGACCTTATTTAATTTAACTTTGCACGAGACACGAGGTTCAAAAGACCATCAAACCAATCAATACACCGTGTATAAATCACAATCCAAATAGACTTACCATTGTCATTAATCTCACTTTTTTGTCACCGTCAAATCACGAACTCGATCAGAAACGTACGTGCGTTCCAAATCTGTGACCAAAGTGACAGGCGATGTGCCTGACGTCCTAATTCAAAACGGACTTTGAACTACAAAACAGTTTTTGTGTATTCTCTGTTGATATTTCTCACGAACAAAAAGGTTTGTTTTCATTACCTTTTTTACAAAGGATTAGCGCGTGCGTCCGAGTTTCTTTGAATTTCAAGTCTTTTTTTGTACTGTTATTTTATAGAACAGTAGTTGCCTAAACTAAGTAAAGCTTCAAGTTTCTTAGAACCTTTAAAGCTGGGGAATAATGTGACTACGGACGTATAAACATCATCATCACTATTTCATCTACTGCTCACAAAGAGATCCCCCAAAGAGCGCCATGTTGTACATTATAGTGGAAATTGATGCTAAAAAGTACGTTGCTCTCTAGATCAAAGGATATAAATATTTCTTTGTGAATATTAGCATGTTCTAGAAATAGTCCCGATTTAATTCATGTATGTAGATATATTTCAGTTATTTCAAATGTTTATTTCGCTTTGTTCAGATTTTGATAATTAACTACTACTCTATGGTCTGTACAAACATTTCAATTTTTTTTTTTAATTATAATATTAGAATAAATAAAAAATCTACCTATTGGTTCAAAAATATGGACAAGTATTTCGTAGTATTTAAATGATTTTAAAAATATGTGTAAATCTTTACTTATAATATTATAAAGCTGAAGAGTTTGTTTGTTTGTTTGAACGCGCTAATCTCAGGAACCACGTCCGGTCCGATTTGAAAAATTATTTCAGTGTTAGACCATTTATGGAGAAAGGCTATAGGCTATCATCACGCTAAGATTTACAGGAGCGGAGCACCAATGAAGAATGTTACAAAAACGAGGGAAATTTATCGCGCTACGGGCAATAGGAGACGCAAACGAGGTTGCTTAGGTCGGCTAGTTGATAATAAAGTCTGGATCTTTGAAGCATCGGGTATTATAAACCGATTGTAATCATACGCACTGTGCTATGAAGGCCAAAAAGGCTTTCTAAGGAGAAGCCTAAGTCCAGGAGTGTACGAGTAAAGGCATTTAATGATGAGCCGACAAATATACTAACAATTTTTTTTTTATGTTTGGGTCTGCCAAAATGACTTTTCCTCTTTCCTCTTCTCGCACTCACCAACGAAACACGACGCTTGAACGCTGTCATTTTACGTTTATCTTCTGTGCGAGGGTAGTACCGCTCGTTCGAGTCGGCCCGTTCGTGCTGAAATCAGTGTGGCTCTACTACCTTGAGATATAGTAAGTATCTTATTAGAAAACAATGTTCGTTAATCCCTCTCGTATTTCACTACCCGCGATTTACACATTCAAACACAATTATGCGTTTTAACGCTTCTTCTAAGAGACGCTTTGATAGAAATGTATTTCGTCCAAGTCTCGTCGAGAATGATTCTTAAGACATCTTACGTTCTAACGGGAGTTAATTAAAATTTGCGAATTTAATATTTCACATCACCTGTGTATCTCATTAACCTGATTTTCTGTTATAAATTGCGGAGAAATGTAATTTCGTATGTATAATGCATTATACTTTGAGCTCGTGGAGATGGAATAAGGAGTTTATAATACAAAGAAACCCGAGGATAAGTCTGGTATGACATAAGAATGATGCATTAATGATTTAGTTAATATTTTAGCATTTTGGGGTTAAAGTATTAAATCACAGTGGTGTTACGATCAAAAAATCTAACAAACTCTCTCTCTTTTTCTCCTTTTATTCTCTCATAGTCGTTCTCGCTCACTATCACTGGAAAATGAAATAACAATTTTGTGAGTTACATTCATAGCAATACTACAGGGCAAACAGAATTCGACTACATATCTTTTCAGTTTCTGTTGAAAAGAAATATTAATTCTATCTTTCTCTAAATTTAAAATATCCATATATTTCGAATTCTAATACCCGCAGTACTAGTTAATTTTAAACCTTGACGGCGATATGTAATATCCCAGAATATTCTTATTTAAGAACACTATTTAATACTTTAATTTGCATGCGTTTCTAATTTGTCAACCTCTCATCAGCTTTTAACTAGAATTCTCTTATTATTTGTAAGATACAAAAGCTTTTGGTACGCCATGTTATTCCTTTGCTTATATCAAAGGCCTGTATTGTCTTTTATTTTATTAGAATGTCATACTGTACTGAAATAAACGGGTTGATTTGTCACGGTCTGTGGGCGGGAATATGTCGATTATGGGTGGTTTTATATTAGTCGCGTTGTTGAAATGACAGCAGGCGACATCGCTATTGTATAAATTATTCGTGAACCACTATTTAGCTCGTCTCATAGTTTCATAAAATGATATTTTGTTTTCGTTTGAAGCGGAGTTAACTAAGAGAATGAATATTTTAGATTTGGTTGCTTTTTGTCTTTGTTACGCAAAATCTTTAAAAAAAAAATGCGCTTCTTTTAGAGTTTCCAATTCGGATTTACCTAAGCACTCTTATCTTTCTTAACAAGAAATAAGTATCGTGTATATAAATCTTAGAAATGGGCTTTAAAAATATTCGTATTTATCAAAATAAATGGATATTTACATTTTACATAAATTTATGATTTTATGGTACATATTTAGCAAGCGATATGGGAAGTGTTTTATATTTTTATCGCCATTTTTTGCTTTAATAATATAATTTAAATATATTCAGTCTTAAGTGCTTATGTTATGCGGCTAATGAACAGGTTGGAATAAATAAACTAGACGGTTTTTCATACAAGAGCTTGAATAAAAAGTAGGTACTTATTATAGAAGGTTTGGTTTCGTTATAATGACGAATTTTACAAATTTTTACGTATTTATTAACGTAGGTTACTACTATATTAAAGCTGTATTATAAAACCTTTTTATTTTAACACCCGGCATAATCTCAGACCTATTTAAAAACACACAAAGTTTTACCTGGGTTTTAAGGGTTCTTAAGTCAATCCTACAGAGGCAAACTCTGTAAACCTTTAAACCTGATTGAGTATGACAACCCCAATATCACTTACGAGGATCCTGATTCTTCCATGTTGAAGAAGAGCACAAAACATATAGCCTCACCATCTCGTACAATTTGAATTTAAAAAAAAATGAGAAGATTACATTTTTTTAGGGTCATCTATACGTCTATATCTATACAAACAAATAAATTTGAGTGTCTGTTTGTAATAGTAAAATAACCGCTTTCTACTAAATGCATAAGTACATTTTACGTACAAAATAATTTTTAATTTTTGACTGTCTGTTTGTTCCGGTTAATCTCTGGAACGGAACCGATTTTGACGGGACTTTCACAGATAGGTAGCTGATGATATAAGGAGTAACTAAAGCTTCTCTGTTTCGACTAGCTTCGCTCTGCGGCGTTACTCGCGGTACGACAATAACTGCGGGTAACACCACAGGGTTCAGCTAGTAAATAATAAATCTGAATGCGAAATACTTTTCACAAATATATTACATGTTATGCATATCAAAATATATGCATTATTATGCAGATTTCGAAATGAATTATTATGCAAAATAATACGACAAATGTTGCGTTCTGTGCACAGTGTTTCGTTTGTGCCAGCATAGTAAATAAAAATTAACATTAATTTACATTAATATATTAACATTAATTTGTGTGTCGGCGCAAAAATACTAGTGGAATCTCTAAAATTGGGTTAAGTTTCGAGTTCAGTTAGTTCACAATATTTAATACATTATGTACAAAACCGTGATCGAATTTTTGATGTTACCGCAGTAAAGTAACAATTTACTTAATTAATTTTATATCTAGGCTGATCATAGAAAACGATGTACTTATAACATAGATTTACAAACATAATGGGTACAAGAATACGAAAATACGATTTATCTACACAAATAAATAAAATTGGAGTGTCTGTTTGTAATATTAAAATAACCGCTTTTTACTAAATGCATATGTATGTATACACGGTACATATACCAAAAATATAGTTAACATTTTTTTGTCTGTCTGTCTGTCAGTTTGTTCCGGGTAATCTTTGGAACGGCTGGACCGATTTTGACAGGACTTTCACTGGCAGGTAGCTGATGATCCAGGGAGTAACTTAGGCTACATTTTTTAGACTAACTTTGTCCCGCGGCGTTACTCGCTGTACGAAATAAGAACGGTATATTGCGGGGTTTAACTAGTTTGAAATAAACTTTAAGTAAGAGTCCATTTCTAGAGGTACTATAATCGAACAAATCTATCCCACGTCTAAAAATCATCGCAGTAATAACTCAATACTGATAAAAATAAACAATACTCAATGTTAGTAACTTAGCAATGCGCGCTTGCTCGCATAGTAATAGCGAAGTTTCCCATTGTAAGATAACAACAAATTTATAGTCTAAAGTGCAAATAAACTTCGCGTATGTTAACAAGGTATGGACAAAGGGAAAAATTGAACTGTTTATATTTATAGTAAATGAAATTGGCGCCGCAAGCCCTATTTTAGTTTCCCTTTAATTTATCGTACTCTGAGCGAAGGGAGTAAATTGCTTGCGAGTTTTAATACCAGTAATTGGTATCAGATGGGCAATTGACGGCTTTTATTTTTTTTGCATATTATAATGATTAATGGCTTCATCTTTTTATATTTTAACTGGCAAGTTTTTAAGTTAAACGGTCTGTATACTTCAAATGTTTTTGCTGTTATAACAATCAACAACTTTCGATTTCATAAGATCTCATGACAATATTGTTATAGTTGCAACTCTCTTGTTCGTATTTTTATTTTGTACTAGTTGTTGCCCGCGGCACCGCCCGCGTAAATGTCGGTTATCGCGGCAAATAGTAGCCTATTTGTTATTCTGACTTATAAGCTATATTACTGTAAAGTTTCATCCAAATCCGTTTTGCAGTTTTTGCGTGAAAGAGTAACAAACATCCATCCATCCATACCTGTAAACTTTCGCGATTATTGTATTAGTAGGATAATTTTATTATTTCAGAATTCTTATTTACAACTTTTATATTTTTTAGGTTATTTGATTTTTTTAAACAATAATTTAACAAGACAAATTACTCATTGTGGAAAACATATTTTTAGGGACAAACTCGATATATATATATTTTTTACCCTTGATATTAACCGTATTATTTCGTGCATGATTTCTAAAATAATTGATACAGCCAGCTTTAAAAGCTTGAAACAAAACTCAAAACTCCCTCTGTAGTAGAATATAATAAGTATAGTATACATATATATAAATATTCTACCTTTCTATTTAATAGGAAACTTTGCAAATAAAACTAAAATAACACCCACAGACCAATGAACACACACACTACTTAACTTGCTTCGTGTGTACAAACTCGAGTTCTCGATAAGTAGAAAATAGCTGTTTAATAGTTGTTATTGCGACACTAACTCCTAAGTCCCATCACTTAAAGCTGTGGGCGAGACATGGTGATATAGTAATATTAGTTACCACTATCGAATCTCACACAAGTCTTAGCAGTTCATTGGAAGGCGGGTGTCAGACACCGCTTGTCATGCTACTTATCTATGAGAGTTTTTTAAAAGTTGCATCTTAATTTAAAAACTATTTCATTTACTTTATTTTCGATTTACAAAGTATTTTGTGACATTTACTATTGTTATTGGCAAATTGTTTATTTTTATAAAAAAAAATAAGCTATAGGTACTCGCTTTATCAATTTTTGGAACGAAGTTCCTTATGCGAAAGGGGGCTAGACGGAAAAAGTGTAACGACACTTTTAGAGTATATATATTATATATATTCTTAACTTAATATATTAATTATATAATTTTTTTAACATATATTTATATATGTAATCTATATCTATATGCACAATTTTTATTTCAATAGCGAATTAACTAAAGCATCGGCTACTGAGGTACAAACTATAACTAATTTTAATAATTTTTCTGTGATAAATTTCATAAATGATACCTAACACTAAAGTCTATCTATATGTGAAGTTTCATACAGATTACAAATAATTTAGACTTGTTTATTTAAATATATGCAAAACTATTACATAATCCATACATTTTCGTTTATTTCAGTTCATCCTGTCAATTTAAATACATAATAAATAATCATTTATTTACTAACACGAACTCTATTAACAGTTCTACTATAACAATATCACGCTATAAACGTTGAGACAATTTTCTTGTAAGGAAATCTATTAAATACTAGGCTATCACACGTCGAACTTGTATAGACACGGTGTTCCATTCCGAGTGCACAAAAAGCTGACTCTAGGCTATTTCCATTCATGTTTATAATCCAGGATTCCCAAGAGGCTCGCCGAGTTTTATTGACAGTATAAACACGCGGGGTAGTGCTCGGAATGTGCACAGCCGGCTTCACTGAACCCAGTGTGTTTAATATTACATAGGCTAAAGAATCAAGGAAGAAACTTTTAGAAATATTCTATATGTAAAATATTTTGATAAAAAACTGATATAACAATTTTTTGTGGAATAAAAACGACAACAAAAAATAAGATAAGCTTAGTAGCAGTAGCTCTGTGTTGCAGATTTCCCAGGTTATATAATAGTTTTTTTAAAGAATCTGCTTTTTTAAAGTCTTTTACAAATGCAAATGTGAATTTACATCAAAATACACAGCCTGCCAAAATCATAACCCTCCTTTAGCTTTACCATAGTCGGGTACAAATGTGTTTTAAAACTAAAAACTAAGTTCCCGGAAGAACAACTGAGTCCAAATCATAAAAACTCGCATAAAAGTACGAAAATACTACAACATTTATTTGAAAATAACATTTAAACGTTTCATTCATATTCTACCACACGAGTCACACTTCCAATAAACTACATATAAAAACCTTTCCAGAATCGAAAACTAAAGTAATTTCACACAACTGCGCTGTTCACAGAGCGATCTCGAAAATGCAGCCAAATTCAAGAAGTGCGCTCACGTTTCAAATATCCAAAACGCCACTCGAATCGAACCACGTAAACGCAATTATGACAACTGCCGCAGAACTTTGAACATACTTAACATACGTTACATGACAACGTTTTCTTATTACCGCGAATTTCGTCTCTCATTGTCTTAACTAAATTGATTAAACTCTACGAATTGTAATGACATTATGAAATGTGCAATGGTTTGTTTAAAATATTGTAATTGTAAGCATGGATGTTAGTCAATCTGAAGTTCTTGTAAGATATTGGATAGGCTCATCAATTGAAACAAATACGCTACATTTGCACGCGATTTATTTATGTTTATCTGTTAAATGATAGTGTCCTTGTTGGGCAATAACAATAAGCTTAGTAATGTTTTGCCTATTTCTTTGTTTTTAGTTCTATTTTACTTCTTTAAGTATTGATTCTAACTTTTCCTTTATAAACAAATTCTAGAATTGTTTTTTTCAACATAAATATGCTAAATCCAAATCTTCAAAGTTTTAAACATGAAGATCGTCAAAAAATCACCATAACAAAACCACTTAAATCTTAAAAAATAAAATTTCACTGAAAAATTACTTCATAAAATACATATTCTCTTTTTACCTCTAAAGTATGCTAAATGGAAATACTTACCTCAAAACAGTAGCCCGAACATATTTTATTAGTATTGAGATATCGGATAGCTTCCGAAGTCTGCGATCACGTGCAAGATTCCTTATAAATTGGCGACGTTAAGGTCTTAATTAAGTCTCTTTAGTTTTTAGTCCGCTGCACGCGATGGCAAGGAAATCGGACAGAGCAATATAAATGTGTCTAGAAGTATGTTGTATGCCGTTCATTTAGGTTAGTTTACTGGAGGAGATTATATTTATGGTTTACAAAACTATTTAAATACACCTACACCTACTTAAAGACATTTAATATAAAGTTTTTTCAAATTAGTTGTATTTAAGTAATCATTCATGTAAGAAATTATTATGAAATACGATTTTTTAATAATAATGGATAGTTCAATTTCGAGAAGTATCTTTACATGATTCGTTTCAGTAGACTATTATTTTTGACTAGTTGTTGCCCGCGGCTCCGCCCGCTTATATGTCGATTATCGCGGCAAATAGTAGACTATGTGTTATTCTGATGTATAAGCTATATTACTGTAACGTTTCATCCAAATCCGTTTAGTAGTTTTTGCGTGAAAGAGTAACAAACATCCATCCAAACATCCAACCATCCTAACAAACTTTCGCATTTATAATATTATAAGTAGGATATTAGATACAGTGCGTTTCTTAGTGTTCCATGTTATACAGTAAGGAATCTAACGTATGCTAAGTATATCTAAAAGTGGGTGGCACTTCATTTAAAAGCATGTGTATTTTAAATTGGCTACTTAATTAAAGCAGATCTTAAGTTTTTAGCCCGATTTGCACTGCACGCCTGTCGCTCCACAACGCGTGACTTCCTTGAAGATGTCGCTTTAGATTGATGTAGGTTAGCAGCGGTATAAGACCAGTTATGTGACGGAACTCGAATGTTAAATAATGTGTCGATCCCACGATTTAGGGTGGCTTGTTTATTGATCTGTTTGTGGATAACGAGAGTAGGATGGTTTGGATGGATAGGATTTATACAGGAAGGGTATCTTGAATAACATCATACTAATTTCAGGAGTTTTCAAAGTTCCTATCAGTAGTATAGAGCTAAGAACTGAAAGAAGTAAATCTATTTTTGGCTTCTGTATACATTTTTTACTCTTTATATCAAACTAATCATTACTCGTAGCTTTTAACTCATTTCTGACAAGTAACTGTAAGGTTTAGAGCGTAATGTTGCTCTTAACCTCCCGCAATGAATATATAACATAACCCAAAACAATATTACAATTGGTACTTACTTCTGGGGTTGAGGCAATCAAATAACAATAATATAAAAACAAAACACTCCAAACGAAATCTAATAAAAATATCTCCCTAATATTCGGATCAAATCATAAAGCATCAGCTGAAATAAAATAATTTTAGTATCGTATCTAAATATATGATTTTCTTTAAGCAAAAGTTATTACTTCAGTAGTCGTGTTCGGCCCACACACTAGTTCTCTCACACGCAAAATTGCTTTACTCAGATAGATCAGTGACGTTCCATCTTAATAAACTACGCTAATAGAGCAGTATTTATTAATGTAAACAATCTGGAATCTGGAGACGGCGACTTTAAGTAGAAAATATAGAGCGTATTTCGTGATACCATTCATGGGCGAACTTGTTGGACGCTTTTGTAGTTGTTTATAAAACAGAACTTTATATATTGGTATTCCTTTTTGATCATTGTATTTATAACATCATGTTTATACATTCTAAATACTTTGGAGAAATTAATTAAAATGAGATTAAATGTGTGTTTGATAGATTAGCAAATTATTTATTTAAACGATATAATAATGGTTTGCCGCTGACGTATGCACATTCTCAGCAATCAAGGTATCTGATGCACTTTTCCTCTCGATATCCCCTCGTATACTCACTGGTCAATCGGTGGGTGATTATGTCGGTTACCAGTAGCTGGGAACCAAAGTATAACTAAGAAAGAAGATCCCTGTACCCTACGACTTATTAATGACCTCCTCGTATAAAGATATCGTCCTAGTATGTATGTATATTTATAATAATTGTCAAACATATATACTTAATATGCAAATTTAGTGGGTAAATGTTGCTTTTACAGATTACAAACATATAAAATAAAAGTTATTGCCAAAGTAAGTCACTAAAGCCAAAATAATACTTGTTCGAAGAATTCAACGTGTCATATTATAAGCATAAACACTATACCAATTGTTTGCCAGTGAATGTCCTCCTTTACGAGCGACTTTTACTTTGATGTGCGAGAGAATCTTTTAGTGAGCCATAATGAATAATAATGACTTAGGCATGAATCGGAGATTGTTTCACTGAATATTTTAATGTTAGGCATCTTATTATCATACTGGTGATTCGAAAGATAACTGATGAATTCTAAAAGTCCTTTTAACTTTCAATGACATTGAAATTAGATTTAGTTTACCATTGTATGGAGCAATTTGGGACCGTAGTTGCAAACGTAGTATGAGACTCTCTCTGGCCTGATGACGAGACGACTTGGGTTGGCGGTGACTGAAAGCAAACAGCAGTAGATTGGGCTCTGTGGTATACCTTGATAGAGGCCTATGTGGCATTTTTTGTTTTTGAGGTTTTGATACTCCATGAAACTGATCATTTGTATGCAATACTGGATACCGCTCTGCAATTTTACATGGTTGAACATTCCACAATTAAAGTGCAAAATATTTTTATCATAATGATAGAAATGGTAGAAAGATCGCAAAGGGCGGCAAAACACTTGTGATTCTTGCGTTGCAAGTAACCATGGGCGTCGGTAGTTACTTACCATCAGGTGATTCGGCTGTATCTTAGCCCTTCGATGCCAAAAAAATATACATGAAAAATATATAAGTGCCAATATGTCCAATAAAAAAAACCCCAAGTTACAAGAAGGTACATCCTCAAGAAAAACATTACAATACTCCAATAACATTTACTACAAAGCCCACCCCTGGAATAATAATTTACTTTTAAACAGAACAGCTTCAAGTCACGAATAACGTTCAGTGTCATAAATAAAACAGTTTTCACGGCAAAATACAAAAACTGGAGAGATACCAATATATTTGACGCACGCCTTCGGCCCTCAAACAAAGCGTTGAACTCAATATGCGCGCATAGAATTGTTGCCAAGTCTCCCCCACCCTAAAGGGGGTGACTAGGTTCGGTAACGAATACCGAAGGTTGCCAGAGACTCTTGGCAAATGCTTGGCAGTAACGGATATGTACTTGGAACACGGACTACAATTGGAATGTTCACCCGATATTCGGGATGAATTGGGGGAATTAGGTTACGGGGCTATTTCTGGAGGTCTTTATACTTTTACTGTTGTAAGCGATTTTTATACTGAAGGTTGTTGTTTTTTTCTTTTGTTTTATCTTCTATTGCCATTAGCATATCGCCTTCTAAATCTGAAGTGCTGTTTCATCTTTTTTTGAGTGAAAACAAATCTGTGGTAAAAATTAAGATATTGAACTACTAAACTACTACTAAGCCTCTTTTTTACGGAAGGGACAATATCCAACAATGGATTATTAAAGGCTGCTAACGAAAATACTAATTAAAGTACAGGTATTGTAAAATAATGAAATTATCCTCACATATTTCGCACACGGTCATTTAATCCTAAACTAGTCAGGTGCTATGGTACTCAGACCGCTAATAACCATAGTTATATATATCTAAAAACATACATTCTTTTAATTACAGTTTAAGTATGTGTTAATGAGATCAAGTTCAAACATTTCATAACTTTCGCAGTATGGTGACCATCACTCTTGGATTCTGCTCATGCTTTCCATCAGGCAGAGTAGAGTCATTATGGCAGGGTCAAACATAAAAAAAAAAAAAAAAAAAAAAAAAAAAAAAAAAAAAAAAAAAAAAAAAAAACGGTAAACGAATAAGTGATAAAATTATTTTTACGCATTATATTTCAAAGTTATGGAATGAAAGTAGGTACGTAATAAAATGTCAAACTAAACATCATCATCAACAACCCATAACGTCCCACTGCTAGGCTCGAATCTCTTGTCAGGAGAGGGTTAACCCATACGTCCCCACGCTGGTCAAATGCGGATTGGGGACTGGCGGGACAACGTTGTGGCAACGTAATCTTGCCGTTGGATGTTTTTAAACTGTCCAAAGGCCTCCAACTGAGCTTCACGACTGTTATCCTATGATAACAGCCGTGACTGACTGCTTAGCGTGACCTCCGAATTACGGAGACGCTCATGCTATCATGCCACCAGCAGTCACCCATCCCTCCATCCCAACCCTCGGTGATTATAAACAATCACCGGTGATTTTTTCCAATCACCGAGTGCAACTGGGCCATGAGCGCGGTAAGTTAATGTGAAATGTAAATAACTTAATTCAAACTTTAGTTAGTAGGTATTTAAACTAGTCTTAAAACCATAATTTTCTTCACACAACTAAAACTCACTGAAACCTACAACGCTTTTAGTTAAATTGAACAACACCATAATCCCGGTATCTGTTAGCACAACAGTTTCACTAAACATCAATAACCGCTATTAACACAACGTTAACAGACCAAGGAATCACACACAGCGCCGACGTTTGGCCCTCTTGGGGATACGTTTTCGTTGACATACGATATTTTGACGGGACAACATAAATATCGTCTTGTTTGACAACTAGAGACACGTAGAAGCGTTGATCTTAGAAGTTAACACTCCTGAGATCAATTCAATCCCCTATCTGTGTCTAATGTTTTTTTAGAGCAAGAACTAAACATTAAAAAATTAACGGTTATGAAATATATATTATAACTTTTTTCATCGATACTGACGATAATGATGATGACTAAAAAAAGAACTATTCAAGAAAAGTTTTTTTTCTGTGGATTACTAAGTGTTCAATTACTAATTAACATACCTCAGATATAATAACATACCTTCTTATTGATTTGTTAATCAATTCATTTGATTATAAAACTGAACCACATTTTTTTACGATTTAAATAGGAAATGAATGACTGTCAATTTTTATTTTCGATCAGTATCGTGAATTCTAACATTGGAAACTAACACTTAGCCTTTGTTTACTGAGTTGTTTGCACTAGCGTTAGTTGCCGGACTAATGGCTCAGCATCCTTGGTCCAGCTTAGTGCTAACCGTTGACAAGAGCGGGTTACGCTGAGAAAATACAGCCTTTTTGTATGGACCACCGTGCTGTCGGTGCCTTTGGTCTGTAGTTCATGGAAATGCTTTTTAAGTTGAAGTATTTGAGATGAAGAGGGTTTTGTTGTGTAAGATTAGGGACGAATATTTATGAACGTTTTGCGGTGACTCAAGAAAGAATGTGAGTTATTTTAACGACTTAATTGTCACCAAAATTACATTTGGTACAAATTAAGACGTTCATTCTTGTATTTTTAAACAAGAATTATTCTTTTCTTGTTTATAGTGAGTTCACAATTTCTTTTCAACATCATAATTAAGTCGTAATTAATTTGAAAAGTTTGTGAAAGCCATATTAAAAAAAGAATCTTTCAAAAAATTAAGAGGACGAAAATTAAAGATACCTTTGCTTAACAAAACATGGTTTAAAAAATATTGGTATCTACCCTCTCTAGTATATTAAAGTACATTAATATACTTACAATATACTGGTATAGGTAGGTACTTTCTTTGTACTTCGTGATTAGGGTAGCTAAGGCTAATGATAGGAGATAATATTGACAACACGCTAATGACACTATTTGATAAGATGGTTGCATGAACGCAGGATAATGAGTCGCTAATAAGTACGATTTATTAATAGGTACTACTCTTAGTTATATTGTAAAATAATGTTCCTTAATACCTACACCTATAAATAGAGTATTTTTTATGGTATGAGGGAGAGTGGGAGGTAGGGAGGGGGAGTGAATTAACAGACATGACATGCAAGAAACACCCGTAAAGTAAGAGCTGAAATGCATTGCCGCCTTTTTATTCCCTCATTCCTGAATTCGTTCTGTCGTGTTTCGTTGGTGTGTGCGATACCGTAGGCCCAATGATGCAGAAGCATCTCCACCATGCTGCATTGTCTGCACTCGCAATGAGTATGGTACCACCACTGTTGAATTCTGCTCATGCTTTCAGAGTAGATTTACTTCGGCAGGCTCATACATCAAGCAAAGAAAGACATAACCTGGCTCAAAAAAAATGTGAAATGTAAGTATTTAATGTACCGTCGCCTAACCTCTTTCTTTCACTAGTACTGAGATACGAATGTCAGTTTAATTGTATACTGTAATATGTTGTTTATCCCGCGTGGTGACGCATTAAGAATACGTTACCGTGGGAGAACCACACTTCGGCATGCATCGGAATGATAGCACGGCCTCACAGAAAATCGATGTGAAACAGCGCTTGCCCTGTGTTTCACCGAGTGAGGGATGATACTGGAGGTCCATATTCCAGCCCCTCCCCACATCCCTTTCGCCATCGCAACGCACTTCTGATTCTTTTGTTTTGCGGGTACCCATGGGCGGCGGTAATCGCTTAACATACTTTAATAAGTACTAGCTGAACCCCGCGGTGCTACCCGCGGTTATTGTTGTACCGGGAGTAACGCCGCGGGGCAAAGTTTGTCTAAAAAAGTAGCCTAAGTTACTCCCTGGATCATCAGCTACCTGTCAGTGAAAGTCCCGTCAAAATCCGTCCAGCCGTTCCAGAGATTACCCGGAACAAACAAACAAACAGACACATAGACAGACAGACAAAAATTTTTTTTAACTACGCATTTGGTATATGTATCGTGTATACATACACATGCATTGATTAAAAAGATGTTATTTTGATATTACAAACTGACACTCCAATTTTATTTATTTGTATAGATGTTGACGACGATATTATGTTCTTTCGTACTGATAACTTATTAAAACGTGTATCTACAGTGAATCAGCTTTTGCGTCACTTTAAAATATCACGCTATAATCAAAGAACAAATATAGACTAAAAGTATTGTAACATACAAAAGTACTGTTATCCGTTATCATTTTACTTGTTAGTGAGTAAATTGGATTAGTCAAACATAGGCGTCAATGTATCGCGTATACAAAGATAAGCAAACAACTGTACACTATATTCCTTTGAGAATAAAGTTGATTTTTCTTTTCAAATCAGTGTTACGAATTAATTTGGACCTTGTAGTGAGAGTGTAAAGTTGTATTTTCTTTGATTCGAATGTTATCAACATTGTATATATATGTACGCACAAATAGACAACAAATCTTCATAAGAGGAAACTAATTAACCGATCACGAACATACGACGGATTAATGTTATTACATTTGTATGTAGGGCGAATGTACCTATTGTTAGCTGTGTTGGCAAGGGAGATTTACTATTTCATTGATAGTCTTGGTATGGACTTATTTCAGTTTTACACACAATGAGAATAATAACAAGAATTGTATTGTTTACATTGTAAACGTAATTCTGACCAGACTACAAAAGCTAAAAGTATAGGTACTAATTTTGGCAGTCTATGTCATGCCTTAATGCATAATACATACAGATAACGAATCAAACCTTAATGAGATTTTTCTTTATTACGCGACGAAACATAAAAACAAATAATCTATTCAAATAAATAAAATCTCTGGAACGGGTGGTCCGATTTTGACGGGCCTTTCACTGGCAATTAGCTGATGATCCAGGGAGTAACTTAGGCTATTTTTTTTAGACTGTCTTTATCCCGCGGCATTACCCGCGGTACAACAATAACCGCGGGTAACACCGCGGAGTTCAGCTAGTAGTAACATAAAAATTAAACAGCTGAAAAATTAATAAAACAATTACCAAGGAACCAAGAGAAAAAATATCAACAGTATCAAATTTTGTACTACACACAGAGTACGTTTACACATAGCAAAACAACATTCCCTGTACAATGTAACAAATGTGATAACGCCCTTACATAAGTCGGGAATACTCCGGATGTGAATAGTTAATTAATTTAGTGCTACTTAGCAAGATGCCGAAAACATGAGCAGGCTTTACACACAAATGAAACACCGCAAGACTGGTGCTGTAATATAACATTGCGTAAACATTACTACGGTTCTTCTGTTCTGTATTATTTGTCAGTAATTGTTAGTTGAATTTATTTGAGTCACAGATACATTTACACTAACTTTATGTTATTAGTGTTATGGGAATATTTAAGACAGAATTTATTGCGGCATTGATTTTTTTGACGACGTGACAAACTGCCACGCGAACTTTTCATTCTATATCGTATCCCTTTAGGGGTAAAATCTACGATCATTTTGTGCGATTACAGATTGAAAACTGTTATTTTAAATATAGTCAGGTTTTGCATATATCATTTAAGATATTTTTAAAAATTCTTGTTTGATCTAAGGTATTTATAAATAGGGATTATTTAACACATCTCACACAAGGTCGACTGGTCCGAGATCCTGGCAGAACCAATGTTATGGTAACCAAATGGCTGATAAACACATTAAATATTTCTAAACATATACATCTCCCATACACCCACACACAGAAATATTACCTACTAGCTGAACCCCGCGGTCTTACCCGCGATTATCGTCGTACCGCGAGTAACGCCGTGGAACAAAGTTAGTCTAAAAAGGTTACTTAAGTTATTCCCTGGATCATCAGCTACCTTCCGGTGAAAGTCCCGTCAAAATCCGTCCTGCCATTCCAGAGATTACCCGGAACAAACAGACTGACTGACAGACAGACAGACATTTTTTTTTAATACATTTTTGATATATGTACCGTGTATTACATACATATGCATTTAGTAAAAAACAGTTATTTTAATATTACAAACAGACACTCCTTTTTCCTTTTTCCATTTTATTTATTAGTATAGATTACCTATTTATCCTGGGTGAAAAATAAACCCTCGATTACACATCCTTTAATAGGCATAGGCCCTAGTTACTCTGATCTTTTATAAATAACTCATTTACAAAAGATCAGAGTAACTAGAATGGAAAAGTCATCCAGATTTCAAACGGTAGCGTCTTTATGTTAGTCACCTGGTAACTTCGCTCATGAGAACCAACAAAATTATTGTTTATCTATACAAATAAATAAAATTGGAGTGTCTGTTTGTAATATTAAAATAACAGCTTTTTAATCAATGCATATGTATGTATACACGATACATATACCAAAAATGTAGTTAAAATTTTTTTTGTCTGTCTGCCTGTCTGTCTGTTTGTTCCGGGTAATCTCTGGAATGGCTGGACGGATTTTGACGGGACTTTCACTGGCAGGTAGCTGATGATCCGGGGAGTAACTTAGGTTACTTTTTTTAGACTAACTTTGTCCCCGGCGTTTACTCGCGGTACAACAATAACCGTGGGTAACACCGCGGGGTTCAGCGGAACAAACAGACAGACAGACACAAAAAAATTTAACTACAATTTTGGTATATGTATCGTGTATACATACATATGCATTAAGTAAAAAGCGGTTATTTTAATATTACAAACAGACACTCCAATTTTATTTATTTGTATAGATTTAGTTCTCTGGGAGGTCATGCTATAACTCATACTTAACTTTAAATAAGAATATCTTCGTATAATGGTTCAGTTATAGTTTATTTTAATAACAATGCACATCCCGGAAACTATTATATAAATTTCCGAATAGCGATTTAAGTCTCACCAAAAGTCCTTTTAAAATTGTTTGTCTCAACACGAGAAGAGAAATAACTTCTAAAATTACTTTCATTGAACATGTTTCGTTTACATTCTCATTAAAGTAACGGAAACGGCTATTAGAACGTCCTATAGCTCTTTGTCGGTACAAACAATTTAAGTAAATACACACAGTGAGTATGAAGGATGTTTAGAAATTTGGAAAAGTGTAGCAAGATTCCGGATAAGCTATAGAGCTTAAAGTGTCTTAATTCTGCTACCTAGTAACATCTAGAGTCCCTCTTTACGAAACAACATTATCTCGTGGATGACAGGTATACTATATCCATATATACACATACATACTGGTTGAGTAATCTATTCTTTTTCTCCTAGCCTTTTTGTCCCAAAATATTGTGTCTTTTTGTAATATTTAAATAACCGCTTTTTACTAAATGCACATGTGTGTACACGGTACATATACCAAAATAACATTTTTCATAATTTTATCTCTCAGTCTGTCGGTCTGTCTGTCTGTTTGTTCCGGCTAATCTCTAGGACGGCTGTACCGATTTTGACGAGTCTTCCACTGATAGGTAGCTGATGATATAAGGAGTAATTTAGGGTACTTTTTTAGACTACCTTCGCGCCGAGGCCTCACCCGTGGTACGACAATAACCGCAGGTAACACTGTGGGACTCAGCTTGTTAACGCATAAAAATGTAATAGACAACTGTATAAATAAACAAATACAATTCACTTAAGATTACCCTAACGAGGTACCTATATTTAATAGTATTTTAATAATAATCATTTCTTTGTACACCATGTAATTACAAAAGATCTTAATATGTATAATGTGGATCAAAATAAATATAATAGTAATAAATACAATTATACAAATGAAAATAACACAGAACGGTTGCTCAAAGTCAAATAATATCTACGAATAAGGCCCTAAGTGTTAACACTTTACATAGCTATTACTTTCGCAACAATAATAATTTCTACACCTGCAAATTTATCATTCAATCTTTTCAAATCGACTAAACTCCTAAATGAAACCGTATAATCATGTTCTCTCACCTTAAAACATCAAAACGGGTGGATTTATTGTGATGTCTGAGAGCAATAAACTGAGCTCTCTTGTGTGGGCAGGGAGCTATTACCACTAGACCAGCACATGAGTAACGGGGCAGCCTATCAGCTTACCCATTATTACTTAAACTTATTGTATTTTCCTATGCTCCACAAGGCCATATAAATAGATTGTAATACAGAAATTGAAAGCGGCACGGCTGTAAATAATAAGCCCACATTACTTGGTTTTTGATCTCGCCTCTTTATGTGTCTTATGCCATATTAAGCTATATTTCTTCTAGCCGATATTTGTATTGCCCGACACAAAATATACGTGTGCATGCCTTAGACCAGACGAAGAATATGTCAATTCTCTGCAGGCATCGTGTCCCTTGACTAGATAGCTCGATGTTTAAATAGTACGCATTTTGCTTTGTGTTTGAACACACAGAAATAACGATTGCTCTGTGGCGACATCATATCATAACCAGGTACATACGTAAAGCTTGAAAAACTGTTTACGAAAAAACAAACAAAGCAGAAAAATGACAATTTTTATACAGAAAATAAATTTGTGTTACTAAATAATAACGTATATAAGAAATATTTCTAAAACAAAATCGTATATTTCATTTATTATGTACATATTCTTAATGGCTTTTATACTAATATAATAATTCACTTATTATATTAACTAATGGATACGAAAGACCTTCGTCGACGTCAAGCCTCTGTGAGTCGCTACGAATTCTGAATAAAAGACAGATGTATATATTAAATGTTATATACAATTTATATGATGTAACAGGCTATTTTTATATGAGTAAATATAAAGAGTAACATCCTGCTATTCAATTGTATTTAATACACGTATTAAAACGTCCATTCATTTATTTGTGTCAAAACTTAATCCACATGTTACGATATATGTATGTTGGTTGACTTAATGCGATATTGTACCCCAGACGACCTTATGTGATGTAGAAAAATTATCGACAGGTGTAAATAAAATGTCGTTTACAATGAGGTTAACATGTGTGTGATTATTGCACAATATAAATACACATATGCAATATACATTAATTATATTAAATTTTACTCAACAAAAGTTCTAACACATGAACATCATATTTTCGCTTCAATACAGAAATCGCTTTCAAAATTCTGATCGATCGCACACACCCCAGAACCGTTAAGCCATAATTCACGTGAGAAAATCTATAGAATGGGTTCGTTAAGTCCCTTAAGGGCTCTCGTTGAGTATTGTATCGCCGTCATGGCTCCTCTGACAGCTATCGAGTGGCCACTGCACACCAAATGTTAATGAGACATGGAGTATTACTGACAGAATCGTGTACAAGTGATAGATCGCAATGAACATGCAAAAGAAAACGATGTCTAAAATACGGGAAAGGTAAGGCGTGAAAAGAATCTATACGGTTGTCATTCTCGTTCTCGTCAATTGAGGTTTCGGGTTCGATTCTCGGGTCTGACCAAATGTTGGTATGATCTGTAAACATTTGTTTCGGAGTTTGGGTGTTGTCTATGTATAATATGTATATATTTAAAAAAAAACATTTATGTATTTAATCGTATATTAGTCGTCTAGTACTCATAATACAAGCTCTGCTTAGCTTGGGACTAGATGGCGTTGTGTTTAAAGTATCCGGAATGTTTATTTATTCGTACTGATATTAACAGCACTAAATATTAATTATCTTTAGTTGTTATATAAAAATAAAATCTATACTTCAATTATGGCGTATAACTTGAAATAAATATCACCTGCGGTATTTCTGAACCAATGCGCACTCTAGAGTTAAAAACCTTTAAACACCTTAAAGGCCAAGGACGCTTTGTAGAGTTCTGAACTGCAGGTGCTCATGGAGTAAGGTTCACGAACCACCAGAACCACCGGAATCATCCACATGTTTGTCTGTATATTGTAATAAAAAACAAGTTACGTACAAGCATGGATGTTATCAATTATGCAATTTCGCATGGAAGTCTCGTGTTAATATCCCCAACGTAACAGCAGTATTTTAAGCTAGAAGCTTTACAGAAAAAGGTCACCACTTTTATGGAAGACAAACACATATATCCTTTAATCGTAATAACAACATGAAACCACAAGAGCTTTATCATAAAACACAAATTACCCAAAAGATACGTACACTCATAAGATTATAATCATTTAACAATTCAAATTGTACTTAAAACATTCATAAATCGCATCCGAAAGCCCTGTTTTGTATGCCATAACACCTCTCGATATTTTATTCGTTGGAGTTGGAGTGTTATCTAAAGCTGTTGACCCCACGACCTCGCAATCTTGCGGTACCTCCTCAGAAACGCCTTACGCATGCATAATTGCGTGATCATGGCACATCTCTATCGAAAACCATTTGAATGTAGAGAAATATAGCTTGGACATGTAATGAGATGGTTATGACGTCAGCAAATGACGCACACTTACGTAGTAGTAATTGTTATCAGTGAAAGACGTGACAATTTGATATTACTTTAAAAGTCTAAGTCATATTAAATCAAAGATCTAGTAGGAACTGCAGATTGAACAAAGTATTGATATTTTTCTCTGGTACATTATTAATAATCAGTTCAGTAACATATTTTCCAATTTCAAAGATAAATCTAAGGAAAAAGAAATCAAATTATTTGCTTTCGGTGAACGGTTGATTGGTAATATCAAAATTTAATATCAAAAAACGATGAACTTTAAACTTTCAAAACCGCTTTAGTACTGACGGGTATACATCATGATAGCGGCGGAATACCGAGTGCATAGCTAGAAACCCGTCTATCCAATTGATGCGATAAAAAATAAATTAAAATAACTAGGGAACGTGGCACCTGATGATATCGATAGTAGCCTCTCACCCATTGTGCTCTCAGAGACGGTAGGTTCTAATTGCGGTTGCTTTGTTATACAAAATGAGGTGTTAGCTCTTCTATTAAATAATAAGTAGTTTGATGCCAGTGTAAAATCGATACGTTGTCCGTCAGATAAGAAATTGGTTTCGAAGGTAATGACCATTCCGATGTAAGTGTTATAAATAAATATGTTTTTGTTGTTGCAGATAACTTGAAAGAAGACTGCGTATGGCCGAAAGATACAATAGGAGTCCAATCAAAGCGTCGTTGTACGCTGTTTGGACACATCAAAATGGTTTCAATGGAAACGGCAACTTTAAACAAGTTCGTGACTTAAATACAGACGGTCAAAAAGAGAATCAAAATGTTCTTGATAGTACAGTTGCAAATAATGAAATATCCCAAAACGCAAAAAGAAGAAGTGACGGTATTATAGCGGGACTACAAGGTGGAGTAGACGGTTCAACAGAAGATGAGGAAGTCAGGAAAAATGTATGGAGTGACGTGGATGACGAACTTTACATAGCAAATTTAATTAAAGAGAGAACTTCAAATGAAGTGAAACGCGAAAAACGTGATACTAGTGATTATTTAAGTGATAGTGATATCAGTGAAAAGGTTGTGAGTAGTGTTAAGTTAGAGTACGCCATGTGGGAGATAGAACCCACTGATTTGACGGAGTGTGACTGTCTTGGCCCTCCTCCGGAGTTCTTGTTACCGCCGCCTCCACGACCGCCTTTTCTACAGGCGGAGTATTACTGCGGTGACGACCCAATACCCGACTTGGAAACCTGCGATACTGAACCAGTAAGTGCTTATTATTACATTAAAAGTGGAAGAGAGAGATAATTATCTTGAAGTCTTGCATTCATCAGTAGCTAAATTATATTTTAAAATGTATGTTAATTTCGATTTAACAGTAATTTCATAAAATACTTTTTTTTAAGTTTTGTAACAACATCTTGGGATGACTAAGATGTTGGTTATTAAAAGACTTCAGTCTCGACTATTTTATCTTCCGATTGTTTATAGCTCTTGACTAATAAACGAACTAGCTAACCGTTGTTTCTAAACAATACACAATGCGTGCTTAACAATTTGCATTTACTGTCTTAGTACAATCATCCTGTTATATGGTAGCATTCACCCCAGGCCTTGAAGGAAAAGAACTCAGGTCCGATGCCTGTATTAATCTAAGATATAAATTGTATGAAAATTCTTTCAAAATTGGCTTAAAGTTTAGTGTTTAGTAAAGAATATTTTAGTCCAGCAAATCGAGTTAAAATGCAAAATAGTCTAGTCTTATCTGAAGCTATGAAGAAGTAAATATACGACGTAGGCACTACTAGAAATAATCCGTTTGCATATATACACGAATAAGTTAGTGATGTAAGGCAATTTCTCTGGGAAGTAATACTAGTGTTATTTTTTTTGTATGTGACTGTATATTTTTATAAAACTTAGTTGTGAGTTTATCTAATCCCACAATACATGTACTTATTTTTATTTCAAAAACAACTAAATTTTGATTTAATTTCCCATCCTTCGATATTGATGAATAATGGAGGGATAAGTCAGTAAAAAATATTTAAACTCTAAAGACTTCTTGGACTTCTAAAGTCTTGCAGGGTTATGAATTGAATTAAGAATTAAGTAAGTACCGATTATTAAAATTTACTCCTATACTTACTACATTCGGAAACATTATAGGTTCTGTAGCAAGAAATATAACCAATAAAGTTGGTTTTCCTTCTCAGACCAATTCCTCATTAAACGAAACAATGTGTTTATTTATTGCCCTCATATCTATTTATCTTATTTGATCTTTACACTTTGTTCAACAATAAAGAAGTCGGACCTCTTAATGCGCCACCATTTTTAATTAATCCTTATCTCAAAGTCTAATAGAAACAGCCCTATCCTAATTAACATACAAGACTAGAAATGCGGTGTTTTATAATTTTGACTTGTGCGCTCACTTAGACATGAGATAACAAAATTCATTCAGTTATTTTTTACATTTACAATATTATACAAACTATAATCGTTTTCAACTAGAATTGGATTTTAAGCCAATTGTGAGTATCATTTTACGCCTACCAATGTTACGCCTAAACATTGTATAATTTTAAATGACCACCAAAGTTCTGATCACAAATTATTCTCTGCATCTTATTTTTTTTTTTTAAATTTATGTTTGTATTATTCTTTGTATTACTCTACCCGATGGAAAGCATAAGTAGAATCCATGCAGTATGGCGACCCACACTATGGCAACTTATTAAGATGCTTCTACATCATAGGGTTAGATATTCCTCGTAGCTACGCTCGAGTCATTATTTATTATGTCGTGTTTTATATTCGAATACGTCACGTTCATCCCTTAGTTTACGCCCTTATGGGTGATATTTCCAAAAATCCTTTCTTAACGGGTACTTGCAATATAAAACTGCATTAACTGCCAAAATTTCAAGTTTCTAGCCCCAATTGTTTAGGCTGCATTGATGATTTAGACGGCCAGGACAAATAATTTCGTATGCGTAGTTAATAACAACAAAGCCCTGTCAAAAAGAAATCTGTTATACAAAAAAAAACATTGCAAGTATATCCAACTCAAAAACAAAAACGAACGAATAAATGGACGAAAAAACAAGAGCTTTGAGATTAGACGAAGAAGTTTAATCTGTTTAATTAAAATGTCCAACATTTACGTTTCTTCTAACACATTTCCAAGAAACATAGAAACTTAAAGTTCCTCGTAATCATCTTATTCGTGTGTTTGTCTGTAAACACTTGGCTTAAAACCGTGAATCCTCTATATAACTGTAACTGTTTGTGTAACTCTAACATTTGATAGTACTGTCACTGTAGTGTTAGTTTTGGCTTTGTCGTGTGAGTTTACTTCATCGCTTTAAATAGTGTTTGGTGACTTTGCATTGTTTGTTTAAGTTACAAGTGCGTCTTTAGCTAATCTATGGAAACTTTTAGTCATCTTATTTTTTTTTTATTAGTATTACTGTTAGTGCTATCAAGTTTATTTGTTTTGATTACCGCTATAAGATTTAAACGGACAGATGTATGTAATATTATAAAATTCAGTTTAAAGTCTGTAGCAGGCATATAATTATACTAAATTTAGAGTAACACAACCCTTACCACTTTAACCGACTTTCGAAAAGAGGTTTTCGAACCGAACTTTATAAAATTACGAGTACACAAATGCCTAAATATTTATTAGTTACTATCTTTTGCACGCGGCTTTGCTTACGTTGACTTTCATCCTCTGATTTACTCCCTTATGGGTGGAATTTCCAAAATTCCTTTCTTAGTGCTCACTTACGTTATATAAAGAACCTACATGCAAAATTCCAGGATTCTAGGTTCAGCGGTTTGGGCTGTGCGTTGATCTCTGGGTATGTCAGTCTGTCACCGTCCTCTTTTATATGCATAGATAGAGCAAAAAACAAGAAAATAACTATGATAATAGGCGTCTATGGTAAATAGGTAATAAGGCTATGAGTCATCAGTAGGATATTAGCTTGTACATATCGTTTTATTCATAAATGATTTACTCTCACAAAAGAGACGTGTTTCTCAATAAAACCAATAGTTACTTTACAATGAGTCATACTTTTCAACATGCAAAGCTGTAATGACCTGACCTACCGCATTGCATATTTGCGGTTTTAAAACTTTTTACAATGATTAAGTCGTTAACATCTTCAGCGCTCGGTGGTTATGACTGTCATATTTTTTATATTTTTCCAATACAGACATTTCAACCAACTGTTAAAAATATTTTATCAAATTTGTACACACTTGTTAGGTACATTTGAACCACTTGAAAATAGCGGTACTTAGTAACAGTAGCGAACTAGATAAATTATTTAATCTTAAATATGAAAGTAAATAATACTTAATTACTAAATTTATAAAAAAAAATGGTAATTTAATGTCAGTGTTGGTTGTAGTCCCGTCTGTATCAAGAAATATAATAAATAAATATTTCGGACATCTAACACACAACGCCATCTAGTCCCAAGCTAAGCAGAGCTTGTGTTATGGGTACTAGACAACTGATATAAATACATATTATACCTTTTTTTTTTTGTAAATACATGCATATTATACATAGAAAACACCCAAACTCCGAAACAAATATTTGTAGATCATACAAACATTTGGTCCGACCCGGGAATCGAACCCGAGACCTCATGATCAGCAGTCGCACACGCCAGCCGCGGGACCAACGAGGCAGTCGAGGAAGTCGAGAGAAAGAAAGAAGAAAACGTTTATTCAGACATAAACAGGAAATTTCATAGTTTGAACATAGTTAAGGTTAATATAATGCCCTTAATATGCCAGAAAAGGCGCCTATCTCAGCATATTGCTACAGCCAGAGTGACTGCAGCGCTGGTCTTACGTTAGGTACCACAGGGCGTGTTTATGATTAGGCATTTTCGTATTAGTGATATCTTTATTTGCTATAAAATTTATTTATTACGATAACCCAAAGGAACAATAAGCATATCATACAAACATAATACTACTTATTCTAAAAGAGTAACAAATAATTCAACAATTAGCAAGTACAAAAGAATGTACCAAAAACTTTCAACATGAAATTGATGTTTGGGTATTAACTAGATTAAGAAGTATACATAACTAGCTGACCCACGCAACCTCGTTTGCGGGCAATATAAGGATATTGCCCGTAGCGTGAAAATTTCCCCCGTTTTTGAAACATTCTTCATTGTTGCTCCACTCCTATTAGTAGTAGCGTGATGATATATACCCTATAGCCTTCCTCGATAAATGGACTATCCAACACCGAAAGAATTTTTCAAATCGGACCAGCGGTTCCTGAGATTAGCGTGTTCAAAGAAACAAACAAACTCTTCAGCTTTATATATTAGTATAGATTATTAACTTGTGAATTTGACACTTTTCTTAAAACACTTTGGGTGTCCTGATAAATGTTTTATCACATTTGAACAAAAATAAAATTGCCACAACCACCTACCGCATTTTATGAACACGCAGAATCCTTACCTGCGAAGGATGCAGTAAATTCAGATAAATTAGTTTCTTATTAACATGGACACCGAAAAACAATTTTATTGACCAGTTTCTATAGAAATGAGTCCGTATACGAATTTATAACATTATTAACGGAACGGAACGGAAGGGAAAAATACACAGCGCCTAAATTCTGCGGTTAGGTAGGTTAGATATCTCTATGCGATGATTAAGACATTAACCGCTTGATAATTATAACGAATTTAATTCTACAATATTGCTATATATATTCAAAATTTTCTTTACATTCGAATTGAAGCCTTATTGCTAAAACGACATGAACTAAATTCTTATAAAATGTATCATTTTAGTGCCATACTTCTTAAGTGTTAGCAACCTGCGATTAAAGTGTACATGCATTTGAAATGTGTTCTTAAAGAATAGACGATAGAGTTTGATTTAGCTTGTAAAAATATTTATGTTAACTGTTTTAATGAAACATCAACACCTATTTTGTAAAAGAACATAAAAACTAAATGTCTAAACCTCATGGACATTCGTCACCTTTCGACGAAGTATTGGGTGGTCTTAACTGGGACTTACGAAGAAGAATTAAGGAGAACTTCAGTCTATTAAAACAGTTTTGCTCTATCGTTTAATATTATTTACACCGCGTATACTTATTCGGATATTTATAAACCTTTTCATTATTAACATTGCACTTTGCTGGGACTTTGACTGCGATTTACATCATCGAATACCTAATACAGGTATGTCGATTACCGTCTCTAAGATTTATATTATCTTTCGATCATCACTGCCAATAATTAAATTGTTAGTTACATACTTTTTTACAACTAGCTGACCCGTGCAATCTCGTTTGCGCTTATTGCCCGTAGAGTGATAATGTTCCCCCGTTTTTGTAACATTCTTCATTGATGCTCCGCTCCTATTGGTCTTAGCGTGATGATATATAGCCTATAGCCTTCCTCGATAAATGTACTATCCAACACTGAAAGAGTTTTTCAAATCGTACCATCGGTTCCTGAGATCAGCGCATTCAAACAAACAAACAAACTCCAGCTTTTTTATATTAGTATAGATTACTAGCTGACCCACGCAACCTAGTTTGCGCCTTATATTTTGTTTTTCTTTACCAGACACTTTATTTACATATATAGAGAAATTATACGGATCAAGTTTGAAGTAGTTTCTCATTCATACAGAACATCAATACTTTCCACTTATTAATAATCATAATATATAGCAAACAATTGTTTATTATTTTAGAAAAATGATACTTAAATACATTTTTCGTTTTTAGCGATCACTTAAGTGTAGTAGTAGTACAAAATTATAAAAATATAGGATTTTGTGTTAACAATTTTTTTTATAAACCACCTCTCCATAATGGAGTACCCCTGAAAAGTCAAAAATAATATGATTATTAAATTTGTTATTTACATCATTATCACACTCCGCTAGCCTTGAAGTACATACTAAGGCTAGCAAGCAACACAAGTTAAGCGAGCCATACACGGTAGGGTGTATAGCTGAGTGAGAGACATGGCGTATAGAGGTAAGGAGTACAATCTCTTATGGGCGGATAAGTGAAAAGTGTCCGATAAAGCATTAAATAGGCGACACCACTGAACCAAGAGTATAAATTTTAAAGATATAGAAATAATAATAATAATAATGTTTATTCAACAGATTATTTTTACAATTTTTTCTTATACTAATAAAACATAAAAATAGTGACACATTAGACTAGAGGTTGCCGTTGACGACCGTACTAATATAAATTGTGTTACAGTCGTCAAATATTGCCCGTGGCGTGAAAATTTCCCCCGTTTTTGAAACATTGTGCATTATTGCTCCGCTCCTATTAGTAGTAGCGTGATGATATATACCCTATAGCCTTCCTCGATAAATGGACTATCCAACACCGAAAGAATTTTTCAAATCGGACCAGCGGTTCCTGAGATTAGCGTGTTCAAACAAACAAACAAACAAACAAACTCTTCAGCTTTATATATTAGTATAGATACCGAACACACATGTATGATTAATAGAGTGACTGAATATTAGTATTAGGAAATATCAAACATATGATTTTTTTCCAAAACTTTAATAGACAATTTAGACTTGCAAGAAATCGACAGTCTAACTTTGTGTAAAGTTAAAAACTTGAGTTGAAATAAGAAGCTATGCTAACCCAGTCGTTTAATAAGTTAGAAATATTAAATGACCAAGAATCCTTAAGAGTGTATTAAACAAAGAATTTTATTACTAATTGTCCAAGATGAGACGGCAGTTTCTTAAACATATGCGCATATTAACCTGACTGTCATTCGGGTGGGTTTTTAAGGCAGTATGTAAATTTAGACAAGTTACTTTTTCAATAAATAAATAATGTATTTAAATAAATATTTCGGACGTCTGACACACAGCGCTATTTAGTTTCAAACAAAGCAGAGCTTGTGCTATGAAAGCTGGATTGACTGATAGAATACATACTTACTTATATACTTTTATCTATACAAATAAATAAAATTGGAGTGTCTGTTTGTAATATTAAAATAACCGTTTTTTACTAACTGCATATGTATGTATACACGATACATATACCAAAAATGTAGTTACATTTTTTTGTCTGTCTGTCTGTCTGTCTGTTGGTTCCGGGTAATGGAGTAATCTCTCTCACTTTTTTAAACTAACTTTGTTCCGCGGCGTTACTCGCGCTAGCCTAAGTTACTCCCTGTATCATCAGCTACCTACCAGTGAAAGTCCTGTCAAAATCCGTCCAGCCGTTCCAGAGATTACCCGGAAGAAATTTTTAAATACGTTTTTGGTAATGTACCGTGTATACATACATATGCATTTAGTAAAAAACGGTTATTTTAATATTACAAACAGACACTCCAATTTTATTTATTTGTATGTATTGAAAGCACCCTAACTCCAAAGAGATCATACAAAAATTTTGTTCGATCCAGGGGTCGAACCAGAGACCTCAAACACAGCAGTCGCATATACTATCACTCCACCACCGAGGCAGTCAAATACCTTAATGTTTACTTTTTGTTATTAAATTCCATATTTTATTTTATGAAGCAGAAGCATTTTTAACCGCCGTTAATTAAGCTGAGTTTCTGTTTATTTGTGTACCCTCATACAATGTTTCTGCCAATTATTGTTCTTTTTTGTTAAATAAGAAAATTTTGGTAGGTATTCTAAAAATGTAAAAATATTTTTTTAAATCAATATATTTAGATACGGTTACCATGAGGTTTTTTTTTTACGGAATAACGTTCAAACGAGCAGAAGTATCACCTGATGGTGAGCGATTACCGCCGCCCATGGACACCAAAGACATCACATGCATTGCAGTGCATTGCCGGCCTAAGGGGGATGGGGGATATGTATGAACCTCCGGTATCCTCACTCACTCGGTGAAACACAGCGCACGCGCTGTTTCACACTAGTTGGCCGTAGTGTGGCTCCGGTTAAGCCGGCGCCTATTCATGCCGAAGTATGGCTCTATTAGATTCTATACTCTAAACGTAAGCCAGAGGTCGTGGATTATACCCACCCAGTGTAATTAGCACAATAATTTTTATTCTATGCATTTAAAAATGTTTAAGTATGTATTATTTTATCATTAGTGTGTGTATCACTTCTGTGTGGGTAGTTGTAAAGTCAACACACAACTTATAAGCTCTTATTAGTTATTTAAAAATTAAAATACCAAAAACATATTTAAACAAAGTTTAATGAATGTAATAAGTGCTGTACAATAAACACCAGCTGGTCTAGTGTTATCCATCCATAATTTTAACTAAATCTTAAAAATAAATACAAACATAAATAGTAAACACTGAGACACCATGAAAAGCTTACAGGAGCTGCAAGACTGCTTTGAGAAAAGGATGGCAAGCTTCGAAACAGAACTCCTGAAGAAGACCTCCAACACTGTCAGTCTGACTGGTCTCGCAGAGGAATTTGCTGTATTTAAATCTCTCATTATTGAAACTTTGAAGACCTTCCAGAATCAGATGGAGGCAATCACATATGAAGTGGACAATATGGAGACACGCAGCCGCCGTAGAATACTCCTTCTTCATGGTGCTGCAGAGAAAAAGGATGAGGATACATCCCAGGTGGTGGCCGAGGTAGCAGCAAGTAAGTTGAATCTCGAATATTTTACATCGGAGGACATAAGCCGCTGTCACAGGATGGGTCGACTATCTTCAGGTGATAAACCTCGGCCCATTCTTGTGGAATTCCGGACAGTAGTAGTGCGGGACAGAGTTTGGGCTTCCAAGACCAAACTAAAAAGCACTGGTATCACCCTCTCCGAGTTCCTGACCCGGATGCGACACTCGGCGTTCATGGCAGCTCGCCATGAATTCGGCATCACTAAATGCTGGACCAAGGAAGGTTCGGTATTTGTGTTAGGTCCTGATGGTTCCCGTCACCGTATAACAAGTGTGGCAGATCTTAACCGGATAAAGCCAGTGCTTACTGAAAAGCCCACTGTACCCAAAAATGCAGCTTCCAAATCAAGAAGAGCTGCGGCCGGTGCCAAAAGATAAGTGGATGTGTTATTGTTTACATAAGATGTTGCATTGTACCTAACGTTGCACTGCCTGGTTGGATTTCACGTGTAAATCAGCTCCATTATACCCTCTTTCTTAGTATCGATAAATATTAATATCATCACTGGCCTACCCCATCATAATAACTTTTATATAATCTTGCCTGACTGTAAAGAAAATTACACAAAATTACCCTTTGACTGTTTGACATCTCTCAAAACCGCGTTCCAGAGCTCGATTTCTATCAAACACTTGTTTAACGTCATTGTTTAACACCTTGGAACTTAGTCCTTTTGCACGGGAGGTTCGCCCAGGTGCTTGTAATATTCCACTTGTTTAATTTTGTATTTTGATTTTTCTTTCTATTTTGTATTATTTTCACTTTAAAATTTTTTTTTTTATTATTTCTTTTTGCTTGAATTTAGTTATTTATATATCTCTGTGTTATTAAATCTCAAACACACGACTGGCGGGTGGACTAAAATGTATATTTTGTATTGCTTAGCTTATTTAGCTACTATTTTATAGCTTTGTGTTATTTTATATATTTATTTATATAATCTTTTATTACTTAATTTACTTAGGTACCTATATAAATTTATATTTATTAGTAATTCTTGTACTGTTTAATTTTAATACACTATTATGTCTGACTTAAATAATAGTGATGATGATAGTTTTTACTCTGCAAGTAGCCTTGATGCTAGTTCTGTTGGCATACCCTCACTCCAAGAGAATCTTCAGTGCCGGTTTTCTGATGCTCCGCGGAATTTTAATGTAGTCCATATTAACGCCCAGAGTATTCCTGCTCATTTCCCTGATATGCTGGCTACCTTTGATTCTAATAACATACACGCGATTTTAGTTTCCGAGACATGGTTGAAACCATGCTTACCATCTACTTTATATGCTCTTCCGGACTTCAATCTTGTAAGAAATGATCGCGCGACCGGTGGTGGCGGTGGTGTTGGTATATATCTACGACAAAATATTCCCTTCACTACTATAAGTATGTCCTCGCAGCCCCCACCACCGGACGCGGGTGAACATCTCTTCTTAGAGCTAGACCTCAATCACACTAAGGTTTTACTGGGAGTATATTACTCGCCATCATTACGTACCAACTACTTTTCCTCCTTCGAAAACTTAATTGAAATCTTGTCTCCCTCTTACAGTCACACAATAGTAATGGGCGATTTCAATACTTGTCTTATAAAAAATGACCATCGCTCTTCTTCGTTACGTAGAGTAATAGACTGTAATAACCTGTCACTTTTAACACTTGATGCTACGCATCATTTTCCTAACTGCACCCCCTCTCTTCTTGACCTTATTCTTGTCTCTTCCATCGATCATGTCATCGGCCATGGTCAGTATCCAGCTGATGCATTCTCTTATCATGACCTGATATTTCTTTCTTATGCTATCCGTCCACCCAAGGCAAAGCCGAGAATTCTTGTGCAACGCAATTTTAACGGTATGAATCTTGTTAAGCTTAAAGAGGATGCGCGTAACATTGACTGGTCGGTCTTGTTAGATTCGCAGTGTGTGAATGAAAAAGTCAACATATTCACTGAAAAATTAATACAACTTTTTAATGTGCATGCACCCTTGCGGTCAATCAAAATTAAACATTTACCGGCACCATGGCTTACTGAGGATATACGACGGATCATGGCCAAGAAATGCTTGGCGAAAAGTAAATACAAACGTCGACCAACAGATGCTAACCTGGATAAATATGTCTACTTGAGAAATCTCTGCAATAAGATGTGTAGAAATGCACAACGCCAACATATTCACTCTTCCGTAGAAAACGGAGATCCAGCAAAAGTCTGGAAATTTCTAAGAACGTTGGGAGTGGGGAGGTCTCGCCAAGACTCTATTCCTAAAAATTTAAACTTTGACTCACTCAATAAACATTTCTCTACCTTGTCCGACATTGATGTCAATATTAAAGATAACACTCTTAGATATATTTCTTCTATCTCGGCTCCCAACTATCCACCTTTCGTCTTTGATCAATTGTTTGCTTGTGATGTTAGGAAGACCATTCTAGCAATTTCATCAAATGCAGTGGGAAGCGATTGTATCAGCCGAAACATGATTTTGCCTATCCTTGACGAAATCCTACCCTTTCTAACCAATATCCTGAATCACTCCGTGACAAGTGGTATTTTTCCATCTGCATGGAAGGATGCCCAAATAATCCCTCTACCTAAAAAAGCTAAACCCTCTTCATTCTCTGACTATCGGCCAATATCCATTTTACCTTTCCTATCTAAAGTACTTGAACGCCTTATCCACACTCAACTGAGTAACTTCCTTTCCAAAAATTCTTTACTTAATCCTTTCCAATCCGGCTTCCGTCCTGGTCATAGCACGACTTCTGCCCTGGTATACATTACGGATAGTATAAGACTAGGCATGGATCGTGGAATGATAACAGTACTCACCTTACTTGATTTTAGCAACGCCTTTAATACTGTAGATTTTCACATTCTGCTTGGCATACTACGGTCTCTTAACATATCTCCAAAAACAATTGATTGGTTTCATAGTTACCTGTCTGGTCGCCGGCAACGTATTTGCATTGAAGACGCAATGTCCTCCTGGTGCAGTATTTCGGCTGGTGTACCACAGGGTGGCGTTCTATCTCCTTTACTCTTCGCTGTTTTTATAAACTCCATCTCTAATCAATTAACTTCCTCCTACCATCTTTATGCAGATGATTTGCAAATATATACTCAAGCTCCGCTTAACCTGCTCTCGGAAGCATTCAATACAATCAATGCTGATCTCTTGCGTATTGGAAAATGGAGTCATAGTTATGGACTCAAAGTTAATCCTGTGAAAACGCAAGTATGTGTTATCGGCAGTTCCGGGATGGTCTCAAGAATTGACTGGACACAGTTGCCACAAATTGTATTTAATGGCACCACCCTCGTGATTAGTAATACCGTTAAAAATCTAGGGGTCTACATGGATGGAACTTTATCTTGGGGTCCGCATGTACAGGAAGTCAGCCGAAGGATATTTGCTTCTGCCGGATCTCTGCGTAGACTACGTAACTTTCTTCCTACTGCTACTAGGGCTGCACTTGCACAAGCACTTCTCCTCCCAATTCTCGACTATGCCGATGTCAGCTATCTGAATCTCACCGAAGCACAACTTGATAAGCTTGAGCGACTACAGAATTTCTGTATACGATTCATATTTGGCCTTCGAAAATATGATCATGTCTCTGAATTCCGTCAAATGCTCAAGTGGCTTCCAATTCGCTCTCGCCGGAATACTCATATCCTTATCTTCCTTTATAACATCTTGTTTAATCCTAAAGCCCCCTTCTACCTCAAAGAACGATTCAAGTTCCTGAATGACACACATGACAAATGTCTAAGGTCATCTGAAGATTTGGGACTGGAGATGCCTCTGCATTCTACAAAATTCTATGACCAATCCTTTACGGTTGAAGCTGTACGCTTATGGAATGCATTGCCGATATACATTAGAAAAGCGCCAACAGTACATAGTTTTAAGAAAATGGTTCAGGAATATTATACGACATAACTGATATGTATATTTAATGTAATTGTAGTATAATTGATTAGTTAAAGTTATTGCCATGTATGTGTATGTATGTATGTTAATGTGTATGTGTGTGTATATAGATATGTGTGTTTCTAGTTATATTCATTACAAAATTATAATTCTTCAAAACTACCGCACCGTCAACTACTGTCTCTCCGATACATTTTTATCCATCCTAAGGTTGCCTGGAAGAGATTGCTTTTGGCAATAAGGCCGCCCTTTGTACATTACATTTGTGCATTTGTCATTTTCTGTATTCTATTTTAAATATGTTGTATGGTGTACAAATAAAGAGTTTTCTATCTATCTATCTATCTATACCATAGTACCATAGATCTGCCCAGTTGAGAATTAGGCTGTTGCAAATAAATAAATATTTCAGACATGTAACACACAACGTTATCTAGTGGGACTAGCAATGACACAATATATACTATTTCGTCAGTGCCCCAAGCTAAGCAGAGGTTGTGTTATGGGTATTAGTATAGACAACCGATATAAACTATTTTATAAATACGTGTTATACACAGAAAAAGAGAATATTATATTTCTTTATATTATACATAGAAAACACCCAAATTCCGAAACAAATATAAATTTGCAGATCATACAAACGTTTAGTCCGACTCGGTAATCGAACCCGAGACCTCAAAGCACAGTGGTTGCATACGCTACCGCTGCGTCGCCTATTTGTTGTGAGTAAGCTTTATATAGTTATAATGATTATTGTAATATAATGTTTTTTAAAGCCATATTTTGTTAGTTACACGCGTTGTTATGTCTTGTACTGACGGGTCTGTTGGTCCAGTCAGGGGCCGCGCGAGGATATTATTATTGTTATAACTAATAGCATATTATCAATTTTCAGAATTAAGACGAAGTTTATAAAGAAATTCAATTCATAAGTGTAATTTTAATCATTAATCATTCAAATTATGAAGTGCGATTATCTTAAGGTATATTTATTTCAACAATAAATTCACGACTGCTTCTGTGAACTATCAAAAACTTTTAACAATATGACAATAAAAAATATAAAGATGACTTTAGGCAGCGCTCTGCGTTGAATTCAAGTTTGTAATCAGCTCCATCAGATCATTAAAATGCTCGGCCAAGCCGACAATGATGACACAAGACTTCCATAAAAAGAAACACCTCTACAAGTCAGCTTTATTAATTTAAACAAATAATAATCATGACTTCAACAGCCTTTAAATCCACCAAAAACTGCTTTCTTGCAAAAAGTTGAGAGACCGATAATCGTAATTTACAGAAACTTCGGACCGACCCAAATTAATTAAGGCTCTCATTCATTTTTTTTCGCTTTTCTCAAAAGAAAGAGTCTTTTATTAATTAAAGAAGGGGCATTGACGAATCGGCTACCGTCGCAAGATAGACAGTTCGATAAACAGTCCAACCTTTCTGAATATAATTTTGGTTTAGGGTCCCGTCAAGAATGTTTTAACGCTTTTATTTTACGCTTTAAGGTTTTTGTTTTACCTGATATGACACAACATATTTTTACATTAATTTGAAATCGTATTCTGAATAAGTACTTAATAATGCCTTGGAAATCATGTCTTTCTTTTCATTATGATACAATAAATAAAGTTTCTTGTCATATAGGTTAGAAAACTGTAGAAGTCTTACTAGTTTATAACGATTTTATTGAACTTCATACGAAAAACAGTAGAATGAACGGCACCTTGAAACTTTACCTCAACTCGGACTTATCGGATTTTTTCCAAAGATATTGTTTGTGAGATTCCGTGAGATATGCCCCGATATATTGTCTCGGGACCGATGACGGATTCTCGTTCTGATAATGCCACATTTTGACAAATGGACGACCCTTTTTCCAGACTTAATGCATTCTGGGGACATGCGCTTAGATTGTTATCTACCTTAAACAGGGATGGCAGGATAAGTAGGTACCTTATCCACGTTCGAAAAATTCATAGACCAAAATCTACATGTCTAAACTACTTATTATACAGACGTCAAAATACACATACACAGACATCCTTAAATAAAGAATAAGGACATGATATAGTTTTATGTTTTGTATGCAATGCCATTTTGTTTCATAATAAGCAGAGATTGTACAGCTAGATTGACAAATAGAATACTTATATGCCTACTCTTTTTGTAAATACATACGTGTTATACATGAAAAACACCGAAACTCCGAAACAAATATTTGACATGCTCAGCAGTCGCGTAGTCATTATATCTAAGACTTTACACTAATGACAACCCTATAAAGTTTTTATGGCCGTGACCGCTGACTCTGGGACCCATGCTTGCCGAGATTTGATCAGGATTATCAGTCACTGTTGTACTTACACCTTGTATTTTTGCCTCTGCTTACTTTTACGATATTCATTTCAGTTCGGATTTGGGCTGGCAATATTTCCTTCGTAAAAGATATTGCGTTTCCGTGTATTAGTATTTACGTCCTAGTATTCAGTTCGAAATATACCAGGAACTATATATTTAGACAGTGCATGAAAAAAGGTAGATGTCTTTATTGATGCCTTATTATGTTAGTTCTGATTTTAGTAATTTATGATTGTCATATTCTTAACCTTTTCTGCGATTCATTTCGCAACGGTGCACATTTTCCTTTATCACACAATATCTTATTATACGCAGTTCTTCATTTAATTGCAAAATGGTTTAGGTTTGTTTTCTTTGACTTCGACCTGCTCATTTTGAGAATGTAATTGTTCTTCTTACATAGTATAAAGTGAAATTATTTTAAGCTCGTTGTAACATGAACTTACTTTACTTACGTTGTAATATACAATTATGTGCATAATATAATGAAGTACACATTCTAGGCTTAAATTATCGGTATAAAAATTAGCAGGAGTACAATAGCACTCATATTACACACTTTATAAAATTTCAAAATGTAGATATTTACTAAATCTTGCAATTACTGTTTGGAAATCCCCTCCAAATAAAAGTACTAAAAAGTAAAATTTTTAAAAATAAAAAACCCGACGTCATCAATATTTGTCATCTTTTTTAAATTCAGTTTTTTTAAATAAAACATATAAGTATTATATATATATTCGTAATCATCGTTAAATATTCTTTATTTTGAGACCACACTCGATGTAATTTACAAACATTTTTTTTGAGATTACTCTTTGGCGCCAAAAGTCCTTATTTTTTTTTTATTTTCATGTACCCAGTGTCATTCTCACAGCTAAGACGAGTCTATTGACACCACTCACATAAAAACACGACAAGCTGTTTAGGCTATAGGGCGAGCCAAAGAAAATACAAACATACACCTTACCTCCTTCTTTCGCAGTCGAGTAAAAATAAAGACTTTTTTTCTGGTGAAGGGTATTTAAGTACGAGACGTACTTTAACATGAAACCTGTCCATCCAAAGGTTACCTGGAGGGAATTGTACATCACATTTTCTTTTTTTTTTGTTTATTTTTAGGATTGTTTATTGTTAGTGAAACCTGGTGTACAAATCAAGTATTATCTTCTATACAAATAAATAAAATTGGAGTGTCTGTTTGTAATATTAAAATAACCGCTCTTTAATAAATGCATATGTATGTATACACGTTACAAATACCGAAAATGTAGTTAAAAATTTTTTTATCTGTCTGTCTGTCTGTTTGTTCCGGGTAATCTCTGGAACGGCTGGACGGATTTTGACGGGACTTTCACTGGCAGGTAGCTGATGATCCGGGGAGTAACTTAGGCTACTTTTTTTAGACTAACTTTGTCCCGCGGCGTTACTCGCGGAACAACATGAACCGCGGGTAACACCGCGGGGTTCAGCTAGTCTATCTATATAATAACACAACAGAATTTTTTCACCTATAAGTTTTTAAATACTTGCATCGCTTCATCAATTTTCATTTTCACAAACATCAACGTTTACACAGGTACGGTACGTATATTCAATCAACTGAGAATGGCGAACACCGTTGGTTATTTATCAAAACGAGAATTAGACATGCATATAGATACGATCTATTCCATATCACAAATCATTCCATTATTTCTAAACATAGGGGGGAAGATACCTGTTAAAAATATGCACTGCTACTTTCGTGTAGTCATGACTGCCTTGTTGGTTTCGCGGTAGGCTTATGCGACTGCTGATCATGTGGTCTCAGGTTCGATTCCCGGGTCGGACCAAATGTTTGTATGATCTACAAATATTTGTTTCGGAGTTTGGGTGTTTTCTATGTATAATATGTATGTATTTACAAAAAAATATATATATGTATTTGTATCAGTTGTCTAGTATCCATAACACAAGCTCTGCTTAGCTTGGGACTGGATGGCGTTGTGTGTTAAATGTCCGAAAAATATCCGAAATACCTATAGGAGTTTTTTCCCTTCCTAAAACATTCACAACATATACAACAAACAATTAAACAACCGTATTCACGGGCTCCCCGTGTTAGATTATTTTTACAGTACCTATTGATTACAGTATTTTTTAGGAATAATAAATATGTATACTCTTTGTAGCTCATACGAAGAAATTAAACAACCAGGACTACGATTTCGTTTAAAAACAAATTGATAATTATAATTATTGACAAATAATTTCACATTTTGAATGTAATAATTTGAAAATAAATAAATAAATAAATATTTCAGACATCTAACACACAACGCGATCTAGTCCCAAGCTAAGCAGAGCTTGTGTTATGGGTACTAGGCAACTGATATGAATACATATATACTTTTTTTTTTTGTAAATACATACATATTATACATAGAAAACACCCAAACTCCGAAACAAATATTTGTAGATCGTACAAACATTTGGTTCGACCCGGGAATCGAACCCGAGACCTCATGATCAGCAGTCGCACACGCCAACCGCTAGACCAACGAGGCAGCCGAAAATGAAAATTAATGACAATTAGTTCACATTTCGGTGTTTATAAATAAAAAAAAAGACCACGTATTAATTTTGGTACTAACTTGAATTAATTTCAACGCTTATGATTGTAGTATTTTGAACAAGCTTACTAAGTGAATAACAAAAAAAAAACTAAACAATGTATTTTTTTTAATATTTCTAACTTTCATTTATTTTGAACTGATCCTACAATTAGACAGGCGTTTTTTTTTCATAGCACCTTTTATTACTATACAATAAAACCTCCCAGCACGCCCGTTTAATCGCGATATGTTAGCGCTTACGTTAAAACATTCTACCCTCATAGATCTTGCTGATACGACCACCAATTATACACGACCCCCTCAACCCTTCAATAAATTCAAAAACTCTTTCAAATATCATTATCATGGTTTGAATATTGAGCTCTTTGTTGACTGGCCGACGGTTTATTCCGAAGTATTTGCTGCCAGATTAGTTTTATGTGGAACGAACAGTATTGTTAGCCGTTGTTTCAATTTCACAAAATGAATTTATTACTGGATTCCACCTCCTGGGACGGATGGTGATGTTGAAGTATATTATTATAAATGTTTAGAGAATTAAACAACTTTACGGTGGTTGACGGGCAGGCATATTTAACCAAAACATTTTAATTAAACCTCAGTACACTGCACATATTATTACAAATTCCCGTTGCAAACCATGAATGAACAATTTAAAAGGAAAAATAATTTAAAAATAAATTACATAATTTTTTAAAGGTACAGTCAACAACAAATTCACGTGAACTTGCAAAGTTGTCAACACTTTCTCAGGAAAAATAAAAATCTAACTCACTAGTGAGTACAGTAAATTAGATTTCGATCTTTATTTCGAAACTCACAAACACCCCGTTTAGAGAGCAGAGCTTATATTGCAGTCGTTCCTAACGTTTTATTCGTGTGTTTCCAACTTTATTTATAAAATTAGATTTAACTTATTATATGATGGGTATTTGTTGTGGCCACAATACAAATTCACGCACGCTAGCTACGAGTATTTCTTTCTATTGTTCAGCGGAGTCATAAAAGCAATTTATTTGTTTTTCATTCTATATTTTTTACAAACAAATAACTTAGAACAAAGAAAAAGGAAGTGGTGATCACGATTAATGAAAATAATTTGAAGATTGATTAAAGATAAGACAGTACCGTGTAAATACATATCAATGCCATGATATTCATAATCAATCTTTTAATTTATTTTAAAATACATCTAAATGACTGAAATTGACCAAGCAGCGGGTTTTAAATTCGTATATTTGTATTATGCATAAAAAATACCGTTTATTCGGTCGTAGTTCTTGTTTCTTTATTGTATTATTCATCGGATCAAAATTTAATTGCATAAGACTACAAGAAAGTACATGGGAAAAAAAAAATCCCAGGGACCAAAAAAATATTTTATTTCAGAGAAGTTTCAACCTCCAAATAATTAATAATAAAATGTCTATTGAAATATACCTAATGATAACTTCAGTAGACAAACATTTATTTACAAATAAAATATGAAATTTGTTATTTTTGTTTAATATGTCTTATGATGAAGTACAGTCAGCTATACATTTAATTAATCAAATAAACGTATTCCATACACTTACAATACAAGTCAAATTTCTTGTTCATTCGATAAATTTGACATCAATTACAATTTGTCACTATTCAGACTCTGTAATACATACATAATTTGATTTCCCTCATTAATGATGCCTTTGGTACGATACAAGCACAGTATTATTCCATACGTATTTATAATTTTATTTAACATTGCTAAGTGGGAGTTAGGTTTAACATTAAAATACGTAATGAAGGTTTTATCTTCAAAAGGACTGTTACACGACTAAATAATTAAAATTAGGGATGTGCTGTTCTGTATGTTCTGTATTTTTGTAATAAGATTATCGATATTGTTTGCAGATTTTTTTAAGATAAATCTCGCAACATGTATCCTGGAGCGTAGGATTTTATAAAGTTACAGGGAAATGGAAGAAAATTAAACATTTGTACGTATGTATTCTTATATATTGTGTAGATATATTATAATTGCCGATTCTATTTTGTTGATTGTCAGTTTATTGTGGATTAATCTATCTAAGCGTTATGACAATAGTGTAGTGCACCTTCTCACTCATCTCCGCACCACCCAACGGTAGACTGGTAGAGAATGCCTTTGGCATTAAGTCCGCCATTGTACATTTTGTGCATAAAGTTAATAAATAAATAAAAATAAACTCAGAGGAAGAATTTGAAGTTTACACAAATATCAAACTAGTATCAAAATCGACTTAAAGATTCCGTTGCTTAGGTCACATAGTCAACTGCTACTACATCGAGTATAAAGTATCAAAAAAAAAACCTAGGTTCTCATGCATTTTTGTATTTTTTGGCTAATGTCTTGTACTACTTGTATACTTGATAATACATTTCGTTATTTTGTGTATTCCTTTTTATTAATTCGGCCATAAATACCCATATTACTCCCACCATTGAGTAAAGATAACAGATCGGATATTCTGAAAGAAAATTACATACAATATATCATTCAAACAATTACTGATCTAGATAAACAACATCTAAAAAGAATTAACAGATAAGCTTCCAAACTACAAACACTATTTCAAAGCACTTTTATGAAGCGAAACAGTTTTAACAGCCAATCCTTCGCTCGTAAAACATAATAGGCAATTCGAGTAACGTCTAACGCAGTCGGCCTACAAGTATTGTATCGAAAAATAAATCACCGCAGTAGTTTCTTACAAAAAATAACATTCTCAGAAGCTAAAGTAAGTTAATAGAAATACGTGGGTCTTTCACCTATTTCTCTGAATGAAGTAAAACTAATACCTAAGTAACTATACTTTTACTAGTTTCGACGTTTGTGAAGTAAAATATAATATTTTAACAATTTTATTCCTTGTTAATAAAATTCGTGTCAATAAAATCCACATTCATGTCCCAAATTCATGTAAGTATGATAGAGACAATCCTACGCAAGAATCTTTCTCAAATTACATATATTTTTCAATATTAATCGATTTATATTGTATAACATTCAAGATAGAGCAAACGACTTTGTGTTTCTTATTAAAAAGTCTGTATGTTAAAATTGATTCAGTTTTGTTAATAATATTCACTGTTTTTAGTCTTCCACTACTTTTACACTTAGTAGAGCTTATCCGTGACCAAAAGATTTGTAAACCATTCAAAACATCGCAAAATAGAAAATATTGTAACCTTTTAAATAATATTAACTCGAATGTGTCCCGATAATCAACAAAAAATAACGTTTTTATCTTGCATAGAGGGGTAATTGAAACAGAATTCAAAAAAGTACCCTACACCCTATTTACTCGAATATATCAGTTGCGTGACAAAACAACAGCTAGAAATTAATATATAAGCCGCCTACTAATTTCATCCCCAAACACCTTTTGACCCTAACACAATCGCGTGGTAATTATTTGAATTAAAATTATACCACATGTTAGATTCTATTATTATTTCAAACTCGCTCGCAATTGTGGGCGTGTCTTGAATTTCAATTATGTTTTGTGCAGTTTAATTTACAACAGACCGGGAAAGTTATTTAATTAGAGAAATAGATCAATGGAGGATTACACGCACATTCATTTATTTATCATAATATAAAATGAAAATTATACGGGAAACTAAATGTAGTGAATGCTTTGTTTACTAACGGTATTATGAAGGTTCCTAGTTTCTGCATTGATCCTAATTAATGCTTGAAATATAAAGCTAAACAAAACATACGGTTATTTATATTTTATTTATAGAGGTGACGTATTCCCGAAATGAAAGACATTTCTTTCTGTCACTCATCATCATCATCATCATCAGCCCGTTGCAGTCCACTGCTGGACGTAGGCCTCTCCCAAGGAACACCACAGAGCCCGGTCTGTTGCTTTCCGCGTCCAGTCGCTGCCAGCCACTCTTTGCAAGTCGTCCCGCCATCTGGCCAGAGGGCGTCCCACACTACGTTTGCCAAGACGCGGTCTCCACTCTAGAACGCGCTTACTCCAGCGGTTGTCACTTCTGCGACATATGTGACCAGTCCATTGCCACTTCAAGCTACTAACTTTCAGAGCTATGTCGGTTACCTTGGTTCTCTGACGAATTTCTTCATTTCGAATTTTGTCTTTCAGAGAGACTCCAAGCATAGCTCTCTCCATGGCACGTTGAGCGACCCTAAGCTTATGGACTAGCCCCACGGTTTCTGTCACTGCAATAAATTAATTACCTAAAACACGTCTTCGATTAGAATTTTGAATTATATAAAATTATCTTCTAATTTGATGAAATGTATACAGATTAAAATAAAATTGTAACTCTCTTTTACTGCAGTACGGTAATAACTTACTAATACTAATCCAACGATGCATTACAAAATCAAACAATTAAAAACTCGATTAATTTAATCAATCGACTGTAATGTCACATCACTACTCTCACACAACATGGCGTCTACTGAAATAAAATTCACATTACAGCGTCACTTGCATAGAATGTAAAATTAAAACCTAAAGTGCTTTTCATATTTTATGTACACAAAATCATTTCAAGATAAGCTGTAAAGTTAATTTCAGTAATGCAGTTAACAGCGGCTTCTGATGCATTTGAAAATTAGAATGGTAGAAATGAAACATGACGTCACCCTTTCAGATAAAGCAGTTTCAAAGGATAAGCTTAATGTTGGATAGATGTACTTAGTTCTATCAAAACTGGAACGTGCTAAAGTATTTTCATTTATATAATGAGATAGTAAAAAAAATATAATGTATTACTAAATGCACTTTTAGAATTGAGATTTCAAATATTAAATTTTTGTTCAACGAACTTTAGAATTAGAAGCCTTAGCGAATTTGACATACAAATTACAAGTAAACTATGTACGTACGGTGTTCGGATCGTGTACACATTATGCCTGAATTAGTTAAAATCAATATGAATACTTAAATTTTTGACTAATGAAAAAGAAATCTCAAGAAATCTGAAGTAATCTGTTTATTATTTAAGTCAGAAATCTGTTAGTACTCGGTGCTAAAATCCAAAATATCCAGCTTTGAAAATTAAACAAACGATCCATAAAATTCTCTTTTACTCATAAAGCGAATACATTTGGCAGATACATATTTTTTCCTTATAAAACAAACTAACTGGCTCTTTTTATATCTTCTGGAATTATTCCAAGATCGTTCGCGGGTTCACTTATTACCATTATTGATACACTCTCCCTGATTGATATTTTATGTGTAGTTATTCGTTTAATGTCGGTCCTCTGTATTCTTGTCCAATGCTGTATAAGACTCTAGTAAGTTATACTTTTTGTATATTATCTTGATATATTTTAACTTCATTTTTTGTACTGATTTCGATGTTTGCATTCTTTTATACACACATCAACTTACTGAACACTGGAATATTGAAGTGTAGACTTACTTTTGGATTCCTGAGCCGATATTGATTGATGATGAACTCAGAAATGTTATTACTCTGCTAAAACCGATATAAATATAGGTATATCAGGTCATACTTGTTTTATATTCTAGAATCCAACTAACTTGTACTTATGAACTGTATTGCAACAAGTTTTATTGAGTACCCACAATCGAGAGTATAAATTTTATACTTGTCTGTGTTACTGATAGTTTTGCAAGTAAATCATAGAAATTTATGTTATTTAGTTATTCAAAGTCAAACCTAGTCAGCTGATTAACCTAACACTATATGGATAAGATGTTTCAAGTCTGATGCCGTAGTCAATAAATAGGTTTGTAGTAATGTAAATATTTATGGGAAATATTTCATTGTAATTCCTCTGCATCAATACTAATATTATAAAGCTTAAGAGTTTTTTTGTTTGAACGTGCTAATCTCAGGAAATACTGGTCCGGTTTGAAAAAATTATTTCAGCGTTAGATAGTCTATTTATCGTGGAAGGCTAAAGCGAAGTGAGCGAAGCGAAGCACCAATGAAGAATGTTACAAAAAGGGGGGAAAATTATCACGCTACGGGGTATAGGAGACTCAAACGAGGTTGCGTGGGTCAGCTAGTTATTATAAAGAAAAGAAAAGATGAGAAGAGAGTTACTATCCTTTTTACCTTTCGATGTGTGTCCATGTGTGTGGATGCTAGTGAAACACTTGCTTCCTACTCTAAGTAGGACTTGATTATAGACGCCAAAATGTGGTCGTATATTTCTCCTGCGCCAGGCCTTGGCTGGTGGGACTTTATGTATGTACACACTTTCACTTTTCACTTTTGATTATGTTCTTCTTATTTTTGAATTATTATACCTTCTTTTAAAATAAATACTAATTAAGTTGAAATTCCCGTGGGGTTTCTATCTAGTTTGGCAACAGAGGCTATCTCATGTCATGTTCGATTTATAACTTAAACTAGTTTTAAGTTGAACAAATTGAATTTATTTTTGTTTTCGTGCAATAAGTGTTATTATTATTATTAATAAAGTTATTTTCTTTTTTACAGAAGATCGACGCATACAACCACAGCGGTCCATCACTACAGACGTCTGCAGTGATTGCACTCTGTTCAATAGTACTAGTGGTCGGAATTCTCATCGGTGCTATACTTGTTTGGAAGTAAGTTCATGTTTATACTAAAATAATAATAAGAAGATATTTTCTTTATTTTAAATAATTTTAGATAGGTATCTTCTTGACGAGCTTATGTGTTTGTTAATAGACGTGGTTTTAAACTGTGAAAAGTTGCTAGTTCTAGTATCAAGGAACGTAAAAATGAATTGAAATGAAGGTGCGTAAAAAGAAAAAATAATGGGTATGACTATATTAAGACTGAACATAAAGTAGCTTCACTGTTCACTTGAATATGTAAATATTAATAAATCAGTCTTTACAACTAGCATTTTTTTGTAAAGCAAGATTTTATTTAGGACTAAATGATGGCCTGTAACATTAAGTTACTATTTTACACGGGACAAATTGATGATATTGATTCACAGATATCAGCGAGACAGTCGTGTAGAACAAGATAAGTGCCTAGTTCTCGTTGATGGATGACTAGGCTTATATTTTATAGTGCTTTCATATACACTTTACCGTGGTAGTTCTAATACAGTAAAAAGTTCTTCAATAGTTTTTCTATAGAACGCCTAGTATTTGGGTGTGGAGGTTTGAATGGCAGACCCAAAATTTTGTGTTGTATTATTGTTCGTATCGTCTTAGAAGTTCACACAGTTTAATTAAAGCAATTTTTTACGGCTAACTAACATCTTCGTAATACCAAAATATTAGGTACTAAACTGTCTCGAAACTCCGTTACCAATCGTAGATACCCACTTACACAAAATAAAGTAGAACACTATTTAACCTAACAAGATTAACACTTAAATTATTTCAAGTCTTTTGACACTCAATTTGAGAGGAACCATAATCCTCCAAACAAAAGATATCGAGATAATCATCCACCAAAATATGAATCCACCGGCAGACATTTAACGGAGCGTGTCAACAATGGTTCGTTTGTGATGGTTTAATCGCTATTAAAGCCGTCTACACATGTGGAGGCAATGGTTCGAGAAAGTTGATTAGAGTGTCACCTTCTAGATTAAGGCGCGGTTTTAGAAACTTGTGGGACAAGTGTTAAGAGGAGGAGGGGGCGATATCCTACTAATATTATAAACGCGAAAGTGTGTAAGTATGAATGGATGGATGGATGGATGTTTGTTACTCTTTCACGCAAAAAATACTAAACGGAATTGGATGAAACCTTACAGTAATATAGCTTATACATCAGAATAACACAAAGGCTACTATTTACCGCGATTACTGACATACACGCAGGCGGAGCCACGGGCTTTAGTTTTAAATATCTAAGCGGCGTAGGTACGTAATAGTTGAGTATAATTGGGTGTGATTCAACGATAGTGAAAGAATGAAAGAATTCGATTGAATATATTTTCCAATAATTATTAATTCAAAGTCAAAGTATGATGAGTATAAGTTTGTTTATTTTCAAGGAACACCAACAAACTTTAGTAATAACGTTGTTGATTGTTCAATAAATATTCTTAGCCATTATCGTTGTATGTTATACTTATATAAATAAAAGGATATGGTAAAAATCTTACTATACCTTTTCTAATTTTTATCTGAAAATACGTAATATTATGTGTATCTCTTTAAAATGGCGGTCTCTTATGGCTTGAAACAATTAAGAATGTAATAATTAGAGGTGTCACAATAAAAATGTCATCGCGGTAGAGACTGCGGTCGGATTTAGAAACTGAATGCTTGATAAGTAGCTGTTAGAATCGAGTTGTGTTAGTTACATTTTTATTTTTGTAGTATCTCCTTAGGGGACTGCAATAAAAATAATTAATTATTATATACGAGTATGTCCACATGTGTTTAATTAGGTATTTAATTAAATTTATCATTTCGTTTCCGAAAATGTCGATTTCTGGTTCAGCCTATGAGGTATTTCAGACTATAATCTATCTCTGTGACAAGTTTTGCCCTGATCCGTTTCTTTGTTTTCACTGTTGTGTGATGGCTAACAAACATCTAATTTATCTTTTGCATAAGATAAAAATCATACATCATGTTTGTCATGAACATCTATGGCAATCGTTATTGGGAAGTCAGTGCCTTAGATATACTGAAGACCAGTTCAACCTTCGAATTCAGTTCACCCTCATGGTTGCGGAGGTCCGATGTCAGTCGCTCCGTATAAAAATTGATATTCAGATAAAACCGGTTGAACTAGTAGCTGACTCCAAATCTTGGGAATAATAAAGGCTAGGAAGATGATGATTATGAAATACAATCATCACAATATTTTAATTTGGAAAAGGATATAATTATGAAGTAAATGTTTTAATTATTACTTGTGTTACAAACAGGTAAATTGAGTGTCATAGACTATATATTAATACAAAATAAATACACCCAGGGTGGACACAGGTGAGTTTACAGAATCACAAATTTTAACAAAAGCAAAAAACAGACTTCAAGAACTGGACCACATAGGAAGCACCAGCTTTCAAATAAAAAAGAATCATCAAAATCGGTTTACCTAGTAAAAAGCTATGTGGTAACAAACATAAAAAATACAGTCGAATTGATAACCTCTTCTTTTTTGAAGTCGATTAATAAAATAGAGAGAAAATTCTTATAAACAAATAAATCCATTTTCATTATTATTCTCAGTAGGGCAGTTTCTTCCCGTCATTTTGTATGAACACTTCATTCAACTTTAAATATCAAAAATGTTGTCATATGACGTAAGCATAAAGATCTATAAACACAATACCCAATAATAACCGTCCCAGTTTCTCTGGCGGCTTAATTGTCATATGTCGATCTCTTTCATTCAATATATGAAAGACAAGAACAGAATATGAACGCCCACAATATACTAGACACGCAAGCTTTTAGTTCGAGCAAAATCCATCAAATAATGATACAAACGGGAAGCGAACCTAAAATAGATGTACGGGTACCTAAAAGTTTATATTGACTTAAGCTCTAGTATTCTTCTTGACAAATGGACTATTCTTAAATGGTAAAATGTTTTACGTTAGGTTGTGATCCCAACTTCGCTCACGTTAAGATAGTTTTTTCCATTCCTAGCTTTTATTGTTTTAGTTTAGAGGTTAGTGTTATTTATTATTGTATCTATGGCTAGTGTATGCTACATTTATGATAGAGGGATATACAGCACGACAGCGACAACAACAATTATGTTTCTAAGTTTTATATACCACAATAAATAAGTCTCAGGCTAGCATGTTCAAGCTGGGCTCCTTAGATGATGGTAGGGCTGACGTCTGTAAAATTAAGAAAATAGAATAATTAGTGCAAATTCCCCAAATTTTGGTGCTGAAACCCGGATACGTCACCCTAAAATTCTTTTGGAAATCTTAGAGTTATAAGAAATTGCATAAGTCTTAAACCATTGACTGACTGAAATTTTTTAAACCACTGACGTTCCGCGGATGGTCTCTTACCTACCCTAAATCCAGGAAAACCCAGACGAATTGCAGCCCTAATTCCTGGACAAATAAAAAACCTTTTCTTAAAGTGTCCTGTTAAATGAAATCGTCAAAATCCTATAAAGATAATATCACTGCCTTGTCACCTTAATAAGCACTTTAGAAATTTATATCTTCTAATAATTCTCAAAGTACGGAAATAAGTAAACATAATATAAATTATACCTATCTCGTTACTATCCCTCGCAATAATAACATAATTTTCTTTCATACCAAGTGCCTATATACCATAAAACAAATTCCCGACATCATCACCACTTAAATCATTGAGACATAACGAAATAATCATGTACCGGAACACATCAACGCTACACGCACATTGAGTGACGCAAATAAGGGGGTGGGTACACCAAGCGAATCTGTAATCAAGTCGCCGCCTTCCGCAGTTAGCCGAGTGGAACTTTGGTGGTGGCGGAATGGAGTGATACTTAACTATGCCTTAATACACATTATATGTAGAAACAATACCATTTTCTGTGTCTTTATATAAAGTAGACATACAGTAGACAAAACTATATAGAGCCTAGAATAAAAAATGGTGTACATTGTTTTGAAGTGAAAACAATATAGGTCTAACGACAACTACTAAATAATTCTTTTTATCATAAGGATTACAGAATCCATACTAATATTATAAAATAAAAAAGTGACTCCGTCTGTCTGTCTGTACGTAACGCTTTCACGACTATACCACTAAACCGATTTGCATAAATTTCTGTAACGAGATAGGGTGTACCGTGGAGAGGGACCTAGACTTCTTTTTGTGTCGATACCACATTTATACGCAGGCGTAGCCATCCATAGTCACAACATCTATTGTTAGCCATATAATTCTCTTCCTTCTTCCTAGCCTTTATTATTACCAAGATTTGGGGTCGGCTAACTAGTTCAACCGGTTTTACTTGAATATCAGTTTTAAAATTGTTAGCTATATAATTATTATTGCGATAAATTTACTACAACTCAAGACATCTCACACAAGGCCGGCTGATTTGTTAGACCTGTCTTACGCTTTAGCCATATTGGAATACAGTTTCAAAAATAGCATTATTAATCAGATTCTTGATAGACAATGTTATAGTTTTTAAATTGATATTATGTAAAACAGAACCTATTTTTTAAAATATGTATTTGTGTTTTTTTTTTGTTGACACGGAATCTGCTGCCAAATAAAAACCTAACTGGCTGATAGGCTGTTGTAACTATCTCATCATTTCTACTCAACAAACGACTATGTCTTCTACTTAATTATATCGCAACTTACATAAATATATACGTAGACTATCGCATTGTGTATTTATCTCCTGTCTCTATCACACAAGTGTAAATTACATACAGCATGTTCATAAATCAATTGTATGCCAATAGAACACTAATCGTTACATCCGACGGTAATCCATGAGATAATGTAACTTGTATAAGTTTACATAAACTGTATTGTATTTGTGATTTATTGGCAACACTGATTTGGGTGCGTTCTCCTAGAGTTATTAATCATTTGGCACATTCAAATGTTAGTTAATCTAACATATCGTAGTGTTGCACTACTATAACCTAATAAAAAGAAATATGATGGGTTTACCATAACGTTGTTAATGCTTTAGTTATGAATATAATTTGTATCGCAAAGATAATTTTAGATACAAATATTTTTAAGCAAGTATTGTCCGGTTAAGTCTGCCTACACATCTGACGGTAAACGACAATTGTCATCTAAAAATATCTCATAGACTTGGCAGATATTGAAAATTGTATCCTACTGATCAAAAGATGAAAATATTTACATTAAATATGTACTAATAAATGAAAATGTATGTTCACAACAGAAGATTTATAAACACTCATGAATTTGTATAGATGCATGACCCATCAAAAACATTGAACATAAACATAACAACAATTTAGCAAAACAATACAATTCATTCAGAACAATGGAGCAGACTAACGAATATTTTTTCGGCAAACGTCACATCAATGCGTGACTAATTATGCCAAAATAACACGTCGTGTTTCCCGCGCGAACGCCATTGGTGAATTTAAAATTGGCCAGCCAATAAGAAGCGAGGGCGGGCCTTCGCATGCGCACGTTCTAGACACAGTTTTATACGCAAATGAATATTCAAACTGATTTGTAATTGAAATAGGCATCGCGATTGAGACATCAGTTGTGTGATATGTCTTTTTGCACGATGGGAACGCTAAATTGTTGCTGGCTCACTGGCATGAATTTCAATTAAAATTGTTTTGTTTGCCTAGAAGTATAAATATAGTAGTATTAATACTCATAAGGAGTTATACCAATAATTATTTTGCTTAAATAGTTTTTAGAACACTCAATAGAATCCGTCGGAGATTTTTTTTCTTGGTATACGTATGAAGCAGATTCCCGAAAATGTCAGGTACTGCAATGAGGGCAAAGTCATATTTTTATTTTATTTATAAGATAAAACTAAATAGTAAAGAAATTAAAACAAATAAAACTTCATTAGTGAATTTTTGTATACATAAATAAGAAATTTAGTTAGATACATATTTTGTCAGTTTCATTATAACTCATTACTTTTTAAACGTGTGGGACTAGTGGAATATATACGATATTTTGTTATTTTCAGAACCATTTGTGTTTGATTTTCTATTATTATTTATTTCTCTGGATAAAATCGGTTGTTAGGTCTTTCATCATCACAAAAACACATAACACTGGTAAAGTCTCCATCAATATTTTAACTCATTCAGACAACAAAGCTAACATTCACAAATTCAATCAAAAACGCATTTCAACATAAAAAGAAAGTCACAGTAGTTTGCAAACATTCATGCCTTCTTGATTCCTTTTGAAGTCCTTATAAAGTTTATTCCCTTGACCATAAAAAACCACAAAACAAACAGACCCGTAGTAAGCATTTCTCTCGCCAACCGAACCTGGCCTTAACAACTTTCAACGGCCTTTTCAAATAGAATTCTGAACTCCACAAACTTGTTAGAACCTCTCTACCCTAGGGTTAGAACAAAGCACTATTTACAAGCCTTTGTTTTAAGCCACCACTCTTTTGAAGTGGCAACCCTAAGCTGAGTACCGTCTAGTGCCTGCAACGCATTATATTTTTAAAGAAAAAACTTGTTCTGTTGTAGAGATTTTCTTTTCTTTATAAAGGTTTAGTGTATTTCATAACACAGCGACTGTTTTCTGCTGCCTTTAAACCTACTTATCTTACTTTTAATTTCTTATTTTCAATATGTTTTAAAAACATATTTAAAATTTAAATACCTACCTTTTATGCTCGCATTCTGAAATTCCTCTGTTTAGTAATTCCGGAGTTGACCGTGTGTGTTACTTCTAAAAGAGGGAAGGCTACAGATATTGCGTAGCAGCGACGATTTTTGATACTTGTTTACTGCTTTAATTTCAAAATACATTAATAATGTAACTAAGGAGAGTAAGGTACTCTGGAGACTAACATAGATTTTTGACCCGGATGTTTTTGATCCAATTGATTAATAATTTACAAAGCCGACTTAGATATTTAGATATTTTTCAAAATAAAATCACATTGTAACTGATAGTTTTAGACTAATATTATAAAAATTGCTTTCAAGTTGGTTTGTTACGCTTTCACGCGAAAACTACTTAACCGATCATCATGAAACTTTGTTCACATATTCTTGGAGGTATTAGAAGTAGCATAGGATAGTTTTTATTAAATGCGAGCGACGCCGCGGGCGATAGCTAGTTTTTTTTAACAAGACTTTTTTCTAAAGTTGTTAATGCTTTACATTATTTACATGGTTTAATTTACGAACCAAAAATAAAAACACTCCTTTCTATACACCGCATGACATAAAACCGATCGCGCTATTTTTGTATCCCATCCAACAAACGAACACATTTCGCGATCAAAACATCACGTTCTCAAATCATAGCCTATCGCGATCAAAGCCTTGTATAGCCTATATCTTTATTAAGCCTATTGTCTTACTCATTATGGAAAATTATACACCGATTTCTAAGTACAGCTTATTATTGGATATCTGCATACAATCATATATTAGCATAATATCTCAATTCGTTTTTGTGTCCCGGTTTGTGTAGGGTCGGATGCATTTCACGCATCGTGACACATGGCTAAAGAAGTTAGATAGCTGATATTTACTTGTTTTTTAATCCAATTACATAAATCCTTTTTTTCGTGAAAGACAGCTTTAGTGTGTGTACCTCAAAAACGGTTTGAAATCTACATATTATTGTATTTTAATAATACAATAGTTTATCTAGAGTTTTGTCAAAATTATTCAAGTGAAAACTTATTTATTAGCGTTGTGCACTTTAGCAAAATTTATTTAGGGATAGATAAAACATGTTAAACTCGCGTCAGGACTCGTCGCATCAGGACACGTGATCTGATCGTAAGACGTCGGCGCAGGGCGCTTGCGCTTTTCAGGTGAGCTTAAACAACTGTTTGTTTATAGTTTTGAGTTTTTACTTCAGTCGGCAGTTCTCATGATTGCCTTGTGTTTTTTTTAAAGGAGAATCTGTATTTAGCATTGCCTGTTAAATTTTGTTTACCAAATTGAACAAGATAACAAGAGCAAGAACAAGGTATTGAACGGATCATTTTTGGACGATACGACCATTTCAAAGTCCGGTAATGCAATTATAACTCTTGTATTGCAAGTCTACAGCAGCGACAACATCAGTAGACCTTAACCATCGTCTGTTAGCTTGCTCTTATCGTAGAAAAATCTAATGCTTACAGATAGTTAAAAAGAAACGGCCTTATTTACAAACGATATTTTTAACTTTAATTCTGTAGGTTTAAAGTAGAAATTAAGACAGAACCGTTAAGTCAAATAACGTTTAAGTACAAGGCTGAAAATATCAATAGGGAGTCGATTAATAAATATATGAGTAAATTTAAACGAAAACCACGAAAATAAAGATAAAAACGTTTCATTTTACGATGCCATTGTCAGTGAGAAGCTTGTGAAGCATATTTAATAAATTTTAATAACAAAATGAATAGAGATAAAAAACCCACAACGTATATGCTAATTAATTTGTTGACCGCTCTTCTCACGTCTGTATCTTCACAATGACACGCTAAATTCAAAACAGTCGGTTTGGATGCCTTTGTCATTGTACTCGACAAAACCTTTTGATTCCAAAAGTAAATACCATGTTTTATTTATGACTTTTTTTTAAAGTAATTAACAACCTTACTGCACCGGTTTTACAACAAAAATACACGGAAGTACAGTGATGACAAATTTAATATTGGACCTGTTCAGGACATTGACTTTAAGTTCCGAAAGTTTTATCATTTTCGACAAAGTGTGCCTTATAATAGACTGCCAAAGTGATTCTGCTCTGCCTGCTGGAAAGCATGAGCAGAATCCAAGAGTAGTGGACACTATACTCATTGCAAATGCAGTTTGGTGACACAGACCATGGCGGTCAAGTGATGATGTCAGTTTACGTTGATTTTCTGTGCAAGGATAGTACCGCCCCTGTCAAGCCGCCCCGTTGGTGCTATAATCAGTGTGGCTCTACTATCTTGTAATATACTACTATAATTTAGTAGTCCAGGTCTATAGGTCCAGCTGATAGACCCACTGATAGTCAAATTACATTATTCATACATCATTTCATGTTTCTATTTCAGCCTAAACCTATTTACCGTTATAGCAAAATAATAACAGATCAAACATACAATACACAAAACTTTTTAGATGAAAATATCAAAAGCAATTTAGGTATTTTCTTTTCAAAACTCGCAACAGTCGGCGAAACTTCGATTTGCCAATTTCCCGTCGGAAACTTCATCGGCTTGATAAAACTATGAAAGGTAATAGTGTTGCAGAATATTGAACACACCATGTTTTTGTCACATATTTCCAACTATAAAAGACTTGAAACATTTATAATACACAGATTATGATGATGGAATCGATGAAATTACGTTGTTATTTAATCAAGGACTTAAAAGTTTAGCTTTCTTATTTGATAACCCTACTTTTGACTCTTAAGTAATATTATAAAGGTGAAAGTAAGTTTTTTTGTTACGCTTCACGGGAACACTGCTTAACCGATCATCGTGAGCTTTTGGACACATATTCTAGGAGGTATTAGAAGTAACATAGCATACCTTTTATTAAATGTGAGCGACTTCATACTAATGTTACAAGCGCGAAAGTTTATAAGTATGGATGGATGAATGGATGGATGGATGTTTGTTTGTTTTTCTTTCACTCAAAAAGTACTCAATGGATGTGGATGAAACTTTACAGTAGTGTAGCTTCTACATCAGAATAACACATAGGCTACTATTTGTCGCGATAACTGACCTAAACGCGGGCGGAGCCACGGGCAACAACTAGTCACACTGATTTATAAAGGCGAAAGTTTGTTTAGGTGTTTGGATGTTTGTTACTCTTTCACGTAAAAACTATTGAACTGACTTGGAGGAAACTATACAGTAATATAGCTTAAACATCAGAATAACACATGGGCTACTATTTGCAGCTATAACCGACATACACGCGGGTGGAGCCGCGTGCATTACTCAGTATTAACGAAACCTTCCCCGATTACGGTGAAACCAAAAGGAAGGGTCATTTTGGATAGTCTTATATATGATCCACCGTAATGTCTAACTAATGAACCGATTGTAATGAATGAGATGTCAATAGATTCGAGATAACGGCCCGAGTGCTATAGGCTACATAAGTTTTATCAAATGTTTTTACGTAGTCGGATTAAAGTTTTAAATACTTTTCTTGTTTGTGGGTATACTGTTTAATGACTTTTCATAGCAGCTCAATGCAATAGGTTCTAATGCCTTTATTATTACTGCGAGTTGTGAGATCTGCTAACCATAATAATAAAATTAATAACAATTGCAAAGGGAGATGTTATTATTGAAAACACATATGGATTTGATTACAGTTTTAACAGTTTATTGTAGAATGAATGTTATATCTCTATTACTTGGGACATTATTTGCCGAAGGAATATTACTCGATGTGCTGTGTTGTTGGATCGCTAGTATAAAATTCCATTAGGATTTCATGACCTGCGTATCATTGGATAATCCGAACAAAATATGATTGAGTTGAATTACACAAATCTTAGACCGCGGATCCACTTGCGTTTATGTCGGATATCGTGGTAAAGAGTAGGCAATGTCCTTCTTATTAAATTAAATATTAAGATATCGCTTTTTTGTACACCATTTTTTTTTATTTATGGACATGCCAATATGACTGCTCCGCCTGGTGGAAAGCAAAAATAGAAATCAAGAGTGATGGTCACCATACTCATTGCGAATGCAGACAATGCAACAATGCAGCTTTGCGGCCTTGTGATGCTTTCGCATCGTTGGGCCTCCGGTCTCGCACTCACCAACGAAACATGACAGCACGAACGCTATCATTTTACGTTGATCTTCTGTCTGTCTGGTCTTCTGTGCGAGGGTAGTACCGCCCCGGTCGAGCCGGCCCGTTCGTGCTAAAATCAACGTGGATGCATTCCAACTTAAAATTAGATAAGTACAGTTGACGCCAATTAAAGTATCTTCATGCCAAATGAAGACTGCCTCTATGGCGCAGTGATAGCGTATGCAATTGCTGTGCTTGAGGTCTTGGGTTTGATTCCCGGGTCTGACCAAATGTTTGTATGATCTGCAAATATTCGTTTCAGAGTTTTGGGTGTTTTCTCTGTATAATATGCATATATTTAGAAAAAGTATATATGTATTTAATATCAGTGGTCTAGTACCTATAAGCTTGGGACTAGATGGCGTTGTGTGTAAGATGTTCGAAATATAAAAAACAGTAAAGCGGTTTAACCGTGAAAGCGTAACGTACAGAGTTACTTTGAAATTTATAAAACTAGTACGGATAGAACTATAATTGAAATAGTAAACATAATACAAACAAAATTAGTGAACATCAACTGTAAACTCACTAAATTTCAATTAAACATTTAGTTTTAGTTACAAATCCTAATTTGATTAAAAACTTCTAAGTCATAATATAAACAGGGGCTTAGGTTTCAGTTTGGGACTGCGAAGGCCCTTTAATCAATTCTCAAGGAGTTACGATGTACAGCGATGTAGTTTGTTCTCATGAACTAAATTACGATATAGCAACTATAATAATCTATATAAATAAAGAAAATTGGAGTGACTGTTTGTAATATTAATATATTTGCGAGACTGGAGGCCCAAAGATGCAGAATTATCATAAGGCCGCCATGGTGTGGGTCCCCATGCTGCATTGTCTGCATTCAAAGTGAGTATGGTGACCACCACTTTTGAATTCCGCTTATGCTTTCCATCAGGCAGAGTAGTCATTTTGGCAGGCCAAACATAAGAAAAAAATAGTCCAACCGTTTGCGCATGTGGATGCAACAAACATATACCTACACTCACAAACTTTTGCCTTCATAATATTAGTGTGATTTTAATGCAATTGGCCTCAATATTTTTAGTGAAAAATTATAAAGCTAAACCAGCCAATAAATAAACTACTGCATCAAATAACTTAAAAAAGTTGATAAACAGATGATGACTTTCAGGCATGAATCATTCATGTAAGACTTTGCAGTGTCTCGATATTGAATAAATTGACCAATATTAGTAGAAAAGAGACACCTGTTTTCAATATTTATTAAACACATGTAACCTTATATAAAAATAAACATAGCCAAAAGTTGATGCAAATCATTAAAGCTATTTCAGAAATACATAAAATTTACATATATATGTAGAAACAGGTTTAAAGTATTACATAAGTGTATAAGGTTCAAAAATGTATGTACCAAATAAATACCAACCCACTGAGATTGCTGTGACACTTTGGGTTAACCAATGTTTTGGCGCACACACGAAGCCACAACACGACTCCAATTTACTTCCATTGTACAATATATTTTACCTACACACTGTAACCACTTGAAGTTGTTCAGTACATACATTGCTGACGCAACGCAAGTAACTTGTAAGTTGATCTACTTATGTCTAATCCCCTAGTCAGTTGAACGCCTCCCCCATGCTGAGAATTTTGACACGCGGTAACCGATTACGTGTAGTAATTTGATAGAGATTAGTCAAGCTTGATAGGAATCCGTCTTGTCAAATTTTGAAATACTTTTTTTAACACATTATGTAATTTGTTTGAATAAATTGTATCGATTTACAAAAAGAAACAAGTGACATTTGAACACCTAATGAAAAAAATATGTCGCCAGTCTTTACAGTTTTCGTTGGTAATTAAAACCAACAACTAATTGTCAAAAAGTGAATACAGTTACTACATTATCACGAAAATTTTAGTATTCACCCCACAAAACATATCTTAATATATATTTAAAATCTAATTCATTCGCTCTTTATAACTTATTATATATATATCTATATTATTATAGATTGTGTTTTAAAGATTATATATTATTTACACCATATCATGAGCTAAATTGACATTTAAAATTTCCATATTGCTATCGCCAATGAGAATCTTCACACTTAATACTTTCGTACCTCGAGCCAGTCAAAGGCGCTACCTAAACTGTGTGCAGTGAACTGTTATCAGCGGATGCTGTACTAATTGGACCCCCATCAAAGTTGATGGGATTTTATGGTGTCGCACGATAAGATTTCCGACACATGTAATACCGGTTGCGATCATGCTAAAAAAGGAAGTGTTTATAAAATTCAATTTATGATTATAATAAGAATACAATAGACCGAAAACTAGTTTTAAAAATTATTTAGGTTAAAGGGTATTTCAATGCAACAGTATTATGTTTAGGGGTCTTTGTTGTGGGTATAACTATAACATATTAACATATATCATCAACAACCCATAACGTCCTCAGCCTCCAGCCTCGGGTCTCCTCTCAGAAAAGGGGTTAAGGCTATACGTCCCCACACTGGCCAAGTACATACATAGTAGAGGTAAATTTATTTTCAGTGCCGATCATAAGACTCATGTCCAAATAAATATAGGTATCTAGGTGACTCATTGCTAGATAATACTGGTGCTATACGACAGCGTTAAATGGTTTAAATCGGGTTAGAATGTTTTCCATGTAGTCATTTCTAACATATACTCGTATTAATTTATTAAAAAAAATTCAGAGTACTTATATATACTAAAGGAATTTCTTAATAAATTACTGGCTATGATATAATTGATTTCAATACCTTTCTTTGTATTAAAATAAGTTTTAAAATGCCAGGCCTCCCCAAAACGAATGAAGAAATATTCAACAGTTTAAGATTTTGACTTCAAAAAAATTTGGTAAGAAAATTTTATTTGTCTAATTAAAAAAAAACTTTCAAATCCATGTCAAACGCATTACGTCACTATCACGCGTCAAGCGTCACTCCTCGCACCTGTCACGCTGGCCAGGTGTCAGTATTAGTCCCGACGTATGTCCATCAACCTCATAACATGTCGAGAAACATTAGTACCGTGTCAATAGTTACGGGAAACGTGACACCATGCGGTTATCGACAAAACGCTGTCTGTTACGATTTGGTTGAGCTAGTTTTGATTTTTTAAGGTGTCAATTAAAATTGGGTGTTACAATCATAGATTAATTTATTCAGATGAGAAATGCTACTCTAATACGCGTGGCCGATAAGTGTAGTTATTCGTATACGTTACCTATATACAAAATTTATGATACAGAAACGGTACTTACCGGGTTGAAAACAGAGTAATAAAACAGTCAGAATATATTTTGCTTGAATGCATATCCAAGAAGAAATTGAACCGTGGCAAAAAGTAAAGCGAAAAGAAATAACTTTAACTTATATTTCTGACTAATACCTTAATTAAATTCACTTATATAAATAAAATTCACATAATCTAAATAAAAATATGTAATTTACTCTTATGGTTAGTTTTTCTTCAATTTAAGACACCTTAATTAGTGAATATTCGTCATAAACCCCCTATTGCTATGTTCAGCATTGGACTGCAGTCCAATGCTGAACATAGCCCTCTCCCGGTTCACACAACTCTTCTTCACACTTCACATTGAATACTATTATTTTTCTGATCTTAACTATGTCCAGTTTAAGGACTCGTATATGACAAGATATATATTACCATCTGACGAAGACATTTTAACTATTTTGAAACTAAAACAATCTGTACTCTTAAGCGATAAGATTATTCTCACGCTCATTATTCGATAAATAGCTGTCGATGTCTGAGTATGTTAATTTAAACCAAAGTATCTAGTCGAAGAATGTTATACGTACATTAATATTAATTTGATTAACGTAACATACTTGTAAAATATTTCAAGGTTTTTAAGTAAGTAAATTAATATTAAAATAATTAATGAGAAATATCTCCCAAAAGATCTAAAAAAAGATAAGTAGAGGCATATTGAACACCCGGGATTTATTCCTGCTCATGTTATAAGGTATCGTTTGTCTAGTGGTTAGCGTAAGCGACTACAGATCCGGAGGTCTCGGGTTCGATTCACGAGTCGGACTGCTGTTAGGTATTTCTTAAAAAAAAAATCTTATTAGTAACCCGGATTATGTAAGATGGCGGAGTTCTCTGTCCATGCCTCGGAGAGCACGTTAAGCTGTCGGTCCCGGTTGTCATGAACATCTATTGACAATCGTTTTTGGGAAGTCAGTGCCCTCAAATATACTGACAACTAGTTCAACTTTAGAATTCAGTTCACCCTCAGGGTTGCGGAGGTCCGATGCCAGTCGCTACGTGTAAAAGCTGATGTTCAAGTAAAACCGGTTGAACTAGTAGCTGACCCCAAATCTTGGGAATAATAAAGGCTAGGAAGATGAAGATGATGATGTTATAAGGAATCGATTTTTTGGCTATCTAATGGGTTCTAAAGAAAGGAAAGCAAAAACATTTGTGTGTTCTTTATTTGGCTAGTGTTAGTCAAATGGTTCGTATTCCCGACTGCGAAGTCAGAGGTTGAGGTTCGGTTATGCGGTTTTAAAAACACCTATATTTCATGATTTGCATAATTGTCCATCGTCGGAAAGAGTCAGTTACAATCAAGTGACCTGTCTACATCTTTATCTACGTACTTTGTTTTGTCTATCTATACAAATAAATAAAATTGGAGTGTCTGTTTGTAATATTGAAATAACCTCTTTTTACTAAATGCATATGTACTTATACACGGTACATATACCAAAAATGTAGTTAATTTTTTTTTTATCTGTCTGTCTGTCTGTCTGTTTGTTCCGGGTAATCTTTGGAACGGCTGGACGGATTTTGACGGCACTTTCACAGGCAGGTAGCTGATGATCCAGGGAGTAACTTAGGCTACTTTTTTTTAGACTAACTTTGTCCCGCGGTGTTACTCGCGGTACAACAATAACCGCGGGTAGCACCGCGGGGTTCAGCTAGTATTTACATAAAAGTCAGTAGAACCACGCTGATTTCAGCTCCACCGGGGCGATCCTACCCTCTAACAGAAGATCAATCTAAAATGACAACATTCCTGCTGTCGTGTTTCATTGATGAGTGCGATACCGCAGGCACATATAATTAAAATCGACAAAATTAAATATTGCTAGCCGAGCATTTTAATTGAAACACAACTGTTTGATTTTTACTGTAAACAAAATATATTTATTTAGTTCGCTGAAATAACAAACATTTGCCTGGGGCTTTAATTATTTGTAAACATGTCAAAAGCAAACGGTGTGCTTATTTTGAAAAGTGCAAAAACAATCTGTATACTCATAGTATTCAAAATGTTTTTTTTTTATTTACAAGATTTTTAGCGTTAAAACAGTGACAAGTTAAAATATATAGTTTTAGTTATCAATCGGTGTAATTTATCGAAAACTTGCTAATTTAGCGAACTTTGTATCGCCACTTATTTTTCGTAATAATTATCTTAATTTCTAAGAAAAGCTTGTTTTTATATTATTCATGCCCGCCTCAACTTCCCACGGGTAGTAAATTCGTAGACCAAAAAAAAATACACTTCCGGTTTTTTTATACTTTTTTTATTACAAACCTTGTTTCTCGATTGTGTTATGGCATATGGTTGCATACGATCAAGTGTCGAGTCGAGTGCGGAATCAGCATGAACTGGAAGTGTACCGGTCATGTCTCCAGGTGGACTGACGATCGCTGGAACCGACAAGTATTACAGTGGAGACCACGATAAGGCAAACGTAGTGTAGGGCGCTAAGTGGCACGGTGGACTGACGATTTGAAGAAAGTGACTGGCAGTGACTGCCCTAGACCGGGAACCATCCCGGCCCTCTTTGGAGGTCTCGTTCAGCAGAGGATGACAGTAGGCTGAAGAGTTCAACCGAGTGATCATTACCAGATAGCGAGTAAGCAGTTGCATAGACACCTGCAATTCTAAAACCCACAAATGTATTGCGTTGCGTTGAGTTACCTTGGAATCAGAAGGTGGATAGATTGTGCTTTTTACCAAGTGCGGGGTACACATGGTGAAAAGCAATGAAAGTATAGATTAACACCTATTTTTAACCGACTTCAAAAAAAGGAGGAGGTTTCTCAATTCGACCGTATATTTTTTTTTGTGTGTGTTCGTGGATAACTTCGTCATTTATGACCCGATTTTGATGATTCTTTTTTTAATGGAAAGGAGATGTCCCGACGGTGGTACCATGATAAGGACATTAATATCTGATGATGGCATCCACGAGAAATCGAGTCAAAACTTGAAGTCGGTTTTATTTTTGTTAAAATGGTACTTGTCTTTTAGGCCGTAGTACCATTCCGAACAAGCTGGATAACCCCTCCAAAGCACAAGCGAGTTAAAATATCTGTAGTATTTACATAGTATAAAATGGTGCCGATTCCGCTGTCTGTTCGCTTAGATCTTTTCAACTACTTAACGAATTTTAATGTAACATACAGAGTGATTCGAAAAAAGGTTTATATGCATAGTACCTACTATAGTATAGGAAATCCGAGAATTTCAAAGACTTCCGTACAAAACCGGGCTTGCTCGCTTGTATATCCGACTAGCTGAACCCCGCTGTGTTACCCGCAGTTATTGTCGTACCGCGGGTAATGCAGGGGGCAAAGCTAGTCCTAAAACGTAACCTAAGTTACTCCCTATATCATCAGATAACCATCAATGGAAGTCCCGTTGAAATCGGTCCAGCCGTTCCAGAGATTATCCAGAACAGACAGACAGACAAAAATTGAAAAAAAAATGCTATTTTGGTATATGTACCGTGCTGACATACATATGCATATAGTAAAAAGCAGTTATTTTAATGTTACAAGCAGACACTCCAATTTTATTATTTGTGTAGATAAAGTATTCCAAAAATGTCTTAGTACTGTATTAAATAAATTATCCACGCCATTGGTTTATACAACCGAAAATAACATTCCTAATCGATTAAAAATCAAACTCGAATAGTCTAATCGATTCCTATTTATTCGACTAATCCGACAACGAAGCTAAATAATTTATATGGTTAAGGTATATTAATTATCTTTTATTTATCGATATCGATCGAATCGCGACACGAAATCAAATTATGTATTTGATTTTCTAGCAACTGTCTGGTACTATTAAGTTGATTTATCTTATTAACTTTATCGACTGGAGACAGAAAGTTTTTATTTCCATCGCTATTGTTTACGTCGTATGTCATAGTTATTGCTCAGTGAATTTCCGGCTTTATCTTGATAGGTGCAGAGATTACTATGGATTAATACGATTAGGAAGCTAGAAGAGTTTTATCTCTTAAAAATGAGATAGCAGATAAGGTATACGATGTGGATTATGTTGGTGGTGTTATAGTCTGAGAGTCTGGCATTGGCCTGTTGGTATTATTTTACTTTTTAAATAGTAGATGATACAATAACTATAAGGCACATTAGGATACCTAGATATCCAGTAAGTGAAAAGCAATATTAACACTATCAGTTTTCTGTGTTTGATTGCATTTATTGGAAACAAAAGAACTAACCATCTTCATATATATGAGATTAATATTTCCTTAATTGATATGATATGTATTACTGTATATCTATATATTCATACGTGAAGCAAAAACTTTGTACCCCTTTGGTATGAAATTGGCTACAGTTAATATTCATGTGGAGGAAAGGGAGGAAGTTAAAAAATAAGTACATTAATAAATTACTCTCAAATTTCACCCACTAGTATACGTAAATATACCATAATAAAGAAAAAATAAACAAAAACACAAAACAAACAGAATAAAATAAAAATGTAAATTCAAAAACAACACTTAACAATCTATGGTCATTCTTATTCAACTGTTCTAAAATGATAGTGGGTAACTAATTCCAATTAAGTAATTCCTAGAAATTAAATTCTACTGGTTCATAACTGGTAAATTTAGATACTAGTTAATATTTGTTATGTTTGGACTTTGACGTATAAGATAAACATACACATTTATCCATCGCTTACCAATTCACGTCTCCCGAACTATCCCTAAGGTCTCATCTGCGGGTGGTCGCGGTAGACTTGTCGAGTGTCGGACGTCGCCTCGCTTTGTCGCACCGACATGTCGCATGTTCGTGCAACTGACGCCATTTGTTGTCACACAACGGTTTTACGGATTATAAGGTTTATTGCTTGAATTTCGAATTTCCAACTTTACTGCTTTCATAACGTGTGTGTATTTTTATTTACACTTATACAAGTATGTGTAAAGTGTAAATGTAAAATTGTTTACGATCTATGGACAACGGGAACTCGAAAATAAAATAGAAAATACTTGCTCTGAGATCTCTCTACTCCTGTCATTCTCATATGTTGTAAAATTTATTCTAAATTTAAAAACACATTTTTTTGTATACTTTGCAACGTTCATGGGATATTTCATGATGATGGTTTGGTTTTGTCCGTTAAGGTGCAACAAACAAATCAACTCACATTCTCGTTAATGTATTAGCCCGTACTCAAAGGTGAATTATGTCTTCTCGATGTTATAATTAGTATAGAACGTTCTTCTGCCAAAATTGGTTCAGTATCTTTACATACTTTAAAATAAAGTAGCATAGTATACACTGAAGTATTTCAGACAGCCGCAGGAAACGTATTCGTATGCGTTACCCGCGGTTATTGTTGTACCGCGAGTAACGCCGCGGGACAAAGTTAGTCTAAAAAAAGGTGGAATTTCCTTCATCTATACAAATAAATAAAATTGGAGTGTCTATTCGTAATATTAAAATAACCGCTTTTTACTAAATGCATATGTATGTATACAAGGTACATATACCAAAAATGTAGTTAAAAAAATTTTGTCTGTCTGTCTGTTTGTTCCGGGTAATCTCGGAACGGCTGGATGATTTTGACAGGAGTTTCACTGGCAGGTAGCTGATGATCCAGGGAGTAACTTAAGCTACTTTTTTTAGACTAACTTTTCCCGCGTTGTTACTCGTGGTACAACAATAACCGCGGGTAACACGGCGGGGTTAAGCTAGTCTTAGATGAATGTTTAAGCATTATTATCGGTAATAACCATAACCAATTTCGTGCATCAGAACAAAAATAAATTCACAACAACTGCACCTAAATATTATATGTTAAAAAAATCGCGTTATGTTAATACCAAAATCGCTAAACAGTACAAAATATTAATAACCACAAAAAACGCAACCAAATCTCATACATCTTTTATAAGAACAACTTTATTAAGTATGGTAGTGCACCCCAATTATATCAATCATAACCACCCTGCTATTAGTTGGATCTAAATACAATGAAATTATAATGCTTGTGTAGCGCTACCTGAATTAGAGACCCATTATGGAATGAAAAAACGTTTTTAGTTTTATTGCGATCGTTCGTTTGTGTTTTGTTTTATTGTATTTATTGCACGTGTTTGAAATATGCTCATGAGGAAACAAATATGGTAAGTTATAAAGGTTTATGGTAAATCGAATAATCTCAGAAGGATAATTTATATTTATTTCTTTTTATAATTTAAACGGGAAAGTGAGATGCCAAATAACCGAGTATACATACTTAATATACATCTATACTAATATATAAAGCTGAAGAGTTTGTTTGTTTGTTTGAATACGCTAATCTCAGGAACCGGTGGTCCGATTTGAAAAATTCTTTCAGTGTTAGATAGCCCATTTATCGAGGAACGCTATAGGCTATATATCATCATGCTAAGATCTACAGGAGCGGAGCAACAATGAAGAATGTTACAAAAACGGGGGAAAATTTTCACGCTACAGGCAATAGAAGACGCAAACGAGGTTGCGTGGGTCGGCTAGTACTTAATATGTTGAACTATAGATGAGGAACTAAGTAAATCACCAAAATCTTTTAACCTGGCTGTATATGAACTCGAAAAGAAAAACTTTTCTAAAAACGCATTTTCAGAACGCTGTCATGTACTAAAATAGGTTATTATTAAATAGTTCTCTCATTTTTAGAATTAAAAGTACAAACAAAGAAATTATGTGTTGAGACGCTAGTTACCGACTAAACGAAATGGTCTTCAAGATATTCTCTCAAAGACACGCTAACACTATCTCTGTTTACTGTCTAGATCTAGTATAATTAAATTTAACCGTTTTGTGTGTGCGTTGGCAACCCTGGCGACCGTTGGGCGAACGATACCAATAGCCATTTAATAATGAAACTCCTAACTAAAGTTTACAGTTAGTTTTAATTTGCATTCTAAACGGTCAGTTCTAATACAAGCTAAATTGCTTTTAAATTAATTTATTTCATTACGAAACACAAACAACATTAAATATATCTAAATTGACGTGTTACGCGTAATTTTGCTTTAGAGCTTACTATTTGTTTAGTATGTATAAGGTAAATAATTTATTTTATGTTGGCTGATACAAAACAAATTGAAAAGGTGTTATTTCGAAATAAATTATTTACTAAGAATTATCAATATACTTATCTATACTAATATTATAAAGCTGAAGAGTTTGTTTGTTTGAACGCGCTAGTCTGAGGAACCGCTGGTCCGATTTGAAATAATCTTTCAATGTTGGATAGTACATTTATCGAGGAAGGCCATAGGCTATATATCATCACGCCATGATCAATAGGAGCGGAGCACCAATGGAGAATGTTTCAAAAACGGGGATAATTATCACGCTACGGGCAATAGGAGTCGCAAACGAGGTTGCGTGGGTCAGTTAGTATACAATAAAGGAAATACTTATCGACTCATCATCATTAATAGCATTTAATAGTACACTGCTGGACATAGACCTTTTATTAGAAACAGTTCTACTAACATGTGTATTTCGGGGATGTCCCGCTAGTTTTGGACTAGACGTTTTTTTTTTTTCAAGGATAAAGCGACTGGTTTCTAGCAGTGAAACGCCCACACGGTTTTGGAAGAACTACACATATGAGTTTTTATGAAGCCAAATAAGAAAACAAGTGGTGTGTCTACTAATATAATTATTCTCCTTATTATTACAATGGTTACCGGTGTCGGTGATATACATAAAATATATTAATGTCTATAAAACTCTAAAAAAATGTTAGATTTTTTTTAAAGCATTTTGATCTGAGATAACATATTTATTCCTATAATGACGCTCATAAACATAGTAGAATATTTAGTACGGAACCCGGTTTATATATTGCCAAACTAATAGAAATTTCAACAAATATTAGAACATCTGCTTTGGGAAATGAAGTTACCGTGTCTAATGTGCTTATAATAAGTTCTTTTCTTCATAATTGAATCGTGTAGTTCTACGAAGTGGAACTAATATTTGGAAAGGAAGTGGCGAATTAATTGAACTTAATGAGAAGGTGATCTAAATCGAGTGCAATACTCTGCAATTTATATTTGATCGATATTATTATGACAGATTATAATATGATCAGTGATGGGGATTTGATTTTATTATATGTGCTACTTTACTAAATTCTGAACGTACATAAGAAGTAGGTAGAGAAAGGGTATAGTCACAGGTACAAAATATTAGTCCTGTATACTCTTAAAACGTGTAAAAACATGTTTTCCCGTGTAGTCTCTTTGTTTGGAATACCGCAGTCTTTTAAGTAGTAAAAAAGTTCTTTGAATGAATTCAATGCCTTCTTTCACAAATATTTTAGTAAATACTTGTAGACTAGCTATTGCTAGCGGCCTAACTCTCATTATTGTACATTATAGCAATCAAGTCAGATTCGTTACTTCTTATTTAATCAGCTATCTGCCAGAGAAAGTCCAGTCAAAATACGGTCAAACCGTTATAGAGATTGGCCACAACAAACAGGCAGACCAAAATCTTAGAATATTTTTGTTGTAAATACCGTTCAATTCAATTTTATTTATTTGCAATATAACTTCTACGATACAAAGGTATTACGAATGATGAAATAACAATAATTTGAATACAAACGCATAATTACTTAGACTAAAACTTGGCAATGATATTTTCAGTACGAGAATGTGTGTGTCGGCATTATTTCATGAAGTCTCCGTTACAATTTTATCAAAAAATTTCGTCATTAATAACATGAAATTGTTGTTGGTTCAATTCTATACTTACATATTATTCATCATAAACGAGATTATCTACTACGATAGTAATAATATGTGACCACGCCTTGGATTTTATTGTAAATCGTATCATAAGATCTCTATTAATAAAAGTCTGGAACACAATAAGTTGAAAGTAATGGTCGAATGAGCTAGTCGAAGCGTCTTAAGCACTTGTACCGGATGAAGAAAATTACCGGTTTTGGTGTTAAGTAAGGGGTCTTCCATTAATTACGTGACCGGTTATGGGGATTGAAAAGAATCTTGATAATACAATTATAGATATGGTTACACTCGATCTAACAAACGCTATGTAACAGACTAATTTACAATAAAAACAAGATTTTTTTAAATCTCATGTGACATCACGGTGTGAACGGGGAGACGGAAGGTTGGGGTGGTTTTTGCTCATATTTGATGTATGTCAGCGAACATTCTGGATTCCTAAAGTCTATTTTTAAGCTCTACTTACTAAAAATGCTCAATTAGATGTCAGAAATATTTAAAAGGCTTTAATAAAACTAATTTTTAATTAACATTGAAAATATTAGTTGAAACAATAAATATATACGTGTTTCTTCATAGCTATTTAGGTGACACCGAGCAATTGATAGCATTTTATGTCATTTCAATTATCATTTTTAAGGACTGTGTTTTCTATAATTAAAACATTGATTTAACATACTAACGGATTAAATTTTTTACCTCTAGACACAAACGAAAAGTCACCAACCTTCTGCCATCGAAGTCCTCGGCTCCCACTCAAGGAAGTGGTTCGACGAGACGTGCTCCTCCACCAGCTCCATTATACGAAGACCTGCAAGACCTGCCTCGTAGACCGCCGTTGCCTCATAGACCTGAGTTGGAACCACAATTAGAGGTATGTATCGTGAACTGTACCAGTATTTGAATAGAGCCCGATTTAGGCCTAATTCGCTAGTAATATCTTTTTTATGTAAAATTCGGACATTTTGAAGACAACGCCATCTAGTTTCAAACTAAACAAAGCGTATACTGGGCCAGCTAGATTGACTGATGCAAATCATCTAAACTCCAAAACAAATATTTACAGATCTTACCAATATTTAGTCCGACCCGGGAATCAAACTGTAGTCGATTTTATAAAATGAATAATTGTATTGTATTGTAAACAATCAAAAGCGTGTTAAATGTTATAATAGCATAGAAAATATCGTTACTCTTCAAGTTATTTTGGTTTTATAAACCAGTTGATTAATTTTATTGCTTTTTTCAATGCACAGGATCTTCTGCGATCATAAATTAAAAATCAACCGCAATAAAATTGATATAAATAGATTTATAACGTTTGGTTTTCTTTATATTCCGCTCTGGTCTATTTTCCCTTAGTAAGCTTCTTTATAAAAAGATTCTATGAACTTTTTATATCACCTTTAGTGTTTACATTACTGTTTACTATGAGTCTTCTTTTATGGGTACTGAACTATCCATAATCCCGTAACGTTCAGATTGAATGATGATTTAAAATCTCAGCATCACATATAAATATTGTGTTATAAAATGTAACTGGCTGAGCTCCGTGGTGCTACTCGCGGTTGTTATTGTACCTTTGCAATATTAAAAGCAGGTAACGACGCTAATCAAAGTTAATCTAAAAAAGTAGCCTATCTTACTCCTTATATCATCAGCTATTAGCCAGTTAAAGCACCGTCAAAATCGGTCTAGCCGTTCTAGAGATTAGCCGGAACTAACAGACTTTAAAAATTTATACTTGATGTAAGTACCGTATACCGTAGTGCCTACTTACATATGCATTTAGTGAAAAGCTGAAAATTTATACATTACAAAAAGTCACTACAATTTTATTTATTTGTATAGAAGAACATAAAAACAAAGTCTCACAGTTATAGCTTATTTATTTATTCAAAGCATCAGAGGATAAACGTAATAACTTTTTCTCAAGTTGTGGTTGCTAATTGAAATAGGAATTTGGTAGAAGAAGAACTGTAGAATCTTTGAAAAACATCGCTGTCACTCTGCTAAAACAACACAAGTAAAATTTTCCTAAAAAATACTTCCAACAAAGGTATTAATAATACCTTAGAGAGTATTGTAGATTATAATACTGCATATTTTAAGATTTCGCCTAAATCCAGTTGACTTAATCTTAAATTATTCAGAGTTCTAATTAAGAGAACTAATTGGTACAGCCCTCAGATTACTACTGAGGCTCAGATGAAGAATAGAATATATAAAATTATTCTTGAGAGAAATTGTAATAAACATATTAAATTAACCTATACGGAGGATAGGCTTTATTGAAGATTTTGCTGTTAAAAGTTTCGGTATTCATTACACAATTGCCGCTTGCCAATAATTTTCTCGATAACTTACCTGAAAGAAAAACAACCAACTCCAGCGATATCATTAGCAAATCACATCACGTTTTCAAGCACTACTTCTAGAAATTCTTGTCTGACATACCCCAGGTCTGGGAATTCTTAGACCGTAAATTGTCCGACATCCACGTACATAGACGAGGGTTTAAGAGACCCTGTGCGACCTTCAAAGTTAATCTAATAGATGCTTCTATTGATATAGAAAGTAATGAAATAAGATATCTTGTCAGTTTAGTGGGGTTCATTTGGCACGCTCATATTCTTTGTTTTTTATTTACTTCAATGTGTCCTTTATGTCAATCGAGGAATACAAATATTTTTGTGTCTGATATTCGAATGCTTGAAGAATTACTGCGGTAAAATATCAAACAATATTGTGGACTAAGTTCTGGATACTACCTATCATTTTTACCCGACTACGGCAAAGCCAAAGGAGGGTTATGATTTTGACAGGCTATGTATGTATGTATGTTCATTTGTTCCCTCCTAGCTCCTTAACTACTCATTAGATTTGGACAAATGAGGTGTCTCTAGAAGCGTCATGTTCGTCTTCTGGTTATAGGCTATATGACGTGTCACTGAATCTAATGTGGCGCTCTCTAGCCGACATAAAGTACTGTATTAAAAAATAAATTTAAGATAAATATGCCATGTTTGGTATCATTGGAAAGGGCGTTACTTGTACATTTCAAAAATACATACATTATTAGCATTTGTTCGTGACTTTGTCCGTGTTTATTCGAAAAGTGTGATATTTCTATGGTATGCTTCTTTGTTCCCTCATTCTTTCTAAACTAGTCAGAATAAGACAAATGGTTTATCGTTAAAAGCGTCTTGATTGCCCGCTGATAATAGACTATATGACGTGTCACTGAATTTAATGTGGCGCCCTCTAGCCGACGTAAAGTAGTGTATTAAAAAATAAATCTGAGAGAAATATGCCGTGTTTGGTATCATACGAAAGGGCGTTACTTGTAGATTTCAAAAATATATATTATTAGCATTTTCTCGTGACTTTGTCCGTATTTATTCGATAATTGTGGTATTATATCTGTGGTATCTATTTAAAATATACTTTGCAAAGAAGTTAGTATTATTGAGGCACCAAAACATTTTAAATAAAAAAAAGTAAAAACTAAAACCCAACTACGACAAAAAACGACGCTGAAAAAGGATGAAACAAGTTTCAAAAGCCGTAGTCACGCGTTGTTAAAGTGATATGGAACATTAATAAGTTTTAAAGGCCGTAGTCCATGTAGTGTAATGTACCATATGGTACATGTCAGTTTAACAACGCGTGACTACGGCTTTTGAAACTTGTTTCATACTTTTTCAGCGTCGTTTTTTGTCGTAGTTGGGTTTTAGTTTTTACTTTTTTTTATTGTTAATTAAAGAACACAGAACGATCGCAAATTCTTACACAGTGTCGAACATCCCGGTAAAAAGACAAAAAAGACCGTGATAAATATACTAGACTCAAATTATGTTATTTTTTTACAGATGGTGGAAACTAAAAGGCCTAACTGCCCTAACCGTGTCTTCATATGCGGTTCAGGCGGCACTTGGCGAGGCGGCAACTCCTGTGGTGGAGATACCTGCGGTGCTCCTCTTTACGAAGAATTGCCTCACAGATCTGACGACTCCCTTCACAGCGATGATCACTTCGCTGAAGACGAATTAAGCCTTGTTGGAGAAGCGGCCCCTTGTCGGACCTGCTCTCGTCCTCCAGCTCCTCAATCTCTTCCTCACCGGCCTCGCCACCAGCGAATGGATAGAAGACCTAAGTCATTGGAAAGACGACGAGCTCAACATCAACATAGAATGCAACGGCATGTCCACCCGCCTGGGCCGCCAGACCCGACGGAATTCCATGAAGGCGTTCTTTTAGACGCACTTTTAAGATTGTACCCTCAAGTTGGCACTGTAGGTGCTAGACCTCAAGGTCCTCTGCCAATGAGTGCAGGGGGTGCTTGGCCTGGAGGAGAATTACCAGGAATTGCCTGTTGGAGGGGCCCAAGAGCTTCACCAAAGCCTCCGAGCGGGGATTCCTCATTTGGATCGGATTCTGGGTATAGCAATAATACGTGTGGGACCTGTGGTACGAGGGCATCGTCCAGACATCGATTGTCTGCTGAAATACCAATGTCATGAACGGACTCTGGTTGGTTTGATGTGACAGTCGTGCCATAACTGTTTCAGTGACGTTGTGAAGTGAAAAATCACGTTTAATGTAATCAATTTTGCATTTAATAGTTTTACTTTATCTCTCACGGCCTAACTTATTCAGTGGCTTCGATTCTCTAATGCCTTCAGAGACAGTATACTTAATTGTTGAAAATTAGTTACTGTCTAATATTTATGAACTTTAATCGTTTCTGGGACTACTTTTCTACAGAATTGTACAAAATTTATTGCTTAGTAGAAAGTCCCTTTAGATTTTAGCGGTACGATATTTTGATGAAATGTTATTTTTGTTAGCTAATAGTGATAATGGTTTTGTACAAAATTTATGTGACCATAATTTAGGTAGCGATAGCGGTTTCGTCCTAGTAAGTTTCGAACTAGTCCTTAAATTATCACAATAATTGTGAACCTATCAAGTTTAAGATTGATCTTTGTAAAAACTACGAGAGGTATGATGTAAATGTATTTCTGAATTTGTAGATAATGTACAAAATTGTAGTTAAATTAATTATTTAAGATTAGTAAGTTGAATTTTATAATCATATCATATTAAAGGTACCACTTTTCATTCGGATAACTCACAGATTTCCTTTCAACAACTTGTAGTGACTCATTTTGTAATTTGGTGCTAAAGTTAATGTATCGGATTCCTATCCGTCGATTTATTTTTACTGTTCTACAAGTATTCAAACTCCGCTCTTTTGTTTAAGAACAATTTTATTTTATCTTTCATTCAGTTCTATTACACTTGAGCGTTTCTTTCCTGTCGTAAAAACAGACATTACATTTATTCGTAAACACAGAATATTATTCTGTCATCAAAAATGTTGTTTCTTGTTTGAATGTTGTATTTAATTTAAGTAATGACTATTTATTTTTATTTACACTTTAATTGTTTCTTTTTTTTTGTATAATATCAAGAGTTGCAACACTTATGTAATTAAAAATTTGTGGACAAAGTGTCCGTTTAATAAATATTGAAGAGCACAATAAAATGAAAAATAAATACATTTTTAAGAAAATATTTTGTTTATATTACTGTCCTGTGATCTTGATTTATTATGGACCTTAAATCTCAACCTAAGTTAGTATTCCGATAATTTCCGATAGTAACCTTTGGGTTCCACTGGACCAGCTTTTGTACTTTCAAATTCAAGGGTTCGATTCCTATCCAGGAAACCACCATCATTTTTGTTCTGTGACTGTAAATATTTTAACCCAAATATATAGGATATATTTAGAAATATATTGCCTTACTATGTCTATCAGTAGTCTTAGTATCATGAGGATAACGTAACTGACGTGACTTGTGACGTGACGAGTTTTATTTGGAAGCTAAGCCGTAACAAAATACATCGACCATCACACATGCAATCAAGCCCTTCCCAACCATATGTTTAGCCCCATATCCTCTTTGTTGGCTATTCAATTCATATAAACTATACGTTCCTAAGTAATTTCTAACGAAAACCCTCTTAAATTTTATCTTTATTACGTTTACACAAAGGCGTAGCTTTTGTCACGGCATAATATTGCTTGCCGAGGTATTATTAAGTTCTCCAAATAAATTACTAGATGTTTCGGATAGCGCTTCATATTTTTTATGTACATTGCTATCATTGCTGCCTAAAATGGGTTAATACACGAAATTCATTTTACATAAGGGACTGATATGTGTAGAAGTTTTTCTATCTCAGGTATTTAACCAATAGTGGAAAGACATTTTAATACAACGAAAATATAATGATTTTAGATGACTATGATTATTTAATATTGTGCTTCTTATGCAGTAAATAGTTATTGGTAATTCAAAAATTAGACAAGGTGGCTGACGAATTTTGAATGTGCGGTGGTAGGTACGTGAAATTAATGCCCATGTTGTGTTAAAGTTGGTTAAAAACTAACAAATAAGAAGACAGTAATTAGAGTCAAACGTATATTTATCAGCAGTCTAATTAGACTTACCATATTACAAGCAATACCTAATTTGGGATCAGACAAGCGTGTATAAGATGTTTCAAGTTATCAAAACCCGGAACTCCCAACTTATACCTAACTACCCATCACAGAAGACCGTCGTTTATGTCGATATTGATATAAAAATTATATACTTACCTATTTAAATTGTAATAAGAAGTATAAAAGCTAAAGTTTCTAAATAACTTAAATTTTCACTTAAATTATTTTCAATCTTTGCTAACTAGTTGTTAAGAAGATTGGTTTTGCAGGACAAATACAAATAACCGTTGTCTCTTCGTACAGTCGAGACAGATTAAGTTGACGATTCTTGTTTTACACCTATTCAAGACGCGAATGACTTTAATTTGTGTTGTGCTTAACTAGATAAGCTAGACTTTCGAAGTGAAAGACACCTTAATTGTCTGTTTTCATAGTCCAGATTAGAAAACAATTAGAAATTTTGTAAAGTACCGTCTAATAAAACAAATGAATGTGCTCGTTATGGAGGCTCATAATATGTACATTTATATTTAACTTAGCTTAACTGACTTAACTAACATTATGTTGAATTTAAAATATATATTATATTAATAAATAATAAATAAATCAATAAATATTTCGGACATCTAAACACACAACGCCGTCTAGTCCCAAGCTAAGCAGAACTTGTGTTATTAATGTAAATGATGTATATGATAATATATCATCGTGCTTACCTTTACTAAGTTTCTATCTATTTCATATATGTATATCAAACCTGACAGCAATCTTCCAAGGCGTGAAGGATTCTGCTTCTTAGAACAGCTAATAAGTTGTCGTCTATTTTGACCAAAAGATAACAAAACGTGAGTGTTATATAATTGAGTAGGAAGCCACTTAACTGCAAGTCAACACTCGCACAACTAATAACACCAACTGTTGACTACGCCCACGGCACATCCAGACTCTCTATTGCACTCGCAAATATTAATAAGCTGCCTGAGGCACTGTTGATTTATGCGCTAAGATGTACGGATATATCTAACAGTTCACACAAACAAACTCGTGTGGCTTGTACGAGATATGACGCATGAGCTTTCCTGTCACCAACACGATTGTTGCTGCTGCTAAATGAAGGTATTAATTGCAAACTTCAGAACAAGTTCCCCGATGTTTAGTATGAGCTGTCAAGAAGATTTCTTGGTAATTTCCGTGTTTCGAGATAATAATAACTTCTTTTTGTTTATCCCTTTACCAAGTTAGACTGCCTCGTTGGCGCGGCTTAAGCGACTGCTTTGCATGAGGTCTCGGGTTCGATTCCCGGGTGGCATCAAATGCTTGTATGATCTGCAAATATTTGTTTCGGCGTTTGGGTGTTTTCTATGTATGATATGTATTCATTTACAAATAAGTATTTATATCAGTTGTCTAGTACCCATAATACAAGCTCTGCTTAGTTTGGGACTAGATGGCAATGTGTGTTAGACGTCCGAAAATATTGAAAAAAGAAAACTTTTGGGTCGTACGCATATGCTTTGATGGACTGTCTAAATTTCAAACATAAAACGATCAGTAGAATGATTGATAAGACCTCCAAACCTTGAAACAAAGAACTAACTTTTGCTTCAAAGTCATCATGGCATTGGTGTTTATGGGCGTCGATATCTGTTTCATATGTCTAATTTACTTACTACTTACTTAATATTTTTACTTTACTTAATTACACTCAAAGACTTAACTCATGATTCCTTTCTGCAATTGATATTATTCTTCTTATTTATTCTACATTAGAAATTATTTGCAAGTTTGAAAACATGAAAACACTGCTTAATAAACAGTCATTAGAAAGGTTTAAATTAGACTTATTACCAGCCCCCTAGTCAAGATGCAAGACGTGCTTCGATTCTCTTTCTACAATCGATAACGTCTCTTTTTCCTTGTAGTATTGACAAAGATTGACGCCTGTTGGCGTGAGCGACTGCTGATCATGAGGTCTCGGGTTCGATTCCCGGGTCGGACCAAATGTTTGTATGATTTACAAATATTTGTTTCGGAGTTTGGGTGTGTTCTATCTATAATATGTATGTATTTACAAGAAAAAGGTATATATGTATTTGTATCAGTTGTCTAGTACCACAAGCTCTGCTTATCTTGGGACTAGATGGCGTTGTGTGTTTAGATGTCCGAAATATTTATTTATTTATAAATATTTAGTTTCGACCACGTGACTTAGCGTTGAGTGATGTCATTCCTATAGGAATGTATGCATTTGTTAACTTTTACGTGCGGCATTGACTGCATTGTGATGCGGTTCTATTCTCATATAGGACGGCATTTGTGTGATCAGCAGAAAGTTCTCAGCATAAACTAAGGGAAGCTTATGCGATAGGTCCCATAATACCGATAAACATACTTCACTTTTAGATTCTACAGCAAAAGGAAAGCGTCTCTAAAGTCAACCGAATTCATTTTTATGTCTCCCTAGGAAATTCTCAGGCGCTTACTCGCAGCCCAAATGGCCAACAAAGTATTTATAGTCATTCAGTATAAAGACCGTTACTGTTCACTGAATTTTAAGACAAAATTGTCTTGTATAAATGGCATTCTTCGTGGCAAACGTGCACAAGAATTATTGCTTCACGTCCTGTGTGATGAATTCAGGCATACGTACAACCCACCAACATAACAAGATCCATCCTCCTACTTGTGTTTACGAATAAATCCACAAAATTTGATGAGATATGTGATACTTCACAGCTCTTAACATAGTGGACAGAAAATCGCAAAGTTAAGACGCAGTTGACAGCTGGGGGATTTTAAACTTTGTAGTTTAGTTGTAAGGTGTAAATTGAAGTGACGATAAGAACATTAACACGTGTAGTAATAAATTAAACTACGAGATGAGTTGTTATATTATTTTAGAAAAGCAAACGGAATAGGATGAATATACAACAGATATTTAAAGTTCGCAAAACAAATAATTTGTAAGGATTGGAAGGGGATTTGGCACCGGTTTGTAAACTTGGGATGTAGTTCATAATTTTAGATATTTCATGCTCAAACACTTTGACGTTTTTTTGTCTGTAGTATGAGATATCGGGCAGAATATTGCTGCATATCAAAATTAGCTTGTTTAAAAGAGTTTTTTCAATATATGATAGAAAAGCAAGTCGTTCTAATGTTTTGGGTATTATGGTCTAAGATCCGGCTGCAGAATCTATACGTTCATCACGTATATAAACAACTTAAACTTCTACGTTAATTTTTGAATAAGACAATACATTGGTAATGAATTGTCAATTTGTAATAAAGTGTGTGAATTTTTTTTCGGAAAATTTATTATCCTTCATCCTTATTCAATTCACGGACAATTCACAAATTAATGTACAAAATTGAGTATCTACGTGATGAACGTAGAGATTCTGCAGCCGGATCTTAGACTAAGTATTATTTAAAAGTATTGAAGAGTTCATTGAAATCCGTATCTAACCAATTTGTTACTTTACTTGGTGCTACATAACAGCAGCTAATTAGGATTGCCACAGTTCACCACAAATAGTTCCTTGGAAATGCACGGACAACATCTCAGCTAATTTATTAATATTGCCTTTTGAAGTAAGTTTATGGCTACATTTTTGTATGGATTGCTTAAAATTAGAAATACAAACTATGTGCAACTAACTTTTGCCCGCGACTCCTTCGTCGTGCACGACAGTTATCGCGGCAAATATTAGCCTATGTCCTTCCTCAAGAATAAAAGTATATCCATGCTAAATGTTATTGAAATCGATGAGGTGCTTTAGCTCCAAAAGCGTAACAGACAGACAGAGTTTTGACAGACAGACAGACATTTTTAAATGTAGAATTTTAGTGTATATAAAAAAATACGATTGTTTTATTTGAGGACTTTGATATACAACGAATAGCAAATATTTAGTCCGTCCTTCACTCAACACTCAACCAACACCCAAACGAATTGTTCTAATTCCCGATCAATCTCTGGAAGGATTTTACCTTAGATTTTACCACAATTTAATAACTCGGCCCGCGCCAAGTCACGCCGGTGTGTATTCTTACATTTTTTCGAACCGTCTCGAGATAATTTTATGAACCGAGTGATATGACAGTTCAACTTTTTCATAACCTAAAATGTCACCACAAATTACATTTACCTTAGAGCATGCTCAAATACCAAATGGACGATATGGTATCGAACAGCATAAGTCAATATCATATAGCAGGCATCGTACGATGGAGTAGTTAATTAATTTGCGTTATGAAAGGTCTAGCGCTGTATTCAGCGACTGTACCTTGACCTACCCCCCTAGTTAAATTCTACAAATTCAAATTCAAAGTAATTTATTCAATTAAGACTCTTACATTTATGAACGTTAAATTGAAGGAACAGATAAAAAATTATAGATCGACACAGACGGCATTATCAAGGAGTATTAGGTGAAAGCACAAAAATCTACTGCCTGCTTGTGTCGATCCATAACTTCCAGTTTCCAAAATGCGTAGAGCCTTATAAGAAGAATACTGGCAAAGAAACTTATGGCCACTCTTGTACAAAAGTCAGATCTTCAGGTACAATAGTGTTAGTAAGTATTACATGAAAGATTAACAGTATGCAAGCTGTTACCATCTGAATTTCATTTTATTGAAATGCTCGAAAAGCTAACGTACCAACAAAAAAATCACTTAGTGATACCATTGCAGGTTTGAACATATTATATGTAGAAATCATTCCAGGTGCTATTTACATTCAGTTGCAAAATATACTGTTAAAAATAATTCGTAACATAACGATCGAACTATAACAAACGTAAATGATCTATCATCAGCCAATGCCATAGGCAAAAGTTAGTATTGAAATAAAATGTTTGAACGAAAATACAATAAATTGATTAATTTCTGTGGTCATTCGTGGACTGCAGACGAAATTGTTGGATACCATAAAAAAGGTTAAAGTTATTTAAAAAAAAAATAACATGTTAAGATTACGATTGACACTCATTCAAACCATTTATATTTCAGTAAATCACTAGAGATTTAATTTGTTGGCTATAACAGGCTCGTCGCCATTTGATTGAGGAGCTGTTGTATAATTTTAGTACTAAAACGTTTACGATCTTTGTCACCTCTTCTTTGTGACGACAGAATAAGAATGGTACTTGGTCACTATGCAGGTTAATTGCAGAAATTCCAATTTTATTAATTTAACTTTTGACGGAACTCTCCACGAACTTATTAATAAATGAAAACCGCTGAGCTTTTTAGGGTTAGGTAAGAGTTTCATCATATCCGTCCGTCTGGTCAGGGACTTTAGTATGTGGTGAAATCCTTAGGGGCCTAGCCCACGACGTATTTTTGCAGTCGCTGTAGATTATCTGACCTAACCTCCTCTAGAAACCCACTTGTGTGTCTAGAGTTGAAAGTGCCCTTTGGCGACAGTAGTTACTCTCAAAAAAAATATCTAATCCTAATAAAATTTGAAGAAATGTAAGAACTTAAATTTTAATTATTGAAACAGATTCGGTTCTTCTGTTACTGTCCTGCCACTTACCGAAAGATCCCCTTTGATACTTAGGTTTTATTTTTAGCCAATTTCCATGACACGACGCGTTGCCAGGTGCCTCGGTTTTGTTCTCAAAATAATGTGAGCAGCATTTGTTATGTTTTCTCCATTTGTTCTACATGTTTGTTTATCTTTTTCAAACTATAATCTATACTTGTCGAATAGCTTCTACAAATATAAATTATAGCTTCAGAACGTTTGAATATTATTGTTGAAAAATACTAAAGATCAAACACTGATCTGACGTCCAAACTGTTGATGGATTTTGTTAAACCCAATGTTTATAACCGTTTAGCTATTGGTTCGTAAAAGTCATACTTCAACATTATCTAGAAAAATATTCAAAGAATAGATAAATGCCCGTCTACCAGTGACCACGATCGGTGCAATTCGATCGAAACGTGGTGCAATCAAAAAAGGTATTGTACTTTGTAGATATTATATATAACTAGCTGACCCACGCAACTTCGTTTACGTCTCTTATTGCCCGTAGCGTGATAATTTTCCCCCGTTTTTGAAACATTTTTCATTGGTGCTCCGCTCCTATTGGTCTTAGCGTGATGATATATAGCCTATAGCCTTCCTAATGGGCTATCTAACAGTGAAATAATTTTTCAAATCAGACCAGCGGTTCCTGAGATTAGCGTGTTCAAACAAACAAACAAACTCTTCAGCTTTATATGTCGTAGTCACAGTGTGGCGATCGGTCGGTCGAAGCGGTTTTTATGAAATGGTGACGTCATCAGCTTTGCCGCCGTCACTTGCATATTTTGTCAAGTGGCACTCATGATTTAAAGCAATAGAAATCGCTCTTAATCAAGTCTAGTCTAGTCTATTAATCAATCTTCATTATTACACACGTTGGTAGGTAGGATTTATTTGCACAGCCAAAGACAATATAGAATTCCAATAGTTTATTGAATCAATGAAGCTACAGTTAAAATCATAGATCGGCACAACCTTGTCAAAGTGAATTAGGCGAGAACACCAAAAACCACTGAACGTCCGTGTCAATCTATAACCTCCAGTTTCCAAAATGCGTAGAGCCTTATGAGAAGAATACTGGCAAAGAAACTCATGGCCACTCTTTTGAAAGTTACATCTTAACTTATTAGTTACAAACGTTTGACAGTTAATTACAATAATTAAGAAACCTATGTACTTAGCTTATTTACAGCTTGTCCTTCCTGATACAATGCTCGAACTAAACTGATCTGTTGATTCTATTTTACTTCAATACGAAACGGTGGGTAGTTAGTTTAAGAGCCAATGGGTTAGTAGTCTCTATTAACAATGTACTCTGTGTTAGTAGCCCCGCAACTCGTGCGGCCGCTCTCTTTTATACCGGCTGCTTGCTTTAACTAGTGGTGACACCTACCACTATATTCGGTGTTACCCGCACACATTTTAGTAACATTTAATTTAATATTGCTTACAGAATCGACTAAAACTAAAACGACATTATTAAATCAAGCTGTAAGTAAACTAAGACGTAATAATCACATCGTTAATAACAAATAATCAGTGTGCCTTGTTTTGCATACACCGTCCACAGATTCCACCCAAACTGCCATGTTCCTCGATGCACAGTTTGACGTTTCGAATAATCGATTTAAATAAACACTAATTCAAATTAAACTTAAAAAACTACTCGTTCTCCGACACGGCCGTCCTGATGCATCACACGTCCTCGTGTGAGTCATCTGTAAACAAAGAAAAAAGCAACCGCAGTAGCTCAATTTATTCGGCCTGGCCCACAGGCATTCTGATAAGACTTACACGTCTACGTGTTTGTTAACTGAGGAATCATCTGGACAGTGAATCCGTCCTCTCGGCTATTCCTGACCAAATTAAAGATTCATAGAAACCAATTTCAATCATAACAAATTATTTTGCCTTCATGATTTTAAATTTGATGTTTCTATTCACGTCAGTATCACGATAAGGTTCTGACCATGCTCATTTATATCTCTACCAGCATAATCACAAATCTTAGTACAAACAATAATGATTGTTAACCTAGGTTCAGCACCTCTGTCTAATTCGCCAGTAACAGCGTTAAGACGTTTTGACTTAGTCGCTTAAACAGCAACTGCGTATAACCACTTTACCAGCGGCTTTTTGCTCAACTCTTAACCAGAGTTCGAGATCTTTTTATTGTCACTTAACCAGCGACTAACATTCGCATAGCCAGATGCGCACCGCGCACTCTCTACAGATAAGTACTGCACGAGCTACGGCTACAAATGACCAGCGAGACCTAAGGAGGTAGTGAAACCAGGTTACCAACACTACATCCCTTGTAAGTAAATAACTTTGTTTATTAATTAAAATAAACTTAGAGTGTAATCCTATCTCTATCAACAATTAACAATAGTGTAGTTAAACGTCACAAAATACATTCCAGATAATTGTTCACGAACAAAATAAAGACTTCGATTAATCTAAGAAACTATTCAAGGATCATTGTTTTCTACATCTTGTGCATCGGACAAATCAATAGGGACTTCACTAGTGCGTATCCGAGGGTCTGTATTCACTTTGATTACTGCGAGTGTAGATGATCAATGGTTGGTAGAAAATATGTGTGGACAGCAAATTCGCGGTCTCTCTCTCTAGTATTTCGGCGACCACGTAAGGACCTTTATACTGTGGGTTTAATTTAATTTGATTGCGATCCTCATTTTATAAGAACGTAGGCACCAATAGAAACGACCTTATTACTTTTAAGAACTTTTCGAAAATTACAACTGAAAAGCGTAAAGCAAGCAGATTTTCATTCTTTTCTTTAAATAATTATGTCATTTGAAATACAGTAATCGTGTACCTACTATAGGAAATACTATTCAGTGCATTTCTTCAACCCGGATTTCTTGACAGAATTTATTGTTTTATTAAAAAGACAACTTCCTCACGAGGGACAAACATCGTATGTCACGGGGACCTTACAAACGTACACAAAAACACCCAGACTCAGGGCAACAATTCGTGGACAACTCAATACTATGTTACAATAAAGGCGGGCGTTACCTACCCTCAATAATATTACTGCACTATATTGTCGTTGGCCCAGAAATCTATCTGACAGAATTTGTCTTAATAAAGAGCATTTGAAACAAAATGAAAACTTCTCACCAAATCTTTCTTGAACTAGAACTGGTTGGATGGAGCCGACATTCACTGGTTACTTGGTTTGTAAATTATTTGCCTTGGCATTCATATTGGAACTGCATCTATGACACCACACTTGAATAAGGTTCAAGTAATAGTCTTCTGCACTTTGGTTTCCTTCGACTGTCAGGAGAGGTAGTATCTGAAATCTCAGATTAAATGTTAGCAATATTGTCACGAGTAAAATTGTCCTAATCTTTACTGGATTACGTAAACATGATTTTGCCATAGCTGTGACAGCGCTTGTATTTTTCACACATCACTTTTTCACTTTTACAGTCGGAGTAGTTCTCTCACTAGTTGGCGGTTCTCGTTTAACACAAATTAATTCCGTAGCGAAAAGATTTTTTTTTAACGTAGGGTAAACGTAAAATAAAATAGTAACAATCTGCCCTGCATTTTGTGCCTGATCCGTTATGGGTAACCCATAGGGGTAGTTCATGGGGGTTATCCATAGGGGTAGTCCATAGGGGTAATTCAAAGGTAATCTATAGGGGTAGTCCACAGGGGTAATTCACAGGTAATCCATAGGGTAATTCACAGGTAATCCATAGGGTAATTCACAGGTAATCTCTAGGGGTATCACAGGTAATCCACAGAGGTAATTCACAGGTAATCTCTAGGGGTATCACAGGTAATCCACAGGTAATCCCACTTCTGATGTCGGAGTCACACAGTGTGGCGATCGGTCGGTCGAAGCGGTTTTTATGAAATGGTGACGTCATCAGCTTTGCCGCCGTCACTTGCATATTTTGTCAAGTGGCACTCATGATTTAAAGCAATAGAAATCGCTCTTAATCAAGTCTAGTCTAGTCTATTAATCAATCTTCATTATTACACACGTTGGTAGGTAGGATTTATTTGCACAGCCAAAGACAATATAGAATTCCAATAGTTTATTGAATCAATGAAGCTACAGTTAAAATCATAGATCGGCACAACCTTGTCAAAGTGAATTAGGCGAGAACACCAAAAACCACTGAACGTCCGTGTCAATCTATAACCTCCAGTTTCCAAAATGCGTAGAGCCTTATGAGAAGAATACTGGCAAAGAAACTCATGGCCACTCTTTTGAAAGTTACATCTTAACTTATTAGTTACAAACGTTTGACAGTTAATTACAATAATTAAGAAACCTATGTACTTAGCTTATTTACAGCTTGTCCTTCCTGATACAATGCTCGAACTAAACTGATCTGTTGATTCTATTTTACTTCAATACGAAACGGTGGGTAGTTAGTTTAAGAGCCAATGGGTTAGTAGTCTCTATTAACAATGTACTCTGTGTTAGTAGCCCCGCAACTCGTGCGGCCGCTCTCTTTTATACCGGCTGCTTGCTTTAACTAGTGGTGACACCTACCACTATATTCGGTGTTACCCGCACACATTTTAGTAACATTTAATTTAATATTGCTTACAGAATCGACTAAAACTAAAACGACATTATTAAATCAAGCTGTAAGTAAACTAAGACGTAATAATCACATCGTTAATAACAAATAATCAGTGTGCCTTGTTTTGCATACACCGTCCACAGATTCCACCCAAACTGCCATGTTCCTCGATGCACAGTTTGACGTTTCGAATAATCGATTTAAATAAACACTAATTCAAATTAAACTTAAAAAACTACTCGTTCTCCGACATATATATTAGTATAGATTCCCGATTTACAGTCTCAGAATAATTCGCGAAATCTTTACAAAATATTACGAGTAAGTAACATGCATCGTTGGCACTGTGGTATGCGACTGCAGTGCTTAAGGTCTCGGATTAGATTCCCGAGTCGGACTAAATGTTTGTATAATCTACAATTATTTATTTCAGAATTTGGGTGTTTTCTATATATTATATGTATGTATTTACAAATACAAAGTTTTATGTACTTTTATCAGTTGTCAAGTACTCATAACACAAGCTCTGCTTAGCTTGGGACTAGACAGCGTTGTGTGCTGGATGTCGAAAATATTTATTATTATTTATGTCAAATCGCAGTCTGCGATCTCTTACAAAAACTAGGATAAACTATAATGTATAGAAGTACTTAGTAAATTCATGGTGCAATAATTTCAAAATTATGAGCAAAAATGCACATTGGTTAATACCAATGTTGTTCAACAAGATATGTGCATTTTGTGTTGAGTAGTGTTTTTGTGTTGTAATCAACACAGCTACCACTTACATTTGTATTCCTGTTTTATAAATAAATACAAAAGTAAATAGGTTATTTCTTAAATATAAAGTGTTTTACTCACGTATATACATATTTCGAGGATGTTTAACTACAGTTTTGGACCCGATGGAGGTCCTGTGGCGCCTTAAACACGCAAACAAAGCCTGTGGCGCAAACAAAAAGACATTACTCTATCGAATTTCACCATACTTCAGAGTAACAAATCCTGTACCGCGTTATTGAAGTTCTCGCACCGTTTAGCATACACACACTTCCCAACGTCAACCGTTGGAGCCAGGCATGGTCGTTCTTTTGCTTGTATTGGACATGACATCCGTTCTTCTACTCTACGGTCATCTTTCCAACTAATAAACTTGACTTATATCGATGTTGTCAATCATTTTTCGGCTGAAAATTTATGAAACTCTAATCTATTCTTGGCTGCAAAACATTTCTGTACATATCTTTCATCCATTTCCATTCAGCCGCATAGCCACCTTAGTGTGATTAAATAACAAACATCTGTTCCATCCATCTATCCAAACTTTCCTATAAATTTATTACTTAAATACATACATAGATATGTATGAAAATCTCGAGTGTGAACATTTTGGTAATAGTTGTACAGAACTCGTTATATAAAAGACTATATCGGCTTTGGTATTCTCGATTCATTTGCGAATGAAAAGGTCTCACGTTTATACAAAGAAATGGTATATTTATTCACAAAATGAAATGTCTTTTTACCACCTTGAAAGAACTTTATGCTTTTATCGAATAAAGATTTTAGTTGACACCAAAGTTGAATGCTCGAATATTTCCAATATGGATAGATAACACAACTAACACACACACACACTTCAAGAATACGCAATCTCATCTGAGTTTATTTCAAATAAATTTGGCAATTTATAGAAAACCTTTATTGTTACATAGTTTTAAACAAAATACAGCCATTTACTGTTTTAAACGGTCTTAACCGGACATTTTTAAGGATGAGGTAGGAAAAATAAGGTAAATATGGTAAAAATACATAAGAAAAAACATGGAATCTTGAAGAATAAAGTGAACTGGCGTCTCATTTATCAACGTTGATCATCATTGTCTTCATAATTTTTACTTAGATGAATTTACAGACAGATGTTGAAATAAAAGGAAAACATAAAACCATTCATATAATAAATAAATAAATATACGTGCTACACATAGAAAACATCCAAACTCTGAAACGAATATTCGCAGATCATTCTAACATTTGGTCCAACCCGGGATTTGAAACCGAGACCTTAAGCACAGGAGTCGCATACGCTACCACTGCGCCATAGAGGTGGTAATAACAAATAATAATATTAACTAATACGTTACTAACAAAAAAAAAGGTTTCTTTCATACATTATTAAAAGTTTAATAATTAAACGCCCTATCATATTCTGCCTGTGTACCACCCAATTACAATTCCATGATACAATAATTAAACCGTTTACTCTAAATAGCAGTTGCGTGATGATTTAAAAAAAAAGGTCCTTTTGATTGGCCAACGCACCGCCATGTTGAATTTTACTATAATTTCGGTATAGAATTAAGGCGGTCAGATTGTGGTTGATACATGTTTTCGTTTGATAAACTAATGAATTAATCATATTGTTTAATTGTTTTGTGCTGCTTGATAATATATTATGTGTGGTTTCGATGATTGCAGTTTGATTCGGTTAATGTTTAAAGGGCTTGAATCTCTCACCAACAGTCGGGACATGCCGTTTCAAAACTATGGCCCTTTCTTCAAAAGGGTAACCCAGACCAATGTCAAATCTCAACCAAACCACAGAGATCCTAACGGACTTAAAAAAGATACCTATTTGGTTTATTTCGACATTTCTTATAGAAATGAGTCTTAGGAAACACCGACGCCTCCAAGCTGTAAAGTCCGACTTGTAAATTTTCAGTGAAACCTGTGGTTAATATATACCTTTAAGTTATTTTCTTACTTAAAATCCAACAGTAGTATCTCCCAATCAGCAACACAAATCAGTGGTATTGTCACTGTCAGACACACTTGTGAATACTTAAGGCGCAGACGGAATAATTTAGTCTCTGATCGAAAATGTTCCACACGACAATTTGGTTCTGCTTCGTTTGCCGTGTCAGACTAATTGTATCTTCTAACTAGTATTATAAATGAGAGAAGGAATTTATCTGTTATTCTGTACTATTTAAACTAGGTACCCGAAATGTTTCCGGAATACGAAGTAGTATTATAATTTTTTATATTTCTTGTATTTTTTTTACTATTTTAGAGTTCCGTACCCAAAAGGTTGACCCAAATTATCTATCAATCTGTCACCAGGCTATATCTCATGACCCGTGATATTTAGACAGTTGAATTTTTTTACAGATGATGCATATCTGTCGTCGCTATAACAACAAGTATTAAAAACATAATAAAATAAATATTTAAGAGGGGCTCCCATACAACAAACGTGATGTTGAAAACAAACTTACTTATAGTCCATTCACTTAGATAAGCTCACTTCGATCGCGCCGCGCCATCGCAAGTGCGGCAAGCCGGCACAAAATCAAACCCGCATGCGGCGTACACCCACATATAAGTATGATTTGTCAGTTTACGCCGTTGTATGAATTAATATATTCGTATTTGACAACAAAAACTACAATTGCGTGCGGGTGTAACGACAGTATCTGAACCAATGGACTACAATCAATTTTATCTTTACTGCTAAAAAATAATATAAACTATTTGCTACAAAAACACAATTATACTGAACTACACTTAAAATAAATTATAAGTAGATTCGATACGCTCTGCGTGCAATTTAATAATAAGATCACAAAAACGCAATAGCACATATATTTTCATTAAAATTCAGCACAAAACGGCCTATTTAATCACATTAGTAATAAAACCATTTAATTAATAGACTAATATAAAAAGAACTAAAACGTACGAAACTATTTCATAATGTTATTGCAAGGGTCCTGTAACTCAAAGTCACGGAATGGTGATTTAACGATGGACATAAATATTAAAGATTTAATTGAGTTATGATTATGGATATTCTAATCCCCGGTTTAATATCTGTATGTCATTTAGGTGAATAGTGATGTGATACCTATCGATATGCACACGTAATGAATAATGTGAATGGGTTTAATAATAAAATTAACAGAAAAAAACATTAACTTTTAAACAAATTTAAAGAAGACTTGTTTAGGATCTGCCATTCTATAGTAATCAGAGTTTCCTCCTCTTTTGTTTTACTTACATACATTTAAACCATTCAAATAATGATAATACAAAAGAGAAAAAGAATAGAATATAATTTCAGCAATATATAGCTTTAACAAAAAAACACAATTGCTGCAGGACACTGTTTGCACCAAAAACTACAAATAATTTCTTCTAAGCGATTAAATGGTTACCTAATTAAATTGCTTAATATTTCTATTTCTACTTATTATATCGTTCGTCGTTCATTCAGTGATTCACTATTTAAATACCACTTTGAATTATATGATGTTTCGGTAAATAATATATATATAAATTGGTAATAGCAATAATTATAATTATTATTCAATTCCAATCCGACTAAAAAATAATAGTTTATTTTTATCGACAGTATCACGTCCCTATCGTAACGTATTTTCGTACTGCGCAGCTGCTCCAATTTGTCGCAACCGACATCACGACTCGTGTCTCCTGAAGCAGTAGGGATGTTAACAGCGTTGTTTTGACGTACACCAGTTACCAGAACAGGCTAGTTCAAGATTACGTTTGTAGTTTAATTTAGTTGGAAGTCTAATCAAAATATTTCGGTAGCCATTTTTGTTTAATTTTGCGTTGACATTACAAACGTAGGAAACTGAACAGAAAATATTTACTATTTTATACGATAAAAAACAAGAACTAAAACTGATACTGATTTTAAAAATTCTTTCAGTTTTAGATAGCCCATTTATCGAGAAAATCTATAGGATGCATATAATCACGCTACGACTATTAGGGGTGGAGCACGTAACGTTGTTGCTTAGGATGAACTTCAAAACAAATCGATATTCACGTTTTTTTTAATGTGTATTTTACTGGCGTGCCTAACATGATTACTCTTTCACGCAAAAAGTACTGAACGGATTTGGATGAAACCTTACAGTAACAGCTTATACATCAGAATAACACATAGGCTACTATTTGCCGCGATAACCGACAATTACGCGGGCGGAGCCGCGGGCAACAACTAGTATATTATAATAAATAAAAATATCCTTTTTAATAGTACTAATCTATAATGTCTCTGACTCAGATAGATAAACCTAAATAACACTCAAATACAATTTAAATTACGCATCTACTTAAGCCAAAAAAAAATTCTTTGATACCGAAGCGCTCAGATCAATAAGGACCTTATCTCCATTCAATTAAGTAAACTAAACGATCTAATCTGACGGTTGTATAGAGGGAGATAGGGAAATGCAGAGTTTCCCATTGTTACAGCCTACGAACGAAAAATCTTCATTGTCTGAATTACGTGAGGGGAATGCCTGCGAGCGATGGCCAACAAAATTATTATTTCTTAAGATTTCTTTATTCAGCACATTACGGAAGATAATTTGAGGAGATAAAGTTTATGGAAGTGGTTTCTTTTTAGCATGGTTTTAGTTAACTTTGCCTGTATTTGTATAATTTTGGAACTTGATTTTCAATCGCTTTCACGCGTCGAATTAAATGAAAACTTTGCACAGATATTTTAAGTTAGTATGAATATCCGGGTCTTCAGGGCTAATGATTTTCTGATATCTGAAACGCATGCCACGTACTAAATTACTGTGTGTTTAACTCCGTGAACAGCCTTTAATAGTCCTTATACAGTACTGATGGACATAAGTATCTCCTTAAACAGTAGATTTTGGCCTAGTATATAGCTGGACAGACGGTTTGGTCTAGGATATGTCTCAAGATTTCCTTCTCTTTGTGATGTTGTCTTGTTTAGTTGCTCCCTTATTCGCCTTTTACGATACCCATGGGAGGAATACAGATGTTGTCACTCTTCTCTGAATTCTTAAATGTCGGTCACCTCATGGACAGATTTTGAGTTACTTACTTGTGATTTTAATGTGATGATGTTTCGTGAGTTAAGGAGTTAAACATTAATCTGATGATAATCTATACAAATAAATAAAATTGGAGTGTCTGTTTGTAATATTAAAATGACCGCTTTTTACTTAATGCATATGTATGTATACACAATACATATACCAAAAATGTAGTTAAAAAAATGTTTGTCTGTCTGTCTGTTTGTTCCGGGTAATCTCTGGAACGGCTGGACGGATTTTGGCGGGACTTTCACTGGCAGGTAGCTGATGATCCGGGGAGTAACTTAGGCTACTTTTTTATACTAACTTTATCCCGCGGCGTTACTCGCGGTACAACAATAACCGCGGGTAACACTGCGGGGTTCAGCTAGTACAAAATAAAAACGTTCATTTACAATCTATACAAATAAATAAAATTGGAGTGTCTGTTTGTAATATTAAAATAACCGCTTTATAATAAATGCATATGTATGTTTACACGGTACCTGTACCAAAAATGTAGTTAAAAAAGTTTTTGTCTGTCTGTCTGTCTGTTTGTTCCGGGTAATCTCTGGAACGGCTGGACTGATTTTGACGGGACTTTCACAGGCAGGTAGCTGATGATCCAGGGAGTAACTTAGGCTACTTTTTTAGACTAACTTTGTCCCGCGGCGTTACTCGCGGTACGACGATAACCGCGGGTAACACCGCGGGGTTCAGCTAGTATTAAATATGGTCTCGTCGGCCTCCTCGGAAGGAGGTCTACTGGTGGTCCCGGGAGTTGGCGGACCTCCGTGCGGCTTGTACTCGTGCCCGGAGGTCTTACACCCGCAGCCGGCGACGTCACCGCGGAGACGGTGGCAGGGACCAGCATCATGAGGAGTACCGCGAAGCGCGGAAAACTCTGAAGCTGGCCATTTGCCGCGCCAAGGAGGTAAAGAGAAAAGAGATGCTGGAGAGTCTCGACCGTGACCCCTGGGGTCGCCCATATCGTGCGGTGCGACAGAAGCTCCGCACGGCGGGCCCCCCCCTTACCGAGACTCTCCAGCCCAGCTTCCTGCAGGAAGTGGTCGAGGGCCTTTTCCCGCAGCGGGCGGAGCACGCTCCCCCGTCGATGGCCTATCCGGTCAGAGACGATGAGGGCGATGTTCCGCCCGTTAGGGAATCGGAGGTTGGGGCGGCTGTTCTGCGGATCCGTTCCAAGAACACCGCCCCCGGGCCGGACGGGGTTCCAGCCCGAGTGATGGCCCGAGCCCTCGATCATATGTCGGACCGCCTCAGGGAGGTGTTGGACGCTAGCCTGGCGTCCGGACGCTTCCCTGAGTGCTGGAAATGCGGGAAGCTGGTCCTATTGAGGAAGCCGGGACGGCCTGCCGATTCGGTCGCGGCCTATAGGCCCATCGTGTTGCTGGATGAGGCGGGCAAGTTGTTTGAGAGGATACTCTCTGCCCGCATCGTCCGGCACCTCTGCGAGGTGGGGCCCGACCTGTCGGACGCCCAATTCGGATTCCGAGAGGGGCGTTCGACGGTCGATGCCGTGATGCGCCTTAGGGCCGTGACCGAAGAGGCAGTGAGCTGTGGCGGCGTGGTGTTGGCGGTGTCTTTGGACATCGCCAACGCCTTTAATAGTCTGCCATTCAGCTGCATCGGGAAAGCACTCCAATACCACGGAGTGCCAGAGTACCTGAGGCGGCTGGTGGCAGACTATTTGCAGGAGCGTACCGTCGTGTACGAGGATCGAGATGGCGCCTTGAGACGGCGACCCATGTCGTGCGGCGTTCCGCAGGGGTCTGTCCTAGGACCACTCCTGTGGAACGTGGGATACGACTGGGTCCTAAGAGGTCGTCTCCCCCCCGGGCTGGGCGTAATTTGTTACGCCGATGACACTCTTGTCACAGCCCGGGGGGCGAACTTCCAGGAGGCGGCGCGCCTGGCCACCATTGGTGTTTCTCTGGTGGTCGGGCGCATCGAGGCGCTGGGCTTACGGGTGGCCCTGGACAAGACGGAGGCCCTGCTATTCCATGGGCCCCGTCGTGGCCCGCCCCCCGGCGCCTCCATAGTGGTCAACTCGGTCCTCGTACCGGTTCGGGCCCAGATGAGGTATCTGGGCCTGATCCTCGACGGTAGGTGGCTCTTCGACGAGCACTTCCGACAGCTTGGTCCCAAGCTGGTCGGCGCTGCCTCTGCCCTTGGGCGACTTTTGCCCAACTTGGGCGGAGCCAGCGTCGCAACGCGACTCCTCTACACGGGGGTGGTCCGGTCGATGGCGCTGTATGGGGCACCGGTGTGGGTGGCGGCTCTGACTGCCCTCAATAACCCTTCCAGCCTTCTGCGAAGACGTAATTTCGCAGAAGGAGGCGGCGGAGAAGGCCCGGGAGGATGATATCCACTCGGACCCGATCCGCCGCCGGCGAACCGGGCGGCGGAGGCGCGCCTACCAGCGCCTCATGCCGCCCTGAGTGTGACCGCGGATGGTCGGGATGGGTTTTCCCCACCATCCGCTTTAGTGGTCACCCGCGAGGGGGCGACGTTACGCGTGTGCCGTACGTCGCCTAAATTGAGAGTTTTAACAGCAGACGGTGCCCGCTTCAGTGCGGGCAGGCGCTGGGAGGGGTCCGGATGTGTTAATAACAGCAGTTCCCGGATCCCTCCCGTCTCAGGCGCAGAGTGGCACACCGTGTGGTTTTAGTCGGTTCGATTCCGACACACCGCCCCGCCGCAAACCCCGGCGGGGTGACGGCCCGAGGGGGTTTCCACACGTTAGAAAAAAAAAAAAAAGTATTAAATATGGTAGTAGAATTAGAGTAGCAATAAAGAACTAAATCTCTTCACAAAATATGTTTAATACCAAAAACACGTTCTCATTTCTGATGCCACATCTAGAAAATATTTATTAAGTAAGTTGACATCTGCGTGAACTTTATGTAATTCCCTCATTAGTACCTATCACTATTACCATTTATTTTCGACAAATCATCGTTTTTATTACAATTTACTTTGTACATAACTCGTCTAAATGACTTTACTTCAAAAGTGATCAGCGTATTGTAGACTTTTTTATGGTAATAACGGTATAAAATCGAAGTGGTCTTTAAATAGTCAATTAACTCACGTTATTTAGGGCATGAGAATAGAGACACCATTTAAAAAATATACGTTTCGCACGGGACAAGTCAGTGCTCTCAAATATTTTGACAACTAAATCAACCTTCAAAGTCAGGTCACCCTCAGGGTTGCAGAGGTCTGATACCAGTCGCTCCGAGGAAAATTGTTATTCAAGTGAAACCGGTTGAATTAGTAACCGATCCCAAATAAACTTGGGATTAATAAAACCTGCGAAGATGTATATACCCATGACTGTACAATTGTATCTTTAGTTCTCGGTTTAGCCTTAATGTCGTACGGCCTGAACAACGTTGCCCGATTATGTTCAATCTCTCGTTATTCGTTAAAAAAAAATTAACCAAGAATTATATCTCAAATTCTGGAAACATAGACCATTGCAGTAGCTAATTTACTTATCAAACAATAGGCGCACATTGTAGCTCTGATGGCATTTGCCGTGACGTGCCTTAATTAAGTGGAGGATAAGCAATCCCAATACTGTAAACGTATTTACTTTATGTAATTATTACCACTGTAACATAGAACACGAGGTAATATCGCTAACAGCGCTAGTAGGTCAGTACTAAGCAATATTCGCTTTTCTGAATATTCATGTTCATTGCTGTATGAATATTTAAATATGTACAGTCAGCGGCAGAAAGAAGTGGTGATCTTTCAAGGCTCCTGTAAAAGACAATTGGTAGTAGTCATATCAAATCGATTTTCATCTGCTTGGCTGTATAAGCTTGGCTTTAGAGAATTTCTTGTAATTACTTCTATGGCGTTCTTTATGTTATTTAATTAGATTTAGGGGTTAATATATTTAAAAAATATAAAAATTATTACTAAACCATAGAACACGAAGCACTACCAAGTAATACCTCTAACAATGGTAGTAGGTTATGTAGTAAGCAATATTCGCTAGTTTGAATATTCATCTTGATTCTTGTATGAATATTTGAATAGGTACAGTTAATACCATAAAGAAATGCTGAGCCTTGGGCGTTAATGTAAGAGGATAACTTATAGCGGTCGCTGTTGCATCAACTTGACTCTGTGTTTTACGCCTAGTTTTCAAATTACTAGCTTCTAGACATTATGACGATTTGAAGCAAGTGTAAACGATAATTTGCGGTAGTCATTATCACATTACTTTCTCTCTCTGCTTCTTATTACTTCTTATTACTACTCTAAAATAGAACACCATGCATTTTCGAGTAATATCTCTAACAGCGCTAGTAGGTCACTAATAAGCAATATTTGAAGTTTTTGAATATTTATGTTGATTATTATATGAATATTTGAATAGGTACAGACGGCGGCAGAAAAGAATGGTGACCTTTTGGGCCAGTATTAAGGATTGTTTGTAATAGGCATTTTCACATCAATATCTCTCTCCGTTTCTAGTTGGTTCGATTTAGTCTCACAAGGTATCCGAACATTTAATTAAAATACCTAGTTATGACTGAACTTAACAATTTATTTTTATTTTGATAGGAAACTATCGCATTAGAAATAAATCCTATATCCCGAGAGACTTGGAACAATAATTTCTGGATCATACAAAGTTGTCCCGTGTGGTAATCGAACCCCTGAAAAGAAGCGGCAGGATGACCTTAAACCATTACGCCATTGGTACATCACTGGTGAACGTAAAATATAGTTTTTGGTAAGTAGCTAATAACTAGTGTTAGGTACTCAATAACTCTCTTCCAAAGAAAAAGCTTTTGTCTAATCAGTTAACAAATTTCTGAGCTTTATCCATACATAAGTCTGTCTGTTATTCTGTATACCTGTCAGTCTATTAAGCTTGCAAGCCTAAACTAATTTCAATAAAAGGCATGAAGATACTCTGATTCTTGAGGAAGGACTTGGACTACTCTTTAGCGTGATAACTGACATATACGCTGACGGAACCGTGCCGGTATTTCATAAAATTCAATTAAATTCGTTTATTTGCATAAAAATAGGCTTACGGAGATCTTGACGATGATATTTTTAAGCTAAGAAATAATGAAAATCATATTTTTAAACGGTCCGAAACACATCGTTGATTACTTTATGTCCACACGTATTATTGTGTACTATTTTTTTTACCGTTCTTTTCATTTGCACAAGTACCTAGGCATCAAATAAACGTCATAAGCTCCGACTTATGGGTCTAAATTAACTACTAGCGAAATTACTAACAAATTTAAAATAACTAGCTGAGCCCCGCGGTACAGCAACAACCGCGGGTAGGGCCGCAGGGCTAAGATAGTCTAAAAAAATAGCCTAAGTTACTCCTTACATCATGAGCTACCTATCTGTAAAAGTCCCATCAAAATCGGCCGGAACAAACATACGAACGAAAATTTAAAAAATGTTATATTGGTTTAAGTACCATGTGTACATACGTATGCATTTAGTAAAAAGCGGCTATTTTAATATCACAAACAGACACTACAATTTTTCTTATTTGTATTGATGATATGTGAAACAAAACTTTGTACCCCTTTTACGAAAATCATACGAATTGAGTCGTATGAAATTTGGCATAGTTAACGTTTATATGGTGGTGGAGTGCACAGAGCTATAAGTAAATAATATGTACATAATGGAAAATTTTAACCCAATTAAAATGATTAAATATCAATTGTTGTTTAATTTACTTTCGTAGGCAGGTTTTTCACCGTAGCACTTAAAGTTGTAGCTTGTAGCAAACACTTCGTAAGTAGCTGGTTCCTCGAAAATTTCATATCAAACTAACTCGTCAAGTTCCTTCAGACTCGAGGGAAAGTTTCAGACGATAATATTCATAGTTTTGAGTTACCCGTATGCTTTTAAATAGACAGAGTACAGGTTGAGAGCAAAGTATATAACAAGTATATAGTATACGTAGAATATACATAGACACGTGGGAGAGCTATACTTCAGCATGAATGGGCCGGCTCGGCAGGAGTGAAACCACGGCCTCACAGAAAACCGGTGTGAAACAGCGCTTGCGCTTTGATTCACCGCGTGACCGATGATACCGGAGGCCAATCCCCAACTCCTCAAAAGGCCGGCAACGTACCTGTTACGCCTCTGGTGTTGCGAGTGGCCATGGGCGGCGGTAATCGCTTACCATCAGGCGATACGTATGCTCGTTTGCCCCTATTCAATAAAAAAAGTATCGGATTCCTGATCTATTTATTACTATCAAGCTAGTTATTCGTAAGTAGTTTCATTTTAAAACTAGTCACGAATAATTAGAAAAAAATACTTACCTAAAAAAATGCCCACCTTTTACTCTCAGAAAAATCTCGATTGTGTAAGCTATCGAAGGTAGCAGAACTAAAATATGATAACTTGACGATTCTTAAAAAATACATATTAACTTTTTGTTTAAATATTAAGAAAATCTATACAAATAAATACAACTGGAGTGTCTGTTTGTAATATTAAAATAACCGCTTTTTACTTAATGCATATGTATGTATACACGGTACATATCCCAAAAATGTAGGTAAAAAATTTTTTGTCTGCGTGTCTGTCTGTCTTTTTATTTGTTCCGGGTAATCTCTGGAACGGCTTAACGGGTTTTGACGGGACTTTTACTAGCAGGTTGCTGATGATCCAGGGAGTAACGTAGGGTACTTTTTTTAGACTATCTTTATCAATAACCGCGGGTAACACCGCGGGGTTCAGCTAATTCTTAATAAGTCCGTTAGCATCGGCAGAAATTGGCATCGATCGAAAAAACTCATGATCAACGACGTGAAAGCTGTGCTAAAATTATTAAATAGGTATTAAAATGATTAGGTAAGGTATATACCAAAAATTCGTCTCTGAACTGTTTGGATTTGCATCAAAGATTGGAATAGTGCGTAAACAATATAATGAATGAATTTAGTCAATCAGTCGGCCGCCCAATCTGTAATCACGGATCAAAATTAGCAGTGTCCTAATTTTTTTGTATCTTGATCGTAGTACAAAACTTCTCTAAAGCTCGACAGATGGCGTTGTACCATTTTTTCTAAATCGCATCATGTTTTTTTATGGCTTAGACGACGGAAGAAAAGTGTGTCAGTGACGAAACCTAAATAACCCTAATAAAATACCTAATTATTATGAATCGAAAAAATGTACGGTTTGCTCATTGGTCCGCCTATTGCATTACTCCGAATTTACTGTAAATATATACAGAAGGGCACTGTTTTAGACTGAGACAAAATATCTATTTTATGAAGTAACCAACTTAAAGTGACCGGGTGAAGATCAAATCAGAATATAATAAAGAAACCTTCGAGCTTCGTTATTTCATAAATGAGTTAACCCGCTACATCGCTGAATATCATATTCTCAAAAGATCGCATCGCATAACACCGATAACACGGTAAACGTAAAACATCATTTTCTCAAAATACCATGATCTCATCATAAGACCACATTCACAAAACACCGTATAAAGAAACAAAACAAACAAGCGATTTCATTTCGATAATTTTAATATCGGTTTATATTAAGATAGATATATTTAGATTAAGATAACCCGCTCTACTATCTAGCAACAATAAAAATGTTATTATTAACCTCGCCGAAGCGAGGCTTTCAAAAATACTCAAGACTCATTTGAGTGTTCCCCTCCACGGAAATCTTTAGTAAAAGGCGAAAGATTTATGCGTTATGAAGGGAAACCAGAGTTGCCATTCAGATACAAAACCAGCGAACCTAACCCAGCAGTCGAGACTCTTAACACCACAATTAGAAAAATGACGTCATCATTAGGGTGACATCTATCTGTCAATGTTGAAACTAATTTGCAGTCGATCTTGGTCATAATAGTAGAAACATTGATGGGACAAGTTAAATTTAAATAAAATCCATATTGATAGTTTCTACGAAATCTAAGAATCTACAGTGGCTACTACTATGTAATGTTCTAGAAATGATTTAGACATAAGAGACTCAAGCGTCGGCATAGCGAGTGATGACATAGTCTCACGAAACAACCCGGTATGTAGCAATTGTTTTCTTGCTTCTCAAACAATTATTGTCTCGATTTGGAATTGGACCAATGACATATTATGTCCACCTCCTACAGAAGTTTACAAAGAAAGCCCTCCAATCGATAAAACAAAAAGAAAAGTAAAGAAAAAAGGATAAAGTGGCACAGGTGACTTCGCATCAATGGATTTCCGTGTTCGTTGAAATTTGATTAAAACGTCGTCCTAATACTCACAGGAAAAGCATCGAAGGCTTTAAATATTATAGGGATGAAGTTCTGACTGAAATCGTATCTAAACACAAGTCACTAAACTTATCGGATGTTTCTTTTTATTAATTTCTCATAAACCAATTAGCAATATTGCAAGCTCAGATTACAAATTGTTTTGTATTCTGAGATTGTAAAACTCAAAGGTTTTGAGTGTACCTGTGAAAACCCTTGATGCATGTTATAAATATAAAAATTCTAATGATTTGTCATATAACTTTGAAGAACTAATTAACTACGTATGTATTATATACAAAAGTTATCCAGATTCTAGACCTTTTTTCAATGTTTTTATTAACAATTATTTTTACGGGAATTAACGCGGTCACTTATTAAAAGGCCGTGGTCACACCCTGTGCAACCTGGTCGAAACGTCAGGCAGGTCAGAAGTATGTAATACCTTATAATAAGTGATCGCGTTCACTCCCGTAAAAATAATTGTTAATTCTTTCAATGTTATTGTTAGGCCAGTGACAACTATACACTTAATATGACTGTTTTTTTCTATAAGCAGTCGTCTGCTTAATTGTAAACGCTTTTATGAACGTAAACGTTCAAAGACGGGTGAAAAAGAAAGTTAGGAAACCAAGTCGCGTTTGAGACACGGGACTAATGTATGTAACTCAAAGCAATTAGGTCTCAAACTACAACTATTTTTATTTTACATATCTCATGTTCTATTCTTTTCGCGCTTTTTTTGAGAGTTCGCGAAAGTCAACTGCTTCTATGAACACTTGTAACTCAAGATGGAGACTTTTGGTGCGGTTGCCAGCACTACTCTCGCACAGAAAATCAACATAAACTGACAGCATGCGTGCTGTCGTGTTTCGTTGGTGAGTGCGAGACCGGAGGCCCAGTGATGCAGAAGCATTTCAATAGGCCGCCATAGTGTGGGTCACCATGCTGCACTGCTGCATTGTCTACATTCGCAGTGAGTGTGGTGCCACAACTTTTGGATTCTGCTTATGCTTTCCATCAGGCAGAGTAGAACCACTTTGGCAGGCCCATACATAGATAAACAGAACGAAATCAAAATCTTGTTGTTATAGTTAAGGGCAAAACCTACTTCTTGTAGATGAAAGAAGTATCTATCTGAGTAGATATTGCGCAAATCGGTAGGCAAATAGATCCGTCGGTCAATGGGACCTAGTAAATTCCTGGAATTGTTAGCCGTGGAATTTCCAGTTCGTAACAAACGCCTATTGGTAACGTTGGCATGCGGTCAGCCGCAAACATACTACATTATGTTACGGTTCCTGAGCAGATAGATCGACATACACATGTGGTAATTATACCACTGTGATTACCATTTTAGTTATGAGGCAGATTCGGGTCATAAACTATCTTTAGCAAATATTTTTGATGGTATGTACTAATGTTTATATTTTTGTCTTTGTCTTTCTTTACTTACTTTGTATCTTTTTAAAAATACAACTTACGCATTATGAATAGGTATATGTACACAAACATACATGAAACGGATACAAAGAACACCCAGTCTCAGGACAACAATTGTTGATCACATAAAGTGGTTTTATCCCACATGGGATTTGGACCCATATCACATGGCGCAGTAGAAAACGGCGTGGAGGCCAACCGTGCAGCCATGTCTAAAACGACTCCCAAACTAATATAAAATCCTTAGTTACTTACTTATGGTCTTTACTAACTTTTTAACCGACTTCAAAAAAAGGAGGAGGTTTCTCAATTCGACCATACATATATATATATATATATATATATATATTTCGTTTTTTTATGTGTGTTCGCGGATAGCTTCGTCGTTTATGAATCGATTTTGATGATTCTTTTTTAATGGAAAGGAGATGCCCCAACGGTGGTACCATGATAAGGACATTAATATAAGATGATGACATCCAAGAGAAATCGAGTCGAACCTTGAAGTCGGATTTATTTTTGTTAAAATTGTACTTGTATGAGAAAATATCCTTTGTAGCGAGGACTTTACGTACGTCTTTACTCACTTTTATGAATGAACATAGAGGACACTCAGACAAACACACGTTTATTTAAATTAATTTATGAAACATAAAATAACTCTTTTCAAATTATAAGTTATTTAAAGAAACAATCCCTAAGCCTTGTAATAATAAAGAACATATTTATTTATTCCATTTTGAAAGTTTGTTTATCGACAAGAATTTCAAGTAAGAAGCTTTTAAGAGCTTTGAATAACAATTACTTATTTCTCTTGCCAGACAGCCATTAATAAGTCAATCCTGTTTATATTTTGACTTCTATCTCCTCTGTAGGGTTGGAAAAAAGTATTATTAATCCTGTGAATAATAATTATTTATTTGTATAACTAGTTCAACCCAGCGGTGTTAGCCTGAAAAAAGTAGTCTAAGTTACTCCCTGGATCATCAGCTACCTGCCAGTGAAAGTCCCGTCAAAATCCGTAGCAAACAGACAGACAGACAAAAAATTAAAATAAATGTATTGTGTATACATCGAAATGGATTTATTTAAAAGCGTTTTTTTTAATATTACAAACAGACACACAATTTATTTATTTGTTTAGAGTATAGATAAACTTCCAAAGATAAAAGGTAAACCTAATCCAAATTGCCATCTAAAACATCAAACCGCCAATAATAATTTCTAGCCAAATTTAGGTCTATCAAGATTCACAAAAATCGTTAATCCTATTTTTAATCTCATATAAATTTAGTTGAATCCCAAAACCCACAAATAACAGCATTCCTCACTTTCTAAAACATGGTTAGGCACTGATTTGAGTGAATAAATAATGAGTCTGATCACCACACGTGGGCAGTTGGGTATTATTTAACGTTTAACGTCTGAATCACTAATGATTTAAAGGTAAATTTACTGGATTTTGAATAAAAAGGTCGGTTTTAGCGTTAGGTGTTGAAACAATTTGCTGTTGTGCGGGACGATACTTCATGAACTTGTTGGTATAACTACCACTAACATTAATTCTGGGTCGAAAAGTGTTATTAAGTTTTTCTGATTATAGAAATCTATACAAATAAAAAAAATTGGAGTGTCTGTTTGTAATATTAAAATAACCGCTTTTTACTAAATGCATATGTATGTATACAGGGTACATATACCAAAAATGTACTTTACAAAATTTTTTGTCTGTCAGTCTGTCTGTCGGTTTGTTCCGGGTAATCTCTGGAACGGCTTTACCGATTTTGACGGGACTTTCACTGGCAAGTAGTTGGTGATCCAGGAAGTAACTTAGGTTACGTTTTTAGACTAGCTTTTTCCAGCGGCTTTACCCGCGGAACAACAATAAACGCTGGTAACACCGCGAGGTTCAGCTAGTAGACGACTAGACAATAGACTTGTGACAGTCGGTATGTTGAGTCAGTCGTGTCGTTTAATTGTCCTATCGGTTGGTCCCATTATAAGAGTGTGGGAACAGAGAGTGCACCTGTGTTTGCGCACACACTTGTGCACTATAATATCTCCTGCATAGTTTGTGGTCTCCGTTTAGACTGGCCGCCGTGGCTGAAATCGACTAGGGGAACATCATCCATATCAACAGTAATCCACTCTAGATTTAGTAATAATAATAATTTCACACAAATCACACATGGCAGCTTGATCCAATACTTGCCCGAATCTGTGCCATAGGAACATACTTAAATATTATAATTAACTAGCAGACCCACGCAACCTCTTTTGCGTCTCTTATTGCCCGTAGCGTTATTTATAATTTTGCCCCGTTATTAAAACATTTTTCATTGGTACTCCGCTCCTATTGGTCTTAGTGTGATGATATATAGCCTATAGCCTTCCTCGATAAATGTACTATCCAACATTGAAAGAATTTTTCAAATGGTATCAGCGGTTCCGCCCGCTTTCAAACAAACAAACAAACTCTTCAGCTTTAAATATTAGTATAGATAGACAATTATTAAAATCAACACATAATAATCATTTTAACTGGATAGGAATCAAACCCGCAATCTGAGCGTAGCAATCAGTCAGGATAACTAATCATTAGATCAATGGGTCATATTTGCTTTTCATCATAGGGATTTATAGATATGTTTACGGGAACTAACGCGCTGATGTTCAGCACCTACTATTGAAATACCGTTTTGAAAAGATTATACTGACCGTGGTCATTATTATACCTAACAGTATCTTTGACAGTTATATAACTAGTGAGTCTATAATATATTTTATACTAGTTGTTGCCCGCGGTTCCGACCGCGTATATGTCGGTTATCGCGACAAATAGTAACCAATGTGTTATTCTGATGTATAAGCTATATTCCAATTCCGTTTAGAAGTTTTTACGTAAAAGAATAACAAACATCTATCCATCCATTGATCCATTCATAATTACAAACTTTCGCGTTTATAATACTAGCATAATTGTATGTATTTACCAAGTAGGTAGACCAGTCTGGAAAGAAAATATAGAATATATAATCTAAGTACTAAGATACTTATTACTGATATGCCTTAAGCAAAACTTTTACGGACTATTAAATAAAAATATACAAAGTTTTGAGGGTATAAAAGCTAAAGTACTAAAAGATACTCGTAACAAGTTTACATCTTTCTAAGTACATAAACTTCCAACATTTTTGAAGAATATTGTAGGTTTTGCACGGAAAAAGAAATAAAATATCATTCATCTGTATGTTGTAAGCTGATTTATTTGTCAAATCTTCCCACAGCATAATAAAAAAAATCCTATTTACTTTGATATTTCAAGATGCTTTATAAAAGGTATTTATTCAGTGTAACCATTACTTTGATACCTGCCATTCATTGAATAAATTCAGAGAAAAGCGCCTGTCAAAAAAACAATAGTAAGTTGTTCAATCGTTAAATTATTTCGTAGCTGTAGGCGTCGATATTATTTATTTATTTATTTTTTTTATTTTTTTTATTTATTTATTTATTACAACATCACCTTTACTATCATTACAGGTTGCCCTAATGCGACAGAGAGGCTAACTTATATTTCTAATATTACATCCATTGTTTCATAAGTGAACAAAGAAGGATATACAGTAACGAAACATAAACTTAAAAAAGTAACAATCTATCTTAAAATTAAAATTAAAAATGTAAAACAAAACAAAATATTGCAACTTTTATGTCTTGTAACAAATGAAATTTACAAGACATTTTGCGAGTACACTCAATTCACACGAAAAAATATCAAAATCTTTGTGAACTTCGTTAATTAGACGGATAATTCGCGTAAGGGGTGCTTCCTTAAGTAGGTTAGTAGGGTATATAAATAACACCTCGCCTGTCTAGTGCATATTGAGGGTAGAATTGTGTTATCTGTATACGAAACTAAAGCCAATTACCTAAATTTATATTTTTTCATTAGTTTTATCGGCAAATTTAAAAAGCAGTCGACTCAAGAAGCAGTTCCTGAACTCTTGGCAGTTTTGAAGGAATTTAGTGTAAAGATAAAATGAACTACAATTTGTTGCTACTTAAATGGCAAAATATTAAGAGAATAAAACTGTATATTCGTCACATTTAACGACTTTAACACATTATGGTAACTAGACAGACGATCTATATTCAGTTACATCGCAAGATCTTCCTTGATCACCCATTAAGAAAAAAAGGAAAAAAGGGCGAAACGATTACTTTCCTATATCAAATACACAAGGCCCAGGATTTGAATTTTTACATTTCTATTAGTACTAACTGGTTTCTAACTTACTTTTTAAAATAAATAAATAACAAATTACTTATTGTAAAGAAATTATAATTAATGAAAGTTGAATTATATTAATAACTAAATCGATCAAGTTTAAATGTAACCAGCATTACAGCTAAGTAAAATTTTTTTTTTTTAATTTTCATAGTTTATAATTAATATTTTTCGGATTGCGCGGCGCTACAGATTTTGCGTAGTGACGTCACGAAGATCCTTTCCCGCCTCTTGTCACATTACGCCCTTGCCCTTAAGGGCGCGTTTACGATTCGTACAAAATTATGCTTTTTTTCGGTGCAATTTGTAACTAAACTAAACAAATTGAATATAACAAAGTACTAACACTTATAGATTAGTTCTTCATCTTCAAATCCGAGGGACAACTTTTTTGGAAATTGTATTTTTTTATATTGTAAAAACGATCTTCCGTAACCATTTTCCACAGTATTTACGATATCGGGTTGAGTTTTGGTACATTTTTGTTCTACAATCAACCTATTTTAGAATTTCTAAAAATAATGTAAGAAGGCATATATAGTCAATTATAAATCCGAGGAAAAAAATAGTATAAAAGTGTCACAGAAAGTCGCAGAAAAAATAACAACCGGAGCTTATATTTTCTCATATTTTGCTATTACGGATGAATCGTAGTCGATTGCAATAAGGGTTATTTTATTTTTTTGAACCTCTTTTGATTTATCGCGTAAAAATTTCGTAATCTCAGTCTGCGCTCAGCCGCCGTCATGAGTGGACACTGTGTCGCCTGTTTGCATTAGCTCTTGTTGAAAAGATCGCTCTTCGAATTCAATATATTCGATAAACCAGAATAGGTTGATACTTGACAACGTTAGATTATTTTTAACCGACTTCAAAAAAAGGAGGAGGTTTCTTCTATTTACAGATTTTTATAACAATATTTTAGTTTGCTAAAACTAAGTAGTATTGTGCGAGTTCGGGCTCGATTGATGAGACATTACCTCCTACTTAGGTGGAGTGACCTGAAGGTGTACTACGGTGACTGCTTTTCTAACTTCTAGACGAGTTGACATAGTCTAATCGAGTTTGGGCTCATTTTGTTAGTTATGATGAGACCTTACCTCCGGACTACATGGAGTGACTTGAAGGTGTACTTCGGTGACTGCTAGTGGAACTCCTAGACGAGTTGACATAGTGTTACCGAGTCTGGGCTCATTTTGTTAGTTATGATGAGACCTTACCTCCGGCTTAGGTGGAGTGATCTGAAGGTGTACTTCGGTGACTGCTAGTGGAACTCCTAGACGAGTTGACATAGTCTTACCGATTTTGAGCTTATTTTGTTAGTTATGATGAGACCTTACCTCCGGCTTAGGTGGAGTGACCTGAAGGTGTACTTCGGTGACTGCTTTTGGATCTCATAGACGAGTTGACATAGTCTTACCGATTTTGAGCTTATTTTGTTAGTTATGATGAGACCTTACCTCCAGCTTAGATGGAGTGACCTGAAGGTGTACTTCGGTAACTGCTAATGGAACTCCTCGACGAGTAGAACTAGGTGTGCCGAGTTTGGGATCGTTTTGTTAGTTCTGATGAGACATTACCTCCAGACTAGATGGAGTGACCTGAAGGTGTACTTCGGTAACTGCTAATGGAACTATGTCAACTCGTCTATGAGATCCAAAAGCAGTCACCGAAGTACACCTTCAGGTCACTCCACCTAAGCCGGAGGTAAGGTCTCATCATAACTAACAAAATAAGCTCAAAATCGGTAAGACTATGTCAACTCGTCTAGGAGTTCCACTAGCAGTCACCGAAGTACACCTTCAGGTCACTCCATCTAAGCTGGAGGTAAGGTCTCATCATAACTAACAAAATAAGCTCAAAATCGGTAAGACTATGTCAACTCGTCTAGGAGTTCCACTAGCAGTCACCGAAGTACACCTTCAGGTCACTCCATGTAGTCCGGAGGTAAGGTCTAGTCATAACTAACAAAACGAGCCCAAACTCGGTGAGACTATCAACTCGTCTAGGAGTTCCATAAGCAGTCACCGAAGTACACCTTCAGGTCACTCCAGCAAGTCCGGAGGTAAGTACCTATTACATAGAAATGAGAAAATATAAAAAACTTTCAAAATATCAATTTAGGCAAGTTGACATTTATACCTGCCGCTATCCGATTTGCACTTGTTTGTGTAACTTGTGTCAACGTAGTAATTCGATTCTGTACCTATCAATTTTGCAAACGCGTCCTTAATGTGTTGTATAATTTATGTCTTCTAACGACTAGTAGTGACTACTTCTTTCTATTAAATTGTTAATAAATAATAGCACAAATGCAATTTAAGCAGCTTTGTAAAAAAATATTGGACATCTGAGACACAACGCCATCTATCTTCAAACTAAGCAGAGTCTGTATGATGACAGCTAGATTGACTGATAGAATATTCCTAAACAAACAGAAAACACTCAAACTTCGAAACAACAATTCATAGGCATAACCCTACAAACATTAGGCTCGAGCAACGAATCGAACCCGAGGCCCGCATACGCTAAAACTGCGTCAGAAGGACAGAGGCAGCTAAAGCACAGCTACAGTAATTAATAATACCAGCATAATAGGTACTTAAAAATTAATAATTAAGAAACTTTACAAACTTCTGAACAATTACAATTTGCCTAACCGTAACGAAATTAAGTCTTTCTGCAATTTAGGTGCAACATTGCGGACGCCAAATGGACACCAATTTTGCACACCACAACCGCCTAATGGCACATTCTGCCATGTACTGGGGCTTGTTAATCCATATTAAATAATTGGATCGTTTCAAACACATTTGTTTTAAGTTATTTTAAACGAATCGAGTAAGGCCGAAAGCTTTGAATAAATTGCTTGGGAAATTGGAACGCCTGATAAAAAAATAATGACAATATCGGACTGGTGAAATTGCTCATTTTATGTTTATAGGAAAATGTTAATTACTTTCATTACTTTTCGTGTTATATTTTATACGCCACTTTTTAACAAGGATAACAATAACTTTTTTCCTGGTTTCAATAATTGTACCTAATTTTGGCCGGTTTTTATAACTTTCTTTTATTTAAAAAAATCAATAGTACTGTTACTAAAATACTATATCAAAAATATCATCACACTAATATAAAAAGCCGAAAGTTTGTGAGTGTGTATGTTTGTTACTTCTTCACGCAAAAACTACTTGACGGATTTGGATGAAACTTTGCAGTAATATAGCTTATACATTAGAGTAACACATAGGCTACTATTCGCCACAATAACCGACATACACACGGGCGGAGCCGCGGGCAACAGCTAGAATAAATTATCAATAAGTAAAGCCCTGATGATGATGTTGTTAAGACGACAGCATAATCCAAGCCTTTTCCCTGATTTCACGAACACTAAAGGCTCTCCCTTTACATAATTTTGTCATTTTCCATCTGCTTGTTGCTCCTATACGTATTTAAAAACATCAGTTTAAACATACTTGTGTATATATATGTAACTACTTAGGTAGCATGTATATATATATGTAAGTACTTTCTTAAGTGGTGACTAGAGCCGAGCTATAAACGCCGATGACAATCGCTAGCATGTCTCTGCTAAGAGAACTTGTGTGCAATTCTATTACCATTATTATGTAAGTAGAGGAGAGAATGCTCACCGTTGAATACAAAATACTTCTGCAATGGGACGTTCACTTGGTCAAAAACGTATGTTTTAAAAGTGTAATAGAAATATTTCTAAGAAAAATCATACCCCACTAAAAAGCTATTTAACTTTCTTTATTTTTGCCTTCCAAAATGTATCTACTCTACCTGATGTAAGCATAAACAGAGTCCAAGAGTGGTGGTCAACATACTCATTGCTCGCACAGACAATGCAACAATGCAGCATGGTGACCCACACTATGGCGGCCTAGTGATGCTTCTGCATCTTTGTGCCTCCGGTCTCACACTCACTAATGAAACACGACAGCATGAACGCTGTCATTTTATGCTGATCTTCTGTGCGAGGGTAGTATCGCCCCGGTCGAGCCGGCCCGTTCGTGCTGAAATCGGTGTGACTCTACTAACTGTATATAAAATCATAATTTATTACACACAAATATTTTTACTTTGTGTTCAATGTGAAAGTACTTAAATTATAAAATATTTCCGAATTTAGCGAGAGGCCAGACCAAATGTAATACCTTTAAATAGCAATTCTTGCAAATATAGAATTTGTATCTTGAAAGCGGCGACAATGATTTTCTTGATATTTAGAGGGGGTTTCGATACGATCAGGAGGTTGGTTTAGCTAGAATTCATTCCTAGAAAATTTACCAAAAAAAAAACCGAGCAAAACCGGTCATCAAGGCACTAAAGTATACTATACTGTACAATAACCATAACATAATAAAACTTTACAATGTCATAACAAAATCTATAATTCCGAAAGTTAGATGCATACGTCTCGCGTTCTATTCGTCAGCCATTATTTTATTCATAAGATCGAACTCCATCGCACTTTCTTGCACAGTATATACAAACAAATATTCCATATTTCCGACACATACGTCGCTATTCAAATTTTCCTCTCCCTTTACAAATACGGGGCTTACGCGTAAGTTCCATAAATATTTGAGTTTTGTATTTACCTAAGCGTGGTTTTGACTGGGTTGCATCGTCTCTGGGGTAGAGTCGGCAAAAAAGTGCGCCTTCTAAATAAAAGATTAAAGCAGTAGGTATGTGCCTGGCTTAGTTTTGTTATTCTGAATGAAATGGTTTGATTTTGTACGCCGTTTTTATTTAAAAACTATCTGAACCCCGCTGTGCCACCCGCAGCCATTGTTAGTCAATTCAATTATAAAATGTTTGTCTAAAATAACATAAAGTATATTTTGGACTAAAAAAATGATAGCGAAGCTACGAATTTTATTCTAATATCACACAAAATGGCGCAGCGGTCGGATGTGACGGCACCACGCTGATATGACAGACGGTAATAGGCTTACCAGTCAGCATTTTAGGTCTAAAATATAGCTAGAGTTTACCATGCGTGACGTATAACATGACGGACTGTTATATAATATATGATGCTAAATACTCTACTATTTCACATTAAGATAGAGTTTTGTATGAACATCATAGAGGAAAGGAAAAATATTAACAAAAAACTCGAGAGGTGTCAAGGGACACCCGGATGGAACGAAGTTCACTGTCAGGATTCATTACTTTTATTATTTTTTATTATTTATTATGTACAAAAAACCTGTATATACTCAACAAAAATAATCGTCGCGACACCACACTGTTCAATGCGAAATAGAAATGAAAAATGTCTGGCTTGCTTTCTGTAAGAGAGAGAGAGGACAGAGAAACATGCGCACGCCGCACGGCTTACAAACGCTTACTGTAGCAAAAAGTGTCGTGACAACTTTTCGTAAGAATTTTTGTGTCGTGACAACTTTTCGTAAGATTTTTTTCCGTCTAGCCCCCTTTCACAACGCGCGATAAGGAACTTCGTTCCAAAACTTCTCTCCAACTAGCTGAACCCCGCGATGTCACCCGCGGTTATTGTAGTACAGCGGATAACGCCGCAGTTTTAAAAAAGTAGCCTATGTTACTCTCTGGATCATCAACTACCAGGCAGTGATAGTCCCGTCAAAATCGGTCCAGCCGTTCCAGAGACACAGACAGACAGACAGACAAAATTTAAAAAAATGATATTTTGGTACATGTATCGTGTATATTACAAACAGACACTTCAATTTTATTTATTTGTATAGATATTCACGTGTAGTTATCATCATCATCAGTCTATCCTAGTCCACTGCTAGACAAAGGCATCTACAAATGCACGCCACTTGGTTTGATCCTCGGCTTCTCGCATCCAGCCTTCTTGGCTAGCAGGAGCTGGATGCATGATGCGCAAATTATCACTTCAACTGGCCTGTGAATGTCCTACTCTAAGTTTGTCGAGACGCGGTCTCTACTCAAGAACCCATTTACCCCAACGCTTATCAGTTCTGTTATGTCACGTTGAGGTATGGTATTGCTTTATACATAGGTATTTTATATACCTATAATCATTTGTTTGCGTGTCTACCTGTCTGTGGAATTGTTCGTCAGTGTGTTTGTTGTCGTCCTGTCTGTTTGTTTGTCTGTCTCTTCTACAACGTCTTATAATTAAAACTAGCTTTTGCACGGGGCTTCACTCACGCTGACTTTATCCCCTGATTTACCCCCTTAGTAGTGGAATTTCTAAAATTCCTTTCCTTTTCATTTCAAAATTTCAGGATTCTAGATGCAGCGGTTTGCGTTGTGCGATCTCTGAGTATGTCAGTTACCTTCCTCTTTTATATAATATATAAATAGATAGATAGAAGATAGATTCCAGTGCCGTAATATTTCAATATACTGCCGGGTTATAGAAAATAAATACACTACAAGAGTAATATGAAAGAAACCAATACCTTCTGCGTTCATAACATACGAGAATATTCGCTTGACGTGCTATCCGTATATCGGTACTACCAAACATAAATATAAGAAATCCCGTATTAATACATTTATCTCCGTCAAATTCGAATAAAGTTATGGCCAAGTTCATATACTCGAATAAACTTATACGCAAGTGTTTGCGAGCAGTAATATATCCAAGGGATAAGTGAGGTATCGCTTTATAAACAATATAAGACGATATCGACGATAGTTAATAGTTCTTCAGACAAAATTAAAGAAAGCTACCTACACTAACACCTTAGGGAAATATCGTAAGGAAAAAGTATGGATAACCATTTTAATAATATTTTAATGGCCACAGTGATTATCCATACTTTCACGGATGTTATCATATTTTAATACTAACTGAACCCCGCGGTGTTACCCGCGGTTATTGTTGTACCGCGAGTAACGCCGCGGGACAAAGTTAGTCTAAAAAAAGTAACCTAATTTACTCCCCGGATCATCAGCTACCTGCCAGTGAAAGTCCCGTCAAAATCCGTCCAGCCGTTCCAGAGATTACCAACAGACAGACAGACAAAAATTTTTTTAACTACATTTTTGGTATATGTATCGTGTATACATACATTTGCATTAAGTAAAAAGCGGTTATTTTAATATACACAAACAGACACTCCAATTTTATTTATTGGTATAGATATCAATAGCATTTATTCCTGAATCCCTCATGTTAGATAACACGGCAATTTACGAATTGATAATATTCGTTAATACTTATTTTGATCTTAAATATGTACTCGTTAAAATACAAATATAAATACTTTATTGCTTCATAAGTTTACATTAATATTTTAGTGTTTGGAGCTTCCCTTTAAGCAAGTAATGGCTGTGTTAGGCAGTTCCGATCTTCCATAGCAAAGCAATTCAAATTAATTATATAACACAACAAAAAATAAAAGAAGCAAAATGAAATAAATAAATTAATATTTCGAACATCTACCACACAACGCCATCTTGTCCCAAGCTAAGCAGAGCTTGTGTTATGGGTACTAGACTACTGATATAAATACATTTTTTGTAAATACATACATATTACACATAGAAAACATCCAAACTCCGAAACAAAGATTTGCAGATCATACAAACATTTGGGTACAACCCGGGAATCAAACCCGAGAACTCAAGCACAGCAGTCCCATACGCTACCACTGCGCCACAGAGGCTATCAATAAAAATAAAACAATATGATGGTACATATTAGGTTCAAATGTAAAACAACAAGTAAATCTTTTAAATTAAAGAAAATTGTTTGTGGTAACGCCACCTGTCGATGATGACAGGAACACTGTTAGTTTTGTAAAAGTTCTGATAGGTGAGGCTGTCGGCACCCATTTCTACCCGCATCCTTGATCATTATTCCCGCATTGCACGCACACCGCAAGAAGAAATAGTCAAGTTGTTCGCGAAGTGACGCCCGGACGCTTTGCTCACCGCTCGTCGAGTTCTACACCAGTTGTGGACTCCGCCACCGCGTCTTATATAGACAATAGAACCGCAGTAAATTAGATTAATAACGAACCCACATAATTCGCTGAGTGCAATCGTGCCTTGCCGGCAAGCTAGAGATGTTTTATTCTACACCGAACACGCGTCGCCATCGTGATTCGCAAGCCACACCACGGTACGAGAAGCCAGGCCGCCTGATCAGGTCGCCAGGTCTGGACAGCAGCTCAAGATCACCAAAGGTAAGCGTGCTTCCATATTCTCCTACCCACCTAACCTATTCGGCAGCCGTCACTGTCACTGAAGATATACTCGCTCCCGCCTTATGTGTTAGCGCTCACTAATTCTTTGGCCAAGCCAGTTGGCGCTACCAGTTTGCGTTACTCGTATGTATTATTTTCAACTAAATTTTATCAGGTAAAGGCTTCTCCCAAATTCTTTAACAATTTTTTACTTAGTGATCATAGACGAGCAGGCTTTTTTTTTACCCGTGGAAACCCCCTCGTGCCGTTATCTCGCCGGGGCTTGCGGCGGGGCGGTGTTTTTTTTTTAATGGGACTAATTCCGCCCACCTTCCCACCACTGTAACTCCTGTACACCAGGATCAACAGCAGTGACCCACGAACACACCGAGTTATGACAGTCAGTCCCAGGAAGAAAATTAACTGTCTTGGAACCCGCAACGAAATTAATCAGAAGATAAAAAACAGGAGGAGTTGGAAATATGATAAGTCCACTTCCCTCCTTAGCAAAGCGGGAGACAAAATGAAGTCAAAATAGGCAGACACCTTTTTCAAACCGGGAAGCACCACGGATAAAGTATTAGGGGTCCTAAGTGAGCTATATTTGATTACTATAGTATGTATGGCAGAATCGCCTAAACGCACGGAAATTCACCGCAGTTGACACAAGATCCCCATAGTATACCGCCCCAGATGTCATTTGTAAGCTATTTAGCATTGTGTTACGTTCATTGTACCAAAGACTACACTCCCAGAGTACATGATGAAATAGTTTGCGTTACTCGTATGTATTATGTTTAACTAAATTTTATCAGGTAAAGTCGTCTCTCAAATTCTTTAACATTTTTCACTTAGTGATCATCAGCACTGACGAGCAGGCCTACCCATGGCCTTACCCCTTTTTCTTCAATTTACATTTTCATGGACCGAAAAATCTATCAAGCCTAATACTATCTACTTCTGGACATCTTTTATAAACACTGCCTCAAAACCCGGTCTTATGTTTTATTCATTAATTAGCTTGCAGCCACTTGACCAACTAATTTGAATTAATTACCCTACATAAAATATACGAGGTGCTTCTAAAGGGGCACTAAAAGGGTTTTTACGGCAAAGTGAGCAGGACTTCCCTGGTCCGATAAAGGACTATAATGAGGCCTTAAGTGCCAAACACTCGTTTATACTTTTTATTGCTAAAACGTAGGTATATGTGAGTATTTTTAAAAACAACTCCATCATCTATACAAACAAATAAAATTGGAGTGTGTAAATGCATATTTATGTACATATACCAAAATAAAAAAATAAAAAACAATTTTTGTCTGTCTGTCTGTCTGTCTGTCTGTCTGTCCGTCTGTCTGTCTGTCTGTTTTCTCTGGGTAATCTCTGGAACCGCTAGACCGATGTCGACGGGACTTTTACTAGCAGATAGCTGATGTTATAGGTAGTAACTTAGGCTACTTTTTTTAGACTAATTTCGCCCCGCGGCTTTGCCCGCGATTACAACACAAACGCGGGTAACACCGCGGGGCTCAGCTAGCTATGAAGTTAGCTTTATGAACATACATGAAACAAATACTAAAAACACCCAGAATCAGAACAACGATTTGGATCATATGAAGCGAGGTCCTATGTACCTATTTCATTTTAATTCACCACCACGAACCATCTTTGATGCCGTGAGTTTGACGTTGACAACACGAATTAACATATTTTAATCCCCATATCTGTTTCTCCCGCACCCAAAACAGCTCCCTTTAATTACATCCCCCGTATTCTCAAATATTACTTGCAATTAAAACCATCATTGAAACTGTTTTCCACCCCCATCTTTGCACAAAATAAGGGAAAATGCCATCGATTTAAATGCATGCGTCTTGCTGCTTGCAGACTTACAATTAGGGGACATCCCAAAATATCCCCCATCTGCGATTACTGAGATGTTATTACCATCAATTTCTGTGCTTGAAACTGCACCGTTCTCGCATTTAAATGCAATGTTTTAAGTTAATTTACATGAGGAAATCAAAGTTTACGTGCCTTAGCGTATGTGGTAGCTGGTGTTTGTTTGTGGGGTAACCGATACAATTGAGCTTATATTTAAAATATGGTAAGTGTTGGCTGACTGACTGAGATGGGTTTCGTTATTAGTGGTATGAATTTAATGTATGTAACATATGAAAAGGATTAGAGTTAGCATTAGCCGCTGGCTCGTTGTGATCGCAAACTTTGGAAAAATCTAGGATAAAATTTGGCATTGACGTTGATTTTTTTATATTTGGTACCTGGGTACCTAACGGTAAGTAAAATGTAGTTTTTCATACGCTTTATTGACACATGTAAAATAGACATCTATTATGTATTTCTTCATAAGGTTATTTGTAGTATGAACAATAGTTAAAGCAAGTAGTGATGCGAAAAATTATTAACACTATTTCCTAAGCAGAATAGATAAATAGAAGCATAACAAAAAGTTCAAACTACAGTAATAGTACTTAAATTCCCAACATTGAATAAAGCAAAAGCTGTTCAAACAAAATTATCACTGGGTCACTCGTTAAAAGCTAAAAAAACATCGAAATACTTCAGTAGAGTTCACAAACATTGACACACAACTAGAAACCGTTCCAGCGTTCCATCGCTTAAAATTCAACATTTTTAACTTAAAATCCTCAATGAACTGTAAGAATTGAAACAGACAAAAATGAAATACGATAACAACTTACCTACATTTTCAATTCAAGATTTTTCGAGGCATATACCTATGATCTTCTAATATTCATAGGTAGAGGGAGTAGACATATTTTGGACTAGCTAAACCACGCGGTGTTACCCGGGTGAAGCCGCGGGGCGAAGTTAGTCTATAAAAGTAGCCTAAGTTACTACCTGTATCATCAGCTAGCTATCAGAGAAAGTCCCGTCGAAATCGGTCCAGCCGTTCCAGAGATTACCCGGAACAAACACAGACAGAGAGACAAAAAAATTTTTAACTACATTTTTTGTATATGTGCCGTGTATACATATATATGCATTTATTAAAAAGTGGTTATTTTAATATTAAAAACAGACACTCAAATTTTATTTACAGTTTTGGTTCACTCTGAGACTTTACTATACCACGACTTTTAATTCGATTCCACATTTGACATTAGCTACTGTCATTTTGTTAAATAATGATACCACATATAATAGTGTAGTGATGAACACAAAAATTCATGAACAATCGCGATTTTTGTTTATGTAATCATAATATTGGTGTGCCAATTAAAGACTAAATTATTGATTTTTATTTAAATAAATACATAATTATTCATAATAATTATCTATTAATTAGTAACCGCTGTTTTATTTTATAAAAAGTTAGTATTTTTGTATTTTGTACTAAAAACAAAACTTATAATAAAAGAGAATATTGATGGATAATGCACCTTACCACTCCCGAAAATTGGAGACGGCACCAAAAATGAACTGGAAAAAAAGCTGCGATTCAAGACTGGCTTTTAAATAAAAATATTCATTACGAACCATATATGGTTAAAGCTATGCTTTTAGAACTGATTCCACATAACGAGTCTTTTAATAAGTACGCTGTAGACGAAATGGCAGCACAACATGGGATTCCGGTTTTACCCCCCTTACCATTGCGAGCTAAACCCTATCGAATTGATATGGGCGCAGGTAAAGGGGCATGTAGCTCAAAATAATAAAACTTTCAAATTAACAGACGTGCGAAATTTATTTGAGGAAGGCATTCAAAAAATTACGGCTACGGGATGGTCTAAATGCGTATCCCATGTTGTCAAATAACAGGAAAAAATTAGTAGGCTAGATATGTTAATTGACAATATCACAGACACATCGGGAATAAAATGTTACAGAAAATGACAGCGACAGCGGTAGCGATGACGGCGATGATTTACAAAACAAAATATTACCTACATCTATTGGTTTTATTTCTCATGTTCCTTCATGATCACATTTTTTTATTCATTTCACACACAATTATTAAAGAAAACTCTCAGAGCCTTAATAAAATTAATCGTCATAACTAAATTATCAGTTCAGAAATGTTTAATTTCCTAGTATACTTAGTTTTTATTAAAGTAGTAGTTGTTTAGATATACTACTATAAACCAGATAAATCGATCCGGAAATCGTCCATTTCCGTATCGAATAATTTCGCAACGTCACTATTTAGTACTTGTCATAACGTTGCAACACTGAAATTGTCAAATCTGGAATTGAATTAAAAGTTAGAGTATAGATGGCACTACTTTCTTTCTTTCTTTTTTGTCTTTACTTTAGTTTAATTAGATAGCGCTGTGTGTTAGATGTCCTAAATATGTATTATTATTTTATACATTTGTAGTGTAAAGTTATCTAACTAGGTAACTATACGCTACGCATAATTTTCAGAATCTGAGATGTTATTTTATTTTGGTTGAAATACTGAAGAATGTAAACAAAACATTTGTTATTTTTTTTTATTTTTAAACATTTACAAGTATATTTTCTTATTCATTTGTATTCATTATTTAAATTCCTCCATGCAACACACCTGATTATAGTCTACACGACTGATCGCAGGTCTAAAATAAAAAAAAAAAAGAAATTGTATTCATAAATCATTTATATATATTTTTATTTTTTTTATCATTAATTTTATACAAAAGTCTCATTAGGACATCTCTTTGTGGTCGTAAGTATGGTCACATGAGCCGCACGAATTCGTATCGTAGCAATTCGCATCGCACGTTCCTATGATCCATCGTAGTTATGTGTGGGAGCCCTAATGACCACACGGTTGGCCTCGTGGTTTAAGCAGTCACCAAGCCTCTTTCTACTGCGCCAAATGTTGTGGGTTCATATCCTACATGGGGCAACACTTTGTGTGATGCACATATTGTTGTTTTAAGTCTGGGTGTTTTTTGTGTCCGTTTCATGTATGTTTGTAGACCCCCGCGACACAGGGTGTATATTCCTAACGCGGGAGTTGTCATTTTATAATAAATGACAAATAAAAAATAAAAAAAATGTTCTTCTGGCAAAAATATTTAAAAACATGCATGTACAGCATGTGCAGAATAATGCAACGCTTTCTTAGTTTTATATAACTTTTTACTCAGTGTAAATGCTTAATTATTATGATTGCAGTGCTTTAATAAATCATAATAAAAGAAAAGTACATACGTCCTTATATAATATATCCTTCGAGAAAGCAACGACAGTGTCATTGACCTATAACTCGTCAATTTCTCGAAGGAAATTCGATTTCCTTTCACATCTCGATTGTTTCTACAACGGTTCGTTCGTGTTCACTCAATCATTTATTCTTCATTCAATTCACTTGTGTATAATACTATAGGTATACATATATAAATAATGTCTTTGATACAGAATCAATTGAGAACCATAAACGAAGTGTTTGGATATTTGGGAATCGAATTTCTATTGGCATATACATTGGTACCCTAACATTTAAATTTATTATGTGTAGGTGTTGTAAGTGCGAAAGTATAATAATACTAAGAATATGTAGAATCTACGTCATATTGATATGTTACATATCCTGAAACACCGATATGAGTTTCATCTTGTTCACAATATACTTAAATTATAAACAATTGGAATACCTAACTAATTTTTCTAGGAACGAGTTTGAGTGAAGTGATTTTAAGAGGCTAGTTGAATGTTTTTTTTGTAGTTAATTTCTCAAAGGAAAGATCTCTAGCAAGGTTCAGTGCAACTATGGCAACACCGTTGATGTTAAAAACCTCTTCAAAAAATGTTTATAAGACACATATTGTCTTATAAACATTTTGACTGCCTCGGTGGAGCAGTGGTAGCGTATGCGACTGCTGTGCTTGAGGTCTCGGGTTCGATTCCCGGGTCGGAACAAATGTTTGTATGATCTGCAAATATTTGTTTCGGAGTTTGGGTGTTTTCTATGTATAATATGTATGTATTTACAATAAAAAAGAATACATTTATTTATATCAGTTGTCTAGTACCCATAACACAAGCTCTGCTTAGCTTGGGACTAGATGGCGTGACGTGTTAAATGTCCGAAATATTTTTTTTTAAAACAGCACTTGGATGACTGGTATTTTTATATGGTAAATTTTCTCAAAACAAACGAAAGTAGAGAGTTAATTAAACTTGCTGATTTAGGTTTATGTACACAATAATTTATTTTAAGACAATACATGTTTGCTTATATTAATAATTGATGTTATATTATATTGTTTGATGTCCATATGGGACGATGTAGTCGCTCAGCGACAAAGTCCTTTATTAAATAAAACAAAAAAAAAAAAATCGCCTCCGAAAAAACCTGCATAGTAAATTTCATAAAAATCATTGGAACCGTTTCTGAGACATACATATGGTAAGAAATAAAGAATACATCGATTAGTTATACTTACACAAAAAAGAAAAATAAGATATTTCACAAGACTAAACAACAAACAAACATAATACAATACAATTAAAAAACAGTGAAAAGATATACATATACAAGAATTGTTCGTTTAAGGTATTAGATTTATAAAAAAAGATTGAACTATAGTTTTCCTTATTTATGAAGATTTGTTTAAAAGAAAAGGCTACCCCAATATAAATTCACCTCAAGGTACCGTCTAATAACTACAACCAGATGTCGTTACTGTTTGTTTAGCATAATATTACTTATATAATTTTCTTAGTGAGTGTCTTCCAAGACATCTGTAGAATATATTTTTATTAATTTACTAAGGGAATAAAGCACCTGAAACGCTGTACCTGTTGAACTATAACCTGAATTAGTAGAGCTTTCTGTTATCATATACCTGTTTCCGCAGATATTTCCTTGCTTTTCAGAAAAAGTGTTCCACTTGTAGATATTAGGTACTTTTTTCTAAGTGAAACGTCTATAAAACATAACATCTAAATATATAAAAATGAATCCCTTAACCAATTTTGTTAATTCTTTTTTGTTGGATAGCCCATTTAGCGAGGAAGGTTTTAGGCTGTGTAACATCACTCTACGACCAATAGGAGCCGGGCATCGACCGAAAATGTTGGGAAATGGGAAAAAAAATATTTCTTATGGAGAGACGCAAACGAAGTTGAGCGCGTCAGCTAGTATAGTAATATATTACACGCTAGAATATCAAGTAAATAAGCAGTCTAAGCTCGGAAATATGTATGTCTCTATAGATAACTCGGCTGTATAGGTATTGACACTTGTGACCATCCACAACGTAGGCACCTAACCACGTTCATAATCTAGATGGCCGTGTGTTGAAGCCTAAAGAGTATGGAGGGTCTTCATCCTTTTATTCCGGGTATTGTGTGATCCGAATAAGAGTGCAAGCTATGCATGACAACAGAACTGCAAAGAGAAGAAAACTTGAAATAAAACTTGTACCAACATGTTGCACCCTCATGGTATATTAAGCCAAAACCTCCTTCCCAAGAAGAGATTTTTCTCCAGGAGTAGAATATTAAAAGGCTGTTCATAATGATGATTTTCATCATCAGACATCTATACTAATACTAGCTGCCCCGGCAAACGTCGTTTTGCCATACATTTTTTTTAAGGATGGGTGACCCTTACCATTTAGGGGGATGAAAAATAGATGTTGTTCGATTCTCAGACCTACTCAATATACTCACAAAATTTCATGAGAATCGGTCAAGCCGTTTCGGAGGAGTTTGGCAACTAAAACTGTGACACGAGAATTTTATATATTAGAAAATTATAAGCGCGAAAGTTTGTAAGTATGGATGGATGGATGTTTGTTACTCTTTTACGCAAAGACTACTGAACGGATTTGGATAAAACTTTACAGTACTATAGCTTATACATCAGAATAACATATAGGTTACTATTTGCCACGATAACCGACATATACACGGGCGGAGCCGCGGGCAGCAACTAGTGTAGAAATGATATTTTAGGTTAACTAAAAAACATAAGAACAAATAAAAACGACCAAGTGCGAGTAGGACTCGTGCACTGAGGGTTCCGTACAAACCTGTAGGTATATTATATGATGTAACCAAAAAAATGCTTTTCGCAATTTTTTCTTAATCTGTGCTATAATACGTTGCTTCCTACCAAGTTTCAAAGTTCTGAGTTCACGGGAAGAATCCTGTTGGCTTACATTCCCTTGCGAGTGTCGAAAATTTGCAGCATAAACGACTTTATCTTTTGATTGCGTTTGCTTAATTTTTTCACAGCTCCAAGGGACAGTAGACCTGAGTATTTCATATGAGTTTCAGCTTGATACCTCTACGCGGTCCTCAGAAAAAGGGTCTTGAAAGACAGACGGAAAACAAAGTGATCCTATAAGGGTTTGTTTTTTCCTTTTGAGGTACGGAACCCTAAAAAGGCAAACAATCTTATTTAGGTAATAAATATAACAGGAAACTCCCCCTTACAAACTTAAATAAAATGAATGTAAGTTTATTTCCACCCGGAGTTTCCAATATCCACATTGAAGTCCTTAGGCAAAACTAATATGAAACAGTACGAAATTACATAGGAAAATATTAGCTATTAAGAACAGACCCAAGTTAAAATAACAACTGGTGAATTTAATAAGGCAAGCCCATGGCGACAGCTGGCGCAGGGTTACAGCTAAATTCATAAAACCTCGATGTTTAGGTACTCTCATTTATATGTACTGGGAGTTGGAGACTTAGTAGAGATTAGAATATAATTGTCTGGACGTGAGATGTAACCTGACAGTCGGAAATCTGACGGAAAAGACGAAAAAATAAATATAAAACATAGAAAGCTGAAGCTAGATTAACTGGACATGTTGTGAAGTATGCTAAATATTACTTTACATCTGACATGACGTATTTTTAAATTAAAAAACGCGAAGTTTTGTTAAGAATGCATTACCCATGGTTACAGGTTGACGGTATTTTTAACTCTCGACGCAAAAAGAGGGGCATTATAAGTTTGATGTCGATGTCTGTCTGTCTATCTGTGTGCTCCATAGCTCTCAAACGGATAGACCGATTTTGATGCGGTTTTTTCATTCAAAAGCCAGTTTCCTTGCGGTGGTTCTTAGCTAGGTTTGGTTAATATCGATACAGCAGTTTAAGATTATCAGTTCTTTTTCAAAGTGATGTTAGGCATTTTTGGTGTATGATTACTCGATTAAGTGCTTATGTAGGGGTTTTAAATTTATTATAATTTAAACTTGTTTACGTGATTTTTTGTAGTAAATGGTTTTTCGTCTATAAATATAGTGTTTTATATTTAAGATTTCATTCGGTTTAGTCATTTTTACATTCGTGAATAAAATGAATATGTTTTAAACGTCAACTTAGTCATTTGTTGTATTTGTTATTTCACCCATTACATATATTTTTAACTAATAGAAATAGTAATTACCAAAGAAATGAATTCCTTAGCTCTTTTACAAAAAAGAAGTTCCTTAAAGTAGTAGAGAAAAAGTTGTTTATAGCTAAATATTTACACAAAATAATTTATGTCGTGTTGAGTTTAAGTACTGTCGAAATAATTTTGAAATGAACACACGTAAACAAACAACGTATGTTAACTCACTTATTGGAAAGTGTGTTTCAATACCGTTTATTTACTTACAGAGTTCAGTACTTTGCCGGCCAATATCACACACCAAGTACCATTATCCTTATTTAGAAACGAAATCACCCAATTGCCTGTACTGTTACTGCTATTTGCACATAAAAAGCTTCAATTGTAATCAAACTTAACAGCTCTAACCATGAAAAACATAAACATTACCCTTGCTTGTGAAATAGGGGATTCAACAAAAACCACAATATGTTTTTACGGCTTACTCATAAAAATATACCCGGTCATTGTATTTTGACATTACCCTTCGAGCTTGAGAATACCAAGATGTTATTAGACATAAGTGGACTGCTTTTGACCCTTTTAATAAGGCAGATTTTAGAAGACTCCGTAAAGTACGCATTGTTGAATTTAAGTACATAGAAAATAATGTTTGCTTGATGTCGTTACTGCAGGTTAAGTGGCCAATAAACCGCTTCTCAAGCGCCTTTGGCTGGAATAATGCTGAAATCTTATACATTTTGGGTCGTTCCACTAATATACTGAATGTATATTAAAATATTCTGAATTTTGTGAAGTTAGTGCCTGTGGTCCCGCGCAGCATTAGGCGTCATCATTCGCATATTACTTAATATTTATTATGTGTTATACAGAAATATGAATCATGTTTATGAACGTACTAGAACTGCCTTAGTCTGCTTTGTTTGTAAAGAAATATACAAAAAGACACAAAAAGTATTAAATGAATATTTTATTATCATTTCAAATGAAACGAACGAATGGTCGCTGAACCCGAAAAACGTTAGAGTAGAGACCACGATTAGGCAAACGTAGTGTAGGGCGCCCTGCGGCCTGGAGCACATTGGACTGACGATTTGAAGAAAGTAGTTGGTGGTGGATGTATGTGGACTTCCCACGTGACCAGGATGGAAGACCAGTACAGCAGTGCGCGGCGATAAGTTAATATTATCACATAAAACACATCAAAATCTACAACTCCAAGATGAGGGCCTACAAATCCGTCACAGAGGTTGGTTCTAATATGAACTCCAGTCTCTCCCTCACAAAGGATCAGAAATTTGAAATTTATTTTTATTTCCCACACTACTTTAAAGCTCTTGATGTAAATGAACCTTTGCGAAGAGAAAATAAAACATAATTATTATTGAAATAAAATTACAAGTGGAAAACTGTTAACACTTTCTCTAATGAACCAAACGAAGACCATAACATATTGCTGTCATTTCATAATAACACGTTACCTTCTTTACAGGTATATAATTCTTTCAGAACTCCATGAATGGAATCAATAATACTTACCTGAATATTTGTAATATTTTATTTACAAATCCAATCTGACGTGTACCCATTTCAGTAGCATTGGTGTGTGGTTAAGTAATTGATTTTATGTGTGCGATGGAAGAGATTTCAAGCAATATTATAATATTGTTGCTGTTATGTTGTATATTTAATTTGGTAAATCTGAATACTTTATTATTTAATAAATGCTTTACTGAAAATGCCATTTTTTATTATCTGTTTTTGCAAAACTATTTTTCAATGGAATAAGTCACAAGTCTAACCTTACCACAAAGCTTACCTAGGTGAAACAGGACTCCAAATGATGTAACTAAAATTTTTGTGTTAAGTTGTTTGATCGTATGTCTTATAAACTAAATATCTTTAAAGTACTAGAAGTATGGTTTCAAAATAATCGATTTTTTAATTACTATTAGTAGATGGTTACACCCGTTGTAAGTAGAATGCTCTATTGTATTATATACTAGTGGTTGCCCGCGGCTCCGCTTGCGTCTATGTCGGTTATTGCAGCAAACAGTAGCCTATGTGTTATTATGATGTATAAGCTATATTACTGTACAGTTTCATCCAAATCCGTTCAGTAGTTTTTGAGTGAAAGAGTAATAAACATTCATCCATCCATTTATCTATCCATGCTTACAAACTTTCGCGTTTATAATATTAGTATAGATGTTTCGGACATTTGACTCACAACGCCATCTAGTCCAAAACTAAGCAGAGCTTGTACTATAGGTAGACAACTGACGCAAATCCAGAAAAACTTTTTTTACTACAGACATAGAAAACACAAATTCGTAACAAATATAGGTCATATAAACATTTGGTCCGAGCTAAGAATCGAACCCAAAGCCTCACAATAGTCGCATACGCTACAACTAAAGCCATCAAAGCAGTCGAATAACCAGGGATTCTCTTGTTAAGACACACCTAAATTGCTCTTAAGTAATTAGTAGGTGTAGTCAAAAGAAGATGTCATCAGAACAGAAATCTTTAAGTCATTCTGATTAATTTATGTCAGAGACAACTACATTCTAGATTTCTTTTATTATTAGTAGACATAAGTTTGTAAAATATTAGCCCAGCTCTGTACCTGGCAGTGTCCATAATTACCGTCTCCTTAAAGATAAAGATGCTTTTCCAAGAGGATGCTCCAAACAGTTACTGAGCATTTAGAATAGAATAGAATAGAAAACTCTTTATTTGTACACCATTATAGTACATTGTTACAAGAGTACATAAAATGTGAAATGTAGTGTACAAAGGGCGGCCTTATTGTCAGAAGCAATCTCCTCCAGGCATATCCAGGCATTTACTGTTCACGGAACTAATTAAAATTTAACAAAATGCGATTATTTTAGGAAAATCATCTTTATAATCCAAATATTAGATATCCAACATATTTGAATCAACAGATCTCGTATTACGCCATGTAGACCCCAACGTGCAGAGGGTTACTTTATGAGTGCATACTCCTGTTAGTAAAGCGGGTCGAATGGTAAGTGAAAGGGTTGACTGAATTAGTAACAGCAGCGCAGGGTTAAATTAACTATTGTTATTGATTTTAGGTCGAGTTACTATTGATTTTAGACTAAATTCACTCGGGTATTTCGCCGAATAACTTGTTTTTGAGATAATAAGATTAATTAATGGTTAATGTTTTTACATGACAGAAGAGATTAAGCGTTCAATTCAAGGGATTAGTTTGAAAATAATTCTGGTTTTATATTTTTATAAATGTACGGCAATTTTATATTTGTTTTTTTAAAGAGCGTGAGTGTTTTGTTTTTGGTACCTTAGGGCGTTTGATGTTCCTATCTTAATGACGTTTTGAAACCCATAATATATAGGTATAATACCGTATGTATCGTCTGTATATAGGTACTATTGTTCAATATCATTCCAGCTTCTTAAAGCTACTACCGCAGTCTAAGTTTCCTTTGTTCATTCAATTCTATTCCTTAGTAAGTTCGCTAAAATAGCTTTTCTTAATGCTAGTAATCTTCTCCCCGTCAATTATGCTATGATTACCTTCCAAAGGAATGTTAGTATAGTATAAAAGGAACTCCACAATATTTTATACAAGGTTTACTCTGACTTCAGATAGGATTTTGGACAAGTCAACTAAACAATAGTATGTTTTTCTTATATTTTTAAACATCTAATATTTCTATTAAATATTCCTTATTTACAATTGCCCGACATACCCCACACGCTAGTGTGGGAAACAGAACTTGTACTTGAATTGTATGTATCCTTAGTTACAATAAATTATTATTATTAACATTATTATTGGTAAGAATATTATTAATAATTTTGTGATGATGTTTGTGATACCTTAATCCAATTCGAAGAAGCAATAAATTTACAATTTAATCATAATTTTGTCGTTTATTTATGACACGCTAGCATACTTCTTGCCAAACCCATGATAAACATGGTAACGAGTTCTTATTTCAAATTTATTACAAAATTAAAACACATCGTAGAAACTTCTTTATTCAAATTATTGTTCTTAAAAAAAAATAGTTCAGTATCGATAACCAATTAGAGTTTCAAGTAACAAACTAATTGATATAGCTCTTGGCGATAAATAAAAAACATCCAATTAATCTATTCTTTTGGAAAACTAGCCGTTTTCATTCAGTAATTGATTCACTCGATTTAATATTTTTATTTTCAAAGAATGAGTGTTTCACACTTTCTTTTAACCAGTAAAATTATTCCTTTAAAAATTGAATTGCTAGATGAATGATTAATTAACAGTTTACCGTCGATTTGCTCTTAAAGGCTTGAGATAACTAGACTTTTACAGACTATTTTGCTAAAAACTGAACGAAATAATTCGTTTACTAAATTGAAATGGATGTATTCTCCTTTAACTTATTCTTCTCATGCTGCTAAAGGTCGTAAACCTGAAAACATCTATCAAAAAAATCCTAAGTATAACTATAATAGTATAAATGATAATTTTATCATGAATATAGTGACCACATTTAATTTACCACCTAAATTGCTTTTTATCTACTTATAATTTAAATCTGACAAAGTGATTGTACTCTAAAAATGAAAAGTATGAACAGAATTCAAGAGTAGCTATCACCACTCACTGCACGTATGCAGTCAATGCAGCATGGTGACACACTATGGCGGTCTCTTAAGATTTTCTGCATCATTGAGCCTCCAGTCTCGCATTCACCAAAGAAACACGCATTTACTTTAGTTTGATCTTCTGTGAGAGGGAAGAAGCCCTGGTCGACCCGAGCCGATAAGGTTTTCTATAAAAATATCGTCCCCTTAGAGGTAAGACCCATTAACTTGTTGAGTTCAAAATATTGTCTTGCTTAAAGAAGGAGATCTATCGAATGGTGAAACCCGTTTTGCTATATGACGCTTAATTTAAAATATACATAGTGATAAAAACAACTAAATACATCTTTAAAAATTGTCATACAAAAGCAACTATTACGGAGTATGTTATTCCTCGTTTTATATTTTTGGATTTACAATATATATTTAATAAACTATTCAAAGCAAATAAATATAAAACATGGAAAATTATTTTCAGTTTTACTATCTGAAACGATAAGTTATTACTAAGTTGACTTACAAAATATTATGTACCTACAAAAAAAAACACCTTAGTTTTTCCACGTGCTTTTTCTTCTTTCACTTGTTTTTTAGAGCATTCATCAATTAAATTGAGTTTGAGGGAGGCTAAACGAGAACAATTAATTGAAACTTAGAAGTAATCTGTCAATACGTTTTTGTTTCATATTACAAAAAAAAGTTAAGTAAGTACGTAGCATCGTACCTAGAACGTACTTGAGAGTCAGCAAACCGACTAATGCTAGTAGGTTTTTCCCCTTCTGTACTTGGAAGATAAATGATAGGTGCAGTAATGAAATCTGTGGAAACCTTAAAACCATATATAACACGTCAGCCTGGGTTTCATGTTGAGATTGAGATGACAGGGATCGACGACGACACTCAAATATGCTCGTTATTGTTGAAAGATTAGGTACACTTTCAAATATATTAATTGGTTTTCAAAAAGTGCTCATGGCTAGACATTTGTAATAACATAAAACATTTGAGGTATTTTTAACATATTTAAACTTAAAACTAGTTGCTTAAATTTTATATACTCTTTAAAAATACCATACTCGCAGTACGTTAGTACAGCAGTGTAGTATACGTGGACTTGATGTAATTTTCTGCATCTGCATTTTTTGCACCAGGTCTTTAGCTGCTGATATTGCATCTTTTTGCTTTAAGAATGCAAGCGTATCCTCAACATAAAATTCATAGGAAACAAACAAGAAGTATTTTCTTATTTATTTTCTCAAACAGATTTATTAGTCATTGCGTTACAAAATCAACTGTTACAGATATCTTTAATGAGTTAGGTTATGCTAAATTACATTATGTAACACTTACTTTTCTCTACCTTTGAAAGAATTACACTTGCTTCATATCTGCATCATAAATATTGAATAGATGGAGAATATTGAATAGACTTTACAGAGCTCCATAGCTCTGGCACCGAAACTACTAACATTTATTTAATTTTTACTGCGATCATAATAATAATTCTATTTATTGTAATAAAACGCGGTAAGACAAGAAAAGAAAACACACATGGAAGGTCTTCTCTATCCCTTCTTCTTCTTCAAGTGCCATATCCACCACGGTGGTGGGCGACCACATGTCTATACGTCTCCCTGTCTTCAGTCATGCGAATTAGTGCATCTGTGCTTTCCACATCCAACCAGTCTCTTTTCGTCCACGATGTTCGCCTTCTACCTCTTATCTATCTATTTATCAGTCTCATGAAGATGTACTTATAATTTCTATATTTATGACCAAAATACGCCGCTTTTCTTTTCTTGATTATTACTACCACCTCTAAATCTTTATTCACTATCCCACATTAGTAAAAATACAATTCATGCTTATATACGTCCGATATCGGTGCCCATACTCACTTTTCTCGCGTGCTCGTTGAAAAATATATTCCACTTCTCGCAGGCTGCTGTAAAAATATTTTTCTTATATTTTTCTTGCAAACTAGAATGTGTTGTAAAACATATCGTAAAACTGTTTACGGTGTGCTTCCTGTGTTACTCTTTATGAATTATTAGTTGTTAGGCGTGCTACGAGTTTCAGGTCTTTTAGACCCCTGACCCAGGATCATGGAATAAAAAAGTTGAGGTATAAAGTTGTCGAATAAAAATTAAAATGTTGTTTAAATATCATGCCTGTTATTCCTGAATATTAAATTTTGATGCTATTAAGAAGAATTGAAGAGGCCTATGTCCAGCAGTGGACTGCGATAGGCTGATGATGAAGAAGAATTGTGTCTTTTGCCGTTAAAACTTTTGTTAAAAGTATGGTCTATAAGTATAAAACGTGGGTTAAGAAAGAAAAAAGAAAGCAATCAAAGCAACAGCTTTTTTAAGAAAAGGCAAACCTGTCGGTCTTTTTTAAAGAAAACTGCGGAAAAACGATCAGACAGACAGACAAAAAGATCACGTGATCTAAAAGTCTTCCTTGTTAAGACTATGTAACCATACTATAGATATTTATAAAACACAAAAGTTACGTTAGAAACTATATTTTATTATAATGATGGTATCTATTTAAAACTAAGTGAAGTAATAACTATAATTAATAGGGCGACATCTAATTTATTGCCGATATATAAATTTACTTCTGGCCAGTTAGTTTACGAACTAGTTTCTCATTCGACTCACAAACTAATGAATGGCGGATAATTATTAATGACACATAACTAATGTAATTGCCTATTTCAGTGGAAGCTGATCATTCACAATGAATCAGGCAATTATCATTGTAGCCATTCAATAGTACCCAACAGAGATGAAAATTTGCGATTGTAGGGTATGACATCAGTCCATACTAATGTGAAAACTCGAAAGTAACTCTGTTTTTTTGTTACGCTTTCACGACTAACAGTTAACTGCACCGATTTCAATGAATTTTGGCATGGAGATATTTTGATTCTTGAAATAAAGTAGGCTGCTCTTTACGGCGATAATCGAGAAACACGCAGGCAAAGTCTAGTAATATAATCTTGACATTTTATACGGCAATTTCTGAACTTAAAAAGTAGCAGAGCTTCGGCTATAGATTATAGAACACAAATATTATTTATTACCATGCAGGAGGCTAAAAAATAGACGATGAGTAATATCAATCCGTGTGTATCTACAATCTCAGAATCAGGATCGGGGGCAGGTATTGTTCTCTTGCAACCTCAAAGAGTAATATTTCTGCTAGGAAAAAAATGAACCTACAAAAACACGTATTTTTTAAATTTATGTGAAGATCAAATGCAATGACAGCAACGCGAGTTTTACTTTCAACGCTCCCCAATTCACTCACATTTCGCGCGGTCGAGTTTTTTCTTACTATTTTGGGATAAAAACTAATTTTGTGCTTTGTTGACTTTAGTTATGTTATATTTTTATTTCGATTCGCGGTCCGCGTGCGACCGTCCGATAAGGACTCCATTCGAACGGAATCCACTCGGTTGTTTTCATTAGGTTTTCTTCTTTTTTATTTTTATTTCACTTCGGCTTAGAAGAGCTGTAAAAGTGTTGAGTTTTTTATATTCTACACTTATAGGTAGTTTATTTATTAAGGAGATGGGAGTGTGTCTGTATTGACAAGATTGGAATTTTCTTTCTACAATGTAGAGGAGAAAAGTAGACGAGAAAATAAGATGGTTCATATTGATAATGATTTTAATAAGTTTTCATTTCTTAATGCACTGTAAAAGATATAAATATAATAAAAATATTTCTGACATCTTACACACAACGCCATCTAGTCCCAAGCTAAGCAGAGCTTGTGTTATGGGTACTAGACAACTGATACAAATACATATTATACTTTTTTTTGTAAATACATACATATTATACATAGAAAACACCCAAACTCCGAAACAAATATTTGTAGATCATACAAACATTTGGTCCGACCCGGGAATCGAACCCGAGACCTCATGATCAGCAGTCGCACACGCCAACCGCTAGACCAACGAGGCGGTCAATGAAGATGGGAATAATTTAATAAAAACTGAACATTAATATATTCGATAGAACCTGATTCATTCTAGTTTGTAAATACAGTAACAGTGGAATGCGGTGGTAAAGTAAGCAAGGTATTATTACAAAGATAAAGAAAGATTTATTTGTTAGAATATAGTAGAAAAGATGTTATTACATTATAGTTGTACCTTATATTCTAATATTTCAGGTGTACAAGTTTTAAATCTTACGAACTAATCTTAAGTCTAGACAATTATAAATATATTTAGTTTGGGTCTAAACAGTAGATTAGAAGTGGGTTTAATTATATTTCTATATCATTCAGAAATTCTTTGGTAGTTTATAATTATTATTAGTAGAGTTTAAAACATGCAAAAAACATAACTAATATTAAAAATGTGAAGTTGGTTTCACAAAAACAAGAGGTGCTGCACCGAATAAGTAAATCAATAAATTATTTTTCACTTCAATTTTGTTTCTTATCTCTATTCAATGAAATCACAATATGCAATAGCAAATAGTAGCTATAGCTAGTTTTCCATAAAACGTTGCCTTGTTTGTAATCGATTCATTCATGGCCAAACATTTAGTATTTTCAGAGACAATAAACAGCTTTATTAAAAATATTTAAAAAAAACGTTCAAAACTGACTTAAAGGACTTCGAATCTATATTTGTCTCTAACTTTATAGTTAGAAAAGTTATTAAAGTTTCTTTTTGTAGAACTGTATAACTACACAGAGCAAATTCTGGTACATTAAGCATTATCAATGTTCTCAGTACTTGTACAACAAGACTAGACAAGGGGCTTTGTGAGTCGACTGCCCCCTGGATAGACTGCATAGTCGTCTTTAATGACACCCTTGGGCGCAGACGGAGTAGTTGCCGACCGATGCCGTTCTAATTAACTTCGCTAACAGGAGCAAGCACGCCTTTGTATATTTGTTCTGTAAATGTTTATGTGATCTTGTCGTAAAGGTGTTTTTTTTTAATATACGACACCTTGAGAGTGCCTTGATTCGGCATGCATCGGCGGGCTCACAGAAAACCGGTGTGTAACAGCGGTGGCGCTGTGTTTCAATGAGTATAAAATGTTATATTAGATGAGTTAAGAAAGACGGATACGGCCGTCCTAGAAAGAGGGTTTCTGATCAGTTTGCAAATGTATTAAACAATTGGTCCGTGATTGGTGTGCTGAAATTACATCACATCAAAAAACGACAGAAACTAATTGCCGAAAATAAACAAAGTAAATATCCCGTTTATAATAACTTATCAAGTGATGGCCACGGTAATTTAAGTACAAATAGTTCATAATTTTTGCCTTTCAAATCAATTGATAGAGACCGAAATTGGTATAATATTATGAGTCCAATTACTACACCACAATGGTCTATTTCTTCCTCCAAGCCCTTTTATAAGCTCCTTTTACATACTAGATTGGGTTCAACTTTAGGTCTTCTACGGTACTCCTACACTTCAATTTTTACGTGGCGCAATTGCTATCAGATCAACTTAAGTTCTAGGCGATTCCAAAGTTCTATAGAAGATTGTAGAGAGAGCTTCTGTTTCATGTAAAGTAATACAGCTAATCACTCATACTACAAATATGAAATTTTCGGTTTCTGTAAATATATCGTTCTTGAATTGGCATAAGTTTCGTGTTCCAATACTACTGTGACTGATGAAAGCGGAGTGTTTGCCAAATTTTCTTAAGTTAACCCGTAACTGCTTCACTTGAACTACGAACATTCACAGAGGGCATTGAAAATATATTAAACTAGTTGTTGCCCGCGGCTCCGCCCGCGTATATGTCGGCTATCGCGGCAAATAGTAGCCTATGTGTTATTCTGATATATAAGCTATATTACTGTAAAGTTTCATCCAAATCCGTTCAGTAGTTTTTGCGTGAAAGAGTAACAAACATCCAAACATCCATCCATCCTTACATACTCGCGCATTTATACTATTAGTAGGATTAGTAGGATAGAAGATAATCAACAAAACAAAAAACTGACTGCCTCTGTGGCGCAGTGGTGGCGTATGCGACTGCCGAGCTTGAGTTCTAGGGTTAGATTCCCCGTTCAGACCAAATGTTTGTATAATCAGCAAATATTTATTTCGGAGTTCGGGTGTTTTCTTTGTATAAATATGTATGTATTTACAAAAAAAAACATAAAGATATATTTGTATCAGTTGTCTAGTACCCATAACACAAGCTCTGCTTAGCTTGGGACTAAAAGGCGTCGTGTGTTAGATGACCGAAATATTCATTTATAAAAATAAAAGAAACATCGAAATTGTTTTGTATAAAATAAAATTACTGTTTATTACATTAATATTCATTTTAAAAAATACAAAATTCAAATACATATGAAAATATAATTAACAAAACAAATTAAAATTTGAAATTGCGATGAAGCGTCGCCACTCGCCACGCCGAAAATCAGGTTTACCCCTCGCCCATCGATGTTTCACATCAAAAAAGATTAGACTGCACGGTTGGCCTAGTAGATTAAGCGGTCGCCACGCAGCTTTATACTGTGCCAAGTGGTGTAGAAACAACACTTTGTGTGATCTACGCATTCTTGTTCAGAGTCTGGGTGTTCTTTGTGTCCGTTTCATGTAAGTTTGTAAAGTCCCCCGCGACACAGGATGTGTATTCCTAATGTGGGAGTTGTCTTCTTGTATAAGACGGAATACTCTATGCGTATGCACAATAAAAAACCAAAATTAACCTATGACAGAAAATTAGTCCAAAGTGTTTAACTCAAATTATAATTTCAAAATATTTTTATAATCTTGCTAGAAATAAAATATGACATGCTAAAATATTTAATCATTGCCCATTTATTAAAAGGTTTGCTTACGGAAACAAATTCGAGCAATTTAATTATCACCAACTTTTCCCCTAAACATTGAACATTTTCTTAACTCGTTGTTTCGTAGATCTGCTGTTGCAGTGACGTGGAAGATTTATGTGCAAATTCCCTTAATGTACTGACTCCAATTTTATTGGTTTATACTTTTCAATCACACTTCGCAAGATTAAAGTTCCTTCCGCGTTCAGATAGCGAATTACTTCTAGAAAGTGTTCAACTTTTAGTTGAAATTTATTTATGAAATTATTACTTTAAATTTTAAATGTATTACTGCAAGACGAGGACGATTTTTTTTATAACTACCGTATTATGAATGAATTCTGTGTCTTGTGAATTAGCAAATATACATTTGATGAAACGGACACAAGGAACGCAAACAAGACACAGATCAACAATCTCTTTCAGACAACATAAAGTGTTTTCCCATTTGGCGTTTCAGCCCATAACACTCAAAAATCACTTCGAAATCAATGCAGTTAGTGTTACAGAAAAAAGTTATGGATATTTAGAGCTACATTGGAAAACCATTCATGATTCAATTAATTTCAATTTTTTTAATTTTTTATCTGTCTGACATTGTCACCAAGTTAGTTAAAACTGCGCTCTAATGGTTAACTTCCATATATTTTATTTCTCCTGTGAATTATATATTTGCTTCAATAAGTATTGTTATGGATATGCGTGTAATTTTTGCAAGACAAAGAAGACTTAAATTCAATAACATGTTTGTTTCAACCAAATTTAGAACGTTCCTTTTTTTTATGGAATAGGGGGCAAACTAGCAGATTTATCGCCTGATGGTAAGCGATTACCGCCGCCCATGGACACTGCAAAACCAGTGGCGTCACAAGTGCGTTGTCGGCTTTTGGGGGATGGGGTTAGGGTATGGGCCTCCGGTATCCTCACTCGATGAAACACAGCGCAATCGGTATTTCACACAGGTTTTCTGTGAGGCTATCAGTATCACTGCGGTCAAGCCGGCCCATTTATGGCCAAGCGTGGCTTTCCCACGGTAAAATTAAAATTAAATGTCGTGTCATCAATTCAAGAAACAATTTAAACTGTACCAATATTGTTTTAATGTAAGCTTTATGGAAGTGTATAATATACAACGGACTCGAGAGTGCACCTATTATTCCCTTACTGAGCCGGCGGGAATACTATGTTATATTCTAGAATGCATTGGTTTACTAATAAATTTATAAACGTTTTGTGAATACAGTGTCTTTTGGCTAGTTCAACTTACATAAAATTATCTATTATCTATACAAATAACTAAAATTGGAGTGTCTGTTTGTAATGTTAAAATAACCGCTTTTTATTAAATGCATATGTGAGTAGTAGACACGCTGCATGTACCAAAATATCATTTTTGTCAATTTTTGTCTGTCTGTCTGTCTGTCTGTCTATCTGTTTGTCTGTAAGTTTGTTCCGGGTAATCTCTGGAACGGCTTTACTAATTTTGACGAGACTGTCACTGGCAGATAGCTGATGATCTGAGGAATAAATTAGGCTACCTTTGTTTAGACCAGCTTCGTCCCGCGGCGTTACCTGCAGTACGACAATAACCGTGGATAACACCGCGGGGTTCAGCTAGTTTGTTAAATAATAATAACGTTTTTTATAAAGACTACCTGTTACCCGCGACTTCGCCGTCGTTTATGTCGATTATCGCGGCAAATAGTAGCCTATGTGTTATTCAGATGTCTAAGCTATATTACTGTAAAGTTTCAGCCAAATCAATAGTTTTTGGGTGAAGAATTAACAAAAATACACACTCACAAACTTTCGATTTTATATATTAGTGCGATAATTTTGCAAAAAAAAATATCTTGGAAATGTATTTTACTTTACTTAGATTATTAATGAAAATACGTTATAAATTGAATATAATACCTTTAAACGAACAATTCTTGTATATTAATACAATCTGAATCTCCGAAATGGCTATGACAATTTTCATGAAGTTTTGCAGGTGGTTTTGGGGATAACAAATCGATCTAGCTAGGATTCGTTTCTAGGAAATTCACCAACAAAATACTAAGCTAAATTCGGTCATCCATTTACCTACTTATTATTACTAGTACTCGTATCTGCAGTTTTAGAATGTTCTTACTTCTATTCCTCTTTCAAAAAATACGGTATTTGGATATTAAAGTAGAGTTCAAAAAACATAAAGATTATTAATAAATCCATAATTCGTTCTGTACACGTAAACAAAACTATTTATAGCTCCTTTCTATCATTTTCCTTGAACAGACAGAACTTCTTTCTGATAAATTTACTACATTGAATATACCTCTGTTTATTTACTGGTTAAATAAAAATAGTAAAGAACGGATTTTCCTCTTTGACGAAAGCTCTAGCGAAAACTACTGAAAGCATGTTCAGAGGGTTTAATCAAACCCGCAACTTACATAAACTTTCGACCAACGATGTGACTATACTGGAAGAGATCCTACTAATATTATAAATTAGACAGTTTGTAAGGATGTGTGTGTGTTTGTTACTCTTTCAGGCAAAAAGTACTGAACGGGTTTGGATGAAACTTTACAGTAATATAGCTTATACATTAGAATAACACATAGGCTACTATTTGTCGCGATAACATACACGCAGGCGGAGCCCGGAGTAAATAATAAATGGCACTATTGTCATAACATTTATTTTATTTATCATCATAAACATTTGCTTATTTCTTGTTTATCAACGAATATTACTTGATAAAAGTATATTGTAAGTTTGAAGTACATTTATAGTTAAATAGATTATAATGTAAAAATGTATGATGCACATAACTTCAAACATCTTGAATTCTACACATGCTTTCCATCAAGCAGAGAATAGTTACTTTGGCAGGTTCATATTTTTTTTTGTTTTTTATTTTAGCTGCACCAAAATGACTCTACTCTGCCTGATGGAAAGCATGAGCAGATTCCAAGAGTGGTGACCATCCTTAATGCGAATAAGGATATTGCTTAAAGGACCCGGGATCATAGTGGGAGGGAAACACGTGCGCTGGAAGTGAGTTCCAGGTTTTGACCGTTGGACAGATAGACAAGTAGTAGTAAGTATACTAGATTTCGTTCAAACCAATTTTCGGTGGAAGTTGGCATGGTAATGTACATCATAAATTTTTTTTGGTTTATCATTCTCTTATTTTAGAAGTTACACGGGACACACACACATTTTACCACTTTGGAAGTGTCTCTTGCGCAATCTATTCAGTTTAGAAAAAAAAATATTAGAAACCTTAATATAATTTTTGAAGACCTTTCCATGGATAACTGACACGTATGCGTTTGATAAAAATCAATTTTTGAGTTTCAGTTCTAAGTATGGGGGCCCCCAAAATGTATTACCAAGTACATCTACTTACCAAGTTTCAACATTATAGTTCTTATAGTTTCGGAAAAAGTAGCTGTTACATACGGACATACGGACAGACCGACAGACAGATATGACGAATCTATAAGGGTTCCGCTTTTTGCCTTTGGCACGGAACCCTAAAAATGGCGATTTTCGCCGGGTCTTCAATATGTCTTAAAGTTCTTGGATTTGTTTGTTTTATTTTTCTAACTTTCACCTAAATTTACGATGAGTAAAGTTAGACTAACAAGTTATAAATCATTGACAATTGGAAAATACTTACATAAGCCTTTTTTCTAAAACAAAAAAATCTTTAATTTTATATTATCTACTTGTCTATCTGTCCAAATGCTTTTAAAATAGTATTCACAAACTTTCAAAAAAAATTAAACACAAAAATTATAAAAGTAAGAGAAAGTTAACAAAATAAATAAGACGATTTATGTAACAGCAGCCCGAACTAAAAACTACTTACAATTATTTTTTTGGTAAAAACCATGTGTTTCTTGAAATTAGATGTGAAAACAACTAAATACTAAAATCCAACTACGACAAAAAACGACGTTGAAAAAGTATGAAACAAGTTGTCACGCGTTGTTAAAGTGTTATGGACGACGGAATATTACTAAGTTTCAAAAGCCGTAGCCCATGTAGTGTAATTTACCATACTCCATAACACTTTAACAATGCGTGACTACGGCTTTTGAAACTTGTTTCATACTTTTTCATAGTCGTTTTTTATCGTAGGTGGGTTTTAGTTTTTACTTTTATTATTTAAAATGTTTTGATACCAATATAATATTTATTGCTTTGCAAAGTTTATTTAGTGTTTAGAACTCCGCGGTACTACCCGCGGTTATTGTTGTACCGCGAGTAACGCCGCGGGACAAAGTTAGTCTAAAATAAAATAGCATAAGTTACTCCCCGAATCATCAGCTACCTGCCAGTGAAAGTCCCGTCAAAATCCGTCCAGTCGTTTCAGAGATTACCCTCAACAAACAGACAGACAGACAGACAATTTTTTTAAACTACATTTATGGTATATGTATCGTGTATACATACATATGCATTGATTAAAAAGCTGTTATTTTAATATTACAAACAGACACTCCAATTTTATTTATTTGTATAGATAGGTCCCATAGAAATATCACACTTATCGAATTAATACGGACAAAGTCACGAACAACTTCTAATAATACATGTATATTTTTGAAAAGTACAAGTAACACCCTTTCCAATGATACCAAACACGGCATATTTATCTCAAATTACTTTTTTAGGACGCTAGGCGCCACATTAAATTCACTGACACGTCATAAAGCCTATAACCAGCAGACGATCAAGACGCTTCTAACGATACCTCATTTGTCCAGTTCTAATAAGTAGTTAAGGGGCTATGAGGGAACAAATGAATATACATACATACGTACATAGCTTGTCAAAATCATAACCCTCCTTTGACTTTGCCGTAGTCGGCTAAAATATGGTTTTACTTGCTATTTATAAACTTAAAGTTGTATGTCTACAGTAACTTATTAGTAAATACTAAAGATCGTCTGGAGGTCGATTTCGACCGTGTCCAGGGGGAGATTAGGTATACTTGGGCGAATAAAACAATTGGACGTGTTTCTAGCGACAAGATCTAACGTATATTGAAGTTATATGCAGTTAGTTTAAATACATGAATAAAATTGATTGACGACACAGCAACAATGACTCCTATCAAACGCTGCCATTAACAAGTTGGCAGGTGCTTGAACAGACCGTTATGACCAATAAAACTTGAACTACTATTATTCACACTTTTCTACTTTTTACCCAACTATATAATCTCTCACAACAAGATCTGTCATAAAAAAAAGTAAAAACTAAAACCCAACTACGACAAAAACGACGCTGAAAAACCATGAAACAAGTTTCAAAAGTCGTTGGCGATTTTCTAAAGAGTAGCCAACTGTTGGCTACTCTTTAGAAAATCGCCAAGTTTTGTTACCATTGTGTCTACACCGAGTCGTCAACAATTTGAAAAATATTCCAAGTAAACGACACCACAGAGTCAATAAATAACTGCAACAAGCCCATTCTTTTGATGTTTACCGCCAAGAACAGAAACGCTTTAGCCAACATTTGTTGACAATTTTCGTTGCCAACACAAGGAAATTACAGGAACTTTTGTCACCAACACGTGTTGACAACACAAAAGTTGTCACTTTTTGTCCGCTGGAGATTCAGCTAAGATAAACTTTCGTTGACTATTCGAGACATTACAGGTTAATATGCATAACATAGCTTTATGCTGCCCCTTTATGAAAATTTAAAACTGTGTAATCTTTATTAATAAAAAAAAAAACGCCTTGATTTAATACAAAATAATCTTCAAGCATACGTAAAAGCCCTACCAGTCGCAATAAGACGTGCACCAACAATAACTGCCTTCAAGCGACTAGTAAAAGAGCATTACCTGGGAGACATCTAGGTCCCATAACTTATGTACTTCTCTTGTGTGACTACACAAGTCACTTTATCTCATAGAATTATGTTTATAATATTTTATAGACATTCCACTCACTCTCTTCTAATATTTCATTTATTAACCAACTTTTGTCTAACTTCCACCTTATATATCAAGTATACTGCTTTAATTTCCCCTTCTTTTATAATAATAATACACCAGACATAACCCTCTAGTTTCCCTACATGTTTTGTCTCCATCCTAAGGTTGCCTGTAAGAGATTGCCTCCGGGCGATAAGGCCGCCAATTGTACTTTAATACCTTATACTATGTACTTTAAAAATTTACCTGGTGTACAATAAAGACGTTATTATTATTATTATTATTATTAAAAATATACATATTTGAGCCCTACTGCGTTAGAAAAGAGTACCTACTTTCAAAACAGTATTTCCATATTTTTACTTACAATAATTTCAAAAAACAAATATATTTTAATTACATATTTGTAACTAGACGTGCGTTAAACTTCATAGGCTATTTATTAAACACTTTCGCTTTGGGTTGCCAACCTTTTACATAAATAATGACAGAGAAAGGCCTCAGAGGTTATAATGCGTCTGGGGAATTTTAGACGTATTACGGTCTGGTCTCTAGCAGAATGGCTAAACATAGATGTCCATAAATAGTGTAAATAAAGTTCGGGCCTTGTGCTCGAACCTGACGACGGTGACGTATTAAGAATTCGAAGCGTCACCACCCCTGCCCTTCTTGTTTCTACAATCGTTAACGCCTACATTCCCGTGTGTCATTGGCTAATCTTAGACAAAGTAATCTTAGACAAAGTATTAGTATTACAATAAATATTTCGGACATCTAACACACAACGCCATCTAGTCCCTAACTAAGCAGAGCTTTTGTTATGGGTATTAGACAACTGATGTAAATACATATTATACTTATTTTTCGTAAATACATACATATTATACAAAACAAACACCCAAACTCCGAAACAAATATTTGTAGATCGTACAAACATTTGGTTCGACCCGGTAATCGAACCTTAGACCTCATGATCAGCAGTCGCACACGCCAACCGCGAGACCAACGACGCAGTCAAAAAAAAAGCTTAACTTTCTTTACTCTTATAACTTTTTGTCCCTGCCATAGTGACCCTACTCTGCCTGATGGAAAGCATAAGCAGAATCCAAGAGTGACGGTCACCATACTGCGAACGCAGACAATGCAACAATGCAGCATGGTGACCCACACCATGGCGGGCTAGTGATGCTTTCGCATCATTGGGCCTCCGGTCTCGCACTCACCAACGAAACACGACAGCATGATCGCTGTCATTTTACGTTTATTTTCTGTGCGAGGGTAGTACCGCCCCGGTCGAGCCGTCCCGTTCGTGCTGAAATCAGCGTGGCTCTACTACCTTGAAACATTTGTAGAACTTTAACTAAACTCTTTATAACAAATTCAAACATTGGCAGTCATAAGTACTGCCGATAGAAGTGAAAACTTATAACTTAGAATGTTATTTATAAAATTAATGTGTAAAATTAGAAATTTCAGAACGTTTGAATTAAAACTATCAACATAAAACATTAGCATGTACTTGATGCGAACTCGTAAGATGTTCTTCTACTAAAAAGGGCTCAACATGGCCTAACAAGTTTTCACTTCAAAAAAATCTTCGAAGAATATGAAAATTCAGTCACTTCCATTAGCTTTGGATCTCTGGCCGTTGATCTTGTCAGACTGTTAATACCTCTTATCTTCAGATAAGCTCAATTACACCAGTTATAAGCGGTTTGTTACCACTTTAGTTTGGTTTAACTAAATATGTTTGTTTTGAACGTAAATTTCACTTGTATAAGGAAATCTTCGTATAGTTTTGGTATACAACAAAATTGTTTGATTTAAACTATATTCATAGTCAGAATTTTTTTATTGTTGTTTGCGTCTTTAAATTAATGCGTTCGATGTGGAATGTCTTCAAAAACCTTTTCATTTTAAAATTGTTTATTACTTTATTTCTTACTAGCTTTCGCTTAGGGTTTCGCTTAATGAGAATTATTCTTTTAATGAAAATGTTACTTCTTATACCTCCAACAATACGTCTACAAAGTTTTTGCGTAAAATCGTAATAAACAAACTTACAGTTACATTTATAGATTCACACACATAGTAATAGACAAATATTTCAGTTATAGTCATTATTTAATTCATTTCTTTGATATTCAAACAATAAAAAAAATAATACTCTCGAATTTGCAATGCCTGAGAAAGGCTACTAACTGTATCATAGGGTTACAAAATGTACACTTAGTAAGCGATAAATATTTAGTTTTTTGGAACGATGTTTCTTATGGGTCGTTGCGGACGGGTACCCTAGCCTAGTTTAATTCTTACGTTAGTAAGATTGACTGCCTCGGTGTCACAATGGTAGCGGATGTGTTTCAGTGCTCGGGTTCGAATCCCGGGTCGGTTTGTATGATCTGCAAATATTTGTTCTTTCGGAGTTTGAATGTTTTCTATGTGTAATATTTATGTATTTACAAAAAATAATAATAAAATAATAATTCTTATTCACCTTTTTTAATGTGAACGAAAAATTTACTTCAATAATAAGGAAATTCATTCCTATCTGGTGTGCCACGACACCGCAGGGTTTTTTTTATTTGATGTTATTTAAGAAACATATTAGGTATACTATAGACAATGTCTGCATAGAGCATCAACTGCTTATGTGTCAATTAATTCTCTATTATATAAAAGTAGTATCTTCCATTTCAATATAAGATTATTACGAATTTATTTGCGGTTCGAAATAAAATAAGTATGAAAACTAACACATGATTGATTGAGATCTCTGACCTCACTTAAGTAATGAACAAGTTGTAATATTCTATACTTTTTGATGAATTGACATTGTTATAGAAAGTAACGTGCGCGAATGGTCTTACTACCAGAGGTGCCGAAGTCTGGGCTAAGTGTAGGTGCATAAAGCGGGCCATATAATCATAAATTGGACTTTAGATGCAACCGGAAATGACGCTAGAATGTTGATGATGATGATACTTCTTTTTAAAAAGAAAATTCCAGCATTAACAATAACGAACATGAATGAAATGGATACCAAGAATACCTTGACTCAGAACAGCAATTTGTGGATCACACAATCTTATAGTGGGAAAACCACGCTTGGTCGTAAATGGGCCGACTTGACTGGAGTGATCCGACCTCACTGAAAACCAGTGTGAAATAGTGCTTGCGCTGTGTTTCAACGAGTGAGTGAGGACACCGAAGGCCCATACCCCAACTCCTCCCCACATCCCCATCCCCCAAAGACTGACAACGCACTTGTGATGCCTTTAGTGTTGCGGGTGTCCATGGGTGGCAGTAATCGCTTATCATAAGGTTATACGTCTGCTCGTTTGCCTCATATTACATAAAAAAAATACAAAGTATAAGTAGCGGGGCGACTGCTCAAAGCACTAGACCGAGTCATTACATCATTATCTCGTCCATCAATGATGGCGAATGAGATAATGATGTAGTGTTCTCTACTCTTCTTAACTAACTACATGTAATTTCATTCTAGAAGCGCGTTAGCATATATTATGTATATGCTAACGCGCGTTTCTAGAATGAAATTACATGCAATTGTAAACGCGCGTTAGCAAAACGCGCGTTGAGTGCTCATCTGAACGTGGCCTGATGTCGTTTATATATTCGCAAGCAAAATTTTTAGCACACAAATTATTTTTCTGCCTCATATTCTAAATGAAAGAAACAGGTCAGCTTTACTGTTATTAATGCTAAAACTGTCACCGTCACTCGACCGGCAATTTTCGCCGATTAAAATTCAGTACATGTTGTGCCATATATTTTGTTTGGAGTTCCACCGAGAAATACAAGGCCGGAATCGTCCTGTAGTTAAACGGACGTGTTTAACGTTTACACATGCGTTTTGACATAAGTTAAAATAATTCTACTGTTACTTTCTGCACAGACTCAGTCAGTGTAACATTATTAATTTATTACAGTTTTCCATTATAGAAGCTGTCTTGCTGCGTATTCCTTCTTAGTATTTTACTCTATTTTAAGAGGATTTAAAAAAAAAAATGGGTTTAAAACATGATTTAGGACGTTAAAAACCGTTCAATTGCAATGATGAAAATAATGAAGTAAAAAAAAGTAACCGACTTTGAGGGGATCTTATTTTATAAGGCATTTTAATAGTAAGCCATGTTAAAATTTTAGTAATCAATAGTGAGCAATATTCTTCAAAGATACAATAACGCTTAAGCTTATAATGTGGACCAATCTAAAGAACAGAACAGCCGACATAATTAAAGGATATTTTGTGTAGACAATAGGTAAGCGCCTCACGCCTCGCATACGGAATTTTAATTCTAAGCTTAAGCCATTTAGATTTGTCGACGGTACTGTACCTACGTGGTTTGAATTAAGACCTCGAAGGCTTTCATATGTTGGATTTGTAATTTTTGCAGGCTATTACTAAAAGAATTATTGCTTTTTGTGTCCCTTTTTATCCCTCATTTAGGAATTTGTAGCGTGTCAAGCCAAGTTCAAGCTAACAGAACTGGCGAGCAGCACCGCGTGTAATATTACACGAACCATTCGGAGCTACTTTTGACACCCTCATTACTCAAAAACTATTTTAAATAGATACGTCAAATTTGACTCAGATTTTAAAATTTGTGAGATACATATGTCCTTCTAATTTCATAAACACACTTCAAGCGGCTATTAAGAAATTAATGTCCAAAAAAGAAGAAATAAATAAATAATAATAATAAATATTTCCGACAGCTTACACACAACGCCATCTAGTCCCAAGCTAAGCAGAGCTTGTGTTATGGGTACTAGACAACTGATACAAATACATATTATACATTTTTTTTTGTAAATACATACATATTATACACAGAAAACACCCAAACTCCGAAACAAATATTTGTAGATCATACAAACATTTGGTCCGACCCGGGAATCGAACCCGAGACCTCATGATCAGCAGTCGCACACGCCAACCGCTAGACCAACGAGGCAGTCAATTGTAATGAAGTTGTTATAAAATATTTTACGTTTTTATAAATAAATTTCAGGACCATTAGACTTGGCACCCATTTAGATCTCACGACTTTTATAGTTGAAGTAAAAAATCAAGGCATATATCATATTAATGAACTTGGCTCTTATTTCACATTTATGTTTCTGATGGGGTCATATACCATCATATATCACTAAATATAATTAAAAATACGTTTCTTACATTTTTTAAATATTCAGTTAATGTACGCAAAGGACTTTTCTGGTATATTTATTGTCGAAGCGCCTGCGTAAATTTGATAGCAGCGACACGCACGCGACTTATTAGGAATAAGTTAGTTTTTAAGGATTGCACCTTTATATTATATAGATCACTTGCATACGAGAAGCTGTACAGTTCACACATTAAACCAATTTTAGTTTCGCACTGAGTTTCCATTAATCCTCAAGATAACCCTTCATTGGTCCATAACGAGCAGGATTTTGATATCAAGGAAAGGTCACCAGCGACCATAATATCGAAAAAGGAATTGAGAGGAGTTTCTAGGAGAAAGAATTGGATCGAACTCGAGCGAGTTGGTTTACGGTGTATAGCATTCATTTAATTAATATCATCTCCCAACACTCAGGTAAAATAAATAAAATGTCTATATATGTTATCGGTTAGTATTTTATTGTATTATTTTACATTAATTTAATAGATTACAAAAATTATATTTGTATAGTACCTACCTACTTGTTACACAGTGATTAGTATTACAACAGCAAGATTAAGTTTTAAATCATACTTATTTGTATAATAGTATAGTTAGCTTATATGCTACATCATTTAAACTTAATTTATATATAGCTGTAACTATATAATTCTCTGGGTTTAACACTTGCCTGTTAGCAGTTCGTTGTTAATTCCTCTAGGCAGGTACCTATCTAAATATAATGTATTGAGTGTTAGATATTAATGCAAGTCATTGGTAAAATAGTTTAGTTATACTTATTTGGAATCACTGGTATAATACACAAAGTTAGTGTTGTGCTTGTTTATCGTAACAAATAATTTAAGTTTGTATTCTTATACTTAGTGCTAGGTTTGTGTTAGGCGTATTGATTGTATACCTACATTCATAAAACAAATAGACACTATCTTTTGTATTAATTGTCTATATATATACATTTCAGGTTGACTACACTTGTCTCTCAGAATGTCCGAGGAAAAGGAGCTAATAAAGAAGCGAGGTAGTTTTAAGGGTCGCTTGACTGCTTTCGTTCATTTCCTAGATTCACTCAAGGACAGCACAGTTGATGATCAGATTGTTTCTGAGCTGCAGCTTCGCATGGCTAAGATGGAGTCGTTATACAACATATATGATGAGGTACAATTACGTCTAGAATGCATTGTTGAGGATATTAAATCACAGTATTCTGAGCGTTCTGATTTCGAGTCTGTTTATTATAAATCCTTGTCTAGAGCTCAAAGTATTATAAGTAAATTTGATCGAGATAGTAGGTCGATGGAAAGTTGTAAAAGTGTTTGCAGTACACGCAAGCCGGTTAAGTTGCCAATGATTCAATTACCAAAATTTAGCGGGTTATATAGTAATTGGTTAGAGTTCCGTGACACCTTTACTAGTCTGATTCATACTAACGACGATATAGATGAAATCAACAAGTTTCATTACTTGCGAGCTTCTCTTGAGGGCACTGCTGCCGTAGTGATTAGATCTGTAGAATTTTCATCAAATAACTATTCTGTGGCATGGCAGTTGTTACGTGATCGATTTGACAACAAGAGGTTACTTGTGCAAAATCATGTAACCTCATTGTTTAATATAGACACTTTAAAAAAGGAGTCTTCGATCTCCCTAAAGGGATTAATAGATCAAGTAAATAAAGATTTAAGAGCTTTGGAATCGTTAGGAGAACCTGTTCAACACTGGGGAACACTTTTAATATTTATTGTAACTCGTAAACTAGACCAAGTAACGTATCGTGAGTGGGAAGAGTGCAAAGGCAAATTAGATAAAGATATTCCAATTACTTTTGATATATTTTTACATTTTTTACGTAATCGAGCCGACCTTATCGAAACTTTAGAATTGTCCAGTTCATACACTCAAACTACCGGTACATCAGGTCCAAAACTTAAGTCTATGATAGCTACAAAACCTCCTAACAGTTATAGTTCCGATTCAACAGTTAAAGTATGCCCTAAATGTAACAACCATGACCATATATTGAGCAAATGTCCACAATTTCTTGCACTAAGCAACGACGAACGTAAAAAATTATTACCCACATATAAAATATGTTTCAATTGTTTTCATTCTGGCCACTATGCTAACAAATGTAAAAGGCAAGGTTGTAAGCTATGCAAGCGGAGGCACAACACACTAGTTCATATTGATTCCAACGACACTATGGCGAACACACTTAATGGTAATTCCATATTAAATCGAAGTACATATACGTCATCATTACCATTTACCAGTACAGATACAAATAATCCAGCGGTGGCGAACATTGTATCATCGAGTTTTCATACTCAGCGAGATGTGTTGTTGTCCACTGCCTTATTAAAACTGCGAGACAATAATAATCGCACGCATCTCGCTCGCGCAGTACTAGATAGTGGTAGCACATCGTCGTTCATAACAAACCGGTTATGCGAGCGACTCGGCTTAACAACCACAACGATAAATAAATCTGTACTGGGTATAAACAATGCTACTACACAAATAAATAAAATGTGCAGAGTTGAGATGATGTCGTTAAATGATACTTTTAGTTTTCAACTTAATTGTTTCGTGTTGCCATATATAACGAGTAAAGTACCATCCCGTGAATTAAATATTTGTGATTTCGGAATACCATCAAATATTACTTTAGCGGATCCTACATTTTATAAGCCCTCTGACATCGACATTTTGATCGGCGCAGATTTATTTTGGGACTTGTTAGGATCACAAAGACTAAAGTTAGGTACCGGAAAGCCAGTGTTATGTGAAACACGTTTAGGCTGGATTATTTCAGGTCCAATCCCACAAAGTTATAGTTCTAATAATTTAAAATGTAACTTTTCTAAGCTTCATATAGAAAATGATTGTCAATGGGAAGTTATCAATTCGGATGTGTCAAAGTTTTGGCAATTAGAGGAGGTAAACACAAAATCTTGTAATTTATACATGCCCGAGGAGAATCAGTGTAAAAACCATTTCGTAAATAATACGTCTCGATTACCCGACGGCCGGGTTTGTGTTCGCCTTCCCCTTAAAAAACATCCTTCAATTGTGGGTGATTCTTTCCATAAGGCAACATATTGTTAAAAATCTTTAGGACGTAGGTTTAAGGTGAAACCTACATTTACTTGTAGTAGGTAAAATATATCATGACGTCATGTCAGAGAATGAATCTCTCGGTTATATGACTGAAATAAACCTTTCCCATAAGATTAAATGAGTCTTCTGCTGGACACGCTAAGCATGACTATCTGTAACTATCTGTCTGGCTATCTGTAATTGCACGTATTTTGATCCCTATTGTTATTATTGGTAAAATTAAAATTATTGGTACAGAAAATGCAGTTAGATAAATTGCACTGGGATCAACTATTGCATAGCCAGGTTAGTAAACAGTGGGATAGTCATTGCCTCTCTTAAATAGTTTTCGTATTCCTAGGATTGTAGTTTGTAGTTAGTACTAGGAAATAGAAATTATTACTAGATTAAAAATAATATTATTACACAAAATCCGCTGGAATCATTCTCGGAATATAATTTACTTTCAAATAGAAAGAATCTACCTTTCTCAGATTTAATGCTTATTAGAGATTAAGAATGTTATACGCGTAGGAGGAAGGCGCGATAGTTCAATTTTCTCATATTATAAAAAACATCATTTTATTACAGTCCACTCACCCTTTCATAAAACTCTTATTTAATTTTGAACACAAACGGCTTATGCACGCTGGCCCATTATTATTATTATTATCATCCATTAGGGAAACTTACTGGCCAATAGGTGGTCGCAACTTGGCGAAGAACTGGTATCACAAGTGCGTTTAATGGCGCCGTCTGACGGGTAAGGTTGTTTTTCCCATCATGGGTAACTTACCGTCTGAATGTTCGTCCAGGACACCCCTTTGAGTGTACGGGCGTTGATTATGCCGGCCCAATTAGTAGCGCCAGTCGTCAAGGTCGTGGATGCAGGCTGGTAAAGGTGTATGTCGCGATTTTTATCTGTATGACGACCAAAGCAATTCATTTGGAACTCGTTGGTGATTTAACCAGTAATAGTTATCTGTCAGCTTTGCATCGATTAATTTCTAGTCTAATTTCTAGTCGAGGAAAACCAGTGAATATTTTCTCCGATAATGGTACCTCAATTTTCGGTGCGTGCAATGACATAGCACAATTTAAAATTTAATAGTGCGTCCTTGAGTGAAACTGCAGCGAACGATGGAATCAAATTCCACTTTATACCAGCGTATACTTCGCATTTCGGTGGACTCTGGGAGGCAGGTGTGAAGTCAACCTAGTACCATCTTCATAGAGTGTTGGGTAATTGTAACTTTACTTTTGAGGAGCTATACAATATTCTCACCAAGATAGAAGCAATACCAAACTCCCGTCCGTTAACGCCTTTGTCATCGGATCCTGCAGACAACTCGCCGCTCACGCCGGGACATTTTCTTGTTGGTCGGCCTCTGACTTCTTTGCCACAACTTGACTACCAGGATCACTGTACCCACCATCTGTCTCGATTTCAAGAATTGAGCCACTCCGCCAGCACTTCTGGAGCAGATGTAGCAGGGGGTACGTGGCCGAATTATAAATTCGGACCAAATGGCGTTCCTGCAGGGATGGTTTGAAGCTGAACTCTTTGGTAGTCGTCAAGGAAGAGAATCTTCCTCCACTGAAGTGGAAACTGGGACGAATTTTGGCTGTCCATCCTGGTACCGATGGTTTTGTTCGTGTAGCAGATCTCAAGACGTCTACTGGAATCATCCGCAGGGCATTCGATGGAATCTGTCCGCTGCCCGTAGTGGATTCTGGTTGAAACAGTTGTTTCAACGCCCGGGGGCATGTCGAAGCGCCTGCGTAAATTTGATAGCAGCGACACGCACGCGACTTATTAGGAATAAGTTAGTTTTTAAGGATTGCACCTTTATATTATATAGATCACTTGCATACGAGAAGCTGTACAGTTCACACATTAAACCAATTTTAGTTTCGCACTGAGTTTCCATTAATCCTCAAGATAACCCTTCATTTATATTCTAGATGGAGGTTAAACAAAACTAACCATTTCAAGCTTAAGATCAGAATAATTGAAAAATATTGTAAAAGAGAATTTTACACCTCAAGCCGTGTGAATTATTATCGTAAAGATATATCGTCGTCGTTACACTACTACGATTATCTTTACATTTTACTAGCTACGGAGCTACGGCGTAGCTTTTTCCTAATTCAAATGTAGCCTACCTGTAAGCGTGTTGTAATTATAGTATTTTCCTTTTTTTATACATAAACATAAAACGTTTCTTTATTTTGTAACAAAAACTTTTTGGCGTCGTCATCTCAATAGCCACAATCGTCATTATACAGCTGGTAAGATCGTTTATCCAAATCCGTTAAGTAGTTTTTAGGTGAAAGAGTAATAAACACACACACATGTCCTTATAAACTTTCGCATTTATAATATTAGCAGGATATACGGTACTTTATGAAAAAAATATCTTGGTTTGTCTATCGGTTTGTTCTGGCTAATCTCTGGAATGGCTGGACCGATTATGACGGTAAGGTCTCGTCTGACAGATTAGACTCGAAAAAAAAACATTGACATAATGAATAACATCCGATACAAAGCAGCAAAACCCGCAGGTAATTTTGGGAGGCGCAGATAGTTATTAATAATAAAAATAGATCTCTTGCTGAATCACTAATACATACGTATATAGCATGTTATTAAATTTTATATGAGAGGGAAAATGTACCCAAAAATATATTATTATACCTTCATATTGAAACATTTTCTATTACCGTTCCTTTCATAAATGGATAGGCCGACACTTAAAGTACCACTTATGACTATTAATTCCACGTAACCGTGTGGGAATTATGTCAAATTGGGACTAAATGTGCTCTATTTGCATTATCCTTATGGCTTATCATTTTAATGTGTATTTTAGTATTCTAATTAAAGTTATTTAATAAACAGTTACTGTTTTGGGTGCGGCATATAAAAGCTACTTACACGCTGTGTACATTTTGTGATGCTTTTTGTAGAAGATTATACTTCTAGTAAAGTTTGTTTAGAATTATTTTAGTAAAGTATAGCTTTCAATATATTTTCTAAAAATATATCACTTATCTTAAAGGTAGTAAAGCCACGCTGATTTCAGCACGAAAGGGCCGGCTCGACTGGGGCGGTACCACTTTCGTATATAAAATCAACGTGGCAACGTCTCATTTATAGGTAGTTAATCTTCTTCTTCGTAAGGGTCGGTTCTACTTATCCTTCTTCTCCAAAGATCTTGTTCTCGGTCGTCGTGGGATCCACTTCCTTTTCACCCCAGTGTTCTCACTCACTCGGTAAAACACAACGCAAGCGCTATTTCACACCGGTTTTCTGTAAGGCCGTGGTATTACTCCGGTCGAGCCGGCCCATTCATGCCGACGCGTGGCTTTCCCACGGTATGAGATAGATCGGGGTCTATCACGGCCTCTTGGTCCCGACTCCAGTTGTAGTACTTTCTTGGTCATGTGTTCTAACGCATGACCTGACCGTACTACCACGTACGTACCATGAGCTTCTCTTGTACTGGTCTCACTTTGAAGCTGCCTCTTAAATACATTCAGCACTTTATCTAGAAGTATATAGGGAATAATTATTCATAATAATTTTTGGTTTGTTTATTGCGTCAGGAGTTCTCAAACAGTATTTAATAATCAGGTGATAAGCAGACTTGTTAACTTTGTTTTATATTATTTATTTGTATAAACTTACTGCAAACGTATTACACAAGACGGGCTTATTACCACTTTACTGTTATATCTTTTTGTTTTATACATACAAACATTTGATCTGCTATTTTCTTATATTATTTAATATAAGTCTGACTCGACCTAGTTTGAGACCAGACTGCCATGTGTAAAATGTATCAAGTGTAAGAAAAATATAAATGAAGTATTTGCAACTTCCAAAAATTTTCTATCCCAGCAAAATGAACGATCAAAACAGAAAATAAATTCAATACTAATTGACTTGTATAATAAATGCGGTATGAAACAGGGTAACAAATTGTGAATCAATTAAAACTTTAGCCGCGGCATGTGTTCCATTATTTTTAATGAGGCTATGGCTCATCTACTCGTATATTAGATTTATTTCAACGTTGCTTCACAAGCTTGTTTTAATTGATATTATTACTTTACTTTGAAATTGAAATGCTTCTACATAAATATGCCATAAGAGGGTGTACATAGATGTGGATTACGTATAAAGGAAAGGAAATAACAAGTTACCACAATTATAAAAAATAAAGCTTATTTTTTGTTTTTTTTTTTTATTTTGATGTACCCAGTGTCACTCTCATGACTAAGGCGAATCTATTTACACTACTCACATAAAAATACGACAAGCCGTTTAGGCTGCCTAAGAAATATACAAACATACATACATACATTAGAAAAACATAACCCTCTTTCTTTCGCAGTTGGGTGAAAAGGAAGGTTAATATTTTTGGCAGTAGTAGTAGTATGTCTCATTGTAGCAGTTAAGCTACTGAACCAATTTTAATTATTGTAATAATGACCTGGTTGACATGAAAGAGCGTGAAAGAGTAACAAACATCTATCCATCCATACTTACGCGTTTATAATATTTAGTATAAATTATTCTAATTATCGCTTTCTAAATTTCAAAGTTAAAAACCTAACGTAAACAATATTTGGAAATACTTATGTTAAATAAACATTTTCTTAATAATCTAAGAACGACGTTTCCAAAAATTAATGATTTAGGAGAAGGGCTCTTAGAATAAGGACAAAAATGTACAAACCCAGGAGAGGCTGTCCACTTTTCAAAATAAATCATACAAATTGATTCGTAATACAAAAAAAAATGTTATGAATTTATATTTTCGACGCCATTATTTAAATACTTGCAAAGAGATTTCACGATTGACTGAATAAATAAATATCACGTTTGTTATATTATGACAAAAATCCCTTAAGGGCTGCAGACAGTCATGAATAAGAATTATTATTTTTTGGTTATGCTTTTCGCAAGTACTTATTGTTAAAGAAAGCTATTTTTACCCGACTACGGCAAAGCCAAAGGAGGGTTATGATTTTGTAAGGTTTATGTATGGGTGTATGTTCATCTATTCGCTCATAGCTCCTTAAGTACTTATTAGAACTGGACAAATGAGGTGTCGTTAGAAGCGTCTTAATCGTCACAGTACTGTGTTAAAAAATAAATTTTAGATAAATTTTCCGTGTTTGGTATCATTGGAAAGAGCGTTACTTGTACTTTATAAAATATACATATTATTAACATTTTCTCGTGACTTTGTCCGTATTTATCGATAATTGTGATATTTCTATGGTACCTATTTAAAATGTTAGTATCTGCTGCACGAGGGCATCAGATACTACAGGGGCAGTGGGGACCGGCTGCAACGCAGACGGGGCTGGTCGCGACGCATACGGGGCCGGGGCCTCACGCTCAGGACGCTCCGCCCGGAATTGGGCGAACTGAGCTCTAAGCTCAGCCACCTGCCCCGTCAATGCGTCGTTGGCCACCGCCGCCTGCGCCTTGTCATGGGCCGGCCAATCAAGGCAAGCCGTCCGGCCAGCAGGTACTCAGCGTACCCTCCTGGAGCCACCAGTCAGGTCGTTGCTGAGCCCTTGTTAGTTACGTCTGTCTGGAGTCTGCTTCTGGGCCCACCCGGCAGGAGTGTCTCTACCGGCCGGGCCGGGATAGCCCCAGAGGTCATCGACCCACGCAAGCCCCACCACGACGACAACGTAGGGAGACATTGGGGAGAATCTGCAGTCGCATATGCTAACCACTAGACCAACGAGGCAGTCGTTCTTCGTCCACAGACATTTTACAAAAATTCTAAATCTTCTTGCAGCGATAGTAGTGAACGAAAAAAAAGGTATAAAAATAACAAACAAAAACTCTTACAGACTTCTTTTCTGACATTTGTAGTTGGAGGATGGAGAATTTGTGCAATTTATTTGTACTATTGATAATTCTCTTGTTGCGAGATGTTGAGATGCAAGCGGACGGAATTGAAGTATATAATCGAACAACAAATTTAAATGAATTTAAGTTTAGTGATGAAAGAAGAATTACCACCACTATATTACTATCTTTAGATATGTATTGTTTTATTCTTTTTAATTCTATTTTTTAAACATTTAAATATATGTATTGTATTACATCTTATGTAACATAGAGTCGGTTTGTATACATTTCAAAACTCAACTTAAAAAGGTCTGCAAGGACTGAACTCAAATGTTGACATGATATTCAACGCGCTTCATTGACGATTTTTACCAATTTTTTGAAAAAAAAAGTATCTCAGGAACATGTGATAAAGCATAGATATAATCTCAGCTCAAGTAAAGATCATAAAATGAAAAAAAAAATGAAAGAAAAATTAAGATAAATTCTATCAAAAAGTAGCCTAGCTATCTACGTCGTAATATTTTATAAACATACTATTCCTACACAAAGAAAGAACCTATGATTTCTAACGTAGTTACGATTTAAATGTACTATGTTGTGTGTATGTGTAATGTTTAGTATTTAGACATAACCTTTCTTCTCGATTCAAAGAAGCCCTCCGTCCCTTACAATATATTTAATGTGATTACTTAGAATTCACAAGTAAAAGAGTTTCACACGAAGAAATACAAATATTTTTGCGGCATAACAGTAATATTAAATACTGTGGACTACATAAATAAAGAGAAATAAGTACGGACACGCACGTTTGGGAAATAAATATTAAGGACATGGCTTTGTGTTCAAGCGAGCATGTAGCGGAAACATATTTCGATTGTGAAAACAGAACCAAAGTTTCTATAGTTGTCAATATTTCGATTCAATAAAGAGTTTCTCTTTTATAGAATTACTGGTTTCTAATGCTGCGTGTACCCAAGTCTTTGATTTTAGTAGTGTGACGATTTCCACATACAAGGCGAACAGAAATACACACTATAGCGCCATCTATATAAGGTAACGAAGAAACTACCAATCCTGAATCACGTAATAGAAGTTCTCGTGACAATTAACATATATTCAACAACATTTCTTTACAATAGATTATAATTATGAAAAGAAACTGAATGAAGAATGATTATGGCTGATTCATACTAATATTATAAATTTGAAAGTAATTTAGTCTGCAAGTCTGTTATGTGTTCACGGCTATACCGCAGAATACCACTCCACCGAATACAATAAAATCTGGTATGGAGACACTTTGATTTGTGAGAAAGTATATAGGTCACTCTTTACCGTGACAACAAACATACACTCGGGTGAATCCGCTGGCAAAAAACAATATTTTTTTCATAAATTTGATGAAATGTGTCCTTCAGTGGCATAAAAGACATTTGTTTATTTACTTACCATTATATACGTGTTTAATTTATGTACTCCATTAAGATTCACTAGAGTATAAATGTAACTATGTGTAATGTAAATAAGTAAAAAATGCACTTATGCGAGTAATCGTACGCCAAAAATGTATTACGTTATTGTGGAAGAGAGCTGATACTCTTACACTACTGGACCGATATTAACCATACATAGCTAAGAACTCCCGCAAGGAACCTGGATTTCAAATGAATAAATAAATAAATAAATAAATAAATAAATATTTCGGACATCTAACACACAACGCCATCTAGTCCCAAGCTAAGCAGAGCTTGTGTTATGGGTACTAGACAACTGATAGAAATACATATATACTTTTTTATTTTTTTTGTAAATACATACATATTATACATAGAAAACACCCAAACTCCGAAACAAATATTTGTAGATCATACAAACATTTGGTTCGACCCGAATAAAAAAAAATAAAAAATAAAAAAAAATAATAAAAAAAAACCGCATCGAAAACGGTCCATCTGTTTGAGAGCTACAATGCCACAGAGAGACAGACACAGACAGACAGACATTGACGTCAAACTTATAACATCCTTCTTTTTGCATCGGGGGTTAAAATACATAATATACATACATATTATGTACCTACATCAAATTGAATGAAATATAATAATACAACAAATAAACATAAGCAACATGTAATAGCGTACGCTGTCCAAGCTCTAACAAAAATTAATGTGTATTCGAGGTTTGTGTATACAGTTATACGTGCAATAAAATCCTTAGTGAAAATCAAAAGTTAGGGCTTAATAAGGTTAACCCTACAAGGGATAATGCCTGGAGGGCTATTTAAATATCGGAAGGATAAACTGGTAAGTGCTTTTTTCTGCTGCCTACTTAATTAGACTGAATACTAAAGTGATACATTAATTTAATTTGTAAATACATTTTGGAACGAAGTTCCTTATGTGGCGTTGCGGAGGGGTACCCTAGCCGGCAAAAAACGTCCGTAACGGAAGATTTCGTGAAAGAAAATGTAACAAGTACTGAGTAACTCTAGACAGAACTTGTTTCAGTAGAGATTACTAGGTGGCAGCACAAGTGACAATTTTCTTTATACCTCGCCTATGCGAAATGGTTAGTTCTATAACTTGAAACTAATATTTTTATAATCATAATTATTATTGCAGTTTGCTATTATTATATCACGCTAATATTTAAAGGTGGAAGTTTGTGAGTGTGTATGTTTGTTACTTCTTCACGCAGTAACTACTGGACGGATTTGGATGAAACTTTACAGTAATATAGCTTACACATCAGAATAACACATAGGCTACTGTTTGCCGCGATAACCCACATAAACTCGGGGGGAACCTCGTTTAACAGGTAGTATTTTTATAAATTATTTTAAATAAAATAAAGGTGTTAAGACAATTTTGTGGTTTTTAAATAATGTGAACAAAAAGTTTTGTATAGCGCCATCTGTAAGCTATATGCATTATTATATTTTACTTCATTCCTATCTGGTGTCCCACGACACCACATGATTTTATTTTAATAAATGTTTTTATACGTTACAGTATTGAATAATTATTAAATGATCTTGTATTTAATGAGTTAGATACTCATAAAATATACGAATGTATACACCTAAGAAATGCTCCTATTAAACAAAATAGTTGACTTATTCATTAGTTTTTAACACGTTTTCATTAGCTTGAATGTGTACATTTTTATACTCGGCAATATTGGCAGCAGTAGCTTTTTCGGTGCAGCTAACGTTCGGCGTTGTTATGTATTAGTGTAAAACTATTACTGTTATGATTTTAAGCCAGGACAAAATGACTTGCTCATCTATAGCGGTACTTCACGTACTATAGTTATATAAATGTAGTCTGTAATGTATTACATCATATTCAGTTAAACGGCTTTTTCATTTCGCTATTTCTACATTACTGTGACCTCAGTCTTAAACACGCAGTTACATCAATTATTTAAACGCACTCGATATCTTAAATTTAGTTTTGTTTATGCGTCCTTAGGAGTACGTGTGGTGTTGCCAACGATAAAAATGTCAGAAGTTTGTTTTTTCGCTATACGCCTGTTCGAAGGGTAATGCTTTATACGTCTTTTTTTCTTTTTCGTTTCTGAATTGAATATTTTTGAGTTAACCTTCGTTATTATATCCATTGAATTAATAATAGGCTGTAGTGTCGGTTATATGGCTTTAAAGGTAAGATCACTAGAAAGCTTTGTTAGTAAATCTAGACATATTTACTATATTTCCATTTATAAAAACATTTGCAAAGGAATAAAGTTTCAAGGTAAGACTAATGAATATGTGGCTCTAGACTTTTTTAATTGACTTAGAGAAAAGGAGGGAGTTCTCAATTCGACTGTATTTTTTATGTTTGTTATCTCAGAACTTTTGACTGGGTTAACCGATTTTGATGGATTTCTTTTTTATTTGAAAGCTGGTGCTTCCTGTGTGGTCCTATTTCAATTTGGTCAAGTTCTTGAAATCGGTTTTTATTTTTGCAAAAAATTTTAAACATTGCAGAAGTAGCATCCAAAAAGGATAAGTAATAAAGAAAATGGTATATCCTTCCACATGTTAATATATATTAATCTATTTCAAACAGCTTTTCAATTCTATCCCTTTTTGCACCTGGTGTCTTGGAAACTGATTTACACTGGATAGGAATCGAACTCACAAACAGAATTTAGGAGATGTAACCCCTGGACTAATAGTTAGTTCAGTTGATAAATACTATCCTCTCACATCTCACATACGGCTGTTTTATTCCAAACTAGATAAAGCTTGCACTGTGGTAAACAAGCTGCCCATGAACATACTTATTTAATTAATTGATTCTTTCATTTGTTGGTCTAGCTGTTGACGTATACGACTGCCGATCAAGGAATGTTGGGTTCGAATTCCGAGTCGAGCCAACAGTGTTATTGAGTTTTTATGATTAAAGAAAAACTTAATAACTTTGAAGTTTGGGTCTGAACGCCTATGCCCCGGAGAGGACGTAAAGCTATCGAACCTGCGCCTGATTTCTCCCCGGAAGTGTCGGTTAACCGTCCCATTGGATTATAAGAAAGAGGGAACAGAGAGTGCACCTGTGTTTGCGCAGCAAACAAAGGTCAGTCTACTACGCAGGATATCTGCTGCGTAGTAGGCTAATCTCCGTTAAGACTGGCCGCCGTGGCCATCATAGGAGAACATCATTTATATATATATATATATATATATATAAAAATAAAATAAAAAAAATAAAAAAGCCTTTTATTCCATGCAATTACCATATTTTTACAACATTAATTTTCTAAATTATATACTTAGATTTATTATTATTATATTATACTAAATTTATATTATTACATTATAATTTAATTAAATTCATATAATGTCAAATAATGTAATTATTATAATTTTTATGCATGGACCCCTCTCAGGTGAAGGCCTCCTCCAAAGATTTCCACTTATCTCTGTCTCTAGCTACTTTAATCCAATGTGGTCCGGCGGCTTTTTTGAGGTCGTCCTCCCAGCGTGTGTATGGTCTACCAACACGTCTCTTGCCCTCAGGGCCGTCCCATAAAGTTACTTCAGATGTCCATCTCTTATCTTTCAGTCGTGCTACGTGACCAGCCCACTTGAATTTTAATCTATGAGCATATTGGAGCGCATCTAATGTTTTGGTTATACTTCTTATTTTTGTATGACGGATTCTGTGTGTTTTTCTAATTTTGAGCATGCTGCGTTCCATTCCTCTCTGACATGTCGTTATTTTACTCTTGATGTTATTGGTGAATTTCCATGTCTGGCAACCGTATGTAAGACAAGGTAAAATGCAAGTGTCCATCATTTTCTTTTTTACTTCTATTGACATGTTACTTTTCATCACTTCTCTGTAACTCCAGAACTTATTCCATGCAATTCTTGTTCTGCGCTCTATCTCTAGTTCGTTGCTATTACTGTTCAATGTTATCTGTTTCCCCAAATATATATATTGTTCAACGTACTGTATTGGTTTGTGTTCTAGTAAAATGGTTCTTTTATAACTGTTTGTCATGATTTTTGTCTTTGTTAAGTTAATTTCCAGTCCGACTTGTCTGCTCGCTTCGTGTAGTAATTGTATCATGCGTTCTAGGATTCCGCTTGTTTCAGATAGCAGTACCAGGTCATCTGCGAATCGAAAATGATTTATGAATTTTCCCTTGATATATAAACCATTCCTTTTCCAGTCTAATTTATTTATCATTAATTCCAATACTGCAATAAATAGCTTTGGAGATAATGGGTCACCCTGTCTTACTCCTCTTTTGATGTTGAAATCAGGGCCAGTTGATTCAAGTTTGACTCTACTTACGCAGTTGTAATATATATTTTTTATTACTTGTATGTATTCATTTTCTACTCCTTGTCTATTTAATGCTTCCCATATACTTGTATGTGAAATTGTGTCAAAAGCCTTCTGGTAGTCTATATAGGCTATGTAGAGCGGTCTTTGGTTTTCTTGGTATTTTTCGATAATAAGTTCCAGAATATGTATGTGATCTATAGTTGAAAATCCCTTGCGAAAACCAGCTTGCTCTATGGGTTGACTCTTTTCTAAAGTTAAAGATATTCTTTGGCTTATTATGGAAGAGAAGAGCTTGTATACAGCCGGTAGAAGGCTTATAGGTCTATAATTTCCGATGTCATTAGGGTTTCCTTTTTTGTAGAGCAATATTATATTCGATTCTGACCATTGTACAGGTGTGTTCGCAGTTTTTAGTATTAAATTAAACAATGATGCCAGTGGTGACGCTAATATATCACATCCATGTTTAATTGCTTCATTACAAATAAAGTCCGGGCCTGGGCTCTTTTCCATTTTCAACTTATTAGCCGCTTGTATAATTTCCATTTCATCGATAGAGTTGATATTAGTTTTTAGGCCTTTGTGTGTTTCTTGTTTGTTGATAAGTGTCTGTTGTGTAGTCGTACTGTAAAGGTTTTTATAGAATTCAGTAGCAATATTTATTATTTCTCTACGGTTGTGTGTCGTTTCTCCTGATTGATTTAATCCTTCAATCCAAGTCTTATTTGTTCGGAGTTCTTTTATCGCTTTTTTGAAACTTTTCCCTTGTGTAAGATGAGATTGTATTTTTTCCTTTCTGTAGTTTTCATAATCATGTTTTATGTATTTGCTCGTTAATTTGTATAGGGCGCTAAGTTCGTTTTTTTCCGAGCGAGTCTTGTTTGGTGTTTTTTGTAATGTTTGTCTTCTATTTAGTAATGTATTTGTCCGCTCTGAGAAAATGTTGTGTCCTATAGAGGTTTTCTTAACTTGTCGTGCTTCTTGTAGACTGACGTTGATAAAATATAGTATTTTGTTATAATATTCCTGTACTGTCATCTCCACTGCAAAATCAACTGAGTTTAATATATGGTGCCTTAGATTTTGCTTATATGCTTCTATTTCTTCTTTCGTTTTTAAAGTACTATTCTGGTTGTTGGTGAACTTAATTCGGCTTTTATTTGCTACTTTTAAAGTTATTGTACCTCTTACCATTCTATGGTCTGTGGAGAAGTTTAGTTTTAATGTTTCTATGTTTAGAAATAGCTTAGGTTGATTCGACAGTATATAATCAATTTCGTTCTTGATTGCCCCGCCGGGTGAATGCCAGGTCCACCTCCGACTTGTTCTTTTTTTGAAAAAGGTATTGATAACTGAGAGTCTATTTTCAAAAGCAAAATCTATTAATCTTTGACCTCTATCGTTTCTATTTCCATATCCATATTTTCCTATTATAATATGCTCATCTTTCAGTGGTTGCCCTATTTTTGCATTAAAATCTCCTATTATTATAAGGTTTTTAGAAGATGTCTGTATTGTTATGTCCAAATTTTGATAGAACTCTGTTATCTCTTCTTCACTTGATAGAGTTGTGGGGGCATAGACTTGTATAATGCTTATTTTATATCCTTGAATATTGAGGTTTAACAGAGCGACTCTTTCCGTGAAGCCTATAAGTTGTTCGATGTAAGGTTTTAAGGACTTCTTTATGAGGAACCCAACGCCGTAAAGTCCTGGCGTGGAGCCTACGTAACATAATATCGTGTTTTCATATTCCTCTATTTGGCTACCCAATCTTCTGACTTCTGACAGACCTATGACGTCATATTTTATTTCTTTTAGAGCTTCTTCAAGTTCTAACAGTTTTCCGTGTGAAGAGAGTGTATTGACGTTGTACGTTGCTATGTATAACTTGTTTGTCGAGAGATTTCCGGGTTTTCCGTCTGTTTTTAATTGTTTCTTTGGAGGGTGGTGGTCATTTTCTTCCACGGTGACCAGCCGGCTTTCATTTTTATATATATATATATATATATATATATAAATATAAATGAATCCCTATTTGCCTTGATCACAACGTCAAGCGTGAACGGTTGAACCGTTTTTGCTAATTTTTTTTCTCTTCTGGATAGCCCATTTAGCGAGGAAGGTTTTAGGCTACATAACATCACGCTACGACCATTAGGAACCGGGTTTCAACCGGAAGTTTTAGGGAAATGAGAAAAAATAATTCTTTTGGAGAGACGCAATCGAAGTTGCGCGGGTCAGCTAGACATCAATATATTTCATAATTGTTACAGATAAATTACACCTAGACACAGAACAAACGTTCGTGTTCATTACACAAAGATCTGTTCTGGGTAGGAATTGAACAGTTAAATACAGGAAACCACTCTGGTTAGAAGTGGTAGGTGGTGGAAGGTGGTGGTTAGCAGTGGTAGCGTATACGACTGCTGTGTTTGAGATCTAGGGTTCGATACCCGGGTCGGACTAAATCAACTAAAAAATAAAAGTATGTATATATTTATATCAGTTGTCTAGTACCCATAAGACAGGCTTTGTTTAGCTTAGGACTAGATGGCGTGGTGTGTTAGATGTCCAAAATATTTAATTTGTTTATTATTAACTGCTAAACAAACAGTTAGTTTAGTTGAGTGATGAATGTTGTTTAAAATAAAATGAGATTTGAATACATAAGCATTAAAAAATCCAATTACTTGTCAGTAATATGTTCTCCTTCAAAGGGAGAGAGGGCTCAGATGTACAACCTTTAGTAACACTATTCCGTATAAATTGGCAACTAGATATTATTGAGGAGAGTCGAATTGACCCAATTTGTTAATCCTTTGTGTGGTTCTAGGAAGAGATTTTAGAAGATGACTTATAATTAGAATAATATAATTGTTTGCCGTTTAAATGATTGATAGTGTCAAATACAATGCGTTGGACTTACATAAAGTTTTAAAAGTCCTATTAAGTAGATTAAGTTACATTATTACGACTATTTGTCTGCATGTATGGCTGTTGATTCAAGCGGTTGCCACGCCGACGCTTCTTACTGTGTCAAGTATTGTGGGTTCAAATCCCACATGGTGCAACACTTTATATGATCCATAAATTGTTGTTCTGAGTCTGGGTGTTCTTTGTGTCCTTTTCATGTATGTTCGTCAAATCTCCCACAACACAAGGTATACTTCCAGGTTTAAAAAAAATTTCAAATAATTATAGATATACATCCAGTTTTTTTTTTGGATGTGTAAAAAAAATTAAACTCGCGTCAGGACACGTGACCTGATCGTAAGATGGCGACGCAGTGCGCTTGCGCGAGTGTGCATGATGACAGCTGATGGATGGACTGTTTAATATGAGAGGACTGGTAATAAATTTATATTGTATAACATTAACCTATATTTTAATAACATCACAATAATTTTTACGTCCACAGCTGGATATAGACCTCCCTTAAGTTTCGCCACAACGATCAGTCCTGTGCTGCTCGGATTGAATGGCTTTCGACGACCTTTACCAGGTTGTCGGATCACTTAACACGGGTCCTGCTCATATCCCGCCTTCAAAATCCAGTTCTTTTTTTATTTGATCTAAAATTTATCCATTTTTTATGTACTGTTATATAAATACTATTATAATAATTACACAGATAGCATTAACTTAGCATTTAGTAGACTTGTGTAGTTGAAATAAAATAGTTCTTAATTTCAAGGTAGTAGAGCCACGCTGATTTCAGCACGAACGGGCCGGCTCGACCCGGCGGTACTACCCTCGCACAGAAAATCAACGTAAAATGACAGCGATCATGCTGTCGTGTTTCGTTGGTGAGTGCGAGACCGGAGGCCCAATGATGCGAAAGCATCACTAGCCCGCCATGGTGTGGGTCACCATGCTGCATTGTTGCATTGTCTGCGTTCGCAGTATGGTGACCATCACTCTTGGATTCTGCTTATGCTTTCCATCAGGCAGAGTAGAGTCATTATGGCAGGGTCAAACATAAAAAAAATAAAAAAATTAGCATTTTGTGCTTTGTTAAGTGCCCAAGTTTGACACCCACATGTGAGAACCGGTAGCACCATAGATGTAGAATACCATAGATTGTTTGTGCATTTCAATAAGCGAGACTAAAAACGAAATGCAATGGTGTGCGTCAAATGTGCATGTGCGTGTAACGTGCTAGTGATGGGCCATGCAAAATTATTTTTTTCGATAACCTGTACCAACTGGTACAAATAAATTCACAGGCATTCAGAGTTACGTATTCAGTGCGAACAAGAAAACTACAAAATTAAAAAGACAAATCTTTATTGATAGAATTTTTAGTAGATGCACAAAAACAAGGTATAACTGTTTCAACATTTAATGTGTTAATTAAGCGATATTAATATTACGCAACATTTGTCCTAAAATTTCTGAAATATTCCTGAAATACTTTTGACATAGAATAAGGCATTTAGCAACATTTTTTTGAAACATTACTTTGTTCATTGAATGTTGCTGATGTTCGGAAAACTCGTTCACATTTTGAGCCTATTTCTATTATATATTGAGATGGATAATAGTGTGGGTACTGATTTATTCTTCGTGCACTTCTGTTTACAAAACACTTTTTTTCAAATGACTGCTACAAATGGTTGAATGTTTTTTTGGGACCCAATCTGGTCTGTTCACCATTTTTAACCTTTTTCCTCGCTTGTCTGCATTTTGAGCAAATCTGTAACCATATTAATGAACATAATTAAAATGCCAAATAGTCAGTATAAAAATCTAATTGATGATATTATTTGATCACTGTGACTATTATCGATATTTTTATCGGCATTGTCACTTCAACTTCTAGGTATGTGAGGTTTGAAACAACATAAATTCACGTATTTAATAATTCGTTTTATACGATGCCTCTTAATTTATAATGAAACTAAACAAGATAATATTCTCTACCGCTTGTTATATAAAAAATACGATATCGTATTGAAACAAAGCTTATTTAGAGGCAAATATGGCATTGTTTACTTACATGTGAAATGAAAGATTTTGTGAATTTTCATTCTTGGAAACGTTACATCCAGGTACTGCACAAGTCACCATGATAAAACTTAATAAATAATAAACCACAACAAAATACTCAAGATTCTGAAAAAATAACAACAATAATGTTTCGACCTCAACGGGCGCTAGGCCGATACAGGCTCATAGCGTATCGGTGTTTGGTCTCGTTTATCTGTCGCGCTCTAACACACGTAAACTCGTATTGTCTCTTTTCCGCATAGCCAATCTATGGTATTCTATATCTATGGGTAGCACACATTTGTGTTGTACAGTTTTGTTTAAATGGACATTTAGATCTCAGTATTCTTTCATTTTTTTTGCTCTTTCTAATAATCGTTAACTCTGTTTGTCTGTCTCGAAAGTAACTACGTCTATCTGTTATACTTTCATGGCAAAACTGTTGCACCGATTTAAAGTATACTTGGCATAGAAATATTGAGGTGGAGGATTATTTAGGAAGAACATATTCTACTTTTTACTGTAATTATTCACAAATACGCAAGCGGAGCGATGGGGAAAAACTACTTCATCACATAAATTATTCACTGGCACACTTACTGTCATTTATATTCATAAAACTCGATATCGAAGTCCAGGAAACCATTAAAGCCATATTCGAATGATATCCACACCTACCTATTTATATACAATAGGACGAACAACATTATATAATTGCATTGACGAGAACCCGAAATGGGGACTAAGTGGACTTAAATGAAAGCCCATAATAAAGGTCGGAACTACATACACGTATACAGCGTTTGATCGATGCGTGACCTGTATTTAGGGGCACCATGTCACACTGAAATGTAATTCTTAAGCCTTAAACCATTATTTTTTTATTTTATTTGTAAATACTACTGACTATCACTTTGTACTAAGCATACGAAATGCTATCTTTCGTAATTCTCTCGCACTTCCTTATGCAAAATTTTTTTTCGTTCTTTATTTATTTCCGTTCGAACAAAGATCCGCAGCATTACACGTAAATAATTTAATAGTATATATATATTATTATGTCAAAATGACTGGACTGACTCATGGAAAGCATAATCAGAATCCAAGAGTGGTGGTCACCATACTTATTCCAGACAATGCAACAATACAGCATGGTGACCAATACTATGGCGGCCTAGTGATGCTTCTGCATCATTGGGCCTCCGGTCTCACACTCACCAACGAAACACAACAGCACGCGCCGTCACTTTACGTTGATTTTCTGTGCGAGGGTAGTACCGCCCGGTCGAGCCAGCCCGTTCGTGCTGAAATAAGCGTGTCTCTACTACCTTCAAAAAAGTGGTTGATTTTGCTGTTAAGTGGCATAATGATCAAACATAGTAGCTGTTCTCATTGCATTGCTATTGCTTTATGTAACCCAATGGTAGTTAGGGATATTACTCTTAAATAATTTTAAGAGTAATATCCCTAACTACTAAGGGTTAGTTAAGCTAAGCTAATGCTTTTACTAAACGCTATCTTATTTAAGGTAAATGCGCAAATTTTGATTTTTCTGTGTGCTTAATTAAATTAGTTGATCTATTTTTCCTAGATTTGCAAAATAACTATTACTGTAGTATGTGTTAAATATTTAGAAAAAATAATCTCAGGCGTGACATTTTGAGTCAAGAACTACTTTTAACGTTTACTTAATCATTATAAATTCATGGATGCATAAACAATGGTACCTATAAAATGCAAGTGAAGCAATACTGCACGGTGTGCAAGGTAGCCGGATTTAGGCATTTGCTTATGGAAAATGGACTTTATAATGTGACCGTATTTATGCCTAATAGAATCACAATTTAAGGTAAAACACGCACGCCTTTTATGAAAATATATTTTATTTTGTCATAAATATGGGACATGGACTCAATATAATTAAATACAATATTGACAAATGCTTGACTTCAGTAGAAAAAGTGTATTTGAAGTACAAAAATTTTACTTATTGAAACTGGTAGATCTCAGTCAGTTTTTTATAATGTACTAGTTGTTGCTTGCGGTTCCGCCTGCATATATGTCGGGTATCGCGGCAAATAGTAGCCTATGTGTTATTCTGATGTATAAGCTATATTACTGTAAAGTTTCATCCAAATCCATTCCGTAGTTTTTGCGTGAAAGAGTAGTAACAAAGATCCATCCATCCATCCATCCATACCTACAAACTTTCGCGTTTATAATATTAGTAAGATTACCTAATTTCAATGAGTTTTTTAGTATAATATATTTTTCAAGAAAAAGAAACACTCTTATATATGTTTAAGATTACTGGGGCGACGGATCAATTAAGTAGTTTTTTTTTAATTGAACAGGGGGCAAACGAGCAAACGTATATCACCTGATGGTAAGCGACTACCGTTGCCAATGGACAAACGCAACACCGGAGGTGTCACAAGTGTTTTGCCGGCGTTTGGAAAAGGTAATGGGTGGTAAATACGTTTTTATCTTCAGATTTTGTACATAGAGTGAGTTACGTGCATGTTTTGATAGAGAAACTTCTAATTCTATTGTATAAAGAGCGTCACAAATCCATTATATTATGTTCTACTAGCTGAACCCAGCGGTGTTACCTGCGGTTATTGTTGTACCACGAATAACGCTGCGGGACAAAGTTAGTCTAAATGGAACATCAGCTACCTGCCAGTGAAAGTCAAAATCGATCCAGAGATTACCCGGAACAAACAGAAAGACCGACAGACAGACAGAAAGACAAACATTTATTTAACTACATTTTTTGTATACTACTACGTCGTGAGTTCGCTTCCAGCTAGCTTCACAAATGATTGTGAGGTGACTTCATTAGTTTTGTATTTAAATGTATTTTCTAAATTATTACAATAATTTACATATAATATATAATAATAATTATAATAATATAATGGAAAGCAGTCTGTTCACCATACTCGTAATACAGACTTTGCCTAGTTTGAGATTTAAGCACCGTATGTGAGATGTGTAAAATTATCATATTAATTAAATTATAGTATGTTAAAATTCACTGTCAACATTTAATAAGTAATTAATTACTAAATCTATAAATAAAAACCGGCCAGGTGCGAGTCGGTCGAGAGTTCCGTACAAAATTGTAGGTATAATATGATGTTTATTTTTATATTTGAGTTGATTAAATGAAAGGTAAATTGCCGTTTCCGATTTATGACGTATTAAAATAAAAACAACTTACAAGATCTCTTTCAAACCAATTTTCGGTGGAAGTTTGCGTGGTAATGTACATCATATATTTTGATGTGAAACATCTAAAGGCGAGGGGTGAACCTGATTTTAAGCGGCGGTGCGCCGCAATTTCAATTTATTTTTTATTTTTATGAATTTTGTTAATTGTATTTATATTTGTTTTTGAATTTTTATTATATAAAAACAAATATTATTGTAATAAAAAGTCATTTTATTTTATACAAAACAATTTCGGTATTTCACATCTGCCAGGCGTCTCGTGGCGGCTCACGTTTTTTTCCTTTCTTTCGCAATGCAATTGTCCTGTACAGTTTTTAATTTTAATTTTATATGGTTCTAAATGACACACTTAAAATGTCTGTATTAACACTAAATATTTTATTAAGATTGTTAATACTCTGTAATAAAAAGTCAAATATTAAATATCAAATTTTAATTTGTTACATTTGTTTACATTTGTATTCACACTTGTCAATTTTTTTTTGTTTTATCATTTTAGCACTTTGGAAGTGCCTCTCGCGTAAACTACTTAGATAGAAATCATAGAAATCATCAATAGAATATAACTATATTAGAAACCTCAATATCGTTTTTGAGGATCTATCCATAGGTACGGGTTTGACTAAAAAAATTTTTAAGTTTCAGTTATAAGTATTAAACCTCCTTAAACCTTAACCTTAAAAATGTATTGTTTTTTTCTATTTTTATGGGAAAATCTTTATGTGGCGGTAATCAACAGTACAGTTCTTATAATTTCGGAAAAAAGATGCTGTGACATACGGACAGCCAGACAGGCTTAATAATTTTTTTTATGATGTAGGATGGCAAACTAGCACACCTATCACCTGATGGTAAGTGATTACTGCCACCCATAGACACCTGCAACACCAGAGCTATTTCACACGGGTTTTATGTGAGGCCGTGGTATCACTCCGGTCGAGCCGGCCCATTCATGCCGAGGCGTGGCTCTCCCACTGTGTGTGTGTTTAATGTTTGAATCCATAAGGGTTCCGTTTTTTTGCCATTTGACTACGGAATCCTAAATGTAAGGTTGTGAAAGAATGTTAATTCAAAAGAAAAAAAGGTTTAATTTCTTAGACAAATAATTAATAGTGTTGCCAAACCCATAACTTTCATGAAAACAATTAAGACTCAGATCTCAAAACTTTAAGAAAGAAACTCTTATTTTGAGCCTAATACTTACCAGACAAATAAGTCTCAAAATGATTCTATAATGAAGTGCGTATTGCTCAGTGAATCTTAATGAAATCTTGTGGGTGATGGTAAGATATCGACCGCAGACGTACTTTGGAATCTCAATGGCTGAACGGAATATGGAACATCTGAAATTTTTTATTTGCTTTGATATGAGTGTACCATTTATGATTTACAAATAATTAATTCATACGTTGCACCTATGTCATAATTAAGTGTATTAATAATGGTAGTTAGTTTCAATCATAAATTTAATTGTTAATTTTCAACCTTAGACTTATTTTTTTTATTCAGTCAATACGTGGTTACCATGAACATCTATAACAGTTGCTATTGAAAGTCAGTGCTCCTACATACTGACCACGGCTCCACGACTCCACGACGGCAAAGCCAGCGCGTGGAGTCTCCATGCGGAACGACCAACTAGACATCGTGTCTCGACGGGCGGCTTCACGCCACTCGCGTAATGCTTCGGGCTATATACTGACAACTGGTTCAATCTATAATCTCAGTTCGCCCTCAGGGTTACGGCGGCGGCGGTCAAGTGCCAGCCGCTCTGTGGAAAAACTGATATTCAGGTATATTCGGTTGACCGAAAATATTTTTGAAATAATACATATTAAGAAGATAAGATGTGAATTCTTAAAATTAAAATGGAATGTGTATGTGTATCTACGTGTGGGCCATTGGGAATTAAAATTTTTAGAATATTATCTATACAAATAAAATTGGAGTGTCTGTTTGTAATATTAAAATAACCGCTTTTAAATAAATGCATATGTATGTATACACGATACATTTACCAAAATCTCTGGAGCGGCTGGACCAATTTTAATGAGAATTTCCCTGGCAGGTAGCTGATGATCCAGGGAGTAACTAAGGCTACTTTTTTTTAGACTAGTTTTATCCCGCAGCGTTACTCGCGGTACTCAGCTAGTTAGATATAAAATGCTAGTTAAAGTTATGTTTACAGTAAAAGCAAACTTATAATTTTTTGTAATAATGGTATTTTATACTTTATTTGCACTTTATAAACAAACGAAGGTTATACAAAAAGGCACCATGCTTTTAACTTTTTTTTACTTTGCACTTGTAAATAAAATCCAGTGTCTGTTCAAAATAAAAGCTTTTTGGGAAACAAATCCCATCAAACAATGGCACCGTGTAACAGTGCTCTTTCACCAAAACATAGCCGGTCTGTTAAATAAACATCGAGCGAATATTATGTACAAATTCTGTGATTTTTAATACAAAGAAACAGTAATGAAATCAACAGATAAAAAATTATGTTAATAATAATAACGACATAAATCCGGAATCGAAACAATTTTCCGAACACTTAATACCAATACTCAGCTATAAAAAGTATAATAAATTGAAAGAATTTGTCATTTGCATAATGTAATTATTGACATATACATAATCAAGACATTATATTAATCAGAATTATTAATTATTTCAGTTATGTTTACTTACATATTATATTTTATTTAAAGGTTTTCCCATTTCCTTATTTTTAAATACAAATGAAAACAAATTAAAGTCTTTCATTTTACTTTAATATATAAATCATAATTTCAAGGAATCATTCTTACGATTAATGCATTCTAAAAAATACATTTAAATTGAGAGACAACATTATAAAATAAATGTATTTAAATTTTTACATGCCAAAATATTTGCATAGTTTCAAGATTTTGTGGTAAAGACAAATCTCTATTTCTCTCTCGCTATCGTATTTGGTGGTGGAATACTAAATGTACTTACCTCTATTTGAAATCACTTGTACTTATTCCACTATAATTCCACTCTAATAAAGATAATTACTTACAAAAAAATCATCATATTGTTAGTATAGAACTCGCATTCCAAAGCTGAGATTGAAGAAAATTTCACATATAACTGCCAACGTTCTAATTGCGTCTTGTCTGCTTGTCAACCAGCACCGCCTTTTGCTCATTCCGGTTTAAGTGCCTTGAATGCTGTGACACCGTTTAATTAACTGCTACTCCGGAGTTAGTAGGTGTGGAGTATGTCTGATATTTGGCAGCAATGTGTGAATGACAGCGTAATATTGTCTCCGTAAAGGGCATGATGGCAGACGTTTATTTTGTTATGATAGGCATATGTAATAATGTATACGGAAATCATAATTCAGTTAAACTAATATGCAAGTTTTACCTGTGAATAGTTTTAAAAGTAAAAGAAAATTCTACTATCCTTCTTTTATCACTGTAATACTTACCTTACAATTTACTTACCAATATACGTTGAAGCATGGGGCTCTAAAGAATTATGAATAACGAAGATGGAATTGCTTATAAAAAAATCTAAAAAAAACAGTTATTTATAGAAGCTTTAATTTCAGTATACAAAAAAAATTGTACATAGCTACTTTAGTACAATGGTACAAATCAATAATCGTATTATCTTTACAGCCGACTTTGTATATTTTATAACTTAAAGTTAAAATTCTGAATTGATTCATTCAAATGGCACTTTTGGGACTCACTTATTCTGTTTAAAGTGCTTTGAAGATTTTGATAAGCGCCAATTGCCGATAACTTTATGGACTGGTGATGAATATAATTATCATATATATTCCAGATTCGTACAGTTAGGTAGCCATAATCTGAGGAAAAAGATGGCGTTAGAAATTTAAGGTCATTTTTTTTTTATCATTGTTGTAACAATTCATTGTAATTTGGATGCCTGTTGGGTTTTGTTTTGAATTTGTTTTGATTGTGAAGTGATTTCATCATCATCGTCCTATCCTATATTATTTTTTGGGTTCGGTTACTAGCTCAACCAATTTTACTTGAATTTCAGTTTTTCCACGGAATGAGAAATCTGCTAATCTAAAACCACTCATTCAAATCACTGAACACAGTTCAATTTACACTCTAATAAAAACCATTCATTATAGAGATAGAATATCAGTGTTTTCCTAATCGTTGAAATATTTTTTGACTTGGGGTTGTTTAAAATGGTTTATCTACAGTACCTGGATGAACTTATTTTTGGTATTTTAAAAAAAATGATCACTGGCTAAATCTGTTTATCGACCCAAAACCCCCTACACTAAATAAGATTTAAATTTTCCAATTTTTGTGAAAATTTTTGGAGTCGTTTACAAAATTCAGATTATGGATGGATGGATGGATGGATGTTTGTTACTCTTTCACGCAAAAACTACTGAACGGATTTGGATGAAACTTTACAGTAATATAGCTTATACATAATAATAACACATAGGCTACTATTTGCCGCGATAATCGACATAAACGCTTGGTTAAATAGTTATTATTAAAGGTAAATTAGTTATTATGACAGCCATCTATATGGCGTATGTATTCATGCTATTTTGTAATGTCTGTGTGATTTTTTGTAGGTAATTATCTTTAGTGGAGAGGAATGATACTGGAATAAGTACAAGTGATTTCAATTCTAGAATGGAGTGACAGAGGTAAGTACATTTAGTATTCCACCACTAAATACGATAGCGTTGTCTTTACCACATAATCTTTAAACTATGCAAATATTTGTCTCTAAAGTATCAGCATTATAATTTAGCATTACAGAGTGAAGTCATACGTATATATTTGAATACCGACTCCAGAATAACCTTATAATAACCTTTATGTCACGTACGCATTTCAAATGTCATTTCTGTTCGCACGAGTTCGGAATAAGTTGAAACTATAGCGACGTAGCTTTAATGAGATAGGTTAATAGAACTTCAACCAAACCTAACTCATTTAACTAGTATGTATGTTTATGTAACTACGTGTAGTTGTATTATTTAAATATTTATATATTTTATCAGTAAATAACGCTATAGGTAAGGTCGTCTACACTATTAGGTATTTGATACATGTTACCAAACTAGTTGATACCCGCGGCTCCGCCCGCGTATATGTCGGTTATTGCGGCAAATAGTAGCCTATGTGTTATTCTGATATATAGGCTATGTACTATAGCTAATATAGCTAGATATATAAGCTATATCACTGTGAAGTTTCATCCAAATCCGGTCAATAGTTTTTGCGTGAAAGAGTAATAAACATTCATCCATACATCTATCCATACTTACGAACTTTCGCGTTTATAATATTAGTATAGATATTAAATAATATTTGAAAGCCTAATTTTTAGTCTTCAAAGTTCATCTAAACCATATTTACATATATACAACGTCATCTGGTCCCAAACTGTATTTGGGTACTAGACAACTGATATGAATTACACATATACCTTTTTTTTAAATACATACATATTGTACATAGAAAACACCCAAAGTCCAAATATTCGTAGATCACACAAGCATTTGGTTCGACCCGGGAATCGAACCCGAGACATCATCACAGCAGTCGCACACGCTATCACTGCGCTACCGAGGCAGTATTAATGACACAAGTTTTAGTAATTATGAAACCTTGTTCATTTAGGAGGATAAACATACAAGTAACACAAAATGGTTTAGGTAATCTTTTCAACAATACCCAAACCAAAATAAGTTACTCTCAATAATGTAATAACTTAACTGTGCTTACTTAATGAGTAAACTGAAACCTTGAGCATTTAGGATCCAAACGGTGCATGAATGATAAATGTCTATTTAAAAGCCTCAATAACAAATCACATCACATAGGACTCAGAGTATATGAGGAGGAGGATAGGATAGGAGTGAGTGAGGATATCCATCCCTCACCATAAATCCAAAGGCCGGCAACGTACTTGTGACGCCTCTGGTATTGCGGGTGTCCATGGGCAGCGGTAATCGCTTACCATCAGGCAATACGTCTGCTCGTTTGTCCCTTATAACATAAAAAAATATCCCTAACAAGACCATATATTTTCCAGTATAATTGATTTAATAATTTCATAGGAATGCAGAATTAAGAATCTCTCAATTTATCAAAAAGGCTAAGCTAACTAGCTAGCTAGCTAGAAATAATGAATATTAGCTAGCTTAAAAAATACAACCGAATAAAATTATCTTTTCCGAATTAAAAATATGTCTTATATGCAGATATAGATTGTTGATATATTTATAGATAGATTTACGGCATGTTTGGCCTAGTGGTTGAAATGGTTGGCACGCCGCTTCCTACTATGCCATGTGCTGTGGGTTCAAATACTATATCGTACAACACTTTGTGTGAACCACAAAGAGATGTTCTAAGTCTGGGTGTTTTTTGTATTTCATGTATGTTTGTAAAGTCCCCCGCGACACAGGATGTATATTCTTAATGTGGAAATTGTATTTTATAGAAAAAACTTGAGAGGTGTCAAGGGACACCCGGATAGGACGAAGTTCACTGTCGGGATTTATTATTGTTATTATTTATTATGTACAAAAAACCTGTATACACTCAACAAAAATAAACGTCGCGACTGTTCAATGCGAAATAGAAAGACGAAACGAAAATAACTGGTTTGCTTTCTATGAAAGAGAGAGAGAGAGAGAGAGACAGAGAAGAACGGCTTACAACTATAGCAAAAAGTGTCGTTACAACTTTTGGTCTTAATTTTTCCGTCTAGCAACGCGCGATAAAGAACTGCGTTCCAAAATGATAAAATTAATGGAGTCAATTTGCAGCAGTTTTTTGTCGTTTGAAGTAAGCGAAGTAGACCACTGCGTTTCTGTTTTCTATTTTTTATCCGGTGCACGAGAAGCATTCATAGACCATTCAAAGCGGTGTTCATACACAGAAGTGAAAATAAAACACAACCTTGTTTATTCCTTGCTTACTTTACGTATGTACGCTGCTGTTATTGCTTGCACTGCACGCGCCAGCTTTACAAAGAACGAAGCTTATTTGATCCGAAAAATTGTTCTACCGTACTCAGTTCGCATATTTCCTTGACATAATTTAAAAAGAGGGGTGTTATAAGTTTGACGTCGATTTCTGTCTATCTATCTGTGTGTGTGTCTGTCTGAGGTATCGTAACTTACCAACGGATAGAGCGATTTTGATGCGATTTTTTCATTTGAAAGCCAGTTTTCTTGCTGTGGTTTTTAGCTACGTTTGGTTAATATCGGTCTAGCAGTCAAAGAGCTGATCTCTTTTCCAAGATGATGTAAGGCATTTTTCTACTATGGTTACTCGGTTAAGTGCTACATCAGAATAACACATAGGCTGCTATTTGCCGCGATAACCAACATATACGCGGGCGGAGCCGCGGGCAACAACTAGTATTATTATAAAGGCGAAAGTTTATGAGTGAGTATGTGTGTTACTTCTTCATACAAAAACTACTGGACGGAATTGGATGAAACTTTACAGTAATATATACATCAGAACTACGCATAGGCTAGATAGGAGTTAAGTGGAAAATGAATTAAATAATTATGATCAAATTTCTACCGCTTAGCGATCACTAGTATGCTTAGAAACGATTTTTTTTTAATACTCGTACTCTCTTGAGTACAATAGCTTCAACTCTATTGCTGTCATGATAAGATATAGATAATATAAATTAGGTGTTTAATGTGTCTTTGACTACTCTTAATATTTTGGGGATTATTATGGGGATAAAGACGTGAGTATATAATAAACGTAATAAGTGTCCATTTATTACATTTATCATTTAACAATAGTGTTACTTAGAATATTAGGAATTAAAGGGAATAAGTACGAAATGACTACATTAAGTTGAGCTATACGCGTAATTTTTCTTACTTTAGTCTAATATAGCCGACTTATAAATATCCATTAGACACCCTCAACTCACTTTAACATATTAAAACCTAACGCTTTTATATCACGGGTCATAATTTCCATTAAATATGGAAAGTACATTTCAGTAATATGTTCTTATTACATTAAATTTACGCAATACAGTGAAAGGTTAAGAATGAACGTTTTAAATTAAGGAGCTCAACAGCTTAAATAGGCCAAAAAACAGCTTAAATAGGCCACAATGTAACAGGTAAATTTGAGGTTTGCGGTTTACATTTGTACAGCATTTTCGTTTTTCTTCTTCGTCTTTTTTTTAAGTTTTGAATGCCGCATCCAACAAATTATTAACATCAAATCTCAAAGTAAACTATTATCATTTCATAACATTAAATATTACTTTGTAGATATAATTGGCACCTGAATTTAATAGGTTTTATTTGTAGCAACAATATTGTGTTTATAAACTGGACTCGATTTTTTTTCGACTTTAAAGAAAGAAGAGGTTCCATGTTCGCTTGTATGTATGTCTGGGAAAATTTGCAATTAATTTAATAGCACCTTGTGATATGATGAAGAAATTTTGCGGACACTTGTGAATACTTGAAATAATAAAAATAATAGTTCTGACAACTGACACACAATGCCATCTAGTCCAAAACCAAGCTGAGCTTGTACTATGAGTACTAGACGGCCGATATAATTACATATTAGCATTTTTGGTGAATACACACATATTCTACACAGAAAATCACCAAACTGCGTAACAAATGTTTGCAGATCATACATTCAAAAGGTAGTAGAGTCACGCTGATTTCAGCACGAACGGCCCGGCTCGACCGGGGCGGTACTACCCTCGCATAGAAAATGATAGAGTTCATGCTGTCGTATTTCGTTGATGAGTGCGAGACTGAAGTCCAATGATGTAGAAGTATCACTAGGCCGCCATGGTGTGAGTCACCATACTGCATTGTCTGCATTCGCAATGAGTATGGTAACCACCAATTTGGATTCTGCTTATGCTTTCCATCAGGCATAGTATAGTCATTTTAGCAGGCCATACATAAAAAAAGTCACTAGGTCTAGCTCGACAATCGAACTTAAGACCTCGAGAACAGCATCACATACGCTATAACTGCGCCACATAGATAGCCAATGATTGGCTATTGCCAAACCAATTCAGCTCATAGAGTTAAATATAGCTTAGGAGAAATGTATTTTATACACAAACATTCTACCCACTGTTCTGTTTATTACCGAGTGTTGAAAGACACATTCAGACTCCGTTCTATAGTCAACAAGTTATAGAGTTTTCACGAGCATCACTTAACATTCACCCCGCACAGCTCGTTAGAACTATCGTCCTGTGTAATTACAGCTTGTGTTACGCCCGCCGTGTTTTCCTGTCTTGCATAAACTTGAGCCGCTTGTTACACCGAAGCGTAAGAGCCGGTTGACAAGATCTTTCATTCAAAGATTCACTGCCTCGTTGGTCTAGCGGTTGGCGTGAGCGACTGCTGATCATGAGGTCTCGGGTTCGATTCCCGGGTCGGACCAAATGTTTGTATGATCTACAAATATTTGTTTCGGAGTTTGGGTGTGTTCTATCTATAATATGTATGTATTTACAAAAAAAAAAAAAAAAGTATATATGTATTTGTATCAGCTGTCTAGTACCCCATAACACAAGCTCTGCTTATCTTGGGACTAGATGGCGTTGTGTGCTTAGTTGTCCAAAAAAATATTTAAAAAGATTGCCATTGCCAAAATTAAAAAGTATTTGTGATTCTTAACAGAAAAACATATGCATTTAATTGTTTTTTCTAATACTTTTTACAGTGTTTTGGTATTATCTTATACTAGCTGACCCAAGCAACCTCGTTTGCGTCTCGAATTGCCCGTAGCGTGATAATTTTACCCCGTTTTTGAAACATTCTCCGTGGGTGCTCCGCTCTTATTGGTTTTAGCGTGATGATATATAGCCTTTTTCGATAAATGTACTATCCAAATCTGAAAGAATTTTATATCTTATATAGATTAGATATATTAATAGATTTAATACCTTTAAATGAGCATTTTTTCTATATGTAATCTGAATCTTGGATCCGTTTCCAACAATTTTCATGAAATTTAGAATACAGAAGATTGCCGGGTGATAAATCGATCTATCTAGGACTCATTTTAAGATTCTCTCCAAAAAAATAATACCGATCAAAGCCTGGTCATCGAGGTACTTAATTTTTATAATGTGATCTTGTTGTTCAAGTCATTTCCACATTAAAAAATATCTCACAATTTTCAAATAAAACTTAAAGAATAATACTAAGCTTTTATCCTTATAATTCTTATCACTTCGAAGCAACTAAACCTCAAAATCAAATTGCTAAAGTTAATCCAAACAGAACTAAATTAATTCTCAACCCAAACCATGGTACGTTAAAATCAAAATCCATTACGCTTAATAAACAGCAGTGAACATTAAATCCATCCACGGCTTTTCAAAAAGCTAATCTGTCCTGAAACAACTTTAAATCCGACCATTAAACTAACGCAACCTCATATTTCTATACGAACGTTATTCTGTTGAACCGAACTACTTAGCGAAGGCTACATTTGGATTTTAAGTATCCAACTTTGTTCATGATAAGCCTTATTTAATATCGAATGTTTGGAATACATTTAGGTAATTTTAACACTTCGATTATTTTATAATTTTGAAGTTGGATTTATATAGAGAACTATTAGTTTGATCACTTTATAAGAGAATGTATCTACTGGTTTTAAAATGTTTAATAGAAAAAAAAATGTAGGGCGCCCTACGGCTCGATGGACCGATAACTTGAGGAAAATGGCTGCCCAGGACCGGGATGGTTGGCGCCCTTTGAAGGAAACCTTCATTCAGCAATGGACGGCAATGGACTCAATAATGAGATGTCATCTTTTAAAAGTATGCGTTAATATTTCCACATGTGTTTGTTACGTAACTATATGAGAAAATATTAACCTTTACTATATATACTTATAGGAAATATTTTAAATCTCATAAGACGCTTTTCAATTTTTATGTTTTTAGGTCTTAAAAATTTCAAAGGTCCTATCATTTCTTTACTTATTCTATCATCCGCATTTTATTAACTCTATTTTTCTAAACTAATTTACGCCTTACAAAGATTGTGCCCTGTTGTACTAGTAAATTGACATTTGAAGGTAAAAGACAGCGTAATAAACGATTATCAGAAAAAAATAAAAAATATATTTTCTTACAAATTGGTGTAATACTAGTCATCATGTCGAAATCCATTGTTTTTAATGCCGGTACGATGTTTGGTTTGGGCAGCAACATTCATTGTAATTGGCACTCTCATGGGCTCGAGTTAGTAGAACCTACTCTAGTATATACATGTACATATAAAGGCTAACCAGCTCTTATTTAACTAGCCTACATGTAGAATCTGACGAAATTCTAGACTCTTCGTTTTAACAAGATTAGCTAAATGTTTTTATCTGTAGAATCTAGGGTCTTATCAAGGTTGAAATTTGCGGAGTATGAGAGAAGTTTAAACGCAAGGCTCATATTTCATTTCACTGCATATACAAGCGAAAAATTGATACTATCATATTTTAAGATAGTATGAGGATAATATCATAAAATATAATAAGTTGTAATCAACGTTTATTATGGATACTAAAGTTCTCACGGCCAATAAAAGCCACGGCAGGCCACAAGAGATATAATAGTGCACAAGTGTGTGCGCAAACACAGGTGCACTCTCTGTTCCATTTCTCTCATAATCTGATGGGACGGTTAAGCGACACGATCGGGGAGAGATCAGGCGCAGGACCGACAGCTTCAGGTTCATACCGCAACTTCCAGACTCCGAGCTGTTATTAAGTATTTCTGTAATCAAAAAAACTCTATCACACTTTTGGTCCTACCCGGAATTCGAACCTGAGACCTCTTGATCGGTAGTCGCATACTTCACCCACTTTTTTTTTTTTTTTTTTTAACGTGTGGAAACCCCCTCGGGCCGTCACCCCGCCGGGGTTTGCGGCGGGGCGGTGTGTCGGAATCGAACCGACTAAAACCACACGGTGTGCCACTCTGCGCCTGAGACGGGAGGGATCCGGGAACTGCTGTTATTAACACATCCGGACCCCTCCCAGCGCCTGCCCGCACTGAAACGGGCACCGTCTGCTGTTAAACTCTCTAAATAGGCGACGTACGGCACACGCGTAACGTCGCCCCCTCGCGGGTGACCACTAGAGCGGATGGAAGGGAAAACCCATCCCGACCATCCGCGGCCACACTCAGGGCGGCATGAGGCGCTGATAGGCGCGCCTCCGCCGCCCGGTTCGCCGGCGGCGGATCGGGTCCGAGTGGATATCATCCTCCCGGGCCTTCTCCGCCGCCTCCTTCTGCGAAATTACGTCTTCGCAGAAGGCTGCGACCGCGGTAAAACTGCTGTCGCTACCGGCCATGGATCGTATGACGGCCGGTAGCGAGAGATCTCCTCCGATGACTGCAGTGAGGGCCCGACGCTGCGACGCCCAAGCGGGGCAAATCGCCAGCGTATGCTGGGCCGAGTCCTCACTGCAGTCGCAGTGGTGGCAGGCGGGACTCAGTTCCCTCCTGGCGACCGAGTGCAGGTACTTTCCGAAGCATCCGTGCCCGGAAAGAACCTGCGTCAGTCGGAAGGAAAGGGTCCCGTGCTGCCGCCCTGCCCACTCGAGGATGACCGGCTGGAGAGCCTCCACGGCGGCAAAGCCAGCGCGTGGAGTCTCCAGCCGGAACGACCAGCGAGCCATCGTGGCTCGACGGGCGGCTTCACGCCACTCGCGTACCTCTTCGGGCGGAGGGCGAATGCCTCTCTCCGCCCGGAATTCAGCCACCCGTCGATAAACTTCGGCGAGCACTTCCGCCTCCAAATCCCACGGAGGTGTTCCGGCCAAGGCGCACGCCGCCTCGGTGGACACCGTGCGGTATCCGCGGATGGCTCTGACCGCCAATACCCTCTGAGGCCACCAGAGGCGGGCCTTATTGAGGGCAGTCAGAGCCGCCACCCACACCGGTAGCCGCCACCCACACCGGTACATACTTCACCCACTAGACCAACGAGTAGTATAACACGTATAACGGTTAGTGTATGAACCTACAAATCAAGAGTTTGTTCGGGCTAAGAGGTGTTATTGAGTTTTCTGATTACAGAAATGCTTAATGAAAAGGAATTTAGAAATTGGGGTCTGAACTCCCGTTCCTCAAAGAGTACGGAAAGTGTCAATCCTGCGTCTCGGATAACCGCCCTATCGGAATGTGAGAGTGAGGGAACAGAGAGTGTACTTGTGTTTGAGCACACATTTGTGCACAATAATATTTCCTGCTTAGCTGGTCTCCGTTGAGACTGGCCACCGTGGCTAATATCGGCTAGGGTTATATCATTATTAATGATATTAATGAACCTCACTACCGACGAAAAAAATAAACAGTATGTTTCCTTTGTCTATATTTTCCACAGGTACAGAGAAGTTCACAGCTCAATTCCAAAGAAATACAACAAAGTACATGCTTATAAAACATTATAAATTAAGAGCAAAATGTTTCAATAATTGTTTTTAACCACGCCAGTACAAACCCGGGTCACGTCTGTCGTAATTTCACCCCGAATTAATTGCACCCTTGTTAGCGAAACAGAAAGAATGTTCATTTGTGTCAGATTTTACGATGTGGGTGTTTGTGTGTTTTGTAATTTGTTTCTGCTATTCGTCTCAGCGGGTGAAGGGGTACCGCCCAAACGCGATCGAGTGTCTTGACTTAATTAAATTAAAGGAGAGTAAACATTAACATAGAATTAGGACGTAATACACAACAGTTTTTGTTTAACTTGCAGCCTTTTGAATTCACACGAAGGATTGCGTCCATTTATAGGTATAGTGACGTCATTTTTACTTTCAAATACGATCTCACTGTTAAGTCAAGCAAAATACAAATCGTTATATTAAAATAATATTTGTAAACCAGCTAGTAACAATTGAATTTGAAAGACTCAATTGGCGACGGTACCTATTTGACGTCATTCTATCCTATCTTTCTTGAAAAATAAGTGAAAATTTTAATTGAATGAAAGGGAACTTACCGCATAAATATACAGGAATCAATGTTAACCTGCCATGTTTCCTAAATATTTTTGATGACTTTGAACCTTAGATTCTTTCTAATTGGATATTTAAAATGGATAGTCACATATTTTCTGGTTGCCACAAGTTATTTAAAGTTATATCACATTTTTGACAGAGTCAATGGCGCAGTGGTAATGTATGCGTATGCTCAATGTTGGACCAAATAAACATAAAATTTGTATTAGTATACATATTAGTATGATCTGCAAAAACTTGTTTCCGAGTTTGACTTTTTTCTATGTATCGGTATATTTTTGTTGTATTTACAATAAAAAATCGTATTTATGTATTTATATTAGTTGTCTAGTACCCATAACACAAACTCTGCTTAGTTTGGGGCTGGATGGCGCGGTGTTAGGTGTCCCAAATATTTATTTATTTACATAATATTATGGGAATAAAGACGTCAATATACAATCTACGTATTAAGTATCCTAAAAAAAGGATTAATTTGTTATCATTTAACAACAAAGTTTTACTTAGAATACATTGGATTCATTTTAGATTTCCACAATTTTAACATTATAAAATGTATTTAAATCGTAAAAAAATTCACGACTTACAAAGTTATATTATAAAAAATGGATAAAGTCATAGAAACAAAATAAAGGAAACAAGGGTTTTAAATAATATGAGTGTCACAGATAACAATAACGAAACCGTTTTCCATTAAACTTGTCCGATTTTCAATTTCCACAGTACAGAATAACTGGAACAGATTATCGTATACAGGATGTACCTTATTAAAATTGATAAAAGTTCTAAATGAAAAATTCAATCTTTAACGTTAATTTCTGTTTACTTTTAACCATTTTGCAAAAAGAACATTGAGTTTTCATTCATTACATTTTTTCATCCGTGACTTGTCATGTTTATTTTTATGCTACCATTACCTTTGTAGAACTCAATATATGGTGATTAAAATATCTTTTTGTAAAAAAAAATATATTAAATGAGAAAATACCTAAAGTACAGTGACCTTCACTAGTTCCTCTGATCACCACAGGGCCTAGTGAAGGTCGCAGGAAGCCGTTGGATGCGGGCAGCACTGGACCAGTTATAGTGGAAAATCTTTTCAATCTTGAAGATTGGGTTACCAGTACTACCTTTTTATTAATTAGTGTTAAATGGAGGTGATACCGGTTCAATCCCGTCTATTTCACAGTCACGATTTCGTCCTTTGTCCAACCCGTCTCTTCCTATGCGTGATTAAGCGTACTAAAGCAGACCAAAATCTCCTTTCTAGATTTTAGTAGAGACTTAAGTTCAGCTGTGTGTTATGGGCTTTTGAAGATGATTGAAGCCTTTATATAATTATTAAATCCCTAAAAATCTCACTCGACCCTGTACGGTCTCTAGTAATAATATCTTCATCTAAAGTAAATACGTAACACAGTTCTCTGTTAATGCTCGTTTCGTTACCAAGTTTGATTGATTAAGTTTGTTCAGCACTTGATAATCACTTTCTATTTTGTCCCACCCTGTACTGTCTGAGCTCCGAGATTTGTCTCGGAAGATTATTATACTGTGATTGGATATTATATGCCTATATGTACACGAAATTAAGACAAAGAAGACACTGCCTCGTTGGTCTTGCGGTTGGCGTATGCGACTGCTGATCGTGAGGTCTTTGGTTCGATTCCCGGGTCGGATCAAATTATTGTATGATTTACAAATATTTGTTTCGGAGTTTGGGTATTTTCTATGTATAATATGTATGTATTTACAAAAAAAAAGTATATGTGTATTTGTATCAGTTGTCTAGTACCCATAACACAAGCTCTGCTTAGCTTGGGACTAGATGGCGTTGTGTGATAGATGTCTGAAATATTTATTTATTTAAAGATTTATTATTACTTATGCTTATACAAATTTAAAACCGAACTACTTTCACTTATTGAGTAGCTTGTGAAAGCTGTAAATTAGAAAAAAATCCTTTAATGTTTAACGAGATGAAACATTTAATTTATTTGGAAAGGCAAGCTCAAAAGCTGTAATGTACTTTTTTTCTCTTTTCCATGAGCTATTTTTGAACCACCAGTTGAACAATTTGCTCGATTGTCTACACACTTAAATGAAAGTTATATGTACATACATACGTATTTTATATACACTTGAGATAACCCGGTGGTGCAATTTTAAACATTTTGTTAAAATCAGTTTTTTTTGTTGTAAAACATTTTACAACATATTTTCTACATGTTTAATTGAACTAATGTTATAAAGTTTTTAATTAATACACATTATCATCGTATTTAAAAACAAAAGTTTGACATGACAGCTTAGTACATTTATCAAAAAACTTAATTCCCGAGTTCAAAGAGACTGATGAACAAATAAACGACAGCAAAAACAACCCCACAGAAATCCCTAACGTCTTTCTTTCACTAGACCAATTAACTCTTAAAGCGTCTAAAGACTTTGTCACATTTTACAATCACATCAATCCACTTAATCGTCTGGAAAATGGCCCGATCTTTCCTTCCTTACTTTAAGGAAAAAATGTTGTGGATCTTAAAAAAGAAGCCAACCTGCGAAGCCATTTCTCTTGCCGACCACTATTCATTGCCGTCGATTCTTAATGCCTCTATTTAATACCTAATATTGGCTTAACACCCCTATACGTCACGACGAGTAGGGTTGTCAATCAATCTAGGTTTTACAAAGTTACATAACTATAACGCAAAAGTTGTTACACATTATATTTATGACTAGCTGAGCCCCGCGGTGCTACCCGCGATACAACGACAGCCGCGGGTAACGCCGTGCGGCAAAGATAGTCTAAAAAGGTGACTTAGTTACTCCTTAGATCATCAGCTATCTGCCAGTGAAAGTCCCGCCAAAATCGATCCAACCGTTCCAGAGATTACCCGGAGCAAACCGACATACAGACGAAAAATGTAAAACATGATATTTTGGCACATGGACCTTGTATACATACACACGTATACATTTATTACAATGTGGTTATTTTGATATTACAAACAGACATTCCAACTTTATTTATTTCTATAGATGTATAGATTTTTCCAGTTAATGAAATCTGCATACAGTTATTATTGGTTTATGTGTCATTATACTATATTAATTGTATGTGTGCACTACTAATAAAAAATATTAAATAAATGTTCTCAAATTACTATTCTTTAATAGACATAAATTTGAAATGAACTTTTTGATGCAATTTATAGTTATGTTAATATTTTTTAAATCGGACCAGTACTTCCTGAGATATGAGATGAGAGCGCAAACAAACAAACAAACTCTTCAGCTTTATATATTAGTATAGATGTGTCTGTTAAACCTTGAACTTCGTATTTATACCCAACATTTATGTAGTATTTTTCACACATTCATAAATTACATAAAATTTTAGTTAAAAATAATTGCAATAAGTGTTGTACAATATTAACAAAGTTAATTTAATTTATTTATTAATTGTAAAAAATTAAAAAATAATCTTAATTTTTTATGTGAACACTCTTGAAAATACATACATTTTAGGCTGTGATAACCCTGACCAGCTATCTCTGAGATAAAGAAAGCCCACTCCATACTGTAATATCGACACTGGCTATTTGTATTATCGAGATAGTAATGGCCCATTCAGCCTCCGAGTGTGTTTATCAATCAATTTAGATGATTATTTATATTGATGATGGCTTATTTTTCAAGAAAACAAATTGTTTTATCAATTTCTCTTTGAGATCGAAGGCACTGTATACTCCTGCACATGTGTGTGTTTGAGAATTTAATAAAAATAACATTTAATAACTTTGTGCATTTTACATACAGCCTGTGCCACTATTCATAAAAGGCTCAACTCTTGAAAATAAAGCATGGAAAACTAAATGAGCTCTTAGGTTTCTAAGCTTTATTTTTCATAAGTTACAAAAAAATTTACGCCACCATGCTTAGTACATTTACTAACATCGTTTCTTTACAATCTCCATGAAAATGTTTAATAAAAAACTAAATAAATAAAAGGCATTTTTTATAGAAGATTCACGCGATGAGTTCACTCACAAATCCAAGCTTTTAACTGTCAAATTTTCTAGAACACCTGTTTCAGTTCATTATTAAAATTCCAGGTAAAGCTTTAAACAAAACCTACATGGTCTCCAAATAATTATCTCGAAAACAAATCGTAAACAAAAACAAAATAGCCCCACAAATGAAACTGAACGCGAGTCTCAAGAATTGTGAACAGAATAAGAAACTTTTTTATTTGTCGAAGTCGTCTGAGCGTTCCGTTTCACCGCCGTTTTGTTTGTACGGCTTTACTGCCTCCTTGTTTACACTTAAACCTAAATTAGTTCTTGAAACAACAACCATGCTATTTTCATTTGATTTTATTAAAACTCTTGGGTTTTACCTCGTCGAGTACTGCCTCATTGTTAGATTTCTGAAACAGGAAAATTGTTTTTGGGGTTAGAGAATTCTGAATGTAATCATTGAATCTACAACTTAGGCTATTACACTTTAACAATACGCTTGTCATAAATCTGTGAATATTTAACTATTACACATAAATAAATGAAATTACAAGGTCTATAAGCTACGACACAATAGTCGGTTTTTATTAATGCCGGATTGTACTTTTCTATTCTATCTGATTGTTATTTGTAAAATGCGGAACGACTGAATCGTGAAAGGTTTAAATTCCATGCAAATTAATACAAGTATTATATATTAGATGGAATAATAATGTTACGAAATTTCACAAACGTACGAGAAGGGAACGAACATCTTATTCGGCGGCACGATTCTAGAATACGTTCTTATAATATTGAATCTGACACATAACAGTAAACTTTACCAGAATGTACATAAGCTCGCACATGGATTGATTCTCAATTAACTTTATTACAACGTGTGACACACAATACATTGAACCTTTCTCAAAAATGATGTGGGAACTTTCGGTTATTGATTAGAGCATTCTGCAATAAGCTACATACTGCGATGTGAGTAACGTGATTGCAGGCGATTCATTGCCGCAGTCAATTAAATTTGAGCTACAGTTCAGTTTGCGATAAACATCGAAGTGATCTAAGTGATTAATCCAAATCCTCGGCGATCATTAAGGAAGATGGACGAACAACGAACGTCAATGTTTTTGGGACTTTTCGTAAGTCTCGTTTAAAGTCCTAATAGTCCAGGATCCCAGGAACAAATTTTACAAGTTATTACTATAAAGCTAATTTTAGTTAGTGGCTTTATTTTGATGAGGGGCCGACGTTTCACCTTACAAAAAAAATTGATGGTAAATAGCAGGGACAAAAAACTTTTGAGCGTAGGACGGGGATAATGTGCCACGCAATTTGTAGGACAAAGTGACTGTTAAATACTATAAATATTTACTAACATTATTAGTTACAGGAAAAAAATGTCCTACAAAATGTATGGTCCTTCTAATATTTATCGTTAACGAGGTCATCAAAAGGGATACTAACTAGCAGATTTATTTGAACAGCTACACCTGTTAGATACCACAATCGAAAATTTTTGTAAGGTTACTCAAGAAAAACTAGCTTGATAGTAATAACTTGCAAAATTTGTTCAGGTTTATCAGGTTTATTTTAAATATACAGATCATTTAGTAAAATTAATGGTGGGCTTTTGATCAATATGATGCGCAGAGTGGACACGGCTTCAATACCTCCAGTCGTCCTCTATTGCTCAATTATACCTTGGAGCCCTGTATTCAAAGACCTAGGCCTACACATCGACTCAAGTCACTCATGTGAGTCTAAAAGTGACTGGAAATCTGCAAACACTATAACGCCTAAATAATTTCCTGCTTTCCAAAACGAAAACCTTTCTCATCCAATATCTAACCATTCCTATAATTGAATATGGTGATGTGTATTACTTCGACCTGAAAGCAGACCTCAATAAACTAGACCGACTTCTCAATAACTGCATTCGATTCATATTTAATCTTTGCAAATATGATCACGTATCTGCTTTGCGTTTCCAATTAAAGTGGTTACTCATTCGTCAACGTCGTAATCATCGGTGCTGATTTCTCTCTTTTCATTTCTCAATTCCCCATTCTTACCTTCTTACTTTGAACATGATTTTCCTTTCCTCTAATCAGGACAGAAATCTTCATTACGAACAACCTGCTTCTCATGTGCACTTTCCACAACTCCGATTTCATGAACATCTATCTCTTTTTTTTGTGCAAGCGGTGCTGCTATGGAATAATTGGCTCCTACTTGAAATTAGGATATCCACTAACCGATACTCATTTAAAAAGAACGGGTATAATTACCTCCTTCAGATGGCGGATTAACTTAACCAACAGTACACCTCCTACTTTCTATAGTGTACGATTTTATGGTATACGTATTTTTGTGTACCTAAATAAATATATTTGCGTATATGTGTATATTTATATTTAAATTTGTATTTCTTACATAATATCAATTGTATCGATTTCTAACTAACCTCACTGTACCTACCTTATTAGATCTCTACGCTCCCTGAAGGTTGGCTGGTAGAGAATGCCCTGGGCATTAAGTCCGCCGATGTACATAAGTGCATGAAGTTGTAAAATAAATAACTAAATAAAATTGTTCAGTTTAGATCAGACATTTCAGACTTCAACTATTGTGAAACGCAAAAATGGAGTTCACAGAGTCTGTTAATTAGTTGTCTGTTAATGAGATAATTATATCGAGTAAGTGTTTGTTACGCGTCTACTATCTCGAACGTTTTTCAATCAAAGAAAGATGGGGTTTTTGAGGTTCATTAGCAAGCATTTACAGTTTTGAATGATTTCATTCCTTCAGCATTTACAAAACTTGAATGTTGTAAATTGTATATTTTTTATTCACAAAGTATTATACAAATAATTCAAAGCTGGTACTTTGTATCTTGGATTAAAAATCATAGAAGTTTATTTTTATGAACAACGGCAACCCTACTATTTGTTACTTTTAGTATATGTAATGTACGTAGTCGGCCAAATTTGGGTATTTTACTCTGGTCCAATCTCTCAATCTGGTAAAATCTACCTAATCGATAAATTTTTCACAAAATTAAAGCTACATAGATTTTTCAATTGCGTCCGTGTGTGTGTCCTCATATGTTTGGACATGCACCTAAGATAATGCGTATAACAAAGTCCATTAGATTAAGCGTATTTTATTAATGCTATATATTGCTTAAGATCCGTTTAAGTATCAACAGAAACTAATTAAATAATATTAATCCAGATGCATGAATTGTATCAATTATCCGCTTTTGGAAGCTGGCATCTACTGTGACTGCCAGCGCACCACTTAGTACATCTCAATTATTCAGCCGCCCGTAAACTCGGAATCTCTGATATGCACTTGGAGGTTATTGTCCTCTTTTTGAGATTAGCTCTGGATAGATATTCAACTATATTTACTTTCACTTAGTAAATAATTCAATTATGTATTTGAGTATAATATTTCTCTCTCCTATCTCTTCAGCCTACTGCCGTCCACTGCTGAACGACGGCCCAGAAGGCTCCCCTAAAAAGCGCCAGCCATCCCAGGCCTTGGGCAGTCCGCATCCATCCGCTACCAGCCGTTTTCTTCTAGTCGTCGGTACATCGTGTCGCGGGGTGCCCTACACTACTTCTCCTAAGTATGGTCTCTACTCAAACACTTGTCGACTCCAGCGACCTGTAGCCCCCCTGAAGATATGACCGGCTCACTGCCACTTCAGCGTGCTGTTCTTCCGTGCGATATCGGTTACTCCCAACGGCTCCGCGCACGTGTATATTATGCTACCACTGTAAATAGTAGTTTATGTCTTTCTTCCAGAATCGAAATACTTTGGCTCGATAAGAGTGTGTTACTTTATGGACTCAGTAAAATAAATGTCAGGATTCTGGAATAAGAGTGTGGTTATCTGAACCCAAACTTCTCCTAATTTGGGGATGCTGTGAGATTGAGTACGCACTTGTTAATCTTTAACTGTCTATAGTCATAGTACTCCTCTACTTGTTAATTTTTCTATGCCATCAAAAACAGGCTCGTTCATCAGTCAGATCAAATAAAAAAAGTTTTTTTCGCAATATACACGAACAAACTCACAATAAAACGTTTAAAATAACACTGTTTAGCACCGGAGCTTTGTTTTTATAATCAATCTACTAGTTTCAAACTGAATTCTGTGTACGGAACTAAAAAAATAGGTAAACACTACTATAACTTGATTATTTCGTTAAATTTACTTTTTACTAACAATATGTTTTTTTTTTATATATCAATCTATACTTATAAAATAACATGTCCTGACTGACTGATTCATCATCGCCGAGCGGAAACTATTAAAGTTAGGACTATGAAATTTGGTGAGTATGATCGTTTCCTTGAGTAGACACCCACTAAGGAAGGAATTTCGGATTTTCTACCCCTAAGGGGTGAAATAGGGGTAGAAAGTTTGTAAGGAAGTTCGCTATTTTTTAAGTAACAAACATGAAGCTTTACTTTTAGGCTACTGATTAAAAATGAGTAAATACGTGTTTAAGCGTTTCTGGATATTCTACTCCTAAGGGGTGAAATAGGGGTTGACATTTCGATTATAGGTTAGTCTGGAAGTCCGTAATTTTTTAAGTTAGAAACATGAAACTTTACTCTTAGACTACTGAATAAAAATGAGTTGATACGTATTTAAGCGTTTCTGGATATTCTACCCCTAAGAGGGTGAAACAGGGGTTGAAAGTTTGTACGTAAGCCCGCCTTTTTTAAAGTTACAAACATGAAACATTATTTTTGGCCTACTGATTAAAAGTGAGTAGATACGTATTTAAGCGTTTCTGGTTATTCTACCCCAAAGGGGGTGAAATATGGGTTGAAAGTTTGTACGTAAGTTCGCCATTTTTAAAGTTACAAACATGAAACTTTATTTTTGGGCTACTGATTAAAAGTGAGTAGATACGTATTTAAGCGTTTCTGGTTATTCTACCCCTAAGGGGGTGAAATAGGGGTTGAAAGTTTGTACGTAAGCCCGCCATTTTTAAAGTACAAACATGAAACATCGTTTTGGGCTACTGATTAAAAGTGAGGTGATACGTATTTAAGGCTTTCTGGAAAGTCTACCCTAAGGGGTTTGAAATTTTGTATGGAAGTCCGTCATTTTTGAATTAGATACGTAAAACATTATTTTTGCGCTACTGATTAAAAATGATTAGATACGTATATTTAATCGTTTCTTGATATTCTACCCCTAAGCGGGTCAAATAAAGGTTGAAAGTTTATATGAAAGTCCGTCAGTTTTTTAATTAGAAACATGATATTTTAGTTTTGGGCTACTGATTAAAAATTTATACTGATTAGATAGTATTTAGATACGTTTCTGGATAGTCTACCCTTAAATGGGTGAACACGTAGACACGACAGGGCTGGTTAAAGTTTAAAGTCGCTCAATGTGCTATGGAGAGGGCTATGCTCGACGTTTCTCTGAGAGATCGCATCAGGAAGGAGATGATCCATCAGAGAATCAAGGTCATCGACATAGCTAACAGGATAAGCAAGCTACAGTGGCAGTGGGCTGGCCATATTAGTCGCCGAACTGATAACCATTGGGGTAAACGGGTTCTTGAGTTGTGACTGTGTCTTGGCAAACATAGTGTAGGACGTCCACAGGCCAGGTAGAATAATGATATGCCCAAAACGACTGACAGGAGCTAGATGCGAGAAACCGAGGATCGAACTAAGTAGTGTGAAATTGGAGAGGCCTATGTCCAGCAGTGGACTGCGAAGGGCTGATGATGATATATAATCAACTTCCACGCGAGCAAAGCCGCGGTCAACAGCTAGTATTGCTTAGTTAAATCTACTGGCAACGCTTACTTCTCTTGACTTACAGGTATATGTATTTATCTATACAAATAAATAAAATTGGAGTGTCTGTTTATAATATTAAAATAATCGCTTTTTACTAAATGCGTATGTATGTATACACGGTACATATACCGAAAACGTATTTAAAAAAGGTGTTGTCTGTCTGTCTGTCTGTTTATTCCGGGTAATCTCTGGAACGGCTGGACGGATTTTGACGTGACCTTCACTGGCAAGTAGCTGATGATCCAGGGAGTAACTTAGGCTACTTTTTTTTTTACTAACTTTGTCTCGCGGCGTTACTCGCGGTACAAAAATCACTGTGGGTAACACCGCGGGGTTCAGCTAGTCTATACAAATAAATAAAATTGGAGTGTCTGTTTGTAATATTAAAATAACCGCTTTTTACTAAATGCATATGTATGTACACATGGTACATATACCAAAAATGTAGTTAAAAAAATTTTTGTCTGTCTGTCTGTCTGTTTGTTCCGGGTAATCTCTGGAACGGCTGGACAGATTATGACGGGACTTTCACTGGCAGGTAGCTGATGATCCGGGGAGTAACTTAGGCTACTTTTTTTAGACTAACTTTGTCCCGCGGCGTTACTCGCGGTACAACAAAAGCCGAGGGTGACACCGCGGGGTTTAGCTAGTCCTTAATAAATTTTTCAACACTGACAGCTTAAGTAGGTACTCGTCAAGACCATAATATTCCGCAAAATTCTCTGAAAATTAACTTCTTGACTGAATGGCTTCTATATCTGACAGCAAACTTTGAGTAATTATCAGTTACAGTAGTTGTCAGTTATACATTGACCCGCCAGACATGATCACCTCGCCTGGTCGGAGGATCCTCCCTTTGTGTTGGTAAGACATGACGTACCTGTCTCCCACATCAATAATATCGTAACTCTTCTTATTTTTGTACGAACCTGTCAAAGTGACTCTACTCTGCCGAATGGAAAGCATGAGCATAATTCGATTTAATCCAATTCCTACCTTCTCATGCCACTATCGCCTAGCATTAAGTCAGGTTTCAAAATCGTATAAAATACTAACCTAATCTAGCGGGAACTTAGCGATTTCAATTACCAGCCAACTGAGCTTTATGCTGTGATGTGGTTTCTAGAGACTCAGCTAAATTATTTTCGTGGAATGCTTTGACGTTTGTGATTGTTTATACTTTGTATAAAAAATATTAAAAAAAATAACAGATTAAATCATTTAAGAGGCATATATATTTGATATGTATATAGGAAAATCTAATCTTTTTATGTAGGATTAGAATATAAGGTTTTTATGAATACCAGTAATAGAAGTGATAAGTTAAGTAATTTTAAACCTAATCGCGCTGCAAATCAGGACATTTCACCAACAGAAACAGCGAGACATACCAAAATACTTTTACGAAATACATTATGGAGTTCATAAAACAAAAGCTTTAAATTTTCCAAGCAAACCAGGAACGGCATAATAAATAATTTAGTACAAAAAGTTTAGCGAGGTACATTTTAGTTTCAGTTGCCCGAACGAACGCGTGGAAAACTTTCTTTATACACAGGATTAACTCGAAATGAGTTTTTTCACGGAAACACCATGTATAAACCTTAAATGAAGTTTTTCCGAAAGGATTGCTGCTCCCCTGTTGTGGTATTTGGAAAACTAAACCTGTACTGTGTGTATTTTATTTTTGTGCGGGTTCTTTTGGGTTAGCGGTAAATTGAATAAAAAATGTATTCAGTTCTGTGTTTTGGTTGGAAATCACTGCTTTTTGTGGTATCGTATTTGAAAACAAATATTTTTATACGTATGTGTAACTTTTCATTGATAGCAAATAAAGAAAATAAATACTTTGTGATCTTAAAAGGTTATTTACTAAAGTAAGTACCGTAGAGCGTAGAGTATATGATTACTGATAGTGGTACCCATGGACACCTGCAAATTATTAGTTACAAGTAGTTTACTACTCTTAGAGATCCCCTCTCCTTCTTCCTCTTCTATACAAATAAATAAATTTGGAGTGTCTCTTTGTAATATTAAAATAACCGCTTTTTAATAAATGCATATGTACGTATACACGGTTCATGTACCAAAGTACATGTCTGTCGGTCTGTCGGTCTGTCTGTCTGTTTGTTGCGGGTAACCTCTGGAACATCTATCTGGACCGATTTTGACGGGATTTTCTCTGGCAGATAGCTAATGATCTGAGCAGTAACTTAGTCTTTTTTAAGACTAACTTCATCCCGCGGCTATACCCGCGGTACGACAATAACCGCGGGTAAAACCAGGGGATCAGCTAGTCCACAATAAAATCATGTACCTTTTATAGGAATCACTATTAATAGCCGCGATCCCTGCCAACCAGTCTGACCAGCGGGGTATCATCATCATCATCATCATCATCATCAACCCATAATATCCTACTGCTGGGCTCGAGTCTCCTCTCAGGAGAGGGTTAAGGAGAGGTACAGCCTGATATAGTATAACAAAACTTCCTTTCTAGGGAGAGGTCTATGCCCCATTAAAGACTGTTGATGAAAATGATGATGGTGACTATTTATAACCACGTTCACCACATCCACATACATTACCTATTTAAGATCAAGTACACAGACATGCCTACTAACAGATTTTCATGCCCATGTATCGTTTGAAGAACTTACGCAAAAATATTCGATAACTTAATTCCATAAAATTACTAGATTCTGTCTATTTGATACAAAACACAAACTTACTACAATCTCGACACCATAAAACAACCCAAAAATATTATACCGCTTAAAACCCTTTCAAGAGTCACAATGGAAAATATCGTACCAAAAGTGATGCATATATTTAGGCCTTTATTTCTAATGGTACAAAAGATTATCTGGCGACCATTAATTAATTTAAGGGGTATCTAGTTTACAGTCCAGTGGCGGCTTTTGTGCTCGCGGCCTATCGCCTCAGACACTGTTCACGTCAAAGATTATATTCTTAATAATTGTAGACGTGTTATTGATAAATTGAAAATTTTGTTAGGTTTTTACCTACTGTCTACCGTACTGCTTTCGCGATTTCCACTGGCAGTGGTCCGCTAGGCATGGTCATCTCGATGGATCGAAGGCTCTTGTTTATCCTCTATTGCTTGACTAAACTCAAATAAGGGTACTTTTACTTAAAATTATTTACGAACAAATCAATGATATGGTAAAACTGATTTTCTTTTAACACACTTTTTTAAATTGCAAAATAATATTTCCTATAAAAAAATTAAATACGAACTGTTTAAAAACAGTGTTTCAATTTTATAACTCAACCGAATATATTAAGAATAGCTTTCTGTATAGTAAGGCCGTAAAATGGCGCAATTAGTAATTTTTTTTTTCCAGAATTCTTACATTCTTTACAAACTTACTAATTTCCAGTAATCTAGTTTTGAAAGTTTAGGAATCTCAAATTTACATAATGGATGTATATTTATAAATAAAGGCTAAGTTTATTACTAAAAAATATTGTGAATACTTTTTCAAATGTAGTTACAATATTTACATTTGTGAACTCTCCTATCTACCCAATAATCTTTGTCGTAGTAACCCTTTGAATATAATAGTCGTACGCACACAGACACAAAAGTATAGGGTATATAGTATAGGTCACTTGATTTCAATGAGCCTATTATACTATATAATCATGTGTATATTTGTAAGTTTGATTAGAAATTCTATTTAAGCGAGAACGTCGTTGGTATGGACTTGGGGTGAACGAGTTCTGCGTTAATGTTTATAGCCCATTACATGACTTGGGGATTCATTAAATGAAAATCCAATTAGCTAAAGTCTTTTGTATGATATTTTGAAAACTGCTAAATGTATTTTTAATTTTAAAGCTGTTGCAATGAAAATATGAAAAGAAAAGATGTAATTACTGTGGCAATTGAGGCCTTCATGGTGAAGAGGCATACAACCTCCTGTTTAAAATGTACACTGGCAGGTGAAATCTCCTGTTTTAATAAAGAATATTCTAAAATTTGATTTAAGAAAAAGAAATTCGCTGCAGGACATAATATTAATGTGCTGCAGGAGTCGTGGAGTCAAGACCTCCTAGCAGTGAAATATAAATCTCTGTCTTCATATATTTTAAAATTCTTATATTAGAGTAAAAACATGTAGATACGTTTAATCATGTTATTTCCTGAATTTGAGGTACATTAATCCCCTGACTACAGAAACCCCTAGGCCTCGTACTTGTAAAAGTATGGTTGCCGCACATTGGTGGAGGCGATGTGTGCCAACCACGAAGCAAATACAAAGAGGAGAGTGCATAAGCGCATCACCCCCGTGACAAAATAACGCCCCCGACGTCATCGCAGTTGACGCAACTTGCAAATTATACTATTAACGTCAATGTTCTAGAACTGCATCGAAAAATCGTAATACTTGAATATTCTCGGTACAATCAAGTAAAAAGATAAAGTGCTGTGTTATATCTTCTACAAATATCTCGGATAGACGTTCTGGTACCATAAGTGGCATCATATTTCTTTTATAAGTAATTTTATAGCTAATTTTTTAAAAAGTTCTAGAAAAATCTCTTAGTGTTTTATTGAAATGTTATTATATTTACTCGCCACTAGATGGCAAAACTTTGTGTTACTGGAAATAAAAATACAATGGTACGTTGAGCTGAATATTAATAAAACATACCATAAGAAGATACGGAAATGAGTTCTACATTCTTACCTAATGAATTTTTATTCATCATGGTATTTTTTTTGTATTTTTCTTAATTATATCGTGAACAGACTGACATCTATCGCATCTATTCTAAAATAAAAAGACAGGGTCGTATTTAGAATCCAAATATTTTATCAAGTTACGACTATATTAATCTTGCATTGAAAGTTGTTACTTTAAATATTGAAAAAAAAAAAATTACTTATGCTGATTATTTGACGGTTTTTTTTAAATTCATTAAAATAATACAATGTACCAGTATACAGTTAATGTTCTAAATTTTCGTCTAAAGATAGTATTGAAGAGCAATGGATCAAAAAAATAATAGGCAGAACTGGACTCCTACAAAATACACCAATATTGGTTCTTCCCGTTGTTATGATAGTGATTCATTTCAAGGAAAAATCATAAAAAATCGAAAAAGGAACTTATTATCTAAACCCAAATTAGGCAAGATTAAAAGTGATTAGATGTGGTTTTTTTTTTTTTTTATATGGGACTAATCCCACCCACACGCCCACCGCTGTAACTCCTGTACACCAGGATCAACAGCAGTGACCCACGAACACACCGAGTTATGACACTCGGGAAGTCCCAGGAAAAAATATTAACTGTCTTGGAACCCGCAACGAAATTAATCAGAAGAAAAGCAGGAGGAGTTGGAAATATGATAAGTCCACTTCCCTCCTTAGCAAAGCGGGAGACAAAATGAAGTCAAAATAGGCAGACACCTTTTTTTAAACCGGGAAGCACCACGGATAAAGTATTAGGGGTCCTAAGTGAGCTATATTTGATTACTATAGTATGTATGGCAGAATCGCCTAAACGCACGGAAATTCACCGCAGTTGACACAAGATCCCCATAGTATACCGCCCCAGATGTCATTTGTAAGCTATTTAGCATTGTGTTACGTTCATTGTACCAAAGACTACACTCCCAGAGAACATGATGAGCCGATTGTTCACAGCTAGTATCGGGTGTTGAGCATTGACACAATGGTGAATCGACTAATTTAAATGAGTGTAGTTTGCTCTTAAAGTTACCGTGGCCCGTAAGAAATTGAGCGACACAGTGATCTACCTCGAGCCATGTCCTCGACATCCGTTCGCGAACAGATGGAAAGAACTGGTAGAGGTGGCGCCCCTTAGATGATTTGTCCCATCGTTGTTGCCATTCATCCATTAGGTCGTCATAGACATTGGATTGCTGTTGAAACAATCTTATGATTTTATCGCGGTCTCGTACGCCCAAAAAATCGCATTCCATGTTTTGTTTTGTAGAATAGTACATGGCTGCACGTCTTTGCACCTCGAGATCGACCGGAAGAACACCCGCCAATACCGGTAATGCCTCAGTACTAACCGTCCTATATGCTTTGCATAAGAAGATTAATGCAAGTCGTTGGCCTTGTAGCAGTTTGCGACGGACAGCACCTACAGTCGCTCTATCGGCCCATACGGGAGCACCATAGCAAACAGCACCCAAATAAGTAGCTCCATATATGATTTTTAATGTATTAAATGAAAGACCCCATGTGGCAGTTGATATTCTCGTCAGAGCAAAGAAACTTTTTTTAGACTTTTCATTAACTGTTCTAATATGTTCGATAAATGAAAAATTTCTTTCTAAAACTAATCCCAAATAGCAAACCGAGGTTTTATTTTTAACAGTAACATTTTGAAATTTAATACACGGCGGTGATTTGAGGTTACCTTTCAGAAGTAGCTGGAAGGTTTTGTTTGGTGCAAAAGTCAAGCGATTACGTACACCCCATAGAGATACTAAGTTCAAACATCTATTAGCCAGACTCTCAAGCCCCGCTCTAGTATCAGATTCCACCAGTAATAAACCGTCGTCCGCATACGCGTTTAGAGTACATCCGGGTGGTATAGGTATTGTAAGAAAATCGTCGAAGCCTATATTCCACAAGTATGGACCTAGCACCGAGCCCTGAGGACACCCCATCGTAAGAGCCTTCGACACAGAATGATGCCCAAGTCTTAATTTTGTTGTGCCTTGTGTGAAGTATGAGGAGATTAGGGAATAAATATTTTTAAAGCATCCTCTTGATTTTAATTTTAGCAATAACATGGATAGATGTGGATATTAGAGGCAACATTGGTATGACCATTCAATTCAGATTTAGATTAGTTGATTTTCTAAGATTGGCGTTATTTAAGAATTCCAATTCCGAAGTGAAATAAAATATAAATTTATTAATTTTTTAAATAAAAAGATTTGCACAACATATATTAATTTTTGTTCTACATAATCCACGTGTAAACCAAACATATTGAACAATGTTTTATTTAGGGTTATTTATTAGAAAAAAAAGTTCACTTGCAAAATTATTTACGAATGATGTTTTTTGTTCAAGATGCTTACAAAATCGACCTTGAAAAAACTACCCCTTGAAATTCTGAGTACGTCCACACTAGTGTCAGCTAGCTAAACTACATAGCAATATACTCGTTCAACGATGCAAGAAGTTTTGCTATTGTCTGGTAGATGGAAAAGTGTAAACTAACACCCCCTCACCCCCGCAAATTGTCACGCATTGCTTCATACAAAAATCTCATTAGGGCATCTCCTCTTTGTATTTGCTCCGTGGTGCCAACCGTACAATTACAAGTAAGTAAAATGTACATGTAGCAAAAAACGAACTTCACAAATAGGTAGAGTAAAATCTAGTAAAGAGTTTGTAGCTCAGAAACATTTCCACTTTCAAAGAAAAGTACTGTCTGTTTTGCAAGTCTTTTCAATTTGCTAGCTTATTCCTTAAAGAATAAGGAAAAAAGTTTCATTCAAATCCGTTCAGTAGTTTTTGCGTGAAAGAGTAACAAACATCCATCCAAACTAACAAACTTTCGCGTTTATAATATTATAGTAGGATAAACTAGTGATCAAACTTCAATAATAATTCATTCAATCAATAATTATTTTTTTTAGCTCTCTGCTCTCCTCCGCCATAAAAACTTTAATTGTACCAAATTTCATACTCCCCCGTTTACATAACTTTCGTGAAAAGGAGTACAAAGTTTATGCTTCACGTATTAATAATAAATATATATATACTTTTATAATTACATACATATAAATATGTTATTAGCTGTCCCAACGAACTTCGTACCGCCGTTATATATTCCTATTTTTCTCAGCTTCCCACAGGTAGTGTACAGTCGCGGACAAAAAAATGGATTTTCCCGTTATCTTCTAATTTTTCTTATACACGAACCTTGTCCTAACAATAACGAACACATGAAAAAAGAATTACTTATTTTGGTGCAGTGGAAGTTATGCGCGTACATACATTTCGGCGAATAATCTATACAGATAAACAAAATTGGAGTGTTTGTTTGTAATATTAAAATAATATTTTTACTAAACGCATATGAATGAATACACGGTACATATACCAAAAGTGTAGTCAAATTTTTTTTTGTCTGTCTGTCTGTCTGTCTGTCTGTTTGTTCCAGGTAATCTCTGGAACGGCTGGATCTATTTTCACGGGACTTTCACTGGCAGGTGGCTGATGATCCAGGGAGTAAATTAGGATACATTTTTTAGACTTACTTTGTCCCGCGGCGTTACTCGCGGTACGACGATAACCGCGGGTAACACCGCGGGGTTCAGCTAGTTTATATATATAACGATATATACGTACTGTACCTTGACAATGTATGACATATTACGATTAATATTGTCCATTACATACTTTGCCTAGGTGTTCTTTACAATTCCTATGGATTGTACAGAATACCTGCTTCGATGGTCTAGCGGTTAAAGTATGCTACTGCCGATCAAGAGGTCTCGGGTTCAAATCCGGGGTCGGGTCAAAAAGATTTTTTCTGATTATAGAAACACTTAATAACAGCCCGGAGTTTGGAAGTTGGAGTATGAACCCTCGCGCCTCGGAGAGCACGTAAAACTGTCGGTCCTGCGCCTGATCTCTCCCCGGTCTTATAAGAACGAGGGAACAGAGAGTGCACCTGTGTTTGCGCACACACTTGTGCACATATGTCCTGCGTAGTTGGCTGGTCTCGGTTGAGACTGGCGCCGTGGCCGTATCGGCTAGGAGAACATTTTACAGAATACCTATTGATCCACCGGCAATGTGTAAAACTAATTATTTGGTCTGTACTTATTAATTTCATTTAATTATTTACATACCTATAAAGTAACGAGCAAAAGAAACCTGTTCTGTTTGCTTTAAATCAACTTTATTTAGAATCATCTAGGTTTAGGTTAGGTTGGAACAGTGACCACTCAAGACCCCCTGTGTTGTTGTTGAATCATTTGGATTAGATGAGTAGAGTGGATTGCTTATGACCTATTCCCGTAGATTGCACATGACCGGCTCGGCATCAGGCATTGTATCAACATAATATATATATATATATATATATATATATATAATATATAACTCCGAACTAAAATCGTGATCGTTTCAGTTCAGTTCGACTTTCTGCGTCAAAATCAGTTAAGACCAGTTTACGACCAGAGATCGTATCAATTATTACCCGGAAAACTCTAAAAGTTTAGTTCTAGATAAATTTTATAGGGTCCTCTGTTCAATTTTAACGTTCACCAACACATTGAGGGTTCAAAGTCATTCAATTATTAAAGGTCCGGATGACGGAATAAAATTGAATTCGATACCACCTCAGATCTATTGTTTATAGAAAAGGTCGTTTAAATGACAAGTCTGTGAAAAACCGCAAGTGATTTTGATTCTTTAGCTGTGAATTTTAGGAGTGAAATTAGAATATCAATATATGGAAATTAAATATTTTTACAGTTCTTTGTTTATGTCTAGTTTAAACATGACTATAAAATTAGCATTAAAGATTAAACTTAGCTTCATGATTCTGTTGTGAAAAATTTTTTTTCGTAATCTTAATCCAGTCTAGTATCTATACAAATAAATAAAATTGGAGTGTCTGTTTGTAATATTAAAATAACAGCTTTTTAATCAATGCATGTGTATGTATACACGATACATATACCAAAATTTTTGTTAAAATTTTTTTTGTATGTCTGTCTGTCTGTCTGTTTGTTCCGGGTAATCTCTGGAAGGGCTGGACGGATTTTGACGAGACTTTCACTGGCAGGTAGCTGGTGATCCGGGGAGTAACTTAGGCTACTTTTTTTAGACCAACTTTGTCCCGCGGCGTTACTCGCCGTACAATAATAGCCGTGGGTAACACTGCGGGGTTCAGCTAGTTATTTTATATACAGAACACAAACAAGCCAACAGTTCGACCGACGACCGACGAATGCAAAATGACTACCGTCGTGTTAGTACATATTACACATTAAAATTCCGTTACCAAAATTATAGGAAAGGAACAATTCAGTTCATATAATCCTTTGTTAACCTTATCTACTCGTTGAAACGCAATTTACGCTCTTGCTTTCCATCAGTCAGGGCAGAATCATTTTGAGAGCAGGCACATAAAAAAAAAACTAGTTTTGGTAACACTTCGGTTGAGGAGACATTTATGGGAAGACCCGTGAACCTCCAAGAATGGGAAGCTATTTAGGATAATTTTATGAAATTAGTCTTCTTTAACATTGGAGGTCAAAGGAAGTTTAACATCATCATCACCTAATTTTGAGGTGACATACAAAGGTTGGCAACACATTTGGTCTCTTAGTTATAGCTAGTCTTGGGCAGCGGTAGTCACTTACCACGTGAGCCATCTACTGGTTTGCTCCCTATTCTATAAAAAAAGAAAAGACGTATTTTAAATTCTGTGCCGCTAGCAAGAGTCGAATAGCTTTATTATCATATTTTTTTTTCTCCACTACAGAACTTTCAACCTAATTCAGCGCATCTCAACAATATGAAAGTAGAAACTTAATTAAAAAACCATACAAAGTCAAAGGCATGACAATTCTGGTACACGATGCACCCGGGCGTACCCTGGATAAACAGCTTGAACGATAATGTAATCCGTTATACATTATTCAAGGAACCATAAGAATTAATACGAAAGCTTTTTATTTCATCCTCTGAGTTACAGGCAAATTTAAAATTTGGGGGAAAGAGATAATGGCTTGTTTATTTGCAAATCAATTTATAATCTTCTTATACACAGATGGAATGGAAAACCGCCAATGAACTGTAAATTATTTATTGAAAATGCTCTCTATCATAATATTTATATTTTTATTTATTCATCATCATCATCAACTACCCATAATGTCCCACTGTTGGGGACGGGTCTCCTCTCAAGAGAGGGTTAAGGCCATACATCCCCACGCTGGCCGAGTGCGGGTTGGGGACTGTCAAGACATTTATTCATCCAATATTAATTATTCAACCAAATACATTCCACTTCAAACAGAAGCCTGTCTTTTCTCTCGTGGTTTTCCTGGTCCCCAGGTAGGGTCTCGGGGTAACTTCTCTAAGCTTACGGCCTATCTCAGAAGTCTGCGGCAACACCTATTAAGGTGGGACTGTTAATATTTTCGGGATGTCAGACGGGCGTGTAGTTCGGATGGGGTAGTTTTTTAAACGGTCGAGATGCCGCTCTCCACAGCGCTGAGTGTTGTGAATTCAACGCTGACATCGAACAACACTCGTTATTCCGCAAATTATTATTCTGAGTCTGGGTGTTCTTTGCTTATTTTTCTTGTTTGTTTTTAAAGTCCTCTGCAACATAAAATGTACTGATGTAGACTATACTATACATAAAATGCGGTCGGTAAAAGAAAAAGAAAATTAAGGTTTCAAGAACGTTAGAGCGCATTGATCAAATTTCAGTCGTTTATAGTATATTTTTAGAGTTCGGTACCGAAAGGCTAAAAAAGGACCCTGTCACTAAGACTTCGCTGTCCGTCTGTCACTAGGCTGTATCTCATGAACCGTGACAGTAACACAGTTGGAATTTTCAGAGATTATGTATACCTGTTGCCGCTATAACAACAAATACTAAACATCAGAATAAAATTTATAGTTAAGAGGGCTCTCATACCACAAACGTATTTTGTCTTCTTATTTTTGCTCGATATTGATAAAAGCAACAGATGCTTGAAATATTTACAAAATGTTTAGATATGTTTTCATTTCAAAATAAATTATTCAATTTAAATAAAACAAATATTTAGATTTTCTCATACAAAAAACATGTTTTTTTGCTAGTTTTTGTTATTTAGAGAGGTAATGGTGCAGAACCCTTCGTGAGCGAGTCCGACTCGTAATTGTCCAGTTTTTTCTGTAGTTAACCAGTATAAGCTAAACTGTGGTTATAAGAACTTTTAAATTTTATTGCCTTTATTTGAATATATACCATTTTTACATAGTTCTTAACATAATGCATATTATTTAATAGTTTCAGCTTTCTAGACATACAAACAGCTCTTTACAAACATTAGGTATTTCCAAATATAAATTTGATTTAATAATTGTACAAATAATGTTTTTTTATACCGAAAATAATATGACAAAATTCAAATTCACAATAACACCTGCAAATCACAATCGTTTCTGTGCAAATTGCATACACTGAAACTGGTTCAGATATCAATTAGTAGCTTTATTTTGAATGCTAAAATCTAGTTTAATAAACTCTACGTCAGATACTGCATTGTAAACTTAAAATAATGATTGACTAATAAAATATTTGGTAAGAGACAATATATTGAACAGATCAAACTTTCATGAAATAAACCCCTCCACTTAGTTTCTAAAAGTTTTTAAAAGGAGTTCCTACTACAATAATAAACTTAATTTTTCTCATAAAAACAGTACAAGTTTAGTTACATTATGTCTAGGCAGAAACTCAAAATTTCCTAAGAAAAATCATTAGTGAGAGCTGGAGTCCATATTAGGTTCAAAGCCTGTGTTACAGATCTCCAGGCCCAGCCTACGGCCGATAAAATATTATTTTAGAAGAAGAATAGATTGTATATTATCTTGATTGTTTTTTTGTGAAGGAGTTCAAGTGAATGAATGATATGACAAAACTATAAGCAAACCAACTTTCACATTTGTGTTATATTTAGTTAGAATAAGTAATATAGTTGGGTAAAATAATATCAATTCTTAACTTAGTGTATTGTGTTTAGAATTGTAGGTTTGACAATTTTATAAACTACTTTTATGCCATAATTCGTAAAGTCTAACTGTCTCATTGTACCGCAACACGCAGTATACAGTTTTATAAAAGAACATATGCATCTGCATTAACAAAATGGCCGACTCGTAATAGCATTACATTCTTTTCTCGGTACGCCTTTTCTGTCCCCATCCTGCTTTTTTCCGGGGATGTGCACTAAGGTACTTATGAGTATGGCTTTGTACATTTTAGGGGTGAAATTTGTTTATTAGCTCTGTAAATACATTGGCATGGCTTTTATTTAAGTAATGGCATATTAAAGAAACAGAGTTAGATTTATCACTTAGTGATACATTTTCTGATAAACAAGAAAATTAAGAAGGTAAAAATACACTATAAGTCTTCGTAGATGGTTGTCAAACAGAACATTTTTTACATCATCAAAGAAATGTTTAATAAATAAAGAGTTTAATGACTTTAATATATCTTTTTCCCAATTTGAACATCCATAAAACATTTTTTTTCCTTTTTCAGGAGGAGGAAAATAATTAAAATTGGAAACGGCGTAATCAACTTAAATCACATTTAGCTCTAAACAGATATTCAAAACAAAAACGTTTTTAATCGATTGAATCATATTTTCTTGTCAACAAAAAACTTAAGAAGCACATAAATCTCCATAGATAGTGGCCAAAGGTTAAAATAACTTTTAAATATCCATTTTATATATTTTCTTTTCAGGAAACTCGTTAAAAATTACAAACAGCGCAATGAGCTTAAAACCTATTTAGCACTAAACAGAAATTTAAAACACAAACTTTTAAATCGATCGAAATAAATAAATATTTATCCAATCGCAATCGAATCGAAAAAAACATCTATTCAATAATTTTCATTAAAAAAATTATAACAATCAAAGATCATTTAACAAATGTGCACAGTCACCGTAACCAATGCTCGGCACACTCATTCGGAACTCGTTGATATCCGGCTTTACTAAGCGATTCAACCGGTTCCAGCTCCAATGAATATCTAATTCCGTTCCTGTTTGCTACCGGATGTGTGGAGCGTTTAACTTCTTTTTTAGAAGTATTAAACGTATTATCTACTAATATTTAAATTTTGCAATATATAATTGATTGTTCTTATATGCGGACGTAATTTATTCATAATAACATATACATTGGATTTCTAGAAGTTTTAACTAGTATTACAAGTTAATATATTACAAAGTAAATAATAAATACTTCGTTTTGTAGACATTATCAACAATGTTTTAATTTACTGTGCTTGTGTGTGTGTATGTCTGTCTGTGGCATCGTAGCTCTCAAATGGATGGACCGATTTCGATGCGTTTTTTTTTCATTTGAAAGTTAGTTTCCTTGTGGTGGTTCTTAGCTATGTTTGGGTAATATCAATCCAGCAGTATAAGAGTATCACTTTTACAATATGATGTAAGGCATTTTTGGCGTATGATTACTCGATTAAGGGTTTGGGTAAGGAGTTTTTAAAAAAAATTGTTTTAGTTTGTTATTTATTTATATTACCATTTTTAAAATTAAATATATTTTGCGTACAATATAAAAATTTTCACAGGCAATATTTTATACTGCAAAGCAGGAATCGAACCACCTCGCGTTTTCATCGTTACTCGATTACAGTGCCTAGTGGATTTTCAGAGAATACTGAGTCTGGTCAACGTTTCATGTGGCCTTAATACGCTCCAGCCCCTGTACCCATAAAAATATTACCGAATACTTCATATATTCCCAGAATTGCACTATTTCTTAACAGGTTTTCCTGTTACAGTTTTCCCGTTTAGGGAATTAAACCAGGATGTTCAAATGTCACTTTTATTTTAGACATGGGCTCATCAATGTAGTTCCTATGGATTTCAAATAGTCCGTTTTTAGGATTATATAGTTTACGTTTCGTAAACTTTATAGTTTCGTTATATTCGTCCGTACGTAGGTCCTCGACTTACCTTCCGAACAGTTAGTTCTAGAAAGATGAAACTTTGCCTGAATATGTGCCACGTCGTTTTAGTTTGATAGCCGCTTGCGAAATATTTAATTTTACAACGAATTTTTTTACTAAAATAGGATGTCCGCCCACCTCTAAAAACTAAACGACTGGATCGAAAAATCTGAGATAATTCATGATGGTCGTTCATCTAATGTTTTTTTAAAAAACAATAACAACTTAGATAACTTTATTATTAAAATAAAGAAATTATAAGTAAACATTTTGCATATTAATAAAAACCATTTCCCCCGTCTAAATTCTCATGTCATTATGGGTGACTACGGGCCCTTATTCTATGCGTGGCCCTACACTCACTTGGCCAGATTTAACAACACGTACAATGAGCCATTGCAACATTACAATGTTACAAATTTAATAAAAGCGAAATACCAAAAAACTGATTAATCACGAAAACGCAGAAACTATAACACAAACTTGAAATTTGGCAGACAGGTTCCTTATACATCCATATATGTAGACATCCGCTACTTATAATACTTTATTAAAAACACTCTTAAAATCACAATATCACTTAGGGTAACAATCCTTACTTGTCACCAAGGTCTAGGTCTAGCCTAGCCGGTACCAAGAACGCGCCCGCCGACGAATGCGCTTGAAGCAACAGCGCAACAATCAATCTATATTAGACGCTACGCATATCGATGTAAGGTTCATTATTCTGTGCCTCAGGAAATGAACGAGAACTTTCAGATGTTTAGGCGTCTCGGGCGTTGTTTTGGAATAATATTTCTTTGTAATAGTATATTTAAAATTACCACTTAGAAGTATCACACAAAAATTTCAAAATTAACTATAATTGGAATAGAATATGCAACATAGAATACTGGATGAAGAAGGAGAATCATTGTAATATGTTGAATCGCAATTTAAGGTATGATACAATCGAGAAACTACAAAGTCATACAAATAAAAGCACATTGTAGATACAATTTAAGGTATCTAATATGAATTTGTTGTCTATAGCGTCTTCATTTATGTCTGGAGATCCATTAACCGAACTAAATATTAAATAATAGATGATACATTTTATAGTTCACGAATAATGGCACCAAGCATACTTAAAGCAAAATTTAGTGCCACTAAAGACCAAGATGCGTGTCGTCATTTTATAGTGGAATATGGTGACCAGGTTCCGTTTAGTTTTGGAACTATTAAAAGTGTAAGACAAATAACTTTATCTTGTTATTACAGCTCATATTGGCTAGAATTTGATTTTTTATGTGTAACAATGACCAACCTTGGAATTTAGTTCTTTTTTAGGGTTGTAGAGGTTCAATGACAGTTGCTTAGTGGAAAAACGGACATTCAGGTAAAACTAGTTACACAAGTTTTTGGGCCCAAATAATCTTATTAATAAAAAAAAGGCTAAGTAGATGAATGGCATTTAGGTAATAAGGAACTGATTTCGAGAAAAGTGTAACAGAGTGAGACGCGCTGTTTGATTTAGCTTGCGAGCCCATGGAGCTAAACTTACCCTTGATAAAACTGATGTTACATCAACTTACATATACGTACATCTTGGACATAAGTTACTTCAAATAACCTCTGTTTATAATCTGGTCGTAATATTCTTCACCTTAAGATACAAATTTACAACTCCCCTACTTTTTAGGACTTAAAAGTACACCAAAAAACAATAGTACATGTAATGTACATGTGTTTGTCATAGCTAGACTTTAGCAAAATAAGTTTGTTTTGTTGATTATATCACATAAGATGTTACACATATTAAGAAAATAAAAATTTAGTATACAACCTGAGAGTCAACGGTTTTTCTTGCGTTCGGTATTTAAAAAAAGTTAAACATTGATAAAATCTTCTTTTTCTAATACCATTAACCTGAGTACATGTACACAAGCTGTATTGAATACATCATCACCTCATAACAACTGGCGAGACAATAATCCAAATAAAGAAAATCATTTTAAGTGATATCTATAGAAGTTCTTAACCCATAAGTCATCCTTACCTCTCATCAAAAGTGAACAACACAACTTTTTGATCTAACAACTTGTACGAAATGAAATATATCAAGCCTTACCAAACAAGCTCAACTCCAGTGGCACATATTTTTTACTAGTCCCACAGAATGTACGATGTTTGGACCCCTCATTTATATCACTAATATAATTTTATGGGTCATACTTCACCTGTTACGCCAAGGTGGGCAGCCAATTTGGCGGTTTATTAAGCATTTACCTCGTTATACCATGGTTAAGTCGCCCTATATTCGTTTTGATTGAATGAGTATGCTTCGTTTCTGTCATTACGGTGTTTGACTTTTTACCCGACTACGACAAAGCCAAAGAAGGGTTATGATTTTAGATAAGTTATGTGTGTATGTATGTTCATCTGTTCCCTCATAGGTGCCTAACTACTCATTAGAACTGGATAAATGAGGTGTCATTAGAAGCGTTTTGATCTTAGGCTGGTTATAGGTTTTATGACGTATCACTGAATATTATGTGGTGTCCTCTGGTTGACATAAAGTACTGTATTTTAAAATAAACTTGATATTATTGGATTTTTACCATAGGAAAGGGTGTTACTTGTACGTTACCTAAATACATATATTATTACCATTTGCTCGTGACTTTGTCCGCATTTATTCGATAAGTGTAATATGCCTATGGGCTTGTCTGTTCCCTCATTCGTTTTCAACTACGAGGCAGTATAATACAAATAAGGAATCGTTAGAAGCGTCTTGGTTGTCCGCTGGTTATAGCTTTCATCACGTGTTCCTGAATATAATGTGGCGCCCACTAGCCGACATAAAGTACTGCATTAAAAAATAAATTGTGATAAATATGCCGTGTATGGTATCGTTTCCAAAGGGCGTTACTTGTACATTTCAAATATATATATATATATTATTAGCATTTTCTGGTGACTCTGTCTGTATTTATTCGATAATTGTGATATTTCTATGGTACCTATTTAAAAAGTTCTTTGCAAAGAAGTTAATATTATGGGGGCACCGAAACATTTTGAAAAAGTATAAAACAAGTTTCAAAAGCCGTAGTCACACTTTATGTAGAAACGTACCATAACACATAAACTACGCGTGACTACGGCTTTTGAAAATTGTTTCATACTTTTTCAGCGTCGTTTTTTGTCATAGTTGGGTTTTGATTTTTACTTTTTTTTTTTGATCATTCTATAGATATTTTAAACGTCTCAGCTATAAGGTTTATTTTACACCTTTACTCATGAAAAAAATATCTAGTAATTAATAAATATAATTTATAAGAGCATTGACTTTATGTGACTTAAGATTGACTTTGTAGTAAGATTGAGGTTACCTAAAATGAAAACAAATTTTAAATTTTGTTGAGAATTTTTTTTTTGTTTTTTAACCATTTACAAAGTACCTAAGGTTTAATTTATTAAATATATTTTAATAAAGTTTATTATAAGCTGAGATTATGTTACTCAAAGAAAAAGGTGTCTATTTTTATCTCAGAAATAATAAAATAAAATATGATGACATCTTTTAAAACACTTACATTTGTATAAATTAAATTTTAAATTTGTGTAAACAAGTAAATTTATCAGTAAAAGAATATATGACATGGTAGTTGACTGTAAACTAAGGATTTAAGAATGTGTAAATCTATAAAAATAAATAAAATTGAAGTGTCTATTTGTAATATAATTTGAAATATATTAAAATATCATTTTAAACATTTTTTTCTATCTGTCCGTTTGTTCCGGCTAACCACTGGACCGTCGACTAACGCCGCGGGGCTAGTCTAAAAAGGTAGCCTAAGTTACTCCTTATATCATCAGCTATCTACCAATGTAAGTGCAGTCAAAGCCGGTCGAGCCGTTATAGAGATTAGCTGCAACAAAGAGATTGACAGACGGATAGACAGACACAAAAAGAAAATGATATTTTGGTATATTTACCGTGTACATATATACATACAGTGCATATACATACATTGTATATGCACTCCAGTTTTATTTATTTGTATAGATAATCGTTTACCCGCCGCTCCATCCGCGTGTTTGTCGGTTATCGCGGTAAACAGTAGCCTTTTTTTTTTTTAACGTGTGGAAACTGGAAACCCCCTCGGGCCGTCACCCCGCCGGGGTTTGCGGCGGGGCGGTGTGTCGGAATCGAACCAACTAAAACCACACGGTGTGCCACTCTGCGCCTGAGACGGGAGGGATACCATAACCAGCGGTACTCTATCATGCTATGAGATTTTGTGATGATGAGAAATCAGGAAAAAGAAAAATACAATAAACTTATAACAATTTATGAAGCGATTTGCATATCACATTAAAATTTGAGCTCGATTAGTGTAAAACAATTTGAACTTTCAAAACATACACAACCGTGCCAACTTAAGATTATACATAGATTAATTTAGTCCCAGAAGTGTCCAAATCTAAAACTATAAGTATATGTATACAGTTTGTTATTTTATAGCAGTTTTCATCATTTGTATGAAGTATGAAACATGTTCATACAATGGGAGCGTTCATTCACTAGGGTCTTTATCCTGTTTAAGCGCAATTTTGTTTACACTACCATTTTGGGCACGTGCGATAACCAGATCCCTACATTTAACCTTCTCAGTATAAACAATATAACATCGCTTAATAGCTAATTAAATGCCCCATTAACTGTTATATGTTAAGAGTTTGTACAATAAGCAATATTGTTGAAATTTGTTGAATATATGATCTTTTCCATTTATGATGAGTATACAATTTTCTATATCATATCATATAATATTGTATTTTATAATCCATACTTATATTATAATGATGAAAAGTTTTTTTGAACATACTGATCTCGGGAACGACTAGTAGGAATTGAAAATCAATTTTATTGTTAAATAGCTCATTCATCGAAGAAGGCCATAAGCTTCAAAGGTCACGCTAGAACCAATAAGTACGAAACATTTATCAAAAATGTTGGGAAGCTCAACTAATTTATAATGAATACTAGCTGTGCCCGTAACTTAGTACACTTGGCATTTGGATTTTCAAATTACTTTTAATTTTTTTTCACCATTATAACCTTCCCTGGACTACGACAAACATTTTAAAACAAAAATCAGCTGAATGGGCCCAACCTATTTTCAGTGGGTGTCTCATCAGGTATAGTTGTTTTAACTTTTTTAAGATATTGCAGGCAAAAATAAGTCACGTAGATCAGTCAAGCAGATCTTGCAAAACTTACAATTAAAGAGCCAGAAATGTGTTGCCTCTCTTTGTTACAACACACTTATATATTTGTGGCGACCTCCACATACAGCGCAACAGCAACATGCTACAGCGTCATCGATCGGAATACACCGAACTACGGTGTGACGTCACGACACGGAGTACACAACAATACCAATCCTGAATCGCGCAATGATATTTCTCGCGCCAATTAAGAGATATACAACTTCCCAACATCAACCGTTGGGCAGTGGCCCGCCAGGCATGATCACCTCGCCTGGTCGGAGGATCCTCCCTTTGTGTTGGAGGGACATGACACTCGTTCCTCCACATATTTATAAATACAGATAATAATATTATAATTTGTCATAGCTAAGAATCGAATCCACGACACTAGCCTAACAATCAGAACCACTAACCACTAAACCAAAAGGCACATCTAAATCGTCACGCGAAGTTTTTACGCACGTTTTATTGTCCTCGAGTACTCAAGGGCAGACGTAGCAAAACTTCACGAATAAATGAAACCCTTTATGAAGCTTCTAGTGTTTGGTCTTGTAGATGTGCCAGATATATATCATGCGACTGATAGATGTATTGTGGCCGTGACGTACTCAGTTTGCTTCGAGTAATTCGTGGAAGCAATCTTTGAACTAGGGTTACCATATTTACAGTTTATAATGTCTTATTTTTACTTACTTTTTATGATTAACCGAATTATAGTCTATTCTTTGTAGCTGTATATTTATCATTACCATTATCGTCATCCTTTCAAAGTCAAAGTCGAAAGTTTTTTTATTCAAATTCAAATATTTTACAGGTACTTATATATATTTAAAAATCGAGTGATTCTAGTCTCCAGTTCCAAGTGCAGCCTACCCTTCATGGAGAAGAATCTGGCGAGAAACTCCAATGATGCTCCTTTTAAAAAAATAAATAGCATTTACAATTTTCTTTCTCTTAACTATGAGTCTTGAATGAGAACCAAGTCGAAAAAAGAAAACAAAACAAAAGTTTGGAATAAGAAGTTTGGATTAATTGCTGCACAGTCATGAGGTAACCAATCACGCGCTGTTATTACTCAAAACTGCAAGATTTTATACTGTGAGGTCCACTTTTGGAAAATAAAATCCATTTAGCACTTTAGTAGTCCACTGCTGATCAAGGCCTCTTCAACAAAGGAGATGTTGGTTTACTATTCCATGCTGACCAGAAGGGTTGGTCTATACTAAATTGCTTTGCACACACATTGTTGACCTGCACAACTTTTTAACTTGGTAGCCTCCCACCCAAGAGATAAATAGAGATGGAGACACTCCGTATACTTAATCCATCACCAGACGAATATGTCTATATATATACCAATATATAAAGCTGAAGAGTTTGTTTGAACGCGCTAGTCTCAGGAATTACTGGTCCGATTTGAAAAACTTTTTCAGTGTTAGATAGTCCATGTATCGAGGAAGCTACAGGATATACATATAGTTTGTCCTTGCACCTACCGCATCATATTTCTGCAACACCCGAAGGTTGACTGGTAGACAATGCCTAATGGCATTAAGTCCGCCTTTGTACTTCAAGTGCACAAAGTTAATAAATAAATAAATAAATATATGTCATTACGCTAAGACCCACAGAAGCGGAGCACTAATGAAGAATGTTACAAAAAAGGGGGAAAATTATCATGCTACGGGCAATAGGAGATGCAAACGAGGTTACCTGGGTCGTCTAGTTATGTATATATATTTGGCCGTGCTCTCACATAATTCATTATCACCTCAGGCAAAGAACGTCCACTGATGAACTTAAGGCTGTCTATAACTTCCAAGAAGATAGCTTGAAAGTACTTTCAACCAGCGATGATTTAAGACGATAATTCAATGGGTAAGGAACTTTCTACTATTTTTAGTACTTACAATTTTACATAAAATATTTTTTTCATATATTAGAACAGCCTAAATTTTCCTCAACAATATATCTACCGTACTCAAGTACAAGACATCCATATCGCAGGACGTTGAGTAACTCTTGCAATGTAACACGCGCCCGAAGCCACCTCCATAACACACGTACGTGACCTCGTGTGAATTCCTCACAATCCTAGCTATAACACGATATTTTTGTCACCCCAGCCTTAGTAATAGTCTCTTTTTGGGTAACATTCACTCGGTCGTTTGAAGTTTTTTTTATCCTGGAAATGGGTGAAATTATGATGCATCGGGTGACCGAGTTTTTACGCCATCTGTCTGTGGGGTTCTTCTACATGATTTGAATACCTTCTCGATACGATATGGACACAACAGAAATTTTCTACGGATGTAACTCCAAGTGTATGCAACATGTCAGTTAAAGACTAATTTTTTTAATAGCTGACTCACGTCCTAATTTGCAACATTTTTCATTGATGTTACACTACTATAAACACAAAAAGTATTATTAAAATAATATCAGCATTTTCTGACCTGATGAGCAGCCATTAAGTGACGATAAAAAACTTATTTTTACAAAGGGTAAAACTTATCTACGCCTATAAATTCTCTTGGCAAAAGTACATCAGTGATCTTGTTTTTCATTTTACTTATATTTTACTTTTATTTCTAACAGAAAGTTGTTATTTCCTACGGCACTTCTTTAACATAATTAAGTACACAAGTATATACCTAACTTGTTCACCTTAACCAGGAAAATCCAGGGATTTCTTGATTACGCTAAGGGTTGATACATTTTGTAAATCTATTCACGCGTTAAAAAGTTTTAGGCCGTTTTTTTCCTTCAACAATTCGCTAACTAAGGACGTGATGGTTTGTGGTTGGCTAATCACGGACATTGAGTTCAGTCAACTATATATATTTAAATAATTAAAAAAACTATGCTGACTACTCATTTGTATACTTAATAAATAAAAAAATAATAATAAATATTTCAGACATCTAATACACAACGCCATCTAGTCCCAAGCTAAGCAGAGCTTGTGTTATGGGTACTAGACAACTGATATAAATACTTATATACTTTTTTTTTGTAAATACATACATATTATACATAGAAAACACCCAAACTCCGAAACAAATATTTGTAGATCATACAAACATTTGGTCCGACCCGGGAATCGTACCCGAGACCTCATGATCAGCAGTCGCACACGCCAACCACTAGACCAACGAGACAGAAAACACTTGTACTTGTCTCACAAAACACACCCTTCTACCAAGAACAAAGTTTTTCTAAAGAGCTCTATGTTTCCCATAGACAAATTTATAATATTACTATTAAGTTCAAACGATGATCACAGTAATAATACAAAACCGTGTATATATAACGAAGCATGATTCCCGTGGAATTTTATTTTAATACTAGCTGTGCTCGCTACTTCGTACACGTGACATTTGGATTTTGAAGTTACTTTAAATTTTTCGATTCTTGAGTTTTAGCGAGACAAACAAACAGAAATTAATTTTATACTGATTACACTTGATTATTTCATTTTATTTTTTATCAATTTCAAATCATCCTTGTAGTGTTAAACAGACATTCGATTATCCGTATACAAAATGTTGGTCATACATATTGCCCGTATGTCACGGCCTTTTGTTTTTGATCGTCCACAAACAAGCCGCAACTTATCCAGTAGCTTAGCATTCTGCCAAGGCTTCAAACTTAATACAAGTCAACTTCCTTTTCTGTAATTCAGGCATGTTTTTAAGATGTTTTGTTGCACATTATTTATTTTTAGATGTTAAACTTCGTGCATCGTAATAAATTGAATCGAACTATCTTCTTAACTCCCTAAAATTTATCATGAGTAGATAAAATGTTAATGGCATTAAACGGAAGTACATTTTAAGATAAATAAAAATTCTAAATCGGTTTATAAATGAAAAAGGTGTTTTTAATCTTTTTTTTAAGTATGACCCTGCCAAAATGAAGCATGAAACAGAATCCGATAATTGTGGTCACCATACTCATTGCGAATGCAGACAATGCAATAATGCAGCATGGTGATTCACGCCATGGTGGGCTGGTGATGCTTCTGCATCATTGGGCCACAATACATACCTACTACACAGGATGCATGGCTACATGGATCTTACCTAAGTCCTATATCTATAGTCCTAGTCCTAGTCTATAGAATTAAAATTATCACTTTGAAAGTAAAGTACATGTTATATATGTTACATTTACAACATTTAATTTAGTCTGAGAGCTGTTCAAAAGTCACGTTTTTAGCAAATTAATCATTAATTTCTTGTCTCACACAAAAATTACAGAAGTCACTTAAATCAAAACATACGACTCAAAATGCAAAAGATCAGTGTGAGAGACCGGTTTTCGTAGGTACTCAATAGAACCCATATGATAAATAACCAGCTTCTCCTAACTCCAGACAAGTAGATACTAAGGTTCTTTATAGTGTTACATAGTTCCGTAATTTCCGACATGTGAGATGGATAAACGAAACAATTAATGTAATCTATACAAATAAATAAAATTGGAGTGTCTGTTTGTAACATTAAAATAACAGCTTTTTAATCAATGCATAAGTATGTATACACGATACATATACCAAAAACGTAGTTAAAAAAAATTTTGTCTGTCTGTCTGTCTGTCTGTTTGTTCCGGGTAATCTCTGGAACGGCTGGACGGATTTTGACGGGACTTTCACTGACAGGTATCTGATGATCCAGGGAGTAACTTCTTCTTCTAACTCGGTTCACTCTTGGCAGAGCGGTCGTGATCACGTAGAGTGCACACTGGTTGTAGAGGCGGACAGAGCCCCTCTCACAATTTCCCGCCATCTCACCCTGTCAGCAGACTGCCGGCTGCAGTCGGACACGCAGCTTCCGATTGTGGACTTCACCTGGTCGGTCCAGCGCACTGGTGCCCTGCCGCGGAGTCTGATCCCCTCCACCTTTCCCTGCACCACCAGTCGCTCTATTGAGTCGCCACTCCGTCTAGAGACATGGCCAAAGTACTGCAGTATGCGCGACCGTACTATGGTTGACAGACGCTGTGTAATGCCGAGTTCCTCTAGCACAGACACGTTAGTACGGAACTCCGTCCACGATATCCCGAGCATTTTTCTCCAGCACCACATTTCCAGAGCATCTATCTTCCTTCTTTCCAACTCGCGTACTGTCCATGTCTCGGCGCCGTATAAGAAAATGGGAAATATAAGCGACTGTACTAGCCTGATTTTGGTGGCTTTGGTAATGTTATGATTTCCCCAAACTTTTCTCAATTTCTCCATTGCAGCCTTGGTCATGGCCATGCGTCGTTTTACTTCATCTACGCAGCCACCATTGTTTGATATTAAAGCCCCAAGGTATACGTAGGTCTGCACAACGTTGCAATTCGCAATCTGTGTCACTTCGGGCGAGTTATTGTTGATGCGGTCCACGATCATCATTTTGGTCTTAGATCGGTTTATCTTTAATCCAAACGTAAGGCTTACTCGCTCCATTTTGAGAAGTAATTCCTCCATTATGCCAGCACTACTCGCAAACAAGGTGGTGTCGTCTGCGTACCGCAAGTTGGTAACTTTGTATCCACCAATCGCAATACCATCAGTCCAGTCCTCGAGAGTGACTCGCATAACAAGCTCGGTATAAATGTTAAATAGCAAGGGCGAAACCATGCAACCCTGTCGAACGCCTCTACTTGGATGGAAACTATCTGAAAGGAGTTCATCAGTACGCACTGAGGCTGTTCCTCCCTCGTACAGTTCTCTGAGGAGGTGCACGAGGTGCTGTGGTGTGCCCATGTCTATTAGTGTTTTCCACAATGCTGGCCATCTCACCGAGTCGAACGCTTTAGAGAAATCCACGAAGCATATATATGTGGGCTTGTTGAACTCTCGAGCCTTCTCGATGATCTGACGAACAATGAGAATCTGTTCTCGGGTTCCTTTTCCCTTAACGAATCCGGCCTGTTCTGGCGCAACCTCTCCGGACAGATATGCTTTCAGCCGCTCATTTATAATGTGTAGCATTATTTTGCTGGCATGTGTGATAAGAGCAATAAGTCGAAAGTTGCTACACTTCTTCGTGGAACCCTTTTTGTGAAGAGGAACAAATACTGTGTGAGCCCATTCAGAGGGCCATTTTCCTGTAAGCCATATCCTATTGCAAATGGTGTGAAAGATGTCAACGCCACGTTCTCCCAATGCTCGTATGGTTTCAATTGGAATATCGTCTATCCCTGTGGTTTTGCCATTCTTTAGGTGTTGAATGGCGGCTCTTATTTCTGATTTCAAAATAACGGGTTCACACATGTCACTCGCAGGTTTCGTTGACCTATAGTTTTGCGACCGATTGTCCAGAAATAAGGACTGACAGTAATTCCCCCAAACCTTCGAAATTTTGTCCAATTCATGGACTACTTGGCCATTCTCGTCTTCGATGGCCCAAGTTTTGGATGGCAAGGATTTGGTGATGAGGCGAATCTTGTGGTACAGGTCCCTTGCTTCGTACTTGTCAGCATGAATTTCAACTTCCTTGCAGAGGTTGTGCAGGTATGTGTTGTGATCTTGTCTGCATCTGCGTTGTATCTCTGCTGAAATCACATTGATATTCTTGGTATCAGCTCCTGCTGCCTTCATCCTCCGACGTTCTTCAACAAGTTTGAAGGTACTATCTTTCATCCAGTGCTGTCTTTTACGGGTTGCAGTTGGTTGTGCGGTCTCGGAGATAGCCGCAGCAATGAGTGTCTTAGCTCGATCCCACAGTGCATCAGGTGACTCTCTGGTCAAGTCCGCGTCAGACCACCCCGGTCATTTTTCTTCAACCTTCGAGCGGAACTCTCGAGCGTCCTTCACCTCGATCCTCGTTGGCCTCTTGATGACTCTGGCCGCTGTCAGCTTCAGTCTCAGTCTCGTGATCAAAAGTTGGTGGTCAGACCCGCAATCAGCCCCAGGTAGTGTGTGGGCATTTGTTATTGATGATCTCCATCGCGATCGTATCATAATGTAATCTATCTGGTTGCGGGTTTCTCCACCAGGTGATATCCAGGTGTACAACCTTCGACGGTGGTGCTGAAAAAGGCTATTTACGATCAGCAAGTCATTCTCTGAAGCGAATTGTATTAAGCGCTCTCCCCGTTCATTCCGCTTTCCGAGTCCGAATTTCCCCGCACACTTGCCTAATTGGTGAGCATTTTCTCCGATCTTAGCGTTCAAGTCCCCTAGAATGACTAATAGCTCTCTACCAGGTATCTTAGCTATAGTAGATTCTAAATCGGAGTAAAAATTCTCAATTGCCTCGTCAGTTGCGGTAGAAGTGGGAGCATACACTTGAATGACATTAAGATTCATTGGTGAAGCCTTCATCTTAATAGTAATGATCCGATCGCTTACCGGTTCGTACCCCATCACGCACTTTCTCTGGTGTGCAGGTATTAAGAAACCAACACCGTTGCTGCTGGTGATGTCATTACCAGAAAAGTAAAGGACGTGGTGATCCGTCACCAAGTGCCCGCTGCCCTTCCAGTGAGTTTCACTTAGGCCACAGATGTTCAAACCGGTCCTAACTACTTCCCGTTCCAGTATTGTTAGTTTTCCGGGTTGATTTAAGCCGCGCACATTCCATGTTCCTATCGTCTGGAGGCGCCGAAGTTTGATGGAGTTTCCAGTAGTAGAATTTCCATGGAGGGCCTGGTCTCCTACCCTGCAATGGCCGGTAGCCAATTTCACACCGCGCGCCCCGGACGCGGCGCGGCGCCGGTCGCCAATCGGTTCGCAGGACGATCGTACCTTATTTATTTGTGCTCTCATGTGACTCTCTTGGGAATATAGCTGCAGTGGTTTCCCTTTGCCTTCTGCGCCAAACTTTTTGGGATTATTTAGACCCCAAGGCCGGTGGAGCCTCTTCCACTAGGTTTTCCGAGTAGGTGAGTGGTTATCCCGCCACAGCTCGGTCGCCATTTCCTCGTCGGTTATCTAGCAGGGAGCACCACGAGCAGGTGAGGTTGACATTTGGGGCTGACTGGGTATTATTGTCATTCTCCCCCTTACTCCCCTTAGGGAGTAACTTACGCTACTTTTTTTTAGACTAACTTTTCCCGCGGCGTTACTCGCGGTACAACAATAACCGCGGGTAACACCGCGGGGTTCAGCTAGTCCAAAATAAGAATGAGAACGCGTTGTGTGTATGTTTGTATATATATATATATATATATATATATATGTGTATGTACTATTGGGGATATGTGTTTGTATATGTTTGTATCTAAGTGTGCTAACCCTAAGATCCTGCATAAGATCTTAAATACTTTATTTGTACCACGAAACAAGAGTAAACCTTGAAGAGAAATAAGTAATGAAATTGGGCTTAACAAATAAAATAAAACAATTGAGGCGTGAACGAAATCATTTCACTTGTTCCGTCAGATTTATCAACACAAATCTCATTGCCTTACTCCACATCACTGTAACTTTTGCAATACTTGCTACGCTTCTACACAAGTTCTACGAACTGAGCTACGATGTTCTACGAAATGGCTACAATATAATTTATTACTGGTTGATGGCTAACATAAGTACGATAAAAGTGTTAATAAAAAAACTTAGTAGTGACTAAGAAGGTGGACGTGGGATAGAGTGGTTATGATTTTATACCGCATCAAGTACACTACTGACATAATACTATAATAACGTTTAGCTGATGTTTAATAACAATAATTTACCTCTGATCACACCTCTGATCTCAAACGGGCCGGCTCGACCGGGGCGGTACTACCCTCGCACAGAAAATCAACGTAAAATGACAGCGATCATGCTGTCGTCATCATCGTCAAGCATCACTAGCCCGCCATGGTGTGGGTCACCATGCTGCATTGTTGCATTGTCTGCAGTCGCAGTATGGTGACCACCACTCTTGGATTCTACTCATGCTTTCCATCAGGCAGAGTAGAGTCATTTTGGCAGGGGCAGAACATTTACTGTGGTGCCATGTTTACTAATGATCATACTATAATAATACATTTATAAATATAAGCAATTAAAATCCGTTGAGTAGCTTAAAAGATCTAGGCAAACAGACAACTTCATTTTATACTATAAAAAGATGAATAGACACGTCACGATTGATGACGTCATCACTTGACGTAAATCGCGTGTTAATCGGAGAATTGATGAGCTCATTACTAACTGTCAATCTGGATTGACCTCGGTCAACTGTTGATTTATAGATTAGTCTGTTGGGATATTTTATTTTTTTGGTTTATTTTATAAACTGACGAAAATACTTAATAATATTACCAGCTAAGCTCGATATTAGGACATAACAGATTATAAACAATCGCCGAGGGTAAGCAAAGATGACGTGGTCAGCACCCGGATGGGCGACCGCTGGTGGCATAATACCATGAGCATCTCTGTGATCACATTAAGCAGTCGGTCTCAGTTGTTATCATAAGATAACAGTCGTGAAGCTTAGTTAGCCTTTGGGTGGCTTAAAAACATTCAACGGCAAGATTACGTAGCCACAACGTTGTGTTGCCAGTCTCCAACCCGCACTCGGCCACCGTGGGGACGTATAGCCCTAACCCTCTCCTGAGAGGAGACTCAAGCCCAGTATTAGGACAGAATGGGGTGTGGGGTGTTGATGAAATCCCTCATTTCTAGGGGAGGGCTCAATGAGCGGCAACGCACTTGTGACTTTAGAGATGCAGTTGATTCGTCTGTTCGTTTTTTTCTTTTTAATTACCATTTTCTTTTCTCAATACATGGCATATATTGAACCATATGTACCTTTTTAATTCAACCAAACTTCAATATAAAACATTTTCATCGGTAGGGCTGAAACCGAAAAGACAGGGTAATTGTTATGGTAATATAGCAGTTGGTTTATTTATATGTTCCTAAGCACTTAAAGTACTGAACCGATTTCAATAAAAAGGTTTTAATAGATTCATAATAATGACCCGGGCGACAAAGGCCATTTCATTTTATCAATTTTGTTACATCGGGTCTACTTTTTTTTCATGAAATAGGTGGGCATACAAGCAGCTGCATCGCCTGATGGTAAGCGATTACCGCCGCCCATGGACACCTGCAAACACCAGAGGCGTCACAAGTGCGTTGCCGGCCTTTGGGGGATGGGGCTGGGAGATATGGTAAGGGGGTTTGGGTTATGGGCCTCCGGTATCCTCACTCACTCGGTGAAACACAGCGCAAGCACTATTTTACACTGGTTTTCTGTGAGGCCGTGGTATCACTCCGGTCGAGCCGGCCCATTCATACCGAAGCGTGGCCTTTTTAAACTTTTTCAATTCATATTGACTAAAATTGACAATAGAGATATACATGTAAAATACGTATGGGGTTATGAAATGTATTCTGCTTTAGATTCTAATGAACAGGTGGTCGATTCTAATGGTCTCCGGGGGCCGTTCTCATAGATTGATATAACGAACTACCTCTATCTACAACTATTCGTTGTATCAACATCACAATATGTTCTGATGCGGTATGAATAATTTTAGCCTTTGCCCGCGGCTCTGTCCGCGTGTATATTAGTACGCCAAATTTCATTAAAATCGGTGAAATGGTTAAGCCATGAAAGCTTAAAAGCTGGACATAAAAAAATATTTTGTAATTTAAAATATTGGTATGTTTTTTTAGCTTTATTTAAGTAGTATAGCCACCTTGGATTATTTTAATTAAAACAAATGGAAACCCAACCGATACTACGTACCAACTTAACGCAAATATTGTTTTTACTTGCTTTAATATACGTGGTTGAATATAATCACACTTCACACTATCCATTCCTGTATTATAAATGTGAATGTAAGTTTTTTTGTTACAGTTTCACCCGAAAACTACTTAACCGGTCATAATGAAACTAGGATACTTTTTACTAAACGCGAGCGAAACCGCGGGTGAAAGCTAGTGTTGTATAAATTTACTGTCACTCGTCCGGAACCTTTCGCAATCAAAAGCAACGTTTCAGTCATCAGTATGACGCAACTTATAAATTATTAAAATAATATACCAGAATATTAAAGTAGAGATATTAGATTAGTAGAATTTCTCATGGTCATCGACCATTATATTCAGGTAAAACCGGTTGAACTGGTAGCCGATGCCAAATTTTGGGAATAATAAAAGGCTAGAAAGATGATATGATTGCCTCTCGTATTAAATTGAGGTATCTATTAAGAACATTACATTATCCAAATCATTATTATAAATTCGAAAGGATTCTATCTGTTTATTATGCATTCACGGCTAAAACGCTGAACTGATTGGGATGAATATATACCGAAATAAAGATAGATTGGACCTTGGAGAAGGCTCCACCGCTATTTTTGTCGAGATAACAGGCAAATACGCTAGCGGAGCCGCGAGAATATGCTATTTCAGGATTAATTCATTGTAAAAAGTTACAATTATAAGTATATGACTGTAAAAACATTTTTTTTTGCTCGACAAACACAAAATAATTCAAATAGTTTCAAGAGCGGATCAGCAAAAGTAACAAAAGGATTTTAAGAAACTTTTACTTCAAAAACTAACTCGGCGTTTGTAAACGTAGCGAGATTTTCTTTTTTTTTCTTTCATGAAAATTTATATTATTTTCCGTTTCGCCCTTTGAGAGTTTCCTTTGAAGATGGTACTCAGAATACTTGAGCCAAAGGCTTCCTTTTGACCGCGGGATGGTGTTGCCAGACTATGCGAGCTTTTTCATGATTTTGGGAATACTCATTGTTATGTTTTTTGGTGCAGTCAATAATTTGTTATTCTATATTATACATATAATTAAAAATATTTTAACAGACTTTAAAACAAGAAAGAGGTATCAAGTAAGTTTTTTTAAGGTAGTAAAGCCACTCTGATTTCAGCACGGTAGGGCCGGCTTGACTGTGGCAGTACTAACCTCGCACAGATACTCAACGTAAAATGACAGCGTTCGTGCTGTCGTGTTTCGTAGGTGAGTGTGAGACTGAAGGTCCAATGATGCAGAAGCATCACTAGCCCGCCATGGTGTGGGCCACCATGTTGCATTGCTGCATTGTTTGCATTCGCAGTTAGTATGGTGACCACTATTCTTGGATTCTGCTTATACTTTCCTTTATATTATTTATACTTTTACATCATTACCAGCCCACTGCTATCCACTGCCTGGACATAGGCCTCTCCCAAGGCATACCACAGCTCGATCTGATACTTTTTGCATCTAGTCACCGCCAAATACAAAAACATTTTCAAAAAGTCACTTTTTGTGGGTAAAATCAAATATCACATGTGGCAACCCCGGCTTGGAGTTATGGCTTAAAAATAGATTAAACGGAACCACGCTAAACGATATCGGCTGGAAATTGCTTTAAGAATACCCCCTTTGTGCTTCCCTGTGTTTGTAACTAGCTTTTATATGACTATTTTCAGTTTAATGATTTTTTTTATTATTTTATTTATTATAACCTCAGTTATTATACACATTGTTTATTGTAATTGCCATTATTTTATTCTTATGTTTTCTTGTTTTATGTCGTTATCGTTATTCGAAATGTTTTTTTTATATAAACCTATTATAACTAAAAGTTACTTCAATAACACAATATCTAAATTCTAATTTCGAATAAATATTTTGGATTCTAATGATTTAAGTACCAATTCATTTTAATAACACATTAGATTGCAGTAAAATAATTAACAAGTACAATTTTAACAAAAATAAAACCGACTTCAAGGTTTGACTCGATTTCTCTTTGATGCCATCATCAGATATTAATGTCCTTATCATGGTACTGCCGTTGGGACATTTCCTTTCCATTAAAAAAAGAATCATCAAAATCGGTTCATAAACGACGAAGATATCCGCGAACACACATAAATATATATATATATACACGGTCATTCAGGTATATGCACCTACTGAGGATTCTGAAGAGGCAGAAATAATTGCATTCTATGAAACACTACATGGGGCTCATGAAAATTCAAGCAAAAGCACAATAGTCATGGGTGACTTTAATGCAAAATTAGGACAAAAGGACACAGAAGAAAACAAACTTCTTGGAAATTATGGGTTCCGCAAAAGAAGCCCTAGAGGCCAACTGTTAATACAATATGCTCACGAGTACAACCTATCTATTATGAATACTTTTTTCAAGAAAAAGTGTAGCCAAAAATGAACATGGAAGTCACCAAATCAGGCAATCAAGAATGAAATAGATTATATTCTTACTAATTTTCCAAACAAATTTGAGGATGTGCATGTATTATATATATAGCATTAAGTTCCCATCAGATGATAGGATGGTTAGATCAAAAATATCCTTTAAACAAACGAAAAAAACTCGCCTAAAGTACAAATGCCCTACCTACACCCTAAAGAGCCAAAGTGAAGCAAGTCTTTACCTTGAGAAACTAGAGAGAAATTTGGAGTCTATACAGTTAAGCGATTCGCACACAAGTCAATCTTTATATAATAGGCTCGAAGAATGTATATTAAAAAGCATGAAAATAGAAAAACAAAAAGATAAACCAAAAATGAATAAAATACTTACTGAGGAAACTTTATGCCTTATTAAACAACGCCATAAACTACAAAACAGCAAACGAAAAAGTCATGAGGATAAAATGGAACTGAGCCGTATTTATAAAAAAGCTAACAAGAGTATAAGGAAAGACTACAATAATTATAGATCGAAGATTATAGAAAAGCACTTAACAACTAGCGGTAGTTGCAAGCGCGCATACAAAGAACTCTGTACACACAAGACTTGGATACCAAGTTTATTAGAAAACTCTACCCCCACAACTAATAGAGAAAATATCTTGAAAATAGCAACAAACTTCTACACAAACCTCTACGATGAAAAAGACAATGGCAACCATAGTATCATAACTTTTCACTCTCAATGTAAAACAAACATCGAATGGAACGAAGTAGAAATAAATCAGGAAATAAAGAGGCTGAAATCAGACAAGAGTCCCGGGTCAGATGGCATTCCAAACGAAGCACTCAAACTAGGACAATCTCTACTAACACCAATAATAACGTTTTTGTTCAATTCTATCATCAAAGAAGAGAGAGTGCCCGAACAATGGACAAAATCAAACATTATATTATTGTATAAAAAAGGGGACCCAAACGACATAGGAAATTACCGTCCCATCAGTCTACTACCGAGTCTTTACAAACTTTTCTCACAATGTATTTTAAGGCAAATTTCTGCAAAAATCGACAACAATCAGCCTGTGGTACATACTTAGGTAAACAAGTGTCATTTCACCGGAACAATAACCTGGAGGAAATTAATAGAAGAATAAACATAACATGGAAAAAATATTGGGCTCACAGAGAAATAATGAAAGGTGACATGCCGCTTTCAATAAAGAAAAAGGTGATGGACAGTAGCATACTCCCTTGTCTAACATATGGTTCACAAACCTGGACATATACGAAACAGGCAAAGGAACGAGTTAGAGTATGCCAAGCTGCTATGGAAAGATCAATATTAGGGATCCGAAAGAGTGAAAAAATTCGCCACACTAAAATAAGAAAGAGAACAAAACAAATAGATTTCTTACTACACTCTATGAAACAGAAATGGAATTGGGCAGGTCATATAGCTAGAATAGAGGACGTTCGGTGGACAAAACGTGTAGTAGCCATATGGAAAGGGCCCAAGGGAAAAAGAAAAAGAGGTAGACCACAAAGAAGAAGGAGCGATGACATCAAAGATATAGCAGGAGACGAATGGAGAGCAAAGGCAAAGGACAGAAAACAATGGTCAAAAATGGAGGAGGCCCTTTACCCTACAAAGGGGTTCTCGTTAACAAAAAAAAATTAAACAGATTAAATGTTCTATTTAAACAAATGAAATATTCTATCTTTAAATCAATATTACAAATGGAATCAATATTATTTTAAATCACGTAATTTAATTGTAAAATTGTTTATTGTCTGTGGATATAAATATGAATAACTTATTATTGCATGTAATTAAATATTGTGAAACTGCATGAAATTGAGAACAAATAAAAGGCTTATTTATTTATTTATATACACGGTCGAATTGAGAAACCTCCTCCTTTTTTTGAAGCCGTTAAAAAAGAAAAACCATTATCGATTGCACAGTTACATCATGAAAACAGCGTGAAGGATTAAGTTCAGTCGAATAATACTCCTTAAGTAAAGAGGAGTTAAGCCAAATACCCTAGCTACACTCTAATATCGATGTAATTATTCGTATATTATACGTGTATCATGTGAACTAGAGGTATATCGATTTGCCTTCAGATTTGCAGACTTATCGAGTTATGTAGTATAGATGCAATGGTGCGTTCTACATTGAGTTATGTCTGTCAGTGTTCTACAGAATCATATCTTGTTAATATTGGGCTTGTGTGTCGTTTATCGACTTTATACGTGCTGTGGAATCCATTCGAATAGTAAATTCTCAACTAATGTAGTTAGTAGTGGTAATAATGCAGCAGGTATGTAGCACGCTGGAGATCAGTAGTCAAACCTTAGACCTCCTACCCATGTTGTGATTCTACAAGAGTACACGGTATTAGATAACTGATAAATTTATGACATGACGTCTCTGATAAGATCAAGGTTGCTAAGTCACGTAGTTAAAATAAAATATTGGCCAATAATATAAGACAGTAGAGGTGCTTAGGATTGTAAAAGTGGATTAATATTTAATTATTTTTTAAGTTTGACGACTTTTTGTTTTAAGAGCATTCAAACATACGTTAACAGGGAGAGTAATTTAAAAAAAAAAACGTTATCAGAACAGGTACAGGATATAACTTTTACATATTATTTTTGTTAACCAAATCAATTTGCAAGTCTAACGAGTGTTTCTATAATGCACCTTTCTATAATATTAGTATAGATATACATACTCTTCTTACGCTATCTACTAACATTGTACCTACATAGGCAGACTGAATGCTTCGTTTCTAGATTTAATAAAAACCTACCCGCTAAATAGTGAGATATTGTGCGTCAATCAATTTAACATATCAATTAAGATATTATTTTAGAACATAATTATAGGGGTACACGGTTGCCTGGAAGAGATTGAACTATGAGCGATAAGGCCGCCAATTGTACTGACCTAGCATTAAGTAATTAAGTTATCTGGTGTACAGTGAAGATATTTATTATTATTATTATTTATATGGGAGCGCTATGCTTTATCACCATTGCAACTACTTGACCACATAGTCACAGAAAATTAAGGTTAAATAACACTTTCGTTGTTTAAATACAATCTAATGTCGTTTGTCGAGTGTCTGTTTGTAATATTAAAATAACCGCTTTTTACTAAATGCATATGTATGTATACGCGGTACATATACCAAAAATGTAGCTAAAAAAATTTTTGTCTGTCTGTCTGTCTGTTTGTTCCGGGTAATCTCTGGAACGGCTGGACGGATTTTGACGGGACTTTCACTGGAAGGTAGCTGATGATCCGGGAAGTAACTTAGGCTACTTTTTTTTAGACTAACTTTGTCCCGCGGCGTTACTCGCGGTACAACAATAACCGCGGGTAACACCGCGGGGTTCAGCTAGTCATCAATAAAAAGGAAAGGAAGAAAGAAGAAAGACCTCTTAGAAAGGATGTTTTGGTCTGCTGTATGCACACTGGCCCAATTTTCCTTCTCTTTAGAGTGTTTTCACATTATCCGATTTGATGTCGGTGTCGGTCGCCGATTCGATATCGGAGGAAGTTAAATGTATGAAATATGTACCCATCTGTCTTTCACATTGTCAGGCCCGATATCGAATATTGGAGCCGACACATACATACATTTTAAAACGTGTAGTTTGCTGCTTTGGTCGATTCTTTTGATACCCACAGATTGAAAAGGATGGTGACACGCTGTTTCGAGTGATAGAGGTACTGGTTCCTCACCAAAACCTTTATAAACATACAGATATGCGAAGACCGTAGAGCCCCAGTAGAAGGGGTAAATCCAAAAAGTGCTGGCTTCATGTCGTAAAAGTCGACATGCGTGCTAATGGTCTCGCACCTGCCAGGGATGGAGAAGAGGAGCAGTAATGGGGACCCCAGTTAGTAGTTAAGTACTAGACGCAATAGGGAAGACCATTGAGATGATGATGAAGGTCCACCAGATGATACAAAAAACATAACTCTTCCTCGACTCAGTTGGATAAAAATGAAATGATTACTACTTTTATTCTAAACTTTCCTAGTTTTAAAAACACTACAAAAATGTTAAATTAAGCCTTGAAAAGTTTAAGGATAGACTTCGATTATTCGTTAAAAGGAAGTTAAACCTATCTCATAGAAAATTCAACAAAATGAATGCCCTTAAAGTGCTAAGTAAATTCATAATAACTTTTCAACTAAATAATTACCAGTGATTTCACCTTTTCCGTCAGTCGGGAGTGTAGCCTTTGTGAGGTCCGATGACCTAACCTGACCTGTACCCTCGAGCGTTGCTTCGACCATCGTAAATAAACGAATAGAGGTCAGCTGCCGTAATTATCTGACTTTAACCTTTATAGAATAAATTTCTGATAAATTGGAGTTGCAAACTATTTTAAACTTTATAATTTGTAATTTTAGCAGATAACACAAACTTCAACTTGTACACACAAAAATAAAATAACAAATGTTCAGGACACAAGTGTGGTTAAACTCTGGCATTCATGATAAAATTTTATTTGTGACAACAATTTTAGCATAATCAATTTTAGCCTTACTGTAAGAACTTATCTAAATATATAAAAATGAATCCCTATTTGCCTTGGTCACGACATCACGCGTGAACGGCTGAACCTTTTTTTGTTGGATAGCCCATTTAGCGATGAAGGTTTTAAGCTATGTAACATCACTCTACGACGAATAGGAGCCGGGTTTCGATTGAAAATGTTGGTAAAATGGGAAAAAAATATTTCTTATGAAGAGATGCAAACGAAGTTGAGCGGGTCAGCTAGTCTGAAATATAAAAATTAATTGCTGTTCGTTTGTCTAAAACTCGAGAATGGCTGGGCCGATTTAGCTGATTTTGGTTTTGAAATATTTGTCGTAGTTCAGGGAAGATTTAATTTAATTTAAAAAAAAAAATAATTACTTGAAAATCCAAATATCATGTGTACGAAGTAGCGGACACAGCTAATAGAAGTATAACAATTAAATTTACAATGACTTTAAGTCACTAGTTTCTAATAGTAAGTTTCAATATCTAAATAGTAACTAATTAACCATTTACCGCATTGTCAAGCAATCATTATAATAGCTAAGTCCAAAACATATTGTTTTGACTTTTGATAGTTCTACAACTATTCTACAACTGCAAATATACGATTTAAAAACCTAAACCTCTAAAACCCAAATAACTACATTTTTTATACAACATCTACTGTCATATACAATATTACATACACCAGTGCAAAGTTTAAATTTGATTTGTAGGTACGTATTTACTATTGAGAGTCAATATTGAGTTCCAAACTCAATAAGACAAGCAGATGTTACTTGTTTATGTCATAAAGTTGGTGAGCGAGAGTTAGGAATATTGTTGTACACTGGAAGCTATAGAATAAAGCTAACCAAAAATATACTTCAAATAAATATTATATTTCTGGAACTCGAGTATAAGATACTTTTAAATAGAAACCAGGCTGGGAAAAGTTGAAAGAAATTACAACACATAACTTACTAGATTGTAATTAATAAGTAAAAATCGTTCAGTTGAATTTTGCTAATTTGCAAACAAGTTAGGGTAGTTATAACTTGCGCGTCAAGAACAGATTTTTTTTTTTCATTTTTTGTATGTCTGTCAGTGTTTGTTCCAGGTAATCTCTAGAAAGGCTGGACCGATTTTGATAGGACTTTCACTGGCAGATAGCTGATGATCTAAGGAGTAATTGAGGCTACTTTTTTAGACTACCTTTGTTCAGCGGCGTTTTCCGCGGTACGACAATAACCGCGGTTATCACCACGGGGTTCAGTTAGTATAAAATATGTCTGTTACCTCAAGTTAATTTTACTTCTGTATTAGCTTTTACAGCACGCTTGAAAATAATTGAGGCCAGTGGAACTGATTTACCATTTATTTCTATACTTTTACTATAATCCCCTGAGACTATGACGAAATTCTTCTAAGAAAAACCCAAAGACGCATTTTCTGCCTAACCGAGTTGTGACAGCCTGGAACAGACTCCCAGAGGACGTGGTTATGGCTCCCTCACTGAACTGCTTCAAAAACGGACTTGACAGACTCGATATCTCCAAGCTATTTCAAACACAAGCATCAGCTTTCTAGCTGCTAGTGTGTCATACCAAATAATAATAATAATAATACACTTTACATAGTGTTGCCACGTCAACATAAATGTACCTTTCTAACAAAGCTCCACTTAACAATATTTCATACTCTTGGAGCAATAACTAAATGTCACACAAATCTCAACATAGCTCTCAGTTCGCCTTCTCTTTACTTCACAGGTTTTATACAAAATAATATTTGACATAAATGCGACAGTGTTATTCAAATAGATGTTCACTTGTGCAGTGAAGCTTCGAGCCTAAATTATATTCCAATATTGTTTTGTGCATCGAAACACAACGACGGAGCTAATTAGCAAACTAAATGTTTCCATATTAATATTAATGAATTGTATATATGTATAAATGTTATGATTCGATACAATGATAGTTCGTTGCTACATGGTCTACATCTGGACTAAATTAGTTAGATGAATATTAGTGAGTTAATAATTTAGATTAAAAATATTTAGATTATAAATGTTCATGTACCTATGAAATTGCCGTTTTGTATGGCGCATGAGGGAAAGCTTCCAACCCCAGCTCTTGTTGCTTGGAGACTGTCTGTTGCGCAGTATGGGGTCGCGCGTTGTCGTGAAGGAGCAGTGGGGACGTCCGATTGACCAAAGCTGGTTGCAGATGTGCAAGCTTGCACATGTGTGTAAAAAAATCAATCAAAAGTGGGTAAAAAATTCAATTCCTGAGAGGTAGTACAAAATGCTTTTCAAGAGTTTGTTGCCTCCCGTCCAGCTGATTTTTACAAGAAGGGCATCAATAAACTGCCAATGCATTGGCAAAGATGCGTCGATTGCATGGGTGATTACTTCGAATAACAGAAATAAAAGTGGTTTGAAAAAATAAGAACTTTCACAAATTTAACAAAAACTAATGATTTAAAAGCTATTTATAATATTTGTATATGTTGAGTCGGTCAAGCATCAATTCATAGTCATAAATTCATCATATTACAATTATAGCAATTTTGTGTGTGAATTGACTACCGTCGTTGCTGCAATTGCCATTGCCACTGAGTTTTTCTCGATGGGTCTAGGATAAAAAAGACACTTACATGGTAAAAAGGCAGAAAATAATTACTTAGCACTGGCTGTGTGGCGCCCGCCGTCGCATGGTGTCACTCCGGTCGAGGAGTGAAGTCCATATTTATCGAAGGCTCTTTCACGGGTAGAAACACATGGTCACGTGTGAGAGGCATGCCAGTTTTGGGTACTTTTATAATTAAATTTGTTTTACATATCGTTTAAAAGATTTACTTTCTACTACACTTCTTTTATGTGGAAAATGAAATTCAATTGAAACACGTCTGTAAAATTTTGAAACTGAATGAATTAGTTTGTCTCAGAAGCAAATCTTTATATACTTATTGTTTAGCCCATTTACCAGTGCTGCGTTCTCCGTGGAACTGGAGGAAAACCTTGAACTAGGCTATACGGGCCCATCAGATACAAGCTAGACACGCGCAGACCATTCCACTGGTAAAAGTATTTCAACAAGGAGTAACACCGTTTTTTCCCTATTCCAATTCTTAGGCCCTGCCCTCTTTCTCCGAAAAGGGACACGTCCGCACGTGTTAATTTATCCAAAAGCAGTCCTCCTCGATACTTCAGTCTACTTAGCGAATGTATATACTACGTATACCAAATTGATGATTTGGTATCGAACAATTAGCATGTAATAATTATTTTTGTAAGATAGGTTGTGTGGTAAAACAAAAAAACAACAACTTTATATTCACATTAATTAAATCCTCCTGGATAATAACATTAAAACACAGTAACGACCTAAAAAGCAGTAACATGAACAAATGGGGTACTAACTTTGAAAAATGTAAAGATTCAAAGATTATAAAGAAAATCCTTACAGATTTGAAAAGTAGAAGATTACTCCGTAAGCCTTCTAGCCGAAAACCAGCTGTTTCATGAAACATCGTCCTTACGAAGATAGGAACACACAAACGTACGAAATGAAAATGTCTGCCTAATTACGTCATTTTTCTCAACTCCCCTGACTTTCCCATTTAAAGTAATACCCACTCACTAATTTTGGGAAAAAATCATTATGCAAAATAAAGGGCCCTTGCAAATGTTTAAGTAAAGCATTTTATCTTTACCTTGTCGTAGGAAATGAGGGTGTGGGGTACTGGTTCATCAACCAAAGGTTAATGACCTCGGTAGACTAAATACTGGCTGTAAAAAAAGTGAAAAAGATTAGACTTTTGATTTAGAAATACCAATAAAAATAAATAACTACTTAAAACATAGAAGAATAGGAACATTGCTAAAGCCACGGAGACTAGGCTCGTGGGAACGCTTGAATTCCCCATATTTATATACGCGGCTGAAACTTAAACTTAGCGAGATGTGAAAAAGCATTAAAATGATGCTCTGTAAAATAATGCTTGGGGTTTCATGGACCGAATTGTGCACGAACGTCTCGATACTTCAAGAACTCGGTATCAAACAGTGTCTGTTCTCAATGGTACAATCTCGCATCCTTACATTCTTAGGATATGTTTTTAGTCGTGGTGATCAACCCTCAGAATGCCTTGTTCTTCAAGGCAGAGTACAACGCACTAGACCACGAGGAAAGTCTCCTACGCATTGAACTAACCAGATAAAGTATACCGCGAGAGGTTCGGTGAACGAGTGCAGTAAGATGACCTCAAACAGGCAACCGTGGCGAAACGTCGCGAAACGCAACACATCCGTACCTCCCCAAACTATTACATAGCGATCACAACCGTTTTGACAAGAGCGTACCGGGTGAGAAAAAGAATCTTTGTCATATTAAAACGAAGTTCCTAATGGGCGTTGCGGAGGGGACCCTAGCCGCAAAAAACGTCCGTAAGAAGAAAAAAGCGTAAGATATTTATGTATAGTATATGTATGATGGCTGTACAGAGTCTAATGTATAGTCTACGCTACAAAATGGTGGTTTACAAATGGAGTGTTTGTTTGTAATATTAAATAACCGTTTTTTACTAAATGCATATGTATGTATACATGGTACATATACCAAAAAGGCACTTACAAAAAATTTTGTCTGTCTGTTTGTTCGGGTAATCACTGCAACGGCTGGACCGATTTGACGGGACTTTCACTGATAGATAGCTAATGATAAGGGGAGTAACCAAGGCCACTTTTTTTACACTAGCTTTACCCCGCGGCGTTACTCGCGGTACGACAATAAGCGCGGGAAACATTGCAAAGTTCAGCTAGTTGTAAATAAAAGTGTTTTTTTTATTTCTATCGATAAAAAAATCATGATAAAAAATGTATACCCGAATAATTATTTTCTTTGTACCTCGAATAGAACTTGAAATTAATATTTTTGTAATAAGGAACTTATCTGGTGTCCCACGACACCACACGGTTTTTTTTTAAATATTTTGTCTAATTACTGTGATAATGTAGGTATTACTTAATTTTATTTGCTTACATTAAAATAAAGTAATGACTATATAATACCTTTATTAATTTTGACTTTACCGTAATGATGCGTTCCCGTGATAAATGACTATTGATTTTATTCCATGAGTAGGCATAATAAGAAAGAAAATCCGCAATCTAGCTACTCCTAGTTCATATTTAGCTCTATTAACCTTTTCACTTACATACCTTGTTCATACCCGCCTTTTTAATTTAATTACACAGTCGGTCCTGTATACCTCTAAAGATATAAATAGAGATGTAAGCACCCTATGTGGTTACGTGAGTCTATTCCTAGCAACTAAACTTATTACCAGATTAGGTATTACCGTAACTAAGAGTTGCCTCATAAAAATTTGAATCTAGGAGTTCACTATCATATTTTTTGTCCTTACAAATACGACAGCCACTTCAAAATATAAAAATATCACATCTCAAATACGGCCGTTTGATCTCAAACTAAAACCAATTCTGTACTATTTTTGAAGCTATATAAACATAGCTATTAGTATCTGACATCAGTATCAGAATAGAATAGAAAGAGCTCAATATGGATTTAAATCTATATAACGAATCGTAATGGATATCGACTATGTCGCTGCAGCCATTTAACACCTTGCACAATCTCTATGTATATGCGTATATAACTATGGTAATCGTACTGCTGATTAATATACTCAGATGTTTGAAAATAAACATTTTAGATAGATTATATCCAGATATAGATACAAACAGATACGTACCCAAAAATTGGTTTAGCAACTTCTCAATGTTTTAAAAAGACCTATCAAATGACACCTAACACTATAATGTAGAAGTGCAAATAACAAATATGTAATTATTATTTTTAATTTTAACGGTTTTATTGAAAAAAATGTAGTAAACCTTAAAAAAAAATGGTATAAAATATTCGGTATAAAATCGTTAGGAGTAGCGTAAAGTGAGATGGAGACGTAGGTAGGAAATATATAGGATAGGGCCCAACTTATTTACCCTTAGTTTTTAACTAGTACATTATTTTCAATAGAATCGCTTAAACAAAAAAAATACATATTTTTTTATTTTCAAGTATTTAGTTATTAATTTAAATACATAGTATGGTACGGTTATTTTAATATTACCAACAGACACCAATTTTATTTCTTTGTATAGATGTATAGATAATATATTAGAAACAAAAAGATAAACATATAAAGCAAGTGGTTTCCTGTTAGCCGATATCGCGATGTATTGAGTCGGCCCGTAACATATACGTATACTATAACCGTGGCTCTTTTACAGACCCTCCTCCATACCGATACACAGATTAGTTAATTGCGCAGTACAGCCCTCTTAGTCAAGATGTAAGTGTTTCGCGTCTATTTTATTTCTGCAATCAAGTATAAAACAAAATATTTTATTTTATTATTGGCTAATGGTATGTTTTAACAACGGGACTGACGTTGAGATGACGTCATTCCCATAATTTATTAGTCTTCTTGGTTACAATTTACTACAAACCAGAATCTTAGGCACAATGTTTGAGATTACTTTAATATCAAAAACCCTTAAAGGTCCTTTTTTCAATAATTCAAATTTACTGCTGACATATTTTTCAATAATGTAGGAATCGATATCAGGTTTTTAGAAATACAGTTGGCGTTATCATTTTGGTAGTCTTGTACACATCCAAAAGTACCATTTTTGCAGAACGACCTAACCAATACAAACGTCTGTAAATTGTGTTAGATAATTATTTAATACGAACGTAATATAACTTAGTTATGTTGTTTGGTCGCAACACAATACAATATAATATAGGAAGGTAATTTACTAATACATACACAACAGAAAACATTTAATTTAGCTCTCATAAATCAATATTATACTTTAAGTTATTGTCACAATCCTTTCTCTTTTCTGCACAAATTTCTAAATATTTTTCTATCATTGTCAACTATGGATTTCATAAACTAATGCCTCGTTACACTACCAGTCCCCGAAAAATATAACTTAAAATTATAGTATAGATAAATAACCTTTTTTTTAAAAATAGGTAATAATCTATACACATCAAAACTTTCTATCAACTCGTAACTACTCTTTGCCAAACTTTACACAAGGGACTTGTAGTTTTGAAGAGCAGGGACTTGAATTACAACCAACGTTTATCTGTTATGACCCGTGCAATCTGCGGAAGGCTGTTTGGGTAATCTATGGCGATTGCACCGGGGATGGTCCACCTTTATTTGTCGGGGCTGTATAATTTTACTACTCAGACTTTTATATGGGTTAGGGGGAAATGTAAAGAAAATAAGTTTTACATGAAAATATGAAAACGTTTCCTTTTAGGAGTTATCATTATAGCTACTGATTTAAAGATTGGCCTATTCAGTAATTCAGAGTCCTAGATATTATGGGGTTCATGCTCAAAGAGGACAAATATTTGTGTCTTAGAAACGATACTTTTTAGGGTTCTGTTGTACATTTATACAAATAAATAAAATTGGAGTGTCTGTTTGTAATATTAAAATAACCGCTTTTTAATAAATGCATATATATGTATACACGATACATGTACCAAATTTTTTTTTCTCAGTCTGTCTGTTATCAAACAAACAAACAAACAAAAATTGAAAAAATCCGGAACGACTGGGCCGGTTTTGACGGGACTTTCACTAATAAATAGCTGATGATTTAAGAAGTAACTTAGACTACTTTTTTATAGACTAGCTTTGTCCCGCGGCGTTATCCGCGATACTACATAACCGCGGGTAATATCGAAGGGTTCAGTTCATTCTAATTCTACTAATATTATAAATGCGAAAGTTTGTAAGGATGTGTACTTGTTGCTCTTTCTCGCAAAAACTACTGAACGGATTGGGATATAACTTTATAATATAGCTTATACATAAGAATAACATTTAGGCTACTATTTGCCTCGATAACCGACATACACGCGGGTGGAACCGCTGGCAACAGTTAGTATTATATATTAGCAAAAACAGCAAGATTGAAGTAATCTAAAAAACTGTAGATTATTATGTAAAACTGCTTATAAGACATATATCAATTTATTTTTTACTTCATAGTTTACCAAAGGTCACATCACCTTCACAGGCTTCTGCTAGCTCCTTGCCAGACATCTCGCGCAAATCTTTTAGGATATGAGCGTCCTACATTACGTTTACCGAGTTGCGGTCCTCACTCCAGAGCTTGTCGACGCCAACAGTTGTCGACTCAGCGGCTGCCATGGCCAGCCCGCCGCTACTTAAGCTGGTTAATTCATCAATTTAGAACAAAAAAATTTCAAACTCATCACACAATATATTTCCAAAGTTAAGGTCTGAGCCATGACCTAGCCTAGCCTAGCAAAACAGCTTTTCACTATACCAACAGATCCATCTCAATTAGTTTAATTAAACCCGAAGTGATAGATGTGAAAGTAATTACTTAACAAAATGTTAGATTTATAAAACTTGTGATTGTATCAAAACTTTAATATTCAACATTAATCTTATAGGAGAAAAGTATATATATGTAATACATACTAGAATAAAACTCACTTGTACTTATTCCACTATTTTATTTTATTTTTTTACTACACTACACATACGGCACTACACATATGTGACAAGGGCAAAAAACTAAACGCTTTGGAGGCGTTGGAAGTTAATAAGTTGTTGATAGAGAATCATGACAAGGTTCTGAATCAGCAATTAGACATCAATAATAATTCACCACTGTTAAAATATTTTAAGTAATGTATTCTGCATCAAATGTTGTGGAACGGATTATAGTTTATAATTTAATGACTTTATTAATTTTGGACATGTAATTTATTAGACATATAGGTTAATAGACATATGATATAAAACAAATTTGGACACAAATAGAAATAGGACATGACATTATCATTTCATTTCAAGGATTTTTTTTATGAATATTTTGGAATCGTAAATTAATATCATTACTTTTACTTATTTAATTTTATAAGTTTCCAATTAGCAAATAGCAGTGGTAGACACAGAGTACAATTTCCCTATTTTCGGGGAGAAGTTCTTACACTGACACACTGACATTTCCAAGTACCCATACATTTACAACTAAAACCTAACGACTGCGTTAGGTTTTAGTTGTAAATGTTTTGGGTAAATGTAATCATAACCTTTGAGAATGCCTTAAGGCGAAACCGGTCAGGTGTAAAATAAAAAGAAAAAAAAAGTATATATGTATTAAATATAAAAATATAAAAATCTTTATTTGGAAACAGATAACAAAATTACAAAATCATAAATGTGTTTGATAATGACTGCATTAGTGAAACACTGTAGCGCAGTCATGTGTATTTATATCTGCTGTCTTAGTTCCCATAATACGAGTGCTTAGTTTGATTATAAAAATTATCACCACATACTCATAATTTCAAAAAATAATCTTAATTTTATCTTCCCTTTATAGAGCTGTATTGTCCTTATTCGCGATGAGGATGGTGACCACCACTTTTGGATTCTGCTCATGCTTTCCATCAGGGAGGGCAGCGTATTTTGGAAACTGACTATAAAAACAAAAAAAAAGAATAATCGAATCGTAAGACACATCATTTTTAAGGATTCGTTTATAAATATAATAAGGGTTCTAAAAGTGAGAGGTTAGAATGCCATTAACCTTTATCTTTCGCCTTATAAAATTTTAATGGTTTCAGTTCAAAATACTGATTTTATTGTTCAATTTTATTAAGATTACATATTGATATTGATGATTGATATTAACTAAACCAGAGAGTTTAAGTGAGTAATATATTACAGTATCGTAATAAATATCCTGTATAATTTTTATTTGGTTCAAGCATCGTTTCCTTTTTGTATTGTTTCCAATAAATAATACTCGGCATTTAATATAAAAAGTATACTGCCGAAAATCGGCCTTTCTATATCTCGTCTGTTCGTATGTGAGGTTAAACTCATTGAATATTTTGAAAAGTATTACATAGCGTAAATCTTATTGAATATTACCCAATCACAAAACGGTTCAAAAATGTTTCGAAGTTCCGACAAGGAAGGAATCTTTGCCAAACATTCTCATTTTTGCTTCTTCAATATGGTTCCAATAAATACTGAATTTATTTATCAATACAAACTCATTCACCATTTCTCTGACGCTCATGAGGGAAGAGGTAGCATGTTGTCATTACTTACGTCCATACCCTGGGACGTGACTTCAATCACAAACGAACAAACCTTCATTAGGAAATTCACCACGGTTGAATTTTGTGCTGAAATCGGAACGGAATTGTCGAAATTTGAGCGAAATAAGTAATACTGGTATAGGTTGTAACAAGCGATCGTTAAGTTAAATAAAAAAATCCTAAGATTTAAAAAAAAATGTATAGCGCCATCTGTATACCCTAGCCGGCGTGAACGTTTGTAACGTTAGATAAAAAAATCTAAGATTTAAAAAAAAATGTATAGCGCCATCTGTATACCCTAGCCGGCGTGAACGTCTGTAACGTTAAATAAATGAAGTCGGTTAAAAAGACTAAGATTTAAAAAAAATTGTATAGCGCCAACTGTAAGTTGCATATATTATTATATTTTATGATAAGGTATATCTGGTGTCCCACGACACCACACGACTTTTTAGCATTTTTTTTAGGAGTATGTAAGTCTTTCTTAGATATAGATTGAGGACTACCAAATAACGTAGAGAAGTCTATTGCAATACTGTCAAATCATATGGCTTTTAATACAACAGAAATTTATACTTTAACTAGCCGACCCATGCAACCTCGTTTGCGCCTTATATTGCCCGTAGCGTGAAAATTTCCCCCGTTTTCGAAACATTCTTCATTGTCGCTCCGCTCCTATTAGTAGTAGCGTGATGATATATAAATCGGACCAGCGGTTCCTGAGATTAGCGTGTTCAAACAAACAAACAAACAAACTCTTCAGCTTTATATATTAGTACTAGCCGACCCACGTAACCTCGTTTGCGTTTCCTTTTGCCCGTCGCGTGAAAATTTACCCCCGTTTTTGAAACATTTTTCATTGGTGCTCCTCTCCTATTGGTTTTAGCGTGATGATATATGGCCTATAGCCTTCCTCGATAAATGGGCTATCTAACACTGAAAGAATTTTTCAAATTGGACCAGTAGTTCCTGAGATTAGCGTGTTCAAACAAACAAACAAACAAACAAACAATCAAACTCTTCAGCTTTATATATTAGTATAGATAGATAGATAAGGCCTTTAATATATTTAAATCACGGCACGAAGAACTGACGATTTAAAGAAAGTGGCGGATGGCGCTATAAAAAATGTGCGTTTCGCTTCAGTTTCCTACCTGAATGTCTATTTGACTGGACTAATAGGCGGATGAAGACTAGCAATCTTTGATTCACTTGTTTTATAGTAAAGAGGATTTACAAGTAGGATAGTCAGCTTATAATGAATGACCACTGACGTAATTGTTACTTGCAATGGGAGTTCGAGTCTCCCGTTAGTGTGTTGCCTTCCTCTATCCTCTGTATAATAGAACAGTAAGTGGCAACCAGCTTCTGATAAACTAGCAAAAAGTATGTTAAAATTCACAGGTATTCTGTCAGACCATTGCACCACTGTGGTCAAACCGGCCATCATAGTAATATGTCAAAACGGTTGATTTATTTGTTATCAAGTCGGCAGAGTGCAATAATTACTTTAGTGGTTCACGTAGGTTCATTAAAAGTGGTGCCGCTGGTGCCTTTAAACACCGAAGCTACAGAATAACTAATAGTACTAACGGACAGAAGTTCCACTCTCGAAAAAAAGTCAAGTTTAGTCATAAAAAATTTCAACTTTGTCATCTCGCAAGCGAAATTGAATCTTGTCGTGTGATCCGATTGTTCATATTTCGTTAAACACCGCTCGATTCAGCTCATCGCTTGATAGCAAGAGCCCATGGTTCCCACTTGCTATCAAATAGTGACAAAGTAAGTAAAAACATTTTCACAAACATGATAGTCTTGTCTACGTTACATACTACTCGTACTAGGTACCTATGTGATTTTTTATTTACTTTATAGATTTTTATTTTATTACACAGAGAAAAACAAACTGAATTACAATTTTTGTCCCCCAAAACCTGGTTAAAGGTGAGTGGAGGATCGAGTCTCCGTACAATTATGAACTTTTAAAATAGTATTTCTGAATAAAACCAACAATTTGGAAAACAAAACTTACAACTATGTAATTAAGAAATTATTTTTAAACTTTTAAAGTAAGGTAAAAAGAATATTATATTGAATCTAATTAATACTTTTTTAGTATTTTAATTTGGATCTACCTTCTAAAAGTATTTTAATTGGGATCCAAATTATCCCTGGATCCAAATTATTATTAACGCACGACGCGTCGCGGCTAGCGTGCGAGCCGAGCGCCGCGTGCCAACCATTGCCGTAGTCCTTCCCGGGAGGAGCACTCGGCGGAACATACCTAAACTGAGAAGTGAAACCCCCCTGCCGAAGCACCCGTGTGCACACGGGTGCTTCGGCATTGGGGTTCCACACACTCTGTACTATAGGTAAAAACTGCCCTGCAAGTTGGGACGTTGCATTTATTTTAAGTATATACTCCTTCTTAAATCATAATCATTTAGTATCCAGCTAAAAGGGGGAACATCTCAAAACAGTAATAATTAACAGCCTTAAGCTAGTTAATGACACGGACAAGTTACAAAACTTCACTTTCAGAACTTGTACGCGTTAAAATAACACTTCATCTAATGGCCCTTTTGGTAGGGTTGTCACAACAGATTGTTTGTAAATAAATTTAAAACTTCATTACTATATTACTAGTTTTTGCATGCAGCTTCGCCCTCGTGTATATCGTTTGTCCTTAGCCAAGAATCAAAGTATCTCTATGCAAAATTTCATTAAAATCGGTGCATCGGATTAGCCGCAAAAGCGTAAAAGACATACAGCGTTACTTTCGAATTTATAGTATTAGTATAGATTTGATTGAAAACCGAAAAGATTAGGATTTGATTAAAAACAAAATATACAAAAATGCTAGTAAGATGATAATTTCATTTACTTACTTTCAGATCCAAGATTAAAGTTCACTTTGACATCCGACTCTTAGAATGTTTTATGTATTTTAAATATATATATACTGTTTTTGATAAATTTGTAAAATTTATAGATCATCCGATCTTTTCCTTATCTTACTTGTCGTCGATGCAGTGAGTTTACTTTTATTTTCTTTTACGTCTCGTCATCATCTTTTACGCGTGAATTTATTTGATTGCAAAATGGTTTTGACAATTTTTTCCCGGCCGCCTGCCTGACTCTAGCATCATACCTTCTTGAAATCGTTCTTCCTACCTAAATTAAAATATATTTTAGAATTTCAAACACCCATACTAAGTTATAAATAATATTTTAAAAATAGGTGCGCTTTTGACAACCCTATTTATAAAACGAAAGGGCTAAAACAAATATTGTTAATGCATATTCAAATCTTCTGCGCATTTTTATTAAGTATACATATAAGATGTAAAAGGTTATGAGGTTTCGATTAAGGATTTTAAGCCCCGGTTTTGCTGAAATCACCCTTTGGTTTCACCCCTTGTGTGTGATATTTTATGATACTGAGATAAAATTTGAATGGGAAATTGAGTACGGCTTTAATGTTGGTGGTGTAGAGATAGGTTCCTTATTTATAGCTTGGTCTGCATATAAGCTATATGTTAGCTTATTATATCTAAAGTCATAACTTGCAATGTTTGAACTCGGGACAGACCTGTATAAGTTAGTTGATTAGTTAAGGTGGTCATGTTGATCTTATCATTATTGATCCTGACTGGTCATGAGGTGAATTTCTATTCAGGACAAAAATAGTTGCTTGATGAAAATTCTGACGATCTAGGTATGAATATCTGTACTATTTATGTCTTGTTTTCACTATTTATCGTGTGTGAGAAATTTTTATTGTTATTATTCTTGCTATTGTTCTATTATTCTTTCTTATTTTTGTTTCTTGTTGTTATTATATTGGCTATTGTTCTTTATATTTTTGTATCAGTACATTATTAACTTTTTTGTGTATATAGATTCTTTAAATAGAGAATCTATCTACCAAAAAGTTAATAATGTAAACAAGCTAAGATCTCTAAAATGTACATTTCAAGCAAATGCGAGATGATCTGATCTATAATCTTTAAAATTAAGGTTTATCTTCTTGACTGATGGCTACGAAGCTGATTAAGTAATTTGAATACGCTGTTTTATTTTGTATCGCCTATATTTTTCAATCTTTATAAGGGCAGGCAACAAATGATAAAAAAAAAACATCTAAAATAATAATAATTAGTTTGGTTTGTTTCCCGGCATTCAAATAAGCTTCAACAAAGCACAAAGAACTCCATGCAACATTTGCGTGCTTAAATAAATTCCTCAGCTACCCGTATAATCACTTAAATTTCTCCTTCTATGATGATAAACAACAGCTCATTACCTAACACATAAACTCTAAAACAACCTGGAGTAAAATACGAGCGTATTTTCAACTCAAGTACCTAACTCATACGTAGCCACGCGACTTTGCCATCGGCGTAATTAAATCCATCGCATGCAAATGCTTCTTCAGTAAAAAATGAAACGAATTTTAACTGCTGTTACCATTTTGTTGAACGATCATTTCAGAGCACTCAAAGCACAGTGGAAGACATTATCCACACGTTCGTAGCGTAATGACCCCTCAAGGGTGGGGGATGAAACCGGGGAATGGAATGAATTGCATTTTTCTAAATTATCTTTTTAAGCGGTCTGTTACACTGATTTTACCATCACGGATTTGTGGCTTTATGATTTTCATGCCATGGCAATTTTTGAAAATGCATGTCGTATCTGAAATATATTTCCAATATATTATTTGTTGAGGAAAATTTATCGAAATTTGTTTTAAACCATTAATTAAATTAATATGAGATCATCCCGAACTAGGCAGCCCTATATCAACTATTGTAATTAGACTTCTGATAAAAATAATTATACACACATCTTATTGATACTATGTTTTGTTTGGTGGGTATCAAACCGTGGCCTCTGGTTTATCAATCAAGCACTAAAATACCTCTGATACTTAAAAAAATGATTTAACTGCAAATGTCCAATAACTAACATACGATTGAAAGATAAGATACATATTCAGTCCTAAATATCAAAACTGGTAAATTTGGATTAAAAGTTTTATATTTTTCTACTACCCTCACATTGAAAATCAACGTAAAATGACAGCGATCATGCTTTCGTGTTTCGTTGGTGAGTGCGAGACCAGAGGCCCAGTGATGCAGAATCATCATTGCTTCTTCATTCTCATTACATCACTTAACTGCCTCTTTGATTTCGTTGTTGACGTGTGCGACTGCTGATCATGAGGTCTCGGGTTCGATTCCCAGATCGGACCAAATGTTTGTATGATCTACAAATATTTGTTTCTGAGTTCGGGTATTTTCTATGTATAATATGTATCTATTTACAAAAAAAAAGTGTATTATGTATCTGTATTAGTTGTCTAGTACCCATAACACAAGCTCTGCTTAACTTGGGACTATGTGGCGTTGTGTTAGATGTCCGTAATATTTATTTATTATTATTTATTATCCCTAACCCGCCATGGTGTCGGTCACCATGCCGCATTGTTGCATTGTCTGCATTTTCAGTATGGTGACCACTACTCTTGGATTCTGCTTATGCTTTCCATTAGGCAGAGTAGAGTCATTTTGGCAGGGTCACACATGAAAAAAAAGAAAAAAAAGGTAGAACCGGTCAAACTGGAAGACAACCCCAAATAATATTGGAAGTAATAAAAACTAGAAACAAGATGATAACTCAAATTAAAAGAAAGTTAAATATTCAGTAACAATTTAAAAGCCAATTTACTTTTATGCCATTTATCATTCCAATCTTACCACAAACTGTCAAAACTGTCAGTGTCATTGCGTTTTTGAATACAGATGCAATAAAGGATATTATCATTAATTTAATGGAACAATGACGTATATAGTATGTTTTAAGCCCGTAATTAATCCTTTTTGTATACTTGTGATTTATATGCACGATTATGAGTTAATTTATAGGGGTTTTGCAACGACCATTAACATAATTATATAACTATATTATAGGTATACATAGGTATAGGTATTTCATCATTTATTTGTAAAGTATTGTATCAGTCTGTTGATGTAATTTTCTTAAAGACAGGTTGTTCTTGGAGGAAATTAATGTTTCAGAGAATAACTAATGCAGTACCTACTCAAATTACTTAAAATTAAGTGTAAAAGATGTGTACACGAAGTCCTATTCTCAGTACTAATTGAGTTTACATAGTAACATTGCAAAAGGTTTTTGTTTTTCTTCTTCGTAAAAATTTTTTTACAAAGAAGTTTAACATACACTGCATATTTTAACTTCTAACCCAGTACCAGTTCTTGGGACAGCCCCCCACTGGAATACTACATCTTTTGAGATAAAAATTAGCCTAAGTATATAATGCTATTCCAGACTATAATTTATCTCTGTACCGTAAAGGAGTAAGAAACATCAATCTTCTCAAACTTTTACATATATAATATTAGTAGGATAAACATACATTCTAAGAACATTTTAAATAGACCTGGATATAAATATGAATGTCTCATAGAAACAGAAAGTACTTAATACAGAAAAATCCACCCACTTACTGCACCGCACACGTACCCCTCATCATAGCAAACTGTAAAAACAATTTTATAAGATCCAAAACTAAATTGACAATTTACTCCGTAATTATTCGCAATTGGCCTGAAAATAGTTCAAATTTAATCGTGGCAGAGTCAATATTCGAAACATATATAGGCTAGGCTTGGCTAGAGTGTCTCGCCTCGCAGAAATCGGTGATAAGCAGTTCTTCGAGAGTGAGTGAGTTTCTGGAGACCAAACCCCCTCCTTGAACAACTAAGCAAAATAATGGCGAGTAAGGAGAGGAATGTTTTCCTAAAATATTGTATTTATATATTATTATATATTATACTAGTTGTTGCCCGCGGCTCCGCCCGCGTATATGTCGGTTATCACAGCAAATAGTAGCCTATGTGTTATTCTGATGTATAAGCTATATTACTGTAAATTTGCATCCAAATCCGTTCAGTAGTTTTTGCGTGAAAGAGTAACAAACACCCATCCAAACATCCATCCATCCTTACAAACTTTCGCATTTATAATATTAGTAGGATTTATAATATTAGTAGGATTTATCTTTAGGAGAGCTATTTACTGTTAAGACTGCCTATACCATAAACAAAACATGTTTAAATTTCGTTTAAAGCAGTAGTTGATTCGACTTCAGGTTTTTACATGGTCTAATTAATAGCATGACAAAATAAATTTTGCCTGACAACACATGGTCTATCAAAGTGTGAACAAAACGAACTAAAAGCGCACTTAGCGACATTACTCATGCAAATCGGAATCATTCGCCGTCATCTGCGCGCTAGTAATCTGATTATGCGGGATCTGCCTGAACAATCGAGGTTCGAACAGATAGCAGATAATTTTTAGTAAGTTCATTTCAATGACAAATTTTCGATCACTGTTTCTGTTCTGTGTTTTAGAGGGCTTTTGTGTCATATGAGGAAAATAAACTGGCAGTCACTCTGACTGCAGCAATATTCTGAGATAGGCGCTTTTTCTGGCATTGCACAGGGCATTATATTGCTTATATCCTATAAAACTGAACTCTTATAACTATGTATTGTCCTGTGTATGTCAGAATAAACATTTTTTTCTTTTTTCTTTCTTTCAAAACCATGCAGGTAGCCGACTTCAAAAAAAGAGGAGGCTCTCAATTTGACTGTATTTTTTATGTTTGTTAGAACCTCAGAACTTTCGACTGGGTGAACCGATTGTGTTGATTCTTTTTTTATTTGAAAGTCGGTGCTTCTCGTGTGGTTTCAAATTTCAATTTGGTCCATGTCTGGAAGTTTTTTTTTTTAGTAAAATTTTCAATTTTTGAAGGTCGTATTGATCCCCAATAACGCAGATTACAATTTCAGTTGGCCTATTCATCTAGTCATCTAGTGGTTACTCAGAATCATGACACTACTACGAACCATTGATTTGAATTTCATGCAGGACAAATAGTGCATGCCTATATCCTCTCCTTCTCGGTGTCTAGCAACAGTCTGGTCACCACAGAGTCCCTAGTGCGGGTTTAGACTAAAAAGTTATGTTTCGCATCATTCGTTCACAATTCGTAGTTTTTAAACCATCGAATGATGTTGGTTAACTGCAATTATAATTAAAATGCATTCATATATCCTTTAGGTTTGAGGTATACCGCGGCTTTAAATCTCTGAAATACATTTGCTGTTTTCCAATTTATATATCCTTACAGTGGAATATATATCAGGCAACAGAGCATTATCTGATTATGTTAATGAGGGCGATTTTAAACTTAATTGTTCCCGTTTGTGTTTTCTGTGTTGATCGAAATTGTGGTGAATTCCCTGGCAAAGTGTTTTCGACTTAATTTTATTTATTTAATAAATTTAATCAGTCGTGTGAGTGATATTACTAATGGGAGACTTTTTAATATATTAATTAGATAAGTTCGAATAAAACAGTTTACTAGACTATTTAAATAAATAAATAAATAAATATTTCAGACATCTAACACACAACGCCATCTAGTCCCAAGCTAAGCAGAGCTTGTGTTATGGGTACTAGACAACTGATATAAATACATATATACTTTTTTTTTTGTAAATACATACATATTATACATAGAAAACACCCAAACTCCGAAACAAATATTTGTAGATCATATAAACATTTGGTCCGACCCGGGAATCGAACCCGAGACCTCATGATCAGCAGTCGCACACGCCAACCGCTAGACCAACGAGGCAGTCAAAGTTTAAAATGTTATTCATTACAACGTGTCGTTACTCAAGACTAATTAGTATTAAATTACGCTAACTTTCATTTCATTTTTAATTAAATATTTTTGTAATAGAATATTCTCTTTTGGCGAATTATAGTTAGACTTGTGAAATGAGTCATGAATCTTTTTTTCTAAGGAAGTTAGTTTGCTTTACTATGATAAAAACTAGGTCTCAATAGTATAAATTTACATAGATTCGTTTGTAGTTTACGATGGTTAAAAAGTTCTGGAACTTACAATATTCTTTCTTGATCGCTAAAATCATTTCATTTCTCGCGATTATGATTAATCAAAGGAGAAAAAAAAAAATTCAGGAAGGGAAAGATTACGTTCCGCTATCAAATAAAAAGCAAAATCTTTATATTTTAGAATACTTTTAAGTAAGAAAAGAAATATACAATCTATTCAGAAGTACTTTATATTCAAAACATTCCAAACATAAAATCAACACTTCGAGATCGCAACTTTTACATTGAAACTTTTGGGACAAATGTAAATTTCGGGATTTTTTTTTGTGAAAAAACAAGGTGACCCATACATCGAGTGATACGAGGGTATCGTACGTGAGCAAATCCGGACTGGGATGTAGTAAATTTTACAACGCATCACTCGCTGTTTATATGTAACGACACGCAACCGATCATAACTTTAAAAATATTGATTTTACTGATTTAAAAATGAAGGAGAATTGGCTCAATGAAGTAGCAAAATATAATAGTGGGTTTTTATTATGCTTTGCTACTTCTAAGTTTTATTAAAAACTAAGAAATCTTCAGGAAAAAGAAATGTTACTGATTCTAATCATAACTGTGTGTGCGAGTTGTGCGCGTTTGAGTACTTCGTATTTGGAGTTCTGTAGACGAATGCCAAAAAACGGAACCCTTATGGATTCGTCATGTCTGTCTGTCCGTATGTATGTCACGGCCATTTTTTTCCGAAACTATTAGAACTATATTGTTGAAACTTGGTAAGTAAATGTATTCAGTAAACCGCATTAAGATTTTCACACAAACATAGAAAAAAAAAATTGAGTTTCAGTTACTTAGAACTGAAAAAATATTTCTTTCATCACACCCATAAATGTGGGGTGCCTATGGATAGGTTTTCAAAAATGATATTGAGGTTTCTAATTGTTTTATTTCTAAACAGTATAGTTTGCGCGAGACAAGTGATAAAATGGGTGTGTCCTCTCCTGTAACTTGAAAATAAGAGAATGATAAAGCTAAACAAAATACGATATACATTACCATAGAAACTTCCACCGCCAGTTGGTTTGAACGAGATCTAATAAGTATTTTTTTTAATACGTCATATATAGTAAACCGCAGTTTACATAGCATATTTGCTTTTTTCTTTTTGTTATGTATAGACTTACCAAAGTGACTCTACTCAGCCTGGTGGAAAGCATAAGCAGACTCCAAGAGTCATCATACTCATTGCGAATGCAGACAATCTAACAATGCAGCATGGTGTCAATTTAGGTTGATCTTATGTGCGAGCGCAGTACAGCCCCGGTCAAGCTGGCCTGTTCGTGCTTGACTCACAGTGGCTTTACTGCCTATAGAAATCTTATATCTTGCTATAATATGAAATAGGAATCTAAATGTTTTACAAGACTAGCTGACCCGGCGTACTTGGTACTGCCATGACCACATAGAAAAAAGAATTATCCAATTTGGTGCAGCCGATCGGAAGTTATATATTTCGGTGATTCATTTTTATTTATAAACAAATGATAAACAAATCTATACTAATATATAAAGCTGAAGAGTTTGTTTGTTTGTTTGTTTGTTTGAACACGCTAATCTCAGGAACCGCTGGTCCGATTTGAAAAATTCTTTCAGTGTTAGATAGCCAATTTATCGAGGAAGGCTATAGGCTATATATCATCACGCTAAGACCTACGGGAGCGGAGCAACAATAAAGAATGTTACTAAAACGGGGGAAAATTATCACGCTACGGGCAATAGGAGACGCAAACGTGGTTGCGTGGGTCGGCTAGTGAAATATAAAACAGTCAGTGTTGTCGAATGCAAAGGGGCGCGGCTCTCAGCGCGCTTTATATACCCGCATAAGAGTGAATAATCTACAAACGTCCAGCCATGTGATTCTTTAAATTGGCATAACTTTTTATTTATTAGCCGATTGAAATGAAACAAACACTAAAATGTTAAGTGAAGCTTATCATAATACATTAGTGTAAACCACATCTAAATCGGATAAGTCGTTTCGGTGATAAAGGTGCACAAACAGATAAATAGACAAAAATTCAAAAAAATAATTGTTTTGGGTTCTATTGCGTTGAAAAAGTCCCAGTTTTTTTTTACAAATCTTCCATGTACAGACAGCGACCAGTTCCGATTTTATTAAATGTATTGATATATGTATTGATGTATTAATTAAGCTTTAAAGTTTGCTGTACTCTCTCAATAGTACAAAGTAACGAGTGCATCACCAAATCGCCATGTAGTCGTCTCGCTCACGTGTGGTCTTAAACACAAAATACCCGCTCCCAGCGTGCTCGCATAACCCTTGCCAAAAATTACAAACAAAATAAAAAAAGAAAATTTGATGCGTACTAAAAAGGATTATTGTATAATTAGTGACATTTTGCGTGCTCACACATTCATAAAAGGAGTGTAAATATGTGAATAAATAAACATTACACGAGTGATATACCAGAATGTATCTAATGAGTCTCTTTTGAAGGTCGGTAAAGTAATATGTACACATTTTACTGTAATTAAAAGGACGCAGTTGTTGCTTACAAAGCGACGTATGTTTTAGTTAACACTCATGTTTTATTTATTTAATGTTTCGTTTATATTACACTTTTTCTTTCAAAATGTCGTACTTACTCTTGCTTTTTTAATTCGTTGTATAGTCGGGCAAATTAGGAGACGAATCAACCGCATCTCTAAAGTCACACGTGCGTTGCCTTCCATTGAGGTCTCCCCTTGTAGGAAAATGAGAAATTTGGTCATCGGTACCTTACTCACTCAATAGTGAGTGACTGGAGAGACATTTGACAAACAACGAAAGAACTATTTAACGTTACTTTGACTTATATCACTCCAGTCGTACTGACAACCCAAGGAACACGTGCAAAAAAAATCATTTTTAAAGTCGTCATCAAATTAATTATCATCAGGCACAAATTTCATCTTAAAATCTGCAGTTCTCTGTAATATTCTCATACTTTATAATGTAGCCCCTCTCCAATTAAACTCCCTTAACTATTCATTTTGTATCTGAAGTCAAAGCAAGGGAGCAGTTATCAAACATATAAATTTCGAATTGATTTACTTGTGTATGATAAGTTTAAATTACCATTCTTAACATGTGCACCAGTCGTAAAACATCCGTAAAATTAATAAAATGTTTTACTACCTACACAGTTCAAAGCCTTTGGCTTAAGGCTAACAAAGACATGTGCGCACGACAGCTGTTTCTGAAGTATAACTACTTTTAATTGTTTACGGAAACCGGATCACCGGATATTGCCTTCGTGTAGAATAGATTGGAGTTATTGAACTAAAGTTCTGTGCATGCCGCAAATTGTTCGCTGGAATTTGATGCAGCACGAAAATTGCTCAGTGTTTAATCCATTATGTAAATTATTTCTAAAGTATCGAAATAGTTGTAGTTTATTATTCAGATCTCACGGTTATTATTTTAATATATTACGAAATATACTTAGATAAGTAATTTAGAAAACTGGCATTGTTGAATCAGCTTATTTATAATCATAACAATGAAGATGAGGTCAAAAAGTTGAAAAAATCACTCTTACAAAAAACAAATCTACTTTTCGTGTTTGTTTTAATTTTAAATAAACTTATTTATATTTATCTAAAGCAATCGTTATTGGGAAGTCAATACCTTCAAATATAGACAACTAGTTCAATATTCTAATTCAGTTCACCCTCAGGGTTGCGAAGGTCTGACACCAGTCGCTGCGTGGAAAAACTGATATTTAAGAAAACCGGTGGAACTAGACCCCAAATAATCTTGGATTTATTAAGGCTAGAAAGATGATGATAATAATTAAAAAAAGGGTATGTTTGTGAGATTATAGAGGGTAATCTCTGGATCTACTGAATCGGTATGGGTGAGTGTTGTGTCATAAACTATTAAATAACCCATAAAATGCCGCTATATCGTCTTTTCCGCGGGATAAGGCTAGTTTCTTATAAAGAGATACTTAAATACTTCAAAATTAAGAATTTTTGCACTTTTAAAAACAAGTGGAACCTGAAACTGACGTACTAAGACAGCAGGACATTGCTATTACGATCTAGTTTACTGACTAATAAATAACTTTACTTTGGCCTAAATTGATAAACCGTCTGATTAGAATATAAGAACGTCCTAAAAGGAACTTTTAACAGGTTATATACCTGAGAGATATAAAAATACTAACAACGTCCAATATATGCCGAAGTATGACGCTACCAGAGTTATATTATCATACATTGTATAAAAGATTAACACCAATTACACATTGTCTAACTACAAATATCAGTTATGTTCAAAATAACCAAGTAAATTTTGTCCGAAATATGACATAGATGCTCGTATTTAAAAGTTCGATTCACACAGCAACCTAAATATAGAATTTAAACAACATCTAAAGTTAAATTCTGAGTATGAAATAGAAATATGAAACTGGTCTGACGTTATATTCGGTTGAAAATTGAATCGGTAGTGAGCTATTACGCTATGAACTAGTGTCGTGTATGTTGTGTGTATTTTTATTTAAGCTGATGGTGACACACTGACAATGAATCTTGGCAACAATGGAAGAAATACAAGAAAATAATAATACAATAATGACTATAAATCAACTACAATACATGGTCATGTAATGCTATTAACACAGCCTTTACTTTGCGGTATGGAAGTAAAATTGCCAGGGAGTCAGATTGCCGAAGCTCAAATTAACTTCTCCTTGGGCAGGCTCTTAGACGGAGGTAATGCAGTCAAAACTACTGAGTTTCAGGTGTTCATGGGCATACTTATTTACTATCAGGCAAAACGTTTGCTTACTGGAGGCCGCGATCAGATAAACGTTATGGCAGTATGGACCAACAACTTGAGTAAAATGGCTGGCAGCGGATGGATACGGACGGCCCAAGACCGGGATGGACGGCGCTCTTTGTGAGAGGCCTTCATTCAGCAGTGGACGGCAACAAGCTGAAAAAGAAAACAATTGCTCGTTTGTTCCTTTTACTATCAACAATAGATAGGGGCACAGTTAATATTACAAGTAATACTTGAGATAAAGTCACCCTTTAAGTTGGCTATTTACTTGTTAAAATTTACCCTTTCTTACTTGTTCTAAAACTTAACAAGTAAACATCGCCTCTTCTACTTTCTAAACCTTTGCGCATGATTTTAATACAATTGTGATATAAAATGGAAAGTACGTAGAATCGCTACTTTCGATTAGAAAAATAGTAAAATAAACATTGTTTTCCAGCTCCATGGCCTGTATGTATCTCATGTATTTTCGCAATTCTTCAGTTAGTTGAAAAGTCAGTTGCTGCGGAACAATCTGCACAACTGCTAACTTTTACTTTATGTGAACACTTTTAACGCCTTCTTTGAGTTTAATTTTGTGGTGCATTGCCGCTATTTCACTTTCAGATGTATCAAAACTTTAGAGAGTGATACCGTTTTAAGCTATCTGATTTTTTGACTATTTCTAATGAGTTGATTCAAACGGTGGATATTTAGTTAATGAGGAAGAAACTGCGAAAATTGGCTCCTTCAGCAACTTGAAACTCGGAGATGACTTTTTTATATTTGAGTTGCCAAAATGATCCTGCCCCGCCTGATGGAAAGTGCAAGCAGAATCCAAAAGTGGTGATCACCATCCTAAATTCTAAAAACTTTTTGAAGGCAGTATAATATAATAATAAAATATATCCTCACAATTTCAGACAAGGCTGGCTGATCTCAAACTAGGTAAAGCCTGGTAACCAGAGTTTAGTTTAGACCACGCTCGAATCAGAAAGAGGCAGCGGAGAGGGTCTGGGAGGACGACTTCCACACGGACCCGATCGGCAAACTGGGCGGCGGAGGTGCGCTTACCAGCAGCGACCGCGGTAGGTCGGGATGGGTATTCCACTCTATCCGCTTAAGTGGCCAGCCGAGAGGAGGCAACGTGTGCGTGTGCCGTATGTCGCCTTAAATTGAGAGTCAACTAGCAGACTGTGCCGACTTCAGTGCGGCAATGGGTCTGGATGTGTTAAAAGGAGCTGTTCCCCGATCCCTTCTCAGGCGCAGAGTGGCACACCGTGTCATTTTGTCGGTGCAATTCCGACACACCACCCCGACACAAACCATGGTGGGTTGACGGACCGTGGGGGTTTCCACACGTTAAAAAAAAGATTTGATTCAGGCCGTATTACGATCTTCCGATTGGTCAAATTTAACCTCTTGAAGAGATCCTACGTCGTTATATCAGTAACAGATAGTAGTGCTTCAATATTTTTATTTTATGAAAAATGAACATTTGAAAAAAATCTTAGTCATTACTTTCTACGCTTCGCTTCACACATGCATATAACCACGAAGGTTCGATAATTAGTTAATGTTTTAGGCCTATGGCTTCAAAAAGATTCCCAATTTTCAATTCACTATTTACTTCAACTAATAATTACAAAACTTCACCTTACACATACCCTGTACAATTTATATAAAGGTAAAACGACGTTTTTCCGCACCTTACGGAAAACTTATTCATCATTACGCCGCCTCGACGTGGGAATGGAAGTTTTAATAACTAGTTTTCTGATAAAATCTTTTTATATATTATGCTCTATTTTGTAGGACGATAGCGAACATTTTACGGAATTGAGACTAGAATTGGTTTTTCGTGAAATAGTCGAGGAGTTTTTAGGTTCTGAAAAAAATCTCCGAAGGGAACGTAAATAAATCGGCTTAAAAGCGGCCGTTTTGTCTGGGAGCCAACTGAAACTTATGTTTAGCGATTCTCCGCGCAATGTCGGTGAGCTTGGTTCTTTTGCGAATTTCCTGAATTCTGATTTTGAAGCATTCCCCTCTCCATTATTTTTTACATTGTAACAAATGATGGAGAGGGGAATGCTCGAAAATCGCAATATATTTGAGCATTCATATCGGAGTCCCAAGAGAAGGATTAGGTGAGGAATGATTTTTAGCAATATAATTGTAAAAGTTTATAGTAGTGACATTCATAACCAAAACTCAAACGGATGGATGATGTTAACAAGAAGCTTCATCATCATCTTCCTAGCCTTTATAATTCCCATGGGCGTCGGCTACTAGTTCAACCGGATTTACCTCAATATCAGTTTATACCCGGAGCGACTGGCATTGGACTTCCGCAACCCTGAGGTTGAACTTAACTCGAAAGTTGAACTAGTTGTCAGTATATTTGGGCACTGACTTCCCAATAACGATTGTCATAGATGTTCATGACAACCGGGACCGACGGCTTAATGTGATCTCCGAGGCACGGGCGGAAAACACCGCCATCTTCCATAATCCAAGAAGAAGCTGACAAAAAGTTTAAAGAATATTTTGACTTCGTAAATTTTTTGTGTTTCAATATCATAAGCGAAGTAATGACTAGTAAGATGATGAGGGCAAAAGCTTAAAATCCCTAACATTCATCACAAGAGGTGTCACTTTCATACCGTCTGTCAAATTTGGACCAAAGAAGTATATCATATTCAGAATAATGTTTATATTGTTTAGAAGAAATGCACAAAGCTTTAGTTTGTAGAAAAATGTATGATATAAAGTTACAAAACATCTAAAAGGTATATAAGGTAATAGTTATATAATATTATGTTTAGATCAATCACGATACAGATCATTGTCAGGTCAATGGAATAGAACAAGACTTTTTATTAAGATTAATGTCAAGTCAGTATCACACCCTCAGGCGATCTAGTTAAAATCATGAGTCAAAATATCGATTCCAAACGAATAAAATTTCAGCATATCAGACTCGTTCATACAGGCGTTCTGAAAAAACGGTAAAAAATCTGACTCAAAAGATATTTGTCAAACGAAATTTCTATTTTTGTAACACCTGCATCAGCTAGACTCGCTAAAAATCCAAAAGGCAATCGGAAGAGCCTTTGCATACGTTATAAAGAACAATGAAGTTTCTTTCAATTGTTCTTGTCAATGGGCAGGTTTTAAAAATTCTTTAAAAGAACTTGTTTTTGACAAATACCAAAATGGCTAATACAAAAGCTTTGACAAATACTAGAGTTCTTTTAATAAACTGTTTAATAAATTACTATGAAAAGTATGTGCGAGCACTAAAGTGTACATTATGAAAATTACCTTATAAAATTTATTAACAGCTTTTTCATAAAAGTACTGCTGCTACATTGATGAACGAAGGCCTCAACCAAAAACCAAAAGCTCTTTCACGCAAAAACTACTGAACGGATTTGGATGAAACTTTACAGTAATATAGCTTATATATCAGAATAACACATAGGCTACTATTTGCCGCGATAACCGACATATACGCGGGCGGAGCCGCTGGCAACAACTAGTATTATATAAAACAGTTCACTCCTTTGAAGTAACGGAATGAATTGCGAAAATCAAAATCACCTCTTTGTCGATACCTACCTGCAGAAAATTTCACTCCGACGAAAAATCTGCACCAAACATAGTATCGCACCAAATTGGATCGATTTAATCCTTTTCAGTGCACACAGTGTTTGTGTCGACAGCTAGCCGGGGTCCGTAGTATAAAAAAAATGTATATACGTAACAGAAGTACCGCTCTTACCTGTTTTCATTAACTTTGTTTTGCGTTTCAGTGCCAGCGGTCAAAGGAAGGGGCTGTGGATGGATTTTTAATAAAAATGTACACTTTGTTGGAGACAGTTGGTAAAAAAATACTAGTTCTATTAGAAAATAGTGGTACGTAGACATTATACTTATTTTCAAACAAATTCCAGAAAGGAGCAGATTTTCAATTTGTTTAGCTTATTTAATAAATTTCATGAACTACAGAATTCTATTTAATTGAATGTAGTTTCTTAAATTAAATATGGCATTTATTAACAAACTTTTATTAGCTTCTCCTATATGTTTGTTTATTTGCATGAAACTGCTATTAGGGCGTATTTTTAGTTTTTTTTCTCTACATTTATTTTCTTCTAAATAAAACTTCTAAATAAATATAGAATAGCAAAAACTATCATTCTAGATTTCAAAAATAGAAACACATTTTTTAAAAAGTATTTTCATAACATTTAATCTAATTAAATTTTTAGGATTTTTAGTTCAAATATTGACGTTTGAAAGGGTATATCTCTACAATTGTTTTTTAGGGTTCGGTGCCGAAGGCAAAAAACGGAACCCTTATTGATTTGTCATGTCTGTCAGTCCATCTGTCTCTCAGTCAGTTCAAATGTCACAGCCACTTTTTTCCGAAACTGTAAAAACTATAATTAAAAAACAATAAATTTTGGGGGTCTCTATACTTAGAAACTAAATTTTTTTTTCATCAAACCTTACGTGTGTGGTATCTATGGATAGGTCTTTAAAAATGAAATTGAGGTTTTTTAAATCATTTTTTCCTAAACTGAATAGTTTGCGCAAGAGATACTTCCAAAGTTGTAAATGCAAACTTCCACTGAAAATTGGTTTGAACGAAACGAAAGTTAATACGTCATAAATCGTAAACTGCAATTTACCTTTCATTCAATCAACACAAATATAAAAATAAAATAAAAATTACATTATGTTACTTGTTGCTGCGAAACCCTTCATGGGCGAGTCCGACTCGCACTTGGCCGCTTTAAAGTGTTCCTTTTTCAAATATATAAAAAGAATTCTATCATTTTGATCAACAATAGAATACACAACACCTTCCCTTTTAAAGTACCTTACGGTCCTTTGACAAAATATTCTCTAGAACTTCTCTAAATTACATAAAATGTTGTCACCTAAAGAATTCTGTAGTACAATAGCTTTAATGCCTTTTTTGGCCTCGCCTGGCCTCCATTACAGCACAATGGTCAACATTTTTCTTCTGAGACAAAGAAAAATCTGAACAATGAGTCACAATAACGGAATTATTGGCCTCAGTCACTTAGGGAGGAAATAAGATTATTTGAACACTATTTTATTATACCTGTTACGCATGCCTGAAAAGTTGAATTGTAAATACTTGCAGAGAAATAGATAAAGATAAAAATGTATGTATTAATTCGTAAAGCAAATTTATATGTTAAATTCTGGTTATTAATATTGACAAAAACCTTATAGCATATAATAATTATTTCTAAACATGATTAAATAAAATTTATAAACTGTATTACCGAGTGATATTTCAAACTTTTTAATAGAATAAGGTAAAATCTTTCATTCCGTATTTTCGCCTTACAATATAAAGCTAACATTGTAAGGCGAAAAAGTTACATCGTACTATGAAAGTTTTCGTGTTAATAGGTATATTTACAATCTTTCTTTCTTTACTTAAGAAAATCCTATAGGCCTTTACCACACTGAGGTATATAGTGGACTAGTCGGAACTATGTTGGAACTGAAGCAAATGACACGACGCAACGTGCCAAACTGAATTTTAAATTAGAGGAATCTGGGAACAACTTTTTGATACTTTAGGATTTTTTTTAAGCGCCTTGTGTAAGGCGTTGGACCTTCTAGTCGATCCTAAGGTACTTTATGAACCCCTGAAGCCCACGTGTTTAAAGAACATAACTTAACATCCGTTCCTCCAAAACCTCATGTGCAGTCACTCATATCTTGCAAATTTTATCAGCAACTATGTATGTGTACGTTATCGATTTTTGCATTTTATTTTAACAACAAACACGTTCCGGCTATAGAAGGTCCTTAGTGGGCGATTGGACCCCAAAACATGTTCATCGTAATCGATGGTCAAGTTATTACCATCCTGGATGATTTATTAGTATTTATAGGGGTGGTGACGGAAGGAAGGTCTATAGAGAGCTTCAGTCTGAGATAATCGAAAAAGGAGAGACAACAGCCCAATATTTTTTCTCTGGTGGTATTTATATTTCTCAGTTAGAAAATTATTAAAAGTAAATATAAAACTATACAATTACTTTTTGCTTCTGTTTGTCTCATTTTTCAACCGAGTCTAATTAAATTTTGCGAAAAATTATTACCGTGGGAGAGCCACGCTTCGGCATGAATGGACCGACTCGACCGGAGTGATATCACGGCCCCACGAAAACTGGTGTGAAACAGTGCTTATGCTGCGTTTCACCGAGTAAGTGAGGATACAAGAGGCCCATACCCCGTCCTCCCCATCTCCCCCATCCCACAAAAGGCGGAAACGCACTTGTGATGCGAGTGTCCATGGGCGGCGGTAATCGCTAACCATCAGGCCATACGTCTGCTCGTCAAATATCAACCACTGGCGATCACTTATCAGTAGGTATAGTATACTCTATTACTGCAAAAAGAGAAGGAAAATTTGAAACAAACCGTATACTAACTTTGCTTCGTGATACTAACCCATATGGCCAGTCTGCTTTAGTTGGTCAAAGCCTTCTTCCTAAGGGTAAAGCTATCAAACGGTGGACTGTTGATTGATACAGTATGATAATATATATATAAATTTAACAAATAGAAGGGAACACCATTCATCTCAAAGCAGATCATGATTTATTGTCCCGCGTCATAAAGGTCCCAACTCCCTCATTATCTCTCTTTATCCTTTACAAAAATGAATGCCATTGACGGAATATTACCATCTTATACTTAGTTATCATAAAATGTACATTATATTTATATTAGTAACTAACTGAACCCCGCGGTGTTACCCACGGTTATTGTCGTACCGCGGGTAACGCCGGGGAGCGAAGTTAGTTTAAAAATGTCAAAATGTCAATACAAAAGTCTATGTAACTCCTTATATCATCAGCTACCTATCAGTGAAACTCCAGACGAACAAACAGACGGACAAAAATTGTAAAAAATGTATTTTGGTATATGTACCGTGTACCTTTTTACTAAATGCATATGTATGTAACATATGCATTTAGTAAAAAGCGGTTTTTTTAATATTACAAACAGACACTCCAATTTATTTTATTTCTAAAGATAAAAAGACAAAACAGTTTTTAAATGCAACAGTCAATTTCATGAAGAAATTCAAAGGTGGACGACTACCCGATTTATCTACCAATACAAAGTAAGTGCAACAATATATAGCAACATTGCACTACATTTGGGAAATGGCGCTACTTTCAGGAAATGCCACTACGCTTGGGAAATGCACTAAACGTTGAATATTTACCCATTTTCATGCAACATCGCGCTTTGACGTCGTCGTTCATTATGAATTTGGGACGGTGCACTGTCAACTTTTTAATTTAAATGTATGGAAACCGACCGTAGATAACGGTATCACTGGAATTGATATTTAATTAAATTATTTAAATACTAAAACCTATATGTATAACATACTTTTTATATGTTATTTTTTTTTATGTATGGCCTGCCAAAATGACTCTACTTTGCCTGAGTGAAGGCGTAAGCAGAATCCAAGAGTGGTGGTCACCATAATCATTGCGAATGCTGACAATGAAACAATACAGCATAGCATAATAATAATAATAGTCTCACACATCTCACAAACGACTGTTTGATTCCAAGCCGACCGAAGCCTGTACTATGACAAACATACTTGAATAAGAAACACATACAAACATTGAAATACACACATACATTCGTAGATAAACTAGCTGTTGCCCGCGGTTCTGCCCGCGTGTATGTCGGTTATCGCGGCAAATAGTAGCTAATGTTTTATTCTGATGAAGGTTCATCCAAATCCGTTCAGTAGTATTTGCATGAAAGAGTGGCAAACATCCATCCATCCATACTTACAAACTTTCGCGTTTATAATATTAGTAGGATAATTAAAACTTTTACCTAAAAACATACTTTAAGGTTTTAATTTCATGATTAATTGTAGATCTATCGGGGTACTGTAGTACACAGTTAAGTACACTTCCTACGGTAAAGTTGAACAACATAGTTACACTTCCTATGCTTTTATAGGATCCAATACATTTATTTCCATTTGAAATCTACATTGCTACCAAATACGTAATAATAATAATAATAATAACTCTTTATTGTACACCTGATAACTAAATAAATGACTTAATGCTAGGTCAGTACAATTGGCAAACATAAATGGGGCAAATCATCAAAACATCTTTGTTTTCTTACTTTATACTACAAAAAGTTTATAGTTAATTCATTATCGCTACTCCAACTCAGTGTTATCATCAGTAAACCAAGCATTTAGCTTGAAAGCTCTCACAACGAAAACCAGGCTACTTAGAAATCGTAAGTGCGCGTCCACACTGCATGCGCGGGGACTAGGCCTTTTGCGGGCGCGGGCGCGGGGGCGTGCGGGTGGCCACAGTGACGCGCGAGCTGTTGTCGTGCTTAGACGTATTTCAGATGTTGTGAATCATTAATCATGGACGAAGATTTAGTATGTTTACTAGACAGTCCTATCCTGAGATGGGAGGTGATGAACATAAGAGACAGTGTGCACGAAATAAATAAAAATAGAGCAATAAAGGGTGAATTTTTACTTTTACTTTGCCATATAGCTGGTCTATATTGAATCGCACTTATAAACAACTCGGTATTTATCGCCATTTTAAATCAAAATAAATTAAGACGCGCATACGCCAAGCGACAAGACCAAACTGGTTTGATATCCCCGCCACCCGCGCATTGAGACGCTTGCCTACTAGGCCCGTAGTGTGTCCATAACGCACGGATAGGAACGTTTGAAAAGTACGCGCGCTATCTCGCTTATGCCCGTCGCGCTAGGCGCCCGCCTTAGCCACTACACTATGGACGCAAACGGCGGTTTCATATGTTTAATATTTCGCGCCCGTCGTCGCAACCGCGCTAGGCCCGCACTGTGGACGCGCACTAAGCCTATTCCATTATCCGAAGCTCTCGAGAAATCCCCGTAGTGATATAACACGTATAATATTAAATAAAACACAATGCAACCTTTTTACCACATGCATAGATGCATTTTATAACTTTTTTTTTAATTCTTCCTTTAAGGCATGAGGAGCTTTTTCAACAAAAAAGAAATATTTTTTAAAGTTACTAGTTTACTAGCCGATGTTTTTAATAATGACTTGTCTGCATGAGTCTTAAAGAAACTCCTATGTTCAGCAAGGACGAGATTTCTTTTTTCAATTATAATGTTTTTTTTTTTTTATAATATGCAACGGTGTCATCATTGCATACACACATGAAGCGAACCAATGCACAATGTAATGTAATTAGAATTATAATTTATACTCTCGATTGTCGGCACTAGAATGTAATAAGAATAATTTTCTTGTTTTGTATTGCAATTCACAATAGTGCAGAACTCAGGCGGTTACTACTACATTTAAGTAGGTAGGTAATGAAATAAATGCATCTTTAGTTATTAGTTACTTCTAAATTTGTATTTAATGCTGTTGCAACCAACTTGGCTACTTACTCAATTTACACGAAAACCGACTGTCAAGAGGTGTATTTTGTCACTTCATCATCGGTAGGGCTTATTTTACGTTATTCTTTTATCTTATAAAGTAAAAGAATGTCAAAATTTATTACAGTGCCATCTCTTGAGTTCTGCCATAACTACATTCCTACAGCCTTTTGTCCGTCGCTTCTCTATCATGTTCGTCAGCAATTCCGCTGTAATGTTGTTGCTTCGTGGTTGAAACTTACCGGTAGTTTATGAATATAATTTTGAATAGAACCGGTAGATGGCACAAACACTCATTATTGTTACAGAACTGATTTTGAACATATATAGAAACAAGTAAAATTTTACCAAAATAGAAACTGACTTCAAGAACGTCCAAATCAATCCAATTCTCTTAGATGCCATCATCAAATCTTAGTGTCCTTATCATGGTACCACCGTTAGGATAACGCCTTTTCATTAAAAAAAGAATCATCATAATCGGTTTATAAACGATGAAGTTATCCTCTAACAAACATAAAAAAACATATATGGTCGAATTGTTTTTGAAGTCGGTTAATAAAATACTTCATTTTTTGTGACGGGAAGGCATAGCAGGAAGGGAAAATTATATTGCTTCGCGTATCTATATACCTATATATATTATATAAAACTGAATCTCCGAAATCTATGTATCGGCTGCATGCACCATTTTTTTGTGTGTTCTTTATTTTTAGGACAAGGTTTGTGTACAAGAAAACTTAAAAGATAACGAGAAAAGTAAATTTTTCTATCCACGACTGTACACTGTCTGTGGGAAGCTGAGACAGATTTATAAGTATGGCAATACGAGATTGTACGCCTTTGTACATGTAGCTTTCTTGTATTTTTGTTTTTCCTATTTATGTGTGTATTATGTACAATAAAGAATAAATACAAATACAAATACGAAGCTCGCCGGGTCAGCCAGTTTATTAGGCAGTTTATTATACAGACTAGTGATAATCCAGAGGTCGAAAGTCGATGACAGTTTTTAGAATTCTTATAATTTTTTGACATTTGATAATTGACATTCGGTAAGACTACAGCCAAATAATAATCATCTATTTGGTTTGACTTTGATATATATTAGAAGTTCTTCTTGAAGCCTCATTGACTATGAAATAAAAGAAAATAATCAGTAATTAATTTATTTCTTATATTAAAACAATAAATTATTACCACAACACGCATGATCAAAATTTCACACCTAAGCATAATGTGCTAGTAAATGCAATCTTAACACATTCGCTGCGTTACGGCAAGTATTTTGCCGTATTTGTTGTGTGTAAGTACGTAGTGCTGTAGGTGATCAATCATTGGTAGAAAATAAGTGTGAACCGCGAATTCGCTGCCTGCACTTTACACCTGCACTTGCAATAATCAAAGTGAATACGGGCCTTAACGCATAGCAGGCAATATAAATACGGGCAGTAACTGTCTCGTTTTCGTACCACACTAGTAGAAAATTGAGATCGATTGCTGCCTTTTCGATCGATTGAAGCGAATGTGTTAATTGTACTGATAGACTACGAGTATTGAAAGTATACATATTTCTTTTGGTACCTGGTTTTAAAAAGTTTATTTAAATCGTAAGAGCAAACATTTTTATATCTCTGATTGACTTGGCATATTGACTGATTTCAACAAACATTCAATGCGGTTCAATAAATATATTATTGATAGTTTTATTGTTTTTTCTTTCATCTCTTACCACCGATAATAATTTAAAACAATGTATCTTCTTGATTTTTAATCATCAAATAATTAGTTGCTTATTTATCATCATCGCTATAACTTACCTATCGCAGTCTACTGCTTCATCATGTCATTTTTACTATACTTCTACTTAGAGCTAAGTTTCTCAAGAAAATCGGTAACAAAGGTATTGATGTAAGAATTCGTGCTATGAGTCTAAATGTGTATGTGTGAATTTCCCCCGCAAAAGGTGGTATGCCTACTCCTCTCCAGTTCGCGCGCCTTTGTTGTTCTATTTTTAAAATGTAACATCTCTATAGTGCCATATTCAGAAGCACTCATAATATTTAACAACAAACACGTTCTTATTGTAAGTGCGGTACTTCCTTAACAAGCAAAAAACAAACACAATCAAGGATACAATTAAATCTTAAACGGCCTAATTGAGAAAAAACCTCCATGTCCAGTTAATCAGCCGAACAAATTATAGATAAGATATTTTTTGTTTGTTACGATTCATTTACATTCAAGTGGCTTTCAAAAGGTAAATCGTCGTTTACATTAACACCTAAAATATGTAAAAAAATTACACTTAGTGCTTTGAGATTCACGTATCTACACAAAAACTCTTAACATCTACAAGAAATAAGTTTCAATACATTCTTCTGAAAAGGGCTAGAGCGGCTGCAGACGTCAGGATAAGACTTGAGGTATCTACTTGATGTCCATTGTTACCCAATCTGCAGTTATCCTCTGTATTGTTAAAGGTATAAAACTCTGTATTTTGGAGAGTGTAGTTCGCCACGGCTTGATCAAGTTGAACTGCGTCCGTATCTTTCAAATGCGGCGTCCTAGTCAACTTCCAAATCTCATCTGAAAAATGTGTAAGTATTATGTATTTCTGAAAATTCTGGTTCCAATTTTAGAAGCTGGTGTTTTAAATCCTGTAAGATCTTGATCACCGTTGAATTGATCGAAATATCAGGCGAATTAAATATTGATATTTTTCAACAAGGTGTTCTTAAGTTTATTTACTTTTTAATTTTTCGACTCTTAGAGCTGATGTTTTTGTATAAACAGTAAAATGTTTTTCTAATTTACACTTTAAAATTATTATATTGAAGGTAACTCTGTCTGTGCATTTGTTACGCTTTCAATTGTAAACCCGTTAGCAGATTTGAATGAATTTTATAATATAGGTCCTTTGATTCTAGAGGAAGGACATACGGTACTGGTTACCAAGATAACCGATATACATACACGTCCCCTGACAAAAGCGAGTTAGTTTGTATATACTGAAGTTCTGAGTTAACAAACGAACAAAAAAATGTATGTAACCGGAAGCCTTCTCCTTTTTAACAGAATTCATAAAAGGAGGAGGTTTTTCAATTCGACCGTATATTTTTTTATGTGTGTTCACGGATAACTTCGTCGTTTATGAACAGATTTTGATGATTCTTTTTTAACTATATATTTTTACATACATTTTATTTGGATAAATCTTGGTTTGAAATTTTAATGATAGCGCCTTTTCATTTATTTATTTATTAATAAAGACTTCCTGCAAACGTATTGCACAAGGCGGACTTAATGCCGCAGGCATTTTCTTCCAGTCAAACCTTTGGGTGTTGCAAAACTGTATGTAGCAGGCATATTTGAAAAAGAAGTATTACGATAAGTTAAATTGAAATATATTACAAAACTAAACTTTTTATTATGACCTTTTAAACATATTAAAACGAAAAATGAATATGTACCTTTAACACTAAGTACCTACCTACCACTACTTTAGTAATCTGTCGGCATCTTTGAATCATAAATATTATACAGTTTTATGGAAACACCATGTTATGATAATGATATCGAAAATAAACTATTTTTCAGTCCACGATAACTAACTTTGTGTATATTGGCTTGTATCTAGAGACTGATTAGATACTGTTATCTAATCAAAGCAAGTGATCTTAAGATCTAAGACTAGTCTTAGATCTTAAGATTACTTAAAAAAAGCATAAATGTTTTTTTGTTAAACTTTAAAAATTTAACAAAAAAACATTTCGTTTGCTACCTTTATTTCTACCTTGCTTTGCTTGCCGTGTTTTGCTTCCCTTTATCTGCTTCCTTTATTATTTTTTATTGATTTTATTAATGTTTTCTTAATAGTATTAAGGGCAAATGAGCGGACGTTGATGACAACTGATGGTAAGCGATTACCGCCGCCCATGTACACCCACAATACCAGAGGTGTCACGAGTGCTTTGCCGGGCTTTTGGGTATTGGAAGGGGTATGGGTTTTCGGAATCCTCACTCAATTGGTGAAACACAGCGCATGTGCTATTTCACACTGGTTTTCTGAGAGGCAGTGGTATCACTAAATTCGAGCAGGCTCACGGTAAAATGTATTTATTATTATATATTTATTTTTCATTTTAATCTCAAGTGTCTTTTTTTTTCTTTTCTTCTTTCGATGATCTTTTCCCGGACTCCGCTTGCGCGCATTTCAGTTATCACGGTAAAGTGTAATCTATGTTGTTTCTCCAGAATCAAAGTATCTCCATGCCAAATTTCATTGAAATCGATGCAGCGGCTTAACCGTAAAAGCGTAACATAGAGATCATAGAGATTCTAATTTATAATAATTAATATAGTATGAATGCACTCAGGCACTCGAAAAGGTCAAGCAATTTTTATTTGACAAATATGTCTAAATATATTAAATAAATTTTCCTCAAGTAAATGAACTCTAAAAACCGTTCAAACTAATCAAGTAACGATTGAATATCAGCATCACGCGGTTTCCGTCTCACCGCACTTGGCCTCCATTTGACCGGCAAATTGTTACCGCTACCGGTTAGCAAAAAAAAGTCATGTTAATTGTCATTTTCACTCTTTAGCTACTTTTAAGTTTCGTTTGTTGAAATGCGTTTTAATGGTTTTGTAAAACATTATTGTTTTCTTATTAGTTGTATATTAACTATAATTTTCATCACACTACTTTCAATGTCTTATAAATTTCTTTTTCTAAATAAACCTGCCAAAGTAACTCTACTCTGCCTAATGGAAAGCATGAGTAAAATCCTGGAGTAGTGGTGACCATACTCGTTGCGAATGCATACAATGCAACAGTATATCAATGTACCTGTACTATGATGGCCTACTGAAAGGCTTCTGATTAACTTTTTCCATAATTTCAACTCTAAACTCAACATCCAAGACTTGAGATTTAATTTATATGCTTATAAGATTTTGACGGATAATCACCGTAGCGTAAACTACTACTAAGAACTTTAACCTAATACCTACATAGCTGTGTATGTAGTATGACGAAGAAGGGGCAAATCTTAAAAAAAAACTACATCTGTAACTGTAAAACGTCAAAGAAATGTTAAATTTTATACACTTACAAGTACTGCTAGCGCCGTCTGCGTTATCATAACATGCGAACATCACTGCATAGTGTTCATAATTTACATCCAAGAATGAATAAGTTTCTGTTTTATTATCTGTAAAGTGGAATTTAATTTTATGACGCAAATCAATTGTTAAATGAAAAGTTAACGAAAACGATTCTTCATGTTCGACTACCTTCTTGGTCTAGCGGTTGGCGTGTGCGACTGCTGATCGTGAGGTCTCGGGTTCGATTCCCGGGTCGGACCAAATGTTTGTATGATCTACAAATATTTGTTTCGAAGTTTGGATGTTTTCTATGTATAATATGTATGTATTTACAAAAAAAAGTATATATGTATTTGTATCAGTTGTCTAGTACCCATAACACAAGCTCTGCTTAGCTTGGGACTAGATGGCGTTGTGTGTTAGATGTCCGAAATATTTATTATTATTATTTATTATTTTACTGTCCCATCTTAAAATTGATATCCTTTGAAATCAAAATTAAAATAAATACCAAAGCTCATGTAATTTGTCTTTGATGTAACAATCCATTCAAACATACGACTAAAAGATCTTACCATTGTAATCAACTTGCAAGAGATCAGCGCTAGCATTTGTGTTTGGATTTTGCTTCAGAGATACAGTCCCATTATAATACGATGCTGTATTATTGGTGATCCACATGATCGATACGTCAGTTATATTCTGATGATCAAAGAGAACCTTTGCACAGTCTCCTTTAACTTCAAGATCTTTCGTGGCTACGGCTGCGAGGTACCAAAATCCGTCAAGCTAGAAATACAGTCATAGAGTAAAGCGTTATTCAAGAAAAAGCAATCTGAATTTTACATGGTCATCTAACATGGAGTCAATAAAAAGTGTTTCATACCTAGACTTCTTTTAGAGCAAACCAACATGAACACAATTTATACATATGATACGAAAGAGCATAATTCTTGGTTTTATTTCAATCTGTGATGGACCACAGAATATTAATAGTGATTGATATTGATTGCATTTTTTTTATTTTCGGAAACCAAGAAATGTCTCCAGACACTGAGCAACCTTCATTTGATTTTCATGCATCTTTTCTATCGTGAACAAAATTTTATTCAAATAAAATATTATGCTCTATTTATTTTAAAATCTACTAGATTCATTTCTTTGGAGACTAATCAACCAACAACATGTTTTATGGACACATATACTCGTAGCATCTTTATGATAATCGACACATTAAAAATATACTAGTTAACATAACAGTGCTAAATAAGTTATTTTTTATCAAAACAAGTAAGGTAATCATGTGATGGGATATCAAATTAAACACAATATAGCAGTTTTAAATGTTTCTTAAAGGACCAAATCTCTAACTGTCATAGATTAAATTGATTGAATTCGAAAAGATAACTGCGATGAAGTTAACTACTACGATTTTATGTCTAATTTTAGTTTTTATCTGACCTGGTCATCATAGTCCTGGACAGTGGACGTAACAGAATTTCATGATTTATGTACATGAGATTTTTAAGACCACATCCGGAATCCTAGTTACAGGGACAATCGACAGCACAAGCAACCAGAATTAATTGAAGTGTCAAAGTCTGGGTAGATTTATATGTACAAGTATAGATTATTATTATTTATTACTGTCTTAATAACAAAGGAAAGTATCTTATCTTAAAAATCTCAATACTATTAAATATCGATTGATATATTGAATATGTAAATTTCAGCAAAAAACAAATCGCATAACCAAAGTTCGAAATATGTTATATTTTTATCAGGTCATTTTACAATGGAGTTGCCATTGTCGCTAAAATTTTTGTTGCATCTAAAAAAAGGGAAACGAGTATTGTCGTTCCACGGAAAATATAAAATTTCTGACCTCCTAAGTATGCATGGGATCAACCCTTAGTGCGTGTGAGTTGGTGTGCACTCAATGCGTGTGCATTTGGAGATTTTTTATTACTTTCTAATTCTAAAGTTTATTCTTACCGCTTTCCAATCCAACTTCCTTGGCGTGATAACAGGACACGAGGAGTTCATGGTCGCACCATCCACATTCATGACCATAAACACCACCAAACAACTCGACACCAACATTTTCACGAACATTAACTACAGATGCTGGCGGCCAACTGAAATGTGACGTAAACAGTTACGTCTTTTATTCTATACTTTTTTTGCTCTAACCGACAGAGTTCCGGGGAATTTTACTGGCATATTTAAGTTACGGGAGGTAGATCTGAAGATTTTGCTTTCAATATAATAATGTTTCTATTATTTCAATAATTTGATGAGCTCTCTGCAAAAACTCAAACGCTCAGACGTTGTTCATGAAAGTAATCGTTAATTCATGGATCACTTCTCTGACGGCATAAAAATATTACGTAACAAAGTATGTAATCCTCTTTTATAAAGCTACGACAATAGATTGCTATTGTAATGATTCCAAAGCCTGATATTACCTACGTCAGCATTACCTATTTATATCTTTTACTAGCTGAACCCTCCGGTGTTACCCGCGGTTATTGTTGTACTGCGAGTAACGCCGCGGGACAAAGTTAGTCTAAAAAAAGTAGCCTAAGTTACTCCCCGGATAATCAGCTACCTGCCAGTGAAAGTCCCGTTAAAATCCGTCAAGCCGTTCCAGAGATTACCCGGAACAAACAGACAGACAGACAGACAGACAAAAAATTTTTTAACTACATTTTTGGTATATGTATCGTGTATACATACATATGCATTTAGTAAAAAGCGGTTATTTTAATATTACAAACAGACACTCTAATTTTATTTATTTGTATAGATTTATTTCAAGATTTGTTCGATTTGATATCTATTTCAATTATCATTCCTAACGGTATATTATTTCCATGTAGTTTTAGTGTCACTAAGCTGGACTATCAGCCTTCCATATCAGTATAGAGTTCATCACAATAATAATATACTTCGAAGTATTTTCAATCGATGCTATCTATACCCTAACAAAGCATAGCTTTCATTATGGGCTCAGAACAATTTTAATGATACTTCTTTATGTATGACCCTGCCAAAATGATGATCTACTCTGCCTGATGGAAACCATAAGCAGAATCAAAGTGTGATGGTCACCATACTCATATTCATTGCGAATGCTAACAATGCAGCATGGTGATCCACATCAAGGCCGCCTAATGATGCTTCTGCATCATTGGGGTCTCACACTCGCCAACGAAAAACGATAGCACGAACACTGTCATTTTACGTTGATTTTATGTGCGAAGCTTGTACCCGATCGAGCCAACCCTTTCGTGCTGAAATCAGTGGCAGTGGCTTTACTACCTTAATTTTAATCAACTTAGTTTTTATTCATTCAATAAGTGTCCGTGGGTACCATAGCCCTATGAACCGCTCGCTCCCTCTGTGTCGAGAAAACGGACTCATAGAGTGTTAAAGCACTTGTGACTCTCAAATGCAGGTGCCCATAGGGCCCTTAGTCCCTTCTACTCCCTTGCTTCCTACACAAAAAAATATTTTATAAATTCGAAAGTAACTCCGTCTGTCTATTACGCTATCACGGCTAAACCACTGCATCGATTTCAATGAAATTTGACATGGAGATACTTTGATTCTTTAAGGAAGGACATAGGCTACTCTTTACCGCGATAACCTTCATAAACGAGTGCGGAGCGGGAAAAAATAGTAATTGTATAATCTACTAATAAAACCTACACAATAGTGATACTTATTATTACTTAGGTAGGAAATAACTTCCTCAAATTCGCGTTTAAAAACATTAAAAAAAGACTGAGGCCGCCTTTTGTTGCATCTGTCTAGTTTTTATTCATATAAATAGACTTTTGTTTGAAAATAGAACGGTTCTTTTTTGCCCATTTATACTAATACTAGCTGACCCACGCAACCTCGTTTGCGTCACCTATTGCCCGTAGCGTGATAATTTTACCCCGGTTTTGAAACATTCTCCACTGGTGCTCCGCTCCTATTAGTCTTAGCGTGATGATATATAGCCTATAACGTTCCTCGATAAATGTTCTATTCAAAACTAAAAGAATTTTTCAAATCAGACGAGCGGTTCCTGAGATTAGCGCGTTCAAACAGACAAACTCTTCAGCTTCAGCTTTATATTAGTTAATAAGAATAGATTAAAACTGAAATTAAATCACTTATCCCATTACTCGATTCGACAATTTTTTTACAATTAGTAATTGTAATTATAAAAAGAGACATTTGTTCAGACTGACTGTTCTTATTTGAGCTCCATGGACAACGCAAAAGATAAATTAGCGACTATGCCACATCATCAAAAATTATAATCTAAATAAACACGTCATGTTACTACAGTGGCACATTTGTTAAATTCCTTTCCACAAAGAAATCACTTCTAAAATCAGAAAATCAATATAATATATATCAATATAAATACTTCGGACATCTAACACACAACGCCATTTAGTCCCAAGCTAAGCAGAGCTTGTGTTATGGGTATTAGACAACTGATACAAATACATATATACTTTTTTTTTTTAAATACATACATATTATAATATATAGAAAACACCCAAACTCCGAAACAAATATTTGTAGATCATACAAATATTTGGTCCGACCCGGGATTCGAACCCGAGACCTCACAAACAGCAGTCGCACACGCCAACCACGAGACCAACGAGGCAGTAAAGAAAAAAAATCAATAAAGAAAGTTATATAAGTAAATTACCTATCTATATCTACACTATAACTATACATGCAGGTATACGGAAAATCAATTAATTTTCTATTTGAACACTTCCATAAATTATTGAAAGTAGTAAACATACAATAGAGGCATATGCCCATAAATCATGACTTAAATTAATTTGTTCAAATCATCCAACTGAAAAAGTATGAGATGTCTTTCAATAAGTAATAATAAAAAATATTTCGGACATCTAACACACAATGCCATCTAGTCCCAAGCTAAGCAGAGATTGTGTTATGGGTACTAGACAACTGATATAATACATACATACTTTTTTTGTAAATACACACATTTAATACATAGAAAACACCCAAACTCCGAAACAAATATTTGCAGATCATACAAACATTTGATCCGACCCGGGAATCGCACCCGAGACCTTATGCACAGCAGTCGCATACGATACCACTGCGCCACAGAGGCAGTCAAATTAATACCTTACCCTTTCAAGATTAAAGAACTGCATAGGTTCCACAATAGCACAATCTCCAAACTGTAGAACCTGTCCTGAACATAATTTTGCACTTAGAACCAAGACAGGAATCAATAAAATCCAATTTATGTACATATTTATAGAGAATGTACTCTCTAAAGATAAATACAATGTTTTTAATGTTTAGTCACTCCTACACTCACAATAAATCATAATATTGAAGATAGACCTACAATCTACACAATGATATCACAAATATAACTCTCTTTTATCTACCAATTTGAGATAACGCAAGATGCAATCACGAAGAACATCAGTCTTTTGTCAATAAAGATCGTAAGACGACCAAAATATGTATAAAAAGTGGATTTTATTGATTCCTGTGTTAGTTCTAAGTGCAAAATTATGTACGGGACAGGTTCTACAGTTTGGAGATTGCGCTGTTGTATCACCTATGCAGTTCTTTGATCTTGAAAGGGTAAGGCATTAATTTGAAATTTAAAATATTGACGTACTTTGTTTTGATTTACTCTGTAAAAAGGGTTTCAGCTACCTCTCAGATTTCTTTTCTTAAGTAGAATAGCTTTCGAAAAACATATGTTTAGAGTTCCGTACCCAAAAAGTAAAATGGGACCCTATTACTAAGACTTTGATGTATCTCATGAACCGTGATAGTTAGACAGTTGAAGTTTTCAGAGATGATGTATTTTTATTACCGCTATAACAAGAAATACTAAAAAACAGAATAAAATAAATATGTAAAGGGGCTTCCATACAACAAACGTGATTGTTTTGCTCGTTTTTGCTTGATATTGATAATGGCAATAGGCAACAGACGCTTGAAAGGTACAGATAATGGTACAGAATCCTTCCTGCGCGAGTCTGACTCGCACTTGGCCGATTTTTTAATAGTTAAGTATTGTGTTTTTCGACCGTTTAAGATTTATCAATTGTACTTAATATATTATATTAGGAGATTATTTTGGATTCTTTGTTCTACTGAAAGTTTCTTCTTTATTAAATGTTAAATGGAGGAAAAGTACTAGACGTGAAAGACTGAGCTTTGCTCCCTCAGTATTTTTTTGTTTTTTTTTTTCTAAAAATATACCCTAGCCAGATCGATTTATTGTCTTCGAAACCCCCTGCATACTAAATTTCATAACAGTAGATTTATAATTACATCTCATGACAAATATAAATATAATCACTAAGTGAGGCCGTTCATGATAACAAGGGATACCGTCTGCTGACCTACGAACTTCATTTTTAAGATGGCTTCCCATGATGATGATGACAAATATGTAAATAACAAGCCGAGCTCCACGATGTTACCGCGTGCGGTATACCTTTATAACAAAAACCGCGGATAACGACACCAGACGAAGATAGTAAAAAAAGTAGCCTATTTTACTCCTTGTATGATCAGCTACCTGCTAGTTAAGCCTCCGTCAAAATATATATAGCCGTTCTAGAGGTAAGCCGAAACCAACAGACAGTCAGTCAGACAATTTTTATTTATGCATTTATTAAATAGCAGACATTTTAATTTCTTTATTTTTATAAATTTATAGATATTATTATCAACAGCCCATAATGTCCCACTGCTGGGCTCGGGTCTCCTCTCAGGAGAGGGTTAGGGCCATACGTCCCCACGCTGGCCAAGTGCGAGTTGGGGACAGGCAAGACAACGTTGTTGCTACGTTATCTTGCCGTTGGACGTTTTTAAGCCGCCCAAAGGCCTCCAACTAAGCTTCACAACTGTCATCCTATGATAGCAACCGGGACCGACTGCTTAACGTGACCTCCTAATCACGGAAACGCTCATGGTATCATGCCACCAGCGGTCACATATCCAGGTACTGACCGCGCCGTCGTTGCATATCCTCGGTAATTGTTTCTAATCACCGAAAGCAACTGGGCTATGAGAGCCTCATATATTATTAGATATCTTTATATATAGATACTAGTTGTTGCCCGCGGCTCCGCCCGCGTATATGTCGGTTATCGCGGCAAATAGTAGTCTATGTGTTATTCTGATGTATAAGCTATATTACTGTAAAGTTACATCCAAATCCGCTCAGTAGTTTTTGCGTGAAACAGTAACAAACATCCATCCAAACATCCATCCATCCTTACAAACTTTCGCATTTATAATATTAGTAGGATTAGTAGGATTAATATTCGAAAATACTCGTTATTCATAATAATTTGGTAATGACCAGGGTGTCAGTGCCTGGCAAATTATTTCGAATTAAAGTTAGGCAAACTCAAAATGTTTTCAAAGTATCAATCAGGCAAAACAAATATACACAAAGTAATAGACTGTAATCCTTTAACTTGAGTTAATAGTTATCAAGAAGCGCCTTCTAATAAATATATTACCATATTATTAATCGATGACGGTACAATTGATAATTGTTGCCATAATAAATAATTAATATCTACATATCTATAGAAATAAATCTAATCTATTGTATGGTTTAGCTAATGACCAGAACATACCAGTCTAAATTAATCTAATCTAACTAAATATCAAAGTCTGAATTGATAACTTTAATACCAGGTATTGTTTTTTATTATAGAAATTTTTGACTTTAAAGAATACATATGCGACTCTAAAATTCTCAAGCTATTGCTTAGGCAAATTTCCATATACGTAATACCTATGAATGTGAAAGTATTAGGGTAAGGTCATCAGTCCTTGACAAAGTTTCAGGTAGTTATCTGCTATATAACACTATTTAGCAGATTAAAGGTACTGTTCCGACTATCCCCTTCGAAACTCGTGGGAGAGCCATCCTTCGGCTTGAATGGACCGGCTCAACCGGAGTGATACCACAGACTCACAGAAAACCGGTGTGAAAGTGTAGTGTATGCGCTGTTTTTCACCGAGTGAGTGAGGATACCTGAGGCCCATAACCCACCCCTCCTCCAATCTCACCCATCCCCCCTTCTATTTACCCCCCCTATCCTCCAAAGGCCGGCAACGCACTTGTGTCGCTTCTTGTGTTCCAGGTGTCCGTGGGCGGCAGTAATCGCTTACCATCAGGCGATACGTCTGCTCGTTTGCCGGCCTATTCCATAAAAAAATTAAAGTAGCAAATGTTTCGCGCCAATTCTTTTTCTACAGTCGCAAACGATTTTCTATTGTAATATTGCCTAATAATCTGTTTTGACTATGTACCGTTATTAGTTTCCTATTAACATTAACGTTCGTAGAATGCAACTTGACTAGGACTTCTGACAATTTATGCATATCTGATATTTACTTTTCCGTTCTGATATTTGCGTTTCGTTTTTGTTCTTTGCTTTTCACTGTGGCTCAGTGTGTGTGTGCGTGTATCAGTAAAGTTAGCAGACACTCGATAGACCCAATCGTTTTTTATTCCATTTCTATTTGATGGTGGAAGGTACCCAATAGTTATATATATAGATGGGAGTACGATGGAAGCCTTAAAGAGGGTCAATGTTCAGCAGCTCTTTGCAGAGATGAATAAAGAAGCAGACGGAGGCAGCAGACACTTTCTGATAAATCAACTCTCTGCATGTTTGAGCTCATTTTTCTTGAAATAAACAAAATTCATGCTATGCTTAGTACATACCCTAGCACTATGCAATACATAATCCATACTAATATTATGAATGCGAATGTGTCTGTATGTCACGCTTTGACAGCTAAATCACGGCATCGATTTGAATGAAGTTTGCATTGGAGATACTTTGACTTACACGCGAGCGGAGCCGCGGGTAAAATATAGTATTAAATTTTCCACAGCATAAATCATTCTTTCTTACCTTTCATTTCAGTTTTTAGGTGAATGGTACGAAATAGAACGATTTCCACATTGGTATGAGCGCTATGGAGAATGCGCTTACTTACGATTCCAGTACTGCGAACGACGAGTGGCAATTGAACATATTTACGTCAGAACTGGTATCCGATTTATATTACAAAGAAACAGTAGCTATGCGCCTGGGGACGAAGCTATATTTATAACAGATTCAAGCAACATCGGTGAGTATTATGCTGAACAAGCTTTTATCTACAGGTTTAATTTTATTAATGTTCTAGCTGATCCGCTCAACTTCGTTTGCGTCTCTCCATAAGAACAACATATTTCTCGCCGCAACACTCTTTCAACGTCTTTTTTACTCCAGTTCTTCTTCTTTTCTTTTATTTTATGGTATAAGGAAGCAAACGAGCAGTCAAGTCATTTCATGGTAGTACTTCTTTATGTTTTCTTTATTGTACCTTCGGGAAATGACTACATTCGCCAGATCGAATGATTTTTGAGTTGCTCGGCTAATTTGGACCCAATTGACATCTGCCACAGTTCTTTTTAATTACCTGCAATAAACTCTTTGGCTTTTATTAGATTTTAAGGTCTTTTCGTGATCAGTTTGAGATTCACACCCTCTGGTGTGTCATCTCTTTATTTGTCAGACTTGACACAGTCGTGGTAGAATTTTTAACCCCTTGAAAGGTTCGTAAATAGTTTTACTAAAATACTAATCGCTTTTCTGCTGTTCCAAATAATGCCAAACCTCTGTTAGTTTTTCTTTATAATTCAATTTTATCATCCGAACTTAACGTGTATGCACAATGCGAACAGACATACCTACATGCCAACATTAAAAGTATAATAAAAGTTTGTAAAAACTAATAGCGTCCATTATTCATTGAACGAAAATGTTATCAAGACAATCATAATAATATAATCCGTTTAATATGCTTTTGATGATTTTTATAATCCTTGAAATGAGTCATTTTAATATAATTTTAAATATTTATAAGAAAGTTTTCCATGTTGTGATAGGTTAAGAGTATGAAGTATTGTCACCCTTACTCATCCATTGGCTATCATAAGAGGCGGGAAGGCTCACTAAGCCGCCATGTTATGGGTCACCATGCTGCATTGTTGCATTAGCTGCATTCGCAATGTGTATGGTGACCACCACTCTTGGATTCTGCTCGTGCTCTCCATCAGGCAAAGTAGAGTCATTTTGGCAGGCCCATACATAAAAAAACTTAGGGATTACGCACGATAATATCACTGCATAAAGAAATAAAACTTGACATAAACCGGCCAGCATGGCATTTATATATAACCAAACCGCCGTTTCATAATTTTTTACTGCCGTTACAAGCGAACATTTTACTGCTCGTTGGCCTAGTGATTTAAGCGATTGCCACGCCACTTCCTACTTCCCAAAGTGTGGTGGGCTAAAATCCCACAAGGGACAACACTTTTGTGATCCACAAATTCTTGTTCTGGGTCCAGGTGTTCTTTGTGTCCGATTTATGTATGATTGTAAAGTCACCCGCAACCTAGAATATATTTCTAGTAGTTGCCTTTAAAAAGAATCAAATGTCAGTAGAACAATTTCTACGAATTAATTAATGATAGCGGTTTAATCAACACCCATTATTATTTCAGATCCAATCGGCATACCACTATACGTGATAAACACAGACTATTCTAACTACGCAGTGATGTATGGTTGTAAATATAACGAAGATCTAGATATTAAATATCGTAAGTATTAAGTTCTTTTATATTCGTAACTTTGGCAAAAACCGGAGGCCTCATGGTGAAGAATTGTCTGCATTTGCAAGGAGTATGGTGACTACAACTCTGGATTCTACTCATGCTATTCATAAAGCAGAATAGAGTCAATTTTCCAGGCTCTTATATTGATTGTTTATTAAAAAATTAGCCCATTCTCTCAGTTCCAATCATTTTTAGGAAATTCTACTCTTAAAAGTACTCGCGTAATTTTATCTCTCAATAACTTTTTCGAACAATACTCTGTACAAACCTAAATTCATTATGTAAACTAGAGTTTGATCTAGTAGTTCAAAAGTTACCGTGGGAGAGCCACGCTTTGGCATGAATGGGCCGCCTCGACCGGAGTAATACCACGGCCTCACAGAAAACCGGTGTGAAATAGTGCTTGCGCTGTGTTTCACCCAAACCCCCCCCCCTCCCCTCTCTATCCCCCAAAGGCCGGCAACGCACTTGTGACGCCTCTGGTGTTTGCACCTCCTCCATGGACACCTGTCCATGGACGGCGGTAATTGCTTACCATCAGGCGATACATTTTAAAAAAAACTTTTGCTTACAAATTCCAAAAAAAGGGAGTGTTACTTACTTTAGTTTTATCTGTTAATTAGTAAAACACAATATCGTCAAGTTAAATGTACACTTATTAAGGATTAGAACCGATATGCGATAATAAATCGGTCATTCTGAACCTAAAAGTAATCTAATCCTAATCCGCCGTTACCTATCGTTTCCTTGTAAATAACTGCCTCACCTTCTTTTTAAATACAGTCTTTAAAACTAAATCCATGTTGTATACCTCTTGTTACGATTGTTTTCGGTAAATAACCTACTTGTACCTAGCTTGTCGTCAGTATGTTTTTTTTTCAATGTGATTGATTTAATACTTTAATTGATATTAAGATCAGCTACGTCCAAAATGTTGATGTTTTAGTTGGAGTTCTAATGGTGTCTGTTAGGAATAAGCCTTTATTTATTATAAACTAGTTTTCGCCCGCGGCTCCGCCCGCGTATATGTCGGTTATCTCTATCTGATGTATAAGCTATATTACTGTAAAGTTTCATACAAATCCGTTCAGTAGTTTTTGCGTGAAAGAGTAACAAACATCCATCCAAACATCCATCCATCCTTACAATCTTTCGCATTTATAATATTAGTAGGATGTTCCTAACTGCCTATAGTGGCGGCGCATGGCGGTATGAAATAGGATGCTGTAAAATGTAGTCCCGCCTCCAGCAGTGGAAGCAGTGTTAATGATGGCCATTGGAGATAAGCCGTTACAGCTGGAGATACACGGCGCACATTTACTTAGCACTACACTACACAGCAACTTAACTAAGTTTTCAATCAAATTGTTTCAAAGTGTAATCTAATTGCCTTATTGAGTTGCCAGGCTCAACTGAGTGCTCAGATAAAGATGCTCACATATTACGGTACTTAAAAGGTATTTTAGTTAGAAACATAAACCAAATAATAGCACAGATTGAAAATGAATCGAATACAGTTATTAAGAAGTTAATTTTGTATAATAAGAAGCTCTGGCAGTCTGCTAAAGACAGTCTGTCTGAAATGCTACACATCTCTAAGAAAATGATTAAAGGCTGCGTAATTATAGTTTTGGCGTATTTCAGTACTTAGTTATCTGGCATATGTAACTTTAGACTCTGTAATCAAATGTAGATATTAGGTTATTACTTTATTTAATATGAAAATTAATAATAGAGGTAGTAAAATAATGCCTTGAAGGGTTTTAGTCTCAAGATCATGCTTACTTGGTGCCAAGTCACAGCATTTCTGTGACTAACACTTTCGCTAACAAAGACTGAAGTTTGAGCGTAGATTGTGAAGGACTTATAAGGTTATGCTGCTATATAGGTAACTAGCCGACCCACGCAACCTCGTTTGCGCCTTATATTGCCCGTAGCGTGAAAATTACCCCCGTTTTTGAAACATTCTTCATTGTTGCTCCGCTCCTATTATTAGTAGCGTGATGACATATACCCTATAGCCTTCCTCGATAAATGGACTATCCAACACTGAAATAATTTTTCAAATCGGACCAGCGGTTCCTGAGATTAGCGTGTTCAAACAAACAAACAAACAAACTCTTCAGCTTTATATATTAGTATAGACAAGCGCTGCTTATATACACAATGCTCAAGTATTATATAAAGAGAAGTACTAAAACTAATTGAAGGTTTTTTAAGCAAACGAATTATGGATAAACCTTACGCCTTTAGAGTAAAATTCCAGAGTTTAATAATAATATATTTCTTTATTTTGCACTAGATTAATAACAAATTTAATGTCAAACTAAGGAAGTACAAGTGGCGGTAGCCCGGAGGCCATCTCTGACAGAAAACCATAAAATGGATAGTATAGAGTAGTGCCTGGTATATTAGAGTATCTAAAAATAAAAACCAACATAACAATATTCAAACAACTCGATTATTTATTAATAATAATAACGTATCTAATCAATTAAAACATATCGTAGTCGGGAAGATCGGGTCATGGTCACTCAAAATATTAACAAAAGTAAAAACATTTTTAATTAATTAAGCTACCTTCACCAAAACATAAATGTTATAATCATAAGTAATAAATAGATAACATCAATATATAGATTTAATCATTATTTTTAGAATCAAATCGATAATATTCAATTACAGTATTATTATTTGTCTTTTACTATGCCGAAATGAGATATCTTGATTTCACTGAGGACCAACTTAAATAACTTGGGCGCCTGGGAAAAATGTCAGCTTATATATTTTTAGACGGGTTTTACGAATATAAAACATTTCCTATTCATTTAAATTGAAGTGACTTGTTAAGAAAGTTCGACAAAACGCTTATATTCTTATCAAATTTTGTACTGTTTTAACTTTTATTCTTTTCTCCATAAAATAATGTTCCAAAGGAAGACCTTGTACTTTTAATTGATTCGATACCACTTAAACATTTGTCCCGATACTATGATAAGTAATACTGTTATTATTAGTGACGTAACATTATCTAGAGAGGATCTTTAAACGATTATTCTTTATAAAAGCCGTAGTCACACAATACATAGAAACGTACCATGACACTAACGACGCATGACTTCGACTTTTCAAACTTGTTTCATACTTTATCAGCGTCGATTTTTGTCATAATTGGGTTTTAGTTTGCTCTTTTTTTATTTAAACTGTTTTGGTGCCGTTATAATATTTTTTTTTTTGCAAAGTAAATTTTAAATACCATAGTTTTTTTGGCCCTGCCTAAGTGGCTCTACTCTGCCTGATGGAAAGCATAAGCAGAATCCAAAAGTACTGCAGAAAATGTAACAATGCAGCATGGCGTCCAACACCATGGCGGGCTAGTGATGCTTCTTCATCATTGCGAAAACAATTTAACAATTTTTGAATAAATGCGGACAAAGTCTTAAGCAAACACTAATATTATATATTTTTGAAATATACAAGTAACGCCCTTTCCGATGATTTTAAACACGGCATATTTATCTCAAATTTATTTTTTAAATCAGTACTTTATGACCACTAGAGGGCGCCAGATTAGGTTCAGTGACACGTCATATATACGCTTATAACCAGCGGACGATCAAGACACCTCTAACGATACCTCTTTTCTCCAGTTCTAAGAAGTAGTTGAGGAGCTATGAGAGAACAGATGAACATACATACCACATCTCAGGCTGTCAAAATCATAACTCTCCTTTGGCTTTGTCGTAGTCGGGTAAAAATAAAGGTGTGGGTCACAAATGACGGAATTCAGAGTTTTTGTTTTTCTACCGTAGCGAATACAAAAACTATTTTAAATTTTGGACCTCCTTGTCTTTTCAAGTCTATTAAATAAAAATTACAATAGTTTATTCTCTGGAATTTATTCTCTAAGATTTTATCCTCGTTCTGTATCTTCATCATAATATTGTGTTTTTTATTTTACAGTTTCAGCATGGATACTGTCACGAACTTCAGACCTAAGTGAAGAACTACTGCGAAGAGCATACCTGGAACTTAACAGCATACCTTTCGCCAATATCGCGTACTTACAGAAAGTAGAGCAAAGAACAAGTCTCTGCAGATTTCACTGGACAGCCGTAATCGCAGCAGAAAATGTAACAGAAGCTATGAGAACCCAAACAATTTCAGACGATGGTGTACTTGCCTTCTTATAATCGTATAAGATGAGAATTTAATTTTATAACATGTATTATAAACATATACTCGTACTGGCAGAAAATATATATTAATTTACGTATTGTTATATTTTAAAGGACAATTGATATTAAAATCTCAAATTACGAATAAAGTGATACAAATATAAAAAAGGTAGTAGAGCCATGCTGATTTCAGCACGAACCGGCCGGCTCGATCGAGGCGGTACTACCCTCGTATAGAAAATCAACGTAAAATGACAGCGTTCGTGCTGTCGTGTTTCGTTGGAGAGTGCGAGACCGGAGGCCAATGATGCAGAAGCATCACTAGGCTGTCATGGTGTTGGTCGCCATGCTGCATTATTGCATTGTCTGCATTCGCAATGAGTATGGTGACCAGGTGACCACCACTCTTGGATTCTGTTTATGCTTTCCATCAAGTAGAGTAGAGAAAAATAAATAAATAAATATGTGTACTCTTGTTCGCGTCATCATTAGCTATGGTTTATTCGACTTTGTTCACCTGGATGTTATTTAGTTTTTGTAGGTGATAATTCTTAACGGTTGACCTTTGATCACCTAGTTGAATCAATTCCAATGTGAATAAAAGCCACCGCTTGAGTCGAGTTATATCATCTGGGTGATATCATTTAGGAATATTTCCATATAAACATTATAATACTGAAGATTTTGTTTGTTTTTTATGTATGGGCCTGCCAAAGTGTCTAAACTCTACCTGATGGAGGGCACGTGCTGGTCACCATACTCACTGCGAATGCAGGCACAGAAACAGCTGCATTTTAATCAAAATAACTTAAGAAATTAATAGAAAAAGCTAACTTACTTGAAAATTCCGCCGTCACTGGAGCACGTATATATTTAAACCTCACACCTTGAAACACTATGAATAAATGAAATGAAAAGCTATAATTCAAATATAGTACAATTAAAGTAATGATTATGTCAACTTACGAAGCAAATATGTCCCTGAAAAACAAATAAATTTAATAACATCATCGGTAGTCATTGAACATTCTCGAAAATTATAGACATATTTTTATGTCAATATTGTTTGACGCACAAAAAGAGAAATGGTTCTTATACACACATAAATATGACTCATTTTCATTTAAATGTACTTGAAACTGTAGTTAAATAGAGATATACATAAATCAATAACAGCATGGTAAGGAAGGTAGCCGACAATATAAGTAGAGGCTTTTAAAGTTACTTGTCAATTTCGTCGTCGAATATCGTTATGCTAAGTTATATGTTATTAAAAGTTTTATGTCGGTAGTTCAATATATTTGTAATGATCTACCTTTTGGCGATGCAATTTTATTCTGGCTTATGCTATACACCACATCAGGATACGTGTCCTGTAAAGTTTTCTGAAGAGCTCTTCCAACTAATCCCACCCTCTCCTTTCGTCTACACGACAACATGTGCTTGCCTTGAAAGTCTTCTGTCAGCTGGAATACAACACAGCACACGTTTTTTTTTTTATTGCATAGGCGGGCAAACTAGCAGACGTATGCCCATGGACACCTGCAAGCACCAGAGGCGTCACAAGTGCGGTGCCGGCCTTTGGGGGATGGGGAGGGGAGATAGGCGAAGAGGGTATGGGTTATGGGCCTCCGGTATCTTCACTCACTCGGTGAAACACAGCGCAAGCACTATTTCACACCGATTTCTGTGAGGCCGTGGTATCACTCCGATCGAGCCAGCCCATGCATGCCGAAGCGTGGCTCTCCCACGGTGTTTCTTTCCCGTTATCTATCCCAGGAGCTAGCGGGGCTTAAAAAAGCATCTCACTGTGCCGAAATAGTGTGGGTTGCAATGAGGATAGTAACCACCACTCTTGAGTTCTACTCATATTTTCCATCAGGCGGAGCAGAATCATTTTGGCAATAAAAAAAAATGCGCGTGCGTTATTTTCAAAATGTCTGACACTCTTGTGGCATAATTTTGACAGCAAGATCTGTCGTAGAGGATTGGATTTGTGACAGGCGTTACCACAATTGTAGCAGCCCTAGTTGGAACTTCCCTCAAGATGATTGTGTTTAAATAATTGGATCGTGATTTTGCTGGTAATTTTTGCGCCTAAAGTCAACGCTCTTTCCAACATGAAATTAAAAGCTTTTTTGCCTTTGTTATGATAATGCTTTTACAATATTAAGTGATTAACCACTTACTTAACTAAAAGAATCAGCTATCTCTCTATATATCTATATCTCTATATATCTATATCTCTATATATCTATCTCTCTCTATATGTATATAAGTACATTTTGATATTGGAGTTTTTGAGCATTCTACCAGCAATCTCGAACGACAATACCCAATGTCGGTCTTGGTGCACATGAATGTCAGTAACTTTCAGAAGGACGTACGGAAAATCTCAAAACAATTTGAACCTTACTGTACCTTGTCTAAAAGTCGTTTATAAAAATAATAATATTTCGTTCTGTACTTGTTATTCTTTATTACCAAAGTTAGTGGTATTTTTTTTTTAGAAATTATATTTTGACAGCATATCTGAAAGTCATTGGTTCAGCTTTACGATCTTCGTAATATTTTGGAGTACACTGCGAGAGGTCATCTTTTACCAATTTCTTTGAATCGACGCCTATCTGTGATAGAGGCTTAGTGGCGAGCTCCTTGGAAACGACGTTAAATACAGGCTTTCTTGAAAGAATCCAGACGTAAACTAGAAAGTAAAAGAACGAAACATTATGTAGTACAAACTTTTACATTTTATCTTTCTTAGTGGGTAGTTTATGATTGACCATTATAAAAATACTAGCTGACACGGCAAACGTTGTTTTGTCTTAAAAAAAAGAAAAAATAGTTAGGGGTGAGTTGCCATTTAGGGGTATGAAAAATAGATGTTAGCCGATTCTCAGACCCACACAAAATTTCATAAAATCAGTGCAGCCGTTTCGGAGGAGTTTGGTAACAAACACCGCGACTAGAGAATTTAAATTAGATACAATAATTATTGCTATTGCGTAATGAAAATTAATATCTAGAATAATGAATATTTCGAACATTTGACCCACAACGCTATCTAGCTTCAAAATAAGCAGAGCTTGCGTTGTGCAGAAATTGACTAATAGAATCCGTATTTTATTTTTTGCTAATACATAATATATATACATAGAAAACATCTAAACTCCTCAACAAAAATTTGCAGATCATACAAACATTTGGTGACACCCGGGCATCGAACCCAAGACCTCATGCACAGTATTCACGTTCAATATCACTGCGCCAACGAGTTATAATTGATAATAAATTAATAGTCTAGAGAGTCAAGTTTTATTAATATACACCTACTCTGATCAGATATTGTGTAATAATAATTAATGATAATAATAAAATATTACCACTTTCAACAGACGCTGTGCGTAAAAGTTCCAAAAAATAATAGAATTAAAAATAAAAACGGACTTGAGAAATACAAAGTCATCGAATTTCAAACTCTACAGGATTTAGAAAAGACAGGTCATCATAGCTTTTAAGTCTTTTCTACTAAATTTGGTCCATACTTGATTGACTTCAAATCAACAATTGATTGATTAATTATTTAATGATTATCCAAAAGATTACTGAAATATAAAAGGACAAAGATAAAAAAAATACTCAAGTAGCCTAATGCATTTATCATTACTTGATTTATCACACTATCTAGTAAGAAAATCTTGAATTCAATTAGCATAAATCTATTTGGATTTAATCGACATAAGTTTTCAATGGAAGTTCAATATTATATAAGTATTACGTTCATAATTTATTATTGCTATCTATATTCATTACATTTATATCTGTGCTGCTTGCGGGTTTAATAGAGATTAAACTCTTTTTAAGTTAATTGGGCAATTTCAATTCATAAATATTGAGTAGTTGTTTGACTACCAACGTCTTTAAATACCTCCGACCAAGGACCACAATTTTGTTATATATATGTCGGAGAACGAGTAGTTTTCTTAAGTTTTAATTTGAATTCGTGTTTATTTCAATCGATTATTCGAAACGTCAAACTGTGCATCGAGAAACATGGCAGTTTGGACGGTGTATGTAAAGGAAGAAACTGATTATTTGTTGTTAACGATGTGATTATTAAGTCTTAGTTTACTTACAGCTTGATTTAATAATGTTGGTTTAGTTTTAGTCGATTCTGTAAGCAATATTAAATGTTACTAAAATGTGTGCGGGTAACACCGAATACAGTGGTAGGTGTCACCACTAGACTAGCCGGTATAAAAGAGAGCGGCCGCACGAGTTGCGGGACTACTAACCTTTTGGCTCTTAATCTAACTACCCACCGTTTCGTATTGAAGTAAAATAGAATCAACAGATCAGTTTAGTACGGGCATTGTACGAGGAAAGACAAGCTGTAAATAAGCTAAGTACATAGTCTTCTTAATTGTTGTAATTGACTATTGATAGTTTGTAACTAATAAGTTAAGATGTAACTTACAAAAGAGTGGCCATGAGTTTCTTTGCCGGTTTCTTCTCATAAGGCCCTACGCATTTGGAAACTGGAGGTTATGGGTCGTCACGGACGTTCAGTGGATTTTGGTGTTCTCACCTAATTCACTTTGACAATGTTGTGCCGATCTATGATTTTAACTGTAGCTTCATTGATTCAATAAACTATTGGAATTCTATACTGTCTTTGGCTGTGCAAATAAACCCTACCTACCAACTTGTGTAATAATGAAGATTGATTACTAGACTAGACTAGACTTGATTAAAAGCGATTTCTATTGCTTTAAAATCATGAGTGCCACTTGACAAAATATCCAAGTGACGTCGGCGAAGCTGACGTCACCATTTCTTAAAAACCGCTTCGACCGATCGCCCCGCTGTGACTCCGACATCAGAAGTGGGATTACCTGTGATACCCCTAGAGATTACCTGTGAATTACCTGTGATACCCCTAGAGATTACCTGTGATACCCCTAGAGATTACCTGTGAATTACCCTATGGATTACCTGTGAATTACCTTATGGATTACCTGTGAATTACCCCTGTGGACTACCCCTAGAGATTACCCCTGTGGATTACCCCTATGGATTACCCATATGAACTACCCCTATGGATTGCCCATAACGGATCAGGCACAGAATACTGGGCAGATTGTTATTATTTTATTTTACGGTTACCCTACGTTAAAAAAAAATCTTTTCGCTACGGAATTAATTTGTGCTATACGAGAACCGCCAATTAGTGAGAGAACTACTCCGACTGTAAAAGTGAAGTGATGTGTGAAAAATACAAGCGCTGTCAAAGCTGTGGCAAAATCATATTTACGTAATCCAGTAAAGATTAGGACAATTTTAGTCGTGACAATATTGCTAACACATATTCTGAGATTTCAGATACTACCTTTGCCTGACAGTCAAAGGAAACCTAAGCGCAGAGGATGATTACTTGAACTTTATTCAAGTGTGGTGTCATAGATGCCGTTCCAATATGAATGCCAAGGCATGCGATTTACAAACCGAGTAACCAGTGAATGTCAGCTCTAAGAAAGATTTGGTGAGAAGTTTTCATTTTGTTTCAAATGCTCTTTAATAAGAAAATTCTGTCAGATAGATTTCTGGGCCAACGACAATATAGTGCAGTTCTATTATTGAGGGTAGGTAACGCCCGCCTTTATTGTAACATAGTATTGAGTGGTCCACGAATTCTTGCCCTGAGTCTGGGTGATTTTTGTGTACGTTTTATATCCTTTTGTGAGGTCCCCCGTGACACAGGATGTTTATTCCTAATGGGAGAGTTGTCTTTTTAATAAAACAATAAATTCTGTCAAGAAATCCGGGTTGAAGAAATGCACTGGATAGCATTTCCTGTAGTAGGTACACGATTACTGTATTTCAAACGACATAATTATTTAAAGAAAAGAATGAAAATCTGCTTGCATTAGGCTTTTTAGTTGTAATTTTTGAAAAGTTCTTAAAAGTAATAAGGTCGTTTCTATTGGTGCCTACGTTCTCTTACAAAATGAGGATCGCAATCAAATGAAATTAAACCCACAGTATAAAGGCCCTTACGTGGTTGCCGAAATACTAGAGAGAGAGACCGCGAATTTGCTGTCCACACATATTTTCTACCAACCATTGATCATCTACACTCGCAGTAATCAAAGTGAATACAGACCGTCAGATACCCACTAGTGAAGTCCCTATTGATTTGTCTGATGAACATGATGTAGAAAACAATGATCCTTAAATAGTTTATTAAATTAATCCGAAGGCTTTATTTCTGTTTTGATTATATTGTTGTGTACAATTATTTAGAATGTAGTGTTGGTAGCCTGGTTTCACTACCTCCTTAGGTCTCGCTGGTCATTTGTAGCCGTAGCTCGTGCAGTACTTATCTGTAGAGAGTGCGCGGTGCGCATCTGGCTATGCGAATGTTAGTCGCTGGTTAAGTGACAATAAAAAGATCTCGATCTCTGGTTAAGAGTTGAGCAAAAAGCCGCTAGTTAAGTGGTTATTCGCAGTCGCTGGTTAAGTGACTACGATATGTTGTTGGTTAAGTGACAATAAAAAGATCTCGATCTCTGGTTTAGAGTTGAGCAAAAAACCGCTGGTGAAGTGGTTATACGCAGTTGCTGGTTAAGCGACTAAGTCAAAACGTCTTAACGCTGTTACTGGCGGTTTAGACAGGGGTGCTGACAATAATGATTGTTTGCACTAAGACTTACGTGATTATACTTGGTAGAGACATAAATGAGCATGGTCAGAACCTTATCGTGATACTGACGTGAATAGAAACATCATATTTGAAATCATGAAGGCAAAATAATTTGTTATAATTGAAATTGGTTTCTATGAATCTTTAATTTGGTCAGGAATAGCCGAGAGGACGGATTCACTGTCCAGATGATTCCTCAGTTAACAAACACGTAGACGTGTAAGTCTTATCAGAATGCCTGTGGGCCAGGCCGAATAAATTGAGCTACTGTGGTTGCTTTTTTTCTTTGTTTACAGATGACTCACACGAGGACGTGTGATGCATCAGGACGGCCGTGTCGGAGAACGAGTAGTTTTCTTAAGTTTTAATTTGAATTCGTGTTTATTTCAATCGATTATTCGAAACGTCAAACTGTGCATCGAGAAACATGGCAGTTTGGACGGTGTATGTAAAGGAAGAAACTGATTATTTGTTGTTAACGATGTGATTATTAAGTCTTAGTTTACTTACAGCTTGATTTAATAATGTTGGTTTAGTTTTAGTCGATTCTGTAAGCAATATTAAATGTTACTAAAATGTGTGCGGGTAACACCGAATACAGTGGTAGGTGTCACCACTAGACTAGCCGGTATAAAAGAGAGCGGCCGCACGAGTTGCGGGACTACTAACCTTTTGGCTCTTAATCTAACTACCCACCGTTTCGTATTGAAGTAAAATAGAATCAACAGATCAGTTTAGTACGGGCATTGTACGAGGAAAGACAAGCTGTAAATAAGCTAAGTACATAGTCTTCTTAATTGTTGTAATTGACTATTGATAGTTTGTAACTAATAAGTTAAGATGTAACTTACAAAAGAGTGGCCATGAGTTTCTTTGCCGGTTTCTTCTCATAAGGCCCTACGCATTTGGAAACTGGAGGTTATGGGTCGTCACGGACGTTCAGTGGATTTTGGTGTTCTCACCTAATTCACTTTGACAATGTTGTGCCGATCTATGATTTTAACTGTAGCTTCATTGATTCAATAAACTATTGGAATTCTATACTGTCTTTGGCTGTGCAAATAAACCCTACCTACCAACTTGTGTAATAATGAAGATTGATTACTAGACTAGACTAGACTTGATTAAAAGCGATTTCTATTGCTTTAAAATCATGAGTGCCACTTGACAAAATATCCAAGTGACGTCGGCGAAGCTGACGTCACCATTTCTTAAAAACCGCTTCGACCGATCGCCCCGCTGTGACTCCGACATATATATCACTGAATTTGACGTTTGGGTCAGATTTTTTTCTTGAATGGTGCGGATGTGTTAATAACAACAATTACCGTAGCCCTTCCCTCTCAGACGCAAAGTGGCATAGCGTGTGGTTTTAATCGGTTCGATTCTAACACACCACCACACCGCAATCCCGGTGGGTAATTCCAGTGAGGTGACAGTCCATGGGTACGTAGACCACACGTAAAAAAACTGTTTTCTTAAATGTCATATCGGTCCAGATTTACGACAAATAGACTCCAGTATAAGAAGTAACAACACTCTGCTGCTGGAAATAGACCCGATCTCATTTTAGAATCCCTTCCAATGATTCAATAATCATAAATTAAATTCCCATGCACATACGCCAAAATAGAAAGATGTAGAAAAGATATGAGACATGATAATTTTATCATGTCTCATATCTTTGACTAGCCTACCCACGCAACCTCGTTTGCGCCTCTTATTGCCCGTAGCGTGATAATTTTCCCCCGTTTTCGTAACATTCTTCATTGTTACTCCGCTCCTGTAGGTCTTAGCGTAATGATATATAGCCTATAGCCTTCCTCGATAAATGGGCTATCTAACACTGAAAGAATTTTTCAAATCGGACCAGCGGTTCTTGAGATTAGCGTGTTCAAACAAACAAACAAACTCTTCAGCTTTATATATTAGTATAGATTCTACATCAAATTTTCATAAATAGGACAATACTTACTAAAATGCTTATCGATAGACGGACTATACTCGCAAGTATACACACTGGCGTAATTATTATAGTCTGTGCGCAAAACTCGGAAAGGATATCTTCTGTTTTCCACTGAAAGTAATAAAAAGACATCCTTTAGTTGGTTAAATTAATATTATTGGTGAAGTCACTAGAGTGTGGACGTAGTTCTCTGGAGGAGGAAAGATAAGAAAATGATCAGGAAAATCGTTTCTTATTTATTCTTTCTTGCAGGAAAGCATACACATGTAGGTGGTATGGTGATTCAGTAGAGAGATATAAGATTACAAACGGTTTTTTTGAGACTTCTCTCGTATTACAAATAAACAACACAGTGGCGGAGGATTTTAAAACCATCTTGAAATGAACACAATCATTACCCAGACTTAGAATATGTCAGATATGTATGAGATGTCTCAATAAGAGTGCACTTTAAAAAAAATAGTTAAATTTTTTCTTTGAGCATGTGGCAACTTTCAATTTTTTAGGTATAACATAATATATGTGTATTCCGATTTCTATAAAACAGTGTTATATAACAGATAACTATCTGATATTTTATCAAGAACTAGTGAAATTTGACACTTATTCACCAAAACTAATCCATACTTACATCTTCTTGGCTGATCCTTGAAATAAAATGTGACATCCAACTTTGCAGCATCTTCTATACTTGTAGGTATCTCGAGCCTACCCAAACTGTATCTATGAAACAGTCCACGGTCTACCCTAGATTGATTCAGGTAAATTCCAACGGTGGTGGTTGATAGTTCCAGAACTGAGCAGTTATTCAGCTGTTGACCGTCGCTGGAGTAATGGTATACTTGGTACCATTTGTTGAAGAACTGTGAATTAAACTTTATTTTTTTATTTTACTAAACATTAAGCATGATTCTAATGTGTCTTATGAAATATCTTTTGGAAAAGGGCTCTTGTATTTATTAGTTCATGGAATAGAGCCTGTGTTCAAGTTATTTTATTTATGTATATTTTTATTTTCTTCTTTGAATATTATCAAATGCATTACAGAGGAACTCTTTAATTAGAAGATACTTAAATATTAAAGTATGTTTTGTATCTACGGCTACTCCTAACAGTGCTGCTTTCAAAATGAGTTGGATACAGCAACAAAAAAGAGAACCGAAAGAATTGAAGTCAAACTTATCCAAGTACTAAATTTTAATAATTTTTTACATACATAGGTTTTTTTTTTTTTTTTTTTCTTATATTGGTCTTGCCATAATGACTCTACTCTTTCTGATGGAAAGCATGCATCATTGGGCCTCCGGTCTCGCACTCACCAACGAAACACGACAGCATGATCGCTGTCATTTTACGTTGATTTTCTGTGCGAGGGTAGTACCGCCCCGGTCGAGCCGGCCCGTTCGTGCTGAAATCAGCGTGGCTCTACTACTTTGAGGTCTTAAGCACTTTGAGAAGAACACAAAAAAGGACCATAAAACAAATTACACTCTGCAGTTATACATATAATAAATAAACCAAATAAAGAATAAATAGCAGAGTCAAGCTGATCTGCACGAACGGGCCGTCTCGACCGGGTCGGTACTACTCTCGCACAGAAGATCAACGTAAAGTAACAGCGTTCGTGCTGTCGTGTTTCGTTGGTGAGTACGAGACTTGAGGCCCAATGAAGCAAAAGCATCACTAGGCTCCCATGGTGTGGGTCACCATGGTTCTCTGCATTCGTAATAAGTATGGCGTTCTTGGATTCTGCTTACGCTTTCCATCAGGCAGAGTAGTCATTTTAGGAGGGAAAACATAAAAAAAAGTACAAACAATACCAACATCAGCTAGCCTAAACTCCGTCTGAAGCTGAACATTTTCCGGGCATTTTCCAGGTAAAGTAAAATACCCAAAAGTACTACACACGCACAAAAACAAAATAGATAATATTAACTTTAACATTTTCTTACTCTCCGGTGTAATGAAGTGACTGATCTTCGTAAAGACACAGTGTCAAATACACAGCAATAATATTTTGTTTAATATACTTAGTTACCTATTATAGATTAATCTGAGGTTATCGAAGAGTTCACACATATTTTTGTTGTTTTCATAACAAAACATATTCTAAGAATAAATAAATAACATAATAAAGAGTATTCTGAGTATTCAATAATTTTGTTGCTACGTTTCTTCAAATGCATAGAAGTAAAATGACTGTTTTGTTATTGTATTCTAGGTTTTGTTTGTTTGTTCTCGTTTGCTTGTAGCGATTGGCGTATGCGACTTACGATACACCTTGATAGATGTATCAGGCTGGATTTATGCGTTGTGTCAAAAAGTGGCATAGAGTTTTTTCTGATTTCAAAACTTGAGGTCTTAACGTTCGTAAAGCCATCAGTACTACGCCTGCCCACTGAGTCAAGTTGCAATTGTCATTCCCATACATTTCTTACTTTCCTATTAATGTTTACGTTTGTAGAGTGCAGCTTAGCTAGGGGAGGGGATTTGGACCCTGTTTCTGAAATTCTCCGATGTTCAGATCACAACTTATTTAGCAATTCCCATTGGCCATTAAACACCAAACATCAATCTTCGGAGAAATCGCGAACTCTTCAGCCTTGTTCAGCACTCAGCAATGCTTGCAAATATTGAAAGGAATTGAGTTTTCACATATCTAACTCCTCTTGACCCTGACCAGCGGCAAGAAAACGCCTCTGTGGTATAGGTACAACCTATACCTGCCCATCAAAAGTATAATGATGTTACTGTTAAAATAAATAAATGACAATCGATAAAAACATAAATAAAAATCAAAAATAAAAAGTTTATCCTCTTCTTGTTTATCTTATGTTTATTACAATTTACTAACTCTTTCTGTTTACCAACATCTCTTCTCCGAACCTGTAATCTGTTAATGATTTCAGTTGTCAATATGATTTTGACCTCCGACCCTAGATTCTATTGACCATATTATATTATAATATGGGAAAATACGTGGTCGATCAATAAATGTTTTAGAAATGAAGACCTATTTATTTTCAATTTTATTTGGAATTTTCGGTTAGCTGAGACCTCTCGATCGGCAGTCGCATCTGGTTCAGGTTTGATTACCGGGTCAGGCCAAATTCTTGTTATTAAGCCGTCGTCACTGGTTGTCATAAACATCTATGACAATTATTATTGAGAAGTCAGTGCTCAAATAAAACTACGCTCTGTAGAAAAACTGATATTCCGATCACAAATAATCTTGGGAATAATAAAGGCTAGGTAGATAAATGATTCTCTATTCAGGCACACTTTTCCCAATATTGCTGCCACTTCTTTAGTTGTTTAAGATTCATGTAATCAAAATCATCCGATTATACTGATAGTGATAACATATACCAAATTATGCCTCGTAAGTAATTATAATATTAATTGATTAACATTACGTGATTGAAATACATGTTTTTTATCCTACGCGATTATTGTACGTCACATGGACGTAAGCAATTATGTTATGTTAGAGTTTTATAATTTCCATAGTGATTAGTACACGTCAAATGGATAGTCATTGGCACAGAGCAACGCAGTAGGGAGTATCCATAAGGACGCATTCTCCTCTGTCAAAGTTTAAGCGCAAATGGGCCTATGAGAGTTGTGAATTGAAGAGATTTTTTTTTTGGGATCTCACACATAACTGAGAATTCACAACGCATCGCAAATATCTGCGAACTCGCACGAATGCACCGCAAGAACTTCCGATCTGATTCGGATCGTGTGACCTCGCATCGCATCGCAGTTATGTGTGGGAACCCTTTATTGTAATGAGTGAGTTCAGTTGATAGGCGATTGTTTTTGTATGCGAGTCTAAAATGCATATGTATGAAACTATCCCCTGGCAAAAAATGATTGACTATTTTTATCGGGAAAAGTCGCTATGGCTACTGTCCTCTGGTCCACCAGCCATGTGTTGCTTTATGGTCAAAGCAAATTTTTTGATACGTTGTATAAAGTCTAAATATATGAACAAAATCTCATAGACCTTACGACAGTGCTCTTTAAGTTCAATTTCATACCAAATATACTCTGATGAAACAAGTAGTAGCCGACCCCAAATCTTGGGAATAATAAAGGCATCATCATAATTGTCTTCTTAGACGATACCATGATGATACCCAGATGAAACAGTTACGTATCGAATTGTATTCGGCTATTTGGTAATAAAGCTCATCTTACATTGGAGCATATGAGTTTAGTCAGCTCTGATTCGGTATTACATGAAGTCGTACCTTTAAAAAGATATTAGATGAGATTTTTACAATAATATAATATATTACATAGTTTAAGACTGACATATAATCAGTTATTACAAAAAAAAAATGTTTTATTCTAGAAGTAGATATTTAATATGCGTAAGTATAAAACAAATGACTATCACGAACTCCAAACGGTACATAAACACCGCTTTGGCAATAAATCAGACAAAGGATGTCCACATTAAAGGCCTTTACGTGGTCAATTTAGTCTATTTTAGTGTAAAACGTCTTTATAACCCCACATTGAATAATTACACTGTAGGATGTGCGCATCATTCGTAATCTCGTCTCAGCGCGGTCCAGTTGCGACAATATGATAGTTTTTTTATTCTCTTTCTGTTTGGTCGGAGTTTTGGGAGCAGAGTATACTTTACCGGGTGTCTGTCCGAATGTAAAAGTCCAGGAGAATTTGGACTACACTAGGGTAAGTATAATTCTGTATTTTTTATAGTTTTATTAATTTCAAGTATAATAAAAAGGCGAATCCAGAATCATTTTCTAATGCCATGCATCGAAATTAATCAATTTTAATTTATGGCTAGGATTAATACACTTTACGTTTTATTGATGATGATGATGATAATTTTTATGGTCATAGTGATTTCATTCGAGGTATTTATTTATTTATTAGGTGTAATCCGATATGGATTACACGCTAAGTTTGATAAAAAAACAAATGTAAATAGTTGTGACAAATAAGATAATTCGACATTCCAATGATGAGGTAATTGTTGTTTTTGAACTATGGACCTTTCAGATCTGAGAGTAATTGAAAAAAATATATAAAAGACTTCCAACTTTCCTTAGTTCCATCAGCGTAGTTCCCATTCCCGTGGGGATACTTGAATAAGATATATCCTATATCACTTACGGATAATTAAAGATTACAATGATGAAAGTTTTATTTTTAAATCAGACACGTGGTTTTTTAATTCTTTACTTCTTTCTTACAAGTCTTTTTTTTTTTTTTATATATTTGACCCTGCCATAATGACTCCACTCTGCCTGATGGAAAGCATAAGCAGAATCCAAGAGTGATGATCACCATACTGCGAACGCAGACAATGCAACAATGCAGCATGGTGACCCACACCATGGCGGGCTAGTGATGCTTCTGCATCATTGGGCCTCCGGTCTCGCACTCACCAACGAAACACGACAGCATGATTGCTGTCATTTTACGTTTCTGTGCGAGGGTAGTACCGCCCCGGTCGAGCCGGCCCGTTCGTGCTGAAATCAGCGTGGCTCTACTACCTTGAAACTTCTTCTTCTGATGAAAACTTCTTTCCTGCTTATACAACATATTCATAAATATTAAGACTTCAGTTTGGATTTCTTACGAAGATACACCAATTTCTTAGCATTTATCGTGAATTATCACAAATGGGCTATTCATCATACTTTTTATTAGATTATTGGAGTAACTACATAAAACCCCACTCAAGGTCAAACAAATTTTTACTGCAGACAATCAGGATGTTATGACTGTAGTCTAAAAAAATAATACAACCTACTATGCGAATAATTAAGCACATGCGACTTTCACTTCAAAGATTCAATGCAAGCAAAGCTAAAATCATATATATATATGATATAAAATAAAATATTTGTTAATTTCAGTTTATTGCCTAATTAATTACATCGTCACTGTGAATAATACTATTAATTATAATTGCTATGATTATCAATTATTATTAAATTGTAATTCGTAGTAGTTATCCAAATTGAATTAAATTTTAAGAAATAAATATTTTTGCTTTTGACGTTGGGAAATTGTTTATATAAATATAATTGTGTATATATATATGTGTATAGTTTTAGTTGGATACTAATCTGTATAAAAACTATACTCACGCAAATATAAATGATAGTCTGCTGATATCTGTGGTAGTGGGATTGAACTAGTGGTTCCTACAGATCGCTAATCAAAATAATTCAGAAATCGTCGCAAGCGCATAATGTGAGCCGACGAGTCAATCAGCAGTCAGTCAGTCCAGTCAGTCAGAGATATAACTGCACCGCATACGCTTGTTTTTGTTTTGTGAGCCGACGAGTCAATCAGCAGTCAGTCAGTCCAGTCAGTCAGAGATATAACTGCACCGTATCCGCTTGCTTTTGTTTTGTTTTTTCTTACTATTTCTAATTGTGTATCTGCTTATGTCTCATGTTAGATAGATAGAGTGATAGAAAATGATAATAAAATCGATTAGAAAAGTATTTGTGACGTATTTTTCTAGTTCAGCTACACATAATACAAACACGAGTTTTTATATTTCTGCAAACCTAACCTTAAAAAAATATAACCTTTAATAATTTCATATTCGAAACACTTACCTAAGCATACATACGTATCTATAATATATTTATGTTGATATTTTTCTTATAAAAAATATTCGCTAACAATATATTTAATTAATCTGCAAAAATCATAGCTATTATAGATACAGTAAGAAAGACATATGGCAGCCAGTAAGCGTAAACTTCCAAAGGTTAAAATGAGAGAGAAGATCGAGGTACCTCATCTGTCTTTCTCTACTGACGCGTGCGCAGTAAAGATCTAATAATGGTAATCCAATCACAACAATTAGCATTCGAATTATTCTACTATGCTGCTTTTCCGCGCTAACTCTGCTAAACTAACTCGTACATACACGAGTAGAGAGAGACAGATAGATACCGCGATCGTCTCTCTCTTTCAAACAGAGGAACGGCTGGAGACCTGACTCCCCTGCTCTATCTACAATACCTTTATGGTAAAAATACTAATCTTAAGTTCAATCATCTCAGAATTATCGTCAGCAAGAGTCACGCTTAAAATGAGAATAATCAAAGCTCAATCACCTTTTAGTAGACTGAAAGCTAACCCTAAACCTAGCTTAGTTTTCCAAGCTATTTCTAGCAATGAGGATGATAATATATATTTATGGATGGCGATTCGTTCGTATTACTGTTTTAGCAAAGATAACAATGCTTTAAATATTTTATTAAAAATTCCCTCCTACTATAATCCCGAGTCTTTTAAGCGGGGCCTGAAAAAGCATTCATCAGCCAGCCACCGTAGTGTGTGTCACCAAACTGCATTGTCCACGTTCATTTTGACGATGGTGACCACTTGGATGCTATTCATGCTTTTCATCAGGCAGAGTAGAATAATTTTTGCAGCTAAAATCTATACATCTATACAAATAAATAAAATTGGAGTGTCTGTTTGTAACATTTAAATAACCGTTTTTTAATTAATGCATATGTATGTATACACGGTACATATACCAAAAATGTGGTTAAAAATTTTTTTGTCTGTCTGTCTGTCTGTCTGTCTGTTTGTTCCGGGTAATCTCTGGAACGGCTGGACGGATTTTGACGGGACTTTCACTGGCAGGTAGCTGATGATCCGGGGAGTAACTTAGGCTACTTTTTTAAGACTAACTTTGTCCCGCGTCGTTAATCGTGGTACAACAATAGCCGCGGGTAACATAGCGGGGTTCAGCTAGTATCAAATAAAAAAAATGATCTTTGCTTTGGCCTTATTTATTCTTATCGCACTTAATGATTTTTTCTGCATAATAATGAAGTCAGCAAATTTAGTATTACTGCGAAAGAATATTCACCTGCATCCGTCAACAAAACTTACTGATAAGAAAAGAATAAGAAAGAAGGTAACTTTTGTAAGAATATACCACCGACACCTTCAAATTAGAAATTAATACTATTTGGTTATAATAATGCTAAAAGGAAATAACAGTAATAAATTAAGTTTGACGTCGGAAAACGAAAATTCAAGATATTTGGGCGGAGACATTGCTTTTTGTTGATTGGGTGAGATGACCTCAGAAATTTTACAAGAGGGAAGTCCGTAAATAGTGACTGAAAACTGCCGCTAAGCAGATATCTATGAGTTGCGCGCGGCGGTAGTGCAAACAAATCGCATCTGCTCGTTATCCCGCTATTCCACAAATAAACTATTAAGTGTTTTATAATTATGAATTTAATTAGTTTTCAGGTATTTGGCATCATGTTGCTGCTTACGCAAGCGATGGCAGAGACATTTATGATTGTGCCACTCTTGATTTTCAAGAAGACAACCTGGGGTATACTTTGAGGGAGACTTACGTAGATATTGATGAAGGGAACAGGACACAGAAGTCGTATTTTGCGAGGGTCGATCCTACTTTTGATGCTGCGAATAGCGCTCAGTTCATTGTCAGTCATGAAGCTGGAGGTAAGAATATTTTTACTCCAGCAGGCTTTTGTTAAGTAATTCCCCGATTTAGTTAAATGCATATACCTTTTCTGTAAGATAACATATTAAACCATTACAACAAAAACAGTTTTATCTTTATAGATAACATATTAAGTATATTACCTTCCTTAAAATAATAGTCATCTACAATTAATGCAAAAAATATGAAAAAAAATACTAATAAATATTCTTAGGGGCAAATTCACCACTTGCTGATAAAGTTTCTAATATTTTTTTCGGATCGAGATCGGACGATTATGTCAGTTATCTAAATATACATGTCAATAACTTTTATCTCTCAAATAGTGTTATTTGTCAGATAACTGTCTAGCGCTTTATCGGGTACTGGTAAAACTGGTTCGTATTCCTTAACTTATTTTATCTGTTAAATTTAAAACACGAAATATATAGTCCTACCTAGCTACTTTCTTGAGATCATCAGAGCTGCCTCCATTTCAGGACATTTATTAGAACGTTTTATTGCCATTTCAGAATACTTATTCGAGGCACTCATTTTTGCAAAAAATAAATTAAACATGGATATTTGTAGTCCTACCTATCTAGTTGGGGTCTCTTATGTTCCGTTTTCTGGCCTTCGGCAAACAATTTAGCGCCATTTGCTACATTGGCCTTTTCTATTTGATTTCAAACACGAATATATTCATTGATTGACTCTCAATAACTTTTTACGTCATTTGATAATTAATTCACTTTTTTTTTCATTTCAGATAAAGTATTACAGTTTCCATTCATGATCTTATCTACTGATTATGATGGATACGCTATTGCTTACTTCTGCAAATGGCTGAAGGGAAAAGATAAAAAACACTATGGTAAGAGAATTTCTAGTACTTATTTGACATTCAAATAATTATACGGAGGACGATCCATTATCCAAGTAACCAATCCAAGTGTAATGTTTGTGCTTAGATTTACGTGGTAAAATGCCAATATAAAAAATATACAGGCTTTCCAATCGCGATTATGTATAACATTGATTACTCAAAGACGGCTAAAAGTAAAAAGCTTCTTACTGAATGAAGAATTCAGCTTGTTTCAATTTAACAAAACTTATATATCGGGAAGTCAGTTTAACGGTATTAAACTACTATTGGCTTTTGCGTAGCAATTCATAGTCCAGTGATATATTTTTTAAATGAATCTCCATTTCTCTAAGTCATAGTATCAGACGTTAACGACTGGACCAATTTCAATAATTCTTTTGGTGTTAGATAGCCCAATTATAGAGAAGGACAATATGCTAATAACATTAAGCTACAACCAACAAGAGTCGAGCTTCAATGAAATAAGACTCGGGCTAAGGACTCAAGTTCCTTGGGTCAGCTAGTACACAATAAGGGCTGGTACTCACTTACTAAATGACCTGTTTGCTCGATTTTCCTCTACATTTTAAATATAGCCACTACATGGCCATTTTATTTACGGGTACACTATTGGCCGCCCAGTGGGTAAATTTCCACCATGATCATTTAATTTGTTTATTTTTTTTAAACCTTTTTACACTCCTCCACATGAACTGCCTAAAATTTCCTCCGTTCATACAATTTTCGTAAAAAAGAGCATAAAGTTTTTGCTTGACGTATTAATTTTTTTTTCTATTACCAGTTTTCACCTGGATTCTTACACGCAGCAAAGAAACCCTCCAAGGTGATACCCTTAAGAAGGTAGAAGATACACTTTCCAAGTACACAGAACTTGCTGAGCATAGACAAGCATTTGTCTTTAAAGAGTTTAAGGATTCAACTTGTTCATTCACGAAAAAGTTTGAAACCGATTTCTTTACTAGTAATTTCTGGTAATCTGCTAAAACTCTTGATATAATTGACTGTGATTAGATAATTAAATATTTTGTAATATTATAAATGGTTTTCATATTTTATTTCTACCTTTCTACATGCTGTCCTTTACATCTACTATCTCTCTTTGCCTGATAACATTGTGATTTTGGATTCATAATAATTATGGTATAAGTTTTACTTCACTTGCAAAGTGTTAAAAGAAGATTTTTTTTAGCATGTGTCGCAGCAGAATTTATAAACGTACAAGAAGCGCAAAAAACACCCAGACTCAGAACAAAAACTTGTGGATCACACAAAGTGTTATTTTGTTTAACCCAGATCACTTAGCGCAGTACAGAGAAACAAAATACATAACTTTAAAGGCCCTCCTTTTATTAAGTAGGTTAAGAAAATTGAATTGCTACCTTATCGCGAATATTTGGCTACAGAATTGTTTGAGTTCATAAGAAAACGCGTGACAAGTAGATAAGAATATAAATCGATAAACAGACGGTCTGAAAGATAGATACACGGGCAGATCAACATACAGGCGTCCAATATTTTTTTAAAGTTAATTTTATTTCACTTTGTTTCATTTAACTGCCTCGGTGGCGCAAGTGGTAGCGTAAACGAATGCTGTGCTTGAGGTTTCGGGTTCGATTCCTGAATCGGACCAAAGATTTATATGATCTGCACATGTTTGATTCGGAGTTCGGGTGTTTTCCATGCATAATATGCATTTACAAAAAAGTATATATGTATTTACATCCATTGTCTGGGACCCATAACACAAGCTCTGCTTAGCTTGGTACTAGATGGCGTTATATATAAGTTGTCCGAATTATTTATTATTTATTTATTATTCATTTGAAAACTTAACCCTAAGAACTTGAATTAAGTCAAAATAAAATGTTCTACAATTTACATCTGGCCTCTATTATCTAATACGCTATATTTATCTTACTTATAAGTTCGATTATCAGCGTAATCACGATATTGTAAGATAAAAGTTAATTTTTACACTAATATTGTGCAATACGCGGTGACGTCACACTCGATTATGGAGAATTATCTCGTAAGGATCTTAATAATATATATTCTTTTGCAAAATTTTTGGCTGTCATTAAGAATAATTAGAAAAACCCCCAAAAATAAACGTGTTTTAAATTTATTTATTTTCTGGGGCTCTGCATTTGCAATTTTCTGCATATCAAATTCTTTCAGTTGAGTCTAAATATAAAATTAACAGATGCTTGTCCAACTTTGCCTCAATGGAATAAATTATGCAATATTTGGGCACTTTTTGGTCCATGAATATGGACTCTTCTGGCTTGCAGTTTTACTGCTTTCAATCTCAAATCTACCCGTTTAATAATAATAATTAATCTCTATGTTTACTCTGACAAAACTTCTTAAGGTAAATCACAAAATATCACATATTCAAGCAACTTCGTAGGAGTCTGGTGTCTGAAATAGGTTTAAAAAATCCTGTAGTTACAGGTAACGAGAGTTTTTTTTTATATAGTCAGTCCCCAAAATGACTCTGCCCTGTCTGATGGAAAGCATGGGCAAAATCCAAGAGTGGTGGTCACCATCCTCCTTGCGAATAAGCACAAAACAGCATGGTGACCCGCACTATGGCGGTTTGGTGAGATGCTTTTTCACGCCCTGCTTAAAGGACCCGGGATCATAGTGGGAGAGAAACACATATGCTGATAGTGAGTTCCAGGTTGTGACCGCTCGGCACAGGAAGGAAGAACCGAAGCGACGTACGAGAGTACGAGAACGTATGTCTACTACTCTGAAGCGCTGAGTTCCAAGGCCGGCACGTGTTGTCCTGTGGAGGAAGGGAGAGGTAGGGACTAGTTGGAAGAGCTCTTCAGAACACTCTCCATGATAAAAGCGATAGAGGACGGCGATTGAGGCAATATCTCTACGCAACTGCAGATTCTCAAGGGACTCGGTGGCTTCGGGATTGTTGACAATGCGGATTGCTCGCCGCTGCAACCGATCGAGAGTGTCAAACAGGTACTGTGCGGTACCATCGCAAAAATGAGAACAGTACTCCACTCACGAGCGAACCTGGGTCTTGTAAAGAAGACACAGATGCCTGGGCAAGAAGAACCGTCTCACCTTGTTTAAAATACCTAGTTTACGCGAGGCCGCTTTAGTGACACTCTCAACGTTATTTGTGTGGGTTGAGACCTCGGCAGATATCCATGCCCAGGATGTCGAGCCTACCTTGTAACGGCATTTGAGTGTTCTGAAAAGTGGGAAGGGGAAGGAATAGAGACTTTCTGGCAGAGAATGCGCACACCTGTGTTTTTTTGGCGTTAAAATCGACCAGATTCTCACAGCCCTATTGAGAAATGCGGCCCAGGACGTGGTCGAGTTGAACAACAAGCTCCTGTCGTTTTTCCTCAATATCTGCTAGCTTGGCTGTAGGCTGTCCAAAATAATGCCCATGAACTGTGCTGTCGTCTGCATAGCAATGAAAGTTGCCAAGGGCTAACATGTCATTGATATGCAGAAGAAACAGTGTGGGCGATAGGACGGAGCCCCGCGGTACTCCGGCGTTAGTAGTAGTTCTCCCGAAGCAACGAATCTTTACATAGCTACTTATCATAATTAAAATAGAAAAATGTAAACAATAAAACAATGGAAAAAAACGTGTTCTTAAACGAAAATCGGAAACCAGAGCCTGCTTTTATGTATAAGAAAGTTAATAGAAAAAAAATCCATGCACATGTATTAGAGCGCGCACTCCCTGGTTTATTGCCAGCCTCAAAGATGCCTCGGTTGCGTGGCGCGCGTAGTGTGGCCGGTGTGTGTGGTTCGCGCAATCCACCACACCATGGACATCTCGCAAAGTAGCCGTCTGATATCGTTTTATAAAGAATTTAAATGTTTATGGGACCAAAACATGTTAATTATACCAATAAAGGTGTAAGAGACGATGCTTGGCGTCAGATTTGCTGCGTAAAGCCGCGCCCCAGATCGCCTATGGATCCCTTGGAGCGTAGTTCAGGATCGCAGTTTAAACAAACTGGATTGGTCTTGTACGATCCACGCAAGACTCAACTTTTTTAGTAAAGCTTATATATTTCCCTAGGTTGGCTATCAAACCAACTCCGTAACGGTACTAAACTGTACTACTAAACTATCAGCAATGTCAAATGATACGCAAATGAAACTCCTTAGGACATCAACAAATGTGGCTCAGCTTCCAGACATCTCCGACGCAAGTTCCTAGCTATAAGTGAAATGTAAAATGACCTTAAGGTGACTTTGTTACATTAAGACCGTTTTAACTCATAAACCCGGAAAAAGGATAACTACAATAAACGTAGACAATTCTCTTAATTTCAGCCTAAGCCGCTTTTATTGTTCATTATTGGATAATAGGACCCTAGGACGTACGTCTCAGTCATAAGTCTGCGTCTTCTAGGTTCAGTTGTCTGAAGATGTTTTCTTTAATACTTTTTTCTTTTGTTGGCGTTTACGGAGCAGATTTTACCCTACCAGGTATATGCCCGAATGTAACTTTGCAAAAAAACTTTGACTATAATAGGGTAAGTCAGTAAAGTAATATTTAATTATAAGAGAACATTTTTGTTATATTGTATGTTACTTTGTATTTGTAGTTTATGAGCTCATACACGCTAACTTTAAAAATTATTTAAACAAATATACATATTTAAATTTAACTCGTCAATATCTCTCTCGAATTAATTTTTTGTTAGATGAGTAGTCTAAGAATATTTATTGAGAAGGATTGCAGATTATGGTAATATTATAAGTAAAGGCACGTGAATTGCGATTAATGATGAAAATAAAATCCAAAAATTCTAATTTATCCTACTAATATTATAAACGAGAAAGTTTGTAAATATGGATGGATGGATTGATTGATTGGATGTTTGAAACTACTGAAAGGATTTGGATGAAACGTTACAGTAATATATCTTATACATCAGAAAAACACATAGGCTACTATTTGATACGATAACTACTAATAACATACATGCGGGTGGAGCCGCGAGCAAACCTAGTAGGGTGTATTATTTAAGGGTCTTTGATTTATTCAATCGTCGTAGCCATCTAATCATATCTTATCATTTACCATTAAAACTTTTAATAAATTATATTAATGTTTTGGAAAATTTAATCTTATTTAATAACAACAGATATGCCACAATCTTATATTGTTTTATTTTACGTGTTATTGAATATAGTTTTATAACCGACTCATATCAATATTCATGAGTGTGATATAGATTACAAATTGAATAGTTTTGAAGCGATAAGAAAACTATCATAATCATCAGGTTTCAACAGTACACTGCTGGACAGAAGCCTCTCCTTAGAAAGGAGCTAAAACAATACCACGATCGTCTAAGCCGAAGAACGGCCATTCCTAGACATAGGACTCTTCACAACAATCGATCCTGTGCTGTCATCATCCAACAGTTTCCCCTGACCTATACAAAACAAAACTAAATTGAGATAATAATTCGACTATTTAAAATTAATAAAAACATTTATTTCTAAACACTAATAAGTCTTCAAATTAGTTTTTAGGTGTATGGCATCACGCAGCTGGATACGCAAGCGATGGCGAGTCCATCCACGATTGTGCTACTCTTGATTTAAAGAAAGTTGATCAGGGCTACACTTTAAGAGAGACCCATGTTGTAGTCGAGGAAGGTAAAAGAACTCAAAAATGGTATCTGGCGAATGTAGGTACTACAACAGATCCGGAAAATTACACTCAATTTATGGTTCATCGTGAAATTGAAGGTTTAGGTAAGAAACTTTTATTGTAAAGTATAATGTCGAGCAAAAAACAATTTAGCATTTCTTTAGATAAATAGTGATACCGTGCTTCTAGCTCGACGAAGGGCAAATATTTATTTAAATAAATTCCTGCGCTCGTTTTGCTTTCAAGATTCCGTGAACTTCAATTTTTTTTGTAATCACATATGTGGGTATGATCCAAGGTGAAATATTGTCCTTTCATGCATAAATACGTCCTTTTTTTAATTATATAACAAGCACTCTTATTTATCCCTCCAACTAAATGTTTTTCTTCTTTTGATGAGATGACAACCAGGTAATCATCTATTTCTGCCAAAGTATTTAAAGTCTTCAAATCTGAAATCTTCGGGTCCTTAAGTATTCGTCGTGATGAAAAAATATAAAAAATGTAGACGAGATAAAATGGAGACCGTTTTGCAAAAAAACCAAAATCTCCAATTAAATGTTTACGTGTTTCTGTTTGTTGTACAATTGTCGGTGTCAGTTTAAATATTGTCAATCTTATATTTGTTGCTTGTTAAAAAAAAGTACAAAACTCAATTATAAGTATATGTATGGTATTACCACATCACGTTGAGATTAACATTACTCTCGTAAATCTAATTTGCTTTTGTACTTATTTCAGATAGGGTGTTGGAATATCCATTTATGATCTTGTCTACTGATTACGACAGCTATGCCATTGCTTACATCTGTATATGGCTGAAGGAAAAAGAGCGAAAGCATTTTGGTAACTGCCACATTTTTTAGATATAGAATTATAGTTTACGTTCAAAAATTAACGTCAGCAATGAGAGAGAAACTGAATTAACCGTTACCTTAACCGTTTATCCCAATAAAACTAAATCATAACTATTGTGTTCTAGATGTTTTTTTGTGAATAGGCAAGCTTATATAAATGTCTTTGCGCAAGTATAAAAATGAATAAAACTTTACTTTTTTAAATATACGCCCGTGTCTTTTCCTCTCGATGGAATAGACAGAAGCGTAGTTGAACGCCCATCTTTACCTATTACCGTTAAACAAGCACATACATTTTACATATATTTCTATAAAACTTTTTTTTAAGTAAGAACTATTATAAAACATGTCTAAGTGATACTGGTTAAACTTTTTCCACTTATTGGCAGTATTCACTTGGATCCTAACACGCAACAAGGAAAAACTCCACGGTGACTCCCTGAAGAAGGTTGAACAAGAACTATCCAAGTACCCGGAGTTAGCCGAACACAGGCAAGACTTTGTCTTTAAAGAATTCGACAATGCCACTTGTGCCTTTGAACATAAGGTTGAAACTGACTTCTTCAATACCTATTTCTGCTAATTTTTTATTTGTTAACTAGATATAACCTTTGAATAAAATATTTTCTTGATTGATTTATATCATTTTTTTTAATTCACTGGAAACCTAAATAGATTTTTAAAATGATATTTACTTAATAGTAATTTAATATTCATTTTGCATTTTTAGATTCCCAAAAACGATTTCTAAACTAATTTAAGTTAGGTTGGCTATTTTTCCTAAGGAATTAACACTTTCATACCAGTAGAAATACAAAAATTATAGTTGAACATAAACTTTTTAAGTTTACGTTTATAAAAATGCCTTAAAATTTAGCATTTTGCAAATCTTAAAGACGATCCAGAAATTAAAAGCCAGCCAATAGCTGGGTAGTTTTGTGGGGGACAGGTGTATCATGTTCCACCAACACAAAAAGAGGATCCGACCAGGCGAGGTGCCCAACAGTTGATGCTGGGATGTTGTATATATGCTAATCAGCGCGAGAACTTTTATTGCGCGATACAAGATTGGTAGTTTCTTCGTATTGTATGTTACTCTGAAGTTCAGTGTATCTTCGGTAGATGGCGCTGTCATATGTTTACTTGATGCGCTGCATGTGGAAGCCGCCATAGTTTCAAATTGAGCCTAGACCTGCCTAAGTGCAGCAAAAAAGCTCAGAAATGATCCAGAAGTTTTATTCATTATAGCAGATAATACGTCTGCAATCAGAGAAAATACAATGAAGATTAGGATATAAATGCATTGATAAAAGAGTACTTAAAATTGATTTTAATAAATAAATCGTTAAGAATTGAGATTGAAAACTTATTGTGCAATAACGAGGCGACAATTGTATTAAAATAAAACATTTCTTCGATTGCACAATAGTGAATGAAATGGATTAGATTAAGTCTATCAATTATGTTCGTATCAGGGTGGTATTAAATGATAAAATTGTTGGTAACTCTAGGTTTATCAACCAGGGAACTACATAAATAAGTTTTGCAGTGACGTAATTTGAGCCTATGAGGCATTAAAACCTAATATCTTTAAACGAGCCATTCTTGTTTATATATAATTTGTATCTCGAAATGCAGAGGGTTTCGGGGAGAGATAGATTGTACTAGCTAGGATTGATAAAAAAAAATACAAAAAGAATACCAAGCAAAACTCGGTCATCCATAAACTAAGCCATACCATAAAGTAGCAATAAAGCAATATTGTTTATTTTATTTGATTGTTAATATTAATGCATTTATTTTATTAAAACTACTACATAGACTTTTATATTATATTTACTTAATATTTTACAAAATTATTGCTTGTAAATATTACTTCTTATAATGTTTTTCGTGTAAGTCTAATATGGACAGAAATCGTAAAGTAAATCTGATAATAATAATAATAATTTGCCGTTTGCCCATACATAAACGCAATTTAGCATTGGTGAGTGCCCTGAATTCGTTATTGCCAGATTATTTTGGTGATAGCGAAGATCTTAGTGATACTCATTCTATTTTGTACTGTGCAGCTATTGCAGTTTGTCGAGTAGCTGGTATTAAATTTAATGTTGAACAAATCACTACTCGACCCAAAAATACTGTGCCAGCTTGGCAGTATAGAATAGAACGTCGTATTGCTGAGACCAGGACACTCATCGGTAAATTAATTGCGTTCAAATTCGGTAATACACGGCCAAGAGTCATGCGCTTTGTGAAACAGGCATTCTTGGGGACTACCATCAGTCCTCAACAGTATATGTCGAGTGTCACGGAGCGCATTGACTTCTTGAAACAAAAAGTTTATGCATGGGCAAATAGGATAAGACGGTACAAAAAACGAGGAGACCGGTTCAATCAGAATCGTATGTTCCAAAGAAATGAGAAGTGGGTGTATCGAAAGTGGGAGGCACCGAATCCATGTGAGAGTGATGGGGACTTACCAGATGAAAATACCACAAATTCATTTTGGCGTAACATTTGGTCGGTGCCTGTCACTCACACAGATGGTGATTGGATGCGGGATGTCAGTCGCTCATGTGAGTCTATAACATCTATGGAACCAGTTATCATTAATGAAGATGATATAAGTTGTGCAGTCCGTTCATTGCCGAATTGGAAATCACCTGGTCCAGACGGTCTGCACAACTTTTGGCTTAAATGGTTCCGTAGCTCACATGCGTGTCTGGCATCTCAACTCCAGGCAGCATTGGATTCGGGTTCATTACCACAATTTTTAACCACTGGTATAACCCACTTACTCTATAAATCTGGTAGTGCCATGGATCCCAAAAATTTTAGGCCTATAACTTGTTTCCCAACTTTATATAAACTTCTGACATCTATTCTGAGACTCAAAATTACTAAACACATTAATAATAATTCGATAATTTCAGTTTCTCAGAATGGATGTAGAAGTGGGACCCGAGGCACTAAAGAGCTTCTTATCACGGACATGACCATCAGCCAACAGGTACGTCGTAATCGTAAGAGTCTGGCGACATGTTGGATAGATTATAAGAAGGCTTTTGACTCGGTTCCACATACATGGCTTTTGAAGGTACTAGAGTTGTATAAAATTGATACAACTCTGTGCACTTTCTTGAAGTCATGTATGAGGCAATGGAGAACAGTACTTCGCTATCCAGGATGTCGTCAGACTGCGGTAAACGATGTACCAATAAAGATCGAGCGGGGCATATTCCAAGGTGACAGTCTGAGTCCCTTGTGGTTTTGCCTGGCTTTGAACCCTCTAAGTACTTTATTAGAGGGTTCAGGGTTAGGCTATAGGTTGCAGAAAGAGGCTCCAGTCATATCACACCTCTTTTATATGGATGATTTGAAACTATTTGCCCCTACTAAATTACAATTGACAGCGTTACTAAGGGTTACGGAAAACTTTAGTAATTCTATCAAAATGGAATTTGGTATAGACAAGTGTGCAGTCATGCATGTAAAGAAAGGTGTGATTGTGGAATCTGAAGGAATAGAGCTTTCAGATTCTACAAGACTCAGATCTCTGTCTGCAACTGAAACCTACAAGTATCTTGGTTTTTCACAGTCCTTGGGAATACCGGAATCTGACATGAAACAGTCATTGCGGGAACGCTTCTTTGGCCGCCTGAAAAAAGTACTTAAAAGTCTTTTATCAGGCGGTAACAAGGTGCGAGCCTACAATGGTTGGGTCATGCCGGTTCTGATGTATTCCTTCGGTATACTTAGATGGACTCAGACTGAATTAGATGCCCTAGACAGGAGAGTTCGTACATTGCTGACTGCATTCCGTATGCATCACCCACGTTCATCAGTTATGAGGTTGTATATCCCGCGAAAGTTTGGGGGTCGAGGTCTATTAAATGTCAAGACCCTACACAATCGCGAGATATACAACCTCAGAGAATATTTTCTTCATACTGATGTGGGAGTGCATCGCAGTGTAGTTGCAGTGGATACCGGACTCACTCCGCTCGCTCTGGCAAAAGAGAATTGGCGCAAACCTGTAGTACTTGGTACTAATGAACGCAGGGAGGTATGGAAGGGCAAAGAACTTCATGGACGGTTTTATCGGGCCCTTAACGGGTCCGATATAGACTTTAAAGCCTCAACCTCCTGGCTACGGTACGGTGACCTCTTCGGAGAAACCGAAGGTTTTGTTTGTGCGATTATGGACGAAGTTATCATGACGAATAACTATCGGAAATATATCCTGAAAGATGGTACGGTTGACATATGTCGGGCATGTCACCGTCCCGGGGAATCTATTAGGCATATTATTTCTGGTTGTTCTCGTCTTGCTAACGGCGAATATTTGCACAGGCACAATCAAGTAGCCAGGATAGTACATCAACAGCTTGCCCTTAAATACGAACTTGTGAGTTCAGAGGTGCCATACTACAGGTATGTGCCCGACCCAGTTCTCGAGAATGGTCGTGCTACGTTATATTGGGATCGATCTGTTATCACAGACAGGACTATTGTTGCCAATAAACCTGATATTGTGGTGATAGATCGATCAGAGCGCCGCGCAATGATTGTCGACATCGCCGTTCCTCATGACGAGAATCTCGTGAAAGTTGAAAAAGAAAAACAAATAAAATATTTGGACTTATCTCACGAGATTGTCGAGATGTGGGATGTAGATTCGGTGATCATTGTTCCGATAGTTGTATCTGTTCACGGATTGATAGCCAAGAGCCTCGACCAACACCTTAAGAGGCTCACGTTGGACGGTTGGATCAAGGGTCTGATGCAGAAGGCAGTCCTCCTAGACACGGCACGTATAGTGAGGAGGTTCCTGTCTCTGGAGCCCTAACCACCGGTTTCTTGGTCCCTGTACCCGAAGTCGGTGGCCTACTATTTTTTATATTTTTAAATGTATTTTTTTTTTATTTGTATATTTAAAAATGTAATCAATATGTTATATATGTAAAATAAAGAGAATGATAATTTATTTATTTGAAACCAAAATTTGGTATGCACAGGTATGCAAGGGGTTTCAGAGGCAATTAATAGAGAAAATTTACCAAAAGAAATCAGTCATCTAGGTACTATTTCCTAAGCAGCTGGTGTTTTTAAATTCGTTTAAAAATAAAACACAAATTTTGCAGGTATTACGTGTGCCTTTTTTTATTAATATATTAAGGTTTGCATGATTTTTTATTTTTATTAAAGTAATATATGTAAATAATACTGTAGAAAACGACAAAATGTTCATGACTACTTAAAATATGTTATTTTATTATTTATTTGAACTAGAAATCATTCGATCAAAAACATTTTGAAAATAAGTTATGTTACTTAATAAATAGACACAATAATCTCTAAAGGAAGCATAATGGTGTATGAACTGAGAATAAAACATTTAAAAGTATGTAGGATACTTAAAGAAGAATTATAAAAAATAGAAAATAAAATGCATTTAAAAAATTTCTACTATCCTTAAAATTTTACACATAGAAACTTTTCTTTGATATCACACTACAGCATTCCATCTTATTATACATTATAAAATTTAAGGCTTAGCTACTGGTGTCTCCATCACGCTGGTAGATGTAAACTTGCAAGCCTCTTCGGAGAAGTCGGATTGAACGAGTTTGGTAGGATCAATGACCTTAGGGTTTTCTTTCAAGAAATTGTCAACAGCAGTTTTTGCGTCCCCTTCCAAAGTTTTGGACCTTGAGAGAATCCAAGCGTGTTCTGAAAAAGAAAAGAAGATTTAGAATGTAATATATTTTCCAAACGTTTTATATCTTACTATTCTAATGCCTTACTCAGTCCACATTAAAAAAAAATATGATATCAAATAATTTTAACCAACTTTGTAAGAAAAATGAAATTCCAAACAAATTATTCAGGACAATATAATTGATCCAGAGTCAGTCACGTATCACTTTATCCAATTTGTTAAATAACTAATAAAGAGTTGCATTTTAAAAAGGAACTAATGACTACATTAAGTTTTGGGTAATTTTTCAAAAATTAAACCTTCAAAGGACTTGGAATACCCTATAGCAACAAGTTTAAGTTGCAGGCATGTGTTTCTAGGCACGTGCGCAAGTCATCACTCACTAGACACACTGACCTTTCCCTTCTTAACGATAATGTTGCCATCAATGTGTCAAAATCCGATCACAACCGATTTATAACAATAAACTTGCTCCTTTTTCCCTTATTTATCTATATAAATAAATACAATTGGAGCTTCTGTTTGCTCTATTAAAATAACTGTTTTTTACCAAATGCGTATGTATGCATTCAAGCTACATATCATATAATCACATAAATAAAATCATATTTTTTTTAATTTTTGTCTGTCTGTCTGTTTGTACCGGCTAATCTCTGGAATGGCTGGACCGATTTTGACGGGACTTTCACTGTTATGTAGCTGATGATGTAAGGAATAACTTAGGCTAGTACTTTTTGTAGACTAGCTTCGCCCCGCGGCGTCACCCGCGGTACGACAATAACCACGGATAACACCGCTGGACTCAGCTAGTATTACCTATATTTGAGGTGAAACTGTATTTCCGTTGCTGTCTACCTGGAATTTATATATCAGAACATGTAGTAATAATATATTTATTTATTTATTTATGTAAGGAAAACATACAGTGATATATTTTAGATCGATTATAACTATATAAACATCTAAACACCATTTAAACGTTTTCACATATAAATGTCTAAAGCTTACTTTAGGGATGTAATGAATTTGATAAACTAAATAACAAAACAATTTTTGCAAGTAAACAGAAAGAAAGAGAATAAAAACAAAAATCCGTTAATCCGTCGTAAAACCATTAAACCACGAGTGCGATAAGACATCTTTGAACTTGTTAGGTTTGGTTGTGAATAAGTCAAGTTTCGGGAAGTCAGTCAGGGCATTCAATTCGTTGGCAGATCTAATTAAAAATGAATTTTGTCTATAATTTGTTGAGCATATAGGGATATATATATATATATATATATATATATATATATATATATATATATATATATATATATATATATATATATATATATATATATATATATATATTATCGATTTTAATATACTTACAGTCGCAAAGTGGATTAACAAAAAACATGCCAAAGAAAGGAAATTAGAAATAATTTCAAACGAATTCAACGAAATTCTAGAACAATCTAATTTAAACCGACAGAAACATTATCAACCAACGTGGTAAGCACAATGTTTTTCAAAGTCACGCGTTAACACACGAGGAGTCGTATAAAATTAGTACTACTCGTAGAAGGCGGAACAAATATGAGTAAATACTTTTGTAATCTATGGTAGATAAGTGTATTAATTCGTTTACTAACAGGGTTAGGCGCACCTACATGGCCATAAAAAAAATATCGATAACTGGCATATTAGCAGAAGACCACATGGAACGATTGTGGAAACTAATGATCGGATCCCAATGACACGAAATCTATTTTTTTTTATGAACACAACCTTTAAAACATCTATATATTTCAGCGGATTCAGACTTTCAAACAGCAACTTGGTCCCTGGTATGAAGGAATAGGTGTTATATTCCTCTGGTACAAACTTCATCATAAGTTTTTATTAATGACGAGGCAGTATGATTACGCTATAGATTGTGACTATTGCTTTTAAAAGTTCCTTAGATACAAGATTTTTCATTGCGTGATGCAAGATCATAGTATGTAGTTCAACTTATTTTGCCATATAATGATAGATACCCGCAACACTAGAGACGTCAAAGTACGTTGCGGTCTTTGGGGGATGGATGGATGGAGGGGTTGAGGTATGAGCCCCAGGTATCCTCGCTCACTCGGTGAAACACAGTTCCTAATTTTCCTATCTTTAATTCCCAAATTGATAGTTTGTTTCAAGAATTAAAGCAGACAGCTTAACCTAAATGAAGGTCACACAATTATCGAAAGATCGATTGAGACGATATTGTTCGCATGATTCATTTATTTGTTGATATGATTGATGAAGTGTTACTTTACCTTGCATACATAAATATATAATTGAATTCAATACTTGATCAAGCTCCCGATAAAATGTTAACAAATAAGTAGTGCATGATTTGCTTATCCATAAGAAATTGTTGTACTTGGTTATAAATTTATACTAATATATAAAGCTGAAGTGTTTGTTTGCTTGTTTGTTTGAACGCACTAATCTCAGAAACTACTGGTTTGATTTGAAAAACTATTTCAGTGTTAGATAGCCTATTTATCGAGGAAGGCTATGTGTTATATATCATCACGCTAAGACCTACAGAAGCGGAGCACCAATGAAGAATGTTACAAAAACGGGAGAAAATTATCACGCTACGGGCAATAGGAGACTCAAACGAGATTGCGTAGGTCTGCTAGTTTATTGAATATATTTAATATGTATTAGTATAAATGTATTCAAGTGTTAGTGAGCCAAATCCATACAAATAAATAAAATTGGAGTGTCTGTTTGGAATATTAAAATAACCGCTTTTTACTAAATGCATATGTATGTATACACGGTACACATGTCAAAAATTTAGTTAAAAAAATTTTTGTCTGTCTGTCTGTCGGTCGTTCGGTCTGTCTGTCTGTCTGTCTGTCTGTTTGTTCCGGGTAATCTCTGGAACGGCTGGACGAATTTTGATGGGACTTTTACTAGCAGGTAGCTGAAGATCCGGGGAGTAACTTAGGCTACTTTTTTTTGACTAACTTTGTCCCGCAACGTTACTCGCGGTACAACAATAGCCGCGGGTAACACCGAGGGGTTCAGCTAGTCATAAAATAAATATAAGATGAATTACAGTTTCTTGCTACTACAAAACACACATGTCAGATTCCAAAATATTCACATATTTTTTTATGCTATAGGGGGCAAACGAGCAGACGTATCACCTGATGGTAAGCGATTACCGCCATCCATGGACTCCCGTAACGCCAGAGGCGCCACAAGTGCTGTGCCGACCTTTGGGGAATGTGGGAAGTGGTTGAGGTATGAGCCTCCAGTATTCTTACTAACTCGGTGACACACACCGCAAGCGCTATTTCACACCGGTTTTCTGTGAGGCCGTGGTATAACTCCGGTCGAGCCGGCACATTCATGCCGAAGCGTGGCTCTCTCACGGTGGACGGCACATACACAGACTTTGGAGCAAGTAACTTATTTTAATATGGAATTCTCAGAAATATTTACTTATTTTGTATTTACCTTTTACTTTTTGCTCCGAGAAGTCGTTTAGACATATTATGCCAAACGTATTTTTGTCATATGACAATAAAATGGTTATTTAAGGATTCTAAGATAATATCATTGTAGTGGTAATCTGATTGGAGAGTAAAATTAAACAAGATCGGACATTAAAGAGTAAGCAGTATACAAAGTTTAGATAGTTCTTTTTTATAACATGACTAGCTGAACCCCGCGGTGTTACCGGCGGTTATCGTCGTACCGCGAGTAACGCCGCGGGACAAAGTTAGTTTAAAAAAGTAGCCTAAGTTACTCCCTGGATCATCGGCTACCTGCCAGTGAAAGTCCCTTCAAAATCTGTCCAGCCGTTCCAGAGTTTACCCGGAACAAACAGACAGACAGACAGACAAAAAAAATTTTAACTACATTTTTGGTATAATATGTATCGTGTATACATACATATGCATTAAGTAAAAAACGGTTATTTTATTATTTTAATATTACAAACAGACACTCCAATTTTATTTATTTGTATAGATAGTACAGTTTCTGATTCTAATTCCTTGTAATTATATTTGAATTGATTTTATCAATCAAGACTTTACTGTTTTTTAATTTGATACTTTGGACTTTGTTTATCACGTAACTATCTATTGATTTTGGTAAGCGGCGCTATGAGAGCATTATGATGGTAATGTTATGAGCTACTCCATTCGCAAGTATTAGTCATAAAGTCAAATTATTATGCAATATTTGAGAGCAGGTTATGCAAATAACAATCAGAGAATAGAGTAGATGAGTAAGGTTTGAGCCCCGGTAATTACTTTCATTCATTAAGCGCTCGAGTCGCGGGTATATGTATCAAATTCAATTAAGTGACTTAAGCTGTGAGTCACATTCCCTAATCATTTACCAGAAGGAAAACTACCAATGATCATCCAGGTACTGGCAAATTAAACATTGACCTGTGAACGTAATAAGTTACACAATAATACATGACAACCCTGGATTAGTGAAATGATGTATGTCTGATTGTATATCAATAACATATGTCAATATGTTAATCTTAAGAAATGTTTATTGATTGTTTTATCATTTCTGCCGAAGATCTGTTATCGCTTTGGTAAACCACACTAACACACCTAGAGTAATAATAGTTTATTTTAACTAAATAAAATTGTAATCAGCCCTTTTAGTGCTTTTTTATATAGTTCTGGTTACTAGATGCTTATATGAGATATAAATATATTACAATCAAAATGATCCTAATTTGAACTGCTGCCTGCTATGATCTGTCTGTGTTTGTTTCGTTTTATGTAATAAAACAACAGTGATTAGCGTCCTTACTCCGAAGAAGCCATTGGCCAGTAATTGACTGTTTAAATAATAATATAAATAACTAAATATTTCGGACATCTAACACACAACGCCATCTAGTCCCAAGCTAAGCAGAGCTTGTGTTATGGGTACTAGACAACTGATATAAATACATATATACTTTTTTTTTGTAAATACATACATATTATACATAGAAAACACCCAAACTCCGAAATAAATATTTATAGATCCTACAAATATTTTGTCCGACCCGGGAATCGAACCCGAGACCTCGTAATCACCAGTCGCACACGTCAACCGCGAGACCAACGAGGCAGTCATTTTTAGGATGTTGGCAAAACTTTTCCTGCGGCTCTGCGCACTTATGTGTCTGTTACCGCTGTAAAGAGTAGGATATTAGGAAGAAGGATCTTCAAGAATTAAAGTGTGTCGATGGCAAATTTAATTAAAATTGGTGTAGGGGTTTAGCCGTGAAAGAGTAACAGACAGGCAGACAGACAGAGATACTTTCGAATTTATAATAGTGAGTTTAGTGACGTACCTTCATGTATCTTGGTCTTCTCATCGTACTTGCAGTTGTAGGCAATGGCATATCCACTGTAGTCAGTCTGCAGGACCATAAGTTTGGACTCTGATGGGACTCCTGTCATAAAAGTAATTTAATAATAACATAACTCATGTATAATTTATTATTCCTCATTAAAATTTTATTCATTATTGAAATTATGGTCATAATCTGATATAGAATTAAATATAAGACAATATTGAGTCACTAACTTCATGGATAACCGTCACTAAGTTTTGACGGATTTGTGCGAGATTATTAAACCGGCCCATATGTACAGAAGTATGACTTTTACACTATTAGGTATATCTTTTATATGAGCAATGAGAAAAATAAGGCTCAAGATTCTTACCTCCAAAGGTGAAGGATACAATAAACTTAGCAGCATTGTTAGCATCTTCAGCAAATCTGGCAGTTCCTTCTATGTAGGTCTGGACACTGTTGATGACTTGAGAGTTCTTGACCTTGACAACGTCACCTTCGAGCTTGTATTCAGCCTGTCCACATTTGCCTGGTCCTTCGGACTCGATAGGTGTTTTAGATATTTCATACCAAACTCCTTGGTACTGTAACAAACAATTTGAACATCTTTATAACCAGAAGTTCGTAATCTACTTACGTGAAAATGACTGTTTGTACTTAAAACAGTTATTTTTTGTGTGAGTAGGGGCAAACGAGTAGATGAGTCACGGGTCATCTGATCGAAAGTGACTATCGCTGCCCATGGATACTTGCAAATAATTTTAGAGTCGCACCTCCATAAATAAGAGGAGGAAGGAAGTGCACTTCGGTGACTTCACTTGAATAAATAAAAATAAAATAAATAAATACTGAGTTTTGGTTTCACACCTTTAGACATTTATGGGCAACCTAAACGATCCCACGATTATTAGTTTGCAGCTCTGATGGACATAAGTAATAAGATGTAGAGAAACTATATAAGATACAAATATTAATATCGGTTATAATAAACTTTCCTACATACATAAAGTCCATCTCCTAGAGGGTAGGCATAAAAAATTATCACAACTTAAAACAATCTTGACACATTTATTTTGCTTCCTTCCTCTCTAAGTACCCATACCATCGAAGCCCATTTCATGCTTATCACTACATCTGCTTTCTCTACACTACATTCTTTCAGTACTACCACCTACAATCCCTTCTCTGTCACTAACATTCGCTTTCCTACACGATACACAAAATCATTTCTATCAGCATCTAGAAGCAATACATTGCATAATAATATGCATATAATAAAAAGATAAAGGTGTATACAGAAGCAAGCAACAGTAAAATTTATAACACTATATTTTACCTAAAGTAGAAGCTCATAAACAAGATAATATGAGAATTTAGTTATAACCCAGATTTTTATCCAAGTACTTAGAATGAACAACTACGTTAATATATTATCGGTGCATGATACTGATAGTTTATCACACGACTTTGATTTGCATGCTAAAAATATTATCCGATTCGGTGATGATAAAAAAAATATGTGAGGCTTTAACACGTAAACCTTTTTTATTAATAAAAAGATATTACAGATGGATTGTGTGTTGGTAACTGGGCTGCATGATAGGTGTCTACCTCGTTGGTCTAGCGGTTAGCGTATGTAACTAAAAACCAAGAGATCTCGGGTTTAATTCCCGGGTCAGGCTAAAAGTGTTGTTGGGTTTTTCTTACAAGAAACTTTTACTAACAACTTCGATCATAGCCTCGGAGAGCATGTTAAGCCGTCGGTCCCGGTTGTCATGTACATCTTTAGAAATCGTTAATGCGAAGTCAGTGCCCTCAAATATACTAAAAACTAGTTCGAAATTTGAATAATTCAGTTCACCCTGAGGGTTGTGGAAATATCGATATTTATATAAAATTCGTTGAACTAGTTAGCCGACCCCATATAATTTTGAAAATAATAAAGTCCAGGAAGATGATGATCAAGTAAAAATATAGATCCCAAAGTTAGAAGTGTATAAAATCCCTTTTATTTATTCTAGCCTTTAGAATAGGGGAAAGGTGGGAGGGTCATATTTTCCTTCCCTAACTTTCCTTTTTAATTTTTCTGTTATTTCGGTCAAGCCGGCCAATTTAACATTTGTTGCCGCCAATTTATTAGTTTATCTAATTTCTAAGTAAGATTTAATAGCTAGATTACAGTGCTGCATTTAAACATTATAATTTTATTAAAGTATTTTTTACTATTGAAGTTCAGTATACTGTAGCAGCAAATATTATTAAATTTCAATACATTAGCTTACCATTAGCGAGGTATAAAGCTCAAATGTTTTAATGAAAATAAAGTGTATTTATTGCATATTATGTTATATTATATTTATTAATCATTTTGTAATTCAAAACCTTTTTTAAAATACTTTCTGGCCGACTAGTCCTGAACTAATGGTTACCGATTACCTCATTTAGCGTAAACGAACTACAATTTACTGCAACGTCCTTCACGCTTGGTTAATCAATGATTAACTTGATTGACTCAAATCATTCCATTTCACGACCCACGGGTGCGCTAAAACCCATTGATCTTCCTTTATTAGGAAATTAGTTTGTTGTGTGACCCATAGAAGTTAACAGTGTAGTGAAGGTTAATGTCAAGGACTAGATGACTAATGTTTACAAGTATTGATCTGAGTAATGTAGTACTAAGTGTGATATTTTAACATATTGTGTTTTACCTGATAACGGTGAAGCCAAAAGAAAGAGTAATTGTTTAGCCAGTCTGTGTATGTTTACATGTTTCACCGTAGTTAGTTACGTTACGTAAGTCACGTAAGTAATAATGACCCGGTTGACATAGGCTATATTAGTTTAAGAAAAAGTTTTAACGTAATCGGGTTATCACACTAATCTATACTCTATATTATTATTTTATAAAAAGGTACAGTTTGTGAGTTTGTGACGTTGTAAGGGGTAATCTCTGGATCTACTGAACCGATTTTGAAAATTCTTTCACCAATAGATGGCTACGTTATTTGTGGGCTAATATAATACTCCGAAAAGGGGAAAAACTTTTTCATGGTAGCCGGATTTGCAAAGTCGGAGAAAAAAATGTTTACCGCCCAACGAAGTGGGCACGGGTCTGCAAGTAGTTTATAAAGTTTTTCTTGGTAGTATTTTACAGACATGAAATTATAAAATATGTTATTCGTGTACCCTTTAACAGACTCGTAGATTCGTTAAATTAATTAAATAGGACCTCTACCGGAATAGAAATCATGACATTTTAAACGAATTTTAAAAATCTATTTCTTTTTAAGAATTTGCATCTGGCCAAGAAAAATATATCAGAACTTCACAGTGGGTCCATAAAATTTATGTATGTTGAAAAATAGACCTGTATTAGGCAATAATACTAATTCTGTTGCCAACAGAAATGTCTCATGACAACTTTACTATTTTAAACCCAATAAGCCCTTAAGTGCTTTTAAAAACATGACACATGATGTGACCATGAATGATATAGTTATCTCACATTCATAGATTTGCGATTATACTGATACTATCAACATGGGCTTTTTTATGATTTTGTGGCAAACCCTACTAAATTTTGTCCTCAGATACAAAAGTTAAGAATTCTGTAGTAAAAATAACATCGTCGTCTCATAATTATACTTTTTATCTCTTCTTTCATCTACACCATTCTTTCCCTTCTTCCAATTTTTTTTCTGGGTTCTTATCATGGCCAGTCACTTGCCTGATAATAACCCTTCTTGGGCATCTAATACTTTCCAGAAACAATACAAACGAGCGACAGATTTTATAGAGAAACGGTAGAGTGATTGGAGATTCTAAGAAGAGAAACTAAGAGAATATTATATGGCTATGGATACTTACTTATCCAAACGCAAGAGTGTAACCATTACTGACTCATACTAAGGTATATACTACTAGCTGAACCCCGCGGTGTTACCCACGGTTATTGTTGTACCTCGAGTAACGCCGCGGGACAAAGTTAGTCTAAAAAAAAGTAGCCTAAGTTACTCCCTGGATCTACAGCTACCTGTCAGTGAAAATCCGTCCAGCCGTTCCAGAGATTACCCGGAACAAACAGACAGACAGACAGACAGACAGACAGACAGACAAAATTTTTTTTAACTACGTTTTTGGTATATGTATCGTGTATACATACATATGCATTGATTAAAAAGCTGTTATTTTAATGTTACAAACAGACACTCCAATTTTATTTACTTGTATAGATGACGTCACTGACAAGAATAGATCACGTTCAAATTTAAAGTGAAACAGTTCGTGACATCATCTGAGTAAACCATTTCAGAGTAATTTTTAGCATTCTATTCATTATTGCAGGAAATATAAATTATGCCCATTTATACGGTAATCAGGTAAACATACTTATTTTGCTTCAAATAACGCTCAAAATAAGCACATTAATGGTGGTATTTCACTAAAATTTCTTGTTGGATTTTATACTAAAATCTCATCTCATCAAACTTTACAGGAATATAGCTTATACATCAGAATAACACATAGGCTACTATTTCCGCGATAACCAAGTAGAAAACTAAATCTAAATCATATTAGATAACTAAAATCCGTAAAACTGTTTTTCAATGTTAGGTGTTACTCTCTTTCATATACCTAGTAAAATGTCTATTTCCCTTTGATACATCTGATGTCGCTTACAGTGTTGATTTTTTTTTACATTTTTTTAATCATATTTTATAATTTAAACGCTGTTCACTTTGTTGGTTTAACTAATCAAGTCACAAACTATCGCACATTAACTTAATGTTTAGTTCAACAGTTCCGTGCTAACTCTGGCTAGAATAAACAGTTTATACATGACTAGCTTATGCGCGCGGCTCCGCCCGCGTGTTGTCGGCTATCGCAGCATAATAGCTTATGCTCTTCCTCAAGAATCAAAGTATCACCATGCAAAATTTCATTAAAATCGGTACAGTGGTTTGGCCGTAAAAGCAGGACAGACAGACAAAGTTTACTTTTGCATTTAAAATATAGGTATGGATTAGGGAAAACAAGTTTTTTGAGACGGATGATGTTAATTTTAAGTAAGTTCTTAATTTCAATTTTCATTTTGATAATGACTCCTAAAACTGTTGAAATTTTGCTACAGCGACAAAAATGGTGAAGAAATGTCGAATATTTGTAAATATAATCTTTTAGTAAACAGTAGGTTCAGTCAAATTTAATGCTACAGTTTAATAAACAGTTAAATTTTCTTATCAGAACTGAATGATCGATGATATTGATAGTACCTAAACTGCTTATCCTGTCAATATCTCATAAATACTCTTTCAATTTTTCTTTCAAAAGATATACACGTCTATATTTCTAAAAAACGAATGTTTGTCTTTGTGTCCAATATAGAACCGTTAACTATGCATTTGATTATTTCATGATCTTCAACAAAAGTGTTGTGCATGAGCCCACAAAGGTTTCTGAGTTGGTACGACCAATCTTTCACAGATATACACGCAGGCGAAGCCGCGGGCAACAGCTAGTTCATAATAAATGCATAGGTGATCTAAACATAATAATCTCTTGCTGATATAATAGCACCTGAGTACATTGTTAGTTTTAAGGTATTTTCCCAAAGGTTTTGGTACTCAAACGATGGAACTACATAAAAAGAAAATACATAGGTAAAATTTACGAGAAAAAATAAAAACTCACCGCACTAAGGTTAAAGTTTTCAACGGGCTTGACTTCGGGGCAGGCTCCCATGTGAGAACCGCCATGGTGAGCCATAGCAGAAGCAACAAACGTGATTATCAAAAACCGGAGCATTGTAATAAAATTACTAGTATTTTTTTTTATAAAAATTAAGTCGAGTTAGTCTCTTATGAGTGGACGGTTGTCAGTGATACACTGGCTGCTGCAGCTATCAGCCGATCTTTATATACTCGAAGATACAGAGGTCATGGACATACACAATTCGTACACAGGTTTAATTGACGGAATTGCGGAGGATGAAACGATTGGGCTTCTAAAGGAATCCATGTTCTATAAAGTTCTAGACTTAATGATCATTGGAAGCAGTCATTATGTAGATTAAGTCGTATACAATTAGGATATAGTGAATTCGTTGAGGACAAAAATAAATGTCTATTGATATAACAAATTTGAGAACATTTTTAGTAGACCTTTGCTTTATTAGTAAGCTTTTTTATGTCAAAAATAAGCGAAATTTCAGTTAAGTTAGTCTTTATTATACAGCTTACATTTTATCTATTGCCTACCTTTAAATGAGCAATTCTTGTAACAAATATCTCGATCGAATCTACAACGATCTTAATGAAATTTTGTATGCACGGGTAATAAGGATTATTAATCGATCTAGTTATGCATCTTTATCAAATAAGATACCGCACAAAGCTCGGTCATCTAAGTACTGTTAGAATAAAACACAAATACCAATATTCTATGTAAAAGCCATTATAAAGTTTAATCTTTAATAAGCTTAGAAATTCGACGATGCACAGATTTGTCATTTATTTGTAAATGACAAATCTGTATATAACCTGTGTTATAAACAGCTATATAATCTGTGTATAGATAACTATTCCAAATACTCTTAGAGCTTTCTTTCATTTTGCTTTCTTGAACTTTGCAATTTAATTTAATATGTAAACGCCTACTGGAATAAGCTCTTATCCACTTAAATCGCTCAAGTAAGCTGGTTATACGAGCATTAAACTTGACTTTCAATATACACACTTTCATTGTTTAAATTTGCTATAATATAGCGTTTATGTAGCACAAGGGGTTTCTTTTATGTAACAATTTCAAAGATTAACAAATTTAAATAAAGAAAAAAAGTCTAAAAACTTTGTGTTTTAAATTGATTTGACATTTCATTTACCCGCGAGTTTATTTTAATTAATAGACATTACAAAAAAAATTGAGTCGCTAGAAGACTTACTTTGGAACTTTTGAACTGACATATTTCATTGATTCATTGCAAAAGTATATTTTCATGTATTTTTCAAGAATCAGATTAAAATATAATAACATTTCAACAAAAAAAATCTACTTTCAGAACTGTCCTGTAAATTAAAATGGTGACGCACCAGCTTTCAAATACAAAAGAATCATCAAAATCAGTTCACTCAGTCGAAAGTTCTGAGTTCTGAGGCAACAAACATAAAAAAATACAGTTAATTAAGAACCTCCTCCTTTTCTGAATTCAGTTAAAAACTGTAAGTGCCTGTTTCACCACTTGCTGATAGATTTAGTTCAATTTACGAGTTAAATAACTACAGATTTCGTTTTACAAATCTTGGATAGGGGCATATATTTCAGATTGACCCTAAAGGGAAATATATGTCATATTTGTTACCAACTTTTATCTGATAATTATATTTTATAAATAAATAAATATTTTCGGATGTATAACACACAACGCCATCTTATTCCAAACCAAGTAAAACGAAGATAGCTAGGTAGCAATAATAGATAGGTAATATACAACTAATATAAATACATTTTTTTTTTGGTGCGATTCGGGTATCGAACCCGAGACTTCCAGCATAGTAGTCGTAATGATAATTGCACTATCGAGGCAGTCAACTACGAGTATATGAAAGTTTATCAGGAACAGGTAAAAGTGATCCTAAGTGTTTCTATGAAATTCTTTGCTTTTTACACTTAATACCTAAAGCATGAGAGGCTTAACTTCTATTTGCATTTCATCTTCAGGTTTATACTCACCTTATACCTGTAAGAATTCATTTTCTTTTTACATACCATTACTTTTGTAACATATATATAGATATAATTATATATATATATATATATATATATATATATATATATATATATATATATATATATTGGGTTTTTACAATACCATGTACTAATGACAATATCCTAATATAGAATTGGTGTTAGGTTAAGATACACTATCTGAAATATCAAAAATTATCTAGTCCAGACAGATGGTTGATTCAGTCAAGATAATGAGATAAAACACGAACAGATAATACATTTTGCACTTTGAACATTCCAATAATTAGATAGTTACTACTTGGCCAAATATTAGCTATCTTTGAATATTCTCATCGATTGTGAATCAGGAGTATCAGTTCAATGACAAAACCCATAATAAACGAAACACACACATAGACAACAAACGACTTCAAATCACCCATAACAAATGAATAATGCTCAAAATAAATAGAGCGGAAACATTGATATACAAAATATCAGTGAGCAGAAACCATATATGAAAGCAGAACTAATTTGTTGATCATTGAAAAATGACAAAGCCCTCCCTGTGACGTGTTCAATCATAGGATAGAGCCTTTTTTAAGTATTTAATAGTGACTTTATTATCCCAACTGAGACTTGAGCCTTTTTTAGTCTCACTACGTACATTCGTACTCCTTCACATTTTGTTTTCCTAACCTATGCCTGCTACGTCTACTTCCTTTTATCTTTTAAAGAAAAAATACATTCTAAGGTATCAATGGAATCGTCAGGTCATCGTTAGTCTTAGATCGTTTCTTTGTTTGAAAGACGCTCCCCATTTCTTCTCATCCACATTTTGACGCGACAACGTCTAATAAATTGATGAACGCCGGCAGCATGCACTAAAAAGCATGACTCTTTCTCGTGTTACGTTCATTGTCCCGTTACGCTCATTGCACGTTGTTGTATGAGCGCAATCATTACATCAATGTTTAAGAGAGATATCATCATCTCATCATTTCATCAATGTGTTGTTATGACGTTTTCACGTTAAACTATTGTCCATAAACCGACTTTACAGACAACCAAATTTTTTTTTATCATTAATTTCGTCATGAAGACTTTAGAATTGAAAACCATAAATACTTAAAATTGACAGAAATAGCTGATCCAGCTGGTTGCCATCTCATCAAAAGATGAAAATTCTTTTCGCAATATTAAACTTTGTACTTATCTAAAAAAAAGAAAATTGGGAAGATGACTCAAACTCAACAAAGCGATGGACAGTTGAATTTCATGCGGTATTATCTTGACGTGTATTACATATATAAGAGTAGGCTGATATTGATAACATCAGTATAACGGCTAATCTATGAGTTTAAGATAGTCAGATAATTTACCTATTCCATTGGAAATTCCAATTATTCAACTCATTTAAGAAGTGTCTCAGAAGATAGAGTTAAAATCTTTATAATCACCTAAATGAAAAGAATCTTCTGACATAGGTTATGACAAAAATGATTCCACAGGGAGAGAGCGGCAGAAACAAATATGTATAACTTAAGCTTAGTTCGTTGCATCATTGACAGAAATAATAAGAATATTTATTTAGCTAAAAGGTAGAATAATTTAAAATAAATTTCTTAAACTTATAAATCATCATCAGCCTATCGCAGTCCAATAAAACCACATTTATTCATGGTGTAGAAGTATAATATACAAGAAATAGTGAAAATTGAGGCCCGCCTACAGAAGAATATCAATTGCCGCCGTAGTGTGGGTCACCATGATGCATTGTTGCATTGTCTGCATTCACAACGAGTATAGTGGAGGATTCTGCTCATGTTTCCATCAGACAGACTAGATTCACTTTGATACGCTCGTACATAAAAAACTAAAGCGCTGACAATGGGTGTAAAAATTAAAAGAAAATAGTTATGACATTATCCTACTTCCTACTAATATTTTCACGAAAGTTTGTAAGTATGGATGGATGTTTGTTACTCTTTCACGCGAAAACTACTAAACGTATTTGGATGAAACTTTACAGTAATATAGCTTATACATCAGAATAACACATAGGGTAATATTTGCCGCAATAACCGACATAAACGCGGGTGGAGCCACGGGCAACAATTAGTCATTCATATATTGAGCCACTTGTTCAGGAGGCAGGGGGGTGTATGGGTATATAGTGTGATAACTAGTGATAACACAGAGCAACATGGCGTCGCATCACGAAGGAAGCGGTGGCGCAGTATTCTGACCGGCACATGACCACGACCACTCTGACAAGAGTGAACGACTGAGAAGAACTAGTGATAAGCTTGAGGGCTTCATTAACATATTGAGATTACGTCACACAAAATGTAAAGCTTTTAACTATAAGAAAAACTACACACTCTTTGGTATAGCAAAATTGAAATAGTTGGCGTTCTTAGAAAAGATCCTAATTCAGCAGTAGAAGGCAATACGCAAAATGATGAAGCAGGAAGAGATGGAATCCACTAATTAGTCCACTTGTGTCAAGGCGTGACAGAGGTTCAAAAATCCATTAAGCTTCTATGATAATATTTACGCATGGTACCTCATATTTAACTATCTGCGATTTATGTTGTACTTTTACATGAAAAAACGCAATTACCACCGAACAGGGCTAGCTTAAAATTTAATTAACCTAAGTTACTACTAATGATATATTACTTCTTTATGTTTAGATAAAGAGAATTAACACTTAATTAATGTTTATTTATAACGTTCTCAAACTTGAAGGAACTATTGACATTGATAAAACGTTAAAAATATTTTAAATTTGGATAAATTTTATCACCAACATATAACAAATGCTATAAAAACATTTTTTTACCTACTTTTTGTAACATTTAACCAAAGCTGTCAACCTCACTTAGATGTTAACAAGTGGATAAATTCCTCAGACTTTATAAGACCAAGTGCTAAAGAAGCATTTCAGAGCTGAATCGAGTTTTTACTGAGTATGTACCAGCTTTTGCTCTCGACCCGTGTGTCCGTCACATATAGCAGTAGTCATATTTTGGGTTAATATATTATATAGCCTATGCAACTCACAAATATGTGGCTTTCTTCTTATAAAATAAGTTCTCAAAATAATTTCAGTAGATCCTGACATTACCTTTTTAAACGACTTCAAAAAAAGGAGGAGGTTTTTATGGAAAGGAGAAATCCCAGCGATGGTACCTTGATAAGGACACTAAGATCTGATGATGGCATCCAAGTCGCTATCGGGTCAAACCTTGAAGTCAGTTTGATTTTTGTTAAAATTTTACTTGTTAATTACCTTTTTTTAAGTATGGAAACCCTCACGAGCCATTACCCCACCAGGGTTAGCGGTGGGGTGGTGTATTAAAATCGACGTTGATTGTCGAACCGATTATACTAACCGACATGGTGTGCCACTCTGTGACTGAGATAGAAGGGATCCGGGAACTGCTGTTATTAATATTTCTGGACCCAAAGAGATTAACACCAAAAGCTTGTTTCCAAGTTGACATTTGAGCCATGCAGCTATTAATCATTAGCTAGTTACCTATTATTATATTTGGTAAACGTCATTTTGTGTATAATAAATAGGTTATACACGAGACTACATTCCTAAGATTAACTGATTAATCTTCAGACCGAAAATTAGAAGTTTAAGCTTAGTAAAATTACAAATACTCTAGGCTGTATACAAAGAATACCAAAAATTCTCATAAAAGAAAAAGAACTTATCTGTTTTTTTTACTTTTTAATTTTCAGCAAAGGTTAAAATAAATATAAAAGGTTAACAGACTAGGTATGTGATTCACAATTTTTTATGTAAGTCTGATTGTTTTAGTGTTATCATCATTTCATGAAGGTTTGTAAAGTTCTCCATGTGCGAGAGTGTTTTTTCTTTACCAAAAAACATCGTACTCCAGGCCGACAATGTACTTGTGACGCCTATGGTGTTGCGGGTGTTCATGGACGGTGGAATTGCTTACCATCATCAAGCGATACCTCTGCTCGTTTGCCCACTATTCCATAGCAATAAAAATACCTATCGCAAGATCTATCTTTTAATCATTTCACCTTGTGCAAAGCACCACTGACGTTTCACGGGCGAGAACTGAGTATCATGATTGTTGTATAGATAATAGATTAGATGGTTTATTCGATTTTATTTATACAAATAATTAAAATTGGAGTGTCTGTTTGTAATATTAACATAACTATAGTAATAATACTAATAACACTACATATACCAAAATTTCATTCTTTACAATTTTGTCCGTCTGTCGGTCTGTCTTTTCGTTCCGACAAACCTCTGAAATGGCTGTACCGATTTTGACGGGACTTTCACTGATAGATAGCTGATGATATAAGGAGTAACTTTGACTACTTTTTTAGACTTGCTTCATCCCACGGCGTCATCCCCGATACGACAATAACCACGGGTAACACCGCGGGACTCAGCTAGTCTATTATAAATTGATGTTACAGCTTACTTTTAAAACAATCAGAATTCTAAAAATCCTATTTAATTATCTTTCATGTAACCTTAGCCGTTTAAGTATTTCCTATAATAACGTTGTAATCACAATTAACATCAAAATCAAACAAAGCATTGAAATTTAATAAATATCTTAAAAAACATCGACGTCATTGCACGCTGACTTGCTACGTAAAACAAAATCAAAATTGGTTATAAAATCGCAGTACTTTTAATATTCTTTAGGTTACTTTTTCGGGATAATGTCGGGAGGGAATTTAATAATTATGTTTTACTTGGTACAATTTTCCTCAAGCTAGTGTTGTTTCATTAAATTTATTACTCCAATAGATTTCATTGATTAAATATTTTCTTTAATGATGCGATAAATAGCTGAATCGAATGCTTATCCTTCAAAGTTCAGATATGTATGCCCATATAGTCCAATGCAAATGCTTTTTGAAAAGGAAACATCTTCATTTTTCTCCTTTTCACATTCCGAGGATGGACAGCTTTGTTTAGGCTATTTTTGATTGAAATGCGCTTATCCTACATGAAAATCTAGTTGTCCATGGTGATTTTTTAAGGAAACCGTAAAAATTAAGTTTCGTTCAATGCCATTTCGTCCTTATAACTAGCGATCCTAGTTTAATTATTTTTTGTATTGATTATGTTATTTACTAACTGTTGTCATAGTATTATTTTGTACCATTATAAATATTTCTTTTTCTTTAATTTAATGAACTTCACTTTAATGAACAATAACAACATGAAAATCTTTATAGGTTTAAATATGTATACGTCTTTCGTCTCATGACTACAATCAAACAATCTATATAAACACTTTAATCAACAGTAAATTGCAGCTGAATGCATTTTTCTATGTAGCTCCTCTCGTACAAAAGATCTCGAGGCAATATTAAATTTCATTTAAGCGGTAATTCAAAACGAGTTGTCGAGACCTCGCGGGGTGCGTCTTGTTACTCAATTGACACAAGTCCAAATTGTTGAATTAGTGTCTTCCTTTAAACTTTCCATACTGTTGTTACTAGCAATTTGCATGCTACCGTTCAACGAAAGGGAACATTTATCGGATTTATCATTCAATTTATCTTTTATTGTATTTACTGATAGCATACCAATACAGGTAAAAGTAATTATTTTTGATTAAATTTATTTGATTGTACGGACTATACGGATCTAGGAGACAGATGTTTTCAGCTTTTCATATATTTACATACAGATTTCAACATTAATTAATGTTATCATCAATACCTACTCATATGTTAAAGCTGAAAAGCTGTTATATTTAAATGCGATAATCTTAGGAACTTTCTATTCATGTATGATTCTTTTTGTGATTGTCCAAATAACACGGGACAACTTTAAGAGAGCAGGCTTATCGAAGGGTAAAGGTCTGCCGTCACACTCATAACTTCACTGGCAGCCTATGGCACCAAAAGTAATGTTCTCCTAGCCGATTACGGCCACGGCGACCAGTCTCAACAGAAGCTAGCCAACTACGCAGGGGATATTATAGTGCACAAGTGTGTGCGCAAACACTGGTGCACTCTCTGTTCCCTCTCTCTCATAATCCGATGAGACGGTTAACCGACACGATCGGGGAGAACTTGAACTAAAGGTGCCCGGGTGCGACGATAGGTTCTTCTAAGGCTCATAAAGAGATATAAATGTTAGACTTCTTGACTTAATAAGGTAGTTACGGTTCAAATAATAACAAACAAATACAGTCATGTAGGTACTTATAATTTTAGAAGAGTTATCTATACTTATAAAATAACAAGTCCTGACTGACTGACTGACTGATTCATCATCGCCGAGCGTAAACTATGATAGTTAGGGCTATGAAATTTGGTGAGTAGGATCGCTTTATTGAGTAGACATCCACTAAGAAAGGATTTTTGGAATTTCTACCCCTAAGGGAGTGAAATAGGGGTTGCAAGAATGCATGGAAGTCTGTAATTTTTTGAGTTAGAAACATAAAATATTATCTTTGGGTTACTAATTAAAAACGAGTAGATACATATTTAAGCGTTTCTAGATATTCTACCCCTAAGGGGAGAAATAGGCATTGGCATTTCATATATTGATTAGTTTGGAAGTCCGTCATTTTTTAATTTAGCAGCCTAAAAACTTTCCTCTTTATGTTTCTGATTATTAATAGATGAATACTTATTTCAACATTTATGCGAATTCTGTTCCTAAAGGGGACGATGGGTCGAATGTTTGTATGAAAATTCTTTTAGATGGGCTATTGATCAAAAATAAATAAATACGTTTAAAAACATGATTAAATTACTGATACATACTTTTACACAGCTTTAATTAAATACATTGTAAAACCGTATGTTACGTATGTCCTTGTAGTGCCCTTTGTGCAAGGTATATAAATTAAAGATGTTTAGTCTGTTCACTCTTATTTATTGGCTCACGGTAATAATTACATAAATATCATGACACGACCTATGTCGAAGAGTGGTCCGAGAGCGACTGGCTTGCGCCCATCGCGCTATGGCTCGGCTCACACAAATATGCTGACTCTAAATATTGTGTAATCATGTTGTACCTACAACATATAATCATATGATTTTACAACAACAAATACTTGTTGTTGTACAACTTTGGTCTGGTTGTTAAACAACTGTGTCTATATAGACACAGTTGTTTAATGACCTTTGCTGGCTAACTTTATGTTGACTGACTAAATATTGTTTAATTCAAGTTCAATGTCAGCACGTTACTGCACACATGTGTTCTGTTGTGTCGTGTGTATGTATACCTACGTATTTACACATGAATGCTATGAAGACAAAATAAGTAAGACCTTCGTTTCGATCACTTACCTTTGCCTCAGCAGTCAACTCATTGACCATGAATCAGAAAGAGCTTACCTACCTATTTGTCTGATTACCATGGCTATTTGCCTGTTTCGAGAATTGGGATCTGGTAGTTACTTGTGAGATGTGTAAGATTATTATTAAATTGTAACTGGAAATAAATTTATCGCCTTTTATCTTTTGGAGAACGAAGAACCCTAAAAGTAAAATACTACGTTATTACACATAGATAGTAAAGATAAAATGTGTGTGGTAAAATAGTTATCGGGTTTTTTTGCCCAGCCTTCGAATTCACTAGAAAGGTAATCGTTACCAGGTATATCACATTACATCACACTAATATTTAAAGACGAAAGTTTGTGAGTGTGTATGTTTGTTACTTCTTGTTCTATGTAAAATATGTATGTATTTACAAAAAAAAGTATATAAGTATTCATATCAGTTGTCTAGTACCCATAATATAAGCTCTGCTTAGTTTTAGACTAGATGGCGTTGTGTGTTAGATGTCCGAAATATTTATTATTTATTTATTTATTTACTTCTTCACGCAAAAACTACGGAACGCATTTGGATGAAAATTTACAGTAATATAGCTGATGTATAATCAGAATAACAAATAAACGCGGACAGAGCAGGCAACAGCTAGTCTAATATATACACTTATTTTCAGAGCAATAGTTTTCTTTTAGGATAGGCCACTTAGAGGGTTAAATTTAGACTTCATCATTTATTCAGCGACATGTTATCTCGCAGCTACTTATCAGTGAATTTTATTATTTCAATTAACCTATTGTAAATTATCCCTTAAATCATTAAATAAATCATTGGTTTCTAGATGCTAACTACGATCTACTTAGCACGTTCTAAATTGACGTTATGTATTTTTTTTTGTGTATACTCGTATAACATCACTTGCTCTCGTAACAGTACTCAATATTCGTATTTTAATTTACAAACATTACTATTAGTTATTGTCGAATTCAAGTTGAAAAGGTCCATCGAAGGAGTCAAATGTCGTTTATTTAACCATTTAGGAGTAGTTTGTGTGTCTTATTGTCGTTCAACATTCACACAAACATGCGTATCTACTTATTCACTATACTATCTTAACACCTACCCGGAGTCGCTTGTTCGTCATGAGGTCGAGTATTTTTTTTTCTTTAATTATAGAAATGATTAGTAACAATTGTTTAGTCATAGTTTATGTCCAACAGTGGTCTATTTACTCATATTGGTTAATTATCTATGACTACTGTATGCCGCCTTTGTCTATGCTATAGAGGAGCAAACGAACAGATGTGTTACCTGAGGAGAAATGATTACCATCACCCGTGGTTATCTGCAACTTGAGAACCATATTGCGTTGATTTCAGACTCAGATTAGAATCAGAAGGGGATAGAAGGTTTGCACTCTGGTCAAGCTTGGCCCATAACTACTGAAACCTGGCTCTACCAGGATAAAATTATGTCTTCTCATTCAAATTATTTCAAGGTCTCTGGAAAAACTGATTTTCAGGTAAAACCGGTTGAACTTGTAGTCAACCCAAATTCATGTTAGGAATAATAAAGGCTAGGATGATGACCATACCGTAATTAATGACAAATTGACGGAACTGTCTGAAACTGAAAGTAGTCACTTTTATCTCATAGTTAAAAAAATCTAACTGTTCCTGTTTGAATGGTTTTTTTTGTTTCAAATTTCAATGCAGTGTTTTCAGTGAGAAGTTATTATTTAAAAACTTAAATGTACAGGCATAAAAACTAGTATAAGACTGATAGTAGTGATAATAAAAAAGGGTTATCATTTTATTAGTCACATATAAGGTATGCGTTAAGTTAACGATCAAAGTACAAGTAAATATAACATCATAATTTTTCTGCCCTTTTTACCTTTTTAAATTTATTAGTGAATTATTTTTTATTTTAATATGAGGCTGCTATAGTGACTCTACTCCGCCTGGTGGAAAGCATGAGCAGAATCCTCCACTATACTCATTGTGAATGCAGACAATGCAACATTGCAGCATGGTGACCTGACTATTGCGGCCTATTGAAATGCTTTTGCATCATTGGGCCTCCAGTCTCGCAGTCACCAACAAAACACGACAGAAAAAACGCCATTCTTTGAGTTCATCATCGTCATCAGCCTATTGCAGTCCACTGCTGGACTGGAATAGGCTGATGGACATAGGCCTCTCCAATTGCACGCTACTTGGTGCGATCTTTGGCTTCTCGCATCCAGCTTTTGCCAGCCATCTTGTGCAGATTATTACTTCTCCTGGCCTGTGGAAGTCCTACACTATTTTTGCCGAGACGCGGTCCCACTTAAGAACCCGTTTACCCCAAAAATTTTACAACTGGAGGGGGGGGGGGGGACATTTTACCACTTTGGAAGTGTCTTACGCGCAAACGATTAAGTTTAGAAAAAAAAATTATTAGAAACCTCAATATCATTTTTGAAGACCTATCCATAGATACTTAAAACGTATGGGTTTGATTAAAAAAAAATATTGTTTTTTAGTTCTAAGTATGGGGACTCCCAAAATTTATTGTTTTTTTTTTTCTATTTTTGTGTGAAAATCTTAATGCAGTTTACAGAAGACATCTACTTATCAAGTTTCAATATTATAGTTTTCATAGTTTTTTTTGCGAAAAAAGCGACTGTGACATACGGACGGACAGACAGACAGACAGACATGACGAATCTATAATTTAGGTTTCCGCTTTTTGCCTTTGGCACGGCACCCTAAAAATGACCCGATATTTCATTAGGTACATGACATTCACAGTAACTTTAGTTTGAACGGCGATAATAAATGATGACGATGATGACCTGACCAGCGAAAATTTGTTTAGAATTTATAAATACGTAGTTCGGTGCATTGTAACAATACGAATTAAGTGATTAATAGAAAGAGATAAGAAATCGTTGATAATATTTTCTATAAATGTGATAAATTAAGAGATAATATTGTCATTTGATTATATTAGTTAGTAGGCTGTCAAAGCGAACGCAATGATCCCATAATGTCTAAATTATATATATTTTTTATACAGTGTTGTTTGTTAAGTGTGTGTGTGGGACAAATTGTGCAAGAAGGACAGTGTGACAAAAACATACCATTAAATACAAATCTTAACTTGGAAGAGGTATACATTTGATGCTATATATTTATTTCAAAGAATCTATTTTTAATTTACGATTAATTTCTCAATTTTCAATTGGATTATTGAACCATTTTATTTTTTATTTTTTTATGGCAAAGGCGGGCAAACGAGCAGACGTATCGCCTAGTGGTAAGCGATTATCGCCGCTCATGGACACCTGCAAACACCAGAGGCGTCACAAGTGCGTTGCCGGCCTTTGGGGGATAGGGAGGGGAGATAGGGGGAGGGGGTTTGGGGTATGGGCCTCCGGTATCCTTACTCACTCGGTGAAACACAGCGCAAGCACTATTTCACACCGGTTTTCTGTGAGGCCGTGGTATCACTCCAGTCGAGCCGGCCCATTCATGCCGAAGCGGGGCTCTCCCACGGTAAAGTTTATTACATCGATATAGCCAAAACGAAACAAAAATGTATTTTAAAATTAGGCACGTTAAAAAACATAGAATGTTAAAAATTTAACTCGATTATTTTAATCTTAATTCATTGGTGTGAGATTTAAGTTTTTATAAATATGTTAGTGCGGCTTCGATTAACTTGCAATTTTTACATTCGCACATTACTACCGTTTTATTGAGTTCCTATCAACCGCAGCAAGATAAGAATGAATTGGTGCATTATTTTTTGTAGTTGGGTTCATTTAATAAGCGCCGCGCCATCGATAAAGAATAAAGACTTGATGATGATGTGATTAAGAAATATTGGTAACATGTGAAATCAATTTATGCAGTCCCTAAGTAATTTTTAAGGTTTTACCAACAAATAACCGCTAAAAATTTACCTAAATTAATATAGTATAAGTGCTGAAAATTAAACTTTTCTAAAAATATATATCCAATAAACGGAAAAGCGTCCGATTCATAAACCTATATTGCGGCTCAAATAAGAATAGCAACGTCAATGACCTCTATCTGTCAACCTCATATAAAACCGGTGTGAAATAGTGCTTGTGCTGTTTCATAGAGTGAGTGAGGATACCGGAGACCCATACCCCACCCTTCCCCCTACCTCCACCCCATCCCCCAAAGGCCGACAACGCACTTGTGACGCTTCTGGTGTTGCAGGTATCATCACATAAGGCGATACGTCTGCTCAAAAAAAGAAAAAAGAAAAGTACGGTCTGCAACGAAACCTTATATAAATAATGTTTTTTCAAGGTTTTTAAAGGTGTTTAATAATTCCTTTTCAAGGAACATTTGACAGATAGAAGTCATTGACGTTCCTACTCTTATTTGAGTAGCATTGTACACCGGTCGTAAATATGTATGTTGATTTGTCATGGTAGAGAAAGATGGGCAACTACAGGCTAAACTAGTCAGTAAAATAAGCTAAACTATTAAAACTGAATACATATTAATCATAATGACAATATAATCACAAAAATATCACAAATTAGACTAGTTATGGATACTTCAAAAATGTATGACAATTTGAGCGTTTCCAGTGATTTGGTTTGTTCCTAATGAGAAAAATTGGTCTTCAATTTGAACTTTCTTGTACTAACACAGATATTGTGTGGCACAAAATAGTTAGGGATCATGCTTAAGAAAGCATTTGCAATCACCATTAGATGTAAGAGAAATTCACTATATCCAATATCTAATTACATTTCCTTGCTAATGCACTGATCGCAAGCGAAAAAACTTGAAATGTTCTGGAAACTATAATCGTAAATGATCAATATTTAAATCTTAATAACTACGTACTTCATTGAATAATATCATATTTATATCAGTTGCCTGATTAGTACTTTACGGGGAAAGATAGTAATCGGTTTGTTTTTTATTATTCCCTTTTTTGCTGCGACTTAAGATTTAACATATAGGTAGAATTCAGAAGTCAATAGTTTAAATCTTTTGAGTAAATAGGAAAACATTTTGATGTTACCGCGTTTAAAGAGTTCGCTATGACCTTAAGTAACGTGTAACCTAAAATAGTTTAAGATAAAATATGCAATATCGTGTTAAAACACTTTATTGTGTCAGTATGAGATCAATTTTGAGCTTTCGAAGAGTGAAATAGTTTAGCTTGCATTTTTCGAGTAAATCCGAATCACGCCCGATCGTGTTTATGTTATATGTATTACCTAGACTAATAACGTGTGCTGGATTCATTGCCCTCACTCGAATGTAGTTGCAAGAGGTGGCCATCTACAAATCGTAGGTGGCCTATGGTGGTTCGTTGGGGTTCCAGGGATTTCCTTTCGAGGGTGCACCTGGTTCCTCGGCTCCTGGTCCTGACGGCTTTAGTCGGATTGAGTTCGACCTACCACCTGTCGCTGGTATCTAGAGGGATTTCCACACAAAAAAAATAAGGGGCGCCAACCGCAGCACTTTTAATAATTCTGCGAGCTTACTTCAAGGGTGCTAGAGTAATAAATAAAATAAATCAATAAATATTTCGGACATCTATCACACAACGCCATCTAGTCCCAAGCTAAGCAGAGCTTGTGTTATGGGTACGAGACAACTGATACAAATACATTTATACTTTTTTTTTGTAAATACATAGAAAACACCCAAACTCCGAAACAAATATTTGTAGATCATACAAACATTCGGTCCGATCCAGGAATCGAAATCGAGTAATGATTGCACATGGATGCTTTACGGGTTACAGACGGTTCTGTCTCTGTCCAAGTCTCTACTATCTATGAATCTATCCTAACTTTTAAACTTTCGCGTTCCATGATATATTAACAATTATTTTTACGGGAATTAACGCTATCACTTATTAAAAGGTATTACATACCTCTGATTTGCCTGACGTTTCGACCAGGTTGCACTGGCCATTCAAATAACCTGATGATGTTAGAACTTTTTGGTGATATAGATGTTAGATCAAGATTAAAAAAAAATATATTATCTGTACATGCCCTAATAATATATGTTATGTAAACTTGTATAAAATATTTCAATGAGGCCATTGCTCTTTATTCATTGCCAATGTTAAAATTTCATGACATAATCGTTCGGTCCATATCTCGGATATTACAAAAGTATACTAAAACATTGGATGAGAAACCATTAAAACCTGCCCTCGGCCTGTTAGGTTTTCCTTCTTCATTGTGTCGTATTATGCCAAGTTTACTAATCGTTTATTGACATGCAAAATTATCAGGTGAACACTAGATATTTTTTATAATTACAATTTGTAAAATCATACACTTTATATAGTTGAACTGTTACTTGTGTAGTGTAGTATGTTACTCGCTTATTAAAACATTACGTTCCCTCTCAAAACCATGATGGTATAAACACGAAAGACTTTTAAATATCCATTGCAGAAATATTCTTTAAACAGATTGTGAGTTCGACCCACAATTTATATTAGGGATATTACGGATATACATCTATATATGAATATATGTGTATATATTTATACTTATTTATTATAAGTACTAGTTTTCTGTTAAATGTTGTATATGTACAAATATTTACTTTTCTGTTCACATTACATTTTCAATTTCTGTGCATCTTCCATGTTCAGCAGCAGAAAATGCCTACAGCATTAAGTCCACCTTTGCTACATTAGTGCATAAAGATTTAAATAAATTATCATTTACTAGCTTTTTCAGATTAGGTTATTACCAGTTTCAGTTCCTCATAAGCTATTGAGTTTAATTTACAACGCGAAACAATTGTCACTACATTAACTACTAGTTGTTAACTAAGTTCTATTGATCTTTGAAGTCTCCACCCACCCTCAATAATTACGACAGATATTCATATATCGTCAACGGTATAATTTGATAATCTGTAATATTATTTATTGAATATAAAGACTACAAATCTTATAACTATTGTTCACATGTCGGTGTATGTTTTACGTATCATGGCAACTGAATTTTTATTAAACTAGCTAAACCCGCAAAGTTCTTACCGCCATATTTACATAGCTGTCTCAGCTTCCCGTAACCTTTGAATTTGTGTTGTATACAAACTTTGTGCTAAAAATAATGAACACATAAAAAAAAAATTGGTGCAACCGATCGGAATCGAATACATACATTTCAGAGATTAATTTTTATATACATAGATGTACTGTACCGGTGTAGCTCTATCCCGTTGACGACAATAGGCTTCTCATCTGTTAAGTAAGTAAGATTAGGATCTAAGTCCGCAAAAAATAGACAATTTTTAGTTCACCTACGTCTACGGTTGAATTTTTTTTTTAATCAGGCAATTCAGTAGTGAAACTTGTTTTACTGTCTTTAGTATAATAAAATATTTATGAATGATAATCATGACAATACACAGTCAGACGATGTCTCTGTGATACAATTTCTCCAATTCATCATTGGTCAACCAATCCAACACATTCCTATAAGCGACTGTCCCTATGGAAGCCACAAACCAAAATCTATGTAACATTATATAGACCTCAAATGGAATTAGGCTAAGAGTATGGCATGTTTATTTTATATATTTATTTTATTTTTATTTTTAATAGTTTCAAGGAACATGGCACGAAATACTAAGGGCAGACAATCAAAATCAACGTGGCGACTGTTCGTCGTTTATAATCACTGAAAATAATAATGGCACGTTTGATGTTCAGTACCGCAAAGTCAATTCGAACTTTGTACAATATATTAATGGTACACTGACGCCTCAAGTAAACGCCACATCAAATACCTCGCGAGAGTTTACCTTGGAAATCCCCATTTTTGATACTCGTAAGTTCTGATCCATCGATCATTATTTAATTCCAAAATATATAAACTCTAATGCTCTAAGATAGTACATACTGTGACCTTTTCTTTTTAAATGGTAAAGGGGATAGACGAGCAGATACCTATCACGAAATATATAAATATATGGACATATGTATCCCCTTGAAAATGAAGTTTGATTTACTATCCTCACTTACTGAACCCTATTTTTGTGAGCCGAAATAAACATACCTCCTGACAAACAGTGCAGATGATACTACAAGCGTTGTGTTTTTTTGATGGGACAACGTCTAATAATGATGATCGCTGGCTGCATGCACGAAAAAGGATGACTCATTGTCCTGTGCCGCTCATTGTCCCGTTACATCTATTGAGACGTAGGTATAATGAGCGTCATGCATGAGACATACACGCGGTCCGTGCTCATTATTACATAAATGTTTATTAGAGATAGATGCTAATTTTTTTATGTTCTATAGCTATATTTTAATTTTCAGCAATCGACTTTCTGATCACATTCAACGATCAATACCTGACAATCTTTTTGGTCGCTTATTCTTGTCAAAATATTGATAGTCAAACGCGAAGTAGTAAGTTATTTTTCTTTATTCTTACAGCTTTGGTCCCATAAACAAACATATAATATACTGCTCCCCTCTAAAGGCTTTAACATTTAAATATTTCATGGCTGTTAATAGCATAATGTGTTTTTTCAAAGTAAAGTACATTAATGTCAATAAACCATTTTAATATTAAATTTTAACTAACATACAATTTTTAAATTTTCAGTACAATTATGGATTCTTGGACGAAACAGGACTCCGCTAAGCTTTACAATGGAACACGTCATAAACATGCATATATATGAAAAGTTCGGGGTTGAAATAAATACTCTTTCGACTGTAAACCAAAGCGATCTTACTTGTTTTGTACTGCCCATAATTCCACCTGGAGAGCCTATTATAATACCAGGGACCTGTAATAATGATATACCAGCACAACAGGCCTATAATCCTAATTTGGTAAGTAAATCCAAGGAATCAATGTCAAAATTTCATGGTACGATCGTTTCATCAATATTTCGAGTATCACTATCTCCCTTCACGCTTTTTGTGGCTCTTGAGTCGCAACTGACTATGGGCGACGGTATTTACTTACCATCACGTGAACCACATTGGGAGCCATATCCTTTCGAATACAAAAAGAATTTTGAAAATCAATCCACAATTGACGGAGTAATCAGAGTACATACATAAAAAAAATACTAATCAAATTTAGAACCTTCCTCCTTTTGGAAATCAGTTAAAAATAATGTTGCATACTGATATTTTTAGAAGTCATAGGCCTTAACAATAAGAAAACAACATACCAATGTTAAACATCGGTATTCTTAACTCTGTCATCCGAGTCTGGCAGAATATTATACTTTTGATTTTATTTATAGTTCCAAGGACGTTGGAATCAAATTGCAAGCTATTTCACTGAGAGCTCCGCCGGCAGTTGTGTACGAGCAGAATATTATCTTGATGGTGGAGTTGTCGATGTACTCAATAGCCAAGTGATCGACCAGACTCTTCTAACCATCAAAGGAAATGCTACAATCATCAGCAATGATGGTAGTGCAAGATTAAGAGTCTTATTAGATGTAGGAGGTGGTAAGTGGTTTTTTAATATTTTTGGCAGTTACTTTTTGACTCACCCAGAGAACAGTTATCCCTTCTGACAAAATGATTGAAATATTTGTATACAAGTCATTGTGTTTTTACCATTTCCCATTATACTACATTCTGTCACCTACCTACCTTACACTCGGTCTGTTCAATGATTTGTAATTGGTAAATATTATTTCTTAACATGTTACTTCATAAGTTTTCCTTGTCGAATTAGTTTAATAAATTATTTCTACCACTAAATACACATACTTATATTAATGAGGTAAAGATTCACATAACTTTATAATACTTTACTATACTTTAAAATTATTTTTCAGTATTGCTTGAACAGGAGTTATGGATACTAGCCACGGACTATCAAAATTATGCTGTTTCTTATAGCTGCGATAATTTGCCAAATAATCAAAGACGAAGTAAGTTCAATGAAAAATTTCTATTTACCCAACATACTCAGGTTACTATATTGTAATAAATTATTATTCGAAATTATTTCAGTTTACAGTTGGGTTTTGAGTAGGGAACGTACACTTAACGCAACAACAGAAACAATAGTGAACAATTTCATCGATTCGATCTTGGAATTGAATCAAATTTATTATTTACCGACCGATCAGTCTCTTGAAGGTTGTTTCTATTTCCCGGAGCCAAATGGTCAACCTGTCACATTCAGGGGACAATGTGAAATGAATAATGCTTCAGCAATGACAGGCTTTGACGCCGAAGCGGTAAGTTTTATTTTTTTATTTGCATCGTGTTTTGTTTTATTCACAGTTATTTGAGCCTTAATCTTTTTTTAAACAACATTATACATACAAAAACATAATTATATATTGTTTCTTCGTCACTAGTAATAATAAATTACGATTGTGTTGGTTCACCATCACATCGTCATACTCCATAATACCTCCTTTCTATGGAGAGGGCTATGTGTAGCTGTGTGCAGACTGTTAAAACTGATGATGTGATGTGACGTAAAAATACTAAAAATAATATTACGTAGGTATATCTACATTTATTAACTTTGAACTCTAAGTGATTAAGTAACCGTTTAATAACTATTTAAAGAAAGAGATTTTAGATTAAAAATATTCTGAAATATATTTTATTTCGTTAAGACATAATATAAAATAAAAGTACAATTTTAACAAAATAAAAACCGATTTCAAGAACGACCAAATCGATCGATTAATCTTGGATGCCATCATCAGATCTTAGTTTCCTTAAGATGTTACCACCGTTGGTATATTTACTTTCCAATAAAAAAAATAATTAAACGACGAAGTTATCCGCGAACACACAAAAAATGTACAGCCGGTAGAATTGAGAATCTACTCCATTTTTTAAATCGGTTAAAAATAGGTACGTCCTGTTACGTTAACACATATGATAAATGTATTTAAGATATACTTTATATATTTACTTAAATTAATATGTATAGTAAACGATATTAGCACTAATTCAATAACTTAAAATTTATTTTTACAGTATATGGGATTATGGCATACCATAGAACAATACCCAAGTATGTTCCAAGGAGGCACTTGTAGCAATGCTCGCTATTCGTTAAGTGGTGGACAAGTAAATGTAATTAACAGCCAAGTTATAAATCAGACTCTCGAGACTTTAGTTGGCATTGCTGTTCCTGCCTCTAATGATGGCACTGGTGAATTACTAGTGACTTTCCCAGGAGTAACAACTCAACGTGAGTATGATACAATGCCTCGACAAAGAACACCCAGAAGTAGAAGAACAGCTTGTGGGTTACATAAAGTGTTTGTTGCAAGTGGCAAGGCGGACACTTAGCCCAACATATCATGACTGCAGTTTTATGTATTTTTTCTACATAAATAGTTAATATACCTACCATTTTTTTTTCCACGCGTGCTATTTTCTTGAAAATCATTACAAAGAATTTCTTCCACGTATTAAAATATAAATAAATAAATATTTTTGGACATTTAACACACAAAGCTATTTAGTCCCAATCTAGTTTGTATTATGGATACTAGACAACTGCTATAATAATAATAATAAATATAATAAATATTTCGGACGTCTAACACACAACGCCATCTAGTTCCAAACTAAGCAGAGCTTGTATTATGGGTACTAGACAACTGATATAAATACTTATATACATTTTTTTTTGTAAATACATACATATTATACATAGAAAACATCGATTTATATACCCTTTGACTTCAAATTCAAGCCGTCTTTTAACACTCCTAATTCTGATCTCTAGTCGTTCACTATAAGTATATAAAACTTCAACCACGACAGTTTTTATAGAATAAGATTTTCTAAATATTTATTGTTTCCTATTTCAGAAAGCAATTATTGGGTGTTGGACACAAATTATACTTCATATGCATTGGTTTATTCTTGTAGTAATTTAGATGAAGAATACATGCGAGGTTTGTATGCAACATTCTAAACCAGACTTTTACTGTTCAAAATTATCTCTCTACACTGAAAGCCATATTCTGACATTGCCATGCCATAGCCATGACCATTCAAATGGAAGCAAAAGCAATCATCCTCCAATGAATGATTGTTTTGTCACATCATATATGTTTTCGTCTCCATTTCACTCTTAAGATTTTTAATTAAATTTGGTTTCCTAAAAATTAAAAAAAAATGTATTACAGTATACAGCTGGCAATTAAGTAGAAGTAGAACTTTGACACCTGAGGCTAGACTTGCTATCGACAGAGTCATCAATACAACCAATGTATTGGATCGACAATATTATGAAGCAGAAAACCAAACAGAAGAAGCATGTTTCTTCGTCCCTACTCCACAGCAAGGAGTTCCTGTTGTGTTCCCTGGTCGATGTGATCCAAACCTTGGAATGGAAAACTTTAATCTCACGCTGGTGAGTTTGTCAAAAACTATTTAAAAATTCCTTTATTCATTTTACAACATTAAATTAAAAATGTATTAATATTTCAGTTCGCTGGTACATGGTTCGAAATTCAAGCCTATCCTAAAATTGAGCAAACAGGACAATGTATTAGTCACGAATATAGTCATTTCAGCGCCTCAGAATTAAGTTTAGTGTCTTCGAGTGTCGATGACAATTTCCTATTGCAAAGTGAGGGTAGATTGATCTCTACCGATGGTACTGGGAGACTGACTATCAATATTACTAGTGGTTCTGAACGTATGTATACAAATATTTATTTCTAATGTTATTTATAGGTGTTTAACAATTCATTCTTCATCCATTCACCCAGTCAAATAGACACAAACCACACAAACACACGCTTTAGGATGGGTATATCATCTAATTCGGTTCACTCAATCGAAAGTTCTGAGGTAACAAACTTAAAAAAAACAGTTGGATTGAGAACCTCCTCTTTTTCAAAGTCGGTTTTGAACTAATTTTGAAAATACAGAAAGCATGTAAAGCTTTCTTTTTTTTTGAACGAATATACGGAGTATTAATGTTCTATATTTTTATTTTTCAGCTATTGAAATACCTTTCTGGATCATAGATACAGATTATAATAACTATGCGTTAGCATATGCTTGCGTCGAACAACCCGGAGACTTGAGAGCAGGTATGCATTTATTTTTGTTTTACTCAAAGCTAAGTACAGTGTTATAAATAAAGATCACAAATTGAGCAACAATAACACTACTAATTGCACTACACTCATTTTTTGCTATGCAGAATTGAATTGCAATAAATCACTTTAAATTCCAGTATGGAGCTGGAAACTCAGCAGAACAACCGAACTATCTCCAACATCTGAAACAGCCATAAACACTGCTATGGCAGATATCGATGTTCTTGATAATAAATACTTCTGGGACATTGATCACTCCAATGAAATTTGCTATACTTTACCCGTTATTCCTCCTGGTGAACCAATTATTCTTCCTGGTCAATGTGACCCTAACATTATGAGAGTACAAAACTTTGATCCTGTATTGGTAAGTCATTAATTTTACTCACCTATTCTCGTTTTTCTTATTTCTTAATTTTAACTAGAAAGGAATGAACTTATTATAATATAACATGGTGATTCTTATTTCTTCTTTATCTTTTGATGAGATGGCAATTAGCTAATCAGCTATTTCTGCCAATGTCAAGTATTTAAAGGCTTCAAATTTTAAGTCTTCGTTCGAATCTTCAAGTCAAAAAAATTTAAAATTTGAATGTGATAAAATGGGTACCTTCTTTCTAAAAACAAACTTGTTTTTACTCAAAATGAAAAGTGCACACTTACTGCGACACTTTTTCTATAGGATTAGGAAAGTGGATGTATCTACATATTAATCTAATTTAATTTACAGTTTGGAGGAACATGGCATCAAATTGCGAGTTACTTCACCGAGAGTTCTACGGGCACTTGCGTTAGGGCAGAATATGCCCTTAACGGTGGAGTTGTTGATGTACTCAACAGTCAAGTGATCAATCAGACTCTCCTAACTATTACAGGAAATGCTTCGATCATCAGCAATGACGGCAGTGCACACTTAGGAGTCATTTTAAATGTTCCTTCAAATCGTAAGAGACTTATGTGATTATAATCATTATTTTAAATGCTTCAAATGAGGATATTATATTGAATCTGAATCATATTTTTATTGTTAAAGTCTGTTTGGTTCAAATTTTAAGTTATCAAAGAGTCCTTATCATCTATCTTTGTATACAAAAATGAATAGCCAAAATGTATGTACGCTCATTCCTTCCAAACGGTTTCACCGAATTAAATTATTCTTTTTATATGTGTTCGTTATTGTTAGGACGAGGTTTGTGTACAAGAAAAATTAAAAGTTAGCGGGAAAAACCATTTTGTTTGTCCGCGACTGTACACTGCCTGTGGAAAGCTGAGACAGATACGTAAATATGGAGGTACGAAATTCACCGGGACAGCTAATATAGTACAGAATGTATTTAATTCTGTATTTTAAAAAATATTTAAAATTATTTATATTTATATATATTTATTAAATTTCAGATCAATCTGTAAATAGGAAGGGGTCAAATTTCAATTACAAAATTTGACCCAAACAAACAAAGAATTAAATAAATAAACAAACAGGTCAAGCTAAATAAACCGTTAAAAATTAAAATACACACACATTCAGCAGCTGTTAAATATTAGTGTTAACACAGTTAACACTAATATTTAACGATAACCTCTTATTCTTCATATTTTATAACTTTTTTCCGGTGAATAATATTGTATCTGTGATTAGAATAAATAAATAAACTCTTATTATTATTTATTTGGTACCACAGGCTGTAGTATATTAATACTCTGTCATTTACTGTTTTTTTACTGTTTTGTCTTTTAATTTCCTGAAATCAAACTGAATGTAAAAGTAAAATAATTAATACCAATTCACAACAGCAATCTATGATGTTTGATCAAGAAATCGTTTTAATGATATTTATTTTTTCAGAATTTGTTCAACAGGACCTATGGATACTTGAAACAGATTACATAAACTTTGCAGTTTCTTATAGTTGCCAGAATCTACCCAATAATCAAAGACGAAGTAAGTTCAAACGTCAAACCTCAACTTAAACAATATAAATTGGTTAATCTTACCACACTGAAATAATTTGATTCATGATTGATTCAGTTTTCAGCTGGATTTTGAGCAGACAACGTGAACTAAATCCAATAGCACAAACGGATGTTTCTAAAGTCATTGGTTCATTATTAGAACTAAATAATGCATACTTTTTAACAACCGATCAATCCTCTGAAGGTTGTTTTTATTTTCCTGAAGTAAATCCTAATTCTCCAGTAAGATTCCGAGGAACATGCGATGAGACTATACCAGCTGTGCCCAATTTTGATCCCGTTCAGGTAATAAATAAGTAACTAGTTTTTTTCTTGTAATGTTAATTTAGCACTTCTCTGGTATTTAATATATTATTCTATTTTTAGTATATGGGCTTATGGCATGATATCCGTTCTTATCCAGAAGACTTCCAAATTGGTACATGTCAGAATGCTAATTACGAGCTTATCGGAGGCGTGGTCGATGTACTCAACACACAAGTTATTAACCAAACACTAGATACTATGACGGGTACAGCAGTACTTGCTAGTGACGATGGAAGTGCCAGGCTCAATGTAACCTTCAATGTTGGCGGCATAAGTGGTAATAACAATATATAATGTAGAAAAAGATTAATATCACTCCTTCAAATAGTCTTCTAAAATTTCGAGTATTCACATTTTCATTAATGTTGAAATTATCTAGACAAGTTTTACATTATATTTAAAATGTATGGTATGAAATCCGACATAAGACCGTGGGAGAGCCATGCTTCGGCATGAATAGGTCGGCTCGACCGGAATGATACCACGGCCTCACAGAAAACCGGTGTGAAATAACGCTTGCGCTGTGTTTCACCGAGTGAGTGAGGATACCGGAGGTCCATATTCCCATACCCCATACCCCTCCCTACATCCCTTTCCCCATCCCTCAAAGGTCGGCAACGCACTTGTGACGCCTCTGGTGTTGCGGGTGTCTATGGGCGGCGGTAATCGCTTATCATCAGGTGATACGTCTGCTTGCTTGCCACCTATACCATAAAAAATAAATAAAATAAGAAGATTAACGTTTGCATATGATTCACCTTTTTTTCATACACTGGCAATTTTATTACAGTGACCACCAACTACTGGGTACTTGCGACCAACTATACCTCGTACGCTCTAGTCTATTCCTGCAGACAACTGAATGATGATTATTATCAAGGTAACTGAAATGTTTGACTTATTTGGTATATCACTGCCTATTAATTCGAAGATAATTGCCTGATCCTATCATCTACAAAAAATATGATTCGATATAATTTACACACACTCACATTTACAGTTTCATCGTGGCACCTGAGTCGGACGAGGGAATTAACAAATGAATCTATCGTCGCAATCAATGCTGTGATGGACACAATCCGAGTTCTTGACGATAGATACTTCTTAGATCGATTACAAAGTCCAGAGGACTGTTTCTACTTCCCGGAACCAGAACCAAATACACCTGTAATTTTCCGTGGACAGTGTGATGACAGTATTACAGCTATACCCAACTTTAATGAGACACAGGTAAATCGTACTTCGTTATAACTTTAATCAGAAATGTTTATCCATAAAATAAGTTAACTATTTTAAAAATATAGAGGATATCCGATTTTTTTAAAATAATATTAAAACAACAGCAAAATATTTTCAGTTTTAAAACACATTATTTCAGGACAGAGCTAACAATTTACAACATTTGAATAACTAAAAATAATTTGTGGGTACATAACACAAATTATTAAACTGATTTGATAAAATATTTAGTGGTCATCACTTCATTGCCTTTCTTGTGTTGCACTTTGTTGTTAGTCATAAACAGTATAAAACAATTAAAAAAAGTAACTAATTCGGTTTTCGCAAATGTCTCATAATGTTCTAGAATATTTGTAACAGAAGAACTATTTTATTCTGGAATCAATCGTAACACATGTCCTATTATACTGCATACATATTCTTTTCAGTTTGAGGGACTCTGGCACGAGATTGAAAAATACCCTTACGGCCTAAATGACATCTGCATCGATCATCGCTTCGAGCTTGGATCTTCTTCTACGTTCAACCACGATTCCTTCCATGTTCTGAACCAAACACTTTTGTTGGTAAATAGCGGCACCATGAATCTCACTTCGACTGATGGCACTGGCAGACTGACAATTAATATTGTAGTTAACGATATCGGTAAGTTCTAACGCTATTCCGTTATGAGTAGTATCATATTTCTCTTAAATATTATATTTGGAAACAGTTTTCTGTTTCCTTGGTTTTGTCACGCAAACAAGACATGGTTGGATTTAAAAACAAAAAATACACACTATCACACTTAACCAGTTCTTTCCATCTGTTCGCAAATGGATGTCGAGGACATGGCTCTAGGTAGATCACTGTGTCACTCAATTTCTTACAGGCCAGGGTAACTTTAAGAGTAAACTACACTCATTTAAATTAGTCAATTCACCATTGTGTCAATGCTCAACACCTGATACTAGCCGTGAACAGTCGGCTCATCATGTTCTCTGGGAGTGTAGTCTTTGGTACAATGAACGTAACACAATGCTAAAAAGCTTACAAATGACATCTGGGGCGGTATACTATCGGTATATCTTGTGTCTACTGCGGTGAATTTCCGTGCGTTTAGGCGATTCTGCCATACATACTATAGTAATAAAATATAGCTCACTTAGGACCCATAATATTTTATCCGTGGTGCTTCCCGGTTTAAAAAGGTGTCTGCCTATATTGACTTCATTTTGTCTCCCGCTTTGCTAAGGAGGGAAGTGGACTTATCATATTTCCAACTCCTGTTTTTCTTCTGATTAATTTCGTTGCGGGTCCTAAGACAGTTTTTTTTTCCTGGGACTTCCCGAGTATAATAACTCGGTGTGTTCGTGGGTCACTGCTGTTGATCCTGGTGGACAGGAGTTACAGTGGTGGGCGTGTGGGTGGGATTAGTCCCATTATCACACTTAACATAAAAAGGTGAATGTGACTTTGTTTGTTACACTTTCACGCGAAAAACTACTTAACCGATCATCATGATACTTTGTACAGATTTTCTTGGAGGTATTAGAAGTAACATATGATACTTTTTATAAAATGTGAGCCAAACCGCGGGTGAACACCGACTGCTTTTAAGCAGTTTTAGCAGCATTACTTTTAAGTAATAAACTGAAAATAAAAATAGAAGTCTTGTTACAAAATACTTATGTATGTATTTTAAATTAGTCAAAATAAATAGTTTATAACAACTTACATGTCAAAAATAGTCTAGTGGTTTGGGTTTTAGGCCATACGTACAAATGCTCGGCAAACATTACCCTCCTTCTGTCGCAGTCGGGTAAAAACAATATATCTGTTTCGTTATGCATGCATACATTTTTATGTTTTTTTTTTTATTTCCCGAGAAAGTCCCGTCAAAATTGGTCAAGCTGTTCTAGAGATTACGAATAAACAGACACACAGACAGACAAAAAAAAATTTTAAATACATTTTTGGTAAATGTAACGTGTATACATACATATGCATTTAATAAAAGGCGGTTATTTTAATATTACAAACAGACACTCCAATTTCATTTATTTGTATAGATACAAAGAAAGGTATGCGAAGCGAAGAGACAGATAGAACCACTTATAGTACTGACGCCTATCGGCGTCAAATCAACTGCTGTGGGGGGCTCTGAAAATCAGTAGGAACTGAGATAGGCTGTGCCTATCGCAGTGTACGCTGAGAGTCCGCCTTTTTGTGAGACGCGGCGTACAACCCTCGTTGCCATGTTTTTACTCTGTTTGGGATGTTGATATGTTACGTACAAGTTATGTAGATGAATTTATTGTCCGTATGACGTGTAATATGGTGTAATAATGCGTTAGTGCACGATGATACACGTCAGCAAACTCACTAATGCCACGTAACATATTTTGGCTTTGATGTGATTGACAGCTTTGATTGACATTTAAAATGTTGCAAGCCAAAAAAAAAAACTATTTCTTACTTAGAATCTTTATTTTTATATTATATCTTTACTGTGTTAGAAATTTTGTATTTTGGTTGTGTGTTGTGTTTTGCAAATAAAGTTTTTTATTATTATTATTATAAGCTGTTTACGGAAATTCGGCATAAACATTGCAAAACCTTTTTAGCCCTCGATTGATTTTATTAAGCCTTGAGAAAGTATACCCAGTGTATATAATTGTTTTATATATTTTTATAGTTGAAACAATACCGTTCTGGATCCTTGACACGGACTACAATAATTATGCCCTGGCTTACGGCTGCCGTGATCTGGGAAATGATTACAGACAAAGTAAGTATTTACAATTTGTTTCCTATCATGTATATTTATAAAACACGATTTTGCCCTATTCGATTATATCTATGTAGCTTAAATCTTCGTAAATTATGCCGTTATATTTATTTTTTAGTTCTGAGAAAGACGATCTTTAGAGGATGAAACAATAGCTCCGTAAATTTGCTATGGGTACAAAAATTGTTAGTACTAGTATATGTATAAAATAAATCAAGTACATTATAAACCATACTTATTTTTCTTTAATAGTTTACAGTTGGAAACTAAGCAGGACAAGGCAACTAAACAACGAAAGTAGAGCAGCTATCAATGCATCGATGAGCGACATCGATGTTTTGGACAACAGATATTTCGACACCATACAGCAAACTGATGAATCTTGTTTCTACTTGCCTGATATAGGACCAAATGAACCAGTTACTTTTATCGGTCAATGTGATCCAAACATTCCAGTTGTAACTAACTTTAATGCAACTGCGGTGAGTTTCATTACTAAGACAAGTTAAGATTTATTATATTATTCTATCAACATATTTACTGTTTCTAGACGGCCGATAGCTTTCATGATACATATCATCAAATACAATATTTGCAGAAACCGATTAGACTTTTATGATATCCGTATACCCGGTTCTGCAATCAACTAAAAGCTCTAAAGCTTAGCAATCATCGACAGCCTCATTCTCGAGAGGCGCTTATAGCCCAGTTGCCATTGTTGATTATTAACAATCACAAGGGTAAGCAAATACGGCGTGGTCAGTTCTTGGATGGGTGATCGCTAGTGGCATAAATATTTGAACATCTCCGTGATTAACGGAGGTCACATTCAGCAGTCGGTCCCGGTTATTATCATAGGATAACAGTCCTAAATCTTAACTGAAGGCTCAAAAACATTCAACGGCAAGATTACGTAGCCACAACGCTGTCTTACGAATCACCAACCCGCACACGGCCAGCGTATGGTCTGAACCTTCTTCTAAGAGGAGACTCGACCCTAGCAGTGGGACATTATGATTTATTCAAGTCATCTCATTTTGCAGTATTTGGGAACCTGGCGATTAATAGAGACTTACTTTGCTGACTTCCAAATGGGTACTTGTAACAGAGCTCACTACAGTGAAGGCAATAACTTTGTTTTGGTCGAAAATACACAAGTTGTAAATCAAACATTAGACTCAATTATTGGGTCAGCTGTTCCAGCAGACAATGATGGTTTAGGAAAACTGCTTGTCACTTTCCCAACTAGTAAGTGTCAATTATGTCTTAGATTAATATAAGTAAGTTAGAGAGGTGATAATAATTAATCTGTTGGCCAATTCTGTTGTTTTCAGGTCCAACGCCTTCAGATTATTGGATATTGGGAACAGATTATACGTCTTACGCACTGGTTTATTCTTGCCTGAACATTGGTAGCGACCGAAGAAGAGGTATGTAATGCTTTATTTTAACATGTAAATTTGTTAAAGAGCCAAAAATATTTGCATATCATAAGCTAGAATTTTAACTTTTTATTCATTTATCATACGTGTCATGGTAATGAGAATGAGTTTCGTCCCAAACTGCGATTTATGTTTAAGATATTAAGGTAATATCTTATAAAAATATTGATCTTAGAACAAGGTTAACATTAACGTCCCAATATTTAAAATTCATCTCTCATGAATGAGGTTATGATTCCCGTTTTAGTATGGCCAATAATGTAGTCGATACTGATAAATTACTAAAATCAGGACTATAATTAATAATATTGGTGTCCTTATAGTAATAAATAATAAGTCAATTAAATTTCATAATATTTAAATAACAAATAATAAATAAAACTACATTCTGCAGTTGGGAGTTGTTATAAAATAAAACCTTAGCTTATGAATTTGGAACTTTTTAGTTTGGAGTTGGAAGCTCAGCAGAACCAATGACTTAACCGCAGAAGCCAATGCAAACATCACCGAGATAATCAACAGTATTGACGTCCTCAATAACCAATTTTATAACGTCGTGGACCGTAGCGAAGAAGCTTGCTTCTACTTCCCTGAAGTAAACCCTGATACACCGGTCAGGTTCCGTGGAACATGCAACGACAGTATTCCAGCTGTATCTGATTTCGATCCTGTTCAGGTAGATAACTGTTTTGACTCTTGAAGTTTTACTAGCTGCCATTAATAGATGTATTTTGTTTTAATATAATTATTTCTCCTCAGTACATGGGCTTATGGCATGATATTCGCTCATATCCAGAAAACTTCCAAACTGGTACATGCCAGAATGCCAATTACGAGCTTGTTGACGGCGTGGTTGACGTACTCAATACACAAGTTATTAACCAAACACTAGATACTATGACGGGTACAGCAGTACTTGCTAGTGACGATGGAAGTGCCAGGCTCAATGTAACCTTCAATGTTGGTGGCATAAACGGTAAGAACAGTAAAGTACAATGGCAAAACTCCACACATATTTAAACAATAAGATAAGTCACCATTTTAGTAAGTCACTATGATACCAGATCCTTCAAGCGGGCGTGAAAACATTGAATTTTTGAAATTAACATTATATTGTATTATACATCTGTGCCTTTGTGAGATCATTTATTTGAAAGTAATTATATAAATCACACATCATCACACACAGCACAATAACTACAAACTTAATAACATTTTACTCTTATATCTAATTGTATCAAACTTTGTTGAAACCAATATTATGAGTTTATGTTCCTATACCTTAAATCCAATTTTTAAATCGTACAATAGCTAGCCTCGATACAGGCTAAGCCTAGTGCGGCTAACACCGACACAAAATTATGTATAAACTGCATAAAGATTATTATTATTATTAAACCAAAAACCCTTTTTATTAATGTAATTATTTGATTTTAGTGACTACCAACTATTGGGTACTGGCTACCAACTATAGCTCATACGCTCTAGTCTATTCCTGCAGACAGGTGGAGGAGGAATATTATCAAGGTATAAAACATTTTTAACTTGTTAAATTACACATTATTCGACAATAGAGATGTGTTTGTAGGTACATCCTAATTTACACATTTATTTGAATTTGCAGTTACGTCTTGGCAACTGAGCCGAACTAGAGAATTAACAAATGAATCTATCGCCGCAATCAATGCTGTGATGGACACAATTCCAGTTCTTGACGAAAGATACTTCTTAGATCGATTACAAACTCCAGAGGACTGTTTCTACTTCCCGGAACCAGAACCAAATACACCTGTAATTTTCCGCGGACAATGTGATGACAGTATTACAGCCATACCTAACTTTAATGATACACAGGTAACACATATTTAATTATGTACAGAAATTTCCGTTACTGAAATAAAATAATATCGTCAAAAGCAAATAAATTAAATTTTAATATAAACCACAGAAATAAATAGCTACGTGTTTGTTAAAGAACTCTAACTCTGTTTACTTATTTTATAAAGCATGTTATTTGTAAACAGGAAAAAAGTATTCCTCACATTATTCTCGTATATTTCTAAACTGTATTACCTTCACTGGTGGTAGACACTATGACGGGTAAACATGGGTGTAGGAGTAATGGAGTATGTCCTGAGTGCTGCCACGTACGCTAAAACTGTGTCTGCCACTATTAATCCCTATGCTCCACTCCCAGTGACCGTTATATTTCACTTTTTTTTTTTTTTTTTTTTTTTGACCCTGCCAAAATGACTCTACTCTGCCTGATGGAAAGCATGAGTAGAATCCAAGAGTGTTGGTCACCATACTGCGAATGCAGACAATGCAACAAACAATGCAGTATGGTGACCCACACCATGGCGGGCTAGTGATGCTTCTGCATCATTGGGCCTCCGGTCTCGCACTCACCAACGAAACACGACAGCATGATCGCTGTCATTTTACGTTGATATTCTGTGCGAGGGTAGTACCGCCCCGGTCGAGCCGGCCCATTCGTGCTGAAATCAGCGTGGCTCTACTACCTTGACTTCACTTTACTTTGTCAGATATTAATCTTTTTGCAATGCTCAGAGACTCCATTAGACGATTCACGTATCCTGTCCTTATCATTCAAAAGTAGAAAACACCTGTTTTCATAGTTAATGTTTTTTTCTAGTTTTCGGGACTATGGCATGAGATAGAAAAATACCCTTACGGTCCAAATGATATTTGCATCGATCATCGCTTCACGGTTGGATCTTCATCTGCCTTCGACCACAATTCCTTCCATGTTCTCAACGAAACACTTTTATTGGTTAATAACAGCACAATGAATCTCACTTCGACTGATGGAACTGGTAGACTGACGATTGCTATTGTAGTTAACGGAACAGGTAAGCATTGGTGTTGTTGCTTAAAAATTATCATTGAAGTCATAGTTAATATTAGAATTATAAAACTAGAGACAGATGAGAAAAGAAATTCCTCCATCTTATAAAATAGAATGGAAAACTTCTTCAACTTTAACAGTTTACTGCTTAATATAGGCATCTCCTTAGAAAGGTGGTAATTGCTTCATTGACTTTTCCCATGAGGCCCGGGACAGTATGTTCTGTCCTGTTATAGCGGTATCTAACCTATAATTTACAATATTATTCCATGTGTTTTACAGTTCAAACAATACCGTTCTGGGTCCTTGACACGGACTACAACGATTACGCCCTGGCTTACGGCTGCCGTGATCTGGGAAATGATTACAGACAAAGTAAGTTTCTGTAATTTATAAAATTCATTTTGAAAAGAAGTCTAAGCTTCGCATTTGTTAAAGCAATAAATTCTTCATGTGTTTTGAAACCAGGCAGAACTGAAATAAAAATAGTCTCCAAAGTGAAGACTCTCTTGATATTTTATTAGAAGACTAACGTTAATAATGTATACTTAATAGTTTACAGTTGGAAACTAAGCAGGACAAGGCAATTGACCATCCAGGGTGCAGCAGCTATCAATGCATCGATGAGTGACATCGATGTTTTGGACAACAGATATTTCGACACCATACAGCAAACTGATGAATCTTGCTTCTATTTGCCTGACATAGGACCAAATGAACCAGTCACTTTTATCGGTCAATGTGATCCAAATATTCCAGTTGTAACCAATTTTAATGCAACCGCGGTAAGTATCATACATTCTTACTAACATAAAATCTTTCTGTTTCTTTTAATCCATCCTGGGCACTTCCCACAAAGTGAGCCTACGATTGACTGGATATATTTCAGTTACTCTCCATTGGTAGTTTTTTGGTTAGAATTAAGTATTCTTTTATGCAATATTAACCTATGGTTCAAACTATGCTAAAACTAAATCGTAACTAAACGTTTCACTTACCTACCTAAAATCCTATTTTGATGAAATGCTGTAAATAGTATTAAATGAATGCATGCCTCTATCATTGCAGTATTTGGGAACCTGGCGATTAATAGAGACGTACTTTGCGGAATTCCAAACGGGTACTTGTGCCAGAGCTGAATACAGTCCAGGCATTAATTCCGTTTTGGTAGAGAACACCCAAGTTGTAAATCAAATGTTAGATTCACTTACCGGATCAGCTGTTCTTGCAGGCAATGATGGATTAGGAAAGCTGCTTGTCACTTTCCCGACCAGTAAGTAGCAAATAGTACAAGTATGACTTAAATTTGTATAAGTAGAGAGATAAATTTATTAAATAGCTAATTCTTGTATTTCCAGGTCCGACACCTTCAGATTATTGGATATTGGGAACAGATTATACCTCTTACGCGCTAGTTTATTCTTGTGAAAATATAAGTAACGATCGAAGAAGAGGTATGTATATCTGATAAAATAATTATCTTTGACTACGTTTAAAAGAGTCAATGATTGAAAAATCATTGTACTAGTTTGTGGTTTGTTAACTGATCGTAATATTAAAGATAGTCTTTTGTCTTGTGCTGTACTTAACAATTGACATTTAAAAACATTAAGAAGCTCTTCAAGGCAGTCAATAAACGTGTATAATAGTAAAATATTACTTTTTTCTGCTATTGGTATTTTTTTTGCAACTGAGTAGATCTCAACGAGAGCCATATTAACATTCATTCCTAACTCATGAATATGAAAAATTAAGTTTTTAGTTGGAAGCTCAGCAGAAGCAATGAATTAACAGAGGAGGCAAACGCGAATATCACCCAGATAATCAACAGTATTGACGTTCTCAATAACCAATATTATAACAACATGGGTCGTTCTGAAGCAGATTGTTTCTATTTTCCTGATGCAAGCCCTGATACACCAGTCAGGTTCCGTGGAACATGTAACGAGAGTATCCAAGCTGTACCCGATTTTGATCCTGTTCAGGTACTTAACGTTTAATCTCTTGTAATTTTGTTATCTGCTATTAATAGTCATCGGTTTTTTATTGTTATTCTTTTTCTTCAGTACATGGGATTATGGCATGATATTCGCTCATATCCAGAAAACTTCCAAACTGGTACATGCCAGAATGCCAATTACGAGCTTGTTGACGGCGTGGTCGATGTACTAAACACACAAGTTATTAACCAAACACTAGATACTATGACGGGTACAGCAGTACTTGCTAGTGACGATGGAAGTGCTAGGCTGAATGTAACCTTCAATGTTGGTGGCATAAACGGTAAGAACTTTAAAGAAAGAAGAAGAAATTTAAAGATAATACTAGAATTTTCGAACATGGAACTTTTAGAAATAATATAACAAAACTTTTGTAGGGAATTTTTACAGCTAATAAGGATCTCATAAGCAAAACACTCAACTAAATAGTTATAGTTTAAAAAATACATCTAGCGTTACAATTATTTCACAGACAAGTTTTTTTTTAAGGACTAATTATATTGAATCTTTGTAAAACCCTTCATGTAAATGTTATTTCATTTCAGTTACCACAAACTATTGGGTACTGGCTACCAACTTTACCTCATATGCTCTAGTCTATTCTTGTAGACAAGTGGATGACGAATATTATCAAGGTAAGAGATAATTGCTACCTTTTTAAAAACGCTTTTACAACCCGATTCGTATATATGTAAGCGCGATTATATAAAGAGATGTATTCTAATTTATATGCATTTACAGTTACATCATGGCAACTGAGTCGAACTAGAGAATTAACGAATGAATCTATCGCCGCAATCAATGCTATCATGGACACAATCCCAGTTCTTGACGAAAGATACTTCTTAGATCGATTACAAACTCCAGAGGACTGTTTCTACTTCCCGGAACCAGAACCAAATACACCTGTAATTTTCCGTGGACAGTGTGATGACAGTATTACAGCTATACCCAACTTCAACGATACACAGGTAAATAAAGACTTTCCCCAAAAATATCAATAGTTGTTAGTTAATGTAAATAGGCAATAGGCCGGTGACGGGCAGCAGCGTCACCGGTGCAACAAGTTACGCCCTGCGATCACCAACCCGCCTGCCCAGCGTGGTGATTATGGGCTAAAATCCTCCATGCGAAAACAACAAAAGCCACGGCCCCCAGTTCCCGGCAGTCCCGCTATTCCTGGTCATGGTGGCGACCACGGTAACGGCGGGACAGGGGGTGCTAAGAATCACCGGGTTACGGAAGGCCACCATAAGCGACTGACTTTGGCAACCTATAACGGCCGCACGTTACGGCTAGACTCGCATCTGGCTCAACTTGAGGTGGAACTTGGGAAGATTAGGTGGCATATCCTAGGGCTATGCGAAGTCCGAAGAGAGGGGGAGGATACCATAACCCTCGACTCAGGCCACCTGATGTACTTCCGCGAGGGAGACCAACAATCCCAAGGTGGCGTGGGGTTTCTGGTAAATAAGTCCCTTTCTGACAACGTAGTGGAAATATCCAGTGTGTCGAACAGGGTAGCGTACCTCATTATCAAACTTACTGAGAGGTATAGCCTCAAGGTAGTACAAGTGTACGCACCGACCTCGGCCCACTCGGACGATGAAGTGGAGGATATGTTCGATGACATATCGAGGGCCCTGCACTTCACTACTAAAACCCACTACAACGTCGTTATGGGTGACTTCAACGCCAAAGTGGGAGTACAAACTTGCAGCGAATCGGTAATAGGATCTCATGGATTTGGAAGCAGGAATCATAGGGGGCAAATGCTTGTCAACTTTCTCGAGCGGGAGGGGCTGTTCTTGATGAACTCCTTCTTCAAAAAGCGGCCCCAAAGAAAGTGGACGTGGCAAAGCCCCGACGCTATGACAAAAAATGAGATTGATTTCATCTTGGCGGACAGAAAGCACATATTCAGAGACGTCTCAGTGATCAATAGGTTTAACACCGGTAGTGATCACCGACTTGTCCGAGGCTCTCTGAATATCGACTTTAAGGCTGAACGTGTCCGTTTGATGAAATCCAGGCTCCGACCAACTCTGCTTCAAGTCACGATGGGATCTGAAAAATTCCAGTCAAATTTGGAAAGCCGATTTGCTGCCATGGAAACCACAACAGACGTAAACCAGAACCTTGAAAATGTGGTTCGGAATCTCAGGGACGAAGGTACGAGATTTTGTGAAATGCAGCGTAAAAGCAGGAAGTCCAAGCTTTCAGAGAGGACACTAGGGTTAATGAGGGAACGACGTGAGAACCCACCTGTCACTTCGTTGGCTAAGAGGACTCTTAACCGAGAGATCAGCAGGCTTGTGCGACACGACCTCCGATGCTCCAATACCCTTTCGATCGAAAGAGCGATCGAGCGGAATCGGGGGTCAAAAGTGTTCGTACAATCTCTTGGAAGAAGTCACCTGACGAAGCTGACCACATCACGTGGAGAAGTCGTTACTTCTAAGCCGGCCGTCCTTTCAGAAGTCGAAGGCTTCTACGGCAGTTTATACGCTTCGCATGTATCTCGTCCTGATCCCGAAAATAAGGACCCTAGAGCCACATTAACACGCCACTACACCGAAGATCTGCCAGAAGTCAGCACTGATGAAATCGTGATGGCTCTTGGACGCTGAAAAATGGAAAAGCCCCTGGAGAGGATGGCGTTACAACAGAGCTGTTGAAAGCTGGAGGTATTCCCGTACTGAGGGAGCTCCAAAAGCTGTTTAACGCTGTCCTGTTCGAAGGGAGAACTCCAGAAGCGTGGAGCAGGAGTGTGGTCGTCTTGTTCTTCAAAAAGGGTGACAAGACCATGTTGAAGAACTATCGGCCCATTTCCCTTCTAAGCCACGTCTACAAACTGTTTTCAAGAGTCATCACGAACCGTCTTGCGCGAAGACTCGATGAATTCCAACCACCGGAGCAGGCTGGGTTTCGGAGCGGATATGGCACCATAGACCACATCCACACAGTGCGGCAGATTATACAGAAGACCGAAGAGTATAATCAGCCCCTGTGTCTAGCATTCGTGGACTATGAGAAGGCCTTTGACACGATCGAGACCTGGTCTGTTCTGGAGTCCCTGCAGCGTTGCCAAGTGGATTGGCGATACATCCAAGTGTTGAGATGTCTCTACGAAGCCGCCACTATGTCCGTCCAAGTACAGAATCAGCATACAAGACCCATACCATTGCATCGAGGAGTGAGACAAGGTGATGTTATATCCCCGAAATTGTTCACTAATGCAATGGAGGACTTCTTCAAGACGCTGCACTGGAAAGGGCGCGGCATCAACATCAATGGCGAATACATCTCGCACTTGCGATTTGCAGACGACATCGTCATCATGGCAGAGACGCTGCAGGACCTTCAACAGATGCTGAATGACCTGGCTGACTCTTCTGTGCGCATCGGCCTACGGATGAACTTGGACAAGACCAAGGTCATGTTCAATGAACACGTTCTACCGGAACCGGTTGCAGTACACGGTGCCGTTCTTGAAGTTGTTCAAAAATACGTGTACCTCGGGCAAACTTTGCAGTTAGGGAGAAACAACTTTGAGGACGAAGTGAACAGGAGAATTCGGCTGGGTTGGGCAGCGTTTGGGAAGCTTCGTCGGGTCTTCTCATCATCGATCCCACAGTGCCTAAAGACGAAAGTCTTCAATGAGTGCGTCCTACCCGTAATGACATACGGAGCCGAAACGTGGACACTTACGGTACGGCTAGTTCACAAGTTTAAGGTCGCTCAGCGTGCTATGGAAAGGGCTATGCTCGGCGTTTCTCTAAGGGACCGTATCAGAAACGAGGTGATACGGCAGAGAACCAGAGTCATCGACATAGCCCATAGGATTAGCAAGCTGAAGTGGCAGTGGGCTGGCCATATTTGCCGTAGAACCGATAACCGTTGGGGTAAACGGGTTCTTGAGTGGAGACCGCGATTCGGCAAACGTAGTGTAGGACGTCCACAGGCCAGGTGGAGTGATGATTTGCGCAAGACGGCTGGCAGGAGCTGGATGCGAGAAGCCGAGGATCGAACTAAGTGGCGTGCAATTGGAGAGGCCTATGTCCAGCAGTGGACTGCGATAGGCTGATGATGATGATGATGAATGTAAATAGTATAAATGAAAACAATAATGCCCAAATGATTTTTGTAACTCTTTTCACATTAAGTTTTCACAAAAGTAATTAGGACAGGCCGACTTACAAATAAGTCCTGTGGGCTCAAATAACATTCTTCTAAAATGTTTTTTTTTAGTTTTCGGGACTATGGCATGAGATAGCAAAATACCCATACGGCCCAACAGATACCTGCATCGATCATCGCTTCGAGCTTGGATCTTCATCAGCATTTAACCACAATTCCTTCCATGTTTTGAACCAAACGCTTTTGTTGGTTAATAACAGTACCATGAATCTCACTTCGACTGACGGCACTGGCAGACTGACCATTGATATTGTAGTTAATGGAACAGGTAAAATTTGACGCTATATTAGTTTTCTATGTAACTGTTAGCGAAGCGAGGCGTGGCCATGGCTTCCGTTTGGTAAGTGCCTCTGCGAAACGAAAGCCTCTGCGACTTCCATTATAAAAAAAATATTTCGATAGTTCGAGTTTGTTTTGGAGTCTTATATTTTTTATGATTCTTTTTTTGACCTAAATAACTTGAATTGTCATTGTATAGACATATATCATGACTATATGTCACTTATACACATATTACATTTATTTATTTTATTTATTTATTTATTTTTTCTTAAAATAATAAACATTTCGATCATCTAACACACAACGCCATCTAGTCCCAAACTAAGCAGAGCTTGTATTATGGGTACTAGACAACTGATACAAATACTTATATACTTTTTTTTGTAAATACATACATATTATAGATAGAAAACATCCAAACTCCGAAACAAATATTTGCAGATCATACAAACATTTGATCCGACCCGGGAATCGAACCCGAGACCTCAAGAATTACAATTTATTATAATTAAATGAACTCATTCTTATTTATAATGAATCTAACTTGTCATAATGTGGTTAAATATTTTTACAGTTCAAACAATACCGTTCTGGGTCCTTGACACGGACTACAACGATTACGCCCTGGCTTACGGCTGCCGTGATCTGGGGAATGATTACAGACAAAGTAAGTTTCTACAAATTACAATTAAAGAAATGTTGCGTAATTCAGAAGTAATAATATTTTTAATATACTACTATTGTAAGTCATACAAAATCAATATTAATAAATGCTTTATTGGTTTTTAGTCCAAACCACGTAATAAGAAACTTTAAGCTTTATTCACTAAAGTCCATAATTGACAGTCTGGGTCAGAACAAACTACAAACCACGCTGCAAACACAGGAGCTAAACATTAAAATTATCACACAATTTTATTGATTAGTTTACAGTTGGAAACTAAGCAGGACAAGACAACTGACAAACCAGGGTGCAGCAGCTATCAATGCTTCGATGAGCGACATCGACGTTTTGGACAACAGATATTTTGACACGATACAGCAAACTGATGACGCTTGCTTCTACTTACCTGATCTGGGGCCAAATGATCCTGTTACTTTTATCGGTCAATGCGATCCAAACATTCCAGTTGTAACCAATTTCAATGCCACCGCGGTTAGTCAAAACGTTTATTACTTAGATAAGACATGAATATATTTTAGATATTTTCAGTGATTTTATTTTGAAGGGTTCATCCTTCATATCCCAAAACTACAAGGAGATATGAAGTATATTGCGCCCGTAATTCATAATTTCCTGCGACTGCGACTGCTGTTCTTGAGGTCTCGGGTTCGATTACCGGGTCGGATCAAATGTGTGTATGATCTGAAAATATTTGTTTCGGAGTTTGGGTATACATATGTATGTATTTACAAAAAAAAGTATGTAAGTATTAATATCAGTTGTTTAGTACCCATAATACAAGCTCTGCTTAGTTTGGGACTAGATGGCGTTGTGTGTTAGATGTCCAAAATATTTATTTATTTATCTAGTACATAGAAAAACTGCATTATTAAAGTTTAAACAATGACTTTCTTTGCAGTACTTGGGAACCTGGCGATTAATAGAGACCTATTTTGCTGATTTCCAAATTGGTACTTGTAACACAGCTCACTACAGTGAAGGCAATAATAATGTTTTGGTCGTGAATACACAAGTTGTAAATCAAAGGCTAGATACAGTTACTGGGACAGCTGTTCCAGCAGGTACTGACGGATTAGGAAAGCTTCTTGTCACCTTCCCAACTAGTAAGTTCCAAAGAGCTTAGATTCGCACAAGTATGATGAAAATTTAAAAAAAATTGTACTTAAAAGAAATTTATTAATTTACAATTACATTACTTCTTTGATTTTCAGGTCCAACACCTTCAGACTATTGGATATTGGGAACAGATTATACGTCTTACGCACTAGTTTATTCTTGTCTAAACATCGATAACGACCGAAGACGAGGTATGTGTAACTGCTAAAAAGAATTTGTTTCATTATAGTACAGAAAGCCCATTAAAAACTGAGTTGTAACAAAACTACGGTCAAAATTTCAAATCCGTTCACCCATATTTAGTTTGAAAACATTATTATGATTGTAATTTTAAGATTACTGTAGTGTGTGTTCTTTTGTTGTTTGGTAATGTAAATGGTTAAAATTGGGACGCGTCTATTTCATACAGTTGTTAATGTCTATGAGTAACTTTTAAACACTTACTTAAAAAAGATTAAATTTTGAATTTCAGTGTGGAGCTGGAAATTGAGTCGGACAACTTCTCTAACACCTAACGCAACCACTGCCATTAACAGTATTGTGGACAGTACCGACGTGCTGAATGAAAACTTCTACCAAACCGTAGATAATTCTGACGACGGCTGTTTCTTCTTCCCTGCACCCGACAGAAATACCCCTGTTGTCTTCCCTGGACAATGCGACACAAATATTACGGCTATGCCAGCCTTTGATGCCGCAAGAGTAATATGCTTTTTTGATTCAAAGATATCTTTTTTCGATATTCAGTGGTCATTTAGAACGTTTTATTTATTATATTGTTTCTTCTGCTTCAGTACCTAAATATTTGGTATGACATCGAATCATATCCAGCACCGTTCCAAACTGGCACTTGTAGCAGGGCTAATTATACCCTTAATGCTGACGGAACAGTACGTGTAGAAAACACTCAAGTAGTAGATCAACTCTTGGAGACTTGGATTGGAACTGCTGTGGTAGCAAGTGAAGATGGAAGTGCAAAACTGAGTGTCACCTTTAATGTCAATGGAATAAATGGTAATTAATGCATATTTTTTATTTATTTATTTATTTTTATTTATTTATTTATTCTTAGAAAGACTTACAGACATATAACAATGATATATAATTATAATTAAATCATCCCTTTGCTAATTACAAGTCTCTACTTATAGATACTCTGAGGAGAACTGTCGACTTTAGTTAAAGTTGAAATGCAGTTCACATTGAACACATACATACAAGAAATAACACATGATTATATACGTATAACAATTATATAAAGATATGCCAAAAAAAATAAAATAAAAATGCCAAAAAACCAGAAACACAGAATAAAAAAAAACAGTAGAAACAGATTAGTACAGTTTGAGTGCCGCTTTACGTTTCGAAAAATGAATGAGCTAATATCCTCCTAACCGTGTTCACGTTGGTACAAAACAAGTCTATATCAAGATTCCGTGAAAGTTTATTAAAATTGTTTGCACTTCTTAGCGAAAAAGCGTTACGTCTATAGTTTGTTGTTGAAAAGGGTATGTTTAATAGGGGTCGCTGTCGAAAACCAACTCTATTCACACTCATCCACCTTAGCAACAAGTTCCGGGCAGTCAATGGAGCCCTGAGCAACGCTTATCAAATAACAGATGTCGTTGATACAACGTCTTTGCTCAGGTGGTTAAAAATGGAAACTTTTGCACCTATGTGTGTAATCCTCGGACCATTGCCGCGCTTTAAAACTCAGAAATCGGATCTCATTAAAGTCTCTTGTTAGTACAGTCATAAGAACCTGGACTAATTTCTGAAATCTGAATCTTTTAAATAGCTGTCTACAATCTCTAGAAATATTGATTTTATTTTAATACTAGCTGAACCCCGCGGTGTTACCCGCGGTTAATGTTGTACCGCGAGTAACGTCGCGGGACAAAGTTAGTTTAAAAAAAGTAGCCTAAGTTACTCCCCGGATCATCAGCTACCTGCCAGTGAAAGTCCCGTCAAAATCCGTCCAGCCGTTCCAGAGATTACCCGGAACAAACAGACAGACAGACAGACAGACAGACAGACAAAAAATTTTTAAACTAAATTTTTGTTATATGTATCGTGTATACATACATATGCATTGATTAAAAAGCTGTTATCTTAATGTTACAAACAGACACTTCAATTTTATTTATTTGTATAGATGTATCGTGTATACATACATATGCATTGATTAAAAAGCTGTTATTTTAATGTTACAAACAGACACTTCAATTTTATTTATTTGTATAGATGTACACTACATTTTTCTAAATATCAGATGACCTGATGAACTTCGTATAACCTACATAATATATTTGTGTAAATTGTAGTGAAAAATTAAAAACAAATTTGAAAATAATCATAATTGTCGATTCGAAACATATGTTTGAATTTTTTCCTTATTTGAACTTCTACAAATATTTCAAGATCAAAGTTAGTCAAATCGGTTAAGCCATTCTCGAGTTTTAGCGAGACCTACGAACAGCAAATAAAAAGAAAAAAAACTTAAATTGCGAAAAGAAATGCTCCAGTAAAGATACATCCAAAAACACAAAAACCATAAAAACTGGTCCATCTGTTCTTGAGTTATAAATATAGATTATATTGTTTGTTTTATAAATGTAGAATATATTATTTTCTATTTCAATCATAAACGTACACAACATGTAACGTTACGGTAAATTCAAATATTTTTAATCACCCATTTGTAGTAACATATAAGCAAATTAATGATTGATTATACTATCTATATTTTTCTCTTTTCTCTGTTATAGTTAGGACTACCTTGTTAGTGCTGGACACGGATTACGATTCGTACGCTTTGGCCTATTCTTGTGAAAACATCACCCCAGATTCGAGAGCAGGTATGAAGATTGTCCCATCGAACAGACTATCCACTTAAAATAGGAATGACTCTAATACGAATATTTTAACAGTTTTCAGTTGGAAACTTAGCAGATTTAGGACATTAACAGCAAATGCTACTCAAGCTATTGACAACATAATCAACTCCATACAAGTTCTGAAGCAAAAATACTTTGTTCCGAGAGGTCATACTGAAGATGATTGTTTCTACTATCCTGATAATAACGGGGGCGATGTCATATTAAATGGTCAATGTTTAGAACATAATTTAGTTCCTGCAGTCACGAACTTTAACGCAGAATTGGTAAGCACTTACACTATTCTATTTGTCTTGAAGTATGTAAACCTGTATCTTATAGAAACATCCTATGGGCAGATTTGTGATCGAAATTATTTTCTAAGATTTGGTTTCTCAATATTATTAATAACGTTGTATAGGTATCAGAAATTATTTAATATGGTTTAATATTATTAGCCTCACCCTTATAGTGTAAAGTCATACCAAAAAAAGTAACAGCTTCTAAAATGCCAACTAAGAGTACAATGATATTTTTCTACGGAGCAATTGATATTGAACCTCCGCAACTCCTCAAAGGCAAACTGAATTCAAAAATTGAACTAGTTGTTAGTAAAATTAAGAATACCAATTAATTTCCCAGAACGATTGATGTTCATGACATCTGAGATCAACGGCTTAGTGCTTAGACGTAAAAAAACAGATTCATTTAGCTATATTTCATTCACATTCACAAGCAAGGAATAACAACAGGTTATGTTTTCAGTATACGGGCAGGTGGTTCGAAGTATCTCGTTTCCCATCCGATGTGCAACAAGGCGAATGTTTCACATCAAATTACACCTTAAACGGAGCAAATCAATTAATTGTGGAACGTAGTTTCGTGTTTAATGAAATTCAATTCAATTCTATCACAGACGTAACGGTGTCCCCTGATGGTAGGGGTGTTTTCAGTGCCAGTATTAGCGGAGGTAAGAGTTTCATCACCAAAATCATCATCATCATCAGCCTATAGCATTTTAGTACTGTGTAGGTATAGACCTCATCAATCACACGCCACAGGAAGACTTTTATAGTTTCATAATGAAAACTCCATTTTATTGTTTGCAATGTATTTAATGAATTATTTTTTTCAGTTCCATTTAGCGATATATACATCTTGGCAGTTGACTACGAAGACTTTGTGTTAACATACACCTGCAGAAATCTTGAAGGCAATCAAAAACAAAGTAAGTTTCTTATTCCATCACCACATATGATTAATAAAAACAATGTTCATGTATAATATCTCTATAATTATAAATGTGAATGTTAGTTTTTTTGCTACGCATTCACGCGAAAACTACATAACGGAACATCATGAAGCTTTGTACACATGTTCTTGAAGGTTGTAGAAGTTTTATTTATTATTAAATGCGAGAGAAATCTGGGCGAAAGCTAGTATATATATAATTTTATAAGTTGAACTTATTTTATGAAGTATTCTACTTCGTGATAAATTTTCGACTCGCATCACGGTGAAGGACCCAACTACGTGACTTAAAGTAACGACTAAAATAAAGCATCAATCATTATGATAAAACAAAAATAGCTTCATATTTCCATAGTTTTGCGAAAAAGTTATTGAGATTGTGCGAGTTTTTGTTGTATTCTAATATTTTTTGAAACTTTTATGCATAGCGTATGCCAGTTCCATCGTATGAATTTGAACAAAACGCTATTTGGTACCGATAGAATTTAGTAAAACATTCCTACGTCGGCTCCATTTAAATTCAAGTCGGACACTAAACTATTTCTACTAGACTCATATTTAACACACTCCATTAATAAATGATGCAAGTCTTCCACAACTACACATTCCTCACGATCAGATTCTGCGAGTTACGCCTATACGCAGTTGTTTCATATTGAAAAGTTTGATCAAATGGTACTTTTAAGATTAGATGAACTATAGCTTAAATACTTAAAGCTTAAGAATACATCAAACTTGTTAGATCGATTTATCGCCCCCGAAACCTAATGTATACTAAATTTAATGAAAATCGTTGAGGCCATTTAGGAGATTCAGATTATTTATATAACATTATAAAAAATTCTCGTGCCGCAGTGTTTGTTACCAAACTCCTCCGAAACGGCTGGACGTATTTTATGAGATTTTGTGTGCATATCAGGTAGGTCTGAGAATCGGCCAACATCTATTTTTTATACCCCTAAATTATAAAAGTGACCCACCACTAAATTTAATTTTTTTATCCTTACAACAACATTTGCTGAGTCAGCTAGTAAACCCATACAAAAATTGCTCGTTTAAAGCGACTTTTATTTGTTTATTTATTTTTTTATTTATTTGTATAATAATAAATAATCGATATTCAACTATGGAATCGGGTCCTGTTTTATTTATACCTTTTGCCGAACTAGATTGAGGTGGAATGTAAGTCTGCTACAATGCCGCTGAACTTTGATTTTTATTTTTAGTGTATTTCAATAAGTAACTAACATTTATAAATTCATTGCAAGAAAATACAAATATCTATATACTAAACCCTGTGTTTTAATTTAGTTTTCAGTTGGATATTAAGTAGATCGCCAGATGGCATTTCGCCTGCTGCACAGAACGTTACAAGCCAACTTATCAGGGATAACATTGATCTATGGGAAGGTTACTACGAGCCTACAGGACAAGACGACGATGCTTGCTTCTTCTACCCACCGCTTGACCAACTACCAGGTGTTGTAGAGTTACGAGGACCTTGCCCTACCAATATTCGCGGTGTACCCAACTTTGATGCAGAGGCGGTAAGTTTCTTAGGTAACAGCTTGCATACTGTTTACCTTACATGTAATATTAACACTATTGTACATGAAGATCCGACTTTAAAAAAAAAGTGGACATGAGATTCTTTGACAGTATTCTTGTCATAAGGGTCTACGCATTTTTGAAACTGGAAGTTATAGATCGACACAAGCAGCCATTTTGGTGTTTTCGCCTTTACCTTTTAATTTACCTTGACAATTCAGTACATGCTGTGGCGTCTGTTTGTGTCGATCTGTGATTTTTAACTATAGCTTCAATTTAACGTTAATAAATGTCAATTAGTGTCTTAACCTATAAAGTGTCCAACGCCATCTCACGGCCGCTGTGACACTCTAGCAAGTGTAGTAGTAGATAATTGATTTCGAATTGGAATTTGAACATCGTCTATAACATCAACATCACAACAACAGCCTATTAGTAGACCGTGATAACCTCTCCATCGGATTATGAGAAGTAACAGAGAGTGTACCTGTGATTGCGCACATACATACTTGTACACTATGATATCTCCTGCTCCGTTGTAGGCGTGTCTCCGTTGATACTGGCAATCGTGGCCGAAATCAGCTAGGAATAGGTACATCACATCATAAACCATAGGAAGTCCCAAATTTATTTTGAGTACTTGTATACTCTTGAGTTGTGGGTTATCTACGCGGTAGGCCCTATACCAATAAAAACGAGAGTTATCTCTTGAAACGATGTTCTAATGGTGCAATTAAAATTTCCAGTACTTGGGAAGATGGTTCGAAACTTCAAGATTCCCTGTTCAGGATCAAGTAGGCCAATGTAATCGAGCCGAATACAGTTTTGATGCTGCTACAAACACAGTACCCGTATTCAACAGCGAAGTCCTCAATCAGAAACTTTTGACACAATTTGGGTCTGCTGTCATCGCATCTACTGATGGCACCGGAGAATTACTTGTGAACTTCGACGTCAACGGAAGTAAGTAACATAGTTTTAAAACAAGTTTTAATTATAACTTCATCTGTGTTAATTTCCACTTCATTCAAATACCGTAACATAAGGTGTTTAGTTTAAATATTAACAAAAAATATGGTTGTAATTATTAAAGGGTTTTATTTAGCTTGCCGTTTATTTATTCATTTGTTTGTGTTAAATGTAGTAATTGAAATTTGATCTCCTTCCTGTTGACAGATTGATTATAATTGTTTTCTACTTTGAGTTTAACCTCGTATGTTGGTTACTGTCTATTGGGATAAGTGGTAACGTACATACGAGTATGTAACCTCTGTCTTTTTAAGCTACTTTCTATATATGTCCATCAGGGGATTTCTCCTATCTAAAACCGAACATATAGGCCCGGGTTAGCAAACACCCATAAATTAAACTAACCCAAAACTTGTTGCTATAAGAACATACTTTCAATAATAATCGGGACAAATAATGATACAAGCAAATACATGAGATTTTTTTTTCAGTAACATTCACAGCAAATTACTTCGTACTTGCAACGGATTACAGTTCATTCTCCTTGGTCTACAGTTGTACCAATATAACAGGTGGATGGAGACGAGGTAATACTTATTTTCTTGAATTCTTTTTTAATCGCAGCACGAAGGTAGCATTTCCTAAAACTTATTATATTTATAATTTACAGTCAGCAGTTGGCAGTTGAGTAGAAATAGGGTTTTGTCAAGTGATGCAGCAGCGGCAATGGCCCCCGTAATTAATGCTACGCAGGGTCTCCTTGAGAAGTATTACCTACCTACCAGCCAATCAGATGAGGACTGTTTCTACATACCTAATAATTACCCTGACCAAGCACCGCGTTTCAGAGGACAATGTGAAAATATCATCGGCGTTGCTAATTTCAACATTACAAGTGTAAGTTAATGTATTTTTTTCAATTCAATCTTAATTCACATCAACAGCTTTTAACAGTCCTCAGCTGGACAAAGGCCTCTCTTTAGAAAGGAGGTTTTGGCCTATTCTAATGTACTACGCTAGTCAAATGACTAGATGGTCGTTTGACTAGGTAGTCGTTTGACTAGGTAGTCGTTTGACTAGCGACTAGACACTGATGTTGTAGCAAAATATGTTAAACTAGCTGACCCGGCGAACTTCGTACCGCCATATCTATACATTATCTGTCTCAGCTTCCCACAGGCAGTTGTGTAGACTGTCGTGAACAAAAACTGACTTTTCCCGTTATCTTTAAATTTTTCTTGTACAAAAACTTTGTCCTAAAATAACGAACACATAAAAAAATAATTATTTAGTTTGGTGCAGCCGATCGGAACTTGTACATACATTTCGGCAATTCATTTTTATATATGTAGATTAACTAAATATATGTAAAAAAATATTAAGTATTGAACACGACTAGCTCACCTTGAATCAGTTCACTTACATTTTTATCTAGTAGGACTAGTTCTGAAGGAAAAATAAAACTAAAATATTGTATAAATTTCGTGGCTGCGAAAATTTTGTTTTGAGAATTTTCATGTATTTGTAGGCAAGGAAATGAATGCTGTAAAAATGTATTTCTCTTATTAGATATAACTAAGATTTAAAGCAGTAACATTATTACAAAATAAGTTGCAACTGCATTTCACTAAAACTTAGGAGAAATGAAAAGTATAGTGAAGAAACGTCAATAAATATAATTTTTATATTTTACAGTACTTAGGTTGGTGGCATGAGATAGAACGGTATCCTGTTGATGACCCTGATGATGGCCAGTGTCGAAGCTCTGAATATGAACAAGTAGGCGACTCATACATGGTGGTTGATACATGGGTTCAAGACAAAGAAGGTTTCACTCGACCAGGCACTGTTACAGCAACTCCTGAGGGCAAGTTAATTAGGACAATGGCTAATGGTAAAATTCAAGGTATGTACGACGGATGCCATTCAGTTTTGTGACGCTTTAAATAGACATTTAAAATAAACTTACCTTTGTCTTCATTTACTGTACCGTTACAGTTTTTAAACTTTATTTGTGTTGTCATTACTTAAAAGTTACTCAGAAGTTAAAGTATCAATTTATATGTCAATACCTATTACAAAGAGTATTAATAATTACAAATTTAAACAAAAAGCGAGTTTAAAAATTGAAAAAAAATGAAGTGTAACTAAAGTGAGACCACACGGGAAGAACCAGCTTTTAAATAAAAAAGAATCATCAAAACCTGTTCACCCAGTCGAAAGTTTTGAGGTAGCAAACATAAAAAATACAGTCAAATTGAGAACCTCCTCCTTTTTGAAGTCGGTTAAAAAGAGCACTTAACGATGATACAACTGTATAACCAAACAAGTATGAAACAAAGGATCAATAGGCGATTACTGGCAACATATTCTATTTTGTTCTAATGTTAATTTTCAGATATCTGGGTTCTTGCAACTGACTATGAATCATACTCACTACTTTACGCTTGTGAGCAAGAGGACGAGGAATACCGACTAGGTGAGATTGCAATGCATTATTACTTCATCTATAACAATAAGATATTATCTTTTTAAATTTGATCGTTTCCAAATCTCTTAACTGTCGATCCCATTCTCAAAATTCTTTCACTAAAACCGAACTGAAATGAGCTCTGGAGCAATGAAGCTTCTCTTCATTACTCCAGAGCGCATTTCACAGAAACGGTGCAGTATGTTGAAAGTGTCAGGCAATTTAACATAAATTCACGTAGAAGTCTATGTATCGGGCAAATAATTTAAACACTAAAGAAGCATCACTAGGCCGCCATGGTGTGATCAACATGCAGCAATGTTTTCTTCATTTGCCATGAGTATAATGACCACTACTTTTGGATTCTGCTTATGCTTTTCGTCAAGCAGAGCTGATTCATTTTTTAAACGAGATATTCAGAATAAAAGAAGAGAAGTAGATGTATAAGTATCATCAATAATAACATCATCACACAATCTTTTGTTTGGAAGTTTAGTATCTGTACAAATGTACAATCCAAATCAACGGAGCTTTATTTGTACCATTTAACACTACCTTTTTAAGTACAACTAACATCAAATCATTTTTATTTTTCAGTTTGGAGTGCTAAGCACAGTAAGACCCGTTCGTTGTCACCTGAAGCTCAGGAAATAATGGCCCCAATAATTGAAAATAACTCAGTATTATTCCCACAATTCTATCAAGATGTTGATCAGACCGACGATACATGCTTCCACTATCCAACAATACCAGAAGGACAGGCCATAATAATACCTGGCCAGTGTAATCCAGATACACCCGTAATAAGAGACTTTAATATTGATGACGTAAGTTACCTAATACTACTTCAAAGTTTGGCAAAACAAGAAAAAATCATTCAAATATTGCTTTTTAGGGTTCCGTAGCCAAATGGCTTTAAACGGAATCCTTGCGGATTCGTCATGTCTGTCTGTCTGTCCATCCGTATGCCACAGCCACTTTTTTCTACTTGCTTTGTGAAGCTTTCTCAGGTTGTAACACATTTGCTATTAAACCTCTAAGACTACGATAGAAGCCATTAACGAAGATGTCTAGTTTACCTTAAGAGCTATTATGCTTCTGTTGTAGTATTTGACTAACTAACGACCTATGTATTGGCAATACAGCAATTCCGTTTTCTCATTTTACTTTTTGCTTCTATTTTAACCATTTCCATTTTCCTACTCATCCAATTTCACTTACCTTAGTACCTACGATACTTCGTACTAACCGTTTTCCTGTTCCCAATTTATATCTCCCTTTGTCTTATCTTAAACGATGATATTCCCAAGGAGAGACGACATCATTCGGACGGCCAACAATCAAAGCACCATACCAAAAGCCATAAAACACTGAATGATTAAAATTGGAAAAGTACAGGACATTGGATCAGATGCAGCAAGCTTATCGTCAATTAAAAAAAAGCTTTATTAATATTACGATACGTTTTATTTTAGTTTTCGGGAACATGGTTCACTATGTCGAGGTACGATGCGATTAATGGAAGCACATGTGTGGGTTCAACATATACCGTAGACCAAGACAGTGGAACTGTTCATGTACTGAGTTTCGAAGTCCGTGATGGACAACTTGTGACCTCAGAGGGTGAGGCCACAGTCACTGAGGGCACCGGCTTAATCCAAATTACGATGCCTACTGCAGACGGTAAACATAATTATAATTTTTAAATAATGTTATATATTCAGACTCAGATTCAGAGTAACTATGGAATTTAGAAATAACCAAAAAGTTTAGAGCCATTTGAGTATCATAGGCAAAGTGTTCACTAATGTTCATTTTTACGTAGTATGAAATAAAGTCGCTTTTTGTTCATGTACGTATAGGTTTTCACCATCTTTATACAATAGTTGTGAAAATCCGTCAATTTCTAAGATATCTGTGCGAAGCTAGGGCAGTTCGTTAGTATCGTTTAATCATAATTGTTTTTATTTTATTCATTTCAATATTGTTTTCTTTTCAGGTGGCAATACGACAACAAGTTTGTACATTTTGAGCGCAGACTACGCAGATTACGCGGTGGCGTACCACTGCGTCAACGTCAACAGTTTCAGACGTCAAAGTAAGTGTTATACACAATTACTCAATAAACCTTCTATCATATCCTTATGGATCATTGTTCAAGTACATTTAATTAAATATTATCTTTTATGTTTGTAGTATTTTATTAGTATTTTTGTCTGTCTGTTTGTTCCGGATAATCCCTGGAACGGATGGACTGATTTTTGATGGGACTTTCACTGGCAGATAGCTGATTATATAAGGCGTAAATTTGCATACTTTTTGGACTACCTTAGCCCCGCGGTGTTACCCGTGGTGGTTTTTATACCGCAGGTAACACCATTAAGCTCAGTTCAGCTTCTTATTAAAATATAGAAAGGGGATAAGTTTTTTGTAAGCAATAACAGATTTTGTAAACAACTGACTGCATATTTATCTACCATGTATCGAATCACTATAAGTGGTACCGTACCTTAACGAAAGTAGCTGTTGCAATGTTAAACCTCTAACAGAGGAAATTTACTTCTATTTAAAACCTTCGCTCTAGAAGTCTACGGCGCAGTGATAGGGATTAAGTTAGTCATAAATACGTTACCTACATGATCCTTAAGGTTTCGTTCACATTATTTTAAAATATACCCAAATACTTAACATGAATATATATTTGTCGAAAAACAAGTTATAACCATGCGTAGGTGTTATTGTTTAACCTTTTTTGTTTATGTTGTTACGGTGAACCATCATAGCCGCCACCAGCGTAGCGCTGTAAATTACTAAACCGATTTAGCGAATGAGACGTCAATAGATTCGTAATATTAGCCCGGGTGACATAGCCTACATATAAATTTAATCAGTTTTTCGTATTCGTGTTTTAGTTTTTTAAACTTTTGCTTGTTTCTCACTAACTGTTTGTATTTTTGACTAGCTGCACCCCGCGGTGTTACCCACGGTTATTGTTGTACCGCGAGTAACGCCGCGCGACAAATTTAGTCTAAAAAAAGTAGCCTAAGTTACTCCCAGGATCATCAGCTACCTGCCAGTGAAAGTCCCGTCAAAATCCGTCCAGCCGTTCCAGAGATTACCCGGAACAAACAGACAGACAGACAGACAGACAGACAGACAAAAAATTTTTAACTACATTTTTGGTATATGTACCGTGTATACATGCATATGCATTTAGTAAGAAGCGGTTCTTTTAACATTACAAGCAGACACTCAAATTTTATTTATTTGTATAGATAATATTGACATTTAATTTCAGTTCGTGCCTGGACTTTAAGCCGAGATCGTATATTCTCGCAGCAAGGTAGTGAGGCGGTACAAACTTTAATAGAGGAAAGAGAAGAACTTCATCCACCATATCTCAGAGCAATTTTCCAGAACGACAATTGCCCTGACCCAAGCTCAGCAGTATTATTTAAGAGTAGTCTTATTTTGTTATTGATATGTGCCATGTTCCAATGGATGTTGTAAATACTATGTACTTTTCATTATATAATTTATAATTATGTATTTAATGTAAGTACCACTACTGTAAGTTTTTAAAATATAAGATATTTGTTGACTTAACCTAGTCAATAAGTAACATCTCCAGAAATAAAATACTTGTTTTGATACAAAAGTTTTTTTACTAACAATACCATAGACACTTATCTTTTAATTATTACCTGTACACTCGCTCTAAAAACAACTTGGCAAGTTTACCTGTTATAACTGTAAGGGCGATGGAGTAAGGATAGCACTGGTGTTCTGCAACTAGAATCCAAAGCAAAATGTCAAATTACTTATTTAATATCAGATTGGGTATAATTAAGTACATTACAAAGATGTTTAGATCAACATAGTTACGTGCACAGATGTCAAACTCTTCAAATATATGCTACTTCCTTCAAGTTTTTTTCCTAAAATAATTAAGTGTGGCTCTAAGTCTTACACGCAGAGCTACTGCTATCAACAACCCAAGCTTTTTTTAAGTAATAGAGGGCAAACGAGAACATGTATCGCCTGATGGTGTCACGCGGCGGCGCACGAGCACTGCCTCTCACCGCTGAGCCACCATCCCATCACCGCGCCCCTCCGCTCCGAAGATATATTAGGACGAGCGCGCCAAAGGCTCGGCCCATATCGCTTGGTGTCTCTCACGCCCGGAGCCCTTTTGGGCTTAGCGGGTCCCGCCAGGACTCTCTCCTGACGATGCTCTCCTTGCTTGGTGGCAACTCGACTCTCTGGGGCCAGGTACTAACGCCGGGTCCAGCGCCTCTGCCAGGTGCCTCTCCAGCCAAGATTCGGTTGTTTTCGCCGGAGTTCACTGGACTAACGCCAGGCCTCTAATCTGGCGTCTCTCGCCTGCTGCTACACGAGTTAAGTGCCCTCACGCTACCGTGGAGGTACCTTCGTGACGGAACTCTCTGGAACCATGCCCTAACCCCTTCATCAGGGCATTTTTCAAGGTCATTCAATGACAGTGAGAGATAGAAAATAAAAACTACTATAATAAGGCCCTGTTTCACCGGTTACAGATAAGTTTCGGATACCGTATCTAAGAGATATCAAGGTATCAAAACCATGTGTTAGATAAACTATATGGAACTTATGCGAAACTGGCGAAAAATCGACTTAGTGTCTTTGATGCATATTTTCTACATAAACCTAACTTCCTTTACCAAGTGTTGTCATTCAAACCGTAATAGCTAGATTAAAAGTTTAATCATGAAATGACAATTCTGAATTATTTTGAAGTTGTTGTTTTGTTGGAAGATTGATTTGTTCCGTGCAGACATGTAGGTATGTAGGTAAAACATTTGAAAAGATGATAACTTTAGAAACGACGAGCTGGAGGAATTTACTGCATTATTGGCGATGCAGAGATTCTAACTAGCGCCTCAAGTGTCAAACTTGTTAATTAGTGTGCTATTATAGTGGCCGAGGAGCGGATAGTGGTATTCGCTCGCAGGTAACTCATACACATAGTTTTTGACTAAGGTGCACAAAGTGCGGGCGAGCCGAATGAACGTGTATCGCAGCGGGACAAGCGGTAGTCGCGAGCGGGGCGGGTGGACGCAAGTCAGTTTAGCCATAGACCACATCCACACAGTGCGACAGATTATACGGAAGACAGAAGAGTATAATCAGCCCCTGTGTCTAGCATTTGTGGATTATAAGAAGGCCTTTAACTCGATCGAGATCTGGTCTGTTCTCGAGTCCCTGCAGTGTTGCCAAGTGGATTGGCGATACATCCAAGTGCTGAGAGGTCTCTACAAAGCCACCACCATGTTCGTCAATGGAGGATTTTCTCAAGACGCTACACTGGAAAGGACGAGGCATTAATATCAATGGCGAATACATATCTTACTTGCGATTTGCGGACGATATCGTCATTATGGCATAGATACTGCAGGACCTACAACAGATTCTGAACGACCTGGCTGACATTTCTGTGCGCATCGGCCTACGGATGAACTTGAAGAAAACCAAGGTCATGTTCAATGAACATGTGCTACAGGAACCGGTCGCAGTACACGGTGCCGATCTCGAAGTTGTTCAAAAATATGTGTACCTTGGGCAGACTTTGCAGTTAGGTAGAAACAACTTCGAGGACGAGGTGAACAGGTGAATTCAGCTGGGTTAGACAGCGTTTGGTAAACTTCGTCGGGTCTTTTCATCGTCGATCCCACAGTGCCTTAAGACAAAAGTCTTTAATCAGTGCGTCCTACCCGTCATGACATACGGAGCCGTGTGCTTTAAAGAGGACTTTGCTCGTTGTTTCTCTGAGGGATCACATCAGGAATGAGGTGATCTGTCGGAGAACCAAGGTCATCGACATAGCCCAAAGGTTTAGCAAGCTGAAGTGGCAATGGGCTGGCCATATTAGCCGCAGAACTGATTACCGTTTGGTAAACGGGTTCTTGGGTGGAGACCGCGTCTCGCCAAAGATAGTGTAGGACGTCGACAGGCCAGGTGGAGTGATGATCTGCGTAAGACGGCTGGCAGGAGCTGGATGCAAGAAGCCGAGGATCGAACCAAGTGGCCCACAATTAGAGAGGTTTATGTCCAGCAGTCGACTGCGATAGACTGCTGATGATTGAGAGCCATGCTACAGAACCTACAAAGCCCATATTGATTATGGGTGATTTCAATTGCCATCACTTTAGATGGGGGTCTTCAAGTGCAGACAGCTGTTGTAAAAATTTATAAACTCCAGCAGAGTGTCCCACCAAGGAGGTGCCTTGGTGGGACAGTTAATGTACCATGTACCAGGACTATTAAGCTAAGGAAGGAGTCTAAAAGGAAATACAATGCGCAAATGACAACTGGAAATTTACTAACATATAAAAATGTCTTTGCTGCAACTAAAAGATTCCTTCGACGCAAAAAACGTACTGGTTGGATTAACTTCTGTTCCCCTTTATTACAAAATCATATTTTTTAGATATGTTAAACTCTGCTATTCCAATGATAAGTATGGAAGTGTACCCTAATAAGTGGAAGGTAATTTTAAAACCTGATAAACTGGTCGCCATGAATGGACCGGCTCGATCGCAGTGATACCACGGCCTCACAGAAAATCGGTGTGCAATAGTGCGGTATCGGTGGTCCATACCCCAACCCTTCCCCATCCCCCAAAGGACGGCAACGCACTTGTGACGCATCTGGTGTCGCGGGTGCCATGGGCGGCAGTAATTGCTTACCATCATGTATGTATCATGTAGCGCGTTTCGTAAACGCGTGACAGCATACCTAGCATCGCTGCAAAAAGTCGCCGTGGGGGAGCGCCCTTATGTCATAGTATAAAGGGTAGCTATACCTGCAAAAGTGGCGCCCTCATATTTTCCATTTTTTTTTTGCCATGGTCTAAGAAGACAAGACAAAGTTCGGAGAGCGACATGGCGTGATGTCACTATCCAGTTACCACTCTTAAAGCAACATAATAACCAACATAACACAACATGAACCAGAACTAGCGATAACGATGATGACGTCATGTCGGTTTCTTTGTCTCGTCAATGTGTCTCGGAATGCCATACTGGCGAAGTATATTGTTATACCATGTTTTTTGCCAAGCTGTACCTCCATCACAGAACACTAGACCTCCATAAGTAGTGTACAAAGGTCTACAGTGACTAGCTGAGTAAAAGACAAGTGTTCTTCTTCTTCTTCTTTGATGAAATGGCAACCAGCCGGGTCTCTCGAATCAGCTATTTCTGCCAATGTCAAGTGTTTATAGTCTTCAAATCATAAGTCTTCAAGTCAGTCTTAAAAAAACAAAAAACGATGTGGTGGATCACAATAGTGTTTTGATAAATAGTGTTTTTGTATCTATGACTCTATTGTTTATCAATTTAATTTCTTGTTAAGTTACTGCACAACCCTATATTTTAAATTAAGTAAATGTTTACCAATAATATTATTTATAAAATAAAAAAAATAATATTTTGAGTCGTACGGAGTTTGACGGCATGTATCCGAATCATTTCAAATAATTTCATTCCAAAAAGCACTTCATTCATTCAAAAGTCATTCCTTTTGGTAATCCGTCAATTAATTTTTCATGAATTGAGGAGAACATGTAAAAGTCTATGTGAAAAACACATTTTCTTATGATTAGCCAATTATTCTGATTGTACACGATAAGTATACTAATATTTACAACACGTAGCAATGGCTAGCAATGAAGAAATTACGGGGCCTATATCCCAAGAAGACATAGAGGCCGCGGATAAATTAAAAAATGAAGCTAATGAGTACTTCAAAAGTAAGTTTCTTAAAAAAATTCAAAGCACAAAATAAAAAAAAACTGTTTATACATATTTGTCAATCAAACCAGCAACGTGTTGTTGTTGAAAAGTATATCACGTAAATTTGGCTAACCTAACCTCCAAATTTTCAGAGCAAAGTTATAACAATGCCATAGAATTGTACTCAAAGGCAATAGAGAAGAATCCCAAGAATGCGGTGTTCTACGCGAATAGAAGTATAGCCAATCTCAGACTCGAGAACTTTGGTTATGCTTTGGGTGATGCCTCTAAGGCTATTGAACTGGATAGAGCTTACACTAAGGCATACTACAGAAGAGCTGCGTCTTACATGTCCCTAGGAAAGTACAAACTAGCACTTAAGGATTTTGAATATGTGAGTATCAGAACTTTAACATTGTTGATTAATATAAAACCATTGATATTTAAATAACCCAATATACATAATCAGCGTCTTAAAAGTGTCCGCTAAAAATGCACAATTTGGAATTGTGCCTTTTAAAATAGTACACGAGTGGATTGCATCATGTATGTACGTGTAAAAATGTCAGTGTTCATTTAAACATTGTTAAAATACTACTACAAGAACATTAAAAAAAACTGGTACACTAGGGTATCCTAATAGGGTATCTTTCAGTAGGTAATAGTGTTTATCAATTAATTTTTGTAGTGTATAAGAGTAAATATAGTGTATATATTATTAAGTAATTAAGTATATTATGCGATATTGATAATTTGTCTTAAAACTTTCCTGAAGGGCCCAATTATATGTACGTATTTACAAAAAAAAAGTATATATGTATTTATATCAGTTGTCTAGTACCCATAATACAAGCTCTGCTTAGTTTGGGACTAGATGGCGTTGTGTGTTAGATGTCAAAAATATTTATATTTATTTATATTTAATTATAAGCTGTCAAATTTCAATGGCAGCATAATCAATTCAAGAACAACATACTGCAACCACCTTTTATTTTAGTCGTTTATTAAAAGTAATCCCTGTTTTACTTCAATGGAATTGTTTTTTTTTGTTTTTTTGTTATTAGGTTAATAACTTTTAAATAATATTTATATTTTAATATTTTTTAAAGTATTTCCCTAAAGAGGAATGGTGATCAATAGGTGATATTTTACTGTATCTTCTTCCTAGCCTTTATTGTTTCCAAGATTTAGGGTTGGCTACTAGTGCAACCAGTTTTACCTGAATATCAGTTTTTACACGGAGCAACTGGCATCGGACCTCCGCAACCCTCAGGGTGAACTGAACTCGAAGGTTGAACTAGTTGTCAGTATATTTGAGGGCACTGACTTCCCAATAATGATTGCCATAGATGTTCATGACAACCTGGACAATGGCTTAACATGCTCTCCGAGGCACAGGTGAAAAAACACCGCCATCTTCCATATTCCGGGCTGCTACTAAGAATTTCTTGTAAGAAAAACCCAACAGCAGCAGACCGACCTGAGAATAGAACCCGAGACCTCTTGATCTGCAATCACTTATACTAGACCAACGAGGAGTTAGAACATTTTACTGTATTGAGATACCTAAGGCAAAAAGCCGTCAAAAAAATTTAGTTTTAGTTCATAAAATAATAAAATATTTTTAATAATATATTTCAAAGCTTTCAGTTATTAGGTGAAACGGTGTTTTAAACTAAAGTGTCAACTGATCAGCGCATTTATTTAAGCTCACAAAGCTAACTGACTGGGGTCCATGCAATGTATGCAGCCTTTTTTGAGTGGGCCATTTCCACATTTAGCCTCTTGATTCGGCCGTTGTAACATTATGGCAATTAAAAAAGATAAATGTTTATTCTCCACAAAGCTTTTTGTTTCATTTTGGTTTCAATTGCTTATTGCTTCTCAGTCATTAAATTAAAATGACATTAAAAACGCATTCCTCACTTTTGAAAAGGAACTAAGTATTTGCAGTATGTCTAAGATAGTTTGTGTTTAGTGAGTAAAAACATTTTTGATTTAAACTGTTGTGTAACCTATCGAGGATGCTTTATGAGGTGGAATTAGCAAGGAACTGTGAATCTTGGGTTCTTTATATCAATTTATATACCTATTAAATTCATCATGACTCACACACGACATCAAGTCATTTGCCTTGACATGTAATTGCAATAGGTGTGTAACGAATCACATAATTTTAAACCTAGAATTCTAATTTCGTATATTTAATTGTCTATGGTTTTTTTAATATTTTTTATAAATACATCTTTTTAGGTAACCAAAGTTAGGCCTAATGATCAAGATGCGAAGATGAAATACAATGAATGTAATAAAATAGTAAAGAAAATTGCCTTTGAGAAGGCAATATCTGTTGATAAAAAGGAGGTTAATATAGCTGATTCCATCAATTTGGATGCTATGAGTAAGTAACTGTTTTACTTCGTAAACGTAGATAGGTAATTATATATTTCAAGATGAAAACTTTTTAATACCAGCTTAATGCTTATTATTAACTATATTCTGTAAAAATAAATAAAAGTGAAGTGTTTGTTTGTAATATTAAAATAACCGCTTTTTACTAAATGCATATTATGTATGTTTACACAGTACATATACCAAATTTTTTTTTTGACAATGTCTGCCAGTCCGTAGCTGATGATATAAGATGGAACTTAGGCTACTTTTTTTACTAGCTTCGCCCCGCAGCGTTACCCTCGGCAGATAATGACCGCAGGTAACACCGCGGGTCTCGGCTAGTATAGTAAAAAAATGGAGTTAAAAAAATTTTGTCTGTCTTTCTGTCTGTCTGTTTATTCCGGGTAATCTCTGGAACGACTGGACGGATTTGGACGGCACTTTCACTGGCAGGTAGCTGATGATCCAGGAAGTAACTTAGGCTACTTTTTTAGACTAACTTTGGCCCGCGGCGTTACTCGCGGTACAACAATAACTGCGGGTAACACCGCGGGGTTCAGCTAGTAGTAAATATTAAAGGTAGACAGACAGACAGACCAAGTTACTTTCGAATTTATAACATTAACTAGTTGTTGCCCGCGGCTCCGCCTGCGTATATGTCGGTTATCGCGGCAAATAGTGGCCTATGTGTTATTGCGAATGTAAAATGTATGAATGTAAAAGCTATATTACCGCAAAGTTTCATCCAAATCCATCCAGTAGTTTTTGCGTGAAGAAGTAACAAACATACACTCTCACAAACTTTTGCCTTTATATATTAGTCTGATTATTAATATGAACTAATACAAACTGTTATACCTGTACCTACTACTGTTGTTATATGATTAATCTTTTTACAGCCATTGAAGATGAATATGATGGCCCAGTACTTGAAGATGGGAAGGTTACCCTTAAGTTTGTCACTGGACTCATGGAATTTTATAAGCAACAGAAGAAATTACACAAGAAATATGCTTACAAGGTTTGATACTTTCTTACCTTCTTAGTCATATCATCCATTCCTGCCTCCAGAAGTAAATCCCAAAGCCAATCACATTACCATAGTTAAGATCTGCACTTTCTCATCATGACTACAGTAGGACAGAACTGACATAGCAATATGTTATTACTACTTACCCGGAAAAAATCAGAAGATATCATTTTATTTATTTATTTATTTAATGGTTTACCAGTAGTTATAACACTAAAACATTTATAAGTATAAAACAAAACAGTAAAAATCTTAATCTAAGTGTACAACTCATGTAGGTAAACACTACATGCATAAATTGTAACAAAATTAAGAAACAATAACTCCTTACATTTAATGAGATTGTCCAATAAGTTATGAAATTAATGTACATTTTGATTGGCGTCTATCCCTATTAGGGATATTAATTAATTAACACATGGTTAATCGACAGTAAGGGCTTGGACCCGGTTCTTAAATCGCTGAAATTTGCCAAATATATCTATCTGACTACTGTAGTGATTATATTTTTTACTAAGCCGTGAAACAGGAGAGTTGGAACCTAAAACTGTCCTTCGAAAAGGTATGTATATATTTATAGAAATAACTAGCTGAACCCTGCGGTGGCACCCGCGGTTATTGTACCGCGAATAACGCCGCGGGACAAAGTTAGTAAAAAAAAAGTAGATTCAGGGAGTATCTTAAGTTACTCCCTGAATCATCAGCTACCTGCCAGTGAAAGTCCCGTCAAAATCCGTCCAGCCGTTCCAGAGATTACCCTGAACAAACAGACAAACAAAAAAAATCTACTAAATTTTTGGTATATGTATCGTGTATACATACATATGCATTGATTTAAAAGCTGTTATTTTAATATTACATACAGACACTCCAATTTTATTTATTTGTATAGATAATAATATTTTGGACATCTACACGACGTAATTTAGTTCCAGCAGAGCTAGTACTATGGGTACTAGACAACTGATATAAATGCATAAATAGTTTTTGTTTTAAATACATACATATTAAACATAGAAAACACCCAAACTCTGAAATGAATATTTGCAGATCATATAAACATTTGTTTCGACTCGGGAATCGAACCCGAGACCTCAAGCACAGCAGTTGCATTTGCCACCACTGCGCCACCGAGGCAGTCACATAATAATACATTAACTGCCTCGCGGCATCACCCGCAATTTTTGTTGCTTTTAAATCTGAAATTGTTTACTATTTCATTAGTTTTAATTTTGTTTTCAAGTAAAATTAATGAAAAGCTGTTAATTAAAAATTACAAATAGACACATCAATTTTTTTATCTGTTTAGAAATCTACGAAATTTTACCATAGGTTACTTAATAGGTATCTATCGACTGTAATCTATGAAAATCGAAGTCTTACAAAATGATAGTTGTCAAGATAAAACACTGCACATGGTTTTTTTTATGTATGGCCTGTCAAAATGACTTTACTCTGCCTGATGGAAAACATAAGCAGAATCTAAGAGTGGTGGTCAGTATACTCATTGCGGATGCAGACAATGCAACAATAAAGCATGGTGACCCACACTATGGCGGGCTAGTGATGCTTCTGCATCATTGGGCCTCCGGTCTCGCAATCGACAACGAAATACGACAGCATGAATGCTGGCATTTTACGTTGATTTTCTATGCTGTGTGTCTATTCCATGTTGGCAGTGCTATGTTATATAATCTTAGCAGTCAGTTTAATATTATTCTTATTCTATATTACAGATCTTAATCGATGTGAAGGCCTACTTACAGAAACAGTCTTCCCTCATAGACATTAAAGTAGCTGATGACAAGAAATTCACCGTCTGCGGAGACATTCATGGCCAATATTATGACTTGATGAACATTTTCAAGCTCAATGGCTTGCCATCTGAAACTAATCCCTACTTGTTCAATGGGGACTTTGTTGACCGAGGTTCCTTCAGTGTTGAATGTATCTTTACACTGTTCAGCTTTAAATTACTCTTTCCGGATCACTTTTACATGTCTCGAGGTAAGATTGTTTTAATTATTTCTATTGATTTTATTTGGAGTATCTATATGAAATCTAGTCAGTACATAGATGAGACCATGACGAAAAGTTATTTCTAACTGTAGTTTAAATGTGCTGACATTATACATCTCAGTACCATCTGACCCGAAATATATTAATCAAAACTCAATTGGAACTAAGAATAACATAAAATCGGCCAAATTACGCGGCTGTCGTAATTAAGGCCTTATCACAATAGGGGTACTCGACATGTCTGCTACCAGCTACTGCAGTCTTAGTCTCGCATTCCTTCTGATTTTCTATTCTGTGTTCTAACTTACCCTATTAGCTACACTTAATTACTCTTATGTCTGAAAACTAGAAAAGAAGGATTTGATTTCCAGAGAGAGAACACTTAATATGTCCTGTTATAATAAACAGTGGCGTGATTTTCTTTATTACTAGCGACCCGGCCTTGCTTCGCACGACAGTCTTTGAAATTTTCGACTTTCCTCTCTCTTTAATATGCATGATTTCATTGAAATCCGTTAAGTAGGATTTCAATGCAGTTTTAAAATTTAATTTAAAAGATCTAAGCTAACAGATAGCGTAAGCTATTCCATTTTATACTATACTAGCTTTTTTAGACTAGCTTCGTCCCTAGTCTAAAAAAAGTAGCCTAAGTTACTTACCTTATATCATTAGCTACCTATCAGTGAAAGTCTCGTCAAAATTGGTCCGCCTTTCTAGAGCTTAGCCAGAACAAAACAGACAAAAAAATTACAAAATGCATTTTTGGTATATGTACTGTGTATACATAATATGAATTTAGTAAAAAACGGTTATTTTAATATTACAAACACACTCGAATTTTATTTATTTGTATAGATAAATATTAAAGGTGTGTTTGCATTTTTCAGGCAACCATGAAACCTTAGATATGAACCGCATGTATGGTTTCCGTGGTGAAGTCACATCTAAGTACACTTCCCAAATGGCTGATCTGTTCACTGAGGTGTACAACTGGCTGCCATTAGCCCACTGCATTAACAACAAGATATTGGTGATGCACGGTGGTCTGTTCTCCAAGGATGATATCAATCTTGATGACATCAGGAAGGTGGATAGAAATAAACAGCCGCCGGAAGATGGTAGGTCACTTTTGTGGTGAAATCTGAGCTGTATGTGTGTGTGTGGTGAATTTTATCACATATTAACTGACCCTACATTATCTGTCTCAGCTTCACACAGGCAGTGTACAGTCGCGGACAAAAAAAAGACTTTTCCGGTTATTTTTTAATTGTTCTTGCATGCAAACTTTGTCCTAACAATAGCGAATACATAAAAAAAAAAATATTTAATTTGGTGCAGCCGATCGGAAGTTATGCGCGTACATACATTTCGGCGATTCATTTTTAAATATATAGATTTACGGGCTATGGCAAGACAAAATATCTTGGAACAAGTGTGATATATGAAAGCATATTATCATGCTAACTCACCCACGCAACCAAGTATGTGTATCCTATTGCCCGTGGCGTGATGTTATAACAGCTTAAACAAATTAAATTGCCATAAAGAAGGTTATTGTGAGCCAACCAAAGATAAACCCTCAAAAGGAATAATTTTCAACCTTGAACTTTATTTTTAGCCATAGCATGATAATATTATTATAATCCTCCATATCTGGGCTGTCTAACACTGAAAGAATTTTGCGAATCGTACCAGTAGTTCTTTAGATTAGTGTGTTCAACCAAACAAACTCTTTTAGTTTAAAATATTAATATAGATTTCGAATATTTAATTTCAATATTTAGAAGTCTGGAAAGCAACAATTTTGAAACCATATGAGTTGTAATTTTGACAAGAATCTTGTTATACAGGTATAATGTGCGAACTGCTGTGGTCGGATCCTCAACCGATGATGGGTCGCGCTCCCTCTAAGCGAGGAGTGGGCTGCCAGTTCGGTCCTGACGTCACCAACAATTTCCTCCAGCGCAACGGACTAGAGTACATCATACGCAGTCATGAGGTCAAGAATGATGGTTATGAAGTAGCCCACGATGGGAAATGCATTACTGTATTTTCGGCACCCAACTACTGGTAAATAATTATGTCTTTTTATCAGGTCGTCACATGTTTATTGGGTTGAATTGGCAACTTAAATTCAAGTTATGAAATGTCTAAACAACATACATAAAAGCTTTTAAGAAAAGGACGTTCTTAAAGGTCGTGAGCCAAAAGTTGCAGACGTCCATCGTACCCCAAGGGATGATCCCTGTATCATAAAAAAATGCTACGTTTTCGTAATTTTAAGTGTGTGATGCTTATGTAATTGGGTCGCGAGCAAACCACTGAGCTGTTCCTAATAATAAGCGTTAGTTAAAGCTAGAGCTGTTTGTTTTAATAGTTTGTTAGACGACATACCTAATGACAAAACGCTGCAGAGTAACAACTCACTTTTAGTTACTGTGCGCTGTGTTTCACCGAGTGAGTGTTGATACTGGACGCCCATACTCTAACCCCTCCCCATCCCCCAAAGGCTGGCAACGCAGTTGTGACGCCTCTGGTGTTTCGGGTGTCCATGAGCGACGGTAATCGCTTACCATCAGGCGATACGTCTGCTCGTTTGCCCCTCCGACAAGTTGTGAAATCACATTTTGCTATCATCATATTACTACAAGCTAAGTTTTCGCCTCGCTGGAATACAGCGCCGCTCGAATAGCTATTATTGCAGAGTACATAGTTAAAATTATTATAGATAATTTACTTAGCGGACATTTTGTAACAAACATTCGTATTTTTTTTGCATACCGTACCTAAGCGTAAGTGTGACGTAATCGACGCCAGGTACAAACATAGCTTGGCTGCGTTGTAATTTATATTTAGTGTGCAGTCGTTAATATAACTAAAAGTGTACAAATTCTTTGAGTATTTTAACCTTAAGTAACTATAAATGTTAAATTTTGCTTGTTTCCAGTGATACAATGGGGAACCTTGGCGCTTTCATCACAATGAATGGCAAAGACTTGAAACCTAACTTCACAACTTATGAAGCAGTGGTAAGTATTTATTAATTTTTCAAACAATATTATTATCTTCACCCAAAAAGTTGAGAAATGTAAACCGTGGGAGAGCCATGCTTCGGCATGAATGAGCCGGCTCGACCGGAGTGATACCACGGTTCACAGAAAACCGGTGTGAAATAGTGCTTGCGCTGTGTTTCACCGAGTGAGTGAAGATGCCGGAGGCCCATAACCCTAACCTCCTCCCCCTCCCTATCCTCCAAAGGCCGGCAACGAACGGCTACTTGTGACGCCTCTGGTGTCTGCAGGTGTCCGTCCATGGGCGGCGGTAATCGCTTAACATTAGGCTATACGTCTGCTCGTTTGCTTGCGTATTCCATAAAAAAAAATCCCCATTCACTGATCCAAAAGAGTATTCATATTAATTTTGTTGATTATTTCAAGATCAAATCTATCGACAAATTTGAATCACGACCCATCACATTATCTTACTTTCTTTACCATTAGGTCGATATTCGTGTAAATATGCATTTCCATGGCAACGACCTTGTTATCTGTTATTTAATTACACAGATAATGTTTGCTTATTATTTAAAACGTCCTAAGTGCGACGTGCACTGTAAAGAAGAGAAATATTTGTTGTTTTGACAGTTTCAAACGATTTATCGGCAAAGTGGGTCACGTTTCAAGTTTGTTGTATAGTATATATACAATATATATATACAATAGTACAGTGACATACCATTTGCTAAACATCATAAAGTCCTATAGTATAGTAACAGAAGTTTAAAAAAGCATGAGTATAAAATATTGTAGGGTTCTTCCTCGTCGGGGTTCCAGGGTTTTTCTTTCTAGGGTGCATTTGGTTCCCGGATTCTAGTACCCGAGACGGTTGTTGTTTTAGTTGGTTCCAGTCCGACGTAGCCATCAGCAGGTGGTATCCTAAATAAAAATTGGGTATCCTAATAAAAAATTGTGTGAAGAGTTCGTATGTAAGACATAATCAAACCTAAGAAACTGACTAGAGCAACAAAAATGTATGTTCTCATATAGATAATGCAAACAATCCAACATCTAATACAAATGAAATGTATTTATTACTCACACACTCACTGTCTCGTTGGTCTCGCGGTTGGCGTGTGCGACTGCTGATCATGAGGTCTCTGGTTCGATTCCCGGGTCAAACCAAATGTTTGTATGATCTACAAAATTTGTTTCGGAGTTTGGGTGTTTTCCATGTATATATTTATATCAGTTCTCTAGTACCACACATATTTATATCTATTCACAAGCTCTTACCTTGGGAATAGATGGCGTTGAGTGTTAGATGTCTGAAATATTTATTGATTAAATAAATAAGAAATTAGGTTACGAATAAACTTTTAATAATAATTTGTCTTTTACTTTTAGCCACATCCGGACGTGAAGCCGATGGCATATGCGAACTCCTTCTTCAGTATGCTGTGCCAATAGGACAACGTCGACCGTTGCTTACAAACAAACCACAGTCAGATGCTCCTCCTATACAAGATTCCCACGTGTCACGGTTGTTTAAGTTATAAGTAAGTCGTTTCATCATTTATGTAGACATACAATTACATTAGACAAACAACGATCTTAGGTTGTTAAATGGTAAACATTGCCTTGCCTTATTATATCTTACCTTTATTTTACTGTAATATATATTTAATTAATCTATATTGGATAAAAGGAATTCCACATTGATCAATATCGGAATGAACATGCTTTTCCAAACATTTACTTATCATATAATAGTTTGAGAAGAATGGTATAACATGCAAGCCGTAAAATAATAATTTAAGCAAAATTGTAATTAGAAAGAATAGAAACATAACTACTTACTTTCACTTTCTTTAAAAAACATTCCCTCAGTATGAGTAGCCAGATATATTTTCTAGTCTGTGCAGATGTTGAACCAAATTTAAAAAGTTCGTTTTGCATCTCCTATCTGTTGATTAAACAAGACATTTAAAAAAGTCGAAAATGAAAAGTTTTTTAATATTTGGATATCAGGATATCTTTTTATTTATGGTACATAGAGTGTTGCCAATTTACATTTTTGTAAATGTGCAATCTTCAAGCGTGAAGAGAATTTTAAAATTCTGAATATTTCAAAGCATAATCATCTCTATTGGTATACATACAGAGAGAATCTTGTATATCAGATAATTTTAGACATGATTAGACAAATGTTTAGTAGTTTTTTTACATTAGCAATTTGGATGAAACATTTTACGTTTCAAAACAAATTGATCCAGTTAAAACTAGTCACTCCGCTCGCGGCTCACTTATTAAAAATGCAATTTAGAAATAGTGATATTGAAAAAGCGATAGCGTAAAATCAGTAGTGATACACATCGTTTTACTAGGAACGGAGGAGCGTGGACGACAATAGGTATTCTCCAAGACAATACACTTAGTATTTTCCATGAAATAATTATAGATCTAAAGGAAATTGATTTTATAGTACTGAATTTAAGCAGGCTTAAAATATTGTAACATAACTTATTTTGTTTTACTATTGCAACACTAAGGGTACATTCTTTTGTTTTTTAAAGCGGGTCTTTTCACCACTGGGTGGCGCAACTTGTACTGTGAACTTTTGTCATTATATTTACAGAGGATACAAACCTTATTATTGGAAGTGTATTTCGTGCATGTGGCGCCATCTGACACATGAATGAAAAATGTTTATTTCAAATTAACTCAGAGAAGAAAATCAAATTCTTACTGTTTGCTCATCTATTATTAAATAACCTGTCCTTTAACGTTGTATTTCGTTAGCTGTTCTCTCAAGACAGGTTAGGTGCTTTAAATTCTGTTACTTTTGTGTATGTATTGTAATTTGTAATTATACCGAATCGATCAATTTATTTTCAAATATTTGAATTAAGCGCTAGCAATCCTCGTAAAGTTGCAAGTACTGGTATGTGCCGAAACATACGTTTCAAATTCTACCCATTATATGTGTTGTGTGTCAACCCTGTTGTGAATATTTCTATAAGATACTAGATAAACACGATAATAGGCATGTAATAAAGTTGTGCTGCCTTTCTTGCGAACTATAATGTATCTTTTATATTTCTAATAAGAACTGTATTTCTTCACACTTGTATGTTAGGTTGCATCTTAAGTATACAATTCTTAAGACATATTCAACTGATAAGACATACAATTCAATTGTTCTAAACCGAAAGGTTCCTACTCCATCCGATGAGGGCAATGGTTTTTGTTTTAACATTTTATTTCAAAAACAAAACATGTGTATTTTCCCAGCCATTATAACAACATTGAACGTTGTCAAAGATTTAATGATAATAATGTATATATATTAGATAGATATATCTCCGAACAATGTAAGAACGTATATGCTTTCCATTTAGTAGATAATTATACTTTCCAATTTATTTTAGGCATTCGTAGATTTCACAAACTATCACAATAATTATGTAAGAACAAATAAAGGAGACGTCTTTTCTCTTTGATACTCATTTAAATATATAGATGGCGGTAATATCGCTTTGTAATGGCGGCCGCGCAGAGTAGTTTATGCATTTATTCTATGTCTTTAACATTTTAAATTATGTTAAATGTGTTTTTATTACATGACTGGTATATTGTAGTGTATAATGTATTTTATTTGAGTAAATCTGATATTTTTGTATGTTACTACGAATGTCTATGAAATGTCTTACAGTTACCACACTACCAGTTTTAATAACTCGATCATGCATTTTATTTAATTATTCCAGTTGTACTAAAATTATAATTAGGTTAGAAATTATAGAATTAATTTTCTTGTATGGCAACTTTTGCTTTATTTAAATAGAAAGCTGGCAAGTTTTTCTAGAAACAATTGGTTACACGGATTTTTATATGCATTTTATACAATATATTCCCGTGAATTCAAATAAAGCATTTATTGTCATACACAGATTTTTTTATTCGAAAATTTAAAAACATAGCATAATGTTATAATGCAATATAATATTACTTACGAATTATAACGACCAACGTTGGTAAAAAACTTAGCTTTATTATTAAGAGTATGTACACAATAGTCGGAGGTGAGCCTATTTTTGGTAATTTTTGAACACTGGCAACTTTTTATTACACAAGGACTAAACTACCCAATCAATTTAGGTGGACGCCATTAAGTTATAGTTTTGATTTATAATGAGTTAATGTCTATAAACCTAATAATAGCGAAATACGAATGTCTACGTATTAGAACATTTGATAACCTAAATATTAATAATAAATCACTTGGTGGTACAAAACGTTTTCCTTCGTGTGTGAAAAGAATGTGGTCAAAATTGCTCAAAAATAGTGCTTATTTATAACATAGGGAAAGCTTGTGAACGCACTGTCTCACGGCTTTGAAAACAATGTGTATCGAATACTCCTGTGTGCACATGACTTAATTTTTGCTTTGGTGGCCACTGTCGTAATTGCCATATATACTTTTTTCTATCTTCTTGATATAGGAGTGCAGTTTATTTCAACCTTTGGACCCTTCTTATATAATATTAACTGCCTCGTTGGACTAGCGGTTGACGTATGCGACTGCTGATCAAGAGGTCTCGGATTCGAATCCCTGGTCGGGCCAAAAGAGTTATTGAGTTTTTCTGATTCTATAAATACTTAATAACAGCTCGGAGTTTGGAAGTTGTGGTCTGAACCCCCGTGCCTCGGAGAGCACGTAAAGCTCTCTCCGATCGTGTTGGTTAACCATCCCATCGGATTATGTGAGTGAGGGAACAGAGAGTGCACCTGTCTTTGCGCACACACTTGTGCGCTATAATATCTCCTGCGTAGTTGGTTGATCTCTGTTGAGACTGGCCGCCGTGGCCGTAATCGGCTAGGAGAACATCATATAATATCAATGAATAAAAGACCAAAGACAAAAGTGTAACTCTTTTTAAAGCAAAGGTAATCGGCGTCCGGCCACCAAAACAAAGAGGCGGATAAAGAATGCTCAAAAGCATAAGTTTTATATTTAAACTAGATAATAAATTAATTATGATATAATAATGTATGTATAGCGAAGCACAGCAGGGAATAGAATACGGCGAGAAGACTCGTTTGGTGCGGTTTGTAAAAGTTCGTTCAGGATTGCGTTGCCAGCATATCAGATGATGTAGATAGGTTTTGGTGTTGACTTTAATAAAATTGTTAAATTTGTATTGCATGATGTTTTATTTTTAACCGACTTCAAAAAAAGGAGGAGGTTTCTCAATTCGACCGTATATTTTATTTTTTATGTGTGTTCGGGGATAACTTCGTCGTTTATGAACCGATTTTGATGATTCTTTTTTTAAAGGAAAGTCGATATCCCAGCGGTGGTACCATGATAAGGACACTGAGATCTGATGATGGCATCCAAGAGAAATCGAGTCAAACCTTGAAGTCGGTTTTATTTTTGTTAAAATTTTACTTGTTACATCCATTCTTCGTATTTTTTGGGTTCGAATCATCCAACCCAGGATAATATCTGGGTAATAGCACGATCATTTTTTATGTGTCTGAACTTAACCTACACATAAAAATAATATTGAAGTGATTGTTTTTAATTTTTTTTTTAAATTTCATCTGGTTTTCTCTCAATGCATATGAAAGTATAAACGACACTTGCATAAATAATAATAAAATCTTTATGTAATTTTACAATATAAGTGCCTATTACCCAGTTGAAATACAAGGATTTATATGGAGCAAATCGCTTCTGACCCTCAAACTAGGTATAAACCTGTGTGATGAGTCGTCAGTGCTTTCTCGCTCTGGCCACTTACACAAACCTTGGTACAAACTCTAAATACTAAATAACTGCTGTGCTTGAGGTCTCGGGTTCGATTCCCCGGTCGGACCGAATGTTCGTATGATCTGCAAATATTTGTTCCGCAGTTTGGGTCTTTTCTATGTATGTATATGTATGAGTATACAATGAAAAAAAATGTATTTATATCAATTGTCTAGCACCCATAACGCAAGCTCAGCTTAGCTTGGGACTAGACGGCGTTGTGTGTTAAATGTCCGAAAATTTATTAATTTACTAGCTGCAGCGGCAAACGTTGTTTTGCCGTAAAAAATAATTGGGGTATGAAAAATAGATAGTAGCCGATTCTCAGACCTACTGAATATGCATATAAAATTTCATAAAAATCGGTCTAGCCGGAGGAGTATGGTAACTAACACTGTGACACGAGAATTTTATATATTAGACTAGCTGCACCGGCAAACGTTGTTTTGCCATAAACACAATATTTAAGGATGGGTCACCCTGACCATTTAGGGATATGAAAAATAGATGTTGGCCGATTCTAACACCTACTGAATATACATATAAAATTTCATAAAAATCGATCAAGCCGTTTCGGAGGAGTATGGTAACGCAACACTGACACGAAAATTCACATATAAGATTTAATTATCCAAAATACAAAAAAGATTTTTTTTGAAATTTTTGTTTGTTTCGGATAATCTCTGAATTGGTTGAACCGATATGAAGAAGTTTATCTATAATATGTACGTATGTATTTAGAAATGTTTAGGTATGTTTATCATTAATCTGGTGACCTTAGCACAGGCTGTCTAGTTTGGGATCAAACGACCTGTGTGAGACATGTCAAACTATATTGAACATCATAAATAACCAACACAAAGTAATCACTAAATATTTATTTCTTATTTGCACTAAGTTTATCTACGATGGTACAAGTTGCGTAAGCATTTTAACAACAGTTTTCTTGTCAAGCTTGCACTTTGGGTAGAGGGCGTGACAGTCAGAGTCCATCGACCTCCCCGCTGAGACTCCGTCGAATACTGGTGTGCCGTCCAACATGCGTTGAACTAGGGAGTTGCTGAAACGATAAAATAAGGAAATAGCATAAAAATAATGCGTTCAATGTAGATATAGAGAAGATTTCTAAAGTAACGTATACTTGCGGGGTTGATCGTTGCGTTATTATTTTCTTAGGGCTCCTATACATAACTGCGATGTGATGCGGCGTGAAGTTCTTGCGGTGCATTCGTGTGAGTTCGCAGATATTTGCGATGCGTTGTGAATTCGCCCATAACGCGAATGAACTTACAGTAAATTTGACCGAAGGTATTTTTTTATAATCATGTCATCTACTAGTAATATTATAACTTGAACGTTTGCTACTTAAATCAACAGCAGCACGAATTTAGGTGAAACTAGTTTTTGCCCGCGATTTTTCTCGCGTGTATGTTGGTTATCGCAGTAAGGAGTAGCCTATGTCCTTCCTCAAGCATCAAAGTATCTCCATGCCAAATTACATTGAAATCAGTGTAACGATTAGCTTTAAAAGGATTACAGACAGACAGACTGAGCTACCTACTTCGATTTTATAATTAGTTTGGATTTGGCAGAGAGATAGATTACAGTTTGCATTAGCATACAGTGTCTTTATCCCTGTTTTTATGGAATAGGAGGCAAACGGGTCGCCTGATGGTAAGCGATTATCACCGCCCCTGTACACCAGAGGCTTTCCAAAAACGTTGCCGGCCTTTATGTTTTGTCATAACATTGATTAGCATTAACATTATGCTCATCAAAACGAGTAAAACCACGGCCAGGAGCTAGTTAACTACGAAACTTACTTAGATAAAGACGACAGTATTGAGTCGAAGTCTGTAGCGTTGCCATTGATCGTATTCTCATTGGCGAGTTGCACGTAAGAGCAGGCAAGTCGTTGCATGCACGCCGTCGAGTCCACGTTGTACCTGGCAAGCATCTCGTCAATCTTGTTGAACACCTCCGATACTTGACTGAAGTCTGTCTCCAAACCTTCGGAATTAAAAGACTTTCAGCTATCCAGTTTCATTTTAAGAAAAAAGCGGTACATTTAAAAGATTTTTAACGCTTTCGATAGGCGGGGAGTCATACGCGAAAACCTGGAATTTATCTGTTTTTTATCCAAATTAATGGTTCATACAAAAGCCATATTTGTATGGACTCTTAACATGTTAGACACAATTACGATAACATATAACAGATCTACGTAAATACATGTTTAAACCCTCTTTCTTCAACGATTTCAAATGAATACCCTGGCTGCACATTTTTTTTAAATCGTAATAAAAAAGTGATTTCACTTCAAGACACTACTTACTTCTGCCATATCCACCACCATAGCCATACGATAACGCGTGTATAATCTTGGGCAGGATGATGACTGCTCCGAAACCCAATATGGACCCTATTAGAACTCCTCCAAGGTCTATTTTCACTGGACCGTATAGTCCAGGCGCTGTGCTGCCATAGCCACCCTGGAATTAGTGATTATTCTATTAGAATTGTTTTGACTTCGTTCGTTTACACACATTACACATTTAGAATTAGAATGTTTTTTGTTATGTATTGTGCATCACATAAAATTGTATTTTTCCTATTAACTTGGTTATGAGTTTGTTTATTAAGAGCCTGACTGGTTATCACTGCACAGAGACTAGAGGGCCTTGTGCGAAAAATATGAAGATAATTATTTTTATTACCTTAAAAAAAATTCAAATTCAAATCAAAAGGATCTCAAATTGCCAATACGTGGGACGTCAGTTTACCGTTGGAACATCATTTTTTTATTTGGAATGTTATCAAGTGAAATTTATTATTTTATTTTAGTGATGACAACAACAGAATCACCACCTGTCGACCAAAATAAATCAATCTAGCAATCGTTTCCAATTGATATAGTAAAGTGAGTTGTAAGTATTTATTCAATTAAGACATTACACATATAATATAGAAACCTATATACATAACCTTAATTAAAAAGAACAGTAACAATATTTACATAGCGTTAAAAAAACTCCACATTTTCGCCTATAATAGTGTATTTTACATAAAATACTTACTCCAGATCCACCATAAGCTGACACTCCAAACCTCTGCGTTCTGTCAGCTTGGCTATCTCTGTCTTTTTCAATCCTAGCTGAGGGTTCCGCTAGTTGGTCTTCAGTACGCTGAAAGCTCGGCATGAAGCCTCTGAAATCAAAACTGATTAAGGTTAGACATACGGAATATTAAACATGTGGCGACTTCCACATAGAGCAAATCATACTACAGCGCGGAACGGAGTAAGTAATCCTGGATCACGATATAGAAATTCGCGGCCGATTATTGTCTTTTTAATAAAAATATCCCTCTATTACAACTGCTTTTAACACAAAAGGGAACTTTGAACCTTTTATTGATCAGATATTCCCTTAAATCCATCCTTACATCCATATTGTGCCACTGGCACCGGACTGGACACTGTGTTATTCATAAAGTTCCCACATTCTTTTTTACTGTTAGCGCTTATATGTTATGAAATTGAACAAATTTAGACTCGTCAAAAGTAAAACTTGGGACAATACGTATTATTGATTTGGTCAAATACAAATTCGTTTACATGTAAAGGAATAGAATAGAATAGAATAGAATATACTTTATTGTACACCAATTACAAATTGTTACACTTATAAAATTCAAGAAGATGTGTACAATGGGCGGCCTTATTGCCAAAAGCAATCTCTTCCAGGCAACCTTTAGGATGTACTTATTAAAAAGGACACTATTATTAGGCACTTTTAGCACATTCTTTTATAATGTACCAGCAGTGCCCCACGTTTAGTGTTTTAAAGGTAAATGAACAACCGCGTTTAACACCGCTGGGTGCAGCTAGTTTAATCACACAAACCTTCCTCTTGAATCACTCTATTAATTGCTGAAAACTGCATTGAAATTCGTTAAGTGGTTTAAAAGGTCTGATCTAATAGATAGCGGAGCAACTTCATTTCATCCGTAAAGATTTGACTTAACCACCTGTTGTACTGACACTGTAAATATCAGAATAAATTATTGTTCTTCCATCTTCTTCGTAATTAAGTAGTTAGAGTTACACCGCTGTATTCTATAAGAGACTACCGGCCTAGATACTTGCAGTCAGAGAGTCCATACGGCCGTTCAATATCAACTACCTGAAAGATGTACTTAAATATATTTTTAATAATCTTACCCATCATCCCTATATTCCGCCGCCACTAAACTCAGGCATGCTCCAAACAGTATCAGGAAAACTTGAGGTCCCATCGCACCAATTTCTTGAAAATAACTGCCGTCTTCCAATTCCGCATACATCTATATACGGGGCGTTCCGAAGCATGCTCCCAGACAATGATATGGGGAAACACCATTGTCACATGTGGTCTTCATTGCATAATACTTTTACGAGCCGTCACGGCTTTGAAATGATTCTATCTGAGTAGGAAGCTGAGTTAATTCCCTAGTGACTTACCTACATACGACACTTCCTGATTTCTCGTTCTTGGATACAAGTTTTATGTTCAATATTCCATGAAAATATGGAGAGATTTAATAATGCTTCATCTTGGGCTGTGTCTCCGCCCCGAATGTCAGAATCAATATTAAAATATTTAAAAGTACCGCCACAGCTGACATATTATATTACCCCGTACCTTAAATTGTAGGTATATTATACGACAGATACGAATCCTTTTCTTTCACCTTCGAATTTCGGGCTCTTTTGGGGGACACGAGCCAGGAGTATGTAGCTTTCCCATTAAAATCACTCTTACAGCCAGTCTCCAATATTGCCCTACTGTAAGGGAACCCGGACCGTCTGATTTCAGGTTTCAGGTCCTCCGAATTGTTGCCGCGCTTTATTGAACCCTATGCCGAGGAAAGCTGCAATCTTTTTGTCATGCGGCTATATTATTCTTGCAAAAAAAAACAGCACTGCTAAAAAAGACTAACCATAGTCTAACTGTCGTGTCGTCTTCTTTACGGTAGATGCTTTCTCCTACAATTTATTTTGTATATCTACTAACTTTATGTTTTTGAGCTACCTTTGACTTACTTTATAAAGGTTTTCCTGAATGCCCACAAGATATTTTAAACATTTTAAATTAATATAAAAGGGGATCTAAATATTGAATTTTTCTGTTAAATGCCTTATCAAAAGTTAGATGACAGTTATTAAATTACGTTTTTCTAGATGTTTGAAAAAAATTTTGACTTAATTACTAAAGTTATAATATAAATAACAGAACCGAGAAGTCACTATTGAGAAAACGCTCATGTCTGATACGAAGAAATTCACGAATCTGATTTAGAGCGTGAAAAGCGTGCATTGTTGTCCCCTGAGCATGCGCATTCAAGATCACCCATCGTCTCTGCTCTGTTGAAATGTTGCAATCTATACAAATAAATAAAATTTGAGTGTCTGTTTGTAATTTTAAAATAACAGCTTTTTAATCAATGCATATGTATATATACACGATACATATACCAAAAATGTAGTTAAAATTTTTTTTTTCTGTCTGTCTGTCTGTCTGTCTGTTTGTTTCGGGTAATCTCTGGAACGGCTGGACGGATTTTGACGGGACTTTCACTGGCAGGTAGCTGATGATCCGGGGAGTAACTTAGGCTACTTTTTTAGACTAACTTTGTCCCGTGGCGTTACTCGCGGTACAACAATGACCGCGGGTAACACCGCGGGGTGCAGCTAGTAATATTATAAAACCGTCGTGTTGAAATAATAATTAGGTACGATAAAACTGATCTAAAACTACAACAAACTTTTTAGTAAATATCTATAAAAAGATTATCTTTCTTTCTGATTTTTTAACCAACAACTGCGCAACCAAAATAATGGATAGCTAGTTATTGGCTATTGCCCGCGGTTCCGCCCGCGTATATGTCGGTTATATTAAAATAGTAGTCTAGGTGTTATTCTGATGTATAAAGCGTATAAGCTATATTACTGTAAACATTTTTGCGTGAAAGGGTAACATACATCCATCCATACTTACAAACTTTCGCGTTTATAATATAGGTAGTTTTATACGAATAGTGGTGATTTTATTTATTTTATATTGCTTATTTTCTACTTATGAACCCGCTCTGAGTTTACACGGGTATCAGAAATCAATAAATAAATTTCTGGTGACCGATTGGTCAGTAAATATCCATTCAGCCGGTATAAGTTTTATTTTCAGTCTTTTAGTCAGTGTTACTTATTATTTAAGAAACTAGCTGAACCCCGCGGTGTTACCCGCGGTTAATGTTGTACCGCGAGTAACGCCGCGGGACAAAGTTAGTCTAAAAAAAGTAGCCTAAGTTACTCCCCGGATCATCAGCTACCTGCCAGTGAAAGTCCCGTCAAAATCCGTCCAGCCGTTCCAGAGATTACCCGGAACAAACAGACAGACAGACAGACAAAAATTTTTTTAAGCACATTTTTGATATATGTATCGTGTATACATACATATGTTTTGATTAAAAAGCTGTTATTTTAATATTACAAACAGACACTCCAATTTTATTTATTTGTATAGATTAAAAGCTATTGTCACCTGATATTCTATCTCGTCGTGGAATTGTTGCAACTATCACCATCTAGCGAAGTCGAGTTGAACTACGTAGTAACTACCGACTCTGTAATGCGCCAGGAAAGTTCTTAAGTAGAATAAATCTAGTAAAATCAACGTTTAGAATATACATCTTCTGTAGGTACGTGTAACGAGAGTTGAAGAGGCTGTGCCCTCTTTTGCGAATGTTTGAATTTCTAATCAAGTTGAACTACAGGGTTTTACAAAGATGATGTAAAGGAGAAAGACTAGACTGACGATTTGAAAAAAGTGGCTGGCAACGGATTGATGTGGACTGTCCAATACCGGGGCAGACCTTGATTCAGCAACGAGCGGCTTTAAGTTGATACGTACAAAATTAGATTATCAAATTTCTGTAAGTTTGAACGTTCTTTTCAACTGGTTAATTATTTTAGATTGACGTTAATAGTGTTCTAGATGGTTCTAGATTACTCTATTCAAGTAGTAATGAGAGGGGTTTTCCTAGAAAGGTATATTGTTTTTTTTTAAATGCGTAGAAAACCTGCAGTGCCAGCACTCAGCTTTACATGTGACATGTCGCTTCTGCTTGTAACTCTGCTCTTACACCATAGCCACTGCTTCACAGGTCACAGACAAAGATAAGATTTAGATTATAAAAAGTGTGACCTTAATTCAATGAGGAAGCGTTGCAAGTTGATTTGTTGAGATTTGTCATGTTCACACAAAACATTTCAAATTAATAATAATTAAACAACCTCGTCGTCATTTGTTTAAATAGATATACATGTGACCAAGAGGTATTGGTTATCGTGGGATAACCAATGCCCTTTGGTTTATAACAAACTAACTACTGAATCAGGTCTTGAAAATTGGGACGGTCAGACAGGAAGTTCTTCAATATAAAAATCCTACAGTAAAAGGATAAATATAGACCCCAACCATTTGGCAAGTGATTTGATGAACGAAATACATACAACTCGTAGATTGAAACGCAAAATGCCTCAAGACATACTCAAACAGCAATAAACTAGAGGATGCGACACAGGTCGCACACCGAGCACGCCAACTGACTGTCAGACGCCACTGACAACCACGAAAACCTTGTCGAATCTACTATTAAATGTCCCAGCAATGTGACAGATCATAGGAAGCTAGAAAAAGGTGAGCCATCGCGGGACGCCAGGCAGATGTGAAACATCGAAATTGTTTTGTATAGGTTATTTGTTTCATAAAATATAATGAAAAAAAACGGCCTGAGCTGATAAACAAGTCGAGAACGAAAACTCTAAACAAAAGCTCCTTACCTCAGTAAGGAGCTTTTGTTTAGAGTAAAATTTATTACTTTAGAGTAAAATTTACTGCTTGAGAAAGACCTCTTCTCAAAGAGGTCTTTCTCAAGCAGTAAATTTGTAAGGACTGTTGATAAGTCTTCTTTATATATTATATTCCTACGATCGGGTAATCCTTCAACCGAAATAAAATCAAAGCCTTTTGAAATAAAATATATTTTGTCGAAAGCAAAAACATACTTAAAAAAATTAACAAAAATAAAACCGCCTTTAACGTTCGACTCGATTTCTCTTGGATACCATTATTAGATCTTAGTGTCCTTATTATGGTACCACCGTTGGGATATCTCTTTTACATTAAAAAAAGAATATATACGGTCGAATTGAGAGCCTCCTCCTTTTTTTGAAGTCGGTTTAAAAATATATTTCGGTCCATAAAGATTGAAACACATAAGAACTAACTCCAAACTTCGTTTTAAATTTGTATAATTTACCATCTCATGTGGATATTTATTTTATTTATTTATTTAAATTTGTTGCACTTTTGTACAAAAGGCGGACTTAATGCCATGAGGGATTCTCTTCCAGTCTACCTTCAGGTGATATAGAAATAGGATGCGGTAGGTGCAAAGATAAAGTTATTCATGATAGATAAGGATTTTTCAAATAATATTTAACCTACATCAAATAGGACGCGGACCATCCGCGCAGCACTGAACGGCAATTCAACCGCGATGGACGCTCCGCGCACTGATGGTCCGCGTCGCACTGAATAGCGCCTAAGTGACTCATCATTATCATCAACAGCTATTAATACTCCACTGCTGGATATAGGCCACTCTTTAGAAAGTAGCTTTTGGCCTACTGCTAAGTATTTAATTCTACTAGACTGAACTGAAAGTTTCCGACCTCAAAGATGCAGATGCAAGAAGAAGATAGAGTACTCGTAAGTAATAATTGAGTACTGAATGTAGTTGTGCATCTTTGAATTTGCATTGTGCATCGTGTGCTGGGAGAAGTGTAAGTACAGAGTTCCAAGGAACTAGAAAAATTAAAGTTCGAAGAAACAGAATTGTTCCATGTATCATCGTTACGTCGGAATTTTTTTTCAAACAGCATTTAGGTACGCTTTAAATTTGGCGCAGTGAAAGTGCTGCAAAGCAGTTATCAACATTTTATGGTACTGTTGAGCGCCATTACGTCTAATGTTAGGATTTAAGCGGCCAATCTTAGATGATCATTATGTTACTCACAACCATGAAAACACTACAAATTGGCAAGCTCTACAACATAGAGCTATTAATTTTTAGATGTGTGTGTTATGAAGCTAGCTGATGACATCAAAAGAGGTACCTCTTCTCCACTGCGCAGCGAATCCACCAGAAGAACACACATAAGGGACACTAGTGAGTACTTTGAACTTAATACATATATATTGTTAGGTAACTTTTAACGGGATGTAACACCCTCTTTTTGACTACTGGTGATCGGTCTGTGAGTGTTTAGCTTGTCTCTATGGGCCCGGATAAGGCTAATCAGAAGGTTCCTCCCACTCCAAGGGTCCAGCACTGGTGGACAGGATTAAACAATCTATGAGCAAGAAGAGTACCTATATCCTATATGCATGAAATATTCAATTTAATTCGCCAAATAGAAGTAGTTCAAAACTCTTTTCTGACATTTGTTTAGATACAAAGTTAATCAACCGAACCTAATAAAACCGTGCAAATTTTCTTAAGGTTCTTAAGAAATTTTAAGGTTCTTAAGAAATTTTAAGGTTCTTAAGAAATTTTAGGTACAATTAAAATAGAAACTAATCATTATGATTCCAAATTTCTTTAAAACGCCTTAAAACAACAAACATCACCCATAAACTCAAAAAATAATTACTGTTGATCCTGATGGGCTTAAAAACATATTTTAAACTTTTCATATTATTGATTTGACTGTTATCATGATAGCCCTAGTACACGTTGGACCAACGCGCATGGCGAGAGCGTTCGGCCAACGTGTACTGGGCTGTTTTGCGTCTATTTGTAGTTTGCGACAAACATTGGCCTACGACCCGATTTGTATCAGTTTTTTCGTGCAAAAATCAAAATACTTTGGCGCAAGTTGCAAACAGATTTCACACGTTGGCCGAGTGTTCACTTCAAAGTTACGAAGTCAGAATAGACGGTCATGTCGCGCTTAAGTATTTCAGGAACATGGCGACATTTTTTTATTTTATGGAATAGGGAGCAAACGAGCAGACGTATCACCTGATGGTAATCGATTACCGCCGCCCACGGACACCCGCAACACCAGAGGCGTCACAAGTGCTTTGTCGGCCGCTGAGGGATGGAGGCTGATTGATTGTTAACAGAATGAATCAGTTCTATGGAACTAAGGTGGGAAAACTTGCCTAACTACCTTCAATAAGTAATACACGTTTAGTTGCGATTTCGGAATAATGTTAACCATACTAATTCAATTTCGCTGGTGCTGCTGGTAAATAAAATTAAAAAGCGCGCCAATATAAAACACGCCATCGCATGAAAAGTACCACGAAAATCTGCCGAGCACACTCGTCGAGCGCGTTGGTCCGACCTGTACTGGGGCTATGAAATTCACGAACATGCATTCGGAAAAACTGGCGATAAACTTGTCAATCGCATATTTCCTAGGACAAAGGTCAGTTTCCATGAAATTCTAAATGGTTCTCATACTAAATGTTACAATTTACAAGTGGCCATATCTAATCGTTCTCAATTCAAATCTAACAATTTACAACCCTATGATTGTGATGTGATGCATTAGACAGTGCTTAACAATACACGGAAACTTTTTGTAGTCATGCACATTGATTCCCTTCACTATTTTAATGAATGTAACATAAAAATGGCGGCAAACAGGTGTCAGTTTTGGCGCGAGAAATACAAACTTTGTAAAATAAAATGTTAACAACAAAATGTTAAAAGCAATAGTGATTATTTACTGTGCGGCTATAATGGTGAAAAGTGAAAACGATCGAGGAAAACGAGAATTTGAACGAAGACAGCCGAAATTGTTTTCTTTTAATGTTGCCGATGAAGATGTATCAGTGAGTACAGTTTTAATTTCTAAAAGTACAATTTTCTCATAACAAAATATGCAATATACATAAAAACACTTTATATGTAAATAAAATAATTTATTGTGACTGTAAAACATATAATGTCTTATATTCTTAGATCACTAATTTATTGAAAATTTGTGTGCAATTATTGACCACTAAATTCCTATGCTCTGTCATACTCGCTGTAACAACCTGTGTGAGTGAGTTATCCAATTTTACACAAAGTCCTAGGTTTGAGAGACATAATAAACCAGACTATGATGACCATAGACCATATGTGTATCTACTGGAATTCCAACCACCTTAATTCTGAGGCAAGGGCAGCAAGAAACTGTCTTTAGAATGCAGATGTCCATATGCGATAATAATCATTTATCGTTAGATAACCTAGATAGATAGAAAGAAAAAAGATAGAAAGATAAAATAGATAAAGAGGGGAAGCAACGACGGCGCGGTCAATACCTGGATTGGTGACCGCTGGTGGCATAATACTATGAGCATCTTCGTGATTTGGAGGTCACTTTAAGCAGTTAGTCTCGGCTGTTATCGTAGGATAACAGTCGTGAAGCTTAGTTGGAGGCCTTTGGCCACAACGTTGTCTTGCCAGTCCCCAACCCGCACTTGGCCAGTGTGGGGACGTATGGCCTTAACCCTCTCCTGAGAGGAGACCAGTGCCCAGCAGTGGGACGTTATGGGTTGTTGATGTTAGATAACCCAACAGCTTTGTATGGCAGAAATAATATCCTAATTTATTCCTAGATTTCACGTCAGGGCGTATTGAACTGTGTGTCTACATAGGTACTGGTTCTTATACCAGTATTTAATAGTAAAAGAAACACTGGCATGAAAATTATTTACATTATTATTATATTGCTCAGTCTTTTTAAAAATCAAATATTTCATGGCAATAAAACATAACACAACAAACTAGTACCGAACCATAATGTCATTTGTATTGTAAACTTTTTAGTTTCGATTTTATTGTTGTCCAACTTTAAAACTAACTCAAGTTTCAAACTAACACAAATACACACACAAACATTAATCCAGTTTAGTTACGCGGGAAAACAATAATTTTCGTCTATTATTAGAATATTGCACTAAATATTTTTAAACTGATTACATTTCGCACCTTACCTTTCCTAGTCCCACATTCCCGTTCCTACATTCTGTTAAGCTTTCATTGCTTAACTGCTGCACCGATTTCAATGAAATTTGGCATGGAGATACTTTGATTCTTACCAAAGGACATAGTTTACTCTTTACCGCAATAACCGACATAAACGCGGCCGGAGCCGCAGGCAAAAGCTTAGCTTAATTAACCATATTTTTTGTGTTACTATGTTTTCAGATAGACTTGCAATTTTCAATACCGTTCCTGAAAATACCAGTAAAGAAAACAATGGACTCTGCCTATGGAATGATTGTAAGTTGGTTATAACTTAAGTCGTTATATGTTTTAATAATAAAAAGTAATACAACATAGCTCGGATACCACCAACTGTTGGTTATGTCGGACTAGTAAAAGCTGGGGAACCAGGTTAATAAGTAATACACCTAAACAAATAGAAACAATAAAAGTCACTTTTGCTCTCTCGAAATTTTTTATCAGAATTTTCCTTTTATGCCATCTAAAATTCCCAAGAAAAGTCTTTAAGGATGAAAATACTCTCCTTTAATAAAGAAAACTGTTTTCTGAGGAGCAAAGCAATGAATAGAATTAGAAAGTAATTTAATGTCACTTGTTCTAGGGTCTCCCGTCAATAAATATTAACCCTGCTTCTCTGGCGTTGGGCGGTGCAGTGGTACTGGGCACCACAGTGATACTGCCATTCTTTGCCAAGCAGTATGCGCACAATAGCGAAAACTTTCGATATGCTAAGCGTAAGTATATATTTAATCTTATTTTTTTACTATTATTCTATAGGCATACTTTGAAGTCTCGCCACTAATAAGAATCTTTATCCTTATAAGGTAAATTTGTTTATCTTTAACGGTCCGTACTCACATGCGGTAATACTCGATAGTTTCACTCCAAAACGAGGAAAAATTGACGTGATCGCAAAACTCACAACTCGAAGGCTCAATGGAATTAAATAAAAGTAATTTCCTTCGCACCTACTCGAATCCTGCCGTCGAGCTTGACTCAAGCGTGTGTACGTGACCGCGAGTGGCGTGAGTCAATCCGCCTTTGTTGATGGTTTAAAACACGTGTTTAATAAAAAAATGAATTTACGAGTTTTTTCTTCTTTGATTCTTTTACATTACATTTTTACATTTATGTCTGTTTTCTCTCATGGTTTTTAAAAGAAAACTACAGTACCTACATGGTTTAAGAGTTTATAGTTTATCACGTACAAGTTGTTGTTTGTACGATGCTGTCGAAGAGTAGCGTAGTTTATAGCATAGTTAGTGCGTAACGCGTGTGTTTGCTTGGAACTACGCCACTTTTTTCTGCTTTAACAAAAACAAGGCAGTGCGCTGTCTACCTTTCTTTAATTGATCTGAGCATTAGATACAATCACCACAATAGGAAACATTATCTCTGTCTTACTCTTTCCGCTCTCCACTTATGTATTTTTTAATAGATTTTTTTTAAACTCTTATGCCATCCTACTAATATTATAATCCTACTAATATTTCCTACTAATATTATAAATCCTACTAATCCTACTAATGTTATAAATGCGAAAGTTTGTAAGGATGGATGGATGTTTGGATGTTTGTTACTCTTTCACGCAAAAACTACTGAACGGATTTGGATAAAACGTTACAGTAATATAGCTTATACATCAGAATAACACATAGGCTACTATTTGCCGTGATAACCGACATATACGCGGGCGGAGCCGCGGGCAACAACTAGTATACTATATTTTTCTTTTAAAAACCCTGAGTGAAAATAAGTGTCACGAAAATGACTCTTAATATTTCTTTTGAATTAGCTTACCAGGTAGGATCGAAAAGAATAGTCCAAAAATCAACAAAGTTTTCCTAATGACACGCTCAATTTGTCTATAGAATTTATAAAATTATGTTACATAATATATCTAACCACTTTGATGTTAAAATATAGTAAATTATGGTGAAATCAGCATAACTAATTACCACGTTTCACGTTATACACTAGATTACGTCTATTGTTGTCGTCAACGCTTGCACTGTCTTGCAATTATATGAACCATATCCATAAAAAGTGTTCAAATTAGCACTCTGAGCAACTTAGAACAAGAACATTTTAGAGTAGGACAGTATAAGTAGCATTTAATACCTTTAAAAGAGCAATCTTGTCTATACAAATAAATAAAATTGGAGTCTCTGTTTGTAATATTAAAATAACCGCTTTTTACTAAATGCATACGTATGTATACACGGTACACATACCAAAAATGTATTTTTGTCTGCCTGTCTGTCTGTCGGTCTGTCTGTCTATCTGTCTGTCCGTTTGTTCCGGGTAATCTCTGGAACGGCTGGATGGATTTTGACGGGACTTTCACTGGCAGGTAGCTGATGATCCAGGGAGTAACTTAGGCTACTTTTTTAGACTTACTTTGTCCCGCGGCGTTACTCTCTGTACGATGATAACCGCAGGTAGCACCGCGGGGTTCAGCTAGTATATATACATATATAATCTGAATATCGGAAACGATTTTCATGAAATTTTGAGTGCAGGGGATTTAGGGGGCGATAAATAGATCTAGTTAAGATTCATTTTTAGATTATTTAGCATAAAATACCGAGCAAAGCTCGCTCATCCAGGTACATTATCTAACTCAGGACGTGAAAATGAAGTCTTCGACTTTTTCCAGAATCAGAAATACTCCTAAATACACTTGGTTTCAATCTCTGTTTACGAGTATATCGAGGTCTGATAACTCGTATGACTATTAGACCTCGATGTACTTGTGAAGAAACCGCGTGAAAAACTAAATTTAACCGTATCTTAGAAGATTTAAAGCTGATCCCAAAGTAATTAATTCAAGACACATTAACAGTCATCGTCGATCGGCTGTTATTGCAATATCTTTTTGCTTATATGATAATTGCGAAAAGAATATCACGAAGTCTATGCCAGGAGTGGAATGCAGAAAATGCAAGCGTTTGGTTCACCTGAGCAGCAAGAGTACAGGTCTGACGAATAAACAAATCGCAGCAGTCAAAGCTGCACCCAGGCTGGAATGTTCTTATCTACATTGCCAGAGTGAAATGCCAAGAAGGAATTAATTAATCAACGTACCGAGTGACGATGATTACAATGATGAAGATAACTTGGTGAAAGTCAATTAAAAAAAGTTACTTGGTGACACAGCTAAGGAGGTTGAGAGAGCGATAAGAAAAGAGTTTATTTTATAACACCATGTACTTGGCATCGGCTGAATTAATGCGCAGGTCATTCTCTACCAGCCTACCTTCGGGATTGTATAGATCTAGTAAGGTAGGTGTAGCGAGGTTACATTTGTACTCAGCAACAGAAATATTGCTATAAGATGCTTGCCTGAAATCTTTTAAACGTACCACGCCTGTAACTCCATAAAAATATATTGATGTGTATTAAACACATTTTTCTGACTATAATGATACATTCTTAGTTTTATATACAATACTAGCTGAACCCCGCGGTGTTTCCCGCGGTTATTGTTTTACCGCGAGTAACGCCGCGGGACAAAGTTAGTCTAAAAAAAGTAAGTTACTCCCTGGATCACCAGCTACCTGCCAGTGAAAGTCCCGTCAAAATCCGTCCAGCCGTTCCAGAGATTACCCGCAACAAACAGACAGACAGACAGACAGACAGACCGACAGACAGACCGACATACAGACAGAAAAAAAGTTTTTTAACTACATTTTTAGTATGTGTACCGTGTATACATACATATGCATTTAGTAAAAAGTTATTAATGGTTATTTTAATATTACAAACAGACACTCCAATTTTATTTATTTGTATAGATTATAGAGGATTTCAAAAAACAAATATAAAATTAATTGAGTACCTACAACCTCAGTTTAGGGCACGATTAGGCTGATATAATCTTATATGTGACTACAAGTCCCTAAATGAAATATATTAATACAGACATCTATGTACCCAAACCAACCGGATCCTGAAGAATCGCATTTAGGGACAAAACATAAATTGGAGTTATTAATTATAGGTAGTATGTTCCCAGAAAGTCAGAGAGATAGTCATTTTAGTACGACCTTCTACGGTACTGTAATTGTAAAATTTTGAAAAGTTGTGAAAACGTCGGTCGGTCGGTCGGTAGTCGGTATAAAAGTACCAAACTTAATAAACCGTCAAAAGTTTGCACGACTTTAATCACATAATCATCATCAATTCATTCATCATGATCATATATTTTATTCTGTACATACATAAATATGAACATTAAATTGTACATTTGTCTATGTATTTTAAAGGATAATGGTTATCTCATATCTATTAATTTATTGTTCAAAGCTTCTTTACATGAGACACGTGCATCTGCCACGTTCCTTACTAAACCATCCAAAGGTTGACTGGTGGAAAATGCCATTTGGCATTTATATGACGGTCAAGGTAGTAGAGCAACGCTGATTTCAGCACGGTTAGGTTGGCTCGACCGGGGCGGTTCTACCCTCGTACAGAAGATCAACGTAAAATGACAGCGTTCGTGCTGTCGTGTTTCGTTGGTGAGTGCGAGACCGGAGGCCCAATGATGCAGAAGCATCACTAGCCCACCATGGTGTAGGTCACCATGCTGCATTGTCTGCATTCGCAGTATGGTGACCACCACTCTTCGATTCTGCTTATGCTTTTCATCAGGCAGAATAAAGTCATTTTAAGGCCAAAAAAAAAAGAAATACAGTCCGCCTCTTGCAAACTGTAATGGAAGAAGTGTTAATAAATAAATAAATACCCAAAGAACTAGACAAACTTAAATTTGTACAAATGTAATAAATGGAGCTCTGTAGTTTAATATTACACGGAAGAGCTAACAGTCACGCTGTATAATTCCATAGCCTTAATAACATCATGAAGACTTGCTGGCAAACTTCTACTAACTTTGGCGGGAGAACTACGCATTTAATGGTTCATTTAAAGTTATTTATTTCAAGATGTTAAAATTACTCATAATTATTTTCTATATGGAGGTGTTAGTGGCATATGCGAAAAACAGAAGGGAATTTCATCAACAGCAAATGAAATTGTTTTCTTTTAATGTCCTAGAAGACGAAATTTCGGTAAGTAACCTGACCACTTTAATAAAATGAAATAAATTTAAATTGATTTTTAGAATTGAAATATGACTAAATAACTATTTCCAATTTTCAAAAGTAAATTGAACTTATTTTAATGTAAATGGAGCCTTGAAATACAAGCTGTCAGCCTACCTTAGGCATTAATCTCCCAAAAAAAGTCACTAGTCTCCCACGGTATGAAACTAATCTAGTCATATTTATGTGTAAGCTATAATTTTGTAATAATGTGTTGCGGCGAGGAAATAAAATAGTTAATTTATTTACCTCTCTTTTTGTGACGTACGCAGATGGAATTAAAGCGTTTAAAAAGTTAGTAATCCATTTCTATACTCAAAACTTTTATAACTTTCAATAAATTATGTCATTTTTAATTTAAAAAAACAGTTCTGTTTAACTACTACTGAGAAAAAAGCTTTTAAATGATTTAAGTAAATTCTACTTCTTTTTACATAAATTATTTCGAAGTTAAAAAAAATTAACTTTAACAATTTAGAACCTTTTTACTTCGCCTTTTAAAGGGAAATAGTATATTAAAAGTTGAAGTAATCTAATTTCCAGGTAGAAATGGATTTGAAAATTCCTTTTTTAAAAATACCTGGAAAGAAAAAAATGGAATCTGGAGTTATGTTAAGTTAGGTAGTCCTTTATACGAATATGTTATTTTCTGACTTGTTTTACTCTGCAATTTCGGTCACGATTATGTCATTTTCGGGATAAATAATAGCCTATTCCAGATTATTATCTATCTCTGTCGCAAATTTCCTCCAATTCCTTTTATCCGATCTGCCATAATCAATATATATGTAAATGAATGTTTGTCTGCATTTATAGAATCGTAAACAATGCATTTGATCATCATCAGCCTATCGCAGTCCACTGCTGGACATAGGCCTCTCCAATTGCACGCCACTTAGTTCGATCCTCGGCTTCTCGCATCCAGCTCCTGCCAGCCGTCTTGCGCAAATCATCACTCCACCTGGCCTGTGGACGTCCTACACTACGTTTGCCGAATCGCGGTCTCCACTCAAGAACCCGTTTACCCCAACGGTTGTCGGTTCTACGGCAAATATGGCCAGCCCACTGCCACTTCAGCTTGCTAATCCTATGGGCTATGTCGATGACTCTGGTTCTCTGCCGGATCACCTCGTTTCTGATAAGGTCCCTTAGAGAAACGCCGAGCATAGCCCTTTCCATAGCACGCTGAGCGACCTTAAACTTGTGAACTAGCCGTACCGTAAGTGTCCACGTTTCGGCTCCGTATGTCATTACGGGTAGGACGCACTCATTGAAGACTTTCGTCTTTAGGCACTGTGGGATCGATGATGAGAAGACCCGACGAAGCTTCCCAAACGCTGCCCAACCCAGCCGAATTCTCCTGTTCACTTCGTCCTCAAAGTTGTTTCTCCCTAACTGCAAAGTTTGCCCGAGGTACACGTATTTTTGAACAACTTCAAGAACGGCACCGTGTACTGCAACCGGTTCCGGTAGAACGTGTTCATTGAACATGACCTTGGTCTTGTCCAAGTTCATCCGTAGGCCGATGCGCACAGAGGAGTCAGCCAGGTCATTCAGCATCTGTTGAAGGTCCTGCAGCGTCTCTGCCATGATGACGATGTCGTCTGCAAATCGCAAGTGAGAGATGTATTCGCCATTGATGTTGATGCCGCGCCCTTTCCATTGCAGCGTCTTGAAGAAGTCCTCCATTGCATTAGTGAACAATTTCGGGGATATAACATCACCTTGTCTCACTCCTCGATGCAATGGTATGGGTCTTGTATGCTGATTCTGTACTTGGACGGACATAGTGGCGGCTTCGTAGAGACATCTCAACACTTGGATGTATCGCCAATCCACTTGGCAACGCTGCAGGGACTCCAGAACAGACCAGGTCTCGATCGTGTCAAAGGCCTTCTCATAGTCCACGAATGCTAGACACAGGGGCTGATTATACTCTTCGGTCTTCTGTATAATCTGCCGCACTGTGTGGATGTGGTCTATGGTGCCATATCCGCTCCGAAACCCAGCCTGCTCCGGTGGTTGGAATTCATCGAGTCTTCGCGCAAGACGGTTCGTGATGACTCTTGAAAACAGTTTGTAGACGTGGCTTAGAAGGGAAATGGGCCGATAGTTCTTCAACATGGTCTTGTTACCCTTTTTGAAGAACAAGACGACCACACTCCTGCTCCACGCTTCTGGAGTTCTCCCTTCGAACAGGACAGCGTTAAAAAGCTTTTGGAGCTCCCTCAGTACGGGCATACCTCCAGCTTTCAACAGCTCTGTTGTAACGCCGTCCTCTCCAGGGGCTTTTCCATTTTTCAGCTGTCCAAGAGCCATCACGATTTCATCAGTGCTGACTTCTGGCAGATCTTCGGTGTAGTGGCGTGTTAATGTGGCTCTAGGGTCCTTATTTTCGGGATCAGGACGAGATACATGCGAAGCGTATAAACTGCCGTAGAAGCCTTCGACTTCCGAAAGGACGGCTGGCTTAGAAGTAACGACTTCTCCACGTGATGTGGTCAGCTTCGTCAGGTGACTTCTTCCAAGAGATTGTACGAACACTTTTGACCCCCGATTCCGCTCGATCGCTCTTTCGATCAAAAGGGTATTGGAGCATCGGAGGTCGTGTCGCACAAGCCTGCTGATCTCTCGGTTAAGAGTCCTCTTAGCCAACGAAGTGACAGGTGGGTTCTCACGTCGTTCCCTCATTAACCCTAGTGTCCTCTCTGAAAGCTTCGACTTCCTGCTTTTACGCTGCATTTCACAAAATCTCGTACCTTCGTCCCTGAGTATCCGAACCACATTTTCAAGGTTCTGGTTTACGTCTGTTGTGGTTTCCATGGCAGCAAATCGGCTTTCCAAATTTGACTGGAATTTTTCAGATCCCATCGTGACTTGAAGCAGAGTTGGTCGGAGCCTGGATTTCATCAAACGGACACGTTCAGCCTTAAAGTCGATATTCAGAGAGCCTCGGACAAGTCGGTGATCACTACCGGTGTTAAACCTATTGATCACTGAGACGTCTCTGAATATGTGCTTTCTGTCCGCCAAGATGAAATCAATCTCATTTTTTGTCATAGCGTCGGGGCTTTGCCACGTCCACTTTCTTTGGGGCCGCTTTTTGAAGAAGGAGTTCATCAAGAACAGCCCCTCCCGCTCGAGAAAGTTGACAAGCATTTGCCCCCTATGGTTCCTGCTTCCAAATCCATGAGATCCTATTACCGATTCGCTGCAAGTTTGTACTCCCACTTTGGCGTTGAAGTCACCCATAACGACGTTGTAGTGGGTTTTAGTAGTGAAGTGCAGGGCCCTCGATATGTCATCGAACATATCCTCCACTTCATCGTCCGAGTGGGCCGAGGTCGGTGCGTACACTTGTACTACCTTGAGGCTATACCTCTCGGTAAGTTTGATAATGAGGTACGCTACCCTGTTCGACACACTGGATATTTCCACTACGTTGTCAGAAAGGGACTTATTTACCAGAAACCCCACGCCACCTTGGGATTGTTGGTCTCCCTCGCGGAAGTACATCAGGTGGCCTGAGTCGAGGGTTATGGTATCCTCCCCCTCTCTTCGGACTTCGCATAGCCCTAGGATATGCCACCTAATCTTCCCAAGTTCCACCTCAAGTTGAGCCAGATGCGAGTCTAGCCGTAACGTGCGGCCGTTATAGGTTGCCAAAGTCAGTCGCTTATGGTGGCCTTCCGTAACCCGGTGATTCTTAGCACCCCCTGTCCCGCCGTTACCGTGGTCGCCACCATGACCACGAATAGCGGGACTGCCGGGAACTGGGGGCCGTGGCTTTTGTTGCTTTCGCATGGAGGATTTTAGCCCATAATCACCACGCTGGGCAGGCGGGTTGGTGATCGCAGTGCGTAACTTGTTGCACCGGTGACGCTGCTGCCCGTCGCCGGCCTATTGTATTTAGTTACGCCTCTTGGGATGGATATACCGCCATCAATCGGTCGCCAGAGCCTCGTTTGTTGTTCAGCAGGGTGCACCGCGTGCAGGTGAGGTTGGCTGGGAGCAAAAGATTGTGGTTCGCTCCCTTACACACCGCATTTGATCATGTCATGATCTTTAGCAAAAGTGTAGTGCATGAGCCCACAAAGGTTTCTGAGTAGGTTGGCAGATATACGCGCGGGCGGAGCCGCGGGCAACAACTAGTTGAGTACTAAATAATACATACATCCATCCAACTTTAACATTTATAATATTAGTAGATAGTAGGAGTCTACAAAAAATACAGCCTGAATGACATTCATTCGTAGTTTATGATTATGAGTTAATAACAAGCTTAAATTAAAAAATCACGCAAGCACTTAATCGAGTAATAATACGCCAAAAATACCTTACATCATTTTAGAAAAGAGCTGATAGTCTTACACTGCTGGAACGATACTAAACAAACATAGCTAAGAACCACCGCAAGGAAACTGAAACTGGTTTTCAAATAAAAAAACCGCATTGAAATCGGTCCATCCGTTTCAGAGCTACGATGCCACAGACAGGCATACACACACAGACAGACAGACAGATATACATCGACGTCAAACTTATAACACCCCTCTTTTTGCGCCGGGGGTTAAAAATCCAATCAACTGCAAAATATTCCAAAAGTGTATTGAAACAAAGTTTTGAATTTTATCCCAACAGTTAGATATCTGACATTTATCGCTTAGTAAAGATAACTTCAGGTGTAGACCAATTTTGTCAGATAGATCACTTTATTGGAGATATAATAAACTTTAGGAGTTCCCGACCATAAACATCAACCCTGCAGCTCTGGCGTTCGGTGGTATAGTGGTATTGGGCAGCACAGTGGTAATACCATTCCTGATAAAACAATATACACATGATCACGAATCGTTTCGGTATGCTAAGTGTAAGTATATTTATCATTATTCTCTCTTTTGGGCATAACAATTGTTAGTTTAAACTTAGTAGAAGAGAAGTAGTAGAAGTACATAGTTTATTCAACGTAGTTACAGTAGTCGCCATAGCTATCGGGATGGAAAAACCATTGACATAACTAACGCACCTATCTAGATAGAAAATACCAGGTACAGTCAATTATTTGTTAATCATTAATTTAATCAATGAATTGAGATAAAAAAAATAACTTCCCATTATTTACTGCAAATGGCACACAAGATTTAAATAAAAGAAATTCCACATTATAAAATGATATCCAATATTTATTAATTAAATATTTGACTGAAAAAAGCAGCACAAGTTGCTGACGTTTATATAATATAACACACAGTTTAATTCAGGAACAGCGGCCACAACAACTCCTTTTTGGTCTTTTAGGTCTTAAAGATACACATGACCTTTTGCATTTAGGCTTTGGTGGTGGCTCCACAATGCCTGCGTCAGCGGGAATATATTGAGTCTCTACATGAATAAATGCCTTTCTTTTTCTGGGACTCAAATCAAAACATCCAAAAGGTGGAGTATATTCAATGTCCCAAGTGGCATTACTTGACAAAGAGCTCAAAGATTCTTCTTGACAAACGCAGTCGGGTTCTTTGAAAGCTGGACAACTATCTATCACCCTGTCTATTGCAGATAGGTCGTTACAAAACACATCCATGTACGCACACTTGCAAATGTCTTCTACAGCTTCACTCAAAGCCTTCCTGATATCAGCATCACGTTGTTTCTTTAACTTGACCATTTTCCGAGCTTCTACCTTTGCTTGTTCCTCTGGACTCCGTTTTTTTATGATCTTAAAAACCATTGGATCACAATCTACGTAGGGATCTTCGTTTGGTGCTATATCTGTTAAATCTTTCAAAGGGTTTACCTGAAAACAATATCGTATCTATTGTCAATGATGTGTAACAAGTAATTAAATTCAAATCTCTTACAATGGATGGAAAACATGGATATGTTTTCCTTCTCTTACAAAATTTCTGTGAGTAAAGCTTATACACTATATCCTAAAAGAAATAATAGTATCTAGTGACAATGTAAGATCGTTCATTTTAATCAATCCGGGATCACAACTATAGAGCATTCTGTCGTATCAGGGGTTCTACTTAACAAAGTTTTATTGTTTGAATTGTTCATTTTTGTTGTTATTAGAAAAGTAGGATGGTTTTCAAATACAAAATTATTTATCTTTTTGTCTATCATAAAGATTAACCATTTTTCTATTTATCACACGATAAGGAATGTACCTGTATTGTAAAAACATCGCCCTTTCTCTGAACTTTAAGAGCTGGTTTTGCCTCCAGAGGCTCATCAGGTTCAGAATCACCGCCACCAATATCGGCTCCTGGTCTGCTACCTTTCTTTTTCTTCTTTTTGTTCTTGTCTTTGTCTTGTCCACCACGAGCGCATTTAAACGTCATTAATTTCGCCACGCTTTTGCCAACAAGACCTGGACACCATCCACGACGGAACTGTAAAACCACAAGAGATGATGTTACTATGTAAATAATTAATTAATCATTAAACCAAAAGAATTTGTTTATGAAATATTCCGTCATTAAGACTTCTTGACCAAACTTTTACCCTTTTTTTGGCTTCGCTGTAGCCGGGTAAAAAGTGTGGGCTCACTAAAATAAACATACTTAGTAATACTTCTCCACTTTTCGCATTGTCTTTTTGCGTTCTAATTTAAAATTAATGTTCAGAGTAGGATCTGTAGAAAGTTTAAGTTCTCTCTATTAAATATTTTAAATAAGTAGGATTTGATAGATAGAATAGATAGATAGATAGAAAACTCTTTATTTGTACACCGTTTTACATATTTACAAGAGAGTACATAAAATGTAATAATATATGATGTAATGTACAAAGGGCGGCCTTATTGCCAATAGCAATCTCTTCCAGGCAACCTTAGGATGGATCAAAATGTATAAGAGAGACAGTAGCAGTTGACGGTGCAATTAATTATAAGAGTTATTTAAGTTGATATCAATATAATCTATATATTCACTTATACACACATACATACAATATACACATATACAACTATAAATATACACATATATACAAACACACATACATACACATATGCAATATACACTAATTACCACAATCATTTAATTTTATCACATATGAAGATGAAAAACCTATATGTCACACCCTCATCCGCGACTGAATAAGCTATGACGTGACTGAATCAGTTACGACCTATAAAATTCTTGAACCATTGTTTTAAAACAGTTTACTGTTTTGGCTTTCCTGATATTAATCGGCAACGCATTCCACAAACGTACAGCTTCAACCGTAAATGACTCCCCATAGAATTTTGTGGAATGTAGAGGAATCTCCAGTCTCAAATTCTCAGATGACCTTAGACATTTCTCATGTGTGTCATTAAGGAACTTGAATCGTTCTTTGAGGTAGCGGGGGGATTTAGGATTAAACAATATGTTATAAAGAAAAACGAGGATATGAGTATTCCGGCGAGAGCGAATCGGAAGCCACTTGAGCATTTGACGGAATTCAGAGACGTGATCGTATTTTCGTAGTCCAAATACAAACCGTATACAAAGATTTTGAAGTCGCTCAAGCCTATCAAGTTGTGCTTCGGTGAGATTCAGATAGCTGACATCGGCATAGTCGAGAATTGGGAGGAGAAGAGCTTGTGCGAGTGCAGCCCTGGTTGCGATCGGTAGAAAGTTACGCAGTCTGCGCAAAGACCCGGCAGAAGCAAATATCTTTCGACTGATTTCCTGTATTTGTGTTCCCCAAGATAAAGTATTATCTATGTAGATCCCTAGATTTTTGACAGTAGTACTGATCTCAAGGGCGGTCCCGTTAAACTGAATTTGCGGCAGTTGTGACCAGTTCACTCTTGAGACCATCCAAGGACTGCCAATAACACATACTTGCGTCTTTACAGGATTAACTTTAAGTCCATACTTATGGCTCCATTCTCCGATACGCAATAGATCAGCATTGATAGTGTTGAATGCTTCCGGTAACAAGTTAATCGGAGCTTGTGTATATATTTGTAAATCATCTGCATAAAGATGGTAGGATGAACTTAATTGGTTTGAGATTGAGTTTATAAACACAGCGAAGAGTAAAGGAGATAGAACGCCACCCTGTGGTACACCAGCAGAAATACTGCACCAGGAGGACATTGAGTCTTCAATGCAAATACGTTGCCGGCGACCAGACAGGTAACTATGAAACCAATCAATTGTCCCTGGAGATATGTTAAGAGACCGTAGTATGGCAAGCAGGATGTGAAAATCAACGGTATTGAAGGCGTTGCTAAAATCTAGTAAGGTGAGTACTGTCATCATTCCACTGTCCATGCCCAGTCTGATGCTGTCAGTAATGTGTATCAGCGCAGAAGTCGTGCTGTGACCAGGACGGAAACCGGATTGGAAGGGGTTCAGCAAAGAATGTTTGGAAAGGAAATAACTCAGTTGGGAGTGGATGAGGCGTTCCAGCACTTTAGATAGGAAAGGTAAAATGGATATGGGCCGATAGTCAGAAAATGAAGAGGGCTTACCTTTTTTAGGTAGAGGAATTACTTGAGCATCTTTCCATGCAGATGGAAAAACACCACTTGATATGGAATGATTCAGGATATTGCACAGGATGGGAAGTACTTCATCAAGGATAGGCAGAATCATGTTGCGGCTGATACAGTCACTTCCTACAGCATTCGATGAAATTGCCAGAATAGTCTTCCTAACATCACAAGCAAGCAATTGATCGAAGACGAAAGGTGAGTAGTTGGGAGCTGAGATAGACGAAATATGTTTGAGAGTATTAGCTTTAGTATTGACTTCAATGTCAGACGAGGTGGAAAAATATTTATTAAGTGAATCGATGTTTAAATTTTTAGGAATAGAGTCTTGTCGAGATTTTCCTACTCCCAACGTTCGTAGAAATTTCCAGACTTTTGCTGGATCTCCATTTTCTACGGAAGAGTGGATATGTTGGCGTTGTGCATTTCTACACATCTTATTGCAGAGATTTCTCATGTACACATATTTTTCCAAGTTAGCATCCGTTGGTCGACGCTTGTATTTACTTCTCGCTATACATTTCTTGGACATAATCTGACGTATTTCCGCAGTAAGCCATGGAGCTGGTGAATGTTTAATTTTAATGGATCGTAAGGGTGCGTGAACGTTATAGAGTTGCATTAAGTTTTCAGTAAATATTTCGACTTTTTCATTTATACACTGCGATTCTAACAAGTCAGACCAGTCGATGTTACGCGCATCATCTTTAAGATTAGCAACGTTCATTTCACTAAAATTACGTTGCACACGAATTCTCGACTTTGCCTTTGGGGGACGGATAGCGTACGACAGAAATATCAAGTCATGATAAGAAAATGCATCAGCTGGATACTGACCATGACTGATGACATGATTAGTAGAGGAGACAAGAATAAGATCAAGAAGAGATGGAGTGCAGTTAGGAAAGTGATGGGTAGCATCAAGTGCTAAAAGTGACAGATTATTAGAATTTAGTAATGTGCGCAGCGAAGAAGAGCGATGGTCATTTTTTAATAGACAAGTATTGAAGTCGCCCATTATTATGGTGTGGCTATAAGAGGGAGTTAATTTTTCAAGTAAAATTTCGAAGGAGGAAAAGTAGTTGGTGCGTAATGAGGGCGAATAGTAGACTCCCAGTAAAACTTTTTCGTGATTAAGGTCTAATTCTAAGAAGAGATGCTCACCCGCGTCCGATGGGGGGGGCTGTGTGGATATACTTACAATTGAGAAGGGAATATGTTGTCGTAGATATATACCAACACCTCCCCCACCACCAATCGCGCGATCATTTCTTACAAGATTGAAATCAGGAAGAGCATATGATATAGATGGCAAGCATGGTTTAAACCATGTCTCTGAGACTAAAATAGCGTGTATGTTGGAAGAATTAAAGGTAGCCAGCATATCAGGGAAATGAGCAGGAATACTCTGGGCATTAATATGGACTACATTAAAATTCCGCGGAACATCAGAAAATTTGTGCTGGAGACTCTCTTGGAGAGAGGGCATGCTAACAGAACTAACATCAAGGCTGTTTGCAGAGTAAAAACTATCATCGTCGCTAATATTTGGGTCAGACATTATGATCTAATACTGTAAATAAACAAAAGTGTGTAAATATATAAATACTTAAACAAATTAATAATATATATAATACAAAACAGTAACTAATTAATTAATAAAACAATATAAATTACGCATTTCAATCCACCCGCAAGTCCTGTGCTCGACATGAATAACACAGAAATCATAACTTATGTAAGCAAAACGAAAAACAAATTAAAACCAAATATAAATAACAGAAAAAGAACTAAATTATGCATAGTAGAATGACAACCACCCGGGTGAATCTCCGTGTAAAAAGGCTACGTTCCAAAGTATAAAATAGTGAAGGCGAAACAATAGAGCTTGTCAAATCAGGTGGTATGGAACGTGATTTTGACAGTTAACCAATAATAATATGTCATTTGTTGTTTATCTGTTTCGGTCAGGGTATACTAAAAATAAGAAATTTAATTAAATGAGGTAGGACAGTGATGTCGTTATTATTATAGGTATTAAGGAAGAGGGTAACCTAATGCTGCTGTTCACACGAGATTCCCCAGACAGTGCAACGCCAGAATGAAACACCGCATGTAAACCAGCACACACACCCACTTATCTTTTGGAGCCGGCAGCTACTCTTCTCGATTTTGAAGCTGGATTTTTGGCTACAGGGGGCTTCTCAGCAATCACTGGCTTTATTTGGCTGAGATCCGCCATATTTGTGATGCGGTAGCGAGATCCATCAGGGCCCAAAACAAATACAGAACCCTCCCTGGTCCAGCATTTAGTGATACCGAATTCTTGTCGTGCTGCCATAAAGACCGAGTGTCGCGACCGGGTCAGGAACTCGGAGAGGGTCACACCAGAGCCTTTTAGTTTGGTCTTGGATGCCCAGAGACCGTCCCGCACCGCTGCTGTCCTGAACTCCACAAGAATAGGTCTTGGCTTGTCACCTGTAGATGGTCGACCCATTCTGTGACAGCGGCTTATGTCCTCGGGTATAAAGGAATCAAGATCCAACTTACGTTTTGCTACCCCTGCTACCACCTGGGATGTATTCTCATCATTTGTCTCCGAAACGCCATGAAGAAGGAGTATTTTACGGCGGCTGCGTGTCTCCATGCTGTCCACCTCATTCATAATTACCTCCATTTGACTTTGGAAGGATTTTAACATCCCAAGGATGAGAGTTTTAAACTCAGCGAACTCCTCTGTGAGACCAATCAGACTGCCAGCGTTGGAGGTCTTCTTCATGAGTTCTGCTTCAAAGTTCGCCATCCTTTTCTCAAAGCAGTCTTGTAGCTCTTGTATGCTTTTCATGGTGGTAGTGATGTTATTTTTCCTTGCTGCTTTTTTTTTTTTTTCTTTTTTTTGAAATTGTTTAAAATTTAAGTTATGTTATGGATGGATAACACTTGACCAGCAGGTATTTATTGTTCTGCACTTATTACATTACTTAAATTTACTCAAAATATGCTAAATGTATTTTTATTTAAAATAATTAATAGGAGCTTTTAAGTTCTGTGTTGACCTTTCAACTACCCACATAAAACTCCCTTTTCTTTGGTTCTAATTTAAACTACCCCGGCTCAGTTATTGTTTTGTAGCCAATATTACCTTCAATCCAGGAACATCTGTCGCATTCCAGAGCCATCCCATATTGGCTGGCACCGGCAATCCGGGCTTGAGGTACATGCATTGCTTATGACCAAAATTGACTCCTGTTCAAGCATTCATAGTTATTTACAAAATGAGCATCTCAATAGCATGATTTTATGGTCTACCTATTTACTGATTTACAGAAACATATGGTGCTTTCCAGAATCCTTCTGCTACCTGCACTTTTTACTAGTTTCAATCAAACTTGGATGTTTTATAAATGTAAGAAATTTAGTAAATTATATGTAGTGGATGTTTATATGATACATTGGAAAACTATGATTTTAAATAGCTACCTTTATGTTTTTTAAGGTTAGTTGACAGCATGCAATCAGGTATGATTCAAATGAACCTACTTGTATCTCCAAAAAAATCCTGTACCTGGATATGTATCTCCAAAAGTGTAATTATACTTCGAAGAGTTTTTCTTTTTCTTCTTCGTGTCTCCTTCTTCATCGTCACCCATCTTGATTTAGCACGCACTTATATCTAAACAATTTGATTGTTCATTAGCTTTGACAGTAGGTAGTAGTATTATATTGAAATTGATTCTAAGAAATATATCTATGCAAATAAATAAAATTGGAGTGTCTGTTTGTAACATTAAAAAAACCGTTTTTTAATTAATGCATATGTATGTATACATGGTACATATACCAAAAATGTAGTTAAAAATTTTTTTGTCTGTCTGTCTGTCTGTTTGTTCCGGGTAATCTCTGGAATGGCTGGACGGATTTTGACGGGACTTTCACTGGCAGGTAGCTGATGATCCGGGGAGTAACTTAGGTTACTATTTTTAGACTAACTTTGTCGCGCGGCGTTACTCGCGGTACAACAATAACCGCGGGTAACACCGCGGGGTTCAGCTAGTTTAAACTAAATGCTTAAACTACATCTACTATACTGATGTAAATATTTGTGTTATCATTTATATGGAATTCGTCTAATTTTAAATTGTGAAAATAGAAAAAGACGGTCAATCAGTGTAATATCTCCAGAATATCCACAATGTGATTCTAGTAGAAGCCGCCCGAAACCAAAACGTTTCTGTGACAGATTTCACAGATTGCTCTCTACATGTAAAAGCCTAAAAAGACATGCTGGAAATATAAAAAAAACTGCAAAATTGTAGAGACTATTAGCGTGAATCTACTAGCGTAGCGTTTATGTCATGATGTTACAGCACTAGCCACTCAAAAGTAAACTTTCAAATATTGCTGTTGTATGCTCATATTCCATTAAATGCTATATTTGAATATGACGTTTACCGACTTATAAAATCTTACATGCACGAAATATCAATTAATGTGTACTCAAAGAAGGATCAGCAGTTATTCTCACAACACAATGTAGAGATATTTTACAGAAGCATTTTATTGGGAGACGAGAGCTATGCTTCGTCACAAATAGATGGGTCAACCGGAGTGCTATCAAAGCCTTACTGAGAAGCAGTTTTAAGTAAAAAAATCTTGCAGTATAGTCTCTCGAGTTACAGGTGTCTACCACCAGAGACAGCCTATAATAATCCACTGCCGGCTGAAGGCCTCTCTTTAGAAAAAAGGTTTTCGCCTACCATACCACTCTGACCAGACGCTCGGTATGGGATATTTAAATTTTTCTTCGTTTTCCAATGCTGTTGTCCCGCATATTTTGTTCCATTAGTCGGTAGGTAAGTAGGTAGCCATCGATGATAGTAATCACTAAGTAAACCGTCTGCTTGTTTGCCATAAAAATTATACAAACAAATCAAACTAACCTAACCTAGCGGTTAATAGCGAATTTTTATTTTTGGGTCGTTAGGTTTAAATCTAAAAGAATCTTTCAGTGTTAATAATAATATACGTTATTTTTTAAAGAGATGGCACGTAGGAAGGGTAATACTATTTAATATATTGTATTGTAGTAGTTAATTGACTGCTACTGCTCAGTGCTCAAATATTTTTAATTTTAATTAAATTTTATAGACACCTGTAACAACTAAGTAAGTATACTGACAAGAGTATTCATAATCAGAATTGAGAGTCCCTCAAACTACTAACAATAAAAACAGTAAGTCAGTTGTATACGTATAATTAGATGTTAAATTTAATGGGTTACAAAATAAAAATCAATGTATTAGGTTAAATGACGTCACGACGAATTGCATTATTTTCATCTAACTTGGCTTTTTTTCCTCTTTGTATTTCTCTTGAATTGCTAATTTGTGTGACCCACAACATTCTCTACCCATCAAAGCTTTCAGTACTTGCTCTTTGTCACAGCACCTCCTTTCTGTATCTACATTAAATTTGTTTATACAACGGAAATCATGATCTTTTTGATATTGCATGTACTCTTTTAATGCTTTCTTTATTCTCTGATATTCTTTAGAACAGCACACTTTACCTGCATCACTATAGCTTGGAGGGTGCGTAGGCTGTACCGCCGTCTTGTACATTCTGGCGAAACCATCTGGTACAGAACATGGTCTACCCATCACAGGACACGGACCAAGTTGTACAGGAGGCAAGCCGTATGGAAGTGGTTCGGCTTCGTCTTCTTCATCATCCTTCTTAAGTTCTTCTTCGTCGGTTCTCGCATTCACAGGACAATTATTTTTATGTTTATAAAGCGGACAGTATGCCCGGTGTGCTTTTCTTGCAGCTTTATTAAATGTTTCAGCTATACAGTTACAGTCGAAGGTATTACAAGGTGGAGATGGCTTTGGCGGGTTACATCTGCAGTCTTTATCGTCTGTTATTTCCGTACAACCGCTATAAGTAGCTGTGTTATTGAACACCCAAAAATTGTTATTACCCATAGTGAATGTTGAAGTTTTGCTTGGTGTGGGTCTAGAACTAGCGCCACCACCAGGTGTTTTACGGTCACTAGATTGCCCAGCAGTAGCCGACACACTATCAATTTTATTCGTACCAGTTATTTTAGCTATGTCTTCAACACTATTAAATGTGGTGTCAAAATATTCTTGGATAATATAATCTCTTCTAAACATAGCGTCTTCAAAGTTTGGAAGACTAGTAACATATTGAGCTTGCGTTTTATTTTTCTTTGGGGAACCTGGGGGAGAGTTTGAAGGGGGTGTTGCTCCAGTTTTAAAATGCTTTTTTTTCTTATCTTCACAAGTTTCACCAATCTTAGCCAGCCCACCACAACCGGAACATTTACTTTTTTGTGGCACTGCCTTTTCGGGACAATCTTCTCTATGCCACCGATCATCTTTGCAACCACATGTACCGCAAAGCTTCTTAGTGCCTTCTGTTTTCTTCGCACCCGCTGGGAGAGATCCTGCTTTCTTTTTATAACTATCAAGGTTTCTTATATACGTCTTCACTTTATGAGCTAACGGACAATTAGAATTCCCGCATGGGCCTACTATGTCTCCCATTCTAATTTTTTCAAGAGTATGTTTCTTTTCAGGTTCCATTTCACTATGCTCACATACTTTACCAGCGCCAGCGCCCGCAATTCCACAACTTTGTAATTCTGTACATACTTCGATTTTCTTCTGTGCATTATCCATGACATCAGGATCTTCAAGAGTAGTGGTCTCATAAAGGCTGCCAATCATGCAGAAATTAGGATCATCTCCCTCAATCCTCTTACATTCGAACATGCTTGGCGCTTTATTAGTTCTAAAACAAAACTTATCTGGGTCACTCATTTGTTGCTGGAATTCAGTAATAATCGTATCTCCTAAAGCACTTAATCGTAATATAAATGTAATCTCACCAGCTTGTCCACAGCAACATTCTTGGTATAAAGTAGTTACCTCCTTAATGCTTAAGGGTTCATGTAGTTTAAAAGCGTCTGCAGTTTCTTTCAGATAATGGAAAAAACTTGTGTGCCATAACATGGTTCCAATACCCACGAAAGTTTTGTCTTCAGTCTCGTTTACATCATCGTTCCAGACTTCTATTTCCAGTGGAAATTTGGACAAAGTGGTGACTATAGTATCAGGGTATGATGGAAAAAGAAAAGATTTGCCAACTCTTATAACTCTCGAAAATTGTTTTCGTCCTGATTCCGTCACTTCTATAGTATCATCTTTTTTCTCCTCACTAACTATTAATTGGCCTTCTTTTATAATGAATTGCGATTTAGGCCCAAACTTGATTTTAATAATAAGGTTCTTATCAGCAGAACTGTCTTCATTAGTAAACACTGTTACTTTGTCAACGAATATTTCAATCATGTACATTTGCTCCATGACCTGCCGAGTTCAATAGTATTGTCAGAATACTCACTTGACATCTTCAATCGTATATTTTTTATGCATTATTTTATATCAAAGACGAAGTTGTGTCATTATGAAAAAATAATAATTTGAGCTCAACCGTATAAAGTTAAAAGTAGAAAGTTGTATTTTAATATGAAACAGTTATTTGATCTACTAGATTTCGGTTCGAAGGTCACTGAACGACAAATCAAAGAAAAATGTAAAAAAATATAAAATACTTACGTTTGTTTTGAAAATCTTGCCCTGGCCACTATATTAGAATAGACATAGCTATTGATCACTGATAATTTTATTTTATAACCCAAAAATAATGTTTTATTTCTTGTTGTCCGTTTATACAACTGACATTTTGATGACAGAATTGCTCCTTGAAAATGGAAGAGTGGCCATCTAGTTTTTTTTTCTCCAGTTTTTTTTATGTTTGGCCAAGTATTTTGTCAGAGAGTTCATAATAGTTCTGATAGGAAACATCATAATTATTTCGCATAGTACTCTGGTTGTTAGCTAGTTTTATCATTTGTTGTTGTGTCGCATAGTACTAATGATACTTTGCCTTACTCAAAATGTTATACGTTTGATATAGATAGATAGATAGATAGATAGAAACTCTTTATTTGTACACCGTTTTACATATTTTCAAGAGAGTACATAAGGTGAACAATATAATAATGTAATGTACAAAGGGCGGCCTTATTGCCAAAAGCAATTTCTTCCAGGCAACCTTAGGATGGATTAAAATTGTATCGGAGAGATAGTAGTTGACGGTGCAATTAATTGTAAAGAATTATTTTAATTGTACACATATATCCATTTATACATACATGTACATAAAATATCTAGTATCATACATACATTACACATATAACCATATATGACATACGTCGCAAACATATTTAAATACACTATTTACCATAATCAATTAATTTTATCACATATGAAAATGAATGATATATCTAAAATAACACCCAGAAAGCAATATTTTATTAATTAAATCTTCAGACGATATAAACAAGAAGCATGATAGGTAAAGAGTTTCTAAAGTGGAAAATAAAACAAAATATAAGAATTATTTCATGACTTATATTATTTTGTAGTAATTTATAAAAATCTGTTTTAATATTATTTGGTGATTCAAGGTAGCTAACAGAGCTTTGTCATTAGAGAGCTATCCGTTATTCTCAAATTGACAGGTCTTTGGTCCAGGTAAGAGTTGAGTCTAGTGGTTTATGATCTAACTGCTAAGCTAAAGGTCGTCGCTTCAATTCCCACCCGAGACAAATAATGGCGTGAAGAGCACGATCGTTGGTCGTAGTGTGTATGTAGAAATATCTCTGGTCTGGTTAGGTACTATAGCATATGCACTGCCCAGTTTCAGACATTAATGTGTAAAAAACAAAAATAGTTTTAATCTTAGCTCGTTCTAATTCTTGATTTATAAATAAACTGGCATGGTTATCTTATTTCTTATACAAATTTAATGTTCACAGTAATAGAAAACGCCGAATTCAGCTCTGATACGCTGCTAGACTTGGGGCAACAAATGCTAATGAACAGCGATGGTTTTGGAGGATGCCCGCTTCGGCTTGCATGCTGGACTGCGCAGAAGGACATCGCAGACCCTCGCGCGATACTCAATCAAATTATCAAGTAAGTACATTAACTTGTATTATATACTTCCAACATTATGGGGGAAAATTCATTATAAATACTTCTTAGGCTCTAGGGCTCTAGTGTGTAACATAAAACGTTATACATACCCACACATATACACTCGACAGACGTTACTCTGTCAGTCACATGCGTGCCTCAGTGATGGAGCATCTATACTTAATATATAAAGCTGAAGAGTTTGTTTGTTTGTTTGAACACGCTAATCTCAGGAACAGCTGATCCGATTTAAAAAAATCTTTCGGTGTTGGATAGACTATTTATCGAGGAAGGCTATAGGGTATATATCATTACGCTACTACTAATAGGAGCGGAGCAACAACGAAGAATGTTTCAAAAACGGGGGAAATTTTCACGCTACGGGCAACATAAGGCGCAAACGAGGTTGCGTGGGTCGGCTAGTTTTAGTATAATTTTAGAATTTAAGGGTAAGTTTATTTCACATAAGCACTCTTCACATCAACTCACACTTAAGGATGGCTGTGTTCGGCGATTGGATTTGTGAAGATTTTAGATATATAATGTGAAGATTACGATGATGTAAATATGACAAGATTAAAACTCGTAATAGTATTATTTTTTACATTATTTCAGTTCTCTTCTAACAAATATTACTTCCCACAGACTGAAAACGAAATTTAGCACAGCCCTCGCTCATTGTGTGAGATAGATCTCTGGAACACTACGAAACATTAAAAAGAGTATTAAATACTTTATGCTCTACTTGACACCAAAGATGCAATGATAAAACTAAAGTATGAATTTTTGCCCTTGCAGTAACAAACTGCTGTCAGCCATGGTGAACTCCTCGTCAGTGGAAGATGCTATGATCTCAGGGTTACATGGCCGCAGCTGCAACAGCTACAGCCCTTGTCCAATCCAGGAACACCATATGCCTCTTCTGATGAAGAATTTGGCACTTCTTACTAACGCACCAGATATTTATTGAATGGTTTTAACTATTTCTTTTGACTATTTCATTGCCTTGACTGTCCTGTGTTTATTTTTACCTCATCCATACTTATATTATAAAGCTGAAAAGTTTGTTTATTTGTTTGTTTGAACGCGTTAATCTCAGGAACTACTGCTCCGATTTGAAAAATTATTTCAGTGTTAGATAGCCTATTTATCGAGGAAGGCTATAGGCTATATATCATCACGCTAAGACCTACAGGAGCGGAGCACCAATGAAGAATGTTACAAAAACGGGGAGAATGATCACGCTATGTGCAATAGGAGCCGCGATCGTGATTGCGTGGGTTAGCTAGTCTAATAATAAAACTTGATGTACAAGTAGCGTAATACCAAAAACAGAAATATTAAATGTAATTTAAACGGTATTTTAAAATAAAATTACGTTAAATACTATGTACATAACCTTAATTAAAAAGAACAGTAAAGGTTAAATATTTAAAAGGTTAAATTGTTTTTTTGTTTATAAAAGACTAGCTTCCGCCCGCGGCTTTGCTCGCATTTGATAAAAACTGCCCTATGTTAATTCTGATATATATACAAAGTTTCGTGATGATCGGTTCTGTAGTTTTCGCATGAAAGTGTAACAAACAAACTTACATTCGCATGTATATATTAGTGTGATGACTCCCGCATTAGGGATATATCCTGTGACTTTATATTAAACGGACACAGAACACTGAGATTAAGAAAAACTATTTGTAAATCACACAAAGTATTGTCCCATGTGGGATTTGATTGAACCCACAACACTAAATGCAGTAGACAGTGACGCAGTTATGAGTTATTAGTGCGAGTTTATTCTCTCTCACTCTTGATTCTTTACGAACGCAGTCACCGTAACGATGGAGCTGATGTTCTTGTCATGGATATGGCAATAGAGCTTTTGAGGCCCTTTAGATTTTGGGACTAGTCTCGAAAGACTTCCTGTGACTTTATTTTACATCTATTCAAGCTCGCTTGTAATGTGTCGCTTACATGACAAAGTTGTGGTCTCAACAATACGCTAGGTCTAGTGTAATAAGTTCGAATTCTATTAAGCCTTTTTAACCAAGTTTTAAATGTTTCGTGTATTTTCTTTCTACAATCACTAATGCCTCATTGTTTTGTATTATTGGCTATTATTTTGTTTTAACCTATTTATATTTCTTAGTTTTCCATAAACATTTAGGATTCAGGCTTTTATTTATTTATATTAGTTTATTAATTTTATGATTCTTAAATACTTGTCTCGAGTGAATACTAAGAAACCATCTATTATGTGAGATATTTAAAAAAAATGTTTGTTAGTTTTAAGACAAAGAAAAACTCTGTTTTAAATATGAAGTGCTAAATTTATTTCTAAAAAGTCTTCAATTAAAATACTATCACGGCATTGCAAAATGTTTTTACTTATAATAATTACATTCGTAGACAATAAATTATTTTACAACAATATAAATGTTTTTATAAAGGTGTATCGAGTGCTTTTATTTCAAAAGTGTTAACTTTTTTGAAATGGATAAAAGTGTTTTTAAACATCATGTTTACACCAATTACTTCACCATATTCCGTAATACAACTGCTCCGGATAGTCCACAGCCTATTTCTTCTAGGAATTAGTCTGAAACGAAGCTCCAAAACCTCAAACTAGGATTCTAATTGCAATCATAATATGTTCTTTACTGTGACGTTTGATTCTTTTAGTAAATATGTCGTAGTTATTGTATATTTAATATCTGTAGAACGCGACAACTGCTTTCCACACTTACAAAATCAGGTACAATATTTCAACTTTGATGTATACACTTAAGAATAAAAGAGTTATGATATAATGGAATTTCTGGTTCCACGGAGCTTTTTTCCTGGTTTTATGCAGTTTCTTGCCAGTTCTTCTCCATAGGAATGACATTTTAGAACCTTTGAACTAGAGTCAGTAATATTACGTTTCGAAATGTCTAAAAAGGCCTACATGAAACAAAAGTTATTTGACTTTGATGTAGTTTGTTATGTTTTACATAAACAATAACCTCTTTTTTTCTAAAGTTGCAAGAATTATTCACAAATGTCTGAGTTCGGCACTGTTTAAAAGGGCCCCATACTTTTCGTGTATCGTGGAAATATGAAAAAGTACAGTGCGATAAATTTGTAAAGAGAATCAAACTATTTTGCACTTTATAACTCCACGGCAAACATGCTGTTGGAATAACTAGAATTGACCACGATCCTCTGGCACCGTATTCTCGCTTCTCAGGTATCAAGACACCTTGTTGGTGAAGTGTGAATCTAAGTATTCAATTACATAGTATTTATACAGTGCCAGTGCTATTTGGGCCCGAGAAATCCATTATTGAACTAATACTGTCTCTGTTGAGTCTCTTAGCGTAGTCAAATGGAGTGTTCCCGAGAATATCCTTGGATTTTACGCTGACTCCTTGCTGAATCAAGTACTCAGCCGCACCCTGGCAATTGCAGATCACAGCCTGAAATACAAAAAAAATACCTCTTAAATAAACTTTGCTTTAAACGTGTAGTACTGAAAAGACGTTCTTGCTTTAGTAGTATTAATATCCCACATAGAGGCAGGGTAGAGATAGAGAGAAATATAGTAAGAAGTAACACAATGAGCAGTCTTATCAGTCAGATGTCTATGATTTTTCATAGATATTTAGAATATATATTAATAGTTTTCACGTTATAAAGGAAGCATTTATAAAAAAACGGTTGTAAGATATACCCGAGAAGAAATTTTCTAGTCCTTGCTATTTATAGCTCACAATATAGCCCGTAGACCTATTTCAGAAAATAGGTAACCCAATCACCATAGTAAAGTAACCCAATTACCGTGTTTTTTATGTCTTACCTTATGCAACGGTGTTTGATAAAGTTCATCTCGCAGATCGAAACTGGCTCCGGCCATTTTTAGAGACTCTAACTTCCTCAGACAGCCTGACCTTATTGCCATGTTCACTATGTCAGTTACGGAAGGAGTGTCGGCATTTGTCAGATGAGCGCCGCACTTGAGAAGAACTTCAATGATCTTCGCATCATCTTTAAGCACTGCTGTGATGAGCGGACATTCGCCATGTCTATATGAAAAAAGAAACAAATCAGTCAATTAATTCTTACTCAGGTTATTATATAGGTAAATTGACCAGGAGGCAGGTTGCACAAAAGAACAGAAATAATAAGTATAATTGCTATTGCAAATTGATTCTGTTTAAAATGTAAACCCACCTACTGAACAGCTGGACCAATTTAACTTATTCTTTGTAACCTTAATAACTCTTTTTAAGGAAAATAAGTAGGCTATTCTTGTCGTAAAATAAAAAAATGCTGATATTAGTATTGCAGTCCATACTGGCACCACTAGCGAAACTTTTTGATTAAGAGGCCTGAATCCATTACGTTATTCTCTGTTTATATTTTATGCTGCCTCTACATGATGGGCCAGCGCTGGCCCAGCGCGATGGCCATGCGATGGTTGAGACGCAACTACATGATGGCGACATTCGGATGGTTTGGCTGCCTCTATGGCGCAGTGGTGGCGTATGCGACTGCTGTGTTTGAGGTCTCGGATTGGATTCCTGGGTCGGACCAAATGTTTGTATGATCTGCAAACATTTATTTCGGAGTTTGGATGTTTTCTGTGTATAATATGTATGTCTTTACAAAAAAACGTATGTTTGTATTTATATCAGTTGTCTAGTAACCATAAGACAAGCTCTGCTTAGCTTGGGACTAGATGGCATTGTGTGTTAGATGTCCGAAATAATTATTTATTATTAGTATTTAGTTGTGGTCGTTACGTTTTTTGAGACGGACGTAGCAGCATTAGCCGCTGCAGCAATTTGCCGGGCCATGTGTAGATGCGTACCGCCATCGCTGGCCCACTACCTTTGATATGGGGCCGAAAAACCGACACCGACGCCATCCCACGACCATCGCCCGCGTCATGAGCCATCCGACACCACTATGTCCTCCACACACTGGCCCATCATAGTGGCCCATCATAGTAGACCATCGCGATGGCCCATCGTGTAAAGGAGCCTTTAGAGGAAGAGGGTCGAAAGACTGTTTTCATTCAAGTACATACAATAAAGATGATACTAAAAATGGCGTACTTAGTCTTATAGTGCACATTGGCGCCATTCTTCAGCAAAAACTCAACAATATTGGAATTCCCTTGCAAAATTGCTTCGTGGAGAGGCGTCTTGCCTTCCGTGTCAACTGCATTCACATCTGCACCCAAATCTGCAATCATAACAAAAAAAGTATTCTATAAAAACCGATGGTGTACTGATTTAAGGGTTTACCTAACCTTTTCCTGTCACGGTGAGCGTTGTAGGTTTGATTCTCTCATAGATAACACTTTGTCTGATTCACAAATTGTTATTTTGAGTCTCGATTTTCTTTGTGTCATTTCATATGAAAAAGATACAAAGAACTCTTTCACTAGAAAAATATCCTGTGTCTGTGCCTCAGAGGACTGTATAAGGTATAAATATTTATAAGAGTTGTCGTTTTAAAATAATAATAAGTTTATTTAGAAATTGCCAATCTTCATTGTTGTTTTCTTGATGCGCTGATACGAAGGCCGTCACACTCCTATTAGGTAATACAACTCGGATCGTGCATTGTATAATAAGAATCTACTCTATCCAATACTAAAGCATCAGTTTTAAAGTATTTTCATCAGCTTACCTAATAGCTTTTTCACAACATCCAAGTCGCCACATTTGATGCCGTAAAGCAGTAGTGAAGAGAAAACATTGTCAGTAACTTCGTCGACTTTCTTCGGTGATTGAATGTTGAGACTGGTTGCTAGGGCGTCTTTCAACGTTTGGTCCTAGAACGTGTTGAGAACTTATTTAAAGATTTCATAACTGGTAATACTTTACCTACCTCATGCAATTTTTTTATCTTTATTTATTTAGGGACTTATAGTCATAAATAAGACCATGTCAGCCCCATCGTACCCTAAACTTACAATAAATTCCTATCTAAATCTAAATTACCTATATTTAAATGGGAGAAACAAACTTCTTTGCGATACAAATTCAGCGATACAGACTACACTTCAAAGAGTTTATATACCAACAACGCCGCTTCTGACAGAGGCTTCGATAATATACTTTGGAACGTGCCAACATCCAAAATATTTATCTTAAACCTGGCAATAACAATAATCTGGCAATAACCTGGCACAATATTTATCTTAACCACATGCAATTTATGACATAACTAGCTGACCCACGCAACCCCGTTTGCGTCTTCTATTGCCTATTGCTTATTTAATTTAAGGAGTAATTTGATAGAACTATAACTCACGTGGAAGACCATAGAGGTCATATTCGTCAGTTCTCCTCTGATGTTCTGGCTCATCATCTGTAAACCATACAATGGTTATACTTTATAAAAAATCAAAAGTAATTGTAACTTTAGTATTTAAAAGTAACTCGGTCTGTCTATCTGTTACGTTTTTACGGTTAAACCGCTTTACCGATTTCAATGAAATTTGGCATAGAGGTACTTTAAGCAGAAACAGTAGATGGTAATTGAAGCTCAGAAGAATTAACCTGTTATATTTAGTTCAGTGATAACTTACCTCGATTTTCTGATCGTATGTAAGATCAGTTTTGGATAAAACATAAGATAATTTAGTGAGAGCCGCCTCTGGAGTCATGTCGTAACCTGATAGTACACCAGCTTTTGCAATAGCCTGTAAAATAGCAAATGTAAGAAGCATAAGTTTAAATAAATATGCGACATAGCTTTTACCAAATTATAGACCGTATTTAAATAATTGCTATAACAATTAAGTCGTTTTCGAAATTGTAAAACTTAGTCGAACTCTTTCAGACCAAATATGAAACGAATGCAGATATTTTGTAACCGTTATAGCCAATCCAAGAGTTCTCCAGTAATTTCGAGAAAAGAAACGTCAGCCTAGTTAAAAAGGGAAAGGAGAAAAGACTAAGAAAGGAAGACTTGTGTGATAAGGAAGAAAATTTGAAGATGTTCGAAAGACAAAAATAATGTTTCAAAACCAATATTATTGAGAGGCCTATACCCTTTGCTCTGTAGCATGATGCTTGTGACTGTACCCTGTACGAACATTCTGGTTGGTTTAATTCGATTTACTACAGTTATTATTGATTTCATATATTGCGAATATGGTGCAACTGAAATACTAAGTCATAATTTGTAAATCACGACAACTTTCGAGGGTGAAACGAAATGTTACTGAAATGTCACCCGCACCGTGCTACAGCGCAACGAGTATAGTCGTAAACATTGATTTGTTTCTGCATTCCCTATTAAATATTTTTAAAATAATGCCAATGCTTTAGAAATCCAAGAACATTTTTTTATATATGTCGGAGAACGAGTAGTTTTCTTAAGTTTTAATTTGAATTCGTGTTTATTTCAATCGATTATTCGAAACGTCAAACTGTGCATCGAGAAACATGGCAGTTTGGGTGGAATCTGTGGACGGTGTATGTAAAGCAAGAAACTGATTATTTGTTGTTAACGATGTGATTATTATGTCTTAGTTTACTTACAGCTTGATTTAATAATTTTGGTTTAGTTTTAGTCGATTCTGTAAGCAATATTAAATGTTACTAAAATGTGTGCGGGTAACACCGAATATAGTGGTAGGTGTCACCACTAGTTAAAGCGAGCAGTCGGTATAAAAGAGAGCGGCCGCACGAGTTGCGGGACTACTAGCCTATTGGCTGTTAATCTAACTACCCACCGTTTAGTATTGAAGAAAAATAGAATCAACAGATCAGTTTAGTACGGGCATTGTACGAGGAAGGACAAGCTGTAAATAAGCTAAGTACATGGTCTTCTTAATTGTTGTAATTGACTATTGATAGTTTGTAACTAATAAGTTAAGATGTAACTTTCAAAAGAGTGGCCATGAGTTTCTTTGCCGGTTTCTTCTCATAAGGCCCTACGCATTTGGAAACTGGAGGTTATGGGTCGTCACGGACGTTCATTGGATTTTGGTGTTCTCACCTAATTCACTTTGACAATGTTGTGCCGATCTATGATTTTAACTGTAGCTTCATTGATTCAATAAACTATTGGAATTCAATATTATCTTTGGCTGTGCAAATAAACCCTACCTACCAACTTGTGTAATAATGAAGATTGATTACTAGACTAGACTAGACTTGATTAAGAGCTATTTCTAATACTTTAAATCATGAGTGCCACTTGACAAAATATGCAAGTGACGGCGGCAAAGCTGACGTCACCATTTCATAAAAACCGCTTCGACCGATAGCCACACTGTGACTCCGACATATATATATATATCATTGTTCATTTCCCTCGATTGTATTATATTATTGTCGTAGATCGACAATTATATCAATGAGGGTTATCGTTATTGATTAAGGAAAGTACCGTAATAGGAAAGCACAAGGTGGTACATTGAGATTAATAATGACGTAAGCTCAGTTATTGAATGTATATTGTACAGCAATCATGGATAATCATTGTACATGAAATTTTTTAAGAAGCTTTTTAAATTTATCTGAACCTTTTCGTAGGTAATTTTTAAAAAGAAAATACAAAAATCTATAACATAATAACATATCTAATTATAAGATCATTATCAGTACCAACAACAGAGATTGCTGCAGTACTAAACCAACCGTCGCTTGCCATCATTTCATTTCTTTGCATCAAATGCAGTTGTGTTCTGAAGAACTTTAAGTAGAATTTAAATAGTTACTGAATTAGTCCCTTCGCCGCCACTCCGTTTGTCGCTGCTGACCTCGTGATGTAGATAAGGAATAATTTTTGTCCTCATTATGTTCATTTTTCAATTTATGAAAATCGATGTCTGCAACTTGATCCTTGGATACATATCTTTCCTTACTGACCATTTTCCTATCATCATAAAATTATAAAACGAGTTACTAACTTGACCCGTGGCGTATAAAGGTGCAACAGCTCCAGTAGTACATTGAGTTATGTTGACAATGATTACTCCACGCTGCACTGCCTTGGATATTTCCTCCACAATGTCGTGGCGGGTGGCTGGAATGTTGCCCGCTCCATATGCTTCAATCACCAGACCTGTAACATTAATATTCAATTTAGTAGTGTAGGGACAAATGACAAAATTATTTGATACTCACGTCTGAGTCAGTTTGGAATTGTAAGTTATTTTAGTTTTACATTCTAGAAATAAACTCACTTGTACTCGTACTTATTCCACCTTTTTTTTACCTTACCTTACCTTGACTTACACCTGACCGGTTTAAGGCGAAACCGGTCAGGTGTTAATTTAATTAAAATAGTGAGATTAGTACAAATGAGTTTAATTCTAGAATGTATTACAACAAGTTCCATCAAGTGCCGACAATCGAGAGTATAAATTATAGTTTAGTTTTATTTTTCTGACCCTGTGACCAGCCAATTACGCAGGAGATATATTGTATAAATGTGTGCGCAAACACAGATGAGCTCTCTGTTCCCTCACGCTCACAATCCGATTGAACGACTAATATAACAGGTACAGTACCGACGGCTTTATGTGCTCTACGTAAATACTCTCTACGTTTAAAAGGACTTCAAAAAATTTAATTCTACGCAACACCAGAGGCATGACAAGTGCGTTACCAGTCTTTGGGGGATGGAGAGGGTGCAGTATCCTCATTTACTCAGTGAAACACAGTGCAAGCGCTATTTCACACCGGTTTTCTGTGAGGCCGTGATATCACTCCGATTGAGTCGGCCCACTCGTACCGAAGCGTGGCTCTACCATGGTGATGATCTCATTATAAAGGCTTAAAACGTAGTCTCTGAATCACGGAGGGATCTCAAATTCTCAATGTATTAAGAATGATCACGCCACAGATCGTTAGTATTGTTAAACTTTGTAATGTACTTATTAGGTAAAGAGTTAGTCACGAGTTGTTATAATATATATACATAATGAGACTAACAGACAGTAACTAAACAAGAATTCCAAAAAAAATTTTTTTCTTTAAACCTTGTTTGTCAAGACATTCATTTCCGTATGATGCGAACTCTAAGGAAAAAGTTAGACTTTACAAGACAGCAGCTTTTCTCAACAGGAATTACCTGGTACAGTCATATAGGCTTACTAAACCTGCATGACCCATATAAGACAAGTCAATAAAGGAATAACAACCTGGATTAAAAAGCCCTATCGGCGTACGTAGTGCTATTATTTGTTTAGTACCTACCTAGTTTAAGTTCGGTTGCTGAATCTCCGTCTCATAGTATAAACCCAAAGATATTTAGCGTGCGTATAAACCCAACTAAGATGAACGGCAATAAAGGACAGTACTCACTTAATAGAAGTAACTATTTAGGCACTTTATAGACCAACATATTGAGATATAATTGAGGATGTAACCAGTTACTGAACAATTTCGTCAAGAGGTGGGATGTAAAGATAACACTTGATTAGATTTAATAAAACGTGATTAAGACGACGTATTTTTCAGACCACTACAAACAACATTATGTGGCAAACGACTGCCTTGTTAGTCTAGCGGTTGGAGTATGTGACTGCTGATCATGAGGTCTCGGGTTCGAATCCCGGGTCGTGCAAAGAATATTATACCTAGAATTTTTCTGATTATAGAAATGCTTAATAACAGCTCGGAAGTTAGGGATTTGGCCCCGTGCGTCGGAGAGCACGTAATGAGGTCGGTCCTGTTTCTGGTCTCTCTTCGGTCGGTCGGATGACCGTCCTATCGGATTATGAGTGTGAAGGAACAGAGAGTGCACCTGTGTTTGCGCACACACTTGCGCATTATAATATCTCCTGCGTAGCAGGCTGGTCTTCGTTGACACTGGCCGCCTTGGCTGAAATCGGCTTGAAGAACATCATCAGAGAACAGCAAAAAAGATAGTAAATTATCTATAATGAACTGATATTTACTTATCAATAAATATACATATTTATTTAAAGTGATTATGAGATTATTTTATGATATTATTTAAGTTCAAGTTCATTAAGTGATTAAAACAATATCTTTCTTAACACTTTGACAATAGCGTACAAAATATCCTGACTAATAATAAACTATAATCAACGATGTTAACAACCTTCTTAATGTTTTTAATTCTAGTCAAAAATAAATACTTAATACTTTATTGCTTTCTTAATGTAATTTTACAGTTGGCAACAACCACTCAACTAATGTTCAGAAACAATTATGGACCCAGTCGGGCACAGGTACAGCATAGAAGAGGGAGACACAGATATTATTTATGTATGTATTAATTATATGCAATACAAACACACTATCAACTTTCTTATATTAAGTACTTTATTTATTAGACTTCCTAAACTATGTCTTTATTGTAAATATAATTTTATAGCATATACATATTTATGAATTGTGCTAAGCTTATATTGAATTTTACGATATTATTATTTGTTTATAATATTATAGTTGTTATTGAAAATGTAGTACGGTCTGTAAACGTAACAAATACTTCCTTATATGTTGACAGATCGTTAGCAAACTCTCAGTCAATGTGACATTCAAACATTTACACAAACTGTGACGATCATGAAACTAACAACGTAGTACACAGCATTAACATATACATATACGATGTAGATACATTTATATCTATTTACCCGACTGCGGCGAAGCTAAATGGAAGGATAATATTTTTGTCAGACTATGTATGTTCTACCGTAGCGTCTAAACTACTACACTGTAATAAACCCGACATAGGCTATATGAATATCAAAAGTTTTCACCTAGTCTGGTTATAGTTTTTAACCCTTTTTCTTATTATATATTCGCATTATATAGTTTTATTATAACAAAGCGGGTAAACGAGCAGTTGGGAGTCGGGACACCTGATGGAAAGTGACGACTGACGCCCATAAACGCCTGCAACTTAGGGAGTCACAAGCGCGTTGCCGGTTTTTGGAAAAGGAGTATTCGCTTTCTTAAAAGTTTCAAGGTCATATCGGATCGCAAATACCGCAGAGGATCACTTAGAGCATTTCTATCACGGTAGAGAGTAGTTTTGTCAAACTGTAAGCCCAAATGGGCCTACGCATTAGATTGTTATGACACAGAATGAGTTTGTGTGTGTGAAATTGTGAATGTTTTGCCTTAATTGTTATGTGTTAGTAGTGACAGGCGATTGCTTTTGTACGTGAGTCTTAAATGTGTATGAGTGAAGTTTTCTGTGTTTCTCTATAATTCCATACAATAGTTGAGCGGAGCAAAAAATATCTTCATAAGCGCTCAGTGTTAGAATGCTAATTATCCAAACGATGAGGATGAAAATTTTCCCGCGTGGAACCATCGCGGAAAGTTTTTGTAATTACTAAGTTACTTTCCTTACCTTGAATCGGATGCTGGCATGCTGACCTCACGGCTTCCATCCCAATACTGGGGAATATTCTCAGCAAGCCCACATTCTTGGACATATGAGGATGGAGATGAAACTTGTCGATGACGTTGGGCTTGAAAATTGCTGTCTTATTTACTTCCATCTCGATACCCATTTTGACAATCGGCTCAGCGTTGGGAGAGTTGAAGGCGAAGAAGTTGTTTACTGATATCTTACGAGTTCTGGCGGATAAATATTACTTCTAGTTAGTACAAGTACAAAAAATGTCGATGAAAATTCTCTACAGAAATTTCACTCTATTTCAGAATTTCATCTAAGAACAATCAACCAAGAAGCATCAAATCTAATTAAACTTGGTTAATTTACTTACAAGCTATGAGGCTGCACAGAGACATTAAAAATCGATAGACTGATAGACACACATTGACATTCGAAATAGAAATTTTTGCTCTTACAAATCACTCAAACTATATGGATAGATGGATATTTGTTACTCCTTCACGCAAAAACTACTGAACGGATTTGGATGTAACTTTACAGTAATACAGCTTATACATCAGAATAACACATAGGCTCCTATTCGCTGCGATAACCGACATATACGCGGGCGCAGCCGCGGGCTACAACAATAACCTATAAAATTGACTGTTGACTGATTACAAAAACTATGCTTTTAGTTTTTTACTATGTAGAACAGTTACTTTGACTAAGTTATACTTAGTCAAAGTAACGTTATAAGACTTGATTAAAGCTATAGGTACCAATTCATCTAACAAACCATGAAATCAAAATATGAAGTGTTTAATTTAAAATGTTTTTTTAAACCACATTTAGTACTTGTGAAAAAAAAATAACTTCAAGCCTTTTCATTTAATACCTATATTGGATGGTTTGTTCAAAATAATGTACGCCGCCATTTTGTTACGGTAGCCATTTTGGTATTAGACTGTGCCTCGGAGAGCACGTTAAGCCGTAATTGGGAAGTCAGTGCCCTCAAATATACTGACAACTAGTTCAACCTTCGAATTCAGTTCACCCTCAGGGTTGCGGATGTCCGATGCCAGGCGCTCCGTGTAAAAAACTGATATTTAGGTAAAACCGCTTGAACTAGTAGCCGACCCCAAATCTTGGGAATAATAAAGGTGAGAAAGATGATGAATAATACCAATTGGAAATAATTGCATTGTCATCGGAACTAATAACGGTATACATATTCAAATTTCAGTTCAATAGGAAATCGGAAATTGGATCAAATTTAACTTGCAAGATTTGATTACAGACGAACATCGGGACAGGTAAAATCAAATAAAAGCTTGTGAAAAGGTTGAACTTGAACTTGAACTCGTGGCTGGGTTTCCGCAACTCGGCGCCTTTGTTGCGTCTAGACTTGACTAGACTTGTAAAAAGGTTATCATTAGATATATCGCATTCAAGTGAACCTAGGAATATGTAATACAAACAACTCAATAGATCTTCATTGTTTACTTATAGTTATTCTGATCGATGCTGTTTATAAAAGATAATAATATACTAGTTTATAAACTTACCGATTACCACGAAACAGCTTGCCGTAGAAGAATATTGTTACTTCAGGAATGTTAAATCCACCAGCAATTATTAGTGATGCTACAAAATTATCCACTCCATCACTCCTTGGCTCAAAAATAGGGATCTGTGATGTTAAGAGAAACACTTTTATTGCTCGTAATTAATTTCGGCAAGATTAAATGATCAACTAGAACCTATAATGGTCAGTGGACCAGCACTGGCTGAACATAGGCATTTTCTTAAAAAAAGTGAGCAGTCACGGGACGCCTGGTAGATTCACATCTACTAGGCGTCCCTGGTAGATGTGAATCTACCAGATCCAGTCACATCTAACATCGAAATTCTTTTGTATACAATGTAATGACTGTTAATTACATTAAAAGTCATTTTTATTAAATATAAATTCAAATACAAATAAAAATACAATTAACAAATAAAAATATTAAATCGCGGCGCTTTGCCACTCGTCCCGCCAAAAATCAGGTTTACCCCTCGCCTATAGATGTTTCACATCAAAAAGGAGGCTTTATGTCATGTTCAGATAATAAGCGATCAACGCGCGTATTGCTAACACGCGTTTACAACTATATGTAATTTCATTCTAGGAGTACAACATGCTAACGCGCGTTTCTAGAATGAAATAACATGTAGTTGTAAACGCGCGTTGAGCGCTCATCATCTGAACATGGCCTTAGCCTACTATACTACGCTGGCCTTACGGATTGAAATAGGTTTTGTGGGTTCATCTACTGGATGCAAAGTGGGTAATTTACCTACAGGGTCCCGAGCTGCAACTGATGATAAGTACAGTTAAGACACGAAAATGTTCAATGTACTCAGTTTACAAAGATGAGTGTTGCATGGAGTGTGTAGACGTAACAATCAGTGCCGCTCCCGCTCGGGAATCTCTTAAGCCTCGTATCGACTACGCGCTCCTGGCGCGCGCGCCATAAACAACAGTGCCGAGAGTGCGATACATGGAACGTTCTGAACTGTCTTTGATTTGCGATTAAAAAGCGACAACGAATGGAGCGCCCCTCTGCACCTTCGCGCGTTCCAATAACACATTGCCGCGCGTTCCAAAGTCTGTAAAGGTGGGTATCGACTTCACGCTCCAAAAGGATGAACATTGGCGCGCGTTCTGGCCGCGCGAAGTCGATGTCTACTTTTACAGACTCTTGACACGGATATTATGTATATAAAAATTAGGTCATCTTATTATTATAGGAATATTTTAAAGAACATCTAACACTTTTTAACCGACTTCAAAAAAAGGGAGAAGGTTTCTCAATTCGACCGTATACATATATATATATATATGTATATTTTATGTGTGTTCGCGGATAACTTCGTCGTTTATAAACCGATTTTGATGATTTTTTAATGGAAAAGAGATATTCCAACGGTGGTACATGATAAGGACACTAAGATCTGATGATGGCATCCAAGAGAAATCGACTCAAACCTTGAAGTCAGTTTTATTTTTGTTTAAATTTTATATTTATATTGACATTAATCATAAATAATAGTTTTAACTAAAACATTTTTAAAACACTAGGTAAATTAACTCCTATGAAATAATAATAGTAAAAAAAAATAATGATATCTCTAAGGAAAACTACGTATTTAATTTCATCATTGTACAGTAACGCCATCAGTTGGAACACAGGACTCTATATAGTACCCACGCCTCACCCAAGTGGAGAACTTAAAAGTAAGCATCTGTCCCCGTTTGTGTCAAGCTTTTTACTGTTGTTGTCCCTACGGACACGGAGTTTGCTCCCTTAAGCCAGTTCTTACGATACCCCTCGGTGAATAGGCGTGGTGATACTCCGTATTTTTAGTTCATCACCACACGGATTTTCGTTACATCGAGAATTGAACGACGACACACAACGAAAAACACGCTTGAAAAGGATAAATAAATAAAATTTTTAGATTTCTACCTGTGAACCAGTGAGGACGACACCTTTGCCAATATTCTCGAACATGAAGGAAAGAGCTGAAGCAGTATAGCAGAGAGTGTCGGTGCCGTGGAGAATCACAAATCCATCATACTGTTCGTAGTATTTCTAAAAAAAAAAAATTATTATTGAGATTTACTTACTTTCATACACACTTCAATAAAAGGAAGGGTTTTAGGTTCAGCTGTATGATTTTCTTTTGTTTTTACCTCAATCTTCTCTCTCAATCTTCCGAACGAAACTTCTAGTTTATTGCAATTAATTCCGTGGGCTATTAAGTTTTCATATGTAAGAGTTCACATTGTTTAGATTATAATGATTAGATTTTACCGTCTTTTATTAGGTTTTTAAAACTAGTTTCGTTGATATTACTTTTGGAATGCGGAATTTTTTAATAGTCATACATTTCAGTTTTTATTTGAATAATAAATCAAGCCTAAATTAGTATCAAAACTTTATTACCAGGAAAAGGTCACGATTAAGCGTGACTTTAACTTATTAGAAGGTAGAAATAAGTCAAAGCAATTAAAAGAGGTTGGTTTAGTTCCTTAACACGAAAACAATGCACAAAGATTTATATCTACAAATACTAGTTCATCATTTACCTTAATACCAAAAATTATTTCCCTTGTTTATTGTTTGGAGATATGAAAGTTTGGCGTTGTATTATACCATTGTCTCGGAGAGCACGTTAGCCATGCGTCATGCCCGCTAGTCAGGAACATCTTTATTGGGACATCAGTGTCCTCAAATATACTGACAACTAGTTCAACCTTCGGATTGATTTCGACCCTGGGTTGAGGAGGTCCAATGCTAGTCGTCTAGTGGTAAAACTGATATGTAATTGTAAAACCGTTGAACTAGTAGCAGACCACAAATAATCTTGGAAATAAGATAGGCTAGCAAAATTAAGATTATATTGTATTGGGGGTCAGCATAGCAGGCGTGTCACCTGCAGGACAGTGACTACTGCCTCCACTGCAACTCAAGAAACACAAGCGCGTTCTCGAAAGTTTATTGTATAACGTATGTATAACGAGGGTCAATGCCCAAAATTCTGTAACGAGTACTCACTTTCACGTCTTTAGCAATTTTGATCCAATCAGCTTCAGACATATCTGAGGAGTCCAGCAAAGGATCATATTCCTTTATGTCATACAAGATTCTGAAGGCCGTATCGTCACACTCTGTAAACACAAATATTATTTAAAACACATAATATGGCAATAGAATTCAATGTCAAAGAAACCTAGTCAGTTCTTAAGGTTTCCAGTAAATATTTACTTATATGTAAAGGTTCTGCAAATGCACCCACTATACAAATACAAACAGATAGTAATAGTCCACTGCTGGACAGGAAGGCTTGGACAGTAGAGGGCTCAAAAGAAGATTCCGAGAGAAATAGATAAAGCAAAGCTGAAAGCCGAAAGAACGAAGGAGGAATCATAAAAATAAAAATATGCAATAGCACTGAAAGTAGTACTGTTATCAATGCATTAATGAAAAAGAAAATTATTACTTCTAATGTCCCTGACGACGTAAAAGATATTGAAAGTCATTAACTACTTGAACACTTTTAACAAATGTAAACATGTTTGGTTACGACTATTATTCAACATAGTTAACAGTACTTATAAATAAACGAAGTAGAAAAACGTTGACTTACTTGGTAAGACAAAGAAGGATTTCAGAGAATGGTCAGAAGTATTTGCCCTCACCATGCGATCATAGTAGGCGGTATCGTGTAGTTGTGGATATTTTTGAATCGCCTGCTTGAACATGTTCTTTCCCGGTGATAATCCTGGAATAAAAAAGAATATAATATTACTTCAATATAGAAACTAATTCTCGATCTTAACTTCAGAACATTTTCTTCAGTGGACATTGAACATAGTCGTGTCATAATGACAGAAGATTCTACTATTTCCAGGGCCATCAATAGGTCGTAAATGGCCCGGAATGGCAAGGAATTCTTATCCCAAGACAGTGTGTGGTTTTCAATCGCTTCGATTACGACATAGCCATCCCACCGATCATCACTACATTCTTGATTTAACTTTCTAGTGTTACGGGTGCTAACTTTAGTCAATGCAAGAAATTACAAACTCCGAAATCAAAAGCATTTTTCAAAGTCGACACTTGAATGTCCAAGTCCTAAGGTACAGTACAAAATACGTTATTATGTACACACTAGTAACAGCTATATTAGGTACAATTGAATTGAGTACTTCCTCAGTTTTAAGGCTAATTGAAAATATTAAGTTCAATGGACTCAAGAATTACTAGCACCAGATTACGACCGCTACAGAAAAACCTAATGGAGAATTGTTATTTTCAGGGTAACTTTTACACTTAAGTATATGAGTAATCAGCAAATCTAAGAAATAAAAATCTCGTGTTACGGTGATTGACCTGAGTGATTTCAATAAAAAAAAAAGTATAATTGGTAGGTATGTGAATAGGTTGTGAAATATTTTCCAACTTCCTACTTCCGCCCCAACCCCTGATTCTAATCACGATTCAAGGGTTTTTATATGAACATAACACGCTTGAGCGACGCCACGACGCAGCATCAAGTCTGCACTACCATTATACCACCTTACCGAAAACCCCCAGTAGGCTGTCGGTCCCAGTGAGTTTACCAGTGGGGTACACACGCACAGAAAAAAACATAAAAAACGTTTTTCACCAGGTAACACGCAATGAAACTTAAAGGGAACATGGACAACTCGTGCTATATCCTCATTTGTTATAAACCACTTTTAGTTCTTTTAAATTTTCTGGTAATTAGTTATACTATAGTATATAGTTATTATTTTATTTTTTATTATGTAAACACATGAAGGTAAATAAAGACATAACTGTTGGGCATGTCATCGTCACGGAGAAACCCTGGATAATAAAGTTTCTGGTTGTTCTCTGTTCAATACCAAATCGCCTATTTGGTATTTGTGAGTAAAATTATATGCTCTAATGAAATGTACCTTTTGGTATAATAACATATGCTCTAAGGTAGATGTCATTTATGGTAATATTTTAGGTTATGTCAAAGTTGTCAATGTTCGGCAAAATGTAACGCACGTGTTACATTTTTCCACACATTGATAGAAAGCCACATTATTTATGAGTGTCGTAGGTTAGGCATATATATATATATTAAAACGAAAAATAATTTTCAATATACACGACATCGGGTGAAGTAGCAAACAAAAGCTATTAAATAAAATAAAGACAAATCAAGTACTTTAGCTAATGTTTCATGTTTTTAAATTCCCTCCACCATAAACATCAGAATAACTATTAAAATATTGATTAATTGACAAAAAAACTTACGAAGGAAATTCATTTTCACATAGAGTGTTACATATGAAACTTAACGAAGAGCTTAACTGTGATTATATTTATTAAAACTGCGAGAGTTTACTATATTAGTAATAAATAAATGTATGTTTTACTACTTCGACTGCCTCGGTGTTAGCGTACGCGACTGCTGTTCTTGTGGTCTCGGGTTCGATTCCCAGGTCGGATCAAATGTTTGTATGATCTGCACATATTTGTTTCGGAGTTTGGGTGTTTTCTCTCTATAATATGTATGTATTTACAAAAATAGTGTATAAGTAATTATATCAGTTGTCTAGTACCCATAATACAAGCTCTGGGACTAGATGGCGTTGTGTGTTAGATGTCCGAAATATTTATTTATTATTATTTATTATACTTAGTAACACAAAAACATTGCTCACAATAAAGAAACGTGCACTATAAACAAGAGTAAATAAATATTTACTCTCATATTCTATTATTATTTAATTATCATGATAGCACAAAGTGGTTTTGTTAACAGCCTTTGCATAATATTTACAGTTAATATTACACATCACTGGTTTAAAAACAAAATATATGCAAATCTAATAATCTCATAATAATAAATGAAAACAAAAGTATGCCATGTCGTACCGTAAGTTAATAACCTATGTCCTTCCTCAACAATCAAAGTATCTCTATGCCAAATTTCATTGAAATCGGTGCAGCGTTTGACCGTAAAAGCAGGATAGACAGACTTTTGCATTTATAATATGAGAATGGATATTTATTATCACATACACATACATGTCACATATCTCAATAAAGCATGTAGCATTCACGAATTGGAAAAAAGGATGAAATTTTATTTAAAAAAATTAGATGACCTTTCGACCGTTATATTTGGACTATTTGACTATTGTCTCTTTTAAAACAACATTATTATTTGATAACTAATTAAAATTAATGGTTCTATTTAAAAAAACAGGTTCTACAATTGAAAACGACTGTTTATGTAACTTATTCATATTTGGCATCTGAGATTTTGGTACGGGAGCTAGCAACGTTTGAAAAGTAAGAATTTTAGGTCAGCTGATTTTGTGATATGTCGTCCTTCTTGCACTTTCGGTTAGAGTCTGGGCTATCTGGCTGGTGGTAGCGGTTGCGTTCATTAGTGCGCATCCTACCTGTCCAGGTAATAATCCTGGATTTTAAAAACATTTTAGTAGGCGTAATTTTTAATTTTTTGTTTTTATATAAGTCTACCTGACATACTTTTTTTATTGCCAGACATTTTTGACAAAGCTAACTATGTGCCATACGCGATTTTTTAAATTTTTTTTATAAAATTTTCAAAGTGTTTTATAATGTCTGTAATTTTAATACGATGTTATTTAAAGATAATAAAAACTTAAAATAAATTTGCCAGACATTAATTCGATTGTTAAGTCTTGAATTAAAATTAAAAAGTCATGAAAAGTATTGCAGTATAATGCTAGTAGTCCGAGAGAGACAGTTGCAGAATAAGTCGAGAATGATACAGGGAACCATTACGAAAGTAAATTACTTTATACTGTGCATATAATAAAAAAAAAAAAAAAAATTATAATCATTCTAGTCACAGAAAGTTTAAAAAAAAATGTAAGCATAAAAAGGAATATAAAATTAGATTAAAGTAAAAAAAAAAAAAACACTTTTTATTTAAACTGTTCTGATTACTAAATGTAAATTACAAATAATTAATATTAAGTTTTTCAAGTTGTTTCAGCCTATAGTAACGTCACAAAAAAAGAGGCATCTTCATTCATCATCATCATCATCGTCGCTGTCTTTGTCAGTGTCATTCAAATCATCTTCTTGAGAACTTTCGTTATCTTCTAAAACTCTATCATCTGTAACATAAAAAAAATAAACAGTGTAATTCTTCTTGTTTGTTATAAAACATATTAGTTATTATTGATAAATATTCCATTTCACACTTACTTTGAACAATAATATCTGCAACTGAGGATGGTAATTGATCTCCCAAAAACCAGACAAAATCATATTTGTCACCGTTAATGGTCTAACCGAAAGCCATTGGAGATAAAGATGTTGGATGTTTTGAGTGAGCATTTCTCCAAATTTTCGTCACGTAACGAACTCTCAATAAATGCTGTTGCAATCCCGCTTTACAGGGTGGCAAACTGGATGAGTCAAAGTTTCGAAATTTTTTGTCGAAGTTCTCATCTGATTTTTTAGACTTAAACGTACTTGAAAATAAATGAAATCGAACATCACTAACATTGGAACAATTTTTAACTCCTTACATTTGACAAATAAATTTCTCCAGCGTTACAAACGTAGTTTCAAGTACTTCTTCGTCATCCGTAATTATATTATCAAAAGTTAACTGGTTCTTTAGAATTTTCTAATATTTTAAAAGGCTTAACTTTGCCTTTTCTAAAAAAAGCTGGCGTGTAATCACATCCGGTCATTGCGTGGAAGCATGGTAAAGCTTTGCATAAAGAGTAAATACAATAATATACTTATACAATACTTTTCATGACTTTTTAATTTTCATTCAAGACTTAACAATCGCATTAATGTCTGGCAAATTTATTTTAAGTTTTTATTATCTTTAAATAACATAATATTAAAGTTACAGACATTATAAAATACTTTGAAATTTTTATAAAAATAAATTAAAAAATCGCGTATGGCACACAGTTAGCATTGTCAAAAATGTCTGGCAATAAAAAAAGTATGTCAGGTAGACTTATTTAAAAACAAAAAAATAAAAAATACGCCTTCTAAAATGTTTTTAAAATCCAGGATTATTACCTGGACAGGTAGGATGCGCACTAATGAACGCAACCGCTACCGCCAGCCAGATAGCCCAGACTCTAACCGAAAGTGCAAGAAGAACGACATATCACAAAATCAGCTGACCTAAAATTCTTTCTCGAAAACGTTGCTAGCTCCTATACTATTTTGACAACTATGTAATGTTAAGACGATGTTCGAATTCAATCGTTCGCCTAAGTCGCTGTAGCCACATCTTGGGGCAATTTCATCGCTGCAAACGACCCAATGCCATACGAGACAGGTGACCTGTGCAACACCAGAGTGGAATCTAAGGCACGGCGCTGTTGCGTCATTAACTGTGTAGAACAGCGAGAGGAGATGCGGTCGGTAGGTCATTTAATGTATCTCAGCTATGCGATACAGCAAGGAGGACTCTGGAGGTTCCTCGAGCACCTCCCGCTCCAGGAACGCATTGGTGGCTTCGATCAAAGTAAACATTATAACGCAGCGCATGAATAAACTAGATACTATTGCTAGAAAGTACGCTAAACATAAGTGTATATGAAACTCATTTTTCATTTACGAGTCAACCATTTTCTTAAAAAAAATACTCGAAAAAATGTTTTAATAATACGATACGATGGTTTAAGAAGCTGACTCTAATTTTGGATTAAGATTTATTTATTAATCCGGGATCCCCTGAACATATTTTACAAGTTAAACCACAATTAAGAGCTACACTGTCCTACGAATTGTGTGGTACGTTATCCCGGTCCTATGCTCAAAAGTTTTTTATCCCTGCTACCCCAGTTAGCTACCACAATCGAAATTTTTGTAAGATGATGTCCCTCAGCAAAATAAAGCCACTCACGAAAAAATACTTTGATAGTAATAACTTCTAAAATTTGATCCGGGGATCCCAGACTACATGTGTTAAGATTTTATTTTAGCTTTATATAAATGTTAATAGAACGGAAACTTTATACTTTAACTTTGGATTTTTTGACATCACACATGGGACAATGACCCACAATAGTCAACCATTAACGAGAAATAATAATAAAAATATGGAAATGAATATAATAAGTTATATATTTAAATAGGTTCGGCCTTAAACGATCTCTCTATAGTCTCTCTAGGCGACGAATTCAAAATACGAAAAGTCACCAGTTCTATTCATTCTAATAACCAATGACCAACTTATAACTGTTACTAGCCGACCCACGCAACCTCGTTTGCGTCTCCTATTGCCTGTAGCGTGATAATTTTCCCCCGTTTTTGTAACATTCTTCATTGTTGCTCTGCTCCTGTAGGTCTAGGCGTGATGATATATAGCCTATAGCCTTCCTCGATAAATGGGCTATCTAACACTGAAAGAATTTTTCAAATCCGACCAGCCGTTCCTGAGATTAGCGTGTTCAAACAAACAAACAAACAAACTCTTCAGCTTTATATATTAGTATAGATTAGTTATACAATAAATTTTAAGTCCAAAATTTATGTGTATCTTGCAATGAATTGTAGTATATATCTGTTGATGAATCAAATAAATAAATTCTGTGGGAGTCGTGCCTTAAGTAGGCAGACGGAGCCGACAAACTACGTAGGAAAACAGATCCCCAATCAAGTTGACATTCTACAAACGATAAACTAACAAATGTATGGGGATGACGTCATATCAACAGTAAGTCAAAACAAAATATTAGCCAACAATTTAAGAGAATAGATGTGTCAGGTTGGTGGCAGGCAGGTGACAGGCAACAGGTCAGGAGAATACAAAGAGATACAGATACTTTTGCATCTTGTCTAAGGGAGCAACACTACAGTGAGAAGAAAACCTGGATGCAAAATTGCAAACCGTATACCAACCCGATTTAGCTAGCGTGTTGTAGTAATTCACAACCTCCTAAGAAGAGTCTAAATCTAGCTAAGTGGACTGTTAAAGATCGTTGATAATGATGATAAAACGATATACCTCTTTTGTTATATACGAGCTAATGCAAATACTTCACAGTCTATTTTTATAAATATGTAAATATTGCTCTTAGTTAATGGTTTTATCATCATATTCTGATAAGGATTGTTACATTATCTGAATAATAGGATAATTTAAGCAAATATTCTGCAGCAAGCCAAACTATCCTGATGATTGATGGCCGAAATAGAAAAATTCAGTTACGTCTTAGTTAGCAGGTTATGAGTGTTCATTATATCAATGACACAATATAGTATATATTTCGTCAGTGATTATATACAAGGTGGCATTCCTATTGTTAAGAAGGATTCTTTTGGCATCGGCATGAGTTATGGGTAAATGACGTAAATTACTCAGGTACATAGTAATAATAAGATGATAATTAAATTAATTAGGACCTTTTGAAAAACAGCACAACAAGATTGAAAATAGTAACCGTTTGAACTTATTAAAATTTAATTTTATAAAATATAGAAAACCCAAATATAAATTCTACGTTTATTTTTGAAAGACTGCTATCATGACAAGTAAAATAATACTGAGCGATCGCTTACGTCTAATTCCCGTAATGACTAAAGGTTCAGTTGGTCTAATTCCCCGGACGTCTAATTTCCCGAACGTCTATGCCCCGAACGTCTAATTCCCCAAACGACTTGTTCCCCGAACGTCTAATACTCGACGCACTATGTGGTAAAACACCCATTTTTTGGATGTCCTCTTTGTATTTAAAAAAGTATAAACCCAATCATTTAGAACGCTAGAATACTTGTATTATTAACCAATTTATTAATTTACCAAGCCAATCTATGTTCAATTCTCTGTCTGTCTGTGAATTCTTATGTTTCCCTTATCACGTTTAGGTACGTGTTATAAAATGCTACGAGATCAATATCTACAATATTTAAATAAAACTAAAGAGTGTCAGAATTGTTTCGTAATGAAATCAACTTGAACCAACGATAACCTAGCGATAAATTTGTTTGCCCAACGATTATATCAAACTGTGCGTGGGAGAACCTGTCTTTGTCACATATGGGCCGGGTCGATACTTGAACCACAGCCCCATAGAAAACCGCTACTACGTAATATAGTCGTCGAGTGAGTCGCAACTTCCCTTCCTTCTTTTTATTTATATCTGAACCTACCAAAGTATCTTTACTCTGCCTGAGGTAAAGCATGAGCAGAATCCAAGAATAGTGGTTACCATACTCATTGCAAGTGCAGACTATGCAACCATACAGCATGGTGACCCCCACTATAATGGTCTATATAGATGCATTAGGATCATTGGGGCTCCGGTCTCACAATCAGTAACGAAAGACGACAGCACCAATGCTGTCATTTAGGTTGATTTTCTGTGAGTCTACCTGTCACTAAAAGGCTAGCACTGCACTTATGGCTAAGTTGCAAGTCTCCATAGGAAAAAAGGCATCTACCAATAGGTGACCCGTCTTCTCCACTGCCAGAGAGCAAACTGGGTAGAAGGGAAATTACCTTAAGAGAAAGTCAAACTTAGATAAACACTCATTGGGTTTCTAAGAGTAACTAAATCAGCAGTTTGGCTTGAAGTCCGTGCTTATTCTCCATACCTTTGGTTTCATTCGTCCCAAGTTTTATTTTTGAACACCAAAAGATCTTTCAGAGAAATGCACATTATGCCAACAGTCTGGGACAATCCATGGATGGACTACTACAAGCAACAAGATTGGAGCATGGTCATACCGTGTGCTTAAATATAGGGATACCATAATAAAAGCTCAAACTTAAAAAATCAACTAAACACTCCTAGGGTTGATAAGTGCCACGTATTCAAAACGTGCAATTTTGTGTGAAACTGCTGCAGAAAAGTTACATTTTCATTAAGTGCGATAAGGTAATTAAGCTTCATTTCCATTAGTGCTACTTGAAAATTAATAATTCTTCATGCTTATGCTAGGTATTTGAAAATGAACGAAACGGTAATAGCTGTCGCTATAGAAACCACTAATAGTATGTGCAATTATTACAGAATTTGAAATCACATTTGAATGAGTTTTTTTAATGAACTAGTAATAGTAACATATTGTCTCGATTGCTTTACTCCTTCAGCACTGGATCAGTCAGTCTGTTATGTAATCAATGATTAAAAAGAAGCCCTTAACTCTTTATCACATATAAAGAAATGTATCGCATAAAATGAGTTGTAGTCGTATGAGTTGAACATCATTGGATGGCATAGTAAATGCTGACAGAATTATCTTTCAGCATTTACTATGCCATTATACAAAGCAGTGTATTAACACTGCTACGTATTTGTTCACTGAAATAACTCGGAGCGAGTTTTATTTAGCATGTGCCCATAGCAAGAAAGTTCAATTCTTCAGCGGTCAAATTGGAAAAGCGGTAACGTTATTCCCCTTAACATTAATGTTTTCGAAATTGGCTCTATTTGGTTTAATCTCTTTTCGTCAACATGATCTGCTAAGTTATTGGCAATATTCAGTCGCTCTCTCGGTGTATTTATAAAATCTTTTTTTGTATAGGGAATAAGGTTTGAATAGGGACTATCATATTAGGGACCATCTATTAAAAGATTTGAAAGGTGTGCGACGAAGCTGTAGCAATTTTAAAGTCTGCACTAAAGTAGCTCATGGTTACATTACAAAAATTATGACAAAAACTCTTAAAATCGCGTTTCAGCCTCCCATTTACTCCCATTTATTTCAATAGGCCATCGACATGTTGCACATTCTTGATTTATTTGCTTGTATTGTAATCAGTTGAGTATTCCTCCTGGTCTGAGATTTAGGCATTACGACAACATATCCCTGGGATGCCAAAATCGGTATAGAGACACGAAACCCTTTATCTAAAATGTATATATCACCGAGCCCTAATAGCCAATGAATCCTAATGAACCGTCTTACCTGAACCATCTCAGGGATTATTCAAAATACTAGCATCATCTTGAGTCGCTGAGTTAGTTTCAGATACATCTATAATGTGCCCATTACACGTAACAAATTCGAATGGTTTAAGTAAGTTTCTGTAATTGTGGAGGTTGTACGTGACTTTTTGACGTGAAGTTACTGCTCTTTTGGATGTACATGTAGTACTAAGCTCTGAACAAAGCATTAGGGACCGTTAAGATTTTTTTTTTGTGACCACTATTTTTTTTAAATCCTTGATAAATAAAAATTGAAGCAAGTAACGAACTGATATTACTTCCATATCTGGGCAGTGTGTTGCCCAAAACCGGTCAATGTCCTTTATTTGTTTAGTAACACACAGGGATAAACTGATGTCTTACATTTAAGATAAACGACCCCGAATACGTACGTAGTTGACTATTCGTATAAAAACTGTTTATAAAATAATTATTTTTATTGAGTCTTATGGATTGCTTCATAGCTTTTAGGTTGACCGCACATTTAGTTCAATGAAACATATCATTATCTACATGTTAATAAGCCAGTGTTTCTGTAATCACACTATGAAACCAGTCAAAATAATTAAAAAGATAATTTGTGCCATGAAATGTAATTTGAGGTTTAAATAATTAAGGGCTTCTTCGTATTTAAAGTATTCATTGGCAACCAAAATTCTTACAATGCAACAATGAGTCCGCCAAAAACAGGAATAGAGAAGCTCATTACAAGTGTTTGACATGTAGTTGTTGACGTTGACACATCACTTGACATTGACAGATACATAATATCAATTGTTTGTCTATGATACAATTCATTCTTTACTTCAATAACCACTCGTCAGTGGCGCCATATTGGTCCGAATTGACACAACTGTGGGGCGATTTTGACAGCACTCCCGGTACATTTTCGCCTCTGATTAAAACGTCGATTTCCAATAAAAAATGTATTGGGGCTATATAAGATATGGGTATGTTTAGAATGGTCATTAAATATACTATCAGATGATGTATAATTGATGATGTTTTTTTTTTTTTATTCACATCCGAATTAATATATAAATTCAATTTCAAAGTTCACTCGACCAGCAACCGTACGTCACAAAAATTCCCGCCTCTGGGAATCTCTGTTTTATTCTCTTTAATATAATTAAGTGCGACAAAGCTGCAAACAATATAAAGCAGCTAAATTCATGGTTAAAATAGACCGGGAAAAAAACACCACGACGTGGCATTCAACAGACTGGAAGAAATTGACAGCGACCATTACGTGGCGTTCAACATCGGAGAGGATAACCTATCTCTTCTATAGAATCAAACAAGTTAAAAAATCTCCAGTTTTAACATGTGATAGGTTATTGAAAACTGAAGTAAAAGAACAAACATATTTTTATTGACGCGATGGAATTCACAAACATACATGAAACGGACGAACAGCCAGTCTTAAAACAGAAATTTGTGGATAGCACAAAGTGTTGTCCCATGTTGAATGGGTGTGGCGACCATATATAACCAGTACGGTATCTGTGTAGGTACTCTTGAAATAAATGTGATGTACTTATTTGCCATCAAAATAATCTACAGTTAATGACCTAATAATGATTCTCTACGAGACTTCTTAGACTAATTGAGACTAATGACATATTATTTTTAAAAATGTGCCTGTTAAAGTGACTACTCTACCTGATTGAAAGCATGAGCAGAGCGGAATCCTGGAGTAGTGGTCACCATACACATTGCGAATTCAGACAATGCAACAATGCAACATGGTAGCCCAAAATAGTTTGGGCTACCGTGTTGCATTGTTGCCTATTGAGATGCCTGATCATGGGCTCTAAAACACGACAACATAAAATGCTGTCATTGAATGTATATTATCAGTAGAACCTCTATAAGTCGAACATCAAGTGAGACGCCAAAAAATTCGAGTTATAGAGTTTTCGACTCATAGAGTATTTCAACTTAGACAGATTTTGATTCCACATAAAGAGGTTGAGATCCGTTTTTATAAATTTTGAGTTAAAGAGATAAAATAAATAAAAATTCAAGTTGCGGAGGTGATACACATATTTTTATTTATTATAAATCAACATTATTTCAAAACATACTTAGAAGAAAATAAAAATATAGCAGTAAAAAATTTAGTCTTTTTTTGCTTTAGGTAATTCGGTTGTTCTCTATCTATAGCATTGTGTAAGATTTACAGAGCACCAAATTTTTATTCTTCAAAGTTGTTGGTTTGCTATATAAAAATCCGTAATGTATTCAATGCGGTTCTTGCCTCTTTGATGGAAACTCATGGAGCGCATATAGTATTATTCGAGTTTTCTATGTCATCTGTCTCATTAGTATTAGTTTTCTGAGCTACTGAATTCCTAATTTCGTCATCAAAATTATCTGATGACGAAATTAGGAATTCAGTAGCAGTAGTAGATGGAGTTATGACTGCTGTGACATTAGTCCCAGCAGTCATAACTCCATCATCACACGTAAGAAAGTCCTCAATGGATATTTCTGATTCAGACACAACTGTACTCGTATTCCATTCTGCAGGAGATTAAATATCTTCGATTTTAGCTTCTTCTGTTGACGATGACGAAAAACCGCAGTGTACACAAGTGTTTTATCGTGTACATAACGATTGGTAAAGAGACTGGTTGATTATTTCGACTAATATAGAGTTAAGCTTTCTAGTAATGGGGCTTTTGATGTTTAAAGGAAGGCAACAAACATTTTTTTTAAGATTCGGAGGTTTTCAACTTATCGAGGTTCGACTTAACGAGGTTCTACTGTATATATAGATTCCTATAATTGTACTGTTACTCCCTACAAAAAGAACGATTGTACCTAGCACTCCAATTTTTATTTTCAAACATAAAACTTTTAATGCGTTGGATTCTTCAAAGTACGGAACTCGCTACATTTATTTCTATATTTACAAGTAGACTAATTCTTCAAAAACATTTTGGACTCCAAATAGAAATAGATTATCTGTACTAATATATTAAGCTGAAGAGTTTGTTTGTTTGAACACGCTAATCTCGATTAATATCGAGGAAGGCTATAGGCTATATATCATCACGCTAAGACCAAAACGAGAGGAGCACCAATAAAAAATGTATCAAAAACTGGGGAAAATTATCACGAGACGGGCAATAGGAGACGCAAACGAGGTTGCGTGCGTCGGCTAGTATCATACAACTAGCGACCCGGGCCGGCTTCGTATTTGGAATTTCCTCTACTATAATATGTACGTATTAGGTACACATATAGGTAAACCTTCCTCTTGAATGACTCTATCTGTTGCTGAAAGTAGAATTGAAATTTGTTGAGTAGTTTAAAAGATCGTCTTCATTTTACTTATACCATGTAAAGATATATTACGGTATGGTATGATGTGTCTTATTTAAGAATATAGTCAGATCATAAGTCATAGTTCATTAATGTCCTTATTTATAATTATAGTAGTGATAAGGAGCGATTAAACTTCAGTTATTTTACTTGATAATATTTGTAATGGAATTTAAATATGAAGTCGTACTGGCTATTAAAGTACGCTTCAAGTCCTTAGAGCGAGTAAAATTATAATTGAACCATCGGCAGGTATGATCGTAAAATTACCTGTTAAAATGATCGATTTAAAATAAAAAACTATCACTCGTACATTTAGAATTGAGGATATTTTATGAAACCAGTAGGGCCCAGTAAAATACCAAACTTTTGACAAATATCTACATAGTAAAAGTAATCTTCGTACCTCCTGTAATTTTTAAAAGTAACGACAGAAGTTAACAACAATATCAGGATGATGATGTGCTACTTTATAAATAGTATAATCTTTAAATAGAAATCTATATTCGTAATAAAATTAATATTCAATAAATCAAGGATCAGAGTGGGCACTTAGTAAACGCTGATAATTACATACTTGTTTGATATATAACTACTAAATAATAGAATATTTAAATAAATCCTATGGTTATTTTTCTAAAGATATAGCTGTTAAATATTCGAAAAGCCAATAAAAAACTCTACATTTCGAAAATATTTGTGTAGAAATGTCACATCTATATTCGAAACTGTAACACATAATATATTCCTACATTTAATTTTTATTCTAATACTAATGAGATAGTAGGTATTGTTTATTATTCGTTTACAAGCCTAAAATCTAAACACAATCTTATCATCTAAAATGGAGATTAGGAGTTAATAAATCGTTTTGTAAATATTATAATAGGCAATAACCAAATACATCCAATGATAATAATATTCCGTTTCGGTGTAAAATATTTATAATTACAATGGAAGTTAAACCTACACACAAAAAAAAATTTAACTGGCATGATTCGAAGTCGAAACAGAATTCTACAAACACGGAAGTACTATTTAGGATGACCTATTTTTTGCTAAATATACAGCGAACTGTCGTTTCTTTCATCGATTTCTATTATAAAAACGCATTGCTCACCATCCTCCGTTTTCACCATACCAATGGTCCCACCAGTATAAATAACAAGCACCCTCCTTTCACTGGTCTCCACGGCCCTGGAGCGTCTTCGAATACCTGGATATACCAGGCATTCTGTATTAGTATCCACACTTAATTTTGACATTTCTTCTTGCAACTTTTTGATGTTACCGTTTTCCAGATTTGGCATTTTGATTTTTTTTTATCGATCTTATTTACGTTCGCGGCACAGTCAGCCAGCTGTGCGTCCGTACAATGCCACGCCGAATCACAGACTGAAACGTCTTATAATATTGTACGCATTTTCAGTCGTGTTGATACAACGACTTACGTTACGAGGTGATTATGTTGCTGTTATGTTAACGCAATTAGTAAATTGTTTTCTTTGATATTAGATGAGTTTGACTACAAAATCAAGTTGAACAACATTTCAAGTGTGTCTCTAAAATTTCACTACGAATTTTCGTCTCCCGGAGAACGCTACCGTAATGATAGAGAATGTACGCGGATGTGGTGTTTTTACTAAAAATTAAACAGCGACCGGCCTTAGATCCTCTGGATTGAGGAGGACCAGGCCCATGTGGATTCAAGGTCTTCCACACCCAAAATCGGTACCACGCTTATCCAGCCTATCCGGTCCCATGTAAGAAAGAAATAAATTTTATTTAATGATAATGCAACACAATCAAAATATTGTTATTATACAGAATTAAAATATGTATGGTAGAATATTTTTTAGTAGTTACAGAATTATCATTGTGAAATAAGAGAGAAAAACGTAGGGAAGTTAGGTTTTATTCAACATAAAATTAAACGTATTTGTAAGACAGACATTGAAATTATACAAACAAAGGTAGAAGTACTGCATTAAAGCAATGTCGAGTTTTGACACAATGAGATGAATCACATTGTCTACTGCCTGCGATGCACACAGCACTGAAGGAGGTTGAACATCGTATCATTCTCCCACACTGTAATCTTCAAGGTAGCGGGGTAAGCGTCGAGCTCTCTCGAATCTTCGAGGAACATCCTCTAATGGAAGTGGCGGCCGTGACGGGAGTCGACGAGATGACGGAGAGGAGGTTGTAGGTTCTCCACGAGGTGATGCGTCTCTCAGTGACTGTGGACATGTGGAGTGTCATCACGATGCGGAGTATCCGGTGGAGTCGTATAGTTCGAGGAGGAATCATTAAGGCTCTTCTTCTAGCACTGATTCTTGGCCAGGAAGATCCAATATCTCTCCTTTTTCTGTTCCAATTACTTTCCATTGTAATAATGTTATACATTTAAGCAGGTTAACCCAAGTACCTGGAGCTTTGCTAGATATTTGTTTTCGTAAATTATCTTAGAATGAATCCTAACTAGGTCAATTTATGGCCCCGAAAATCCATGCATATCAAATTTCATGAAAATTGTTGGAGCCTATTCTGACATTCTGATTATATATAAGTGTACAAGAATTGCTCGATTAAAGGCATTAGATAGATAACAAGCCAGCATAACAGCCATTACATACCTTTTAATGTTTACCTTTATTACCTTTTTATTTACCTTTATGTACGACCATGAGAGAGAGAGATTTACCAGTGATTTTAATGAACCATCGAATTAGAAAATAATTAAAAGGTAAACAGAAACGATTTATTTACAATTAACACAAATGTAATAAAGATTGCAAAGTTGCATTTTAACCACGTGCTCAATTTTGATGACCACAGAACAAAAGAATCTCCTTGTCTGTGTTGATGACCGAGCAAGAATCCTGAACGTTAGTAAGGGAATGAAAAGAGCACCGGGTAAAAATTCTTTGCACTCGAGTGCAACACGTAACTTTTCATCCCACCTCAGCGAGGAAATCACAGAGTACATGATTAGAGGAAATGACTAAATGACGTCAAAAGAAAATTTTGCGGGCAAAGCTAATTAATATAGAAAACCAAGAAGGTTTCGAGTTTTTAACAAATTAAAAAACGTTATTGAAAAATTCGGTACCATGGAGGTAGAAATAAATAGGTTTAATGACGTTTTAATTTCACAAAGTTACATGTTCTAAATTCAATTCACTTTATCCTCTAGCGGATAAAAACAGTTTTTGCTTTAAAAATACTCTTTCTGAGATGGGGGGGATGAAAACGTATTTTAGTAATGAAACACCAGAATAACACACACATGTTCCCAGTACATGGTACTAGAATAACCTCACCAAGTGCAATCCTTAAAATACACATCAATTTCTGTGACAAATAGCCACCAAACCGACGAAGTACCTTAGGGCAAGTAATTTTATTTTGTACTAGCTGACCCACGTAACCTCGTTTGCGTCTCCTATTGACCGTAGCGTGATCATTTTACCCCGTTTTTTATAACTTTGGTGCTCCGCTCCTGTAGATTTTAGCGTGATGATATATACCATTCGCTGGCGCTCTGCAAACGGACGTGTCGAATTACAAAAAATTAAAACAGATAAAGGCAACATGGTGCAGTGTAAAAAGTGTAAACTGTTTCTTTCACTCGCAAGGGATGAAACCATTCAATGTGGGGGTCTATGTGAAGGCGTATTTCACAAAAAGTGCGTCCAAAATATCAAGCAGTTCCAACGACGTGGAATGTGTGATGTGTGCATGGAAGATGACAAAAGTTCAAAGACAACAGCCCCACAGATTGTCATGGATGTTAAGAAAGCGACTGTGGAATCGTTGCTGGCCGAGATGAACAACAAGCTAGCAATAATATCAAACACAACAAAAAATTGACGAACTGACTGAAACCGTTGATTTTTACGCCGAACAGTATCAACAGATGTTAACATTTAAAGAAAACGCAGAGAAAAGAATAACGTCATTAGAGAATAAAAATACCCATCTACAAAAAGTAAACAGTGCTCTAGAAGAAAGAATAGCATTACTGGAAGAAAAAGAAACTGAGAAGTGCATTGAAATTTTTGGTTTGGACGAGAATAAAGACGAAGACACTACACAATTAGTAAAAGTAATATCCCAAAAATTAAAATTAGATCCCAAGAGTATAGAAGAAACAAAGAGGGTAGGTAGAAAAAAGGATGATGAGACTTGGTCGCGATCAATTGTCGTAACCTTGCGCTCGAAATCTGCTAAAAAAGAGTGGATACAGCACAGAAAAACCAGCCTTACAAATCATGACATCTTATCTAACAATAACGGCAGGAGAATTTACATCAACGAAAATCTAACAAAAAATATGCGACAGGTATTATGGTGTGCTAAACAAATGCTTAAAGATAAATACAAATAAATTTGGGTTCAAGATCATAAGGTGCTGATAAAAAAAGAAGAAGGCTCGAGGATTCGCGCCATTCGATCCGAAAATGATATTCATAAAATTAGTTTTAATAGTGAACAATAAGTAAGCAGGTCACAGTCAGTCGTGACAGCGCGTGAACACACTAAGTTATTTTTTTTCTGTAAAATCGATTCAAAACTAGGTGATAAATTATTTGCAGATATAGAGTACAAAAGGTTTGAAAACATAGAACAATTAAACAATTTTATGATGGGAAAAACAGAAGCACACACATAATATACCTAAACGTTCGATGGCTTCGAAAATATTTTAATGAAGTTTCAGTATTTTTGGATGAAAATAAATATGCAATAGATATTTTAATTTTAAGTCAAATAAATATTAAACAGGAAGAACTTCCGCTGTACTTAATACCAGGATATAAAGCACACATATTGACTAGAGAGACACGGAGAGGAGGTGGAATTATAATATATACGAAGAATGGCCTCGGAATGAATACAGAAATTGCTAAAACATCAGCAATGGAGATATTGCATGGAAAACTAACAATTCAAAACAGTAATTTGCATGTATTAGCTTTATATAGACCACCTAACATGAATAAAATACAATTTGTACAACAGCTTCATAAACTTACTAAAACGGTTCCGGTCACTGACAACTTAATAGTTATAGGCGACACAAACATTGATACGTTGAGCGATGAAATGAATAGCATAACGACGAGATACAAAAACGCCTTGTGTGAATGTGGCCTGCAAAGCGGCATACCTAGCGGAGAGATAACGCGTGAGGCGATAGTGAATGGACAAGTTAACCAATCGTGCTTGGATCATGTATGGATGCGAGTGGGACGCAACGTGAGCGCCTCGGCCTATGTTCTCGAGACGCACATGTCGGATCATCATCCGGTCGGTACATCAATAGACTTGAACGCAAACGTAAACAATAGTGGATGTAATAGTGTTCGAGAAGTAATTTGTGATAAGTTAGTTTTACAAAAATTTAACGAGTATGACTGGTCACAGTTTTCACAGATAACATGCCCTTTAGTTTTATATCAGACATTAGTGACGGTATTCAATACGATTTACAAAGACTGTACTTATGTAGCACCTGTACGTAATAAACGATTAAAGCAGCCATGGATAGATAAGTATCTATATAAAATGTTACAGAGAAGAGATTATTTATTTAAAATATGGAAACAGTCGCCTAACAACATGACCAAGCGATTAGAGTATACCAGGATTAGAAATAAAGTGAATAAGTTAATAAACGAATCAAAAAATAAGTACAGGCAGACAGAAATACAAAAATGTAATGGTGATTTTAGTAAGATTTGGACAAATATTAATTCGTGGTTAGGTCGGTCTAAAGGTAATCTGGACGAAGTAATATTAAGGCATTTAGGTAAACATGATAGTATGTATAGTATATGTAGCAAATTTTCGACTACATTTACAAAAGAAATCGTAAACATTAAACATTATTGTGATACCAAGTTTCTAGACAGAAAAAGCTATGTAAATCCAAGTTTAGTTAGTTTTAGGTATAATAGAGTTGGCCCATCGGATATAGAAAAAAATCATTAAGAATATGTCGTACGAAAAGGCACCAGGTATAGACAGAATAAGAGTTAAGGACATTAAGTATTTATGTAAACCATTGAGTCCAATCTTGGCTAATTTTGTAAACATGTGTATTAGTAAATCTATTTATCCCGATGATTTGAAGAAGCCTATAATACGGCCAATTTATAAATCTGGTAGCCACAAAAAGTATGAGAACTACAGGAATACAGCAATATTGTCGAAATTAGATAAAATTGTAGAAAAAGTGATTGTTGGCCAAATAAGTAGGTTTTTGGAGGGCAATTGTATAATATCTGACACGCAACATGGATTTAGGAAAGGACGCAGTACAGTGACAGCGCTTTCCCGGTTTGCGGACCAGGTCAATGAGAGTCTCAACTCTGGACACCAGCTTATTATTTTATTCATTGATTACAAAAAAGCATTTGACACATTTGATCATGACATTCTGCTGCAGTCTATGGATGAATGTGGAATCCGTGGTCCCACAAAGATTTGGTTTAAGAACTACCTATCTAATCGAAAGATACGCACGACAGTGGATGGTGTCTCGGGGGAGGAGGCTCTTGTTGATCTCGGTGTCCCGACCGGGTCAGTATTTGGACCCGTAGGGTATATAATGCACGTAAACAGCGTTGCTAATGTAGTGAACAGATGTAGCGTGTACATGTATGCTGATGACATGTGCCTACTGAGTGCATCTAAAGATTTGTATGAAGCTCAAAGGAACATTCAACAAGACTTCGAAAAGATCACACAGTGGGCACATGACAACGGTATAATATTGAACATAAACAAAACTAAATTCATGCATGTTTACTCACCTTACAATCGACGCGCCAAAGCAATAAATAAAGAGGAGATAGTAGTTGTTGGACACACATACGATTGCTTACACACAAATAAAATACATTGCAAATGTGAAAAGTTACAATCAGTTGTAAGTTATAAATATTTAGGATTAACGATAGATACCCATTTTAATTGGAAATTACATGTTAATGAGGTTAATAATAAACTGAGATCTATTTTAGGTAAATTTTATGTTTTAAAAACAATAGTTAATAAACATACGTTAGCAGTGGTATACCATGCTCTTGCGGACTCATTACTTAGCTATGGACTCAGTGTGTACGGGCGAACGTTCAAAACTTATGTGAAAGAGATAAAAGATCTTCAAACAAGGCTTATAAAGTATCTGGCTAACAAAAAAGATAAAATATTGTGTAACAAAGAATATGAAAAATTATATCCGATATGTAAGATTTTGCCAGCAGATAAAAAAATTAAATATTTATTAGGCATAGAACACTATTTTAGCGATGAATACAAAAAAGTTGTAGAAAATAAATATAATACAAGAACTGTAAGAGAACATAAACTGAGTAAACCTAGGGTAAATAAGTATTATGGTGAAAGAATGTCTTCATATACAGTTCCACGTATTTTCAATGAAATCAGCCTACTGCGACAATTACCTAAGCTGAGTCCATGTCAACTGAAGATACAGCTGAGGGCTTTTATGTTATCGATCGAGGATCGGGGTTAGTGATGTGTGAGGAAGTAGATATTTTGTACTGTGATGCTATAGTGAAGGATATTTTATATCATGTTATTAAGAGCGCTTCTCGCCAACAAGCATAACAGCTTGGCGAGTACTTAATTTATTGAAATGTGTGGGATGTCATTGTTTATATAAATAAATAAAAAAAAGCCTATAGCCTTCCTTGATAAATGCGGCAAGCGGTTCCTGAGATTAGCACGTTCAAACAAACAAACAAACTCTTCAGTTTTATAATATTAATATAGATCACCTATATTTTCATTGTTAAAGTGGTAGTTTTATCACGAAGGAAAAGCAATACACTATAAATATAAAAGCGGCCAAGTGCGAGTCGGACTCGCCCATGAGGGTCCCACAACAGCATGTAACATAATACAATTTTCGTGTATTGCCCGTGGTCCACCTCGGTAGTCCACGGGAAGAATTTTTTTCCCATGGTACACCCGAATGTCCACATGTTGATCACATGCCAATACGAAAGCATAGTAAGGATTTAAAAAAAATATAGAAAATGCAGAAACGTGAAAGAAAGATTTAATTACTAACTTTTGAACTTTCGCGTTCCATGATATATTAACAATTATTTTTACGGGAATTAACGCGATCACTTCTTAAAAGGGCTGACTCAGCCTATGACCACGGCCAGTGCAACCTGGTCGAAACGTCAGGCAAATCAGAGGTATGTAATACCTTTTAATAAGTGATCGCGTTAATTCCCGTAAAAATAATTGTTAATAAACAAATATTTGTTTCGAAGTTTGGATGTTTTCTATGTATAATATATATACATTTAAAAAAACGAACTAAAAATAAATATCCATCGTGGTACTCTCGTGAAATGATACGGCTTCTAAGAGACAAGCAAATTACGAGTTACCCTGAAAGGTTGAGCCACTACAACATGGACACTTTGGCCACTCGTAGGAAGAGTCTGGACTGCATTATCCTTCATAAGATACTGTACGGAGCAATAGATTGCAGTGAGCTTTTAGGCTCGTTACCCATTCAGATTCCAACTTGAATTCCCAGGCAAAACACTTGTAGTCTATTTTACATCCCAGGCTCCAATACAAATCTTGGTCATTTCGCCGCTCTGCCAAGGCTTTGTAGGCAATATAACACGCTTGCTAAAAAATCAAACTTAGACATATGCCTAGGCTTGCCTAGATATAAGAAATGCTTGAAAATGTTAGGGAGTGCAATATCAGCCTCATCATAAAATTTTAGATGTCTTTTGTCTTTTTATATTTTTTAAGTTTTTTTTAAGTTTCTTTAAGTTTTTTTATGTTTTTGTTTTTGTATTCTGTAAAATTTATAGTTTGCCATAATTACTTAATTGTTTACGTTTCATCCTTTTCGTTTTAGTCACCTTTTGAATGTGTGTTTTAATCTTTTTTGTTACTTGTAACTTTGTTTGCTTGGTTGTTAATATTTATTTTTTGCTTGCTGTGGTCTCCTGTAAGTGAAGGAGTACATCGGTATAATACCCCTTTAGTAATTTATTGTATACTGTACAGAAGTGTATATCCTTTGTTGGAGATCCTAATTTAATTAAATAAATAACTTTTGTTACAACTTGTTATAAAATGTTATCCAACAAATATTATCCGACATAGGTGCTGACATAGGTGGTACTGATGTTATACAACATTATGTAACAAAATGTTGCAAATAATTATAACATGATAAAACATATTATAACTTTTTATTTATCTGAGCATTTTCATTTAAAATGTTTTGGTGCCTCTATAATATTAATTTCTTTGCAAAGTATATTTTAAGTAGGTACCGTAGAAATCTCACAACTATCGAATAAATACGGCCAAAGTCACGAGAAAATGATAATAATATGAATATATTTTTGATTTTTTTCAATGATACCAAACACGACATATTTATCTAAAATCTTTTTTTTAATATAGTACTTTATGTCGGCTAGAGGGCGCCACATTAGATTCAGTGACATGTCATATAGCCTACTAGCCGACCCACGCAACCTCGTTTGCGTCTCCTATTGCCCGTAGCATGATAATTTTCCCCCGTTTTTGTAACATTCTTCATTGTTGTTCGGCTCCTGTAGGTTAAGACCTACAGGAGCCGAACAACAATGAAGAATGTGATGATATATAGCCGATAGCCTTCCTCGGTAAATGGGCTTTCTAACACTGAAAGAATTTTTCAAATCGGACCAGCGGTTCCTGAGATTAGCGTGTTCAAACAAACAAACAAACTCTTCATATAACATGTTGCAAGCTCTCCCACACAGTTATAAAATGTTATCGTGTTACACAATGTTATAAAACATTGTGTAACACGATAACATTTTATAACATTTCTTACAACTTGTCACATGATGTTATATAACATCAGTAACATTTAAAAACTTTTGTTACAACTTGTTATAAAATGTTATCCAACATTCTCTAACATTTTATAACTGCTGTGGGAGCACCCTTATGTTTAAATTGCTAAAACTGTGCACGCGTCTTTGAGGTGTTATGTTGGGCTATAGCTGAAAATCAGCGCTGTGGTCACTCTCAGAACCGTAGCATAAGCTGAGCTGTGGCCTTTTAGTCACACACCCAGAATGTATTTTACTATTTTATTTTGTTTGTTTTGTATTATGCTTCTTTGTTGTTTAGTTTTAGTTAATTATCTTTTTTTTCTCTCTTTCTTATGTTTATTCCGTGTGAGTGTGACTAATAAATGTATTTCTTTTTTTTTTATATTTGCGCCTGCCAAAATGACTCTACTCTGCCTGATGGAAAGCAAAAGCAGAATCCAAGAGTGGTGGTCACATACTCATTGCGAATGCAGACAATGCAGCATGGTGATCAACTCCATGGCCGCCTTGTGATGCTTTTGCATCGTTGGGACCCCGTTTCTTTCTATGCCAAGCTGTCCAGATGGACTGGTATATTTAATTCTCTTACAAAGCCTTTTGTTCTGCAGATTTCACTCCCTTCATCGCAAATAGTGTGTCTTATTGTTACGATCGATTAAATACCCCTACAGTCCACTAGGAAATACCCAGGTTAAATACCAAGGTCTGACACCCCGCTCGATGAAAATATGTAATAAAACTTCGTATGATTAATTCATCACAGGACACAATTATTTTTCATAAAAAAAATATGTTAAAATTGCCCTAAAATAGCAGTCTTTTGAAAGTCTTCTTTAGTCCCTTCTAAATGTAAATAACAGCTGTTGTAGTTAGTTAAGTTAAAGGCCATAGCAATTATTACTTTTTTCTGTGGTTATCGTGGTATAATTAGACTATAACTTCCCATCGGTAAACTGCCTCGGTGGCGCAGTGGTAGCGTACGCGACTGCCGTTCTTGAGGTCTCGGGTTCGATTCCCGGGTCGGACCAAATGTTTGTATGATCTGTAAATTGTTTCGAAGTTTGGGTGTTTTCTATGTATAATATGTACGTATTTACAAACTTTATCAGTTGTCTAGTACCCATAAATCCTAATACAAGCTCTGCTTAGATTTCGACTAGATGGCGTTGTGTGTTAGATGTCCGATATATTTATATATTTATTTATCGGCTGCACCAAATTCAATAAATCTTTTTTATGTGTACGTTATTGTTAAGACAAGGTTTGTGTACAAGACAAAATTTTAAAGATAACGGGAAAAGTTATTTTATAGTCTGCGACTGTACACTGCCTGTGGGAATCTGAGACAGATATATAAATATGGCGGTACGAAATTCGCCGGGTCAGTTAGTTAGAGATAAATTTCACACAGACAATAAATGATTATGCTCACACATTATTTTCCTCAAGTTTAGCATTATTTTCGTTCTTCTTCTAAAAAAGACCCACAGTCGCTCGCGACACAGATAGTAAATTCCTAATATACAATCTGTGTCGCGGGCGACTTTACAAACATATATGAAACGTACACAAAGAACACCCAGTCTCAGAACAACTATTTGTGCATCACATAAAGTGTTGTTCCATGTGGGATTTGAACCCACAACACTTGGCGTAGTAGAAAGCGGCGTGGCGACCACTTATACCAGTAGGCCATCGTGCAATCAAGTCAGGTAGTCACTTACATTCGCCAAATTTAAAGAGATAGAATTTACGCCTTTCATTATCATCATAGCAATAATTTGTACAAAATAATCTATACAAATAAATAAAATTGTAGTGTCTCCTTGTTATATTAAATAACTGCTTTTTAATAAATGCATATGTATATATAAACGTTACATGTACCAAAAAAATTGTCTGTCCGTCTGTCTATTGGTCTGTCTGTCTGTCTGTTTGTACCGGATAATCTCTGAAATGGCTGCACGATTTTGACGGGACTTTCACTGGCAGGTAGCTGATGATCCAAGAAATAGCTTAACTTTTGTTAGATCAGCTTTGGACCCAGGTGTTACCCGCCTTACAACAATAACTGTGATTAACACTGTGGGGTTCAGCTAGTGACAAGTAAAATTTTAAAATAAAACCAACTTCAAGGTTCGACTCGATTTCTCTTAGAGACCATCATCAGATCTTAGTGCACTTATCATGGGACCACCATTGGGATATCTTCCTTCCATTAAAAAGAATCGTCAAAATCGGTTCATAATCGACAAAGTTATCCGCGAACGCACATAAAATATATATGTATATACGGTCAAATTGAGAACCTCCTCTTTTTTTGAAGTCTGTTAATAAATGGTAACTACGTATTGGGAAAGGAACAAATTAAGTATCTTGTTTTGTCTCGTGAATATGATATGCATGCTTCCCGATGACTCGAAGCTGCCTGAACAAACGACTTTTTATTTGACAGGGCGTACACCCTTTCCCTGAAAAGGAACGCAGATTCTGGCTGTGAGGTCTGCCCCAATGGCCCGTCGCCAAGAGACAAGTGATTCACGTCGAATCTTTTTCTTGAATCGCTAACACCTCAGTTCTCTTGTATTGTTGGCTAATATTTTGTTTTGACTACGAGACAATGTTGAGAGTCATCAATACCATACATTTGTTAGTTTCTCAATAACATCTGTAGTATAAAGTCAACTTAGCTCGAGCCGTCCTACTGTTGCCGAAAGCTTTTGGGTAATTTTACCCCACGAGTTTGAAGAAGAAGAGATGTATTGAAATTTGAATAAATATTTTTTATTGTATACTAGCTAAGCCCCGCTTTTTTACCCACGGTTGTTGTTGTATTACAGACACTTTTTTTTTTAATGGGACTAATCCCGCCCAAATTCCCACCACTGTAACTCCTGTACACCAGGATCAACAGCAGTGACCCACGAACACACCGAGTTATGACACTCGGGAAGTCTACTACTACACTACTACTACTACAGACACTTGTACAACTGGTGAACAACAACTGGTGAAACTAGTCTAATAAACCTTAAATTGCTCCTTCTATAATCAGCTATCCGCCAGTGAAAATCCCATCCTAATCGGTCCACCCGTTCCAGAGATCAACCGGAACGAACAGATAGACATACTGAAATTTTGAAAATTGTTTGCACTTAGTGAAAAGATGTTAATTTTAAATTGCGAACGGACACTCCAATGTCATATTTTACTTGTATAGATTCATAATTATTTTTGAGTTTTGAAAAAAGAACGCGCTAGTTAAGAAAACCCTTCAAATAATTATTCTCATGGTCAATTTTAAAACATTTTGTAAAAGGATTTCATACAATAGATTATGATTTATACACTGATCCTTACTTTTCCCCGCTGTGCAGTCCACTCACACAGATCACTAGTGAAAGTTAATACTTTATACCGTGTTTCAATGTAACATTTCCTCTACTATAATATTTCAAACCGCAATATTCAGATAATTATACGTTTCGATCTCAGATATTTGACCAGTCAATATTTGTCGCACAACGAAACAGTGTGTTTCAAAATTGTAAGTGAATTGTGTCAATAATTTCTAAAGTAAATACTTTTATTCAGCTCAACTGCGTTAAATGGATGTGGCGCGTTAACTATGGAGTCATAAAAATTCTATTCAATTAATTTAATTAAAAATCTAATTGTATTACTATATTTTAAATCAAATAATTCATTGCGTTTCAATTCAAACCTTTTATTTTGGCTTTTTTAAAATATGTATTGTTTGAATGATTTGGCGAACGGGTTTCAGCAGGCTCTCTCTCTGATTGGTTCGGAACATTATATTGTGGTTGGTCCTCCCCTCCATGACCTGATGAAAGAATTGAATAAAACAAGTAACTGCAGTTTTCTGAAATACTGTAGTATCAGGCCTGCCTAAATGTACCAAGCATGGCTCTCCTGCGATTTGTTATAATATATTATTTTTATATTATAAAATGCACTGTACAACTTCAGATGTTCGAGATAAAAGGTGTTATAGCGCCGGTTTTCACTCCCATGAACGATTCAGGCGGAATAAATCTTGAAGTAATACCCATTTATATGGCTCATTTACACAACCATAATATCAAAGGAATTCTAGGTAAGTTTAGTGTTACATTTCAAGAAATTAATATTATAAATTATTCTTTTTGAGATATCATATTAATATTTATTAACATAATCTATCTGGTATATTATCACACTGGCTTATGCCCGCGGCTCCGCCCGTGTGTATTATGTTTATCCTCAGATAAAATTGATGGTCGATTATCGTGGTAATTCGTAGTCTATGCCCTTTCTTAAGAATCAAAATTTCTCAATGGCAAGTTTCATTAATAAAGGTGCATACGTTTAGCCGTAAAATGTAACAAATAGACATAATTACTTTCGCATCTATACCTACTTAACATTTAACATTGGCATTGAATGGACTGCCCCTCTGTTCACGTATCCGTGGCAAGCTCCCTCGTAAAAGGCGCTTAATATCACTTCATTCTGTTCTTATCATGATAACTTTTAAACTATTCGTCCGAATTGCTTAGTGTTAAAAACAAAGTTTATCTACATAAAATAATGACAATTTTGATAAGAAATTGATAAATACTCTAAAATTTTCATAGTAAAAAATACCCAATTTAATTGTGTTTTTTTTCGCTCATTATTTATGATATACTGGCTTCCACATCAGAGGTATCTACCTCTTATAACTATTTGAAAGGAAGAATCGTATAGTATATAATTATTATTAACTCCAAAGTTAGGTTAGTTAGTTCAGACAGCGTCCGTCAAAATAGTGCTCAAATAGCAGAAAATTTTCCGACTTATAAGACTTACCGTTATAGCATGAACAAATGACACAAAACCTTATTAAATTGTAGCCAATGTGTGATTTTGATGTATGAGTACATTACTGTAAAGTTTCATCTAAATTCGTTCAGTAGTTTTTATGTGAAAAAGTAACAATCTCCTCACAAAATTTCGCATTTCTACTAGCTTATAAGTATCCTATGTTACTTCTAATATTTCCAAGAATATGCGTACAAAGTTTCATGATGATCGATTAAATAGTTTTCGCGTGGAAGCGTAACAAACCAATTTACATTCAAATTTATCATATAAGAATAAGTATTAGTACCTATAGTATGATTTCAGATTACTGTTATTAACACGCTTTCATTACATTCACCTGTGTGTCGGGTAGTTCGATTTGTAACCGACTTTTGAAAGTTTTTTTAACTACATTTTGTATCCCTTCTAATTTTATAAATCTAAAAGTGTTTACAACTATCTTACGCTTAACCGCTAAATATACATTGATTCTCGAAGAAGGATATGGATTATTTTTTTCCCGCAATATCCGAAAAGAACGCGGGCGGAGGCTAAAGGTGTAGTTAAAAAGCTAAATTTTAAACAAGAAATTTGATGACTGTTATTCAATTAATTGACTAACTTTTACCCACGGCATTATTCAAATTGATGCCAATTTTAAATCAAATCAAATTTCCTTAATAAAAAAGGCCTACATATCTGCTATTCCAAAACTAAAATCTATCTCTGTACTAAATTTGATACGACATTCATTCCGTCGTCAATGTAGTACGAAACATCACGAAAACTTTTACTATTAAAATATTGTGGGATGTCACCAATATATTGCTTATGTTTTCAATAGTAGGTGGCACTACAGGAGAAGCTATGTCTCTAAGCGTCGAGGAAAGGAAAGCAGTTTTGGAAGCTTGGATCAGAGCTGCGAGACCAAACGGGACTAAAGTGATTGCCCAAATTGGAGGCGCACCTTTACCTGATGTCAGAGAACTGGTAATTTAAATGAAGAACTTTCCTCTTTCTTTTTTATTGAAGTTCCATTAATTTAAGTTAAAAATCTCTTTTAAATGTTAAATATCTCACATAAGGCTTTTGATTCCAAACTAAGCACAGCTTGCAGAATTATAACTATACCGCTAATAAACATCCATGTAAATTTCTAAATATATACATATTACCTATGGATAAATTGAGTCTGTCCCACTATTCCCGTAGTGTGTATTCCCATAATAAGACAATTGGCACTTTGATCCCAGTATGTGACAAGTGACAAGAGTATTTTAGTCCCGGAGGTACCATTACCGTCTACACAATGAGATTAATTTGACAGACAGCGTTTATCTTAAACCGTGTTGTGCCACCGTGCCACTTTGGTAGTAAAATATATTATTACATATAAATGTTATTATACTGTCACACATAACAGATAAAAAATGCGGAAACTAATAATCTAATATAAATTATGCCATTAACAATATTCATCAGACCCAGACATAAAACAAATGCACCTCCGGCTAGCTTTAGATCAGGTTCTCAAACATCTAGATTTTTATATGGCTTTTAAAATTGTATATGGTTACATAAGAGGGCAACACTGGCTCCCGTTTTTTGTATAGACTTGTCCTTGTACGGATATTATACGGAGTGTTTCGATCTCGTTTAAAGTGTTCAGATAATAAAGTAGTATTAATTAATTACAACAACAATCTCAAAAAAAATATAACATAGACCAGCATGTCCGTCAAACTAATATATAAATGCAAAGTTGTAAGAAAATAGATTGTACCTGTTTTACTTCTCTTCTCTAGGCGAAGCATGCGGAAGATTTAAAAGCTGATGCGATCATGACACTACCAGAATTATATTACAAGCCGAAAAACGTAGATCACTTAGTGGATTACTTGGAAACAGTTTCAAAAACAGCCCCGACGCGACCTCTCATATATTACCACTTTCCAAAGATGACTGGAGTAGACGGTTAGTATGTATTTCATTTCACCAATGAAAAAACAAAGCAAAAATACTACAAAAAATTCATAATATCATATTCTTTTGTTTTATTACAAACGAATTTCATTCAAGAATATTTCATAATACACCACTTGGTTACTAAATTCACATTTCACGGATATATGAATTAGCTAAGTGTGATGTTATTGACCTGCAAGTTTCAGGGTCGATTAAGTTTAGGTTTGTATATGTTTAGGCTGATTGTCTGGAAAACTGTAGTAGCATAAGAAACAACATCAGAGTAGAACTTTGAACGTGTTTTAATGCAACTTCGCTAGAGGGACTGGATCTCACAAATGTCATTAAAGGAATTCTGGTAATAAAGTAGTTAAATCAACTTTAGGTCTCTGTACGAGAATACCGTGACGTGGGAGAGCCTCGCTTCGGCTAGAATGGGCCGGCTCGACCGGAGTGATATCACGGCCTCACAGAAAACCGTTGTGAAGAAGCGCTCGTGTTTCTCCGAGTGAGTGAGGATACCGGAGGCCTATCTCTTACCATAAGGCCATAGATCTGCTCATTTGCCCCGTATTAATAAAAAAAATACCGAATAGTTCATTTTTGTAGCGAGAATTGCCTTTCAAATTTCTACTTTTACTATTTTGTGGTACTAAAATATAGTTACTTTATGACATGTAACAATATGACTTAAACAATATCTATACATATATTTAACCCAATATCATATTTTTAGTAAACATGCGTGAATTATTTTCTATGGCATCGGCGAAGATACCTAATCTTAAAGGTGCCAAAGCTGATTTAGAAACGGCAGAAGAGGTTGCAGATCTGTTAGCGGATGACCAAAGGATATTTATAGCTAACCATGTAAGATCATTCAATTATATCCTACCCATTTTTTTCTGTGCGAAAATTCCCCCAGATATTACTTGCATGCCGTCTTGAGTACTAGAAGCCGGGGATCCACGCACATCCTAGAAAGAAATTCCCTGGAAACTGTTAATTGCTTACCATCAGGTGATATGTCTGCCCGTTTGCCCCTATTACATAAAATAAAAAATAAATAAATGTCCCCAAAAGGAGTTGCAAGATCCGTAGCGCTCGCGCCGCCTCCTGGTGCTGCTTCCACTAAGGTAACAGATGGAACGGGTCTTACCGCCTCAATAACGGTGCGTCCGAATTACATACTAACCCGGATAGTCAGTGTTCCTCGTGCTATTTATTTAAGACTAGCTGAAGCCTGCGGTGTTACTCGCGATTATTGTCGTACTGCGGGTAACACTATTTTTACTAACGCGACACTATTTTTATTTACTTTCTTAATACATCTTTTTTAAGCATATTGCACCAGCAGTATTGATGGGCCATGACTCGAGCATCGCAACAGTCTCCAACATGTTTCCAGAATTAGTACAAGGTATCGTGGAGGCGGTCCATAAAACTGATCTTGTAAAGGCCAGTATGCTGCAGAAGAAACTTAATAGACTGGTTGATACTATTGCTTCTCAAGGTACTTTTTCTATTAAATTCCCGTACATTATAGAAGGTATAATCATTCTGTTATATAGCTGGTCATATTAGACAACCATAATACCATAATCTTAGGGTAACCGAAGCCATCCCACCCCTAATTCTGCGATGAAGACCTTGATGACGACTCACAGGACGGCAAGGCACATGATGTGTCTCCTAAATTTCAGATGCCTATAGGGAGTTGCTCGTTTTACAAACGATATCCCATCTCTCTGTACTCTTTCTCAGTTAAAATTAAAACTAAAGTTAAAGGCAAAACTAAGAAGAATGCAAAAGACACGATCATGCGGATTGCCTGAATTTGATGTTTAACCCTTTTTGGTTACTATAATTATTACTTATAATTTTTTTTTTTATCATTTAACAATTTCACACAACATAACTTAGTTCCAAATTCAAATGGTAGACAGCTTGATTTAGTGATGGGAAATGTCGGTTGCGTTGTCTCGGGCTCTGCATTTCCAATGGTGAGTGAAGATGCACACCATCCTGCTTTAGACATATCTGTCTTTGATATAAACTTTAAAATACTACGAACCCCGCGGAGAATATCGCGAATGTTTCATGAGGCTGACTATGACCATATTAATACCATTTTTTCAGACGTCGACTGGGATACTGTCATAAACGAACATAACATTGATGAATCTCTAGAAATTTTTTATGGCGTCTTAAATAAAATCATATGTGTTCATGTACCGACTAAAATTAATAATGATAATAATAAATATCCATTGTGGTACTCATCAGCTTTAGTAAAGATTTTAAAGGAAAAGTTAAAGTTTCATAAAAAGTGGAAACGTTTTGGCCAATACAGTGATTACGCTACTTTTGCTCTTTTAAGAGACAGACAAAAAAGGGTTGCTAAAGAATGTTATGATAACTACATACAGAAAACAGAAGGTATTATAGCGAAAAACAGCGGACACTTTTGGTCCTACGTTAAGTCCAGGAAGGCTTCGAATACTCTTCCTGATACTTTGCATTTGGACACTGTTAGTTCCTCTGAAGGTAAAATTATTGCAGATTTATTTAACACTCATTTTGCCTCAGCATTTGAGAAAGAGATTATTAACAGTACAGGATTATCTGTGTTAACAAATAGTCTGGATGATCACGTGTCGGTAAATGTCAGTAAGATTGACATATCACTCGATACAGTTTTAAAATACTTAAAAAACCTAGATATTAAAAAAGGCACTGGGCCAGATGGTATTCCTCCTTTCTTTCTTCGGATGTGTCATGGATCCTTGTCAACTCCTTTATATAAACTATTTAATGCGTCATTGCGGTCTGGCATCATGCCGTTTTTATGGAAATGGTCTTTTGTTGTCCCAATCTTTAAAAGCGGCGACAAACACGATATTAAAAACTACCGGCCTATTTCGAAACTTAGTGTGATCCCAAAACTCTTTGAAAAAATTGTCTGTGATATGATTACGCCAATTATTAAACCGCTTCTAATACCTGAACAACACGGATTCATGAGTAGGAGATCGACTGAAACCAATCTGTGTGAATTTGTGGATAGAGTAACAACAGCTATGGATAAGGGCTTTCAGGTGGATGTTGTGTACACTGATTACTCAAAAGCTTTTGATAAAATTTCCCATAGAATACTTTTGCAAAAGCTAGAGTATATCGGTGTGCACGGAGACTTACTGCGATGGCTTGAATCTTATCTGCGAGATCGTAGTCAAGCAGTAACTATTAAGGGATTTTGTTCTACATTTACACCTATTACATCGGGCGTACCACAGGGCTCGCACCTCGGACCTCTTTTATTTAATATATATGTCGGAGAACGAGTAGTTTTCTTAAGTTTTAATTTGAATTAGTGTTTATTTCAATCGATTATTCGAAACGTCAAACTGTGCATCGAGAAATATGGCAGTTTGGGTGGAATCTGTGGACGGTGTATGTAAAGGAAGAAACTGATTATTTCTTGTTAACGATGTGATTATTGCGTCTTAGTTTACTTACAGCTTGATTTAATAATGTTGGTTTAGTTTTAGTAGATTCTGTAAGCAATATTAAATTAAATGTTACTAAAATGTGTGCGGGTAACACCGAGTATAGTGGTAGGTGTCACCACTAGTTAAAGCGAGCAGCCGGTATAAAAGAGAGCGGCCGCACGAGTTGCGGGACTACTAACTTATTGGCTCTTCAACTAACTACCCGTTTCGTATTGAAGTAAAATAGAATCAACAGATCAGTTTAGTTCGAGCATTGTACCAGGAAGGACAAGCTGTAAATAAGCTAAGTACATAGGTTTCTTAATTATTGTAATTGACTATTAAACGTTGTAACTAATAAGTTAAGATGTAACTTTCAAAAGAGTGGCCACGAGTTTCTTTGCCAGTTTCTTCTCATAAGGCTCTACGCATTTGGAAACTGGAGGTTATGGGTCGTCACGGACGTTCAGTGGATTTTAGTGTTCTCACCTAATTCACTTTGACAGTGTTGTGCCGATCTATGATTTTAACTGTAGCTTCATTGATTCAATAAACTATTGGAATTCTATATTGTCTTTGGCTGTGCAAATAAACCCTACCTACCAACGTGTGTAATAATGAAGATTGATTACTAGACTAGACTAGACTTGATTAAGAGCGATTTCTATTGCTTTAAATCCTGAGTGCCACTTGACAAAATATGCAAGTGACGTCGGAGAAACTGACGTCACCATTTCTTAGAAACCGCTTCGACCGATCGCATCGCCACACTGTGACTCCGACATCAGAAGTGGGATTACCTGTGAATTACCCTATGGATTACCTGTGGATTACCCTTATGGATTACCTGTGAATTACCCCTGTGGACTACCCCTAGAGATTACCTGTGAATTACCCCTGTGGACTACCCCTAGAGATTACCTGTGATACCCCTAGAGATTACCTGTGGATTACCTGTGAATTACCCCTGTGTACTACCCCTAGAGATTACCTGTGAATTACCCCTATGGTCTACCCCTATGGATTACCCATAACGGATCAGGAACAGAATACAGGGCAGATTGTTATTATTTTATTTACGATTACCCTACGTTAAAAAAAAAAAATCTTTTCGATACGGAATTAATTTGTGTTAAACGAGAACCGCCAACTAGTGAGAGAACTACTCCGACTGTAAAAGTGAAGTGATGAGTGAAAAATACAAGCGCTGTCACAGCTGTGCCAAAATCAAAAGGTTACGTTATCCAGTAAAGATTAGGACAATTTTAGTCGTGACAATATTGCTAACACATAATCTGAGATTTCAGATACTACCTCGCCTGACAGTCGAAGGAAACCAAAGCGCAGAAGACGATTACTTGAACCTTGAAAAGTGTGGTGTCATAGATGCAGTTCTAATATGAATGCCAAGGCAAACGATTTGCAAACCGAGTAACCAGTGAATGTCAGCTCCATCCAACCAGCTCTAGTTCAGCTCCAAGAAAGATTTGGTGAGAAGTTTTCATTTTGTTTCAAATGCTCTTTAATAAGACAAATTCTGTGAGATAGATTTCTGGGCCAACGACAGTATAGTGGGTAGGTAACGCCCGCCCCATATTGTAACATAGTATTGTGTGGTCCACGAATTGTTGCTCTGAGTCTGGGTGATCTTTGTGTACGTTTGTAAGGTCCCCCGTGACACAGGATGTTTGTTCCTGGTAAGGAAGTTGTCTTTTTAATAAAACAAGAAAAACACGAAATTCTGTCAAGATATCCGGGTCGAAAAAGTGCACTGAATAGTATTTCCTGTAGTAGGTACACGTTTACTGTATTTCAAACGACATAATTATTTAAGAAAAAGAATGAAAATCTGCTTGCATTAGGCTTTTCACTTGTAATTTTCGAAAAGTTCTTAAAAATAATAAGGTCGTTTCTATTGGTGCCTACGTTCTCTTATAAAATGAGGATCGCAATCAAATGACGTTAGACCCACAGTATAAAGGTCCTTACATGGTCGCCGAAATACTAGAGGGAGACCGCGAATTCGCTCCCCACACATATTTTCTAACCACACATATTTTCTACCAACCATTGATCATTTACACTCGCAGTAATCAAAGTGAATACAGGCCGTCAGATACCCACTAGTGAAGTCCCTATTGATTTGTCCAATGAACATGATGTAGAAAACAATAATCCTTGAATAGTTTATTAAATTAATCGAAGGCTTTATTTCTGTTTTGATTATTTAGTTCGTGAACAATTATTAGGAATGTACTTTGTGACGTTTAACCAGACTATTGTTAATTGTTGATAGAGATAGGATTACACTCTTTAAGTTTATTTTAATTAATAAACAAAGTTATTGAATTACAAGGGATGTAGTGTTGATAACCTGGTTTCACTACCTCCTTAGGTCTCGCTGGTCATTTGTAGCCGTAGCTCGTGCAGTACTTATCTGTAGAGAGTGCGCGGTGCGCATCTGGCTATGCGAATATTAGTCGCTGGTTAAGTGACAATAAAAAGAACTCTAACTCTGGTTAAGAGTTGAGCATAAAGCCGCTGGTGAAGTGGTTATACGCAGTTGCTGGTTAAGCGACTAAGTCAAAACGTCTTAACGCTGTTACTGGCGATTTAGACAGGGGTGCTGAACCTAGGTTAACAATCATTATTGTTTGTACTAACATTTGTGATTATGCTGGTAGACATAAATGAGCATGGTCAGAACCTTATCGTGATACTGACGTGAATAGAAACATCAAATTTAAAATCATGAAGGCAAAATAATTTGTTATAATTGAAATTGGTTTCTATGAACCTTTAATTTGGTCAGGAATAGCCGAGAGGACGAATTCACTGTCCAGGTGTTTCCTCAGTTAACAAACACGTAGACGTGTAAGTCCATCAGAATGCCTGTGTCGGCCAGGCAATACCGGCCGAATAAGTTCAGCTACTGTGGTTGCTTTTTCTTTGTTTACAGATGACTCACACGAGGACGTGTGATGCATCAGGACGGCCGTGTCGGAGAACGAGTAGTTTTCTTAAGTTTTAATTTGAATTAGTGTTTATTTCAATCGATTATTCGAAACGTCAAACTGTGCATCGAGAAATATGGCAGTTTGGGTGGAATCTGTGGACGGTGTATGTAAAGGAAGAAACTGATTATTTCTTGTTAACGATGTGATTATTGCGTCTTAGTTTACTTACAGCTTGATTTAATAATGTTGGTTTAGTTTTAGTAGATTCTGTAAGCAATATTAAATTAAATGTTACTAAAATGTGTGCGGGTAACACCGAGTATAGTGGTAGGTGTCACCACTAGTTAAAGCGAGCAGCCGGTATAAAAGAGAGCGGCCGCACGAGTTGCGGGACTACTAACTTATTGGCTCTTCAACTAACTACCCGTTTCGTATTGAAGTAAAATAGAATCAACAGATCAGTTTAGTTCGAGCATTGTACCAGGAAGGACAAGCTGTAAATAAGCTAAGTACATAGGTTTCTTAATTATTGTAATTGACTATTAAACGTTGTAACTAATAAGTTAAGATGTAACTTTCAAAAGAGTGGCCACGAGTTTCTTTGCCAGTTTCTTCTCATAAGGCTCTACGCATTTGGAAACTGGAGGTTATGGGTCGTCACGGACGTTCAGTGGATTTTAGTGTTCTCACCTAATTCACTTTGACAGTGTTGTGCCGATCTATGATTTTAACTGTAGCTTCATTGATTCAATAAACTATTGGAATTCTATATTGTCTTTGGCTGTGCAAATAAACCCTACCTACCAACGTGTGTAATAATGAAGATTGATTACTAGACTAGACTAGACTTGATTAAGAGCGATTTCTATTGCTTTAAATCCTGAGTGCCACTTGACAAAATATGCAAGTGACGTCGGAGAAACTGACGTCACCATTTCTTAGAAACCGCTTCGACCGATCGCATCGCCACACTGTGACTCCGACATATATTTAAATGACATACATATAATTTTTAAAAAGTAACTTTTTGTTATACGCTGACGACACTAAAATATTAAAAATAATTAAAAATGTTGAAGACTGTAATGATCTTCAAAATGATATCAATAATTTATGTATCTACTGTAAAAGTAATATGTTATACCTTAATGTCCGGAAATGCAATGTGATTACCTTTACCAGGAAAAATAAACATATCAAATATCCTTACAAATTGAATGATGAAGGTATTAGGCGAGTTACTGAGGTGCGTGACCTGGGTGTCCAGTTAGACAGTAAATTAATTTTTGACAGTCAAATAACATCCATTACAAGTAAAGCTTTTCGTATGTTGGGTTTTATATTACGAGTAACTAAGGATTTTAAGCATTTGTCCACTTTGTTGCTTTTATATAAAGCTTTAGTTATACCCGTACTTGAGTACGACTCTGTGGTGTGGAACCCTCAATATAAAATTTATATTAACCAGATTGAAAGGATACAAAATAAATTTAATAATCACATTACATGGAGGTATGGTAGGTGTGAAAATGTACCTGACTTACCATCCCTAGAGATACGGCGAAATGAACGCGATCTCCTATTTTTATATAAAATAGTAAGGAACCAGGTAGACTCTTCTTATCTTTTAGGCAATATAGGTGTCGTATGTCCTAGGATTAGTGCTCGTAAGAAATCGTTATTTTTCGTTCCATGTGTTAGAACTAATTATAGAAAGAGTTCGTTTATTTTGAGATCCTGCCATTCCTATAACATTGTCATTAATACTTACGATTGTAATGGTTCGTTGGATATGTTTCACCTTTCTCTGGCAAAATTTAAAAAAATGCTTCACGATTGTCTGGCTCTGGCATAAATATAAATAATTTCATTTGTTTTTTGTTGTTTTTGAAATTTATCTATTTGCGAGATTGTATTTGAGAACAACATTTTAACTTGTTTAAATTTTCGTTAAATTTCTTTATTTTTATGTCTTTTTGGTTTGGCGCAAAGTGTTTAATTAATTTGTGGAAACTGTTCTGGATTATGTGTAAATTACTTGTATATTATTGTTATTTATGTTGTATCTGTTTGTTTCCCTAATAAACTAAAATAAATAAAATAAATAAATAAAATAAATAAGCGAATTGCTCATTACCGTGCAAACTTATCCAAGCCATTATCCAAATAAATAAGAAGATGTGACCGAAGTGTTCATAAGGCCTGAATCAACAGCAGATTTGTAATCCTATTCATACAAAAATTTAAGTTAACAAGAAAAATTACTGTGGTTATTATACCCCGATACAACTATTTCCAATAACTTACTAGGGTTTGCCTCAATCAAACAATAAACACATTTTTATTTTATTTATTTACTATACAATAATGTATCTTGATGACCGACCTTTGCTCACTCTTTTCTTTGGTTGATTTTCTAATATCGATTTATCGCCCCCGAAACCCACTGCATTCTACATTTCATGTAAATCATTGGAACAATTGCCGAAATTCAGATTATATACACTTATACAAGAATTGCTCGTTTGAAAGTATTAGATAGATAAATATACTCAGATTACAAAAGAAAGCTTTCTTTAGTAATCTGAGTTAATATAATTTAAAAAAATTATAATGACTAGCATTTTTAAACTAATACATAATAAAAATTGGAGGACTAAGCAAAAAATACTAAGAGTTGTTATTATTTTCAGGAAATTTCGTAGCATCAATGAAGACAACCATGGAACTGGTGACGGGCATCCCAGTAGGACCTGCGCGATTTCCCCTCATATCTCTAAACCAGAATCAACGGACAAGTCTACAAGACAGGCTGTCACGCTTAGATCATACAAATACAAAAAACGGCTGATTGACTAACCTTAAACTCTAATTTTGTTTTATTATAAAATTTACACCAAACTTTTTTTTACCTTGCCAAACTGACTCTATTCTGCCTAATGGAAAGCATGAGCAAAATCTAAGGGTAGTGGTCAACCATACTCATTGTGAATGCAGGGTATGCAACAATGGAGCATGGTAACACACGCTACGGCATCTTCGGCATCATTTGGCTTCTGTATCATCAATTTATTATATTCTTCACTCACTGGGTTATATTACGCTCGGGTAGATGTGTCATCCCTAGTGCTTTTAAAATTATTCATAGAATTAATATTGAATTTATTATTAAACAGTAACATTACCTTAAGTATTTTCATTCATCATCAAAAAAAATGGAACGACCGTATGACTCCGCACACCATAATACTCGTATAATCTAATCCATGGAAGTTCTATTTTGAAGTGCAAAAGATAATCACATCACATCACACGAATATATAAAGGCGAAAGTTTGTGAGTGTGTATGTTTGTTACTTCTTCACGCAAAAACTACTGGAAAGATTTGGATGAAACTTTACAGTAAAATAGCTTATTCATAAGAATAACACATAGGCTACTTATTTGCCGCGATAATCGACAAACACGCGGGCGGAGCCGCGGGCAACAGCTAGTATAAAAATATACTTGAACCAATACATAAGTAGGTATTGTGATAAACAAATGAAATTTTGGTGCATATTTGCGTAGGTATAAACAATGACACAATAAATATATTTCGTCAGTAGTATAAGGTACATGATAAATTCATATTAGCATAAATTATAGTAAATTATAATTTTGCTTAGTAATAAATGCTGCCTTTGAAAAAAATATTTCTATCCAAAATAATATTCAATCACTACAAAACATTTAACTTTAAGCGCGGAAATTAATAAAGTTGGAGAGCATTACGTCTAGACACTATGCTGCTCTTTCATCATAATGACAATAACATCCTGTTAATGGTAATAGTATGTATATAGTAGAAATATAGATACACCTATTGCTAGTATAAGTATATAGATAAATGTGTTACTAACTGCGCCCCGTGGCGTTACCTCCAATAGATTTTTCTAAAGTGAAAACTTCTTTAGGTGCGTTGAACACTTCTTAGGTAAACACAAATAAATTTTTGGTACGAGGGAAATCTTATAAGTTCGCGTCACCGCGTCACCGTCACCGACATGCTGACGTCACAAAAGTTCTTTGACCGCGTTGAGCACTATTTGGTAGTGGAAAATCTTATGAGCCACCGATATGATGATTTAATTTAAATGTCACGGAATTTCTAATTTTACACATTAATTTTACAAAAATGATTGCCGATAGAAGTGAGAACTTATAACTTAGAATGTTATTGGCATGTTATAAAACAAGGTTTTGAAATATTCATAAATAATAATAATATAATAATAATAATATATTCCCTTGCCGATTTCGGCTACGGTGACTGATTAAGTCTGAGCAACCAAGTTTCGGGCGTGCGCTCTGGTGTGGCTTACGTACCTTATCTTGGCACTGAAAGAACGTGTACAGTGAGGGCAAGTAAGCACCCCATTTAGGTAATTGTACTTTATTTCGGCGGGTGGTTTGTTTTTGAGATGATCTCGTTTCAAATCGAGACCATATCTCCTGTCGGTGGAACTTGATTCTTCACTTCCGAAGGAGTCATCATCGGATTCATCAGAGTCGTCCAGAGTGTTAATAATAAAATCAACAGCATCATCCCGAATTCCATCATGTTTGCAGTACTCGTCCTCGATATGAATTACATGGTTAACACAATGCTCCCACTTCTGTGCAGAATATTCAGCAAATAATCCCTCTAACATAGTTTCTTTTTGTCTAGATTAGAGTCCACACTTTTTTGTGCTAATTGCCTCTTAATGTTACCCCAAACTTATAGACATGCATATAATTCTTGCTCGGAGTATCAATAGATGGGAAAACCAGATTGATGTTGATTATTTAAATTCAAACATTATGACATTTCAAATTTTAATACTATAAAGTTAAAAGTTTTCACTTTTATTAGCAGTCTTATGACTGCCATTTTTTTTTCATGTCTTTGCTCATCTCACGGGGTTCATAAATTCTTTTGGGTTATAAAGTAATCTTTGTGTAAATCAATACTATCAGAGACTTCCTTGGCAATTTTGTTCAAAATGATCCAGCTGTTTGAACGCGAAGAAGTAACGAACATACAAACACACAGAAACTTTTGCCTTTTAATATTAGTGTGAGAGAGTTGATATGGAACCAGGGACCGGATGTTGTAATCGAATCCACTACCACGTTGCCTAAATTGTCGATTTAACATTCTGTAGAAGTCAATGAACCGATAAAAATACAATTAAAAGTTGTTTTCATCATAACTATACGCAATAAATTATAACATTGATTGTATACATTACATAAAAAAAATAAAAATTAAAACCCAACTACGACAAAAAAGAACGCTGAAAAAGCATGAAACAAGTTTCAAAAGCCTTGAAAGTGTTATGGACTATGATACATTACTAAGTTCAAAAGCCGTAGTCCATGTAGTGTAATGTACCATAGTCCATAACGCATGACTACGGCTTTTGAAACTTGTTTCATGCTTTTTCAGCGTTGTTTTTGTCGTAGTTGGGTTTTAATTTTTACTTTTTTTGATTTAGAATGTTTTGGTGCCTCTATAATATTAATTTCTTGGTAAAGTATATTTTAAATAGGTACCATAGAAATATCACAATTATCGAATAAATACGGACAAAGTCACGAGACAATGCTAATAATTTTTATTTTTTAAATGTGTAGGAAACGCCCTTTTGTATGCTACCAAATACGGCAAATTATTCAATCATATTTATTTATAAAACGTCGGCTAGAGGGTGCCACATTAGATTCACTGACACATCATATAGCCTATTACTAGCGAACAATCAAGACGCTTCTAACGATACCTCATTTGTCTTATTCTAACTAGTAGTTTAGAAAGAAGTAGGGAACAAACAAGCATATCATAGAAATACCACACTTATCGAATAAATACGGACAAAGTCACGAGCAAATGCTAATAATATATGTATTTTTGAAATTTACAAGTAACGCCCTTTCCAATGGTACCAAACACGACATATTTATCTAAAATTTATTTTTTAATACAGTACTTTATGTCGGCTAGAGGGCGCCACATTAGATTCAGTGACACGTCATATAGCCCATAACCAGCAGACAATCATGACGCTTCTAACGACATCTCATTTGTCCAGTTCTAATAAGTAGTTAAGGAGCTATGAGGGAACAAATGAACATACATACATACATAGCCTGTCAAAATCATAACCCTCCTTTGGCTTTGCCGTAGTCGGGCAAAAATAGCATGTAAACGCAAGAATTAGGCCTCATCTCGAAAACAGGCAGAGCCAGGAGGCGCGCGGAGTGCGGAGCGGCTATCTATTAGTTCATTACTTAAATGTAGTATTGGTTTGCGGTAAGTCATGAGACTCGATAAGTAATACTCATTTGATTGTATAAATTGACACAAAGTCAACGCTTATCATTTCCCTAAAACGTCTAGTACCTACCATTTTTAAAGTCAATTACCTGCAATCGTCTGTCAAGCTGATTATATGTTAAGCTAAATGCTAATTTAAAACAAACTCAACATTATAAAAGCATCATTAAAGTAAAATTATATTTAGTTTTAACATCACATCATCAGCTATTTAGTTTCACAAACTTTGAAAGTACTGCTACGGCTATAAACATAATGCCTCTTTCAAAAATTCTACTTTTGATGTTAAATTTTTGGATGTTTTCGTTCGCCAACTGTGTATCTGCCAATGTTACCAGTCAATCCCAAAATGTGGTAAATAGTATATTTTTATTATTTAACTAGCCGACCCACGCAACCTCGTTTGCTTCTCCTATTGCCCGTAGCGTGATAATTTTCCCCCGTTTTTGTAACATTCTTCATTGCTGCTCCGCTCCTGTGTGTCTTAGCGTGATGATATATAGCCACTAGCCTTCCTCGATAAATGGGCTAACTAACACTGAAAGAATTTTTCAAATCGAACCAGCGGTTCCTGAGGTTAGCGTGTTCAAACAAACAAACAAACAAACAAACAAACTCTTCAGCTTTATATATTAGTATAGATTAATTCAGTTTCTCAGGAAATACAACCAATTGTAATAAAAAGTAAAGAACGGCTTATTAACTGAATATAATGCGATAAATATTCTTAAAGAAATCTTTGGAGCTAGTATAAGTACTTTAAAAACATTGTAAGAAGTAGATACTCATTTTATTCATACCAATAAATATATTGTTAGAATTTTTTAATTTCTTTCAGTGACAAAACTTGATATTAAGGTTTTCGTGAAATGGAAAATCACATTACTTCATGATCATAAGGCCACTAATGGATATAGGCTAGGCTACTCAGGTCAAGCCAGTGGACGATGACGAGAGACTAGTACAGAAAATAGTTAGCATCTAGACATAGAATGATCATTAGATTTATTTTCCTTGTTACAGACTCTCACACTCAATGGTTTAGTGCCTCCAGTTTTTACACCTGTATTTAAAAATCAGCAGATTAATTTGAAAGTTATTACGAACTATGCTAAGTACATAAAACAAAACGGCATGAATGGTGTCTTGGGTATGTAGAAATTCTAACTATCTTAGTATTAAGTCTCTCCTAATGGAAACGAGGAGATTGAGCGACTGATGATAAGTGAACCAGCTCTCCTAGCCAAATTGACATTCTACAAACCAAAACGTTAGTAGAAAAGTAATAAAAGTCAAACGACATGATCTCAACGCCAATAATACAAGATAATAGAGTCGTTAGCGATTCTAGAGACAGAAAAATATTTGCATCTTGCATACTGCAAAGGTAGTAGAGCCACGCTGATCTCAACACGAACGGACCGGGGAGGTACTACACTCGCACAGAAGATCAACATAAAACGACAGCGTTCGTGCTGTCGTGTTTCGTTGGTGAGCGCGATACCGCAGGCCCAATGATGCAGAACTAGTCATCACTAGGGTGCCATAGTGTGGATCACCATACTGCATTGTTGCAATGTCTGCATTCGCAATGAGCATGGTGATAACCTCTCTTGAATTCTGCTTATGCTTTCCATCAGGCAGAGTAGAATCATTTTGGAAGACCCATATATGTAAAAAAAACTTGGCTAAGGAGCTGGAATACAAAGATCACGATTTTGCTTCATCAGCTAGAACTTAGTATGAAACATCTACAGCAGTTTTCGGCTGGCCAATAGTCTATCAAACCATTATCATGGTGTTGCCATGCTTACTGAAAACCAATGTTGATTTAGAATTCTGTTGTTTATTTTTATCGAATGAGAGAGAGACCAGAGAACAAATCTTCTGTACCCTAGATTCTGGGGAGAGACAACTTAGGAGGAGACAATTGACTGCATGGTTGGCCTAGTGGTTGAAATGGTGCGTACCAACGTCTCATGCCGCCCTGAGTGTGGCAGCGGATGGTCTGGACGGGTTTTCTCCTCCATTCGCTCTAGTGGCCACCCGCAAGCGGGCGACGTTTCGCGTGTGCCCTACGTCTCCTATTTATTTAGAGAGTCTACCAGCAGACGGTGCCCGCTTCTGTGCGGGCAGGCGCTGGGAGAGTCCGGATGTGCTAATAACAACAGTTCCCGGATCCCTCCCGTCTCAGGTGCAGAGTATGTGATTTTAGTCGGTTCGATTCCGGCACACCGCCCCGCCACAAACCTCGGGCGGGGTGAGGGTCCGAGGGGGAAAAAAGTGGTTGACATGGTTGCCACGTTGCTTTCTACTGCGCCATGTGTTGTTGGTTCAAATCCCACATGGGACAATACTTACTGTGATAAACAAAATGTTTGTAAAGTCCCCCATGACACATGTGTGTATGTTGCGGGAGTTGTATTTTTTAAATAAAATTCACTCGGCGTTTCAAATGGTAGCCTATTATTTTTTTGCCATATTTACTTTTAAAGTTTTTGGTACTGCGGGAGAGTATGGAAAATTTACTGTACATGAGAAGAAAACAGTTCTTAATGCATGGCTAGCCGCAACCAAACCTTTGAATCTCAGTGTTATGTTACAAGTTGGTGGTGTGCCTCTACCTGATGCAGAAGAACTGGTAAGAATCCTTCAAGTAGAGTCAAGGTAGAGTTAGTTCTAAAAACTACAACACATCTGAAACATATCTTAATATATTTAATTATTCTGTTCATGTGATTACCTACCACATAAGTAACGGTGCTGTCGGTATGTCATAAATTTTGAGGCGATATGAAGTTCCCAGGGTCAGCTGCTATTTAAAATAATCACAATTTTCTATGTAAAAAAACTACTTCTAGAACTGAACCAAATTGAAATGAGACCACACGGGAAGCACCAGCATTTTAAAAAAAAAAGAATCATTAAAATCGGTTCACACATTCTACAGAGGTAACGAACATAAAAAATACGGTCGAATTGATAACCTTATCTTTTTTGAAGTCGGTAAATAATTTATTACCAAACAACCCTCAAAATAGTGCATACTCCTTCCTTGAAGGCTGTCAACGTGCTTGTGACCCTCGAGCTGCTGGCATTCATAGGCAGCAGTTGTCACTTTCCATCATTCACAGAGTGAGTGAGGATACCGGAGGCCCATACCCCAACCCCTCCTCATATTCCTTTCCCCATCCCTCAAAGGTCGGTAACGCACTTGTGATGCCTCTGGTATTGCGGGTGTCTATGGGCGGCGGTAATCGCTTACCATCAGGTGATACATCTGCTCGTTTGCCACCTACATCACAAAAAAAGTGCGTATGTATGTATACAGGGTACATATAAGAAAATAACATTTTATACCATTTTTGTTTGTCTGTTTGTTTGTTACGGCGTGTCTCTGGAACGGCTCGACCGATTTTGATGGTATATTTCACTGATAGGTAGCTGATGATATAAGAAGTAACTTAGGCTACTTTTTTGACTAGCTTCGCCTCGCGGTGTTATATATATTTACATCTGATTTCCAGGCTAGATATGCAGAGAAGGTCGGAGTGGATGCTATACTTACATTACCTGATTCAAATAATTACGTACAAAATGACCCACAGAAAGTGGTTTATTTCTTGAAATACATCGCCAGGGCAGCTCCTAACACTCCATTACTTTACTACCATTTTCCATCAGAATCTCATGTATACAGTAAGTTCTTCAGCGTAAGTTGTTCTACTTATCCAAACTTATTTTCCGTGTATTCATGTAGGGGTTCTTACTTAGGTTACTCTTCACCACGAAAAAAATCATTTACGTGGCCGCAACCGGTAAATGCTATACAAGATGTATATAATTACTTAATACGTGAATTTCTTTGCAACCTTTTTAAGTAAATATTGCGTATATATATACCTGTGCATATTTAATACTAGAAAGTAGAAAAAATGTTTATACGAAGCGATAAAAATATGTAAAGGCTATATAAAGCTTTGACTTTGGCTTTGGCTTTGACTGCCTCGTTGGTCTCGCGGTTGGCGTGTGCGACTGCTGATCGTGAGGTTTCGGGTTCGATTCCCGGGTCGGACCAAACGTTTGTATGTTCTACAAATATTTGTTTCGGAGTTTGGATGTTTTCTATGTATAATATGTATTTACAAAAAGAGTATATATGTATTTGTATCAGTTGTCTAGTACCCATAAGACAAGCTCTGCTTAGCTTGGGACTTAGATGGCGTTGTGTGATAGATGTCCAAAATATTTATTTATTAAAAAAAGCTATAAGAATCACGTATTTGGATTTATCGTAGTACAAAAGTGTATACAATGTTCATGGTATCACAGGACAGCGAAACAGATTAGATACTTTAAACTGTTCCAATGTGACTGAAAATAGTGTAATGTATACATCTTTAACTATACAAATAAATAACTCCTTTTTAATAAATGCATATGTATGTATAAACGGTACTTGTACAATAATAACATTAAAAAAAAAATTGTCTGTCTGTCTGTCTACCGGTCTATCTGTCTGTTTAGTCCGGGTAATCTCTGGAACGGCTAAAACGATTTTGACGGGACTTTCACTGGCAGATAGCTGATGATCTAAGGAGTAACTAAGTTAGTTAGTTAGCTAGTTTTATTAGACTAGCCTCGCCCCGCGGCGTTAACCGCGGGACTCAGCTAGTAAATACATAAAATACACGCTCCAATTGGCTTCGGATATGATCCTAACCTTATTGCATTATGTACTGTGATGTAGAGAGAGCATTGTTTTGAAATGGGGAATTCCTCACGTAATTGAGAACCTAATCACCTTTATAATGAAATTGTGTCTTCTAACAGTGGACATGAAGGAGTTCTTCACAAAAGCAAGTAAAGAGATACCTTCTTTTAAAGGCATGAAAGCACCTTTCGATACCGCATTAGAAGTTCAGCCTTTGTTGAACGGAGATCAGAATATCTTTATTGCAGGTACGGTAAGTATAAGATTTTTCCATTTAATAGAACAATATTACGAATAGCAAACCTTTTTACCCGATTACGGTGAAGCCAAAAGGGAGGGTTCGTTTCCACAGTAGCGCTAAAACTCGGTACCCACGAGTTCACGGCATAATCCAAATCAATCTTGACGATAGTCATTTTTTGCAATACTGCTATTCAAGTTCACTATAATTATGTACTCTTTCAAAAGTCGCGATTAGTTGCTTTTTTTTCCTTGTTCAATTGTCGGGGTCACCAACTAGCCAGCACCAGCGAACTTCTGAGTACTTTGAATTACAACGGCGATGAAAAACGAGTTGAGCAGTATTTGTATGCACCATAACACTCTAATGGTAACGTGTGGTTTCTATACCAACTTACCGGACATTATATATCCTAAAATCTATCGTTACAATGCATTGAATCACGTCTTATTGTCGACGAGATAAAGAATGTCTAAATACTACGTGATCGATAACATCTCACATCTGTAATCTGCTGACCTAGCTGGTCGGTCTTATCTATTTATAAATTATATTGATTTAATAATATATGACGTAGGAATACTCCCAAAGGAGTGAGAACGCGCCGCTTTGGCCGTTACTCATCACGTCGGTTTACGTTAATTTTATAGATATTGAAAAGTAAGACTAATATCATAGGAATGTAACACTACATAGCCGAATTTAATGAATTCGATAGATAAATTCGTAATATTGCCATCGGTTCATCCGTTCGGAAGCACCGATACCACAAAAAGATACACACCGACACGTCACGGAATAATGGACAGACGATTTGAAGAAAGTGACTGGCAGTGAATTGATGCTGACTGCCCAATACCGGGATAGTTGGCGCTTCTTAATAAAGACCTTCGTTCAGCAGTGGACGGCAATTAGTTGATAAAAGTATACTACTTTATGTTAAACTATACTACAGTACACTGTGCTACATAGAATTTTGTTTTTCAGCCGGCCTTAGCTGCAGCAGTTCTAATGGGCTTTGATAGCTTCATAGTGACGCAGATGAACTTATTTCCAAAACTGGTTAAACGCATAGTTGATATGGAGAAGTGCCAGCTGGTGGAGATCAGATCTCTATACGAGAAGCTGGAAGATTATAAGCATGCTGTTATCGGAGGTACAGTCAACATGTACAAAAATTTGGTATTGTCTTATGTATGTATTTACCACTGGGCACTGTTTATCTATATATACAATACATACGAATAAATAAAATTGGAGTGTCTGTTTCTAATTTTAAAGTAACTGCTTTTCACTAAATGCATATGTATGTATACACGATACATATACCAAAATATATTTTTTTTACGATTTTTGTCTGTCTGTCTGTCTATTTGTTCGGGTAATCTCTGGAAAGGCTGGACCGATTTTGACGGGACTTTCACTGGCAGGTAGCTGGTGACCCATTGAGTAAATTAAGCTACTTTTTGAGACTAACTTTGTTCCGTGGTGTTACTCGCAGTACGACGATAACCGCGTACCACCGCGGGGTTCAGCTAGTATTACTTAAAGTTATTCGTGTATTGTAATTACTATGTTTTGACAACAACACACATACTTAAGCATGTTTATTGCTGTCATGTTCGTTGACAAATTAATTTATAAAAAAAAAAAAAACAATTAACCAAGCTATAAATATAAAAGCAAATAACTAGTTATATCATTGAAATTTCCAAGAAAAGAAATTAGTTAACAAAAAATTTTGATTAATATTAATAAGTTATGATAATAAAATAAGAAGCAAATAAACTATTTTTGTACTTCATATTAGGCAAATTAAAAAAATACAAACAATTTATTTTAAGATTAAAATTATAAAATAAAATTTTCGTACATAAATGAAGATTAAAAATAACCAAGCTAAAGTCATTCCATACAAGTAAAATTTTAACAAAAATATAACCGATTTCAAGGTTAGACTCGATTTCCCTTGGATGCCATCAATAGATCTTTATAAATTTCAGCCTAGGCTGAAATTTATAAAGCGTGCTTAGACTTTGCTCAGACTTTGCTTACGCTAAACTTACGTAAGTTCCTGCTCAGTGTAATCTTAGCATTCGAATTTATAGTCCTTTGGGCTAAGAATGTACTGAGTGTATGCTAAGCAAGAACTCAGGAAAAAATGTATAACATTTCAATTCGCATAGCATATTTATTAGAATTATATAGATATTTTAAAAACATTTTACATATTTGAAATATTATTATAATAGCTGTTATAAACTAAAATATTAGTAATCTTATAAACTTTATCATATAATTGTATTTCAATCAATTTAAACCGTTGATTTTTATTAATTTTAAGTGAAAAAGGGCAAAAATAACACATATACAAATAAAAGAGTATATTTGACTTGTCAGTCAAATGTCATAACATTTTTATGAAATTGAGGGCAAACGAACCGACATTTCGCCTCAGGTATCCTCACTCACTCGGTGAAACAAAGCAGAAGCGCTGCTTCGTACCGGTTTTCTGTGAGGTCGTGGTATTACTCCAGTCGTTATATTTGAATATTTCAGATTGTTTCAAGATCAATCGCATATAATTACCAATTTTTAGAAATAATTTTTAACTTTGACCCTGGCATGCCCTTACGGACTTCTGTTACAACGCTTTCAAACTAGATAACGGCTTGTCTACTTGGACTATCAAACCATCTTTACAAGCGCGTAAGTAATCGCTAAGTCAAGGATTTCGGTGACTTAGACAATGCTAAGCATTTGCTCAGCTTGAGCTAAGCATAATGACTATAAATTTCAACGCACACTTAGGCTGAAATTTATAAAGCGTGCTTAGACTTTGCTCAGACTTTGCTTACGCTAAACTTACGTAAGTTCCTGCTCAGTGTAATCTTAGCATTCGAATTTATAGTCCTTTAGGTTAAGAATGTACTGAGTGTATGCTAAGCAAGAACTCAGGAAAAAATGTATAACATTACAATTTGCATAGCATATTTATTTGAATTATATAGATATTTTAAAAACATTTTACATATTTGAAAATAGCTGTTATAAACTAAAATATTTGTAATCTCATAAACTTTATTTTAAAATTGTATTTCAATCAATTTAAACCGTTGATTTTTATTAATTTTAACTGAAAAAGGGCAAAAATAACACATGTAAAAATAAAAGAGTATATTTGACTTGTCAGTCAAATGTCATAACATTTTTAATGGAATATATGGGAAAACGAACCGACATTTCGCCTCAGGTATCCTCACTCACTCGGTGAAACACAGCACAAGCGCTGCTTCCGGTTTTCTGTGAGGCCGTGGTATCACTCCAGTCGATGTATTTGAATATTTCAGATTGTTTCGAGATCAATCGCATATAATTACTCATTTTTAGAAAAAACTTTTAACTTTGACCCTGGCATGCCCTAAGCGTTGTAACAGAAGTCCTGTTACAACGCTTTCAAACTAGATTACGGCTTTTCTACTTGAACCATCAAACCATCTTTACAAGCGCGTAAGTAATCGCTAAGTCAAGGATTTCGGTGACTTAGACAATGCTAAGCATTTGCTCAGCTTAAGCTAAGCATAATGACTATAAATTTCAACGCACACTTAACTCGTGAGGTAAGTCTAAGCAAAGACAAAGTACGCTTTATAAATTTCAGCCTTAACTCGTGAGGTAAGTCTAAGCAAAGACTAAGTACGCTTTATAAATTTCAGCCTAAAAGTGTCCTTATCATGGTACAACCGTTGGGATATCTCCTTTCGATAACAAATATAATCATCAAAATCTGTTCATAAACGACGAAGTTACCCGCGAACATACATAAAAAATATACGGTCGAATTGAGAACATCCTCCTTTTTTTGAAGTCGGTTAAAAAACGCGGTCAAAAACTGCAAACACATAAATCTAAAATCGACGTTACAGAGTCATCTTTGAATAGCTTCATATTTAGAATGACTAATGAAATCCATCTACCTAGACTTGTATTCATAGCTTTTAGGTAATTGAGCTTTGCTCACGTGTATGTTTTGGGGCCCTTTTTTTTACGTTTGGATACCCCCTCGGGCCGTCACTCCGCCGGGGTTTGTAAATAAATAAATAAATATTTCGGACATCTAACACACAACGCCATCTAGTCCCAAACTAAGCAGAGCTTGTATTATGAGTACTAGACAACTGATATGAATACTTATATACTTTTTTTTTGTAAGTACATAGAAAACACCCAAACTCCGAAACAAATATTTGCAGATCATACAAACATCTTCAAGGTAGTAGAGCCACGCTGATTTCAGCACGAACGGGCCGGCTCGACCGGGGCGGTACTACCCTCGCACAGAAAATCAACGTAAAATGACAGCGATCATGCTGTCGTGTTTCGTCGGTGAGTGCGAGACCGGAGGCCCAATGATGCGAAAGCATCACTGGCCCGCCATGGTGTGGGTCGCCATGCTGCATTGTTGCATTGTCTGCGTTCGCAGTGTGGTGGCCATCACTCTTGGATTCTGCTTGTGCTTTCCATCAGGCTGAGTGGAGTCATTGTGGCGGGGTCAAACATAAAAAAAAAAAAAAACATTTGTTCCGACCCGGGAATCGAACCCGAGACCTCAAGAACAGCAGTCGCGTACGCTACCACTGCGCCACCGAGGCAGTTAAGTTGTGGCGGGGCAGTGTGTCGGAATCGAACTGACTGAACCACACGGTGTGCCATTTTGCGTCTGATACGGGAGGGATCCGGGAACTGCTGTTATTAACACATCCGGACTCCTCCCAGCGCCGTTTTGGTGACCCTAGGGTAACGCATTAATGAATACAAAGTATCACCATCACTCTTCATCCTGTGGGAGTTGTAAGAGTCGAATAAGGGAACAAGCTACGCAGAAAAACAGGACTGATAAAGAGAAGGAATACTTGACAAAACCTTCTAATCCATCTGACCAAAAAGTTGTACGTACCTACATTAGAGTAGGCCAAAACCACGACTGCCGGGGAGAGCCAAGCTTCGGCATTAATGGGCCGGCTCGATCGGAGTGATACCACGTATTTTTTTTCTTGTATGATTTAATCTAGTGTTATAAGTAACGATTTCGACATCGTATAAACGCGTGGTTAGTTAAAATCTTAATAATTACTAGGCATACAATTTTATATATTATAAATTTTTAATTAAATTCGTGATTTTATAAACAAGTTAATAGTCTATTCAAACTAATATCTTGGCGTCTTCCTGTGCGACTTATATTTCATCATACTACTCCTACTTCCGGCGTAATTCATCTTTAATTTTACACAATCCTCTATTACCAAATAATAATTGTATATAATCGAAGAATTGTATGGTAATAAACATTAGAATAATTATGATAAACAATATTCGATATTATCTACTAAATATGTTAATTTAGTATTAAACTAGCTGAACCCCGCGGTGTTATCCGCGGTTATTGTTGTACCGCGAGTAACGCCCTGGATCATCAGCTACCTGACAGTGAAAGTCCCGTCAAAATCCGTCCAGCCGTTCCAGAGATTACCCGGAAGAAACAGACAGACAGACAGACAGACAAAAAAAAATTACTTCATTTTTGGTATATGTACCGTGTATACATACATATGCATTTAGTTAAAAAAAGGTTATTTTAATATTACAAACAGACACTCCAATTTTATTTATTTGTATAGATTGGGTTAAGCCTGTCAAATGCTAAAAAATACCTTCAGTTCGAATAATTGGGGGACATTCATATTCCGACTATTCTACTAGATGTGTTTTGGAGAATATTATAAGGTTGCGCTACAATAAAGTGTTGACTTTGCCGCCGTCCTGGCTAATCTACCGTTACACTAGTAAAATGTTTTTTTTTTATTTTATCTATAAGCAATCAATTGTTTGATGTTCTGCGTGGCTAATAAACGTATTTCTTTCTCATTTTGTAGGCAAAAGGCATAAGCGAATCACTCTTATAAGTAAAATCTGTTTTTAATAAAGACGTATCAACAGTTATTGCTTGACTGCCTCGGTGGCGCAGTGGTAGCGTATACGACTGCTGTGCTTGAGGTCTCGGGTTCGATTCCTGGGTCGGAGCAAATGTTTGTATGATCTGCAAATATTTGTTTCGGAGTTTGGGTGTTTTCTATATATAATATTTATTTATTTATTTATATCTTTATTGTATACATACAGAATTATAAAAAGAAAGCAAAAGATGAGTTACAAAATATGCAAATGTTACAATAGGCGGTCTTATCGCTCACGGCGATCTCTTCCAGACAACCAAGACACGGATTTTCAGTATCCAAAAATTTTTGGGTAGTTTACATTCAAGTAACACATCTAATTCTCTACTTGAGTGGTTAACAATATCATTTAAACAATCATGAACAAAAATAACACCCACTCACTTTCACGTTACACATATACATACAGTAACAAACACATACATATATATAAATTCATATACCTACATATACATATATACAATTTATATACATACAATACGTACATAGAACCATTTAATATATCATAATGACAAATAATGGTCCGTCAACAGCTTTTTAAAAATAGGCAAATTTTTTGCTTGTCGAATTGTCTCAGGCAAGTTATTCCAAAGTCTTACAGCTTGCACAGTGAAAGACTTGTCTGCAAACTGAGTTGAATGTTTTGGCATTTTCAACATTAAATTCTCTGACGACCTCAGGTCCCTGCAATGTGTGTTTTTTAAGAACACAAAACGTTCTTTAAGATAAATAGGTGTGTGAGGATAAAACAGGACCCTGTATAGAAGAGAAAGAATATGTAGGTTCCGGCGAAAGCGTATTGGTAGCCACCTGAGCTTAGAACGAATAATATGTATGTTTTTACAAAATATATATATATATATGTATTTATATCAGTTGTCGTAGTACCCATTACACAAGCTCTGCTTAGCTTGGGACTAGACGGCGTTGTGTGTTAGATGTCCGAAATATTTATTTATTATTATTATTATTTATTTTTTCTCAGGACTAGACTATTTACCTGCTATGAAGGTCGCCATGAAACTTGTGACCGGAATCCATGTAGGGCCAGTTCGGGCCCCACAGTTTGACCTAACTCCTGCACAGAAGAATGAACTCAAGACAAGGCTAAAGAAGAAAGGAATCAAATTAATTGACTCTTAAATTGATCGTGTTTAGAGTTCAAATTAAAACTGTTTGTTGATTTCTGAAAAATCTAAAATAAATATTTTTGTTGATATTTTCATCTTTTTTAAATCGGTGCTCTACACATTTTGGAACGTGTGTAACTCAAATTAATCATTTCTGTACATTATATAAGTGATATATCGGAATCGAGCCAACCGAGTACAGTCATTTTGGCATAAACAAATAAAAACTACGCTATCGCTGTTCTATCAGAAGTGAGATCTGCCCCGCTAGCCAAGTTGCAAGCGTTCCTCTTTCTGCAATCGTTAACGCCTAAATTCTCGTGTGTCATTATACTTTGTCTGAGATTACTTTGTCTACGATTAACCAATGACACACGAGTATAAAGGCGTTAACAATTGCAGAAAGAAGCATGCTTGCAACTTGGCTAGGGGGGCTGATCAGACTGATGGCTCTAATGTTAGAAAGGTGTAAGCAAAACTGCGCAAGATAACAGCACTGCAAATAGAAAAAAAGCTTGAAATAAACCTTATACCACCGTCCTTCGGCCCAAGTGATATAGTAGACCAAAATCCTCAGATACCTATGTCCGACAGAGGACTCTTAGGGCTGCTAATGATGATGACAGCATCAAGCAGATCGAAAACCATAAAAGAAATTAACGAAACCAAATATTTTCCGGACCAATCTACAACCTGACATCAAAATAATTAGAAACAATGAATGAATATTATTGTGATGTGTATTAGGGAGGAAAAAGTGTCTGAGTGTCACTAAGGGAGGATCTTCCAACCAGATGAGGTAACAGCTGACAGCTAACGCTTGATGTTGGGAAGATGGTATACAAATAGACATGAAAACTTTTCATACCGCGATACAGGTTTGCAGGTACTCTGTAGTTTGGTTTGCCTTTGTTAGATGGCACTGAAGCATGTATTGTATATTCACTGTCTTGAAGACGCCACATGATTATTTAATTTGATATCATCATCTTCAGCATATCGCAGTCCACTGTCGGATTCAGGGCTCTTATTTGGTTCGATCCTCAGTTTCGCTCATCCATTAATTTCGATCAAATAATAATAAATATGTTACTTTAAATACAAACATCAGGAAAAAATCTAAGTATACATTTTATTAACTCTTATGAAAATATTTCTTATAAATTAAACAAGTTCAAGCTCCTTCAGTTTGGACTCCAACGTGTTTTTAGATTCCTCTGTGAGAGGCTTGTTTGGTAGAGCTGGAGGGCCAACGTCGATTCCAGTTACTATCCACATACCAGCTTTGAATGCTGGCACCCAAGATCCTAAAAAAAAAAATACATATAATAAAATCGGAACTGGTCTCTGTCTGTACATGGAAAATATACAGTGCACATTGAAAAGAACGTGACCGGCATATTTTTTAATTTTGTAAGGCAATTTATAAAAATAAAACAAGTAAAATTATTAAAACTAGAAAACCCGACCGTGTCAATATTTGTCATCTTTATTAAATTTAGTTTTTTTTCATTAAATCATTTAAGTTTTACACATATTCGTCACCACAGTTTAAAAATTATTTATTTTGATACCACACTCGATGTATTTTAAAAAACTAGTTTTTTTAGATTACTTTTTGGCGCCATTTTGTTTTTTTTTTTTAATTTTGATGTACCTAATCTCACTCTCACGACCAAGAAGAATTTATTGACACCAATCACATAAAATACGACAAACCGTTTAGGCTCTTGGGCGTGCCAAAGATATATACATACATACACTCGAAAAACACAACCTTCCTTCTTTCGCAATCGGGTAAAAATGAGGCTGAATAGAACAATCCTTTGTCCAATAATGTATAAAACAAAAGTTTTCCCTCCAGTTTCCGTATACGCTGCCTGCTTTAAAGTTGTGTTCCTCTGTACTCATCCGAAAAGACCCAAAATAAGCCGTGACCAGGCCTCCCATTATATGAAAAAGTCCAAGTCCTTTGTGACCAAATGGGTGAAAAGATATTCACAAACAAAAACCGTCGATGACTTACCAGATCGTGGCAAATCGAAAAAGACGTCTGTCACAGAAGATAAACGGATTGTGCAGCTGTTTGCTTAGAATTCTTTATTATCGCTTCGCTCTGGGCAAGAACAGTTAAATAAAAGGGTTTATCACTTAATACTTTCAAAAGGCGTTTAGTTATAAATGGCGTGAAATATCGAAGCACTATGAAGAAAATTCTCCTTTCTGAAACGCATACTGAAAAAACAAAAACCGTGATTGGGACAAGATCATTGTTTCTGATGAAGCTTCACTACAGCTTACAATAAGGTACTAACCGTGAAATACCCTTTATAGGAGCATGTTATGGAATTCTTCTCAAAAAAGGGTTTCGGAAATTTGCACTTGTTTACCATACTTTAGATTCTGAGAAGATGACGAAAATTTACCAAAAAGCATTATTGCCGTCGGCTAAGAAGATGTTTCCACACTAAAATATACAATAATAAAAAAGGATTCTGCGAGAGAATAATGATCCTAAACACCGAAGTCGGCTCTGCACCAATTGAAAAGCAGAACGGTATTAACGTGTTGGATTGGCCCTCACGGTCAATTGAAAATGTTTGGGCGTGGGTGAAGCTATTAACTGAGGGCAATAAATGTAGTGACCGAAGCTGACCTTACTCGTGGACTGAAGTATGCGTGGAGGTCTTTACTTCGCAGCTATCCTGAAAAATTACCAGAAGGTATGCTGCGAAGATGCCAAGCGATTATGGACAATAATGGAAATTGGAAGCCGTATTAATATAAACCATTAAACATCAATAAAACACTTAATTGATTACAATTTGTCTTTTGATATTTCAAAGGTTTTCATTAAATTTTGCGGGTCACGCTCTTTTTGTACATAGTATATAAGGAAAACAATGATTTTTAGACTTTTGGTCTTTTTGTCTATTACTCTACATGTCTAAGTTTGTGCACGCTAATTTCAGGAACAGCTTAACAAATTTAAAGCAGGCAAAAGCTTAACTAAAATATACGTTTATACATATAATAAACATACTCCTGGTATTATGACTGTTGAGGTCCTTTGTATGTTACATTCTGGCTGCTATAACACAGTTAACACTAGTATAGCAGTCAACGACAACCTCTTATTCCTTATAAAATTATCATTTTTCGGTTGTATAATTTATAAGTCTGTGATTAAGAGAAATTGTGAATTTTGAGTATAAATAAATTATTATTATTATTGGTAGATAACTCTATGGAGGTAATAGTACTCGCTTCTTATTTGTATGAAGCAGGGCGAAGTTAGCCGCGAACACACATAAAAAAAAGAAATATAATATACGGTCGAATTGAGAAACCTCCTCCTTATTTTGAAGTCGGTTAAAAATACCTGCACAAGTATGGGCCTCAATAGCCGCAGTCAACTTCTCTTGAAGTTCTCTGGCCTTTTGTACTTCATTGTTCTTAACAGCTGTCAGAATTGACTCAGCTAGCTTCGGGAACAAGTTATATGATGTACCAATGCTTGATGTGATGCCCAGAAGAGCGGCTGGTGCCAACAACTGGAAACAAAAACCAAAAGTCGCCAAAAAGATTTTCTTTGTCTTCTAATTTAGTTATTACCTACAGAAAATGGTGAAAATCAGTTTGTAATTCAAGGGTGCGTTCCCAGAATATCCAAGATGAAGTAGAGAAGTAACTTACAGTATCGGAACCCAGGAACAATACCTGGTCTTCTTTCAAAGCCTTCTGTACACGTGCGGCCTCGCTCAAATCGTTGGAGGTGAACTTCAAACCTTTAAAGTTGGGAATGCTTTCGGTTGCCTTGGTGACAAATTCCGGCATGCTGACTGTGAAATAAAACGGTTTCCATGGTTCACAGTATACCTTTATTCTACCCTTCGTTACTGAGCCACGCAACATAACCTATAATAGTTTTATAGACTAGCTTATCAAACGCAAACAAAAATTGAAATTTATTGGATAAATTAATAGCAAATGATATCGAGAATCTGATATTGTAGTGATCGATTTCTTTGACACTCTCTATTCTTCGATCTGTCAGAACTGTCATACGGTATCTCTTAGATTTTATGGACTATAACTCTTACACCTAAAAACAAGTATCGGTAAAAACTCTATGTTATCACGGCTACATCACTGTACCGATTTTAAATAATATTGGCATGGAGATACTTAGATTCTTATGAGAGAAGATAGGCTATTCTTAACCGTGATAACTTTATACACGCAAGCGGAGCAGCAGGCAAAAGCTAGTTTACCAGAAGTAATAGAGAAACGTTTACCATTAACTCCGGACATATGAGGAATATGGTAGTAGAGCACTGGTAATTCAGGAGCTGCCGCAGCAATTTGAGATACGTAATACACAAGGTCTTCAACATTTTCAGGCTTGAAGTACAACTCTGGAAGGGTCAGTATTGAATCGACACCCCTTTTTTGACAGTACCGAGTCTGAAATTATAGATTTTTACAACAATTAAGATTAAAATAGTTGAAATCGTTGTGCTGCGAAAATATGTCTTAATATGCCTTGTTATGCCTTTAAGCGGGGTGTGAAAAAGCAGCTGACTAGGCCGCCATATTGTGGGTCATTGTCCACGTTCGTAATAAGGATGGTGACCACCACACTTGGGTTCTGCTCATGCTTTCCATTAGGCAGAGTAGAAGAATATTGAGAACTTCTACCAAAAACAAAATAATCTTCCTACCTACATGAATATTGTCTGCTGGACAAACAAACCGAATAATATTTTGGTGAAAATTTTATAACTAGCTATTGTCCGCAACTTCACTCTCGGGATTATTTCTTCTTATTTCTAATTTAAATACGAGCGACACAGTCATAATCGTGGTTAAGCTCTGTAAATAACGAATAAAAAAACTTCTACTATACTTTTTCGGGTTGATAAATATAACCTATGATATAACGAACAACGTGACTTTCTATTGGTAAAAGTACATTAATGTACAAGTGTCTAATGTTGGTGATTGCCGCTGAGGCGCCTAGGCGCGTAGGGAACTTTCCATAACGTTAAGGGCTTCACATCTGATATCGGGTGGTGTACAACATAAATCATTTTCTTTATATTTAGTACTTGTAGGTAGACATTTCAATTAATAAATAACTGTAATTTCAACAGTGAAAATGACTTGTTAACATTTTTTCGCAATGGCGCAAAAATCCTATTCGCGCGCATCTTACAATGGCGATCGGCCATAGACTAATGAGGTTTCTTTTTTTCGATAGCGTTTTAGCCGCGTACAAAATTAGTAATTTCAAGTTTTCTTTATTAATAAATAATAAAAGTTATATTTCAATAAAAGTTTTTTATTTATTAAACACGTACAAGATGAAATTATCTACTTAAATACGAAGTTGCATGAAATGAGCAATCAATAGATAGGTACTATTGAGCACGATCTTTTTTTTATCGAAACTTTTTTTTTAAATAAAACAAGTCGACCAATAAAAAAAACTATAACTCAATAATAGCTATGGAAAAGTCACAGTTTGATTATAGGTGTCATTATGTGCCTAATTGCGGTGAAATTATAGCCACTTTATGAGCAAGTGTGTTGAGAAACAATTTTCAAAATCGTTACAGTCAATCCAGAGATTACCCCCTAAAACCTCACCGATTTACGACTTTATAATATAAATAAAAACGAATCACCGAAATGTAAGTACGCTCATAACTTCCGATCGACTTCATGAAATTGGATGTCTTTGTTATTGTTAGGACAAGGTTTATAGTCCGGGATGCCCTGGACAAAGGAAATGGCCAATTTACCTAAGGCACTCTGCCTAGTATCTAATAATTAATAATTCATGTACATTAACAAAATTTGCTTTGTTTTAAATTAAGTATGCTCTAAAATTAACATGTCTTGATCATGAACCTCCCGGTAGCTTATTGTAGTCTTTAAAAACAGTTTAATCTATACAAATAAATAAAATTAGAGTGTCTGTTTGTAATATTAAAATAACCGCTTTTTACTAAATGCATAGGTATGTATACACGATACATATATCAAAAATGAAGTTAAAAAAAAAATTGTCTGTCTGTCTGTCTGTTTGTTCCAGTTAATCTCTGGAAAGGCTGGACCGATTTTGACAGAACTTTCACTGGCAGATAGCCGATGTAATAAGGAGTAACTTAGGCTACTCTTTTTAGACTAGCTTTGCCTAGCTGTGTTACTTTTAAAAATGTAAGAAACTCACGTATAGAAACCTATATATATATAGAGGTATTTTTCTCTGCCTCCAATACGTGTTTTCTTTAAAATCTAATAACTCCTCTACTAAGTTATAACGTTATTTTTCGTAAAAGATTTCGATGTAGCCAATATAACCAATATTTGCCAGCCAAGTAATATATATCTACGTTTGTGTTAAAATATTCATTGAATATAAATTGCATTGATTTAGATGCTTCCGAAGTTTTAATATTATTAATGACTAATAATGAGAAGTTTGTCATGTTAGGATCGACCAAGTGTGTTCAGACACATTTTTACTTGCACTCCAGTGCTATCTTTCTCCTCATCTGTCAAGGAAATATGCTAGCCAGCTCCGCCGGTCATTGTTTCTACTTTCTTTAAATCGCTCAAACAAAAATATATATATAAACAAGTTGTCCCGGCAAATGTCGTTTTGCCATAACTACTAATAAATTAAAAATTAATTAAAAAAACATTGTCCAGCGGACAAAATTGTGAATCTAAACCATTCCCAGATCCCCTTGAACACACACAAAAAAATTCATCAAAATCGGTCCAGTCGTTTGAGAGTAGTTCAGTGATATACACACTCACAGAAGAATTATATATATAAAGATGAATTACAACTTTCCAGAAAAAAATTTGTTTACATTGATGATGTAATTGAAGAAAGGTGTGTCTTTCTGTTCGCCTGGCAGGTACTTGTGCTCATCGGAATCGCCTGTCATTTTGTTTTTAAAGTTCTTATTATATGAACTAAATCCTAAAAAATCCAGGCTTACGGGAACAAGTTTTTTTTTTCTCTTTTTTTTACACTTCCAAAAATATAAGTTGTGATGTGCAGGCCTGAGGCCTGCCACTACCAGGCGATGGTTACCGTTTAGATTAGCACGTTATGACTCATCACTACAAGAATTTCTAGCCTTACAGACACCGTTAGTCGAAAGATTCAGTAGCTCTTGGGGGGAGACGAACTTCTTAGCATTCCATGGATTCACCGTGCGGGTGCCGGGTCCATCGTGTGGCAGAGAGAGAAACTCCGAGCGGACCCCGAGACTTGTGACACGGGTGTAGGTTTAAGGGGCCCCTTAGCGATACGCATCAACACTCACCTTCACCACTCGTGTTTCTCTCCCTACCTAGCCAAATCTGGTATGAACCTGCCAGCGCAGCTTTAGATACTCGTTCTTATATAGAACTTACTGCGGTTCTAGACAGGCCAAGGTCTTTCAGCAGGTTATAGAGAGATTTTGCTGGTATACCTCTCGCACCCACTTCTACAGCATATAAATTAACTATGTAGCCATTTTTTGTTAATTCGTTTGAAAGGTCGAAATATTTATTTAGTTTTATCGCGTGGTCTTTTGGTACGTTTGTTTCCCACGGTACAGTAAGCTCTACGAGTACTACGCGTTTAGTAACTCTAGAAAAAAGGAAAATATCCGGTCTGGATGGCGAAACACCCACATCCTCGGGATTTTATAGTGTTTCTCATACGTGTCCATCAAAATAGTCCAATCAGGTGCAATACCCAGGATTGAGTAGGGCTTGTTTTTCGACTTTAGCCTTGAGCCTCCTGTTACGAAGTTAATTTGTTGTTTGTTTGAGGTCAATCCTTTTTGGGCTCTAGCTACTGAAAGACTTACTGCTTCACGTATGATTACAAGTACTCTGTCGTGTCGGCGGGAGTAATGACCCCTATCGAGCAGCACCTTGCATCCCACCAATATGTGTCTTGCTGTACTTTTTGCCTCGCCACAAGTATAGCTAGTTTTTTCTGAGGCTTTTCCCCATCTTACTAAGTTACTTTGGTCTGGGAGGGTCATTTGAAAGGCGTTAAGATAGAATTTTAAAAGGGCGGGAGACCAGTCATATAGCAAGGTTCGCCACTTCAAAGCTAGTGGGATGCAAAACTCACCTATTGTTAACCACTCATTTTACATTTCTAAATTCATTGCATGCACTTTATAGTTGTCGTTCTCATCTTGTTGTAGGAAGGACTTTATTATGTCTTGGTCTTGCTGTTTCTTGCTCGCACCCAACCCGGCTCTGTTTGTCTGTGCTCCTGCCATAAACTGTTTGTGGAATTGAAGGCTCGATTCAAGTTCTGAGGCACTATGGTCTTTTGGGAGTGAGGTAATTAATTCATCTTGAGATTTTCTCAAGACATTCGTTTTGGTTACTCTGAGGTGTTTGTAGAGTTCCGATGGTTTCTTTAATTTTAACCCAAAATTATTATGACCCCTAAATAAAGTTGACGGCTCAGCCGAATGTGCCAATCCTAACCATGACTTCAATATCTTTATGACGTTTGCATCTAACTTTGCCAAGAGGGTTTTACTGATGTCATAGACCATAAAAGGCCAAGTAAGACGTGACGTAAGATAGTTGTCGTATATCCACGCTTTTTTGTGTTACTAATTGGCTGTTGGTCTACCTTATTTAAGTCATTAATGAAATTTTCGACAACTACCTCTAGAGATGGCGTAAATCCTTTATAATCAATCTTTCTACCAAGAAATTTAAAAGGCGCTGCTTCAGCAATTGTGGTAACGCTTTGACCACTTATTGAGAGTCCCGGATCGTAAGAAGTGTATCTGGTATTTCGTCTACCCAGACATAAACAGTGGCGTTTACTTGGTTTTACCCTCAATCCATCCGTCCAAGTACAGAATTGTTTTGTCAATATTAGACAATCTCTCGTGTAAGTTCTTTGGATTTAAGCTCAGAGCACTCTGTGGCGAGTTTTCTGCTCGGGGCCGCTATATGTCTATCTATTTGTATTTTGGCTTAATATTAGTGCTGTATTGACGACTAGCTACGGTTGGGTTTACAGTTTTGCAACCGCTTTACGATTTTTAGCTTACACAGACAAACCATTCTCAATTTTGAAACTCAAAAATTTTGAAAATCCTTTAAAGTTTTTCTTTTCCCTAAAGTCTCGAATAAATTGACATGATTGTTGATTTTAAAACATATTTTGGAGACTAAATCTAATTAACGTAATGCTTCTTACGTTCTTACTGAAAATCATTTGATTTTTATAATAAGGACTAAATGGCGTTACGAGCAAAATAAAAATCGGCGTTAAGAGTCTCCAAAAGCGAATGAATACAATGTAAGTAACTAGAGTGACATACCATACTTTTAAACAGCACAGAAAACCGCAATATGAAAACAAACTAAGTGGTTAGTTCATTAATAGTTTATCGAGATAGGAATAATATTACGATCACTGTTATTGTATAATGACTATAGTAATATAAACACTATTACATACTAAAAAAATATATTATCAAAAGTATCAAAACGAAAACCCGACTACTTAGAAATAATGAAATGAAAAGAGAAAAACAAGTATTACAATGTACATATGTATGTGCTATATTTAACTTTATTGGTCAAACTAAATACTTAATGGTATGGATGGTACCGCCTATGTCACTACCACGGTTCTGATGAATTCAAGGATACCTCATATGTCAAAAACGGTCCATCCGTTTGGGCCGTAGGCCGTGCCAATGAAATGGACATGCCCACACAAATACAAACGCTTGAAAAATATTTCCTCCCTTCTGACGCAGTTGGTAAAAAAAAAGGGAATGGTTGTTTACTGTATTAACCTGTTTGTAGATAAAATTCTTTTTTGAAGTTTGAAGAAGAAAATTTGATTTCTTCACGTATATACCGATACCCCTCGGGGCAATACCCTACGGGCTTACAGCAAAGCCTTGTGTCAAAATCGTGTCGACTAATGCCAAACAGTTAGCCACTAAGTTAAAGCTGAACTGTCAGCGTTCCTTCTAATAATGATCTATCAGTGGGCTGTAGTTCAGGAGACCGATATACTTATCATTAAAACCTGATACTAAACAATACACATTTTTTTATTGTTTGTATGCCTGTGAGGGAATGGGTATCATGTCCCTTCAGTACAAAGAGAGGATCCTCTGACCAAGTGAGGTGATCATGACTGACGTTTGATGCTGGGCAGTTGTATAAATGCTAATCAACGCGATAATTCTATATCGCGATTCAGGATTGGTAGTTAGTTTGTAGATGGAGGGATAAATGGCGCTGTCTTATGTTTTTTTTCGTACGTGGAATTCACCACACACTCATATTTCTCACAGAATCGTATTAATCATATTCAAATAAGTATCCTTACCAAGTCCAGTACATCTGGCAGTGGTGCACCTCCAACTTGTACTTGAATATGAAATCTATAACACATTGAGACCTCTAGCCAAGCATTTATAATCCTTTTACGATCAGACCTTGAGAGAGACATGTGTTCGCCGGTCGTACCGCCCACTGGAACACCAGAAAGAGTATTAATAAATGTCTGCCAGTCTCAGAAGGTAACCCGAGCAAATGTGCTCCGAGCTACAATAGTTTCATTTTTCTTTTCTTTTGTATCGGAAACCTGTATTATCTCTTACACTAGCTTTTTTTACGTATGAGCCCGCCAAAGTGACTACTGTGCCCTTAAAGACTTCGCCTGATGGAAAGCATAAGCAGAATCTAAAAGTGATGGTCGCCATACTCTCTGTAAATGCAGACAATCCATCAATGCAGCATGGTGATTCACACCATGGCGCCTAGTAATGCTCATTCATCATTAGGCCTCCGGTCTCGCACTCACAAAAGAAACAAGATAGCACGAATACTGTCATTTTAGGTGATAAGGGTAGTACTGCTCCGGTCGAGCCGGCCCGTTCCTACTACAATCAGCGTGTCCCTACCACCATGAAACCACACTATCCAATCTATATTATCAATTTACACTCTTCCTATGTTCCGTCTGAAAACTATTATCCCCAAGGAAAGGTAGACGTAAGGTAGATAATAGCTACTTTTAATTATTTTTATAATTATATCAAAATCATTGCGTCTTTTTGACATTATTAACTTGATTAACTTTAGCTATGAGTTGATTCGCGCAAGTCCGAAGCAGAAAAATGTTCCATGTTAGTTTCAACTTAGGTGTCCCTATAGTTTTCCAAGGACTATAGCTTTTTATAATGGAGTAGGCGGCAAACGAGCTGACGTATCACCTGATGGTAAGCGATTACCACTGCCCATGGACACATATACATACAGACGCGTAACGATATCTAGTAGAATTTCATCTAGTTCGAATAGGGTGGGATCTTACTCGTCAAATTAGTTACTTTTTATCATCTGTCTGATAAAAATTTGTAATTAAAATGAAAATTTGTAATAATTATATTTTCCGTGATGTTTTGTAACGTTCGTTTTAAGGAACGTGACATCGGTATTTATTTAGGACACAGTCATCTACCTTATTATATTATATGTATGTATATAAGTATACCTAGAATGGATGTGATGCCATTATACTTGAGGTAGTCAGCGTAGAAGGTTACCATTTCGTGGTTGACAGTACCGTCCTCATGCAACGGAGTGAAGACTGGAGGCACAATTCCCTGGACATTGAAATTCACCTGTTCGAAAAAAAAAAAAAATTAAACGATTTTTAATGTTAAAATGTTGGCATAGAAAATTCTGGATTGACTTTTAAATTTTCGCGTTTCATGATATAGGTACGTTTAATCTATATAAATAAATAAAATTAAAGAGTAAGTTTGTAATAATTTAAATTTTTTGTCTGTCTGTTTATTCTGCCTAACCTCTGGAATGGCTGGACCCAAAATTTTAATAAAAATTTAAGCTAACAGACAGTAGAAATGATTTCGAATCTACACAAATAAATAAAATTGGAGCGTCAGTTTGTAATAATAAAATAACCGATTTTTACTAAATGCATATATTATGTGTGTATACGCGGTACATACATACCAAAACTGTACTTAAAAAAAAAGTGTCTGTCTGTCTATTAGTCTAATCTCTAGAACGGGTGGACCGATTTTGACGGGACTTTCACTGATAGGTAGCTGATAAAATTAAGAGTAACTTACTACTTTTTTCAGACTGGGTTCGCGGTCATTGTCGAACTTCGTGTAACACCGCGGGATTCAGCTAGTAAATATGAATAAACTAGCTGACCCACGCAACCTCGTTTGCGCCTTATATTGCCCGTAGCGTGAAAATTTCCCCCGTTTTTAAAACATTCTTCATTGTTGCTCCGCTCCTATTAGTAGCAGCGTGATGATATATACCCTATAGACTTCCTCGATAAATGTACTATCCAACACCGAAAGAATTTTTCAAATCGGACCAGCGATTCCTGAGATTAGCGTGTTCAAACAAACAAACAAATAAACTCTTCAGCTTTATATATTAGTACTAGCTGTCCCGGCAAACGTCGTTTTGCCATAACTACTAATAAATTAAAAATTAATTAAAAAAACATTGTCCAGCGGACAAAATTGTGAATCTAAACCATTCCCAGATCCCCTTGAACACACACAAAAAATTTCATCAAAATCGGTCCAGTCGTTTGAGAGTAGTTCAGTGACATACACACTCACAGAAGAATTATATATATAAAGATAGATATAGATAAATATTTCAAATCAAAAACTTGGTCCGACACTGGAACTGAACTCGAACCCAACGGTCTTAACTTTTTACGCAGTGCCTGTGTTATGACATTTAAACTAGTCGTAAACTATTTTCTTACATACATGAAACAGACATACCTATAGAACACTCAGACTCAGACAACAATTGGTCGATCACACAAAGTGTCGAATCGGTTTGAATCCACAACAGCTCAACTCAGTAGAAAACGGTGTGGCGACCACTGAAACTGTTACGCTGTTTGTGCAGTCAAATTGTAAGAACATATACAGGACAACATTTATATGTGCATATCAAAATCATCAAACTATCAGCCATCCACTAACTGTACGAAAACCTCCCCAAGAAACACCACCTATTCCGATCTTGGCTAACCCGCTGCCAGTCACTTCCCTTAAGCTTCATCTTCCTAGCCTTTATCATTTCCAAGATTATTTGAGGTAGGCTACTAATTTAACCGGTTTTATCTTAATAATATCAGTTTTTCCACTGAGCTGGCATCGGACCTCTGCAACCCTGAGGGTGAACTGAATTGGAAGGTCAAACTAGTTGTCAGTATATTTGAGGGCACTGACTGACCAATAACGATTGCCATTGAAGTTCGTGACAACCGGGACTCACAGCTTAACGTTCCGAAGGCACTGGCGGGAAGTACCATACTCCGGGCTGCTATTAAGTTTTTTTTGTGATAAAAACCCAACAGCAGTCCGACCCGGAAATCGACCCCGAGACTTCTTAACCCGAAACTGGTCTAAAAAAGTAGCCTAAGTTACTCCTTATATCATCAGCTACCTATTAGTGAAAGTCCCATCAAAATCGGTCCACCCGTTCCAGAGATTAGCCGACTAATAGACAGACAGACAAAAAAATAATTAAATACATTTTTGGTGATGTACCGTGTATACATACACATGCATTTAGTAAAAATCGGTTATTTTATTATTACAAACAGACACTCCAATTTTATTCATTTGGATAAAATGGATTTGAATGCAGTTTTCAGTAAATCTTAAGACGATGGAAGAAAATGGTTTAAATCAAAGATTTCCGTGCAAAACGGGGCTTAGTCGCTGGTAATGTAAATAAATTAAAAGATATGACCTTTAAACCTGTTTAGGTATATGCTGTTTGTACATTTAGATAGCGTCAGTATAATTATGCAATCATATAAAGAGATAACTGTTCAAAACATCTATATCAGTAAACGAAAACAGCACGTTGCAGGTAGGTATACAATATACAATTGTTATTTAAAAAAATATAGTGTTCAGTTCATTATTTGTTATAAGTATAATATGATTAATATATTGTTTTAAACTTTCATGGTCTGTAACATTACAAGTAAAATTTTAACAAAAATAAAACCGACTTCAAGGTTTGACTCGATTTCTCTTGGATGCCATCATCAGATCTTAGTGTCCTTATCATGGTACCACCGTTGGGGTATCTCCTTTCGATTAAAAAAAGAATCATCAAAATCGGTTTATAAACAATGAAGTTATCCGCTAAAAAACATAATATATATAAATATACGGTCGAATTGAGAAACCTCATTTTTTTGAAGTCGGTTAAAAATAGAAATCTGCGGGATTACTACCATGTACCTTTATGTTTGTGTGTATCCGATATTTCGGCGCCGTTGCAAGCGCCATGATCACGGTACACAAAAAGGTACATGGTAGCAATCTCGCAGATTTCTATTTTAATATGATTAAATACTAAATTCGAACTAAAACAGAAATGTATAATTAACTAGCTGTACCCACTACTTCGTACACGTTACATTTGAAGTTATTTTAAATTTGTCACCGTATAAACCTTCCCCGGATTACGACAAACATTTAAAAATTATAATCAGCTAAATCGGCCAAGTCGTTCTCGAGTTTTAGCGCGACAAACGAATAGTAATTGATTTTTATAATTATGAGGGTATAAGATTTCTAAGTTTTTTACTCTTTAGCACTAGTAATATCTCAACCTATCATCATGAAATCTTGGACATATAATATAGACATAATTATAAAGAGACAAAGAGATATTCTCAGGCCTTATCCAGAAATAAGTATAGAATTATTCTCGGGTGTTTAAATGATCTGCAAAGTTATCTGATAAAATTAATATACACCAGTTATAAACCAAAGGTTCATCTGAGGTTTGGTCACTTTTGTGAAGTCAGAAATCGATATAAACCTCAATTTTATAACCTACTAGCTGAACTCCGCGGTGTTTTCCGTGGTTATTGTCGTACCGTAGGGTGAAGCCTGTCTAAAAGAAGTAGCCTAAGTTACTCCTTACATCATCAGCTCCTATGAGTTACAGTCCCGTCAAAATCGGTACAGCGGTTCCAGAGATTGGCCGGAACAGACAGACAGACAGATAAAAATCATAAAAAAAAAAGTTTGGTAAAAAGCGGTTATTTTTATGTTACAAACAGCCACTCCAATTAGATTTATTTGTATAGATGTATACGCACTAAATCCACTTTTGGTAACAACGCAGGCAGTAATTAGCATTATGATGAAATCTTCCTTCATTTTTATCATTAAGATGCATGCCTGAAATTAAACTCACTTGTACTTTAATTCCATTTTAATTAAATTGTTCCAAATAGGTTAAGTTTGGCTTCATTAACAGTTTAATTTCAAGTATGTATTTTAATAAGTTGCCGGGTGCCGATAATCGAGAGTATAATATTTCCATACCTAGTATTTTCATAAATTTCACTAGCCAATAAATTATTACTTACCATTTTCACTAAGTATTACCAACAACACAGTGTCAACACGACAATCAATAAACGAATGTTCTGTTTCGTTCATATCTCTGTTCTTTATTGTTATTCATCTCACTTCATTATCAATAATTGTAGGTATTACAAGTATATTTTTCGTAGATAAGGGTGAACAGAAATGATTTAATATGTCATATGATTGTGGTAACTACTCATGTGCGTACAGACATTTAACTAATACCTTTAAAGGAGCAATTCTTGTAAATATGTACCTATGTATATTTTTTTTTAATCTGGATGTACTGTCTGTAGCCAACGCAATTAATCTTGGGAATAATAAAGGCTAGGTAGATGATGATTTTTTTAAATCTATATCTCGGCAATGACTCAAAGGATTTTCACGAAATTTAGTTTCCAAGGGGTTTTGGGAGCGTTAAATCTATGCCGATAGGATTCAATTTCAAAAAAATGACCAAAGCAAATCTCGAACAAAGCTTAGACATCCGGGTAATTTTTACCAAATGAAACAATTTGTTCAAGTTGATACGTCTTGAAATGATATTATCTAATACTAGCTGACCCACGCAACCTCGTTTGCGTCTTCTATTGCCCATAGCGTGAAAATTTTCCCCCGTTTTTGAAACATTGTTCATTGGTGCTCCGCTCCTATTGGCCTTAGCGTGATGATATATAGCCTGCCTTCCTCGATAAATGGGCTATCTAACACTGAAAGAATTTCCAAATCGAACCAGTGGTACCTGAGATTAGCACATTCAAACAAACTCTTCAGTTTTTACCCGACTACGGCAAAGCCAAAGGAGGGTTATGATTTTTACAGGCTATGTATGTATGTGAGTTCATTTGTTCCCTCATAGCTCCTTAACTACTCATTAGAACTAGACAAATGAGGTGTCGTTAGAAGCGTCATGATCGTCTGCTGGTTATAGGCTATATGACATGTCACTGATTCTAATGTGGCGCCCTCAATGATACTAAACACGACATATTTATTAGAATTTTTTTTTATACAGTACTTAATGTAGATGTCGTGTTTAGTATCATTGGAAAGGGCGTTACTTGTACATTTCAAAAATGCATTTATTATTAGCATTTTTTCGTGACTTTGTCCGTACTTATTCGATAGTTGTGATATTTCTTTGGTACCTATCTATACAAATAAATAAAATTGGAGTGTCTGTTTGTAATATTAAAATAACAGCTTTTTAATCAATGCATGTGTATGTATACACGATACATATACCAAAAATGTAGTTAAAAATTTTTTTGTCGGTCTGTCTGTCTGCCTGTCTGTCTGTTTGTTCCGGGTAATCTCTGGAACGGCTGGACGGATTTTCACGGGACTTTCACTGGCAGGTAGCTGATAATCCGGGGAGTAACTTAGGCTACATTCTTTAGACTAACTTTGTCCCGTGGCGTTACTCGCGGTACAATAATAACCGCGGGTAACACCGCGGGGTTCAGCTAGTTTAAAATATACTTTGCAAAGAAATTAATAATATAGAGGCACCAAAACATTGTAAATACAAATAAAGTAAAAACTAAAACCCAACTACGACAAAAAACGACGCTGAAATAGCATGAAACAAGTTTTAAAAGCCATAGTCACGCGTTGTTAAAGTGTTATGTACTATGATGATACATTACTAAATTTCAAAAGCCGTAGTCCATGTAGTGTAATGTACCATACTCCATAACACTTTAAACCAGGCGTCTGTTAAAGGTAGTTTGTAAATAAAATAGTCTACATTATTTTAACCATAAATTTATTGGATACAGTCCATCTAATGGAAATAGTTTATTAATAAATTAATTATTACTATATTATTCACAGTTGAATGATAGATAACAAAATCATTATTAGAAATTCAAACAATTTAAGCCCTAGGTACTGATGAAATGAATATGTGTTCTTCTTAGTTAGTAGTACGCTGCACTTGTATAAGTGGCAAAATAAAATACCATACAAAGAGTGACACAAAACTATTTATTTTATAGTTTTAAAGATAATGGCTATTGAAAAAACATTTTTTTTTTTATGTATGGCCTGCCTATAAGACTTTACTGATGGAAAGCATAAGCAGAGTCCAAGAGTGGTGGTCACCATACTCATTACTCGTACAGACAATGTAACAATGCAGCATGATGACCCACACTATGGCGGCCTAGTGATGCTTCTGCATCATTGGGCCTCCGGTCTCACACTCACCAACGAAACACGACAGCATGAACGCTGTCATTTTACGCTGATCTTCTGTGCAAGTACCACACCGGTCGAGCCGGCCCGGTCGTGCTGAAATCAGCGTGGCTCTACTACCCGTTATTTCAATGAAATTGTAAAATATTCTAACTAATATACCCACCTACCTTATTTAACACGTTAGTTATCATAGGTTTTTATAGTATTTTTAACCGACTTCAAAAAAAGGAGGAGGTTTCTCAATTCGACCGTATATTTTTTTTTTTTTTTTTTTTTATTTGTGTTCGGGCATAACTTCGTCGTTTATGAACCGATTTTGATAATTCTTTTTTTAATAGAAAGGAGATGTTCCAACGGTGGTACCATGTTAAGGACAATAATATCTGATCATGGCATCCAAGAGAAATCGAGTCGAACCTTGAAGTCGGTTTTATTTTTGTTAAAATTGTACTTGTGGATATCTGACATAACACCGTGTAGTGCCAAACTAACAGAGCTTGTACTATGGGTATTGAACAACTGATATAAATACCTATATATTTTTTATGTAAATACATCCATATTATAAAACACCGTAAGTCCGAAACAAATATTTGAAGATCAAACAAACATTTTGTCCGATCCGAATCGAGAATCGAACCCGAAACCTCACGCTCGGCAGTACGCTGCCACTACGCCGCCACCAAGGTCGTAAGTCAAGTACATTGCTTTTAAATAAAAAAATGCAACTTATAATATGGTCGTATTCAGAAACTTCTTTTTATATAAATTGTAAAAGACTCAATAAAAGTGTTCTGCATCTCGACAATTATTAAAAAATAAAATAGAGAGAAAGACACTTTTATCAGTTACTTTGTTCAATACATCTGCGGTATTTAGAATTTGTTATGCTTTAAAATGTGTATTTAATTCGTATCATACACATCAAAGTTAAATACATCCATGAACACCTTTTGATACTTTTCGTGGCCGGCGGTGAACGTAGTGGTTCCTTTTGCCAAGAGGTTCCCATTGCAGCCATACAAGCATGTTTCAACGATTGACGCGTTCCCCGTTCTCACTGGTTTAGCTTCGATATTCACTTTTTCGCCTTCCTTAGCTTGCCCTACATACCTAAAAATAGAGATTTTATTAATATTAGTACAGATACTCCAAACAACTTATGAGCTAACTAGCTTTTGTCCGCTGTATATCGGTTTTCGCAGTAAATAATCGCCCTCCGCTCCTCAATAATTGAAGGATCTCCATTAAAAATAACATTCAAATCGTTTCAACAGTTCAGTCATGACTGACAGACAGAGTTACTTTCGAGGGACTTGCAAGATGAAAGTTTGGTGCACAATTCAAAGATACACTTTAAAATTGTATTTTTTAACAGTCAAATATATTCTAAAGGTTTAGTTTAACGAACATGAAAAAAGAGCGTTTTTTCTTAATCTTTTAGTGTAAACGTAAACTCGTTTTTAGCTTTTACACCTAAATTGCAACAAGCAAGAATATGAACCAAGAACTAGAATTATCACAAAGATACAACTGTTCGCGCGCTCTAATGCCGTTTACATCAAGCAAGCGAGCGTTATTAGAATCTTCTATAGAATCTTTTAGAACGCAGACAGAACAACGAAAGAATTGTCTATGGCTGTTTTCACCTAAAGAATTTATAAGAATGAGCAGTATGAGCATTCGCTCGTCTGATGTAAATCGGATTTTATTTTTTTTATTAACGATTAACGTAAGCATTAGGTTCCGATGTTTTCAGGTATCTTAATGTGACCGCGATGCATCGCTCTATGGTAAAAAATGTTTACATTTTTTCTACTTACGTGATGTTCATAGTCGTAGTCCACGATAATCTTCCATTAGGGCTACTCAGCTGGGAGTAGAAAGAGAAGACGTCAATCACGCTAGCGATGTGCCCTCCGTGGAGAGAGCGGCCTAGGTTACACATCGAAGGCTCGATCGTGAACGAGCCTTTTAGTACACCATTTGAGGCCGATTCTAGTTTTACCTGAAAATAAAATTAATACTAAGTAAAACTACCTCTCTTATAATTTGGCAAACACAGCCTGTCATGATTTTCACATCATCAGCTTTCAACATCCCGCTGCTGGAGCTGCAGTTCTGGCCTCCTATACCGCCGTAACCATACCAACCGTATAGGATTTGTTTCAATTTTCTGGGAGGGATCCGGATCTGGGAGGGGTTCGAATGTTTTAATAACAGCAGTTCCCGGATCCCTCCCGTCTCAGGCGCAGAGTGGCATACCGTGTGGTTTTAGTCGGTTCTATTGCGACACACCGCCCCGGATTCTACCCGAGGGGATATCCACACGTAAAAAAAAAAGACGTGTGGCACTCGGGGACTGCCGCGGTAAAGCTATTGCATAGCATTTTTATCAGCTTATGCAATTTTAATAATTTATTTATTTTTTATTTATGAAGTATTTTTAATATTGTTAATGAAAAATGCTAAACTTTTTTCAAATTGATGCCATACTGACAACCAACAAATGTATGTTTTGAATTACCGGACCGTTAGAATCTATCAGGTAGCATAAGAACCACAATTTTAACATTTAGTAGTAATGAGTTATTGGCTGGAAGGCGTAGGTGAATGATTTATGACGAAGGTGCCTCGAGTTCAAATCTCAACAGGGCGTCGTCGTCTTTTTGTGAATATTTCCTAGATATTGTGGTAAAAGGTATTTATTAAATAAGTAATACAAAATTACACCAAACAAAAAAGATATGATAAAAGTTCTGCAATTCATCGATAGATGACAAAACTAAAAAGTATCACCGCTGTGCCGGTCGGAGTGTTAGGTTATTTTCGTTACGGAATGTCTGGATTCGGTCTCCACGCTCAAGGCCCGCGATAGAAGCTATGCAATAGCTTAAAAAGATTTGTTACACATTTACCTGTTTTTTTGCAGTGATTTAATTCTGCATAGTATTGGGAATGCCACGCTTGCGCATGAAGGTCTCGCAGAAAACCGGTGTGAAATAGCGCTTGCGCTGTATTGTGGTAGTGAATCGGAATCGAACCTACTAAAACCACACGGTGTCCCACTCTGCTTAGGAGAGATCTGTGACTGTGAAATCCATATTCTCAGTCACAGATCAGCTTCACCTTTACTAGGCCGTTCTGGCGGAATTCAAAACTCGTGTATGTATTAATCAGTTTACCAAATACTAGGCGACACTAACAACCACTGAAACTAAATTCAATGAAATCACGGACCGCTCGAAATATGTCTGTCTTTTACCGAATTCTAACAATTGTCACTTTGACATTTGCCAAAAGACAATCACACAGTGTTGTCATTGCAACACTGTAGTCAATACTACATCCACAAAATAATCGAGTTGGGATCGAACATCGAATGTGGTATCAAAACAAAAAAAATACGGTGATTACGAATATATATAACTTATATGTTTTATTTATAAAAAAATATTTTATAAAGATAACAGATATTGACGCAGTTGACTTTTTTAACCCCCGACGCAAAAAGAGGGGTGTTATAAGTTTCACGTGTCTGTCTGTCTGTGGCTCCGTAGCACGCGAACGGATGAAACGACTGTATGAAAGGTGAGCTACGGGCGAGTGTTTTTAGACATGTTTGATGAAAATCGGTTGAGCCGTTTAAAAGTTGTGGGGGGTGGAAGTGGAGAAGAATAACCTAATGTCCCAAGTAGGGTGGTGAAAATTTAACCATTATGTTACAATTATTTATAGAAACAAAAAATTGTAAGTAAGTAAAATAAAAGCGAGCAAGCTTAACCCTTAATGTAATCTTTACCTACCTTATATATAAATTTGAAAAAAAAACATAATAAAATACATTATAAAAAATACCTATAAAAAGTATAAAATAAAAACTAAATTAAAATGAAAAAAATATTTATTAGTAATTGAAAATTAAAAAAAACCGACTCAATAACCTAAGTTCCCTTTGAAAAGTAAGAATTAATGAAAGAAACTCAAGTGTATTAGTCAAGATAAGTAGAAGCGCTGAGCGGTTCCTTGAACGCAATGTATTTTTTTTAGAATTACATTTATTGTATTAATACTCGTACATACTCAGGTACTTTAAGATTGAGTTTCTTTCATTAATTCTTACTTTTTAAAGGGAATTCAGATTATTGTCGAGGTTTTTTTTGAGTTTTAATGACTAATATTTTTTTTGTTTATGGGAGGCGTCAGAAACCGTTGCTCTAAGCCTTCGAAAGTTACTTTAAAAAAAACAACTGTTTAATAAAAGGATTTAAATAAAAAATAGTATTTTAAATGCTGTTAATTTATTTAACTAGGTGCTTATAAAAATCAGAATCAGTACCGCGGTTACCCGCGGTTATTGTTAAACCGCGGGTAACGCCACAGGACGAAGCCAGTCTGAAAAAGTAGCCTTATATCACACCTCATATCACCAGCATATCAGTGAAAGTCCCGTCAAATCGGTCCCACCATTCCCGAGATTAGCCGGAACAAACAGACAGACAAAAATTGGAAAAACGTTATTTTGGTATATATACCGTGTATACACATGCATTCAGTAAATGCGGTTATTTTAATATTACAAACAGACATTCCAATTTAATTTATTTTTTAATAAATTTTTAATTCTAATCTTATTTATACAAATTACTTCCTACCTAAATAAAATAAAAGAATAAAATTTTAATCAATTTTATTTGGTAAAAAATTGCAAAAACATTGACTGTTCATTTAAATTCAAATCATTGAAATTTAAAAATATATATAATATTATAAACTACAAGTTCTAATTTAGATTTTCTTCTTCATCACCATCATCTTCCAGTCGCTCTAAAATTTCAAATTCCTCTGTGTTCACGTCTTCAACGACGTCTCCAGTTCTTCCAGGATTTCGGTGTCAAAAGTACTATTCATTGACGTGATATCTGGTATGTGACCGCAAGCTGAAGAGTATTACAACACTGCTTTCCTGCATTCACATCGCGAACCACAACTATTCTTGCAGTTGCAGAATATTGTGTTAAGCAATTCCTCCGGAGTTGGTGGATTCATTGTCATAACAGGTTCCAGGAATTCATTATGCATTATCGAACCCTAATACTGGGGTTCTAAATCATGACCTAACCAACTAACTAACATGATAATAAACACAGTTCAAATATTTGTACTGCACTAGTAATTGTTACTGCACTCGTTGGTGGAAGGTTTGATAACTGCACAGGTGTATTCAGTTTTGTTAACTTGATGAACTGTGAGACTGTGAAAACGATAGATGTACAATTTTAACAAAAATGAAACCGACTTCAAAGTTCGACTCGATTTCTCTTGGATGCCATCATCAGATATTAATGTCCTATCATAACATATATCATATATCATGGTACCACCGTTGGGACATCTCCTTTCAATAAAAAAAATTGGTTGCCTGTAAAGTCGGTATACGGGCGAAAGTTTTACGTGACAACGACTTTGAGTGGTAAAATAATTTTAATGTGAATATTCATTCGTATAGTAGGAAGAAGGATGAAATAATAGTCGCTCTGTCTCTCTCGCTCTTAGGCGGGCTAACTGTGCTCGAGTGGAAGGGACGCGTGCCTTTCACTTTTTATGTCTGTCTCTCTCGCTCTTAGGCGGGCTAACCATGCCCGAGTGGAAGGGACGCGTGCCTCTCACTCGCTCTCATTGTGAGCGCATAACGTGAGCGGAGCGTAACGCAGTTTCTTGAAGTGTCACCCGGCAAACCAATTTATAAGACGTTGTCACGTCAAAAAAGAATCATCGAAATCGGTTCATAAACGACGAAGTTATCCCCGAACACACATAAAAATATATATATATATATATAAGGTCGAATTGAGAAACCTCCTCCTTTTTTTGAAGTCGGTTAATAAATACAAATAGCATAAAACCCACAATTTGCAAGAGTTGACCTTTGACCTTAGAGTATATATTATGTAGTCGCCGATACTCTACGTTATGTAGGTTTTAAAGATTTAAACAAATTTATAGTTCACTATCTCTCATGTCGATATACTTGCCCTCTTTGACTTGAATGACTTTTTTAATATTCCTGGACTATTTACGAATAATGCGGAAAAGAAAATGCTTCCTTACTAGATATTTAGTTAGATATGTATAATTTTTGTTATTTTAAATCACTTATAAAATGGTATTAACTACACTAATTACATTACTTATTCACCTACTCAATTTTTTCAATACATGTTTTTCATTTGCACTTGAAAATTATAATTCAAATTTAATTAAATTATTTTTAAAAATGTTTAAGCTGACTTTTTTGTAATTAAATATTTGGGAATATAAATAAATATCAAAACAATGCGTTGATTAACAGTAGGTATCATTCGAAACTGTTCTCGTATAACCTATTGCTTTCATGGAGTGCTATAACTCGTAGTCGAAGATTAATTAGAGGCATTACGACTTTTCCGTAACAATCAAAATTATTCCCCGAACTTCTCAAGATACTAATTGCACTTTTCAATTCATCCTTTGAAATACTTTGCCTTTTCGTCCGTCGACTTAGAGGGATAGCGTTTTTCACAATTACTTCTAATTTATTTAACTTTAACACCAGTGGCGGATTTACCACTAGAGACTAACAGAGTAAGCTGGAGCCTAGGGCGGCAGATTTAGAGGATTTTTTCTTTGTACAGAAACAGTGCCGGATTAGCCACGTAGCAAGAGTAGCAAACGCTACGGGCCCCGCGATTTGGGGGGCCCCGCACTCTAAGGCCTATTGCTCGTAAAAAAAATATGCGTAAAATATCTTGCATGCCATTAGGTAATCCCGAATGAACGGTGTTTAAGTTCACTTGTCTCTTATTATTCTCATTTTTTAAAACAAAGATGTACAGGAATGTGACAGTTATAGAGGAATAATGCTCATTCTACATAGTATGAAAGTTTCAGAAAAAGTTATTGAGAGAAGAGTCGAAACCAATTCGGGTTTTGCCTGGCCAACAGATTCCATATTTGCAATTCGGTAATTTTGTGAGAAGTACATATGGTATTTGTTAATCTAGAAAAAGCGTATGATAGAGTACCCCGAGAAGTTTTGTAGTGGGCTTTGAAAGAAGAAAGAGTATCTGCTAAATATGTGGCATTCATTCAATCGATGTACATGGCACCTATGTGAGATCGGCTGCGGGAAACACCGACCAATTCAGTGTCTCTATTAATTTGCACCAGGGATCGGCTCTTATCCCATACCTCTTCCTACTGATAATGGATGCTCTGACATTGGACATACAGACAGAGGCACCATGGTGCATGCTATTTGTAGACGACACTGTGTTGGTAGGTGATGACGCATCCGAGGGTCAGAACCGAATACATGTTCTGTGATTTCGACGGTCTCTCCGGTCTTACTGCCGTGCCATTGAATAGAACAACGACTCTGGTCGGCACTGATTTCGAGTGCCTCGGTTTGTTGTTACAAAATAATGACGAAATGGGTCTGCGCAATATTGAATCAATGCAGATGGGTTAAGTGGCGGCAGGTAACAGGAACTATTTGTGATCCCAAGTTCCCTTTAACGTTAAAGGCAAATACATAAAACGATCATTAGACCAGCCGTCCTGTACGGATTTAAATGTTGGCCAATAACGAAAATAAATCAGAAACGGCAGCATATAGTTGAAATGCGGATGTTGAGATGCATTTATGGTGTGACTAGAATGAATTAGGTGAAGAATGGCTACATAAGAGGAAGCCTTAAAGTAGCACCACTGGATGGAAAGTTAAAAGTAACAAGTTAATCTGGTATAGACATGTTATGCGTGGTGTTGGTTTTTTGAATGGAAAATTGACTTTGGAAAAATACTCAATAATGGTCAGTGCCCACAAAGATGATTTGGACAACAGCTTAGGCAACGGAGTTGCTGAAAACAGATGAGGCTACTGTTATTGACATCAACAAACAAAAGGCTCTGAAACTAAAATTTGATGAACTTTTATTAAATAATTCTTTAGAGTCATGTTTCCCAAACAAAAAAGATATGGCCTTGAGAATTTACTTGTCGCTCATGATGACTAACTGCAGTGGCGAACGTTACTTTTCAACTATAAAACGGATTAATATGAGTGGCACACAATAGGTCAAGAACGACTTAGTCATCTTCCTTTGATGAGTGTAGAGCATCATTTGCTTATCATTGAAAGAGTGTGATCTCTAACTTTGCTCGTATTAAATCCAGAATAGTTTATTTGTTATAAATAAACTTAAAATAGTTTTTGTTTGAAAAATAGGTCTCGGGTTCGACTCCCGGGTCGGACCAAATGTTTGTTTCGGAGCTTGGGTGTATGTATTTACAAAAAAAGTATGTATGTATTTATGTCAGTTGTCTAGTACCCACAATACAAGCTCTGCTTAGTTTGGGACTAAGTGACAATCGTGTGTTAAATGTTCAAAAAAAATTCTGAAATACCATAAACTTGAGAACCTAAAGCAATTCAAGGGCCCCTTGGCCAAATTTGCTACAGGCCCCACGCTGGCTTCATCCGGCACTGTACAGAAATGAAAAAAGTAGGTACTCAATGTATATTGAAAGTACATAAATACGATACACACACAAATTAATCAAAATTGAAAATATTGTTGTGTCGATTTTGATAGATCTTTTTTTAATAGAAAGGAGATATCACAACGGTGGTACCATGATAAGAACACTAAGATCTGATGATGTCATCCAAGAGAAATCGTGTAGAACCTTGAAGTCGGTTTTTATTTTTGTTAAAATTTTATACTTGTTTTATTAAAAAATTAAAACAAAACAACGAACGAGTGGACAATATACCATTCAAGAAAACACGTTCAACAAGTTAGTTTTAATGATTTAATCATCATCTATACAAATAAATAAAATTGGAGTGTCTGTTTGTAATATTAAAATAACCGCTTTTTACTAAATGCATATGTACGTACATGGTACATACCAAAAATGAAGTTAAAGAATTGTCTATCAGTCTGTCTGTTTGTTCCGGGTAATCTCTGAAAAGGCTAGACCGATTTCGACGGGACTATGATGATCCAGGGAGTAACTTAGGCTAATTTTTTAGACTAACTTTGTCCCGCGGCCTTACTCGCTCTACAACAATAACCGCGGGTAACAACGCGCGGTTCAGCTAGTTATTTGTAAATATGGGGTTTTTTAAAGGAAAAAATTATTTCCTTAATTACCACTGAGGGCGACATGAGGTCACAGAAAAGTTTTACCAGGCGGCGGTGAATTAGGTTCGAGTGGAAATTTTAATCCCTGGTCTTTCACGCCGTCTCTTTCAGTGCGATGTCATCTTCGTAGCAGGAGATAAAACGTCTGCTGGTATCGACCATGGTGCTTAACACACGGTTGGCAACGAGAGATGCTCTTCAATACCGTCAATTACCGTATTAGAGCCACGCTTAGACATGAAAGGCCTCATTCATTAAAATCCATTTAGTAGTTAAGGCGTTACGGTGCAAAATACGCACATTTTTAACGTGGAAGAGCCACACTTCGGCATGAATGGACCTGCTCATCCGGAGAGATACCACGATCTCACAGAAAACCGGTGTGAAATAGCGCTTGCGCTGTGATTCACCGAGTGAGTAAGGATACCGGTGGCTCAACACTTACCCCTCCCTACATCCGTTTCACCATCCCCCAAAGGCCGGCAACACCCTTGTGACGCCTCTGGTGTTGCGGGTGTCCATGGGCGGCGGTAATCGCTTACCACCAGCTGATGCGTCTGCTCGTTTGTCCCCTATACCATAAAAAGAGAAATGTAACTGCAATATATCCAACACTGCGATGCACTCACACCGTGAATCGGCTCAGTACACTGAACAGGCGGGATTCAACTCAAACCTACTAACCGCGTACAGGTGATTCCCAAAGCAACTGTACCCGAAAAGAACTTTCAACTTTGTTAGCCAGAACGAATCCCACATGAATATTCCGGTTAAAGGGCACGCCGCATTCGTAGAAACGATTTGATAATCGCGTATAGCTCTAACCAAAAATAGTCTAAGGGTGCCAGAGACTCACCCTTCCCTAGGCGGTCAGAGCTGCCGTCCACATCTGGGTACCTTTAAGTGTTATCAACCGGAGAATTCCACTTACAGTCTTGTCGTGACGCTCGGTTCACCCTTATTTGTCAAAAGTCGCCGATAGGCACACATTGTTCCCGCCAGCTTTAGAGCAAGCTGTCGGAAGTGCACGTCGACCTACCGCTAAGAAACAGGCCCAGACACATTGCTTCGGTTTAATCCGGTACCAGGACTGAATCGAACACGATTTAGGCACCGGTGAGACGAGATGCTTTCAATGAGCCTAACCTCACGTAAAAAGAGTAAATTTGAATATGAAGCAAATTGGCTATTCTTTTGATACAAATCGTCATTCAGCAAAGTTAGGTGATGCCAACGCGTGCAGCCATGCACCAAACTCCGACAAAGCCCGCAAACTAGAGTGGTAGATACCCTCTTCCTAAGGGACCAGGGTAGACCCTCGCGCGAATATAAATTACCCCTAGAATATGTCCTGCTTAATTTTTCCCGATATCTTCAACAAATATTGGGTCTCCCATTGCAAGTAGCGTGATGTTATCATAGCCCAAAGAAATTAAAAAATAAAATATATTGGAGTCGGGGACCTTATTTTTAAATTGCTTAGCAGTGAACTTATAAAAGGGTATTGATTGATTGGTTCAAAATTTGTTTACGCAATGTTTACACAAAATTTTAGCTTCGAATTATTAAATTAAATCAGTGATGACATTACAAATGTATGTCTCTGATTTAAAATAATGGTTATTAGGTTCTTAGTGCCTTCCTAATTGTATAAATTATAATTAATATCTGTTGTTGTTAATGAGTAGGTACCATTGTTCAGTTCAAGAAAACTGAAATTTAGGTATAATATTAATTATTATAGTAATAACTGGTTCTTTTAAATAATAATACTTACTTTATTAACAATGATTCGACTTCAACAAAAAAAAAAATAGTCGATATTACCTAATTATATATATTGAAGCTCCATCTAATTAAATTTAATAAGGATAAATAACGGATTGCATCTGTCGATGACATGATTCTAACATATTGATAGCTGGCAACCGTCTTCCCAGTTCAAATTTATATATTTTCAGATTTCAACCGCTTCACATACTAGTCAAAAAAAGTAGTTACGTACTGTGGAAGGAACGTTCTGTGTTACCAGATAAAACGGCAAATCATCGTTAAGTCAAAAAATAAGCGCTAATGAGTCCTGATATGTTTTTGTAAGTGCATCCGTCATGAAGTCACCTCCTAAAGAGCGTTATTTCTTTTTATCAATACAAGCAAAAACTTAGTACCCATTTTTTACAAGAAATATGCGATCTGAGGAGTATGAAATTTAGCACACTTAAAGTTTATATTGAGGACGATTACAGAAAGCTAAAAAACGAACAAAAAATATTATGGTTGAATTTCTACCACTGAGTGACCACTAACTCATAATTAATATGTGTATATAAGTATACAATCATATATAGACAACTGTCGATATCTTAAAGCCATGTATTAAAATACATATTTGACCACGGTATCTGCACGGGCGTCCAGTAACCGAAGAACCGAGGGTTCATTTACGCCTTGCAGATAACCTCTCATGTTTGTCTGAACTATTCTCAAAAAGGTTTCCAAATTCCTTAATTCCTGTTCAGATCGATTTGGATACTTCTATTCAGAATTCAAAATTGGAATTAGAAGAAAATGCGAACATTTGTGTGAATACATTGGATTATTAACAGAATTCTAAGTATAGATGGGATTGATATTATTCATCATGACATCATTATCATGACAGAATTAATTTCATAAACAGAGATCACATGACAAAAAGACATATTCTCAATCGGCTTAGAAAGGTGGCATTAAACGGTAAAACGTGAAGTAAATTCTATCTTGCATACGATTTTCTTATCAATATAATATATTTTTGCTATAACAACAATTTTCTTATCTTAAATAATATATTTGAGTACTATATAGCTAATGTTTTGTGGTCCTAAACTAAATATCGTAAAAAACTAAACACATGAACACTGGGTACAGATTTTCCTACAACTTTAAAACTTATAAACAAGGTTTATTCGTCTGTATGTTTTAGCTTCTAAATTGCGAAATAACAATATTAGTTCGGGATCCCCGGAATCAATTTTACAAGTTATTACTATCAAGCAAATTTCTTAGCTTCATTTTTAACCGACTTCAAATAAAGGAGTAGGTTTCTCAATTCGACCGTTTATATATTTTTTTTATGTGTGTTCTCGCATAACTTCGTCGTTTATGAACCGATTTTGATGCTTTTTTTTAATGGAAAGGAGATGTCCCAACAGTGGTACCATGATAAGGACATTAATATCTGATGATGGCATCCAAGAGAAATCGAGTCGAACCTCGAAGTCGGTTTCATTTTTGTTAAAATTGTACTTGTGACCACCACTTCACCTTACAAAAATGTTCGATTGTGGTAGCTAACGGGGGTTAGCAGGTACAAAAAACTTTTGAGCGTAGGACCGGGATGAAGTACCACGCAATTTGTAGGATAATGTGGTTGTTCCATTATATGAATATTCACTAACATTATTGCTTATTAAAAAAAAATCTCCTAAAAATGTATGGTTTGATCCTTCCAACATGTAGGACGTCAAAAATGATACTAACTAGCTGATTTTGAAGTGTTTCTTAGTTAATCTATACAAATATATAAAGCTGAAGAGTTTGTTTGTTTGCTTGAACGCGCTAATCTCTGGAACCGCGGATCCGATTTGAAAAAATATTTCAGTGTTGGATAGTACATTTACCGAGGAAGGCTATAGGCTATATATAATCACGCTAAGACCAGTAGGAGCTGAGCACCAATGGAGAATGTTTCAAGCGGGGTAAAATTATCACGCTACGGGCAATAGGAGACGCAAACGAGGTTGCGTGGGTCAGCTAGTATTTATATAATTTAACAGCCACATTGTCCTAAAAATTGCGTTGTACCTTATCCCGGTCCTACGTTCAAAAGTTTTTTGTCCCTGCTACCCACGGAGCAGCTACCCCTGTTATCTATAAATCGAAATTTTTGTAATAGGAAAAGGGAGGTCTCATCAAAATGAAGCCACTCACAAAAAAATTGCTTGATAGTAATAACTTGTAAAATTTGTACCGGGGATCTCGAACTATCGGACGTCTAAATTACATTCTCGGTAGGATGTGTTTTCCTCCACTAATTCTTCGACAATTGATTGGGTATGCAACAATACCAGACTTCGTAAAATTAAACTATACAACGCAAAATAATAAAGATACAGAAATATTCTACATTAATTCATTATAGGTAGCTTTCTTACTTACTTTCAATATTATTATTTATTATTTCTGCTCTAAAAGAGTTAGTTTTTTGTGAAATTTGATGGTAAACAAGTAGGTAGGTCACTTGTAGTAAAAGTAACTGGGGTTGCTCATGGCAAATTACGTCTCAATCGAAATCGTTTATTTCTTAAAGGAACTGTCAAAAAATCAAATAGAAGGGGTTTAGTAATAAAGGACTGAATTAAAATTTACACTGGTTTTTAAATAATTGAATAAATTCCCAATCTAGGTACCCTATGTTATACTGTTTTGCTTCTGTTTTTAATAGCGTATGATGTCAAAGTGAGGAATGTATTTCAAGTTTTTTGTAATGTATACTTAAATATTAAAAATAAATCATATTTACCCTTTTCAGTACCGCAACAGCATCAAAAACCGGCGCAGTATTTTTTAGTAGTTCTAAAGATTTTAAAAGACGTAAACCTTTTGCACTAGATGCCATTGTCACAAGTAAAATAAGTTTTGAAGTGCTGTCATTGCATCGCGCGCTGACTATATATAAGGCGTTCGCTAATGCCTTCGTAGTGCGCTTAGAATTGGTAGATTTAATGCCTATAGAATATTTCGACGTATATTCATAAATGCAAGGCAATAATTTGTAGAATTGTTGTTTTTGGGAAGACTTATTGGAGTGAATAAATTAAATAAATAAATAAATATTTCGGACATCTAAACACACAACGCCATCTAGTCCCAAGATAAGCAGAGCTTGTGTTATGGGGTACTAGACAACTGATACAAATACATATATACTTTTTTTTTTTTGTAAATACTTACATATTATAGATAGAACACACCCAAACTCCGAAACAAATATTTGTAGATCATACAAACATTTGGTCCGACCCGGGAATCGAACCCGAGACCTCATGATCAGCAGTCGCTCACGCCAACCGCGAGACCAACGAGGCAGTCCACGAGGCAATAAATAAACGTTGAATTATCATTTGTTTAAAGCTCTTTAACTTTTACTAAATCATGTTACCAGTAATAAGCTTATTGGTTTAGTATCAGTTGAAGATCTAACAGAAGAGAAGTTTAAATGGCAACTTTAAACTAACATAATTATTACTTATGTAACAGTGAAACCTATCGTGACAAATTTAACTATCTTTGCTATGGTCTAAAGAACAGCATCGCTGACAGTAGGTACTGCCGCGTATATGAAACCACTTCCAGCATTTAAAACTATAGCAGTTCTGAACTGCGGGTTCAATCGATTAAACACTCAGTTTGATGGATTAAATATTACCCTGCTTTTCATTCTATAAGGCTTTACAAATGACGGACTAGCCACGTAGCGATAATAGCAAATTGTACGGGCCCCGCGCATTTGAGGGCCCTGTGCACCTAAGTATACCGTTTTTTTTTAATATGTATCAGCCTACTTGTTTAAATCGGAGTATCAAAATATTTTTTTCAAAATGATTCACACAATCACAACTCTTACCATAAAAAGTTGCATTGAAAAGATTAAGAATAATTTAAACATTTCTAACAAGTACAATTTTAACAAAAAGAAAACCGACTTCAAGGTTTGACTCGATTTCTCTTGGATGCCATCATCAGATATTAATGTCCTTATCATGGTACCACCGTTGGGACATCTCCTTTCCATTAAAAAAAGAATCATCAAAATCGGTTCATAAACGACGAAGTTAAACACACCTAAAAAAAAAGGAAAAAAATATATAAGGTCGAATTGAGAAACCTCCTCCTTTTTTTGAAGTCGGTTAAAAATAATAACATCATAACGTGCAACCGTAAGTTGCTAATGTTTTCAAACTAACAGGGGATTTCTTTAACAGTTTCATGAGGCAGGTGAAGCTATTCGTAATAAGCATAAAGATATAAGATCTTATCTCGTGATGTAATTGGATATATCTCTGTGATCATCGATCCAGGCGATCGGAGTTGTGCAAGAATAGATCTGGGCTATATATATGCCAAGTTAACCGACTCGACAGATAGCCGATAGTCGATTTGGATGTGGGAAGCTTTGTTATATCTTCGAATCCGACATCCCGCAAGCACTAAAAACCCAAGGAGTTCCACGAGTGCTTACTCGTAATAACATACGAAGCCGAGACGTGGACATTTGCTGTTAGACCTTTCGTGTGATGTTGGGTGTTTGACATGAAACTATTCCATAGAGAACTGTAGTTACCCTTATCAAACAGAAAATAGGTAGGGAAGCTGAAGTGAAAATGAACCGGTCATGTTTCCAGTCGCTGGAACCGATATTTTCACATGAGACCATAGTTAGACAAACATAGGACAGTGCATTACGATGGACCAGAGATTTATCTATACTCTATACTAATATATAAAGCTGAAGAGTTTGTTTGTTTGTTTGTTTGAAAACGCTAATCTCAGGAACCGCTGGTCCGAACTGAAAAATTCTTTCGGTGTTGGATAGTCCATTTATCGAGGAAGGCTATAGGGATATATATCATCACGCTATTACTAATAAGAGCGGAGCAACAATGAAGAATGTTTCAAAAACGGGGGAAATTTTCACGCTACGGGCAGTATAAGGCGCAAACGAGGTTGCGTGGGTCAGCTAGTGTTTTTATATAATGAATGCATCTACTTAGGAGGTTTCTCTGCAAAGATTTCTTCCCACACCTTTACCTCTGCCCACGGAAGTAGTTTGTACTTTAATTTTTCTAGTTACTCGTCGAGGCAACTTTAGACCAATTCGTAAGCTTGCTTTGGAGTATGTACACTCTTGAATAATTGTTGTCATCCGTTTTACGCAGGTCAATGAAGTGAAATTTTCATTGTTGGCTATAACACTGATAAACCTAAAAAACGCATTTTGTAATTATTGTGGGCAATATCCGTCAAATTCCTTTTAAAACCGCTCTATCTCCCTTGCCACTGCCTCTTGCGGTCTGAGGTAGGATCGCAGGTACTATTATATTTTCTCTGAAAGATCTGAGTAGAGGAAGCATTTAAATTATAAAGTCTTGAATACTACACTACAAATAACGCTGAATAGTGGAATGGTTTATAGTTACTTTCTGTTAAAAAAAAAAAACCCCACCGCAGCTCAGAACTACTGGAGTTCTGAATACTTAAAAGGTCACCATGTTACATCCGACATTTGCTTCTGGGGACAGATTAGTCATTAAGATTACATTATATGTGAGGTTCCACAGAAGGGGTCTTCGACACCTGGGTACTGACGACACTTCGCGTGTGATCTCGCTTTTGATTTGCCTCAGGCAGGGAGTCAGTTGGTACAACCTGTACCTTCCTAATCGCCAACTACGGAATAGTTTTCGAACACTTTTATTCTCTTGAAATGGTTTGTCCGAAAATCTTTATCTTTGTCGATTTTCATGTAATAAATTTAAGAACCATAATGTTCAATAATTCTTAAAGTTATTTCACAAGACATCTTTACTTCTAAAGCTATTCTGTCGTAATATCTTCTTCTTCCTGGCCCTTATCTATACTAATATATAAAGCTGAAGAGTTTGTTTGTTTGTTTGTTTGTTTGTTTGTTTGTTTGAACACGCTAATCTCAGGAACCGCTGGTCCGATTTGAAAAATTCTTTCGGTGTTAGATAGTCCATTTATCGAGGAAGGCTATAGGGTATATATCATCACGCTACTTCTAATAGGAGCGGAGCAACAATGAAGAATGTTTCAAAAACGGGGGAAATTTTCACGCTACGGGCAATATAAGGCGCAAACGACGTTGCGTGGGTCGGCTAGTTATGAATAAGATTACTTGGGGTTGGCTACAAGCTCAACCGGTTTCGCCAGAATATTAGTTTTTTCACGGAGTGGCTAGCATCGGACCTTGAGGGCCAACTGATTGCGAAGGTTATTTGAGGGCATCAACTTTGCGATAATTGTTGCTATAGTTGTTTATTTTTATTACCCGACTATTTCAAACTAGCTGTGCCCGCTACTTCGTACACGTGACATATTTGGATTTTCAAGTTATTTTTTATTTTTCAACGTTTAAGCCTTTCCTGGACTACGACTCGAAATAAACTACATCGGCGCAGCCGTTTTCGAGTTTTAGCGAGACAAACGAACAGCAATTGATTTTTACATATAAGAAGATAAGCAGTACAAACTAACAGTATAATACCAAAACCTTTGCATGGTGTGAAGTTACACCATGCAAAATACATAATGAGATAGGCAACGATGTCAAATAACTGGGTCCACACCGAGCGATCCAAAATGGATCGGCGATACCGCGATCCACGATCCGAGATCGTGATGGGTGGAGCGTACGATCCACTATGCCGATTCAGTTTATTGAAACTGCGATACTGAACTACGTTCCAACAATCCATAGGCGATTAGGGACTCAGCTGTAAGCAAAGTTACTGTTGTGTTTCGCAAGAAATCTGACGCCAAGCATCGTCTCTTACACCTCTATTGGTATAATTAACATCTTTTGGTCCCATAAACATTTAAATTCCTTATAAAGTGATATCAGACGGCGACTTTTCGAGATGTCTATGATGTAGGGGATCGCGCGAACCTCACACAGCGTCCACACAGCGCACACCACGCAACCGAGGCTGGCAAAAAACCGAACACATACGGATCGGACGCAGCTGCGCGCTCCAAAGTGCCTGCACAATTGGATCGCGCTCCTGCCGCGTGCGATCGGAGATAGGAATCATAAATTGTAAATTAATTCTCACAATTGTAGGTGTCTAACAATAGCAAAATTCATACACAAATAACTGTTAATCTGATCACATATATATTACAACAAAAAAAATAAAATTTGAAAAAAAAAGAAATGATTTAAAAAACAAAGAAAAATTTTATGAAAATAATGATGGAAATAATAGGTACATTGGTTTGGTAAGTATCAATATTCAAGTCCTTAATTAAAATTTGATACTTTGTTGTTGTACATAACGAGTAAAAATAATACTAGGTTTATAAAAAAAATATGTCTGTATCTGGACTATTTTGTAGGAAAGTACTCAAATACTTAATTCCTCTAACCTTAGAGCTATTACGTGCTCGGGGAGTGTACCAAGTTGCTTGACTGGTGAACAATTGATGCTGTCGTAGTCCCGTGCCACTTAAATACTTATTAGGTAGGTACATAAAAGTGAATGCACTCAAGTACCGATGGATTGTCTACCTTATTTAATCTTATTGTTCAGCAGCAAGGAAGGATATAATAGGACTAAGTATTTTACTAAGTAGATAACTCACTCTCCTACGTCTGCTTTAACTTACTTCTTTAAATGTCCAAAGTCTTATTATAAAACAATGTGTATTATTATCGAATGTTGATTTATGATAAAAATTTTGAATTACTTATATGGAATTCATTACTTAAAATCTATACTAATATATAAAGCTGAAGAGTTTGTTTGTGTGAATGCAACGTAATCTCAAAAATTACTAGTCCAATTTGAAAAATCTTTTAGTGTTAGATAGCCCATTTATTGAAGAAGACTATAGGCTTTATATCTTCACGCTTAGACCAATAGGAGCGGAGCACCGATGAAGAATGTTACTACAACGAGTGGAAATTATTACGCTACGGGCAATAGGAGACGTAAACGAAGTTGCGTGGGTCAGCTAGTGAAGTAATAAAATAATAATCTTTAATACTTTTACAAGCAGTATGGATTATAGTTTTATTACTTAAACATTGTACCTATCGATTGTTATCTTTTGTGGTACAAGTTTTTTAAAAAAACATTATCACGATTATTTAATAAACATTAAGTAATTTAAATTTATGACTTAACTTTTAGTGAAAATGGTTTTTGTATGTTATCGATTGTAATGTTTATAACAAACCAATTTATATACATAGGTATATTATTTACCAAAACATCACGAGTACAATGGACGAACTAAAGGGAATGGTCGAAGAATATCTAAAAGTATCAAATCAAATAGCTCTTTCGCTGACTTGGTAAAAAGTTAAAAACCGTGTGAGAGCCACGCTTTGGCATGAATGGGCCGGCTCGACCATAGTGATACCACGGCCTCATAGAAAACCGGTGTGAAATAGCACTTGCACTGTGTTTCACCGAGTGAATGAGGATACCGGAGGCAAATACAACAACCCCTCCCCATCCCCCAAAGGCCGGCAACGCACTTGTGACGCCTTTGGTGTTGCGGATGTCCATGGGTGGCGGTAGCCGCTTACCATCAGGCGATACGTCTTCTCGTTTGCCCCCTATTCTATAAAAAAGAGTGCAAATATGTTTGTTCGACCAAATAATTGGCAAAAATGATAATACTAAATTCAGTAACGACACAAAATCTTTAGTGCATAAATGAAATAGAGAGAATCAGAGAATCGAGAAACTTCGTAATTTCGAGAAACTTCGTCAGACTCGGGCCTTATCGTTGACGAGCCTACCATCACTATTGTTGGAGTGTCAGTAGCCTCTACCGAAAAAGGGATTTTTGAATGCATGTACGAACAAAATCTAGCCGATAAATTCCCTAATATCCTCCTAATACCTTTTAACCTCTCCGCTGCGGAAACGGGCTCCTGCAATTCTTGTACATAATCATATGTTTATATTCTAAATCTCAGAAACGGTTTAAAGATTTTCATAAAACTAAGTACGTAGGGACTTTCGGAGGTGATAAATCGATCTAGCTAGGATTCGTTTTATAAAATTTACAAAACAAAAATAGCTCCTTCATTTAAGTACTTTTAGTAATAAGCCTATTTAATAGTAATAAAATAAATATAGAAATAACGACACTGCCTCGTTGGTCTCGCGGTTGGCGTGTGCTACTGCTGATCATGAGGTCTCGGGTTCGATTCCCGGGTCGGACCAAATGTTTGTATGATCTACAAATATTTGTTTCGGAGTTTGGGTGTTTTCTATCTATAATATGTATGTATTTACAAAAAAGTATATATGTATTTGTATCAGTTGTCTAGTACCTATGGGTAAACAAGCTCTGCTTAGCTTGGGACTAGAACACGTTGTGTGATAGATAGCCGAAATATTTATTAATATTATTTATTATATAGAAATATAATAACAATAAGATTAACCATATACAATACGTAATCAAGATTGTTTTCTGCAAATAAATATTAGTACAATTATTTTTTGACAGTTGTTTATGAATCTTGCTATATCAGACTTCGTTAAAAATTACTGTACGACGAAACTAATAAAAATATTTATATATTACTTAAATTACTTTAATCTATCAAACCTACATTATATTATCTATCTAGTTTTCCGCTATAAAAAGAGTAATGTGCGTTCAAACGCACTTTTAATGAGGAGGAACCAACGTTCTGCTCCATTTCTATAACTGACTAGTTGAACCCCGCGATGTTACCCGTGGCTATTGTCGTACCGCGGGTACCGCCGCGGGGCGAAGCTTGTCTAAAAAAATGAGCCTGAGTTACTCCTTATATCATCAGCTACCTAAAAGTGAAAGTCCCATCCAAATCGGTACAGCCGTTCCAGAGATTAGCCGGAACAAACAGACAGATAGCAAAAATTAAAAAAATATATATATGTTCCGTGTATACTCATATGCATTTAGTAAAAAATGGTTATCTATACTAATATATAAAGCTGAAGAGTTTGTTTGTTTGTTTGTTTGTTTGAACACGCTAATCTCAGAAGCCGTTGGTCCGATTTGAAAAATTCTTTCACTGTTAGATAGCCCATTTATCGAGGAAGGCTATATCATCACGCTAAGACCAATAGGAGCGGAGCACCAATGAAAAATGTTTCAAAAACGGGGGAAAATTATCACGCTACGGGCAATAAGAGACGTAAACGAAGTTGCGTGGGTCAGCTAGTTTAAACATAAACAGACACTCCAATTTTTTTTATTGTTTAGATGTATAGATACATCATTTGAGTCTTCGATAACACTAACACTCAATTCTTATTCCTACTAACATTGTAAATAAATAGTAGAGCCACGCTGATTTCAGAACGGACGGACCGGCTTAACCGGGCGGTATTATCATCTCGTTCTGTCATGTTTCTTTGGTAAGTGCGAGACCGGAGGCCCAATGATGTAGAAGAATCTCAATACGTCGCCATGCTGCATTGTTGCATTGTCTGCATTCACAATGAGGTTGGCAACCACAACTTTTAAATTTTGATCGAGAATCTGTCTCTGTTAGCGTTAACCGTTGCTACCAGCCTCATGGCTTAACCGCTTGACCAATTATAAAAATATTTCGCATGAGGATACTTTGATTCTTGAGGAAAAATGTAGGCTACTTTTACCGAAATAATCGAAGTACTCGCGGTTGGAACAACGGACATAAGATAATGTATTAAGATGCCACATGTAAACGCTGGAAACTTTTTTTTTATCTTCTTGCATATATGTACATCGTCGGGCTTAATGCCCAAGGCATTATCTACCAGCCAACCAACAGCACTTATTCTGGGTGGAATCAAACCATATTAAAGGATACCTCTAATCAGGTCATATTGCGCGAGAAGTGACTTCCCACCGTATCGCAGCTGTGCGATCAGGCCGCCATCAAATCTCCTGGCGCAGTAATTAATTTGCCATCAGAAAACCCGCGGTCCAGTCAGTGGTTCATAATCCCGTCGAAGTTTCTTTCCTTGGCATCGGTCCTCTCCCGGTCGCAGTCTGGAGCTTTACCGCTTTACAGAAAGAGACCACTGCGCCAGATCTCAGCACTCGCCAGGTCTCGTCACCACCAAGGTCAGGGTTATTTTATGTTTTAAATGTATCTAATATTAATGTACATATTTGCATATCTCATGAAAATAGATAGTATTTCAAGTTATTTTAATCAATAAATATTTAAAAGCAAATCAAATCGTACGTACTCACCGTTTTAAGGACAGCAGTAGCATCAAACGACGTAGTCGAGTTTTTTATTATTTCTAAACATTTTAAGAGACGTAAACCTTTTGAACTAGAGGCCATTGTCACAAGTAAAATATGTTATGAACTGCTGACATTGCGTCGCGAACACACTATTTATTGGGCAAAGGTTTGCTAGTGCGTTTGTAGTTTACAGTCTTGCTATATTTTAATGGCGATGTAATTCATAAATACACCGCGATAACATGTGAAAATGTTATTGTTGGTAACACTTAGTGGAATAAGTAAATAGATACTGTGTTATCGAACACTAATCATTATAAGTCACGCTTCAGTTTTAACGAACTGAAAGTTTAAGTTAATATGGCAATATTCATTACAGGCGCGGATATACCGTGTTGTTGGGCACGGTGAGCGTGGGAATATCCGCATGCACACAACCCCAACTCACTTGTGACCTCACATTTTACGATCTATTAGGATCGATAGATAACTTTATCTACTGTCATTCCAAAAAAATCCGAGTATGAACTTCGAAACGAGTCATCTTCATCATCTTCGTAGCCTTTATTATTCCCAAGATTAACCAGGGTCGGATACGAGTTCAACCGGTTTTACCTGAAGATATCAGTTTTTACACGGAGCGATTGGTATCGGACCTCCGCAACCCTAAGGTGAACTGTATTCGAAGGTTTAACTAGTTGTCATTATATTTGAGGGCACTGACTTCCCAACAAGGATTGCCAATATTGCCACAAATGTTCATGACAGACGGGATCGATGGCTTAACGTGCTCTCCGATGCACGGGTGGGAAATACCGCCATCTCCCATACTCCGGGCTGCCATTAACTTCGAAACGAGAATAAATGCCACAGTCCGATTTTTTTTATGTAGTAGGCGGGCAAATTAGCAGCACGTATCGCCTGATGGTAAGCGATTACTGCCGACCATGGACACTTGCAACACCAGAGGCGTTACAAGTGCGTTGCCGGCCTTTGGGGGATGAGGAGGGTATGAGGAGTGGTTGGGGTATGGGCCTCGGGTATCCTCACTCACTCGATGAAAACAGCGCTAGCACTATTTCTCACCGGTTTTCTATGAGGTCGTGGTATCACCCCTGCCGAGCCGGCCCATACATGCCGAAGCGTGGCTCTCCCACGATAGCTTTATGACTTTTAAGAGTAGATAAAATTATGTACCGAACTGTACATAACTAGGTGTTGATTTTTTCATATGATACTATTAAAAAACTCGTCTTTGCATTAATAATCTGAGGTCTTTGCCTCGTGTTTTTAAATTCACATTAATAAAATAACTCCCCTCATGCATACAGTTTTTGAAACTACTATATTAATATTATTAAAATCGTGCGTAATTCAAAATGCAACAAAGAGTCATAGATAAAATGCTAACAGTCGTCATGTCACATTAGTGGTGTACCTATGTGAAAAAAGTGTTCCAGATCGGAGTGGTCACTTACGTCAAATTCCCGAACGTCTAATTCCCCGAACGTCTAATTCTCCGAACGTCTAATTCCCCAAACGTCTAATTCTGTCTAATTCCCCGAACGTCTTATACCCGACGGTCCATTTACCATAAAGTCAGCCATTGTTCAATCTTGGTTGCCTCCGCAGGTCCCGACCGAGAAGGTCGACGTGGACGTGGGGGCTGGGGCCGTTTTCACGATGCGATTACGTGTATATGCGATTCGGCCATGCCCCGCACCCAAGGTAGTCGGCCTCCTCGGAAGGAGATCTACTGGTGGTCCCAAGAGTTGGCGGACCTCCGTGCGGCGTGTAGCCCGGAGGTCCTACACCCGCAGCCGGCGACGTCACCGCGGAGATGGTGGCGGGGACCAGCTTCATAAAGAGTACCGCGAAGCGCGGAAAACTCTGAAGCTGGCTATTTGCCGCGCTAAGGACGTAAAAAGAAAGGAGATGCTGGAGAGCATCGACCGTGACCCCTGGGGTCGTCCATGCCGTGCGGTGCGTCAGAACCCCCCCCCCCCCCCCCCTTACCGAGACTCTCCAGCCCAGCTTCCTGCAGGAAGTGGTCGAGGGCCTTTGCCCGCAGCGGGTGGAGCACACACCCCTCGGCCTGGCCTGGGTGATAGCGCAAAGGGTTGAAAAAAAAGTTGTCAGTATATTGAGGGCACTGGCTTCCCAATAACGATTGCCATAGATGTTCATGACAACCGGGAAACACCACCATCTTCCGTACTGGAGAGAGGCTATTAAGAATTTCTTGTAAGAAAAACCCAACTGCAGACCGACCCGGAAATCGAACCTGATACCTCCTGATCTGCAGCCGCTTACGCTAACCAAAGACCAACGAGGCAGTTAATTTATCTTTCATTCAATCAACACAAATTTAAAAAAAATTTAAAAAATATTATGTTACTTGCTGCTACGGAACCCTTCATGAGCAAGTCCGACTCGCACTTGGTCGCTTTTTTTGAAGTCGCAGTCGTTCAAAATTCAATTCGATAGTTTACAATTTCAGCACGTATCGAAAGAGATAGAAACCCTCTTCGTCTATTAGACAGAGAAAGCGAATAACGTGAATGAAAAAGTCATCAATCAATTAAATTGTCAAATACAAAACATCAGTTTCTTTTCGCTAGATTTTGCATTTGTGATTTTGTGTTGTTTTTACTGAAAATATATAAAAATACATGAAAATGAATACGATAACCAGCGAGTTGAGCATGAACGATTTAAACAATAAGTTTTTTGAGATAATGCAAAATGAGAATAATGCAGAAGAAGCTGCGAATTTTATATACGAGAGTCTTTGTGACGATGTGACCCTAGGTTTTATTTTTGAATTCCACCACGGCTTGAAAACCGGCCTCACAGACTTATTGGAAGGTGAACAAGAAGATGAAGAACCTTTCAAGATCGTGAACACGCCGGAATGTGACGTTTTTGGCTTTTCCATTTTAAAAAAGACTCCTGACTGTAATTGTTCGTGTCCAAACTGCGAGAGACCGGTATCAGCTACAAGATTTGCTCCTCATTTAGAGAAATGCATGGGTAAGTGATTAGAAATGTCAGAATCTGAAGGTATTATGCACTTGTATCATTGTTTTTACACTCTTGCTTTATGAAGACTAATATTTAATTATGTTTTTATTACGAAAGGTCTGCCTGGGATCACAGCCATCTGCATGGTTGTGTAAATATCAAGTTGAAAATGTGACATGTGTTTTCCACATTGTTCATCTTTGTCTATGTATTAAAAAATAAATCATAATTGAATATGTAACGGGTTTTGGGGCAATAAATCTATCTAGCAAGGATAAATTTTATGAATATTTAGCAAAAAAAAATCACAGCAAAGCTCGGTCACATCAGAGTCAGCCTGTCATTGCTGCTAGAGTGAGGTGATCAAATTGTCCAAATGTAGAATAGAATAAACTTTATTGTACACTAGATGAATTCATGGGCAGGGTAAGAATTTAAGTGAATGCTCTAGAGGTAAATATACTTCTTCCTTTTCGTTTGTTCATTGAACTAGTTGTCAGTATGTTTGAGTGCACTGACTTTCCAATAACAATTGCAATTAATGTTCATAACAACTGGGACAGACAGCTTAACATGCTCTCCAAATCTGGGGTGGAGAATACTGCCATTTTCCATACTCCGGACTGCTATTAAAAATTTCTTCAGTTCCCACAAGTTTAATTTTATTAGTTATATATACATTATAGATAATTATAACAACCATGCACTTTTCACACCTTATTCCAAACTACGAAGAACTCTTACTATGATAACTTGAACCCATAAACATACTTTTTTTTTTCATTCAACTGTTTGGCTGCAGATTCAAATGCCTTTTCATCATTAGTTCGAAATCTTTCACTCCCTATGATGTGTTTTTCTCCATGTTTGTCAGGATTATACTGATGTTAACCACTTTCTTCTATAGTAGATCTAAGGACTTTAATAGTGTTATGGTTAATTCATTCTTGTATTGTTGAAATGTTTCTGTATAATTTTTTGTGCGAGTTTTCTAGGGCCTCTAACTGTTGGCAACTGTAGAAACTTCAAATCTTCATTGTTGCTCATGAACTAAGGCCAGCTTAAGATGAACACACTGCAATAAATAAATTTATGCCAACGGCCCAACAAAGTGAAAGCATCACAAGGCCGTAATGGTGTGGGTCATCATGCTGCATTGTTGCATTCGCAATGAGTATGGTGACCACCACTTTTGGTTTCTGCTTTCACTTTCCATCAGGCAGAGTTGAGTCATTTTGGCAGGCACAAACATAAAACAGAAGACTAGCTTTACCCTAGGCGCTACCCTACCTACATTGTTTCTATGGTTTAAGTAATTTGTTTTGTCACTTTTAACTATACTAGTGGTCAGTGGTTGAAATTTAATTTTAATTTAAATATTATGATTAGAATGTAGGAAGTCTGTTTAAAATACATAACATCGCAGGTAATGCTGCAAGATTGTGGTCTGTATAATACTCACTAGCCAGCGGGATTAATATACAACTTTTACAAGTTTGCCTTCTCACTCTTATTGTCTATACATCTTTACTCTATACAAATAAATAAAATTGGAGTGTCTGTTTGTAATATTAAAATAACCACTTTGTACTAAATACATATGTATGAATTTTTAAAAAAAAAATATTTCTTGGTATATGTACCGTACATATACCTACCAAGAATGTAGTTAAAAAAAATTTTTGTATGTCTGTTTGTTCCGGAAAATCTCTGGAACGGCTGGACTGATTTTGACGAGACTTTCACTGGCAGGTAGCTGATGATCCAGGGAGTAACTTAGGCTACTTTTGTTTAGATTAACTTTGTCCCGCGGCATTACTCGCGGTACAACAATAACCGCAGGGAACACCGCGGGGTTTATTATATTATAAATCTTATAGTTAAGATATATATAGAGGTGTTTTTTCGAAAGACGGTCCCCATTTCATCTCATCCACATTTTTTATCATTAATTTCGATTTTGACGAAGACTTAAAGACTTAAGATTTGACTTTAAACCCTAGACATTGGCAGAAACAGCTGATCCGATTGATCCGGCTGTTTGCCATTTCATCAAAAGAAGAAGATAGATAAAGGCAAACCAGAAAGCCAGTTTAAAGAACTTGTATCTACCTATATCTATATGAGTTTATAATATTTCTTGTTTTCAGGCATGGGCCGAAACAGTTCTCGCATTGCGTCTCGCCGCATAGCATCCAACAGCCGCGAGCCTACATCCTACGCAGGGTTACTAAGCGATGACGAGGACGATGCTGACTGGGCTGGTGGCAGCGTGCCGAGCGAGCGTCGCAAGCGTAGAATCAAGAACAACAGTAGCAGAAAACCTACTAAAGTACACAAGTAAGTAGCACTTTTTTTTTTCTTAAACTTATTTTTTTATATCACCTTCAGCCTATCGTAGTCCTCTGCTGGACATAGGCCTCTCGATTTGAACGCCATTTAGTTCGATTTTGGGCTTCTCGTATCCAGCTCCTGCTCTTTTTATACCATGACTAGCTGAACCCCGCGGTGTTACCCGCGGCTATTGTTGTCAAAACAGGGGAAAATTTTAATGAAAATGTACAAAAATGTATGTGATGAATGTATTGGCATAATGTATCGTTATGTTTTAGTTATAATATGTTTACTTTAGGAACAACAATGGTACTCAGAACAATGACACAAACGACGGTGGCGCCACCTACGAAACGATGACGGCAAATGAGAAAAAAAACCTGTTGCTGCAAATCTGTGGCGTGGTATCTGAGCACACCAAGAAGTTGTGTACTAGGTGCGTGACTCATATTCTTTATCTACCTATTTAAGAGACAACTTCCACACTTGGAATTTATCATGTGTTACGGAGAATTCAAAGACATTTATAAAACCGATTTCATTACAACTATTTCTGGAGCACACAAATTGTCCCACGTGCTATGATGATAAGCTTTTAAAATGTATCTAGCTACAGTCCACCGTCGGATCCCACACTAGGCAAAACCTGTACAGTAAAGCTCATTATTCGCGCTTCCTGCATTCGCGTTTTTACGATTCGTGGATTAAAAAATTGCGACCCAAGTCCTATATTCGCGGATGCAATCGGTACATACATATTTATAACTAGCTGAACCCCGCGGTTATTGTTGTACCGCGAGTAACGCCGTGGGACATAGTAAGTCTAAAAAAAGTAGCCTAAGTTACTCCCTGGATCATCAGCTACCTGTAAGTGAAAGTCCCGTCAAAATCCGTCCAGCCGTTCCAGAGATTACCCGGAACAAACAGACAGACAGAGTAAAAAATTTTAAATGCATTTTTGGCATATGTACCGTGTATACATACTTATGCGTTTAGTAAAAAGCTGTTATTTTAACATTACAAACAGACACTTAAATTTTATTTATTTGTATAGATAATGTATAGATAATAAAAAGGATTCGGTATCCTTTGTAAACCCGTCGGCAAATGAACTAATAAAAAAATTATATAGACCTTATTACTTCTTCGTCTAAGTACCTATATTGTTAAATGCTATCGGCTTTTTCTTTGTCATAAGCCGCCTTCGGTATACTAAGAATATTAACAAACACAACGTTTAAGGAAACCAGTCTTATAACTCATCGAATAAAGTATATTGTTCCATGCTGCCACATATTAAATACTCTATTCGTAATTTATAATGTCAACTAAAAACAATAAAAGTGTACGATCGATAAAAAATTAGAAGATAAAATAAGAGCACTTCTGAATATTAGTCTGAACTGCAGGTGCCTTTACGTACAACCAGGTAAAAAAAACTTTAAACCATTACCTAAGCCCGACGATAATAATTTCACAATATGGTCGAAAATTTCAATTTAACTGTTTTTTTTGTAAATGTGTTTGTTTTATTTTGTCACCTTGTAACCTATCTCCTATAATTCCATATAAATTACCATCCATCCGTCCATGTATTCGCGGCATATTTACGGAACGTATCCCCCGCGAATAGGAAGATTTCACTGTACTATAGTAAATCAGACTGCTGTTGAACACAGATATCTATAATTAAGATAAAATTGCATTTTTTTAGTCAGTTCTAATGCTCATTCGACAGCGAAACGCTGTACAGCCAATATAATTTTACTGCCTTCGTTGGTCTCGCGGTTGGCGTGTGTGACTGCTGATCGTGAGGCCTCGGGTTCAATTCCCGGGTCGGACCAAATGTTTGTATGATCTACAAATATTTGTTTCGGAGTTTGGGTGTTTTCTATGTATAATATGTATGCATTTACAAAAAAAAAGTATGTATGTATTTGTATCAGTTGTGTAGTACCCATAACACAAGCTCTGCTTAACTTGGGACTAGATGGCGATATATGATAGATGTCCGAAAAAAGAAATTATTTTTTCTTTACCTAGACTGCCCAAGAGCGGGATGATTGGCGCCAATATAATTATAATAAATTACGCCCAAACGCAGAACAAGTGATCATGTGATACCTGCACATATATATTTTGCCCTGTGCGGTAATTGAACTGATGACCTCTAGATTTGCAGTCGAGATGACTACCGGTTCCTATATTTTATACGCGTTTCTGGCCAGCTCCTGAGATTCGGAGTGTGATGTTAAATAACTTTACTCTATGAAAAGTTGAGTTATGCTTACAATATTTTTCAAAGCTATTTGACAAATTTGTTTGACAGATCAACTCGTTGTCCTCAACACACAGAGGAACAACGGCGGGCCCTTCGCAACAGTGTTCTTGAACCATCCACGCCTGAGTCACAAACCATGGGCCTTACAGCCGAAGAAGCTGGCTCCCCACCAGATTCCAGCCCTTCATCGTCCTGTTCATCGTCAAGCCGTAAGCGAGATCGACACCGTGCCCCTCCCAAGTCCAAGAACAAACGTGAACGGAATATATCCCCTAATACAAGGGAATAAAGATTGATTTTGACTGTATAATTCTAGATATTGACTTTATTTTACCATGTATGACAAGATAATTTAATGTTTGCTGGTTCTATTTTATTGTAGACTATTATTATTATGTAATTTATGTATGTAATGAAAGTACCTAATGTGAGGGTATCCAACTATAAATGCTAGCTTACTTCAGGCCGACATGTTAGTATAATCATCGTCATGGTACTCGGCGAACGAAATACCTGATAAGGCTTACATTACATTGATTTGTTTTTTCAAGATCCTGCTCAAGTGACTACTCTGCCTGATGAAAAACATGAGCAGAATCCAATAATGGTGGTCAACATACTTATTGCGTATGCAGCAGGATGATTCTATTATGGTGGCCTATTAAGATGTTTATTCATTGTTGGGTCGTTTCTCCAGTCATACATTTGCAAATTGTTTCAAAAACATTTTTGCGGTATTAGTTTTAGCTCTGTAGTGATGATTCATTAAAATCATTCGTTTGTCGTGTACATACCCGCGATATATGTACAGAGAAATTCCACAATTGTGATAGAAAAGTCAAATAGGAATGATAATAGTTTAAGTATTCTACATAGGTGTAGTTGGTATCGTCATCACCGTTTACATTATAAATCTGCGTGTAAACAACTTATCACTTTATTCATTACTATGATTAGAATTGAATATTAAACTCTCAATATATAAATGTTATTTAACTTTAAGTAACGTTTCTGTAAACTTGCCAACACTGTTGGCCTCGTGGGTTAAACAGTCGCCACGCCGCTTTCTACAGCGCCAAGCCTAGTAGTGGGTTCAAATCTCACATGGGACAACACTTTGTGTAATCCACAAATTGTTGTCCCGAGTCTGGGTGTTCTTTATGCTCGTTTTATGTATGTTTTTAAAGTCCCCTGCGAAACAGGATGTATATTTCTAAAACAAAGGAGGGAGTTGTCGTTAAAAAAAAACTTTAAACTTAGTCTTAATGGTTGTATAAGCAACTGTTGTATAATAAGGGGTATTAAAACACGAATGTGTGATAATAGTATCACATGAGTGTTTTAATAACTATTTACTTGAATGAAGACTACAAGACTTTATCTACACCCATGATATTAATCCTCTATAAAAAGTTCTGAAACAGCTAGCTAAATGACGAATAAAAATGGCGGACTACGACGTGAATTCGAATCTGTTCTTTATTTAAATAAGGATGCGCTGTGGTAGTGAAATGCGCATGCCTGAAAATGTTCTTTTTTTGAAAAAAGGAGTTGCATTATGATATTTATTTTATTTTATTTGGGTGATATAATGAATATTATCAGAGGATGTTCTAATGTGGGCAATAAGCTAACTGTTTCAAAAACTTTTATAGAGGATTTATAGCATGGGTGTAGAAAATAACACCGAACCATTGCTTAAAGTTTGACATCAAAGAGTCAGAGATATATCTAATTATCTGTATAATAAAACGATCACAAGTGTTTTTATGCCATTTTATATACATTTGCTGATCTTATGAGCTAATAAAATCTTTTAAAAGTCATAAGACAGCAAATATAGATAGGCACCAATATAGAAAAATCATGATTTAAACAAAAAAGAGTACCTATGTGTTTGTTATAATTCGTTTCAGATTATGTAAATCATCATATCATCTTAACACATGTGCTACAAAAACTGAACTTACTTTTTATTCCTCCTTGAGAATGGTTATCACATACTAAAATCCGTAGTTGGCATTATTCAAAACATTTCTATTTTACCACAACTTTCCACACTGAAGAAGGTATTTTTCATGCATATTTGTGCCATTTTTGCGCTCTTGTTCTAGTCTATTAAGAATTTGATCACAATGCTGTTGATATAATCTGTCTCCATTGGCAAATGTTACTCCGTCAGTCGCTTTAAAAAATACTAAGTAAACATAGCATGCTGAAACTCGCATACTCAAATATAATGGCTCAATAAAAACCCACCTAAAATTGCTTAAATTAATGTATAAGGAAAATATAAAATTCACAATTCTCTGGAATTCTGGAGAGTAGAGGTAAGGGGGACCGTCTCTTATGGGTGGATAAGTGAAGTGTCCGACAAACATAATCAAATAATGGTTCGAGAATAGACCACAGTGGCGCTAGAGTGAGAAGAAAGAGAATCAGACAAGTTTATCGTTTTAATTATTTTTATTAAGTTGCGTACTAAAATCTTTATTAAGCGCGCCATTGCAAAGCATTGCAATTTTGCCGCTTTCTTTAAAATTTACACTTGCTACAGTGGCGTCGCCTATTTGATGTTTTTTATTGCGGACACTTTTCTATCCTAGAGATGGTCCCCCTTACCTCTACCCTCCATATCTGGAATAAAGCATAATGTAATGTTACCAGAAAATAATCTTTTGAAGAAAAATCAACTATTTTTTGTACTGGTAAGTCTGCGAAAACATTTATATTAAATTCCATTACGGACCTTACATCAAGTTGTTCCAGGAATACAGATAAGGACCGATGGAAAGTCCCTATGATGAAGTTTTATATAAACTAAGTTTTTTACACAACATAAAGGCGTGTCTCATTCCGAATCGAATGACACCTCAATTATAATTTTCGGAGACTGCTGAAAAAAGTTGACCAAAAAAGCACTTGTTGACTAGACTAGTTGAACACCTATGCTTAAAATATATTCGGAAAACTTTATGTATGTACATACTATAAATTTATATAAGAAATCGTCATATGTCCTGTGCTGTGACTATTGATTGAATTTTCACCGCAATCGGTGAAAATATCGATGTATAAAAATATATGTATCTACATTTTTGTGTAAATAGTCATTTATTGTAGGCATTTGATACATATGACTGAAATAGTTATTAATTGAATATGAAATTAAAGACATGTACTGCTATAATTTTAGTTTTTATTTTACACTTTTATGCTTTGCCATGAATAACAGGCTTGTTGGTCTTACGACTGCCTCTAGAGGTCTCGGTCCCGGGTCGTGCCAAAATGTTATTGGGCTATTCTTACAAGAAATCCCTAATAACAGTCCAAGTGTAGAAGTTGTGGGTGTTTCATGCCCGTGCCTCAGTTAGCTTAACAGAATACTGGTACTAAGCAGTTCTTCGGTTGCTTTCACTGGGTGAGTGGGATAGAAGCCTAAATCCTGTCCCTGAAGAACTGACTCAAACTGTAGCAATACGTGTTTCTTTTATTTATTTATTTATTATTTAAGGTTTACCAACAGTTGTTACAGATAATTATTGCAAACATAGGAATATGCAAGAAATTTGTCTTATATCTAACTGCACAACCAATTACAGGCAAAGACCACATGCAATGTGATCTATGTATCAACATGTTAACATGACTATATGAATATAAAAGTTGTTAGTTAGGTGCCTATGGACGCAGGTAGTAATTTTCATGTCCATGCTATACTGTCTACTCTGTTGCCATATAAAACTTCCATAATTACATGATAATCTTTGTAAAACATTCATCATCTTACTATTGTTAGGTATAGTACATTACAATTTTAGATAATAATAATAATATTTTATTTACCCAAATACATGGTGCAGCTTACAATCTATTAGGTAGGTAGTAACAAGAATTGATAAGACACAAATAGACTGAGTGAAACGACGGTGTCTGAGCTAGTAAGAAACTGTGTGACAGACACAGATGATTCAATTACTTGTTTTTTTTTTGTGCTATAGGTGGCGAACGAGCAGACGTATCACCGATGGTAAGCGATTACCGCCGCCCATAAGACACCCGCAACACCAGAGGCGTCACAAGTGCGTGGCCGACCTTTGAGGGATGTGGAAGGGGATGGGGTATGGGCCTCCGGAATCCTCACTCACTCGGTGGAACACAGCGCAAGCGCTATTTCACACCGGTTTTCTGTGAGGCCGTGGTATCACTACGGTCGAGCTGGCCCATTCATGCCGAAGCGTGGCTCTCCCACGGTAGATTTGCCTTCGATTAGTATAATGTATATGTGTCTTGAAGTTTATTAAAATAAAAGAAACATATAAAAGAATAAACCGTTTTATTGGCATATTAACTGTTATGAAATACATACATTAATATAATTCTTATTTGTATTAATGTATACATTTTTATTAATTTATACAAAATTATATCACATAAAAACACCACTCACAGAATGTAGAAGCGAAATGATTATAGTTAAATAAGTACATACAATATTTTTAGTCAAAAGATCTTTGGAATGGGCTCTTGTAAAATCATTAAAAATAGTGTCTAAGCTTCGCTTTCCTCAGTGTTAAAAGACGAATATTAGCCCTAAACGCAAAAATGTTAGTAAAAAATTATTCGATTTCAAACAATGTTAAAGAATATAGTAATAAAAGGTCATATTTGTCGTTTGTGCAATAATACAGTCAGTTCTTTAGACCATAAGACTCAATTTCATCATTTTGTGTTCAACACAAACCCCCTTTGCTAGTGTGAGACTGTAACCACAATAGATACAGTACAAACAAGGAAACACTCTACCGCCTTGAAGTTGTCTGTTTTAAATGCAGACAAAAAGATAGCGTATTAACATTATTATCAATTATAATTGTCTGTATTTTGCTTGACGTATCGCTATTAAAGTAGTAATGTGAAACTTCACAGAGGTAAAGTCTACTTGTTAGTTTATTGAGAAAGTCAGTTTCTTGCTATACTTCGTTAAAATTCTAATATTTAGTCATTTCTACTACAAAATCATGATCAATAGAACATAGGAATAAGTACTACAAATAATATGTCTATGTATTTTTAAAAAATTAAAACAAAATTATTGAAATTGACATTTCAAATTCATATTATATTTTTAGAGGTACCAAATACCAAAATGACATCAAATCGAGCAATACCTTACTTAGTTATCACAACTAAAATTGGCATACACTTTCCTGCAACACCTGCACGAGTACATAAGTATGATATTATATAAAAATTCTTATGAAAAATCTTAATTTGTCTGCACATAAGAACATTACATATTGTTCCTATTCATACACAGCGAAAGCTTACGATCATCCGTCTAAAGAACGTACTGTCTGCAGTATAATCTTCTTACTCATAAACATTATTTACTTTAGATAACAGTTTTATGTTATTTTCAACTTTAAACTTACAGCCTTAAAGTTGAAAATAATACAGCATCATTGCTCATAGTAAAATAATATTTATGAATAGAATGGGAAATGTTTAATATTTCATATTTCTATAAAATTACTTTATAAAGAATATTTGAATAATTAAACATCGCTGTCTTTATAATAATACTTTATAGTTCTGCCATAATATTTCTAATGCACCATAATATTAATCCTAGCTAGTATTGCTGTTATTTGAGTTATTTGTATGGAATCGGTGACAAAAACGGTTATTTTTACTAGAATGTGTATTATATATAATAATGCAGCACACTATCAATACAGATTTCAATAAGTATTAGCTAAATTAAACTAGAATACCATGATGTATTTGTACCTACATATGCCTGTGAATACTTACGAAGGAACTCGCTAACCAAGCACATAACTAAAGAACAAGTTTTTACTAAAGATGTACTAAGTCACTTTACCCATTGTTAAAGTGCACTTACCGGACCGAAACAAGACTGACTTGAAAGAAACTTGTTTCGAGTTAAACTTTCTAAAGTTTGGGATATGAAAAGCACTCATAAAATATTTTTAATTACAATTAGTCAAAGTTGCATGTTATAAAGCACCAGAATTTATTTATTACGATTTAACTAACCGAGAAAGGAACTGTGACTTCTTATATCACAATTACTACTCACCACATATTCAAATACTGAACATAATATCGTAGTTTTCATAACGCAACCCAAGTTAGTTCCAATTTCAGTCGCGTGTGTCGCTTTTATTTAATGTTCTGCAAATACGTTATATGTTGATTTTTAATGATTAATCAAATTTCTTTATACACACAAACGTGAATCGTAATAAAGCCGTATATATTTTTAAATTTATCATAATACAAGTTACATGATAAAATCGATAATATATTGCAAGCAATTGAATTTAATGGTCATTTAATCTTTAAATATATATTAAATTTATTTAAGTGAATATTGTCTAGTAATTTATAAAACTATAATGAAAAATTGATTTTATAAATTTTAATATCTGCAAAACGCTCTGTATTTCGAGTTCAATATACAATTATTACGAAACGCCATTATTATTATGATTTAAAAACGTAAATTTAAAAAAAGAAGTCGATAAAATGAAAAACTCTAATTGTTAACAATACGCAATTTGTAAACATGATTAATATAAAAGAAGAAATATAATTATATTTTTCTCAATAATTTTAGAATACTCAAGGCGCTTATTCGGATTTGCTACTGACAATTGTGTAATTTAAAAGTTATTGATTCTAAGTTTAATTAATATTGTGCCCCCAATTCGTTTACGGGAGCTATTGGCTACATGAACTTTGGTTCTGATACTAAGATCTGTAACCCACATTTTTGATATATACAGTTTCATGCTCTGCAAATTGAATACCCAAGACTCTTTTTGATATTATTGATGATTAATTACCCTAATAGAAATAAATTTGTTCTATTTGAGTATTCTTCTTGGTTAAGCTACCAGAGCAATTGAGATGAGTATTGTATAAGAAAATGTTTTAGTAATGCATACATATTGTATTGTTAAAAATATTCAAAGAGCAGACACCTCGACACTTAAAGAAATAGGAGATAATACTTGTTCAACAGATTTCCTTGCAAGCCTTATTTGGTCGGGTCATACTTAAGAAATAATTGAATAATTTTGCTAAGCAAATAAAAGTATTCTCTAATGTATTTAGTGTGAAACCTAGCCCAAAACCAACATCGCAGTATAGTAGGTGCTTAATTAAGTAGCGAGCGTTAGACGTTCCTAGGTACATACATTAATAGTAATAGGAAATAACAGTAGGATACACTGGTGCAGTGGTGTTAATGCGTGTTGACGATACTGTCTCGGCCGGGTCCCACACCAATGAATTTTACTGGAACAAAATTAAATCTGTTAAAATAACTGAATTACACTGTATGAATCACACACAATTTTCTTTTTAAATGGCTTCAAACACTAGTTACTTGAGTGTGGCCAATTTCTAGGCCACATTCAAATAATATTAAATTTTGTGTAAGGTTATAAGGTTGAAATAACTATAACCCTACTACAGAAAAACTTTTGATAAAATTTATTTAGCCTTTGTCACATGAGCCAAATACCTCGACACCTCATTTATTAAAATCGGTTCAGTAGTTTAAACGCTACGGTGAAACACAAAAACTTCTGCTAAAGTTATTACCCTTCCTTTTGGCTTTCTGGTAGTCGGGTAAAATGATACTGTCGCTGTATAAGGTACTCAAGTAAGGTTAAAGAATGCAGAAGCCGAATGTCTTAATAAAAGCCGTTTCCAATTTTTTCCTATATCAGGTCAAGAGTGACACAGAGCGTGGTTATAGTTGACTACAACCACGCTCCGTGCCACTCTTCATCTTTTATTCCGAGACACCTGCCCGCCGCAAATGCCAGTGAGATAACTTTAAAAAGAGTTTACGCATGTATAAAGTATAAGGCCTTTTGTTTATGGGATTTAACCTGGTCTAGCGGTTGGCATATGCGACAGTTTATTATGAGGTCTCGGGTTCGAATCTCGGGTCTAGCCAAAAAGTGTTATTGAGTTTTCTGATTATAGAAATGCTTAATAACAACTTGGAGGTTGGAAGTGGTGTCTTAAACCGTCCTGCACCTGATCTCTCCCAGGTCGTGTCGGATAACCGTCCCATGGGAATATCAGAGTGAGGGATCAGAGAGTGCATCTGTTTTTGTGCACTATAATATCGCCTACGTAGATGGCTGGTCTCCTTTGATCATAATACTCTATATAGCATTATCATGTAAGTCTAAGTTATATTCCTCTTTATGTAAGTGATTAATGTTGCATAGAGAACCTGTTCTGCTTACCATCCAAATCCACAACGAATTTCGAAAATTTTGTATTTTACTATCATAGTCTGTGTTTAAACAAACATGCTGTACAAATATACAATCTGTCTGGAAAGTGTTTTATTGGGGCTTCGCCAAATAGCCCCACACGTATTGCGTCACGCCTATTATGTTATCATTAGTAAGGTATCGAGTATAAAAGTATGCATATGAACGCAAAGCGAACACAATAAACAGCTGTGACTATTTTTAGGATACCACACGAAGAATAATACGAATAACGTTATTATTACTCTTTTAATAGCTGTAGCTATACTAAATATTATTTCTTCATGTCATACTGCACTGGGATGAGGTTCAAACATGCAACCACATGATCACAAGTCCTTCGTCTTATGTAAAACGCTGTTTTCCTGCTGCGCTGAGTGTCGTGCACTCAAATCTTAGATGAAAAAACACTTTGTGTGATCCGCATATTGTTCTTCGAGTTTGTGTGTTCTTTATGTCTGTTTCATGCATTATTGTAAGGTCCCTCGCAACACAGGATTTAATTCTAATGCGGGAGTCGGCATTTTAAAGAAAAAAATGCTACCAGCGCTTATCAAACCTTATTTATACAAATAAATAAAATTGTTAGTACTCCCTAGTTCATCAGCTACCTGCCTGTGAAAGTCCCATGAATCGTTCCAGCCCTTCCAGAGATTATTTTAATATTACAAACAGACACTCCAATATTATTTATTTGCATAGATTTGTTGTTTGAACTTCCCATACAAAAATCACAAATGTCAAATGAAGTATGTGCTAACTATAACTTACATGGCGCTTGTATGAAACCTAGAAATAAAGAAACTTACCAGGTAGGTCTAGGTAGTCTTCAATGGCCTTTACATAATTTTTGGCAAGTTCAGGCAATTTGTCTAGACTCCGGCAGTCCTCGATATTGCATTGCCAACCGGGTAACGTCATATATTCAACCTGTGAAAAATATTCTTTATTATTACTGAATTTGTCAGATCTTTTTGAGAAACTTTTTAACTTTTATAAATGTAATGGTAATTGAAAATATCGAATTTTTCTTCAGTAACAGAAGTTATATTTGAATCTATACAAACGATTTTACGCTTTAAAGCTTTTACTTTATACTGCTTCTGCCATAGAGTTATTATAGATAGAGTCAGGGAACCAAGCCTCCAGCCGTCCCTCGGTTAGAAAGAGACAGACGATCGCGGCACTCATCCGGCTCTCTCTACTTGCACATTCGCATAGCAGAACGATTCGACTGCTAATTGTTGTGATTGGATTACCATTATTAGTCCGTTACTGCGCAGGCTCAATAGTGAAAGGCAATACTCCCTCTCTTTCTAACCGTTGGACGCTTTCACTTACGGTCAGCTGTATGTCTTCCCCTCTCTATCTATAATAACTCTATGGCTTCTGCACTCAAGTACTATACGGCCGACCTATATTGGCGAGTCTGAACAAAGGCTCTGCGAACTTAAGCGCATGTACACTCGAAGTAACCAATAAACACGAAGTAACCAAAACGGGATGTCCAATACGCGTGCCCGAGGGTGTTGTTTGATCGATATTTATTAAAATCGATTGAAATTAAGTCTTAAAATATTTATTTTTTAATTTTAAGTAAGTTGAACTCAAGTAGATATTAATAGATATAATCTCGTTTATTAACTACAAAATTCACTAATATTTGTAAATCTATTTCGTTTAATATCTTATAGAAACAAACATCAATAACTTCTAAATAAAACTAATCGGTTACGATATTCGATTGAATAAAGGGTCGATTGTGTTCACTTATGGTCAATCTCCTAAACCACCGCCCCCCGTACGTCGTCTTATACCACCATTTTGTTCCTAAAAACAGTTATTGCGCAACCTTCTACTCGAAGTTCGGACTCGCCAAGATACGTCGGCCGTATAGTACTTTTTATGTGAAAGATGTCTTTACACTTTACAATTATTCTGGGTACATTGGGTGGTGGTTTATGGTTATGCTTACAATCCCGAATACTGCTGCATTCAGGACATACTTTTTCTGTTATCATGTATGCACATTGCTTACTAAAATACTAAATAAATGAAGTATTTGCGTTTGAAATATACATAACCTATACTAATATATAAAGCTAAAGAGTTTGTTTGTTTGTTTGAACACGCTAATCTCAGGAACCGCTGGTCGATTTGAAAAATTATTTCAGTGTTAGATAGCCCATTATCGTTTGCGTCTCCTATTGCCCGTAGCGTGATAATTTTCCCCCGCTTTTATAACATTCTTCATTCGTGCTCCGCTCCTGTAAGTCTTAGCGTGATGATATATAGCCTATAGCCTTCCTCGAAAAATGGGCTATCTAACACTGAAAGAATTTTTCAAATCGGACTAGCGGTTCCTGAGATTAGCGTGTTCAAACAAACAAACAAACAAACTCTTCAGCTTTATTATTAGTATAGATTAACAGAATGAGCGAGAAGTATAGTATTAGTCTGCGTATATATATATTTAAAAAATGTCTGGAAGGATTCGAAGTAAGCAAATTGGTCCACTTCCATAATTTGTTTGTAACAATTTTTTCTATTGTTTTGTTTTCTGTATATAATAGATATAAATAAATATAGGTTAAATGTGTACCACTAACATACTGTTTTTAAAATGTCCGAGCGCTTACCTCAACTTTGCTAAGTTCAGTCATTGAGGAGGGGAAATAGTCGATTTTCTTTCCATTCAATCTGTAAGCAACGCCCACTTTGATCTCCTTCATCGTATCCAGGATGTCCAACTTTGTCAAGCATATACTGAAATTTTACAATATTATAATAATAATATATTTTTTTTCTCTCAAATACAAAGGTAAGTACAATATTTTTATAGACACAATCCAGCTTCAGTTACTCTCGTTCCTTTGAAAACCCTGTGTCACAGATCACCAGGCTCCACCTCTTAGACGAATATTAGTAACAGTTTACAATCAAATTGTCATGTACTTCATATAAAAACAAAAACTATGTTCTGTTCATCACATTATTATGTTGTTGTGTACATACATGTATTATGTTCATCACAAATAGAATATTGTTTAGTATATCACTGTCGCTTCAACAACAATTTTACCCAATAATCCAAATGGTACAAATTTTCAGTGAGGCATTGTTATTTTAATATAGTATAAATAATTGTAATGCGATCGAGTTAACACCTAAACACAGGATACTGTGAGTGCTTTCCTTTGTTAAAAATACATACAAATAAATACCGATAGAAAAATTATATTTAGTATATGATTCTCGAGTCACGGTAATAACCGATTTTCAAGTTTTACGCTTAGACCAATAGGAGCTGAGCATAATTGAAAAGAGACGCAGACGAAGGGTGTCGCGGATCAGTTAGTATACATTTATATTTACTATACTTTACATTACTGTATAAGATTTCAAAGTATGTGGGCTCTCGCTAGCTTGATATTCAACAATAAATAATATTTTTGGACACATGACACTTTACGCCATCTACTCCCTAACTAAGCGGAGCGAAACAAATATTTGCATCTTTTTTTTATGTATGGCCTTGCCAACATGACAATTTTGTCCCATGGAAAGCATAAACAAAATCCAAGAGTGGTGATCACGATATTCATTGTGAATGTAGACAATGTAACATGGTGACCCACACCATGGCGGTCTAGTGATGCACCTGCATCATTGGATCTCCGGTCTCGCCGCACTCACCAACGAAACACGACAGCAACGCTGTCATTATACGGTGATCTTCTGGGCGAGGGTAGTAAAGTCTCGGTCGAGCCGGCTCAACCGTTCTGAAATCAGCGTGGCTCTACATATCATCATCATCATCATTTATTTCTAGCAGAGTGCGCGAGAGAGAGAGAGAGATGTAGAGAGATAGAGAGAGAGAAGAGAGTGAGTACTGACGAGGTGTATCCGTTGACCAGGGCGGTGTAGCGCACGACGACGAGGTCGAGCCAGCCGCAGCGCCGCACGCGCTTGGTCGTGACGCCCACCTCGTGCCCGCGCTGCTGCAGCAGCTGGCCCGTCTCCTGCACACCAATATAGCTATTACATTGAGGTTTAGCTTGCCGAACTGACTCTTCTACTATATCTAATCTACGTAATCATAAGCGGTCGCTACGCTGTTCCCTACTTAGCCATGTCTTGTTCAAATCCCACATGGAACAATGCTTTATGTGATCCATCCAATTTGTTGTTCTGGGTCTGGGCATTCTTTGCGTCCGTTTCGTGTACTAAAGTCCCCCCCGCCCCTCCCCCGACACAGGAATCAATCCTAGTGCGTAAGTTGTATAGGGATATAAAAAACACATAACGACATATTAGGCTGGCAATTAGCTATTGATATCATTTTTCTTTTCTTGGCGTTGGGCGATTCATCAAAATATATGGCACTAATTGCTATAAACAAACATACTAACATCATGTAACTCAGTAGGGAAGGGTCCATCGCCGACACGCGTCGTATAAGCCTTTACGACACCGATCACTTCACCGATCACTTTGGGCGGCAAACCCAGGCCAGTGCACACACCGCCAATACTGCAGTTTGATGACGTCACGTACGGATATGTACCTGTAAACATTGCAAGGGTAAAATAATTATTAACACTGGCTGTACTTTGCTACACATCGCTGTGGCATATTGTGGTTGTAAAAATTGTTAAAAAACGTCATTCGAGATTGTTATTGTCTGTATCAAAATATCTAAGTGTTCTTTGTAACTTGTAATGCCAGCTATGTATATGTATATCAATTTATTTTTGTATTTCGAATGAACAGTCAGTCACCCTTCTTTTTAAAAAAATTGTGTGTGTCAGCTCCGACCCACGACTGGAGTTTACTCCTTAAGTACGATTGTCTAAACATACGCAAAAAGAGTTTATCCAACTGAAAATAAGATTAATACCATATGAAAGGGTAAATTAACAAATTAATGAAAATAATATACATATATAAATATACAGGGTGTAAAAAGACTGCTCCCGAAAACTTGGGGGTTGCATTCAGACCATGATACTGAATAGGTTTAGCGAAAAAAAAACGCAAAAAATATGTTAACTTGTCTAAGTTCTTTTTTGTTTTTTTCTGGTTACATACACATAGTACAACATAATAGGACCTTAACTACATTATCTCATTTAGAAAACCAAAAAACAAATTAAACTAATAAAACAGTAATGTATTTTAATATCACTCAGCTGGCTGGGAGGTCAACGTACCGTGCGCTAGCGCGGTGCATTGACCGCGGGCGGACGTGCGCGCGCGTGTCTCCCCTCGACCCGCTTCATTTGCGCTGTACCTACTGATAATACAAATAAGACTAATACTGCCTAGTTAATAATGCTGCAACCACCAGGTGGTAACCTAGTACCTAGACAGCACAGCCCGCCTTCATTTTACAAACAGAACTTCTTAGAAACCTAAGTTCTAAAAAAATGCAAAAGATTAAAGTAGGTGGCCATTAACAATGAATACAATTTAAGGCCCTAACTTTATGAAGCGTGCATCTGCGTAAACAATTGTCTATGTAGATGCGTATAATATTGTATTAGGTAGGTACAAAACTTTATTTTATACACGACTACAAGTGTTGATTTCGCCACCGCGAGCGCATCGGCGCGGCGGCGAAGCATCAAAGCTCCAGCCGCGGGGCGCGGGGCGGGAGGGGTCATGCACGACCAGTCAGTCGGTCAGTTTCAATTATGACTTCGTTAAGTGCATGTCTGTGATACTGACAGTTTACAAGAATAGGACTGTTCAACCATCGCAACGAACGTATGTGCTCAATGAGGAATACTAAATTGACAGTGTAAACAGTCTCCCGATCAACTCCTGTGGATTTATGAAGTGAAGGTTAAAAAGTTTAAAAGTGAATTTAATAAATAGTGTGTTCGTGTATGCAACATTAAGCATTATGTATGTATGAAATACGTAAATTAAGTTCTCAAGTAGTTACCAGTTGATTACTTAAACTTAAAAGTAACTAATAATAAAACAGTAGGTATCAGTATCGGAAAACATTAGTAGGTACGTATTTTGTGTTTGATCGATTTGAATCGGGTGTATCGTATTTGAAAATAAAAAATCGCAATTTGGTCACAACGAGAAGGCCTTAAAAAACAGATTCGTAAAATAAAATTGAATGTGTAATTGAAAAACTTTGTTAAGTAGGTAGGTATCACTCTGCTACTCAGTTTACCCAAAACTTTGCCGAAATACTATGATTTTACTATAATTACAATCAAGTATAATAAGGCATTTTAACCATAAACCTAAATGTGTTTGAAGTCGTTGCAATAATAATATTTAATCAATCGTCGCCAGCGCGGCGCGCTGTGACTGCGATGAGCGAGACACACGTGACGCGATACGTGCGTAATTATTACAATATGAACGTATTTTGTGATTTTAAAAACGTAAATAACTTTATTGTTTTGCTTGGTTGACATTTCTATTATTGTGTTTTATGTAAGTACACACGTTCTGTATCCGCCCCTAGTTTTCTCTGGTAATTAAAAACTAACAGTTGATGCCATTTCTGGTTCGACCGAGGCTACCGCAGAATTAGGTACGTAGAGTATAAAGTCACTACCTACTTTCGTTAGTAAGCTTATGCAACTGTACCGACGAGTAGGTACTTAAATTGTAATAAATAGTCATTCGCTTAGCTACACGGTGCGCGCAATACATTGCTGGCTTCTGAAGGGAATAAAAATCTTGACACATTGTTTTTTCCGGCTACAATTGTTTTTAAGGGCAACTGTTTGTTTTTTTTAATAGGTTTTGGGGTGCTGAAGCTACCTCTTTCGTTTTCGGTAGACGTCTGGTTACACCCTGTATATTTATTCATTTTATATACATTTATTATAACTAATCGGCGAAATATTTTACATTAAACTTTTCACAATAGTCAATTTCAGATGTGCACAAATATTTCATTAGGAATGTTGATAAATTATGTAATTATTATTATCTGACAATTATCATTTATTTTTTAAATATTATTTTTCAATATTAATTAGATCAACATTACTTTCATTTTTAATTACAGTGACAAGTGGTTTATGGTAACTAAAATAAGACACATGGACGTTGGTAGATACGTGGTTCACGAATCTCGAAAATACCGCATCAATGGTTGTACCATACCTCGTTGTCCCCATTGCTCTATCAGAAACAATATCTAAATTCAGTTCAGATTTTAAAAATTGTATTAATTTCAATCCGTCATCTTTGCTAAGATCGACATTAAAATCGCCGCTTAGTACGAGCGGCAGTAAATGGTATTCTTTTCCAAGTAGTTTTGATCCACCTTCTGTATAAGACAATAATGCCTCGAAAATGAAATCTATTACAATATCGGCCCCAAAACTTGTCCGCTACCACGGCCAGCTGGAAGCACCGGCATTCTACAACCACGACCTCATCTTTGTTTCTTATACGAGGTCATTCATCAGTAGATTTTACCTCTCATATTTTTCTCATACCGGGCGCCTTATATATGAAAATCGATTCTTAAGGAGTAAACTCCAATAAACTCCAATAATTAGCTACTATGAAGTAAATTTTAAAATTTTACTTCATAGTAGCTATAGTTAGCTACTATGAAGTAACCACCATCACCTCATGGCTCCTACAACCACTACGTGACAAAAATGTGCATACATGATTGGGTGCACTTTTTTGTTGCGCACGTACCAAGAGCTAGTGCTCTTGGTACGTGCGCACCAAAAAAGTAACGAGGTCATTCATCAGTAGATTTTACCTCTCATATTTTTCTCATACCGGGCGCCTTATATATGAAAATCGATTCTTAAGGAGTAAACTCCAAAAAAAACATGGTATATTTTAGAGCTCGATCAGTGCAGAGCTTTTTGAGTTTCTGAAGCCTAAGCCGACACTATAGGATGTATAAGTCCATTAGTCCAATCAGACTATCATCATCATCAGGCTATTGCAGTCCACTGCCACACAGGTCTCCCCCATTACATACCACTCAAGTCAGCACAAGTCGTCCCTCCACCTGGCCTGTGCCAGTGTACTGCCCACACTACGTCAGACTATGATCAGACAAATACAATCTGGTAGAAAAGTCAAGCAAATAATAAGCATCTAGGGCTCCTAAAGACACCTCCTCCACCACACCACTCCTAACATATCAAATCCCATCCACTCATATCAAGAAGAATTAAAATCTGTGACGTAGACATGGTTCGTTCTTTAAAGGGAGCTCATTCAAAATCTGGTACTGTTTACTGCCCATAAGCATATGAGACGATGTAGTCTTGTATTTTGTATGTTTATATTTTTGCCATGAACAATCATCACAATGTAGCACAAATTTTTGGCCATTAAACCACTTTTTTTATTCGAACTTGCAAAATGACTCGACTCTGTCAGACAAAGCTGAGCACTCATTGCGGATGCAGACAATGCAACAATGCAGCATGGTGACTCTCATTTTGGCGGTCTATTGTGATGCTTCTGCCTCATTGGACTACAGATCTCGCACTCACAAACTTTGATTCTTTCCTAACAATTCATAATAATATATAAAAATAATCTTGATTTTGGATCATCCGCTGTGTGCGATATTAATATTACCACATACAGCAGGTGTAACTAGCTGAACCGCGCGGTGTTCCCCGCGGTTATTGTTGTACCGCGAGTAACACCGCGGAACAAAGTTAGTCAAAAAAAGTAGCCTAAGTTACTCCCTGGATCATCAGCTACCTGCCAGTGAAAGTCCCGTCTAAATCGGTCCAGCCGTTCCAGAGATTACCCGGAACAAACAAACAGACAGACAAATTTTTTTGAACTACATTTTTGGTATATGTACCGTGTATACATGCATTTGCATGCAACCTATGCATTTAGTAAAAAGCGGTTATTTTAATATTACAAACAGACACTCCAATTTTATTTATTTGTGTAGATATGTACTCGGTTAACTTACAGCTTATCTGTAGATAAAGTGTATGGCCAAATGCAACCGATGACGATTGATAATAGCAATTAACTATGATAACTGTACAAATGCAGTGTAATTTTGATTAGATTACACTGGTACCCCAGTTTAGACTAATCATATTTGGTAATTTATTTATTTAAACTGTTTTTATAAAATTAACTTAAGTCGTATTATGCTCAAAATATATACGCAATATATAATGTTGTTCCATTGTTTAAGCACAGATTTTTTATGACGTGGGAGACAAACGTACTGACAGGTTACTCGAGACCTACACTCGAGTCAGTAACGCCAACCTTTGAGATGGTATTAAGCTCTATTCTAGGTTTGAAATATTAATATTATAGTTTAGACATCTGAGAGAAAAGCATATTTTCATACTCCTTTTGGTTCTAGTTAACTTTTAAAAATGTTTCTTTGCAAAAATAATTAATTACGACAATTGTATAATATGAAGAAGACCCAATTGCGAGTTCTCAGGGTGGAAGGCGCTGGCAGCTATAGCACAGTTTCATACTATTATGTCTGCCGACGTTAAAAAAGACTACGTTATTAAAAGAGTAAATTAACTTATTATTTTTACAGATATTATAAAGTCAAATCACGTACGTAGTCACGTCATCCTTTAACAGTCCATTTTGAATTTTGCCTCTCTTAAGTAAAAAAGTTTTGACCTACTATACACGCTTTTCTTTATCTGTAAGTCATTAATAAAATATCCAAATATATGGTCCATTCATTTAGATTGTGTCGGTGTAATACGAACATATTTATTCATACAATGCGACGGCGTTAACTGACAAATCATACTTGCTTATGGGGGTACGCCGCAGGTGGTCCCTTTGATTTTATGGATAGTATTGACGCGTGGATAGAAATAACTCCATCCATAAACTAATATTAAAAGTTTATTCTTACCAAAGTCAATATCAAGCATAGCCGCGTTAGCTCCTTCGACCAACACCTTTTTGCCTTGTGCCAACGCCTTGTGTAGATACGAGACAGTGTCTCGGACCATGGGTCGGATTTTTTCTGCGTATTCCTTGTACCGGACGAGCTCAGACTCAATGTCCACCTCTAGAGATGGGAACATGCGTTTGTATGTCGCTGCTAAGGTACGGAATCTGTAAAAGAGGGGACAGACTCAAATACTAATTCAGGGAATTCAACTGGATGGTTCAAGATATTATTATTATTTTTCCAAAGACAACTCCCGTATTAGGAATACATGTAGGTACATTGAACATCCTGTGTCGTGGGGTACTTTACAAACATACATGAAACGGACACAAAGTACACCCAGACTCGGAACAACAATTTGTGGATCACACAAAGCTTTGTCCCATGTGGGATTTGAACCCACAGCACATGGCGCAGTAAAATAATACTACACTATCTTGCCTAAGTAATTAATTACAAGATGCCTGATAAAATAAACATCAAAATAAAAAGCTAAAGAGCAATTAGCATTTCTAACCTTGCATAAATGATAAGATAAAGAAAGATAACTTACTTCTCTTCGAAGATATCGAAGTCCCCAAGGAGATCACCTATTCTTAATCCGTTACGCGTGGCCTTTGATGAGTAAGTCGGGCCAATGCCTTTCTTTGTGGTGCCCAAGGAGTTCTTGCCCTTCTCCGCCTCTTGGAGGCCGTCAACCTGGAATAGAGATAACAATTTTAAGAATACCTCGGAAATTTTGAATGGCTAGACTAGATGGAAGACCGGAACTCCTCCTTGTGTCGTTATCGTTAATTCTGAAGGTCGTGACCATATTTGGAGCTATTCTGCGAGTGATAGCTTGCCACCTGTTTCTATCTTGAGCAGTGTGTAGGGCAGTACGTACGTACGTAGTACGGCCTCGGGGTCATTTCCCCGCTATCTACCCGTCACCATTGTCGCCTTCTCTTCTCGCAGTGTGGCAAAGTATTCAAGGATTTGCGCTCTTAGTACATATACGTACGACCGGAAAAGCATCTCAAAATATATACTTTTTTAAAAGACAACTCCAAAGTCTGTAACTTGTCAGATATCACTGAAATACACGTGTGAGGTAACCGTGATTTATTTAGACCAGAGAAAAGCAAATTGTCATAGTTAAGCATACATCATCATCAACAACCCATAATGTCCCACTGCAGGGCTCGGGTCTCCTCTGAAGAGAGGGTTAAGGCCATACATCACAACCATAAAATAACAACCGGGACCGACTGTTAACGGGACGGCGTGATGACGACGTAAATCACGGAGACGCTCATGGTATCGTGCCACCAGCGGTCACCCATCCAGGTATTGACTACGCAGTCGTTGCTTACCTTCGGCGATTGTTTCTAATCACCGAATGCAACTGGGCTATCACAGAAATCAACAAGAACAATTAAAAAAATTACATGTTTTTGTCTGTTTATCTGTAGAACGGAAGAACCGATTTTGAATTCTTTTGAAGTTTTCCACCTAGTGAGTAAGGTTCCCGTAGTCCTCCGAAAACACAAATAAATAGATAGACGGTATTGCGAATCTAAAGGAGTTTTATTATCGAATGAACCCCTGGTGGTTTCTCTCTTAATATCACTCAAAAAGACACGTGAACACCATATCTTACGCAGTCAGCGCCACAGGCGAAAGTAGGTCTTCATTTCTCACTATCGTGTCCTTAAATTACATGTTTACACTGAAGCACGTGTTTGACAGATAACGTTAACTACCTCGGTCCAAGTCGATTATTGTTTACATGCGCTGTCACCAGGGGCGTGACTTGTGAATAATATGTAAACGAGTAATAATATCATAATTATGTATTCAGTTCGGACCGTATAGATGACACCATCGAGATGGTGTGGCGTTTAAAAAGTTTTGAATGTTTTTCTTTTATTTGTCTGTTGTGACAGTTAAAAGTTGTAATAACTTGTACTTTCATTGTAGACTTCTTGCCACGATGACAGGTCAAAATATATACTGGACATCATGGGTTTTTTACCACATAGTGCGTCGGGTATTAGACGTTCGGGGAATCAGACATTCGGGGAATAGAGGTTCGGGGAATTAGACATTCGGGGAATTAGACATTCGAGGAATTAGACGTTCGGGTAATTAGACGTTCGGTGAATTAGACGTTCGGGGAATTAGACCAACTGAACCTATTAGACGTTACGGGAATTAGACGTAAGCGACCGCTCCGATATTATCCATACTAATACTATAACTTCAAAAGTAGCTCTGTCAGGTAAGATATTATAAATACGAAAGTAACTGTATGTTAAGCTTTCACGATTAAACCCCAAGACCGATTTGAAAGTGGCATGGAGATTGGAGATACTATGATTCTTGAGCAAAGATTTATATTATGATATATATATGTACTATATATATATATATATCTAAGGGGTAGAGCCGAAAGTGTAATTAATTATTTACTCCTTTATGTTTATGCGTTTCTTGCCTTTCGATGCAATTTTCTATCCATAAGTCATGCTCCGTATTTGTTTAAAGCATAAAAATTCTTAACGTATTAATAATAAACAGAATATTGCATGGCATTTGACTACTTTTATAATACTCTTTTTTATTTTAAATTATTATACAGGTGACACTAGTTATACATATCTCATGATGATAAACTTCATAATCATATAATCAAGTTTCGGAAAGTATAATTATGCTGGAATTTTTATGTTCAATGTCTTCGTCTACACATAATTAGTTTACAATCCAGAGTACACATTTATGTTGTACTAGCTTTCGCCCGCGGCTTCGCACGCATTTAATAAAAAGTATCCTATATTACTTCTAATACCTCCAAAAATATATATACAAAGTTTCATGAAGATCGGTTCAGTCGTTTTCGCGTGAAAGCGTAACAAACAAGCTTACACATTTATAATATTGTATAACCAGATGCGCCCCGCAGTGTTACCCATGGTTGTTTTTATATCATTACAACTACAACCATGGGTAACGTAGCGTGCAGAAGCGTGTCTAAACAAATCCTAAGTAAATCTTTATATTATCGGATCACCTATCTACCAGTGAAAGTCCCATCAAAATCCTTCCAACCATTCCAGTGATTAGCCGGAACACCGAGACAAAAAAATTACAAAATGTATTTTTTTGTATGTGTAGTAAAAGGCTGTTAAATTTAAAATACAAACGGACACTTTAAATTTCATTTATTTGTATAGATAGTGTAGACACGCGCAGTCAAACAAAACATATGAAATGTCTATACATATATTTTATATGATAACACGAATGACTGATTATAATTTACATGTAGATACCGGCGTCAACTGGTAACAGATGTCATATATGCCTATCTTTCGTAACTTGTATGCGTAAACGCATAAAAAATTTTGAATTTATAAACGAGATTTGTAACATGCCACCGTTTTGATTTTTAATGCGTTTATTTTCACTTTCTTCGAAAAGGTACGAAAGTATGTAACAAAAAACAAGCGAAGCGTGTGTTATTTTTTCTTCTTTTGATGAAATGACAACCAGTCGGATCTCTCGGATCAACAATTTCTGCCCATGTCTAGTGTTTAAAGTCTTCAAGTCTAAAAATGTGGATGACATGAAATGTGGACCCGTGTGTGTTATTTGATTTAAATAGAGAACGCTCTACTCGTATAGTTTGCCGTCAAATATCTATTAAATAGCTATCTTACTAATATTAAAAAAAAAAAAACAATGTTAGATCCCTTTTAACAGAGGAAAACTTATTACATCATTACGACCATTTAGCACTCCAATATAAAACGTTGTGAAAACGGGAAACAATTATTTCTTTGGTAAGAAGGAAAACATTTAGAAGATGAAGAACTATAAATAACAAAGATTACACCAATAAAAAGCATTACGCGGTTTGTTAACTTTACAGCGTGAACTCCAATTAAAATAATGAATAACATACATTTGGTTGAAGCTAATAATAAGTGTTAAAAATGCGTCAAATCGCCGTCTCATCTATCAATATATGATATTGAATATTGTGCAATAACTGTGACAATTGTCATCATCTTTCTTCATCGCTCACGTAGTCAGGATATCAACTCCTAGCTGATTATACGCCACAAGCGATAGGGCTTATTATAGTTGATAAACACCCGTAAACCAAATGCCTTGTACTTCATACTTCAGCCTCACCTGAGTACTTTTATACAATAACATAGTAAACGTAAAGCATTTCCCTCGTTCAAACATCAGTGTCAACAAGAAACCAACCTATAATCTAGATAAATACTCGTGACGTTCAAGGCTATTTTTTATTGTATTGTAATGAACTTAATCCGTCATACTTAATTTTTCCAAGAGGTGTATTTCTTTTTATCTTTGTATGGTAACTCCCGAAGTAGGAATATTCCTGCGGGCTGAATACGAACATGCAAGAAACGACACAAATAACTTCCAGATTCTGAACAACGATTTGAGGGTCACACAAAGTGTTGTCTCTATATATGGGTTGGACTCATAACACTCAACGCAATAGGAATCGGCGAAGTTCCCGTGAACAACTACGTGATTCGACCAGTTTTGTTATTTTCAAATATGATTGGATACAAAATGGCAAGTATACCTAATAAATATTTTTCTGAATCGGCATATAAATGGAGAAATTCTGAGTTACCAACCATAAAAAAAAAAACCAAATCGAGAATCTCCTTTTTTGAAGTCGTTGAAAGATGCATCGTGAACCATTTTAGGAATTCGGTTACAAATAGGTATTTGTAATATTCGTTTTTTTATTTATCAAGGTCTATTACTTATTTATTTTAAATTATTAAATGTCTTTTGATTCTAAGAAATCTGGTTTTCAGATTAACTAGTCGTAGCCGACAGGTTTTGAAAGCAATCTGATGAAACAAATTAGAACTTGAAAAGTATCGATCGACCATGTCTCCAAAAACTAAGTTAGAAAAATGATGCCACCGCTTAAAACTTCAACGGTAAGCAGAATTTAATAAACGTAAAATTCGGAAAGAAAAAATAGACTTTTCTCGCAACCATCACATCTTTTCTAAAAAAAAAAAGAGAGGAACGGAGATAACTACGAACGCATTCAAATAAGGTCGGTGAGTGCAACTGCCTTCAGCAAGGATCTCTTGAAATCTAGGGAAGCCAGGAAGTTTAACCAGGGACCTTATCCATTATATTCTGGTACCTTAAACTTTATGCATTCGTAAGCACACATAATAGCAGAATGATAATATTCCAGAGAGGTTTTCTGTTCCATTTACCTGTTGATGAATGTCCAGGACTAAATGCGCTCTGTCTGAAATGATGAGCCGGTTCTCCCAACCCTTCATGCCCTTGTTCTCGTTCTTCTTGAGCTCCTCAAACAAGCCTGGTAAGTGGATCACCACGCCATTGCCTGGAAAATAAACATACATTACCATTAAGGACCAGTATTCGTAAAAGAACTTAGGTATTGATTAAGAGTAAAAGTTTAGACACAGAAGGCCTGATTCTCAAAATGGCAATAGCGTCGCCTTTTCATAAAGTCTACTGAAATTCAAATTTTGTGTAGGATGCTAGTTGGGCAATAACCTTCCTCATCAAGTAAAAATGTAGAAACATCTTTAAATATCTTCACATTTAACACAAGGCCGTCTGATCTCAAATTAGATAAAGCCTTTATTATGGTATCAGAAAAGTTTCCAACCTCAACTAGAAGATAGAAGAACTTGTTAATAAAAACTAGGGAATATAGTTGCGCATCTATGCATTTAGAAGTGAGTGAGCGGTAGAGTTCAGAAAAATAAAACATGTCTGTCGGCCGAGGCGGTACTTCTCTCGAACAGACGACCAACGTAAAATGACAGCGTTCGTGCTGTCGTGTTTCGTTGGTGAGTGCGAGACCGGAGGCTCAATGATGCAGAAGCATCACTAAGCCGCCATAGTGTGGGTCACCATGCTGCATAGTTGTATTGTCTTGGATTCTGCTTATGCTTTTCATCAGGTAGAGTAGAGTCATTTTGGCAGGGCCCTACATAAAAAAAAGTGTCTTGTATCATCACTAGATCAGAACCTTTTCATACCACATACGTGAATTACACCCGGACATAGAACAAATAATCGTGCTTGTAACACTAAGATTGTTTCTGGATGGCAACCGAACCCACGTCCTCTGGCTTAGCAATCAAGATCGCTAATCATTCGACCAATAGGCCCGTACAATAACTTGTATTTCTGTTATTTTTGTACTTGAAAAATATAATAGGGGGCACATTATAACACGGTTTAAGACAACACATTATTTCATATTGCTTGTTAAATAGGTATTTGAATATAATTACATAATAATGTGGTTTCAGTCGGCAATAACATGTCATATTGTGAACAGTCACCATATTGGCTTTTTATGTTACATAATATTATGTACTGTATAATATTTTGTTATTAATACTCATTATTTATAGAAATAAAACTCTACTTTCTTTACGTACATAATCGATAGCGAATTCAATGAGTAAGGTTATAAGCATTCGGGAGAGATGTACGTCAAACGTATAATACACAAAATGGACAAAGAAGCAGGCAACAACCCCAAATGCAACCGTCGATTAAGCAGGGTTTAATTTACCTGATCTTTTTGAAGACAAAATACTTACTCAATACATCCCTATTATATAACTGAATAAAAAAGTAAATTTGTATTGCTGTATTAATTAAATAAAGCTTTTAAAATCTTTCTGAATTTCCATGATGCATTGACGTTAAGCTGATACAAAACTTGTATCATATTTGTGATATGATTCACGGGACCGCAAACATGTTATTAGTTAAAATGTTACCTTGGGATCTTTTGGCTTGGGTAAACAATTTTGGTTAGTCCGTTCCATATGATGACAAAGAGTTGCGGTATGTGAACATCTTTTTAACTAAGTTACGTCACCTTTACATCTGTTTGTTCGTTTATTTTTTTTAAACTACTCAACAGATTTTAATGCAATAGATAGTGATACAAGAGGAAGGTTTATCTGTATAACTGGCTGCGCCCCGCGGTTGATGTACCTTTGTAACATCCCGGGCCGTAGCTATTACTTTATATATCACTAGCTGCCCCGGCAAACGTCGTTTTGCCATAATTTTTTTTTAAGGATGGGTGACCCTTACCATTTAGGGGGATGAAAAATAGATGCTGATCGATTCTCAGACCTACTCAATATGCTCACAAAATTTCATGAGAATCGATCAAGCTGTTTCGGAGGAGTTTGGCAACTAAAACTGTGACACGAGAATTTTATATATTAGATACATTGCACATTCATGTGGTTTTAATCTATGCTAATACTCGTATTATAAACCTGAGATTTTGTTTGTTTGAACGCGCTAAACTCGAAACTTTTTTCAGTATTAGCACATTTATCGAGGAAGGCTATAATATATCATCACACTAAAGCCTACAGGAGCGGAGCACCAATGAAGAATGTTACAAAAACAGGGGAAAATTATCACGCTACGGGCAACAGGAGACTTTGCGTGGTTCAGCTAGTAAACATATATAATAGACTGCTCGGAGAGGACGTTGTAGCATAAAAAGTTGTGCTTAAGCTTTTGGTTGTATTAGATTTAAACTGTTACATTTAGAACTTAAGACAGACACAAATACATTTTTAACTAACTTCAAAATAGGTGGAGGTTCTCAATTCGACCGTATTTTTTTTTTTTTAATGTTTATGAATTCGTCGTTTATGAACCGATTTTGATGTAATGGAAAGAAGATATCCCAACGGTGGTACCATGATAAGGACACTAAGATCTGATGATGGCATCCAAGAGAAATCGAGTCGAAACTTGAAGTCGGTTTTATTTTTGTTATTATTACTATAATGTTGTTGTTCCTGGATGACAGAACTATGCTTGATACTTCGGTCATCCACTAACTAGTAAACTAAAGTAAATTTCCTGAAATGAATCCCAGTTAGATCGATTTATCGATCTCGAAACCCTATAGTAAATTTCGTAAAAGTCGTTGGGAGCTATTATAGATATTCTGATTATACATTAACAATAAAGGCAATAGATAATAACAGAGTGCCGTCATTATCACATGTGGTATTAGTACTTATAAACTACCTACTACATCATTTTCAACACGTTTTAAAGATGTTCCGTTGCTATTGGCCGCGGCTAGATGTTATATGGCTTAAGGTCTTCTCCGATAATAGACTAATTTATCTTTAAAACATTCGTTTTGGGCCAATATAAACGGTATTTGGCAAGTTATATGCCAGTGTGCTATTGAAAATCAGAATTGGGCTTCAATGAACATACTGAAATACTGAAATCTCCAAATGATTAACAAAATATGTTATATAAATGGTAGAAACGGTGTTTTACGGATAAAAACAAGGTGATAGCAGCTCGTTAGTAGCAGCCGTGACCTTCAAGACCTTGCCTGTAAACAAAACCATCTTCGTGTGACCTTGACCTTGAAAACAAATTAATGATCATCCAACCCCTAATATTATTTAAAATATTGGTACCAACCAAATCACGGTACCAAATAATAGCAAACATTATTGCTGGCACGAATCCCAAATTTTTTCTGTCTTATTTGCATATTGTTTTGTTTGTAACAAGTTATTCAATTTGTAAATCATTTGACATGCAAAAATCGCGTTTACTTTTTATGAGTTCCTTATAGTACTTTGTATAGAAAATTAAAACAGTAAGGACAAGGTCGCTTGTTTTGAATTGAATGCACGCTTTGTCTTTAGATACTGAGAAACCATAATGTTATCCGGGAGTTAAAGTAAACAGCTTAAAAATTTGGTGATTGACTGTTTAGTAAAAAAAGTAATGAATTAATTTAATGATGAATTATTAATGAATTAATAAAAAAAATTACGGCCTCGTTGGTCTCGCGGTTGGCGTGAGCGACTAGACCTCATGATCAGCATGAGGTCTCGGGTTCGATTCCCGGGTCGGACCAAATGTTTGTATGATCTACAAATATTTGTTTCGGAGTTTGGGTGTGTTCTATCTATAATATGTATGTATTTACAAAAAAAAAAGTATATATGTATTTGTATCAGTTGTCTAGTACCCATAATACAAGCTCTGCTTAGCTTGGGACTAGAAGGCGTTGTGTGATAGATGTCCGAAATATTTATTATTATTATTTATATATTTTTGTTGTTTTTTTTAATTTTGATGTACCCAGTGTCACTCTCACGATGATATTTGCTATGACGAGTAAGACGAATATATTGACATCGCTCACATAAAAAATACGCCAAGCCGTTAAGGCTCTAGGTCGTGTCAAAGAAATATACACACATACATACATACACTCGAAAAACATAACGCTCCTTCTTTCGCAGTCGGATAAACATTGTAAAATGGTTTTCATGCTAACTTAGAAATAAAACCATGAAGGAAAAGTCTCTTATGATTAGAAGATCTACTAGGTTTGATTATGGGCCCTCTTCTTAAAAGCCTCTTTAGTACACAGAGGGGCTTAAACACGACCAACTAACAAACTTCAAACTAACTAAATGGAATTAAGAATATAATAAAAATCATTAGTTTACCATTTAAATCAACAAACATTTGACTGACGCAAACGTTTCTAGTAATATTTCATTGTGTACATACATACTGTTTCTAATCAAAGTAGCACATACAACGCTATTGTTCCATACGCAGAACTCAGATATAAACATACATATATACATGTATGTATGTAATGAGTTAATGACTAATAAGATATAGGGAATCCGCGCGCAAACTTATAGCAGCTAGACTAGGAAGGAATGTAACCGTACTTAATCTATAGTTTTTATTGCATAATGGAACATCTCTTCCAACTCATTGGATTAATGATGTTAAATCTGTTAAGAAGCCAGTATACTAATGGAATCGAAGTGTTAATACACATAATTGGTCTTTCGAGCCTTTATCTACACAGAAAAAGATTATATGCGGCTACACTTATTATTTCAAGGCACATGTGTTAAAAAGTATTAATATTGACAAACCTGATTGTAGCTTCCTTTATAAAGGAAAATCTATTGCAGGATTAACTTCCTTCCTACTATCCTTTGTTATTCCATGATTAATTTAAAAAATATACATATTACACGAGTAATTTGTATCTTTAATAGTTCGAATTCTATGCGCTTAAAGTATCCGCTAGATTGCTTTGAGAGACTTTTAGCAAACATCCATGAATGTACCCCTGATTTTTATATAAGCCTATCAAACATCCGAAAAAAACAAAAGATATTATTGTTGAAAAAATGTGAAACATTGTTAAGTAACCTAACTCAGCTTAAAACCATAGTACGCACAGGCCGCGCCTAAAACCCAGCATTGTTAACATTAAAAAAATATGATAAGAGTCTATACAAAAACTACAATTTAAACAACAATGGTCTCTTAATAACTGTGACCTGGTTGATACCAATCTATGCCTACATATAAATTAAGCGACGAAACTACGCATTAGCATATACGTTTTTATTGCATTAATTATCGCTTTTATTATTTTGCTTTCTTAGGGGGCTCTTACGACATCGAAGGGATGAATGTAAAGGGATAGTGACCCTACGTACATATTGTTAACCTCGCCACCTCTGCCTGATGGAAAGCATAATTCAAATAAAAGAGTTATCCATCGTTATTGCAAAAGCGGACAATGCAGCATGGTGACCCTAGTAGTTACATTTATAATACCCAGGATCAAAGTGGGAAGGAAGTACTTGCGCTGGTAGTGAATTTCAGATTTAACCCGATTGACATAGAAAGGAAAAATAAATCGATCAGGAGTATTAACTCCAAAAATGATGACATCCAAGGTTAAATCAGCCCCGATAACTATGCTCATTTACATTATGTGTTATCTATACAAATAATTAAATTTGAGTGTCTGTTTGTATTATTAAAATAACCGCTTTTTACTAAATGCATATGTATGTATACACATACGTACGGTGCATTTACCAAAAAATTTTTTTTTAATTGTTTGTCTGACTGTCTGTTTGTTGTAATCTCTGGAACGGCCTGACCGATTTTGACGGAACTTTCACTGGCAGGTAGCTGATGATCAAGGGAGTAACTTAGGCTACTTTTTTAGACTAACTTTGTCCCGCGGTGTTACTCGCCGTACGACGAGAACTGCGGGGTTCAGCTAGTTCATACATATAAAAAACAACAGACGAAGTTAGTATGATTGACAGGACAAAAATCGAGAAGAAATTGTATTACAAACACCCATTTCCTATCCCAGAGGTCTCTCAAAAAGCTTTTAGATATAAATGTTTTCTTTATCATATTATATTGAGCTCTTTGGGGGCATCTTCCTATCGACAAAACCGTCCCGCCTATTTCAAGGACTATGACGAAAAAAAAACTAAAAACACGCTTTATTGGCCCAAAGACACTACCTACCAGTTTTAGGAAAACGAAAAATGGCTAATTCCGATTATCCGATCGATATTATATATATTTAACGGGTCTAACTGTTTAAAATATTGATTTGTCATCGGTCCTTGATAAGTATGCCAAATTATTATGTTGTTTTGTATAGTTAATCCGACGTTTTGAAGGGGGTCAAAATCATGTTCAAAGTTGCCGTTACTTACATAAAAATAAAGCAAATAAAAGCATGTTAAAAAAAACTGTACATATCTTTGCTTAACTCTTTTAATGCTATTTCTTTGTAATTAATAACCCTGAAGAATTCCTTTGATCAAAACAATAATTTTTATCCACGTTTGGAACGAACCAGATTCAAAAGTTAATACTACCGTATTATTAGTACGTAATGTACATTAGTAGGTAATGTACAACAGATGGACAAAAAGATTAATTTAATGGACACCAAGGGAAGGAAGTCGAGGACGAGGAAGACCAAGAAGAAGATGGAGTGATATATTTAAAGAAAGATGTGGCAATACTTGGGAGATAAAAGCAAGAGATAGGGAACTGTGGAGGAAGATGGGGGAGGCCTACGCCGAGGAGGCGACTACATAGAAAACTTAGATTTAGGGTTTAAGATATAGAAATTAAAAGTGAAACTGTATGTACTATGTTAGAATAAAGGCTTTTTACTTTATTTTATTTTTATTTTAATGTACATTAATAGGGATGTTATTATGACATTTATTACGAAGAGGAAAGATTGTTTTTGACCTTGTAGTCGATAAACTAGAATTTATGTGATAGATAATGAAAGCAAAAAACTAATGTGCCTGTTAAAAAAAAAAAACGTCTCAATGTTAGGTACAGCAACAAACCCGTTTTTTAGTCCTTTGTTACTTTCTATGTACTGATAAAATGGCAAACAATACTCACCAATAACAGAGGTGCATGATGTATTGATGATCCCACTCGGCAGTAAATGAAAGTCGAATTCTTTACCATCGACTACGACCGTGTGACCTGCATTGTTGCCGCCCTGCAGAAAAAAAAAATAAACGTCAAGAAAAAATGCACTTTTGTCTATAGTCTCGCACGGACGAAAATTTTCTGTTTTAGATTAATACCAGTCAGTAACAATTTCGCATTGCGTTTTATTACAAAATTGTTTTGTTAAAAATGCGGCAAATAAGAGTTTCATGTTTTACAACTTGCAACTACGATTACAGGAATCAATCATGAGTTTGTCATTTTGTTTTATATATGACTAGCTGAGCCGCGGTGTGACCCGCGGTACAACAACAACCGCGCTAACCGCCTAAATAAAAACCTATGTAAAAAGTATCCTACTTCCATCTCCTGGTTTAAAGATACCTCCTCACCAACTTTCTGCCAAATCAGTTCAGCCGTTCTGGAGTTATATATATAGAGGTCATGTAAGTACATTTTACGCCATATTTTTTTTTTATTTCCAAAAACTTATTTGTGACCTCTCAACTCGGTGAAGGTTGGATTATAATCTATTTTTTAATTTCTGGTACATATTTAGTTTTAATCCGATAAGATGACATTCAACTTATTTTTTTTTATTTAATATTTTATTCAAATGAAGATTACTAATTCCACGCTCAGAAATTCGCGAAATATGTAGTCGCGTGAGAATACATTTATTTATAGCTGTCATTCTTCACATAGTGTATATTATTATCTAATTACGTTATACAACTGTCTGCTATATTGTATTTATTTCTAGCATTTTTTGGCACACTGTTTCCGTTGACATTGTGTAGGTGAGCTTCTTGACATCTAGACTGTTTTATTAGTGACTATCCACAGAATTGTATGTTTACTCTCTGTGTGAAAACGTATTATAGCCACAGTGATTTCAGCACGAACGGAGGCCCAATGATGCAGAAGCATCACTAGGCCACAATGCTGCATTGTCTGCTTTCGCAATATGTTGATAATACCTCTTGGATTCTGCTTATGCTTTCCATCAGACAATGTAGCCATTTTGGCAGGCCCATAAATAAAAAAAAACAACTGCCGGTCTTGGATCTGTCATTTGTTATAAATTGTTTTTTTTTTTCAACTTTAGAGTCTGACGTTGATAATTTTGCAATTTCATTTATATCAAAACTATAAAAATAAATGAAAATTAAAGGGTATTTTCGTATCTTCAAATTTATAGCTTTTTACTCAGTGCATATGAAAGTACATAAATACGATACTTACACCAATTAATCAAAATTAAAAATATTGATGTGTCGATTTTGATGATTCTGATGAGCAGATATCACAACGGTGGTACCATGATAAGGACACTAAGATCTGATGACGGCATCCAAGAGAAATAGAGTCAAACCTTGAAGTCGGTTTTGTTTTTATTTAAAATTTTACTTGTTTTATTAAAAAACTAGCTGAACCCCGCGGTGTTATCAGCGGTTATCGTCGTACCGCGATTACTCGTGCGGGACAAAGTTAGTCTAAAAAAAGTAGCCTAAGTTACTCCCTGGATCATCAGCTACCTGCCAGTGAAAGTCCCGTCAAAATCGGTCCCGCCGTTCCAGAGATTACCCGGAACAAACAGACAGACAGACAGACCGACAAAAAATTAAATTAGAGTGTATGTTTAAAATATTAAAATAAATGCTGTTTAATAAATGCATTTTTATGTTTACACGGTACATGTGCCAATTTTTTTTACAATTTTTGTCTGTCTGTCTGTCGATGTTGACAGGACTTTCACTATCAGATAGCTGATGATCTAAGGAGTAACTTTTTATTATTTTTAGACTAACTTTGTCCCGCGACATTACCCGCGGTATGACAATAACCGCGTGTGACAATAAAACAAGTGTGAATACTTTTTTTTAGTTATTTAGTTTCGAATAGTGTCGATAATGGCAGAAATTGCCAATAAAAGCAAGTTTAAAGTGTAGTCGTAAACATGCTAGATATATTTCGTATCAATCAATCTAATCATAATGTCTATCGTGATAGATTTACGCAGAAACAATGACACGAGACCTTGGTTGTTATCGAAAGATCTGCATGCAGCAACAAAACGTTTCCTTCTAAAAAACAAACAATATAATCGAACTTGATGTAATTTATTCACATAAATAAACTTGAAGAGTCTGTTTGTGTTTTCAAATTAACAGCATTTCACAAAATGCATCTGAATGTATTACGGTACCTTACACCTAAACATCAATTTTTTTTTGTCTGGCTTTTTGTACGGGCTAATCCGTGGGCTTATCTCTGGAAGGGTTGGACCGATTTTGACGGGTCTTTCATTGGCAGATAGCAAATGACACAAGGAGTAACTTACGCTTCTTTTTTTAGACTAGCCTACCGCGGAGCTCAGTTAGTAATAGAATAAAAAAAAAATGGCAGTCATAAGGACTGCCGAAGTAAATACTTATAACTTAGAATGATATTTGTAAAATTAATGAGTAAAAATTTGAAATTTCATATTTTTTTATTAAAATTATCAACGTCAAACATTAGCATGTCAGTGACACGAACCCATAACATTTTCCCTACCAAAAAGTGCTCAACGCGGCCAAAGAAGTTTTATTAGAAATCATTTAGAAAATTTCATGTCAGCATGTCGGTGACGCGAACTCCCAAGATATTTTCACTTCAATAATAGATAGAAAGTGACTGTCTGATACGCTTTCACGGTTAACTGCCGATTTGAATTAAATTTGGCATGGCAAAATACGACTCTTGATAAAGGATTTAGAATAGTTTTTGCAGGGATAAAAAAATACACCTGGGTGACGCTGAGGGTCTAAAATATGGAAGAGACAGGTGATGACTTTTTGTGGAACCGAAGCCCTGAGCCTTAGTGAAAATCAGGTTTCTTTAAAAAAACGCAAAACCTAATTCAGGCAGTCATTGCCTTTTTTTTTTTAACTTGTGGCAACCCCCTCGGGCCGTCACCCCGCCGGGGTTTGCGGCGGGGCGGTGTGTCGGAATCGAACCGACTAAAACCACACGGTGTGCCACTCTGCGCCTGAGAAGGGAGAGATCCGGGAACTGCTGTGTTACGACCTCCGGACCCGGGTAGTTATTGCCTATATCAACATTTTATAACTGATGGTTTAAGACTATTTTTAAGCGCATTAATGAGGCTTACTCAAGCTCAATTTGACTAAAACCCCCGGTGAAACATTTCTTTACAATCACGCCAATAAGCATTAATCACCAGTGACTTATTGACGTTCGACTTATTTTTTTGAAGTCGAGAACTATAGACTGTCAGTTCGAATGTCTTAACAATTAACAATTAATAATAATTTTATTCTTACTGTAAATAATGAATATTCAATACATTATAGATAAAAAATCGAGTTAGAAAATGGCATTTCAATTAAGCATACATAGTTAATCAACCACTTCCAATTCGCTTTAATCTATTTCTAGCAGTGAATATATCTATACTAATATATAAAGCTGAAGAGTTTGTTTGTTTGTTTGAACACGCTAATCTCAGGAACTACTGGTCCGATTTGAGTAATTTAATTCTTTCAGTGTTAGATAGCCCATTCATCGAGGAAGGCTATATGCTATATATCATCACGCTAAGACCAATAGGAGAGGAGCACCAATGAAAAATGTTTCAAAAACGGGGGAAAATATCACGCGTCGGGCAATAGAAGACGCAAACGAGGTTGCGTGGGTCTGCTAGTTGTTTATTGTGATGCTACTTTGTAAAAATACTGTCTCAACAGTTGAATGACTTAAAAGTAAGTTTTTGAAATTCTCGGATTACCTCTACTGTAATATCCTCTAATCCTATAATAGACGTTAGGATTTTACTTCTTGTTTTCAACACGCATGCGAGTGGCGAAATTTTGAATTTTGTCCATGCACTTATCTATAAATTGCTAAGCTTGCAGGCCACCGGACTAAGGAAGTGTTACATCACTATAGAAAACTGTAAATTACAAAACACCAGCAGTATTGTTATTCTGCTTTATTGGTTGGTAGGAGTGGTATAAGCGGAGACTCCCAAGTTCAGTTCCTCGACGTTTCCTCTACTTCTTCACTTGACACAGACCGCTCTACCGAAATTCTAGTATTTGGGGCGGCTCGATGGCTGTACTACACAATGCGTATATGCATTATAAACGACTCGCGGCTTGTCAGTTACACCAAAATCCACCCCACGGGAACATTACATTATCGAAATCGAACATAACCTATGTGTTAATACAGGGCAGCAGCATACGAAATTTTATCAGAATTGGTCGTCGTTCAACACACACACCCGTAAACGTTTCACCTTTATATTATTAGTTTAATTACTTTTTTGTGCAAACCGACAAAGCCAATTCACTAATATTTCCCAATGCAATTATACCGTCAAACAACATGATTGTATTTGTAATCAAAGCAATATAAACTATAATATAAGCAATAGAAACTTAAACCTTGAAAGTAAATAAGTTACAGTTTTCTCTTCATCAAAGAGACAAGCTGACAAAGTGTTGTGAAAATTAAACAATTCCCTAGACTGTAATATTGCAACATTGCCTCTTTGTTAAGCATTGCCGTCAACAAAAACACGAGACAGTAATAAGGTGTCACCTTATACGTCACGATAACTTTTTAAGTAATATCATAGAAGGAAAAATAGAAGGAAAGATAGAAAGAGGAAGACTGAGACACAGTTATATAGACCAGATTAAGGAAAAAGTGGCGGTTGCGACGTATAAGGAGGTCAAGGAAACGGCTCTTGGTTGGGAGAGCTGGATAAAGCTGAATGAACAAGAGCATAGCTCTAAGGTAATGATGATATTATCACAAATCTGAGAAGTAGTCAAGCTTATCCTATGTTCTTTTGGAAGGACTCGATTAACCAGAAAACGGTTTTACACGTGTTAAAAGTTTTAAAAAGCTACTCGACTACATAATTTTACCAATTTATTGACACCATATTCATTAAAATCGCTTCAGTAGTTTAGGGGCTACGGTGGATGGGGTAAATAAACATATATAGACTGCCAAAACTATTACCCTTCCTTTTGGCTTCGCCATGGTCAAGTTAAAAGTTATTATCCTGAAGGTGACAGATTGTACTTCGATTGTGCAAAAATCAGGTGTTAACGGTTGGTCACTACTATTAAAGGTATTATTTAAGAAAGTCTTCCACAGTAGTTAACTGTTTGATAATAGAATCTATACAAATAAATTAAATTGGAGTGTCTGTTTGTAATATTAAAATAACCGCTTTTTACTAAATGCATATGTATGTATACACGGAACATATACGAAAAATGTAGTTTAAAAAATTTTTGTTTGTTCCGGTTAATCTCTTGAACGGCTGGACGGATTTTGACGGGACTTTCACTGGCAGGTAGCTGATGATCCGGAGAGTAACTTAGGCTACTTTTATTTGACTAACTTTGTCGCGCGGCGTTACTCGCGGTACAACAATAACCGCGGGTAACACCGCGGGGTTTAGCTAGTTGAACAATATAACAGTAATAATGGTGATGACATCATAATGCTCAATATTCGATTTGAACATTAGTTAATTCTAGTATTAACAAAGCCATACATTAAAAACTAGTTCTAACTGTAAAATGTATGGTTAGTGGGTAAATTTTAACGCTCTTTTTAAAATGTACTTTTAAAGCACCATTTATTAAATACTAGCTGTTGCCCGCGGCTCCGCCCGCGTGTATATGGGTTATCGCGGATGTATAAGTTATATGACTGTAAAGTTTCATCCAAATCCATTCAGTAGTTTTTGCGTGAAAGAGTAACAAACATTCATACATCCTTACAAAATTTCGCATTTGTAATATTAGTAGGATTGTTCAGATATTAAATAGATATATCCGTCTGCACGTTATATCTTCCTGACACTATAAAGGCGAGAGTTTGTACGGATGTGTGTAGTTTTGTTAATCACTTACGTAAAAACGGCTGAAGGGATCTGGGTGAATTTTTCACAAAGAAAGATTAGATAGATTAAGGATAGCACGTAACTTACTTTTTATGCAGAAAAACGTAGTTTTTCAGTGGTATGAACAAGGTTCGACCACAGCGTTGGGTAACACCGTGGACCAGGTAGTTAGAAATAATATAAGAGTGATCTGACTGTCTACCTACACTCGAACCATAGAGCAGCAAGCAGATGTTTTTCATGGTTACGAACGGAAATAATAACTAACAAGTCTAATATACTTACATATTTTTATGTTTTACCCGACAAGGAAACAAAAAGAATGGTTTTAGGCAGTTTATGTACCTATGTAACCGGCTTTAATGAATGAGGTTTAAATAGATTTGAATTGAATTTAATAGAATTGAACTGAAATTTATGTAGTAGGATTATAGATTTTTTATATTATTAACTGACTACAAAAAGGAGGGAGGTTCTCAATTCGATTGTATTTTTACCCGACTACGGCAAAGCCAAAGGAGGGTTATGATTTTGACAGGCTATGTATGTATGTATGTATGTATGTATGTATGTATGTATGTATGTATGTATGTATGTATGTATGTATGTTCATTTGTTCCCTCCTAGCTCCTTAACTACTCATTAGATTTGGAAGAATGAGGTGTCTCTAGAAGCGTCATGATCGCCCTCTAGCCGACATAAAGTACCGTATTAAAAAATAAATTTCAGATAAACATGCCGTGTTTGGTATCATTGGAAAGGGCGTTACTTGTACATTTCAAAAATACATATATTATTAGCATTTGTTCGTGACTTTGTCCGTATTTATTCGATAAGTGTGATATTTCAATGGTATGCTTTTTTGTTCCCTCATTCTTTCTAAACTTATCAGAATTAGACAAATGAGGTACCGTTAGAAGAGTCTTGATTGTCCGCTGACTAGAGGTTATATGACGTGTCACTGAATTGAATGTGGCGCCCTCTAGCCGACATAAAGTACCGTATTAAAAAATAAATTTGAGATAAACATGCCGTGTTTGATATCATTGGAAAGGGCGTTACTTGTAGATTTCAAAAATATATATATTATTAGCATTTTCTCGTGACTTTATCCGTATTTATTCGATAATTGTGATATTTCTGTAGTATCTATTTAAAATATACTTTGCAAAGAAATTAGTATTATAGAGGCACCAAAACATTTTAAATAAAAAAAAGTAAGAACTAAAACCCAACTACGACAAAAAACAACGCTGAAAAAGTATGAAACAAGTTTCAAAAGCCGTAGTCACGCGTTGTTAAAGTGTTATGGACTATGGAACATTCCTAAGTTTCAAAAGCCAAAGTAGTCCATGTAGTGTAATGTACCATAGTATATAACACTTTAACAACGCGTGACTACGGCTTTTGAAACTTGTTTCATACTTTTTCAGCGTTGTTTTTTGTCGTAGTTGGGTTTTAGTTCTTACTTTTTTTTTAAACTTCTTGTTGTAGTTTTAGGATATGATGATTACTTAAAGTCTACATTACGAAATGTTCGCAAATTATTCGGGTATTATACTACTACGAGTATACACATAAGCGAGTAACGTGTTATAAAGACCCAATAGATAGTACTTATAAATAGTTAAAGACTTAATTGACGTCACTTCCGTTACTTTACAGTGCATTATGAATGTTTGTTAACAAATGAATGTGACTACACATGTTTTATTTACTTTGATAATTCTATGAGGTTGAAAAGGGTAAAAAAACTCTACTTTTACTTATTCACATTAAAAACGACCACGTTTTAGAAATAATGGAGAAAGCCAATAAAAAATTATAAAATAACATAATATCTAAGTTCTTGGTATTTTATTATGAAAAGTATATTGATTACTTAATTTAGGGCCTCTTTGAGAGATGTTATAAGTGAAGAGTGTTAATTATTACTAACTGGGCCAAATCTATACTTAATGTTATAACGCTGAAGAGTTTGTTTATTTGTTTGAACGTGCTAACCTAAGGAACCGCTGGTCCGATTTGAAAAAATATTTCAGTATTGGATAGCACATTTATCGAGAAAGGCTATAGGCTATATCATTACGTTAAAACCAATAGGCGCGGAGCATCAATGAAGAATGTTTTAAAAACTGGGGAAAATTATCATGCTATCATATCATGGAGACGCAAACGAGGTTGCGTGGGTCAGCTAGTTATTAAATAAAAGGTATTCACTTGTTAACTCCACCTGGGTTTATTCTCGACTGTCTTACGGCGAGTGCAGTCGCTTCTAAACACAAGTATATCTGTTAACACTTAATCTTAAGAAAAAGAAGGATAGTAAGTAGGTTTAAGAATGGTGTGTCTCTAAACTCCATACAATATTTTGATAGGGGAGAGCTGGAAAGGGAGCAGGTCAATCTGCCAGTTATTTTTAGGAATCGAAATCAAGACTTCCAGCTCAGAAGTCAGGGTCACTAACCACAAAATCAACAGGCCAAAATATGTATAAAAGTGGTAGTCACCATACCTATTGCTCGTGCAGACAACGCAACAATGCAGCATGGTGACCCACACCATGGCGTCCTAGTAATGCTTCTGCATCATTCAGCCCCCGGTCTCGCACTCACCAGCGACACGACAGCACGAACACAACACGACAGTACGAACGCTATCATTTTACGTTGATCTTCTGTGCGAGGGTAGTATCGCTCCGGTCGAACCGCCCCTACCGTGCTGAAATCAGCGTGGCTCTTACTACTTTGAGTTGGTATATTGAGATTTAATCAAACTTACGTAAATTTCGTGACATAACATATTACGTTCTTTTAAATAAAAGCATTACTCATCATGAAGGTCACAGAGATATCGAAATACTTCCTTATATTTTACGACAATAACTGCTTAATCTTTATTTTATCATTCATGCAATAAATACATACATAAATTACAACGTCAATACATTATTCACTGTAGCACCCTATTGTTTGGTATAACGGAGTGAATAGCTTCACTTGAACCATATATTATTTCATGTATAATGCGATTGGCATGCAAAAAAATGACACTGTGCCAAAACTATGCAGTTTTAATGTTAGAAGCTTAAGATTTACGACAGTTAAGGCCGACGCATGGATTTGACATCAATACAAATAAATAAAATTGGAGTGTCTGTTTGTAATATTAAAATAAAAGCTTTTTAATAAATGCATATGTGTATGTGTATACACCGTACAAGTACCAAAACAATTTTTTTTTTAATTTTTGTCTGTCTGTCTGATTTTTCCGGGTAATCTCAGGCACGGCTGGACGACAATAACCGCGGGGTTCAGCTAGTTTTAAGTATAATAGGAGCCGTCGTCCTAGGAGTCCATGGAGTCAGGAGTTGTTATTGTCTTTGGTGGTTCATGTTGGTTTTAATAGTCCAGTGTTGAACATAAGCCTCTTCTGTCAAAGGAGGCTTTGGCACATAATGCATGGGCCAGACGGGTTTGTATGGGGTTTGCTTCATATTTTCCTTCGTTTTGCAGTGACATTGTCCAGCGTAGTTTGTTCCCATAGTCAATTCTTACGACACCCAGGGGATGAATAAGGCTTGTGACACTATTCTTAATCTGTCACCGCACGGCATTTTGGATTGTTACTTAAAAAGACACTTTAGAAAATATCACAGAAAAAAAATAATGTTGTTCAAAATTTTTAAGATTTAACAACTTTTGCCGCAACCTTAAGGTCTAAATCTAATCAAGCAATTAATTTACCTTCATCGGCTTCAAGAAAAGTTAATTCAAACCATGACCACATTGACGTTTAGAGGCTGTATAGCATAGATATAGACTACACTTTAAAAAAAAACCTTTTTAACCCACCAAATGACCGAGTCAGAAATAATATTATTAAGTACTAGCTGACCCATGCAACCTCGTTTGCGTCTCCTATTGACCGTGATAATTTCCCCCGTTTTCGAAACATTCTCCATTGGTGCTCCGCTCATATTGGTCTTAGCGTAATGATATATAGCCTTCCTCGATAAATGCACTATCCAACAATGAAAGAATTTTTTAAATCAGTCTAGCAGTTCCTGAGATTAGCGCATACAAACAAACAAACTCTTCAGTTTTATATATTAGTATAGATTTACAAGATTCACATTCATAACTATGAACAATTAAAATTAAAGTCCACTTTACATTGATTAGGGCATAATCACAATAAATAGTTAAACAATTGTTTACATAATTATCTAGCAATTTAGTAGCTTTGATGATACAGGTACACAAATTATTATTGAGTATCGAGTCATGCCTACTACCCAGAGGGATAGCCAGAATCACATTGATCTACAATTATTACAGTCTTGACACACCTCTTTTTAAGTATGTACTAACTGACCCCGGCAAACATTGTTTTGCCATAAAAATATTTAAGGATGGGTCACCCTTACCATTTAGGGGATGAAAAATAGATATTGTCTGATTCTCAGACATACCAAATATGCACACAAAATTTCATAAGAATCGGTCAAGCCGTTTCTGAGGAGTTTAACTAAAAACACCGCAACACAAGAATTTTATTTATTATCTATACTAATATATAAAGCTGAAGAGTTTGTTTGTTTGTTTGAACACGCTAATCTCAGGAACCGCTGGTCCGATTTGAAAAATTCTTTCGGTGTTGGATAGTCCATTTATCGAGGAAGGCTATAGGGTATATATCATCACGCTACTACTAATAGGAGCGGAGCAACAATGAAGAATGTTTCAAAAATGGGGGAAATTTTCACGCTACGGGCAATATAAGGCGCAAATGAGGTTGCGTGGGTCGGCTAGTTAGATATAATTAAATTGTAACGTGTCTTATTGGTCTTGTAGAATGAAAATAAAAAATATACAGTTATAGCACATTACTTGGCCAAAGTTCGGCGTAGTAGGTGTAACTTTGCACATACTGCTGCATAATTCATAAACACAGTAAAGAACACTGCCATGCAATTCAGAAATGCAGTAAAAAACATGCGAACGGTAGTACTTACTATGTTTCTGAATTGCGCGGCAGTGTTCTTTACTGCATTTATGAATTGTGCGGCAGCATAGTACACTAGTGCAACAAATCAAAACAAAGGAAATCAAAGTGTAGTCGACTGATACTCTAAGCGCTTGCTCATTTTTAATGAAATTTAAGTAGTATTTTCTCCAGAAAATAGAATGATATTAATAGGAATTTTAAGACAGGATGGCTGAAATTGTTCTGCATTAGTGGTTTATGACTGGAATTAAAAATTACTATAATTGTGTTTTTTATCACTTTGTCACAGTCAGTTCATGACATTAAAAAGAGTTCTGAAAAAAATTAAACAAAAATCTTAGATTGGCTGTTAACTTTACATGGTACTGCTTACATTTTTAAACGGTACTACTGTAGTAGTAAGTACTGTAGCACCTATTTATAGATATAGGTATATCAAAACAACTAACAAGGGAAGCAGTCCTAAGAATTGTAAGTGATTTAATAAGAAGCAATACAGAATTATCTGCAGCTGTTAGACTAGCACAATAAACATCCCAGACCTTGGCTGAAATCCACAATTAGTGTGCACAATTTTCAAGGTCCACTTAAATAAACATATGTACTTAAATAAATGTCATGAAAAGTGATATCAGTCACATGACTACAAATAAAAAAAAAAAAAAGCACGTCTATGTACTTGATATGTATGATGCACATTATATAATAACGACCGGAACTGACAAGTTTACGCAACTTTGAACTAGCTCCGAGCAGTTCCCCCTAAGGCGGTACTTGGCACGCGTTTTGTATAAAAACATTGTATTCAAAATTCACGTGTTTTCAAACAAATTTTGGCGCGCGGCCAACTGAAGATAATGTTCAGATATCTTTACTAGAGACTCGATACATGATAACGGTTAACAAACATGAATAAAAACACTTCAATTTAAATTAATAACACCACTGTTCGAGCCAGCTAACCTCAAATCATAACCGTAAACACTGAAAATATTCGTACACAAAATAATTCAATTTCGTATCAGTAGGAACAGAATGCTCATAATTTAAATCTGTAGTAAGAAAATTAAAAGTATACAAACCTGGCAACGGCATACGATGTCACAATGTACGGCCAATAAATCCACCACTTTTCCTTTACCCTCATCACCCCATTGACCACCCAAAACAACCGCAACTTTATTTTGCATGTTAGAGTTTGTGCACGGACTCGATGCGTCGCCGTTGACGGTGATTTGCTTCGAAAATGTCGTCGAAGCCATTATTTACAGCAAACTTCTGTATTTTATAGGATAGAGCGAGACATGCGCGCGCCGGGCTCGCAGTTGCAAAAAGACTTTTGTGGTGCCATACTCTTCGACGAAAATTACCGCTGATTAGTTGTAAAATTATTTTTAAATACCGTAATCCTTTTCAACTTCAACTTTTGATTTTCTGGCTCTATGGTAGAGTAATCCGTAATCCTTTTAATAATAAGGCAAGTAGTTTTCGACATTAACTGATTTACTCTTAATTAACCGACTCCAAAAAGGAGGTTCCAAGGTTTGTTACCTGAGAACTTTCAGCTGGGTGAATCGACTTTAATGTTTTTTTTTTGCTGAATTTGGTCCAGTTCTTGAAGTTGGTATTTTTTGTAAAACATTTTAGTTATTTTGGTCTTTTCTGCACATTTTTACTTGTTTCTAGTATTGGGGATGAGCTTCGAAATAAAGTAACTTTTAAAATAAAATGGCAAATTACACCACAAAGACCCACAATCTAGGGAAATTCTTAGAATGCGCCATCACTGGAACTGTCTTTTTTAAAATGACAGTTACTTGTTTATGAGACCGGCTTTGGCCTTTGTTACGTAATCTCATAAGAAAAAATCTTATATCAGGTATTTACTTATGAGATTAAAAAATACGAGTAAGGGAATAATATGTAACAGTTCAATATGGATACTAAATAATTCTAATTTTACTTTAATTGAAATAAAAAAAAATGCATATTCTTTAGAACTTTTGACCTTAGAGCATATGTACATTGATCCCTCTTTGACGACTCCGATCACCGATCCGAAATCACTCCGATCGGAGTAGAGAGAGAGACACTGAGTTTAGTTAGAGTCCGTCTCTCTCACACAAGCTTCTGATTGGTTGGTGTCTCCCCCACCAAATCAGTCATCATCACATCACCCAATGAGTTTGCATGAATGATTTTGAATGTATTTATGCTAAGCTATTGACTTCAAAATTAACCTGGACCTGGACAAAAAGATTGATTGACTCTTCAAGTGGTCTATAGCACGGATGTATGGATCCCGAGTTTATAAAAGTGATTGTTTTTGTAATTTGTGTTTAACACATTACACACAAATTAGCAGCAGGTCATGGTATACTAACTTCACGTTCCATGATATATTCACAGCCAGCCTATGACCACGGCCAGTGCAACCTGGTCGAAACGTCAGGCAAGTCAGAGGTATGTAATACCCATGGAGGATAGAGGTAAGGAGAGTCATCTCTTAAGGTAGAAAATTGTAAAAAGTGTCCAGCGTAAGCAGTAAATAACAGTTCAAAAACCTTCCAGAATGGCGCTGGTGTAGACACAGGGTTTGGTATGAATGTAGCAATTGTAAACAAAAAAAAATAATATTATTGTCAACTATATATACTTGCGTATTACAAAATAATGTAGTAAATATAATCTTAAAGAGTTATTATGAGAAAAGGTCATGGAGTTTAAAGGTACTTTTGCTACAGTGGCGTCGCCTATTTAGTGCTTTTTAGCTACAAAACAGAAAGTTAATTTTAAGTGATAGGTCATATGTGACATAATTTACAGCGGAACCACTGTCGCCAAACTCAGACAAATGAAAGGACTATTTATTATTGCACACTAATAACGAATTGCTTTCATTTGATATTTGTATTTTGCGCAAAACTAGCCTACAATACATCAAGTCACACGTTTAATAATATTTCTTCTCGCGTAATGTTACGAGTTATTTTACCATAGGGAAAGAAGAACTTACAACGTTTCGTAATCTTGAAAGTAAGAATACTTCATTGCAAGCTATTCAATAACAGATGGCGTTATTCTAAATGCACGCCATTTTATCATTAGTCCACGGAGCAAATACAAAGTATTGTATTGTATTGTAAGTTTTGTATTTACTCCGTGCATTAATCTCTTTAGGAATATATTCGATATTTATGTCATTCTTCGGCATGTATCGCTACTCGATTAGCGTTGTAGCACATATTAGAATATTATCAGTAATATCGATCAAACTTCTGTTTGAACAGAGCAGAATATAAAACATAAATTGAAGGATAATCTGAGGAGGTAACATTGTAAAGGTAAGGAAGCTAAAAAGTACTTTACTTGTATAATAATGTTTATTAACTTTAAGAATCTGTATAGAATCATAATTCTACTAATATTATAAATGCGAGAGTTTGTAAGTATGGATGGATGGATATTTGTTACTCTTTCACGCAAAAACTACAGAGCGGATTTGGATGAAAGTTTACAATAGTATACATCATGTACCTATATTAGTAGATTTTAAAATGTATTAAAAATTATGTTTTAGGAAGTACATGGTATCAATAACCATAAATTGATTGCAATGAACAAAAATGCAATATGTAGTTATAGTTTAACTGATTAGTTAAAGTTATTAGCATGTATGTGTATGTATATTGAGGTACATGTATGTGTATATAAATAAGTATTTATGTTTCTGGTTATATTCATTAGGAAATTATAATTCTTCAAACCTACCGTACCGTCAAATATTGTCTCTCCTACATATATCTCTCATACATTTTTAACCATCCTAAGGTTGCCTGGAAGAGATTGCTTTAGGCAAAAAGGTCGCCCGAACACTTCAGTGGGATTTGGAGGCGGAAGTGCTCGCCGAAGTTTATCGATGGGTGGCGTGGCTGAATTCCGGGCGGAGAGAGGCATTCGCCCTCCGCCCGAAGAGGTACGCGAGTGGCGTGAAGCCGCCCGTCGAGCCACGATGGCTAGTTGGTCCTTCCGGCTGGAGACTGCACGCACTGGCTTTGCCGCCGTGGAGACTCTCCAGCCGGTCGTCCTTGAGTGAGCAGGGTGGCAGCACGGGACCCTTTCCTTCAGACTGACGCAGGTGCTTTCCGGGCATGGTTGCTCCGGGAAGTACCTGCACTCGGTCGCCAGGAGGGAATTGAGTCCCGCCTGCCACCACTGCGACTGCAGTGAGGACTCGGCCCAGCATACGCTGGCGATTTGCCCCGCATGGGGGATAATTGGAATAACCATATTGGGATAAGAAAGAGTTAAGCTTAAATCTCTAGTCGATTAATAGTTAAATAAACTTTTATGATTTTATTGATAAACTGTTTTAAATTGTACCTACCGATGCTAAAAAGCAGCTCCATTATTAATGTTTTCCCTTCTGCTACCATTTTTACACTGTAAAGCAGAGCAGTACGGCATTGCGGCGTAAAAAAACTTTCAATGCACGACCTATTCGACGCAGCGTTGTAAGTTGTAATACGACTATAAGTAATACAAAATACCTACAACTCATAAAGGTATGCGTTGCAACGCTTACTAGTGGCACACGCATCACGCTTACTAGCCATTTCTTGTGTTTTTAGCGGACACTTTTCTATCCTAGAGATGGTACTCCATTACCTCTATACTCCATGGTAATACCTTTTAATAAATGTTCGCGTTAATTCTTGTAAAAATAATTGGTAATAAACAGAAATATTAAAAAATAATAGGTCATGGTATTTTAACACAAAAATATTGGAAACAAGTACTCTGTTTTGATCTTACAAAGTATAGAAGATCAAAGTACAATGATTTCTTTAGAAACAAGCTTCAACAATCATCTGGAAAGCCAATCATAGAACTTTTTTCTCATCCATAAAAATATAACCTGTATCGGACTCACGCACTAAGCTAAACTATAACCTCAGAGAATACAATTTTTTGTATGCTTTAAGACAATAACGAACGTTTAAAATTGCACATGAAACCTCTTTCAATTGGAAGTGACAAAATGTCATATTCCTTTCCTCTATGGATAAGTTGCTAAAGGAGAACTGTGAAGGAGAAGACGGTCCCCATTTCATCTCATCCATATTTTATATATTTTTTATCAATAATTTTATCACGACGAAGACTTAAAGACAATTGACATTGGCAGAAATAGCTGATCCTCTTGGATTGCCATTTTATCAAAAGAAGAAGAAATATGTTGCTAAAAGTGGTAACTAAATAGTGACGTCACATCAAGCCGCTCTCGGAATGCGAGACCTTGTTTTCTTAGACCTTAAACCTACGTTTTTATGCCATGGTTCCATAGAGGTAGGTATAGTAGGATTCCTTATTCATAGTGTTAAAGACTATAAAGATTTGACATTGGCAGAAATAGCCGATCCGGCTGGTTGCCATTTCATCGAAAGAAGAAGAAGAAAAAAATTGTTGTGTTTACATGGTTTGTCTCGTGCATTTCCACAATTTATTTTGGCTCTATACAGTTCTGTTTAATGCTTATTACATGGTGGTGGTACCACAAACTAAATGTGGAAAATGGTAAAATTGAAAATACATTGATATAATGATTTTGTTAAGTTTTTAATTTATTAGATTTTAGATTAATATCGAGTGATTATGCCATGCTTTAAGTACATCATAAAATAATAATATTGTAAAATATGAATTGATAACATCATTTAAATAGTATTTATTTAAAATACAGGTTTCTCCTACGTCTTCAGCTCATAGACAGCTGGTAGGCGCAGAATCTTGGCAATGAGAGTTTTGTGCTTTCTTATGATGTATGTGTTCACTGTCAAGATTCATGGTGATGAGGAACCCGAGGCGGACAGAGAGAATGTTCTTGAGAAGGCTCTAAGGACTGCCACAGTGATTTATCCCGATTACCATTTGGTTGCTAGACAAATAGCTACAAATATCTACATATTTAAAAGCTATAAATCAGTTTCCTTAGTATTCTACCCTATTATAAAAGAAGTTACTGAAGCACGCTTTACATTTCATTCAACGGAACTTCATTTAAATCACATTGGTAGGTATGTCTTTAAACGCTATTCGTAAAGTTTTTCCTACAGAATTTCTATGACCGATAACCACCTTCATTTCAACATTGAAATAAGCATTGAATGGTGTGATTGGCGGAAAACTTTCATTCATGTATACCTATGCACTTTTGTTAAATGCAACCAACATATAGTTTAAATGTTTAAGTTGTTGGATTTCATTTATAACTTCAATATCTTAAATATTTAGACTGTTGTGTCCTGGAAAAGTTTTCCAGCTTCACTATAAGAAATGACTGTATAAAAGGTAAAATTTCAAAAGGTTTCTGATCTGGTGGTCTCTGTGTGTAGTATTAGAAATTAATATTACACTTTTTGCCAACCAACCAGACACACTCAAATTATTCACGCTGAAATACTTGCCATGTGTGATCAATATGTTGATTCATACTACACCCACATCATTCATTGTGTAGAAAAGTAAGATAACAAATTTTAGTAATGAGGACATCAATAGACTTACTATTCTTAAAATTAAAAAATATAATGTTGTTTTGAAATTGTTGTTTAACTTTCGACAATTGTGAATTCGTGTGGTTATTACATACATATACATATATATATACCTTCTAAATTGTTCAGTGCTTTACGACATTTTGGTTTATCCGTGTATTCGCGTTGGACTGATAGGAAGCCACAGTGGAGGAACGGGTGTTATATCCCTTCAGCATAAAGGGACGATCCTCAGGCCAGATGAGGTGATCATGCCTGCGAGCCACAGCACAACTAATCTCCAGCCTTCACACTGTCTGACAGAACCTGTAAAGGGTGGTTCGGGGTGGTTTGCCCCCCGCCATCTTGTGTTTGCGAGGATGACTGTAATGCTATTCACGCCGCCCCTGCGGTCAGCCTGAACCAAATGAGACCCAACGCTCCACTTAGGTAAAAAGCGGTGATAGGAAGTTGAATATTTATGCCAATTGGCTCGAGAATTTCTGTATCGAGATACAGGATAGCAGTTACTCCGTAGTTCGGAGTGATTTCAGCAGATGGCTCTGTAGTATGTGGAAGTCGCCACACCAGTGTTATCTTCTAAAGATACGAGAATCTGAGCAGATGGCAGTTAAACTTGTTTTGATGTCAGCCTGAGGATTCGACAGCTGCACCAAAGATACTTCCTCTTGACTAAGTTAGAGAATCATTCAATACAATACAACTCTCTGCTCTTTACTTGGGCAACTCATTTTAGTCAGCCCTGGTTAGATAAAGGCCTCTTCATGAGCACGCCACACCATTCTACGATCTTAGCTATTAGCATCCAGCCGCTATTCCCTATTTTTCGATGTTGTCGACACAGTGGTCTAGCTTTCGTTATACTTACGTTTTCCTGTCCAAGGTCTACACTCAGCAACTTAATATTTTGTCTTATACTTTGGCTATGACACCACTAAGTTAGACTCACCTCAACTTCCTACCATCATCAATATAGTTGCATAAGTTATTTTTTTTGGAATTTTATAAATATTTGGTATCTTTAGCTAATGTTAATAATTCTCGCTAGAGTGAGATCATATTCTGAGTATATTACAGGATCATGCAGCCCAAATGAAGTTATAGTCAATTTGAAATATGGTACGTACCCAGCTGTCAATCCTGACGAGTACGATTTCCCGAAAGATTTCATTGATCCTACTCGCAGGGAGCGAGTTCACACATTAAACCTTTTGTCTAATGGGAAGAACGTCACCTATACGATAGAAAACCCGAAGCCAGGAATCTGGTATTCTTTGAGTTATATAAAATGGGAGGATCCCAAGAGCCAGAAAATCGTGCAGCAAGGTACGATTGCATTTTTCTACTTGTGAAACAACTATACTTTTTCTTACACTGCTTTATATTTATATAAACATCTCTGCGATTGGTTTCGGCATTTATTTCTAGAGTGAGACTTAGGAAAAGCCTGCATCTTCTAGCTGTAAAGTCCGACGTGTAAAATCTGTGAAAAGATTTACTTACAAAATAAATAACATTTATAGAAACTAACTGCGCCTCGCGGTTTATCAGTTACACCAACTTGCAATTACTTACTCACACGGGAACACTAAATTTGGAATAAAAAATGGAATACGTGGTAATCTAGGTTATCAGCTATCTCCATTCCAGTTTTTATCAAAATTGATCCAGCCGTTTGAGTAAATTAAAAGTGTGTTCCATTTTGTGCTCATTCCTCTAAAATAATCGCGCCTGCTGGTACATACATACATTCATACATATATTTATTAGATGCCCTCTTATAAGCTTAGCCTCGTCCACATGTTTGCCACAAATATCAAAGACAACAAAGTCCCAAACGTCAACCACAATCACTTCTGGGACTTTGTTTGTTGTGTTTGTTAATTATTTGTGATAAATACTAAGCATGTAGATGGGGCTTTATTTATACATATTGCCGTTCGGTTCAGTAGGTACCAAGTACCAACTTTGTAAACAGTATTTCAACTGCAGCTGGTGCATAGCCTGGTTTTATCTATACTCTATACAAATAAATAAAATTGGAGTGTCTGTTTGTAATAATAAAATAACCGCTTTTTACTAAATGCATATGTATGTAAACACGGTACATATACCAAAAATGTGGTTAAAAATTTTTTTGTCTGTCTGTCTGTTTGTTCCGGGTAATCTCCGGAACGGCTGGACGGATTTTGACGGGACTTTCACTGGTTTTTTCATTGGTTTTGCGTCATGTTTCATTACAGTCGTATCAAAAATATCTACATATATCTTAACATGAATCGCCGAAATGTATGTACGCGCATAACTTCCAAACGGGTGCACCAAATTTTTTTTTTTTTTTTTATGTGTTCACTGTTAGGATAAGGTTTATGTACAAGAATAAATAAAAGATAATGGGAAAAGTAATTTTTTTCATCCGCGACGAGATGTAGTAACAGATATGTAAATAATTTTAACAAGAGCTCAATGCGGTTGAATATTTTTATTATTATTTTGTAATACCTATATTTAGCACGATTATTTAGGTCTGCATTTATTTTTAAGTCACTTCAACTTCTGTCTTCTTTTCATAGATTTTCTTAGAGCGTCCAAGACGTAAATACCAACTTACAACCCTAGACATGCTTACAGTGTATCCTTTTCAGCCTATTTCCGCCCATTGCTGAATGACGTCCTTTCCGAAAGAGCCTCTACGATCCTGGTCTTGGGAAGGCCTGACAGCGAATAGTGTATTCTTTATGATTTATAAAATTACAGGTCTCGATGCAGATTGCCAAACTATACTTTACTCAGATTTACAAGTAAAACTAGATGAGAATATAGTACAAATTGATTGCTACGCAGGCACAGCAATAGAGTTTAATGTGTTGCCGGTCCTCTACAAGTGTATGTCACAGTCGGGGGATGCAATCAGTTTAAATGTCAAAACCACAGATTACCGGAAGCAATACATCGGAATTGATGCTTTGTCCATTCCTACAGAAGATAAAAATATCGTATATTGCTCCTTACAAATGATAGCTAGTATCCAAGTGATCACTTTCACCCCCCATCCAGCGGACTGGCATTATATTGAAATAGGAAATATCGAAGGCGATGTTTCGAGGTTACCAGACTGCAAAATTAATTATGCCAGGTCAGATGACGACGAGTTTAGCAATCACACGATAATCGACCTTATACGTGTTGACAAGGGACGGTTTTTTGCATTCAATTACAGTCTGCCTTACAATTCATATGACGATTTAAATGCAATTAACATAAATTCCTCTGAAATAAAGTCATTGAGGTTTAAAATAAACCAGTTCGTGGATATTGGCGGTAGCCTTCTAATATCAGCGAGCCTTTTAATGAAATTGAGGCACTACTTGAGGTATAGAAGAGACATAGAAAAACAATCTTGGTTAGCTTACAATCACGACCAACAGTTCATCAAGATCGTTATATGTATGGATATAGGACATCCGAGCATTCCATTACTGACTGGTCAATGCAAGTACAATGAAAAGTTGACACCGGCATTGTTTATTTTAAACAGTATAGATCCTGAATCTATTTATAGCAAGACGTATATACCGTTTCCGGAAAGTGGGACGTGGTATTTAACATTTAGGATATTCTGTGACGCAGGTCTCTATAGGTCAGTAGAAAACCTGTCCATGAACTACGTCGAAACGTCTGTGAATAAAGAAGAAGATTCTAATGTTATTGCCTCGGAGGACAATTATACTAGTTTTACAGATAGTTCAGAGTGCAGTGCGACAATAGTTCTGGTTGTATCATCGATGTCGTGTGTGAACAGTAGATGCAGTAATAACGGTGAATGTCGGCTGCACGCTGTCGGGGGACTAGTTATGTCGTTTTGTTCTTGCAGAGAAGGTTATGGAAGTAAGTCCAATAGTTTCTAAAAAAAAGATCATTTTAGAAGGAACAATAAAACCTTACCCGGACTATACAATGTCACGGGCAAGTGTCAAAAAGTTTTCTTTTCAGATCATGTAGAAACATTTGGTAATAGTACGTACAAGATATTGGTAGTTTATGCGTTTTCTAATGAGTTCAATCTACAGACGGCTTAACGTGCCCTCCGGGGGACGGAGAGTGCTCAATGTCTTAGAACGCTTAATCCATCCTAAGACTGAACTGGCTATGATTGTTTAATTTTATGATGTGTTATAACTACCAATATTTTTTTATTTGTAATTAAAAATTACCAATAAAAAAATATTTTATTGGTAATTTCAACCATCCAAACGTTGACTGGTAGAAAATGCCATGTGGCATTAAGTCTGCCTCATACAAATGTAATGCAGGAAGTATTATTAAATATAAAATAAATTACCAACGACATGATTGCAATTGCCCACGAGGCCTTTTTCTAAAAGGTAATTATAGTTATAGCTCGTTAATTTTTCAGGTTGGGATTGTTCAGACAATAGAAGAATGGATAGCAGAGCCTGCATGGTTACGACTGTTCTTCTTCTCACATTAAGCAATCTTGTATTTTTCCTATCCATTTACATAGCTATCATACGTGTATATTACACGGAAGCTTTAATGTACACCTTGACCATGTTCTTCTCTACCTTCTACCACGCTTGCGATGCACCAAAGCAAGTCAGCTTCTGCATATTACGACGTTACGTTCTCCAATTTGGCGACTTTTACTGCGCCATTAATTCCGTTTGGTTTACATTACTAGCTATGTCCATTATACGCGACAGTTTAAGGTCGTTTCTTCAACTAATTGGTGTTATTATTACGGCTCTTTTAATCATATGGAATATGTTTTCTTTTATATGCTTTACATTCCCTGCTGCTACGGGAGTAATTATTTTAATCATATCCTGGCATTTAAATTATAAAAAACATCGAAAACTTAAGTATCCAAGAAACTATTACATAGTTTATTTGCCGATAGGTTTAATTTTAATGTTTTTGGGTTTCCTTTGCTTTGCTTTTTTGCAAACTGAACAAAATTATAAAGTTATACATTCAACTTGGCATGTGATTGTCGCTTTGAGTATCGTGGTACTTTTACCTGATGTTAGACGCGGTACTAACGTGAATGCTTTTAAGCCAAGTTCGAGTAATTTGAAGACAAATCTTTTCAAATATTTTTACAAATCTCAGCCACCTCCATCGACATCTCCAGCACGACCAGCACCAGTCGAAACTCAGGAAAGATAAAAGATATTCTTTATTCAGGAAGATCATGTTTATACAAAGTTCCGATTTAACCTAATTTACTTTCCTTTATTAGCTTTAAGTGCAAGTAGTGAAGAAGAAGTAGAGAAGCAATTTCTCCTAGTTATTCATAGATGTTTATTTTGTTAAGCTTGTTATTTTCTGTGAAATAAATGCATGATATGTAAAAAGTTGTAGTATGTCTTCTTGAAATACGGGATCTCTTAACAAATAAGGAAGAGCGAAACCAAGTAATTCTACAGCAAGATGGTGCTCCACCTTGTTGTAGAATTCAATCAGATGACCTGCGAGATCACCAGATCTCACCCCTTTTGTTTAATTCTACCTATTAAATAAACAAAAAAAATGTACTCTTTTTACGAAATCTAAAAATACCTTATATATGCGAAGCTTACGTGAGAGAGACAGATGCTAACCAAACTCAGCCTCTCTCTCTCGCTCTACACCGATCACGCTTTCCGCCCGTTCAGCTACCCTTCCAGATATATATGCTCTAAGAACTTTTTCTGTGACATTTGGCAACCTAGTTTGACAGTTCTTCTGTTTGACAGTTGAACTCTGTAGAACTGTCACAATGATGTTTGTTGATTGATTGGTGCGGCTAAACAATTGTCAGTACGACCGTCGACGTCGATTCGCGGTCTGTCTGTGCTTTGAAAGTCAAGTGCAAAAAATGATAAATAAATACAACATATTACTCGAAATTGTACAAAGTAGTAAATAATTCGTATAAGTGATATTAAATTTGTCAAGTAGGCGGTGTCGTAGAAATGAGACTTTTATATATTTTTTTATTGTATGTGTTCAGTGGCTCCATTAACTGTGACCAAGAAGCGGAGCAGGATGCGAACAGGAAGAGGATTATTGAGCAGTTAACGAGAACTCGCACAGTGATACTTGACGATTACCATTTGGTAACTAGACAAATAGCCACAGATGTATTTATGTTTAGAAGTTATCGCACAGTTTCTGTTGTGTTTTACCCCGTTATGAGGGATGTTACCGACGCTCGCTTTACTTTCCAATCAGAGGACCTTCATCTTAATAACATTGGTAGGTAACACTAACACTTTTGTTTTTAAAATCTTGGTTTTGCAGTCAAATAATTTTAAAGCAAAATAAATAAACTACATTTAAACTATAATACATTTGAATATTAATGTCAAAATTATTACCATCCTTCTGATGCAGTCTGGGTTTTGATTTATGTATCAAATATTTGACTACAATACCAAGGTATTTGATTTTTATCACTTGCACACCTTTATTTTACTATTGTAAATAGAATATTATATTCAACATTACTACACATATTGTTTACCAAAAACAGGAACTCAGGCAGTCTGACAGCATACATAAAATTCAAAAAAGGAACAGAAAAAGCCTGGTTCTCTTGTTGCTCTCTCATGATGTGCTACTTTTAATTAAAAAATAATTAATGTAATGAGAATCTAAATTTAGTATACACCACATAATGTAATTAATAAGAAATGGTTAAAACATAACAAATTAGTTTTTTTAGGAAATATAAAATAATTGCTTGTTGAAGTAAATCTTCTTAATTAATTAAAAATCAATTGCTGTTCATTTGTCTCACTAAAACTTAAGAACGGCTGGGCAGATTTCTAGGGAAGGCTTAAACGGTGAAAAAAAAACTTGAAAATCCAAATGTCATGTATACGAAGTAGCGGGCACAGCTAATATAGAATAAATATTTAAACATGATTAGTGGAATATTGCAATCAATTGACGATAATATGTCTACTGCTTCTAAAATCGGGTTTTCCTTTTCCCGTTTCACTCTATTTAATAACGAACAATAAGTCATCATACTTATAAATATATAAAATGCTGTGCTGCATATAATAATACATATGGTTAATTTGCTCAGACTATCGTAGCCTATTTCTAAACAGTCTGATGGAATTACATGTATAAAATAAGTAGCGTTAGCAGGTCAAGGTCTATAGACTTATCCCGTTTTTACCATTGCCTTCCTTTATAATCTAGATTAGCTCCAAATTTTATCATCTATCATCTCATCATTCCTAGTTCTTGCTTAAATTGAGCATGCACCTATGGTAAACAGAAAAAAATCTATCTTCATCTCTGCTAACCCTATCGAGAATATAGACATCAGTATGTGTAAGATATGTATATGTATGTATGAAACATATATGTTTCAATCAATAGCCTAGCATCTTTACTAAACAGTGCCGTTCAGCAAGTCACCGTGTTATGAACCAACAAACTAGGGAAAGGTTACGTTTTAGTTCTTAAAAAAAAAGAAAACCTAATCTAACTGCTAGTTCAAGATTACTTAAAGAGCTCGGCTAGGTTATTGAAATTAAGCTAGTTGGCTGCGACATATACACACTGATGCAGTTTAAAGTTGTATATTATATAGTTTTGTATGTATATATTATATACTAGCTGAATCCCGCGGTGTTAACGTAACTTGAGTGAAGCTGCGGGGCGAAGCTAGTCTAAAAAATAGTACCTAAGTTACTCCCTGTATCATCAGCTGATGATAGGTAGCTATCAGTGAAATTCCCGTCGTAACCGTTGGAGAGCCACGCTTCGGAATGAATGGGCCGGCTCGACCGGAGTGATACCAAGGCCTCACAGAAAATTTGCGCTGTGTTTCACCGAGTGAGTGAGGTTACCAGAGGCCCATCCCCCAATCCCCCCTATGATGGCGCAGTTGAAACAGATGCTACCCCAGGAAAGTACCAACTGCGGTAGCGTTGGAGAATCTTTTATATCCCATCGCTCATAGTTCGAGGTCTACTTACTCGTAAATTCCCTAAATTAAGCGAAAAAATCTTTATGTTTGCAACACTTGAATAGAACGTAGTATTTTTGTTCGAACGGAGCACTGCATGCAGTTCATTGCTGCAAACAAGATAGCACGATCATCTAATATAAGTTGCCTTTGCATTGATTATCACAATGCATGCACTAATTCCAGCACTCACTGAATGATGCCTTCTCACACCCACTTGATGCGTTTTGCAGCCTTGAATGAACTAGCTCTATTTCTACATTATATAAAAATATACATAGCCGTGCAATAACTTTTGACTGCCTCGTTGGTCTAGCGGTTGTCGTGTGCGACTGCTGATCATGAGGTCTCGGGTTCGATTCCCGGGTCGAACCAAATGTTTGTATGATCTACAAATATTTGTTTCGGAGTTTGGGTGTTTTCTATGTATAATATGTATGTATTTACAAAAAAATATATATATGTATTTATATCAGTTGTCTAGTACCCATAACACAAGCTCTGCTTAGCTTGGGACTAAATGGTGTTGTGTGTAAGATGTCCGAAATATTTATTTATTTATATGATACTAACAACTACCCACAACGCTTACAGTTTTTCCTTATAGTAAAGACATTTTAGACAATAATCTCAAAACTTCAATAATAATAATACGAAAATCTTCCTCAAGAGTCACTTTATCTATTCGTAAAGACCGCATTAAACTCCGTGCAATAGCTTTTTAGTTTATTGCGAACAGACAGATGCGACAAAGGACTTCGTTTTATAATATACTAGATGAAACCTGCGGTGTTACCCGCGTTTGTTGTCGTCGTACCGCGGGTGGAGCCGCCGGGCGGAGCTAGTCTAAAAAAAATAGCTAAGTTACTCCCTGTATCATCAGCTACCTATCAGTGAAAGTCCCGTCGAAATCGGTCCAGTCGTTCCCTAGAGTACCCGGAACAAACACACAGACAGACAGACAAAAATTGTAAAAAAACAATATTTGCAAATGTATTTATTAAAAAGCGGTTATTTTAATATTACAAATAGACACTTCAATTTTATTTATTTGTATAGATTACGTTAATAGGCCTCAGAGGCCGGCCGTCGTGACCATGGGTAGTGTAAGACAGAGGCCTAGTGTGAGTTTATTTCACATCTACTTCATCGTCCTAATGACTGTGTTCGGCGTTGCAATTGATAAAGAGTTCATTGCGGGCTAATCACAAAGCTGAATGCCGTCACCGTGACGATATAGTGAATATGAAAAAACTCGCACTAGGCCCTCTGGTCGAGTCGTAGGAAATTCAAAAGGATGAGATATAATATTATTCTATAAATGAGATTCATATATACATGTAATAAATAAGATGTCGGTGTTTGTAAAAAAGTCTTAAAACTAACAGAACTCTAAGTAACAGTTTTTCTGTGTTAGTTTGTCTGCGTGTTTGTGCGCGGTAATCTCGCAAGTGACTTGACCGATTTGGATACGGTTATCTCTTATGTATTGCGATAAACTTTACTGAACATTTAGTATTAGTTATTTTTATCGGTCGAAAAATAAAAAAGATAAATCAGTTTGTACAACCACTGCGATAACAGACATATACGCAGGCGAAGCCGCTAGCAAAGGCTAGCTAATAATATAAATGCAAAGCAAATGTTCAAAAGTTGATATGACTAAGTACTGTAAAAAATTTTAGCAATAATCTTATCAGTTAATTACCTTTCAAGTGATACCATAAGCGTATTATAATTATTAGTATTGCAATAGATTGGATATAGGTGTTAGGTATATATACATACATACACAGATATACGTAAGTTCTTATACAATATAGAAGATTCGGATCATAACAAATTCAAAACATATTTCCTGATCTTTCTTGGAAAGTATTTTATTTACATATTTCTTTAGCTTTCTCTCGAGTCGCCAACGTTATTTTCTTCAAAGATATTGCTGTCTCCAGATTATGTTCTGTAGAAATGAGAATCATGTTCCTTTTTGCATAAAGGCAGGGTCTAGGAACAGCAAAGGTTGGTTTGTGTGTTTATACATACATAGTAACGACTCGGCTCGGCTTCGTACGGAAGTCTTTGAAATTTTCGGATTTCCTTTACTACTCGTATAATATGCATGTATTACACATGTAAAACTTCCTCTTGAATTACACTGTGTATTGCTATAAATCCGTTGAATACTTTAAAAGATGTAAGAACAGACAGCTGAAGCGGCTTCAGACTATGTTAAGATATGATGTTTAATAGAAACTTTAAAGTACCCATCAGCTGAGAGAAAAGGTGTATCTTAGAAATGAAACCAGACTGATACGAAAATTACTTTGAATAAATGTTCACTATACAGTTTTCGAAAATATCGGTACGAATAAAATCAACGCAGCGGTATGGCGAGGTGGGTTCGTGATAGTGTCAGGCTAAATCTAACGATAAAGGTATCCGTATCAATAACAAATACACCTAACTGCTACCATGTATTTGGAAAAGCGTAAATAAATTATTTCAAATCCAATATTTTTAATCTGAAGTTTATCATAATCGAATTAAACAATGTTAAGTAGGTATGTTAACATAGAGTAATTACGTTTAGGTAGCTCTTACATTCATGATATATCCAAAAAAATAATAACATAAACTTCCTACATCTTCCATACGGTAAGTCTGATCTCAAAATTTGCAGAGCAAGTGCAACGACTCTGAATGTATACCCACATATGATAGATAATTTACACCCAGACAAAAACAAATTAAGGTGGTCCTTTCACAATTGTTATCCTGCCTTGTAATCGAAACCACGAACTCTGGCGTAGCAGTCAGGGTCACATGGGGTCTCTAGACAAGGCAGAGAATTAATAGTTTACCCCAAAAGATCTATTCTTACTTGAGCTAGCCGCGAAGGTTTGTCTAAAGGCTGAGTCATGTTTCGCCACTAACATGAATCATCCCTAATCGAATAAAATTATGTTCTGTAATGTGTTCGGCGCTTATTTGTTACATAATAGGTGTTACTGAAATCGGACTGTAAGAATTTTATATCCACCGACCGCACTCGCCAACACCCCAATTTTATTAGACAAGAACTTATTACAATAGATTCTATTATAACCTTGTTCGATGTATTCTACTAGCTCTCAAGACTACTGCTACTAGCCCGCCATGGTGTGGTTCACCATGCTGCATTGTTGCATTGTCCGCATTCGCAGTATGGTGACCACCACTCTTGGATTTTGCTTAGATATTATTTCCATCAGGCAGAGTAGAGTCATTATGGCAGGGCGAAACATAAAAAAAATGTGTGCATAGAATATACAGCTCCTCTAGCAAAGTTCTCGTGTATCATTCATTGGCTAATCTTAGACAGAGTATTAGCCAATGACCCCCGATAATTTAGTCGTTAACGATTGCAGAAAGAAAAACGCTTGCAACTTGGCAAGGGGAGCAGAGGTGCTCGAATGACTAACTATCCTTATCGCAAAATACGCATAAATTTCGTCACTGATGCTATGAATACTGGCATTCACGTTATTTACAATTTAATATCATTTTATTATTTTATATAGTTGCAATAAATCTATGCTTTGTTATCGATTCGTATTGAATATGAACCGTTACGTCACTCTGAATTGTCTAGATGTAGCTCTCGACCTGAACTATTTCTGTTTATTTTTTTGTTTTAGTAATTATTAAGTTTCATGTTAGTAGCACCAAGTTTGAAATTTATTGTTATTGTGAAATTTTGACCTCTGGTCGATCGGTACTTTAGATTAGTTTCATATTTTTACGACAACCTTGGGGTAGTAGACTTCTAGACTTATTTAGAGGGGTAATTAAAAGGCAGTCAATTACATCTAAGTAGGTTATTTATAACATTTTCTTAATGTTTATTATACGCTAGTCTAAAATTTGCCTAAGTTACTTATAGTATTTCTCCTAATAAAATTTCAGTCCAAGCCGTCATTCCAGCCGTTTCAGAGCTTAGCTGGAACAAAGAGATATACAAAAACTTTGAAAATTGTTTATTTGACGTAAGTGCCGTATATATTTAGAGAATAGCTTTTAATTTAAAATTACAAACAGACACTTCAATTTTATACATTTGTATAGATTTCAAAAAGTCTTTTGGCTGAGTCTCGTCAAGTTTTTAAAAATGTAAATGGAAGCGAAGTTTAATACAATTGCTAACCATATATCACATAAAGGTGGCCTGACAGCCTGACGCCTATGACATTAAGTCCGTTGGCAAACTATTTGCAAGGAGTATAACATAAGAATATAGAAGCAAATAACCTGTAGAATTCCAGGAATAGAATACTCAAGTGACTATATTTGTCTCAGCAACAAAATGTTGATGCAAAACTTTATTCGGAAGTTTTTTTTTCTTTCTTTTTCTGTTTTTTTTTATGTTTGTGCCTGCCAAAATTACTCTACTCTGATGGGAAGCAAAAGCAGAATCTAAGAGTGGTGGTCACCATACTCATTGCTGTACAATGTGCAGTTACTGTACAATGTTAAGTTATAAGCTAGTATAAGACCCGGATGCAGGACACTCATGGAATAATAATTGAATATTTCATAGTCGTTTTAGACGTAGGAAGCCTGTTTTTAGACATAGACCTCCTCCAACGACTTCCTAGACTAAAGTTGTGGCAGTATTTCTAGATTTGGCTAAAGCATTTGACACGGTCCGCATCCCACTCCTATTGGATAAACTCGAGAGGATGGGTATCCCTAACACTCAACTGGAGCTATTTTCTTCGTATCTGACTGACAGACTGCAAGGAGTTAGAGTAGGTGACGTCGTTAGTGATGATCTACCTGTCATAATGGCAATCTCTCTGTTAGTTTACCGTACTGTTGTTCCCTCTCTGCCCGCTTGGAATGCCCAAGTGTATGACCACGAATGTTTATCAGGGTATTAACTATTTTCAACGTCTGCATTAAATCCTTAAACAGAATACAAACCAATATTTTATTTCACTGTACTCACGACTTCGGTCGATGCCGGTCGATAAAAACGTTAGCACTCTGTAAAGACTTATAATTGTAAAACTACATAAATTTTACACTGACCTAATAGAACAAATTTTATGTTATGGCTGTTACCCACGATTTGATTAAATTTAAAAATAGTACTAAAAAGCTACAAAAGAAAATGGTAAATTAACGCTAATTGAGTTGCTTTTAGGCAGTAATAAATTAGGCGAGTAATTTCCACACGTACAAAAATAAGGCGAGTAACCTTAAGATGTTAACGTTCTTTGCCGAATGACACCATGCTAATCCTTTCATGAAGCTGCTTTGTTCCGTAGTAATTAAAATATGGTACCCGTATAAATTCGTCATGTTTGTCTGTATGTCCTTTCTTTCGTCTGCGGCTCAAGAGACCATCGTTAGTACTAGTGTGATTTCACATGGGTATATATCTCTAAGTATAATATACATATATCGACAAATTATCTATCTATATACCTATATAAAAAAGAAAGGTGACTGACTGACTGACATACCCAGAGATCAATGCACAGCCCAAACCGCTGAACCTAGAATCCTGAAATTTTGCATGTAGGTTCTTTATATAACGTAAGTGAGCTCTAAGAAAGGAATTTGGGAAATTCCACCCCTAAGGGGGTAAATCAGGGGATGAAAGTCTGCGTGAGCGTGTGAAAGCTAGTTGTATATAAAACAATAGATTTCTTTTCTCGTCTTAGTGTGAGGATACACACACACACATCAGCAGCCTCTAACAGTCAGTGTTATAGACCTATCCTTATAAAGGAGGGTTTGGCCTTTGCCACGCTAGCCAGTTGTTGTTTAGAAAGACTACAGCTCAGTTAGATAGATTTATTATTTAAAGACCAAAATTAGACCAACTTGCCAACTTGCCTTACCTACATGCAAAATAACCTATAAAAAATTTGATGATAGTTTTATGAACTACGGAACTCCAAACTTTATGTAGACTGGACTTTAATTTTATTATGTACCAAATTTTCCCTACCCTACCTTTTAACTAAGTTTTAAATAATTCATAATTAACTTACAAATGACCATCATTATCATAAAAAAAAGTACCAATCAAATTAAGAACCTGCTCCTTTTGGAAGTCCGTTTAAAAAGGAGTAACATAATCATACCAATCAAAATCTACGACTTATCTGGACGTTAGATTTTCGAATGACAATTCCTTTACTCAACTTTGCCATTTTTGATTGCAGGATCATGCAGTCCAAGAGATGTAATAGTAAACATAAAGCACGGCGCGTACCCAGCCGTTAATCCCGACGGGTACGATTTCCCTAAGGATTTTATAAACCCGAGCAAAAGGGGGGAGATCCACACGCTGGAACTACTATCGGATGGAAGGAACGTCAGTTATTCGATTGAGAGTCCCAGGCCTGGAAACTGGTACGCCCTTATTTATATAAAATGGGAGGATCCGAGAACGCAGAGAGTTGAACAGCAAGGTATGTATCTAAAACTTCAGTATCTAAAAATCTAACTATTTCTATCTCATCTAATATCAATTGTTTGACGTTTAGATCAGATCTCATACTGCGATGTTGTACCAGGATGACATGTATATGTATATGATGTAGGTATAGGTCATCCAGGTACAAATGCTTAGTGCAGGTGATCAATCATTGTCCACATGTATTTTCTACCAATCATCGTTTACCTGCACTTCACAACTGCACTCGCACTAATCAAAGTGAATACGGGTCTTAAATACATGTCGTCAAGAGCCTTTAACACTCCACTGCGGGGATAGGTCTTTCCGTAAAAAGGAAGCTTTCAAAAGCCGTAGTATCACACGTTACTTAGAAATGTTCCATAACACATTAACAACTCGTGTACTTTATGTCGGCTAGAGGGCGCCACATTAGGATCAATGATACGTCATACAGCCTCAAACAGTGGACGATCAAGACGCTGCTAAAGACATCTCATTTGTCCAGTTCTAATTAGTAGTTAAGGAACTTTGAGGGAAAAGATGAATATACATACATAAATACATAGCCTGTCAAAATCATAACCCTTCTTTTGCTTTGCCGTAGGCGGGTAAAAATACAAGTAAATCAACAGTCGATTTCGTTTTATGTCCATTAGGAATGCCAAATCTGTTTAAACTCAACACTCACGGGAGATTTAAAGTATTCGAATCATGAAAGTTAAACTAATAAACAATTTTACTAATAGAACGTGAATGCCAGTCTTAATGTGTTTTTAGGTGTTATTGAATACTAACTGTTGAGATCCAACTGCAATGGACACCAGAAATATTCTGTACAGTAGTAATACAGTAGTAAATGTTTCATGAGAAGAAACAGGATACAGGGAATACGAAATGCTATTCAGCAGTTTTCTATATATATGTACACACATACACGTCACATATATATTGTTGTTCACCGAATTTCTAAAGGACCGCCCTTTCAATATGTATATACCTAGAATTGCACCTTCATTAGTCATTACCTATATATATAATTTATAATTTAATAATATAATATAATAATTGAATTTAATTTATAATTATCACACTTCACACTAATATGTAAAGGCGATAGTTAGTGAGTGTGTATGTTTGTTATTTCTTCACGCAAAAACTTGTTTTAGATGAAACTTTACAGTAATATAGCTTATAGATCAGAATAACACATAGGTTACTATATGCCACGATAATCGACATACACACGCGGGCAGAGCCGCGGGCAACATCTAGTAATATATAATTTCGACAATACTCATAAAAGTTTTAGGGGACACTGTATTCATAAATTCGAGGGAATCCGAAGCTCCTCTTCTCTGAAGGTTTCAGAGTGGGAATTAGGATAAAAACCGAGAAAAATATTAACAACAATTATAATTTCGTCCTAAAATTATTTTTACAATAAATTGTTTATTTGATCTGGCAATTCAGAGATTTTCCTTCTTGTGGCTGTTTTGAGAATTATTTTGGTACTAGCTTTTACCAGTCCACCTACGTTTATTTTGGTTATTGGCGGTAAAAATCGTCGGTATGTCCTTCCACACTAATCAGAGTGTCTCCATGCTAAATTTCATTGAAATCGGTGCAGCGTTTAGCCATGAAAGCTTAACAGACAGAGTTTCTTTCGAATCAATAATATTAGTATGATGATTCGCAAAAACATTTTCCTCATCAACCAATTCTCCGAATTCACTATCAAATATTTAGAAGCAGAACGATCACTAACCTATCTAAACATTGAAGCCAGGCTTCGGTAGTTTTATTTATATCAAGTAGTTGTTGATAAAATTACAATACAATACCAACTCGCACTCGGCCAGCGTGGGGACGTCTGGCCTTAACCCTCTCCTGAGAGGAGACCCGAGCCCAGCAGTGGGACATTATGAATTGTTGATGATGATGACAATATCATTACCTATAATCATGTTAATAATATCCAGTGACTTGACAGCCAATTGCTGACTTATTAATGAGTGCTTCGTTGCTATCAGGTGACTGTCATACCCAATTTTTGCAGTGAACGTACGTTCAAATTCACTGCAAGTCAGCACCCCCACTGATATAATTATAACGTGTGGCCTCTGGCAATGTCTTGCGCTCGTCCTATTTGGCATCGAGCTGTTCTTGTATTGTATTTTTTGTATTTAGAACGAACATTAAATGCCCCGATGCAAATGAATTCTAGAAATTACTAGTGCCTATATTCTATTTGAAATTCGAATTTGATTTGTGTTGTGTGTCAATTGTTTTTTTAAACTATTGTCACAGATTTTGAAGTGTGTGTTCTTTTGTTTTTTGGTTTATCTGCCCGAGTATCTTATCTGCCATGGCCAGTCAACAAACATGCGATATTCCAGTACCTAAATAATTCGATCCGCGCCTAAAACTATCTCTATGATTCTATACATTTTTTCAATGTAATCTATCTGCACTTAGGTATAAATAATTATCTGTGTATTTAAAAACATTCTTTGGTTTTGTAACATTGATATGTATAGATAGGCGCAATACTTATCAGGTTTATTTTCGTATTATAGATAAGGTAGGTTAAAATTTTGTTCCAATGGAAATGGGAATTCTCCATTTGGGAGACAAATACTATTATCCCGTTGGATAACAGGATAGCAACAAAAGTTACAAAACCAATAATAATGTTTAATAATGGTCATTATAGTAGATAGTTTTATTCATTACTAGCTAAACCCCGCGGTGTTTCCCGCGGTTCTTACAACGCGACAAAGTTAGTTTAAAAAAAGTAGCATAAGTTACTCCTTAGATCATAAGCTATCTGCCAGTGAAAGTCCCGTCAAAATCGGTTCAGCCGTTCCAGAGATTATCCGGAACAAACAGACAGACAAAATTTGTAAAAAAAATGGTTTAGGTTACATACATATGCATTTAGTAAAAAGCGGTTATTTTAATATTATAAACAGACACTCCAATTTTATTTATTTGTATAGATGTTGTACTATTGTGTTGTACTATTGTTAATTTTTGAATAGAGGTGAGGTGTGTCGCGTTATTTGTGCCTCGTGTTTGTCGACGAGTCTCTAAATGTTCAAACGAAAAGTCGCATTTCGTCATTATAATTTATTAGTTGCTGCACGCGGCTCCGCCCGCATATATGTCGGTTATCACGGCAAATAGTAGCCTATGTGTTATTCTGATGTATAAGCTATATTACTGTAAAGTTTCATCCGATTCCGTTCAGTAGTTTTTGCGTGAAAGAGTAACAAACATCCATCCATCCATCCACACTTTCGCGTTTATAATATTAGTATAGATACGGCATATTAATGTTTTAATACAATGTCTGCTTTAACGTTAAAATAGTTTTAAAATAAAAATATACGTTTAAGAATACTTATATATTATATATCATGTAATCTTCTTCAATAGTCCAATACTGGCAATAGGGCTTGCCACAAAAAAAAGGTTTGGACTACTCACAGATAACCCCCAAGGAGGTGAGCTGTGTGACAACTATACCACATTTGTACAGTATGTAGGTGCTATCATCAGCTATTTATCTATACTAATATATAAACCTGAATAGTTTGTTTGTTTGTTTGAACACGCTAATCTCAGGAACCGTTGGTCCGATTTGAAAAATTCTTTCAGTGTTGGATAGTACATTTATCGAGGAAGGCTATATATCATCACGCTCGGACCAATGGGAGCGGAGCACCAATGAAAAACGTTTCGAAAACGGGGGAAAATTATCACGCTACGGGCAATAGGAGACGCAAAAGAGGTTGCGTGGGTCGGCTAGTTTACGATAAAATATATAAAATTTTAACAAAATAAAAAACCGTCTTGAAGAATGACCAATTCGTCGACTCTGGACTCTGTTATCAGTTCAACAGATGTGTCACACAACGCCTGTCCGCAGTGGTTGATTGATGGCCTCAATCTGGGGAACGCTCTAATCAAGACAAACTAGAAATAGTTTCATAATCTAAATTGTAGTTTCTATACGATGTCTCATCATAGAATCTGACGGTAGTTGACCAGCTTATAGTATGTAGATGTGCTGAAAAGCATCCAACCTGACGATGATACATGGCACTTTTTCTTATTTTTTTTTTATTTTTCTATGTAATGTCATTGAAATCTACACACTTCTCCCAGCGATGCACAATGTAAATATAAAGATTCATACCTACATTCACTACTTTTCATTAATAAGTGCTGCCATCTTCACTTTGAGATCCGAAACTTATATAAATAAGTTAGGTAACCCATAGCCTTTGCCAAGTTTAGGATCTTTACTACTTTACTTAAAGAACTTAAAAAGCAGATCACTTTTACATTTTGTAAGAAGACTGTAACATAAATCAATGGTAATGTGCTGTAAATATAATTGCAAGTCTTGCAAGTTTGTAGTCAAGTATGTTTAGGATGATTCATGTCATTAAAGTGCCTAATACTGTACTCAATACAAATAAATAAAATTGGAGTGTCTGTTTGTAATATTAAAATAACCGCTTTTTAATAAATGCATATGTATGTATACACGGTATATATACCAAAAATGTAGTTCAAAAATTTTTGTCTGTCTGTCTGTTTGTTCCGGGTAATCTCTGGAACGGCTGGACCGATTTCGACGGCACTTTCACTGCCTATATGTGGCTGATGATACAGGGAGTAACTTTGGCTGTGACGACAATAAGCGCGGGTAACACCGCGGGGTTCAGCTAGTATATTCTACATTTGAAGAGACAACTTCTCGACTAGCGACACTTAATTAATTCCTATGCAACCGCAGTAAGCTTCTAATGTAGATAAAACAGGTTCTTTGAATAACTCGTTTCTTATAATATACCAAATATAATTATTTTGTAGCTCCTTAGGAATGTTGTCGACAAAACACGTAAAGTGTTCATTTGCTAAAATTTATTTATTAACAGTAATCGTTTTTTAATTGCAGGTCTGGTACCCAACTGTCAAACAATACTTTACACGGATCTACAAGTAAAACGAAAAGAGAACATAGAACTGGTAGATTGTTATGCGGGTATTACGATAGACTATAATACTCTGCCCGTACTCTTCAAGTGCATAACGGTGGATTCTGTAGACGCCATCGCTTTGGATGTAAAGATTGCCAACACGACTACGGACCACCAAGAACTTTACTTCCGAATTAATGCCTTGTCTATTCCCACAGAAGATAATTACCTTATATACTGCGCCTTTGATCCCGCGTCTAATAATACACAGACTATAACTTTTACTCCCAATCCAGGAGCCTGGCATTATTTTCAAGTAGGAAAAGTCGTAGGTAATGCATCGAGGCTGGCTGACTGCGAATCTTATTACTTGGGAGCAGATCTTGAGGAAGAACTAACTAATCACACGGTAGACGACCTTATGCGCGACGACAAGGGTCGATTTTTCGCTTTCGATTACGGGCTTCCTTCAGGTGATTTGCAAGACGCGACAAGTCTTATAAACATAACTTCCTCAGAAATAAAAACCTTGAGATTTAAAGTGAACCAGTTTTTGGATATTGGCGGCACCCTATCGATAGCAGCGAGCCTTTTAATGAATTTAAAGTACTACATGGGATACAAAAGAGAGCTAGAAAAAGAAACTCTGTTAGCATTTACGGAGGACAACCAGTTCTTCAAGGCCGTGATATGTATGGACATTGGTCATCCGAGCATTCCATTACAGAGTGGTCACTGCAAATACAACGATAAGGTGAAGCCCGCATTGTTCGTTCTAAACAGTACAGACTCTGAGTCTATTTATGACAAGACGTACATCCCGTTTCCGGACAATGGGGTGTGGTATTTAACTTTTAGGATATTCTGTGATGAAGTAGTGTGTCCCTGTAAGACGGAGAACAACGGCTCCACATACTACGTAGATACGTCTTCAGATAAAGACGACGATTCTGTTGTAATTCCTTCTGAGGGTAATAACACAAGGCAGGGTACTTCAGAGTGTAATGCGACTATAGTGCTGACGATATCGTCCATGTCCTGCGTGAACGGCAGATGCAGTAATCACGGCAGCTGTCAGCTAAATACTTTTGGTGGATTGGTGATGTCCTTTTGTTCCTGTGCTGCTGGTTTTGGAAGTAAGTTGAACTTTTGAACATCTTAGTAGTTCTTCGATTATTTCTTTAAGCAAATGTTAGGTATTAATCGCTGAATACTTTATGTTGGTCCTTGTTTAGTCGGGGATAGGAAGTGTGCAGAGTTGCTCGACCAAAAATCCGACGCGCCGTGTTTGAAAGCAGACGGTGAGAGCGATGAGCCTAAGGTTTCCTCATCATAATTTGAGAAGTTTATAGTTTTTCTCCTTGGTGCCATTTAGACATTTGAATGCGTGGGTTATGAATCAATAAGGTTTTTTTTCATTTGTGTGTCAATTTCCTTTTGTGGAATGCGCTACCTCTCGAAGCCAGGATGGCTAGAAGCCGTTACTCTGTCAAAATTAAAGTGAAGGAACTCTTATTGTGTGAATCTGCGGGGGATTGCGAGCTTAGTTCATCGCCTATTTCTTATGTATGGATATATTTATACTAAATATGTATGTGTGTGTATTACTGTATGTATTTGCTTATTCAAGGTCAAATACCTTTATAATTATCCATTGAGTGCACCTAAATATTTTTTTTTCTGCATCGCAAAATCAGTTAACAACAATGCATGTTGATCATAAAGATATAAAATAAATAAATTTCTATTCCCAGACTAAAAATCATTAAAAAAGCTATAGTCATTTTACATAAGAATGTCGTTACTAACAAATTGAACACCATGTTCTGCAATGAAGAATTATATGTCCTATATAATTTGCTCATTCTTTAATAAAAGTTTTGATTTTTTCAGGTTGGGATTGTTCAGACAGTTCAAGAATGGACAGCTTAGTGTATATGCTGGTTTCTATTCTTCTTCTCACATTAAGTAATCTTCTCTTTCTGCTCTCGATTTACGTGGCGATCATTCGTTACTATTACACGGAAGCTATGATGTACGCTTTCACCATGGTGTTCTCTACTTTCTACCACGCCTGCGATGCACCAGCCCAAGTCGCGTACTGCATCGTCCGAGGTAATATTCTTCAATTCGGAGACTTCTATTGCGGGATCATGTCCTTTTATTTAACGTTACTAGCTATGAGCATAATAGGAGATAAATTAAAATCTTCTCTCCAACTCACAGGCGCTATTGTGATAGCACTTCTAATTACTTGGAATATGCACTCATTTGTAGCTTTCATATCACCAGTAGCTGTAGGAACAACAATTTTATTTACATCCTGGTATATAGATTATAGAAAGAATCGTACGATGAAATATTCAAGGAATTATTATTTCAGATATATGCCGTTAGGTCTAGTTTTAGTTACGGTAGGTTTAGTTTGCTTTGGTTTTTTGCAAACTGAACAAAATTATAAGATAGTACATTCTATTTGGCATATGATTGTTGCCTTGAGTGTGGTGTTCCTTTTGCCTGATGTGAGACGGGATCCCAACGTGAACGCATTTACGCCTAGTTCAATTGATTTGAAGTCCAGTTTTTATAAATATTTCCGTAGATCTCAGCCGCAGGTAGCGGCAGATTAAATCTATACAAATAAATAAAATTGGGATTGTCTGGTTGTAATATTAAAATGACAGCTTTTTAATCAATGCATGTGTATGTATACACGATATATATAGCAAAAATGTAGTTAAAAAATGTTTGTCTGTCTGTCTGTCTGTTTGTTCCGTGTAATCTCTGGAACGGCTGGACGGATTTTGACAGGACTTTCACTAGCAGGTAGCTGATGATCCAGGGAGTAACTTAAGCTACTTTTTTTAGACTAATTTTGTCCCGCGGCGTTACTCGCGGTACAACAATAAACGCGGGTAACACCGCGGGGTTCAGCTAGTTAATAATATAATTAAACGGACAAAAAAAATAGTGTGAATTTTACTTGTGAGATTTAGATAACAAATACAATTGAGGTGCAAATATTTTATATATAGATGTAAGTACAAATAATGTTTACTAGTCGTATACAAAGTACAGATTTGTTTTTATACAGGTGTGAAGTCAATGCTAGAAAATATTTTTCTAAGTGGACTAAAAATAACGCATAATATGACAATTACGTATATAAAATCAGATAATAATAACGACTACTACGCAATTTCGTATTTTAATATTAATTAAGTTTTTTTTATAAAATACAAAAGTTTAAAGGCAACGGAAATGTTTAAACTGGAGTTCAACCATGCAGTTTTAGGTGTAGATAATAAGTCGATGGTCTTATCTATGATGTCTTGCAAATGAGATTTCATTTAAATTTAGGTTATTTAGGTATCGTTTAAAAGTTTTGGTGGTTATACTAGAACGTCTTAAAATAACTTTTATAATCTGTATTAAACTGATAAACGGGGCCCTGATAGGCAACAGGCATTACTAGTTTATAAAGCATGCAGAATCGTAAATATTGAAATGGTGGTGATTCTGGTGTTGTCATCACTAAACTAAAATTTACCAATGTTTGTTGTTGAATTATATACTTTAATCTCATCTAATTACCGTCCTTTTTTCGATGTCTCACATTTATATATTTTTTCCTAAAATTAGATAGATAATTTTAAATGTTATCTACAAAACAATTCCAGAACCAGTTTTAAATTGGCATTTGTCACTTACGCTTTTTCATTTGTACACCACAATACCGGCAGTTTGTACTTACTGCCAAGGTGAGTCCGGGAGCCCTGTAAGATGCTTTGGTCTCGTTGTAAGACCAGTGTAAGTCCCTCCAGTCGTATAACTTACTTGGGTTTGAACTCTATGCATACTACTCTCATTGTTGAAATGAAATAATTTAGAACGTAGTGGTACGAGTCTCTTTCTGTCTTCTACTGTCCAAATAACAAACGTATGGTTGTTAGTGTACCGTCTGAATGAACAAATAAACAAATATTTAGTATATCAGCCCTCCTAACCAAGTGTGTGGGAATGACGTCATCCCAACGCTAAATCACGTGATTAAAACAAAGTATTAGCCATTGATACAATAGAATAGAGGCGTAAGAGATTATAGAAGAATCGACGCGAAAAATTAACATTAAGAAGGCAGAAATATTTAAGTAATGTGCTTTTTGCTGTTCTGAATAAAACGGAATTCACAGTATTTACACTGCAGCAGGGGCTCACTAGAATACTTTTTCAAAGTATAAGTCTCGACTTATGACAAAAACTGACCCAGGATCAGGTCTAGGAGTAGTTTATATGTCACCGTAAGATTGCAAAAACTGTTAGACTATAATCTAGCTATATTATAAAATATCGATAGATTGTCACTGTGATATACTGCTAACAACTGTACTTGATTTGTCGGTCTTATAGTAGGCCGTTCAACGGCCATAGAGTTAGGTTAAAACTTCTTTGACTAATCACAAATTAATTTTAATGTCACTACTATTTTATGTAACTAGTTCTACTGTGAGGTATTTTTAACATGAAATCAATTTAAAATCAATTTAAAACGAATTAATAAACAAATATGGTGACGTGGGACAAATGCTGTTCAACCAACGAACGCTCGAGATGCGATTCGTCGCATACCATATCTCAGTTTGACGGTTTCATTTGGATAGATTATAATTATAATCTAACTAATAAAAATAATACGTTAAATTGTGAGCAGTATATTACAGTTCACAATCTTTCGACTATTCGCAATCTCGCGGGATAGATTACAATTTACAGTTTTTACAATCTCACGGTAACATAAATACGTGCCTACATGTAGAATGTGACAGCAACGTCTAAATTGCCATAAATAATTATACTAAAAACTCTTGTTAGCTATCTGTTTTAGCACACTGTTTTGATAAGTTTTTAATTCTGTTTAAATTACATTATTTTGTTAAATATTATTTATTAGATTTTTATTTTTTATTAACTTTATAGATATCTAAAACATTATAATTTTTGTTAATAGTTATAGTATTATACAACATACAAGTCAATTATATAACAACTTCTAACTGCGACTTCGCTTGCGTAAATGGGTGAACATTGCGACAGCGTCTCACGAATAAACAAACATTAATGTTATTTGTCAAATGACTTTGGGGAAGAGAGTTATTACTAAATATAGCGGCAAATAATTTTTACTAAATTTCAAAGTATGATATAGTTACCAAAGACTGTTTTGAGGCGAAGTGGTAGCCTAGATACAGTTTCAAAGTGCTTTTCATTCACCTTTCTTCCTACTGATCATTGTGTAAGACAGTTCATATTTTCCATTGAGTTCAAAAAGGCGTAGAGAAAGATTGTACAAAATTTAAATACGTTTTGTCATTGAAAGGGAATTTAGTTTTTTAATATTGAATAATATTTGAATAGTAAAGCTTCTTGAAATTTGAAATTGGAGTCAGTAATTCTACTGTAGTTATTCTAGTGACATTAGAAAATATGTTAGAAAGTTCCTCTTCAACTTCTGATTAGTTGACTATCTTATTACATTGTTTTATTATTTAAAAATGTACCTACATACATTTATTTAAAGTGTATATTTCAGTACTACGAATCCGAACATATTTCCTTGCTTTTCTTAGTAGGTTTGTCCAAAGATAACTAATGGTTTTCAGAATAGCGAGTCTTTAAAATAATAAAAAGTAGGAGATGATAGTCAATTACTTCCTTATCTTCTGTGAAATTCGAAATTAGAATTTTACTAAAGAAGAGTGACCATTAATTATTTATTTACTTATGTATATACAGGTTTATATATTCTAAGTTGGTACTATTATTGTAATAAATGCTCATTGGTGCAGTTTTAATAAGAAAAAGTTTAGGAAACTGTTTATAACTTAGCTGTTTATAGCTTATGTCAGCTGGGCTATTATTACGATTCTTTTTTATGTTTGTCACTGCTAAATGACTCTGCCCTGCCTGATGGAAAGCATAAGCAGAATCCAAGAGTGGTGGTCACCATACTCATTGCGTATGCAGACAATGCAGCATGGTGACCCACACCAAGCCGGGCTAGTGATGCTTCTGCATCATTGGGCCTCCGGTCTCGCACTCACCAACGAAACACGACAGCACGATCGTTGTCATTGTACGATGATTTTCCGTGCGAGTGTAGTTTTGCCCCGGTCGAGCCGGCCCTTTCGTGTCATTAAAACCGGTTCAGTAGTTTAAAACTGTGGAACATACAAACATACCTACATACCTACATAAACTGCCAATACTATTTCTTCGCCGTAGTTGAATAACTATATAATTAGATAGCTATAACTGTGTCCACAATACCAATTGTAAATACTGATAATGGTGCCTTATATTGTCCACATTTTACTTAACAAAGAGATTAGAAGTTTTGTGCCATTGTATTTAGAATTTCGAACAAATAATAACATGTCTTTGTACATTTTATAATAAGCTAGTTAGTATACAAATATATTTATAATAAGTCCATAAAAAATGTAATATTTACAGGTAAACCGCTTAAAGTCCTCGCCTGCGAAGTACGGGGGCGCGGAGGTAAGACGAGAGTGGTGTCTGAGAGAGGTGCGGGGGGCAGGCTCAATCCTTTATATTACGAGCACCCGCCTCCCGCACCCTTCCTGTTCCTCGTTTTCGTCCTACCTCGCGGCCATATACGGTATAGGGTTAGCTCCGACGGACTGAATGACGGTGAAAAGACTAATTCAGTAACAATTAAATTTAACCTAAACTTCTTCAGAATACGACTATGTTTGATGCTACGAAATAAAATAAATGCGTGGGACGCTTGGTTTTATTTCTTCGCCGCCATTCCGTCCGTCAGCGATGACCCATACTCCGCAAGCGTTTGGTCAACTAAGCGGTTTGTCTATAAACCAACTAGTAGTTTAAGTTAAATAACGATTAATACAATTATTTTTTATTCAAATGTTTTTTTCAGAAGCATGTTTGCCATTTGCACTATATAACCATAATTTAAGATATAAAAGAAGTGTTACCAGCTATAGATATAAAAGAAGCGTTACCAGCTATAGATTTAAAAAAAATCCTCGCCTAGTATGCTTATGATTTTGCGTGCAAAACCACCTATTAATCTGGGGTTGATCAAAGAGTAAACCGACCTGTGACGTTAGTATTACATTTTATTCGTTATTATGTGACACATACCCTTTTACTCTTCAATTAATATTTATCTCTTCTCTATATTTGAAATGTCTGCACTTTAAAATGGACGAAAATCCCCGACTTTGTTTTGACATTTCGTCTCAGGGGTGGCCACATAAGAAAGGCCAAACTCATCTGATCAAGAAAGTTTAACATGCAAAAGTGTTCTTGTAACCTAATTTCATTTCAAAATAATTGTCAAGACTATGCATGGATGAAAATTAAAACAAAAACTTGGTTAATGATGCTGGTATTTCCTTGTCAATTACTATTAATTGTCATTTATAAACTATTCTATCAGTAAAATGCGTGAAGTGTTTTCTTTATTTAAATAGTGGTTTAGAGGACATGTGTCAAGTTAATATCGATGCAATCGTACCAATTACTAAGTGCGATTGATCTAAATTGATTGCTTAGATAATGATTAATTATCTAAGATTGATTGATCCAAATTCAAATAACTTACTTATCTTTGGCTCAAATGAAAACGCAAAATTGTAAATCACTTTTTAATTTAGTTATTAATGTTATTTTTTAAGGAGGCAATATATTATGTTACTATGACCTATGATGTACTTTTGAGTAGATAAATAACTGTTTGGATTTGTTGTGTAAGAAATAAATATATTTATAAATATAGATCAATTGCTTAGGTAGTGAATTTATATATTACGTATGTGTTATTACAGGTGTTATACGTACAAAGCTTTAAAATAACTTCTTGCTCTTTTTCACATTCCTCTAAAAAAATGATTTAGAATTATTTGTCATCTATTTAAAGAGTGTTGAAAAATTATATTAATTATTTATGTGCAATAGAACCTCGTGCCCACAGAAAACTCACTCCGCAACATCGTTTCAGGGAATAAAGAGCCTGTACCAACAAGATAAAGTCCAATTCAGGTCGCACTTAGCTAATTACCCTTTGTGAACAAATAAAGTTGCAAATAAATCTAGGTTTAACCAACTGATTCGATTGTTACATAAAGAGTGGACGCGATTCGACGTAAGAGCGAATAATCGATTGGTTATTAAATTTACTGGATTTGACTTAGTGCAGACTAATAACTTAAATGCGGTGTGGCCTGACCTGATATAACTTAAAATTCTGTTAAAATTTTATAGGATTCAGTCAAAATTTCTTGTCATTATGTATCTAACAACAATATTTAAAAAAGGATTCCCTTTGTGAGGCCTTACGCTGTGTTTAAAACTGTGATCTCGGACTGTGTTCTTTATTAATATAGGTACCTATGTCTAAAATAATGTTCAAAATTGATGATTATTTTTATTTCGTTTGGCAAACGTTTCATTCAAGTGGTCAATTAATACGTTGTAATTGCGTTTTTGTTTTAAATCTGAACGTTTATTTCTAATTACACAAATGCATAGACTGCTGGACCCGCTGACGTTATAATGCGAATGAATATGTGAAGTTTTTAACTGCAATCAATTTTGTAACAATGTGTAAACAGAAACCACAGCTGACATTATACATGTAAATAGAGCTCAAAATAGATTTTTTCGATCGATTACAATTTATGCATATGCTGGTTACCGAATCATTGATGTTGCAGGTAGAATTACACAAGGACTTTCCTGATTTGAGGGATAAGGTACCTAAAGTGTATTACTGTATGTCTAAAAAAGGGAGTATTTCATTAGAAACACGCAAAACTTTTGTTTTATTCACTGTGTTGTTATTGCCATGTTAATTGTGTTAAAGTACTCTAAACTGAGTATTATATCGATCAAATATTAGCCATGCAAAACTATAACTTAATATTAGGTACATTTTTTATTAAATTTTACACCACACCCCGTTATACTGTTTTTTGTTTGTATAAAAATTTTGTTACTGAAATACTAAAGATAATAGTAATTGCAAATTTGTTAGTACATATTTGTATTATGTTGCATTTATAATAGGTATATTGTATGTTGTGAATTTGTAAATGTGATTATTGAAATCAAATTATAATTATTTATAAATAATGAGGGTAGTTGTTTTATTTGTTGTAAATCGATCTGTTCGCACATCGTTTTTTTTAAGGCCAAGTGTTTAACTTCTTTTTTAGACCAGAGACTAAAGCCTTTTTTCAAATGGACGCGTTACATCATAGTATTATGTGATATAATAGGTAGGTACCTATGCCATGTAACTCTTCAGCGTATTTTAATTTAGGTTAAAAAGTGAATAATAATAAAAAACGTGCTGGTAATATTAACACGAACCACGGAAATATTTATGATTTGCCCAGGCATTCAAATTAAATAATTTTATTAATTCCTAAAAAAAAGAAAACCATCTTCGTAAAATTCGTTTATTAAAATGCAATCTTCAAGCTCAAATACATGGGAATAAAGACCAATATCACAATAAATATCCTCAAATAAATAAACAATAAAAAAATAAGTTTAAAGTGAAAATTAACTTTTATTTAATTATGCTTATGAAGCTAATTTGGTAAGTGTCGTTCATGATTAGGACGCAGCTTCAAAAATACATATGTAGATGTTTACTGTCATCACGACAGATGTCAGCCTGTGACCTTTCGACCAGGTTGCACGGCCAGTGCAACCTGGTCGAAACGTCAAGCAAATCAGAGGTATGTAATACCTTTAAATAAGTGATCGCGTTAATTGCCGTAAAAATTATAATTATTATATTGATGTTTGTTAATTAAATAAATAGTAGTAGACATATTATATTTTTATTTTCTACATATACAATTCTATATAGGTATAGAGTTTTAAGACAGTTTTATATTTTTCATACAAGTAAGAAAATATTTTATTACATTAAATAATAAATTTTCATCATAATCATCTAAGCCGAAATACGACCATTGTTGGATATAGGCCTTCACCAAGGTTCTCCACATCTTCCGGTCCTGGCCTGGCCGTATCCAACAAAAAAATATTACATCCAAAATTAATAATTCTATGAGGTAATATTATAGAATACAAATATTATAGAAAAAACAACAATGAAATATGATAAGTAAATAGTGAATGAGTTTTAATTACTGTTTAAAAAAGTTATCAAATTAGAATAGATAATCGCAGTTGCATATGTCTCACTAAAGATATTATTAATCTCCCATCAACAGCTTGCATTTACAAAGAACATCTCGTGCCTTTGTTATTGATATAATGGCATTAACATAATTAATAATTAATTTTAAACAAAAAAACTATAAAAATCTTTAACCAGATAACATAAAAACTTTTAATAATAATTTTTATAGCCAAGGCACCCCCAGAGATTATTATAATTTATTAAAATCGGTTCAATAGTTTAGGTGCTATGGTGAAACATGCAAACATAAACTTGTTATATTAGCTTTGCCATAGTCGGGTAAAAAGTATCACTAACTTCAACTTTCATACAAAAAATAATCTTACACCCTAACCGGTAGAATTTTGTTTTTCAAAAGAATGCAACAAATGGGAAGTATGGCCTTTAAAATTAAAAAGATTCCTTTAATACATCCATCCATAATAAGCAATTCCTACCTTCTCCTTTTTTTAGTCAGTCAAAAATTTCGAAGACCATAACATTTCTTTATAACAAGTATCAACTTCATTAAACATGTTATATTTATACACTCAACTTACACATTTGAGAGACCAAATAGAAGGAGCATTCCCCTCCTCAGTGGAATACCCAAACATCAATCATGGAACTATCAATCAATTATGATCAAATGATCATAATCTAGAATTAGATCACAATTTAGTTTGATCAGAAGATCCTACTTTCATATCTAGTTTACACACATTCAGATCACACTTTCACTGCATGATTACAAAGGCTTAAAATATTCTAACAGGAAGAGACCCATATAGGAGTTGTCTTTGAAGGTCTTCCGCTTTTAACGTGCCATCAATACTAGTACAATCCTCATTAAACACACTGTATGCGGATACCTCACCTTTTTTTTTCGGTTTAGTTCGAGTATTCAAACATATACCTATTAAAACAGTTACACCAAAGTACACAGCACCGAATTGCAAGTTTATAAAGAAAATGAAAAGTGATAACCATATTATAGCGTAAGTTGAATACTTGATCATGCAATATTGCCAAGATACAGGATTTTCTTCTTCCAAAGTTTCAACTTCACTAACTTCAGATAAAACATCGCTGACTTCCGACGTTACTTCATTTAATTCAGGTTTATATTTACTAACTTGACCAATATCTTCGTTCAGTCTCTCTTTTTTTCGTATTTGTTTTACTGGTTGAGGTTTTTCATTTTCAATCTGAAATATTTTATTACATGACAAAATTTAAACAACTATAAAAGGATTAATTTTGCATTATATAATATATTTTTTTGCCAATTAAGAAAGATTATACATAAGAAATTGAAAAATTTAATAGTTATACAAAATAGCACACAGAACAGTGGTAAATTTTACTATGGTATGTTTTACACAATAAATATATTTATATGTATTACTTAACATACATGATTAAAAAATTATCTATACTATTTTTATAATATTCTTTGACTATAATTCATGCTTAGTTTTAGTCTGGTCCAGAAACCTTGTAGTAATAGTATGTAGTAGTAGTAGTATGGCAAATAAGACAATAAAATAATATACAAACCAATAAAACTTCCTCTTCTTGTATGCCCATGTTTCTAAATATTCTTGAAAATCCTAAGTTGGTTATCTTTCGTTTTGGTTTGTCTATCTTGTCATCATTGTTATCTTTTGATTCTTTTCGAGAACGCAATGAGCGTAATTTTTTGAGTTTCGTCTCCATTCGTTACACCGAGAAATGTAACTTTTTGGACGTAGCTCGTAAGAGATATACTTCCTTTACATAGAACACGTATACTTTCTGCCGGGAGATCTGTAAAAATCGTAAATATTCAATGTTTTTGCAAAACATAAATAAATCACTAACACGTCAACCCTTGGTTGACATGACATTAAACGTTTAGTTGGCATCAAAGAGTAAAATAATATTGGCATTTGGCATGGCAGGTTTACTGCTTGATGATGAGTGATTTTTGAACGAATGAAAAGGTTATTTTATTGAATAGTTTTACGGAAAAAAAACTTATATGATTTATTAAGGATAAATAGGCGTATGAAATAAAATAACTTTTCAAACACACTTTCTGTATCCAATGGTTAAATCGTTGGTTTTTTTTACATTTACAGCATCAGTATTTAATAATGCGGCAACACCCGTTAAGGCGCGAAGTCCGATCGATATCATCGGTAGACAACACCTGAATTCAATGTTTACAATCATGAATATGAGTACTGTTTAAATATTAAATAGTGTTACCTATTAAAGAGTGACGTAAATGGAACACCAATCTGAAATGGGGGCTTATGGAGAAAATCCTAATGTACAAAATAGTGGAAATTATATAACAATAATTCCAGTTGATTATTCTCGCAGAGGGTATCCTATGCAAGCAGAATATCAATACAAGTAAGTTGGAAATATTAGAATGACTATTTCAGTATGTAATATTATTATTACTGAAACATTTACTTACATATTTACAAGTAATTTTGTATTTAGGAGTAATATAATGCATTTATATTTTAAACCTAGTGAATTTAGATCTCGCGAAGAGTATTACAGTGTCCAGAGTCAGAAGCTACAAGCAGAAGTGAATGCGCACTTGTACTCAGTGTCCCAGAGACTGCCGCACTTGTCGTACAGTCCTTTGGGGCGTCACAATGAGTGGGATAAACATGACCCTCATAAACCTCTGCAACCAGATTCTAAAGAGAGCAACAGTTCGGACTCGCTTGAGAAGAGTGTTATGGGTATGTACGAAAATATACAATAACCGTAAGTATACTAATATTATAAATTCGAAGGTAACTATCTGTTTTGCTTTCACGGCTAAACCGCTTCATCGATTTCAATGAAATTTGGATATACTTTGATTCTTGAGGAAGGACTCTTTATCGCGATAAACGACATCACTCGGGCGGGCGGGGCCACGGACAAATCTAGTATAATGTTTAAATAGGGGAATAATATATTAATTTACTATCTAAGGAAATTGACAAGCTGAATTAATTTCAGCAAATGTACTATTCACAATTACGGTACATGGTTTTTTACGCGTGGAAACCCCACCGGGGCTTGCAGCGGGGTGGTGTGTTCCACTCTGCGCCTGAGAAGGGAGGGATCCGGGAATTGCTGTTGGTAACACATCCGTACCAGATATCGTTACTGCCATGGCTTAACCATTTGGTATGGGACTCAACTTGCGTTAACACCCTTTCGCCGTCATATAGGAACATTTAATTGGCAATTAAACATATTTTTGAAGAGTTTAGGATCGAGTCCCGGTTTCTTTGTGAGAATTTGTATATAACTAGTCCTCGGTCTATTAGAAACTAATGTCAAAATCACCCCGAAAATAGTTCCTCTTTTTAGAGGGACCAGATTTACAAAAATCCTACTACATAATATTAAAAACGTGAAAGTTTGTAAGTATGGATGGATGGATGGATGTTTGTTACTCTTTCACGCAAAAACTACTGACGGATTTGGATGAAACTTTACAGTAATACAGCTTATACATCAGAATAACACATAGGCTACTATTTGCCGCGATAAACGACATATACGCGGGCGGAGCCGCGGGCAACCACTAGTACCTATATATACACTTAAAAAGCTTTCACTGTAATATAATTTCATTAAGAAAAAATACTAAAAGGAACATAATAATATACAAGAGATGGTAAATTGATAATTTTCTTCCATGTATTTCGTACCTAAATACGTAACCTAACCATAGCTTTACTAACAAGTAAAATTTTAACAAAAATAAAACCGACTTCAAGTTTCAACTCGATTTCTCTTGGATATCATCATCAGATCTTAGTGCGCTTATCATGGTGCCACCGTTAGGATATCTCATTAAAAAAAGAATCATCAAAATCGGTTCATAAACGACCAAGTCATCCGCGAACACACATAAAAATAAAATAATCAAAAAGATCGAATTGCGAACCTCATACTTTTATTGAAGTAGGTTAAAAATGTCGTAAGAGCACGATTAACTAGTCTTCCCATTTCAGGATCGAACCTTAGCAGTTGTTCGAACCAGACAGGATCGAGTAGCATAGCAGCGGGTTCCTTCAGTACCACGGAACCCATCACCAGTGGAGGCAGTTCATCCAGCGCGATATCACCGCCGTTACCAGGTTTTAGTAGTTTCTGGTTCCGATACCTTGTTTCTTTCTCTCTCGCTTTGTTATTTATTGTGCATCTCTATCACATCGATCGCGAGTTTATGGAAAAGGTGAGGAAGACCTGAGGACATCTATCTTCTAGCTAGATAATGATTTGATATAGTGCTTATGCTCAGTGAGCCTTGTATTGAAAAGCTTTTGCATATTTACAACTTCTAAATTCCGACTTATTTACTTAAGTAGCCTTAGTCGATCAATATTTAAAGATTTTAGTATTTTTTTATTTTTACGAACAAAATTTAACCGGCTGATACATAGTATTTAAGTCTTAATTACTTACCAAACTCCTCACAGCAGCATATCGTGGGCGCTCTCCGCGATACGAAATTGTCGTACAATTTAATATCGTATATATATATATATATAGATTATGAAATTCTTGTCTTTGCGGCGTATAAGGAAACCCTTCCAGTATTCAGAATTACAGTAGTTCTGAGCTGTGGTAGGGTTTAAGCGACTGAACACGTATTTTAATGGATTAATACTACCCAAGCGCTCATAGCCCAGTTGCACTCGAAAAAAAACACCGCGAGTATGCAACGACGGCGTGGTAGGTACCGTTCGTTCCGTTATTCGGAGGTCACATTAAGCAGTCGGTCCCGGCTGTTATCGTAGGATAGCAGTCGTGAAGCTTAGTTGGAGGCCTTTGGGCGGCCTAAAAACATCTAACGGCAAGATTACGTAGCCACAACGTTGTCTTGCCAGTCCCGAACCCGCCCTTGACCAGTGTGGAGACGCATGACCTTAACCCTCTCCTGACAGGAGACCCGAGACCCGAGCCCAGCAGAGGGGCATTATGGGTTGTTGATGAATACTACCCTGCTTTTAATTCTATATTGCGGGAAGCTTTACAAACGTAATATTAGCTAGCTTAGCTATGGATATGAATTCCTACCCTTACTCAGAGAAAAGTTTGGCTTTTACGTTAGATTAGTTTTTTTTTTTTTTTTTATATTAATTATTCGTATTATGACCTGTAGTAATCATATCGTTTCTATAAGCCATATAATATTTAAATGCTTAGGTAGCTTGTCGTTTTGCGATATAAGATAGGAAAGCATTTCGCAAAAATACTACCCGCGTTTATAATTTTTCGGGACCTGCCCTCCTAGCCAACATGCAAACGTTTGTCTTGCTGCAATTGTAAACGCCTAAATTCTCATGTGTTAGAAAAGGTAATCTTAGACAAAGTGTTAGTCAATGACACACGAGAATTTAGGCGTTAACGATTGCAGAAAGAAAAACGCTTGCAACTTGGCTAGGCTCGGCTAGGGAAAGCCGGAAACAATGCAGAAATCCAGATCACTCGCAACGCTGAATAGTGGAACGGTTTAAAGTTACTTTCTGTGAATTAATGCTTGTAAACCCTCTCGCAACTCAGAACTACTAGAGTTCTGAATACTGGAAGGGTTTCCATACACGCGTCGTTGCAGGTCGCAATGTCGGTTCGTATTCATTAATATTTTCTCCATTAAAACAATCCAAATAATCGTTTTTTGCCGTTAATTTACAGGTTCCTCAGGCAGCACAGCATCATCTTCCACTGTCTCTTCAAACCCTGTGACTTGCATTTACCTGATGTCTCGAACAGCTGTAATGATAGAGATGAGCTCTGAAGAAGTACCCACTTCTGTGACAGCGTCCAGGTTCCTTAACGCGTTGCTGGCGACAGAAGAACTGGGCCTATCTCAGCCAAGTACAAGGAGTTTAGCTGCCAATGTGTTCGCGTTATGGATGTGTAGTCCTTTGTTAGGTGAGAGTTGATGATATTTTGAATTAATTGAAGCCCTGATAGATATAGCATAACTAGGGTTGTCAATATAAAATTAGTTGCAGCAAAAGTACCTTTTTGCAGTTCACAGCTGGACAGAGGCCTCTCCCATTATAGCATCTGAGTAGAACATATAAAGCCATCGGTCCGGCGCCCGATCTCTCCTCGGTCGTTTCGAATAACCGTCCCATCAGATTATGAGAGTGAGGGAATAGAGGTTGCATCTGTGTTTGCGCACTCATTTCTGCACTATAACATCTCCTGTCTGTTGGCTGGCTTCCGTTGAGGCTGGCTGCCGTGGCCAAATTCGGCTAGGAGAACGTCATTATATCTCCCTAATATAGAACCTGTACCGAATATTAACAAATATTTATATTCGTAACTTTCTATAAATCATTCGAAAGACGTTTTTGCTTTCCTTCATAGTTCACACAAGGTTTATATGCATTAAGTGCTCCCGCGACCAGGGCAGATATAGTAGCTATCCAGTTTGTATACCTATAAGTTCATATTCCAGAAATCCAATTGAAGCCCCATCATTGTCCTTGGAAGTTTTGGGCTAACTGGCAAAAACTGGTGAATCGTTACGGGCACGGCTCCGAGTCTAGGCGAGGTCGTGACCAACCCGTATTGAGGCTTCAGAGAAACGTCTTCTTTCCGAAACTTCTGGAAGAGGGGATCAAGTATGTAGAATTAAAATAACAATAATAAATATTAGAAAAAAACAGATAATTTAATGTAATTTATCACATTTTCTTATAAATTATCTCCGCAATAGGAATTTATCCGTTATTGCGGCGCACTATAATCACATGAAACAGACACAAAGAACTCCTAAACGACTATTTGTGGATCACACAAAATGCTGTCTCATGTGGGCATGAGCGTAGCCAGGTTTTAGTTTCGGTTGGTTTCTAGATAATAAAATATCAATAGCTTAGAAACATTACATTAACTACCCCTCCCCCCTCCCCCCAGCTACGCCCATGCACGTAAGGATAGAACCTATAACACTCAGAGTAGAGCAAAGGGGAAAACTGACCTATTAAAGCAATACTTACGCAATCAGTCCATTTATTCAGTTCAATTCAGTCTCAAAATGTTGAATGATGCCTTTTAAAACTTAATTTCGGCGAATTTTTTTTTGGACTTATTTCACACAACGCCGTCTAGTTCCAAGCTAAGCAGAGCTTGTGGTATGGGTACTACATAACTGATACAAATACATATACACTTTTTTTTGTAAATACATACATATTATACATAGAATACACCCAAACTTCGAGTCAAATATTTGTAGATCATACAAACATTTGGTCCGACCCGGGAATCGAACCCGAGGCCTCATGATCAGCAGTCGCACCAACCGCGAAACTTTAATTATTAGTAGTAATTTTCTAACAAGCAATAATATTATATTTTATATTTTATTATATTATTTTCGTTCGATTCCCGGGTCGGATCAAATGTTTGTATGATCTGCAAATATTTGTTTCGGAGTTTGGGTGTTTTCTATGTATAATATGTATGTATTTACAAAAAAAAAGTATATCAGTATTTATATCAGTTGTCTAGTACCCATAATACAAGCTCTGCTTAGTTTGGGACTAGATGGCGTTGTGTGTTAGATGTCCGAAATATTTATTATTATTATTATTATTTAATTTCTCAAGGGATTCTCGTATTCAAGAATTATTATATGAAGAAGCTCGGCACAACGTCGTAACAGGACGATATCCTCTCGAGAGTGCTCAGGCCGTCATGTTGGGTGGACTTCAGGCCAGAATACAGCTGGGCCCATACGACCCACATCGTCATACAGCCAAATTTTTCAGGTTTGAGAATAAAATCTTTATTTTTTGTAATTTATTTGAAAGATTTAATCGTATATGTATACCATAGGTTGTGTATCGGCGCTTGAATTAAATTAAAATTATTTTAGACATGTAAAATAAGAAATATTATATTCGATGAGTATAATACTTATGTTATCTTAAATTATATATTAAAAAATTACTTTTTTACAAGTGATTTTCGTATTCAAACAATTCAAACGATTGAAGATATGACAAATTAGAAATACTGTGATATTCATGAAAACTGTAAGGAATGAGTTTGTACTTGAAATCTTAAGGATCAGCTTCACCACGTGCTTTTGAAGCGCCTGATATACTATTTTAAACTTACTTGTTAGATAACTGCAAATTTCAATGTCACCAGTATCGGATGTCAACAAAGTATAATAACCATACCTTTGTCCGTAAAACAGTCTTAAATGGCAGATAGCTATCTGAAACTTCATTAGGAACTAGTAAAATTGGTGAATGAAGAGCGTGGGAGAGCCACGTTTCGGCATGAATGGGCCGGCTCGACCGGAGTGATACCACGGCCTCACAGAAAACCGGTGTGAAATAGTGCTTGCGCTGTGTTTCACCGAGTGAGTGAGGATACCGGAGACCCATAACCCAAACCCCCTTCCCCTATTTCCCCTCCCCATCCCCCAAAGGCCGGCAACGCACTTGTGACGCCTCTGGTGTTTGCAGGTGTCCATGGGCGGCGGCAATCGCTTACCATCAGGCGATGCGTCTGCTCGTTTACCCGCCTATTCCATAAAAAAAACTCGAGAGGTGTCAAGGGACACCCGGATGGAACGAAGTTCACTGTCAGGATTCATTATTTTTATTATTTTTTATTATTTATTATGTACAAAAAACCTGTATATACTCAACAAAAATAATCGTCGCGACACCACACTGTTCAATGCGAAATAGAAATGAAAATGTCTGGCTTGCTTTCTGTAAGAGAGAGAGAGAGATAGAAAGAGACAGAGAAACATGCGCACGCCGCACGGCTTACAATCGCTTACTGTGGCAAAAGGTGTCGTGACAACTTTTCGTAAGATTTTTTTTTCGTCTTCCCCCTTTCACAACGCGCGATAAGGAACTTCGTTCCAAAAACAAATGACGGTAGTTGACTTAATGGTCATGTTCACCCAGGGCCCAGCAGGACAAGTACCTCCCCAAGCACGCGCGGTCGGGGCGGTGGGCGGCGCTGCTGCCGGCGGGGCGCAAGGGCAGCGCCGAGGCGCGGCTGCTGGAGCAGGCGCAGCGCCCGCCCGCAGCGCCGCCGCGCAAGCTGCGCCACAAGTACCTGGCGCACACACGGACACTGCCTACCTATGGGTACGTCATCACTGCACGACAACACAACCTACACAAATATATATAATTGTAGTGTCAATGTTTAGTTCTAAAGTATATTCGACACTTTGATATTTGTTTTACCGGTCATTTCCGCACTTAACCTCTTGATTGGGCCGTTGCAATGGACTAGAGATTGTCATGACTGATTCCTTGATGAGAGCAGAGGTCATCTTATTGTTTTGCAAAGCTTGAAGCACGGATGCGCTGTCCGAGACATGTTCGAGTCTCTAACATCTCTGGCTGCAATTGCTTGTGCTGTTTTGATTATGCCAACACATTCTGCTTTGAAGATTGTATTAAGCTTGTCTAGAGTAGTTGATATCTTGATATTTAAGTCGTTCGAGAAGACGCCAGCTCCGGTACACTTTTGTGTTTTGGAGCCGTCTGTATATATTCTAACTTCGCCGACGCCAGAGCTATCTTTTGTTTCTGCGGATAGTTATATATAATAACTTCGATCGAAGACATGTTGACATGAAGTTGTGTCCGTGGGTGCCTAGAGGAGTGGGATTTCTTTTAGGATCCCCTGCAGAACTTTTGAGTGTGTTGCTTCTGTATTTATCCTCCACAGTCTGTTTGATCTTAGTCTTAGGGCAGCTGCTATCGCTTCCTGTTGGATGACTTGATCTAGAGGTCTCAAGTTCAAAAGGACTTGCTACTGTGGCCAAGCTGTTGTAGACTCTGGAGTTTATTTTAGCTGTGGATACTTGCGTTCTGGGCCACCATACAACTGATCTGTAGGTAATGGAAGGTCTGAAAAGTGTGATCTTTGGTTAATACCCCATCTTTTACCAACTAGTCTTCTACACTGATTGAAAGTTATACAGGCCTTTCTTGTCTTTGCTTAGATGTGGCTCGCCCTGTTCAATTTGTTGTCAAGACAGGGAGAGATTGGTATTGAATAATTTTGGTAACTTTAGTTCTGGTAAATTCCATATGTTGGTGAAGAGGATGAGTTCTGTTTTTCTCGGATTTACTGACGGTTTCTGTTCGTCATACCATTCTACTACAATTTGAAAAGCCATACGCATGACCTCACATAACACATTTTCCGCGCTCCCGCTTATTAGAATTTTTAGGTCATCCGCATAACCGATAGTAGTGTATCCTCGATTATTTATTCTCTTTATGAGGCTATCTACTACTATGTTCCATAGAAGCCACCTTGTGAGCATCCTCTAACTACTCTTGCTCTTATAGTAGTATTCACCGCTGTCTGAACCGCCCTTTTACTGACCAGCTCAGTGATCCAGTCTGTGATGACTGGTTCTGCCTAAAATTTTTGAAGAGCCCGGTTAATACTGTTATGTATAGTTTTATCGAAGGCGCCTTCTATGTCTATGAAGGCCGCCATTGTTAACTGTTTATTTGCCAAAGCCGACTCAATCTTTCGTACTACCATATGAAGGACCGACTCTATTGATCTGCCTTTTCTAAATGCATGTTGTTGGGGATGTAATGGAGTGTTCTTAAGAATTCCATCCCGTAGGCGTCTGTCCACTAATCTTTCCAAAGTTTTCAGGAGGAAAGATGTGAGACCTGAATGATTTGGCTAGTGTGTAGTCCTCTTTACCTGGTTTTGGTAGAAAGACTACTTTCACCTCTCTCCACATTCGACACTTAGAGTCCATTTGCTCAGATACGATCACCTTGATCGCACCGCACCGTCGCACGAGTAGCAAGTCGCAACAAAATCAAAGAGCCCGCCTGCGGCGTACACTTAGAGCATACCTTAGCTAGCTTGCTTATGTATACTCTGAGGGAGTACACTAAAAGCAGATATGATTTGTCAGTTTACGCCATTGTATGAACTAATATATTCGTATTTCACAACAATAACCATAACTGCGTGCGGGTGCATCGACACTATCTAATTGTCCTATTTTGCTCTTTTAGTCGGCTTTTAGGACACCCACGTGATATATAAATTCAGTGACATGGTTTTAAGCCATATCGCTATATAGCTTCTATCGCGGGCCTTGAGCGTGGAGACCGAATCCAGAAATTCCGTAACGAAAATAACCTAACAAGTGGGGGACTCCGACCGGCACAGCGGTGATACTTTTTAGTTTTGCCATCTATCGATGAATAGCAGAACTTTTAATGACTTTTTTGAAATATCACGCTTGTCTCTTTAGTTGAGCCACTCGCCTCTAGGTGGGTTTTCTTGGCTTGTTTTGCGTTTGGTTGGTCGTATCGGTATATTATATTGGTTGTATCGGCGTCACTGCGCATGCGTAATCTCCCTCTTCGCCCCGTAATCTGGTGACCCATGCCTGCTTAGAGTTTCGGCGTTAGGCACCTCCTCTTTGTATTTACTTCATGGTAAGACTCTACGAAGCTTGCACGAATCAAGACGAGCTGCTCCGAAATCGGACGAATACGTAATCATAAAAAAAATAGTTAATTATAATTGCATAAGTTGATAAAAACGCTATGCAATAGCTTTACCGCGACAGTCCCCGCGAGCCACACGTCTTTTTTATATGCTCTAACAGATCTGTCAGTAAATTTAACAATTTTCATATATTCCTTCAGAGCGGCGTTCTTCCAGGGTCAGATCGAGCAGCCAGTTCGTAGCCTGACAAGTCTACTGACTCATGAAGACATCCCCGTCCTGGTCGCTATCAACTCCAACGGCGTTTACGTCATTGATGACACTGAGAGCGTTAGTATTTGGCTAAAATTATATAGTTTTACTAGCTGCCCCGGCAAACGTCGTTTTGCCATAAAAAAAACTTAAGGATGGGTGACCCTTACCATTTAGGGGGATGGAAAATAGATGTTGTTCTATTCTCATACCTACTCAATATGCTCACAAAGTTTCATGAGAATCGGTCAAGCCGTTTCGGAGGAGTTTGGCAACTAAAACTGTGACACGAGAATTTTATATATAGTTTTATGTCTTTTTACTAACCACGGCTCCGCTTGCGTTAATGTCGGTTACCGCGATTAAATTAACCAATGCAACTCGTTGACAATGAAGCCTATGAAGAAAATACTTTCACCAAAGGAATAATCCTTTGGTGAAAGTATTTTTAAAAGCAGATCAAACAAACTCACTGCTGATGATTTTATTACCGGGATTTAGCTAATTCTCCTATAAAATTCCTTATAGTACGCACTTTTGAATTTTCTGCATTCATCATCATCTCACAATCTCAGTCAAATCAAAATTGCTGAACTTAGGCATCCTCTAAGGCATCGCATCCAGTGGTTTCCTTTGACCTTCACCAGGTCGTCGGACGACCTTGTGACACTGTATCTTCCAGTATGTGATCGCTACTCCAAAACTTTTTGGCCCCGTCTGCGGATCTATTCATTCCTGATTCGAACACGCTGAGAAATGCCCATCATTTCATAACGGGCAACACACATTGGTCAGAAGCTTTCTTCTTGAGACACTACAATATATGGGACGAGAAAATTTCCGAACGCCCCTCAGCTTAGTTGGATCCGACGATTGACCTCTTTCTCAAAGTTGAATCAAATATTAAAACTTTCACAAGCTTCAAGGTCAACTACTCCTGATGCGTCACATAGCGCCTGATGGTAAGCGATTACCGCCGCCCTGGACACTCAACACCGGAGGCGCTAACAGAGCGTTGTCGGCTTTTCAAAAATGAGTACGCTTTTATTTTTTATCTATTTATCTTTCTTCTACAGACCGTTCTACTAGGATTGCAGTACGAAGAACTATCCTGGGATATAGGTCTACCATCAGACGACAATGAAGATTGTCTGCCGTGTTTGTTCCTCCAGTTTATGGTCGTAGAAAACGGGTTACGGGTTTCCAAGATACTTCAGGTAATTATTTATCTATTTGTTTATGTCATAACTCCTAAAGTAATCTACGTGTAGTAGATAAAAAAAATCGGAGAGAGAGGGAGGAAGAGAGAGAAGCAATGTTGTTTAATGGGAGAAATGGATAGACTGAGGAAGATAAGCAATAGGTTAAGCAAGTCAGAGTCACATAAGGAAATCAACAGTCATCAAAAGAAGTCTAGAAGTCCACGAAAGGAGGGTTTGGCTTTCTATACCGCGGTGGCCTTGACACCTTATTTCCTAAATAATAAATCCTTTCAGGTATTCTCAAAACAAGCCATCATGATGGACACGCTGATCGAGCACTTCGCAGGAGAATACAGAAAGAGACTTGGCCAGGAGACTCCCAGTGATCACGCCAATTATGACTATCATTCAGGTATGAGCATTAAATCTAGACATATTTGGAGGTAAATCTTTACGTAACATACAAATACCTATACAATAGAAAATCACAAAAACTTTTTTACTTAAATAGCATACGCAAATTTTAATCTCAAAATATTTTCGAACTCCCATTGGATTTAAAAAAAATATATAAAATAAAACATGCTTCAACATCATTTAACGAAAATCAGCAAATAGCTAAGCTGTAGGTACAGGTGATAATTAGTGACTCTAGATCGCACAATTAAAGTTTTTAGAAGCTGTCGGGTGGAAGTCCGTCATATAACTTAATGGGAATCAGACAGTAATGACAATAATAAATTGCTTTATTGTACAACAAATAACTAAGTAAATAACTTGATGCTGGGTCAGTACAACTGGCGGCCTTATAGCTCAAAGGCAATCTCTTCCAGGTCAGTAGCTGTGTCAGGTTATATAAGTACACAAGCGACCAGTTCCTAAATGACAACGGATATATAAAAATGTTTTTATTTTCTATTAATCCGCAGACTCTGGGAGTATCTCATTACCACCACTATCTAGACCAGATTCTCCACAACGGCGTCTTGCCAACAAGTTGTCGCGACTGGCTCTAGCCACTCACGACGGACGCGGCAATTTACTGGGAGGAGCTGGTGACTGGAACATAGACCTGAACCATCCGCAGCCATCTTGGATATTACCTAAACATTAACATCATCGGAGTAGATACGGAGCTAAAAAGGATATTGGACAAAAATGCTGTCAACGGATGGTGAAAATAACGCCATCTAGCAAAGTTAAGGCGAATTACGTCGTAATTACTTATTCTGTATCACGATATTAAATATTACCTGAAAATCAAGTAATGAATAATTTATTACCATGTGCAAGCAATGTATATAAAGGTTCTCAGATGTGTAATATTCTACCCTACCATTTTTTTAATTTATGGGAGTGAGGGAAAAGGGACGGAAATGTGTAACAGGAACCCGGAGGTTCCTCTTATTTGGTACTATCCGGTACTAGAGTTTGGCGCCAAATAATAGATCACATAACACACTGAGATCAAATTTAGCGTATGACTTGTTCATTTTCTTATCTTTAGAATGAATAAATTAAATTTTCTTTGTTGTAAGTAAGATTGACAATGATTTACGTTCGTTGGAAAATTCCAGTTCACCAAACAAATTGTTTGTATAGTCCATTCGTTTAGATACGGTCAACTTCATCGCGCAGGAAATCGCCATAAAATCAGAGGGCGTGCCTGCGGCGTACATTCACAAGTGAGTATGATTTATCAGTTCACGCTGTTCAATGAATTAATATATTCGCATTTCACAACAGTAACCACATTGCGTGCAGGTGCACTGACACTATCTAAACGAATGGACTAAAACTACTTCGGTAAGTAGGTTGCCTGCTGTTAACAATAATATCATGACACAAAGGCATTTGTAGAGCTTCAGATCTGAATTGTAAAACAAATTGGATCATGTATAATTTGTAAATAAATAAACATTAATTCAACAAAGTGTATTTATTTTCTATATAACAAATAATCACCTAAAATAACACCAGTTTTTGTTTGGATTTTGGGATAAAATTTTTAGATGTTATTTTTTATAAACGCGAGTGGGGTGCCTTAAACGGTTGTATTCTTTTAATAGAGGGTGTTTGTTCAGGTAGTCGATCATTGCCTGGAACCTTGGTCCTGAGAGGTCCCGATGTCGAGTCAGCCTCACCTCCAAGCTGTGCACTCTGAATGATAGTTCAGCGCTGAAAATGAAAAACAGATTTCAGGAAATCTTAGTTACGTTTTGAGTTTTTTCTTCTGCCTTTTTCATTCCATTCCGGCGAAGCCAGGAAGCTTAATATTTTGGCGGCCTATGAATGTTTTTTTTTTGTGGTAAATGGGCGAGCAGACGTATCACCTGATGGTAAGCGATTACTGCCGCCCATCGACACCCGCAACACCAGAGGCGTCACAAGTGCGTTGAAGACCTTTGGGGGTGGGAAAAGGGATGTAGGGAGGGGTTATGGGCCTTTGGTATCCTCACTCACTCAGTGAAACACAGCGCAAGCGCTATTTCACACCAGTTTTCTGTGAGGCCGTGGTATCACTCCGGTCGAGCCGGCCCATTCGTGCAACGACGAAGCGTTGCTCTCCCACGTTAAAATTGTGTATATTTTGCACCGTAACGCCTTAACTACTAAATGAATTTTAATGAATGAGGAGTCAATAGATTCGTAATAATGGCCTGGGATAAATGGGCTATTGCTATTATAGTTGTTAATTGTTTCGTGTTGTTTGTTTTCAGTTGAGAGAACTTGTTATTTTTTTAAACATACATTGTTTAAAGCTTATCATTGCCAGAGTTTACATTAGCTTCAATATTTGTATATATGTAAGACGCTAAGGAGTTGATAGTTTAATAAAGCACTCATCATTTTCCTAGTCTTTATTATTCCCAAGTTTATTTGGGGCCGGCTAGTAGTTCAACCGTTAATATCGCAACTCTGAGGGCGAAATGAATTCGAAGGTTGAACTAATTGTCAGTATATTTGAGGGTACTGACTTCCCAATAACGATTGCCATGGATGTCCAATAAAACACTAATGAAAAATAAATCATGAAGCTACAAACCTATCAGCGAAGTAGGCCGATTCTTTCTCAGGAGTCAGGATAAACTGGTTGGCAAGATACCAAAGCCTTTTCGCCTTGTATTCCGCATTGTACTGGAAACAAAATACCACAATTATGAATGAGTGTTTTAGTTAAATTATAGTTTTTTAATATACGTATTTACGGATTAGGAATATAGAGTATCACCACCCATATTCATTCCATTGGTTTTGTAAGTGGCGACTAGGGGACCAAACTACACAGGAAGAAGGAAAACTTGAAACATACTTTATAGCAACCCGTCTAGTCAGCGTGAAGATTTACATTCATTACATTTTACAGGACTAATAACAGACCTTCACACCGAAAAGCTACATTTTTGTGCCAAAAACTTTTTGACGTGACAACGTCTTATAAATCGATGAACGCTGGCTGCACGCACGAAAAAGTATGACTCATTGTCACGTTCCGCCTGAGCCGAGCTAACAAGCGAGAGCGTGGAACAAGCGATAGAGAGGTACGCTCATGACGCATTTTTTTTATCAATGTTTTCGTATGACGTTATGACGTAAACTATCGTCCGTAAACTGACTTTACAGACAATAAACTTTAAAGTGATAACTTCTTATAAGAGGGTAAACCGTTTCGTTACGTAACGCGTTACGGTGCCAGTCTGACTGGCTTCCCTTTTTCTCACGCAAACGGTAGCGGTAGCCAGGATTCTCCTCTTTCACTACAGCCACAGCACTAGCCGTATTTCGGACAGCTTCCCCCTCTCTCTACCAATTTTTTAGTGTGCGATACTTTTAAGTTATCATTTCTGTCGGGCGATATTCGCATTATGTTTTAAGATTTCTTTTTCTGTTTCTACCTCACCTTATCAAATCTTGCTTGTACAAGATTCTGTCTGGCCAGTTGTTTAGCTTTGAAGTCGTTGATGCACTGTTCCCTGACTATGGTAGCTTCTTTGACAGTCAAAGGTACTCCAGTGCCGTGCCCGGAGCCGAACATACGAGCGAGGTATGGAGCGAGCGGGTCGATTTCTGCTTCCTTCTCTCGTTCTGTTACTTCAGCTTTTTGAGTTTCCTGGTCAAGTTAATTGTTATTAATATGCAATCTTTAAATGTAAATAAATGTGAAGCGTGTGTTACTAGTTTCAAATTAACAACTTTACTAATTGCATATGAAAGTATATACGTTACTTAAATATAAAAATCGATTTCTAAAATAATTTTATTGTTTGTTTGTTCCGACTGATGGAAATTTCACTGGCAGAGTGCGGGACTCAGTTACTGTTTTATAAAAAAAACCAGTAGAATTAATAGCAGTATGTGAAGGCAAATTAATGAGGTAACTTGTATAAATATTACTATATTTATGTTGACATTTTTATTTTGCAACATTTTCATCAGTTTATTTTAACGGCTTCAAAATTTTGCAGCTAATCTTAGCAGATTTTTGCTATTGCGGATTTTAGGGTCATCATCAATAACCCATAGAATAGAAGAGGGTTAAGGCCATAAGTCCTCACGCTGGCCGAGGGCTTTTGGGATTTTACGGTCATTTCATTCTAAATTGAGAGAGACTTATATGAACATTTAAAAAATCATGTTTTTTTCTACCAGTTTGATTTGAATATTCAGACTTTTTGAAATCTTGTCACTTCTTATATTTTATCTACAATATTAGTGCAAACTGCCTCAATAGATAAAATAAAATACGTTTAAAGTTTAAGCGAATACCGGTCTACGATCTACTTACGTACCTGTTCCATCCACCCTTTCTTCGCAGCTTCATTTTTCTCCGTGTCAAAGAGCGCTACAACCATGACTGGATCTGTCAACTCCTTGTATCTCTGTCTCAGGTACCCGTTGATGTCCGTCTCGCGATCTCTAATGAGTTTGTTCGTGTTGTACTCCCACACTATGTTGTCACACAGTGCATAGTACACATCGAGTGGGCGAGGAAGGCTTGCAGTTGGGTCGGCCTGAAAAATAAATATTGTAAAGTGCTAAAACCTAATTTTCTTGCCCTTTCTACCGTTAACGGCAGGTAACTGAAATTTGTTTAATATATAACAGTGCACCTATTTGCCAGAATCAGAACATTATATTAAAATCAAAGCTATTTTATGTTTCTACCTATCTATCTCTATACCACAATTCATCCAAATCGTTTAGTGGTTTGTCCGTGAAAGCGTAACAGATAGTGGTACACTTGAATTTATAAAGTTAGTATGGATGAATTAAATAATGAATGTAGATCGATAATTTTTATGGGTAGTTGTGAAAATAAGTCACAAATAGTGCAGCAATAGGAGAGTAGAAATATTTAAGGGGTAAGTAGAGTTAAAGATAATAATGTTTATAGTGGTGATATAGCTAATATTAACAAACACATTGGCAGGCACATTTTTTATGATCTTGAGAAAGGAATAGTAACTAATGAGCAAGGAACCTTTTTCGATTCTTTATAGAATAGAGGGCAAATGAGCAGACAGGTTACTTGATGGTAAGAGGGTGCCGCCCATTAATCCTGCAACCCAAGATTCACAACCGCATCGCCACTCTTTGGACCCCTCCACCAGGATAAGGTTCATTTTAGGGTTACTTTAATTTATTTACTAAGCAAACGTAGTGTCACGATGGGGCACTATGGTGCAACAACTTGAAGAAAAATGGCTGGCAGCGGATAAATGTGGAGTGCCTAGAACCGGGATGATTAGCACACTTTGAATGATGCCTTCAGTCAGTAATGGACGGCTGAAATAAGGATTATTGTAAGAAACATTACTCACAATGTAGCCCGAAGTTTTATCAGGGTAAAATAGGATCTTCCCTCCAGTTTCGGCTAAGTTCGGTTTTATAAAGTGCCTGGTATCGTTGGTGACAAAATTGTACGCATATTGGTATAGCAGTTGTATGGTATTCTCCTGTATGTGAAATATCTTCTTGTAGATGTCCTTCTTGGCTGGAATGTCGAAGTTTCGGCTATAAGTCTCTGTTATGTGTTTAACTTGGCGCTTTGGTTCTGCTTTCGTGCCTTCTGTATATATTATTATTCGGGATTGCAATCTGAAATATTGCGAAAAGAGGGATATTAGTTTTTTAGGGAAGGAATTGAGCGAACGGGGCAACTGATAGAAAGTGTAGACCACCACCCACTGATGTCATAAATTAGTAGTCAGTCCCTTTCCCAGAATCACAGAAAGGCAGCAAGTTTGGGCTTCAGTAACCTTACAAACTTGGAAAATAGCAATTAAAGAATTGCTTAGCACCGGTTTTGAACGAGGACTTGCTTCCCCGTTCCGGTCGAGCCTAGTCCTTATTTGTCTAAGACAGTTTTTCCAATCAATAAATTCTTGTTCCTCAGAACTTCAGTCTCTAGCAGAAATAATTGTTACCTGTCCTGTCTATCAGTGTAATGTTCCTCAAAACTGAGTGGAGTGCAGACGATCTTGATAAGGTGGTCCAACCTGGCGTAGTAGTTGAACTCCATGACGCGATCGCCCTCAACGGTCGTAGGCGGCGCATCCATGGAGTATGTATGTTCTAGAAATATAGGTAAATAATAACGTTTCTTGTGCTAGTTGATGTTTTTTCTATTTCATAAGAAAACAAAGTAGATAGTCATTAAAGATTTTGTAGTAGTAATCATAAGTTTCTCTTAAAATAGGAAATACGCATGTTTTATTTCAGTTCTTAATCTGATTATTTACGTCTCTTTACATCACAAAAAAATAGACTTGACATGCGGCGGTCCTTACATCTAATACTTAGACATTAATTAATATGGTATCCCAAAAAAAAAATAGATAAGATAAAATAAAATGTTAAGAAATATTTAAACACAAAATTTAATAAGCTAATTTAAGCTAATAAATAAATAAACTCTATGGATATTTTGTTCAGTACTCCTAAAAGTACTAACTAAGAAGATGGTCTCTCCTCCCAATGCGAAATATTTCTCTTACTTCCCGCTTTACGTAGTCAAACTTCGCAGTTATCATGTTGTCTTCTCTTTGATGATACCACTCGAATCTGAAAATTACGGTTTTAAAGATCGGTAAGGCGTGTTATAGCTTCTCTCTTACTATCCTCTCCAATTATTTCTAAGAGATTAGGTTGACTCTTAGTGACATTAAATGGGACAGCTAAATGTCCAGCAGCGGACTGTAACAGATGGATGGTGATGATGAGATTGCTGGAATAATCTGTTCTTTCTTTCTGTGCAGAGCGGTCAAAACTTGAACCTCACTATCAGCGCACGTGTTTCCCTCCCACTATGATCCTGGAGCGGAGCGTGAATAAGCATCTTACTAGGCCGCCATAGTGTGGGTCACTATACTGCATTGTTTTTATTCGCATTGAGGATGGTGACTTGGTGACCACCACTTCTAGTTTCTGTTCATGCTTCCCATCCAGCAGAGCAGAGTCATTTTGGCAGTTAAAATAAAAATGAAATATGACTAGGATGGACGGATGAGTACGCTTTCTCTGGTTTCTTTCAGTTGTTGTTTCGGAGTATCATGTTTTAGTAATATTAAAATACGGAGGCCTATGTTCAGAAGTGCACTGTTAAATACAGTTGACGTAACTGCGTATGTGATCTCTATTATATAAGGTTTTTCTGGGGCTATCACACTTTACAAAATTATTGTACTTTAATAATGGTACGCTGAGCGCATAGTCTTCGAATGTTTGAACTCTTTTCACGATGGCATCCGGTTGGGAGTATGGTGCGAACTTCTCTAGTATTCCCTTCTTGTAGTGGACAACTTTGTGGCCGCCTGGGTATCTGCGTTGATATTCTGTGAGAAATAACATTTATTCGTTACTCCTTATTATTTGTGTTAAACAAACCCAGAATTAAAGAGTTTTAAAGAGATATATTTTATTGAGATGCACAATTATGTTCTAATGTGTATGGATTTCTGTCTTATAGATTTCTTTTAACGAATTTCGTAGTATCGTCAATGATTATAACGTTTTTTAAACGACATCTCCCGCGTTGGGAATATACCTGTGTTGTGGAGGACTTTACAAATATACATGAAACAGACACAAAGAACCCCCAGTCTCATTACAACAATTAGATCACACAAACTGTTGTCCCATGTGGGATTTAAAATCATAACTTTCAGCGCAATAAAAAGCGGCCAGGTGACCGCTTAAAGCACTAGACTCTAGGTCTAGAACGTCAGTGCAGTCTAATAATACCTACTCTTAACATTTCATAAACTCAGGGAAACATATTTTTTCAGGTACTCGTCATCTAAGACTAACCCTCAGTAGAAATAGTCAGTTTCTCCACCCAACTAGGTGGCATGTCCAGGTGCTTCTCAGTGTCGACGGCTGTTCTCTTATCACAAGTATCAATGCCTACCAGCTGGCGTCTATGACTGGGCTCACCCGCTAGAAGGTGTTCCCAACACTCCATGCTACTAAGATCGTAGTTTAACTGGCTCAAATCTGATTTTTCGCCCTGGATGTTTGCCTGAGAAAATAACGTTGAACGGATAAATACTACTCCTGTTCGAAATACCTTATTATCTATACTAATATTTTAAAGCTGAAGAGTTTGTTTGTTTGTTTGTACACGCTAATCTCAGGAACCGCTGGTCCGATTTGGAAAATTCTTTCACTGTTAGGTACCCCATTTATCGAGGAAGGCTATAGGCTACATATCATCACGCTAAGACCAATAGGAGCGGAGCCCCAACGAAGTATGTTACGAAAACGGGGGAAAATTATTACTCTACGGGCAATAGGAGGCGCAAACGAAGTTGCATGGGTCAGCCAGTAAAGTCATAAAGGTCAAATACTCAAGCGATAACTAAAATATCATTCATTTTGTATAGACACTGCCACCTGTGATATTCCCGGACCAATACGACCTTCAAACTTTCAAGAAAAGAGCATACTCCTTTTTAAAAGGCCGGTAACGCACTTATGACGTCTCTGGTGTTGTTATCTCCATGGGCGGCAGTTATCGCTTGCCATCAGGCGTTCCGCCTGCTCGTTTGTCCCGTATCCCATAAAAATACATTGTTTTTTTCAACAGCAGTCTGGTTAGTATAGCACAGTCTATGCCTAATTAGAGACATATTTGCTATGTTTAGATGTACATATTTGTATAGTTATTATAAGATACCATTACTAATGGAAAAAATATTCGAGAACGTTGTTCTCAGAAGGCGTGTGTAAGCACTGAATAGGTGTAATCATTTATTTTCAATAAATTACCATTACAGTTTGGGAGTTTGAAGTGTCGTAATGAATAGGGTTAACGTTCTGAATAGCCTTAAAGGAGCATTAACTCATCGCAATTCTCAGTGAATTCATATAATTATGAGTTTTTATTTAAACTACCAAAAATTGCTACGAGTATAAGAGTACCCTTACAAACACTACATAACCTGCGTTGAATCAGTTAGATTGCCTATTTTCAAAATAAGAAGACTTGGCATTCGTTAAGTACCTATCTACACAGTTTCTTTTTCTTATGATTGCTCTGTGGCGCAGTGGTACCGTATGCGACTGCTAAGCTTGAGGGCTCGGGTACGATTTCCGGATCGGACCAAATGTTTGTATGATCTGCTAATATTTGTTTTAGAGTTTGGGTGTTTTCTATCTATAATTTTGAATGTATTTACAAAAAAAGTAAACATGCATTTATATCAGTTGTCTAGTACCCATAGTACATACTCTGCTTAGTTTGGGACTGGATGGCGTTGAGTGTCAGATGTTCGAAATATTAATTTATTTATTTGCTTAGTAAGATAAGAGCTTTGTGAAAATCACACAGGGGTTTGAAATAATTAAACTTCAGTTACTCACATAATAATTCTCATTGTTGTAAACGCTTTCGATTTGTTGGTATCGCTTAGCGTCGAGGGGGTAGGCGAATCCCTCGCTAGGTTCTATAAAGAATGGTTCTTCGATCCCCATGAGTCCTGGCAGAATGAGGATCCACGCGTGTGTGCGCCACCCGTCGATGTCGTCTTGAGGGGGTTTTTCTAAATCCTACGAAAGATAATGCTGTTATATATATTATCATCTTTGGTAGTAGAGTGTATTAATAACAAGTTGCACCGACAGACTTCGTTCTGTCACAAGTTATTGGCCTGTCGCAGTCTAATTAGAAGAAACGAATTAATGTTGTTTTTACTATTTTCCTCGCAATTATGACGTTTTTCTCGAACTAAGAGAACCTTCCTTGTGCCTTAACAGAAATACTAAAAAACCGAATTGGTCGAGCGCTTCTCGAGTTTTGCGCTCAGCAACACTTTTGGCTATTCATTTTTATTTCTAAATCTACAAATGAATAAAATTGGAGTGTCTGTTTGTAATATTAAAATAACCGCTGTTTAATAAATGCATATGTATGTATGCACGATACATGTACCAAAATAACTTCTTTAAAACAATTGTCTGTCTGTCTGTTTGTTCGGGGTAATCTCTGGAACGACTGGACCGATTTTGACGGGACTTTCACTTGCAGGTAGCTGATGATCCAGGCAGTAACTTAGGCTACTTTTTAGACTAACTTTGTCGGGGTTCAGCTAGTTAAATAGTAGATAATATAATAATAGGAATAAGTTATCGCAGAAGAGATATAGCTGATGTATTTGAGATGCTTGTACAAGTAAGGATGTTTGATAACTACTTATTTCTTCTGTATGATGTACTGGTATTAGTTTATCTATATAGCATATCTGGTATCAGTTTGAGTAACCGTCGAGTAAGTTCATCTGCTAGTTTGTCTATGTCACCTAATATAGACAAACCAGCAGAACTTGTTCAGTGCTATTTTCTCTAACTTAATCTTTCTCTTTTATTCTGTTTATTGACGATAGACAACTCCCGCATTAGAAATATACGTGCCGCGGGGGTCTTTTGAAACATACATGAAATGGACACAAATATCACCCAGATTTAGAGCAACAATTTATAAATAATATAATGTCACATTCGATTTGAACCCATAACAATTAACGCAGGGGAAAGCGGCGCGTGGCAACCACTTATAACACACAACCAACCAACCCAGTCATTTTATCATCAATAATTTAATAAGGTTAAGCTACATAAATTTATTCAGTTTACCCAGATCTTTTGAAGCCGTTCATTTTCGATTTTGTCGGCCGCTGCTTTTTTCTTCGCTGCCTCCTTTTTGTCCATTTCCATGCAGTACTTAGAGGTGAAGTCTGGTAATGGGACCAGTCGATATCGAGGCTCCGTCGTGGGAGGTGGTGTTTCTTCTATCTTCTGAAATAATGATCCACAGGAACAATCGTTAAACTTAATTAAAGTCATATTATTTTTGAAACTGAAAGATGACTTACGGTGAGGTAAGGTAAGACTTGTGACAGTTACAGAGACGAAGTTTCATCATCATCATTAGAAAGCCAAGCATCTCATTAGAAAGACATGAACACAGGTGTACAGCAGTTGGGCACGCTGTTATTGCGGCTGTAAGACCCGTTATGGAGGATTGGCTCGAGGGGTAACACGGAGGCCTCTCATGCGGAAAAGGATGTTTCGTAGATCACCTGTGTCTGTAATCTTCATACTACAAATATAAAATTATGTAATCTTCATACTACAAATAGTGGGCCACCCACTATTTGTACGTACGTCGTAGGGTATGTCGGGGTTCGAGTCCGACATAACCACCAATCGGTGGTATCCGATGGGATTTCCGCACAAAAAACTTGGAACTTACTTAGAAAAACACTATTCCGGGCTAGACCTGGCCACAGCAGCGTTGGTAGAGATAGTTTCAAGCTTTCTGCCTCGTTTTAACGCAAAGTTTGTGGTAAGCAAATATTGAATACTCAAATTTCAATTCGGAATCGACTAAGACTTCATTCTTCTTATTTATACTGTTGTGGCTTTATTGTACCACAACAATTAAGCAACTGTTCTATAGGATTTAGATAGAAAATGGAAATTGATGTTGTGCCTACCTCACTTTCATCGGGTATTTCCGGACACACAGTTCGGTATCTAACAGCCATACAGATGTCCCTCTCGGCACATCCCACGACAATGTAGGCGTCGTATCCCGCACCGATGAGCCAGGAGACTAAAACGGTAGCCAATTCGAAGGGGTTGCCGCTTCGTCGGATGATCGCTGTGTATGGAGACATTAGGCGTTCTGGCTGTAAACAAATGCAAATATTTATAGAGTAACAAAAGCTATCATACCCGAAGGACTACTACACATAACTCCGATGCCATGCCATGCGGCGTGAAGTTCTCGTGTGAACTCGCAGATTTTTGCGATGCGATGCGAATTCGCAGTTATGTGTGGGAGCCCTTATTTTTTTATGTATGGCCTGCCAAAATGACTCTACTCCGCCTGATGGAAAGCATAAGCAGAGTCCAAGAGTGGTATTCACCATACTCATTGCTCGTACGGACAATGCAACAATGCAGCATGATGACCCACACTACACACTCACCAACGAAACACGGCAGCTTGAACGCTGTCATTTTACCCTGATCTTCTGTGCGAGGGTAGCACCACCCCGATCAAGTGGCCGGTTCATCTTAGTTTACGAGTAAAAATTTTCCTTTCCAAGTGCCTGTTAGTTTTGGAGGTTCAATTTCCGTACAGGACTAAGTGATACCCGCAGGTAACACCATGTTACAGAAAAAATTAGCCTAAGTTACTTCTTATATAATTAGCTATTTGCCATTGAAAGTGGACTTTCACTCGATTCAAATTCGATTCAGCCGTTCCAGAGATTAGCCGGAACAAAGGGAAAAACAATAATATAAAAAAAATTTTTGATGTAGGGTAAAACCGGGATAGATGCACTTTTTGAAATTCCTTCATAATTTTAAACACATGAATTTTAAATCAATAATTCCTATGGATGTGGCTAGCCTAGTTATTCATGTTGAATTATTATTTAGTTTTGCTGACCTATCAATCAAAGATTTTGCAAAATGTAGGTTTTTGTGGAACGCTCTTTTTTGGGATAGACGCCTATCTGTATGGATAGTTGCCCACCATAAAAATAAATAGAAGGATAGATGCCTGCAGTGCGGGATAGATGCCCTTCATACTGTGTAAAACAGCAATTCTCCTAAAACAGCAATCGTCTTCAAGAAACATGGTTTGCATTACGAAAGAAAATTATTTCTAATATGGCACAAATAACCATAACTAAATTTTAAAAGCATTTGTTTAGCAAAAATACTAATTCTTAGTTTTTATTATTCGCACCCGCGACCTCTTGATCGGCAGTCGCTTACGCTGACCGCTAGATCAACGAGGCAGTCCCAAAATATGATGTTTTCCTAAAGAAAAATACGCATGTTAATAAATCTATTGGAAACTAGTAGCAATAATCTAAATAAAACCTCGTTATATCCTGCCTTGCCTGTATTTCATGATGACGTTGTATATTAGCAGCAAAACGCCTTCGCAATATTTAAGATGGAATCCCAAATGATCAGAATATTTCGTTTATCCCCAAGGTTTTTTTTTCAATTTCATACAAAGCTGACTGTATATATATATATAATGAAATAGAGGGTAAACGAGCAGACGTATCGCTTGATGGTAAGCGCAGGATATGAGTATATGTATGAAGGGATAGATGCCCATAGAGGCATCTATTCCTCCAAAAAATCTGGACAACTATCCTTTTTGATAGGGAATTTAAAAAAATAATAAAAACAAAATAGCGACACTAATGAATAATGAACCAGTGTATAGACGTAATAAAAAATATAATAAAAAAATATATTTATTACTACTTATAAAGTTATACAAAGACTAGCTGTTGCCCGCGGACTTGCTCGCGTGGAAGTTGATTTTATGTATTTAATTAAAACTGTGTAAAAGTATGTATCAGTAATTTATTCATATTTCTGAACGTATTTATTTATTTTTGATCAATAGCCCATTTAAAAGAACTATCATACAAACATTCGACCCATATTTCACCCCTTTTAGGAACAGAATTCGCATTAATGCTGATAATGCATAAAGCTTCATGGTACTAATTTAAAAAATAACGGACTTCCATACAAACTTTCAACCCCTATTTCACCCCTTTAGGGGTAAAATATCCAGAACCGCTTAAATACGTCTTTACATTTTTTTAATCAGTAGTACATGAATAAAGTTTAATGGTTCTAACTTAAAAAATGACAAATTTCCAGACAAACTTTCAACCCCTATTTCACCCCTTAGGGGTAGAATATCCAGAAACGCTTTAGTACTTATTTACTCACTTTTAATCAGTAGCCCAAAAATAAAGTTTCATGTTTGCTACTTCAAAAATAACGAACTTCCGTACAAACTTTCAACCCCCATTTCACCCCCTTAGGGGTAGAATATCCAGAAACGCTTAAATACGTATCCACTCACTTTTAATCAGTAGCCCAAAAATAAAGTTTCATGTTTGCTACTTAAAAAATAGCGAACTGCCATACAAACTTTCAACCCCTATTTCACCCCTTAGGGGTAAACTATCCAGAAACGCTTAAATACGTATCCGCTCACTTTTAATCAGTAGCCCAAAAATAAAGTTTCATGTTTGTAACTTCAAAAATGGCGAACTTACTTACAAACTTTCAATCCCTTTTTCATCCCCTTTGGGGTAGAATATCCAGAAACGCTTAAATAGGTGTCTACTCTTTTTTAATCATTAGCACATGAATAAAATTACATGTTTCTAACTTAAAAAATGACGAATTACATACAAACTTTCAACCCCTATTTCACCCCTTAGGGGTAGAATATCAAGAAACGCTTAAATACGTATTTACTCACTTTTAATCAGTAGCCCAAAAACAAAGTTTCATGTTTGTAACTTTAAAAAAAGGCGGACTTCCATACTAATCTATATGCAAAATGTCAACCCCTATTTCACCCCCTTAGGGGTAGAATATCCAGAAACGCCTTAATACGTATTTACTCTTTTTTTAAACATTAGCACATGAGTAAAGTTACATGTTACTAACTTAAAAAATAACGAACTTCCATACAAACTTTCAACCCCTATTTCACCCCTTAGGGGTAGAATATTCAGAAACGCTGAAATACGTATTTACTCACTTTTAATCAGTAGCCCAAAAATAAAGTTTCATGTTTCTAACTTAAAAAATGTCGTACTTCCAGACTAACCTATACGCGAAATGTCAACCCCTATTTCACCCCTTAGGGGTAGAATATTCAAAAACGCTGAAATACGTGTTTGATCATTTTTAATCAGTAGCCCAAAAATAAAGTTTCAGGTCTCTAACTTAAAAAATGACGGACTTCCATACAAACTTTCAACCCTTATTACACCCCCTTAGGGGTAGAAATTCCAAAATTCCTTTCTTAGTGGGTGTCTACTCAATAAAAGGATCCTACTCACCAAATTTCATAGTCGTAACTATCATAGTTTACGCTCGGCGATGATGAATCAGTCAGTCAGTCAGTCAGTCAGTCAGTCAGGACTTACTATTTTATAAAAGTTAGTATTTTATAAGTATAGATAAATAGTAACTTTAAAAATTTCAACGTGTTAGTGAAGTTCACCCCGGAGACAAATACACATATGAGCGAAACAAATCCTCAAAGTATGACAGCCCCTGAATAAATGAGGAGAAAGGTGACAGCGGCTCCTATTTATACGTTTAGGTAATTCTTAGTTGGGAATTTGGGAAGTTAGGTTTCTTGAAAGTGGGGCTTCTATCCCGTTGCGGCATCTATCCCGGTTTTACCCTATGTACTTTCATGGCATTTGGTAAAAAGCTGTTAACTGGGAATTAAATACAAATTTTTCAATTTTAATTTATTCATATAGATTGATTTGTTCATTAAATTTAACAAAAAGAGAAAAACTAATTTTCTTTTGGAGCACTGGCCATGTTTCATAAAAGTTTGTGGAAATTTTTAAAGATGGCGCTAGTAAACAGTGGTAAAATCACAGATTACCAAGATGTGGGTAAAATTAACAGTGATTTATAGAATTTGTGATAGATGGCGTTAACAATAAAATTTTCTATGCACTTTCCCGTGATTTCGTACACATTTTTTTTTGATTACCAGTATTTCTAACGTAAGTACTCTTTAAATATATTTACAAGGCACTCCCTTTATATATAATTGTGTACATATATGTATATAAAAATATAAAGTTTTTTAAAATAAGGATTTTAATTCGTAATATACAGAATCATTAGATAAACTTCCAAACAAACAATTAAATCATAATCTATAGGACACTTTCTATTGTCATCTTCTTCAGCCAACTGCCGTTCACTGCAAAACGAAGGCCCAAGGAGCGCCAACTATCCCGGTCTTGGGCAGTTCGCATCCATCCGCTGCCAGGTAGGTATTTTTTTCAAGTCGTCGGTCCATCTTTTTTTTATGGAAAGAAATTGACATAAATGCCTGAAATTTTGGCAGCAAGCTAGATATCAGATTTTTTTCTTAAATTCGGCTTGTACACACACACAATTAACTAAAGCTAAAAATATTCATTTTTAGCTTTAGTTAATTCGCGAGGTTTGCGGAGTTGTTTAAGGTGACACCTCGCCGCTTTCTGTGCTTAGTGTTACAGTTTCGAAATATTTCGAGTGATACACAAATTGTTGTTCTAGGTCTGGGTACTCCTTGTGTCCCTTTAGTGTATGTTTGTAAAGTTGTCCGCGACAAAGGAATATTTCCGTGTGGGAGTTGTCTCAAATAAAAACGAATATCATATCACATATGCTGTCAGTTTGACTTGGTGAATTGACTGAGACAAGTGTGTACTTACTTATCACTTTTTATGGCAGGAGGGAGGGAAGGGCATCAAATTTGACATAAACGAGAACGAATCACAGTTATAAACTAGTACTACGTTTATGTAGAATCACCCAGACCAGGTACACATATTGGTACTTATAATTATCATTTTGAAAATAAAAACGGTATTCTTTCAAGTCTACTCTTGAACATATTTCATAGATTGTCCGACACTTGTTTTTGTGTGAAAATCCCCTCGGATACCACCGACTGGCGGCTTTATGGGCGGAGGTTCTGAAGGTCAATAATCTCGCGCTATTGTAACGACCGCAGCAAGTGCTGGCCATCAGAATCATAAGGGGATATTGTACGATCTCCTTTGAGGAGGCAAGTTTATTGCCTGAAATTCCACCCGAAAGCCCTTGCTCTTTATCAATAGATTGTCCGACACCTAAATTAATATTACTTTCTAAGTTTTGCAAATGCGCGAAATTCGCTTAAGAACGACTAAAAAAAACTTGTTCATATAAGTAGAAGTTTAGGTATGTGTTCTGTGTTAGGTATTCAATATTTTGGCATTACAAGTGACATGTTCATAGACAGCCTCTGCAACAACCACACAATTAAACTAAATGCCCGACTGTTTATCGCTTTCAATCAAAAGTGTAAGTTATCGGTCAAAAGTTTACCAGAACTTAATAAAATCTCATAAAAGTAGACGTCTCGTTACCAATTCTATCTTCTTTCCCACACGGGTATCCAGCGACCAGCACAAAAATTAAATCGCAGTTTAAAAACAAAGTTGATAAAGCCAATAGGCCTTTACGATAACCTAGAAAAACAACTGTAAACAAAGCTACAAAAATATTTCCCACGGTTATTATTGTAGGGAATCACAAACGGCCGAGTGGAGGGGCGGGGGTGGCGAGACACCCTCCCACAATTGAATCCAAAGTTGGGCGAAACAAAGTCGGCATCACAACTTTTCCGACCACAACTTTCACTTTTCAATGTAAACTTTTCAGCGCTTTCACTAGTAAAGTACTTTTATACGTTTTAATATTTTATTGACACTGCGAGAGAGTTTGAGTTGGTTGCACTTTTGTGTTGTGACTGTATTCTTTGTGAATGTTTCGAGAATAAAGTTTCTTTTACAGTCAGCGAGCATTTTGTTTATTTGACACGAAGGTGTGTTAAAAGGTGAGATTCCTGTTCTCTCAGTTTTTGCATGTAACCTTGTAAGTTACAACAGTGAGTGCTATGAAGTTAGAAAACGAACATTGAACAGTGATTTTCGAAAAGATTTCTGCTGAATTTTAATGTTTGTGTCAAGTGTTAGGATAAATATTAATTGCTTAAATTTTTAACTAACAGTAACAACAGATAAATAGACTGCCTCGTGGGTCTAGTGGTTAGCGTAAGCGACTGTCGATCAAGATGTGATCTGATGTCGGTCTCGGGTTGGATTCCCGGGTCAGACTGCTGTTGGAGTTTTCTTACAAGAACTTCTTCATAGCAGCCCCGGAGTATGGAAGGTTGCGGTGTTTGCCGCCCGCTCTTAGAGCACGTAAAGCCGTCGGTCCCGGTTGTCATGAAAAACATTCACAACGCCTATTACAATCGTCAATGTCCTCAAAAATACTGAGAACTAGTTCAGCTTTCAAATTCAGTTCACTCTCAGGGTTTCAGAGATTCAATGCCAGTCGTTCCATGGAAAAACTGATTTTCAGGTAAAACCGATTGAACCACTAACCGACCCCAATTAATCTTGGGAATAATAAAGGCTAGGAAGAAGTACTTCTTCTTACAATAGGTAGTTATAAAATATACTTGATCCTACGAGTGTTAAAGAGTAACTGTGCTCGTTAATTTCCGTAAACATAATAATATATTTAAGTGGTCGTCCTGTGATCGAAATTCGACCGCCATTCATTTATTTAGCGCTCTGCATTCCTCCTCCATATAAACTTTAAGTGTGCCAAATTTCATACTTAACTGTTAGAACAATTTTCGTAAAAAGAGGTACAACGTTTTCGCTTCACGTATTAATATACAGATTACTAGCTTTCGTGGCTTCGCTCGCATTTAAAAAGAAATTTATCTATGTTACTTCTAAGGCCCTGCGCGCACTAGTGACTTTTGTCACCGTGACAATAAATCCTTTGTCACTGTCTCGTCCCCACCTTTTCATGACTGCGCGCACCTGTGGTGACAGTGACTAAACTTTTGTGCATTCGATTCGATTACGCGAAAGACGATTAAAGTATGGAAACCGCGGGGGAGGGGGAGAGACGAAGTGACATTTAGTTGCTACTACCATCCTCCACGGACAAAAAGTCACCCGATTGTCACGTATTCAAGTGCGTGCACTTGAATACGAGTGACACGGGTCACGGGTCACTCCATCATTATGGGTGATGTACTCGGTGACAGTCACTCAACAGTCATGATGACAAAAGTCACTAGAACGCGCCCTGTCTTATACCTCCAACAATATGTGTATAAAGTTTCATGATGATTAGTCAAGTAGTTTTCGCGTGAAAGCGTAACAAAAAAAACTTACTTTCACCTTCATAATATTAGTGTGAAGTTTGATAGAACACAATAGTTTAAAGTTAATTTTTTGATTTTATTTTCTTATTCTTCTCTACTCTAGTAGACAGAACAATAATACTACTTATAGGGAAAGACTAACTGAACCCCGCTATATTACACGCGGTTATTATCGTACCGCGGGTAACGCCGCGGGGCAAAACTAGTCTAAAAAATTAGTCTAAGTTACTTCTTATATCATCAGCTATCTATCAGTGAAAGTCCCGTCAAAATCGATCAGACTAATCTCTTTTTTAATTTTTGTCCGTCTGTCTGTCTGTTTGTTGTGGATAACCACAACAGACAGACAGACGGACAAAAATTAAAAAAAATTGAATTATGGTATTTGTACCGTGTATACATACATATGCATTTAGTAAAAAGTTATTAATATTACAAACAGACACTCCAATTTTATTTATTTGTATAGACTACAACACTACCGTGGTCAATACCCGGTGTGCAGCTAGATAGATAGATAGATAGAAAACTCTTTATTTGTACACCGTGTTACAGTACAGAAATTACAGAAAATAACAAATATATAATGTACAAAGGGCGGCCTTATTGCCGAAAGCAATCTCTTCCAGGCAACCTTAGGATGGATTAAGATGTATCGGAGATAGTAGCAGTTGACGGTGCAATGAGTTTTGATGAGTTATAATTTTCTAATGATTATAACTAGAAATACATATATATCTCCATACAGGCATATTTACACAAACATATATACATTAAAAATAAATAAATACATGTCATCAGTGGAGCATACATATAATATCTATACAAATATTAACATGTACCTACATATTAAAAACCATAACTACTCAGTTATACTAAATATTACACTATAGATACATTTTAGATACATTTTCGTGCCAGACTCGTTTATATCGTATAAAATTCCTGAATCATTTTCTTAAAACTATTTACTGTTTGCGCTTTCCTAATGTTTGTCGGCAATGCATTCCACAATCGTATAGCTTCAACCGTAAAGGACTGGTCATAAAATTTTGTAGAATGTAGAGGCATCTCCAGTCTCAAATTTTCAGATGACCTTAGACATTTGTCATGTGTGTCATTAAGGAACTTGAATCGTTCTTTGAGGTAGAAGGGGGCTTTAGGATTAAACAAGATGTTATAAAGGGAAATGAGGATATGAGTATTCCGGCGAGAGCGAATTGGAAGCCACTTGAGCATGTGACGGAATTCGGAGACATGATCATATTTTCGTAGACCAAATACAAATCGTATACAAAAATTTTGTAGTCGCTCAAGCTTATCAAGTTGTGCTTCGGTGAGATTCAGATAGCTGACATCGGCATAGTCGAGAATTGGGAGGAGAAGTGCTTGTGCAAGTGCAGCTCTAGTTGCAGTCGGAAGAAAGTTGCGCAATCTTCGCAGAGAACCAGCAGAAGCAAATATCCTTCTGCTGACTTCCTGTACATGTGGACCCCAAGATAAAGTACTATCTATGTGGATTCCTAAATTTTTGACGGTAGTACTGATCTCAAGGATGGTGCCATTGAATTCAATTTGTGGCAGTTGTGTCCAATTAACTTTTGAGACCATCCCGGGACTGCCGATTACACATACTTGCGTTTTTAGAGGATTAACCCTGAGCCCATAGTTACGACTCCATTCTCCAATACGTAATAGATCAGAATTGATTGTATTAAATGCCTCCGATAATAAGTTAACCGGAGCTTGAGTATATATTTGTAAATCATCTGCATAAAGATGGTAGGAGGAACTTAGTTGACTAGAGATGGAGTTTATGAAAACAGCGAAGAGTAATGGAGATAGAACGCCACCCTGTGGTACACCAGCAGTAATACTGCACCAGGAGGACGTCAAGTCTTCAATGCAAATACGTTGCCGGCGACCAGACAGGTAACTATGAAACCAATCAATTGTCTTTGGAGATATGTTAAGAGACCGTAGTATACCAAGCAGAATGTGAAAATCTACAGTATTGAAGGCGTTGCTAAAATCGAGTAAGGTAAGTACCGTTATCTTTCCACTATCCATGCCTAGTCTGATACTATCCGTAATGTGTACCAGCGCAGAAGTCGTGCTATGACCAGGACACTAGGCAGCTAGTACCTATTTAATAAAGATGAAGGTTAAAGATACATTTATTTAAAACACGTTTGAGTATTCGTAACACTAGTGGTATCAATATCTTAATTCAATTAATAAATTCAATATTTCTATTGTACACTATAGAAATATTGAATTTATACATACATAGTATGACATGATCCAATGGAAGTTATGTGGACTCGTAAGTATTTGATTAAGTTAAACTTATTCTTGCGGATATGTGAGGGAGCTTGACCGCCGCAGATTAAATGTTCCGGAAAGCGTCGCGACTGAGGGCCTATGTGACTGATGAGCTCATCAAGCTTGCTTGAAGGAAATGCCTGAGGTTCTGTAAGGTCAACGAGCCGTGTCGTTTGAAACTCGTGAGCGGATGATATCACCCTGGAGACTTATCCGTATCTACACAAATAGTAATGTCTCGAACGATTAATTACTATTAATATTGTAAGTATATTGCGTTGGTAAAACAATACCTTGAATTTTGTTTGAGAGTACTCCTTGTACTCATACATTCACGGTGACGCCAGGAGAAGGAAAACTTCAAACAAACCATATGCCGCCCCCTCAGAAAAAACCTCCTTGCTTAGGGTCCAATGTCCAGCAGTGGGCAGGCAGTTTTCAAAATTGACTGTCTAAAAGCTTTACAGAATTTTTTAAAACTAAGCCTGGATTACATAAAACATAAAGGAATGTCGCTTACGTATTTTTAAAATCACTTTTTTAAATAAAAATCTCTATTCTTTCTCTAGAAGCTATTCTCGACGGTCTATTTAGTGTTTTGATTTCTAAGCTTTCCTAAAATGATCTAATAAAAATAATAATAAAAAAACCCCTATATTGTTCCAGTGACACGACGTATAATTGAACTCAAATAGTACAACCCTACTTCAGTAAGCTTGATCAAGCTTCACACCTAATTAAATTATTCTCTAATTAACAGCTACGCGCACTCGAGTACCATAGCGCTAGAAAACAATGTCAGCATCAACAAACAATGAATAAGAAATAGCTGTACACAGATGCTAGAAGCACTAGGTACATAATATTCAACACAAAATGCGCAGCGTGAGATATGTGCCAGCGTACTGTACGGCACGCCGAAGCCTCGCTATGGTAACGGCAGCGCAAATTAGACCGTGCCACGCTCCTCGCTTTGAGTTGCGCTTGACCAAGCGTTATTCGGATTTGGAACAAGACGCCCACCGCACTAGAGCTGCCCCCGGTATCGATAGAGGGAGTATCGATTGTGGGGGCACCTCGCGAGCTGGCGACGCGTATAGACGCCACTCATGCGAGACCGTGCTGCGCCTCTAATTGAATAGGTTGTGATGCTGTCGATAAAGTTTTATCGATAATTTAATTTAAGTTATATTTATTTGGATCTATTTAAGAATTCATGACTTTAGTTACATGTTTGATGTATATTATTAAAACTCAAGGCCCATAAATCCATGGACATCTTTCTGTATCTTTCCGGCAGTAGTTTTGTATACTCATCTGCATATTTTAAACAACAACATCACGCTGGAAAAATATATTATTGAATTTTGTTTTATTATCACATATAGACCAATAAAAGATTCAGTGATAACCTGGTTAATTTATGGAACATTCTAAGTTTCAAAAGCCGTAGTCCATGTAGTGTAATGTACCATAGTCCATAACACTTTAACAACGCGTGACTACGGCCTTTGAAACTTGTCTCATACTTTTTAAGCGTGGTTTTAGTTTTTACTTTTTTTATTTAAAATCTTTTGGTGCCTCTATAATACTTATTGTTGTGCAAAGTTTATTTTAAATAGGTACCATAGAAATATCACACTTATCGAATAAATACGGAAAAGTCACGAACAAATGCTAATAATATATATATTTTTGAAATGTACAAGTAATGCCCTTTCCAATGATACCAAACACGGCATATTTATTTCAAATTTAGTTTTTAATACAGTACTTTATGTAGGCTATAGGGCGCCACATTTGATTCAGTAACACGTCATATAACCTCTAAGCAGCGGACAATCAAGACACTTCTAACGATACCTCATTTGTCTTATTCTGACTAGTTTAGAAAGAATGAGGGAACAAATAAGCATACCATAGAACTATCACACTTATCGAATAAATACGGACAAAGTCACGAACAAATATTAATAATATACGTATTTTTGAAATGTACAGGTAACGCCCTTTCCAATGATACCAAACACGGCATATTTATCTCAAATTTATTTTTTAATACAGTACTTTATGTTGGCTAGAGGGGGCCACATTAGATTCAGTGACACGTCATATAGCCAGAAGACGATCATGTCCAAATCTAATGAGTAGTTTAGGAGGTAGGAGGGAACAAATGAACAGACATACATACAAACATAGCCTGTCAAAATCATAATCCTCCTTTGGCTTTGCCGTAGTCGGGTAAAAAGTACGATAGAAGTTTAGATATTACGCGTTGTTTACTATTTACAGCTCACCTGTTTAAGTTATATACCTACAAGGATTTTATAAAGTTACTATATGGGGATACAATTTAGTTCTATAATATTTTAACATTTTCCGAGATAACACATGTAATTCATTATAAAGTTATATGGCATCAAAATATTGGTAAAGACATATTCAAAGCACACAACCAACCTAGATAGCGGCACGATACGAATGGTGCACAAAGCATTAACTATTTTTTATCGACAAATAAAACTAAACAATGCGAAAGGAACGCAGCGCACCACTCTCCAAGAACGGCAGTCCACGCGAGTGATTTGCACCACCCGCCGAGCGGTCGCGACGTTCGCTAGTGATGTACTACGACGTCAGAATTTATCGATAAGGGAGCGTTAATGTTCACCTAAGTAATTAAGTTAAGAACAGATAGATTAGTGACAGGGAAATGGAAAGAAAATTCGAAGTGACAGTAAGTCTTTTAATTTTACACTTTGCTTTGTTTGTTATTATTGCTTTTGTCAAAACTGTTTGCCTTTTCGTGCTTGCCACCCGTCTCACCTTATTTAAACGTGTCTCATTGTCAATAGCCGCTTCTCGACGAGGGAGCACTTGATCGTGGGCAAACAAAGGAGTGTTTTTGTCGTTGCCGCCGAGCTGGGAGGGCGAGTGTTGTCCGTGGCGACGGCCGCGGATCGATATCGCTCGAGATCTGTCGGCCTACGCGCCCGCCTCGCCGGCCATTTGCCTACCTCGACGCCTCGGGCTCGTGTGTACATAACCCGCCACCCACCACCCTCGATACACCCCCGCAGATTACCGCCTACAAAGCAAACTTCATTGGGACGTGCATGCAATATGCGCAAGGAGCAGGCCGAATTGCACCTCGGCCCGCCACCCGGCCAGATTGCTTTGATATCCAACTCGTCCTCGTATATAGGCCACTGCATCTCAAATCCTAGGTAAAGGTCTCTATTTCAAACATTGTCCGTATATACCTCTATATAGTTCTAGCAATCGTGTTAATTACTCATAAGATACAAGCGGTATTGCCTAAGGGTTGTTTCTGTTTCAGATGAATCTACTGACTACAATACCATTTCATCTGATTAAGTGGAAACGTAGCTTATTATTTGAAAATGATTGGTTCATTTGCATTACTAAATACGAACTTTCACACAATTGAAGTTTCACAGTTAACTATAAGGGTCGCTACTAATAACTAAGCTAAAAGTACCCTCGTATTCCATGATTTGTATATCTATAAAAAAAAGTCGAAACTCCAAGTCCTTTTGTTCGCGGGTACTAAATGAAGCGCAAAAACATAAAAACTAAGTTGACACACCCCAACTCGCATCTTTTAAAAAACTACGTACTTCCTCGCGAATACTAGTAAGTTTCAATTTGAGAGGGGGAGTGCCAGGGAGCGCCAGTAAATCGGCCAAGTGCAGTCCTCCCGCCCTCCGTCCTCTAAAAGAGGGAAAGTTCACATTTGCATGCCTCGCGTCGCTAACTTTGCTGTAACTTTGTTGTTTTGTTTGAGCGATAGTTCGCTACTGATCATTGTTACTTATTTTTGTCCTTTAACCACTTTTTAACCGACTTCAAAAAAAGGAGGAGGTTTCTCAATACGACAGTGTATATATATATATATATACTAGCTGAACCACGCAACCTCGTTTGCGCCTTATATTGCCCGTAACGTGAAAATTTCCCCCGTTTTTGAAACATTCTTCATTGTTGCTCCGCTCCTATTAGTAGTAGCGTGATGATATATACCCTATAGCCTTCCTCGATAAATGACTATCCAACACCGAAAGAATTTTTCAAATCGGAGCAGCGGTTCCTGAGATTAGCGTGTTCAAACAAACAAACAAACAAACAAAAAAACAAACAAACACAAACTTTACAGTAATAAGACTTAAAAATCGGAATAACTTCTAGGCAACTATTTACCGCAATAACTAACATAAAGGCTACATTAAATGCAAAATTAATTAATAATATAAAATTTTAACAAAAAAAACCTACATCAAGGTTTTACTCGATTTCTCTTAGATGCTATCATCAGATCTTAGTGTCCTTATCATGGTACCACCGTTGGGATATCTTCTTTCCATTAAAAAAAGCATCATCAAAATCGGTTCATAAATGTCGTAGTTATCCCCGAATGCACATAAAAAATAAATATACGGGCGAATTGAGAAACCTCCTCCTTTTTTTGAAGTCGGTTAAAAATAGCTTTGATTACTATTTGCCTTGGAAACTTGTATACTTTCAAAAGATCTTATAATATAACAGTTTTTATACGAGAATTTCAATATTGAGAGTAATATTTCCTTTAGTTAAAACTTAATGCACATGGGAGCATTGTCTCCAAGGGCGGATCCAAGGGGCGAGGAACATGGTGTTTTAACAAAACATAATATGGCTATTTACATGTGATGGTATATAATGCTATGCAAAACGAGAAAATTTTAGTTCAAGTTTTTTATCGAATTCCCGCTACCCTAAGTCTTCACTTGCTGTGACCTAGAATCTAGGAATTTACAGGTGGTTCATTAGATTATACGCAGGTATTTAATTTGAAAAGATCTGCTTTCTCATCTATGAATCTAGTCGTAATCTAGTGATAAATGAGTTTGCCTATGGCTGTCGGGATTGCTAAACATTAGATAGCCAGCATCGCACAGAGAATCAGCACGCTGAAGTGGAAATGGGCTGGTCATGTCGCTAGACGTACCGACGGTCGGTGGAGCCGAAATGGGCTTGAGTGGAGACCGCGATTAGGCAAACGTAGTGTAGGGCGCCCTGCAGCACGGTGGACTGACGATTTGAAGAAGGTGGCTGGCAGCGGATGGATGCGGGCTGCCCAAGACCGGGATGGTTGGCGCTCCTTGGGGGAGACCTACGTTCAGCAGTGGACGGCGATTGGTTGAGGATATAGATAGCCAGCATAGGTAAATTTACGACGATGGTTCAAAATCTCACAATGTCATAATTAAAAAAAAAGATAATTAGGCCTTAATCCTGTATTTGGAACATTGTAATTTTATACCATGCTACCAAATTCTAATATCAGTACTCAACTGACATATTTACCCGACTACGGCAAAGACAAAGAAGGATTATGATTTTAACAGGGTATGTATTGGACTAATGAGGTATCGTTAGAAGTCTTGAACGTCCGCTGGTTATAGGCTATATGGCGTGTCATTGAATCTAATGTGGCTCCCTCTAGCGGTCATAAAGTTCGGTGTTAAAAAATTAATTTGCGACAAATATGCCGTGTTTGGTATCATTTGGTATCATTAGAAAGGGCGTTTCTTGTACATTTCAAAAAAAAAAAATTGTATTCGCTTGTGACTTTGTCCGTATTTATTCGAAAATTGTGATATTTCTATGGTTTTAAAAATAAACTTTGCAAAGAAATGAAACAAAACAATTTAAATAAAAAAAGTAAAAACTAAAACCCAACTACGATAAAAAACGACGCTGAAAAGTATGAAACAAGTTTGAAAAGTCGTAGTCACTCACACCTGACATAGAAACGTACCTTAACACTAACAACGCGATTTTTTTTTAGTGATCAGCAGCCTTTTATCTGTGGTTACAAATGAAATAATGAGTATAATATATGTGAGTATTTAACACGCAAATAACGTAAATAAACATAAAATAATTTCATATCAATGTTTTTTTTTTTCATAAATTAACCGTTAAAGTATTTTTTTTATATTTAAATAACGTAATTGATAAAACCGTGAGGCTATACCTACCCTGAAATCCTTATTAGTGATCCGGGCTTTGTTCTAAATCAGTAATATATATTGTACTTATATCTTCATACATGTTATCATTAGTAGACTGTGAAGAACCAGCACATGTAATGCATTGTAAAATAAAATTGTTTAATGAATGTTCTAAATTCTAAAAAATAGTAGGCACTTAAAGACACATATAGTAAGATCCACAATCCAGTAGAGACGGAGATAAGATCATAAATTAATTGCGTAGAAATGTAAGCAAGCCTCTTTAACTTTGTTTTTATTTCGCGCAAAGAACTTATGTAGTAATTTACGAGCGCCAAAAAAAGAATCATCCATACAAATTGCTATCAGGAAAAAAAATTAACAACTCTCCCCTGTTGTAATAAACACACCGAAAAACAAACAATAAAGAAGTGAATGGAATAAGTACGGCGGCTGAATGTGAATGAATGAATCGGCATAGATAGAGTATAGAGGGTACCAGAGACAACGTGCTATGTGTGAGGGAATATTTTAGCGTATTTCAATAAAGGCGACATCTCTAATCTAGGGATCGGGTAAGGGTATAAATCTTGCAGGTTCGGGGCCAGTTTTGAATCATTTAGCGCGGTGTGGCCGCGGGGCGCGACTTCCGTCCGGCACGTGCTGGACTTGCCTCCCGCACGTCCTGTGCGCCCCTCGCGCCACCCGCACGCCCCGTGCTGCGCGTCTGTCTTGTCGAGACAAAGGGGCGCTAGAGATGTCACCAAACGCATCTTATCGATACTCTTTTTTTGTTTAATTAACTATGAAAATGGGTATTGCAATATTTTGAATATCAAAACTTTGATCACATAAAAAAAGGTAGATAATGCACGGCCTTGTTCTTGTTAAAGCAAAAAAGTAGCGTGGTTTCAAGTAAACACACGAGTTAGGGCACACACATAAATCTTTTTTATTTGATCTGAAATCAAAAGGTACAAATGTTTAATTATGTATTCTATAATTACCCCTAGTTTCTTTTTATTTTTAGTATCAGCGAGATAGCGAGCGGTTCCAGCGATTAGCTGTAATTAACAGACAGATAAACAGACAGACAAAAAATTTAAAATTTCTTTTATTTATGCATATGAATATGAAAGTAGGTATATGGTACTTAAGAGCCATACAATATTTTCATATGTATTTAGGGAAATGCTGTTAATTTGAAAATACAAGTAGTCAAATAAATTTCAGTTATTCGTATAGATTGAGAAAGTTAGTTTCTGCACTCCTACTCCATAGAAACTGCCAAATTTGTATGCTCCTCCGTTTGCATAATTTACTTAAAAAAAAATCAATACAATCGACTTCAAGAACTGGACTAAATTAAAATGTACCCACATGGGAAGCTCCAGCTTTCAAATAAAAAAGAATGATCAAAATCGGATCACCCAGTCGAAAGCTCTGAGGTAACAAAAATAAAAAAATACAGTCGAATTGAAAACCTCCACCTTTTGAAGTCGGTTAAAAAGGATACATAGTTTTGCTTCACGTATTTATATATATATTTATCTATTTTAAATATTCAGCTCTACTTTAAAATGTATAAAGCGATCAAAATAAATATTAAGTAATTGAAAAGACATTTTAGACTAAAATCCTCATATCTAGTGTTAAGTTCTCAACCTACATCGACGTAGTAAGGTTAGATATGACTACAGCATCGCATCTCTAGTGCACGACGACGTCCGAGCTGCCTCTAATTTGAATTCACGGAGACTCCGCGACCGTCCGCCGCGTCGGCCGCGCCCGACTTAATGAATCGCGAGGGGGGAAGAGTGGGTTGACGCCACCCCATCTGCCCCCGTAGCGTCACCCACAGGGGGGGTGATCGGACGGCCACCGCATCCTCCGCGCGGATAAGTGACGCCCGTGTTGCTCCGTACATAGGTACGCCTTATGTATTGCGGCACATAGCGGCCGGCCTGTACCTACGTAACGCTCGCCAAATTTATGTCCCGCACATGTCTAGAGACCGCGGTCGTACCTTCACAGGGATTTTGCGTGTTTACGTACAAACGGGGATCCGCTGAAGATATTTGAGACGGAATTTCGCTTGGACCCTTATTGATGATCCGCTTGGGTTTCGTTAATCCCGTCGTCGGGAATTCAGACGTGCAAAATTTTTGATATTTCAAAAGGGACTACTAATGTATGTTTTGATATAACGCTATACAAAAGATGTACACATAATTTCAAAGAGAAATATCCATCGAACATGTCTTCCCCTAATATTAACTATTATCAAGGGTTTAGCATAAGATAATGCAAATGTGCACCCTTGCGAGGTCGAATCGTAGCCTTAGGATTCACGCAACTACTATGTCTGACTCGTAGATCGCTGCAAACAAAAACTTGCTAATGGGCAATTATGCAAATACCTAGTTCGTGATGACCAATCGAATCGCAGTAAATTATTCATTGGGTACATACATGCTTGGGGCCATTTTCGCTTTAGTGTCGATAAGTTGTTTCATTTCCGCAAACTTCACAATTGATAACTGAACTATACAGGTAACAGAAAGTGTATTTAGCAAGTTTTTTTAACATGTATAATTTTATATCGGTAAGATGGTACAAGAATAATTGCATGGATGGCGTAGTGGTTTAAGTGACCAAGTGCCGCATTCTACAGCGTTGAGTGTTGTGGGTTCGAAGCGAATCCCCAACATTGGACAACACTTTGTTTGATTCAAAAATTGTTGTTCCTAATCAGGGTGTTGTTTAGTTCCATTTCATGTATGCATTTTAAGCCACAAGCTATATTCCTAGTGTAAGAGTTGACTTTTTTCACAAAAAAAAGATAGACATTAATCTACATAACAATCATAAATAAAACATACACTCTACTAGTCAACCAAAACTAAATCGATTAAAAATAAAATCTCCATGGCTCATATCCTAAAAACCGTTAACAACAATGATAATATGTGAGCACCCCTACCCAGCGGTCAAATTATTCGCGTGTAACCCTCGGGTCCGTAGGCACGCCGCTGGGTCCAGTGGGACGTACGGCTGGAGACGTCGACCGTCCGCGGCCATTATCGTCGATAATCACGCGATGTATCGATTGCCGACATGCGTGCCGCACTAATTTGGTGCGCGGGCATTATGCGTTACGTGTTTATGGGAATATCATTAATCCTTTTTTAACATTATAACATTCAATCTTATTTTATTTACATAATAATATTCATCGTTGCAGAATATATCTGTTTGTGGGTAAGTTTTGTCAACTATTATTAAAAAATATATCACTTTCGGGTCGACAATTCCAGTTGAAGTTACTCTACGTCAACCGCAGTCGTCAATTTTAGAAGACTGCTGTTACCCGATCTTGCCCTATTGACTGTCATATGACAGAGGTAATTCTTCGCTATTATTTGAGCAGAGATCTACTGTAGGTACCTACTGAAAGTTTGTCGCAAAAGCCTGATTGAATAATTCATAGATTTAATACTACTCCTTTAAATATTGAGCAGCTTTTGATTCATTAAGAGCAAAATATAACTTTACCGCCCGAAGGACTAAAAATATAAGAATGTAACATTTTTTTTAAAATTAATATATCCTAACGTTGTTGTATAACAGCTGGAGGGAGAAGTTCGCCTCCCCTGTCGCTTCTGAGTAAGACCACATGTATGTATGTAGTGTATGTCAAAAACCTCAAACTGTTAAGGCTTACTAAGCTGCGATGTTTATTATTATCACACGCTTTATGTAAGCTTGACCTGTAAACATATATACAAATAGAAACTGTACATGCGTTGGGTCGGCACACATACGCAAAGATGTACTTTGTGTTCATTGTGCTGTCAAAGGTTTATTTCTCTCTCTCTCTCTCTCTCTCTCTCTCTTGGACAAAACTTTAATAGTTCTATTCCACTTTATTATGCCTACCCATGATTAGCTAAAGGAAGTCAAATTTCACCAAACAACAATAAACAATCTTCTCGAAATAAAATGTTGTCGATCAGCAACAACAACATCAACAACGAAACTTAGTAAATCAACTTGCCGTAACCGGATCAAACCGAACGTTTTGTTATTTAACAACGCCCTCTGGCGGCGTCAACAGGTGGTCTCATTACAATTAGTCCGCGTCAATATCAAAGGTTTTAATTTCCTGATGACGTCATATCTGTGCGAAATTTGTTTTCATGAATAATTCCTGAGTTATGTAATGAGTTATGTAATGTGTGTTTGGATGATATCTGACATTTAAAGGGTTAAATAAAAAATATGTAGGTACTTTATATATCACTAGCAGACCCACGCAACCTCGTTTGCGCCTTATATTGCCCGTAGCGTGAAAATTTCCCCCGTTTTTGAAACATTCTTCATTGTTGCTCCGATCCTATTAGTAGTAGCGTGATGATATATACCCTATAGCCTTCCTCGATAAATGGACTATCCAACACCGAAAGAATTTTTTAAATCGGACCAGCGGTTCCTGAGATTAGCGTGTTCAAACAAACAAACAAACAAACTTTCAGCTTTATATATTAGTATAGATACACCTTTAGAACGAGAGATTTGACGCGTAACAAGTCTAAATTGATCGATTGAAAGATCTTTAAAAGAACGCATGAACTTTATTTGCATAAAATAAAGCCCCATTTTCTTTTGGTTTTCCCTTCTTTTAAATACAATTTAAAAAAATATGAAAGCCTACTTTACAATTAAAAGAAAAACTATAATTGAAATACGTTATACGTTACTTTCTTCCAGACCATTCTAATAAAATTATCTTAAGAAACTTTAACCTTCCTTACTAGTTTATCAATAAAGAAAGAACAACAAACAAACTTTCGTATTTATAACTAGCCGACCCACGCAACCTCGTTTGCGTCTCCTATTGCCCGTAGCGAGATAATTTTCCCCCGTTTTAGAAACATTTTTCATTGGTGCTCCGCTCCTATTGGTCTTAGCGTGATACTATATAGCCTATAGCCTTCCACGATAAATGTACTATCTAACACTGAAAGAATTTTTCAAATCGGACCAGCGGTTCCTGAGATTAGCGTGTTCAAACAAACAAACAAACACACAAACAAACTCTTCAGCTTTATAAATTAGTATAGATATTAGTAGGATTGTTCTATCTGCAGTTGATTTGTCCATCCAAAGTTTACCTATAAAAACTACGTCTTAGTGAAAAGGCCGCCATTTGTACATGGCCATTAAATTGATGTAGCTACTTACTGGTGTACAATAAAATTTATTCCAGTCAAGATAAGAAGAAAGTTAATTTTTTTATAGATTACCCACGTTCTTAACTTCAAGCTAAAACAGCTTGAAGTTAAGAACGTGGGCAATCTATAAAAAAATTAACAATTGATTAAAAAATTAATTAGATCTCATAAAGACCGTTCTGATGACCTCTATGACTGAATATATTGGTATTCAGTCATAGAGTAACACGATAGGAAGTAGCTATTAGTAGACGTTCCCCCCCTGTCAAAGAATATGCCCAAATGCATTATTGAGTCTAAAATGTGTAAAGATTCCCTCCGACAAAAATTTACAGATTCTTTTATATCTCGAATAAAAAGTAAAAACTAAAACCTATATATACATATACAGATATTTCAATAGTACCTATTAAAAATATACTTTGCAAAGAAATTACCAAAACATTTTAAATAAAAAAATGTAAAAACTAAAACCCAACTACGACAAAAAAACGACTCTGAAAAAGCATGAAACAAGTTTCAAAAGCCTTAGTCACGCGTTGTTAATGTGATATGGACTATGGTACATTACTAAGTTTCAAAAGCCGTAGCCCATGTAGTGTAATGTACCATACATGACTACGGCCTTTGAAACTTGTTTCATGCTTTTTCAGCGTCGTTTTTTGTCGTAGTTGGGTTTTAGTTGTTAGTTTTTTTTATTTAATATGTTTTGGTGCCTCTATAATATAAATTTCTTTGCAAAGTATATTTTAAATAGGTACTGCCTCCTTTGGCTTTGCCGTAGTCGGGTATAAAAAGACACTGTGACCACTCCCATGCGGTCCGCTGGCTTATGTTGCTTTATGTGTTCAGTGGGTCGAAATGTGCCTAAGCACAAGCACAGTCACAGTTTAATTGAAAGCTAAGTTATTTTACATTCTAAAGCCAAGTAAATTCAACCAAAGTAAGTTTTAGGAGTTGGAAATTATTTCCACTACCTACGTAGCTTAGCCTAGCGGCAGAGAACAGAGTCGAGCATACGGCCCCCAGAGCGCACCTGTACCCACGTCCCACTTCTAGCATTTAGTTTAGTGGCTGGGGTTAAAATTTCGGTCAAAACAATGATAATATTCTTACTTCATAATTTACCTAGTCCAGTCATTTCTTCTATTTCCAATTTTTTTTGTAATAAACACTCAAGATTAGAGCGAATCTGAATCGAACGTTTTGTCAACTATAATATTATCCATTCGATAAAAGATTAGGGGCCAGTCGGCTTCCACGTTTTTTGGCAATTGTAATGTATATTGCATCGTCTCGATCGATTGGTAAGAAGCAATGTTAATTTGTGAAGGATTTTTATTAAAAAGTAATTAATCAAGGTAGTATTTATAACATAACTTTAAAACTAATTAAATTGTGTACCATAAGGTTTTATTGTAGACCAAGCCATGTTTTTTTTTATATAGAAGGCAAGTAGACTTATTTAGCGGTAAGTACATGTACCTACAATAAAATTACCATCTTGTTATTTTCACATAGTATATTAGACGATATACAGTATTAGGAACAAAGGAGGTGTCTGAAATTCTAGACAAGCATACGAATATGTTCGTACGTATTTAGAACAAGATGGTTGTTTAATTAACGCTGTAATACAAACAAATAGAATATGAGAACACGAACTCTATTAATATATTTAAATTCAGAGTTGAGAGTAAATAATGTATATAAAATATTCATATAGTTAGTCTAACAATTTATCTACCTGTCGTCTAGAGTTTGAAAATCCACGACCTAATCTGTCAGTGCGTCCGTCAAAGTTACTCGTAGTTGAGCCCTTTGCTAGATAGCGTTGAGCGAACTTTTTGAGTTATTTGATTCCCCAATTTATACTTTATATCTAACTAAAACAAAAGTTACATTTATTTTTACTTTTATTATTCTGCTTCACTATGATCATAATCTCTTGTTTTCTGTAAAGACTATAGCTATATTCTAATCTATACAAATAAATAAATTTGGAGTGTCTGTTTGTAATATTAAAATAACCGCTTTTTACTAAATGCATATGTATGTATACAAGGTACACATACCAAAAATGTATTTAAAAAATTTTTTGTCTGTCTGTCTGTCTGTTTGTTCCGGGTAATCTCTAGAACGGCTGGACCGATTTTGACGGGACTTTCACTGGCAGGTAGCTGATGATCCAGGGAATAACTTAGGCTACTTTTTTTAGACTAACTTTGTCCCGCAGGGTCTCTCGCGGTACAACAATAACCGCGGGTAACACCGCGGGGTTCAGCTAGTCCATAAATAAAAATGAATCGTCAAATATGTTGCTAAGCGCAAAAATCGGGAACTTACGACTTTTGCGATTTCGACCAATTTGTTTTTTTGTTTTATATTTTTGTTAAGACACCAGGAAGGTTCTTATGGACAAAAATTGCGATCGAAATTGCGAAGAAAATAGTGAAAACAATACTCTATTGACCTTTTGACAGGTCGAACTAGTTTAAAGCTAGTATAAAATAGTCTTGACAGGGTCAGGGAACGTAAAGCTACTTTTAATGTCAGCTGTCATGTCAGTTTTAATTTAAACATTAATAGAATAGTATTGAACTACTCTTCCTTATCTATTATTAACTTTCTTTAATCACCCTTCCAGTCTTTATGTGAATGTCCCATAAGATTAGCAGTCGTCTCGTTCACAAGCCAGGCTCACAGGTGCGTGGAGCATTATAATGAGTGAATGTACGATAGTACCATTGGTTCCGACCGTCGCGGTACCGTAATCACCGCAGGTACCTATCAGCCGCGACGGGCTCGAAGGACGTGCCTCGGAGGCGCTCGCGCAATTGTGCATCCGCTAGTGCTGCACCCATATCGATGATTTTACTGTCGATATATTTTTAAACTTATTCTGGTCTATGTAAATCTGTTACACTAACATAATTTCTCGGGTTCGCGGTATAATAAATATTTACTATTGGCAAACTTAAATCATGACACTATTTGTCGAGAAATAGTTTGAAACTATCAAAACCACAAAGTTTTCCCTCGTTTATGTATAGTATATGCAGCACTTAGGGCATTTTAAAGTTACGTAAGCTACGCCAATACTGGTCGGTGATCCATGCAATTTTTAGGTTTATCATCACTGCAGTAGAAAACATATTAGATAAAACAGTATTGGTCATAATTTGAGTACATGCTCTTTGCAATTAACTATAACTAAGAACTAATGCTGTTTTTAATACTGCAACAGATAAATGTTTGTGTAATTAAATGACAGATAGAATAGAATAGAATAGAATAGAAAACTCTTTATTTGCACACCTTATTACAGAGCTAAATATGTACATAATGCATAAAATATCCGAAGTGTAGTGTACAAAGGGCGGCCTTATTGCCATAAGCAATCTCTTCCAGGCAACCTTAGGATGGATCAAATGTTTCAGAGAGACAGTAGTAGTTGACGTGCAATGAGTTTGGAAAATAAATATTATGTCCTTATACACATATATTTTATATACATATATACAAACATACACACAAAATTGAAAAGAAAAAAAAAAAAAAAAACATATATATAATAATAATAATAATTTTACATGCTAAGAGATAAACATACATACACAAATATAAGCATAACCATAATTTAAGAGAAAGAAAAGACTCAAATCATACCTAAATGTGTGAGTGACTAAATTGTGATGTGTAATATTCATGAACCAACCTCTTGAATTCACCCATCGTTTGCGCCTGCCTTATGTTTAAGGGCAATTCATTCCACAAGCGTACAGCTTGAACAGTGAAAGACTGATCATAAAACTTCGTAGAATGCTGAGGCATCTCCAGTGCCAAATTTTCAGATGACCTTAGACATTTTACATGTGTGTCATTAAGGAACTTGAATCGTTCTTTGAGGTAGAAGGGAGCTCTGGGATTGAACAAGATGTTATAAAGAAAAGTAAGAATATGAGTATTCCGGCGAGAGCGAATCGGAAGCCACTCGAGCAGTTGACGAAATTCGGAGACGTGATCATATTTTCGCAGGCCAAATATAAATCGTATACAGAGGTTTTGTAGTCGCTCAAGCTAAGATACAACAACAGATAAGAAGGTAGTTACTGTGGAAATGCATATTTACGCGAAACGTCGATGTAAATTTATTTGAATGTCTGTGCAGTAGCAGCTGTCTGTAAAGTAATGACCAAAAGTAAGCTTAAGGTGGATCATAAACCGAAAGTAACTTAAGATTTGTATGATCTTGTTTTTTATTCAATAGTCCTACTAATTATCAAATCCTACTAATATTATAAATGCAAAAGTTTGTAAGGATGTGTGTTTGTTGCTTTTTCACGCAAAAACTACAGAACGAAACTTTACAGTAATACGGATAATAAATACATCAGAATAACATTTAGGCTACTATTTGCCGCGATAACCGACACACACGCGGGCGGAGCCGCGAGCAACAGTTAGTTTAATATATTCAATAAATACATCGCGGGTGGGTTGGCTTAAAAATTCCTGCCCAAACTATTATATACAAATGTTTACATAATTATTATTTATTATCATGTTTAAATATTAATATGTGTATTCATTTCTGTATTTTATACATTTTTTATGCATTAATATTATTATTGTTACTTATAAACCGATAAATTAAAGTGTTTCATTCCTTCTCTCTTTTGCCTATCATATGTATGCCTTGTCCCTTACTGAACCAACTTAAGGTGAATTTTAGATAATGCTATGTGGCAATAGGTCCGCTTCGTGCAACTGTAATGCAGGAAGTATAAATAAAAAAAATACATTGTGTGGCCAGGAATTTTTTAGCCAACCCACTTGCGATATATCTATATAAATAAATAAATTTGGAGTGTCTGTTTGTAATATTAAAATAACCGCTTTTTAAATGCATAAGCATGTACACACGATACATATACCAAATTTTTTTTTTTTATAATCTTTGTCTGTCTGTCGGTGTCTGTCTGTAATCTCTGGAAACGCTAGACCGAATTTGACGGGATTTGGCAGATGATCTAAGGAGTAAGTTAAGCTACTTTTTTTAGACAAATGTTGTCTGATTTCTTTTTCACAGGGTACGCCACATACAGTCGTCTTGGCAACATTTTACATGAAGGTGAGATTTCATTTCAGTTTGTAAGTTGCTTAAGACAGTATGTTTTTTCTTTTTATGGGGTTTATTTCTTGTACATCTTCTTTCTTCTTTCGAAAATACCAAATATACCAAAAATAAAATCTGTAGCATAAAAATTACTTAAAGTCTCATACATTCTTCCACCCCCAAATTTTTTGAGGTTGGGGCGCAAAAGTAATAGGTTTATGGACTTTTTTTTATTGTTTGTATACTAAACTTAATTTACCTACCAAAATTTCAGCTTTCTGGTACTTCAGGAAGCACCCTAATAGTTTTGATGATCGTCAGTGTGTCAGTGACGAAATCGGTGTTTTTTAGATACCGATAAAATCTAAAGTATCAGAGCTATGCAATTGAAACTTTGTATGTTTAATTAGTCTTATACTAGTTTTTCCCGCGGCTCCGCCCGCGTGTATGTCGGTTATCGCGGCGGAAACATAAGTTCAAGGGGTTCAAAAAAACAACGTGACACTTCTAGAAAAGGTAGGTAGTGCCCTTGCGCTTCACTTGGCTCGTCTTGACGGGAGCAAGACTGCACCCCCAGATTTGATATAAAATACTTTTCATCCAATAAACGGATGGGTAAGGGTCGTTTCTATTCGGATCTTAGACCATAATAATTTTAGAAATATAAAACGTCCAATATTAATATTAAAATGATCATTCCCAATCACGTTTTTTTCATAACGATTCGTGCACTCGAATAATGTTTCAATCAATCAACTTTATTTATCGATAACTTTCATCGATTTATAGATGCAGCACCATCACGTCGCGGTTTCTCCGCGAGCTCGCGTGAGGGTACGCTCCCCGGCGGCTACTCGATACGATCTCGCGCGCGAATATGCGTGACCACATCCTTCCCTCCCTCTTCACCATTTCCCGCGTGGTCCAGTCACGTCACGTCACGTCCGCTGCGTGACACCCAGCGGTGCGCGAGCGCAGCCGGTGGGCGCGCTTCCGGCGCAAGCGCTGCGATGGTAAAGCTTTACTGTTTAGGTCACGCATGACACTGATTAAATTGATTGAATCAATACTACAACAAAAAAATTACCAAATTACTGATTATTCAACTTAGTGGGCGGAATGTGGCGACCGAGGCCTTCATGGTGAAGAGGCATACAACCCCCTGTTAAAAATATACAACTGGCAGATGAAATCTCGTGTTTGAAGCAATTATTCTAAAATTTGATTCATATAATTTGAAAACTTGATTTTAAAAGGCTGAAGAGGAGATTCGCTTCAGGAGTCGCGGAGTCGAGACCTCCTAGTAATGACTTATAAATATCTGTATTAATATATTGTAAAATTCTTATATTACAGTAAAAACGTGTAGATACGTTTGGTCAAACCTCTAGGCGTCGTACTTGTAAAAGTACGGTTGCCGCATATTGGTAAAATTAAAATTACCGATTATTCTTGTGTGTTAGATGTCCGAAATATTTATTATTTATTTATTACAACATAACACAGGTAATTCCGCGGGGTTCAGCTAGTCGTAAATAAATACCAATCTCCTTCATTAAAACGAAAATTAAAAACATCTGGAACTATAATTGTTAAAGCTTTTCATTTCTATTACACATTTTAAACAAATGAACATTGAATAAATATTGCTCAATTGAGTAGTCTAAAAGTGAAGTCATAAGTTTGTATCTAGTACATTTTTTCTTCTTTCGATGAAATGGCAACCAGCCGGATCAGCTTTTTCTGCCAATGTCAATTATTTATAGTCTTTAAATCTTAAGTCTTCGAAGTCTTTGTCGTGAAGAAATTAATGATAAAAAATATAAAAATATGGATAACATGAAATGGAGACCGTCTTTCGAAAAACCTAAATACGATCTCTCATAATTAATTAGTTAAAATAATTGTTAGAACTACAACTAACAATTAATTAATTGTTAATCGTGGTTTTATACAGTTAACAATGGATCAATTACTATTTATTTTACGAAATAATAATTAACAGTTGATCAAGAAACAGTTAAAAAGTTAATTGCAATTATTTCAATTGTGATTTACAATTGATGTGCATTAATTTAAATATTTTTTTTGTAAAACACTATGAAATGTTTAATGGCGATTAATTCTATTGCAATTGATTTTATAACATTTACTTGATTAATGCCCAACACTGCCGTTTTGAGAGATGATAAAAGTAACTTATTTGACTAAGGTGTCATCTACCCTATTGAAACTCTAGTCTAGCGGCGCCCACTGAGGGCCATATGTAAGTGTTGTATACTAGGTAAATTGTAGGAGGATTAAAATTAATCTGTCGAAAGGGGCGCACCTGCGGCGCATGTTAACAGAGCTTGACATAATCGTAAACTTGCTCGTAAATCGAACGACCCGCACTTAAAAAAGGGTTCAAGGAGCATATTGTTTTGTGCGAGCATATGACGAATGCAGAAGGTGGTGGAGTTGTATACTGCCTCCTGCATGTTGGGCTCATTTTAATTTAGACTCATGCATATCAAGAAACAAAACGCCGCGATTAAGTAAACGTAGTGCAGGGTGTCCTGCGATATGGTTGGTGCTCTTTTGAGACTGCAGCGGATTCAGCAGTGAACGGAGATAGGTTGATGCCGATTTCAAGAAAAAATTATCAAACAATATTTACAATTTAATTTTAGATTTTAATTTTCATCACATCAAATGATAAGAGTAAATATAGTGCACTAGCCGACCCACGCAACCTCGTTTGCGTCTTCTATTGCCCGTAGCGTGATAATTTTCCCCCGTTTTCGAAACATTTTTCATTGCTGCTCCGCTCCTATTGGTCCTAGCGTGATGATATATAGCCTATAGCCTTCTTCGATAAATGGGCTTATTAAAACTGAAAGAATTTTTAAAATCGGACCAGCGGTTCCTGAGATTAGCGTGTTCAAACAAACAAACAAACTCTTCAGCTTTATATATTAGTATAGATTATGTAGTAAGTAAATTTTTTTTAGGAAATTCTTCTTAGTTTATAATGCCTTTGAATGCCTTCTTGGTTTAAGTTTTTTAGATGATGCAGCCTTGAAGTACGTATGTCTTTTATTAGAACTGGGAGTGTCAACACTGTCAGTTTAACACTATTCTAGAAAACAATACACTCTTCAGTTTCAATATCACTACACCGTTTTAAAGTGTTATTGCTATTATACCTTCAATGTAGTCAAATAGACACATCTATAATATACAAACCTATATTTCATACCATTTAAGGCGTTAAGGAGAAGCGTTCCAGTGTTCGTGTTGTACAAAAAAAAAAAAACAAGCGCTCGAAGCGCTCGTAAAAAACAACACGCGGCCTCTACGCTCGCGTACTGTTTTTCGGGAGGTATTTTTCTTTTCAACGTAGCAGGTGAACTTATCTATACAAAGCGTTAGTCTAGCTCGTAAAAACATTACCCTCGGTTTATACGCCGCGAGGTTGGTGACAATGTGTAATAGATAGATATTTCATACTTTTTTTTTGACGGGGTAGTAAAACCCTTTAGATTTCCAGCACCTTGGGGACTCAGGAGTCAGGAGTATGTGGTGATTCCTCTTAAAATCACCGAGCCGGCCAGTCTATATCGGCTTACTCTTAGGGGACTTAGATCATGTAATTTTAGGTCCTAGATATTTTAGACCTACACATTGCATTTCAAATGAAATTGGTAACATTGTAATTCAATTTTTGAAGAATTTTTACTCAAATCATTTCATATATTTCATCCTCGAATGACTAAACACAAAATTAAAAACATTTAGATTTCATAAATAGGATTTTTTGCTTTACTATTTGATAGTATTTTTATGTTTATTATACCAGAATTTGGTTATTTAGAAACTCATTTCTCTTCACAGATTATATATCTCGTTGGTCTCCATTCAAAATTGATTGAAATGTTTCTTGTCAATTTTCATATGGGAAATTATTTTATTTATTTACATACACTTTTATGCTCATCAGGTAAAGGTACTTTCCTCGAGTTAACCTTTGGGTGATGCAGAGCTGTGTGTGGTAGAGGTATAGATGTTTATATGTAACTATTATCTATACAAATAAATAAAATTGGAGTGCGTTTGTAATATTGGAATAACCGCTTTTAACTAAATGCATATGTATGTAAACACGGTACATATACCAAAAATGTAGTTAATTTTTTTTTGTCTGGCTGTCTGTCTGTTTGTACCTGGTAATCTTTGGAACGGCTTAACGGATTTTGACGGGACTTTTACTGGCAGGTAGCTGATGATCCAGGGAGTAACTTAGACTACTTTTTTAGACTAACTTTGTCCCGCGGCGTTACAACAATAACCGCGGGTAATACCGCGGGGTTCAACTAGTAGATAATAAAATTACCCAGGGTCAGGAGAAGTATTATACACGGGAATTAAACAGTAACATTGCTCTTGTACTGTCTCTCTTATAAATATAGAAAGAGTAGAGACACAATCATTAAACACTATACTTAAGTTTAGTTTTAAAACTTTTTCTACGACTTTTCAAAACATGTTCAAGAGCTGCAAAGAAGACATCGCCTGGAGCTTAACTATAATAGTAAATAATAATATTAATAACTCAGCCCCTAGGTGTTCAGTTGATCTGCGGAAAGGCGCAATAATGCACGTGCTTGTATCGACTTCGGATATTTATAGCCTCGCAGACACGTGCCCGTCCTAATACATACAGTCCATGGAGCGATTATGCGATCGAAACGAGTTCGTATAACGATAAGATACAGTTTTATGTTATAACTAGCTTTCGCCTGCGGCTTCGCCCGCGTAAAAGACGGTTATCGCGGTGATTCCTCAAACTGATTTAACTTTTCTATGTATGAATCCATTGAAATGAAAAAAACACTAAATTTAACATTTTGTGTTAAACAATTCATTTCAATGGGTTCATAAATAGAAAAGTTATAGTAGTGGTTTGCTACACTACTATATAATAACTAGCTGTCCCGGCAAACGTCGTTTTGCCATAACTACTAATAAATAAAAAATAATTAAAAAAACATTGTCCAGCGCACAAAATTCAGAATCTAAACCATTCCCAGATCCCCTTAAACACACAAAACATTTCATCAAAATCGGTCCAGTCGTTTGAGAGTAGTTCAGTGACATACACACTCACAGAAGAATTATATATATAAAGATATACTAAGTCATAATATTATACAAACCTCAACGCATTAGTGAAAATCGAATTCAATTCGCTTAAGCCGTTCATTAATTCAACGTCCGTTCGTTTTTATTTAAACTTTATTTATTGACAGATTGTGTCGGGATTGACGGGTTCCTCGTAATTAATAATTAATAACAAATAAAATGTTAAAAACCAAATGATGTCATTACTTTCTTCATTCTTTCTACTGGTGCACTCAATCTTGGTGACCCTCCCTAGATAGGATGGAGGAGGCGTCGACCCTCTCGCCTTTGCGATTTGTGACACGAACGCCGGATACCTGCATGTTTTCCCTCAACTATGATTCTTTGAAAGACTGCTAAGAAATTCAACTTAGTTTTTTCACCTGACTGTTTTGGCAGACTGTACTGTACTGAACGTTTAAGTTCCACCGTAGCGCCTAAACTTTTGAACCGATTTTAATGAATGAAGTATCAAAAGAATCGTCATCCAAGCCACTATGCCTTGGATGAGAAAGTCCATATAACTTAAATAAAAGTGTAGTCGGGTTATAGTTTTTATATATTTAGTATCTCGTGAATTTTAGATTAGATTAGATTTTTATAAAATCTGTTTCGACGAATAACTATAGGCTGGTCCTTTACATAAAACTTTTCAGGTTGTAATTTATACTATCGATTGTTGGCACTTGATGCAACTTGTTATAACACATAAAAAAAAATACATTCTAGAATTAAACTCACTTGTATATGTAAATGTTTGTAAACATAAATTGTTCTAAACATTTTTAATTTTCTAGTTACGTACTAAAGAATTTGATATTAAATTGACATTCATTGATTATACTATTACATTAATTTCATTTATGGTTTAGTGGTAAATTATAAAAATAGCTTTATCTTGCTTTTTTCTTCAATGACACGTACAAATTCAGAACGTTATCAGTTAATGCGTATAAAAAACTAAGGCTAGAGAATTACCCAAATAACCGGGACTCGGGTAAAACGATTTTTAATTCAACAATTAAAAAACAAAAGGCAAAGGAAACCATGCGAAAATACAGCTGCAGTCGGAAAGTGGAAATTCTTCGAGGCATCGCATCGCGTCTCGCGGGAGCCGCATATTTTTTAACCGCCCACTGCCACCCGGGGGTCGTTCCCACCCCGGCCGGGAGGGTTAATTAGTCGCGAACGCGGTCCGGCTCCACTCTATCTAACTTGTTTCCTTCTTTATTTGCCCACTTGATACAAATGTGGAGAACGCTGACGCAGTGCCACTATTGAGATGTTGGAACAAGGAGTAGTGCTGGTTTTACTTGTATTATTATTTTACCATAGTGTTCTACATTTACAGTTAATATTTATAAATTATCAACTTTAGTGTAACACATTTTTTTTGTATTTATCCTGCAGATTTGGGCTCTGTTAGCCGATAATATGGTTCAGGACTGCCAAACTTTAAAATCAATACTTAATAAATTTATTTTTATTAATTAAAAATGTATTTAGGTACACTTATAGAGATAATGCTTTTAAGGTAAGTATGATCTTAAAATCGAAAATATAGGCAACAACTGCATTTCAACATTTTCTAAATGAACAAATTTACTTTATTTTAACCTTTCTTGATTCGAAACATGTTATGATATTTAAATACACGGGAAATAACTAGAACACGTAATAAGTATAACCCTTGAATATTAACAGCCGCTTCAATCAGGTTGGATTTTCCGTGATCACAGTGGCTAATAATACCTACAATCCTACATATTTCGCGATAATTCCCATTAATAATGAGCTAAATCATTTTTGGTAAGATATATTACAGCACTACTTTATTGTGAAAACTAAACGGGACAAAATTTAATAAGTATTTTAAATCAATACTCACGAATTCAAATCGGACAACATGCCAACTAAATTACGTATGACGAAACTTTGAAAACGTATTCCAGAATTTAATGGAGTATAATATATTATTAAGAAGATATACAAAAAGAGAATATCCTAACAAAGAAAAAAATCAAATTGCTTCATAGTTAAGAAACAAACAAGAATACAACCGAATCGGACTCCTCCTTATTAGTTGAAGTCAGCTAAACATTGATAAAAAGGAAAACATATAAAGACGAAAAAACATTATACTAATCATTAAGTACATTTGTAGTTCTGTGCTTACTTTACAGACTGTAATAGATTCGACAAAGTTGCGAAATACAACTTCATTCTACCTTAACTGACGGTGCTACAGCTGTACAAGCCGTTCCCAAAGCAAGTGGGTAGTTAGATACAGTGCAAGTCGCAAATTAAGCTCCCGTCAGAATCAAGGACGGCTCGGCCCCGCGGGTCGTTCGGACCCCGTGTTAATGAAGGTGAATATCTTCAAAGCGGTCGGAGAGACCCGCCCGCGGCGCTAGTGAATCTTTAAACGGGTCGCGCACTGGAGGGTTACGCAAATGGACGCTAAAATGTATTCAGCTTGAATACACAAGTATTGAACGGTATTGTGGATACTACTCTTAATTGGTTACATATATGGACGTATAATTTAATCAGCCGTTGGTGGCGAGCAGCACAGGATCGGATGTTGTGGCGATCCTGGGCGTAGCCTGTGTCCAACAATAGACGTTACTGCCTCGGTGGCGCAGTGGTAGCGTACGCGACTGCTGTTCTTGAGGTCTCGGGTTCGATTCCCGGGTCGGAACAAATGTTTGTATGATCTGCAAATATGTGTTTCAGAGTGGGTGTTTTCTATGTATAATATGTATATATTTACAAAAAAAGTAAATAAGTATTCATATCAGTTGTCTAGTACCCATAATACAAGCTCTGCTTAGTTTGGGACTAGATGGCGTTGTGTGTTAGATAATATATTTATTTATTTATTTAATTCGGCTGAGACGTTGAAAGAATACGCTTACTGAGCATCAGTCGTGGCTTTTCCTCGTTGCAACAATGCGTTATGGTCATATAGCATGGTATAGCAATGGTGTTGCGAAAAGGACCACAATTTGGTGTTTGAGTGTAACATCTAGATATATAAAAGAGGAAGGTGACTGACATACCCAGAGATCAACGCACAGCTCAAACCACTGAACCTAGAAACCTGAAATTTTGCATGTAGGTTTTTTATATAACGTAAGTGAGCACTAAGAAAGGAATTTTTGAAATTCCACACCTAAGGGTTTAAATCAGGGGATGAATGTCTGCGTGAGCGAAGCCGCGTGCAAAAGCTAGTCTATTATTGTTTGTTCACAAAATACTACGAAACTGTAACCGATTTTACGTGTTCTTTATTTGCTGGCGTACCTAAAACAGTATGGTTAACATCACGCTTAGATCAATAGGACATTAAAAATCACCATTGAAAAAAGATGCAGGTATAGTTTCGTGGGTCAGCTAGTATAAATACTACATTTACAAAAATTTTATTTAAAAAAAATAATCTTTACATAGTATAAAATGAAGTCGCTTCAGTCGGTCTGTCTGATCACTTAGAACTTTTAAACTGCTCAACGGATTTTCAAATAGATAGAGAGATTCAAGAGAAAGGTTTATGTGTGTAATACATAAATATTATAGTAGAAAAAAATCTGTTGAGTTAAAAGACTTCGATGCCGGGCCAGGTCGCTATACTTCTTATTTATAAAAACCAATTGCTGTTCGTTTGTCTTGCTAAAACTCGAGTACGGCTGGGCCGATTTAAATGATTTTGATATTGATACGTTTGTCGTAGTCCAGGGAAGGTTTAAAAAGTGAAAAGTTAAAAATAACTTGAAAATTCGAATGGCACGTGTACAAAGCAGCGGGCACAGTTACTATGTGTATAAATGTGGAAAAGTCATTCATGCTTATTTTTACTTGTTTTGCAAATTTAAATGGAATAATAGAAAGATTTCATAAATCCCACACAAGCAGTCTCATCTCATGTTTTCAAACTAGGCACACTGCTAATTAACATACTTAAATGTTTCTAAAATACATTCACATCTATTCTCTATACAAATAAATAAAATTGGCGTGCCTGTTTGTATTATTAAAATAACCGCTTTTTACAATATGTATACACACGGTATGTATAGGTATACCAAAATATCAATTTTTACAACTTTTGTCTGTCGGTCTGTTTGTTTGTTCCGGCTAATCTCTGGAACGACTCGACCGATTTTGACGGGACTTTCACTGCCAGATAGCTGATGTAATAGGAAGTAACTTAAGCTGCTTTTTTTAGACAAGGTTTGCCGCGGGACTCAGCTAGTTATAGATAAATTACACCCTGACACGGAACAAACGGTTTAGGTCATCGCACGAGGAGTGGAACCCGTGACCTCCACTTTACCAATCAGGGTCACTAATGACCCTCTAGGTCAGTCAAGATCGTGAATTTTAACCCATAGGTCTTATTAAATTAAAAAAACCCGTTTAAAGTAGAGGCACAAAGCCTTTTTATCACCAACTGGCTTTTGTCCACGGCTCTGCTTACGTGTATGTCGGTTATCGCAGTAAAGAATAGCTTATATCCTTCCTCAAGAATCAGAGTATCTCTATGCCAAATTTCATTGAAATCTATGCAGCAGTTTAACGGTGAAAGCGTAACAGATACCTTACACTATCAAAAAAAACATTCATAAAACGAAAAATATAGGACCTCTTTTGTATTTGCTTATTTCCATAACAATAACTAAATACATCACCTACTTTTCTAGATTCTACTCAGATCATGACCTTAATACTTTGTTTCCCTCCAAAATCTTGCTAACCAGATATGATGGTTTTCAGATACCGAGTTCCATATTGCGTTATCTTGTGGCCTATATACGTAGGTTATGTACCGTATATTATGGCTCGGTGTGCCGCCAGCTGCGAACGTTGCACTGCCAACCACCCCGAACACCCCCACCCCCTCACTCGTCCATTCCTCAAAGCTCGTGGAGCGTCACTAAAGGAAGGATCCAAGACGTCTGATGGCTACAGACTATATCAGCCTAAACATTTCGGCTCGTGGAACTTTTTAATTAATTCACGGCTCAAAGGTGGGAACTGGTTAGGACGAAATTTGCTGTTACGGAGGCGGCAAAAGGGTCGTAAAATACGTCTTATTTATTCGTAGCTGTCATTTTGAAGAGTTACAACTTTATTATTTCAAGGTAAGTTTAACCTGTCTGCTGTCGCGTGTTTATTGATATTTAGAGAAAATATATTTTTGGACTGAAGTGACAAACAATTATATATATATAAAGACTAGCTGAACCCCGCGGCTTACGCCTCGGGGTTCTTACGTTCGGCGAAGCTAGTTTAAAAAAAATAGCATAAGTTCTCATTTCATCACTCATTATATCATCAGCTACCTATCAGAGAAAGTACTGTCATAATCGGTCCAACCGTTAAAGAGATTAGCCGGAACAAACACACAGATCGACAGACAGATAAAAATTGTAACAATTGTGATTTTGGTATATGTATCGTCTATACGTATACATATATATAGACAAGAAAGAAAGAAAAGCATTTATTGGACACACAAATTTTACAAGGTTTTACAAAATAATAATAATAAAAGTAACATTAAAACAGATAAAAACTTAAAATAAAATATATATAATACAAAAGATTAGTGCATCCAAAAGGCCCCAGCTCAGCTGTCGCTGCAGTCTCCAAGCGAGACCATAGCGCTGATTTTCAGCTGAAGCCCACAGGTGTCTCACGGAGCAGTGTACGGAGATAAACTTTATGATAGACTAGCTGAACCCCGCGGTGTTACCCGCGGCTATTGTTGTACCGCGAGTAACGCCGCGGGACAAAGTTAGTCTAAAAAAAGTAGCCTAAGTTACTCCCCGGATCATCAGCTACCTGCCAGTGAGAGTCCCGTCAAAATATGTCCAGCCGTTCTAGAGATTACCCGGAACAAACAGACAGACAGACAAAAAAAATTTTAACTACATTTTTGGTATATGTACCGTGTATACATACATATGCATTTAGTAAAAAGCGGTTATTTTAATATTACAAACAGACACTCCAATTTTATTTATTTGTATAGATAGATGATAGATGATCTATACTTTGTGTGATCTTTACTTGTATCCGTTGTTTCGGTGATATTCTAATCTACCTTTATTTTCATGATTTCATGTGCTCGAGGTCTCGGGTTCGAATCCCGGGTCCGATCAAATGTTTGTATGATCTGCAAATATTTGTTTCGGAGTTTAGGTGTTTTCTATGTTTAATATGTATGTATTTACAAAAAAAAGTATATATGTATTTAGATCAGTTGTCTAGTACCCACAACACAAGCTCTGCTTAGTTTGAGACTAGATGGCGTTGTGTGTTAGATGTCCGAAAATATTTATTTATTATTTACAAAATGTGATGAAACCATTGGCTTTTATTAAATACAAACCTCGTTTAAACAAATCCTTGTCGGACTGACTGACTGCTAATGGTTAGATGACTGATAAGCATGATGTGGACAGCTATCATAGTTATGTATGTATTCGCTTTTTGGGGCCCTGGGCACATTAAGATTATAGGGCTCCTACTATTTAGACCGAGCACTATTTACTTAGAATAACACCAAAAATAAAGAAAGTAGTCAGTTATTATTGCTTGCTGTTTTTTTTCGAAAGAAATCTGATTTTCAGTAAAAATATTATTAGCAATTGAATGAGCAGGCAGTAAAATGCAAGCCCTCATCGATAGAGGGGCCCTGGGTACCTGCCCAAAGTGCCAGAGAGTAAGAAATAAATAAATATGTTTATCATCAATCTCCTTATCAAAGCACAGGTTCTGCCTGATATGAGCGGATACAGATCAGACAATCGTGTTTGAGATATGCGAGTTTCTTTTAATGTTTAGTGGAAATCTTTGTCTCATTTGCTACTTTATAAATGTATAACTTAAGAGTACAAATAATATAATGTTATAGGGTAGCTAATCTATTCAAATAAATAAAATTGGAGTGTCTGTTTGTAATATTAAAATAACCGCTTTTTACTAAATATATATGTATGTACGCACGGTACATATATCAAAAATTGGAGTTAAAACCATTTCTGTCCGTCTTTCTGTCTGTTTGTTCCGGGTAATCTCTGGAACGGCTGGACCGATTTTGACGGGACTTTCACTGATAGGTAGCTAAAGATATGGGGAGCAACTTAGGCTACTTTTTTTTAGATTAGCCTCACGCGCGTTACGACAATAATCGCGGAAACCACCGCGGGGTAGTATACCCTATTATTAATGTTGTATTAGGGTATCGGTCCTAATCGCACAGCGCGATAGCTGTGATGAGTTTATCACTTAAGTTTAACAAGCTTTGTTATGTTTATTTTTGTATAACGGTTGGAATTTATTATGTTTTATTGTTTTTATATATTCTGATATCCGGTGCGATGTGATGATTTATACGAAATTCAATTAAGACTAGATAGATACTAGATTACACATCACTTACACCTAACTGTTGTATATAAGAACTGGGTTTTGCACGTAAGATGAGATCAGAAGTAGCCTATGTCCTTATTTAAGAATCAAAGTATCTTTTTATGCCAAATTTCATTGAAATTGGTACAACGGCTTAGTCGTAAGAGAGTAACACACAGTTAGTTTGGAACTTATAAAATTCAGTATGGGTTCTAACCAATATTTTCACTAACACGGACAAACTACAAAAAGCCAAGCTTATGTGACGCAATAATTGATTTCTCCACTCGATTCCCGAAGCTCTATTTCCCATCACATGTTATGTGAGCAGTCCTAAGAGGCATTATTCGCCTTAAACAAAGCTGCCGTAAGACAAAGGAGTACATAGCGTACACAAGGTACACAGAACAAACACAGTTGTGTATCGGTCAGGCAGAACATCGGGCACGCCGATCCCGCGGCGTCCGCGTTCTAATTAAAACACCCCTCGCGACCCTCCCACTGCCCACCCGTTGCCGATGTTCGTCAAAGATTATTCGTGTAATTTCTGAGAAGGGTCGCAATTGGATTTTCTTTTACCTATCGCTAACTATGTCGGTGTGATTAAATGCGTAGAACTTTCAGGTAGTTTTGGACAAAGGTGAACTTAGTCTTTCACTATTGTTTTTTGTTAACCAAACTCTTTGATTATATCATAGATAGGTCTGCTGTAAGTTTGTGTTAAGATTACGTAGTTCTTAATCAAAAATTAACAAGTAATTTGCTTAAAATGATGGTTCAACCTTCCTATAGACCTTTAGGACCACGATTGGTGAGGTTTGTTAATGGAATATGCATATTGGGGATTTAATATGCAGTATCTTTCTGTTAAACCTAGATCTGCCAACCAAACGCGATTTTAAAGATAATTTAATCATCAACATCCTTTAATAGTCCACCGCAGGACATAAGCCGCTCCTTAGAAAATATGTCTATGAAAAACAGATAATTTTAAATGTTTGAAATCTATTTATTAAGGAGACTAGAATGAATGAGAATAAAACTTCAATAGTTCAAACTACCTAACAAAACTAAATAATCAGGTTAATTTTATGATGGTGTGTGTAAATCTACGATGGTATGTCCAAATTGAACGTTAACGAGTTTAACGACAGCATAAGTAAAATAAGTTAAAAGTAATAAAGTTGAACACTATTTTTTCTATGGTTTCACAGTCTAACTAACCATAGCAATAATCTAAGCTTCCATAGTTAATTATAGTTACGTTTTATGCCTCTATTCTTGACTGGCATATGCAATACTCATCCTCCATCTAAAGATGGCCTCTTTCAACAGAATAAGGAACAGCAACATTTTTCATGAACATACGAGTCTGCAAAATAATCTTTGCATCTCGTCCGTCGCCTACGGCAATGTAAAAAAGACCAGGCACGCACATCGCGAATAAGATTGCCTCGTAAAAACTCAACGTACATCCACAAAGGGTAGATACACACGTATTTATAACGCAGAGGGCTCTCGCCGACCCTCCCAATTAACGGTTAATCACGCCTCCACGCGGACATGAGGAAATAAACTAGTTATTATTTGCAATGCTCTCGTAACGTCCTCTGGTGTTGACAATATTTGTATGGATAACATTGCATGAACAGAGCAGCCTTTTGGTTCAGTGCTTAGTGATATTGACTGTTAAGACATAGGTGGGTGGTTCGATTATCACCCACAATTGAATGATGAGCACAATAATTTGATGTTTATATGGGTGTAATTAACCCCTGTTATTTATTTAAAAAAAGAAAGTATATTTATTAGTGCTATGTCATAATTCAGGCTCTGCTTAACAGACTTCTTAATGAATCTTTGAAATAATAGTGTTTTCATCATAATCATGTAAAGTATATTCATCAGCTTAGTGGCCCTTAACTTAGGAGGAATTCAATCCAGCGTTCCGCTATGCTACTAACGATGGCCGATACTGAAAGTGCATAATTTTATTTCCTGCTTTTTTTATTTTTGGCTGTCAAAATGTCTCTACTCTGCCTGATGGAAAACTTAAGCAGAATCCAAAAGTGGTCACCATACTCATTGGGCCTCCGGTCTCGCACTCACTAAGAAGAAGCACGACAGCACGAACGCTGTCATTTTACGTTGATTTTCTATGAGGGTAGTACCACCCCGGCCCGTTCGTGCTGAAATCAGCGTGGCTCTACTATCTTTGAAAAGCGACTATTTGAGGCAAATACGATGATTTGATGTTTCTTTTGCTTTACAGACACTAGAACAAAGGACACAAAAAATGAAAACTAGTTGGGAATAAAACTTAACATTTAAGCGCGGTGTAAAGACGAGGCGCCGTGAGATGAATGAGATTATTAAAACAATTTTTACACTGTTTGTAATTTTTAAAGCAGAAATATTTCATTGACATGTGCATACAAAGTTACGATTACTTTGAAGAAGGTACCTACATTACAAGATAATTGAGATAGAATTGTCAAATCTGATGATCTCTGGTATTTCATTCAATTCACCTTAAGTTTGCCGGCGTAGCAAAATGATTGTAGCCCTAACAAAGTCTTCAATATCCAGAAATTGAAAAATATTAAAAAATGTAGCATATTTCATTATTGGCAGCTTTTCTATTTACACCGCTAACTTCAGACAAATGTTTATTAAGATTTCCTTTTAGCACAAACGGGTGTCGCTAAATGGCACCCAAATACGGGTTTAGAACCGGAGAGAAAATTTTTGCAAGCCAAGATCTTTCGACAGTCACTACATTCGAGAAAATGGATGAGGGTTGTTTACGTGCACTCGGGCCATCCCTCGAGGTGATCCCTGTAAAAAGCGTGATCGATACACAGCTCGACGACACGGTGGCCCCGGGGGCGCGTCAATTTGGCCTCCGCCTCGTCAGCGCTAAATTATCCCGACATCTTTAAATGGAATTTCGCGGGTCTCGCGACCCAAAAGTCCCTGCACGTTTCTCTAAAGGTTGTCGAGGCGAATAGGGGGTGGATTTCCAGGCCGCGCTCCGTCGGTCCCCCGTCGGTCGCACACGCGATGTGCCACCTGACTCGAGCCATTTACCAGTTTATGTAGTAAATAAGCGCCAGCTACAATGCTCAAGGCTTCCATTTTATATACTTTTTGTAATCTTTCGATTATACTGATCGTGTACCGATAACGAATAACATCTATTATTTTTCAGATGTATATCAATGGTCAACATGTTTTTATTCTTCTGTTGTAAAACACAAAATCTATGTGAACTACATAGATATAGTACTTTCTGCCTCCATCTGTATTTATATGTATCGTAATAAGTTTATGATCAACGCCTAAACAACTGTATGTTTGTCGTAATTATGATTGTTATTCGCTGAGATTAATATAGTATTTAAAAAAAAAAAACTATTTACTTGTTAAAACTTAGTACCTACCGTAAACACACACCGTAAATCAGTCTGCCATACGTAGGGAAGTGTGGAGTGTGTAAATGAGTCAAAAGATGCATAATCTTACCCTCCTACCAGATTAAGATTGCAGCATTTCGTCTCAACATTATCTTTTGAATAATTAGTTAAGACGGTTTTATTTGTAAACACGCAATAGAATTAGGGCTGCATTCTTATAATTTTAAGTGACAAAAGTTTTCTATACATGTCTTAACAACAACGGAACTCAGACCACTGATGTTTTCTAACCAATTCACTATCAGAGTTGCGAGTGATATACGATTAATGAAAGACTGAATTTTGTTCATCAACTTGTAAGGTTATATGCCATGAACTTATCTTTTAAAATGATGAAGATTAATGAAGAGAAGTAGATTAAATTTAGAAAATGATGATTTATCACTTCGCTGGTAGTTCTTTCTACGAAAGCACTCGTGTAATCTCGTATTAGATAATATATGTGAGCGCGAATCGCCATAGGGCAACTGCTAGTCATATAATTAAGTTAACGCACCCGTCGACGCGAGCACGAACAGTCTCCACCCTCCGGCGGTAGTCAACGTCCCGACATGCACACGCCACCTTAATGACTTACCCACGACGTTGGACCAAACATCTCAAATGTTTGCCAACACTACCAAATCGAGACGTCCCCTCGTAATCCATGGCAGAACATTCACGTAAGATTTTACGAAACGGCTGGATTATCAGGTTCGACCAACACGCCAACAAGCGAGTGTAATCACCACCGCCGGTGACCGCTCGCGCGTAAATTACGTAGCATGTCCAATATATGCAGAGCCCTATTAGAACGTTTGTGGTTGAGGTAGTAAATGTAAGATCAGAGGGCTGTTTATGTTGGACGGTCTGTGTAACCTACGCGTCCTTCGCTAATGCCCGCTTAGGTAGCCCCCGAGCGCGCTCGCAAACACAATCGTGTGCCTTTTATAGACCCCCGCAACGATAGGGCTGCTCTGAAATTGTTATTTGACTGATTGATTGGGTGTTCACAATTCAAGTAACGATGATTAGAAGTTTTGAATTTAGAATGTTGTTTTGGAAAAGTTTGGTAAGTTTAGTTTAGTTTTAGAGAAAGGTATTTTCGAAAGGAAATTATTGTTAAAGTCTTTGGCTTTAAGCTTATAAATATAGGTATAACAAAGAAAATGCGGGTGGAGGTAATCAAATTGAACAAAGGAATGTGGCCTGTGACTATCATTTTCATGTACAGCTGTCAGCTGTCATTAATTAATAGCCACTGTCGGTAAATTGTCAATGAGGAAAGTGCATGGTGCATCGAAGAAAAAACATTTTAACAGTAGGTACAAAAGTATTTTCTAAGCTTTTATTTGAAATGGTCAAGTAAAAATATTGAATATGTACTTTTAGGTGTGTAGAAGAAGTTTCTTGAAGGTTTTTAGTAGCTTATATACAACCAAAGACTATATACTCTATGTATACAACTAAGGTTAACCATGAATACATTCAGGCCTTTTGTTACAAAAATCATCAGCACTGGTATCGGTAATTTGGCTACCAGAGTGGCAGTATGAAACTGGGTCGATGGTAAAGTACTTGCTGTGCCACCGGAGCGTGGCCCCCGGCATTATCTTGCGACAGACCGCCACCGGCACGCTGCGTTCCCGCCAAATCCAATATCCGCACGCGTAATAACAATCGCGACCGTCTATCGGCCGCGCGTAAATTATGCACGCTTAGACAAACATAAAATGTTCATTCAAGACAATAAAAATAAACCTTATACGGTTTACATAAGAGTCAAAACAATAACAAATGTAGCTTTGTTCGCGAACGGTCGCCGACGACGCCGTCGTGCTAATGGCTACGCGACCCCCCTCCTGCGTCCCGCTCAATCCCCTCTATCGCAAGCAAAGCACACGTTCAGAAATAAGGGAAAAGCTTTGTGCCTAATTGTGTATAGAGATAGTTGAATACAAATCGCAATGAATAATTAATAAGGTTGATACGTTTATTTCGGTGATGTTTAAGAGGTTTTGGTTTTATTAAAACATAAATTGTTATCTTTTGTTTTAAAATAGTCTCTCGTTGATTATGAAAAGTTCGTAGGGTTGAGTTCTTTTCACGTTTTTCTTTTTCTGAAATATTTTTAAAATGAGTTAGTTTAGATATGCATAGTGCTTTCTGCTGCCTTAGCAGAAGTTGCAGGATAAACAAACTACTACATTTCGTTATGCTGTTCTGTTTATTGGAGGTCCATAGGGCTACCACCACACATAACTGCGATGCGATGCGATGCGTCGTGAGGTGGAGGTGCGAGCTCTCAGATATTTGTGATACGTTGCGAATTCGAAGTTATATGTGGGAGTCCATAGTCATTACAAATTTTGAAAAAAAAAAGATTAATTGCTGTGAATATGTAAATGTTAATTCAGGATGCCCAGATTTTCACATTTTTTTGCTTTTAATGTCGTTTCATTCAGCTGATCTATTAACTGAAGCTAGTAATTATAACTTTGTTTTAAAAATAGAGTATAATGCATTAAAAGAAAACCTTTTATTAACTGGTGATAGTAGAATAATTAGAAATTTAGCCACACATTGTCTACCAAAATTGATATTTAGACATGTAAAGCATTCCAGTAAATTGCAAATGTGATGATTGGAAGTTATCGAGCAAATTAATTAAATCATATTTGTACCTATAAGGTTTCAATATTAATTTATACTAAACTATTGACTAATAGGGGCTGCGGCGTAGGTATTAGTTAGTTGTAGTAACCAAACTAACATTTCACTCAAGTACATTATGTATTCAATTTAGACACATTTGTTTGGTAGGTATTCAGAGCTAATAAAAACGTCAAGTATATTATTAAGGGTAACAAGAAAAAGATTAAAAACAATAAGTACGTAAAAACTTTAGATAAAATTTATTTAGCCTATATCACTTATTACTAATCTATTGACACCTTATTCATAAGAATTGCTAAAATTATTATCCATTTTTTTTTTCTTTTTTTTTTTATGTTTTAGCTGCGCCAAAATGACTCTGCTCTGCCTGATGGAAAGCATGAGCAGATTCCAAGAGTGGTGGTCACCATCCTCAATGCGAATAAAGACATTGCAGCATGGTGACCCACACTATGGCCGCCTAGTGAGATGCTTTTTTACGCCCCGCTTAAAGGACCCGGGATCATAGTGGGAGGGAAACACGTGCGCTGGATGGAAGTGAGTTCCAGGTTTTGACCGCTCGGCACAGAAAGGAGGAACCGAATCCATCCTTTCAGCTTCGCCGTAGTCAAGTAAAAACTATTCAAAAGGAGAAATGAAATGAATTGCTAATAGACGTGTAAGGTAGTTTATTTAAATATTCAAAAACAAAAGACATATTTTTAACATCTCATTACAATTAACTCAAGCCTTTTAAAATACAAAAAAAGTATTTTCTGCGTATTAGTTCAAGTTTGCTACTAATGCGGTTGCTAATTAACGTCCTTTTTATTATGATGTATTGTCATCGTCCTTTGATATGTAGGTATACAAATATTAAAGTAAGAGAAAAGTAAGTTAAAAGCTACACAGAATAAAATACTTGTATAGAAAAGTTACTTGTGTTTTTTAAAACCAATTCAATTATTATTGTGTTTTTTTACTGTATCTACGTTTGTAACTTTAATAAATAAAGAAAGAGATTAAAGTCAAACCAGAGACACAAAACACAATTCACGCTTAGCCATATTTTCACACAAAGACTTACGATGCAGACCGAGCCCGCGCTCTAATTCCCGTGCGGCATGGCGCATGGCGCGGTGGCGGCCATTGCGCGGGAAAATACTGACGCCGTTTGTGCGCTAGGTTTGTCACTGTTTTCTTATTTCTTTATTTTTGTTTCGTACTTGTATTTCTAATTGTTAAGAATATTATTGAGACTAGAGGAAGTTTGTAATAAATAATGCAGTAAGTATTACCCAATATAGAGTTACAAGATTAGAAAACAAGACATGCTTTTTGGTAAAAGCAACTATCGTCAAGTACGTAGAAACTACATGTTATTTCAGAACTGTTAGTCCAAAATACCTTGCGTATTATTTTAATTAATTTATATCATGAAAATGCTTGTATGTTTATTCTAATCTACTAAAAGTTTTGAATGAATTGAATGATTGATTAGAATGTTCATTGTTCATTATATATGCATATGTGTGTATACGTTCAGAATATACTAATGATCTTCAGTTCGTAGTTTAGTGGCAGTTTTATGTATTACATGTTTTAAATAAAATTTCTTACGAAAATACAATTTAAGTCACGATATAAAAGCGAAAGTTGTGTCTACGACGCGTCTGAGGCAAGAAAGCGCTCTCTGCGAAACTTCCAAAGTTACGTCAAAGAAAAGAAACGGAACAAGAAGAGCAAGTTCTATCGCTTTTAATGCATATTTGTTTAGTTTTTTGTGTTTTAGTGCAAGTTCTTGAATATAGAAGTCTCTTTGTTCCAAAATAGCTGAATGACACCAGTGGTGCGGGTGGTATCATTTCCGTTTACGCCCGATTTAATTGATATATCTATCGAGTATTTCCCACTATTGAAATGTAAAACTCGGATTGGGTTAGAACTGACTCTGCCACCACTTCATAAAAAACAAAATGAGATCTGAAATTTAACCTTTGTATTTTGCTTGTGCTTTCCCAATTATATTAGCACTAGCTGACCCACGCAACCTCGTTTGCGCCTTATATTGCCCGTAGCGTAAAAAATTCCCCCGTTTTTGAAACATTCTTCATTATTGCTCCGCTCCTATTAGTAGTAGCGTGATGATATATACCCTATAGCCTTCCTCGATAAATGGACTATCCAACACCCAAAGAGTTTTTCAAATCGGACCAGCGGTTCCTGAGATTAGCGTGTTCAAACAAACAAACAAACAAACTCTTCAGCTTTTTATATTAGTATAGATTAAAACGTGAAGACCACATTTACTAGATAACAAAATGCCTAATAAAAGTGAGTGAGTAAAATTATTATTTCCTGCACAACAAAATACCACAACATTTGGTCCTTCAACATCATGTTGTCGTACATTCACTTACATGGTCCAACGTGCCGAAATAATTACAGTATTTATATATACTGCGATGCCACATACTGCGAACTTTTAAAAGACATTAAGTCACCTACTGACTGAATCTGTATCGCATTGCAGATAAAGTCTATTGGCATATACAGGTAATTAACTTTGGAATGGTCGCACTAAATACAGTTAGCGTCGCGACCGGGCCCCTTCAATCGATCAGCGTACTTAATTAAGCAATGTTGTTTAATATTATGTTGATAGTCGCTTGCTATTTACATATTCAATTTAAATATATGTATATTTTTATATGGCTACATGCGCGTGTAGGCACTACCCGCATTTTATTTTGAGAGAAAACCTCTTTGTTATGTTGGGCAATTACACGAGTACACCCACATTTATAACTATTTCATATGAAAGTTCATATATTTACTTCATACACGTGTCACTTTCAATGTTATAACATGTTTCCTATAATGAGATGGCCTAGTGCGAGTTTATTTCACTTCTATTCGATCACACTTAATCATACCGCTGCACGCGGTCACACAAATAAACTTACACTAGGCCCTCTGTTTTAACTATTGCGTGAAAAGGAGCGGGAACTTGTCAGTCGGAGAAGCAGGAAAAGCGAAGAGCTGGAAATCAAATGATAACTGTAATGTCAGATGATATACATATCCGCCTACTCAACTCGTTTTCTGTTACAAGAACAGTCTATTTGTGAAAACACTAAAGTAGTACACCATGATAAATTCTTCAATTCTTTTCGTTTTAAAAGCGACAACTCCGCATTAGGTATTTCTCATGTGTGAGGACTTTACAAGCATACATGAAACGGGCATAAAGAACACAAAGTCTCAGAACAACAAATTGTATGTCCCATGTGGGATTTAAATTCACAGAGTAGTAGAAAATGGCGTGGCGACCGCTTGTATCACTACGACATCCATACATTCAAATGAAATGTAATAAGATAACATAATCAAAAGAAAATAATATTGGCTGTATTGCCCACTAGAAAAGGCTAGATGTATTAGCACGCACACAGGTGCCTAAAGCCAGTAAGGCTTTCAATGAAAGTAAAAGCCCTTTATCTAAGCCAAATGAAAGCGAAAACTACCAGTACTTTGCCAGTTACAGATCTAGTCGCTTTTTCGATATTCGGTAATTTTTATACTACGTAATTTGTTCTTGATATTTTGTATAACTTGACTACATTCAAGTTATTTACATTTACCGCTCTTTATGGGAGTTCTTCGTATTTAGGCTGAAGAATTTTTATTTTCTTCTAGCTTCGAAAAAGAAGGTTCTGTGTTCGATTTTTGTTTATGTATCTATGCATGTGTGTATATGTACGTATGCTTTTTTGTGTATTTTCTCAGGAAGCTTTTAATTTTTTAATATGCAGTACTTTAGTTTATTTTTCTAAAACCAATCTCGTTCAATTCGCTTGAATTTTTTTATTAGTAGTGTAGAGATGTGATAAGCAGCATTTCTATTCCTTTTACTACTGCAGTATAACTAAAGTACTTTAAGCTCGCACAGATGTTACCGCCGTCTTCATGCAAATAGTTCTCACAAGTCATAATACGTACATACGTCACTAATACGGATGCTTGGCCTCGAGAGGTGTTTGTGCGTATCGATGAAGAACCATAGTGACGTAACACTACCTAGTTAAATTGAGAATTAATAACCCTATTAACAGATAAAAAAATGATATAATAATAATTTTCACACACAGATGGCTGTTTGATCCTAAATTTGGCAAAACCTGCTCTACGTATTTCTAAATTAAACCTAGATTACTAGCTACGAATACTAGCCATTTACCTATTTACTAATTCTATTTTGAAAGTGTTTGTCAAAAATAACTACCGAGCTTTCCTAGTTTTGGGTTACACTGCATTCGATCTATTCTTACAAAAAGAAATAGACATTCCCAATCGGTTTAATTTTGGGATTGGACATTGGTCTAACTTTAAAATAATATGTAAAATTAGAAATATATATGGTTACGTTATCACTATTGGTAGTTTTTTTTAGAAACGATGCTACGATTATGACCATCTTACCTACCTCCGATTCAAATAGCTGAGGCTTCCTCAGATTCGTGCTATAAACTTCTGTCTTTTCCCCCGCACTTTAAAAGATTACAGAAAAACGAAGGAAAGGTCAGAAAAACAATAACACCTACTTTATAGCATACGAGATACTTAATATAGGTATATATTTTTAATTTAAATACAAATATTTTAGGTCTGGTTCGCTGGATTGTAGGTTTTTGTCCGCAAATAACGTGAACTCAGCCGTATCCTCGCGTATATTTTTACAGCTCATCATCATGGGTACGAGTCGTTGGAGTGTGAGCCGGGCTCGGGTGAAAGCGGGCGGTCGTTCAGTCGTCCAGAGCCCGCATCTACCCGAGGTAACTCACATGACTAGTACACGCGCAATTCTACCAGGGCTGTCGCAAATTTAAGTTGCATTTTTTATAAATATTTCATCTGGCATTTGTTTGACTCCAAGTAAGGCATAATATTCCGATTGTGTTTTTTTATATATATGCACCAGCCAAAGAGACTCTACTCTGCCTGATGGAAAGCATCAGATGAATATATTCATAAGTAAATATTTCGGACATCTAACACACGACGCCATCTAGTCCCAAACTAAACAGAACTGGGTACTAGACAACTGATATAAATACATGTATTTGCAGATCATACAATAATTTGGTCCGACCCGGGAATCGAACTCGAGACCTCAAGTACAGCAGTCGCATACACTACCAGGAGCTATCGAGGCAATCAGTGAGAATCCAAGAGTATAAGTGATCACCGTACTCATTGCGAATGCAGATAGTCCAATAATTGAGCGTGGTGACTCACTCTATGATGGCCTATTGAGATGCTTCTCCATCATTGATCTCTAAACACATTTAAAAAAAATTACAAAGCCCGTAACTCTAAAGCTTAAGTAATGTGTATATTACTTTGATAAATGATGTATTGCTATTTTTTATGTTAATACATGAAAATTTAGATCAAACACATTACTTAATTTTGCCTCAATGTATATTTGGGTGGTTTTAAAATAACCATTCATTTTTATATATGTACAAATTACCTAATCAAAAATTATTTATGATTATTTATGTACTTTAAATAACAAATAACTATGATCGTATAAGTTCAACTTTTTCTGGCTGAAATTAAATTAAGCAAAAATACTGCTATAAATCGTAATACTCTATGACAGATGATATTTGGAGTGAAACAGAATGATAAAAACATTTTATGTTTTGTTAAATCATTAATTTAAGTAGGAAGTTGTTACTCAAAGCTTGAGCTTCTCGCTGGCGAAAGTGATAGAAATCACTCCTAACTTTTACTTGGCAATTACCGTTAATTAGGAATTAAGTAATCAACGCTTAATTTGAAAATGGTGAATGAAGCCCTTATTATATACAGTAGAAATTTAAACTACTCGCAAATTTTACATTTCACTTAAAAGACACTCCCTGAAGGTACCTACTATTGATAAATTATCCAGATTTTGAGTTTATATGGAAGGATTTTTTCTTATATATTTTAAACCTTTTGTAGAATAACATACAGTTCCTTTTGTAATGACACAATTATTTTGTGAAACTGCTATTTTTATGTTCATATATGACATAAAGTATGTAATTTTAAGGTCTAGGATCCAATAAATCCATAAATATTGAATATTCATAATTTGCCTGAATGTTACAGATACACCGAAAATATTTAATATTGGTACTAAGCTAGATATAGTCTACTAGCTTCCCCCACGGTGTCACCCGCTATATATCAGACTAGATGACCCACGCAACCTCGTTTGCGCCTTATATTGCCCGTAGCGTGAAAATTTTACCCCGTTTTTGAAACATTCTTCATTGTTGTTCCGCTCCTATTAGTAGTAGCGTGATGATATATAGCCTATAGCCTTCCTCGATAAATGGACTATCTAACACTGAAAGAATTTTTCAAATCGGACCAGTAGTTCCTGAGATTAGCGTGTTCAAACAAACAAACAAACAAACAAACTCTTCAGCTTTATATATTAGTATAGATACAAGATTATACATATGAGTGTAGCCTTCGGGAACATTACATTTTTCAGAATAAAGTAGCTTCCATTAAAAACTATCAAAATTGATGAGTAAAGATGTAACGAACATAGAAAAATATACGTTTAAAAACTTTCGATTTACAATATAAATGTGGCTTCAAAATTTAGACTAAATACTCTTAAAACTGAAAGGAAAAGTTCACTATCGTAAGGTTGCCTATTGTGAAACAATGTAAACTTAAAAAAAAAACGCAGTTTTATCGAAATATTCTGAGAAAAAAAATACAACAACAAAAAGGTGATTTGAAAAGGTTATTTATTCTTGTCTATGTAGTACTTAGACTTATTCGATAAAGGCCGAATGCCTGTGTACTGACCAGAGGCCGAAATATCGTTAATCTCCACGCGTGCTTGAGACAGAAGGCGCGCACGGCGGTGACCTCAGGGTTAATTAATGACAGTACTCCTCGCGGCTTACGTATTTAATCATTTTAATTGAAATACATTTGTTTATTGTAGCCAGCCATTAACTTGAATTAAACATTTTTACATATTACTTTTTTATATTCGATCACCAAGTAGAAAATGATAAAAAAATGTACGTTTTGCACAAAATTTTTATAATTTCATTAATGACTTGACTAAAAATCTTAGTTTAGATTTTGAACTTCAAATATCCTACTAACATTATAAACGCGAAAGTTTGTAAGTATGGATTCATGGATAGATGTTTCTTACTCTTTCACGTAAAAACTAGTGAACGTATTTGGATAAAACTATACCGCGACAACCAACATATACGCGGTCGGAGCCACGGGCAACAATTAGTTACTAATAATTCATTGATTGTCGTAAAGTAGATCTTACTTTCATAACATGTTATGTTAAAAAAAGTAGTATTTTTGCTTAAGTATATGAAGAAAAACGGTTTACTTCCATAACATCTATACAAATAAATAAAATGAAGTGTCTGTTTGTAATATTAAAATAACCGCTTTTTACTAAACGCATATGTAGGTACATATACCAAAAATGTAGTTGAAAAAAATCTTGTCTGTCTGTCGGTCAGTCTGTCTGTCTGTTTGTTGACGGGACTTTCACTGGCAGGTAGCTGATGATCCAAGGAGTAACTTAGGCTACTTTTTTTACACTAACTTTGTCCCGCGGCGTTACTTGCGGTACAACAATAACCGTGGGTAGCACCGCGGGGTTCAGCTAGTATTATAATAAAAAAGTATGTGGTATTTTTGCTTATATGAAGAAAAAACGGCAGTAAAATTATTCTGTGTTTCAGTCTGTTTAGTTGATTTCAATTTTGAAGTAAATATATCAACTCTGAGGTTTAAAAATTAACATTGAAATCAGTGATACCTTCCGTCATTTATTGTTGATATTTTCATCTTCCTAGATGATTACTCCTGTAAAGAAATTTAATCAACTTATAGTTCAGTATTATATGGCACTTTTGCAAGATTATTTTTACATTATTATTTCAGTACAGCCCTGTGTCGGCGGGGGTAGTGGGGAGACGCGGGCGCCTTGACAGCGCAGTGCCGTTAATTCCTGAGCGCTGCCGCGGCCGATTGACAACGCGCTCGGAATTTATCGACGCGCACACTCGCCGACGCTCGCCCTTAGTGATGGGAGGCAAAACAAAATGATATGAGAAATATCGATAAATATAATATAATAGCTATATGATCGAGAATACTCTTCAAAAATTTAAATGTAATTTGAAGTACTTTTGTTTATGTAGTAATAAATAACAATATTATGTTTCACTGGTGAGTGCGAGATCGGAGACCTAATGATGCAGAAGCATCAATAGGCCGCCATGTGGGTCACCAATGTCACCATGCTGCATTGTTGCATTGTCTGCATTCGCAATGAGTACGGTAAACACCACTCTTGAATTCTGCTTATGCTTTCCATCAGGCAAAAAAAAATTACTAAGTCGTAATTGTTTAGTAATAAAACATTAAAACGATGATGCTTTTGAAGTAACTTAGAAATCCTTGGCATGGATAAGCAGAAAAAATAATGAAGTCTAAAATACTAATTACTTTCTAATAATAAAAAACCAATCAGAGGTCTACGTCCAGTCGTGGACTACCAAAGCGCGATGATGAGATAATAAAAGCGAAAGTAGGCATGTTTGTCACGCTTTGACGAACTCCTAAGTCGATCATTATAAATATTGCATAGGTACAGGTAGCGAAAGGTACACAAAAGGGTACCTTTTAAAAAAAACTTTACTGTCTCCGAAACTGACGAAATTATTTCGTCACAGGTACCTACACAGGTAGAAGAATACTCATCGCATTAGTTCGCGACTGTACAATTTCTGTGTAAAGTTTATTAGGCTAACCTCAAATCAATACATCGATATCGATAAGTTCACATAACTAAACCGCGTCTCGGCGTTCAACCGTAGTATATACACGTAGCATATAACAGCTATATACATGGTAGTACATAAGGGCAGATGCCTTTTAGGCCTAACCGCGTGTTACCATCAACCTACGAAACCCTATCTCAACGCGCTCATATGCCAACACTTGACATATTATCAAATTATACATAGATGATACGTACAGGCTTTGAAGAAAAACCAGTGGTGTGCAGTAGAGCTTTGCTAGCTTAATGCCTTTGAACGAGCACTTCTTGTATATATCTATACAAATAAATAAAATTGGAGTGTCTGTTTGTAACATTAAAATAACCGCTTTTTACTAAATGCTTTTTACTATACCAAAAATGTAGTTGAAAAATTTTTTGTCGCGGCATAACAATAACCGCGGGTAACACCGCGGGTATCAGCTAGTATATATATATATATATCTAATCTGAAGCCAGGAAATGGCTCCAACGATTTTCATGAAATTTGACATGCAGGGGGTTTCAACAAGGATTCATTTTTAGAAAACTTACCAAAAAAAATGCCAAGCAAAGTATTTGCACTGGGTCATCCAGGTACGTACTTACGATTGAATGCGTAATTAGTTTAATTACAGATAAACAAGATATTAAATCACGTTAGCGGATATATACCAGTCTGGGGCACAGACTATAAACACTTCAACTATAACTACATCAATATTTTAAATTCTAGAAACTATTAAACGTTTTTTGGTACGGACTTTTTTAATACCTTGAGGCAAAGGGAGCAAGTATTGTAATCATCATGATAACAAAAAATGGTATATTGAATTTATTTTCCTAGAACCTACCAAGGTCTTTAATTACTCGCGTAGGCTGATTTATTTAGGCTACCGAAAATATCATGTGTAATCGTACGCAGGTAAAAAGTGTTTTTTTGTTTATGGTACGAAAAGAGCTACGTATCGGATACACTGTAGAACATAGTACAGTCAGCATTAATATCCGCAAAGTAAAATAAAAGATAATTTTTAAACTAACACAGTTTACAGTAAAGACTTTTTAAATTGAATAATTGTAATTTCTTATTTTAGGCTGGCACTGAATGGTCTTAAATAGTATATGTTACTGTTTTAGCAAAATACTCATATCAACTGGCATATTAGTGTATGTATAAAAACGTACAAAACAACAAAACAACATAGAGTTTATTTTTAAATAACAGTCCTTCACAGCAGAGAGTACCAAAGCTCCTTTAACCTACAGCAATGCACTAGGCAAGGACATTTCCTCGACAATAAAGTTGGTGATATGTCGAAACTGTAACATTTGACATTTCGTACGGAGAGCGCACATCTAGGTCAACAGGACATCATCCGCTAGCCGAGCTTAAAACGAATAATGCACCTACGTAACTACAAGATCTACGGTAAAAGCAATAAGGTAGACGTTTTACGCCTGCTAAGACCTATTGATTCATCTTAATAAAATTGAATTTGAGTTCCAAAAGTTAACATTGAAATTAAACTTAACGCATAGGGTGTCTTCATTTTGGATTATGAATTTAGCGGATTGATGTTGAGTGAAGCATTGGTTGCAATGTTCAAAATAATAATAAAGAATTTATGTGTTTCTAATTCGCTTACAGCCAAGAAATTAAATTTCGTTAATATTTTTGTATAACGAAACGAGTCTTGACAGTAAACAGGGAAAGAAAAAGAATTGTCCAGTTATTGAAAACGTGTTATCAAAACTTATTTTCTATGGATATACCTGTCCCGCATTAAATTATGGTAAAGGCTAGTAATGTTAAAGAATACTTATTGTACTTACTTAATATCAATTGCTTTGTTCTAATGTAGTTATTAGACATGTATATTATCCCCAACAACCTTTTACACAACTCTCTCCAAAAATGACTCAATCTAGTGTCAGTATAGTTGGAAAGTATCTTAATAATTCGGCAGATGGACAGTGTTTTGTTGACACCAAGTTTGGTGCTTCAACGCTTATCTAACCAAACTAATTAGGTTTAAGCTTGTTACATGTAATGTAACCCTAGTATTGATACAGAGTGAAGAGACAACGTCACTGTGTGAGAGGAAACTTAGTTTTGTGCGTGTTAACAAATGCTATTTCATATTTGCTAAATTCGATGTCGTGTTTTGTTAGTAAGTGCGAGACCGGAGGCCCAACGATGTAGAAGCAGAAGTAGATCAAAGTAGGAGAGCCACGCTGATTTCAGCACGGTTGGTCCGGCTCGACCGGATCGGTACTACCCTCGCACAGAAAATTAACGTAAAATGACAGCGATAGTGCTGTCGTGTTTCGTTAATGAGTGCAAGACCGGAGGCCCAATGATGCAGAAGCATCACTAGCCCGCCATGGTGTGGGTCCTCATGCTGCATTGTTGCATTGGCATTATGGTGACCACCACTCTTGGATTCTGCTTATGTTTTCCATCAGGCAGAGTAGAGTCATTATGGCAGGGTCAAACATCAGCTTAACTTACTTTTTAACAGGAAAGATTTTCGATGTAATGTGATCCTTACAGTCTCTCTAACCCTAGAATCAAAGGTTTGAGAGATCTGTATCTAGGAAAGTCAGCTACCAGAGTGTTTAGGTCTATAGAATTAAACATCTCCCGAGTCGTTATCACACCTGCAAATGTAGTTGACAACGCAGGTCACATACTTTTCAAGGTGAGCAAGTGGTCTAAATTTAGGTAAACGTAGTGTAGGTGTAGGGCGCCCTGCGGCATGATGGACTGACGATTTGAAGAAAGTAGCTGGTGGTGGATGTATGCGGACTGCCCAAGACCGGGATGATTGGTGCTCCATGGTCCCCCTTAGACCTTCGTTTACTAGTAGACAGTGATAGCTTAATACGAATTAAAAAACAGCAACGAAAAATACCTATCGAAAATAGAAAACCGAATTGTTACCCTGAAATATTAGACTTTTTTTTCTGTATGGCCTTGCCAAAATTACGCTATCCTGCCTAATGGAAAGCATAAGCAGAACCAAGAGTGGTGTTCACCATACTAATTGCGAATACAGACTATCCATCAATGCAGCACGGTGACCCACAACATGGCGTGTGCAGAAGCATCACAAGTGGCCTAGTGATGCTTCTGCATCATTGGGCCTCCGGTCTCGCACTCACCAACGAAACACGACAGCACGAACCCTGTCATTTTACTTTAATCTTCTGTGCGAGGGTAATACCGCCCCGGTCGAGCCGGTCTGTTCGTGCTGAAATCAGTCATGAAATATTAGGCTTAATGCTAAAAAACATGTGTAAAGGCGCATGTCTCCATATATAGAGTTACGCGTAGGTGAGTGAATTACGCCCACACTTGCACACCACGCCTGAGCGCGCCCGTTGTGGTAACCTATGACCTATTCAGTTGCAGTAACGCTCATAGCAACCTTAACGTATAGAATTACTTGGGTCACTGATTCATAAACGAAGAGCCTAAAAAGGTGATAATCCCGCCCACATGCCCACCACTGTAACTCTTGTACACCAGGATCAACAGCAGTGACCCACGAACACACCGAGTTATGACACTCGGGAAGTCCCAGGAAATAAACTGTCTTGGAACTCGCGACGAAATTAATCAAAACGAAGAATAAAAACTTTGGTTACAAACTTTACAGCATGGCGGTTGATGCTTTTATTTATGGAATGATTTTTGGAAATTTCATCCCTAAGAATCATTTATCCATTGGCAGTGGGTCCATAAACGAATATTATATTATTATATGTACAAACCCACTGCTACCTTAACTCTTTACATGTACATAAAACAGAGAACAATTTAGCCTCAAAATAATAACCGGTACCAGAAATTCAGATCACAGATAAGAAATTTAACATACTTTGTAAATATATACCTGCATGCCACGTCACTTAACACTATCAAATATTTCTACTGAACAGGAATCAAACCCAAGACCCAATCAACCCTTTAGTCGCCGCACAAACATAAAATAAACATATACCATAAATATCTCCTCCTGAGATTACCCTAATAAACATTTAACTAATAATCATCACTACACCTACTCATTCAACAAAACTCACTAATTTACATAAACCAATTGAATAAATCACAATCAAATACCGTTTAACACGTTTTTAATAAAGCACTCGATGGGAGGGCCTTTCGACAAATTAATCTCAAAATCTGAAGAGACTGTGGCGTCTCGGCGAGCTACGAGTGCAGATGTACCGCGCCGCCCGCGCCGCTCAAGCCCTCGGCGCCCGGTGATGGACACTTAAAATCGCTGTCGCTCGGTCGCGGAGGGCAGTCGATACAGCACTCCGACGACGAACGCACGCGCGAGCCGTATTCGACAAAATCGCTCTTTCGACAAGTACTAACTACGTAAAACTATCTCTTCGTAAAAATTAACTTTAAAAACTATTTATTTGTAATATTTCTACTTTCCACCCGTTTCTTGTGCTGTACTAGTTACGTTAATAATTGTATCATATTATCTGTTACGGATTAAATCGGTGTACGACCTTAACCAAATATAAAGAACTTTTTATTTCACTGCCACCTTCAGAGCAACTACAAATTGGTGACCCCCGACGTGATTGAAGACGGAGATGCCTGACCCAAAAGGAGATGGATTTGGACCCGAAACACTGCGCGTTGGAGTACGTGCCCCACCCTTTTGGCCGGAAGAACCGGGATTGTGGTTTGCTCAAATGGAAGGTCAGTTTACTCTTGCTAATATTACAACCGACACCACGAAGTTTTACCACGTAATCGGTGTGCTAGACCACCGGTATATAGCAGAGGTGAAAGATATAATTACCAACCCTCCAATAGTTGATAAATATGAAAAGTTAAAGGCGGAACTCATAAAACGCTTGTCAGCTTCGCAAGAGCGGAAAGTAAAACAGCTATTAATGCACGAAGAGTTGGGCGATCGAAAACCGTCCCAGTTTTACAGACACCTGCAACACCTGGCTGGACCGGCGGTACCAGAGGATTTTTTGAGGACCTTGTGGTCTAGTCGGTTACCAAATAATGTGCAAACAATTGTTGCTTCACAGGCCGACCTATCCATGGACAAGATGGTGGACTTAGCGGACAAAGTGCACGAAATAGCACCTACAGGCGTACCGCAGGTAGCGAGTGCGACGGCCCCAGTTTCGTCTACCCTCATGGAAGGCATGGTAACACAAATCGCAGAGTTAACCAGGCAAGTGGCTTTACTTACACAGCAAGTAAGTGAAACGCAGATAACGCGTCATGCTCGTACCCGCCAACGATCTAGAAGTAGGAGTACTAGAGTTAGGTCTACTTCGCGAGCACGTCAACTACCTGAAGGCCACCCTCATTGTTGGTATCATTATATTTATGGCTCACAGGCGACAAAGTGTCGACAACCCTGTCAATGGTCGTCGGAAAACTCAAGGGGCAGTCGGAAATAGCGGCCTACCACTGCAATACCAACACAGGCCGTATTTTTGTAACCGACCGACATTCGAAAATATTATTTTTAATAGACACTGGTTCTGATTTATGTGTTTTTCCACGCTCCGCAGTTCGAACACCCTGCACGACCACGAAATATGGCCTTACAGCTGCCAACGGAACCGCCATAAATACCTATGGCCCTATACAACTTAACCTGGACCTAGGACTGCGACGTGCCTTCTCCTGGAATTTCATTATAGCGGACATATCAAAACCGATAATAGGAATTGATTTCTTAAAGTTTTATAATCTCATTATAGATTGCCGCAACCACAGGCTGATTGATGGGACTACATCTCTCTCCGTCCCCGCATCATACCAGAGGGTACCAGACGACGTGGCATCCGTAAAGACTGTAGCTGGAACGACGGGATTTCACGAGCTCCTGCGTGAGTTTCCCGAGGTGACCCGACCTGCAGGTACTGTACGTGAGCCTAAACACAATACCGTCCACTACATTAATACTACCCCCGGCCCTCCGGTATCGAATAAACCAAGGCGTTTAGATCCTGATCGTTTAAAAGGAGCTAGGAAGGAGTTCGACGACATGCTGGCCAATGGAACAGCCAAGCGATCAGACAGTCCATGGTCTTCAGCGCTACATATGGTTAAGAAGAAGGACGATGGATGGAGGCCGTGCGGCGATTACCGTGCTCTTAACGCTCGTACAATACCCGACAGATACCCAGTAAGGCACATACAGGATTTTTCACACCACCTCGCGGGTAGTACTATATTTTCTAAAATCGATATGATTAAAGCTTATAATCAAATTCCAATCTACCCACCTCATATACCGAAGACAGCTATTACTACTCCATTCGGTTTATACGAATTTCCATACATGACCTTTGGGTTGCGTAACGCAGCTCAGACCTTTCAGAGGTTCGTGGACGAAATGCTGTCGGGATTAGAGGATTTTTGCTACGGATTCTTGGATGACATAATCTGTTTCTCTCCCAGGCCAGAGGACCACGAAGTACACCTGCGACGGCTGCTGAGTCGCCTACGAGAGTACGGAGTGCTAGTGAACTCATCCAAATGTGTTTGGGGCCAACCCGAGGTGACGTTCCTTGGTTACCACGTTACTGCTACCGGTATCCGCCCGCTCGACAGTAAGGTACAAGCGATCCAGGAGTATCCGGTGCCACAGACCATAAAGGAGTTGAGAAGGTATTTAGGCATGTTAAACTTCTATAGACGCTTTATACCGCACGCAGCTAAGACCCAGGCACCGCTTAATGCTATACTCGCTGGAGCTAAGAAGAAGAACCAGGCTATTTTAATGACGCAAGCGCAACTAGAAGCTTTTAGTGAATGCAAAAAGATGCTTTATCATGCTACGCTTTTGGTTCACCCGCTTCCTAACGCCGAGCTTTCGCTAATAGCAGATGCATCCGATGTATCCATAGGAGCCGTGTTACAACAGCGAAATGGTCAGCAGTGGGAACCGTTAGGGTTCTTTTCTAAGAAATTAAGCTCTGCTCAAAAGAAATACAGCCCCTATGACCGCGAGCTTCTAGCAGTGTACGAAGCCATACGATATTTTCGTCACATGGTGGAGGCTCGAAACTTCGTTATCTTCACAGATCACCGCCCGCTTACCTACGCTTTCACAAGGCCTAGAGAGAACTGTTCGCCTAGGCAGTACAGGTATTTTGACTATATAGCTCAATACACGACCGACATACGATATATACCTGGTTCGGAGAACACAGTTGCCGATGCGCTGTCCAGAATAGAGGAGGTACGAGTTCCCAAGGGCGTGGACTATCAAACACTCGCACGATGTCAGGCGACGGACCCAGAGCTGCAAAGTCTACTTAAAACTGGATCTTCACTAAAGCTCGAGAAGGTTAGAGTCCCTGACACAGACATAGAAGTCTACTGTGATGTTGCGACAACGCCCCCACGACCATACATAACGCCTAAGTTTCGTCGAGAAGCGTTCGAATCGCTACACAACTTGAGCCACCCTGGAAACACAGCTACAGTGCGACTGGTGACACAAAGATTTGTTTGGCCAGGGATCCGCAAACATTGTAGAGAGTGGTCCCGAGACTGCCTAAAGTGTCAAGGCAGTAAAGTAACACGACATACCTTTGCTCCTATATCCCAATTTCCTGTCACAACATCAAGGTTTACCCACATCCACCTTGATCTCATTGGCCCATTGCCACTGTCTTCTGATTACAGGTACTGCCTCACTGCCATTGACCGGTTCACCAGATGGCCTGAGGCCTACCCCATCAAAGATATGACAGCTGAGACTTGCGCCATGGCGCTGGTGTCCGGCTGGATTGCCAGATTCGGTTGTCCACTAAAAATAACGACAGATCGTGGCACGCAGTTCCAGTCGCACCTCTTCCGAACCGTCGCTGCCCTGGTCGGAGCGCGTCACTACAGCACCACTGCCTACCACCCTGCCGCGAACGGCATGGTGGAACGTCTACATCGGCAAATGAAGGCAGCCATTATGTGTCACGCGACTCCACGATGGACCGAAGTTCTTCCACTCGTGCTGCTAGGGATGCGAAGCGCTTGGAAACCCGACATCGAGGCATCACCAGCAGAGTTGGTTTACGGCGAACAACTAAGGCTACCTGGCCAGTTCTTAGCACCGCCCGACGACTACAAGACGGCTGACGTAACCGATCTCGCTACTCGCTTGCGAATTGGCATGGCCAACCTAACACCAAGGCCTGCCTCCTCCCACAGAAAAGGCCCGTTTTATGTACCGCATAGCCTTAGCGATACCTCTCACGTGTTCTTGCGGCAGGACTTCGTTCGAAGACCGCTCGAACCTCCGTACGCCGGACCATATAAGGTTATAAAGCGGCATGCCAAATATTACAAACTCGACATAAAGGGCAGAGAGGTATCGGTCAGCATTGATCGACTAAAGCCGGCCTACATCGCTAAGGATGTTGACAACCCGACATCGACGTTGCCCGTTCCTGACTCACCAACTGAACAGCTCGCCCCAGCTGAACAGCTCGCCCCAGCTGAACAACAAGAGAGGAGGACGAGGTCGGGACGTCGCGTACACTTTCCTGACCATTACCGCCCGCAGTAGCGGTCTAAGCAGGGGAGTACTGTGGCGTCTCGGCGAGCTACGAGTGCAGATGTACCGCGCCGCCCGCGCCGCTCAAGCCCTCGGCGCCCGGTGATGGACACTTAAAATCGCTGTCGCTCGGTCGCGGAGGGCAGTCGATACAGCACTCCGACGACGAACGCACGCGCGAGCCGTATTCGACAAAATCGCTCTTTCGACAAGTACTAACTACGTAAAACTATCTCTTCGTAAAAATTAACTTTAAAAACTATTTATTTGTAATATTTCTACTTTCCACCCGTTTCTTGTGCTGTACTAGTTACGTTAATAATTGTATCATATTATCTGTTACGGATTAAATCGGTGTACGACCTTAACCAAATATAAAGAACTTTTTATTTCACTGCCACCTTCAGAGCAACTACAAGACGATAAATCAAATTAAACGCGGTATAATAAAAATGTTCACGAAAACAGCAATTAATATAATGAATTCTGAGCGCGTCGGGGCGCAGACAGCCGACGGACGAGGCCTAACAACACAGACATACCCCCTCACACACATATTTCCTGGGCTGACAACTTTGACCCACTTCCGTGGTCCAACGAACTTTTATTGTCAAAGAACTTTTCCGTTGTTCGTGGCCATTTTTTTTATACATATCACGCTTTGCTCAACAACAAAAACCACTATGACATCACTCAAAAACAAAAACATATAAAACAACTTTTTAAAATAGTATTTTTTTATTTAATTAGACAGCTTAGTTCACTATACGGTAAAAAAATGGTAAGTAACCTTTTTAAAATTTTAGATCTTAGCACGATATTTTGGTAGTTGTAAAAAATTAAGTTTTAGTCTAATATAGATTATAAGATATTTCTTATGAAGCAGTTTGTTTGTAACATTGTTTGAAAACTATAAACGATTCTGTATGTTAATTGTGCAGGAAAAACAGGGTTAGAAGAATCTATCTTAATATGAATTAAAATAATGTTTATTGTCTAGTGCATGCATGTTAATAGATACAAAGTTAACGACACATATTATTTTAAGAAAAAAAATATGCTTCATTTTACGCAGGTTCACAAATATTTCTAGTTTTATTACTTTAGTAGGAGGTCAGGTAGATTATTTTAATGAAACTCTTGTAAGATACTATGAATTGCTGTGTTTACAATTGGTCCAGTTTGACAAAAGTACGATATCCAGGTCATTGTTGATTTTCAAATCAAATCCAATCTTTACGAACAAAACGAACAATACTGATTCCACAAAGATCCCACAATTCAATAACAAGGACAACGCGTTTTCCCGTCAATTTACATTAAAGATTCTCCGAGAAAAACAAGGAGTACATAAAAGCGTCGACCAATTCCTTTCATTTCGCGTCTTCCGGCAGCATAAAAAGAGAAAAACAGACTGAATAATAATTAGGGTTAAAGATTACGCTGAGCAGTGAATCGGGCTGGCTCTCTATTAATTACGTTGCTTAGAGCGGACACGCTGTGTGTGCGGTACATAGGCTCGAATTTCCGGCATATAGCTAACGTAGATACGTGGGCAGCGCGGCGTCTCGCGTACCTCCCTGCTCGCCTCCCTCTACAAGACACCCGCCGTCCTTGCTCCCTCTCCGGTCTAATTGACGGCGCGCCGGACGCCGGCGTCGCCCGCGGGGACTCCGCTCCGCCTTCCGGAGTCGTGCTTGGCCTCCGATTTACAACATCGGCCGATAATCTTTTCTTGATGACTCAACTATATAGATATAGTAAGGGGTTTTCTTTATCCCTTCCTAGAGGAAATCAACAAAGCTCCGGCGGTGGAGTTTCGCCTAGTTTTCTTGTTGTTTTGGCTCCCAAGTTAATTTACTACTACTCGATAAAGTTATAGTGAGCTCGTAATATATGAACTTAACTGTTAGATATGAGATTCCCATTAAGTATCTGTGTCAATTACTGCAAATAAAAATGTCTTCATGCTTGAAAACAAGTAATCAAATCTAGTCATTGGTACGTTAGCGGCTATAAGGGACAAAATATCGCGCTTAAGAGTGTTTTCAAGTTCTTGATTGTACAAGCAAAAAATAGTATTTATGTTATTATTTTGATTGTACTCGTAGTTACAGCTCACAACAGTTACAATCTATGTAGTAGTATGTAGTAGTATGTAGTAGTCTTGTCTATGTACATAGCACATATAGACTTATGTCAGGATATGATTAATGCTCATTCAACACGCAAATAAACAATATTAGCTCAACGTAGACCATTTTTTATTTTGGCCGAATGTCAAAAAAATCTAAAAGTTTTCTCGAACATTTATCAGCACATGTATCGACATATGGAATAGTGATCAAAAGAAGGATTTAGTTAAACTTGAGCTAATACAAAATTACTTTTCATTACAAATGTAAGACAACTTTTCGAAGAATAATCCACATAACACAATTATATTAAGGAACGTACCCATTTTGACACTCATGTCAATCTTAGATATATCAAAGGATATACATATATGTTGCCATTTACGTTGTTGTCCGGATGGAATCCGTGCTTAGATGAGTCAACCCATAATCCTAAGGGACAACTAACTGATAAAGTTTAGCAAATAACGATCATTTTCAAATCTGAAGAGCATCAGTTAAAAATAGTAATGGAGATAAATTAATTTATTACTTATTTTTAATACATGGATGTTGTATTTGGATTCTGCTCTGATCAGCTAGGATAGTCACTTTGGCAGGATCATACATTAAAGAGAGACATGTTTAGAACTCCCTGTTTTTATTTGTTCGGTCATAAATGAAATTCGTTCTCAACGCGATCGCTTAAAGCTCTTTTTGACAATTACGTCAATTTTCTCAATGAATTATTCGCAAACTTTGTTAACAAGTCATAATTATGCCTACTAGCTAAGTAGTGACCGAACTACCGCTATCAAAGAGCATAGACTTCATTAACGCTCATCAGTCCGCAGCAAGGTGTCAACACGGCCGGCTGCTCCCGTTGGGATAATTAAAAACTCTCATCGAGGAAGACGAGGGAGGAAGCCACCCGTTTAGGGAGTAAGAGATGTAAGAACGGGAGGTACAGCCGCGGGGTCCGCGAGCGAACGCACTAATTAATAAGGGTCCGTCGATATTGATTTACGAGTTGGACCCGCGTTTCGTAATGATGGGAATTTCGAGCCTTTGTTTGATGGGTCAACGCGGTAAACAGTGTGACGTCATACGTTGGGGCGGTTGATATGTTGCGTAGCTACTTTATAGATTATGTAAGTGAGGGATAGAGTTTACAACAGCATTTACTTTCTAATACAGAAATATAATGCCTGCTATGTAGAAAGCCATGAACTGTCTAAAGAAAATTTTATTTCAAGAAGTATAATAGGTACTCAAATTATAGTGATAATAATATCCTTCTACTGGGCAACGCCGATACTATGGTACTAGACTGCTATTAAACATACGCATACATTTCTAAATACAAACACATCTATATATAAAAATGAATTGCCGAAATGTATGTACGCGCATAACTTCCGATCGTCTGCACCGATTTAAATAATTCTTTACTTAAGTGTTCGTTAATGTTAGGACAAGATTTGTGTACAACAAAAATTAAAAGAAAACGGGAAATTACAGTTTTTGTCCGTGACGGGAAGCTGAGTCAGCCAGTTGTAGATAAATTACACGCAGACACAGAATAAATGATCGTGTTGATCATATAAAGATTTGTCCTGGTGGGAACCGAATCCACGACCTCTTCCTTAGCAGTCAGAATCACTAACCACTACTCTGACAGCCCCGTTACATTGTAAGATTTGATTATGTGGTTACTACAGTCACTGTTGAACTGCAGAACTTAAACTCTAGCTGTAAAAATGAATCGCTACTTAATTTTAATCAAGTTGAGCCTCAAGTGACCACTTTAATTACTTGAAATAATTGTATATTAGTTATTTATGCAACTGTTGTATTGTAAAGGGTATAAAAACATGTTTTAATATCTAATTATGTACAGTTGTACACAAGACTTTATCTACACTCATGATATGAATTCTCTATAAAAAGTTCTGAAACAGTTTGCTAAATGGCAAACAAAAATAGCGACCGACGTGAATTCGAATAACAGTTCTTTTTTTAAATACGGCGCTGTGGTAGAGAAAAGTGCGTGCCTGATTATGTTCTTTTTTTGAAAAATTAGTTGCGTAAATAAATTTAGCTTTTACAACATTCTAACACTCGTTTGGGTGATATAATGGATATTATGATACAGGGACGTTTTAATGTTGGCACATAGTTAACTGTTTCAGAAACTTATATAGAGGATTTGTAGCATGGGTGTAGATAAAAGTACTTAAATATGTATTAAAAAAGTTTATCTATACAAATAAATAAAATTGGTTCCCGAGGGGTTCAGCTCGGAAAACTAAATATTTTCGAACATCTAAGACACGACGCCATCTAGCCCTAAATTAAGCAGAGCTTGTATTATGGGTACAATACAACTGATATAAATACAGATTTACTTTTATGAAAATACATACATATTATACATGGAAAACTCCAAAACAAATATTTGCAGATCATACAAACATTTTGTCCGACCCAGGAATCGAACTCGATACCTTGAGCACAGCAGTTGCATACGCTGATTTTGCGCTTCCGAGATAGTCTACCTATAGCCCGACTACGTAAAAATCATTAATGAAAATTACATATTTACAGTCTGCGTCACCCGGGTCATTATTTAATACGAATCTAATGAGACCTTATTCATTAGAGTCAATACAAACACAAACATCTTAAGACTTAAAAATCTATTACCCTTCTGTCTTCAAGTACAAATTAATCAGCGTATGTATTACTGAAGATACAATCCACTCTGAACTTAACTAGTAATTATCGCAACAAGTTATTGATCGAACACATTAGAGGTAATGTTAGCTTGCAACATTATTGTTCAATTACCGCTATCTTATACGTGTATATAAGTGGTCTCAAATAGTTACGTCAGGTTGACAAACTATCGATTCCACGTACCTATATCTCCACCTGAACAGTATTTATGTACAGAAATGGTTCACAAAGCGTGATCAGGTAATCGAGATATATCGATGCTCCTTCCTTTGTGTTGAAGCGAAATCACAAGTTATTCCTAGATGATTGAATCTAAGAATCTATATAAATATATAAAGCTAAAGAGTTTGTTTGTTTGAACGCGCTAATCTCAGGAACCGCTGGTCCGATTTGAAAAATTCTTTCAGTGTTAGATACCCCATTTATTGAGGAAGGCTATAGGCTATATATCATTACGTTAAGACCAAAAGGAGCGGAGCACCAATGAAAAATATTTCAAAAACGGGACAATAAGAGACGCAAACGAGGTTGCGTGGGTCTGCTAGTGTAGTATATATTACGAGTAATATTAATTTAAACCTATACATTACCAGGTCATATGCCTAGCTACTGTATCAAATTGTTCTTTGAGAAACGTTTCTCTCAGCTTTATAACCTCAACGCAAATGAGATCAACAAAACTAAACTCATTTATAAAACATGACTTCACTATAATTCAATTCCTTAAAAGTGTACACTCGCCAACAAAACGGGTTTCCCCACTCAAATAAAAGCTACATCTCGTAATTTTCTCAACAATATTACTTTCAATAAAACAGTTCACACATCACCCGAAATCCTCGAATTTGGCGCAGCTTTGGCATTAGCGAAATTTCTCCATTCGCATTCGACGAGCACGCGCCACCACGGGGATTTGCATTGCATCCAGAAGAAACGCAAAAAGTCCTGCCACCCTTCCCCCTATACGTAGCGACGAAAAAAATCACCTCCCGATATGTTACGCTCGAGGTCTGTATGTATTAAGTAACTAAGTTTATGTAACAGTGGTCTAGATTCTGCTCTGCTTTGTAATTGGGTTCGCCGATGTTCTAAAATTATTTTACACTAAACTGAACTAACTAACATACCTACCTATAAGTATAACATAGTATGTATTTCGCGTAAAGATTAAATAATTTAAATATTTTCGATAATCATAATAAAGCCGTGTCAATTTACACATAATGAAATTTTAGGTGGTTTAATCAGAAAACTAGCATTGAAACTACAATTAACTCAACCGAAAAGGAAAAGTCCACCAATTTTACTTGGAGTTTTATTTAATTCGGTAAACTCAATGATCGCTAAATTTTTTTAACATATTGGCTCTACCGATATATTCAAAGGCATGACCAAAAATGGACTGAAACGAAACGAACGATTAATTGTTTTGGGATGTTACTGTACCTACATAAGCTGCCAGAACTACTGACAGTTTTAGCTTGAGGGTGGTGAGTTGGCCATGCATATTTCCAACGGGGGCGGAACATATTCCGCGATGGACAGGTCATGAGGGGGGTAGGGATCGTCACTTCGAGGAATGACTTTATTTACGTCGGGTTTAGTATCATGAGAGAACTCGTTAGCCGTCGCTCGTAAACGCTGAAGCGAGGTTCACCTGCTCACCTAGATCTTATTACGTGTGCTTGATGTTTAAGAAGTGATCATCTTCTAAAACTACCTTAAAGGTTGTTAAGTATAGTAATCCTAGTTGAATATTTTAGTAGTAATTTGCACCTTTATGATCTAACTAGTTGTTGCCCGCGGCTCCGCCCGCGTGTATGTCGATTATCGTGGCAAATAGTAGCCTATGTGCTATTCTGATGTACAAGCTATATTAAGCATTGTAAAATTTCATCCGAATCCGTTTAGTAGTTTTTATATAAAAGAGGAACAAACATCCATTAATCCATCCATACTTACAAACTTTCACGTTTATAATATTAATAGGATAATAATCATTTGATTAATATACTATTTGCAGATTTCCTAACATTTTTTAATTTGAAAACACACTATCAAAAACTGAAAGTAGGTCTCGTTTGGTTGTTAAAAGTCAATTTAATATGCTATCAAAGTCAAGTAAAGTCAAGTTCAGGCAAACACAATAACGCACAGTCAGAAATTAATGGGACACATGATAAAAGCCATAATTACATTATATCAGTTTGTATATTTGACTGCCATGTCAAAAGCGGATTGGCCAGATTGAAATGGTTGCTCCCTGGGGCGGACTTTATTCATTTCAGATTAGAAATATCAAATCCAGAGAAATTCAGTTTGATATAGTTACCGGATATTTTGTCAATGAGGACTCGCTGTTTGAAGAGGCTATTAACCAAGCCAAGCCATGGCGATTGAGTCTCTATAGCTTCACGTAATGACATCTTACGCGGTACAATAAAGCGGCGCATCGCTCGGTCGAGCTCGTAAACGCGCTGCGCGATCTCAAACGACCACCACTGAACAGAAGCTAGTGCCGGCGATATCGCCCGCATTACACTTCGCAAGAAGGGTGCAGTAATGCCAGAGATAATTATTACTTTTAAAACCTTTAAGTTTGTAAATTCTAAGAGCAGTTTCCTTTGTTATCAAATTAGAAATTGTTTTAATAACAACATCTTAGTTTTGGCGTTTACATCTGGGATACTAATTCTGCCAAGGTTTTCCTTAGCGCGTAGATTAACTTCACTCCTTTTTATGAAGTTTCAAACTATATGTTAAACGGTTTTCCTTAACACATATTTGTAGATTAACCTCACTCCTATTATCACTTCTATACTCCACCTTATATGTGGTTATAACGGACAAAACTTTTTTGGCAATGGAATATGTAAATAGCAAAAAAGATCACATGATAAATAGTTAAAATTAACGAGCATTTTTTTAAGTTAAGTTTTTAAGTTTTTTTTCAAGTTAGACTGCTGTGTTGCTTGCACAAAGTGGAAAGTGAACAACGTCATTACCAGCTTTAGATATAAGGACGCGACGCGCACTCAGTGCCGGTACACCAGGTACAATGCTGACTAACTGGATGCGACCCACTGTTTGTTATACAATAGCTCTACTTCTTAACGGAACAGAATGAGCAGTTTGAGGACTATATCTGGGTAAAGAAACTTAAACGGTTCAGCATTATTTGGCAAAATTTCTTTAAAAAAAAGAGGTTTAGAGTTTTGTAAACAGAATAATTTATGAATATTGTAACTAATTTGTATACTTTAGCGTCTGTTAACATTTCCTGAGAATGTCATCGTTTCAAGGCGGATAAGGGGAAGAAACAAAAAAGATGATAATATCATTTGGGAAGAATAAGCTAGAGGCAAATTTCACACTTTAAGATCAAATGTAACAAAACACTAAGTTTAACAAACGACATACAACACACAAGCACTCAAATCTTTATCTACAGAAAGGTAACAGAGTCGAGAGTATTAAACGCCTTAAATATTTAACCGACTATGAGTACAATTGTATTAGGCTGTAAAAACCAATCAATAAATTAAAAAATTGGAATGTCAAATGTTATTTTTTTTGTTCCTTAATGCATTCTACCTTCGTTCAGTGATAAACTGCAATAGGCTTGTAGAAGATATGGTCACCAATGTAGAGGTATCCTGCTTTTTTAAATCACGTGGGGGTCACGACTGTCAAGGAATATGGTCACCAAGGTAGAGGTATCCTCCTTTTTTAAATCAAGTCGGGGTCACGACTGTAAAGAAATATGTTCACCAATTTAGACCTTATATTACCTTATATTAGAGAACATCTGATATACATCAGATGTTCTCTAATATAAGGTATTTGTTTATAGCCCAAAATCAATCAGAGTGGGTGCAATGGGAGAGGCTTATTTCCAGCAGTGGACTGCAATAGGCTGATGATGATGAAGTGATCGAATGCTATATGTAGAGAGAAATAAGTATGTGTATATGAGATGTTACATCTCACATGTACAAAGAACTGTCATCCATGAAATTTTTGTCATATTTTAAGTGTAATAAGGATGTAAAACGCAAGACACTTTGACAAGCTTCAGCCGGATATTTAACGGCCTGATGGCCGGCTATTCGGTATCCGGCCAAACAGTTATTCCTTTCACCTCTTCAACATAGGAATTAAAAGACTCACATGATAATAGTAAAATGTTGTCACATTACTGTAATGTTTTTTACAATACATAAATAAAATTGTATTCCATATTCAATATACAAGATTTGGGTGTTACATACATAGGAAATAGCTATAAATAATCATTCCGAAAAAAGTAATTTTTGATTAATTACCCGAATCGATTAATCTAAAATGGAATCCTGCAAAACCAAAAGACGAGAAAAATCTCAAGTTTAGTAAAATTATTACAATAAAAGATATATAGTTTAAAAAAAGAATAATATAAATCAGTACACTACTTAAAATAAAGGGTCTATTAACTTTTGCATAGAAATAAATGATCATTTAACTGTGTATCTCTTTAACTGTTATGCATAATTAAGGTCTACATTCAATGAATTATGTACACATAAGTTGTCACCTCTGTTCTTTAATGTATCAATTCATCATTAGATATTTACGAATAAATATTTTTACGGGAATTAACGCGATCACTTATTTAAAAAGGTATCACATACCTCTGATTTGCCTGACGTTTCGACCAGGTTGCACTGGCCGTGGTCACAGGCTGACTCACAGGAGTCAGCCTGTGACTGTGAGAAATAAGTGATCGCGTTAATTCCCGTAAAAATATTTATTTGTTAATATCATGGAACGCGAAAGTTTAAAAGTTAGTAAGATATTTACGATTTAATAACTCACAGTTTTAGATGCGAAAGCCTGGCAAGTTTTATTTTTATACTTGCTGAGCCTCGCAGTGTTACCCGCGGTTAATGTACGCGGGTGACGCCACGGGGCAAAGCTAGTCTAAAAAAAAGTAGCCTAAGTTACTCCTTCTATCATCAGCTACCTATCAGTGAAAGTCCCGTCAAAATTGGTCCAGCAGTTTCAAAGATTAGCCAGAACCAACAGACAGACAGACAGACCGACAGACAGGCAGAAAAAAATTGTAAAAAATAAATCCTAACCCATCCCTCCATCTCCCCCCATTCTCCAAAGGCCGGCAACGCACTTGTGACGCCTCTGGCATTCGTGTCCATAGGTTGCGGTAATCGCTTACCATCAGGCGACACGTCTGCTTGTTTGCTCCATAAATAAAACTAGGTTGTAGTCTGTTTTAAGTCTACTAAGATACGGCTAAACTTCTATTTTACGTGGAGCGACGGCTATCAAACCTCCACAACTCAAGTAGATAGTAGGCGATATCGAAGTTGTATTGATATCTGTTGTCGAACCTTGTAGAACTCCAATTATTTTGCCCGTAACCATTGCCAAGGAGTAAAGATGCTGTAGTAAATATAAACTAGACCAAAACATAAAGTAAACAAAACATATACAGTAAAGCTCTATCTGAAGGTGATATTATTTAAAGGGTTTCGTTCTAGTGATTTCAAATGGGATTGATTGAAAATTAAATAATTAGTTAATGAAGTAACAGACCTGGTGGTAGCTATCACGCTTGTGACTCTTTAGTTGCAGGCGTACAATCGCGATGGTTGTTCCCTTCCGTAACTCTCTTTTGCCACTATATTAAAAAAAAAGTGTAAGTCAAGGCTTCAGAGTGGTTGACATACGCTCTCGTAATCATCGCTTCGATTCTTCCTTCTGTGCGGGGCGGGCAAAACCTGGAACTCACTACCTGCGTACGTATTTCCCTCCCACTATGAACCCGGGTCCTCTAAGCAGAGTGTGAAAAACCATCTTACTGGGTCGCCATAGTATTGGTCAACATGCTGCATTGTACGTACTTGCATTGAGAATGGTGACCACAACTCCTGGACTCTTCTCATGCTTTCCATCAGGCAGAGCAGAGTCATTTTGGCATAAAAAAAGAAAACAAAAAGAAACTTCTGATGTACAAGTAAGTCACCCTAAAAATATAAGATATCAACAACATAATTATCCGTAATGAAACTTATGAGTAGAAATTATTAAAAGAACAGCAGCAAACTCTACTGATTTCTCAGGAAACTGTAATGATAAAACTAAAACCCAACCACGACAAAAAACGACGCTGAAAAAGTATGAAACAAGTTTCAAAAGCCGTAGTCACGCGTTGTTAAAATGATGTGGACTATGGTACATTAATAAGTTTCAAAAGCCGTAGTCCATGTAGTGTAATGTACCATGTGGTACATATCACTTTAACAACGCGTGACTACGGCTTTTGAAACTTGTTTCATACTTTTTCAGCGTCGTTTTTTGTCGTGGTTGGGTTTTAGTTTTTACTTTTTTTTATTTAAAATGTTTTGGTGCCTCTATAATACAAATTTCTTTGCAAAGTATATTTTAAATAGATACCACAGAAATTTCACAATTATCGAATAAATACGGACAAAGTCACGAGAAAATGCTAATAATATATATATATTTGAAATCTACAAGTAACGCCCTTTCGTATGATACCAAACACGGCATATTTCTCTCATATTTATTTTTTAGAAAGCTAACTGAAACTAAACTGGACTAATAACGCACTGAAAAATATAAACTAAATTAAACGTCTTGCAACGACTAACTCATAAACATTTCTTGGCCAAACTAAAAGCAATGATCACTGTCTTTTATTTATATTTTACATTATATATATAACAAAGTAGACCAATAAATATTTAATTAAAGGCAGAAGTTTGACTTTTGTTCTCAAAAGTACTTATATTATTTTTCAATGAAAATATAGTTCTAGTTTATATGAAAAACTAGCTGACCCACGTAACCTCGTTTGCGTCTCCTATTGCCCGTAGCGTGATAACTTTCCCCCGTTTAACATTATTAACACATTAACTTAACATTCTCCTTTGGTGCTCCGTTTCTATTAGTCTTAGCGTGATGACATATAGCCTATAGCATTCCTCGATAAAAGTACTATTCAACACTGAAATATTTTTTCAAATCGGACCAGCGGTTCCTGAGATTAGCGCGTTCAAACAAACAAACAAACTCTTTAGCTTTCATATGTTAGAATAGAAGTATGGATTCAAGTTGTTCCCCACTAAAAGCTACGAGCACCTACGTCATAGTTCAAAGCGCTACGTACATCTACCGTGGTACCTACGTTCGTAGAATTGCAGTGTATACGTCTGTTTCTGCTACGAAGTCCGTATAGCACGGCTTAGTGGACGTCGTTTAAGAACCGCAGCTTACAGATCTGTGAGCGGTTGTTCTTGGAAAACCAGTTTAAAGAGACAGAAAGCAAAGTGAGTACTACATATGTGTAATCGGATTTAGATAGGTATGTGAGTGATAGTCATCACATTTTTTACGAAACTAACCTTAGTTCAAGGCTTTACTCGGAAATAATATTTTTATGTAGGTTTAGCAATGCTACCATTATTGGTGATGCTAAAACGATTTCGACATAATAATAATCAATTAAAATCTGATTTCGGGCGACACCCTTTAAATATATGTATATCTCTGATCCATCATAAATTTTGTGTGAGTATTGGATAAGCCGTGTAAAAATTAGGACTATTGTTTGATTTTTCATTATCCAGTAGTGTTTTATAGATTGTTTTTTTGTTATGACATTACAATCTATTGAAAAGATAAAAATAAAAGCCTAATATCTCGCACACGGTCGTTTGATACCAAATACTCAAACTAGGCAAAACAATAATATTTTTAATAAAAAATATTTTTTCCATTAAAAAAAATCAAAGCCTTATTTTGTAAGTCCTACGAAATGTTCCATCTTGCAATTCCGCTTACTGCGTGAAAACTTCGCAATGTAGTGTCAACACGCGATAAACAATAAGTATATAGTAAACAGTAGTATAAATGTACGTATATATAGTATACAAGTGCTCAGCACAATCGGGTGGCGTTGGTAAGACGACCGACCGCAGCAGGCAGGCTTTGTGCTCGCTCGTGGCGAAATAATAGCTAGAACACACTCACAGGCGAAAGCGGGTTGATTTGTAATCATTTTGTAACAATTAACAAACAAAATATGGAACAGGTGGCAAACGACCAGGCCTATCGCCTGATCTATTGCAACACCAGAGGCGTCACAAGTGCGTTACCGGTCTTTGGGGAATGGGAAGAGGGGTAGGGGGTAGGTATACTTGCCTCCGGTATCCTCACTCACGCGGTGAAACAGAGCGCAAGCGCTATTTCACACCGGCTTTCTGTGAGGCCGTGATACGGTCGAGCCAGCCCATCCATGCCGAAGCATGTATCTAGTGTAATTTTCAGAATTTTTGAGACAAGGTTTGAAATAGGTAGAATTTAAGATGGGTTTAGGGGAGCCACGACTCTTAAACGGCGGACAGGGATGCTGTGTTGTAGCTCAAAGTTTAGACGTTTTTGAACCCCGGAGAATTGAGTAGTCTACAAACAAAATATGTGCATCTTCCACTCTCCCACTATAAGTTTTTATATTAGGCAACTTTTCTCTACAGAAAATATAAAACTCGTGTAGGGCGAAAACTTTCATGGCCATGAAATAATTATTACTATACATAGCGCAGTATAATAGTGCTCATTTCTGTTGTTGATTAATATTCAGTAGCGTTTCCTTTAGGTAAGTGAATTTAAATTTTGTGAAATTCTTATCATCTCAACAATAAAAATTTATCCGCTATCTCTTGTTATGTGTGATGTGTCCCGCCGGGTTGCGAGCGGGCGTCAGGTGCCCGTATTTTGGTCGGTCGGGTCCGACTAGCTGTCGCCGGCTCAGTTTATGTAACGCGAGTACATAATGGTATATAAGGCTATGTACATTCAGACACGCATATAACGGTTCTCACATCACAAACGGTTGGCTTTAGCCACTAAAACAAACGATTGATGTGAGAAATTGTAAATAGAATATCCCTACTAGAAAAAATATATGGCTCTAGAATTAAGTTGGAATTAAAAAGCAATTTTCACATGTTTATTTTTATTTTAGACTAGCTGAACCCCGCGGTGTTACCCGCGGTTATTGTTGTACCGCGAGTAACGCCGCGGGACAAAGTTAGTCTAAAAAAAAGTAGCCTAAGTTACTCCCTAGATCATCAGCTACCTGCCAGTGAAAGTCCCGTCAAAATCCGTCCAGCCGTTCCAGAGATTACCCGGAACAAACAGACAGACAGACAGGCAGACAGACAAAAATTTTTTTAACTACATTTTTGGTATATGTAGCGTGTATACCTACATATGCATTTAGTAAAAAGCGGTTATTTTAATATTACAAACAGACACTCCAATTTTATTTATTTGTATAGACTAGCTGAACCCCGCGATGCTACCCGCGCTTATTGTTGTACCGCAAGTAACGCCGCGGGACAAAGTTAGTCTAAAAAAGTATCATCAGTAGATCATCAGCTACCTGACGAGATTACCCGGAACAGCCCCTAGCTTGATATTCAGATAAAACTTTTCTTTTTTAAATAGACAAACAAACTCTTCAGTTTTATATATTAGTATAGATGCTGGAGTTGTTTGTCTATTTAAAAAAGAAAAGTTTTATCTGAATATCAAGCTAGGGGCAATAACGGACGTTTTCAGTAACCTTTCTATAGTTTTAACAAGAGCTAGGTTGGGACTAATCTCGGTCACACGCCCACCACTGTAACTCCTGTGCACCAGGATCAACAGCAGTGACTCACGAACACACCGAGTTACAACTCGGGAGTCTCAGAAAAAAAAATACTGTCTTGGAACCCGCAACGAAATTAATCAGAAGAAAAAAGTGGAGGAGTTGGCACTATTATAAGTCCACTTCCCTCCTTAGCAAAGCGGGAGACAAAATTAAGTCAAAATAGGCAGAACCTTTTTCAAACCGGGAAGCACCAAGGATAAAATATTATGGGTTTTATGTGAGTTATATTTGATTACTATAGTATGTATGGCAGAATCGCCTAAACACACGGAAATTCACCGCAGTTGACACAAGATCCCCATAGTAAACCGCCCCAGATGTATTTTATACTTTTTTTTTTATAATTTACCTGCCAAAGTGACTCTGCTCAGCCTGATGGTAAGCTCAAGCAAAATCCAACAGTGGGGGGCACCATACTCACTGCTAAAGCAAACAATGCAGTATGGCATCCCACACTATGGCGGCTTAGTGAGATGCTTTTTCACGCCCCGCTTAAAGGACCCGGGATCATAGTGGGAGGGAAACACGTGCGCTGGTAGTGAGTTCCAGTTTTTAACTGCTCGGCACAGGAAGGAAGAACCAAACCGCTTGGTTCGAGAATGTATTTCTACCACTCTTAGGCGGTGGCTTGCAAGGCCTGCACGTGTTGTTCTGTAGAGGAAGGGAGAAGGTGGGATCAATTGGAAGAGCTCTTCAGAACACTCTCCATGGTAAAGGCGGTAGAGGACTGCCATGGAGGCGATATCTCTCCGCAACTGCAAAGGCTCTAGGAACTCGGTGGCGTCGGGACTGTTGATAATGCGGATTGCTCGCCGCTGCAGCCGGTCGAGAGCATCAAGCAAATACTGCGCGGATCCATCTAAGGTCAGGTCCAAACTAAACGTTTTTTTTACTAATAAAAGAGAAGATTCAAAGGATAAGAGAAAGTTTTTAAGAGAAAATAATTGTCATCCCAAACATTCAGACCAAAATTTGTAGGTCATAATAGAAATATAAAAATCGATCGTAAAGTTGATTTTATCGAGCTGATTTTACTCATACATTACCATAGATACTGCAAATACCATACTTAACCTTATACTTTTTGCTTATATTTGAGCAATTTTTCACCTAATGTGAAGGGTTGTTGTCCCTTGAACTTTACTCTTAAAACTTCTTAACATTAACCTCCTTAAGATATTACTACTACACACAGACATGGGAGGTATAAAACATATATGCTTGTTAGGCGTAGATATGTGTGGCTTATTACACGGAGGTCTATTTCGCCTCAATCTCAAGGCGAGAGCTCGCGTGACGACGCAGCTAAAATACCGCCTCGCTGGCTCTCGTGACACATTGCTTAAAAGTTTAGTGAACAAACTTTTATCTGTACAAAAAAAGAGATAATGTTGTATGTTAACTCAATTATAGAGGAAATATTGTAACTTATTACAACCAATACACAACTTATAGAATGTGTCAATGTAAAAACATTATATTTAAAAATCAAACTTTATAAAGTTATAATTCTGTCTCTTTTATACACAGGGTGCAATTTTTGGAAAATTAAATGTATATTGTAACTTCTTAATGGCGTCAGATTCATCTAAATCACTATACAATACAATACAATACAATACAATATATTTATTTGCATGAATATGGTAGGTACAAGTTCTTCAATCTAAACTTAGTATTTAAAATAATAATTAGAAGGTCAGCCGAGTTAAGGTTAACGATAAGTTCCTAGCAACTAATTGCGTACAAAATTTTCCTTCAAAAGTTCGGAATCTACCTACTTCAAACAGGAAAATACTTTTAACTTTGCTTTTTCAAGTTCGTGCCTCACGCTACGGGTATATGAGTAGATGGATTATTATTCAAAGACGGATAAGAAAATAACAGTATTCTGACCACTCGATTTTGTACGTAGCGAACTTACAGAAGTAAGTAGGCAAAAAACACTGAAGGTTTTGAACAATTTTTTCTGCCATCAGATTTCATGCGTAGCGAGATTACGTTTTATAAATTGACGAAATGCAAATTATATAAATAACAGGGACATATGCAATTCAAGAGACACAAGTTTGCTATAGGAATTTGGATTTCGGGAGGAGGTCTGGCATCAGTAACCGAATTATTCTTACTTTTTTGTGTAGGTTGACTAAGCGACCCATCCGTATGTTCGCTGTATAACCTTCGTTCGGGTACCGCTGAACGGACCCGCGAGTCAGCTCATTTTCTGAGTGGCCACCCGACAGAGAATTATATGCCGTGTTCGCTACACGCCCAGTACGGAAATTAGATCGTTATATTTTCCAGATTATCGCTTGGAACATCAGTATTTCACGTTGATATAACTAACTGTAGTTTGGATGGGAGCTTAGTTTGGTAGTTAAAATGAGATAGTAGGAAAAAGAGTTTTATCCTCAGGTTAACGTCCTTTAGTTTTTATATTTCAAAAAAGTAATGTATGTTGAAGAATCTGTTTCACACACGCAGCATCAATGAGCGATAAACATATACATAGGATAGTACGGCAAATATAGTAAGTAAAGAGGGTGCACTACCAAAGCAATCAAATTAGGATTTTTTTTTTATTTTGTAGGAAACTATTCTTTCATAAGCTTCAATCATACTAATGTATTGGACGTATTTTGGGTGAGTTAGATGTTATTTTTTTACAATGTACCCTCAAAGCCTATAGGTAAGGAGTACGCATAACACGAATAATAACTTTTTTTGTATTCTGTTTAATAAAATAAAAGTAAATACAAAATATATGTAGGTAAGTATTTTCTTCGTAATGCTGTTTTTGTTATGATGTTTTCTGTTTTTAGCTTATATACTTCGTAAATTTGAATGACCTGCAATACCAACTGCGCTATGGTCGGCGCGTAACACACGTCTTTATATAAATCGACGACGTGGTTTCACGACTGCACAGTATTGAAAATAAAAAACTTGAGAGGTGTCAAGGGACACCCGGATGGAACGAAGTTCACTGTCAGGATTCATGTTATTGTTATTTTTTTTTTATTATTTATTATGTACTCAACAAAAATAATCGTCCCGACACCACACTGTTCAATGCGAAATAGAAATGAAAATATCTGGCTTGCTTTCTGTAAGAGAGAGTGAGACAGACAGACAGAGAAACATGCGCGCGCCGCACGGCTTACAATAGCTTACTGTAGCAAAAAGTGTCGTTACAACTTTTCGTGAGAATTTATTCCGTCTAGCCCCTTTTCACAACGCGCGATAAGGAACTTCATTCCAATTATTTTATACAATTTTATAGTATACATTTATATTGAAGTAGTACCTATATATTAAATAAAAGAATAAACTTGAATTTCTAGAGAAAAAAGAATCAGTTTAAAAAGTTTAAAAGCCAATGAAACAGAACGGCAGTTCACGTGTTCAACACCCGAAAACCGTTCGTCGTGCGAACACTAGGCTAAAACCTAATGACATTGGAACGAAGAAAACTTTATGGACAAATGTACATAAGACCAAACATGCTATAACTTTACTTATTAGGTTGTTACAGTAGAGAAGATTTATTATTCTATTCTCCTGTCCACGAGATTGACTGAAATGTATTCTTTCAATTTGTTGTATATCAGCTACAAAATTTATATATATATATATATATATTTTATATATTTCCCTCTTCGACAGTGAATGCCGCACATAGGACTTTTTAAATATTAAGCAAGCTACGTCAATTCAATACTGGTCGGATATCTATGCAATTTTTACCTTTATCATTAAAAGAGTAAGGTGACTGACTGACATACCCAGAGATCAACGCAGAGCCCAAACTGCTGAACCTAGAACCCTGAAATTTTGCATGTAGGTTCTTTATATAACGTAAGTGAGCACTAAGAAAGGAATTATGGAAATTCCACCCCTAAGGGGTAAATCAGGGGATGAAAGTCTGCGTGAGCGAAGCCGCGTGCATAAGCTAGTATTAAATAAAACAGTAATAATCATATTTTTCTTTAAATGACAAATGACAGATAACAAGAACGTTACCACGGAAATGCATATTTAGTCGAATGTCGACTTAATTGCATTTGAATGTCATGGTCATAATTCAAATTGTTCGATACATAGTATTGTTTTTATGATATAGGAAGCCTTGGAGCAGTTGAGCTGTAGACTGTTAAAGGGATAATGATGAGCAGCCAGCAGAGCTGATGATATCTTATCACCAGGTCATTACCATCTCCAATGGACACTTCCAAATCAATTATCAGATGTGAAGCTATCAGCCTGTCATTGAAGTATGTAGTCACGCTCTATTAAGTGTATTATATTCATCATCATCATCATCATCATCAGCCTATCGCAGTCCACTGCTGGACAAAAGCCCCTCCGATTATTCGCCACTTGGTTCAATCCTCGGCTCCTCGCATCCAGCTTCTGCCAACCTTACGCAGATCATCACTCCACCTGGCCTGTGCTGTGGACGTCCTAGACTATGTTTGCCGAGACGCGGTCTCCACTCAAGAACCCGTTTACCCCAACGGTAATCAGTTTTGCGCTTGCTAATTATACTCGGCATTGCTAAACTGTAATTCTAACATACTGAATCTGATCTGCCAGAAATGATCTGAGATGTCGACTTTAGAAGTTGATATTTTAGGTAACAGTTGTTAAAGCTCATCTGAAATAAACCTCTTTGCTCTTTAAATGAAATGGGCGACAAAAAGCAGTAAAAGACCATAGTTCATGGAAAGCGTTCGGTGACGATGACGCGAGTTCCAAAGATTTTGGTTTACCTAAAAGTGCTCAACGGACTCAAAAAAAGTTTCACTTCAAAAATACTGTCCATTTGTTATTCGCTTTCTTATTCTTGCTCCATAAATGTTTACATTCAATTGTCTTACCTAAAAGTGTGGTATATCTCGATACATTTTCTGTGAGGTAAATTTTCATTAACATATAGACGTAAATGGCTTACACACACACTCAGTTTACTCACCGATACGTACATACCTTGGCGTATTCGCTGTACATACAGGTACGTATATAAGGATTTATATGTATATGCGGTACATAGGTTATACGCGAACGGCTCGCTGCATGGTCGAGCTTAGAATAGAGCTTCTCTGATGACGATATAAGGTAGCTGACTGAGTGGAAGACTTGGTATTTCTATATCTATATTTGAGAATGTGTTGTTTTGTTTTATTATATTTACGGGTTAGCAAAATTATTTTATGTTCTAAAAAGATTTATATTTTACTAGCTTTTGTCCGCGGCACTCCCCATGTTTTTCCCCATATTTCCATGCCAAAACTACTACCTTTTCTTTTTAATTTATCTTAGTCAGGTAAAATCAGGTTTACATATCTATCTATCTAAGGTGACTGACATACCCAGAGATCAACGCACAGTCCAAACGCTGAACTCAGAATTCTAAAATTTTGCATGTCGGTTCTTTATATAACATAAGTGAGTACTAAGAAAGGATTTTTTTTTAATTCCACCCTTAAGAGGGTAAATCGGGGGAAGAAAGTGTGCGTGAGCGAAGCTGCGTGCAAAAGCTAGTGTTAAATATATTGCATTATATAAAGATGTGGAGACTTCCACGCATTATGATGCAAACTTCCACCAAAAATTGGTTTGAACGAAATCTAGTAAGCAGTTTTTTTTAATACGTCATAAATCGTAAACTGCAATTTACCTTTCATTCAATCAAAAAAATATAAAAAAAAAATTATACTGCCACCGGTTTCAGAGATTAGCCGGAACAAACAGACAGACACACAAAAATTGTAAAAAAAAAAATATTTTGGTAAATGTACCATGTATACATACATAATTATGCATTTAGTAAAAAACGGTTATTTTAATATTACAAAAAGACACTCCAATTTTATTTATTTGTATACATGGACTATGGAGCAGGTGTATAGTATAAGGGTATGAGATAGTTCACAGTGCGACTCGATTCGCGGCGGTGTGACCACATGGAAATGTGCAGTCACGCACAGCTGCACTAAAAAGGGTACATCCTGCCACGAGCTTTTTATGTCTACCCTGTGTGGTTATTAATTATGCAAGAAATACTGGAAATAATAATCAGTAGTATGCTCTGTTGGTTTAACAACATATTATATTGATTACTAGCTGAACCCCGCGGTGTTACCCGCGTTTATTGTCGTACCGGGGACAAAGTTAGTCTTAAAAAAGTAGAGATTACCCAGAATTTGTTCTGGGTAATCTCTACAGACAGACAGACAGACACACAAACAAACAAAAATCTAACTACATTTTTGGTATATATACCGTGCATTCATACATACATCACATGCATTTAGTAAAAAGCGGTTATTATAATATTACAAACAGGCACTCCAATTTTATTTATTTGTAAAGACTAGCAGACCCACGCAACCTCGTTTACGTCTTCTATTGGCCGTAGCGTAACAATTTTCCCCCGTTTTTAAAACATTCTTCATTGGTGCTCCGCTCCTATTTGTCTTAGCGTGATGATATATAGCCTATAGCCTTCTTCGATAAATGGGCTATCGAATACTGAAAGATTTTTTTAAATCGGACCAGCGGTTCCTGAGATTAGCGTGTTCAAACAATAAAAGAAACTCTTCAGCTTTATAATATTAGTATTGACTAGCCGACCCACGCAACCTCGTTTGCGCCTTATATTGCCCGTAGCGTGAAAATTTCCCCCGTTTTTGAAACATTCTTCATTGTTGCTCCGCTCCTATTAGTAGTAGCGTGATGATATATACCCTATAGCCTTCCTCGATAAATGGACTATCCAACACCGAAATAATTTTTCAAATCGGACCAGCGGTTCCTGAGATTAGCGTGTTCAAACAAACAAAAAAACAAACAAACTCTTCAGCTTTATATATTAGTATAGATTCCTGTTGACTGCCTAGGTAGCACAGTGGTAGCATAAGCGACTGCTGTGCTGGTGTTCTCGGGTTCGATTCCCGGGTCGGGTCAGTAAATGTTTGTTACATAATCTGCAAATATATGTTTCGGAGTTTGGGTGCTTTCTATGTATAGCACTTCGAACTATTTACAAAAAAAATATAACAACTATGAGTACTTTTCCGGCGAGGCGAGGAGAAAAAAATTGACTTTTCAAGTTATCTTTTAATTTTTCTTGTAACACTGAAAACATTTTTCAAATCGAACCAGCGGTTCCTGAGATTAGCGTGTTCAAACAAACAAACAAACAAACTCTTCAGCTTTATAAAGTAGTATAGATAAAATGTTTAACAATAAAATTAGCGATAGTAACTTTAAAACTTAAAAAAAAATACCGTAATTAAAAATATAACGTCGTGTATTGTCTAATCAAGCTCTTATTGGCACTTAGACGCCTTTGCTCAACATCGTTTATCATTTCATAAGCTATGTTCTCTTGTTCTTCTGTTACACATAAATTATTGTCTACCCACTTAAATATATGTCGGAGTCACAGTGTGGCGTTCGGTCGAAGCGGTTTTTATGAAATGGTGACGTCAGCTTCGCCGACGTCACTTGGATATTTTGTCAAGTGGCACTCATGATTTAAAGCAATAGAAATCGCTCTTAATCAAGTCTAGTCTAGTCTAGTAATCAATCTTCATTATTACACACGTTGGTAGGTAGGGTTTATTTGCACAGCCAAAGACAATATAGAATTCCAATAGTTTATTGAATCAATGAAGCTACAGTTAAAATCATAGATCGGCACAACATTGTCAAAGTGAATTAGGTGAGAACACCAAAATCCACTGAACGTCCGTGTCAATCTATAACCTCCAGTTTCCAAAATGCGTAGGGCCTTATGAGAAGAAACCGGCAAAGAAACTCATGGCCACTCTTTTGAATCTTAACTTATTAGTTACAAACGTTTAATAGTTGATCACAATAATTAAGAAGCCTATGTACTTAGCTTATTTACAGCTTGTCCTTCCTGGTACAATGCCCGTACTCAACTGATCTGTTGATTCTATTTTACTTCAATACGAAACGGTGGGTAGTTAGTTTAAGAGCCAATGGGTTAGTAGTCCCGCAACTCGTGCGGCCGCTCTCTTTTATACCGGCTGCTCGTTTTAACTAGTGGTGACACCTACCACTATATTCGGTGTTACCCGCACCCATTTTAGTAACATTTAATATTGCTTACAGAATCGACTAAAACTAAACCAACATTATTAAATCAAGCTGTAAATAAATTAAGACGTAATAATCACATTTAAACTTAAAGAAACTACGCGTTCTCCGACACGGCCGTCCTGATGCATCACACGTCCTCGTGTGAGTCATCTGTAAACAAAGAAAAAGCAACCACAGTAGCTCAATTTATTCGGCCGGTATTGCCTCGTCGATACAGGCATTCTGATGGACTTACACGTCTACGTTTTTGTTAACTGAGGAAACATCTGGACAGTGAATCCGTCCTCTCGGCTATTCCTGACCAAGTTAAAGATTCATAGAGACCAATTTCAAAGATAACAAATTATTTTGCTTTCATGATTTTAATTTTAAATTAGATTTTTCTATTCACGTTAGATATCACGATAAGGTTCTGACCATGCTCATTACGTCTCTACGAGCATAATCACATTAATCTTAGTACAAACAATAATGATTGTTAACCCAGGTTCAGCACCTCTGTTTAAACCACCAGTAACAGCGTTAAGACGTTTTGACTTAGTCGCTTTACCAGCAGCTTTTTGCTCAACTCTTAACCAGAGATCGAGATCTTTTTATTGTCACTTAACCAGCGACTAACATTCGCATAGCCAGATGCGCACCGCGCACTCTCTACAGATAAGTACTGCACGAGCTACGGCTACAAATGACCAGCGAGACCTAAGGAGGTAGTGAAACCAGGTTATCAACACTACATCCCTTGTAATTCAATAACTTTGTTTATTAATTAAAATAAACTAAAAGAGTGTAATCCTATCTCTATCAACAATTAACAATAGTCTGGTTAAACGTCACAAAGTACATTCCTAATAATTGTTCACGAACTAAATAATCAAAACAGAAATAAAGCCTTCGATTAATTTAATAAACTATTCAAGGATTATTGTTTTCTACATCATGTTCATTGGACAAATCAATAGGGAATTCACTAGTGGGTATCTGACGGTCTGCATTCACTTTGATTACTGCGAGTGTAGATGATCAATGGTTGGTAGAAAATATATGTGGGTAGAAAATATGTGTGAGCAGCGAATTCGCGGTCTCCCTCTAGTATTTCGTCGACCACGTAAGGACCTTTATACTGTGGGTCTAATTTCATTTCATTGCGATCCTCATTTTATAAGAGAACGTAGGCAACAATAGAAACGACCTAATTATTTTTAAGAACTTTTCGAAAATCACAACTGAAAAGCCTAATGCAAGCAGATTTTCATTCTTTTCTTTAAACAATTATGTCGTTTGAAATACAGTAATCGTGTACCTACTACAGGAAATGCTATTCAGTGCATTTCTTCAACCCGGATTTCTTGACAGAATTTATTGTTTTATTAAAAAAACAACCCTCCCATTAGGAATAAACATCCTGTGTCACGGGGGACCTCACAAAAGGACATAAAACGTACACAAAAATCACCCAGGCTCGGGGCAAGAATTTGTGAACCACACAATACTAAGTTACAATAAGGGCGGGCGTTACCTACACTCAATAATATTACTGCACCATATTGTCGTTGGCTCAGAAATCTATCTGACAGAATTTGTCTTATTAAAGAGCATTTGAAACAAAATGAAAACTTCTCACCAAATCTTTCTTGGAGCTGAACTAGAGCTGGTTGGATGCAGCTGACATTCACTGGTTACTCGGTTTGTAAATTATTTGCCTTGGCATTCATATTGGAACTGCATCTATGACGCCACACTTTTCAAGGTTCAAGTAATCGTCTTCAGCGCTTTGGTTTCCTTTGATTGTCAGGCGAGGTAGTATCTGAAATCTCAGATTATGTGTTAGCAATATTGTCACGACTAAAATTGTCCTAATCTTTACTGGATTACGTAATCTTTTGATTTTGCCATAGCTGTGACAGCGCTTGCATTTTTCACACATCACTTCTTCACTTTTACATTCGGAGTAGTTCTCTCACTAGTTGGCGGTTCTCGTATAACACAAATTAATTCCGTATCGAAAAGATTTTTTTTTTAACGTAGGGTAACCGTAAAATAAAATAATAACAATCTGCCCTGTATTTTGTGTCTGATCTGTTATGGGTAACCCATATGGGTAATCCATAGGGGTAGTACATAGGAGTAATCCTCAGGTAATCTCTAGGGGTAGTCCACAGGGGTAATTCACAGGTAATCCATAGGGTAATTCACAGGTAATCCATAGGGCAATCCACAGGTAATCCCACTTCTGATGTCGGAGTCACAGTGTGGCGTTCGGTCGAAGCGGTTTTTATGAAATGGTGACGTCAGCTTCGCCGACGTCACTTGGATATTTTGTCAAGTGGCACTCATGATTTAAAGCAATAGAAATCGCTCTTAATCAAGTCTAGTCTAGTCTAGTAATCAATCTTCATTATTACACACGTTGGTAGGTAGGGTTTATTTGCACAGCCAAAGACAATATAGAATTCCAATAGTTTATTGAATCAATGAAGCTACAGTTAAAATCATAGATCGGCACAACATTGTCAAAGTGAATTAGGTGAGAACACCAAAATCCACTGAACGTCCGTGTCAATCTATAACCTCCAGTTTCCAAAATGCGTAGGGCCTTATGAGAAGAAACCGGCAAAGAAACTCATGGCCACTCTTTTGAATCTTAACTTATTAGTTACAAACGTTTAATAGTTGATCACAATAATTAAGAAGCCTATGTACTTAGCTTATTTACAGCTTGTCCTTCCTGGTACAATGCCCGTACTCAACTGATCTGTTGATTCTATTTTACTTCAATACGAAACGGTGGGTAGTTAGTTTAAGAGCCAATGGGTTAGTAGTCCCGCAACTCGTGCGGCCGCTCTCTTTTATACCGGCTGCTCGTTTTAACTAGTGGTGACACCTACCACTATATTCGGTGTTACCCGCACCCATTTTAGTAACATTTAATATTGCTTACAGAATCGACTAAAACTAAACCAACATTATTAAATCAAGCTGTAAATAAATTAAGACGTAATAATCACATTTAAACTTAAAGAAACTACGCGTTCTCCGACATATATATGTATGAAAAATTCTTCGATTATTATACAAAGCTGGATCATGCAGTAACTTTGTTCTTAACTTGTCCCTATTTTCTAAGTAAACTAAAATTGTTGTGGATCATAAATCATGATATAACAATCATAGTTTGACAGAATGAGCTGTATTTAAAAGAACTTCTGTTGCTTTTTAATACAATAAATACACAAAAAGCTGTAAAAAAACCCTGCACAAGCTTCATACTTGCGTGTCTAATACGCTTAAAAGCTTATCAACAATGATGTAGGATCAACTTTGTTCATAATAAATAAAAAAAAAAACAATTGTCTATTCTACATTCAAAAAATAATAACCCACTTATCGTAACTCAATTAGCAACATAAAACATTTTTTGTGTTCCCCTAATTGCGTCAGTGCAGCGGTGTGTGTATTTATGCGCCGGTGACAACGATGTGCATCGAATTAATGGCTGCTTTTAAATTGCATTCTTTCTTTATTAATAAGTACAAGTTTGAATGTATGGATATTTGTTACTTAATTACGCCATAACGGCTGAACAGATTCTTCTAAAATCTATTTAGTATCTACCCCAGCTTGGCACGGAAATCTTGAAATTCTTGGTTTTTCTGTCTTATAGTAATTACTATACAAATCAATAAATTGTAGTGTCTGTTTTTAATATTAAAATAACCGCTTTTTAATAAATGCATAAGTATGTATACACGATACATAATAATATTACATACAAAATAACATTTTTTTAAATTTTTGTCTGTCTGTCTGTTTGTTTCGGGTTATCTCAGGAACGGCTAGACCAATTTTGACGAGACTTTCACAGGCAGGTAGCTGGTGATCCAGGGAGTAACTTAAGCTACTTTTTTAGACTAGCTTTGTCCCGCGGCGTTACTCGAGGTTACAACAACAAACGCAGGTAATACCGCGGGGTTCAGCTAGTAGTGACTAAAAATAAATCTTCTTTATTCACTCTTTTAATTGGTATAAACCGCATTAAAATCTAATGAGTACTTTGGAGGATCGAAGCGTAGAAGATAAAAAAAAAAAACAACTTAATTTTATACAATGTATCTGTGCTAATATTATAAAGTTGAGAGAGTGTATTTGTTGTATTAAACACGCTAATCTCAGAAGCTATTCGATCGAAAAGAAAAATCACTGTAGTATTAGAGAGGCCATTTACCGACGCAGCATTTGAGTTTAACACTACCCGTAGACACGGAACGTTTATGAAAAATATAGGCAAAAATGGCTGACATTTATTCCTTTTGATATACACAGAAGTTCGGAGGGTTGGCTAGTTACTTTGTAGAATAACAATAATCTCATTCCATAGATATTATTACCTTTAAAATCAGTTTCACAAATCGCGCCTTAATCTAACATAGTCACATCCGAATTCTGCGGATGGCATCTGCAACGTCATGGAAATGGACGGAGCTGTGAGACATAAAGGACTTATATAACGTTAACTATACCATCTTCCGATACCTTAGTGCCCCTACCTTGCATTCTCACATACTGCAGTGATACCATAATTCTGTCAAAGGAACTACAGCAAAGCGATATCCTCGTATATCCGAGTATCACGCATGTATGCCCACTATAAATATAATACAATATTTGTTTCGGAGTTTGGGTGCGTTCTATCTATAATATGTATGTATTTACAAAAAAAAAAAGTATATATGTATTTGTATCAGTTGTCTAGTACCCCATAACACAAGCTCTGCTTATCTTGGGACTAGATGGCGTTGTGTGTTTAGATGTCCGAAAATATTTATTTATTTATTTATACAGTACACTTTCCTTTTGAAAAGAAACAAAAAACAAATGACTATTGCAATTGAACTTTGCCAATGTGTTCCTATTAGAAATATCACTTTGTGCACTTTTGTACATCGGCGGACACAGAGGTCACATATTATATATAATCAATTAAATTTTCAAAAATTTGTTGATGACGCTAATTGTAGTCCCGTGTGGGATTTGAACCTGCAACATTTAGCCTTATACGATGCGGCGTTTGCTGAAACCCCTACGCCATATGTACAGTCAATAAGTAGGTAATTACCGTGACAAGACTAAAAAAACACTATGACCAAATACCACAAAACACTCACACAAGCGACATTCCGTCACAAGATGTATGCAATATTAATAATTGTGGATATAAAATAAAAACAAAATAAAACTAATCCGTAAAACAAATCGTGAGCAAGGCGAGCGCAGGGTGCGGGTGGTAGGGTGCTGGCGGGACGAGAGGGGTAAAGAGGCAAGAGGAACACCCGGCGCTAGCGGGCTGAGGGGAGTCTACAACTCTACTACGAGCACTCTCGGTTTCATTCATAACTTTTTACAAGTTTATCTGCGGCGATACCTTCTCCATATTTATGTGTTTGCGACTGTGATGCCCTCAAAGAGTAACAATTTTAATATTTGTTTCGAAGATTGGATAGCTTGTTGTAGTTAGACATGTATATTTTAGGTGATAATCGAAGCTAGTTGAATGTTAAGTGTTAATTAGGTAAATGATAAATGATTTTTATTGAGTAAGTAAATCATTTGCAGATATTTTTACATGTTGGGCTTTACAGAAGAAGCCTAGAAGAGGCCGGCATTTTCTAAGATTCACTCTGGGAAGAAGTGCCAAAACAAAGCATAGAGGTGACTTTTTTTTTAATCTCGAAATAAACCTTATATAAGTATTGATTAAAATGACCATTTCGTAATATTTCTATCCTAAAATAGCGTGAGAAATTCTATACATTATCATAATTTCATAGTAATTAACTAATAAATAAATAACAGGTACCATTTGATAGCAGTACAGCCTTCATTAATTTTTTATACTAATTTTAACTTAAACCACACGCTTTTCAAAACGATTCGTATATTTATTCCTCTTACAAAAAATCCGCACGTAATATAAATTGAAATAGGCAGAAAACCTTCTTTAGTCTATGATCGTTCCCACCAACACATGCGCAGCGCTCACCGACGGCTGAAAGACACACATTTATAAATTGAAATAAAGTTTGTTTTAGTTGGGAATTGGGCATGAATGAAAGCGAAAGGGAGGAGGAGTGATTGTTATCAAAACAAGTCGGCGCCTCGCCCCGACAACTTATTAATGTCATATTTATTTCTACGCTTTTATTACGTTGTAATCGTGTCTACGTAGGTGTTTTATATTGTTTCGTTTTGTCTATCGTAGCGGTTAGGGAAGGTCATTTTTTAAATGAACAGCTGATTTCTATACGAGGACGCAGCGGAAATTTTTATTGTGTAAAACTTTCACTTTACAACGAAAGATGAGATTGTTTTGCACTGCATTTTATGACTTCGATAAATCTATTTATTTATCAAAGGTTGGTAATGAGGTTTAAACAGGTACCTATGTTTGACATTTGAACCGTTGATTTTTATTTTTTACCGCCAAATTCATGTGGCGTGTACAATTCTTTAGAAAATTTCTTTTCGTTTCTGCTTAGTTCTTTCTTGATCCTATTTCTAGCATCCTGAAAACTAAGTGTTAGTTACTACTCGGTGTTATGTATTTAGTTAATTGATCTTAGCAATGTATTATGAGTTTAGTGAAAATTGTGATAATCTTTAAGTTGTAGAGAAGGCCAATGAATCCCGTTTTGTATATCATATGCCATGAATATATTTTTTTTACATTTCAATTTTCTTGTACAATTGAAGGATCTGTTGGATCCATTTTTTCTGTGGTTGGTTACAGTTTTTTTGTAATATGAATAAATTTTAAAACATATGACTACGTTTATCAGTTATATATATATATGGTTACAGTTTACAAGTTCCGCCTAATTGTATCAACTTACAAGTGTATAAATCTAAGTTTATTAGTTTTTTTTTAAGAATTTGCTGCCAAAATGTCTCTACTTTTTCTCGTCTCTCTCTCTCTTTCTACTCTGCGTTCTCTCTCTGTCTCTAGCTTATGTAAAATCTAATCATTTTAATGTAATGTTGACACTATGTTGGAACATAGAAACATACATGGCCGTAGTCGGAGAAGAAGTTTATTATGAGTTATGTGCATTCATTATCATCACCTCAATAGAAAGACGTCCACTGTTGGATGTAAGCCTCCAGAAAAGCTCTCCACATCAACCTGTCCTGTCGTATAAGTACATTATTAATCAGTACCTGGATGATCGAACTTTGCACGGTATTTATTTTTGGGTTAACATTTCTAAAAATAAACCCCCTGCATACTAAGTTTCATAAAAATCGTTGGGAGGCGTTACCGAGATTCAGATTATGTAAATACACAAATAAAGACAAGAATTTCTCGTTTAAAACACGAAAATGAATACGTAATTATGACATCATAACTCAGTACTTCGTAAACTGTTTTGTAATGTAACATAGAAGTGATTTGATTTGACAGCCAAGCCCCAAAATTTCGGTTGTACAATAAGTTTCACCTTCAGCAGAACTAAATGTTTATTAGTTGTTTCTTTTTTAAAAAACAACAAAATTACACAAGTACTAAGAAATAAATTAGTTTAATAAAAAAAACAAACGGCTTATCGAAAAGAGTCCTAAATCAATCAATGCGAAATTTAGTTCACACAAATATCGACAGATGTCGCCATCTGGTGTTCGAGATTTGAATTACAACTATTTTGTGTACGCCATTGTGATATTGTTTACTGTGTACAAACCAGACGCGGCAGACTGTTTTGACTGCTATACTTATAAAATAAGGTTAAGTTATGGCCTAGTTTTTCGTGATTTATCTTCAGAGAAAGTAGAAAGTGAAGTTTTTCATTATTAAGACCATAAAGGAGTTGTAGCCAGGATCGAATTGCACCTACAATTGACATCTATACAAATAAATAAAATTGGAGTGTCTGTTTGTAATATTAAAATAACCGCTTTTTACTAAATGCATATGTATGTATACACGGTACACATACCAAAACGGTAGTTAAAAAAATTTTTGTCTGTCTGTCTGTCTGTCTGTCTGTATGTCTGTCTGTTTGTTCCGGGTAATCTCTGGATCGGCTGGACGGATTTTGACGGGACTTTCACTGGCAGGTAGCTGATGATCCGGGGAGTAACTTAGGCTACTTTTTTAAGACTAACTTTGTCCCGCGGCGTTACTCGCGGTACAACAATAGCCGCGGGTAACACCGCGGGGTTCAGCTAGTGTGCAATAAAACTATCTATGTATTTAGCTTATGTATTTCTTCTATACAAATAAATAAAATTGGAGTGTCTGTTTGTAACATTAAAATAACAGCTTTTTAATCAATGCATATGTATGTATACACGATACATATAACAAAAATGTAGTTTAAAAAATTTTTGTCTGTCTGTCTGTCTGTCTGTCTGTCTGTCTGTCTGTTTGTTCCGGGTAATCTCTGGAACGGCTGGACGGATTTTGACGGGACTTTCACTGGCAGGTAGCTGATGATCCGGGGAGTAACTTAGGCTACTTTTTTTAGACTAACTTTGTCCCGCGGCGTTACTCGCGGTACAACAATAGCCGCGGGTAACACCGCGGGGTTCAGCTAGTTCGTTAATAAAATAAACGTGCGAAATCTAAACTAATATTAGAAAAAGCTAAAGTTTTTGAGTTTGTGTTATTGTAGGGAATAATCTCTTTATCTATCTATAATCTACTGAACCGATTTTGACAATTATTTTACCAATAGAAAGCTGTTATTTTTTAGTGTCATTATGTTCTCCCGAAAAATGATTACCGCGATAACCGAGCCTGAACATAAGCTAGAAATGAAGTTAAGGAAAAGATTGTCTCGTAAACATTTGACCTATTTCATGAAAAAAGCTCTTAATTGCGAATTGTTCTAATATAATTCTTAGATTCTTTATTATAAACTTGTGCAGAGATTGGCCACGATATATATATATATATATATACTATTATAAAAAGAGGTAAAGTTTGTGCGTTTGTGAGTTTGTGACGTTGTAGGGGGTAATCTCTGGATCTACTGAACCGATTTAGAAAATTCCTTTACCAATAGAAGGCTACAATGTTTGTGAGAGACATAGAATATATAATAACCTGAAAAGTGAAAAGGCTTTTTCGTGGTAGCTGGATTTGCAAAGTAAGTCGGAGAACAAAAGTTTACTGCCCAACGAAGTGGGCACGGGTCTGCTAGTCTCTAAAGTAATGTTATTTAAAAAGAGATTAAAATTTGTATTAAAACTAAATATTTTGTGTACTTAGAAACCAGCAACAAATCCATAGACTACAGCGCTTTGTCTCGTATCAACACAAACTGGGCCTATCTACTGCAATAATAGGCCGAACCTTACGCATAGATAACAAAAGATGTCCGGCATGAAGTAAGGGACGGTAGAGCTTTGGATTTATCGTTAGATAATTGACCCGTGTGTAGAATGGGTTAGAATTTAGCAAAAGGGTTTTGTAACTTATCGTACGATTTAAGATATTCTTGGAAGATCTGTTGCATGCTCGAAGAATGAATGTTTATGTACGTTGTAACAGACTGCCGTAGTAATTCAAAGCTTTTTGTTACATTATTTTCAGTTGTTTTTTTATTTACATAACTTTATACACTTTTGTATATCAGCGCGGACTATAAAATAGGGTATTTCCTTCTAGGTAAGGTAATCCAGGGCCTATAGCAAATTAATCTACCTCGTAGACTAGGTATTACAAGGAGACATTAGTTTTTTTTATCTAATATTCTCAAAAAGCAGTAGACAGGGCTTTTATCTGTGTGCGTTAGGCTCTCCCATGTCTATGTCCAGCTGTGGACTGCGATGGATGTCACAGTGTTTGTGGCCGCACTGCTCCGAAACAGCTCGACAGATTTTTTTTATATTTGGTAGCTATAAGAAAAGTTCGTCAAGTATTTTTAACGCTCTTAAACTCATATGTTTTAAATAAAAAAAAATTATTTCTCCGATAATTTATATAGCAGATCAACGTTCGTTCGCAATCGCACTAATAGGTATGTAAAGGCGAAAGTTTGTGAGTGTGTATGTTTATAACTTCTTTACGCAAAAACTATTGAATAGATTTGGATGAAACTTTACTGTAATATACCTTGTACATCAGAATAACACATAAGCTACTATTTACATCGACATACACGCGGGCAACAGCTAGTCTCTGGAACGGCTGGACGGATTTTGACGGGACTTTCACTGGCAGGTAGCTGATGATCCAGGGAGTAACTTAGGCTACTTTTTTTAGACTAACTTTGTCCCGCGGTGTTACTCGCGGTGCAACATTCACCGCGGGAAACACCGCGGGGTTCAGCTAGTATTATTATAAGAATCTTAATACTACTTTATTCAATAGACCTACAGATAAAGATAATAGATTGAAAAAGTACAAAATACAGTCTTGACAGTACATTACAGTAAACCAGCATTCAGTGACAACTGCACCCAACTACAGTAGACAATGCTTCGTAATGGCATAAGGTTAATAATTTTAGGAAAATAATAAGAAAAACTAAAAAGAAAACATTATAAGATACACAGTCACAAACCAAATATGTTTAGGAAACTGAGATGTGTGAGAATATTATCAATGCGTCCAGAAAAACCATAAAAACTTCTCCATACCTCCCTCCTCCTCCTGTGCTTATAATTAAACAGAGGTCAACAATTCATTTTATCTTAATTAGGTATCTATACTAGTTATTTCATAGAGGAGGGACATTAGGAAAAAACATGGCAAAAACACGAATGCAAAAGTCCAGAGTGGAAGCGGGTTCGATTCCCGGGTTGGACCTCATGTTTGTTTGATTTGCAAACATTTGTTTCGGAATTTGGGTGTTTTCTATGTTTAATATGTATGTATTTACAAAAGGTATGTGTGTATTTATATCAGTTGTCTAGTATGAATAGTACAAGCTCTACTTGGGACCAGATGGCACTGTGTTAGATGTCCAAAATAAATAAATTATCAGAAGATAAAAACGCAGTTCTGTGCCAGGTATGGGGTAGATGCCACCTTATTCAAGTTAGTTACTTTTTATTATCTGTCAAAACGATACCTTTGTATGAAAAATGTACTAAATACAAAATTGTGACGTCACTGTTTTAGACTACTCAATTGAGTAATATATTTCAATGTTTATTGATTTAAAATTTGTAATAGAAATGAAAGTCTGTTATTATATGTTGTGTATTCGTTTTAATGAAAGGGACATAGGTACCTATTTTTTTTTTCTTTATTTTTTTTTTTTTTTTATGTTTGACCCTGCCAAAATGACTCTACTCTGCCTGATGGAAAACATGAGTAGAATCCAAGAGTGGTGGTCACCATACTGCGAATGCAGACAATGCAACAATGCAGCATGGTGACCCACACCATGGCGGGCCAGTGATGCTTCTGCATCATTGGGCCTCCGGTCTCGCACTCACCAACGAAACACGACAGCATGATCGCTGTCATTTTACGTTGATTTTCTGTGCAAGGGTAGTACCGCCCCGGTCGAGCCGGCCCGTTCGTGCTGAAATCAGCGTGGCTCTACTACCTTTTATTTACGATACAGCCATGTACACTATTTTCTTTAAAGAAAAAACCGCATTGTAATATTTGTCAAATGTATAAAATTATGTATGTTATCAGGTATCTTTGTTATTTCTTTCAATACCTAATTATTTTCTTTGCTAAGTAATTCCCGATGGGGTTTTTCAACTCAACCACCAAGGCAGACTTTAATTACATAAGGCTCGTTAAATCTTTGTATGTTATGTAGATAAGTACTCGATGAGTTGTAAAAGTCGTAAATGAAAATATAATTAAAATATCTGATTACAAATACGATATCCCGACAGTACTTTATTACATCTATCTGGCAACCTTGTTGCAAATGGTTTTATTTTACTACTGGTAAAGTGGTAAATGACTACCTCTTTTATAGAAACTCGTGTTACTCGAACTTGTTGTTGGAAAGCTACAAAATGCCTAAAAAGTGCGGTAAGAGTACTTCAGGGTGCGAAGATAAAAGGCTACTTTCTTTTAAAACCATATCTCTTTCGAACAGTATAAAGCACCCCGCCTTTACGAATTTAAATTTCATAATTCGAACTGATTGAGTGCACCAATTGCTTACATTTCATTCCACGTTACAGATTCAATGTCACTCGGTCATTTGGTCAGTGATACTCATTTGGCGAAGACCGCTCTCGCGGCTGAGTCTTGTTCATGAATATACATATATGTGTATGAATCTATGCAAATGGTTCCTAATTCTGCATAAAATAAGATCTAAATTGTAAATCAATTTAGGGAATTAGGCCCCATGTTCTAGATGAAATTTGGCTCTTTAGCAAAGAAGGTAGCTACTATATGAAAGTTGGCAGCAATCATACATACTAAAAGTACGTAAAGACATAAAACACTGACTGTGTGTAAAGATCCAGCAGAAATAATTAGTTGTTTTTTTATTAGTTGAAATAAACGAATTAAGGAAACGTCAAGCCGAACTTTAACGAAGATTCAAATTTATTTGATCGATTTAATGAATGATTATTATTATAATAAGTTTCTCTTGATCAATCAATTAATCTATTTAAATTATGAATAACTTTTAATAAAGCGTCGTGTGTTTCTTGATATATTTGATCTCAATAAAACAAAATTTTAAACTTTTGCATTCCATCATACGTATAGATGAGATGTGTTGTTATGTAGGTATAGAATTTATCTTAAAAATTGCCCGTTAGACTAAATTGTATTAACTGGGGTTCTGGTTGCCTAATTAAGTTATCGTATCGTTTGTCCCTTAACCACAGATTAACAAATAGTTACTACGAGCTACTGCCCTAACTGACTTAAAATACTGAGTAGAAATTATGTTTTAACCATGTGCAACACGTGACAACACAACTACCTACCTACCATAGAGAGTGTCTGATTTGTGAATTTAAAAATAGAACATTTAAATGAATTAACTGATAAGTGTTGATGTTTCTCATGAGATGAAAAATAGTACAAGAAACTATTGGTTCTTAGTCTATGAAGTGTGAAAAGATCATCTAAACTTTCAATTCATAAGATTGGGGCCCTAAAAAAGGTGTTTACCAAAGAGAAGCGATGACAACGATTATAATGAGTAATGGAGTAGTGACATTAAACCTAAAATGTAATTGTTTGCAGTACTATCGCTTCATGGCTTGGTATTTCGCGAGAATTTAGTGAGTAATATAATTTATGTGATTGCCGGTGTAGGTGCCGACAACAAACCACCATCAGGCAATCCTTATTGAGTAGCGTACCTAATTAAAAATATCAGAACCGATAGATTCGGTATTGCAATTAGTCATTAAACTATTCTCAAATACGAGAATTGTCCCTCTGTTCTATAACCGGACACGGCTTGCAGTGACGCACGCACATAAGTACTTGTCAGACACGCGAACGTTGAAACAAACATGATCGTAGCGCGGGTGGCTGACCGTCATCATAGCCTCATAGGTAACGTGACGCGGGAGGGGAGGGGGACACGCGCGAGTTGAGTGAGACGGGGGGGAGGACGGGTCGTCGCGAGGCCGCCCTTGCTCGAAGGTGACGCGACAATTAACGCCGCGCGGTCATTCCACCGCGCGCTGGCGCGATGTCAACGATTCCGATCATCCTGCAGCGATAGGACGCATGGACGACCGCGTCGCGGACCGTCCGCGCCTCAAGGTTGCCGCGTGACTCGCGATGTTATTACCTACCTGTATTGCATTACATACCTAATGTTTCTGCACGATAATGTTTATATTCACTACGTCATCGAAGATAAACTTATGAAAAAAACATTGGAACGGATAATGCGTTTCTGTAGTATCTACATCTACCTACCTACCATCTATCTACCTATATACTATCTGTGTATGCTTAACTGTACGTTTACTTTTGCTGCTTTAGTATTTAGCTGTAAGATGTTCCATGGATTTAGCAGGGCGCAGCTAAAAATATTACAAAACCAAAAGTGACCGCTTGTTCGTCTGCCTGTTACATTTTTACGCCTTATCTATGTACACAATTTCTGAAGTGTATATTTGCGTGATTTCATTAAATTACGCATTTATACGTTTGGAAAACTCGCCGGTGCAAAAAAGACACAAGGAACTTAATACAGAAAATACAACAAAAAAAACATAAGGACGCAGAAACATAATAATTACGATGCCAAAAGAAAGAAAAACAAACTACGCAGGACAACAGCATTGTTATGAGATGGAAAATTTTAAACGAAATCTGTATCAAAACTTTATTTATAAAAAATGGCTTGTCTACCAGAGGATTATCAAAATCTGTTGATGATACTGATGATTTATACAGACAATTGTTATCTACCGATATGTTTTTTAGTAATAGAATGAAAAGTACTCATATTTCTACCGTATTCGTTCAATATACGACACGGTTGCAATCCCTGGACGTTCGTGACACCATCGTCTAAATTGTGAGTAGCACGCGCTATAGACTGCACTGCGGTTATCGTCCAGTTGGCGGTAGACCACTAACTACTGCACACCCACACTCCCTAAGTGTTCAAACCTCATCCTGACCAAAGATCTCACTAAATTCCTTGTAATTTAAAATAACTACCTCTATTCGCCACATCGGAGAAACTCAAAGAAAACAATCCTTACCTTATTTGACAAAGTTTAATAAGCATCTGGATCACGTAACAGATATTTCAACAGCTTTCAATCGGCTGACGTTTCTATCGGGTTGCATGTAAATTGAAAGTTAAAAAACTAAGTTCTCCAACTAGAGAGAATGAGGACTTCATACACAGTTACAATATCTATACAAATAAATAAAATTGGAGTGTCTGTTTGTAATATTAAAATAACAGCTTTTTAATCAATGCATGTGTATGTATACACGATACATACACCAAAAATGTAGTTAAAAAAATTTTTGTCTGTCTGTCTGTCTGTCTGTCTGTTTGTTCCGGGTAATCTCTGGAACGGCTGGACGGATTTTGACGGGACTTTCACTGGCAGGTAGCTGATGATCCGGGGAGTAACTTAGGCTATTTTTTTTAGACTAACTTTGTCCCGCTGCGTTACTCGCGGTACAACAATAACCGCGGGTAACACCGCGGGATTCAGCTAGTATACTATATAGTTACATGTATATTCGTATTTGTGGGGTAGACTATTTTTTGTCTTTTATAGAATGGATTTCCACGACCTTTTGAAAATCTGAACACTGCATCATCCGTGATGCAAATGAAGTGAAGCTTAGCAAACAATATATGTCTACAGTCTTTACCAGTGCTCTGCTGAACATACGCCTATAAGTAGAATGGAGGCTGTGGCGTTGGTAAACATTTTATTTCAAGTTTTCCTTATTCCTAGAATTAAACTCACTTGTACTTATTCCACTATTTTAATTAAATTTACACCTGACCGGTTTCACCTTAGGGCATTCTCAAAGGTTATTCAGAATGCCATAAGCCACCATAATGCCAGAAAAGGAGTAATTTTCCTTATTTCTTCTCTTTTCTGTGAAGTTGTTTTATGTAGTTTGATTCCTCAGTCACTACACCTAACGGATGAATAGGGGTAGTGATACTCTGTACCTTAATCCATGACCACACGGAGATTTTATCTGAGTCTAGTATTAATATTAGGTATTTTTAAAACCCTTTGCAACGATTACGACGCAGATAATGTATTGTAAGTAATTGTACACAAGAGCACGTACTCACTAAGTACCGTTGCGAGGCAAAGCCCTCTGGTACCAACGCTACGCCTGTACAGATATAGTCAATGTGGGTAGGTGTAGCCCTAGTGAGACATATTGTGTGGGCGCGTTACAGTAAGAAGCCGTCTAGGCGAAAGATAGCGGGGAATTTCAATCAGAAATGTGTTTATCATTTATTACTGGAATATTAAACAGCAGGGCTGATACTTTCTCGATTGCTGTATTAATAGGGCAAACTATAGACTGCTCAGCCCTATTGGTAATGTATTGTATACTATTAAGAAGAACTTCGTGGTAATTGCATAGAAAATCTCCTTACAAAGTTGCTTGGGTAAAGAAAGTACTAAGAATACCGCTTTCGTTTCATAAAGCACCAATAGTTGATTGGACAAAAATGTTATTCTAGTCATAGCACTAAGGTGCATGTAGTCCACAATATGCATCAGCACTACACTTTTTGTCAACCTACGAGTAAAAGACAAAAGAGAAAAAGATACAGAACAATTCAGCTCAAACCAAACGTTAGACGGTAATAATAAACATTTGAGTAACAATAACGGGTCGTTGTTAGACATAGATTTCTCCTAATGTTCTATAAAACCGGTTCCTCGCTTTTCCATATAATCAGTCTAACTGGATGCATCCTAAATCCTCCCTGCCGAACGTATACACATTTCCAAGAACCTAACCTGGAATAGTTTGCTGCAAAATTGTATCTTTAACTTTCTAATCAGCATCGTTTATCGTGCGTGGGGTTTAATCGTATGTAGTCATCTCATTGTCCGATAAGAAACAGATCAATACGATGCATCTCTTAATTAGGAATGCTATGTGCTCAAAGGAGGCGGAATAAGGCCATCAAAGATGTCAATCGAATTAATGGTTCGATTTCAGATGACCAGTATAATACTGACTGCACTCACTGCTTAATAGGTACAAAAAACAAGCCCCAATAATATTATAAATGCGAGAGTTTGGGATATCTGGATGTTTGGTATTCGTTCACGCAAAAACTACTGAAGGGTTATAAGACACTTTACAGTAGTACAGCATACATCAAAATAACACACAAACTTCTCTTTACCGTAAATAACAAATGGGTTGTTTCATTTTTACTGTTCAAAATATAAATATCTCTCTCTCTCCCGATGTATTAGATGAACGAACAGAACTAACAGGAACTTGTCACGAAATTGACAGTCGAAATGCTCCTTGTCATTTTATTTTCCTGAAGCATAATATCCCCGTGCATATTATCTGTACAAATACAAATAAAAAATAAATAAAATTGGAGTGTCTGTTTGTAATATTAAAACAACAGCTTTTTAAGCAATGCACAAAAATGCAGTTAGAAAAAAATTTGTCTGTCTGTCTGTCTGTTTGTTCCGGGTAATCTCTGGAACGGCTAGACCGATTTTGATGGAACTTTCACTGGCAGGCAGTTGATGACCCAGGGAGTAACTTAGGCAACTTTTTTAGACTAGCTTTGTCCCGCGGCGTTACTCGCGGTACAACAATAACCGCGGGTAACACCGCGGGGTTCAGCTAGTTATACATAAAGCTATGTTACTTACTGTATATAGAATTAGCTCCTAAACACTGTTTATTGGAACGAAGTTCCTTATGGCGTTTTGATTTGACGTCATAGTGCTGGATACTCAACGTTAAATACAACGAACTGATTGCCAACGTCCATACCATGTTGAATACACCGGTTCTCGTCCGATCACCGAAGTTAAGCAACATCGGGCGTGGTTAGTACTTGGATGGGTGACCGCCTGGGAATACCACGTGATGTTGGCTTTTTGCATAATTTACAGAAAATATATTGTTTTATAGTAAATTTTGTACAGTCTGATATATACGCTTCGTTTTTTTCTCAACTTTTTTTTCTTAACTTTTGTAGTAAATGGTTAAAAAATCAAACGTTAATAGACTAAAAATATACATAATCCAAACACATCTACATGTTAACATTATTTTTGGTCCAGACACCTAATTAGAATTTAAATGACTGCGAGTTAAATATTTTCTTACCTACTTGCATATTAATATATCTAATTCGCTTCACTACATAGTATAAAACAAAGTCGCCTTTTCTGTCCCTATATCCCTATGTGCGCTTAAATCTTTAAAACTACGCTACGGATTTTGATGCGGTTTTCTCCAATAGATAGAGTGATTCAAGAGGAAGGTTTATATGTATAATACATGCATCATATACTAAGGCAACATTGCTAATTTTAGAGATTTCTAACGTGATGTCGTAAATTAACCTATTTTTTTGGGCTTATTTAGCAATTTAGCAAAAACGCTGCCTAAACCCTACGAGTTAGATCAAATTAATGTACTACAGTATTGTACACCATAAAAAGGTCTACAAAAAAGTCCGCGATGGTATATGTTTATCTTTTAGGGATAACCCACATTAACCATTTTTGTTGTTTACTTTTTACGTGAAAAAATGGCTTATTTACGAAGCTATTTTAAGCAATACGGCATTAATCCTTATCGAATTAAGTACCTTAAATACAGTGTGCAATTAATATAGATCAATATGGTTCCTTACAGCATGTAAATTAAACAAATATTTTCGGAGATATCACAAATTTAAAATTTGCGTTTGCGGCGGGCGGTACCGGTCGGACGGGACAGTGCGGGGAGGCATGCCTATAAATAGCGCGTCGGAGGCCGCGGTTCTCCCTGTAGCACTTTGAATTTAGCAGCAATCGGGCGCGTTTATTATCGGAGCTCTCTAGCGAGGAAAATAACAGTACTTGATAAAAACGTGCTTTTCAGCGCGACAACGTATCAGTTAATAATTATAAGTTACGATAAATAATAATCAATTAATTTAATAATAAGGAAATTATTTTCAAAAATCTTAAGTAAGTTCAGAAAAAAAACTTAATAGAATATAGCTATCTTTTGTATATAATATACTACTATAAAATATACTACTCGGTGGATACTGTTCTCGATTTACAACGACAATACTCACAGGATGTGGTACCGGAGAAGATGTATTGATTCCCCGAATCCCTCTGATAATTTAAACGTTTACAGTTTCCGGTAAAGACATCTTTTGCAATGACCGTTAATAAATCGCAAGGTCAAACCTTCAACGTTGCAGGCTTAGATTTGAGCGTTGACTGTTTTTCACATGGCCAACTGTATGTCGCTCTTTCAAGAGTAACCTCATGAGAAAACATGTTTGTATTGTCTAATGACAAGAAAGCTGTGAACGTTGTGTATAAAGACATCCTGTAATATATTAATTGTTGTAAAAATAAAATAAATACCTAGGTAAAAATGTAAAAAGTAAATAAGTAAAAATGTGTAATGTAATAAAAATTGTATGAATTTAGATATTCCAAAGATAGCAGGAAATCTTCATAGTAAGTATAGGGAAAGAGGAATTGTTTTACTCCAAATTTAATGCGTGCAGGCCAAGGGCAGTAATGAATGAATCAAAAATACTGGATCGATCTTAATCATGTTTTTATTGAGTGACATAGGCATATAAATTTTATGCCCGTGCAAAGTCGGAGCGGGCCGCTATGTTTTTATATACAACGTTCATAGTTTTTCTGTAGTGTATTTAATTTAGTATCAGCATTGCACCCGTGCGAAGCCGGGGCGGGTCGCTAGTATTGTATATTACATCGTTTTCATATCTATACAAATAAATAAAATTGGAGTGTCTGTTTGTAATATTAAAATAACAGCTTTTTAATCAATGCATGTGTATGTATATACGATACATATACCAAAAATGTAGTTAAAAAAAATTTTGTCTGTCTGTCTGCCTGTCTGTCTGTTTGTTCCGGGTAATCTCTGGAACGGCTGGACCGATTTTGACGGGACTTTCACTGGCAGGTAGCTGATGATCCGGGGAGTAACTTGGGCTACTTTTTTTAGACTAACTTTGCCCCGCGGCGTTACTCGCGGTACAACAATAACCGCGGGTAACACCGCGTGGTTCAGCTAGTTGTATGTAACATCCGTTTCATCCCAAATAAACATACATACCTACCTACAACACACGAGTACCTACACTATACGGTATCAGGCGCGGTTCCAAGGGGGGGGTCACAGGGGACACGACCCCCCCCAAAATCGTACACATGTAAATCTTTTAACCTTTTTTTTTTCTCCTTACTTTCCATAATTGTTCAATCGACATAAGAAATCATAGGATAAGAATTGTTTAACACCTATAAATTAAAAAGTAAAATAATGTGGATAACAAATCTTTACCCTCCAAGACTGTCGTGATTCAGGCTTACTGTACCATAAATACTCTGATGACACTACTAGTCTGGACCAGAGTTTCTAGGAAGAGTGCCAGACAGACACGCTCTTTCCAAGGACTATCCCCTAATTCCTCCGACGCAATTGGACCGGCTTCTCTGGTCCGACGTATGTGAGGCATAGGAGGGAGAGCTGGATCGTGCCGTATGGAGACTGGCTTCCCGCAACACCGCTCCTGGACCTGATGGTATTCCAGGTCGGTGCTGGGAGACAAACTGAGCCAAAATGTGATCAAGAGGGTCGTGTTGACAGTTAGGCTTGATATCGTTAACGCTTTCAGCATTCCTTGGTGCGCTATCAGGGCGGCCCTTGAATATCACCTCCATAGAGGCCTATCTGCGCGATAAGGCAGTGAAGTTTGTCGATCTGAACGGGGTGGCAAATCGAAGGGAGGTGTGTTGTGGGGTTCCCCAGGGCTCTGTATTGGTCCCATTGTTATGGAACCTCGCATAAGATGCGGGCCTTCGCAATAGTCTGCCTCTGACCTCAGTGTCGCCTGTTATGTAGACGATACAATAATACAGGCTAGAGGGTAACGCTTCGGGGAGGTGCTTCTGCTCGCTGAGGAGCTTGTGTTGTGCGTAAGACTCGTTACGGCGTTAAGCCTGAAGGTGGCGCCTCCATGGCTTATGTAAGTGACAAGAACCATCCAGCTCATGACTGCTAGATGACATTGTCAGCCAGGTCAGTACATAAAGTACCTACGCCTCATCCTGGGCAGTCGGCAGAGCTTCGAAGAGCATTTCAGGCGGCTAGTCCCCCGAGTACGAGTGGTAGCAGGGGCGCCTCATCGTCTGCTACTCGCCCAGGTTTGAGCTAGCCAACGCGCTATCAGAGCCGTTCTGACGAGCTTCGAAGCTTCGATAAAGATAACTGACTGTGTCACCTACCGACTCACACAGATGCTCACCGCGTACGGTTGCTTCGGTGAATATCTGAACAGAATCAGACGTGTGGTTACGGCACAATGTCATCACTGCGGACAGATCGGATGACACCTGTCACCAGCATTAATCGCGGCAATACTGGCAAGTAGTGAGGGATGGGAGGCGGAGGGCTCCTTCTGTGGAGACGTTATGCTCCAGAAGGAGTACGCAAAGCATGATCGGGAAAGGGCCGATCCCGCTTGAAAGAGGGGATGAAGAGGGCGCGGTAGAAGCCGCTAGCTCCCCAATCGTCGGTTCAGGGTCGTTGTGGCCACATCCAGGTCCAATCTTAGACAAAGTAATCTTAGACAAAGTATTAGCCAATGACACAAGAGAATTTAAGCGTTAACGATTGCAGAACGAAGAACGCTTGCAACTTGGCTAGGGGGGCTGGTCACTGCAAACGACCCGAGAGCGGTGACACCTCGGTGCGGCCGGGGGATGTCGTCTAAGGCAGGTCAGTGTTCCGACTCTTACTGTGTAGAGCTATGAGAGGTTCAATAGCGACCTGCCACGGGGGTGAATCTAATCATCCTGGGATGTACCTGCAGTACAGTGAGTACTCCAGATGCCGTTGATGCGTTTCTGGAGCTCCTCTTGACTGCCGAGTTCGGCCGCCGCGGGGTTTAGAAGATAGACCGATTTGTCCGGAGTCCCACACAAACCCTTCGTGTCCCCCCCCCCCCCCACCTCCCCCCACGGAGCTAGGTCCTCTAAGTATTCATTAAGAGATTGTCCCAGACGTCTCAAATATTCAACTATTGACATCTCAATAGACTTACTAATAAAAACAATACATATCGATTTGTTTCTAATGTGTGCAATAAAATTGAAAATTGTGCAATAAAGTCTAATTTACTCGACTAAAAGTAATTATTAGTGACCCCCACCAAAATTTCAGGCTGGAACCGCCCCTGTACGGTATATATATATATATTAAGGTTGCCTGGAAGAGATTGCTTTTGGCAATAAGGCCGCCCTTTGTACACTACATTTCACATTTCATGTACTTTTAAAACTATGTACTATAATGGTGTACAAATAAAGAGTTTTCTATGTATCTATCTATCTATCTATCTATACGAACTGCGCGTGACAAGACACTTGGCTGACATTCAATATTTTTTATCAAAATCCCAACTGAACATTTGTTCCTTCCTCGGCAGTTTCACGTGTAATCTGTCCTACGAATGTTTGAATTGCCGTCGATAAGAGATAAAAACGTACCTACATTTCTAAGTACTATTGAATAATGTTCTAGATTACACTGTGCTACTCCGTTCTATTTCATTCAGTTTATTAAAGAAAGTATAGAAGTAATAATCACACTAATATGTAAAGGCGGAAGTTTGTGAGTGTGTGTGTTTGTTACTTCTACTATACGCTACTATACACGCGGGCGGAGCCGGGGGCAACAGCTGGTCTATACAAATAAATATAATTGGAGTGTCTGTTTGTAGTATTAAAATAAGCGATTTTTACTAAATGCATATGTATGTATACGCGGTACATATACCAAAAATGTAGTTTAAAATGTTTTTGTCTGTCTGTCTGTTTCTTCCGGGTAATCTTTGGAAGGGCTGGGCGGATTTTTTTTTTTTAAAGCTAGTCTATACAAATAAATAAAATTGGAGTGTCTTTTATTATTAGCAGCCTTTGACACCCTATCATGTGTGTGTGTGTGTGTGTGTGTATGAGGTGGTGATATTCTATATGTTTAATGCGCTACCCCTTGTTAAATACTTCGAAAGAAGAGTTACTAATATGTTATGGAGATAGAAGCTCTGATTTTAATATATGAAGCATAGAAAGCAAAAATTGTGTGATTGAAAACTTGTTTTTAACCGACTTCAAATAAGGAGGTTTCTCATTTCGACTAGCAGACCCACGCAACCTCGTTTGCGTCTCCTATTGCCCGTAGCGTGATAATTTTCCCCCGTTTTTGAAACATTTTTCATTGGTGCTCCGCTCCTTTTAGTCTAAACGTGATGATATATAGCCTATAGCCTTCCTCGATAAGTGTACAATCCAACACTGAAAGAATTTTTCAAATCGGCCCAGCGGTTCCTGAGATTAGCGTGTTCAAACAAACAAACAAATAAACAAACAAACAAACTCTTCAGCTTTATATATTAGTATAGATATATATTTTTTTATGTGTGTTCGCGGGTAACTTTGTCGTTTATGAACCAATTTTGATGATTCTTTTTTTTTAATGGAAAGGAGATATCCCAACGGTGGTACCATGATAAGGACACTAAGATCTGATGATTGCATCCAAGAGAAATCGAGTCAAACCTTGAAGTCTGTTTTATTATTGTTAAAATTTTACTTGTTATATGTGAAATATCTTATACGATATTGTAAATCGATTTCTTATTAATCGTAAGTTTTTTTTTGTCAAAATGATATTCAATCGGAAATTAAAATTTTGTTCGTAGATTAATCTCTATTAAAATACAAAAGCACAACAATAGAAGCCAATCTTCAAAGCATTAATAATATTGAGGGTTTGAATTCGACATTAAACCATCACCATACACCACTCTATACAGGTGTCTCCCTAAAATATGAAGAGTGGAAGTTAGAGCAATTGACTAATGGAAAACGGGCAATCAATCACCTTAAATGAACAACCTTTTGTCATAAGGAAATGTTATGATCACTTGAATCAATCCTTGTTTTTTCACCGAATCCACGTTTATTCTTGAGAATCATATTCCGGCTGGTAAACTCTAAACTGTAGTGAAACAACAGCCTGACAGCACCAAACTGGTGTTTAGGAATTCTTTTTCTTCTTTTTGTCAAGGAAGGGCCAAGACTAACGCGATTGTGTATGTGAAGTTGCAAGTATGAGCCTGGTAAACTGACTCTATCTGACGGAAAACTTAAATAGAATCCAAGAGTAGCGATTTTAACTCATTTTAAGTGCAGTGCGACTGGATGCGGAAAGCAACAGACCGGGCTCTGTGGTGTTCCTTGGGAGAGGCCTACGTCCAGCAGTGGACTGCAACGGGCTGATGATGATGATGATGATGATGAAGTGCAGTAAATGTAGCGTGGTAACCCACACTATGGTGGCATATTAAGATGCCTTTGCATTTATGGGCCTCGTGAACCCCATGCTATTAATTTAGGTTGGTCAAGTAAAGCCGGTACGTTCGTACTGAAATCAGCGTGGCTCTATTACCAATGTAAAGTAAAGCGATACAGTTAAATGTGAAATAAAGTCACAATAGGCCCCCGTTCCTATCAACAGTAGCGTGCACCAGCGATATAAGCCATACATTTTTATCGGACTAGTGGAAACAGTGCAGTATGATTTCAAAAGCAAATAACTTTGCTTTTAAATGTCAATGTAGAATATAGCAGCGCAAAATTGTTTTATTTTTGGTATATGAACAATATTAATTTATTTGTTTTTATTATTTTTTCAAAATTCGTGTTAATACTGATTATGATGATGTCTCTCCTCTCTCTCCTCTCCTTGATTCAAACGACTCAAAAGGTACACACTTTTGGTTTTTGAAGGTTTTGAAAGTCCGTGGGCGAGGGTAGTGACTTACAGTGATCAGGTCACTCGTCTGCTCGTTTGTCTCCCTACACCATTAAAAATAATTCGCGAAAAAATACTCCCAAATTCTTCAAAAAATCACCAGTAAGAACTCTTTCAAAATAATCAACAGCTAAAGTCCACTGCTAGAGATAGGCTTCTCTTTAGAAAGGAGGTTTTAAACGTTTACAAAAAGAAACTTAGAGAAATGACTTAGTCTTTTTTTAAGTTTGGGCCTGCCACAATGACTCTACTCTGCCTGATGGAAAACATAAGATTCAAGAGTGGTGGCCACCATACTCATTGCAGACAATGCAACAATGCAGCATGGTGACCAACACTATGGCGGCCTAGTGATGCTTCTGCATCATTCGGCCTCCGGTCTCGCACTCACCAACGAAACACGACAGCACGAACACTGTCATTTTACGTTGATCTTCTGTGCGAGGGTAGAACCGCCCCGGTCGAGCCGGTCCTACCGTGCTGAAATCAGCGTGGCTCTACTACTCTCTAATTTATGTAAGACGTAGCAGAAGAATAAGAGAACACAGCTCGTGAAATGATAAACGATGTTGAGCAAAGAAAGACGTCTAAGTGCCAATAAGAGCTTGATGACGTACCGCCCCGGTCGAGCCGGCCCGTTCGTGCTGAAATCAACGTGGCTCTACTACCTTGTAGTAGTAGTTGCAGACTGATTGATCGAACTCCTGTTCAGTTCATATACAAATCAAACTTAAATCTTCAAGTAATGAAACTTATAAGCATAGCATCAAATTCTTGAAGTAAGAGTGGATAGTCTCTAATGTAATCAAGGTAGAGACGAGTAACCACAGGTGGCGCGGTTCCGTCGATCTCGCTAAAAATACGATAATGCTGTATTTATTGCGCTCAAAGACGCCCAGTGCTGAGTGCGAGGCGACAGCGATTTAGATACGTATTCCTAAAGTTATAATCAAACATTTAAGGAGCGAATCATACGTTTTTTACACTAGATGGTAACAATGTTTTTGTTTAATTGGACACCTCACTCACAACGCCATCTAGCATGAAATTAAACGAAGATACGTAGCTGGTTTGCCTAATAGAATACTTTTTTTTATAAATACGTAGGTACTTATTATATATATAGGAAGCCCTCAAACTCCAATTTTTGGTTCATGCAAACATTTGGTCCGACCCGGGAATGGAACCTTCTGACTTCAGCACAGCAGTTGTATAAACTACAACTGCGTCAACGAGGCAGTCGAACATCGGAACATTTTAACAGAATTAACTACTAAAAACAACATTTTGGCATTTAAGTCAATAATTATTTAGTTTTACGTAAAGTCTCTACCTCAGTAGTGATCAGTCCAAACTTAATTCTATCAAAGTTTCGCGCAAGCACCTTCTAAGAACAACGTCTGATATTTTCACAGACGATTAACTTATCTCTTAACCGCACAAGCTCATGTCGCTAACAGGTTCTCGGCATCCTGTACAATATGTCGGTCGGGGAGTAGGGATCTGTGCGACAGCAAAAATATCCGCGATGTATTTCGCTGGTGAACACCGATAATGGCACTTCAAACCACCTACCATACACGATATATACGCATAAAATTCTAAAGGTACAAACATATATGTATACAGATCGTTACATTAGACTACTCTACTCATAATCCTTTGAACTGCCTCCCACCGCAGACGTAACCAAACCAGCTGAAAAATATTGTGCAAAACTCAGATCAGCAAGGTCGTTTAGTGTGTAAAGCGCATTACGCTGCGCGCAGACTTCGTCTCAACTGAAAACGTGGGTAAATAACTATAAAAGTTTATATACGTCGCCTCAATATCAGATAGCGGGCTAAATTTATCCCGAGCAGTGACTGCAAAAGGCGAACTCATAAAAAGCGCGGCACGGTTGATTACAAAGCCGCGTCGGGTTTATGGGCGCGCATCTCGCGTGCCTGACTGCCGCCACCTCGCCGCGCGCCGCTTCGACGACACGAGGGTAGTTTTTCAGTCGCCGAGCGAGCCCCCGCCACATAAATAAGTGATCACGGCGCGCCCCCTCCCTTCCCGCGACACCCGAAGCCCGCGCCTCGTAACGCCACCCCCCCTCGCTCGTAAACTAAGCGCAGATAGCGAGAGGACTTAATGGCTGATCGGATTTTGATTAGCGTGGGCCGGCGACGCAACCCCGCACCCGAAGCCGAATTTGAATAGATAAGTGGGCACCCGAGGACCGGCGCTCGCGACCGTAATTTACATACTTACTGGCTTTCGGCAAGCATAGAGGGTGCCAAGTTATGGACGACGCAAAAACGATAAAGTTGAAATAAAGCTTTGGTCATCGATTCGGTCGCGTCGAGTGCTTTTTTACAGAATTCTGTTTGTTATCGGCGAGGTGGCCTCGCACTCTCTCGTTTTTTATTAGATTTAATCATCCCGAAGCGGCCTGCGCTCGCAAACAACACGTGTCTGCCTTATCTACTGCGAGGTGCGCCGACACCGAGAGGAAATTACACTTCGCTGCGAAACGGCGAGTCGTTAGCTGTCGACTCGCTGCGTGCTATAACTTCGGCCGCGAATCCGCCGTCAGATCTGTAACTTGTCGCTATTGATGGAGGTCGGAAACTTGGGAATGTTCCGTAAAGTGGATAGAACCGTGGCAGGTAGGTATACTCGTCACCAGGGCCGGTTGCGGTTGCCGTGGGTCGTGGTTCGATAACGTGTGCGGTTAGCGGTGGGAGGTCGCGAGAGGCGGTCCCCCTGTTCCCCCTACATCTTGTTTCACCCAGGGCTGGTCGCGTTTGTTTAGTTTGGCAGGTAAAGCACAACAGCGGGGGGCCGGAACGTGTCACGTGGGAGTGATCGGCGCCTGACGTATCGGTTGCCGCCACGAATAATTGAAGTTCGAAGAAAGAAAACACGCAAGCTTATTTACTTACTTCTACCTATAGTTTCTATCGACCACAATAAGGAAAAATATAATAAGGTATTAAGACTCGACATTCTGGATGCAATGCTATTGAAATTGACGCCAGTGCAAGAGGAAAATTCGTTGAAGAAACTATTTTGAACTAAACATACAAACGTATTTGTGTTTATTTCATGTTATAATGTATTATGTCATGTCGTCATATTCATGTAAAAATAAACATCTTTATGACAAGAATCTGCATTTATAAACTATTTACACAGGTGTGAAAAACTGAAAATAATACCATCAGTAGCACATCTATACTAATATAAAAAAGCTGAAGAGTTATATTTTATATATATATTTTTTCGGACATCTAACACACAACGCCATCTAGTCCCAAGCTAAGCAGAGCTTGTGTTATGGGTACTAGACAACTGATATAAATACATATATACTTTTTTTTTTGTAAATACATACATATTATACATAGAAAACACCCAAACTCCGAAACAAATATTTGTAGATCGTACAAACATTTGGTCCGACCCGGGAATCGAACCCGAGACCTCATGATCAGCAGTCGCACACGCCAACCACTAGACCAACGAGGCAGTCATCAGTTTGTTTGTTTGTTTGTTTGTTTGTTTGTTTGAACACGCTAATCTCAGGAACCGCTGGTCCGATTTGAAAAATTCTTTCACTGTTTGATAGCCCATTTATCGAGGAAGGCTATAGGTTCTATATCATCACGCTAAGACCAATAGGAGCGGAGCACCAATGAAAAATGTTTCAAAAACGGGGAAAATTATCACGCTACGGGCAATAAGAGACGTAAACGAAGTTGCGTGGGTCAGCTAGTAATATTTATATTAGCTTTCTTTAATATTTATACCTATCGTACTCGAATGTACAAAATAAGGTATTAACCATTGTTTGACAATCGCTATTTTCGGTGGCAGCAGTGGCACATCTTCTCAAAGTATTCAAGTTTCGACCCTCCGAATACAGCAGTTCAAACAAGTTTAAATTATTTGGTTATTCTTTACTACTCTTATATTATTCTATGCGTAACGTATTTAACAAAGGATAACTGACCTATATAGCGTTAATATATAGATATTTCATGAAATACAAAAGTTCAAAGAGCAGTCCTTACTTACTTACACAATGATATAGTAAGCCTGGATTTCTAACCAGTAGGCTTAGATAAAAGCTGTTACTAATAATAAGGTAGGTATGTAATTACACTACGCCATTTAACAGTCCTAGAATATATAGTCACAGATCTATAGAAACATTACATACATAAAATTATTATGCATAAATAGCGTTGTGAAAAGTGTTGTGGATGAAATCTCGGAAAGGACAAAAGCGTACAGGAAGCGAATCACTAATCATCCAAAATATCCAAATATCCTGGCGGTCAATCTAATGTGATACCCAAACGGTAGCTCGCAGACTGAAAAGAAAGATTCCTCAAGACCTTCTCTGAGAGGCACAAGAATTAACGAAGCAGTCATTGGACTGCTTTCAGGCAAGCCCTTTTTTTCATGAAATCCTACATATTGCTGAATGTCTGCAAGATTGATAGATTGCAATAACATGTACAAAAAAATAAATAAAAATAAATATCGTTACTAGTATAATTAAGAAAGAACGTTCACTCTAAAACAAGACAGCCAGCGTTTGGGTCGTAAAACCGCACGATGCAGCGATGCTACGATACATGAGCGCTATGTACTCACACGCAAATGCAAATCCATTCATAAAACATACGTACTGTTTACCTATGTGTGTGTTATATACAGAAGTACGTAGTACATACGTACGTACGTGTACGTAGAATAAAATATATTGTGCTGTGATAATTTTTTTGCCCCACACAATAAATTTGTAGAATAAATTGACTGATGATCCAATCAGTTAAAAAGAGGATACTCCCACCACAAGAGAAGGCAAAGGTAGTCATCATCATCATCATCATCGTCAACCGATTTTAATAGTCCACTGCTGGACATAGGCTTCTTAGCAAGAAGGTTTTGAGCTAATAGGTATATCATGCTGACCATACGTGTCGGTAATGGGTTTGTTTCTACTATTCATTCTCCTTGCAGTGATGTTTCAAATTTTAAATTAATATTGCTGGTTTTAAATTTTTGCTACTTTTACACATACACATATATTAGTTAATGTACAGCGGGATTTATTGGATTTGATTAATTTAAATTCATGTGAAATAATTTAAAAGGTAGCTTTACATATTATTTCCTGTTATTGTTACGTTTACATATGTACATTCACGGTTTGTTGTTAAAATTTGATAGCACCTTTATAAAAGACACAGAATATTTGATGAATAAGAATCAGACTTTGTTAAGGACGGAACTTTATGCAAATTAAAAATATCGAGTAGTTGGCGGGGGAGACTTCTTAGCCATAGGTCGTGGGTTCGACTCCGGCCCAGAACAGAGGTGTGTGAGATATAGAATCTTTATATATATAATTCTTCTGTGAGTGTGTATGTCACTGAACTACTCTCAAAGGACTGGACCGATTTTGATGAAATTTTTTGTGTGTGTTCAAGGGGATCTGGGAATGGTTTACATTCACAATTTTGTCCGCTGGACAATGTTTTTTTAATTAATTTTTAATTTATTAGTAGTTATGGCAAAACGACGTTTGCCGGGACAGCTAGTATTATTATAATAATGAAACAAAACAATAACTTAAATTAATAATTAAAAACACACACACCCTGTATAAACAGAAACAAGAACAAATAGGCCAAACTTTCAAGGTTATGTTACAAATTGTATTCTGTAAAGAATTTAATTCCAACGTTCTCTAAAATGTCGAGCCCAAAAGAGTACAAATTCCAATAACCAATACCTAAAACTAAAATCTCACTCTATATTAAAATACTACGAATAGTTGCGCTGTGTACTTCAGTATAAGGCTATGTACAGACTCACCAACTGCGCTGTTTAAAAGGCCATCAAAGAGCCGTCGCGTAAAACGAGTCCCATTTTACATTCGGCTAGGAGGCGGCTTTATGGCGGGCTAGCCAGGAATTCTGCGCGTAATGAGGAAACCCGGCACCTACTATCGTCGCGATCGTACCGGGATAAAACAGGACAATCGTTATTTACTCCAAACGGTATCTGGTTGGTAACGGTTATGACAAAACGTTCAACTGTTCTAATTTGACAGATAACACATTCTAAATTGGAATATTCGAACTTAGAATATGCAATATTAACAGATGAAAATACATAAATTACTTTTATACTTGGATGATATTAAATTACTAAATTTAGGAATTCAATTTTCAAAAAAACTTTAAGTTGTATATCCACCAAAGAGTCTATAAATAGTTTCATTTAATGTCTTAACTAGCCCTAATAGCCCTAGCTTAGCTGACTCTAGACGTATTCTGAAAAAAAAAAACTCATCGACAACCCGATTTGTCACATATGTCAAAAACCTCAAACAAACGGTAAACTCCCGTACACAACCAAACATTTATACGATACGTCATAAACCTGCAGTTTTTCACGGAATGACATCAGGATTAACACCCGCGTAAAATAGGGTTTACAACTGTCACTTTAAATGTCATTAGGCAAAAACCAGAGAGTTTATTTGAGTTTCACCCTAGTTTTATCCTTCTTAATTGGTATACAAGATATCTCATTCGGCCTATAATAATTTCCAATAAATAGTAATTAACGTATCCAGAACAAATAATTGATAGGTAATGAGTACACGAGGACGCAGAAAACCGCTGGATATAAGCGGCAAGGACTAGTTGATGTTGAGAGTCTTGGGGAGATCTATGTCCAGCAGTGGACTTTTTTCTCTGAGATGATGACGATGAAAAGATTATGTAAGGAGCTTCAACCCACATAATCTTTTTTAATTTAAGGCATCGAATAATCAAATTCCTTACCCATGATGGCGCGGGCGTTACTACAAATAAAAAGTAAAGAAAGTGCGGTGTAAATTGGGGTCCGATCCAACCACACAATTTCATCGTAAAGTCTGGATTCCAAAAAGTCTTACTTTATAAATATCATCGCGATTAAGGTCGCAATAATATCTACATCCGAACCAGATGGGTGATGCATCGAAGATTTAATTTAAGATCACCTTAAATACCTTTACCATAACCTTTTTTTTAAACGAAGATTGTCTTTCGCACCATACTCTTCGTGAAGAAAGACGAAGAACGTGTTTGAGACTCCCGGAGAACCGGTCTATCCACCAAACCCCGCGGCAGCCTACCTCAGCAGTCGGAGGGAGCTCCAAAAACGCGTCAGTGACTTCTGAAGTTCTCCTGCCGTACCCCACAACTGAAGGACATCCCAGGGTAACCAGAGACAGTCCCGGGGCCTACATTCTTATTTGCATATGCATTTATCATCATTTTCATTCATTCATTTACCCTCAACAATTCAAATTTAAAGAACAACGAAACTGTCGATAGCGCAAACTTTCGTTGATACAATGCTTAACTAGAGATATAATGGGATTACTACGTGCCTTCATTAAAATCGAATAACTCTCTAACACTCACCACTTTTTACGCCACGTTTTTGATCGATAATCCTTAGTAGTCATGAATCGAGTTCGCGGTTATTTTCCCTCTCGGGTTCTTATCTCTGAGGATGTGCCTAAGGTATCTGTCGATAACGAGTTTGTGTATGCAAGAGATCATCAATCTACATTTAATTAAAGAAGCTGTTTCTTACAACATTCGATACACTGAGCTTGGGAAGTTGTAACATTAATCTTTTGTAGATTAATATCTGTACTAATGTTAAGAATTATATTAGCTATTGTTAGAATCATCACTAGCCCGCCATGGTGTGGGTCACCATGCTGCATTGTTGCATTGTCTGCATTCGCAGTATTGTGACCACCTTTCTTGGATTCTGCTTATGCTTTCTATCAGGCAGAGTAGAGTCATTTCGGCAGGGCCAAACATAAAAAAAAAACCTGAAGAGTTTATTTCTTTGCTTATTTGAACGCGCAAATTTTAGGAACTATTGGTCCGATTTGAAAAACTCTTTCAGTATTAGATAGCCCATTTATTGAGGAAGGCTATAGGTTATATGACATCACGCTTAGACCTACAGGAATAGAGCACCAATGAAAAATGTTACAAAAACGGGAAAAAATTTATCACGCTAAGGGCAATAGGAGACGCAAACGAGGCTGCGTGGGTCAGCTAGTTATAAATATTTCTTAAAAAAACTTTAGGTATGTTATGTGTTATGTACCTACTGAAATAACCTGTATACAATCACATAAGAAGCCTTTTAATTTGTATTGGTTTCAAGTTTTGTTATTTGACAAAACTTTGTTGGCTGCATGGTTGGCCTAATGGCTTAAGCGGAAGCCACGCTGCTTTCTAATGCACCAAGTGCTGTAGGTTCAAATCCCACATGGGACAACCGTGGGATCCACAAATTGTTGTCCTGAGCCTGTGTGTTCTTTGTGTCCGCTTCATGTTATGTTTGTAAAGTCCCCCGCGACACACCATGTATATTCCTAATGCATAGAAGTTTTTGCGTGAAGAAGTTACAAACATACACACTTACAAACTTTCACCATCATAATATTAGTGTGATGATAAATAAATAACATATATAAAAAATTCAAAACACCGTTCGCGTGCTATGTATGGTGTACCTAACCCGACTTTGTTTTGGTATAATAAAATATAATCACATAGACAAGTATAAGGGTGTAACACACACACACAGACATGTCACATTGACAAATAAAAAACTTTGGATGGTTAACGCAGTAAAGAGTAGCAAATATCCTTACTCAAGTATCAAAGTATCTCCAAGTCAAATTACATTGACATCGGTACAGTAGTTATGCCGTAAAAACGTAACAGACAGACATAGTTACTTTGAAGCTAAAATATTAGAATGGATTTATTACTAGAGTTTCTCCAAATTCACGAACACCAGCATACCTAGGTATTGTATTTATAACAATGTATTCATACGCAATCTGTTCAAGGCTCTCTGAATAAATGTATAAGTTATGTATATGCTAAGGTACTGACGTTATTTTGGTCAGCGCGCGCGACCCTCTGCGATTTAATTAAGTCCTGTGGCGCGCTCCGCGTTTGTGACAAGGGACTGTTCGTTTTGCTCGCACGTATCGCGCGATTATTCAAGTCGATACGGGCTTTTTTATAGCGAGTTCAATGTGAAAAGTTATCTTTTCATGTGGGATTTTTTACTTAAGAACTTCTAACTTATATGTAATTAATCTTAAATTCATTTCTACATTCAGATGGGTCACCTGATGGCAGAGTCCCAGTCCTTTGAGTATGGTGTGCGCTCTTTTCTTGAAGATTTAACATCACCTTATGTGTGGCAGAGAATCCCTATCACAATAAGTCGCCATTGATACCTATATTTTTATGCATTACGTGTAAATGAATTAAATGTCAATCAATATGATAATATTTGTTTACCTTTAAATAACATACGAAAACTTATGAAGCTTGAAGGACCTAATTTTTTTCTTTAAGAATTACCTGATACTTTTCATTTGTCTTATTAAGCTATTTTGGCCATTTTCTGGTACTTTAGCATTTTCCTTTTATTTCAGCTTAGAAGTCTTTGGAACCTGCTCCCCTCACTGATTTAAAACAAAACATTTAAGACTTAATGCAATATAGGTCAAATATTCGATGAAAAGCATTATCTAGGATAAAAATAATAAAAGAAAGTATATATTGTATTACGCCGCAACTAAATATTTCAAGTCATGCAAATCGCGTTACAAAGCTCGCGTACATTTTAACCAAGTAACTAACAAATGATTGTACTAACTGAGATGTATTAAACAAACCCACACTCTGTGGACAAGTGGAACACGGGTCAGCTGACAGAATATTCCATCTTTAATGAGAAGCTACCGTTTACCTACACTGGCCTGTATGCTACAGGTGATTCTATTCAGTAATACAGTTACCTCACTGACGTTTAATTATTATATCACATCACACTAATATATAAAGGCGAAAGTTTGTGAGTGTGTAAGTTTGTTACTTCTTCGCGCAATAACTACTGAACGGATTGGGATGAAACTTTACAGTAAAATAGCTTATACATCAGAATAACACATAGGCTACAAATTGACGCAATAACCGATATACACGCGGACACATAATTTAATAATATGAAATAATAGGTCACAAAAGTTGGCAGTGAGAAATTATTTCAACACGTATGCACTTGAGGTAAAGACGGTATGTGGAGAAGGGTAGAAAGAAAGAGAGAGAGTCAAAAAGAATAAAAAAGAGACAGAGAGAAAGAAAGAAAGCAAGAGAGATGCATTTAGTAACGATTGAATAATGCCGGCGCGATGGCCGTTTGTGCTGAAATCAGCGTGACTTTAGATCTATCCAGCTCAAATAAGAAGACATGCAAATAAAAACAACAGTATTATAAAATACAAAGAGGAAGCAACGCGGTCTCTTTTATCGCGCGTTGTAACTTATTTAACGCGCTTAATTTAATCTTAATGAACTCACGAGCAGTATAATGTCAATTTGTTTATACATCAGATTTGCAAACGGTCATTATTCATCACATCTGTTGAAGGGACGGAATACCAGTAACACACAAAGGACGTCGTTCATGCTATTTTTTTTACCTATTTTTTACATCTTACAGATAAGGCCGTATGATCCCAAACTATATAAGAACCTGTACTGTGATAATTGGACTTTTGATAAACATACTTATATTTTTAAAATACATAATAGGTCTTTACCCATGAAATTGCCGTTTTGTATGCTATGAAGTTGCAAGAGCTGGGGTTGGAAGATCTCCCTCATCTTCCATACTTACACTCAGACCTTGCACCTACCGACTGTTACTTTTTCCCAAATTTAGACAACTTTTTAGTGGGTAAAAAAATCAATTCCCGAGAGGCAGTACAAAATGCCTTTGAAGAGTTTGTTGCCTCCCATCCAGCTGATTTTTACAAGAAGGGCATCAATAAACTGACAATGCGTTGGCAAAGATGCGTCGATTGCATGGGTGATTACTTCGAATAGCAGAAATAAAAAAGTTTGGAAAAATAAGTACTTTCACTTATTGCATACAAAACGGCAATTTCATAGGTAAAGACCTATTACTACAGGTAAACTAAACTCAGATCGTGAGAAAATCAAATGATACCAGTTTAGTAATCAGTATAACTAATTTAAGGCCAACAGTCCTGTCGAAGATATTTATTTAAAACTTTATGCAGTTTTGTGCATTGACGGATTTAATGCCCATTCTTTATCAGTTAACATAATTCATCATCGCATACTTATATTCATTATAAATATGTATTTACTGTACTTTTATATACGTAAATATAGATTACTAGTTTTTATCCGTGGCTCCGCCCTCGTGTATGTCGATTAACGCGGTCAAAAGTGGTAGTGTGTGGAAGTCTCGTCGAAAGTGTGGCCTGTGTTACTCTTTCTAAAGTAGCTCCTTATTAGTGCCAGAATTTTTAAAATCAGTTCAGTAGTTTAGGCATAAAAACCCAAGAAACAAACACAATATTAAGATTTATTTAGGATAATAAGCGCAGCTAACGAAAACTGCAAATGGAAGTTGTGTTTGAAGATTCTCGCGATATATACAAAACGGGAACATAAATTCTATCCGCTTATATCAGTTTTAAAACTCCTCCCTAAAAAGAAAGAACATATCGACAGAAAATACATTTTTCAGTTTGCACGAATAGGACAGCGAAAATCCAGCAATTAGTAGAACTTTCTGATGTTGCGCTTCAGCCGACCTGAAAACCAAAGCTGCCTTGGACACTGTGACGAGAGGTTATAATTGACAACCTAGATACAGCCCTAAAGGTAACACACATCTCAACATCGGACGGCTGGGAAGTAGTAAGTCTGATCGCCAATTACTGGGACACACTGCCCAAAGTTCGTTCGTCCAATTTTCCGTTGAAAAACTGATAAATGTAAGCGGTTTTACAGCCGTGATTTGTACTCTATTAGCTGTTTTTTTGTTAAATAAAAGGAATTACTTTTACTACTTTACCGATCCATCTGTTAATTATATAATAAAGCCTGCGTATGTCGGTTATCGCCTATCGCTATATGCTATATGTCCTTCTTCAAGAACTAAAGTACCTCCGTGCCTTTCTTTGAAACCGGTGCAGCGGATTAGCTGTGTAAGCGTAACAGATAGACATAGATATTAATTAAATATATAACATTACTTACTCGCTAATATAAGTTTCGCGCCTATGGAAATTGCTCCGTTTTTCAGGACTATAAGAAGAATTCAAATAGTTTATAAATATCTTCCAAAACTAACGTTTAGATGACAAAAAAATGCTTATTTCAAAAATATTAGCACAGAATGAAAAAAGAGCTGATGGTTCGAAAACAGATATTTTAAAGTTTAACGATTTCCACCACAGAAATAAACTGTTGATCTTTAATATATTAGCATAAATTATTGAAGAATATATACATATATATTATGGAATAGGCGGCAAACGAGCAGACGTATCGCCTGATGGTAAGCGATTACCATGGGGGTATGGGCCTCCGGTATCCTCACTCACTCGTAGAAACACAGCACAGGTGCTATTTCATACCGGTTTTCTGTGCGGCCGTACTATCACTCCGGTCGAGCCGGCCCATGCATGCCGAGGCGTGGCCCTGCCACTTATATTTCCCCTCTCACAATGTATTTACTGGAAGCTGTCATACTTTCACATAATTTCATAAGTCAAAGCAAAATATTTTTATTTTGGTACACATGTCTGTCTACGTGCTTACTTTCAGACGACCGCAGATAAAGTGGGAAAATCTTCTTGCTATTGTCATCGTTCCCAAATTATCACTACAATAGCTTTGTAACATTCTCAATAGACGATTTTATACTTTTTGTTTACGTGGCACAAATAATTATTTGAACAAATAATGGTCGCCATATGGACGAAATTCGACTGTAATTCATTAATTTATTTAGTTTCTATTTTTTAGATTCCCTCATTATGAACTTATAACTGTGCCAAATTTCATTCTCCTTCGTTCGCATATTTTTCGTAAAAATGGGTTTAAGTTTTAACTTCAAGTAATATATCGTGAATTAAAAATAAATAATATTTCTAAACCGAATGCAACAGTTGTGAATCTATCAAGTAGTAGAGTGTAAGTGAAATTGCTAAGTTTGCGAAATTAGGCCGACTGACTGACAGATACATCAACACAGACACTACAAATTCGAATTTTTGGCCGCTAATGTTTCTCGTCTTGTAACCACCTAAATATGAAAGAATTATTATGTATTATTAGAAAAAAAACATAATAACGGATGTAGTATTGTTTGGAATTTTGTCTTCTTAAGACTAGAAACATGAAATGTGATAAATCTCGTGATCTAAACTACTGGCAATTTAGTAAATTATATATACTTAGTTCTAATTACCACATCCGAATACAAATAAACTTTTTTCTCCATTCTAATGAGCATGTAACTAAATAATATATTCTATTATCCCATTTCAGCGAAACGGTTCTTTGAATATCTTTCCCCTCGACCCTATCTCGAAAACCAGACGTCTTTTCCGACTTACGCAACAGAATTTACGCTTAAGCGAACCGAGGTCCAAGCACTAACGTTACTCACTCACACCCATGCAATTTGTATGAGCCACTGGTCCAGTTATATTGGAGCTCCCTCACCCCTAGAAATTGGACTTATTTAGGCGACGGAGGGGCCGAGTGTGTTAGTGGTCAGAGCTCTTGATGTGACAAACTATGGTATAGTGCGGTATCGGTAGCTGACCATTGTAAATGGAACTTCTCTGCTCCCTTTAGTGAGAACAGTTTTGTACTTTGCTAAGTGTATATTGAAGTTGTGAGGGTTCTGTGTTAGATGGTCAGTTGTTAGTACATTATAGTAGGTATGTAGAGGCGAGTGGCGAGCGGGCGCGCGCGGCGTGTGGGTGAGACGTTTACGGTCGTATCGCTGGTCGACGACGTTACTGTGTCCATCACTTCGATAGCTATATCTAGGACACCGTAAAGTGTTATCGAAATTCACCTTGAGTTTTGTAAAATGATTGTGTAATTGTACCAAATCATCAATTTGAACTAAGGTTTGTTTTGCCAATTTAGGACGACAGAGCAAACAAGACAACGCGTAACCTGATCGCAAGTGGCTACCGCCGCCCATGGAGACCTTAGACTCAAGAGTCACAAGTGAATTGCCACTTTTGAGTTCCCTCCCCATCTCGCATAGAAGGGAGCATAGGATTGAGTTCCGGCAACCTAACCCACGAAAATCTACGAAATAGTTGTTTAACGCTAGTGTTTTCTTAGATCCAATCACCATTAAAGCTGAGTCATGGCTCTGCCACGGTCAAATTATCATAATGAATGTTCACAATCATAACTTTTTCGTCACTTTTCTATTACTGAGACTTCTTGATACGTAACATAATTAATTATCAATGAATAATATTTCTTACGATATCAGAGACTATCCCTAAAAAGTCTCTACGTACCCGAAACTCATAGACAACGTAAACGCGGGCGCAATGCCGCGCTGCGAACGAGACGCGCCGCGGTCGGCCCCTCGCGTCGCGCCAATTAATTACGGTGGCCATCTTAGCCCCCGGGGCCGGCTTGCCACCCCCTTACCCCCTCAAACCACCCACACACCGCCCGCTGACGGACAATAATTGCCGCCGAATCTACAAGCCTTGCCCGCACCTACTCCGAGTTCGTGAGCTCCGTGTGCCTTTGTCTGCTGTATATCCCAAGACAGGGAAAGCTGTGAATGTAAGGGTATTATCCGAAGCAATAACGCGTCAACAACAATTCGACTCTGAACAATTCAGTAATCTCCACCTTAAGTCATATAACACACACATAATAATATGAGAATTAAATTGTTTACTTACGGTGAAAAACTAGTGATGTTCGTGACAGTAATGCAGCAAAGCACGTCCAGAATTCACTATGACCGCTTACTATTAGGTTACAAACCTATTTGATACTTTAAAAGTAAAAAAAAATAAAAAAAGATACGGTCGAATTGAGAAACCTCCTCCTTTTTTTGAAGTCGGTTAAAAATAGGTCTCCAACATTATGCTGTCACACAACCCTTTTGACTCATAAATATCACATTTTAAAACGTCTTCTTCAAGTTTTTAACTTAAAACAGGGTATGAAACTTTTTCAAACTTAAGTCAAACATTTAGTTAAAGTATTAATGGCATTGTTACCACCACTTGGATTCTGCTTATACTTTTAATCAGGCGGAGGTAGAGTCATTTTGGTATTGCCATACATAAATAAAAAGAAATTCTATCCCATATACACGTTAAGCACATAATCATACACAAACTTAAATTTAAAATAACCATGTCGTTTAAGATGCGAATTCGCCCTTCTAACAAAATCATCTATACAAATATATATATACATCTGTACTCTTTACAAATGCATAAAATTCAAGTGTCTGTTTGTAATATTAAAATAACCACTTTTTACTAAACGCATATGTTTGTATACACGGTACATATACCAAAAATTTAGTTAAAAATGTTTTGTCTGTCTGTCTGTCGGTCTGTCTGTCCGTTTATTCCGGGTAATCTCTGGAACGGCTGGACCGATTTTGACGAGACTTTCACTGACAGGTAGCTGATGATCCAGGGAGTAACTTACTTTTACATTCTTTTTTTAGACTAACTTTGTGCCGCAGCGTTACTCGGGGTGCGATAACCGCGGATAACACCACGGAGTTCAGCTAGTATGTAAATAAAATTAAAATATCTGTTTGTAATTCCAAATTAACAGCTTTTCACTAAATGCATATGAATGTAAATGCGATACTTCCATCAAAAATCAGTTTCAAAAACTTTGTCTGTGAGTCTGTCTATCTGTTTGTTTGTTCCGGCTAATCTCTGGAACGGCTAAACGGATTTTAATGAGTCTTTCAATGATAGGTAGCTCATAATATAAGGATTTACTCCTTAGGCGTACAATCCCTAGGAACTGTAAAGGTAGTAGAGCCACGCTGATTTCAGTACGGTGGGGCCGGCTCGACCGGGACGGTACTATCCTCGCACAGAAAAATCAACGTAAAATGACAGCGTTCGTGTTTCGTTGGTGAGTGCGAGACCGGAGACCCAACGATGCGAAAGCATCACAAGGCCGCCATGGTGTGGGTCACCATGCTGCATTGTTACATTATCTGCATTCGCAATGAGTATGGTGACCATCACTCTTGGATTCTACTTTTGCTTTCCACCAGGCGGGGAGTAGAGGCATTTTGCCAGGCCCATAAATAAAAAATAAAAAAGATTACCTAGCCAAAGTATGCAATGGACAATATTATACGTAACATTTCATACATTGCCTGGACGCCTTAGGAATTGTATACATTGCCTAGGTATTGTATAGAATACCTGAATTATACAGATTACCGGTAACAGAGATACTGAATTTGGTTTTACTTTTTTTAAGGTTAATTATTTACACAACTAATGCTTATGACCCTATGAAAAGATTTAACAAAACAGGTACACTATGAAATAAATAGATATTGTGTCCCATTCAAAGTTTAAAGGAGTCACTTAACAGTTAAGTTACGCGCACAAGTTTTAAAGTAGAATGGCCGTTTATGGCGTGAAATAGGCTTAGTGATTCCGCCGGGCTCAATTGTTTATTGGAACATAAAAACTTTGAGACAAAAAAGCCTTTCTATACATTGACGAATATAAAAGACAGCTTACATGGGGCTGAGCTTTACAAAAATGTAATTTATAAATTGTTTGTAGTGTTCCGTGTGTCGGTATAAATAAAAGAACATAAGCAAGATAATAAAAATAAAAATATAACTCACTCTCTGATTTACCGAAATCACAATTTAATGAATACTGTTTTAAGTAGGTATGGTTAACTAGGATAATTAGTAATACTGAAATAAAAACATAATGTGAATCACTATTTACACATATCTATGCAAATAAATAAAATTGGAGAGTGAGTGGCGTGTTTGTAATATTAAAATAATCGCTTTTTAATAAATGCACGGTACATATACCAAAACAATTTTTTTTCAATTTTTGTCTGTCTGTCTCTGGAACGGCTGGACCGATTTTGACGGGACTTTTTTTAGAATAGCTTTGTCCCGCGGTGTTACCAGCGGGAAACAACGCGGTGTTCAGCTAGTATAATATAATTACAAATTAAACAATATTTGTTTTTTATCAGTTCATTAATACTTTTTCATTATCTGTAAAAGTATCCCAATCATGAATCCGTATCCCGTATCTGCAACTGGACATAGCAACACTTAAAGAAGTTTTAAACACTTATTTTCAGATAAGACTAGCTTCTAGTTCTCATTTATAATAGTATTGTGTGTAACGATGAAGATGATGCATTTTTAAGGTACCCAGTTGTAAACAAGAACAATATAAAAAGTTGGGAACATGTAAACCCCACCGGGCGCTTTCACGCTGCGCGGCGTGGCACAGAGGCGCGCGCATACCACGCCAGATGCGGCACGCACGCTCTTCCGCAATGCGCCTCTTGCGCCCGCGCCATGTGTGGTCATTGCTTTACGTGCTCAGTGACAGTTGACGCTTCCTATTTCAAAATTGTTCCATTATTTGACAATATTCCAAAAATTTCAATAATGGGGTACCGTTACTAAATGTTTCTTCTAAATCTAAGCGCGTGGGAACACATGTAGCGGCCAGGAATAGATTTTTAATTTACAATTACATTTATTATATATATTAGATTTGAGTTTTGGTGTTAAGATCTAGCTTAAGCTTACTATATACGTTACAGATTCAAATCATGGTACCTAATAACTCCTTCCTATCTGAACAAGTAATAGGTGCATATATTTTTCGATCGAAATTTCATTAAAATCGGTGCAGCGGTTTAATTGTAAAAGTAAACAGAAAGACAGATAGATAGACAGAGTTACTTTTGAATTTCTAATATTAGTAATAATAATTATAAATATAATAAAATAAATTTAATCCTAAATCCGTTAGTTTTAAAAATATCGGGAAAAATCAAGAAGACTCACCTATTTATAGTTAGAACGGTAAAAATTCAGCGGCAAAACTTTTCAGTGTGAATCAGTATAACAATTGGACGTAACATTTGGATATCACCAAACGCAGTTAATAATGGTGCTAATCGTTTATTTAAAATTTTGATAAAGATATGATAATGTTCTTGTCTTATATTATTATCCCACCATAGTGACACAGTTTCTAGCTAAAGAATTGAGTCCCAGATATTCTATATAATTAGGTGAAATATGTTGTATATTTAGCTTTCTAGAGATTATAACATCATATTTTAATAAAGCACATAAAAGAAAATAATGATTATGTTCGACATAAGTCACTTACGGCTGCCTGACCCAAAATTAGAAAGAACAGTCATTATCTATCTATATATATATATCGCTGACAGATATACTTAAATATAAATATACCTACTATACTACCTATGTATATAAAATAAGTACATAAATGCTATTATTCAGTACATACATCTCTGTACATTCCTAATTACACACATATGATAGATAATCACACACAGATCATCGAGTTAAACTATTAATGCACAGACCAATAATCAATATACATCTGTATTGAGTGGAAATCAAATTGCTTAGGGAAATGTATAACTGCCTCGGTGGCGCAGTGGTAGCGTACGCGACTGCTGTTCTTGAGGTCTCGGGTTCGATTCCCGGGTCGGAACAAATGTTTGTATGATCTGCAAATATTTGTTTCGGAGTTTGGGTGTTTTCTATGTATAATATATATGTATTTACAAAAAAAAGTATATAAGTATTCATATCAGTTGTCTAGTACCCATAATACAAGCTCTGCTTAGTTTGGGACTAGACGGCGTTGTGTGTTAGATGTCTGAAATATTTATAAAAAATGTGACAAGGTAGGTTTTACCGTGTGAGAGCTACACTTCGGTATGTATGGGCCGGCTTGACCGGAGTGATATCACGGCCTCTCAGAAAACCGGTGTGAAACACCGTGGGCCCATACCACAACCCCTCCCCCTCCCCACATCCCCCAAATGCCGGCACGCACTTGTGTCCCCTCTGGTCTTGCGGGTATCCATTGATGGCAATAATTGCTTACCATCAGGCGATACGTCTGCTCGTTGGCCCTCTATTCCATAAAGAAGTGACTTTAACCACCTGTTAACTCACAGAACAGAGAATAAAATTTGTTCTGTGGGTTAACTATTATTCACAAAAGAACTTTGACATCAAGATGAGAATGTCCTGGGCTTTAAATCTGTGTACTACGATTTATCGGCAAAGTGAGTCATGATGCAAGTTTTTCGATAGCACACAAGTGCATAAGTTTATCTATACTTCTATACTAATATATAGAGCTGAAGAGTTTGTTTGTTTGTTTGTTTGAACACGCTAATCTCAGGAACCGCTGGTCCGATTCGAAAAATTCTTTCGGTGTTGGATAGTCCATTTATCGAGGAAGGCTATAGGGTATATATCATCACGCTACTACTAATAGGAGCGGAGCAACAATGAAGAATGTTTCAAAAACGGGGGAAATTTTCACGCTACGGGCAATATAAGGCGCAAACGAGGTTGTGTGGGTCGGCTAGTATAAAATAAAAGAAAATACTGTAAACACAGTTCAGTACATTTCACGAATACCTTTTCGCACCAAGAGGGAAAAGTCAGAAAGCAGCCCATCCAATTATTCCAGTTATAATCTCGTCTGCGCACGGCAGCGGGCACGTACCCATAAACCTTTCAGTTTATAGCACGACGACATCCTCCTTCCCTCAGCGCGCCGCCATTAGTCCTCTCGAAGGTTCGCTAATTCCCTCAACGCCTCGGGTCTTGTGAATTGGATGCCAGGGTAGATGCTATCGGATACGTTTTATTGGTTTGTACAAAAGAAATGTAACGCATTTTTAGGAACAGTTTTGTACGTTTAAGTACACAGCTGTGCAAAATGAGAACCAGTTTAGTAATTACATTTAAAACTTCGTATAAAATAAACCCAATACATAAATATTCGCTACAGTAGAAATTCTCAACGCTAAGTATACCTGTGTTTGTAGTAACAACCTATTGTTTTGCAGAGGTGATTATAGATTCACACTTAAGCTGAAAGTTCACAAGCTCTATACGGAGTCATCTCTATAAATAATAAATAAATAAATATATATAATATAATAATGTCCAACAGTGGAGGTCATTCTGCTGAGATGATGAGAATGACTAATATGTATAGACTATGTAACAAGTTTTAATTTAAAAGTACTTATATGTAATAGTTTTAAATATGCACCTGCTTCAGACAGCTCTGCACCACACGAAGGTGGACTGAAAGGAGGTATTAAGGTCTTGGAAGTTATAAAGGTGTATTTTAACTAACATCTGAACTCAGATTTACGCATGCGAACGAAGTTTGTACCTTATTTAAATAACAACTAACCCATCTAATGAAAACGATATACACCGACGTTTCATCAAGCACTTTAATAGAGTAGAACTTTTTATTAGATACCAAACCAATCCAAAAACCCATAAAAAATGTATTTAAAACTGTGGAAATAATAGGCATAAAGTGACCCCTATATGACTAGAGGCTTTTAGTTGACGGCTCTGAGTTCTCAGACAATTCGGTTTTAAAACAAATACCTTCTTCGTTAAGACCACCATATAACTACGATGTGGATAACTACTTGTATCATGATCGGAGTATGTAAAATGAGATCCTGTTTTCTTTACACATATCTCCATTTCTGGCTCCACCGTCCCCATATGTAGAAATAAGTTAAGCGATTGCATAATCGTAGAACATAGAGGACGAATAGTTTAGGCATACCGTTAGCTCGTTCGCTTCTCACGATCGACTGCAATGCAATAAATTGTGTACCGCGATAAACATCTGTGCTTTCTTACGTTTTCACTGGAATACTTGTAAGGCTTTGGTTGTTTCGTATAGACGAACAAACCACGCTAATAAACGTATTTTCAACTAGCTGAACCCCGCGGTGTCACCCGCGGTTATTGTTATACCGCGAGTAACGCCGCAGGGCAAAGTAAGTCTAAAAAAAGTAGCCTAACTTACTCCCTGGATCATCAGCTACCTGCCAGTGAAAGTCCCGTCAAAATCCGTCCAGCCGTTCCAGAGATTACCCGGAGCAAACAGACAGACAGACATTTTTTTTTTAACTACATTTTTGGTATATGCACCATACATATGCATTTAGTAAAAAGTGGTTACTTTAATATTACAAACAGACACTCCAATTTTATTTATTTGTATAGATAAAGTATCGAAAATTATCGCCTCCGATATATCTAGCCGATACAACCTCCTAATTTTCAATAGCTACTTCCTACTGCCTTTACCGCCCGGCAACCTTTAAGTTTTTTTATGGCAGGGCCTGCCAAAGTTACTCTACTCTGCCTGATGGAAAGCTGAAGCAGAATCCAAGAGTGGTGGTCACCATACTCACTGCGAATGTAGACAATGCAACAATGCAGCATAGTGACCCACACCATGGCGGCCTAGTGACGCTTCTGCACTATTGGGGCTCTGATCTCGTACTCACCAACGAGACACGACAGCGCGAAACTTTCATTTAAGGTTTGTCTTCTGTGCGAGGGTAGTACCGCCGGTCCAGCTGGCCCAACCGTGTTGAAATCAGCGTGGCTCTAATACCTATACCCCTAATGTGCCCGATAGTACCCGGTTCTCTGCCTTGCATCCTAAATCCTCCCTGCCGAACGAATACACATTTCCAAGAACCTAACCTGGAATAGTTTGCTACAAAATTGTATCTTTAACTTTCTAATCAGGATCGTTTATCGTGCGTGGGGTTTAATCGTATGTAGTCATCTCATTGTCCGATAAGAAACAGATCAATACGTTGCATTTCTTGATTAGAACTGCTTTGTGCACAAAGATGGCGGAATAAGGCCATCGAAGATATCAATCGAATTATTGGTTCTATTTCAGATGACCAGTATTCACTGCCTAATAGGTTGCAGCCGTGCATAGCGGGCTGTTTTCGTTTTCCATCTAACAAACACAGGCATCTCCTTAGAACGGAGGTTTTGAGCTGTTATACCACCACGCTAATCAGACGAAATGTTATAGGGTTTATATCAAGTTTTCCTTCACATTGCAATAGTGATGTCTTGAGTAGTTTACCCCTTAGTCTTACGACACCCACGTGTTGATATCGGAGTGGTGACATACTATGTTTTAAACTTTCGCGTTCCATGATATATTAACAATTATTTTGAGTGGTATGTGACGGTACATGGCGAAACAAATTTGTCAATAATATCGAAAATGTGCGGGTTGACGAAGAACCTTCTACTTCACGGATTCGACGACGGAGGGCGCCGGAGAGCCTGTGACCACGGCCATTGCAAACCTGGTCGAAACCTCAGGCTATATCAGAGATATGTTATACCTTTTAATAATGGAGTGGTGACACTTCTACTTTATAATTATCACTACCCCACGGACATATTAATAACTTTTTTAGAGTTTAAATAAATTAACAAGAGACAGTTTTAAAATTGGCATTGCATATCACGTAGGTATTTGGTGTTTTCGCGATTTCGAAATACTGTAATTTAAAGTATGCATTTATGCAAATGGTTGTGTTTGGAATCAATAAACGTAAGTTAATTTTGTATATAAATTGTCTGCCTGTCTGCCGGTCCGTTAGTGTATTAGTTAATGTAGTTTTATCGCAAATTTCTTTATCTATACAAATAAATAAAATTGGAGTGTCTGCTTGTAATATTAAAAGAACCGCTTTTTACTTAATGCACATGTATGTGTACACACCAAAAATTTAGTTAAAAAAAATTTTGTTTGTCTGTCTGTTTGTTCCGGGTAAGCTCTGGCACGGTTGGATCGATTTTGACGGGACTTTCACTGGCATGTAGCTGATGATCCAGGCAGTAACTTAGGCTACTTTTTTTACAGGCGGTACAACAATAATCGCGGGTAACACCGCGGGGTTCAGCAAATTTAAAATATAGCCTTATTACAAGGTACGTACTATGCTTATGATGAATACACACGTTATTCTCTATTCTTCTGTATATCTACCTAAATTATTAAAATGCCTCATATTGCAAGTATTTTGCAGTCAAAACAATGTATGAAAGAAGGAGTTTTTGATTAGGCAGAACGACAACTTTTTTTTTCTTGACATTACATCATTGACATTCATCTATTTAATTGCAGTTGATAAGAGTTTTTAAACTACACTATAAAGGAGGAGGTTCACAATCCGACTGTTTTTTTATGTTTGTTATCTCAGAATTTTCTACTGCCAACCGATTTTGATGCTTCTTTGTTTATTTAAAAGCTTGTGCTTCCCGCGTGGTTCCATTTCAATTTGGTCCAATTCTTGTAGTCGGTTCTTTTCGTTAAAACTTTACGTGTACAACGTAAAGACAAAATCTGAACAGCTTGTCGAAATACCGCGAAACGCGACGGGAATTTAAATTTCAAATTTTGGAATAACCTTAACGATTTTTAAGGGGTTCTTCAGTAGGGTAAAGGTACTTATCTCTTTTGGCGGCTTCTGTAGTACGAGTAAGATAGATTGTCAGCAAAAAACTTTAATAGTACCTTATATTCTTTGGATACAAAGAACGCCGCCAATTTTATTGAGGTTTCTTTGGCGATATATGGTTAAGTAGTTATCAGCATTCTTACATGGTCAGTAGTAGTCTCGCAGTCTGCAGTCACCTACAACTCGTCTTTACAGACCTCACACTGTCTGCATGTACAATCAGATACGTAACTTTTGTATTTAGGCCAACTGCTCGCTATATCTCCGTGTTTACTGTTGACGCGGGTTCCCACGTTCGCATGTAAAGTACTGATACTGTTGGGTAGACTTTTTAATAAAATTTTCATCTGTCGATATGTACATCGGTGTTCAAGTGATCCGCACGGTGGCAGTGTCCGGTCGGGTACATATTAATGAGAGCAGGTAGCGGGCGACGGGTGTGAGGAGAAGTGCGGGGGCTGCGAAAGGTGGTGCGGGGGTGGTGTGCTCTCGCGATGGTTGTTATGGCAACGCGACGCGGCCTCGGGCGCGGTATTACAATGAAGGCTACGATACTTGCGGATCGGGGCTTTGAGCAGCGTCACAGTTCAGTTCACAGTCCAGAATATGCGAATGCTTCGAAAATTTTAAGTTTATGAAATCATTCATATGAATAATTAGTTAATATGAAATGACAATTTGTGCAAAATAGTTGAAGCATAATTTTTAGTAAAGAAACCATTAAAAGACCTAACTATGGCTGAATTTGTATCCGATTATATTTTGTTTACACCTTTTCGAATTTTAAGTAACATTGTCTCGACACCAGAATCAAATTACGTAGCAATTCCTCAATCTAGTACTTTACCAAATATTTTTATTCATGTTGTCATTTTTCTACATTAAGTATAACATATATAATATACATAAGTCTCTTTTCGTATGATCTCTTCGGTCTCTAAAATTTAAATAGTATAATATTCAAGGGTAAAAATTTTACTTTTAAGAAATGTTAGATAACAAGTTGTAACAAAGAAAGCAACTTGAGCCGCAACGCTGTCCTTGACGCGGTCACAGCTCAGCCACCCCTATCTGGAGTCGCGCGTGATACTCGCGGGGGTGGCAGTGGGTAGTGGTGGCGGGGGGCTACGTGCTACGACAAAAAACCCAACGCTGACCCGAGTCCAGCCGCCATAAAGAGCCGGCGAGCGTAATAAGTAGAGAAGCGAAAATAAACTTTTTTGGCCAAAGGACGAGGACGAATTTTATCTTGAGCGAGAGAATTGAATGAATTCATAATGTGTTGGTGGCAGATAGCTCTAGATAATAAATACATAAGTTAGTAAATAGACAACTGAATTGGCAGAGATTATAAAAATCAATTTCGGCTACTATTCTTCTCTGAATAATAGCGTTGAATGACTCTTACTTTAATAATATGACATGAAACAATTAAAATGGAATAGAAATTAGTTCTCAAGTATTATACTGCTTGACTCCAACCTAATTAATACTAATTCTAAATTTCCATAAACATTATAGAATATCTTCACAAAGGAAATTCGAATTTCTATGTCTGAATGACTAGCCAGCAAAATACAAATTCGCCAAAATTTACTTTCATGTGACATCAGCATTTGAAGGTTTATTAGAAACTAGCCGACCCACGCAACCTCGTTTGCGCCTTATATTGCCCGTAGCGTGAAAATTTCCCCCGTTTTTGAAACATTCTTCATTGTTGCTCCGCTCCTATTAGTAATAGCGTGATGATATATACCCTATAGCCTTCCTCGATAAATGGACTATCCAACACCGAAAGAATTTTTCAAATCGGACCAGCGGTTCCTGAGATTAGCGTGTTCAAACAAACAAACAAACAAACAAACAAACAAACAAACAAACTCTTCAGCTTTATATATTAGTATAGATTTTCTTCATATAAACGGCTCTTACACGAGACGCACATAACATTTTACCCAAGGCCGAAGCGAGCACCCCACTAGTAATAAGCTCCCCTTTGCTTGCCTTGCTTTCTGTCGCAAATGGTGCTCAAAGGAACGCACGTTCGCGCGCTCTAATTTCGAGGCGATCGTTTGACTCGGAATGACTCTGCCCGGACTATTGATTCGATATTGCTTGTTATCGGGATCGAGTCGGCTACGATTACGTCACTCTAGTCATTGTAATCGTTTATTTATTAGTTACTTGACGATAATTATGTTGTGTAATGTCTTCAAGTACAGGACGAGTATATGATAAGGGTTAAAATACGATACACTCAATAAACGGCTTTAGGTACATAAAAAGACAGTAAATATTATACGAATTTTGCTTGGAAGCGTTGTGGCGCATAATGAGAATTTTATATGCAACAGATATGCGATGTCTGATGAAGTATATGTAAGAGTTGTTTCTAAGATCAAAGGACTTGATCTGGGAAATCTTGAGTCAAGAGAGGTAAGCTTGAGTTTTTATTAATTAGAAGAGAGTAAAGACATGGAATTATTTATAAATCAGGAGTTTCCCTATATTACAACGTGGATCAGCCACGCAACCTCGTTTGCGTCTCCTATTGCCTGTGGCGTGATAATTTTCCCCTGTTTTTGAAACACTCTTCATTGGTGCTCCGCGCCTATTGGTCTAAGCATGATGATAGCGCGATAGACTATACCTATAGCCTTCCTCGATAAATGGGCTATCTAACACTGAAAGAATTTTTCAAATCGGACCAGTACTTCCTGAAATTATAGCGTTCAAGCAAACAAACAAACCCTTAGGCTTTTAATATTAATATAGATAATACCTTCAAATATTTCACACACGGCCGTCGATAACAAGTTAGGCAAAGTGATGGTAACCAAACTCAGACACATAATAAATGATTGTGTTTATCACACAAAGATTTGTCAAAACATACGACATCTAGCTTAGCAGTCAAACTTAGAAACAACTGAGTCAATAGGCTCGTTATTACCTACGTAAACGTACGTCTTTATGGTAAACAGTATAATCGTCACTTGATACAACAGCAGCTGTACTTCTGATAACGGGTATTGAAGACCAGGTTCTGTCGTATGGAGATCATGTCATGCCAATAGCACTGATATTGCAAATATGTTTCTAATATATTTAAACGAGTAATTCTTACATATACATATACAGAAACGGCTCCAGCGATCTTCATGAAATTGGTAATGACGTACATGGCGAAACAAATTTCATATATGAAATTTACCAAAAAGAAGTACTAAAAATACTAATACAAAAAGAAAAATTAATTGGTGAATAAAAATTCATATTATATTTGGAATAATTAATATGTACTTATATTTAGAAGTAGTGCAAAAGCTAAATGTAAAATCGGATTCATGAAAGTGGAGTGCGGAGTGTACGTTTTGTTCTGACATGGTACAAAGGTCGAGTTATAGTGGCCAAAAACAATACATACAAAGCACTACACAATGTCAAGTAATGATCAAACATGTATGTATATAAAGTGCTTATATATTAATTATAAATTTAATTGGTGATCTTCTGAGGATTTCATTGAAATAAAAAATGTTTTATGACATTCCTCGATAAATGGGCTATCTAACACTGAAAGATTTTTTTCAAATCGGACCAGCGGTTCCTGAGATTAGCGTGTTCAAACAAACAAACAAACAAACTCTTCAGCTTTATATAGTAGTATAGATTTGATAATTGGAAAGAATTCTAGAACCAAGAAAAATATTAGGTCACCCTAGTTTCATTATTTACATTCATTAGATAGCTAGTTATTTAAAAGTTGTGAAATATTAAACAAAATTTACGAATATTAAGGACACATTCATTACCAACCCTAAACGAGCGAATGAGACACCTTAATGGGAGGTGACTACCGCCGCCCATGCTGCCGTGGTAATAGAGAAGGCAATGAGTCAGAAAAGCCGGAATAAAAAATAAAACAAAAAAGTTTTTTCTTAAAGTACTTACTAACTAACAAGAAAATGATCTCATTATTTACGTACACGTATTAAACCTTTACAGGAAAAAACTTATTTCACGTACATTCCAAATAAACAATAAAAATGGCCGCCTTTGACTTACTGACTTCTAGATTACTATGGTGTCACCCAAGAGTCACACAAGTAAATTGCCGCTCTTTGAGATACGAAAGCTATCCCCTTGATAGTGTGAAAATCAGATCTGTCTACCATGCGGCTAATTTTACGTACAGATTATACACCAACGAGCTGACCCACGCAACCTCGTTTGCGCCTTATATTGCCCGTAGCGTGAAAATTTCCCCCGTTTTTGAAACATTATTCATTGTTGCTCCGCTCCTATTAGTAGTAGCATGATGATATATACCCTATGGCCTTCCTCGATAAATGGACTATCGAACACTGAAAGAATTTTTCAAATCGGACCAGCAGTTCCTGAGATTAGCGTGTTCAAACAAACAAACAAACAAACTCTTCAGCTTTATATATTAGTATAGATAGATTGGCAGCAGCTAAGCTACACCGCTACACGCTACACTAAAAAATAAAGAATTTGAATACATCCATTTATTTTTTATTTTACACCTTTAGGGATGAATTTTTCAGATTTACTTTCAAGATTTCAAGTAAGCCCTAGTTTAAACTTTGCGTTATGAATAAGATCAGGGAAAGTAATTTTCTATATATAGCTTTTATTTACGTCACCTTACTGTATGACCTCTTCATTGATGATAGGCCATAGGCAAGACCTGGAGCGAAATCAAGCGAAACGCTCAAAACAGAACGGGATGATGGTGGACCGTGGACGCCCTCTGCCCCATATTGGGGACATAGGACCTTAAGTCATCACCGTAGTGAACCGATTTTTTTTTGTTTGGAATACAAACAGCAAATAAATGAATAGTTTTGACCATAAATCCCGAATTGAAATCATAGTACCATACCTATTTGTTTCAGTATCGTTTAACTGGACCAATATAATCCTTCTGTAATTGCTTACGCAACAATAAACGGTTACGTTAGCAATATTGCTGTGATGTAATATGACTATCGGACTAATACAAATTACCTACTTCGTCTCCGATTTGATCACGTTACGTCAAATAAAGACCCTGGGGGAGGTAAAGAGGATAATGGGAAATGTTTCCTGTTTGATAATTTTTGTGTCATGTTTTCATGTGTATTGTTAAACGGTTATTATGATTGCTACGCGATTCATGTAACAGGAAAAATAGCACAATGCAAATCATTTTCGATGGAGGATAAACTATTATAATGAATTTTGACTGAGAAGACTGAAAGCAAGCCCCAACATAGTTTGAGGAAAAGGCTCGGAAAGATTACATGAACGCTTTTGTTTAAAAAGCATCCACGGGGATCTGACGGGCACAAGCTTTATTTCAATGAACATGCCGTATAACATCACCCTGCTTATTAGTAAACACACCAAAAAGCTATACAACTAAACCATTTACCTGTTACACGGTTCTACACATTACGCTTCAGTGCACGGAAGCCTTTATCCCCTATAAACACATATAATTTCAGTACTTTAACAACAATCTAACACAGACATCATTGGCCCAATAGAGAGGGCTATTAACGAAGTTGCAAACCGAGCTCAACAGGTGGCGCTATTCGTTTCAATATCTACAAAACTTTCCGACGCAACTCAATAAATCGACCATTTTCACTTGAACTCTAGATCTGCTATTTATTCCCCAAATTTGAGTTGTTAAAGGAAGGGTAGCGGATCGTTTTAAACTGGACTTTCTTTGCCCTGTTGTTATTATCATTGCCCTTTATGTTTCGTTACAATTTGAACTTTATTCGAGTGAGTTAGATGTTACTTTGTAGTGTGATAATAGGCAACTGTCGTATTCAGCAGTTTAGCGATACGTTTTGTGTTGAAAACGTTTTATAGACATGTTAGTAGTCGTTGAGATCAGCTGTTCTCAAGATGTTTGTTTTCTTTGTTATGCTCTATGTTTTTATGCTGCAGTTACCCTTTTTGCTTTAAGGGATACTGTTAACATCGATGGAACTATAACAGAATTGCTAGGTATTTTACTGTGTATTATTATTTATCTATTCGATGTATTTATTTTGTTCTCTTTTTATAAAGGATAGGGTTCAAGGATTAATTTTAACTCATTTGTAACAAATCAATAAGATAATAAAAAAAATGTGAAAAACGAGTGCCTGATGACTTGATTGTACTGAAATAACGCGTGTTAAGACTTACGTTATCCTGTTGAATTAATACAGAAATGGAGGAATATTGGGTCGAATCGTGGGGAAAAGCGAATGCTTTATAATAACCGAAAGCGAACGCGGACTGACCCCTGGTCAAATGCCGAAAGTGGTTGCCGAGATCGTTACCCCATTGCAAAGTTACGTAATTAAACCTATGTTAGTCTATGAAAGAGTGTCCAGTCACAGAGTCTCAAGACCTTCCTGCCTTAGAAAGCAATTTAAGACGTTATGTCTCGGTTGCTCGGTTGTAACAGGGGCGTCTTTACCTATAGTGCTGGGTGTGCGGTGCGGGCGCTACGCTTACTAAAGGGCGCTAGAGTAATGATTGCACACGGGCTCTTAGAGGCTAGAGACGCCTCTGACTCTCATTATGGGCCTCCAGTACCATCACTCGCTCGGTCAAACACAGCGCAAGGACGGTTTCACACCGGTTTTCAGTGAGGCAGTGGTATCACTCCGGTCGAGCCGGCCCATTCATGCCGAAGCTTGGCTTTCCCACGGTAAAAAACAATTGCAACCCCAAAGAGTCCTACAACAGTCTATTTACTAAACTTCATGATCGACTAGGGCTTGTAAAATTCGGCAGTGTCGTAGTAGACTGTAAAGCGACCCCAACTTCGATTACACGGATGGCGTAGCAGTGTAAGCAGTCGCCACGCCGCTTTCTACTACGCTGGGTGTTGTGGGTACGAACTCCACATGAGGCAACACTTTATGTAATCCACAATCTGTAGTTGCGAGTCTGGTGTGTTTTGTGTCCGTTTCGTGTATGTTTGTAAAGTCCACCGCGACAGGCAAACTTGTTATTAATAGTTAATAGTTATTGCTAACTCAAGAGTAATATTTCAAAAAAGACACAAAGACAACACACACAAAGTTTGAGAATAGACTTGGCAGATGAGTTATAGTACTTATAGTTTATAGTAAATGACTATGGCGCAGTGGTAGCGCATGCGAATAAATAAAATTGGAGTTGTCTGTTTGTAATATTAAAATAACCGCTTTTTGATAAATGCATACGTTTTTAACAATTTTTACAATTTTTGTCTGTCTGTCTGTCGGTCTGTCTGTCTGTTTGTTCCGGGTAGTCTCTGGAACGGTTGGACCGATTTTGACGAGACTGTCACTGGCAGATAGCTGATGATCTAAGGAGTAACTTAGCCTACTTTTTTAGACTAGCTTTGTCCCGCGGCGTTACTTGCGGTACGACAATAACCGCGGGTAACATCGCGGGGTTCAGCTAGTTTATACATATAAATACCTATAGTTATAGTGTACCTACACAAGTTTTGAGATCTCGGTTCATATGTAATGGTGTTTACACAAGATTGGAAACACACAAGTATAATTAGCGGATACAAAGTACAATCGGACTCAGTACAATTATATCTGTGCTTCACACATAGCATGTTAGTGTTTCATGGAATAGACTCGATTTGAGTTTGCGGCAATTCGGTACAATACTACTTACCTAATACATTGTTCTGTTACACGAAGCCAAACAAATGTAAATAAGTAAGTTATTGCATAAAAACAAATACGCCTAATAAAAAAACTGTAACGGCACGTACTGAGATGGGTCTCAGACTCTCAGGTAGTTCAGTTACTCGAAACGACGAAGTGAAAGAAGTTTTTTTTATAATTATGCTGCTGGCTGAACAAAAAAAACTTAACATGACAAACAAAAATGGTATTAACTCATAAAATTGGTGTCGACCAACCTGTGAAAATAACCGAGGTTCGCTGTTATGCAGTTTTAAATCCAATTGCAATTGTTAGTAAATACAAATTACATTTCCTCAAACATTTTGTAAATATTAATAAAATAAATAAGATTTTTTTTTTTAACATGTACGGATTAATATTACCATCGCCCAAGGCTTTAAGAAGTAAAAATCAAGGTCACGATTAGTGTGACGTGACCTTCACATCAAATCTAACACTGACAGCTTTGGCTCGCAATAAGATTATCTAGCTTCTATTTAACTTATTTTTCATGTGACAGAAATTCTTCTTCAGATCTTAGTCTGGGGTAACATAGTTTTTGCACTAAACAAACCATGCGGACCCAGGACCAAGACCACGCAATTTCAAGGTCCCTCAGAATCCCAGCAAAGCCCCATCTCGTAAGAATTCGAGGTGCCTACTCACTCTTCAGCGGTCCGTGTCCCCGTTGACGGTAGCTATCGGCCTTGAAGTCTCCTACACCCGGGAAGTAGTATTTTGGAGCATTACAGCTTACAGCTTTACAGAAAGATGCCATTGGTTCGAACCCTCCGTACCTTTGGTCCTTAGCTGATACGAATTCCTTTGATGTTTCACGTACATAATGTTTAAATTAAAAATATCAACATGAAACATTAGCATGTCGGTGACGCGAACCCATAAAACATTTCCTACCAAGAAGTGATCAACGCGCCAAAAAAAATTTCACTTCATAAATTGATTTGATTTTAGTACAGTCAGACATAATGATTCTCGTTAGAGTGAGTATGCAGTGCCGGTTTTTTTTAACACTACCAGCGCCCTGGGCGAGATTTCTACGGCGCCCCCCAACTGCAATTAAAACCCATACGAAAAAAGGGAAATGATATAATTCAATATGCATTTATCAAAAAAAAACAATTATTTATTATAAAAAACCTTTCTGGCCTTTCCATAAGTGAACTCTTTTATGAGGTTATCAAAGTCGATGTTTTCAGCAATTTATTTTTCAATTGACTAAGTTGATAAGTTTGTCAATCTAGGTTGAGATATTGTTGATCGAAGATAGGTTTTGTATGAAAAACTCCTCTCCCCACTAGCAACTATTAAGGTATAGTCAAAAATATGCGAAATGCTATCCACACATTTGGATACTTTTCTTGTAGGTTGTGATTTTTGATAAAATTTAAAACAAATAGGAAACGTTCTGATCAGGCAAAAAAATTTTTCAGACTTATGAGTTTAGTACATAACATATAACCATCTATGTTTGATTTAGAGTCAATTTTAATTGGAGATCCCCACAGACTTTGACAAAGTCGGATTTTTACCCGACTACGGCAAAGCCAAAGAAGGGTTATGATTTTGACAGGCTATGTATGTATGTATGTATGTATGTTCATTTGTTCCCTCTTAGCTCCTTAGCTACTCATTAGAACTGGACAAATGAGGTGTCGCTAGAAGCGTCATGATCGTTTTCTGGTTATAGGCTATATGACGTGTCACTGAATCTAATGTGGCGCCCTCTAGCCGACATAAAGTACTGTATTAAAAAATAAATTTTAGATAAATATGTCGTGTTTGGTATCATTGGAAAGGGCGTTACTTGTACATTTCAAAAATATATATATTATTGGCATTTTCTCGTGACTTTGTCCGTATTTATTGGATAATTGTGATATTTCTGTGGTATCTATTTAAAATATACTTTGCAAAGAAATTAGTATTATAGAGGCACCAAAACATTTTAAATAAAAAAAAAGTAAAAACTAAAACCCAATTACGACAAAAATAGACGCTGAAAAAGTTTTTTTCAGCGTCGTTTTTTGTCGTAGTTGGGTTTTAGTTTTTACTTTTTTTTTTCCTGAATCTGTTTAATATGTTACAAAAAAGACCAAGATTTCGTACTAAGTTAACTGTTCGAACTTTTCATTGACTGAAATTAATATAGTGTCCAGAAGACAGTTGAAAAATTCAAATTCTGAAATCTTTTAGATGTTCAGCTGGAGTAATAGTCTCATGAGACACTTGAACATCAGTTCTCTGGATTTCAATAGTAAAGTTATGTAAGCATCATGGATGGCAGTAATTTGGTAACGGACTGCTTTAACACTGCTTATTCTTGCTTCCCAACGTGGTCACTGAGTTTTTTTATAGTTTATAGCCCCAAGTGATCAGTTAGAATTTTAGAATGGATGAACATTGTATTTGTTTTACATAATCAATGGAGTCATCTATACTTATAAAATAGTAAGTCCTGACTGACTGATTCATCATCGCCGAGCGTAAACAATGATAGTTAGGGCTATGAAATTTGGTGAGTAGGATCCTTTTATTGAGTAGACACGCACTAAGAAAGGAATTTTGGAATTTCTACCCCTAAAGGGGTGAAATAGGGGTTGAAAGTTTGTATGGAAGTCCGTCATTTTTTAAGTTAGAAACCTGAAACTTTACTTTTGGGCTGCTGATTAAAAATGAGTAAACACGTATTTCAGCGTTTTTGAATATTCAACCCCTAAGGGGTGAAATAGGGGTTGACATTTCGTACATAGGTTAGTCTGGAACTCCGTCATTTTTGAAGTCTGAAACATAAAACTTTATTTATGTGTTACTAATTTAAAAAGAGTATAGACGTATTTGAGCGTTTCTGAATATTCTACCCCTAAGGGGTGAAATAGGGGTTGAAAGTTTGTATGGAAGTTCGCCATTTTTTAAGTTGGAAACATGTAACTTTATTCATATGCTAAGGACTAAAAATGAGTTAATACTTATTTAAGCGTTTCTTGGTATTCTACCCCTAAAGGGGTGAAATAGGGGTTGAAAGTTTGTATGGAAGTTCAGCATTTTTTAAGTAAGAAGCATGAAACTTTATTTTTGGGCTACTGATTAAAAATGAGTAGATACCTATTTAAGCGTTTATGAATATTCTACCCCTAAAGGGATGAAATAGGGGTTGCCATTTCGCATATAGGTTAGTCTGGAAGTCTGTCATTTTTGAAGTTCGAAACATGAAACTTTGTGTTCGGGCTACTGACTAAAAATGAGTAGATACGTATTTAAGCGTTTCTTGATATTCTACCCCTAAGGGGTGAAATAGGGGTTAAAAGTTTATATGGAAGTTCGCCATTTTTTAAGTTAGAAACATGTTACTTTATTCACGTGATAGGGACTAAAAATGAGTTAATACGTATTTAAGCGTTTCTTGGTATTCTACCCCTAAGGGGGTGAAATAGGGGTTGAAAGTTTGTATAGCAGCTCGTCATTTTTTAAGTTAGAAACATGTTGCTTTATTCACGTGCTAAGAACTAAAAATGAGTTAATACGTATTTAAGCGTTTCTTGGTATTCTACCCCTAAGGGGGTGAAATAGGGGTTGAAAGTTTGTATGGAAGTTCGTCATTTTTTAAGTAAGAAACATGAAACTTTATTTTTGGGCTACTGTTTAAAAATGAGTAGATACCTATTTAAGCGTTTATGAATATTCTACCCCTAATGGGTGAAATAGGGGTTGACATTTCGCATATAGGTTAGTCTGGAAGTCTGTCATTTTTGAAGTTCGAAACATGAAACTTTGTGTTTGGGCTACTGATTAAAAATGAGTAGATACGTATTTAAGCGTTTCTTGGTATTCTACCCCTAAGGGGGTGAAATAGGGGTTGAAAGTTTGTATGGAAGTTCGTCATTTTTTAAGTAAGAAGCATGAAACTTTATTTTTGAGCTACTGTTTAAAAATGAGTAGATACCTATTTAAGCGTTTATGAATATTCTACCCCTAAAGGGGTGAAATAGGGGTTGACATTTCGCATATAGGTTAGTCTGGAAGTCTGTCATTTTTGAAGTTCGAAACATGAAACTTTGTGTTCGGGCTACTGACTAAAAATGAGTAGATACGTATTTAAGCGTTTCTTGATATTCTACCCCTAAGGGGTGAAATAGGGGTTAAAAGTTTATATGGAAGTTCGCCATTTTTTAAGTTAGATACATGTTACTTTATTCACGTGATAGGGACTAAAAATGAGTTAATACGTATTTAAGCGTTTCTTGGTATTCTACCCCTAAGGGGGTGAAATAGGGGTTGAAAGTTTGTATGGAAGTTCATCATTTTTTAAATAAGAAGCATGAAACTTTATTTTTGGGCTACTGTTTAAAAATGAGTAGATACCTATTTAAGCGTTTATGAATATTCTACCCCTAATGGGTGAAATAGGGGTTGACATTTCGCATATAGGTTAGTCTGGAAGTCTGTCATTTTTGAAGTTCGAAACATGAAACTTTGTGTTTGGGCTACTGATTAAAAATGAGTAGATACGTATTTAAGCGTTTCTTGGTATTCTACCCCTAAGGGGGTGAAATAGGGGTTGAAAGTTTGTATGGAAGTTCGTCATTTTTTAAGTAAGAAGCATGAAACTTTATTTTTGGGCTACTGTTTAAAAATGAGTAGATACCTATTTAAGCGTTTATGAATATTCTACCCCTAATGGATGAAATAGGGGTTGACATTTCGCATATAGGTTAGTCTGGAAGTATGTCATTTTTGAAGTTCGAAACATGAAACTTTGTGTTTGGGCTACTGATTAAAAATGAGTAGATACGTATTTAAGCGTTTCTGGATATTCTACCCCTAAGGGATGAAATAGGGGTTGAAAGTTTATATGGAAGTTTGTCATTTTTTAAGTTAAAAACATGAAACTTTATTCATGTACTACTGATTAAAAAAGAGTAAAGACGTATTTAAGCGTTTCTGGATATTCTACCCCTAAAGGGGTGAAATAGGGGTTGAAAGTTTGTATGAAAGTCCGTTATTTTTTAAATTAATACCATGAAAATTTAATTTTGGGCTACTGATTAAAAGTAACTAGATATCTATTTAGCGTTTCTGCATATTTTACCAATAAGAGGGTGAAATAGGTGTAAATTTTTTTTATGAAAATCCGTCATATTTAACTTAGAAACCTGAAACTTTACTTTTGGGTTGCTGATTGAAAATGAGTAAATACGTATTTCAGCGTGTCTGAATATTCTATCTCTAAGGGGTGAAATAGGGGTTGACATTTCGTGCATAGGTTAGTCTGGAATTCCGTCATTTTTGAAGTTTGAAACATAAAACTTTATTTATATGCTACTGATTAAAAAAGTGTAGAGACGTCTTTAAGCGTTTTTGGTTATTCTACCCTTAAGGGGGTGAAATAGGGATTGAAAGTTTGTATGGAAGCTCATCATTTTTTAAGTTAGAAACATTAAACTATATTTTTGGGCTACTGATTAAAAATGAGTAGATACCTGTTAAAGGTTTCTGGATATTCTACCCTTAAGGGGTGAAATAGGGGTTGCAAGATTGCATGGAAGTCTGTCATTTTTTGAGTTAGAAACATAAAATATTATTTTTGGGTTTGTTAGTTTTGAAATCCGTCATTTTTTTTAATTTAGCAGCCTAACAACTTTCGTTTTCATGTTTCTGATTACAAATAGATGAATACTTATATCAGTATTTATGCGAATTCTGCTCCTAAAGGGGTTGAAATATGGGTCGAATGTTTGTATGAAAGTTCTTTTAAATAGGATAATAATCAAAAATAAATAAATAAATACGTTTAAAACATGAATAAATTACTGATACATTCTTTTACACAGTTTTAATTAAATGCATATGATCAACTTCCACGCGAGCAAAGCCGCGGGCAACAGCTAGTCTATACTTATAAAATAATAAGTCCTGACTGACTGACTGACTGACTGACTGACTGACTGATTCATCATCGCCGAGCGTAAACTATGATAGTTAGGGCTATGAAATTTGGTGAGTAGGATCCTTTTACTGAGCAGACACCCACTAAGAAAGGAATTTTGGAATTTCTACCCCTAAGGGGGTGAAATAGGGGTTGAAAGTTTGTATGAAAGTCCGTAATTTTTTAAGTTAGAAACCTGAAACGTTATTTTTGGGCTGCTGATTAAAAATGAGTAAACACGTATTTCAGCGTTTCTGAATATTCTACCCCTAAGGGGTGAAATAGGGGTTGACATTTCGCGTATAGGTTAGTCTGGAAGTTCGTCATTTTTTAAGTTAGAAGCAGGAAATTTTTTTCATGGGCTTCTAATTAAAAATGAGTAAATACGTATTTCAGCGTTTCTGAATATTCTACCCCTAAGGGGTGAAATAGGGGTTGAAAGTTTGTATGAAAGTTCGTCATTTTTTAAGTTAGAAATATGTAACTTTATTCATGTGCTAAGGACTAAAAATGAGTTAATACGTATTTAAGCGTTTCTTGATATTCTACCCCCAAAGGGGTGAAATAGAGGTTAAAAGTTTGCATGGAAGTTCGCCATTTTTTAAGTTAGAAACATGTTACGTTATTCATGTGCTAAGAACTAAAAATGAGTTAATACATATTTAAGCGTTTCTTGGTATTCTGCCCCTAAGGGGGTGAAATAGGGGTTGAAAGTTTGTATGGAAGTTCGTAATTTTTTAAGTAAGAAGCTTGAAACTTTATTTTTGGGCTACTGTTTAAAAATGAGTAGATACCTATTTAAGCGTTTATGAATATTCTACCCCTAATGGGTGAAATAGGGGTTGACATTTCGCATATAGGTTAGACTGGAAGTCTGTCATTTTTGAAGTTCGAAACATGAAACTTTGTGTTCGGGCCACTGATTAAAAATGAGTAGATACGTATTTAAGCGTTTCTCTGGATATTCTACCCCTAAGGGATGAAATAGGGGTGGAAAGTTTGTATGGAAGTTTGTCATTTTTTAAGTTAGAAACATGAAACTTTATTCATGTACTACTGATTAAAAAAGAGTAAAGATGTATTTAAGCGTTTCTGGATATTCTACGCCTAAAGGGGAGAAATAGAAGTTGAAAGTTTGTATGGAAATCCGTTATTTTTTCAATTAGTATCATGGGCTACTGATTAAAAATAACAAGATATATTTTTATCGTTTCTGCATATTTTATTAATAGGAGGGTGAAATAGGGGTTGAAATTTTTTTATATAAATCTGTCATATTTAACTTAGAAACCTGAAACTTTACTTTTGGGTTGCTGATTGAAAATGAGTAAATACGTATTTCAGCGTGTCTGAATATTCTATCCCTAAAGGGTGAAATAGGGGTTGACATTTCGTGCACAGGTTAGTCTGGAATTCCGTCATTTTTGAAGTTTAAAACATAAAACTTTATTTATATGCTACTGATTAAAAAAGTGTAGAGACGTCTTTAAGCGTTTTTGGTTATTCTACCCTTAAGGGGGTGAAATAGGGATTGAAAGTTTGTATGGAAGCTCATAATTTTTTAACTTTATTTTTGGGCTACTGATTAAAAATGAATAGATACCTGTTAAAGGTTTTTGGATATTCTAACCTTAAGGGGTGAAATAGGGGTTGCAAGATTGCATGAAAGTCTGTTATTTTTTGAGTTAGAAACACAAAATATTATTTTTGGGTTAATAATTAAAAACGAGAATATGCATATTTAAGCGTTTCTGGATATTCTACCCCTAAGGGGAGAAATAGTATTTGGCATTTCATGTATTGGTTAGTTTGGAAATCCGTCATTTTTTTAATTTAGCAGCCTAACAACTTTCGTTTTTATGTTTCTGATTACAAATAGATGTATACTGATATCAGTATTTATGCGGATTCAGCTCCTAAAGGGGTTGAAATATGGGTCGAATGTTTGTATGAAAGTTCTTTTAAATGGGATAATGATCAAAAATAAATAAATAAATACGTTTAAAACATGAATAAATTACTAATACATTCTTTTACACAGTCTTAATTAAATGCATATAATCAACTTCCACGCGAGCAAAGCCGCGGGCAACAGCTAGTCCTTGTATATTTTTCCTTTGCGGAAATCCCTCTGGATACCGACTTGCTGGTGGCATGTCGGACTCGAACCGGCTAAAACCGCACGCTGTCTCGGCTACTGGAACCCGGGGAACCAGGTGCAGTCTAGAAAGAAAAACCCTGGAACCCCGATGTACCTCGGGCCACCTACGGTGTGTAGATGGCCCCGTCCTGTGTGGGAACTCCGATGTTACGGTTGCTGTCCCCAAAAGGCACTCAACCCGGCCTGCTTCTGCTAGTTTGACAGTTGGCCTCACCTGTCACTCCCAGGCTTGCGCTTATGGAGGACGGAGATCGTTTTACGAACTCCAGCGCCTGAGTTGTCTGCGGTACCTGGCCCGGGCCTGGCGAACCGAGAAAGTTCTAAACCTCTCCCAGCCCCGCTTCGCCGTCACCTTCGCAAACATAACTTGGCTGCAATCATGATACCGAGAGAGAGCACCCCGATGGCCGTCACAAGATCACGCCTCCACTCCCCACACGCCGGACATTCTGCCAGCGTGTGGAGTTTGTTCGCGAATAACTTCGTCGTGTATAAACCGATTATGACGTTTCTTTTTAACCGACTTCTTTTAATGGAAAGAAGATATTCCAACGGTGGTATCATGATAAGGACACTAAGATCCGATGATCATCCAAGATGGCATCCAAGAGAATCGAACCTTGAATTCGGTTTTATTTTTGTTAAATTTTATTAACTTAAATATTAAAAAGAGAAAGACAATGTGTTTCTCCATGATTGGGGATTCAGGATAAAATTAACTGCATGCAGTGCTCAGTTCGAAGTGTTTGATTGTGTTGTGATTCAAATGTTGCAAACAAAGATTTTTTCACTTAATTTAGGGAATTTACGAGTAAGTAGACCTCGAACTATGAGCGATGGGTTTTAAAGGGGCGCCTGCGGCGCCCCTTTTTATCTGGCGCCCTGGGCGATCGCCCACCCGCGCCCTACCCTAACGCCGGTACTGAGAGTATGTATTCAATTTTATTTTTAAAGTACAGTATTTTCTAATGTACATTCAAGTAACCATCGGTAGATTCAAATTTCAGTAAAAAAACATCTTAAGAAATTTAGATACAAATTTCAAAAATAGATAGAGCGTTTTAGGAGAAACATTAACTCGTATAATTCAATATTGTGAAAAATATAAGCATACCGTGGGAGAGCCACGCTTCGGCATGAATGGGCCGGGCATCTCCCCTTATCTCCCCTCCCATCTCCCAAAGACCGGTAACGCACTTGTGACGCCTCTAGTGTTACGCGTGTCCATGGGCGGCGGTAATCGCTTACCATCAAGTGATACGTCTGCTCGCTTGCCCACGTATACTATAAAAAAACATACTAGAAGAACCCCCTCCTCTTTTAAAGTTGGTTAAAAACGCATACCATCAACATCTCAATAGGCCGCCATATGGTCACCATGCTGCATTCTCGTGTTGTCTGCCCTCGTAATGAGTTTGGTGACCACTATTCTTGGATTTTGCTCATGCATTTTATCAGGGAGAGTAGGGTCACTTTAGCGGGCTTATATATAAAAAAAGAATAACATACTTAAAGTAAACTAAAAAACAATTCTTCCATACTGGCCTTGAGCGTCAAATGCTGGCAAATATGCATATGTATGCTGCAATCTCCAAAACTATAAATAAAACTGTGACTGACATGTACCGTCATGATAACATGGCCATCTTCCGAACATCGCGTAAGTGCAAAGAACTGTCCGATCACTGAAGGACAACTGCGGTTTGTGTCCATAAATTAAGTACATACCTAGAATTTAATTTTGATACAATACGATAAAAAATATAATAAATAAAAATGATACGTATATCATTAAGGAAGCAAAATACAGTCAATGTAGTGAACATAATGAAAAGCGAGCATATTAACCTAAAACATTGCAGGTAACGTTTTAATTTTTAATGTACTTGGAAAAACTGTGCTTATCTATTTGTATATATAGGTACCTATTAACATTTTAATAACATTTAACTCGTATTGTGTCATAATATGTAAATGAAGGTTTCAAGTGGCTTTAAATTTTCCAATAATAACAAATTGAATAAAATATAGATACATATTGGCTGCTCCTAATATTTTAACATTGCAAGTATGCTGTCAGATGTAAAACACACAGCCCAGTAATGGACGCCAGACTGTACCTAATGATTTTGGGCAAATGTATATTTACCAAACAGATCATTAGTCTATCTTGAAACAATAAAAGAGAAGCGAATCGTCAACAAATCAACAATTCACGTAGGCAGTGTTATATATGTTGCGCTTGCGCCGTATTGTGCCGCGGAGTGCGCAGGCGCGGCGTTTATGAGTCATCTATCGATAGACGCGGGCGCAGCGGCCGCTCACCGCGTGCTCGTAATGCGCGCGCGTCGCCAGGTCACCGTCAGACGCGACGTGCGCACAAACATGCCGGACTGGACGGCTAAGATTCAACACACAGACGGGCGTTTCCGCGATTTCAAATTCAGATAAGGATATTTAATTGTTTAGCTCTTTAAAATGTTTATTTTTATATGCAAGAGCAGCAGTCACCATACTTATTGCGATTGCAGACAATGCAGCGTGGTGACCCCCCTCACTATGGCGGTCTATTGAGATGCTTCTGGGCATTATCATTTATAAATTAATAAATTTTATATACAAATAATATCTATAAGTGTAAAAAGATTTTCAAGGCATAAGTGGCAGATCGATTTTAAAAGAAATAGAAAAGCTATTTTTTATTAAATTGAAGACAGTTTATATATCGCTAATTGAAAGTACATAGTTAGGTCAGATTAACAGTAGTCGTGAGCAGACAGTTTCACAAAACAAGAAGCAAGTAACTCATACGCAAATAAATATCAAAAAAAGCCTTTTATTTCCAGTAATATACAATTTCAATATATCATACAGGTAACATTATATCTACGTAAATACTTAGATAATAATAAAAAAAAAAAAAAAGAGACTATATCCATGCATCTATCTATATACGTTTAAGTTATCGAAATGTATTTATACACGTAACTAGTTATAAGTAAAATAAACATGTAAAAACTTTTCCACTGGAACCCATACGCAAATACATACTACTAAATACTGTTTGGTAACGCCACTAGAACAGATTTACTCGTATTTACTAAAAAAAAACACAGTTTCATAGGACCTCTATACTGTATACAGTCTCATAGGATTTTTTTGAAGTAAAACTTCTATAGTGGCCATGTGCCCTTTTTCTGGGATGCGTATTTTTTTTTAAACTCGCGTCAGGACAGGTGACCTAATTGTAAGACGGCGATGCAGGGCGCTTGCGCGAGTGTTTGTACTACACCCTGCTACGCGCGTGCACGGATAGTGACAACTGATAGCTCGACTGTCTAATATGACATAACTAGTAATATGTTTATCCCCTAAGGTGTCTACGGCCTTTCATTGGCCGTATTAAAACATGGTCTATTGTGTCACCGGCCAGCCACTGACCGGTCACTGGCCGGGAGTTGGGAATTATTAATAATAATAATGGAATTATCCCACAAACCACGTGACACTCAAGCTATGCTTATGTCAAAGTGACGTGACACCTGAGGGATTATACTGTATAGCATTTACATATCTTGTAACATCACAATAATACGCATTTTTTACTTCTTTTTATCGCGTAGTTTATCAGGCAAAGAGGTTTATCACAGGTCTTAAACAACTGTTTGTTTATAGTTTTGAGTTTTCACTTCTGTCAGCAGTCTTCATGACTGCTGTGTGTGTTAATGTCCGAAAAATATTTGTTTTATTTTTATCTAACTTTCTACGTAAATCGCGGCATCTCACATTTAATTGACACACTTAAAATTTAAAAAACTTTTAAATCTGACTGCCCGTGTGTGCTGCAGGCGTTTTCTAACTTCATGCACCTTTCAAACAACTCGCTCTCGCTCGCTCGTGCGTTAAAACCGCATCCGGATCCATCTGCACTGTTTCGCGTTAAAAAATATTGCGCAGCTGCGAGAGTCGCATTGCAGTCCATAACGCCTCATGACGGGAAAGGATAACTTGTGTGAGCGGCGACTTCAGCTCTGATAACTAGTATTTAACTACAATCCATTGATTGGAAAAGTGGCTATTAGTTTGATGTCACCGCAGAATAATTACATGAAACTTGAAGGTCGGACTTGCAAAATTCATTGAAACAAAAAACGAAAATCACAATGTATAGTGAGCATGGAAACTAGATAGAAAAATATATATTAAACAATCAATACTGTTTGGCAGTTCAATATTTAAAAAATAACTCTATAGAGGGACACCAATTCTTCAGTTTCCGACAGAAATAAATTATCTTGTCACTATGTCAAAATATTGGCAATAAATGTTTGGCCAAATCCCCTGTAATCTAAGGGCCAAATTATGTACCTACCTATACGTTTGGCATAAGCACAAACTTGCGTTTAAGCTGTTATCAGTTGTATGTTATATGCAGTAAGGTCTTTTTCTTAGTTACAACGACCAAATAGAATGTACATACAATACTTTTCTCAGCTTTTCGGAAATAAATCTAACGGTTGCTTTAAGAACATACATTCTTCGTGATTACAGTAAGGCAATACTTTTCTTGGAACACGTAGTGGAGCTGCCAAAACACACATGCATCAGAAACTTGATATTCCTGATTTTAGACAGTGCTACATTTGATAGAATATTATTTAGACAAATAGAATATATTTTAGGGAAAACTTAATTAGATTTGAGAATTTAGATACCTACCTAACGGGTGATAATAACTAATAGATCACATAATAGAAACCACATCATGCAAACTGTACATTTTAATTGTTTAAATTTCATGTCATGTGGGTGAGTTGGGTGACAGCTTATCGAGGCCACCCAGTCATCAACCAACCGAAGCCGTCAAAAAGCAACAACAAAACCTATCAAAATTAACTAAAATACCATAAACGCAAATTTCTCGCGAGATAATCGCGACACATCGTAAACGTACCAGTCAAATCTGTAAATGTTAATAAAATTTCTATGTTTTGTTTTGTTTCATGTTAAAATCGCTATTACCAATTCAAATGTGCGTCCGAAAATGGCCGCTCACTGACATGTGACGTTGCCGTTGGCCCACGCGCACTCGGCGCTGCGCGGGCGCAATGCGTGCGCTTGGTTCGCTCCCACGATGCCCAGAGCGATTACAACTCGCTAATAGAGGGCGATCGACGCGCTAGCTCGCGGCGCCCTTTGCGTGTGGACTTCGGCTGTGTCCATATTGTAATAATAATATTTATAATCAGAATTGAGTACAATTAAGTCATATTGATCTCGAAACAATTTGGATGCATTTCTTTAATTGCAAATCATACGCTTTACACATGACAAACTGAGATTTTTTAAATAAGCAACTCTCGTTTCATGAATATTTAGCGTAGAACTTAAAACATCGGTTGTTATGATGATCCGATGATACCTGATGTTAGATATGATGGTCTATTAGTGATCTTGATTGCCGAATGTTTGATTGCTTAGTTTCGATTTCAAGTTAGGACAACTTTAGTATAACAAGAACGATAATATCTTCTGTTTCTTGGTCAAATTGGTCTATATTAGATGTGTATTTACTAATCTATAAGTATGTTTATCAGCATTGATTACAATATTTACAGGCTTTGCCTTAATTACATTCAGACTCAGGACATCAAGCTGCATGTGAAATATGTCAATCTATTACTGTTATTGAACTCGCCTTAAATTACATTTTACTAACCTATATATATTTTTAGGGTTCCATACCTCAAAAACAATAAGTGTTTTCATGGAAATCTTATATATTTTATATTTTTTAACTCTTTCTGTGTGTCTGTTGCGATAAAGTTATGAGTAGTGGTGCGCTACAGGATAGCTTTCATCTCTAATTTGGCTGTAATCTCCCCGCGGCGGCTCTACACTTGTGGAGATTACACAAAGGTAAAGAGTAGGTTAGGTAAGGTTCCTTATACGTTTTAACGGATAAACCGCTGCACCGACTTCAATAAAGTTTGACATGGAGGTACTTTAGTTCTGAAAGAAGGACATAGCCTACTCTTTGCCTTAAAAAACGTTGTACGCGGGGGCAGAGTAGCGGGTAAATGCTGGTGGTTCATAAATGTATGCATCACGATAAATTAAGCACAACAATAGTTTGAATGTCCGCCGGCGAGGTTTCTTGTAATAATATTTAACGAAGCTTTGCGCGCATTACCTGATACTTCATAATATCTGCGAAATATCAACGTTCAAGCAATCAGGAAGCAGGATGGTTTGTGTAATCTCCACAAGTGTGCACAAGCCGCCGCGGGGGGATTACAATTAAATTATTTTAATTACAACAAAACTTACAATTAAATTATATTAGAGACGAAAGTTATCCTGTAGCGCACCACTACTCATAACTTTATCGCAACAGACACACAGACAGAGTTAAAAAAATCTATACAAATAAATAAAATTGGAGTGTCTGTTTGTAATAATAAAATAACCGCTTTTTACTAAATGCATATGTGTGTATACACGGTACATATACCAAAAATGTATTTTAAAATTTTTTTGTCTGTCTGTTTGTCGGTCTGTCTGTCTGTCTGTCTGTTTGTTCCAGGTAATCTCTGGAACGGCTGGACCGATTTTAACGGGACTTTCACTGACAGGTAGCTGATGATCCAGGGCGTAACTTAGGCTACTTTTTAGACTAACTTTGTCCCGCGGCGTTACTCGCGGTACAACAATAACAGCGGGTAACACCGCGGGGTTCAGCTAGTATAAAATATATAAGATTTCTATAAAGACACGTATTGTTAATTATGTATTTAATACTTGAAACATATTATTATATATTGAAAAGGCCGGCAGCTACTATCAAAATGTTAGAATGAAGAATAGATTTACAAACTATTTACTTTTATTCGAGTGTTCATCAAACGAATAATTAGAATATGTGCGAAAACCGAAATAGCCCACGAACCTTTCCCTATTATTATTAATGCGAAAGTTTGGATGGATCACTGAATGTTTGTTACTCAATTATCTCGTAAACTCGTGACGGCTGAACGAATTCCCGGGGGACGAGAGAAATCGAATACTCAAGCCGCAGGCAAAAAGTGTATACCTATGTATACGCGTAGACCAGCACCATTGAGAGAATTATATTAAAACATGATAGACAATACAGGCACTCTTTTTAGTTTAAAACTGATATCAATTACAATGACAAACAAGGGACAAGGCAAAATAACAGTAGCACGTGGATATAAAATTGCCAAATGAATTACCCAACGACATTCGCTGTCACTAATGGTTTTCTTAAAAGCTATTTCGCTGAATACTGTGCCCACCGATCTATTGATTCCTTGAATCACAAAAGTATTACAAAGCCACGCGTCAATGGAACGTGTTGAGCATGCATTTACGAGCTTAAAACAGTACCGGGTGAGGTAGAAAGTGCAATGATGCACCTACGTCTAAATATGGCTAAAACATCGGTTTAATTATTGTTAGTTCTTAAGACTGTTAGGTCTTTAGATATCAAATCTACATCTAACAACTATATCTATACTAATATATAAAGCTGAAGAGTTTGTTTGTTTGAATGAGCTAATCTCAGGAACTACTAGTCCGATTTGAAAAATTCTTTCAGTGCTAGATAGCCCATTTATCGAGGAAGGCTATCATAGATAGATATATCATCACGCTAAGGCCTACAGGAGCGGAGCAGACATGAAGAATGTTACAAAAACGGGGGAAAACGCAAACGAGGTTGCGTGGGTCAGCTAGTCTATAGATAAAGAAACGATACAAATAAATATAAACAAAAACTAAATGTATCCAGTATCTGCCTCCAGCACGCTAAAATTAAAAAAGTAAGTGTATAGTTACGTTTCTCCATTAACAAAGCTATTAAAGACGATCACATTTCGGATATCAAGTGTGTCATATAAGTATGCTTCATGCATAATTTGAAAACAATAAAAACAAGTTGCAAAATCGTAAACAAAATACAGATGGTGCATAAAGTAACGTATTGCGCAAATACTGAAAATAGCCATGTCAGAGGTTGATCGCGGCGCTGTCTTCCTGGCTTCGCGCAGCTATGTACTGACGTTGGCTCGGAATGGCGGCCCTTGCATATTGTGAAACAGTCTGCAGTCTACATACTGAATTGTCTCCGAATAGAATAGAAAGCTAGGTACAGAATGTGACGCCGTGGGCGACCGCTAGATGTAGCGGCCTGCAAATGATGGCGTCGCGCAAAAATAAAGGAAGCTATTGTTGATCGATCGCGGCTATATCCGTTCGATGCGGTGACGCAACTGCAGCGTCGCCGGTATACACTCCGCTCAAACGAACATTGTGGTTCTCTGACGCATTTAGTTTCGCGATAAGCGGCGCATTGTTTGACATGATGTGATTACTGTGATGGGGAAATGAAGCTGATAAAGCATTATAGGCATATCGGATAAATATCGTGCGCTATTAACAATAAATGTGATATTCTTCAAATGTACATCCATTGACACACGTCATTCGCAGCTGTCAATAAAACACCACGGTAAAAACATGAAAAGCACAGATTTGATGTATCGTGTTAATAGGCAGAGGTAAACATTGGAGTATAGTAACATATAAATGTTGGCAAACAAAGTCTGGTGGCTCGGACAATAACCTTTGTATATTTTTGGATGATCTGCTTAACTATACCAATACACACGAATTTGTTACGCTCAATGATGATACTACTGAATAATTGAACAGATATTATAGTGGTGTGTAGGAGAAAAAAAATAGAAGTACCTACATGCAGCATCAATCACAACCTTTTAATTTTGTTGTGGTTGGTAGCTCATCTTAACTCACAGAAGAGGACTATTATTCTTTTGTTCTGTGTCTTAACTGAAACCAAGAGCAAACGTAATCTGTACTAATATTATAAAGAGGAAAAGTTTCTAACTTTGTTTGTATGGTTGTAAGGAATAATCTTCAGAAATACCGATCCAATCCTGAAAATTATTTTTCTTACAGAAAGCGACACTATTCAGGAGTGACATATGTCATATTTTATTATGATTGAAAAAAAAAACAGTTCAAAATAATAGTATTTGTAAATCAAGTGGAAGAAACGCGGGCGGTTAACACCCAACGAAGTGGGCACGGGTCGGCTAGTATAAAATAAGGGCACGATACCCAACCAAATTAAATAGGTTCGTAACGTTTTTAGTAAATAAAGGTTGACGTCAATCAATTTGCAAGATCCATTATCATGTCGCATCGTGTTGCAGCGCGTGGATCGTAGCCGCGCCAGTGCAACGGTGGTGGCAAGCGGTGCGCGGGCGCGAGGTCACCGTGCTCGCCGCGCGCCATCGCCTCGCTGTTATTGCCATTTGTACGGATTTCCAAGGACAACCATCATTAATTGAACTGTATTTTAATAAACCTTACAAAAATGCATTATCACAGTCCTTAAAAGGTCAGCGTTTGAACGCAGAGTTGATATCGTTGGTTCTATTTCTTTATGTAACCGTACTGTGGACTCATTTTTGAACATAGTTACGTTCAGGAGAATAAAATTAGTTTCATCCTAGACGTAGTCATCATCATATATATCATATACATATCATATTTCAATGAGTGTTCCCAATTTTAAAAGGGTCAGTGTAATGTTTAGGGTTTTGGATAATATCTTGTATGACTGATTGATTCCCTAACTAACCCTCTCCCCCCTTCTCTGAGAATGTAATCATTTTCAGATGGAATTAAGGACAAGTAAAATTTTACCAAAAATAAAATCAACTTTAAGGTAAGACTTGATTTCTCTTGGATGCCATCATCATATCTTAGTGTCCTTATCATATTACCACCATTGGGATATCACCTTTCCAATAAAAAATCATCATTAACGACGAATTTATCCGCGATCACATATAAATATATATATATATGTATACGGTCGAATTAAGAACCTCCTCCTTTATTTGAAGTCGGTTAAAAAAGGATAAATAAGCTAGAGGGCATTAGATTTTATTACAAGACTCGGGTAGGTAAAGATAACAAGAACACTAGCAGAAGCAAGTATAGCTCGAAGAAGAAGTAGTCACTCACCTATTTATACGTCCTGTGGTTACAGAAGTTACTAGAGTCGATACTGAATAGGCCACGTTAATGTTTTATCTTCTGCGTATAGCAATGATTCCTATTTCGGTATTTGTCTATGGTCTCCCTACTCGCGCCCGCGCTATCCGCGCACGCGTCATCCGCGTGACGGTACGAGTACAACCGGCGGCGCTTACAGGTCACTGTCTGCCTGTCTGGACGATTAACGCATTGTTCGAACTTTCTAGAAGCTCAGCACCAATGCTTACTCGCTTTCCCCTAGTTCATATTCCACAAGTGCCCTCTCCTTTGTTATCTCATTAAAATAACTTTGACATTTCTTTCGCACCTTCTGAGTATCCTCATTTATATGGTAAATATAGGATTTGTAATCTTCATCCGTTATTGTTTTACAACTTGCTTTATTTTAATACCTACTAAAATGTTCACTCTCGAAACCGCTTAAGCAAAAAGTGTGTATATTGCTTTCAAGAGCAAACACATGTTAACAATGACCATAGCTGCAAAAAGTTGGGACATCTATTACAATTGTAAAGTGTGTATCCGTTCGTTTATGTGTGGGTGTTATCATCGTAGCTCCTAAACGGATAGAGCAATTTTGATTTCGTTTTTTTTTTAATAATGACTTGAAGGTCGTGTAAAATTCCTGCTTTTAATCGATAAAAGGATGACTTGTACTTTTATGTAACATTGTTCTTTACAGACACTAGCTTTTGTCGTCTATTAGTGAACAATAATGTGTTGCAGAATAATTTAGTTAGTACACACAGCACCAAGAACCATAAGCTCGGTGCGGCTTGAGGCAATTAGCGAAATGGACGCCGGAAAGGCGAACGTACTCAGCTCGCGTGGGTCGAGTGCGGACAGAGCGGGTGAACTCCCACCGGGCGACGTCAACCGACCTCCTATTAATAGTACGACCAGTGGGTAATCAATATTCGCCGTGCAAGTCAACCCTCGCCCGCATCGCGCTTCCTGGAAGCCGCGAGCGCGATTCGGGGACACACCGGCCCCAGGCGGCGCCGCGCCTCCATAAATCTCCGAGGCCGTAGCGGCACCGCTCGCCGTCGCTTCCTTTGTTTTTTTTTTCTCGACGGCTCGGTAATAAGATCGCGAGCGTCAACGTCAGGTATAGATGGGCTCGAAGCGGCCGCGCGTGAAATGCATGCGCTGTCTATTGACCGCGCAGATGTACAATTTTAAAAGCTTGTTCGACGGCGACGTGAGGTGAAGCGCGTGAGTCCCGCCGCAGCGGAAATAATTAGTTGTGGAGATAATCGTTCAGAAACTCTGTCGGCGTCGCTCGTTAAACGCGCGTCCATTCGTGTGTGCTCGCAACAACTTGAGCCGTTTACAAAATGAAAACTTCGTGGTGACTAAATTAAGCCCAAACCTACTTTACAGAGCTTACAATTTTAATTAAACTTTAAGGAGAAAGGTCAAAAACATACTCCTACTAGAATTAGAGTATGGAAAAATAAAGAAGATAGCCAGAATAGTACAAATGTTTGTTTCTACGAAAATGTTTACAATGGTCTATTATGATACTAAAGAGCTTAACAAAAAATAATTACTAGGCTGCTTTCTGTTCGAATTTTATCCGAAGCCTTGGTAACTGCAACCTTAATTGCGCTGTGGCTAGATATTACGATTCGAAAAAGTATAGCTTTGTCTAAACGTAAAAGGCATCACTATCTTAACACTATGCGGGCTTACCGACCTAACTATATTAAAACCAACCAAATATTTTTTTAATATAATATGATCTTATAATAAACGTACCTACATAATACATATATCCAATATTGAATTCGTAAAACATTAAGAAAACCTGCGTTCGACTGATTAGATATAACAGCTTGCGTTTTGCACACATGCTACAGTAGGTAGGTAGTATGTACTGTGTCGCAAGGCGAACCTGTCTGGTGATAGTGTGGCGTCTGATCACGGACGCCTGCGCGCTTTGGTGGCGGCGATAACGGTCAGATAATAGACGCAACAGACTTACATAATCATCAAGCAACATTCGCGAAACTATCGCGACAATTTGCGAAACAAAAGTTAGCGTCCGTGCGAGTCAATTCTAATAACAGGCTAGTATATTTTCTCAATATCTTTCGCAACGATGTTCGACTTATGCTTGGGCTTGTCAAGGAATCTTTTGAGCTGAATCATCAAGTTACGTAACCTTCTTGTCGCTTGGAGGTCAAATATACATTATAATTCACTAAATACACAAGCTACATCAATATCGCAATTTTTCTCCTTTACAGATCCGCCGTCCCGTTGACCAGAATTCGTTGTAGAACAGCGACAAAAGATTCAGGCAATTGTCAAATGGTAAAAACTTAAAAAAAATGTATCGACAGCCCTCAAACTTGCCAACGTAGGAGTGTATTGATTTTCTTAATTGCAATAAGCTAGGCTATTTTTTTTTACTTATGGATACATCTGATTAACGATGAATTTTCATAGTATACAGCAAAGCGCCAAGTCACCACGCAAACCAAAAAAAAATGGATATTTTATTTCAAAAGCCTCATGCGAACGGTATCTAACGCAATACAAAGCGTATTTTTTTTACCATGCATCCGCGGATAACCCTTGCTTTCCCACGAATATCCGCGACATGGTCTAATATACCTACAGGCGATAGGGCTTTGTGTGGCTGTACAGTTGTACAGTAGACAATGTCGCGAGCGCGGCAAAAAATCACCCGTCGGGCCCCGCGGCTGCCACCCCATCGATAAGGCACGTCTCTTTCGACTTTGAGGTCGCTAACTACATAGTAATTGCCAAGCTTATCTTCCGAATGGCCAGAATATTTGGTCAACCTACAAAAACCTTTTTTTTCTACCCTTTTTCGTATATTCGACCAGTTTTATACTAAGCGAACTTAATTGTTTCGTTCCAAGAAAACTTTCTCGAACTAATATTAACCAAAGCAGAAGTTCCGTTTGATGTAATAACAACAGTTGTCATTTGAAATACAGATACGAACGGCCAAGGTCACAAATGTCAGGGTATATTACGGAGCTCTAACTAGTTCTGACACGATAAAGGCGGTGCCGAAGGAATAACTGGGTACGGGACATCACTAATAAAGAAAGTCAGAAGGTGGAAGGCCAAGGCCGTATTTAGGTCTGAGTTTTGGGAAAATATGGAATATTTACATTTTTGCGTGATCTTACCTCAATAAAATTATGCTAAGCAGATGTCGGATTTCAAGAAAACAAAGTTATGAAAGGTCCCTAGATCCCTTCTAAGACTTGTAGTCTACAACTCTGGCACCTAGTCTGCCTGTGTAGTTAGATAGGTGTGTAGATAACTATCGTAATTACTATTATAACACATACACAAAGTATTGTGAGTCAAAAACATGTATGGTAAAAGGCAAAGAAAATCCCCAATTTGAATTGTAGAAACTTGTTATTGGCAATAAAAAAGTCTTGTGGTGATAAATCCTATTAATTTATAGAATTTATAGAAAAAAATATATATATATAGAAACCAGGATTTTTGTAGGTATTTCTATTAATAATATGCAAAAACCAATGTGATGCAATTTACTGTAGCAACATTTAAACGAATCGTTGTATGCAGAAGTAATTGTATCCATAAACTGGACAAATGGACGAAAACATCTGAAAAAATATATACTTGCTTAGTTATTAAAAGAAGATTTCAAATTGTTATAATGATAAAGAAGTTTCTGAATATCTTGTTAATTTTGGATTGAGTTGCTAAAATACTGATTAGACACTGGATCTCTAATGACTTAAATATATTTAATGAGTTAAGTATATTTAATTATAAAGCTGTCAAGTTTTACAGCAAAATCTCAAATACAAATGTAAAAAAAAAAATATCAAATACTATTTTGACACAGCCTTTATTGTAGGTACCTATAAATACGAGAATATCATATTACATCTGTAGTAGCTTTAAAGTCCATTTGAAAATAGTTTTTCTTACACATAATTAATTTGTCAAAAGTCAAAACGACAATGGTCAGATAAAACGATGACTTGACATTTTTCAAAACATTTTTTAATATGATTAGACCTATCTACGCACGCAGTCTACGCACGTTCGGAAATGGACATCGATAGCTCATCGATTTAAAAAAGCAGCCATGAGGACTACCGACAGAAGTGAAAACTCATAACTACACACAAATTAACCGCTTTGCGCTTTAAATAAAATGCGCGATAAAAAGAAGTAAAAAAATATAGCTCATGGAAAGCGTTCGTTGACGATGACGCTAGTTCCATGATTTTTGTTCACCCCAAAAGTGAACAACGCTCCTAAAAAAGTTTTCACTTCAAAAATCTTACACTAGCCACTAAATGCAGTTTAACATTATCCTACAATCGATTTCTACACACACATTTGAATATAAATTATTTTGCAAAGCAAATTGTTATTTTGATTGGTCGACACGATGAATTTAATTATAATGCATCTATGGCAAATCGAGCTAACAGATGTAAACAAAAGAAGAAGAAGCATCACTAGGCCGCGATGATGTGGGTCACCATGCTGCATTGTTGCATGGTTTGCATCCGCATGGTGAACACCACTCTTGGATTCTGCTTATGCTTTCCATCAGGCAGAGTAGAGTCATTTTGGCAGGCCATAAATAAAAAAAATAAAAAAATTGAAACAGAAAACATTGTTTTTAATAGACGGAATTAATTGCTTATAAATAACCAAAGGTATTTAAAGCAATAGGATATATGCATACATGATTATTAAATTTGCCGAATAGCTGCACGATAGCGGAGAGGAAAATATTTGGGCGAGGCGGCATATTACAGACAGATTCAATGTCAGCGCCTAGAAAGAATTTGCATAAGTCATCGACCGGCGGCGGTGTCGATGAGTTATTTGTGCGCCGATAACGACACTGATTACCCGATGAGTAACCCACAATAACATGATAACAAATCTCTTTTATTGCACAATTGTTTTATTTAAAAAAAATGCTTCACTTCTTTCTTTTTTATTTCTTGATAACTTTCATTTGTTTAATTCAAAAGTACCTGGACGACAGAGCTTTGCTCGGTATTTTTTTCTAAAAATGTATTTTATCTGTATCGATTTATCGCCTCCGAAAACCCTTTGAATACAAAATTTCATGAAAATCGTTAGAGCTGCTTCCGAAATTACTCTAGTCTAGGTTATGTGCAAGTAACTATGTACAAGATTTGCATTACATAAAGATCCAAAGCTAGGTCAAATTCAACAATCGAATATGAAAGTGTTTGAAATATAGTTATACTGATTCTTCGCTAACTAATAAACTAAACTAATTGACATGGTCATCTTTTTTATCAGGGTATGAAATACAAAAACGTCTAATAATAGTACTTCCGACAACACTAAATGATGATATAATTGATGTGTTAACTGCCATCTAGTGTACTGCTGAATGGAAAGGAAATGGATCAAAAAATATACTTGTAGCTTTACACCTCTTTTTGTCAGATAAATAACATACTACTATTGTATATCTATACAAATAAATAAAATTGGAGTGTCTGTTTATAATATTAAAATAAACGCTTTTTACTAAATGCATATGTATGTATACATAAAAAATGTAGTTAAAAAAAATATCTGTCTGTCTGTCTGTCTGTTTGTTTCGAGTAATCTCTGGAAAGGCTGGACCGATTTTGACGGGACTTTCACTGGCAGGTAGCTGATGATCCAGGGAGTAACTAAGCTATGCTCAGGTTTTTTTTTGACTAACTTTGTCCCGCTCGGTTCAGCTAATTGTACTATAAAATAGGTATTGCAGAAATGGAAGTCTTCAGAGAAAGAGAAAAACAAATTGCCTACATATTATATGAAGTCTCGTGGAACTACGCAGCATAAAGTTTTAATATACACGCCCCTTCAACTCAATCAAACAAACTTATAAACTTTTAATTATTTCACTCATTTAACGAAAGAAAAATGTTGTTGTGAGCATAATCGTTTAGACTAGATACTGTTTAAAAAAAATCTTAAAATTTATGATTGAAATGTCAAAAATAAATGAGAACATATAATGTTATTGTAATTAAAAAATGCAATTAAGGAATATGGTAACACAGAATGCAATTCCAAATATGAATTCAAACACCACGTGTAATCATAAAAAAGTAAAGAATGTTCGAATCGACACCACTAGAAATCATAGCATTGTTTATGATACGGATACGCGAGAATGCGCTTTCGGGTATAGTTTTGTCTGTCCTTGACTATTCCAAGAACCTTTTTGTTGGGGTTTATAGAGACTTGTTCACACTGTATGTGCAAATGAGAACGACGGGTCACTTTATTAAGTTATGATAATTATATTTCTTCAACCAAGTTTACTTCTTGATCGTTGGTTGATGAACATGTGAGGATTTTCTGAACAACTTGATGCATACACCTCATTCAAAAAGTTGTGGACTCAGTTTTTTAATATTCAAGAGAAAGCTGATAAAACAATTGCCACCATATCTAAATCATAGTGCATTTTAGACGGGAGTTTTTACATAACAACGTCGGCGACAAGACGGCGCGCGACAAGCGAACGGCAGCTAAATTATCGCAGCGAGGAACCGCCGGATGGCATATACGTCGCGCATTTACATTTACGCATTTTACGCGGCCGTCGGCGACCGATCGCCGCCTCCGCGCCGCCATTAGCGCGACACAGATACGTGCAGGCTATAACTTGAAGGGGCACGGCCGCGAAAATTGCTGCCATCAATTCTCGAGCCGAGCGACATGTTGCGATCGGTATTCACGCGTAGGGGCGGCAGAATAAATTCTCTTATGACTTAGGTGACATTATTTTCTATACGCGGTGTGAGCGAACCGACATCGGTGTGAGTCCGCCTTTATTATTTTGTAAAACTCGCAAAAAATATGCCTAATTCCGTAACTAGCAAGGAAAGGAGGAGTGTGTGTGACCCATCATGAAATCCATACAAATAAATAAAATTGGAGTGTCTTTTTGTAATATTAAAATAATCGCTTTTTACTAAATGCATATGTATGTATACACGGTACATTTACCAAAAATGAAGTTAAAAAAATTTTTGTCTGTCTGTCTGTCTGTCTGTTTGTTCCGGGTAATCTCTGGAACGGCTGGACGGATTTTGACGGGACTTTCACTGGCAGGTAACTGATGATCCAGGGAGTAACTTAGGCTACTTTTTTTTAGACTAACTTTGTCCCGCGGCGTTACTCGCGGTACAACAATAACCGCGGGTAGCACCGCGGGGTTCAGTTCAGCTAGTATTCAATAAATTCCTATATTTTATTGCTCTTTTCTTTTCATTGTGCTTGTGTTCATGTCGCACATACAAGATGCAAGAAGACATTATTTAATTATTGAAATTGGCTTTTTATGGTAGATAATACATTAATTATGTACGTATACATTTTACATGAAAGATGTTTGCTAGTAAACATACTGTGCACACTAAATTGTGGCAGGAAAATACAACAGTCAAACCCAATTCTACGAACGCATCCGCAGGCCCAGCTACCCGCGACACGTACACACCAACTCTTTGAAGTGAAGCAAAAAAATAATGCGATATTTATGATTAGGCTCGCGGGGCCTTCCGAGCTCGGCTTTTGTTTCGTCCTACCGTACCTGCCAGCTGCCGGCTCATTATATGCCACTACCTGATCGCGCCGCAGCCGAGTGACACCCGCGAAGGTACGCGACGTTGCCATTTCGTACTGATGTTACTCACACATTACTTATATAAGCGCCGAGGGGGTAGTTACCGTACTTGCACCTACTAGGAACCGACCAAATCAGTGAATTTATCTAGTCGCATTCACGGCGCTGGTCGCTGCTTTTAATTACCGATAAAACTATAATACAGTTTTTTAAACAAATACTTAACATTTCTTTTGTACTAGAAAACATTTTAAAAACTATAACTACAAAATTTACAAAGCCTACACTTGCGCCATTACGAATCTAACAGCCATTCATTAAAATTGATTCAGTAGTTTAGGCGGAACATACAATATGGTGGAACATACAAACATACATATAGACTGCCAAAAATGATACCTTTCCTTTTGCCTTCACCGTAGTACGGTAACAAAACTATATAGTAAGCTTTTTATTCACAATTACTAGATTACTAGATTATATCTATACAAATAAATGAAATTGGAATGTCTGTTTGTAATCGATTTTTACTAAAGGATGTATGTATATGCAAGTAAACAAACCCGTCTATACTCTGTAAAGCCAACTCGCTAACTATTGCTAAACTTACTACAAACTTAAACAAGTATTTGATTGCCTCGTTGGTCTCGCGGTTGGCGTGTGCGACTGCTGATCATGAGGTCTCGAGTTCGATTCCCGGGTTGGACCAACTGTTTGTATGATCTACAAATATTTGTTTCGGAGTTTGGGTGTTTTCTATGTATAATATATGTTTATTTTTACAAAAAAAAAATGTATATATGTATTTGTATCAGTTGTCTAGTACCCATAACACAAGCTCTGCTTAGCTTGGGACTAGACGGCGTTGTATGCTAGGTGTCCGAAATATTTATTTATTTAATAAATTAGACTAAAATGATATAGCCAATGTCACCGCCATATTACGAATCTATCGACACCTTATTCATTAAAATCAGATCATACATGCAAACATATACATGTATCGACTGTCATAAATATTAGTTTTCTGTAAATGAATCGAGTAAACAAATACATCGAAGTGACCTCTTGATTATGAAGCAAAAATTTAAAAACTGTAAAACACTAGTATGTCTCACTCTATTCTCCAAAATGAATTCTCAAACTCCAATTATTCCAAATCAGATATAAAAAACATGTCAAAGAAATGTCGTAGGTAATTAACGACTTTCAAAAAGCAGGAGTATTGTATTTGGCTGAAAAGACTTAATTTTAGAACAGATTTTCAGAGTTATTTTATCATGATTAAAAGTAGCAGCTTCTCCGTTACTTAATAGTTATGATACGTTGCAATTTCGAAGTATAACCACAGTGCTAATCTTATGGGTTTAAGAAACAAATACATAGGTATTTCTAAACACTTTCTTTAAAACATATTGCCAGCGGTACAGGATCTGCCATTCTCCTTTAAAAAAACCATTACCGAAACTAAATTGCCTTCAAGTGTAAAAACATAATTTGGAATTGAACCATAGCGAAGGACAAACAAGCAGTAAAGCTATTGTTGAAAGAGCTTTGTTTGTGAGTGCACTGTTCAAATAGGCGCAGTGGGCAGTGGGGCCAGTGGGTTCTCGTGAGCATCAATATTAGAGACACATTCATTCCGTTCAGCTGCGATTGGACACGCACGCCGATGTCTACTGGACAGAATTTGGACGATTGCCTCTTATTGTCGTACTTGTAGCAACAGTATTATGTATTTTGTACAAAATGCAGGATTTAATGTACAACATCTCAGTTGATTATGATAATGAAACATGATCGATACATTTCTTTTAATAATTTGCCAAAAAGTAATATATTCATTGGTTTTATTTCATAGTATATAATAAAAACATAGTTTCATTACAAACAACCATTCATAGTATATATTAAATTGGAGAAATTAAATTAGAATATGAACCTGAAATACAACTGGACCTGTATTTTAGACAGACTTTAAAAAAGAAGGTTTTATTTCTTCTCTTCCAGATTTTTTTTTAATTATGTAGACTGTTTAGTAATTTTAGTTAAATTTTAATTTGAAAATCACCTGTAAGGGTGAAACCTGAGTTATAAAGAATGTAGTTTTTTACTAACAACTACTTTTCAAATTCAATTTATATTTGAAAAGAAATTACTATAATATTGTAATAACCTTAACACATCTAAAATCATGATACATTAACTGCCGTTTAAGTCGTTACATTACTTTCAAACGCATAGAGAAATAAAAAAGTATTTGTCATCAAAAACATTCAATTACGCAGCGCGCCTCCCCTGTCGTTCGGAGCATTCACGCGAGAGCTTTCACACAGACCATAGACAGTAGAGGGGGCCGAATACCGCGAACGTGTGTTCATTGTCGCACTTTCCGGGAAGAGATGGCCGTCCGCGATTACAACACGGACCCGCGGCGTCCGCCCGTCCATCCGCCCGTAGTAAATCATTATCTGTGTAAAAACTAATTGAAAGGAACCCAACCCGCCTTTGTAGTTACTTATTACCGAGCTGCGATTTTGTGAGAAACGCATAAACAATGCTTATTTTGGGTTTTTACTGGCATTCTGTGAATGTAAACGACGTGGGTATTATACTGTTGAACAGTATAATGTACTTAGTTGAAAACTTTATTATATCATAACGAAAGCGTTAAGACTACCAGAAAAAACTTCAAGTATTTCAGTAAGTCAGAAAAAAACTGATAAAGTAACAAGAACAAAAATTGTTAAAAAATCCTGAATAATTCTTCAATTATTTAGTATGAAGATCTGGTCTCTAAACTAGTCAAAATTGCCAATATGTCATATTATTTAATATTGCCGAGTATTATTTTATATTTCGACTAGTTTTGGACAACATGACCGCGTTAGATTAAATGCTGATCAATTTTTTTTTTTAATTCTGCCACCATTACATCTTTGCACACAGTATAGTTGTTAACTACTAAAGTTTATTAAAATTCCCTAATACAAATTTTAATTTACGAACAATACCAAATATAAGTTATGATCAGTAGTTCCTAACACGAGTAAAGCACATTTCTAATAACCATGCTCAGACTAAATTATTGCACACCTGAAATTGTTCTAACGGTAAAAACAATTAGGAATGAATGCCTCATGTTCGACGAACACAGACAGAAAGTTCAATAAAATAAATATAAGTTATAGACTTCACTTGTTGTGTATTGACTAACACTTCCTCAGAATAAATCATCCATTATATCGCACTAGCTAACCCACGCAACTTCGTTTACGTCTCTTATTGCCCGTAGCGTGATAATTTTCCCCCGTTTTTGAAACATTTTTTATTGGTGCTCCGCTCCTATTGGTCTTAGCGTGATAATATATAGCCTATAGCCTTCCTCGATAAATGGGCTATCTAACACTAAAAGAATTTTTCAAATCGGACCAGCAGTTCCTGAGATTAGCGTGTTCAAACAAACAAACAAACTCTTCAGCTTTATATATTAGTATAGATTAGACTTACGAATTAATCTACGGGAGAAACCGTAAAATAGTTATATGTATTTATATTACCTACTGTTAAAACACGTTTGCTTATCGTAAACATGGTTTTGTTTCATTTCTTTGATGTGTATTAGTATAATTTTAACTTAGGAAAGTTATAATATGCAGTTCAATACACATTTTAAGAAAGATACTGCCAGTTCTTCTAAGTAAATTCCAAGTAACAATGCATAAAATTATTTTCCCTCATAATATTTTATATATTTCCCCTTATATTTCTGTACAACATTTTGCCCGCGGCTCCGCCCGCGTGTCATCGCGACAAAAAAATAAATAAATATTTCATCGACATCTAACACACAACGCTACCTAGTCTCTAGTTAAGCAGAGCTTGTGTTATGGGTACTAGAAAACTGATACCAATACATATACAATTTTTTTTGTAAATATATACATACTAGCTGACCCCGGCAAACGTCGTTTTGCCATAAAAATATTTTAAGGATGGGTGACCCTTACCATTTAGGGGGATGAAATCTAATTGAAATTTTATTATTTTTTATCAAGTGCTTAAATATAAAGTTTCATGGTTTTATCTTTAAAAATTATGAAATCCCATACAACTTCCCCCCCCCCCCCTTTTAACCCCTTGCAACCCCTTTTTCGCGATAAAAAGTAGCCTATGTTTTATCTCGGGGTCTAGAATATCTGTATACCAAATTTCATTCAAATCCGTTCAGTAGTTTTGGCGTGAAAGAGTAGCAGACAGACAGACAGAGTTACTTTCGCATTTATAATATTAGTTAGGATTATACATAGAAAACTCCCAAACTCCGAAACAAATATTTGTAGATCATACGAACATTTAGTCCGACCCGGGAATCGAACCCGAGACCTCATGATAAGCCGCCGCACACGCCAACCACGAGACCAACGAGGCAGTTATGTAGTAAAAAGAAGACTTTGTCTTTCTCCAAAGTCCATTGGAGTCCATTAGAGGAGTTCATGTAAATCTATACCTGCAAAAAAATCATTGAAATCGGTTCAGCAGTTCAGCCATGAAAGCGTAACAGATAGATAAAGTTAATTTATAATATTAATATGGATCGACTGGTATTATTTAGTTATCTGTAGTTAAGTTTAAAGAGCATCCTAAAATTAAGTAAGATTTCAAAAAGTCATTAGCGTTTCGGGCTACGCATGGTTTAAGTTAAGCTTCCGTAATTACCCATCACAGTACGGGGATACAGAAGGGAGTTTTTTATTTTTGATACACTTGTTGTGTTCACGGTTTAACGCCTAATTCATGTACTAAGTAAGAGTCTTTGCACTACAGGAAGGGACGCTCGGACACTTTATATTTATAACTAGTTGTTGCCCGCGGCTCCACCCGCATATATGTCGGCTATCGCGGCAAATAGTAGCCTATGTGTTATTCTGATGTATAAGCTATATTACTGTTAAGTTTCATCCAAATCCGTTCAGTAGTTTTTGCGTGAAAGAGTAATAAACATCCAAACATCCATCCATCCTTACAAACTTTCGCATTTATAATATTAGTAGGATTAGTAGGAAGTAGGATCATGATAATCACTACATCATTACCGAAACCAGACGTAAGAGACGGAGGGATATGGCAAACAACCATATTTTTGAACGAGACTTAAAATACATGAAATAGCTACTGGTTATTTACGAAGAAGGCTCTATTCAATATATATTAGAAAAAAGCAACATTTAAAAGTGAATAGGTATACCTACCCAATCAAACCTCAATTAAGTAGTGATTAGAAATTACATTTTGACATAATGGCCATAAAATACAATCAACATCAGAAACCAAACCTCTTAGAACTTAAAACCTGACGATACATATCAATAAAGGTATACTTTAAAACTCAAACGTAACTCAGGATCTTAAATTATCTATACAAATAAATAAAATTGGAGTGTCTGTTTGTAACATTAAAATAACAGCTTTTTAATCAATGTATATGTATGTATCCACGATACATATAACAAAAATGTAGTTTAAAAAATTTTTGTCTGTCTGTCTGTCTGTCTGTCTGTCTGTCTGTCTGTTTGTTCCGGGTAATCTCAGGAACGGCTGGACGGATTTTGACGGGACTTTCACTGGCAGGTAGCTGATGATCCGGGGAGTAACTTAGGCTACTTTTTTTGACTAACTTTGTCCCGCGGCGTTACTCGGGGGACAAAGTAAGTCAACAATAACCGCGGGTAACACTGCGGGGTTCAGCTAGTTTCGAATATAATTTAATGATATTAAGTTGTCACTTTATTGACAAGCCGGAGTCCTTCAAGTTACAAATCAAGTTTTGAGCCATAAATAGCTATCTTGATCATTTGCCTGGCAACGGGATACGATAACATCGCACATAAACAACTTATTTTACTCACTGACGATAAAGAGCGTATTACTTCTTAAAAGGCCGGCAACGCACTTGTGACGCCTCTGGTGTTGCGGGTGTCCATGGGCGGCGGTAATCGCTTACCATCAGACGATAGGTCTGCTCGTTTGCCCCCTATCTCATTAAAAATAATAAAAAAATCTTCTAAAATACTCGGCACATTATTTTACGTTATTTAAGACCGAATCTTATTTATTCCCTCTCATAAACTCTTTGGATACCTACTTTTACAAGTGGTACAAATGTTTTACTCCGTGGTAGTCAATTAATAAAAATAATAAAAACATTCAAACAGTGCTCCAAAAAGGTTATTTATCTTTAGACTGTCTTACTCTAAAAAGTAACATTTGAAATGCTCCATTCATTAATCAATACTCAAATATAAAATAGCTATAAATTAATAATCACGTCATCATAAGTCTCTTCAAAAGCCTATAGAATGGCCGTTAAAACAAAACAAAAGCTCATAAAGCGGTTTAATTAGTCGAAACACTGCTTGTTAACGTACAATGCACAGGGAACGAGCAACAGGTTCCGTTTTATGACTCTGTGCTTTAATATTAATTTTGTATGTCTGTCCTGATCGCAGTTCAGTGGGTCAGCCAGACATGGCTTAAATGAAATGAGATCGAACTTTGCTAATAAAATGCACGGTTAAGTTTAAAATAATTGATTGAAATAGATGTCAGTCACGTGTGTCATTGTCTAAATGTCCGTTGAATTTTAAGAGTTCATTTTGACAGCGCGTCAACGTGAGAAAAGTAACCAGTCTATAAAATTAAAAAAAAAAAACAATAGGATCATAGACAATGAAGATGTAACCTGATACCTTTCTGTTTTTTTTTAACTCTTTTCTCAAAGGATTATAATAAATGCAAGAATAACTGTATCTCAAATGACCCTGTTATTGTTTATGGATTGAGGAAGCAAGCGTACTGGAGTGTTTGACAATGAGATAGGGTATTCATCGTGTTTTGGGGGACTACACTTCGCATTATTGTAGTATGAAATATGAAATTAATGTATTAAGTTGTGGACATTATTAATAACTGCTTTATTTATAACTATCTGAACCCCGCGGTATTACCCGCGGTTATTGTTGTACCGCCGTAGTAACGCCGCGGGACAAAGTTAGTCTTAAAAAAAGTAGCCTAAGTTACTCCCTGGATCATCAGCTACCTACCAGTGAAAGTCCCGTTAAAATCGATCCACTCCTTCCAGATCAGAGATTACCAGGAACAAAAGGACAGACAGACAAAAAAAAAATTAACTACATTTTTGGTATATGTACCGTGTATACATACATATGCATTTTGTAAAAGCGGTTATTTTAATATTACAAACAGACACTCCAATTTTATTTATTTGTATAGAGTATAGATGTATAGACTAACTGCGCTCCGCGGTGTTACCCAAGTTTGTCTCTGTACCTTGCCCATCCCACGGGAATACTACATTCCTCGGAATAAAAATTTGCCTATGTGCTACTACAGACTCTTTATCTGTCTTTGTCTTAAATTTCACCCAGTTCCGTTCATTGGTATTTGCGTGAGTGAGTAAAAAACATCTAATTCTCACAAACTCACTTTCGTATTTATAATATTAGTAGGATAGGATATCCAGGCAGTATGCATTAAGACACGTAGATATAATCAGGGAGATACTGTAAATGAATGAATTTACTCATTTATTTCTTGAATACTAGTTGTTGCCCGCGGCTCCGCCCGCGTATATGTCGGTTATCGCGGCAAATAGTAGCCTATGTGTTATTCTGATGTATAAGCTATATTACTTTAAAGTTTCATCCAAATCCGTTCAGTAGTTTTTGCGTGAAAGAGTAACAAACCTCCATCCAAACATCCATCCATCCTTACAAACTTTCGCATTTATAATATTAATAGGATTCTAACCATTATGAATATTAAAACTGTTGACTACGTCGGTAATTAAGTGCAAGGATATAAACAGTAGAGTTTTAGGTAAAAATTAATACTCGTTAAATGAAATCTTTTTATTTATTACATTAATAGTATTGGATATCTAACAATATTCATTTTATTCCTAACCCATAATGTACTAACAAAACTGCAATAAGAAAATCGTCATGTGATTTTAATGTACCTACACGCTTTTTCTATAAAATCAAGTAGAACTGAATAAACTTAAAGACACCAATTAGTACAGTTTACATTTAGGTGCTTAACAATATAATGACCATGTACAAATGGCGGCCTTATCGCTAAAACTCAATTTCTTACAATCCTCGGATGGACAAATCGACTATAGAAAGACAATTTCATAAATTCCTTGCTGAGTAATTTGAAATTTCTATTGTTGTTAAAAATACAGAATTTTTTAACAATTTTAATTAATAACTAGCTGAACCCCGCGGTGTTACCCGCGGTTAATGTTGTACCGCGAGTAACGCCGCGGGACAAAGTTAGTCTAAAAAAAGTAGCATAAGTTACTCCCCGGATCATCAGCTACCTGCCAGTGAAAGTCCCGTCAAAATCCGTCCAGCCGTTCCAGAGATTACCCGGAACAAACAGACAGACAGACAGACAGCCAAAAAATTTTTTAACTACATTTTTGGTATATGTATCGTGTATACATATATATGCATTAAGTAAAAAGCGGTTATTTTAATATTACAAACAGACACTCCGATTTTATTTATTTGTATAGATGTATAGATGATCAAGCCCATTTTGTTACTTGTTTGAAAGGTACAAATGTTTCACTTCATTATAAAAGCGATTAAAGGTTATTTAACCAATATATCAAAGAAATTAATATACGTATACATACACACTATACATATATTTATATTCTATAATCATACACTATCAGACCATAGCTGTTCTTCTACACTTCGTCTATTCTTATTTAATCTCTAAATAATTCGTAAAAAGTAAATCACGCAACAAAAAGGCCACCACACTGATGCCATAATGATCTATTATGTACAAGAATTCTAATTACCACCCATGTTATCAGTACCGAGAAAAGCGAAATGCGGACTGCTCAATTAGGAACCAGTCGCGACACGTCATCACTTCGCTATTCCGGACACCCAGTCATCGATGCATGTCACGGAAGAATCGAGCGATTTTTTAACGTGGTGGAGCTTATGGCCGCCATTGCCAGATGTGCCGGTTGAACACTTAGAGACTGCACGGCACTATTATAACGCATAGAAATATAAAGCTTTTGGCGATTTAATACTCTAATTTCTACCTTGAAAAAAAGACATTTAGCAAAGTTATTACTATAACTAGCTGAACCCCGCGGTGTTTCCCGCGGTTATTGTTGTACCGCGAGTAACGCCGCGGGACAAAGTTAGTCTAAAATAAAGTAACCTAAGTTACTCCCTGGATCATCATTCATCAGCTACCTGCCAGTGAAAGTCCCGTCAAAATCCGTCCAACCGTTCCAGAGATTACCCGGAACAAAAAGACGGACAGACAGACGGACAGACTGCCAGACTAAAATTTTTAAACTACATTTTTGGTATATGTACCGTGTATGCATACAAATGTATTAAATAAAAAGCGGTTATTTTAATATTAGAAATAGACACTCCAATTTTATTTATTTGTAGGTATAGATTGTACCATATAGGGAGCCAAGAATTTTTATATAATTTTTTAAGACATTTAACTCTCGATGACAACAGTGGAACATTATATCTGCAACAAAAACAGTGTAGCTCTATTCGTGTGAGAACGCTTGCTGTATTTTCTATATAAAGTTATTTTAAGTTTAAGACTTTTATCCAAGTCAAATCCTGAAGAAAGCAATGAAATATCTACCCTAGCGATCAACAGAAGCTCTAAATGAATTTGTCGCCATTGCCCAATGTGCATTTAGCGGGCGTATCAAAATAAGAACGCGTTTTTGACTCAATCGAATCAATTTTTAAATTCAAAGCGTGCTCGGATTACGTCAGTAAAAAAATACCATTATGCCAATTTATGCACACGTGTTTGATATTTTTAAAATAATACAAATGCATTAATGAACTTAAAACATGTTTCTACATTATGTCACACAAAAATATAGATGAATTTGTAAATACCCACAACGTTTAAAAATCACAAAAAACTTAAAAGTTGTTAATTTGAAATTACAAACAGACACTTCAAATTTATTTATCTGTAGGTAAACATAGGTAAATTATACATAAATAAAATGGTTTTACTATAAAATTGGAAAAAGCGCAACAGGTGTTTTTTTGTCTTGGCGAAGATGCGTTATTATAAAATACAATTACAGCAATACACAATAAGAGTAACTGCCTATATAATATGGTCTTTAAATTATTTCCATAGTTAAAAATCATCGAGATTTCAAGACAAATCGTCTGAATTTAGAAGTTTTGACCTGGAACCGCCTAAAATCGTTAAAAAGTTTAAAACTTTTGTACTGATGAGTAATTTTCTATTGTCCTAAAAGATGCTAAACTTGAATTTTCATTGGATTTAATTGTGTCACTGTGCGAAGCTGTACAATGACTAAACTTGTTAAAGTACTTATCAATACTTGAAGGAAACAATTATTTACCACGTTCTCCGATGGGTCAGGTCAACGGGACCACTCTGCCTCTCTCTTCGCAACTATCTTAACTCACCTACATCTTGTTTGCAAGTCTATCAATATTTCGTTGCAAGTAACACGATACTCTTATAAATCTTCTTATCACAACATCTGCGTTTCCTACTTCATATTAAATTCCACTCAATAAATATCAGCTGACTCTCTTTAATTGCAAACGTGTAATATCTATACTAATATTTAACTGTAACTCTATCTGTCTGTATGTCTCGCTTTCAAGGCTAAACAACTCCATCGATTTCGATGAAATTTAACATGAAGATATTTTGATTCCTGAGGAAGGACATAGGCTACTTTCTATTGCAATAAACAAACATATACGCGGCAAATCATACTTGACCTGTTTACTAGTTTGCCTCTGTATTATGAAAATATGTATTAACTAGCTGAACCCCGCGGTGTTACCCGCGGTTATCGTCGTACCGCGAGTAACGCCGCGTGACAAAGTTAGTCTAAAAAAGTAGCCTAAGTTACTCCCCGGGTCATCAGCTACCTGCCAGTGAAAGTCCCGTCAAAATCCGTCCAGCCGTTCCAGAGATTACCCGGAACAAACAGACAGACAGACACACAGACAGACAGACAGACAGACAGACAGACAGACAAAAATTTTTTTAACTACATTTTTGGTATATGTATCGTGTATACATACATATGCATTAAGTAAGAAGCGGTTATTTTAATATTACAAACAGACACTCCAATTTTATTTATTTGTATAGATAAGAACAGTAGACACACTTAGTGTGAAAACCAAAGAGGTCAGTGACTAACAGTTGGACACTACTTTCTTCAAAGCTCTCATTCTACCTAGATATTTGAGCTATCAGTACATAACATACTGTTTAATCTAGTTTTTGTTTCTTAGCTTTTATGAAATACTTAGTCACTGGGAAAGGGAAAGACACAAAAGGAGAACTGCAAATAACACTTACAATGTACAAAACTGTGTTATTAATCAGTGAAGTGCTAGTTGTCATTTGAAACAACTCTCCGAGGCTTATTTTAATTGCAACGTAAAAAAATAATAATCTATACAAAAAAAGGCGATGACATTACTTACATTTACAAATCGATTTCAATCTTAGAGTTTACATAAGCAAGCTTGCTTATGTATACTCTAAGATTGAAACTCTAAGATTGAAACTCTAAGATTTCAATTTTACACATTTAATTAAGTGCTAGACACGTAGGCCGGTATGGCCTAGTGCGGTGTAAGATAGTAACATTTTTTTTAAATAAGCAAAGCGAATTTCCTCTCGATAAAAACCTCAAAACAACGAACTTTAACTTGAGAAAAAAAAATTGATACGCGTCTTCCCGACCAAAAATTATCTTCATCAACAAATGAGTCCCATGTTAAAAATATAACATTCGGAATTCAAACATTTCTGGGCGGCTAATAATGCAAAACTTTCAGCGTTAACCGGGCAAAAGTGAATTTGAAAAGGCCAAACTCTATGGTAAAGGACTTAAGTGACTTTGAAATCACGTCTGACAAAAAAAATCTATTGTATTAAAATACAAAAATAGCTTCATAAGCCCATGGTTTTACGGAAAAGGTTATTGAGTTTGTATGTGTATACCTAAACAAAGTTGTTTCGTGCTGAAAGGTATGAAATGTCACGTGCAACTTTTTACATTGAATGGAAACTTTGTAAGTATGGATGTATGGATGGATGGATGTCTGTTACTCTTTCACGCAAAAACTACTGAACGGATTTGGATGAAATTTTATACTTATATATATAGCTTATACATCAGAATAACACATAGGCTACTATTTGCTGTAATAACCTGCATACACGCGGGCGGAGCCGCGTCCAAAAACTAATATTATACAAAAATTATTTTCTATTTTGTTTCTCACAGTTTTTCCGTCATTTATGAATCGAATTTTCTCAGTTACTACTCTTGAAGATTGAAAACAGTCTCTAAGAGAGAGAAAAACTGAGTAATGGAGAACATAATTCATTTCAAGACATCACTATTACAGGCAAATTGAAGTCCATGACTTTTTGAAAGTTTATAACCTTCCATGCGAATCTAGTATGTGATATACGTGTACATATACACACACACTACGGAAATAGCACAAATAATAATCAGCCATCTGATAACTGATTTCCCTGCTATATCAAGGAACGATAACTATGTCGGTGTTGCTAATGGATGTACAATTATATGGTATACATAAGTGTCTTATTAATGCTGTAAAGGTGTGTGTTCGGTTCTGAGAACTAAGTTTATCTAGATAGTTATATAATTTGTTTTTGTGTTGTATTGTTGAAGCTCTTTATTTACCAACACAGATTGAAACTTTAAACAAAACTTTTTAAAGGCTTTATGGACCACTCCCGTATCTAAATAAATAAATAAAACAAATAAATAAAATTGGAGTGTCTGTTTGTAATATTAAAATAACCGCGTTTTACTAAATGCATATGTATGTATACACGGTACATATACCAAAAATGTATTTAAAATATTTTTTGTCTGTCTGTTTATTCCGGGTAATCTCTGGAACGGCTGGACCGATTTTGACGGGACTTTCACTGGCAGGTAGCTTATGATCCAGGGAGTAACTTAGGCTACTTTTTTTAGACTAACTTTGTCCCGCGGCGCTACTCGCGGTACAACAATAACCGCTTTATACATTCTTTTAGTTATTGTACGCGACAGACAGAGAGACATATGCATTTAGTAAAAAGCGGTTATTTTAATATTACAAACAGACACTCCAATTTTATTTATTTGTATAGAAGGGGAAGGTGACTGTTTGACTGACTGATATACCCAAAGATCAACGCACAGTCCAAAACCGCTGAACCTTGAATTCTGAAATTTTGCATGTAGGTTCTTTATATAACGTAGGTGAGCACTAAGAAAAGAATTTTTGATTTCCTCCCCTAAAGATGTAAATCAGGGATAAATGTCTGCGTGAGCGAAGCCGCGTGCAAAAGCTAGTACTTTATATTATCTTTTAGTTTTGCGCTATTTGCTTCTCCTTTTTATATACCTTAACCATAACATGTAAAGAATTATTGAATGGAATCGAATTATAGAAATCTATCAGATCAGATGACCGTAGGCGTATGCAAAATGTCAAATGTCATTATTATCATTTAAGCTTTTACTAATGTTCTAAATGAGACAAGATGGTATGTTATGTGTAGCGATATAAATAATAAATAGTTATTAGTGTAAATGTGTAAAAATAGCTGGTTTGTACATGGCTTAAGACAGCGTGTTTTTGTCACGCTCGATCGAAGGTTGGAGGGTAGGGCGCTATCTATGCGTCACGGCACACAGCGACCTCGCCGAGTGAGTCGCGACGCGCGGCCCTGCAGCAGTGTCGCGATAACAATTACACGAGAAAACTTATTGTGTTGTTTACTCCACTTGAACACAAACAAATTACAACCTTACTGCTCTCAACTTTAAGTATGTTTTGTAGGTTAGTTAGGTCCACTAGGTACGGTTAGGTAGATGGCCGCGTTGAGGGGCAAGACTTTGGAATTATAATTAGGATAGGACGCATGTCGTAGATTGTAAACAAAATGAAGTACCGTGTGGAGCTAAAGCAGTTTCGTTTTAGTCTAAGATAGGACAATAAAACAATAAAATGCAGATAGACCAATATAAAACAGTATAACAGTGTACCTATAATGCAGCGTGTATATTTTAAGCCATGTTAATAATTGAGTTTTCAACTTAAGTAACCGTTGTGTCATTATATTTTTTTTTGTTTTTAATTTTAAAATCTGGTATCAGCATACCTAATTTCTGATCAAAAAATAAAAAGTCGATCAAGTACAAACAAGTACGACTCGCGTGGTGGAAATTTTCGTACTACTAAGCTATCTTATTTTAAACGTAGTATGTCTTACTGTGTCTATAAAAGTGTTGTCGTATGAACATGAGTGACAAGGTTTTATGTTTTCTTTAACATATTTTCAATTTGAATAAAATGTACGTATGTCTCTTAATATGACACATAATGTTTATCAAACAATAAGAGTCTTCGGTAGGAACAGTCAGAATATTTAGACCAACAAGCCAGACAGTCAGCCAGCCAAGTCTAGGAAAAATAATTAAATCAATATCAAGGGTTATCAAAGCGGTTGGATACTTAGTATATATCCATGTCATGGGCATTTAGCTTGCAGCTGTGGTCGAACAGCGTCTGATAACATACAATATTACCTATATATATATATATATATATATACCAAAAAATGCACAAAGAAAATTTCGTGTAATCTACTCGAAATAAATATGTCGGTGACCTGCGCTGCTCGTGGACTAATGAGAAATACGGATTTTTTTCTCATTTTATGTGTTTTTTTATGATTTAAGAAACCAAAGGAACAGACGGGTCATTTTAGTGTAGTAAGTGACTATAGCCTATAAAATATAATTTGATCTCTGAGATATGGGCCTCCGGAATCGTCACTCACGGCCGTTACTAATAACAAATTTACTATTTAATTTTCATTAAGTCCTTGATTATAGGGAACAAAATTGTAGTCTTTTATTAATGCGGGACGGTACTACGGCACAGAAGATCAACCTAAAATGACAGCACAGCATATACGTGCTGTTGTGTTTCGTTGGTGAGTGAGAGACCTGAGGCCAACCCAATGAGGTAGAAGAATCACTAGGCCATCTTGGTGTGGGTCACCATGCTGCATTGTTACATTGTCTGCATTCGCAATGAATATGGTGACTCTTGGATTCTGCTTGTGACTTGCTTCTGGCAGAGTGCAGTCACTTTGGCTGGCCAATAAAATATATAATGCTCATTTCTACGAATTCGACGAACTTTTTCAGGCCCTGAATCATTCATTTCGCTTAAACATTAGTCATTATCTAAGTGCATATTGGTATGGCTTAATATTTATCTAGTAATGTATTATTTAATTGCCACTCAATTAAATGTAGACGAAAACAGCCCTCGGAGATTATTAACCACAATGTTTTATTATATTTAAACCTTAAACGAGCAATTCTTCTATAATTTACATAATATGTGCATTACCGAGATTCGGATTATATATATATATATATATATATATACTAGCTGAACCCCGCGGTACAACAATAACCGCTTGTAAGAAAGAATACGAGCAACGGTAACATACATACACATGACATTTAAAGATTTACCTTCCAACTCCGAACCGTTAAGGAGTTGTATCTTCCATCATCAGCCCATCATCATGAAATGACTACCAGGTGTAAATACCACAATAGCTCTGGAAAATATATGAAAACCAAAGTTCGTGCCTAACAAATTTGAGGGTTTCCTTCGATTTCCTTGGGATCCCATCACCAGAACCTGATTTAGTGGCAATGGGACCACATGGCGAACATACCCTTTTGAATACATAATTTATATAATATATTATATATATTTAAATATATTTATATTATATAATATGTATATATAATATTTTTTTAAATCGGTCCACAATTGACGGAGTAATCATTGTAAATACATTAAAAAAAAACCAATCGTATTGAGAACCTCCTCCATTTGGAAGTTGGATAAAAAGTTACAGTAATTACTAATGGCGCCCAAACTAAGCCACGCTTGCATCTTGTAATCCTAAACTTAAACATGTCATAATACCTCTATTAAGGAAAGGTTGAAACAGGAATTAATTGTCTTTTGTCTCCCAGATCTAAGTCTACACTTTAAATGTGATACGTGTAGGTAGCTCTTTAAAATACAATATCATCCTTGTATAAAACCAACGCATCTATACAAATAAATAAAATTGGAGTGTCTGTTTGTAATATTAAAATAACAACTTTTTAATCAATGCATATGTATGTATACACGATACATATACCAAAAATATAGTTAAAAATTTTTTTGTCTGTCTGTCTGTCTGTCTGTCTGTCTGTCTGTCTGTCTGTCTGTCTGTCTGTCTGTTTGTTCCGGGTAATCTCTGGAACGGCTGGACGGATTTTGACAGGACTTTCACTAGCAGGTAGCTGATGATCCGGGGAGTAACTTAGGCTACTTTTTTTAGACTAACTTTGTCCCGCGGCGTTACTCGCGGCGCAACAATAACCGCGGGTAACACCGCGGGGTTCAGCTAGTTATGTAATAAAATTTTAACAAAAATAAAATCGACTTCAAGGTATGACTCGATTTCTCTTGGATGCCATTATCAAATCTTAGTGTCCTTATCATGGTACCATCGTTGGGATATCTCCTTTCCATTAAAACAAGAATCATCAAAATCGGTTCATAAATGACGAAGTTATCCGCGAACACACATAAAAAAGAAAAATATATATAAACGGTCGAATTGAGAAACCTCCTCCTTTTTTTGAAGTCGGTTAAAAATAAGCCTAACAATGATAAACCTCTTTGTAAAGGATAATTGCTAATTGCCATTTCCTTTAAACGATTTTATTAAATGCTCATTACCATTATTGTTGTACAAATATGATAATTACGTTTCCATTTATCGTATTTGTACTTACTTAATTGACGTGAATCTGAGTGCTCATATCTTTTTGTACTGTCAATAAATACATCACAAATTGCAAACGATCATCCTAACAATCAAGGGGTGATAAATAATACTAATAACTTTTTTTTTTTTTTTTTTTTTTTTTTTTTTTTTTTTTTTTTTTTTTTTTTTTAACGTGTGGAAACCCCCTCGGGCCGTCACCCCGCCGGGGTTTGCGGCGGGGCGGTGTGTCGGAATCGAACCGACTAAAACCACACGGTGTGCCACTCTGCGCCTGAGACGGGAGGGATCCGGGAACTGCTGTTATTAACACATCCGGACCCCTCCCAGCGCCTGCCCGCACTGAAGCGGGCACCGTCTGCTGGTAACCTCTCTAATTAGGCGACGTACGGCACACGCGTAACGTCGCCCCCTCGCGGGCGGCCACTAAAGCGGATGGTGGGGAAAACCCATCCCGACCATCCGCGGCCACACTCAGGGCGGCATGAGGCGCTGATAGGCGCGCCTCCGCCGCCCGGTTCGCCGGCGGCGGATCGGGTCCGAGTGGATATCATCCTCCCGGGCCTTCTCGGCCGCCTCCTTCTGCGAAATTACGTCTTCGCAGAAGGCTGCGACCGCGGTAAAACTGCTGTCGCTACCGGCCATGCAGCGAATGATGGCCGGTAGCGAGAGATCTCCTCCGATGACTGCAGTGAGGGCCCGGCGCTGCGACGCCCAAGCGGGGCAAATCGCCAGCGTATGCTGGGCCGAGTCCTCACTGCAGTCGCAGTGGTGGCAGGCGGGACTCAGTTCCCTCCTGGCGACCGAGTGCAGGTACTTTCCGAAGCATCCGTGCCCGGAAAGAACCTGCGTCAGTCGGAAGGAAAGGGTCCCGTGCTGCCGCCCTGCCCACTCGAGGATGACCGGCTGGAGAGCCTCCACGGCGGCAAAGCCAGCGCGTGGAGTCTCCAGCCGGAACGACCAGCGAGCCATCGTGGCTCAACGGGCGGCTTCACGCCACTCGCGTACCTCTTCGGGCGGAGGGCGAATGCCTCTCTCCGCCCGGAACTCAGCCACCCGTCGATAAACTTCGGCGAGCACTTCCGCCTCCAAATCCCACGGAGGTGTTCCGGCCAAGGCGCACGCCGCCTCGGTGGACACCGTGCGGTATCCGCGTATGGCTCTGACCGCCAATACCCTCTGAGGCCGCCAAAGGCGGGCCTTATTGAGGGCAGTCAGAGCCGCCACCCACACCGGTGCCCCATACAGCGCCATCGACCGGACCACCCCCGTGTAGAGGAGTCGCGTTGCGACGCTGGCTCCGCCCAAGTTGGGCAAAAGTCGCCCAAGGGCAGAGGCAGCGCCGACCAGCTTGGGACCAAGCTGTCGGAAGTGCTCGTCGAAGAGCCACCTACCGTCGAGGATCAGGCCCAGATACCTCATCTGGGCCTGAACCGGTACGAGGACCGAGTTGACCACTATGGAGGCGCCGGGGGGCGGCCCACGACGGGGCCCATGGAATAACAGGGCCTCCGTCTTGTCCAGGGCCACCCGTAAGCCCAGCGCCTCGATGCGCCCGACCACCAGAGAAACACCAATGGTGGCCAGGCGCGCCGCCTCCTGGAAGTTCGCCCCCGGGCTGTGACAAGGGTGTCATCGGCGTAACAAATTACGCCCAGCCCGGGGGGGAGACGACCTCTTAGGACCCAGTCGTATCCCACGTTCCACAGGAGTGGTCCAAGGACAGACCCCTGCGGAACGCCGCACGACATGGGTCGCCGTCTCAAGGCGCCATCTCGATCCTCGTACACGACGGTACGCTCCTGCAAATAGTCTGCCACCAGCCGCCTCAGGTACTCTGGCACTCCGTGGTATTGGAGTGCTTCCCCGATGCAGCTGAATGGCAGACTATTAAAGGCGTTGGCGATGTCCAGGGACACCGCCAACACCACGCCGCCACAGCTCACTGCCTCCTCGGTCACGGCCCTAAGGCGCATCACGGCATCGACCGTCGAACGCCCCTCTCGGAATCCAAATTGGGCGTCCGACAGGTCGGGCCCCACCTCGCAGAGGTGCTGGACGATGCGGGCAGAGAGTATTCTCTCAAAAAGTTTACCCGCCTCGTCCAGCAACACGATGGGCCTATAGGCCGCGACCGAATCGGCAGGCCGTCCCGGCTTCTGAAGCAGGACCAGCTTCCCGCATTTCCAGCACTCAGGGAAGCGTCCGGACGCCAGGCTAGCGTCCAACACTTCCCTGAGGCGGTCCGACATATGGTCGAGGGCTCGGGCCATCACTCGGGCTGGAACCCCGTCCGGCCCGGGGGCGGTGTTCTTTGAACGGATTCGCAGAACAGCCGCCCCAACCTCCGATTCCCTAACGGGCGGCACGTCGTCCACTCGACCCCCGTCGTCTCCGACCGCATAGGCCATCGACGGGGGTGTGTGCTCCGCCCGCTGCGGGAAAAGGCCCTCGACCACTTCCTGCAGGAAGCTGGGCTGGAGAGTCTCGGTAAGGGGGGGGGCCCGCCGTGCGGAGCTTCTGTCGCACCGCACGATATGGGCGACCCCAGGGGTCACGGTCGAGACTCTCCAGCATCTCCTTTTTCTTCATCTCTTTTGCGCGGCAAATGGCCAGCTTCAGAGTTTTCCGCGCTTCGCGGTACTCCTCATGAAGCTGGTCCCCGCCACCGTCTCCACGGTGACGTTGCCGGCTGCGGGTGTAGGACCTCCGGGCACGAGTGCACGCCGCACGGAGGTCCGCCAACTCCTGGGACCACCAGTAGACCTCCTTCCGAGGAGGCCGACGAGTCCGGATGCGGGGCATGGCCGTATCGCAGATCTGCGTAAGCGCATCGCGAAAACGGCCAGCCCCCACGTCCACGCCGGCCTCCCCGGTCGGGGCCTGCGGAGACAGCCACGAATGAACGATGGCCGCCTCCTCCAGCAGGTCCCTGTTGAGCTTGGCGACAGCCCACCGCGGAAAGTGGGACATTTGCCGCGCCACGTGACCCCTACTGGGGCCCTGGGACCGGGAGAGCTCGAATCGGATGTACAAATGATCCGAGAGCGTCTCGACCTCTTCCAGGACACACCAGTTCCTTACTCGTGCGGCGACAGCAGGGGTAGCGAACGAAAGGTCCACTATCGACCCCCCCTGCTGGCGTCCGTCCTGGGGGACCAAATAATACTAATAACTAGCTGAACCCCGCGGTGTTACCCGCGGTTATTGTTGTACCGCGAGTAACGCCGCGGGACAAAGTTAGTCTAAGTAAAAAAGTAGGCTAAGTTACTCCCTGGTTCATCAGCTACCTTCCAGTGAAAGTCCCGTCAAAATACGTCCAGCCGTTCCAGAGATTACCCGGAACAAACAGACAGACAAACAGACAGACAGACAAACATTTTTTTAGCTACATTTTTGGTATATGTATCGTGTATACATACATATGCATTTAGTAAAAAGCAGTTATTTTAATGTTACAAACAGACACTCCCATTTTATTTATTTGTATAGATATACGTTCATATACATATACATACTGCCTCGTTAATCTAGCGGTAAGCGTATGCGACTGCCAATCAAGAGGTCTCGGGCTCGATTCCCGGGTCAGTCCAAAGTTTTTTTTTATGGAATAGGCGGGCAAACGAGCATACTTGTCGCCTGATGGTAAGCGATTACCGCCGCCCATGGACACCTGCAAACACCAGAGGCATCACAAGTGCGTTGCCGGCCTTTAGGGGATAGGGAGGGGAGAAAGGGGGAGGGGGTTTGGGTTATGGGCCTCTGGTATCCTCACTCACTCGTTGAAACACAGCGCAAGTACTATTTCACACCGGTTTTCTGTGAGCCGGCCCATTCATGCCGAAACGCGGCTCTCCCACGGTTTACTTGGTGTTATTCGTACGTTCCTACGGTGTTATTGGATTATTCGTACAATAAAATCTTAATAACAGCCCAGAGTATGGAAGTTAACGGTGTTTCACGCCCGTGTCTTGGAGAGCAAGTTAGGCCATCGGTCCCTGTTGTCCAAGCAATTGTTACTGTGAAGTCAGTGTTTAAGCGATCGCCACGCTGTTTCCTTTTCGCCAAATGCTGTGGGTTCAAATCCTACATGGTACAACACTTTGTATGATCAACAAATTGTTTTTCTGAGTCTGTATGTATTTTGTGTTCATTCCATGTATGTTTGTAAAGTCCCCTGCGATACATGATGAATTCCTATGGAATTAATATAATAGGATTATGGCGTGCAATTGGAGAGGTCTTTGTCCTTCAGGGGACTGGTAGGCTGATGACGACAATGTTGTGTACACGTGCTAGGCAAAGAGAAAGTACATATAACTACATACATTTATATATAGGTAGTTAAAACTCAAACCGCGAAGTGTCGAAGCCGTGTTTAATGAGCAAGGTAGTGTTACCAGTTGAAATACGAGACCATTGTAATGTAATAATGTTGTAGACCCATACAATGCACTTCAGATCGCGCCAATAAATGCTATCGCGCTAAACAAATTGTTGTTTGTTTGTAAATCTGTGTGTTCATCTCAGGTTCTGTAAGCTCAGCCTTACTTATATTATATAGGTACCAAATTAGTTTACTTTTTAATTTTAGATGTCAAAATATTTACTTATAGATAACCTTTTGTTTTCCTATTTTGCTACTTTCGCGACTGGGAGAATACGCAACTAAACTAATTACGTTTACTTAAATTAACTATTGGTTAACTACTTACTTATTCTATTAACTAGCTTTTGCGTGCGGCTCGGTTGTTGGTTATCGCGATAAAAAGTAGCCTGTCTTTCTCCAAGGTCCACTCTATCTCTATACTGAAATTCATTGAAATCGGTTTAGCGGTTTAACCATGAAAGCGTGACAAACAGACAGATAGACAGACTTACTTTCGAGTTACTGGACTACTCGTTGATACACCTACCCTCGGCCGTACTATAGAAAAACAACACTAACAAAGCACTAAGTAACTAATGAAGCAACTGACTACCTCGGTGGCGCAGTGGTAGCATTTGTGTCTGCTGTGCTTGTGGTCTCGGATTCGATTTCCGACCTATATTATTGCTGCGCGTAGATAAGTTGAAATACATACGGGTAATTTACATTTTTAAAAACATTTACAATTTTTTTTTGGTATAGGGGCAAACGAGCAAACGCATAGCCTGATGGTAAGCGGTTACCGCCGCCCTTGAACACCTGTTCATTCCACAGTTTTGTTATGCGAGGCAGAAGCGCACAGTTGTGGACTGCCAACCATTTAGAATCTAGATGATGGGGCTGAAACTCCTGTCGCGTATGACGATGGCGGAAAGAGGTGGCAGGGATTCGACCGAACAATTCCTCAGCGCACTCCCCATAGTAAATGCGTTAGAAGATGCACGGCGAAGCCACATCTCTAAGCAGCGCCAAAGAGTCCAGGGGAATTGAAATTTCATGATTTTCTTAATAAACCCTTGGCCTGCTACTGAAGCGCAGAGAAGAAAAAACTCTACTACTACGCTACTACTAATACTTTTCTTGAAGGTCGTATTGGTCCGGGAATACCGCAGGCGACAGTTCATTCCACAATTTGCTGTGCGAGGCAGAAAGTTTCTAGAAAAGCGCACACTTGTGGAATGTCAACCATCTAGCTAGATGATGGGGATGAAACTTTTGTCGCGTAGGACGACGGCGGAAAGTGGCGGCAGGGATCAGTCCGAATAAATCCTGACAATTCCTTACATCCTCTACCATAGTTATTATTATTTACTTTCAGTTATGTCCATATTCACGCCATGATTTGCCGCACACAATCAATATTAATAAAGGACCGTATCGTGGGTTAAAAAAATCAACATACTTTTAAGCAATTATGACACTAATTACGGGCGATACGGACGGATTAAGGGCGATATTAGTATATAAGTGTTTACTACCTGCAAGTACAATTGTACTTGTAACGGGCTGTCTGGTTATCAGTGTGTGCGTCTCTTTGTGGTACTTCTTATCTTAAACTTTTACTGGACCCTTTTTTTGCTTTTTATTACAAAATAGCTGAGGCCCGTGGCGTTACCCGCGGTTGCTTTTGTAGCTTTACAAAAACTAGCACGGGTAACGCTGCGGGGAGAAGCTAGTATAAATAACCTTAGTTACTCTTTTTATTATAATTAGATAGCTATCTGCCTATATAAGTCCCGTCAAAATCGGAACAGTAGTGCCTGAAATTAGCGCGTACAACCAAACAAACAGACTCCTTAGATGTATAATGTTAGTACAATTATATTATGTTTGTAATGTCATTATGTTACTATAGATAAAATGTTCATGTTTCAACATGTTCATTACTGACTTGCTGGTCTAGTGAATAGCATCCCCAAATCGTAAGTAGTAGGTTTGGGTCTCATCTATACAAATAAATAAAATTGGAGTGTCTGTTTGTAATATTAAAATAACCACATTTTACCCGACTACGGCAAAGCCAAAAGAGGGTTATGATGTTGATAGGCTATGTATGTATGTATGTTCATTTGTGTCCTCATAGCTCCTTAACTACCTACTCATTAGAACTGGATAAAAGAGGTGACATTAGAAGCGTCATGATCGTCTGCTGGTTATAGGCTATATGACGTGTCACTGAATCTAATGTGGCACTCTCTAGCCGACGTAAATACTGTATTAAAAAATAGGTTTGAGAGAAAAATGCTGTGTTTGGTATCATATGCGAAAGGGCGGTACTTGTACATTTAAAAAAATATATTATTAGCATTTTCTCGTGACTTTATCCGTATTTATTCGATAATTGTGAGATTTCTATGGTACCCATTTAAAATATACTTTGCAAGGAAATTAATATTTTAGAGGCACTAAAACCCAACTACGACAAAAAACGACGCTGGAAAAGTATGAAACAAGTTTCAAAAGCCGTAGTCACGCGTTGTTAAAGTGTTAAGGTCTGTGGTACATTGCACTACAAGGACTATGGCTTTTGAAACTTTTTCAGCGTTTGTCGTAGTTGGGTTTTAGTTTCAGTAAATGTTTATTGTTACATTTGCGTAATTGCTTTTTTTTTAATTTTCTTTAATACTTTCAGTTACCAGTTACCACCAGTCTGCAATGATACCACTACATCCATAACGATGCCAGGAAGAACTTGATCCAAGCTATACGACAATTCTTATACATTTTGAATTTGAAAATCTCTCTAAAAGTCCTCAATTTTTTTTTTTTTATGTCGTAAGTACATATTTTCTATCCTTATCGTACCTAAATATCGTTCCATTCGAATTTAAAACTTTTTTATCAGATATAATAATCTATGGCTAGGCTCGCGACCGGCTATGACGTCACCACACGACATATAGAAAACATCGTTCGAAACTTAACATCAATTATCGCGCGTTTAGTTGGCAAGCTGGTTGGGTCGCGGGCGTGCAGGGAGGTGAGGCAGTGTGCGCGCCGCGGGAGGGGGGCGAGGTCGCGGTAATGGCGCGCGGCGTCGGATGTCGCCGGGGGTGCCGCCGCCGATAACAAAATCACTAGAGAACGTGAGTGTGCGATCATTAACACGATAGATGTGGCAATTTCATTTCGAAAGATATTTTTTTTTACATTTTGTACAAGAAATCAGTCAGCCAGCCATTAATAAATCTGTATTTAAATCCATAGTTATATGTGAATTTCATATTCAAGTAAACCTTGCTAAACTATATTGTAATATAGGTATTTAATATTTATGGAAATTATACTTTGTATAGCGAGCATTCAGAAATAAAATACCATTAAATATACATATTATGTACTTATGCCTCTTTTTGAGATACCAAAACACAATAGATAATATGTAAACCTTAAAAAATCTACACTGTACTTATCAATAGTCATCTACAACACTAATTTAATTGCCCTATTTAACTTTCTCCAAAAGGAAAAACTCCATTAAAAGAAAAATATATATAATTAAATGCCTTATCCACCGCTTCTTTGGTCAGAGCTATAGCCAATGCCCGAAATACAGTGCGGACGACGCGTCGTAAATCGCGGCACGGCTCGGAGAGAGCCTTTGTGTGGCCTCGGCACCGCGACGCTGCAAAAACGTACCTACGACCCACCAGCCACTAACCACCATCTATTATCCACCATCCACTAACCACCACAGCTTGAAACACTCGACTTGCTTCCGTACTCACATTACCGATCTACGAACTGACATAGTTTTTAATATTAGGTATATGTATAATAGGTCTTTATCTATGAAATTGCCGTTTTGTATGCAATAAGTGAAAGTACTTATTTTTTCAAACTTTTTTATTTCAGTTATTCGAAGTAATCACCCATGCAATCGACGCATCTTTGCCAACGCATTAGCAGTTCATTGATGCCCTTCTTGTAAAAATCAGCTGGACGAGAGGCAACAAACTCTTCAAAGGCATTTTGTACTGCCTCTCGGGAATTGAATTTTTTACACACTAAAAAGTTGTCTAAATTTTGGAAAAAGTAATAGTCGGTAGGTGCAAGGTTTGGTGAGTATGGCGGATGAGGGAGAGCTTCCAACCCCAGCTCTTGCAGCTTGGAGACTGTCTGTTGGACGGGACAGTCGGGAAATTGGATACCTACTTCAACTTTTTTCTATTTCTAAAAAAAACAACTCCCGCATTAGAAATATACATCCTGTGTCGCGGGGAACCTTACAAACATACATGAAACGGACACAAACACCGCCCAACTTATTTGTGGATCACACAAAGTTCAAGTTTGTTCCACGTGAGATTTGAACTCATAACACATGGCGCAGTAGGACGACCACTTAAACCACTAGGCCAACAGTACAGTCTAAGTTAAGCTTTAAAACTTACGTAAAAAACAATTATTTAAAGAAACATCGACCAAAGCTCTTCAACAGCGAGGTCTTCGGATGAGAACATTCATTCATAAACGAGAGAAAGAAAACTTAAAACAAAGTCCACCAACCCGTCTTTTTATGGATGTGAATGAATGATGAATCTTGTGCCAAAATCTTTTTAGACTAACTTTTTTTAGACAAAGTTAGTCTAAAAAGTAGCCTAAGTTGCTCCTTAGATCATCAGCTACCTGCCAGTGAAAGTCCCGTCAAAATTGCTCCACCCATTCCAGAGATTACCCGGAACAAATAGACATACAAAATTTAAAAAAAAAAAAAATTGGAGTATGTACCGTGTATACATACATACATTTGGATTTATTAAAAAGGGGTTATTTTAATATAACAAACATACACTCGAATTTTATTTATATGTATAGATTCATCACCTTTTACTAAGGCAGACCTAACTTGCCAAAATACTTTCACTAGCAAGTTTATAGCAGCACAGCTTTCGTCTCCTGGTTAGGTGTCGTAAACTGCTAATGACTGGCTTCCGTTTATATTTATCATTTTATTACACCATTACGTATGATGCAGTTTTTTATATTCCGAACACCATTTACAAAATACATATGCTCATTTGTATTTATAGTCTACCCAATTGACATTCAATCAATCAATCAATCATTTATTTATTTGCAGAAATGTAGATATACAAAGATCTTAACAGTGTTATAGTAATACTAGCCTACCCACGCAACCTCGTTTGCGTCTCCTATTGCCCGTAGCGTGATAATTTTTCCCCGTTTTCGAAACATTTTTCATTGCTACTGCGCTCCTATTGGTCCGAGCGTTATGATATATAGCCTATAGCTTTCCTCGATAAATGTACTATCCAACACTGAAAGAATTTTTCAAATCGGACCAGCGGTTCGTGTTCAAACAAACAAACAAACTCTTCAGCTTTATATATTATAGTATAGATGTGACCCATTTACATTCTACCATTATATAACAGTGTGCAGTGAAATTACTTTCTTCGTAATGAACTGCCTCGGTGGCGCAATGGTAGCGTATGCGACTTCTTTGCTTCAGATGTATGGTTCAATTGCAGGATCTGCAAATATATGTTTTGGAGTTTGGGTGCTTTCTTATCCCATGTATTTATTTACAAAAAATGTATTTAAGTATTTATGTCAGTTATCTAGTACCCATAGTACAAGCTCTAATTAGTTTAGAACGATTACGATTATAATTTTATTGCCAAATGAAACATACAGTAACTGTTCTATCCAGTGGCCCCACACTAGGCAAGCCTATCCTGTGGGGTATTCAGTATACATAAAACTATTTTTAACGGAGATTTTGAACTAAGTATTATACCTATATCAATATGTAATACATTCTTATAAATTCAAAACTAACTCTGTCTGTCTGTCTGTCCTTGTAACGGCTAAACTTCTGCACCTATTTCAATTTCAATGAAATTCGGCAAGGACATACTTTTATTCTTGAGGATAAAGGCTACTTTTTAACCGACTTCAAAAAATGAGGAGATTCTATGTTCATCTGTACGTATATTTTTATGTATGTTCACCGATTACTCCGTCAATTGTGGACCGATTTTCAAAATTATTTTTGTATTCGATACCCGAGGGGGTTCCATTGCCACCATATCAGGATCTGATGATGGGATCCCAGAAGAATTGAGGGAAACCTTCAATTATTTTAGGCACGCACTATGTTTTTTATCATGATCATACACGCGGAGGGAGCTGCGAGTAAAAGGTAATATTTCTCACAAATTGAAGATTTACAAAGTTAAATTTAAAAACGTATAATTTAAAGCAACATAATTCCGCGATACCCATAATATTAAGATAATCAGATATTATTTATCGGAGAACGATCATCATCAGTGGAATCAATGATCAGAAAAATGTTAAGCTAATTCGTAAAAACCTACGCTTCAAAAACTCAAAAGCTTCAACACTGTTTGAGCCCAAATTGGAAAAGATAGTTTTTACTCGTTTTTCAGTTTAATTCCACAATTCTCATCAGCGCGACAACAATAAACAACAGAGAATCGTGACAAACCAGTATAATATACATACATAAGTACATATTTATGACTAGATTTATTATCTTACGTCGTCAATATCAGCGAGAGGAAGGTAGGGCGATGTGTGGCCTCGCCATCATATTGCAACGCACGCAGTTTTAGCAAAAACATAGGTACCTAGAGAACGACGACCGGCTGACGATTCGAACTTGTTGACAACCCATACCATTAGTCACAGTCATCATAATTTACGTATTAGGCAATGTACCTAACATTAGCTGAATATAAAATATTCATTGACTTTCTAAGTATGCCGATTTGATTTCATAGGCAACCAAGATAATTAGGGTGAAAGTAATGAGTCTTGTCATTTCTTGTCCTTTTTTTTAATTAGATTTCGTATCGGCTTTATATCTACTACTGTTAAATTTCTATTTTTACGTTGACGCAACTGCTACAAACCTCCACAACCCATCCGGACGCAAGATTAGTAAAAATCTTTAACCTGGATGAGATACGGTTCGGCAAGAATGGACCGGCTTGACCGGAGTGATACCACGGCCTCACAAAAAATCGGTGTGACAAAGAACTTGCGCTGTGTTTCACTGAGTGAGTGAGGATACCGGAAGCCCATACCCCAACCCCTCCCTCTAACCCTCAAACGCCGGCAACGCACTTGTGATGCCTCTGGTGTTGCGAGTGTCCATCCATGGGCGGCGGTAATCGCTTAACATCAGGCGATACGTCTGCTCGTTTGCCCCCTATTAAATAAAAAAAAAACTAAGCGCATTAGAAATGATGCCTGATTAAGCCAATACGTCATCCATGTTTTCTTATGATCAAATGAAGTAAATATTTGAAAGATCAATAATTATGTGTGTTTTTCTCATTTAATTACTTTCATATGACTGCCTCGTTGGTCTAGCGGTTGGCGTGTGCGACTGCTGATCATGAGGTCTCGGGTTCGATTCCCGGGTCGGACCAAATGTTTGTACGATCTACAAATATTTGTTTCGGAGTTTGGGTGTTTTCTATGTATAATATGTATGTATTTACAAAAAAAAAAAGTATATATGTATTTGTATCAGTTGTCTAGTACCCATAGCACAAGCTCTGCTTAGCTTGGGACTAAATGGCGTTGTGTGTTAGATGTCCGAAATATTTATTATTATTATATAAAACTATAGGTACATTCCCTTTGGAATTCTCCACCCTATAATATAAATAAACTATAGAATGTCAGACCACTTACTAGGTGGTTTATTAGGCCCCTTATAAATAACAGATAATTAGATTTTAATGATAATTTTGGTCAGATTAAGTTTTGTCAGTTAATTGTTTCAAAACATGTATCTAACGATATAAGTCAAACATTAAACGCTAATATGTATTAATTACAATATAAATATGTACTAAGTTTCAAAATAAATAAGTAGATTTTAACCCCTAACGTAAACAAATATTGTTGAAATTTAACATGTTTAATAAATTGAATTTGTTTCTTGAAGAAGGACATAGGCGACTCTTTACCGCTGATCTTTATCGGTGATAAATTCGGAGTTACCAAGAATAGGTGATGCAGTTGAATTAAAAACCACCTCCTTTTTTAAGTCGGCTAAAAATGGTAAAGTATGTAATCCTACACACAAGTGTAAACGTGACCACCAGAGACGCATCCTTGTTTACCTGACTCGCGGATTATGCCTTAGTTTTATGATCGTCTGTCATAAAGCAAAAGAATAATAAAGTAGTAAAGTACTACGAGGATTCATGCATGGCTGGTCGACAACAGCAGGTAAGCAGGGACTAATGACCAATCTATTGTTCATAAACAGAATAAGTTGATCCTCGCAAACCGTGGCGGTGCGTCGCGACTTTTGTCTCCCATAATAGCGAAATATGGGCACGTATTAAAGAACCTTTTTTTTTATTGTTCCTTTTTTTCCACCGAAAAACTAATTTATTTTATATTGACAAAATAGTTTCACTAAAATAAAATACTGTCTTTGTGTTCTTCAAGCAATTGAATATGAACACATTTTAGTTTACTGTCTTCAGCAATAAAATACGTTATCTTCAAAGGCTCAATTCCTACATAGACAGTTAAAAATAGGGTAGATGACTGTATCGAATAAATACCGATGTCTACTTCATTAAAAGGAACATTACAAATTATCTTAGAACATATAATTATGACAGCTTTTTATTTCTATTACAAACTTTAATCCAATAATCATTGAAATATATTGCTCAACTGAGTATCCTAAAACAGTGACGTCACAAGTGTGCATTTAGTGCATTATCCACACAAAGTTATCATTTTGACAGATGATAAAGAGTAACTAATTTGACTAAGGTGTCATCATCCATAATGTGCATGCTTATTACATTTGCGGTGATATATTTTATTTAAAAGAAACTGAACTTCGATATGTGTTCTATAAACTTTTACGAGTAGTAAGTAGGCGTCATCCATACTTCCATAACTACTAACTTATATTACTATGTACTTATATTTTAAAATCCAAGGTAACTCTGTCTGTAAGGCTTTGACTGCCAAACTGTTGCACCGATTACAATGAACTTTGACATGTAGATACTTTGATTCTTGAGGAGCAATATGGGTTTCTCTTTATCGCGATAACCGATATACAGGTGAGCGGAGCCGCGGGCAAAAACTAGCTTACCACGTACTGATTAATCAGGCAGCATTAGAACACGGCTGGTGCCACTTAGTCGAAATGGTAGATTTGAGTAGGTATATACCTAAAAGGGACATGTTTCTAGGATCTGAGGGCTTATATTCAAAATTTACCGTGAGGTCGCCCATTCTCTTAAACATCATTAAATACCACACGCAAAATACCTCGAAATCCCTTTTTTTAAACTACTGACACAGATTTTGGTCTTTTAGAAATATTGTTAAAGAGTATTAATACAATAGTAATCGCTAGTTAACAAAGGGTTTTACCTGATCTTAGAAAGATTAAAAAGTATTCAACATTTTTAGATAATAATTCGCCAAGTTTTAACAAAAGTTAAAAGATAAGCATTGAGTTTCTAAGAAATGTGCGTCGTTATTTTTACTTCAAATTCGCTTGGTATAGGTCAGTGAGACACGACGGACAAGTTTTTCTTTCCTTATTTTATCTTAATTTAGCTAGAGATTTTTGTGATAAAACTGCATAAATTGCATAAAAATGTCAGTTATCGCAGCAAAGAGCTGCCTGTCTTTTCTCAATAAACAAAATTATCTACATGCCCAATTTCACTAAAATCGGTGAAGTAGTTTAGCCGAAGGCCACAGAGCCCATAGATCTTAGGCCCATTTCAATTTGGTCCAATTGTTGAAGTCGGTTTGTTTCGTTAAAATTTGTGATTATTAGTGAGATATTAACTTAAGTCGTTTGACAGAATAAATCTTACTTGTTTGTACATTGTTTTTAGTGTAGTTCAGAGAATTCTCAGGCAACTGATTTAGCACTCCTTGGAATTGTCAATCTTGACATAGGTGTCAATATTGACTGGTTTCAAAGTTACTGCTGCTTCCCAGTCTTCAGAGAAACCATTGAGGGAGGTCTATGTAAAGCGGTGATGGTGAATAGAAGATGATGATGATTAATTTTACCACCTATTCCCCACACCTATTGTTTTATCTATCTAAAAAAAGATCATTCCTGCATTAGGAATATACATGCTGTGTCGCGGGGGACTTTACAAACATAACATGAAGCGGACACAAAGAACACACAGGCTCAGGACAACAATTTGTGGATCCCACGGTTGTCCCATGTGGGATTTGAACCTACAGCACTTGGTGCATTAGAAGAATCTAAGTATCTCCATGTCAGATTTCATTGAAATCGGTGCAGCGGTTTAGCCGTAAAATCGTAACAGACAGGCACACAGAGTTACTTTATAATTTATAATATGAGTATGGATTTCTTTCCATGGGAGAGCCACTCTTCGGCATGAATGGGTCGGCTCGACCGGAGTGATACCACGGCCTCATAGAAAACCGGTGTGAAATAGTGCTTGCGCTGTGTTTCAGCGAGTGAATGAGGATACCGGAGGCCCATAACCCAAACCCCCCTCCCCCTATCTCCCCTCTCTATCCCCCAAAAACCAGCAACGCACTTGTGACGCCTCTGGTGTTTGCAGGTGTCCATGGGCGGCGGCTTCCATCAGGCGATACGTCTGCTCGTTTGCCCACAAATTCCACAAAAAATAAAATGGAAGTATGAATGATAGAGTACTACCGAATCTGATCATGGTAAATGGTAAAAGTAAGTTCAGTTTTATAATCTTAGAAGTATACGTACTCTAAAATGGTTAGTATAGATTTAGGTTTGTTAGTTAGATTATACAGGATCGCAATACAATGTAGTGTTTAAGTAACTAACGCTAACTTTGAGATGTCCTCGGACTTGTACGAACGTATTGGTTGTACTGAACTTGTAAAGCGTTATTATCAACTGTATTAAACCTTCTTATAGAATACAAGTCATATTGTAAACGTTTAATTTTCAATTTAGTCACAAATCATTACCATCATCATCATTAGCCTATCGCAGTCCACTGCTGGACATAAACCTCTTCAATTACACGCACTAGTTCGATCTTGGGCTTCTCGCATCCAGCTCCTGTCACCAATGTTAAAATCGAACTATCAATTCCCTGGCTGTGATACTTTGGTGACATTCCCTTCTCTTGTGTTTGTTGCATCAAGTAATTTTATAGAATATGAATCTTTTAGATTTCTCCAATAATAGATAATTTGTGTAAGAGATTACTTTGAATCTATTACAAATAGCCAAACAAAGCCAACTAGCAACGCACTCTTTGGTTAATCAGATTCGTCAGAGTTCCAAAATGTCAATAAAAAGTATAAAAACTTTACTGTAAAATATATAAACTCTTATTGAGTAAGTTTCATGATCAAAAGGAAAACATGATATAACTGCAATACAAACAAATAATCTGAAAAGAAACCTGAACACTACAATTATGATAATCTTAACGACATGAAACGTAGCACCGCTACGAGAATTCGTAGCATATCAATGAGCCCGTCCCTCCTCATTATCTATTACCACGTGCATATTATGAGTGTTATTATTTTTCATAGTTCATCTATTAATTTCGAGCAGCTAGTGTAAAACATTGTCACCGGGTCAACTGGCGGCAAGTGGAGTAATTAGTTGGCAACTATTACTTCGCAGACGGCCGCGAGACGTTATTACGAGACGAAGTTTGCCACTTATAAAAGTTGTGGAACACCACGATCGTGATCTCAAACTTTCAGTCGACCGCGGTTCATGGACTACACTAAAAAGTTACAATTCCGAGCGGAGATTTTTTCTCTCCACTCGTTGGAAAGTTGATGCGTTAAAATTAATAATTAATCGAGTTAATATATTGCGGGAGATAGGTGGGCCGGAGCGCGGCTCGAGGCTCGAATGTCGGAGGACTAGGCGAGGAGGCGGCGAGTCGCGGGGGGTTCGGCGCCGGGGGGTGACGGACGGACACAAAGGAGAGGAGCGGCCGGCTGCGGACGCGGGCCGCGGGCCGGGCGCCGGGCGGCCTTATCACCGGCATACAGTCGCTCCGCGCGCTCCGCGACGCACGTCTCGCAACACGCGCTCGCGCCTCCGCTCAGTGACTTGTGATCGACTGATCAGTGAATCTGGAACTAGTGTCAACACGTGACGCGCACTGCGCACTCGCTCTATAGTTTATTGGTCGGAGTGCTCCATTCACGGAACCTTTATAATATCGCAATAACGGCTGGCCTGTCAAAAATTGTAAACACCGCACACGTGCCGCCGCTACCGCCTGACAAGTAAGTTTTAAACTTCTCATTTCCCGGTACGCGTTCTTCGTTGTTTTACATCGTGAAAAGTGTCGAATTGTGTCGAGTAGGCATACAGACTCAGTTGCACATCGCCTTCAAATAGTTTGATACTGATACTTCAAGGTGCGAAAATCAGAAGTGCTTTTTGTTTGTGTTGATTACATTTATATTAACCAACCTCATAGTATTTTTTAAGTTCAGATAAAACTCTGTGTAGGAGGATCCAACTGTTGCGGTAAAATTTATAAAATTTTATAAATTAGGCAGCGTAATAAAATTATTTTAAAAATAAACAAAACCTAAAGTTGATAAAATGAATTCACAAGAAAATAATAAAAAATTCGTATTTACGTATATACGTTACTGCGTGAATAGTTACAAATATATTTTATTTTTCTCGCTATTTCATTTTCGAAAATAATGTTATTAACATTAAAAAAAAAACACATTTTAGTTAATACCACGATTATCTAGATTGCTATAACATCAAAATACTTTTTGTCATACATTTAAAACTAAACAATATTCGAAAGAAAATGGTTATGTGAAAAGTAGGTAAATAACGAAATTCTCACGTAAAATATATAAAAAGATTAACTAATATAAGATTAAGAAATTTAACTAATATTTACTACTAACTGTTACTTGGCCAAAGATTTACACTTAGGAATAAAAGTTGTAATAAAAATTAAAAGTTATGTGCCCACATTGCCCACCTAAGTCTTGTGAAATTTAGCGCAAAGTTATAATTTCCTAACTAATAGTACTCTCTTTTAAATATGTTATAAATTAAAATGTAGTATGTATGGCTTACCTACTCATGGAACATGAGATATCAAAACTTGCGCCTTTAATTCATAACAATAAACACACCAAACGATATTACGGTCGCGCAGCGCCATCTATGACCGGTGGGTGGAACTTTGCTAACCGTTCGCAAGGTCACCGTGTCAATGACCCGACAACTTTTGCCGCCTGCTGTTGTCGTAGGTCATAATTTTATGTCTTCTTTTTGTTTATCTTTTCGTAACTTTATAGCTTCCCGCGTAAACGCTTTTGTTTATGCTACCTTTTGTAAAGGTTTTGCGAACTGTTTGTAAAATTTCGTAATGTAATTTGTATGATGTTATTCGAGTAACAGTAGTGATTGTGCAATGTAGTGGCTGAACAAGTGCAATAGAACAGTTCTTAGTGTTTATAATGACGTAGTATTATAATACGATTACCAAGAGAGGACCTGTGGCTTATTGTCATCATAATGAATTTTTATAGTATTTACACCTACTACAAACAATCGTACGTATAACAGTTTTAGAGAAAACACATTGTTTTTATTAACAATCGCTGTCCGCTTACCTTCATTTTTTTACATTTAATTTTATATGGGTTCGATGTAACAACAAAAATACAATTGGAATATTCAAGCATGTTTACCCGACTACGGCGAAACTAAAAGGTAGGGTAATAGTTTTGGCAGTCAACGTATGTTTGTATGATCCACTGTAGCGCCTAAACTACTGAACCGACTTTAAGGAATGAGGTGTAAATAGATTGTCATAATCACGCTGGTGACACAGGCTATAAAAGTTAGATCAAATGTTTTTAAGTCAGGTACAAACTTTTTAAACTTGTTAAATGATCAAGGCTATTCGTGTAATAAAAAAATCAGAACCGTTTTTCGATAGCAATGTAGATAACAATTCTTTCACAGTTTGTTATGGACGCTAGGTTTTAAAATGTGCACAATAAATAACATACACCAGTCCACAAAAATAATTTAGATATTTTCTTTTGTTGCAGTAGGCGAAACGCCAAAATGGCAACAAAGGGCAAACGTCCCATGCGAGCCCTTACACCAAGCGACAAGATCGAAGCGATCCAGCGCGTCAATGATGGAGAGTCAAAAGCGTCGGTAGCCAGAGATATCGGTGTACCTGAGTCCACCTTGCGTGGCTGGTGCAAAAATGAGGACAAACTACGCTATATGACATCACGTTTATCTTCTCCTGATACCGACAAAAGCAATGATGGTGAGCCACCGGATAAGCGTGCGCGTACAGAATCTCCAGCCGCACCGGCTTCGCCTGCCAACAGTGGGCTAGATCTTACTGCACCCGTTGCCACACCTGCAATGTCGCAGCCACCACCTCCACCGGCCGATGTCCCAGTTGAACTCACTACCAAACGCGCCATACCCTCTCCAACATCTTACATTCCGCGCGAGCGTCGACCGGATCCTGGAGCGAATGTGTCGATGAGCGCCATCAGTCCTCTATCAGGCTTAGCTCATTTGCCTGGTCTCACACATTCTCACTTGGGATTAAGCTTCAATGAGATTGCAACCAATCTGACTCTACTCGCTCAACTAAACCCTGGTCTATCAGCATTATCAGCCCAACCTGCTAGTCGCGCGTTACGCTCCGTTCGTTCACCGAAACCAGCACATAACGGCGTACTTAACTTAAATGATGGCAAGCATCACCAACGCCACAAGAGCCATCATTCAGATCCGTATCGTCTCTCAAAATCTAGTCATCACGGGGTTTCGCACACCTCAACTGCTACTCAACCTGTAGATGACTCTTTATGGTACTGGCTGAAGACGCAACAAGCGATGCTTGATCTCACCGCACAGTCTACTCCGACACACCCACTACAGCTCGGGAAAGCCGCTGATCCCACCAAACCACTTGCAGCAGCGACACCGATCAACCCTCATCTCGATTATAGCAGAAATTCATGGCTTTGGCAGTACTATAAACATTTTGGGGGAGCTATGCCAATCCCAGAGGACAGACACAAGTCTGCTGCCCAGGTGCCGAAGGATAAAACTGCGGAGAATATTTTATATTCACAACTAACAAAAGGTAAATCGGAAGAGAATCAAAGTACATCAACAAGTACAGTGCAAACACACAGCGTGCCCCAACCCCGCAGTACGCCAAATACGGAATCGCGTGTCGCTGAACCTGCTGCCAGTCCAGAGATTGGTATTGAAAACAAAGAGCCGTCCCCCGATAAAAGTCACGAGTCGAGTAGAAGCCATACCAAAGCACGCACCGTTCTAGATAACCTCCTGTTCAATAACAATAATCAGATTGGTGGTGCGGAAGTTCGCTCTACGTCTCCTAGAAGCGGTGAATGGGAGGCGGATGCAGCGGATGCACTCAATCACGGGGACAAGTTTCTCGCGTGGTTAGAGGTGAGTGGCGACCCGAGCGTGACCCGCATGCACGTGCACCAGCTGCGTGCTCTGCTGCATAACTTGCGAGCTCGCCGCATTCCTGTGGCCCCGGTCGATCCAGCAGATCATGCTACCCGTCGCAAGTAGACTCTCGTCAGCTAGCCATTCGCTACAGGGAAAAATTCAATTATGCTTACGACATCGCCAGTAAGTGATCTTATGTGATATGTATAGCCAAATTTGCGTAATTTCTTTGTTCTAAAAGAAAAGCTATGCATCAGTCTTTACTTAGTAAGTCTTTAGCCAACCTCGACGAACTGACAAGGACGAGACGCTTGCCCAGCTAGTGAGCTTAATTGTCCGCTCGTCGAGGTAAGAGATCTGTTTCTGTATGAAACTCAATGGGTAGATAGTGATACCTGTTATTAATTGAATGTTATATATGTCTGCGTTCTAACTTACCGAAGCACACAAATTTGTTAAGTAATTAGTTTAGATAGAACCGCTGTATGTTGCCATTTGACGTTAACATTCCTAGTTGTACCCTTACTATAGTTTATAGTCGGATCCCTATGTTCTACCTCAAGTCAAATCTAATACTAAGTCACGCACGGCGTCCTTTCAACCGTTCGCTAAGATGTATATATGTGTGGGGCGTGCTTGAGGCTGCGGCGTGGCGCCACTAGCGCAGTCCTGGCCGATACCAAATATTGAAAGGATGCGAATGTATTGTTGTGCCAATCTTAAGAACAAGGTAATATTGTTAAGATATAGATGACTCTATTACGTTAGCTAGGCACTCATTGTGTAATTGTTTTCTATTGCTCAGTATTTTATATAAATGTATATGGTAGACAACGTCGCTCTTGTCGACTCGGAATTGTATTATACGTTAACGTTAACAGTTAAGGACACTGTGATCAAAATTATAAATTATTGAGAGATTATTATTATTGTAAGATACATTCCTAATTAATAGAGCGTATTATCTTAATGTTATGTAAGAGATTGTCCAATGGTGTAGGTGTGCGCGTCTCGGCGAACTCGCCTTTCTATTAGCAAATACTTCAAAAATTGTATCTCCTTCCCACAGAAGATAGAATTGTTGATTTGCACTTCATGTTTATTGAGCTAACTGGAAAAATTCTTATTCGAGAGATTGATATTTTGTACAAAATTTAAAAATTGGATTATAAATTCTCTTATAAAACTTGTGATCTCTAAAATGTTGATTGATTAAACTTTTGAAACTTATGTCTAACATGTTTTTTATTTCCCTGGAACAAACACATACCTACAACAGTAGCTAACAGTGACTTTATATGAATATGGTCAAATTCTCAGTACCCTCAAGTATATTGACAAGTTTGACAACTAGTTAAACGTTCGAATCTCGCCTAAAATGATAGTATTTCAGCAGTCCTGTTTTGTTGGTGAGTGCGAGACCGAAGGCCCAATGACGAAGCATTTCAATAGGCTACCATAGTGTGGGTCACCATACTATGCATTGATTGAATTAGCAATGAGTATGGTAACCACTTCTTTTAGCTTCTGCTCATGTTTTCCATCAGGCAGCGTTGAGCCACGTTGGCATGCTCATATATAAAAAAGATCACTCGCTAGGCGAAAAGCGAGAAAAAGTGTCTCGACAGACACCAGTTTGAATGATATGATATAATGATATATATATATATATGAACGAAGCGGTGTACATTTAACCGCTTCGTTGATCGTTTTGTATAAGCGAGTGTCGATCAAGAGCTCGGAGTCGCTTAAAACTAGTAAAGTTTTTGTGATTATATAAATGCTTAATAACAGTTTAGAGTTTGAAATTTAGGTTCTTAAACTTCCTGCCTCGGAAAGCACGTAAAGCCGCGGGTGCTGCGCCTGATCTCTCCCCGATCGTGTCAGATAACCGTCCCATCGGATTGTGAGTGTGACAGAACAGAGATTACACCTGTGTTTGCGTACACACTTGTGCACTGTAATATGTCCTGCGTGGTTGGCTGGTCTCCGTTGAAACTGACCGCCGTGGCTGAAAGCGGCTAGAACTACATCATCATCATGAGTCTGTGTTTTCACTGCAGTTGAGCCAACCCAAAGCACGAAAGTAAGTGGGTCTCACGTGGTAAAAACTTTCATTGTAACTAAATTCAATATCAATTCTGAAAATTTTAATTAGAGATTACCCGAAGTCAGTGGCGTAGCGAGGGGGGGGCGGAGGGGCGGACCGCCCCGGGCGCCATCATAGGAAGGGCGGCAAAATTGGAAAAAATATATTTATTTTTTTCATTTTATTTTTATTTACAATTAATTTTTGAAGAAGATAACTTTTGTTAAAAAAATGTAGGACGAAGCTATGTGCTAACAAGCTACAGCCAATTGTTTAACCAATATTTTGCGCACTAGAGTTCTGATAAATGATCCACAAAAATAATTGATAGCAATATACATATTTACGATAAATTCAAAAATAGATTTTTTTATTAAAATTGTCTTGCAAGTCAGGGACAAATGGTGCTGAGAATCACTGGGAAGCTTCTACAAGCTATTGATCTTGGCAACTTTTAATGCCCACACGTAACGGCTAGACTCGCATCTGGCACAACTCGTGGTGGAACTTAAGAAGATAAGATAGCATATTTTAGGGTAATGTGAAGTCCGAAGGGAAGGGGAGGACACCATAACCCTCGACTTAAGTCATCCAATGTACTTCCGTGTGGGAGAACAACAATCTCAAGGTGGTATTGAGTTTCTGGTTAATAAGTCCCTTTCTAGCAACGTTGTGGAAATATCTAGTATATTGAACAGGGTAGCATACCTCATTGTCAAGCTCACCGAGCGATATAGCCTTAATGTAGTGCAAGTGTACGCACCGACCTCGGCCCACTCAGATGACGAGGTAGAGGATATGTTCGACGACATACCGAGGGCTCTTCACTTCACCACTAAGACCCACAACAAGGTTGTTACGGGTGACTTTAACGCCAAAGTGGGAGTACTAAATTGCAGCGAATCGGTAATAGGATCCTATGGATTTGGAAGTAGAAATCATAGGGGCAAATACTCGTCAACTTCCACGAACGAGAGGGGTTGACATTTTTCTTTAAAAAAACAGTCCCAAAGGAAGTGGACTTGACAAAGCCCCAACGCTATGACCAAAAACGAGATTGATTTCATCTTGACGGACCAAAATCACATATTCAGAGACGTCTCAGTTTTATCAATAGGTTTAACACCGGTAGTGGTAACAGAATTGTCTGAGGCTATCTGAATATCGACTTCAAGGCTGAACGTGCCCGTTTGATGAAATCCAGGCTCCGGCCAACTCTGCTCCAAGCCGCGATGGGAACTGAAAAGTTCCAGTCAAATCTGGAAAACCAATTTTCTACCATGGAAACCAAAACACACGTAAACCAGAACCTAATCGAATTTTCAGGGAAGAAGGTATGAGATTTTGTTAAATGCAGCGAATGACATGAAAATCAACTTTTAACTTCGTCGGCAAAGGGGACTAAACCAAGAGATCAGCATACTAGTACGACACGACCTCCGATGTTCCAATACTCTTTCAATCGAACAAGCGATCGAACAAACAAGCGATCGAACAACGAACGAAAAGTGTTTGTACAGTCTCTCGGAAGAGGCCGCCTGACGAAGTTGACCACAGCAAGTGGAAAAATCGTTGCTTCCAAGCCGACCGTCCTTTCAGGAGTGGCACGTTTTGTATGGCGATTTATACGCTGAAGAGGCAGGTGAAAGTAGTTAAAAGCTCAAACCCTAGGACAGGTGCAGGAGCTTTACTAGTAGTGATGCAGTCATTTTCCTTTATTTGTTTCTTGGGCCTTTGGCAACCGGTGTTACATGAAGTGAATGATACCTACACAAAAATATTTACAAATAAAGGGACTTGACATAAGATTCTGCGCTCAGAAAGTAAATGCTTTGCAGATGATATAGACAGAGAAACGAGAGAAATAGGCAGATGGCGTTGTAAGCTATGAAAAAAACATGTGTGAAGAACTCGGAACTCCCACAGAGCCTAAGAGGCACGTAAAAAGAAGGCATATTTTTGATGACAGAACTAGAGATGCTAACTTGTATGATTTGAAATAGTAGTTAATTTCGCTATCTTGTCTATTGAGCAAGTGAAAAAAAAATGTTTGATGCTATAGACATTGATGGTGTAATAAAATACTTTTCTATTAAACAAAGTAGACTATAAATAATTAATTAAAGGCGGAAGTTTGACTTTCATTCTCAAAAGTACTTATATTATCTATACAAATAAATAAAATTGGAGTGTCTGTTTGTAACATTAAAATAACAGCTTTTTAATCAATGCGTATGTATGTATACACGATACACATAACAAAAATGTAGTTTAAAAATTTTTTGTCTGTCTGTCTGTCTGTCTGTCTGTTTGTTCCGGGTAATCTCTGGAACGGCTGGACGGATTTTGACGGGACTTTCACTGGCAGGTAGCTGATGATCCGGGGAGTAACTTAGGCTACTTTTTTAAACTATCTTTGTCCCGCGGCGTTACTCGCGGTACAACAATAGCCGCGGTTAACACCGCGGGGTTCAGCTAGTTTTTCAATAAAAATATAGTTCTAGTTTATGTGAAAAACTAACTGACCCACGTAACCTCGTTTGCGTCTCCTATTGTCCATAGCGTGATAATTTTCCCCTATTTTTGAAATGTTCTCCATTGGTGCTCCGTCTCTATTGGACCTATGGCCTTCCTCGATAAATGTACTATCCAACACTGAAAGAGTTTCTCAAATCGGACCAGTGGTTCCTGAGATTAGCGCATTCAAACAAACAAACAAACTCTTCAGCTTTATAAATTAGTAAATATTGATTTGGGTTTTTTAATTCGCTAATCATTTTATTATGTCTATCGTCAAGTTGTATTTATTTTAAATCTAACCTGTATTATGCCAAAATAATGTGGACTGTTCTCGCCGAAAAGTTATCTAAAATTAATCTACCTATGTAATGTTTAGTAGGTATACATTACCTTTAAATATCTAAATAAGAGGGCGGCAAAATTGTCTGCCGCCCCGGGCGGCCGACACACACGCTACGCCACTACCCGAAGTGATCACATTATTAAAAAAAAGAACAAAAATGAGAAGCACCAGCAACCGACGAGCATACACGCAGCGATTGATAAATGGGATGAAAAGAAGTGTGTGTTACCGTGGTAGTTAGAGATTGAATTGTTTGATTTTTTTTCTGGAATATGGGGGCAAACGAGCAGACGTATTGCCTGACAATAAGCGATTACCGCCGTCTATGGATGGGCAACACCAGAGGCGTTATTACATTCGAATCTTTATATGTAGAAACAAACTGACTCTCAGTTAACTGTATGCAGTTCATGGCATATGTGCAGTAACAAGGCTCTTAAAACATACATTGTTTCATTTCGTGAGTAGCGCGAAGAGCGGCGAATCATACAAAAAAAACTAAGTTCAACGTACATTGAACTAAATTGAAAATGCTTAAATAACAATTCCACTGAATTTAATGCTGATAGCGATACAAAACACGTACAAAAGTTGCGGTCAATTACACATACCACCTCTTATTAAAATATATATTTACATGCCTATTTTTTTGTATGGCAATGACCAGTGGGACTTTCAATTAGCCATCAGCCCACTGGGGCTCGTAAAATGTTATGTTGGAATAAAAAACTAAAACTAGGCTGTTCCGTCACATGTAAGTCTATTGCAAGGGACTCGGATGCAGCCTAGGAAGAAAGTCCCCGAGAACCCCGACAGACTTTACAAAAAATAAATTCAGATGGTATCTTTTGATGATGGAAGTTACTAACAGGATATTATTATAGTCCTATTGATCAATTATTGTTCTGCCTATTTTTTTGATTGACGTGGACTAAGATAACGTTCTTTTTAAAATTTTACTACTCAACCCGAGAGTTACAAAATGCAGACAGAGATCAAAGATATGAAATTATTTAGCAAAGAATCTTTGATTAAAGATACATGAATGTTATGATAAAAATTAGTCACCTTTTCATTCGTGTTGAAATAAATTAAGAAGAAAATATTTGTGAGTGTGACATATACATTGTCACATTCTCACGGTTTCAACTTAAATGAATAGTAACTACCTACGCCATCTATCGGCGTTAAAAATCAACAACACAGTATAAGAAAATTAGAGTGCTTATTAAAAAATAAAAAGAATAGTTTAGCCTGTGTTAATTATGGTTTTTGGCTAATACGAATTAATTAATTGATCAATAAATAAATACGTTTCTAGGTACTTACGTGCAGCATTGGCTTTGCAAGCGGTTCGTAGTCGAAATAATCAGCAAGCAGTGCAGCTATGCCTCGCCAATTAGTAGTCGTTTCAAAACAAAGTTTAGTTGGCCTTATTGAAGTACACACCATTTTCTGCAATAAAAAGTAATTAAACGTAGCTAACATAAATCGACATCGTAGACCATCCAGCCATCTGTTACGAACTAGAAAATGTACCTGCAAACCACATTCATTGGGAACTTGCAATAACAACGGTTTTCTCATTCGGTTATATAGAAAAAATTGTCGCCTAAAGTTTTCCGCATATGAAAGAAGTAAACGTTCTTTTGGACTGTTGGTGTAATATGATTTCGGAAAGCATGTTCTAGTCTCGAATACTGGGTCTTTGATTTCAGGCCAGCACAGGTTAACCACTCCAAGTTCATAGATTGCATTATCAAGTGATGGTATAGTTAGAGGCTCAAAAATTTCTTTCCAACCAAATATTTTTGGAGGTATTTCTTCAAATTGCCCTTCTTCATAAGGACGGTCGAAAATTTCACTAACAACATTTTCATTAACTTCTACTACTGTATCTAAAGGCTCTAACACATCTGAGGTCGTTTTAATTACACTGCTCATGGTTTATTGTCTATCTACATGTATCTAAATTAAAATAGTTCTAAAGACTGTAGCAATATTGCCGTAGGTATACATTATCAACAAATAACAATTTTGACACTAGTTTTACATGATAAAGTCTCTAGGCAACCGATTCTCGTTTTCTTTTTTCAGTTGAACGCGAAACAAAAAGATTTTTATGTTTCAGTAAATTTGTTTAAGTTATAACAAAAAGTTAAATATAATAATTAAAAGGCATTAAAACTTTAAAGTATTTGACTGTACTTTTAAGTTTTAATTTTTTAGTGTTCAATTTCAGAACTGATTCAACAGATTATTTCAGAATACGTTCCTTTTTCTCCAAATCAGCTGGTGAACAATCACTAATGTCAATATTAACTAGAGGTGGAAAGTGCGCTCTATTAAAAATACTAATATTAATTAATACTCTTATTACTAATCATCAACAGCCTTTAATAGTCCACTGCTGGACATAAGACTCTCCTTAGAAAGGTGGTTAAGCAGTATATCACAGTTGACAATCCATCGATAGTTTGCAAGATCGAGATAGATTATAATGTAACGGTTTGGACAATCTTACGGAAACAAATACATATTTACCGGAGACCCATTTTTTTTTTTGACGTGTGGAAACCCCCTCGAGCCGTCACCCCGCCTAAGCTTGCGGCGGGGCGGTGTGTCGGAATCGAACCGACTAAAACCACACGGTGTGCCACTCTGCGCCTGAGACGGGAGGGATCCGGGAACTGCTGTTATTCTGATGTATTTACCGGAGACCCATACCCCAACGCCTGCCCACATCCCTTTCCCCATCTCCCAATGGTCGGCAACGCACTTGTGACGCCTAAGGTGTTGTAGGTGTCCATGGGCGACTGTAATCGCTTACCACCAGGTGATGCGACTGCCCGTTTGCCATATATTGCACTTTTTTTTTCGGAGCGTATTATGTGGAATGTACATGTGGCGCACATCACTAATCCTGCACCCAAAACTATTCCTTCGCCTCAAAAACACGCATGCTCTGCTCAGTCAACCCGACGGATTGCTACGCAACGGCTGTCAACAAGGCTGAAAAATAGAACTATTATTTCTAGTTATTCTACCGTGATGCTTACGACAAATAAAAGTTTATTGTTAAGTGAACAAACCACTTTAATTGTTGAGCTTAGGTATTGAGATTCTTTATCGATATATGTGGCGACCTCCACATACAGCAGCAACAAAATCATATAACAGCGCCATCTACCGCAGACACACTGAAGTACGAAGTAACGCACAACACGAAATAACTACCAATCCTGAATCGCGCAATAGAAGTTCTCGCGCCGATTAACATATATAGAATAATCCCAACGTCAACCGTTGGGCAGTGGCCCGCCAGGCACGATCACCTCGCCTGGTATACAATAAAATTACACTTAACAAATAAAATAATAATAGAGTCAAATGCAATATTACTCTGGTGCAATTTATGAATAAATACTTTTTTTAATGTATAGGGACCAAACGAGCAGACGTATCACCTGATGGCAAGCGATTACCGCGGCTCATGGCAACACCAGAGATGTCACAAATGCGTTGCCGACCTTTGGGGGATGGGGAAAGGGATGTGGGGATGGGTTCGGGTATGGGCCTCCGGTATCCTCACTCACTCTGTGAAACACAGCGCAAGCGCTATTTCACACTGGTTTTCTACAAAGCCGTGGTATCACTCCGGTTGAGCTAGCCCATTCATGCCGAAGCATGGCTCTCCCACGGTGAATTTAATAACTACCTTACCTACCTCCACTATAATAAATACCTAGTCAAATAAATATATTCTAAACATACCAAAATGTTAAATATTACATATAATTTATACAGTAAGTAAATCTATACTAATATAATAAAGCTGAAGAGTTTGTTTGTTAATCTCGCTAATCTCAGGAACCGCTGGTCCGATTTGAAAAATTCTTTCGGTGTTGGATAGTCTATTTATCGAGGAAGGCTATAGGGTATATATCATCACGCTACTACTAACAGGAGCGGAGCAACAATGAAGAATGTTTCAAAAACGGGGGAAAATTTCTAAGGGCAATATAAGGCGCAAACGAGATTGCGTGGGTCAGCTAGTGATATATACAAAAATATTAAAAAGTTAAATAAACTAAATAAAAATAATTCCTAGGTCTCTCTCTCTTTTATGCTGTGCCGTGGCTGTGCCCGACAGGATTCCTTATTATTACATAGTATTAGTTTTTACTGCCTGTAAAATTTTATTATGGAAGCAATTAAGTATTTACTACGACATCAGAAGTGATACACAGAAGTGCCTGTGTACTTAAATATTATGTATTAGGTTTTACATACCTATTTGATTTTAGTATCGAATTCTGATATTCACTCTTATTGGACATCTCTATTGAAGTATTTTAAGTGGGCACATACGTTACGTACCTACTTTACTTTGACTAAGATAGATAAGTCATTTGTGCAAGAAAATTGTTAATTATTCTGTGTTATGACCTTTGCTCCTTGTGTCCTTTGTGTTGAGTCCTAAAGATTGTGTTTTAGTAAAGGAAAATTGTTATAGTGTCAGTGTGGTGTACGTTGTTTGTAGAAAATATGGGAAACAAATCGTCATTACTACTGCGAGAGGAAGAAATAGCACAAATTCAAGAAGAAACCGGATGTAAGTTAAATAGTTATCAAATTAAAAGCATCACGCGTTATTTTCTGTCTTGCTAGAGTGTTGGACTTTTCTATAGACATTAGTTTTTTTGTAAACACTGTTTTAAACGTTATAAATAATATGTCATAACATAAAATAATATTAGTAAGTTGTAGCTGATTAAGTAACACCTTAACTAATACAGTAGGCCAACTTAAGAATTCTTGCTTGCTTGTCATCTAACATCAATATCTTGAACTACCAGTCAGATTGGAAAAAATCGTTTTGAAATATTCATGCCAAGGCCTATTTCAGTCGGTGGACAATGATAAAGATGAAAATATGTTTATTAAAAATATCTTAATAATATGCTAAACCATAAAAAGGAACTAATGCTGGTGAAATCAATGTCTGAAAGTTGTAATTTATTGAGTTCCTATTAGCTCTTAATAACATAAGTTTTAAAAAGCTTAACTATAGAGATGGTACCATTTAATCTTCAAGGTAACTGTTAGGGCTAAGCATAGGGTGAACCTTGGACCTGTTCAGTCACTTGGTCCTCATGTATAATGAAACGTAAAGTTTTAATACAAGTTATGAATGAAAAATTAATTAAGAAATAAGCACTTATTAACACCCTTTTATTAATTTGACCTGTATGTGTTTGTGACCGACTTTTGGGTGAGCATGCTTTACTTTTTTAAGTGTATATATTTTAAACGACTTCAAAAAAAGGAGGAGGTTCTCAATTCAACTGTATATATATATATTTTTATGTGTGTTGCTGGATAACTGCGACATTTATAAACCGATTTTGATTATTCTTTTTTTATTGGAAATATATCCAAACGGTGGTTCCATGATAAGGGCACTAAGCTCTGATGATGGCATCCAATGGGAAAGCAAGTCAAACCTTGAAGTCTGTTTATTTTGTTTATTCCTAGTCTTTATCAAGAGCTTCACTTTTGTTATTGTAGATTTTGGTATAAATTTATATTTACTTTATCAAGTTGTTGTTACATTAGTATTGTTTTATTACTCTAATTAATTTTCAATCAATTTTCAGTTACACCAAACCAAATAGAGAGATTGTACTCCCGCTTCACGGCACTAGACAAAAATGACTGCGGTACCCTTGCCAGAGAGGACTTCCTGAGGATTCCAGAGCTTGCTATCAACCCTCTAAGCGAGAGAATTGTTCACTCATTCTTTGCCGAGAGCCATGATGATAGAGTCAATTTCCTGCAATTTATGAGAGTGTTGGCTCACTTCCGACCTATCAGGAAAAATAGGGAGAATAAACTCAATAGTAGAGAAGAGAAATTACGATGTAAGTATTTAGAAATAGCATTACCTTTGGTGTGTAATTAATTACATCACGAAATATTTTGGTCACTATGCATAATATAAAATCCATCAGAAATTTCTGTGCACCTTTTTCACCCCTCGCTTCCCCACGCATCGCCCCTCCTTCGCCTACTAGATAGGCGAAGGCAGGGCGATGTGTCGTGAAGGAAGAGGTGAAGCGTATTCCAGCCAGGTATCTGCTCTCTGTGTGGTGATAGATTACATAGTATAGGTGTAGGCCAGTAAGTAAGCAAACTATGCAGCACAACATCATTACAAAGAGAAATAATACTTGAAACAAGCCTTATACCAATCCATCTGGCCAACATAGTATAGGAGGCCCAAACCTCCTTTCGGAGAGACCTATTTTTTTTTATATGTAATAGGCGGGCAAACAAGCAGACATATCGCCTGATAGTAAGCGATTAACGCCGCCCATGGTCACCTGTAACACCAGAGACGTCACAAGTGCGTTTCCGACCTTTGGGGGGATGAGCAGGGAGATAGGGTAAGAGGGTTGGAGTATGGGCCTCCGGTATCCTCACTCACTCGGTGAAACACAGCACAAGCACTATTTCAGACCGGTTTTCTGTGAGGCCGTGGTACAACTCTGGTCGAGCCGACTCATTGGACTGTTGTTATGATTTCTTTATCTTTACTTTGAATTGCAAGATGTTGGATTCTGTCATTTCTATTGGTCAACCATTATTGTAGAACAAGCACATTTAAAACTTAGTATTGCCTCTGGTATAAAAGATCTTTATTAAAATCTTTGTATTAATACAAGTACATCTATCTCAATGAATCATAAACTAATACAATGGATAATGTTTAAAAAAAGGGGGAAAATTATGCGCTACGGGCAATAGGAGACGCAAACGAGGTTGCGTGGGTCAGCTAGTAAACTAATAAAACCAAAAAGCCCAGAAAAAAACATAATTCTTTGTTATTGATCATAATGAGTTCTTACAGGATGTCTTCAAAATTTTGTTTTAAAATTGCTGTTTGAATCAAAGATAATTAACATTATCAAGGCAGAACACTAAGCTATCGTCATCAACAAAGACTTTTTAATATCTTTTCATCAAATCAAAAAAAAAAAAAAAAGAATGCGCTACAACTATCTAATTGATTCTACTCAGATAATGAACATATAACCATAGTGACTTGAGACTGAAATGCTTCAGAACGAGAAGATAATGAGTTACCATGTTATAGTATATTTATTATAAAATTCGAATTTTTACATACAAAAATATTAGAATAGGAATCTGCGGGATTGCTACCATGTACATTTCGTTGCTGTTGCTGTTGCAAGCGCCGAAATACTGGATACTCATAAACAAAAAGGTACATGGTAGCAATCCCGCAGATTCCTATTTTAAAAATATTAGAGCTTGTCAAATATATCATAGGCATCTTTTTTTTAAAAAGGAAAATCGTTCATGCCCTAGAAACATATTCTGTCACAGGAGACGTTAGAAACATTCATAAAACCCAGACTCAATACAATAGTTTGGAAGTTATTAAATTCTTGTCTATATAAATGATCTATTTTGTACAATTTCAGTTGCCTTTTCAATGTATGACCTGGATAATGATGGCAAGATATCAAGAGATGAACTATTGGCAATATTGCACATGATGGTTGGAGCTAACATCAGGTATGTACTGTTTACTGAAAAAGTTATATTATGTAAGCATGCTTTACAATCTTACTTTGAGTATGCTGGTGCACTTTTGCAATAAATGTTTCTTCATCTTTACTAATATATAAAGCTGAAGAGTTTGTTCGTTTGAACGCGCTAATCTCAGGAACTACTGGTCCGATTTTAAAAATTCTTTCAGTGTTAGATAGCCCATTTATCGAGGAAGACTATACGCTATATATCATCACGCTAAGACCTACAGGAGCGGAGCACCAATGAAGAATGTTACAAAAACGGGGGAAAATTATCACGCTACGGGCAACAGGAGACGCAAACGAGGTTGCGTGGGTCGGCTGGTTATATGATAAAGAACCTTCTGAATATCTCGTTGATACTCTATGGTTAGCTGCAACTCAAGTAAAAAGTCTCCATGACTGAGTGCAATGAAACATTTCTTTTACAAGTATCTTAATAATCGTAATTTATTTTGATACAGATTTATATTTAAAGATAACTTATAATCTGTTTATAGATAAGCATATTATGATAAGCAATATCTCGTATTAAACCCAAGTAGCAAGCATACAGATGACATTCTGTTTAACCTTGAACGCTGTAGGGAAGTAGACATTACTGCATTATGTTACATGTGTACCACTATTTGTTATCATTATATCGTAGTAAACATATCTTTGAAATGTCAATGTGTAAGGTAGCATAATCTCAGATTTATACGGAAGTAGCCGCGGCTCTGCTCGCGTTTATGTCCGTAATTGCCGGTATGAATTGCAGTATTCTATTCCAAATTTAATTGAAATTGAGCTTCTTCGAGAAAGCGTCACAGACAGACGGAGCCAGTTTCGAATTTATATTATTAGTATGGATAGAACTATGACCACATCTATACAAATAAATAAAATTGGAGTGTCTGTTTGTAATATTAAAATAACCACTTTTTACTAAATGCATATGTATGTAAACAAGGTACTTATAACAATAACATTTTTTTAAATTTTATCTGTCTGTCTGTTCCGGCTACTGTCTGGAACGGCTGGACCGATTTGGCGGGACTTTCACTGATAGGTAGTTGATGATAAAAGAAGTAATTTAGGTTACTTTGTTTAGACTAGCTTCGCCCCGCGGCGTTAAGCACGGTACGACAATAGCCGCGAGTAACCCGGGGTCCAGCTAGTTGTACTATATAAATGTGTAACTTCAATTGTCATCACATGGATATATAATTGATTGCACGGTTGGCCTAGTGGTTTAAGCGGTCGCCACGCCGCTCTCTACCGCGCTGAGTGTTTCTGGGTTCGAATCCCACATGGGACAACATTTAGTATGATCCCAAAATTCTTGTTCTGAGTCTGGGTGGTCCCCGACACAAGATGTAAATTCATAATGCTTAGTAGTATTTAAAAAAAAAATACTATCGAAATTATTGAGTCACACTCAATCACCGAATCGCTTCGTCACTCAAACCTTAAAGAAAATAACATAAATATAAAAGCACATATGGCTCTTGGACTTGCAGCTGAGCATTGGTCGATGAACGAGGTACTTACTTACCATACGATAACCCACTATGCCACCATCCTCAATTTTTTTTCAATAATCGCAGTATATCTATCTACATTTAATATTTCCTTTCTTAATTATAGCGAAGAACAGCTGACGAGTATTGCTGAACGGACGATTTTAGAAGCGGACACCAACAACGACCAGATGATTTGTTTCGAAGAGTTCTGCACGGCGCTGGACAGGACAGATGTTGAACAGAAGATGTCTATCAGGTTCCTCAACTGACGTCCGTATACTTGAACCGCGTACATCAAATACATACTGACGCTGATACTCGCGACACTGCTTTACGGTCTTTTCAATAAAAAACAACAATAATGTTTATATAAAATATCTGCAATCCACTCAGAATTATCTGAAAATCTTCTATTGCCTTACTGATAAAAACATCTAATTGCAATTTTAAAGACAAATCTATTTCCCGCGGATCGCTAATTAAAATAAGACTTGACATTTCAAAATCAGTACAATCTTGATGTCGTTGTCTGTTTGTCAGTATGTAAATAGCACTATGTAATTTCACACAATAACTATTTCAATTATATTTTTATTTAACTGTGAAACATTCAATTATGCACTTTTTTTGTGCCGAAATCCCCTCGGATACCACCGACTGGTGGTTTATGTCGGACTCGAAACTACTGAAAACCGCACACCGTCTCGGCTACTAGAAGCCGAGGAACCAGGTGTACCCTCGAAAGGAAATCCTTGGAACCCCGATAAATCAATTATGTACTAAGTAGATATAGGGCTGTGAATTACACCTATTACTTTATATTGGGTTGGCAGTCGCTAGGGACATTAGGTAGGCCTTTTGTTTAAACCTAGTGCATTTTTATCTAAAATTTGTTAATAATAGTAACACCTGTATTTAAAAATGTTCTGATATGACTAGAAAACTGTTTAGTAATTGGTTTAATTGTGATATAAACTATGTTTTATAAGTAGAACCCATATTAGTGGATAAAGATAAGTTAATCTTAAGTTTTTTATTTAAAGCAATGTTTTATAGTTCAAAAGCTAATACAGCCTAGTCTAAATATATTAGAGCACATAAATAACTTGAATAATACATGGCTAAGCAAATGTTAGTCATATTTATGTAATTGGAAATATTTGTTTCAACTTAGCTTTTTAACCGACTTCAAAAAGGTTCTTAATTCTACTGTATTTTTTATGCGTTACCTCTAAACTTTTGACCGGGTGAACCAAATTGATTGATTTGATGTTTATTTTTTTATTTGAAAGTTGGTGCTTCTCGTGTGGTCCCATTCCAATTTGGTGCAGTTCATAAAGTCAGTTTTTCTGTTAAAATTTTATGTATACTAACTTTTAAACTTTTGCGTTCCATAATATATAAATTGAAGGATTTTATGGGTGGTTTATGTCCTTTTGTGAATTGTCTTTCAGCTGAGATGAAAATAATGAGTGTGGAGTGATCCAGAGTACTTTAACCATACAAATAATAAAATTGAAGTGTCTGTTTCTAAATTTATACTAACAGCTTTTTGTATGTCTGTCTGTTCCGGGTAATCTCTGGAACGGATGTACTGTGACCACGGTCGGTGCAACCTGATCGAAATGTCAGGCGACTCATACATATTATATACCTGTTAGTAATGAAGTTTTATTTTGCAAGTTTTGATGTATCAACTATAATTTCTCGAGATCCGCATTTGTGTCATGTATTTGAATAATGATATGCAACATCCATTTTGAAATTTGTAGCATAAGAAATATTCTGCTATTTACTTCATTCTGATCATGTGTGTTAGATACATAACAAGTAACACAAACAAATGATTTTAGCTTACAACAACCTAGTATATTAGTCTAATTGATGGACTTGTATGTATGAATGGGATATATTAACATATTTATTGCATTAGTATAAGATGAAATTAGATTAGTATAATATTAGACACAATTACTGTTTGGACTCTGTGTCTAAAAGTTATAAATAAATATTTTTTACATAAAATGACTTTTTTATCATGATTTAAGACCTTATTTTTAACTTATTTTAATATCTTTACACTAAAAAAGACGTGTGGCACTCGGGGACTGCCGCGATAAAGCTATTGCATAGCATTTTTTATCAGCTTATGCAATTTTAATTATTTATTTATTTTTTATTTATGCAGTATGTTTAATATTGTGAATGAAAAATACTAAACTGTTTTTCAAATTGATGCCATACTGACAACCAACAAATGTACGTTTTGAATTACCAGACCATTAGAATTTATCAAGTAGCATAAGAACAACAATTTTAACATTTAGTAGTAGTAATGAGTTATTGGCTTGAAGGCGTAGGTGAATTATTTATGACGAAGGTGCCTCGAGTTCAAATCTCAACTGGGCGTGTCGTCGTCTTTTTGTGAATGGTTCCTGGATATTGTGGTAAAAGGTATTTATTAAATAAGTAATATAATAAAATTACACCAAACAAAAAAGATATGATAAAAGTTCTGCTATTCATCGACAGATGGCAAAACTAAAAAGTATCACCGCTGTGCCGGTCGGAGTGTGGGTGTTAGGTTATTTTCGGAATCTCTGGATTCGGTCTCCACGCTCAAGGCCCGCGATAGAAGCTATGCAATAGCCTAATAAAAATCTATATACTGAGTACAGATATGTGGATCACCTAAAATATTCAGTCTGTGGTCTATGACCACATGATGTCCATTTATCTCTATTGGTGACCGTATTTGCATGGGTAAGAAAAAAAAGTAAATAAAGAAAAAATAATATATTTTCATAAAGCAAAGACAAATTATATTGCATAGACATTTTTAATATTATTTAATTTACATAATATTGTAGAAAATTATAACTTAAATTGCATAAACGAAGGAGGCCATATAAAATACAACACTTCAGAACTGATACTGACTGATACAATTATAAACTAAGAATTTCACGTATTCGAAAGGCAAACTCACCATTTATTGTTCAAATCCTTCGTAATTGAAACCTACATTAATGTGATTTGCTACAAGTATTATTAATACTGCATAAAACATTCTTTCGCGTTTATAACTTTGCTGATCTCAAATACTCCTGAATGTATGTATAGTTACGAATTAGTTTAATATAAATTACGAATCGTAAGAACCTGGTTCCCGCCAAATGTAAATGTCAAATAAGTCTGACATAAGACATCAGTTCTGAAATGATTGTAAGGCTCCAATTTGTTATTCCTAAGCTGTTGAAGACACTGCCAGCTTCTTAAGATGCTCCATAAACACTTGCAATGACACGTCATCTGTTAGCACAGGGGAGCCACCGTCCTGAAAACATGTACTAATATGTTATATTTGCAGGAAGCGTACTGAATCTTTCCCCATACGATAGATGTTCAAAGTACTAATGATGAAATCTAACAAACTCTTTAGACACGTTGGGTGACTAGTAGGGTTACTATTAGGTGTTCTTTTGAGTGATTTGGATTGTTTCCGATCATGTTATTATAGATATTACCCATTACATATATATATAACTATTGTACGGCTCACGCGGGTTTTTTTTTAGTCTTAACACGCTTTAAGATTTATCCTTAAATTCTGTAAGTAATGGAGGCAGAATTCAACGCCTTCTAATGTTTAACCCGTCACCACTTCATTCAATCGGTTCCAATTTCATAATATTTGAAGAGATCTCAAGTAATCTTGAAATTCCTTTTGAAATCTTTAGATTAAAAGAGTATAACCTTTTTAGGTTACATAAGAATCTTTTAAGATTAGCCTCGAGATTACTCGGGTATTCCAACTTCAGTAGGAAAATATTTTCGGTAAGTAATGTTAAAATAATCTATAAATGGCTTAAGTAGGTAATTTTTAAATTCCGCTGAGTAATCTCAAGAGTACTTTATTAACCTCAAAATTACTTGACACTTCAGTTGTAATACGGACCACTACTTATCGCATTGCCTATGGCCAACATTATCATAATAAATAAATAAAAACACTCAGTTTTTGTCCACGCTTTACGGTTGAAGTGTAAAGTATTTTTGAAGTATCACTTATGTTAGTGTTGCTGCTGTATTTTTAATTGAAGCGTTAAGGCATTTTAAGCACCAAACAATTCAAATGACTCGATAAATATCATAAACGCACGCACATCCACGACTGCCTTAAAAATAAATAAAACGTATATAACGTAAAAGTATATTAAAGTAAATCGATCGTGGACCATAACGGTGGTTATAATATTTTTATTGTTCAAATTTTTGTTAAAAAAATATATGTATTTTGCAGTCGACTTTAAATCAAAATGTGTCATCAACGTGGTATGATTTATTCATACTTTTTAAAAAGTGAGTGAAAATGAAGGCTTCGGTAATCATCACAACAAATATTTTAAAACAATATAGTGTACACACAAGCTACTATTGCAAAATGTGTCGGTAAGAATACATTTATCCATACTAGCGTAATAAATTTGCAAGTATTTATATTTGTATGTTACGCTGTCATGGCTAAACTTCTGCACCGATTTCAATGAAATTTGGTATGCAGCTACTTTAGTTCTTGAGGAAGAACATAGGCTACTGTTTACCACGAAACAAAGCTAATTTTTCATAAAAAATACGTCTGAAAACCTACAACCTCTCTGTGTTAAACACATTAGTATTTGAGTTTGCAACTAACTTAGTTGCTGTTGTATCATAGTCAGAAATCAGAAAAACCCAACGATCGTGGTATAAATATTTCACAATACGAACACATAAAATTATATTGTTTTAAAATGTTTATAGTGATAACAAAATGCAATCGATAAAGTGTTTATGCATTAAAACGCAAAGTTAAAGCAAAATTGCAGCGTTAATCACCCAACACCAAATTTATAATAAAATAATAAAATCACTACCGCTGATGGTATCGGCATCGCCTGGTCGCCATAACAACGATGGAACAAAAAAAAACAACAAATTAACGCCATGCTTTGATGGTGTACACAGTTACACACCATGCAAGTTAAAAAAAAAACAATTTAAAAAGAGGTAAGGCTCAACACCATGCAGAGCCAATAAAAAAGTATTATTTTAATTTACTAAGAAAATAGATCAAAAAGCTTTTTTTTTATTTTTACATTGACATTTTGTATTTTACTCACCCCTCCGTACGCATACATATTGTTATGCGTTTGCGACGGGTTCACCTTAGACAGAAGGAACCGGGCCTGTAACAAACATGCATAAATGAGTGAAGAATCATATTAATATAGGTAGATAGATTTACTTTTAATACAACGAAAGACTATTTGTACATTCGCAAATGCGAAGTTCCAACTCCAGTATTCACAAATACGAACATCCTACTAATATTATAAATGCGAAAGTTTGTAAGGATGGATGGATGTTTGGATGGATGTTTGTTACTCCTTCACGCAAAAACTACTGAACGGATTTGGATGAAACTTTACAGTAATATAGCTTATACATTAGAATAACACATAGGCTACTATTTGCCGCGATAACCGACATATACGCGGGCGGAGCCGCGGGCAACAGCTAGTTAATATTATTTGAAATAAAGATTTTTCTAAAAGTAAATTTTAGACACCTCAAATCAATGACCATAGCTACATTTTAATCTTAACGTTAAGAGTTATTGTTAGATATGTATTACTGTGCACTGCAAAACTGCAACGGGGTGATGGTGAAGTAATATTGTAAAGAAAGTATATAGAAAGATACCATAAAAAATATGGGCCACTCATCAGTCCTGAATCATTCCTTATTTGATTTATTTTCATGGCTTTTGTTTACTACTGGTCAAACGCCTCTGCTATTGCAATTATTTTTTATAAGAAAAATAACAGCTGGTAAAAGATAGTTGTTTGTTAGTGTATTGAGTGTCGTTTAAAAATCAAACTACTGTTTTATATGGATGGATGGATGCGGACTTCCCAAGACCAGGATGGTTGGCGCTCCTTCGGGGAGACCTTCGTTGAGTAGTCGATGACTATAGGTTGATACTACTACTGATTCATAGATTGTGATACTCGAAAATATTCACAAGACAGTCCTCATGCTCTCATTATTTTTTGATAATATAACAAGCGACTATTTGACTTGTTATTTCGGTACCAAGCCACGTAGAAAGCATGTAATGTAAAAACTATAGTACCATGAATGGAAATCATTCATCAAGATTGTCGAACTAAAAAATGATCGTAAACACAAAACAACTAAATACGTAAAACAGTCGCTATACACCAGTCGTCCACGTATGCCATCCGAGTGCTGTTCATAAACCAAAACAATGAAAAGGTTCGATACGATAACAATGTTGTGCCAAATTGTAGTCACTGCTATTGCCATATCATGTACGTTCTCACGTGAAATAACCGTACACGCTCGCGGTCAGGGCTCACAACGTTTAGTCCAGATAAAAGGTTCCAATAAAACATCTTAACAATTAAAAATACCCCCTACAGAAATAGCTTCTAACTTTTATCTTCACGTGTGAACGTCAGCCATTAAATTGTGATAGTTTTCAGATGTGATATGTGTATTGTTGTTGGGTGGATTGCAAAAGGAAGATTTGGATGCAAACACATTGGCGAAACTGCAGCGGCACAATGTAAACATATATGATATGAACAATGAGTAAGTAGTCAGTTTCTATATCAAACTAATGTGTGGCACACAATCTTTCAAAAGGATTATTTTCACAATCGGCTAAATGTTGACAGGAATGTATTAAAAATATAATTTATATTAAAGTATTTATGAAACATTGTATTCAGCATTAGCTTACGTATTTTCACTGCCAATTACTAGGTTTTTTCTGTGACTATTGACTGCACAATGACTCGCTTTACAAAAATAAAAACAACCCTATTAAAACTTCATCTATACTAATATATAAAGCTTAAGAGTTTTTTTGTTTGTTTGAACGCGCTAATCTCAGGAACTACTGGTCCGATTTGAAAAATTATTTCAGTGTTAGATAGCCCATTTATTGAGGAAGGCTATAGGCTATATATCATCACGCTAAGATCAATAGGTGCGGAGCACCAATGGAGAATGTTTCAAAAACGGGGGAAAATTAACACGCTACGGACAATATGAGACGCAAACGAGGTTGCGTTATTCGCAATATTACAATAGGATATTAGTATCATTGGGTTTGGCCTACTATTGACTCCCGGGTGCTCTACCCTGAGGAACTAAGTAGTTCATGAAATTCCATTTCTTACTGCTAACCCGGTATTCAAGAAAATGTTAAAAACTAAATAGTAAGTGCATTTAACATCATCTAAGAAAAGACACCTATTTAATTTTTATTCACTAATAAATGTATGCATCAAATAATACATGTCTTTCATTAGAAGTCTCCGCCAGGAATGTCTAGCAAAATCTTACTTGGACCCTGACTTGAAGGTAACTGAAGATTTCAACAGCTCCTCTAAAACATCGACAAACAAACAAAACAAGTCATCCAAAGAACTATGTATGTACAGAGTGACTTTAATTATGCATTTTCACATGGATATGTATACTAACAAACAAGTTTATAGATTTCAGCGACAATTTAAATGTATTAAAACAAAGTTCTTCAAGTAAACTACCAGAAATTCATTTTCTCGACAAATCTAACCTACGAAGTTTAATAAATAAAATGAAAGTAGAAACCATTGCACAAATAAAACAGAATTCTAATGACAAACACAAAATGGGTGACGTTAAAGAAAGTAGACCAGATGATATAAATATCAGAATGGTAAAAAAAAAGAAAGACACACAAAGTCAATATATCAAGGACCAGGCGTCTTTAGATACCATCATGAAATTTTGGGGTAAATTTACGGACAATGACAGTACAAAAACTTCAACTGAAAAGCCATATACATATGTACCTTCCAGACAAGAAACAATAGAAATCATTACACCCACTGAAGGAACTCCTGGTAATGCACTATCTGTGGAATACGTACGTATGTTGATAACTGAGTTTCTAAGAAGTCAGACAACAACAATGACTACCGAAGCAAGTACAAGTAGAACTATGGATATAGACATCGCTTCAAAGACTATTAAAGATTTTTTAAGCAGAAACAGTAAATCCGATTCTCTAAATGTTGCGAAAAATATTGAGAATGCTTTAAGCAAAGATTTAAAAGAATTGAATGATTTAACAGAAATTGGTAAAATATTTCACGAAAATCATAATGAAGAAGAATTAGCTGAGAAAGATGTACACGTGCAGAAGCAGATTAATGAGGATAACCATGACAAAGCGAAAAGTACAGAAGTTACACTATTTAGTTCTTTCATTAAAGTTAGTCCTGAGACATCACATATGGAATCAATAAAAAAAATGCAAGCACTGCAGTATCTTAATGAAATTCTTAAAGTAAATAATAAATTTAAACTCAATGGCCCTCCTCTCTCTGTGGAAGCAAGTACACAAGACTCTGCCAACAATAACAACCACTACGAGAAATTAAAGGAAGAAAAACTACTTCGGGATTATTTTATCAACAATTCAAATTATAATAACATACCAAAAAGCACAAATTTACTTAAGGATAAAATTGGAACTGTTTCGGCTGATGTTATCAAAGAAATAGCTGATAAAGTAAAGGAAATAGTTATGAAAGATATAAGAAAAGAAATACCGACTACTACGACCGAAAAAGTATCCTCGAGTTCAACGACGACAATTGCTGAAAGTACCACAGGTAAAATACTGCTGACTGCACTTTTAACATCTTATGATTTGGTGAGATATATAATTCACTAGGAATTTAACCGTCTCTTTTGTTCCAGGATATCCGACAACAATCTTAAAGGAATATGGCCAAACTGGTGTCATACGAACGCTTATGGAACTAATAAAAGAATTGAACACAGTGAAAGAAGTAACTACAACAACAATGAAATATTTGCCAAATTTAAATAACGAAAAATCAGCTTTTCGTAACTTACCTGCAGACGTATTGTATCCTCCAGTATTAGGTGAATTTCATCCATACGTTTTAAAAACACCGGTTTCTGACATTAAACAATTGGACGTGAATCCTTTTAACCAAAATTTGGTTCCAATTCCTTTTGGCACAAATCTCCATGCTCCAGTGCAAGGGCCTTTACCTCAGAAAAACTTTAACGATCAAAGGGAAAATAAAATGCTGCCACTAACAATTCAAACCAATTCGGCCGAAATTGCGCCATTAGTCATACAAGTGTCAAAGCCTATGAAGATTATGAATCAGCATATAATTGTGACAACACAAAATCCTTTTCAAAAGCAGAGAGAAGAGAAGCTGCACCGTGACAATGAACAACGTTTACACTTTAATTATGCAGAACCTTTACATGTGCCAAGTGAGAGAAATCATCACATAGATAGCCCAACTTATGTCGACCTGACAAAAAATCTGCGGTTAGCAGAAAACGTTAAAAAGGAATTCAGAGAGTCTTATAAAGATAAAATTGAAAAAATCAAGGAAAGGATAGAACATAACAGAGATAAAGCCGCAGGAATAAGGCAATCAATGGACTCAGATCATAGTATCGGATTAAGTGGTCTAAATAAATCTAAGTACCATGTTAGTTCGAGTTTCGATTTTAATCACCACAGAGGCCCGTTAGAAAACTTAAATGATCATGACTTTTTAAATAGACAATTGGATCCTAATCTGTTGGAAAAGTTTAACCGTCCAATTAACGCACATCACCGTCAGATTTTAAAGGAACCAGGAGGCATAATTCATCGTGAAAATTTGAATCACCCAGATGATTCAAGCTACCGTGATATTTTAAAACGAGAATATTTAAGTAGGTTAATGGATTCAAATCATCACAACGTATTAAGTCAAAGAATGGAGAAGAGTCTTGATTTACGTAGACCAATAGATTTAGATCATCAAAGTCGAAATCCTATACCAGATACACACGGGAGGTTTGAACACGAACGCTCTCGTCCTCGATACAAGGCAACCAAGTTTCATGAAAGGCTTGAACAAATAGAAAACGTGCCACCAAGTTATTATGATAGTTTTGGTAGGTCAACTACAGAAAATTGTTGTGACGCACTTGCGTCTAGGCAACAGATGCCTTTGAATGAGGCCAAAGAACATCAAAGGTTTGATGATTCTCATTTTAGAAATTTCCTTAAATCGCAACAAAAAGTGACAGAAATGTTGGAGAGAATATTGGCAGGTAAATCTAAAGGTAGAAAAGAAAGTAGTGAATTCCAATAAAATGGGTTTATATCTGGTTTTATATGGGTACTATTTTTTTTATTAAATACATTTGGAATTGACTGGTTAATTTCATGTTATTTTAGTAACTAGTGTTTCATTTCATTACCCCTTGTGACGAGGGATATAAGATTAGATTGTGTTAATGGTAAAACTTCAAAGCAAATAAAAACTCAATTACATTTTACATTTACAAGGAAGCAATGCACGCTTCTTTGAATATAATTTTTAATTAGAATCGCTTTATTTCTACTAATTTTGTTAGATAAAAAATACTTCATACAACACAATAAATATCGCATCTAAGCAAATGAGTATATTATTAATATTAATACAAACATACAGATATATTATTACTTGTCGTATTGGGCTTTTAGACAGTTGATAAATAATATTCATCTGTTACAGTTCGAAATGTCTACTAGTAAAGTCAAAATCTTAGCAAATACATATGTTATCACAAATTAACACACTAATTTTATTTTGGTCCTAATTCTTGAATGGACTATAATTTTCTTCAAAAATCAGACTCTCTAGATAAGTCTAATTTTTAAAGCACTGTGCAGATTTAGACACACCGAGCAGTACCTAAGACTACTCAGTGAAATTTTCAATTATAGATTTAAACAATGTTCCTACGGTTCTCCAAAACGAAAAAGGCAATTCAAAACACCACTATTAATATAATTTTAACACGAAATAACCGACTTCAAGATATGGACCAATTTCAAATGGGACTTCATGCGAAGCGCCAGCTTCCAATAAAAAAAATATTATCAAAATCGGTTCACCCAGTCGAAAGTTCTGAGGTTAACAAAAATTAAAAAAAAAACAGTTGAATTGAGAACCTCCTCCTTTTTTGAAGTCGGTTAATCAAGGTAATGCAATAATAGTGATGTGTTAGTTACCTGAGAGCCACCATGTTCCGTGTCGATGTACCGCGGTACGGGGAACCTGCTCTGCAGTATCTCCTGGGCGTCATCGACGGGCGCTCGGAGCAACTGCGCGAAGCTCTCGTACTCCGCCATGTCTTGGTAGCGGAGAGCACGCCATTGGGCAATTGTCTGTTCAGGGGAGAGGGGATTTTATTGATTTTAAATCTATACTTACTAATATTATATACGCGAAAGTTTGTAAGTATGGATGGATGGATGTTTGTTACTCTCTCACGCAAAAACTACTGAACAGATTTGGATGAAAGTTTACAGTAATATATCTTATACATCAGAATAACACATAGGCTACTATTTGCCGCGATAACCGACATATACGCGGGCGGAGCCGCGGACAACAACTAGTATTATATACGCGAAAGTTTGTAAGTATGGATGGATGGATGTTTGTTACTCTCTCACGCAAAAACTACTGAACGGATTTGGATTAAACTTTACAGTAATATAGCTTATACATCAGAATAACACATAGGCTACTATTTGCCGCGATAACCGACATACACGCGGGCGCAGCCGCGGGCAACAACTAGTAAAGAATGACTTACCTACTAACAATTTTAGAAACTTTTTCAGCTATTAGCCATCTTAGCTGAGTGAAATGGATTTATAAATTTCTTTAGTAAAAGTAATAGTAGGTCAAAGAGGACTGGTTTTACTGAACAAGTAAACCTGAGTCCTTTTCCATTGGAGTTATTAGGGTTGAGTTACTTAACCGTACTACCCCTACTGTAGTTATATCAGCTAGCAGATGAGAGATAAATTACTCGCTTGTAACTTATTACAAATTGTAATTATCTTTACGATTCAAATAAATAAAATTGGAGTGTCTGTTTGTAATTTTAAAATAACTGTTTTTTACTAAATGCTAATCTCTGGAACGGCTTTACCCATTTTGACGGGACTTTCACTGATAGGTACATAACTGATTCAGCAAGGCAGTCATAACTGTCCCATTTTTTTCCATAATATACTAAATCATAAATTAATTTATCATGGTAAAAAAGAGACATTTCAAAGATAAAATATTAGTAATAATGTCGTCCGAGTGTATCGGTTATCGTGGTAAAGAGTATCCCAAGTCACACTTTATGAATCAAAGTATCCCCATCATGCCAAACATATTGTAGATAGTAGAGCCACGCTGATTTCAGCACGGTTGGGCCGGCTCGACCGGGGCGGTACTACCTGAGCACAGAAAATCAACGTAAAATGACAGCGATCATGCTGTCGTGTTTCGTTGGTGAGTGCGAGACCGGAGGCCCGTGCGATTCGCAGTAATGTGACCACCACTCTTGGATTCTGCTTATGCTTTCCATTAGGCAGAGTAGAGCAATTGTGGCAGAGACAAAAAAAAAAAAAAAAAAAAAACAATGAAATCTGTGCAGTGGTTTAGCAGTGATAGCGTATCAGACATACAAAGTTACTTTCGATTTTATTGTATTTATATCGCTAACAATAGTTAAAAATCAACTTCAATCCTGACCTCCCCATGATATATTAAGATCTGGAAAAACGTGTCCATCAACAAGATACGATCGGGCTGTATAGACGACGTGTCTAGTAACACCGGTTCTGGTGGACCGCCGAAGCTGTATGAATACAAGATCGGTTGGATCATGATGAGCGACTGCGTCAGATCTTCACGCATCAGCATGTGCCTGGAAAGAGAGATGATCATTATTTTTAGGTTACTATTTGCCGCGATAACCGACATATAGTATAACTAGTACCGAAATATTTTATATATACTTACCGTAACAAAATTTTATGATTCACTGTTCCAAATTAAATATTATTTTACATATTGATTTAGTCTAATAAATGATAATATGAGATTATCAGTATAGACAAAAAACTCAAATAAATCCCCCAGGGGATCAAAGTAGGAAATCCTAGTGGACGAAGCCTTTATTTTTTTTTTTTTAATAATAATAATCTTTAGTTACAAAGTTTACAAATACAGGTTGCTTCATAATTAGATACAAGTAAAAAATATTAATCTTAAGGTACTGATACTGTCTCCCAAACTAAGCAATATACTTGTGTTTTGGATGGCAGTTTTCAGTCATGTATTTGAATCTGAATTTAAACACCTTGTACATTGTATTTGTATACACATGACTATATGCAACAAAAATAAGATCATTAGTGGACCGTATGTTGGTGAGTGCGTATATGTATTGGTGTGTGTGTGTGCGTGCGTATGTGTTTGTGTGTATGTCTGTGTATGCGTGTGTGTGTATGTGCGCGCGTGTGGGGTGTTAGTGTGAAATGTGTTTCATATTTTGTGTTAAGTACTTGTATGTGTTCATGTTTATGAGTGAAGTTTATGTGATATATGTCAGTAGTTTCTCAGTTCCATCGTAGTCCATATTCAGAAGCCAGTCTAGTGTGAGAGTAGTTTTAAGTTTATGGTTGTTTAGTCCAACGATGTTAAGTTTCTTGTGTATGTCGTTTTATAATTTTATGCTAGTTGCATGAAACTGTTTTCTGGCGAAGGATGTCTTACAGGGAAAGCGTGGGCACACAGACATCCTGCTACGTCTGCTTGGATCGGGGCGCGGGACACTTCGGTGTTTTTTCATGATGGATTTGAGTACAAACAACTGTCGAACCGATAACACTTTACAGTCTGCGTATAGGTTTTTTGTAGAGTATAGATAAAGCTTCCCAGTCATAACTTTGAGCACGGCTCTTTGTGCTCTTTCGAGACTCAAAAGAAGGGTCTTGGCGGCGCCACCCCAAACTGGAATACAATACTGGATAATGGACTGACATAGAACCAAGTAGACAAGGTTCAGTTTCTCTAGTGGAGCACAGTCTCTTAGTGATTTAAATATGTGTATCAGCCTCCTTACCCTGGAGGTGACTGTGTCTATCTGCCTGTCCCACCTCAGTCCACCATCAATGTATACTCCTAGGTACTTAACATAATCGGCTCGAGCAATTTGTTGACATGTGCAGGCGTTCCGTGAAAGGCAACTATGGGCTGTTATAGAGTAATTTTGTGGTGGGGAGCTAATTTTTGTGATCGAGAAGGGGATAAAGTATGTTTTAGAGAGATTCAACGACAGTAAGTTGTCAGTAAGCCAGTGCAGTGTGGCTACTGAGTATCGCCAAAACATATAAAAAGTAAAAAATTATATAGCAAACATTTAGTTATAAAATCGTTTAAAGAAATCTTACCTATAGAATGTAGTCTCATCGGGTGAATTGTTGAATACCTGGAGGAACTGCGAGCGTCGAAGGTGGTACATGAACTGCGGGTACAAACTGAAATTCTCCGATAGACGGAAGCTGTTTGGATCGTCTTTGCCGTACTCGCCGAATTTCTGACACTGTACGTAGAATAAAATATTATTTGTAGAAAATATTTTTCATAAACATCATAATATTTTATTTCAACAAAAGTTAATATAAAAATACTCTTAGTGTGGGAGTTGTAAAAACGAAACGTGTGCGTCTCGGGATGCCCTACAGAAGTGATAACTTAAACTGGTCTAAGTTAAACTATTTACGGCTAGCGTTGTAGGCTAGAGTGAGAGAGGAAGAGCCTGCCTGCCGCTGCCTAACGCGTGAGAGAAAGGGATGCCAGATAGAATGGCGCCGTAACGCGTTACGTAACGAAACGGTTTACCGTCCCGTAAGAAGTTATCACTTCAAAAAACCTTATGGTCTAAGATCCGACCCTAGATCGACCTTCACCGAGCTGATAATGGAATAAAACTAATTCTATAATAAAAATAAAAAACTAAAAATATGATTAAATTGTCTGTCTAGGATTTTTTTAGACCCCTTTTTAATATAGCTTCTAATATACGAAATTTATTATTAAATAAGTTTTATTCTATTATCAGCTTCGCTAAAAGTCGATCTAAGGTCGGATCTTCTACTATTAGCACAATATATTTCAAAACCAGCAACTCGAAGGTCACTCACCAGTCTAATGAGCATCCTATCCAACCAACGCATTACGTCGGGCCCGTCTTCCAGTTCTGCCCTGTAAGCGACTAGACGCGCCATGACTACTGCTGCCGCTTCTTGATCAAAGCCAGCCGATATGTGGTGGAGACTCACCGCAGCATCACCCCAACTAAATTAGAAAAGTTCACCATGTTTGAAAAAAAAAGTGCCATATTTTTTTTTTTATATAAAACAAGTTATTTTCAACGTTATAAAGTACTGAGCTATTTATTTGTGGGTTTATTTGTTATGATTTTACGCTCACTATTCTATATAATCTAATTCTAAAAATTCCACAAAAAATTGTTAAAGAGAGATAGTTGCAAACTAATTATATGATAGCTCTGCCGTTTATAACACGAGAACGGCTTTACCATTTCTTATGATATTTGTGTGTTTAGACTTATCTTCGAAACAGGAAAATAAGTATTAAAATCACAATAAGAAAATAATAATCAAGAAAATCAAATCTGCTCATTCATTGACAGGCGGAACGAAGATTGCCGAGTCAGCGTACAGGTTGACAATTTAAATTTGAGTCAGTGCTGTAAAAAATTGTCAATACACACTTGCGAGCTACGGTGGTGACGCGAACACGCCTCTGCCCGCTGGAGTGTTGGTACTGCGTGATGAACTGTACGCAGCCCCGGCCGCCCTGCGGCACTGCTGCATGCTGGTTCACCACCTGTACAAAATATTGATACAAAAAATGATTTCTTTCGTGGGAGAGCCACGCTTCGGCATGAATGGGCCGGCTCGACCGGAGTGATACCACGGCCTCACAGAAAACCGGTGTGAAATAGTGCCTGCGCTGTGTTTCACCGAGTGAGTGAGGGTACCGGAGGCCCATAACCCAAACCCCCTCCCCCTATCTCCCCTCCCTATCCCCCAAAGGCCGGCAACGCACTTGTGACGCCTCTGGTGTTTGCGAATGTCCATGGGCGACGGTAATCGCTTACCATCAGGCGATACGTCTGCTCGTTTGCCCGCTTATTACATTAAAAAAAAAAAATAATAATAATAATATAGCTTAAACAAGTGAATTTGACAAGAATATTTTGAGTTCCTGACACTTGTATCGGTGAAAAAGATATTTTGCAAAAAAAAAAGGTGTATTGAATACTATCTTAAAATCAGGGTCTAATGAAAAATAAAATCGTCATTGGATGCATCATGAATCTGGCCAATGGATCCTCTGAGAATCATTGGGTTAAATCACCAACACACATAACAGATGGTCTAGTGTGAGTTTATTCCACGTCAACTCGATGTTCATGGCGCCCGAAATAGCAACGTCGAAAGCGCACGCCATCGGAAGCAATTTGATATGAAAAACTCACGCTAGTCTGTCACAGATAAATCGCATGGTCCATCAACAATAAGATAATTGTGGTGTACAATGATATTTTTAACTAATAAATAAAATACACCTTACAGGTAACTCACCTCAAAGAATATAGCCATAGTTGTGCTAGGAGTAAATGTGCAAATCTTCCACTGGCATGTGTTGCCCATCCCCACCTCTTGATCGGACACATTTGGCCCTTTCACATTCAAAGACACACAGGACCCGATTGCACCAGATACTGACAACAAATACATTTAAAATCAGATAGTATGAATAACATCTTTTCTCTTTTCTGCACATTGTGTTAGTAATTTAAGAAACAAGGAAATGTGTAACAGGAAGCCAGGAAAGCGCGCGCTATTCGCATTCACCGCGTGTATAGAGTTAGAGTCCATTGTCACACTATGATGCATCAGACTATGATGAGGTTGTCAGTAGGTATATTCTTTACAAAAACCTTATGCATTTGATGAATTATTTAAAAAAATACAATTTTAAGTTTACCTATATTGTGTCAAAGAACGTAAACCATACTCCAAAAGGTCAAAATGCATTTGATTTTTAATTTATAGAATTTATTAATATAAATATTACATAATACAATAACTTACTTTTTAGTTCCCTACTACATTTGACCTCCAATGTTCCATTAAATGCCATTTTATAATCTCCCCTCTGATCCTTGGCGAAGACTCTCTGGAATGTCTGCTTGAACAGTGATGAATTGAAAGAGTCTCCCATCACCATATGACCACTGTAATGTGTAAGGAAATAATAGTTAAATAGTAGCTATAAATATACTTAAATTTTATCAATGACTGTTCCCATTTTTGTAGAACCAAAAACTGAAAAGACTTATAGTAGTTTAATAGTAATTTTAGCAACAATCAAACAACATAGATACAACTAAGATTTAGATTGGAGGTATTTTGTAATTTTAAGAATATACAAGTACAGTCAACTAGATATAGCATAAACATTTTCACATACCCAGTAGAATTACAGCACTGTTTCATTTCCATAAGTCCTGTTTGATCTAATGCACACGAGTAAATATCAATAGAATGACCATTTGTTGCTGCTCTTAAAGACAAAGCCTCATAATGCTTAATAGCCTTCTTCATATACTTAGCATTGTCCTTCTGAATGTCATGATGTGAACGAATAGGCTGCTTCAGCTCATCATTTACAACTTGACCTGGACCTTGAGAGCATGGGCCTCCAAGAAATAGCATAATTCTTCCACCAGTATTGGGGTAAGTTACTTCAAGTAAACCAACAGCCAGAGAGAGGGCAACCCCGCTGCTTCTCAGTGGTCGCTTTCCAATACCTAAAGGCCAAGGGTCTCGTCCAAGCTCGCCTAAAAGGTCTGTTAGTGCCATGTCACAAGTTTTCACAGGCTGTAAGAAGCGATGAGCTGGCGGTTGTGGTGCAGGAGCACCGGGACGTTGCTGAGGATTAGGAGCATTAACACGGCCAATGGCTAGTTGTTCCTGAATCTGCTTAGCTGTCAAATCTTTGGTGCCTTTAAAAACATAGCATTTTGATATTCCTTCTGTACCTGTAGAACATACTTCATTTATTAGTGACGTAACCTTAAAATTAGGAATTGTACCTTAAGTTCCTACTATAAAAATAGCATTGAGTGTTGTCGCACTGAAACACATGAAACAGATATTTACAAGATTTTGAATTCAATGTGTATTTGGAATTAGTAAGCTGGAACGTTTGATCAATTTAAATGATACAAATATTTTATAGTAGACTCGTTGTCGCCTGCGGTTCCGCCCGCGTGTATGTCAACCAACCAACTCAGAAACCTTTGAACACAGGTTGGGGACTGGCAAGACAATGTAAATCTTGCCAATGGCCTCCAACTAAGCTTACAACTGTTTTCCTATGATAACAACCAGAAACAACTGCTCAACGTGATTTCCGAATCATGGAGCATGGTAATATGTCAATAGTGTTAATTTTAAATAAAGAATATTTACATATACCTATCTATAGACTTACCCAATTCGTGAATTTGTACCATACGACCATATGTGATTAGCCCAACAAGAGCATTTTGGGGCATTAAACTGAGAGAAGTTTGAAGAGAATCCTTTAGTGCTCCAAGTTCTTCTTCATCCAAACATGTGTCAACAACGAGCAAGTATATTGGAGGCATGGTTTGAGCTCTGGTAATAGTATACTCTATTGTTGAATAGTTTGGTATGAGCTCCGCAGGTTGATTCTGTTCTGCTATGGCAGCATATTGAGGAGGAAACTGCAACATACATTGAAAAAAATAATTTAATGAGCCAAATTCAACGAAAAGATTTGCATTAAATATGTGACACATTGATAGACAACTTAATAAACAACTTTCTGTGATTTGTTGTTGCATTCTCATGTTTACTTACCACGTAAAAATAGGTGAAGGGATTTCTTATTGGAAAAATATACTCACAGGGTTTCGTTGAAAGCAGAAATTGCAGACCCATAGCTTTGACCTAAAGTCAACCTGACACATAGGGTTCAGGATAGCTCTACATGTATTTCGCGTACATAGCACTGGTTCATACTGTATCGGCGGCAAATCGGGCCTTTCCTTCAAAGGCTGGTACAGGCAGGCAAGAGGCACCACCAGACGTGTAGATTCGATTCTACTCGAAGGCCATACGTTCCAGGTGAAACGTATACCATCTCTATCTTCATTTTGTTGTATAAACTCTTCATACGTGGCCATATCGCAAATCTATAACGAAATATTGAATCAAGTTGAAATAAACACTGATTTACTCACTGATACATCGTTTATTTAAACTATTTTACACACCAAATGAGCGTGTGGCTGCTCAAGTCCAGCCACATGAAAATAAAATCAACATATAACTAAGTATTCATTCAGGAGATGCTTATTTAGCAATTTTACAGAAACTTTTAGCAGACAGGCGAGAAGGCTGGCTGATTTGGCAATTGTCAAAGTCATAGACAATCAGCTGTCACAACAGCCACGTCATTTTAGAAGACGCAATCCATTTTTGTAAATCAAAAAAAAACATAATAAGTATCAAAATATTCTCAATAAATTAAACTGTTCATATTTATTTAATTAACTTACGCCTTCAAAACTTCCAAGGACAATAGAAAAAACCAAATAGTTTATGTCTATGGTTAATCATAGAGCTTGGAAAATTTCATAGACGAGCCTAGCGTCCTTGTCTATGAACAAAGTGAAGCGTTTCATTACGCACATGTGTAATTATAAGACGCTCAAGAGATTATTTTAATATTGAATTATAGCTAAAGTTAATATGAGTTCAAGTAATGTTAATATATATAAAAATAAAACAAATTAATTTAATTTCTGTTTTAATCTCATTGATACGGTCGTGTTCGTGTAAAAACATTATCTACACCTGTGATACATTCTGTGCTTTAGAGAGTGGTCTGAGCAGTAATGAAACGTTTGTGAATGAAATATTTTTTTATTTTTAGGACATAGTAAATTATATTTCAATTATGGACATTATTTGTAAAACAATTCGTATTAAATGGTAAAATAACAAACATTATCATATTATTTGTGGATACAAAATTAATGATATGTCATTGCTTTGTTTTAAGAGCAGGAAGTTTACGCCAAAAAGTGCGACTGCGCACTGGCCAAATTAGTAGTGTGAAAGAAAATGGCGATCAGCGAAAGGCGTCCGGAGTTAACGTGATGAAAAACATTGTTAAAAGCTCAATTACATAGTGTTATAGTTATTAATTGTGTCAGATGTAGATTAATTAAGTGTTAATGAATAGTGATTGTGTATAAAAATGGCTGCGAATATGTACAGAGTCGGCGGTAAGTGACAATAATTGGTTATTTTTGTTGTAGCTTCGCCGGTTCACCGCGAGCCGACTAGCGGTGCTTTGCTTTGATTGTCGTACTTTCATTAATTGCTTACGATAATTAGTTCAGTCGTATTATATTTCTTATATTGAATCTTTTAAAATGAACTAAAGAGTTTGTGTAAATATCGCGGCAAATACTTGTTTGCGGAAAAGTTATTATTATTTTACCAAATTTCGTCAAATAGGACATTAGCATTTGCATCTAGGTATCATTGTATCGGCTTGCGTATCAACGTTCGGGTGGTTAGACACGAAGCGCCTGTAATTATCTAACGGCATTTAGGGCTTTTCGAGATTGTTTTAGCTAGTTTTGAAGGTTTCGACACGAGATTTTAGGTTATATTCGATGTTGTCAAAACATTTTGGTGGTAAATTTCGATATATTATAGATTTATCGTTGAATTTAAGCTTCTGTCATGTATCGGAAGTTAAATTGTAGAATGAAAAGTGTTATTGACGTGGATTTAAGACTATTTGGTTAGTTAGTACCGGCTATTTGGTATCGTCAATCTTGTCGCTGAGGAGTCGGTAGCGGGTGCCTCGTGTACCGCGCTCCACACTCGTCGCGTTGAATGTTAATTAGCTCTTCCTTATAAAATAACTTCCTATATAAATGCTGCTAGTAAAACGTTGGTGCAGGATTTATTTGAGCCATAACAATGTGCTTACTAAAATTTTAAAAGGTTTATTTATCAACAATAAAAACACTTGTCAGATATTAGGTTTATATTTTTATTATTATATATTTAATCAATATTTCTTAAGAATAAAGGAAATGGAAATACAACCATTAAAAAACCAAAACGTAGAATTGTAAGATCTACATTTATTTCTTTGTGCTATTGTTCTAATAGTTTTTATAACAATCTAGGAGAATGTAGATCTTGTTGTTCAATGATTGAACAAACTATTAATGATAGTCAATAATTTAAATGATATAAATTTTTTACATCATTAAGAAACAACATTGATTTATCTAATACAAAGTTAATAGTACATTTAAACTAGAATTATCTCTTGTGATAATTGCTTCAGTTTTGGATTTTAGAAATAACACTTGCATTTTTTTTTTTTAAGTGTACCAACCCGTCTGTTTATTGTGGTGTTACTATACTGATCAAAACCTTCTGCATAAGAATAAGCATATTATGTCCAGCAGTGTACCATTAAAGGATCTAAGTATTTAAAAGCTTGGTACTTAAAAAAAAATATGTAGAACAATAAAGTTATAAAATAAATATGTAATTAAAACCTCTAAAATTTTTATATGTACATGTAACTACTTATTTTATGATTAAAATAACCTTCAGTCATGTGAAAGTTAGTTCAATGACCTATTACTTAAACATAGGCTGTAACAGCTATCAGCCTTATTTGACTTTTAATATTTAGTGTAGAGTAGGACCGTTTATAAAGTTTTAATACAGCAGTTATTCGTTTTGTTACCTACTAACACAACAAAAGTGATATGGTTGCTAATTTGAAGTATTAAATAGTGTTTTCCTGTACATGTACCTATGTACAACTAATCGTAACACCCCATATCTCATTACTTTAGTAGGTATATTATTATTTAGTTTCTTATTCTAAAGAGTCAATACTTAATGTGAAAAATATGAAGTTGGTTGCTGGTTTATTTGAATTGTTCATTGTAAGGTTCAGTAGGTGGGGCATTGACTAATCTGGATATAAAAATAACCTGATTAGTCAAAAAAAAAATCATGACAATATGTAGTCCAAAAGTTTGTATAGTTTCTGGAGTATATAACCTAAAATCTTTATTTATTTATTTTATTTATTTACGTCTTTATTATCTTTGAATTAGATGATTAGAAAAATATTAATTGAGGAAGGAAAACCACTCTTGAAGGTATAACAGCAAAAGCTAAGGACAAATCTCAGTAGGCACCCTCGGTTACAATTGAGCAAGAAATTGTTAATTCAAGTGAATTGTTTGCTCCTGCATTGGTTGGTTGTTAGTATGCCTTGTTAAAAACGAAACATGAGGCAAAGTACACCAATGGCAGAGCCACACTGCGGCATGAATAGGACCGAGGGAGTGGGGATACCGGAGGCTCATTCCCCAACCCCTTCTCTATCCCCATTCCTCAAAGGCCGGCGACACACTTGTGACGCCACTGATGTCTGCTCGTATGCCCCTCTTATTAAAATATCACTGTACAGAAGTTATTTACTGCAGCTGGTCTTGACTTAAAGGGTATAGTTAGTTAGATACTCTTTGCAACTAAGGCAGTTTTTTTTTATGTACAATATACAAATCAAAATACAAATCTACAAAAATGACTCTACTCTGCCTGATGGAAAGCATAAGTAAATTCATTTCGTAGGTTATTAGGCTCAACCTGAGCCATTATTAACTGCGAGAATACAAATATTTCATATTTGCTGAATAGCACTATTAAGTGAATACTAAAGTGAAGAAAACATTTAGGAACCTATCCTATGTTGCTCAGGTGATTATAATGCATCTATCGCCATCTTATTAATTAAAATGGGTTCCATACTTTCAACTCTATGGTAGGTATATATACACAAATATACAGTAACTTTAATGCGGTTGCTTAAGTCGTAGGTGTCCATAGATGGCGACAGCAGCTTACCATCAGATAATTCATCTTCTCGTGCTTGCCCATCTATACAAATAAATAAAATTGGAGTGTCTGTTTGTAATATTAAAATAACCGCTTTTTACTAAATGCATATGTATGTATACACGGTACATATACCAAAAATGCAGTTAAAAAAGTTTTTGTCTGTCTGTTTGTTCCGGGTAATCTCTGGAACGGCTGGACGGATGTACTAACTTTGTCCCGCGGCGTTACTCGCGGTATGACAATAGCCGCGGGTAACATCGCGGGGTTCAGCTATCTTCCATAAAATTTAGGTAATTACTGTAATTCTGATTAAATATATTGTCTATTTTTTTTAAAGTCAACTAAAGTTACAATCTAAATACTTATGTAAAGTTATGAAGCAGGGAAGCAGTATCGTTAAAATTAAAACTAATAATGAAAATTTGAAATTTATTTAAACATAATGCAACACCTGCCCCTAAGTATTATTTTTTTAATAGGTTTTTTTAATAGGTAGGTAACATTTATAGTAGGATGGATGTTTGTTACTCTTTAAAGCAAAAACTGCTAAACGGATTTGTATAACACTTTACAGTAATAAATATTTCTTACCTATCAGAATATCACACAGACCACTTTTTACCGCGATATCTGTTACTGAACGCGGACGAAGCCGCGGACAAAAGCGACTCTATATAAACAAGTTTTGTTTTGTTACTTGTTACATTTCCATGTTTTGATATCTCAAAAGGTGAATCATCATGAGGGAGAATGTTAATGTTGTAATCTTACTTTTATAAAAAAAAAAAAACTTCTGAATTCAGTGACTGCACGGATGGCGTAGTGCTTTAAGCGGTCATCTCGCCGCAATCTGGTGTGTTGAGTGTTGTGGGTTCAAATCCCACATTGGACAACATTGAGTGATCCACAAATTGTTGCTCTGAATCTAGGTGTTCTTTGTGTTCGTTTCGTATAGTCTAGTCCTTTGTAAAGTCTCTCTGGTCGTCCGCGACACATTACCAGTGAGGAAGTATTATTATTTCTATGCTTATTATTATTATAAGTACAGATAAAAGGCTAACAGACAATATCTAAAGTAACTCTGTCCATCTGTAACGCTTTCGCGGCTAAACCGCTGCATCGATTTTATTGAATTTCGTTATGGAGATACTTTGATTCTTAAGAGAAGACATAGGCTACTCTTAACCGCGAGAACCGACATAAACGCGGGCGGAGCCGGGGGCAAAAGCTGTTAAAATAAATATATACCTGTGAAGATGAGCTTTGTAGATAAAATTCAATAATAATATGCAAATAAAGATCGAAAACAGTTTAAGACCAGTTGCAGATAAATTCTATGTAAATGTGTAACACAATACAGTCTATTTTTTATCCCGTAACAACGGCACGTGATCTTCGTAGTGGGGTGACGGCTTAGACACTGATATACATACATGTCTTTTGGCGCGATTATGTAACGATTTACTGCAATGCTTGCATTTTAGATTGTTGGTCCAATAATAAATATAAGGGGAGCTACCCCTATGCTTTGTTTGCGCGGGTACTGGTGTCGCGAAACACAATTTTAGTGTCACACAGAAATAACATGTGATAATGGCCGTTAAATATAATATTATAGCTGGCCCACGCAACCTCGTTTGCGTCTCCTACAGCCCGTAGCGTGATAATTTTCCCCAGTTTTTTTAAACCTTGTTCATTGTTGCTCCACTCCTATTGGTCTCAGCGTGATGATATATAGCCTTCCTCGATAAATGTAGTATCCAACACTGAAAGAATTTTCCAAATCGGACCAGCGGTTCCTGAGATAAGCGCGTTCAAACAAACAAACTCTTCAGCTTTATATATTAGTATAGATGTGATATAGATAGTATACCTACATCTCTGCATAATGTAGCAAAGGAGCGATCGCTATAGAATTATCTCTGGTTTTTTCTTGTGCTATTATGTTGAAGATGCCCAACGGTTAGTTCTTTATTCTGTCGTTGATATTCGGAAACTTATGTATCGCAACAGTTGTCAGTTTCCCTTGCTATGTAGCCTGTCCTAGCTACTGTCTCTGTTTTGCTTGCGTTTAAATTGATGTTTTAATTTTTTGATTTTTGATGATTTGGTAAAATATACAGATATTTTTCTGTAGTCTTGAACTCTTGACAATGTGTATCCATAAAAAAATAATTGAATAGTTACATCTTAAAGCATACGAACAAACAAATACACTTTGGCTGATATTATTAAATAACAACTTTGCCTTGGTTCTGAAATTATTATTTTTTTGTGGCGAATCGTACTAATTTTACCACCCTAGCCATGCCCAAAGGTTTACTTAAAAATTATTGTTTATTTACCTATTTAGTTTACATGTACTTAATAACTTAAAAATTTTCACACGTGATAGTGTTACGTAAATAGGTAGATACTAAAAACTGATATCTTCTTTAACATTATCGCCCTATCCAAAACTATTAAATAACAGTTTTATTGTCTATTTGTTATATTTTAACTGAACAATGTCGTGGGACTATTAGCTTTACTACATTGTTCTCGAAATAAAGAGCTATGTCTAAGAAATTAAAACCGCTCGAAATCTATGAATACGCAATTTAATGAAAGTATGAGATTTGTATAAATCTAATCAAGTTTTTTGAGATTTCCTGTCCCACGAGTCAACACGATTATTTTTTATAAAATATTTATGTAAAGTGATTATCAACAGTACACTTCAAAGTCTTGAATTAAATGATTATAATGTTCATACCAATTGCAATCTTATATCAGACTAGCTGTTGCCCGCGGCTTTGCTCGCGTGGAAGTTGATAATATGTATTTACTTAAAACTGTGTAAAAGTATGTATCTGTACTTTATTTATGTTTTTGAACGCATTTTTTTATTTTTAATCAATACCCCATTTAAAAGAACTTTGCCAGACTAACCTATGTACGAAATGTCAACCCCTATTTCATCCCTTAGGGATAGAATATTCAGAAACGCTGCAATACGTATTTACTCATTTTTAATTAGCAACCCAAAAGTGAAGTTTCACCTTTCTTATTTCTATGTATTCTTAAATATGACGGATTTCCATAAAAAAATTCAACCCCAATTTCACCCCCTTAGGGGTAAAATATGCAGAAACTCTAAATAGATATCTAGTCATTTTTAATCAATAGCCCAAAATTAAAGTTTTTTGGTACTAATTTAAAAAATAACGGACTTTCATACAAACTTTCAACCCCTATTTCACCCCTTTAGGGGTAGAGTATCCAGAAACGCTTAAATACGTCTTTACTCTTTTTTAATCAGTAGTCTATACTTATAAAATAGTAAGTCCTGACTGACTGATTCATCATCGCCGAGCGTAAACTATGATAGTTAGGGCTATGAAATTTGGTGAGTAGGATCCTTTTATTGAGTAGACACGCACTAAGAAAGGAATTTTGGAATTTCTACCCCTAAGGGGGTGAAATAGGGGTTGAAAGTTTGTATGGAAGTCCGTCATTTTTTAAGTTAGAAACCTGAAACTTTACTTTTGGGCTGCTGATTAAAAATAAGTAAACACGTATTTCAGCGTTTTTGAATATTCAACCCCTAAGGGTGAAATAGGGGTTGACATTTCGTACATAGGTTAGTCTGGAAGTCCGTCATTTTTGAAGTCTGAAACATGAAACTTTATTTATGTGTTACTAATTTAAAAAGAGTGGAGACGTATTTGAGCGTTTCTGAATATTCTACCCCTAAGGGGTGAAATAGGGGTGGAAAGTTTGTATGGAAGTTCGTCATTTTTTAAGTTAGGAACATGTTACTTTATTCATGTGCTAAGGACTAAAAATGAGTTAATACATATTTAAGCGTTTCTTGGTATTCTACCCCTAAGGGGGTGAAATAGGGGTTGAAAGTTTGTATGAAAGTTCGTAATTTTTTAAGTAAGAAGCATGAAACTTTATTTTTGGGCTACTGATTAAAAATGAGTAGATACCTATTTAAGCGTTTATGAATATTCTACCCCTAAGGGGTGAAATAGGGGTTGACATTTCGCATATAGGTTAGTCTGGACGTCTGTCATTTTTTAAGTTCGAAACATGAAACTTTGTGTTCGGGCTACTGACTAAAAATGAGTTAATACGTATTTAAGCGTTTCTTGGTATTTTACCCCTAAGGGGTGAAATAGGGGTTAAAAGTTTGTATGGAAGATCGCCATTTTTTAAGTTAGAAACATGTTGCTTTATTCGCGTGCTAAGAACTAAAAATGAGTTAATACGTATTTAAGCGTTTCTTGGTATTCTACCCCTAAGGGGGTGAAATAGGGGTTGAAAGTTTGTATGGAAGTTCGTCATTTTTTAAGTAAGAAGCATGAAACTTACTTTTGGGCTACTGTTTAAAAATCAGTAGATACCTATTGAATCGTTTATGAATATTCTACCCCTAATGGGTGAAATAGGGGTTGACATTTCGCACATAGGTTAGTCTGGAAGTCTGTCATTTTGAAGTTCGAAACATGAAACTTTGTGTTTGGGCTACTGATAAAAATGAGTAGATACGTATTTAAGCGTTTCTTGGTATTTTACCCCTAAGGGGTGAAATAGGGGTTGAAAGTTTGTATGGAAGTTCGTCATTTTTTAAGTTAGAAACATGTAACTTTATTCATATGCTAAGGACTAAAAATGAGTTAATACGTATTTAAGCGTTTCTTGGTATTCTACCCTAAGGGGGTGAAATAGGGGTTGAAAGTTTGTATGGAAGTTCGGCATTTTTTAAGTAAGAAGCATGAAACTTTATTTTTGGGCTACTGATTAAAAATGAGTGGATACCTATTTAAGCGTTTATGAATATTCTACCCCTAAGGGGTGAAATAGGGGTTGACATTTCGCATATAGGTTAGTCTGGAAGTCTGTCATTTTTGAAGTTCGAAACATGAAACTTTGTGTTCGGGCTACTGACTAAAAATGAAATAATACGTATTTAAGCGTTTCTTGATATTCTTCCCCTAAGGGATGAAATAAGGGTTGAAAGTTTGTATGGAAGTTTGTCATTTTTTAAGTCAAAAAATTGAAACTTTATTCATGTACTACTGATTAAAAAAGAGTAAAGAGGTATTTAAGCGTTTCTGGATATTCTACCCCTAAAGGGGTGAAATAGGGGTTGAAAGTTTGTATGGAAGTCCGTTATTTTTTAAATTAGTACCATGAAAATTTAATTTTGGGCTACTGATTAAAAGTAACTAGATATCTATTTAGCGTTTCTGCATATTTTACCAATAAGAGGGTGAAATAGGGGTTAATTTTTTTTATGAAAATCCGTCATATTTAACTTAGAAACCTGAAACTTTACTTTTGGGTTGCTGATTGAAAATGAGTAAATACGTATTTCAGCGTGTCTGAATATTCTATCCCTAAGGGGTGAAATAGGGGTTGGCATTTCGTGCATAGGTTAGTCTGGAATTCCGTCATTTTTGAAGTTTGAAACATAAAACTTTATTTATATGCTACTGATTAAAAAAGTGTAGAGACGTATTTAAGCGTTTTTGGTTATTCTACCCTTAAGGGGGTGAAATAGGGATTGAAAGTTTGTAGGGAAGCTCATCATTTTTTAAGTTAGAAACATTAAACTATATTTTTGGGCTACTGATTAAAAATGAGTAGATACCTGGTAAAGGTTTCTGGATGTTCTACCCTCAAGGGGTGAAATAGGGGTTGCAAGATTGCATGAAAGTCTGTCATTTTTTGAGTTAGAAACATAAAATATTATTTTTGGGTTACTAATTAAAAACGAGAATATGCATATTTAAGCGTTTCTGGATATTCTACCCCTAAGGGGAGAAATAGTCATTGGCATTTCATGTATTGGTTAATTTGGAAATCCGTCATTTTTTCGTTTTCATGTTTCTGATTACAAATAGATGAATACTTATATCAGTATTTATGCGAATTCTGCTCCTAAAGGGGTTGAAATATGGGTCGAATGTTTGTATGAAAGTTCTTTTAAATGGGATAATGATCAAAAATAAATAACTAAATACGTTTAAAACATGAATAAATTACTGATACATTATTTTACACAGTTTTAATTAAATGCGTATGATCAACTTCCACGCGAGCAAAGCCGCGGGCAACAGCTAGTATATAAATAAAGTTTCATGGTTCTAGCTTAAAAAATGACAAACTTTCATACAAACTTTCCACCCCTATTTCACCCCTTAGGGGTAGAATATTCAGAAACGCTTACATACGTATCTACGCATTTTTAATTTGTAGCCCAAAAACAAAGTTTCATGTTTGTAACTTCAAAAATGGCCAACTAACGTACAAACTTTCAACCCCTTTTTCATCCCCTTAGGGGTAAAATATCCAGAAACGCTTAAATACGTATCTACTCTTTTTTAATCAGTAGTACATGAATAAAGTTTCATGGTTCTAACTTAAAATATGACGATCTTCCATACAAACTTTCAACCCCTATTTCACCCCTTAGGGGTAGAATATCCAGAAACGCTTACATATGTATCTACTCATATTTAAATTGTAGCCCAAAAACAAAGTTTCATGTTTGTAACTTCAAAATAAACGAACTTTCGTACAAACTTTCAACCCCTAGTTCACCCCCTTAGGGGTAGAATATCCAGAAACGCTTAAATACGTGTCTTTTCATTTGAAATCAGTAGCCCAAAAATAAATTTTCATGCTTCTTACTTAAAAAAAGACGAACTTCCATACAAACTTTCGACCCCTATTTCACCCCCTTAGGGGTAGAATATCCAGAAACGCTCAAATACGTCTCTACTCTTTTTAAATCAGTAACACATAAATAAAGTTTCATGTTTCAGACTTCAATAATGACGGACTTCCAGACTAACCTATGTACGAAATGTCAACCCCTATTTCACCCCTTAGGGGTTGAATATTCAAAAACGCTGAAATACGTGTTTACTCATTTTTAATCAGCAGCCCAAAAGTAAAGTTTCAGTTTTCTAACTTAAAAAATGACGGACTTCCATACAAACTTTCAACCCCTATTTCACCCCCTTAGGGGTAGAAATTCCGAAATTCCTTTCTTAGTGCGTGTCTACTCAATAAAAGGATCCTACTCACCAAATTTCATAGCCCTAACTATCATAGTTTACGCTCGGCGATGATGAATCAGTCAGTCAGGACTTACTATTTTATAAGTATATAGATAGACCGAAGAACTTATCAACGTAAAAAAATACGTACATAAGAACTCCTTAAGATACAAGTAGCTGTACTTAAACCGAATTTAAATCTAATTGCAAATATAGTCTCAATAGCAAAAAATAAACACAAATCGCACACTATTTCGAAATAGTTTTACAAATTATTCTTACACGTTTCACAATAGAGTTTTGTCAGTCCTGCACAATAATTCTGAAATTCAAAATAATAATAATAAATATTTCGGACATTTAAAATACGCAGTACATTTTTTGTTTAATAATTTCTGAACCCTTGGATGACAATATCCAAGGGTTTTATAAATTGGTAGAAACATAAAAGTGTCGAAATTTGTAAATTGTCTTTACATACCCGTTTTAAGTAACCAAAACCTGTTTATCAGCAGAGCCTTGGAAATGGTACATTTTTACCGTCATAATATGTTAAGACCATAGTTTCAAGCGAGCGTACAATAAAATTGACATTTCTTAGCATTTTTCGAAGTAAATTGTACAAAAGTTTTCATTTACTTAATACTTTGATAACATAACAGTTTAAAAATGCTTTCGAGTTCTAATGACCAGACTTCGTATCTTTTTTATTACCTCGTAGTCTAAGTTCTCTTTGGGGGCGAAAAAAGTTTTCAAACATAAAAGCGAAAAAAAAATTCCAAACATATAAGCGACTAGCTGACCCACGCAACCTCGTTTGCGCCTTATAGTGCCCGTAGCTTGAAATTTTCCCCCGTTTTTGAAACATTCTTCATTGTTGCTCCGCTCCTATTAGTAGTAGCGTGATGATATATATCCTATAGCCTTCCTCGATAAATGGACTATCCAACACTGAAAGAATTTTACAAATCGGACCAGCGGTTCCTGAGATTAGCGTGTTCAAACAAACAAACAAACAAACTCTTCAGCTTTATATATTAGAATAGATAGCTGACCCGAGCCCACTTCCTCAGGGTTGCGGAGGTCCGATATTAGTCGCTCCTTGGAAAAACTGATATTCAGGTAAAACCGGTTGAACTAGTAGCCGAACCCAAATAATATTGAGGATAATAAAGGCTAGGAAGAAAGATAGATCTCTGTAGGTAGATGCAACGGCACAATATATGCTAATATGCGTAATCTGGTGAATATCTGATGGTTATTGTTTTTATTACGATGTCTGATTATCGTCGCCGTGAGTGTTACGAGGATTTAGTTATGTTGGCCATAACTACTAACGTTACTAGGAATGAAATAGCCAAATTAGTGGTTTTGTACTTATAACATAAAAAGCATCAGCTGCTTAATATCAAGTTTTCAGTACCAGCAGTGGCTCTGCGTTGACGAATAAGTCAGTCAGGGCAACTCCTTCCACAAAGGACGATCTTCTGCGTGTTTTACATATCTATACTAATAAATAAAGCTGTAGAGTTTGTTTGTTTGAACGCGCTAATCTCAGGAACTACTGGTCCGATTTGAAAAATTCTTTCAGCGTTAGATAGCCCATTTATCGAGGAAGGCGATAGGCTATATATCATCACGCTAAGACCTACAGGAGCGGAGCACCAATGAAGAATGATATAAAAACAGGGAAAAAATCACGTTACGGGCAATAGGAGACGCAAACGAGGTTGCGTCGGCCGGCCAGTCTGTTATATATGTTAAACGTCTGTCAAATAATATCGGTTTGCATAGCAACAAACAGTAGGCGTGCACGTTGCTACTGTCACAAAACCGCTACTTTATCGCGCTCTCCCTTATCTCAATACGCCATTTTATTATTAACTTTAGTAAGAACTCCGTCAAAATCGTTGGAGCGTTCCTTGTAACTACCAGTCACATATGCATAGGTATGTTGTTCATAATACCTGCGTCATGTTGAAATCATCATTCATGAAAATTTTGAACTCACGGATTTATAAAATCAACCTACATTTCTTGAAAACAATACAAATACCTTTCACTGAGTAATCTTTAAAATAAATAGTTTGCAAGCTTTGTATTTTTTAAGGCTTTTAAGCAATTCTTGACCTCAGTATAACTTGTTCCTTTTTTTTAATAAACTTGTTTTTTGTATCTTAATTAAATATTTTACAACTGTGTTTATAAATTACTAGCTAAGTCCTGCGGTGTTACCCGCAGTACAACAATAAACGCGGGTAACGGCGCGGGGCAAAGATAGTCCAAAAAGTATTCTAAGTTACTCCTTAGATCATCAGCTGTCTGCCAGTGAAAGTCCCTTCAAAATTGGTCTAGCCGTTTCATAGATGATTATTCGGAACAAACAGACAGACAATTTTTTTTTTTGTTTTTGTTATTTATGATAGGCGGGCAAACGAGCAGACGTATCGTCTGATGGTAAGCGATTACCGCCGCCCATGGACACCTGCAAACACCAGAGGCGTCACAAGTGCGTTGCCGGCCTGGGGGGGATAGGGAGGGGAGAAAGTGGGAGGGAGTTTGGGTTATGGGCCTCCGGTATCCTCACTCACTCGGTGAAACACAGCGCAAGCACTGTTTCACACCGGTTTTCTGTGAGGCCGTGGTATCACTCCGGTCGAGCCGGCCCATTCATGCCGAAGCGTGGCTCTCCCACGGTAAATTTGTATTTCTATACTACATATGCATATATTATATAAAAAGCGGTTATTTTAATATTACAAACAGACACTCCAATTTTATTTGTGTAGTTAATGTACAAGTAAACATATATGACAGTATTTTAATGAACTAGTGGAACTGAATGTCAGCAAATATGAAGGAGACGGGCTTTCCAGGGCTATAACAAAGAAAAAAAGAATTCGAAGTTTTCGTGTTGAACTCGTCAACATATATCAAAATATTGTGGTTTTATTCACATAAACTAAAGTGAAATGGCCTGCCCACGGTATGAATAAGCGACACGAAATATGTAAACACGCTTATTCTCATTTTTTAAACTATAAATAATTAATTAAATCAATAAAATGATCTGTCGTAACTACTATTATATACGGTTGGATAGTACATCGCACAATTTTTTCATGTACGTAGTAGGTTACGTAAATTGATGTACGTATTTAAGACGGTTAGATGTGTCCTAGATACTAAATGGCTGAAATCGGTTTACTTCGCCCTCGTTCAGACAATTCTTACTTATTGCATTGTAATATGGGGTGGAGCACCGAAGTCAACTTTGATTAGCCTTGAGAGAGCTCAAAGAGCTATCTTAAAGGTCTCTTTTTGTAAGCCATATCGCTTTCCTACGGCACTACTCTACAGGGAAACTGAAGTTTTAACTGTGCGTCAATTGTTCATACTGAACACGCTGTTGAAACAGCACTCTTTGCTGACCTATAGTCGAACTGCCTCCAATGGCAAACGAATATTTGAACCTGTTCAACGCACTAAATTTTCAAAAAAATACTCTAGGCGATTTTTTTGTTACTTGGGAGGCTTCCTATACAATAGAGTCAACAGATATGTACCAATATTTCATCTAACAAGGGCCAAGTGTAAAAGAACGTTGACTGATTATTTGGGGAAGTTGAATTACGATGACACTGAAGCGATGCTTGCAGTAACGGTGTAGGACATGACAACGACACGTAGCCACACACACACACACACACACACAAACACACACACACAAACAAACACACACACACACACACACACACGCACGCACACACACACACACACACACACACACACACACACACACACACACACAACTCAGACACTCAAACACGCATACAATCAATAATTAGAACATAATAAGTATCTAACTATGTAAATCTTCATAGTGCCCGATTTTTGTAAAATTGAATGTAAACATATCTAGGGGGGAGACCTGGTGTCCTGAAACACAAGCCTCGAGCTTAGCTTAGGCACCAGTCTTCCACAATATTATAAAAAATTCTATGCATGCTTATTTTAAATGTAATGTATACTATATATTGTGGAAAGAAATAAACTATATTATTATATTATTATGTACGTATTACATGTAAAGTTACAATTTTTGGCAAAAGTTTAAATTTCGAACTTCGTTTTAGAGTTAAAGCCGTAATGACTGAAGACATACTTCTCACATAAGACATGCTACTAACCCTCTTTAAAGGTTTTACTGGTCTGACACCAAAAACAATATCCAAAAGCTTGATTAGGAATATTAACCAAACTATACCTACCTGTACTTGTAAATAACTCTTTAGTTCTTCATCATCAGATACAATTCAGAACTATTTAATGTCTACCATAGATCATCGCACTAGTCCCCCCTCCTCCCTCCCTCTACACGACAACACGTGCCAGCCTTAGAAGACATACGCTCTCGCACTCATCGATTCGGTTCTTGCTTCCGGTGCCGAGCGGTTAAAACCTGGAACTCACAACCAGAGCACGTGTTTTCCTCCCACTATGATCCCGGGTCCTTTAAGCGGGACGTGAAAAAGCATCTCACTAGGCCGCCATAGTGCTGGTCACCATGCTGCACTGTCTTTTGGCAGTTCAAATATAAAAAAAAATGTGCTTGGTTATGCAATGCTTGTTTGTTTTAAAAAGTAAACTGCAGGACCTTACATTACGCATGACCCGACACGTATCTGGTCTGTATTTTTATAATTGTTAATGTATCAAGTAACCACAAGCCACTTTATAACCATCATAAAATTCGACCGTATATGTGTACAACAACCACAGAACCCACATTTTACGCTACTCTGTACTTACTTTACCTATTTTTTACTCGTTTTATTTGCTTGCGAGACTGTCTGTCTCTGTTTGAACTTGTGATCGCCAACGAATATTTTCAGGGAATTCGTGGAATTTGTAAATAATTTTCAATTTACATTATAACTACAAAAAAAAATTGAGTGACTTCTAAGCGTCCTTTTGCAACATACTTAATATAAATAAAGACGGTCAAGTAAATAAGGAAATGTCAAGTAATGTAATAGTAATATGTGGTATGGTGGTACCTAGTTCTAGATAAATATTAGGTTTTACTTGCTAATCTTGAGATGTGCCGTACTTTTATATCAACAAATATAGAAAAATAGACAAATATGTATTGAAAACAAAATATTTAGTAAACATTAAGGCTATATTCAGGCGAGCAAGTGTCCGTGTTGAGCGCGCGTGTAACTTGTAACGTTGATAAGTTGTTTACACGCTTGCGCGCTTGCAATAAAAGTAGCGTTACGTTTTGGCCGCTGCCGTATCGTCGAAAGATGATGGGCATTGTCAAAATGTTATTAAAACGAAAAGATTTTTTCCTAACGCCTAATGGTAAGCGACTATCGCCGCTTATGGGCACCAGAGGTGTCACAAGTGCGTTTCCGGTTTCCTTTTAAAAACGAGGAAGTATACAAAATATCACAATTTACTTTAAAGATCTACATCACTGATAGGCTAAATAGTTTAGCTATTAAATTGATCGCCCGAGAATTCTCCACATGTTTTTTCTTTTATAAAATCGTAAAATAATATATTCCTACTAGTGCTTAAAATACCTTGCTAAAATACCTTCCGCCCGAGAATCGCTCGTCATGTAAACACAAAAATCCGACGCGGTCACGACACACGTTCAACACCCATCATCTGAACATAGTCTAAATGGGTGACGTAATGCAGTCTGACCAATGCCAGACAGCGTTGCGTCTTACTCACAAAACACAATTCGCTTAGAACTTCACAACTTAGAACTTGTCAACAAAACGAATGCTGAAATAACCAAGTATAACTAAACATCTTTTTGAACGTCGTGCGCTTACTCATACTGATTATATATGAATATTTACCGATATACAGTAAAAATAAAGTTTTAAAATAACGAACCTCACTAGGCATAGGTTTTTGTAATTTTGTTGTACTTCTGTCTGTTCTCCACAATTGTACTTCTCTAATGATAGGCGTACCTTATAATGCATCGTGTGTACAATAAAGCGATATATTATTACTATTATTGCCTGGAAAATATACAAATTTCCATGAAAAATTTGTTTTTGCAGTGTTTCGGTTACATTTCTATTATAATACGACTGAAAATAAATACACTCAGCTTAACGATTAAAATCCATACTAACATAATAAATTCGAAATTAAACGTCTGTCTCTTACGCTTTAACGGACAAACCGCTGCACCGATACCGACGAAAAGTAGAGTAGTTTATAGTATAGTTAGTGCGTAACGCGTGTATTTAATTGGAGCTGAGCTACTTTTTCGGCTTCAACAAGAACAAGGCGGTGGGTTATCTACCTTTTTATTTGATCTGAGGGAAGGACATAGGCTATTCTTTACTGCGATAACCGACATATAAGATAGCAAATTGTTGCTGATCTGCGGTTTTTTTTCAGATTATGTAAAACGGTCACTATATGAATTAAGTATCAAGGGCCTACTTAACGCTATACACACTTCAATTAATATGACTTATAAAGTAATAGAATTGTATGAGATAGATAAACAAGCTTGGATATATTTTTTTAGCATCAATGAAACAGAGTGCAAATAGACCTATTCATGTATGTGTACAAAGTTCTACTTGAGATTCACAAACGCTCACTTGCTATTTCAGACGAATGCGCCAACATTCTATTATTTTATATATTTATTTTTTCACAGAGTCTAGTATTATAATTTTATTTTACAGCCTACTAACGAAGTCAACCCGTAGGTGTTAAAACTTAGCAAGACTTCAATACTTTACTCTAACGAGCCCTAAATAGTGAATCACATCACTACCATAATAAATAAAAAAGGTAGATAACGCACGGTTGTTTTTGTTAAAGCAAAAAAAGTAGCGTAGTTACATGTAAACACACGTATTAACGCACGTTAAGTATGCTATAAACTACGCTACTTTTCGTCAATGTCTCTTACGCTTTCACGGACAAACCGCTGCACCGATACTGACGAAAAGTAGCGTAGTTTCTTAGCATGTGTAGCAGATCACCTCTTAGTGCATTTAAATGTTTTATTTGTTTGTTTTAATGGGGACTAGTAACAGGTAAAACGAGTATATAAGGTGTAGAGGTCGGAAGGTTCGATTACGTAGAACATATGCTAAGCACATTGCTTATGTTGTAAAAAAATGGCCAGTCCCTCAAACCAATAAAAAAACTCCTTCTCACACCAAAAAAATAATATTCTTAAACACGTTATAATCAGAGACAGCTCCGAAGTAAAAGAAACAAACTTGCTTAAAAATATTGCTCATTAAAAACAAAATTGGGGTACAATGCGGCTAAACATTCCAATAAATAAATAAATGTTTCGGACATCTAACACACAACGCCATCTAGTCCCAAGCTAAGCAGACCTTGTGTTATGGGTACTATATATACTGTTTTTTTTTGTAAATACATACATAGAAAACACCCAAACTCCGAAACAAATATTTTTAGATCATACATACATTTGGTTCGACCCGGGAATCGAAGCCGATACCTCATGATCAGCAGTCGCACACGCCAACCGCTAGACCAACGAGGCAGTCAATGAAGCGTTGTACTTTGCTGTTTTATAAGTCATAATATAACCTATTGGCACCGACTTCTTCCAATTGCATTTTTTCCAATATTTCAATATAGGTATAGTGAATGTTACTCTTTCATACATTGCTCACTTACTTTATTATTTTTCTAAAAATATCTTGACGAATTGTGTACATGTCGTCCATAACAGGTGACCCTGAGGCCAGTTATGGTAATTACAACAAAAGATACAAGTAAAACGTCGCTACATTGAGAAATCTCACTGAGAGAATTCAATCATTCTCTGCCCCTTGTAATGACGTGTCCAGGCTAAATTTACTATACACTTACTTATTGACACGTTCCAAAAATACATTTCTTGGCAAAACTGAACGGGCGTTAACATCGCTATCAGCCGCATAATGCCCCAACTTACACACATATATATCTATACGCGCTAAAATTATACAAACGTACATCCGCAACTGTTGTACCTATTGATCGGATATATAGCAACCAATACGAATACACGTATAGATTCTTCGCACCAAACTATAAGAACTTGTGTTGTTTCTTAAAAATAAATGACAGGTCACACGTCCGTCGGTTGCCGTGCGTTTTATGACAAGCCATCGATTTATACGTATCTATTTCATGTACCCTTTTATTGTTTATTGGAATTAGTATTAAATATCTTAGATAATAATACCATAAACAATGACGATGATTTTTGTTCACAACAGAAAATCAAATTAGGTACTTTGCTAACCGAATTTAATATAAAAGAAAAGATTTCACAACTCGTCACGATCGAATAAGGTTTTTTTATGTATGTTATCCGAATAGTCAAACAGTCGATTACTGACTCGATTTGAAGTTTATTTTGACCAATCTTCATCGCTGTACAAAAGGCACTTTTTGATGAAACCAATGCTGAGGATTACAGCTACCTGCTGATACTACTTAATAATTAATAGGTATATTAATATGTTGTAAAGCATAGTGAGTCTTTAACCATTAGGGGTGATGTTGCTGGAGCACTTTTTTTGCTTATCAAACGATCAGTTTTTAAGCAGATTAATCAATTTATGGAATGTGCACGTTAATTAAATTATCGAGACTTGATCACCTTCAAAAAAATATACTTACCACTGTGACAAATATAATTTGAAAGTATAATAATAATGATAACAATAAAAATGAAGCGCTATTTTGTATCTATAACACGTGAATTCGTGTCTCATCGTAAGTTAATTTTAGTTCACCTCGCAGTAGCACCAGAATCGAAAGTTTCATACGAAACAACATAAGATTGTTATACCTAATTCTATCCTGTGGTGATTATAAAGCGGGTTTCTCAGAATTCCGATTTGTTGGTCCGAGCTCGTATGTATGGTGGAAAGTTTTTTTTTTTTTTTAAAGTCATCTCCCCCATTTGGAATAAACATCCTGTGTCGCGGGGGACATTACAAACATACATGAAACGGATGCAAAGAACATCCAGACTGAGAATAACAATTTGTGTATCACACAAAGTGATGTCCCATGTGGGATTTGAACCCACAAACAATACTTAGCGTAGTAGAAAGCGTCGTGGCGACCCTTAACCACTAGGCCAACCATGCAGTCGAAGTTGTTAAAATCGAGATGAATTTAATTTGTTAATGGTAAAAATATTTCTTGTCTTGCCAGACGTATTTTGTAGGTACAAAATATGTCAAGACCCAAATTTTTATTTTGTAATTTAATTGTGTATCTATATGAGAACTCCTTTTTTAAAGTCGATTAAGAAAAAGCAGACCTCTCTCCTCTTTATCCTATGCCCAGCAGTGGGTTGATGTGATGATAACAATAAAATTGATGACATTTACTCTTGCTTGAAACACGGTTCAATTCAAATGGAATGACTGCTATCCGCAATGTTTCTTGAATACAGCAATAGATAGTATTGTCAGAACGTTAATCGCCCAAAACTAACGCGCTTACGGTTTTGTAATGAAAGGTTTAAAGCGTGTCATTTATGCGCGCGTGTTATTTAGTTGTGTTGTACGATATAACGGTAAAAAGGCACCATTTACATTACTTGTCCATGTGGCACAACAAGCAGCGCAATATCGGTGGATAAACATCCACCGTCCGTTCCGCACCACCTACCACGCACCTATACTTGCCACTTGTAGTCAAGTAAAAACGTTTATGTAGGTATTTTGGGGGATCTAATTCCTAATGCTGCATTATGTTACGATAAGTGACCATGACTTTAACACTGGTTGAATTATACTATTCTACCGAAATTGTAGCATAGAGTTGACAATCTTTTATAGGATCATAAATGGTATCCCAGTAAAAAAGTGATCAGGAAATCTCAAAACGTAATATCGTTTTTCAACTTATTTTTAAACTTTTAACCGTGAAAACTTAGCATACCCACAGGCAAGGCTACTTTCGCGTTTATAACATTAGTAGGGATTTCATCTTTTTATCCAAATAACTCAGATTTACGTATGTCTTGCGTACAAAAATATTTTTTACAGGTAACAGTTTCAGTCTAACCAATTTCCGTAATGTTTGTCTGCAGACTGCGTCTATTTCGAGACGTCGTCGACGTCTCCGTACCAGATCCGACGGATAGAGGAGCTGAACAAGACGCCCTCTGGCAACGTGGAAGCCAAAGTCATGTGCTACTACAGGCGGCGGGACCTCCCTAATCCTCTTATACAGTTAGCTGATAAGCATCAATGTAAGTACATTCTACAAAAATCTCATTTAGTCGTCTGAACTGTGTAAACCCTGTGGTTTTTAAATACAAGAAAATGCAATTATTACTAAGATATGCACATCAAGTCACACATCGTTGTCGTTACATATTTTGATAATTTACATCTTGATTTTATCCTAAAATGTCTGTCTGTCTAGTTGTTTAAATTTACCAACCTAATATAAAAAGCTAAATGTGAAACTCAATACAATTTGATTGTATTTATATAAACACAGTACTCGGAGCGTTAGTATCCTTGAAGTCCAACTTTATAATAAGACATTGTTTATAATATTGATTTTTGTAACAGACCAGTCACGCACGTCGACTGGCTAAGACAGGACTATGAATATTGGGTACGTGTACGTTATATTCTGCAATGGCGACCGCGTCACGTGGACCCATGCGGATTAAGCGTGTTTGATTCTCTTCTATTAATAGATTTATAAAGTATCCCATATCAGATCTTTTTATAAAAACTGCTCAGCGGGTGTCTTTGCTGGAATCTCTAAACTTTAACGTTCCAATTACGCGTTGCCATAACTAACGCACACGCAATTTTTTTCTATCTCGTAATTGTGGAAAATCAATAATAGTGTAATTCTGGTATTCCACATTTTTTAATAGTTCCATTTCGTAGAAACGGTGTGTTTTAGCTTTATCGCTAGCCAGTAAATAAAATGTTGAAAAGCTGCTGCTAGTCGTGCCACTATACCGTGGCCTTTACAGAAGATAAGAAAAAGATAAATATCTTACCCTCCATACCTGTACTAAAGTTTAAAATAGGCTAATGAACTTTGGTATAAAGGCTTTAACACATTAACTCGCTTGAAAGACGAGTTAATGTGAAAACATTAAACGATCGCTATGGAACTCTAGACAAAACCTGTCTACAGTGTAACAGTCTCGGATGCCTTTCCGAAATATTGATAAAGATAATGATCATGCTCGTAAACTGACTTGGGAATCTAAGCACCGTCTCACCATACCAATAATGTAGAAACGTAAGGGCTCACGCGATCGTGTGGTTGCCTCGAGACGGCCGTAACTCGTGCTTTAAATCCTTGAACAACATCTATTACCAAATACGTGGCAAATTTTCAAAAAAAGATAATGATTAACGAGTCTGTATTTGATACTGATGCAAGCTGGTCGAAATGTTGTTAGATGTTCTGAGAGTCTATTATTCTCCCTACACAACCTTTAATCGGCATTGATGCAGCGAGTTTAGGTAACAGTTAGACAGGCGATATTTAAAAAAAATACTACAAGGCAAATTACTACTAGCTGTAAATCAATAATGTCGGCGAGTGACTGAAAGTACTTCGATTATCTAAGAATGCAGTGAAAAATTAAAATGTACTTGATAATAACCACACACTTATGATCAAAAGGGAACTCGTGAATTAAAATAAATTACTTACACAAGCAAGTTTTCAGCATTACAACAAAAAGTCGAATATAACTAACTGAGAAGGATTTAAAACTTGTCATTTCTTGCGAAACATTCCTCCATATGTAGGCATAAAATACCTATAATCGTCGAGAGTCCAAATTACGTGAAGTCGTTCGTAATCTATTAAATTATTAAAAACGATGAAGGTTAGTATACTCGATCATCTGTGAACTAGATCGATTTTTTAATGCTCATACACTTCGTTACATGTTTTGTGGTTCATTGGTTTTACCTTCCAAATTATTGAAAGTTAGTCGAAACAATAAAATACCGAAGGTTAACCTGTGAGTCCAGTCAGAATAAAATCAGACAATTCTAAGATAAATGTACTTGTAACGTAATTACGTATAGGAATACTAAAGCTTAAATGTTAGTATTCAAAATGATTCGCTAGAGCCATTATATAAAGTAATATTGTTTAGCTGAATATTATTTTTCATGATTAGTAATCGCACAACCTCACTACTATTAAGATACGGGCAGTTTTTCTTACCAAACAAAAAACCTATTCGCACAATATTCGTTTAAATTAAATAGTACATTCGATTGTTATATGTTTAGTACATATTTTCTGCTAGTATAAACAGCGTAAACCGTGTATTCTTGTTATCTCGACAGCTAAGTCGAGATAACACTTACTCAACTCAAACCTCCCTCGCTTTAACCATGACGCTCTTCACTTCTGCTACTTGCAGGGTCAATTAAAAAAAAATGGTAGCCTATAATCATAAAGTTAATATAATAAATAGAAACTCATAAATTGTATTCAGTGAAAGAAGAATAATTTACAAGGAACAGGTAAATGTATGGGAAATAGGGAATTAGTTGCATGATGGACGTCGGCAGACAACAAGTTACAGCTGCTAACATTTTCTAATTTGGTCTCATAAATCCAATAATAAATTACCGACACTACAAATTAGGAATATTTTAGTCAAAACGCATACTATTAACTACTGAGATGAAAACCTATCACATGATGCGATTGAGAAAGTTTTGATTGTCAAATTAGATAAGAACTATTATTAAGTAAACTGTTGACATCATTATATTATACAAGACATGCTACGAAACATTGAAATGTATCTGTGATAAATAGTGATAATATTCAAAATAGTTGTTCACCATTTAGTTTTTATACAATGGTACATGGTAATGATGCCAACGGCACTAACAGCTGTTTGCTTGAAGACTCGTATAAGAAGACGTGTCTCCCTGAAAGCTTGAATAGATGATCGAATGTTAGTCAAGTAATTGAAGCGGCCGAGCTATGAACGCAGTATATTGTCGCATCTTTTTAAAAAGTTTTGAAGATACATTTTTCGCTAAAAAAATATGTTGAAAAGACTGAACGGTCTGTAGTGCGTTGTGAATGCACAGAGTGAAGACAGCACATTACACCCAGCGTTGCCAGATATTTTTTGGTCAAATGGAGATTTTGAGTCATTTTAGTGAAAAAAAGCGGGATTGTTTCCTTGAAAGCGGGACAAAGAGTAAAAAAAACATAATATCAAATTACGACACTTGGGTACGAGTGACCTTAAAAAAAAGCTCATTCTCAATTTTTTTTTCTCTTCTACATGCTGCATCATCCCTTCGCTAAATTCGCTAACTTCACTTTGGATGTCCTGCCGGTTATCCCCAAAAAGCGTGACGAAACCTGTCCCGCGCGGGACATTATAATTTTGATACAAAAAGCGGGACGTCCCGCGAAAATTGGGACGCCTGGCAACGCTGATTACACCGCACTGTGCTCACCATATAGATTCGATTTCTACTTGTGCTTTTAAAGTTGTTAACCTGTTTTATAATATTTAAAAGCTGACCCACGCAACCTCGTTTGCGTCTCCTATTGCCCGTAGCGTGATAATTTTCCCCCGTTTTTTTAACATTCTTCATTGGTGCTCCGCTCTTGTTGATCTTAGCGTGATCATATATAGCCTATAGCCTTCCTCAATAAATGGGCTATCTAACACTGAAATATTTTTTTAAATGGTACCAGCGGTTCCTGCGATTAGCTGGTTCAAACAAACAAACAAACTAACTCTTCAGCTTTATAATATTAGTATAGATGTTACATTGACCTGTTTCTATCTACCTATTCATGTAGCATAATCTTTAACGTATTTTTTATCAGTTTTAATACAACTTTCTTTTAAACCACCGATTACTTGTTTAAACATGAGTAGTAATTGATTACGAAATCCAATAGTGCACGTAGATTCTAAATCGTTAATTTTATTTAATACAATCCTACATACATATTTTGTTCTTTGCACTTTTTATATAAATTTTGTGGATGTCCAAATATTATTATAAGCATCACAGACAATTAGGAAACCATGACTTCAGCTCTTTTTAATCTGAATAACCGCGTATCAAATGCACTAGAAAATCAGACTTTACATACAGCACTGGTAGACTGGTAGAGAATGCCATAGGAATTAAGTCCGCCGATGTACAAAAGTGCAAAAAGTTATAAATATTGATCAGAGAATTGGTAATTTTATAAGAAAAGTTGAGTTTCGAATTTCATTTATATGCATTTTTATCTGGGAAAATAGTCCGGTAAGACGGTCTACTAAAGCTATGTTTTCGCTAATGGTATTTGCTGGCGATACACATAATATGTATACAGACAGACAATATTATACAGTGAACTGAAATAGTCATATACATATTATGTATATGACTATTTCAGTTCACTGTATAATATTGTCTGTAATATTAATATAGTAAAAAAAATATTCATGTAAATATTATCCCCAATACTGTTTTACTAACATTAACTGAATTAACTAATATGGAAATAGCATTTCCCAGCCCTGATCAAGTGTAATTAAAACTGAAACATTCATCTCATCTACTTTCATTAGACAACCCTCTACCTGAATAAATGCCTGCAAGATCGCAGACGCGGGGCCTAACCATTCCACTCTATATGATTACGATCTGTATTTCACGAGTTTTGTGTTCTCTGGTACACATATAAACCTTTCCTATACATATCGGTAAAGCATGCACTTATTATGCTATGACGTCACAAGCTGATACCAAATTTTAATATTTAGTGGAAACATGGATTATACGATGCAACATTGGATACAGAATTGATGTTGATCTTTTGGGTACTTTTAGATTTAGATTGGATTAAGTCATTTGGTTTTTCACACAATAAATAGTATCGCTCGTTATGTGTGCACTTTCCTTGGTGACTTTCGTGATAGTTCTGATACTTTTGTACTCGGCAGATTTTTTATAATGAATCATTTCACTACGATACAGGGAATCCTAGTGTGGGGCTTATTGTATATTATACGGTTGTAAACTTTAAATTATGAAAACAATAAATATATTGTTAATATTATTTGAAATTTTGGAGTAGTAAAATGTCACGCCCATTTCCCCAAAAGTGTAATTTACAAAAATGTAAACTGTAATTTTAAGTCCACCTTATTGAGTACAATCTTATTACCGTCAACTGGACAACGTAGTTAAGAAGGGAAAACACTAGGAAAAGGAAATTGCTGATCAGTTAAAGCGTGACTTGGGTGGGGAATGGAAACAACCATCATCTCGAACCGGTCATAGTTGTATGTATGTACCTGCAATTGGGATTGAGCATTGCCGTGATGTCTCATGTATATAAACTACTAGCTGACCCGACGAACTTCGTACCGCCATATTTACATATCTGTCTCAGCTTCCCACAGGCAGTGCACTGTCGCAGACAAAAAAAATAACTTTTCCCTTAATCTTTTAATTTTTCTTGTACACAAACCTTGTCCTAGTAATAACGTACACATAAAAAAAATGAATTATCTAAGTAATTGCTTCAGCCGATCGCAAGTTATGCGCGTACATACATTTCGGGGATTCATTTTTATATATATCTATACAAATAAATAAAATTGGAGTGTCTGTTTGTAACATTAAAATAACAGCTTTTTAATCAATGCATATGTATGTATACACGATACATATAACAAAAATGTAGTTAAAAAAAATTTTGTCTGTCTGTCTGTCTGTTTGTTCCGGGTAATCTCTGGAACGGCTGGACCGATTTTGACGGGACTTTCACTGGCAGGTAGCTGATAATCCAGGGAGTAACTTAGGCTACTTTTTTTAGACTAACTTTGTCCCGCGGCGTTACTCGCGGTACAACAATAACCGCGGGTAACACCGCGGGGTTCAGCTAGTAGATAGATATAGATGTAGGTACATAGCTTATATGTCGCTTGGGCCATTATCACGAATCTATTGACACCTTATTTATTACAATCAGTGGTGGTGCAATGTGGTGGAACATACAAAGATACATAAACTGCTAAGACTTAATATCCTTCCTTTCGGACTCGCCGTAGTGGCGTAGTCGGTTGAAAAGAGTAAATAGTTGTTATGTATAAATTGTTTTCCATAAAGTATATCACACTTCACATTATCACGCTAATATATAAAGGCGAAAGTTTGTGAGTGTGTATGTTTGTTACTCTTTCACGCAAGAACTACTGAACGGATTTGGATGAAACTTTACAGTAATATAGCTTATACATCAGAATAACACATAGGCTACTATTTGCCACGATAACCGACATACACGCGAGCGGCAGCGCAGCAACTAGTATAAGTATAAATTAGGAAGTTGAATATTAATTTAGTCCTTGGTTTATTCGATAACTGTAGTAACATTTTAAAACGTTTAATTAGTATCCGACCGTAATCCAGTTGTTATCGCAGTAGTCATAACAGGATAAATTAATGATATTGAAAAGATCATTAACTTGTATAATTAAAAGCCACATCATGTGGGACCCATTAATACCGACATATCTAGTTGTTAAACAAAGATGGCTGGGTAGAGCGAGAAACCACTACTTGTAAGAAATTCTCAAGTGTAATACAGGGGGTGTGTGTAAAAAGGCATCTCCTTATGCTACCATAGTGTTGGTCACCATGCTGCATTTCTTGCATTTGCAATGAGGATGGTGACCGACACTCTTGATACTACTTAAACTTTATCAGGCATAGTAAAATCCTTTTGGTCGGCTCGTACATGAAAATGCGATTGTTATTATATTATCTGTATGTGATACTATAAAAATATGAACAAAAACAGGGTATAGGTATTTAGAAGAGATTGTTCTATTACCATTAAATATTCACGTTAAAAACTTTTGAAACACATTTACAATCATCTAAGCTCTCAGCTTTGTTAAGTAAATACGTAATAAATGTTTAACTGTATTTCAACCAATGTACCGACATCTTGATACCGACCTAAATATGCTTGTACGTAGAAAGGGGAGTTTTGATTTGTAGGGCCAAAATTTACTGCTTGCAGACACAAAACCAAGTACGGCCCATGAAATGAATCTGAGGTGTCATTAAGTCAGTGTTATGTAAACGTTGTCGGGAACGCTTGGCGCTAGTAGGAACGGAACGCGCCCCCAGCCGCGTGGTAATGACCCTGGCGGCGCTGCGGTATGTAACCGCGGGCGATACCGCTGTCGCTTGGTTTTCGTCACACACTCATACCATACGAAAAGTTGTAATTTTAATAAGGAACACGTGATAGTATAAAGTTGTATCTCACTATTGTAACTACACCTTCTTCTTTATTTTTGATGGTTAATAAGACGCATATTCGAGGTATTATGGTTTTAAAAGCCACCTAACATCCTACTAAAGCAACATTCTTAATGTTTAAAGTTGAAAACTGCATGTATAAGTGTAAAGTATGAAATCTATACTATTAATATAAAGTTGAAAAGTTTGTTAGTTTGTTTGAACGCGCTAATCTCAGGAACAACTGGTCCAATTTAAAAAATTATTTCAGTGTTAGACAGCTCATTTATCAAGGAAGGCTATATATCATCACGCTAAGACCTACAGGAGCGGAGCATCAATAAAGAATGTGACAAAAAGGGGGGGAAAATTATCACGCTACGCTACAGGAGACGGAAACGAGGTTGCGTGGGTCAGCTAGTAAATTATAGACATACTCGGTGCGCTCCGCGGTTTTAAAAGTTTAAAAAGATAAATTAGTGAAAAGCTGTTAATTTTCAAATACAAACAGACACTTGAATTTTTATTTATTTGTCCCATACAAATGTACTTAAATTTTTATTAATAAAATATTATTACAATACTTACGTTTTCTTTTCATTTAATTACTGATTTTGAATGATAGTAATTTAAGCCCTTGTTTGCCAGTTACATGCATGAGTGCAGTCAGTGGTCAGGATCAGGTTGCGACGCGGGCGAGTTTTTAGACGATTACCAACACCGCGAGAGCTTAAAGAGGATTACTGGGTCAACTAGACGTATATCAAAGGATAATTTCCTGTACTGCAAACTAATTGTGGTGTACCTAAAAATATGTACGAACCTTACTGTTAAGATAGACATATTATTCGTTCAGAACACTTAACTAAACTTAACTATACATACCTACGAATACCTTTCGACCGCATGCTCTGGGAAACACGTTTTTTGCGGCTTAACCTATTAAGGGTCTGTTAAAGTATATAGCATAGCATCTGTTGCCTTGTATTATACTTGGTACTTATTTTTACGATTCACATTAAAACCATTTGGTTAATACACGAATTGCTCATTTCTTGATTGTCTAGCTTCTGTCTGTTTATAAGTTGTAACTTTAAGACAGACAATACTAGAGACTAGGTGTGGTAACTAAACATTACCCTTATACTATGTTTGAGTAATCATGGGTAAGCTGTGTTAATATATTCGCCGTTGAATGTCGCGCATAGAAACAGCACCAATCGACGGGGTGCGTATGTAAAGAGCGAGTTCGGGACAAAGATCGTGTGTTAATTCGGACCGCGTAGACCAGGGGCGCGGGCGGCCGGGGTTAGTAAACATAATCATGGCCTCCTCCCGCTGTACAATTCAGTAGCTAAATGGGAATGAAGAGTTGCCTCACCCGCACCCCGTCCCACACCCGCACTCTGTCTGCCGCCTCAACGCCCACACGTCTTGTGACGCAGATGTTAAAATATCTGAAAAGATGCTTATTTTTTCACACTTCGTAATGAAAATACCAACTTATTGGAATGATTTTCAGTTAGGTATGCCATTTATTTTGTGATCAGCCATTGCATGATGAAATGGCTATTTATTTTAAGGTCAATTGAAAGTAACACTTTCATGATTCCGACCAGACGGGCTGCCTGAACAAAAGGTTCATAAAATATATTGTTAAGTTGGAGGAAAGGGATCTTATAATTAGTTTTTAACGTAATAAAAATAACACCGGAGACATCAATACTCCGTGACTTGTATTCTAAACTACTTAACCGAATGGTTGGCCCCTCCCTGCGGGGTGGCCCCCAGTATCGACCGTGGCGCCCTCATCTCGCAGGTACACGCAACACTTATCCCGGTTTTAATTGTCGCCACGCGCCGATGACCCTCGCCAACAGCCGACAACTTCGACGCTAGACACCGTTACGCGGCCTGCTCACCGCCATGCCAACTCACAACTTATTCAAATGTTTTATATATGTATGCTTCCACAATTATATATTCCGTTTGACATTCATGTGCGACTAAATAATGAGTACGACAGTATCACTTGATAATTATGCTAAACTTAAAACGTTTTCAGCGCAATGTTTTAATTGAGCAAAATTTTCAATTGTAAATTTTAACAATGCTGACCTTCAAAAATATTCTACCTAAATCAGTGAAATTCTCATTTTACACTTATGTCATTTACTACATATGGATATTAACATGGTAATAAAATTCCATGAACAAACAACCTATATAGGTCTTTCCGACTTGCTCTCTCATATATTAATTAAGAATGTTCTTGATGAAGAATGAATCTTCAAAGACAAAAACGTCTAAAATGCACCAAGGGTAGGATTTGTTGAAACATAGATTACTGTAGACTAAATCCGTTGAGTACGACAACGTTAATCGTTTTAAGTACCACAAATATTTGGTTAACTGCTGTATGTAGAAGAATGTTTTAAACCATCTGGTTGATAACAAATCACAACTTTCTATTACGCAATCGATTGTGTAACAGTTGCTTACACGAGTCGAGTCGATTACAGCAACATTGTTAAGACTACTTGCTGAACCTCCGAAGTGATAGCGAAAGAAAAAAACATTTTCATTTTCGAAACAGTTTGCATTAATAAAGCTGCTCTTGTTTAACAAATAATAACAATGTTCTTTTGTGATTACGCAAAAGTCAAAAATGTTTTACGTAAGTTAGCCAATTCTATTTATTGAATTACTACAAACAATTGTTCTTTATGAAATTAAGAAGAAATGATTGTAAACCATACTAATATTATAAACTCAAAGGGAACTCTATATCTCTGTCTGTTACGCGTTCATGACGAAGCCGCTGAACCGAATTAGATAAAATTTACAATAAAATATCGTTGATTCTTGAGAAAGGACCGTGATAATCGACATACACGATGACGGAGCCGTGGACAAAAGCTATTAAATATAATAAGTTATAAGTATAATATATTTATAAGTTTATATAACACATAGATTTAAAAAAATGGTAAGCAATTTCAGCTTAGCAAAAATATGTATTGAAAGTACTTTAGTTTAAAAAAAATAACGATGAAGGAAAAATAATTGATTTAAAATTTCTTAAATTGAACTTTCAACACGAAATCAATTAAAACTTATTATTTTATTGAAATACTAGTTGTTGCCCGCGGCTCCACCCGCGTATATGTCGGTTATCTCAGCAAATAGTAGCATATGTGTTATTCTTCTTCGAAATATTTATTTTTATTCTGATGTATAAGCTATATTACTGTAAAGTTTCATCCAAATCCGTTCAGTAGTTTTTGCGAGAAAGAGTAACAAAAATCCATCCATACTTACTTACAAACTTTCGCGTTTACAATAATAGCAGGATACTTCCTGATTTACTGAAAAAAGGACTTCAAGTACCTAATGAATATGTATTCTTATCCAAACTACATAATGTGTTAATACGTATTACTATTCCGCTTTCTAGACATTCTAAAATCTAGTAAAGAAAATGCAAGTATACGCTCTCCTTATCGCTACTACTCCTAACTTAGGCACAGCTTTAATGAATAGCCAGTTTCTTGTTGCTACATACCGCAGAATGGGCACGATTAATTTTATAAAAATATCCCAACTTACTATTCTTTGTATGAATGTAAGCAATGTAATTTTCCTACAGATATCACTGTTAGAGTTGTATAATTTATCATCTATTCATTATCACCATCAAATAAATAAAATTGCAGTGTCTGTTTGTGATATTAAAATAACCACTTTTTACTAAATGCATATATATGTATATAATACACGGTACATATACCAAAAATGTATTTAAAAATGTTTTGTCTGTCTGTTTGTTCCGGGTTATCTCTGGAACGGCTGGAATGATTTTAACGGGACTTTGACTGGCAGGTAGCTGATGATCAAAGGAGTAACTAAGGCTATTATTTTTAGACTAACTTTGTCCCGCGGCGTTACCCGCGGTACATAGATAAACGCGGGAAACGCCGCGGGGTTCAGGTAGTTGGATAATAATAATTATCTTTAAAGAAATTACGACTTCAATGCTCTTCAATTATGATGCATATGAAATAACACATTTTTCACCGTAAAAAGTGGATTTATCTTTTAAATTGAAAAGGAAGTTTGATCCTATATTTAAATCGTTTTTGGCTTTGAACTATTGCTGTGGAAATGATTTTGCCATTAAGCGTAGTCCTTTAGCATTCATATAAGCTTGTGTGCGAGATGATTTGCACCCTTACTTAATCCACAGCCTCAGCCATCTCACCTTCACACGTCTATCGGAGGAAACAATACCGTGCACCTTTTCAATGAATAATGATCTGGCTGCGGTTTTTGAATCTATCTTCTGCACACTATTTCCCAATTGGTAGTCATCCTAATTCTAATAAAAGAAACATACGAGATGACGATGTGTGTTAGATGTCCGAAATATTTATTTATTATTTACTTATTTATACTTAAGTATTTACTAGCTTAACGTGATAAATCATTGTACGAAAAACCCTTCGACGGAACAAGAGATGTGTCACACAGAGAGAGACGACTATCAAAAGACAAATATGTTCGCCTTTACGAAGTTACTAGCACTATGATATATACCTACCGTAGAATATGTGTATATAATTTAACATGCTAAACTTAGTGTGCAGTTTCATTACCACCAACGTGTGATATTTCGCACTTTCTTTAAACCATTAGAAATAGTTCTAGGTTTTGTTGTGAGATATATCTGTTTTCAAAGTAGTTTGTTCTTAAAGTGACATAGTGTGTACACTCAAGATTCAGGGCACATTCTTGCAACAGCCAAGTGTGTCAATCACATGTAGCTGATTCAGTCATTTTTGGTTATATAAAGAATTTAGACAATCGCTTGGAAAAATCATTGACAGTTAATTTTATGGATCGAGGTTTTAAATTGATTTAAAACAGCTTAGTAGTGACCGTTCTGCTTATGAAGTGTCAGCTGTCCCTTGTCGGTTATGTTGGGATGCGGTTGCAGTCACTAATGGTCATTATTGAACACTTACTTAAACTACGTTGTAAATAAGGATAACATGTATAAGAAAGGCAAATATCTTGAGTTTAAAAATATAGATGACGTAATAAAAAATGTAATGTAAAATAATGAAATACTTAATATATTAGCTAAACTGAATTCAAAGTTGAGGAAAGCAGGAACAGTGGATAGTTAAGTTCCCCCAGTACCGAAACGATGATGATAAAATGTGTCCATCACGAATACAATCTAAACTATGTCAGTAGAGGGATTGTGAGGCTATAGGCGTTAAGCATGGTTCCCATGGGTGTTCTAATCAAAAGTACAAACAACTTAATGGTCTGGTGGGTCGCACCGTTGCGCATGGTCCTGGAGACGATGACGTCACCAGCGAGTCGGTGGCTGCGCACGGGCACGTGGACTTGTGGAGGCCTCGGACGCATTGAAAGTGAGACTGCGGGGAGGGCCGCGCTGCTAGGAGGGGGGGGGGGTCGTGCAGGGTCAATGAACCCCGCGCATCCGACCGATCCGCACTTGTACAAGACCGTCGCATTGTTTCAACATCCCGTGGCTTACAATCTAGCGTCTCACTCATTGAAACCGGACTCTCAATATTTAAGATAGTGAGCTACCGTGTCGAGACACATGACATGATGTTGTTAACTTAGCGACTTACGTAAAACATTTTAAGAAGTTGTTGTATTTAATTTTTCGAAAAAACTTTAACATTGTAAAAATCACTACAAATTATAAAACAAAGTCCTCCGCCGCGTTTGCCTGTCTGTTCACCGTTCGAAGCCGGGGCCGGTTGCTAGTTGCTAATAAATCAACAACCACACTTATAAAAATAATGGACAACAAAGATTTGATAATTTTATTAATTTTAGAAAACTACGGGAATGAAATAAAATATTTCTTTTGGGACTTTTACATCTCAACTATTCTTAACCATCAGTCTATCTTATTAATTAACGCATTTTTGAAAAATGTTTGGTAATCTGCGACGTGTTAAACATAATATTACATTAGATATTGTATTTAGTTGTGCATTTCTTGTAATTATTAAGCGGAAGCAAGCAGGTGAAGCGAGTATCCGTTCCGACCATAAGCTATAAAACACGCGTAGTGTGGTGACAACGTCCGTGCCCAACAGCGAATACAATACGCGCAAAGTTCAACGATTTATGCTGATACACGACATCTCGATTACTTACACGTCATATCATATATTCATTTTATGCGCTCACTTTTACTACAGTTATAAGATTTCTTTATTGGCTGATAAGAAAATTCTGACGTAAGCATTACATACAGATAATAGTTGACAATTGAACAAACTTGCAACGGTTCATGTACTTCTTACAAATATAGCAGTCTTAGGACAAAATTGATTGCCTCATTTATCATCTATTAAATTATTCCACATAAGTATTATTATACTGAACACTGACCGTTCAAGTAGGTATTGCGTATTAGCACCAAGGTCATATAGTTGAGGCTCTGCAGGTGTCAGTCGCCGTTAGTCCGCTCCACATATCGTGTGGATGTCAAATTTGAGTCATACACATATTTATTGAATCTTGGTACATAAGGCTAACTTTTCACGTGACCGCAATTGATTCTTGAATTGTTGAGTCATTGATCTTTTTCTGTCCAATAATAATACCCAGCAGGTAGGAAGACAGGTCATGCTTAAACTCGGAACACAATTTGTAATTTTAAGAATAAAAACAGCTTAGCTTAGCACATCTTACGAGTTCTAATTTTTTGTAAGTGTTAGCTGCTAAAATGACTTTTCTCTGTCTGATGGAAAGCATGAGTAGAATCCAAGAGATGTGGTCATCATCCTCAATGCGAACTTCAACAATGCAGTATAGTGACCTACATTATGGCGGCATAGTGAGATGCTTTATTTACGCCTCGCTTAAAGGTCCCGGGATCTTAGTAGGAGGGAAACACGAGCACTGGTCGTGAGTTCCAAGTTTCTACATACAATATAGCATTTTGCAAACTCGTATTAATCCGTTACACTACAAAAGTGTTACTCTTATTTTCTCCACAATGGCGGTTGTTTACAAGGACGTTGTCTTATTTTTTAACCCATGACGCAAATCGATGACGATGTCTGTCTGTATGTGTGTGTATTAGCTCTCAAACGGATGAACCGATTTTGATGCGTTTTTGTTAATTTGAAAGCCAGTTTCCTTGCGGTGGTTCTTAGCTATGTTTGGTTTATATCGGTCCAGCAGTGTAAGAGTATCAGCTCTTTTCCAAAATGATGTATGGCATTTAATCGTATGATTACTCGATTAAGTGCTTCACGCGTGCCAGTATAGTTGTTAAATGACAATTAATTAATGACTTCGACCTGATGCTGATGATGATTTTCAAGGTAGTAGAGCCACGCTGATTTCAGCACGAACGGGCCGGCTCGACCGGGGCGGTACTACCCTCGCACAGAAAATCAACGTAAAATGACGGCGATCATGCTGTCGTGTTTCGTTGGTGAGTGCGAGACCGGAGGCCCAATGATGCGAAAGCATCACTAGCCCGCCATGGTGTGGGTCACCATGCTGCATTGTTGCATTGTCTGCGTTCGCAGTATGGTGACCATCACTCTTGGATTCTGCTTATGCTTTCCATCAGGCAGAGTAGAGTCATTATGGCAGGGTCAAACATAAACAAAAAATGCTGCGTAGGAGATTTTTAAATTTTAAATTTATGATTATGTTATCGGAAGGAAACCGAACAGTTGGTCACCCCTCGATAAGTGACTACCGCCACCCATGGACACCTCACACAATCACAAGTGCTTTGCTGCCCTAGGAGTCCTCAGGACCGTGTGAGGTTTCCGGAAACCTCACTACGTAAAAGGAACGAAAAGATTGACATCTGTTTTCTATGAAGCCCATCCTGACCGTGCTGGTCCATTTGTGCTGAATCATGGCTCCCCTACGGCACTATACAAATAAACAAAATTGGATTTTAAAATAGACGTTGATCCCTGAGTTTGTTTCGTCCATTCTTTTCAGGGCTAATCCAGTTAGGAAAGGCCGAACTCATCTGCTCAAAAAAAATTTAACTAGCAAAAGTGTTTATATAACTAAATTGTAGAATAAATGATTTCATTTCATTTCCTAGTCGATTAAGGCCACGGCGGCCAGTCTCGACGGATACCAACCAACTACTCAGGAGTAGTCAGGAGATATTATAGTGCACAAGTGTGTACGCAAACACAGGTGCACTCTCTGTTCCCTCACTCTCATAATCCGATGGGACGGTTAACCGACACGACTGCTCTCTGAGGCACGAGGGTTCAGACCTCAACTTCCAAACTCCGAGCTGTTGTTAAGTTTTTCTATAATCAACAAAACTCAATAACACTTTACATTTCTAGTCTGCATATATTCAAAGCTTTTGTCCATTTTCCTTTATAAATTACTTCCAAAAAGAATAATACTACTTCATTAAAATATTTTGCTATGATGTGCAGTTAAAGCGGCAGGACCATTATAGTAATGAAATTATTGGCCGACCTTAAGTAGTTATTTTCTTGCTACACAATAAAGTTGCCTCATATCAGTATAAACAAAGTAATATTAAAAATGTTTATTGAAATGTTTAATTTGTTCTTTGTATCTGATTCTAAATTTTCAATACTGGCGAGACTCATGGAAACATTTTTGTCTTCGATCGGTTTTAATACTAAAGGCCTGTATTCACTTTACTTAGCGCGAGTGTAGGTGTGAAGTGCAGGTGATCAATGATTGGTAGAAAATACGTGTGGACAGCGAATTCGCGGTCCACATACATGTATTTTCTGCCTATCATTGATCACTTGCACGTGGTATTATCCACGGTACAGCAACGACCGCGGGTAACGCCGCGGGGCAAAGCTGGTATATTTATATTCCTATACCCTTACAGACCATTCCTTGTTAGTTCAGAAGTCCTATGTACGCGTTCTAAGTAAAATTCTTAATTTGTTGTCACACTTTTGTACTTTGAATAATTGTATTTAACGCTTGACACTCGTAGGTCACTGAGACGGAAACCGTTAAGTCTGAGAAGTTGGCATACCAATGAATATGTATTATCATTAGAACAATTTACTCTGCTCGTTCGCATACTTTTGTGTCTCATAACTGTAACCATATTATTGCATTGAGTAATTCTACCGCCGACACCCTTTTTGTTTTTTCTTTTGCTTGGTAAACCACTTGGGTATCAGCCTCTACATTGAATTCGTATTTATTATCGAAGTTGTCAGTGCTCATGAAAGTCGAAGAACCTTTAAAGCACTTAACCTTTAAGAAGAAAAATACTTTCTTGATCCTTTTTAACACCTTGTAAAGCGATGATCACGATTTCCAATAGATAGAAAATAAATGTTACGCGATTGTTGTTCGTATTACTGACAACTAGAAAACCAACGAAAGTAATTTATACCAGAAGAGTACCGGATGGAGTGATTTAATGTCAACAGTCTCAATCACCCTGTTAAGGTTCGCAGCCGATTTGACTCGGTGACTCTAACTGGAGACGCATTTCGCCGAAGTCGATGTAACCGCCACCAGATCTTGATATTTTTCTTAAACCACGATACTTAACATAGAAAAAGTATTTTGGAAATTTCATACTATCTAGTAACTTAACTTTTAAATTGGAAACACTAACACCAGTCATTCTGCTAACAACACTAAAACCAAACATTAAAATTATTTACTTTGCTATCTTAGGGATATTATAAAAAATCTCCAAAAACATACTTTTATCATTATCCTACCTAACAGTTAATGCTGCAAATTTTTTGCTGCTGGCGGGATGTATTATATGAATTTAACCGTTTTGTATTGAAGAATGACAAAAATGAAAGGTTTCGTTATTGTGCATTATTTTCTGAATACATTGAAAAATCTATTCAAATGAAATGAATTGAATGCTAACCCATCTAATTTTATCCTGATTATATCTATTTTCATACATTTCATCTTGCACAGAGACGAGAAGTGTATCGTTTTAAGTAAATGATTTTCCAAACTTCTTTGTTCTGTTGCTCAGATCGGCAAGGTTTCAACCAGGAGCGTCAAGTTAGCTACCTAGAACCTTGTTAAAGTGAGCCGACATCGTGTCATTAGAGGGCGTGAATATTTAAATAGAGATGGCGGGAGCGGCCCGCGGTTTATTCCCATTCCCGCTTGGGTTATAGGACGGTTGGGATTATCTTCTCATTGAATTAATTCTGTTTGCTGATGAAAAAGGCGCCACCAATTTCCATTTTAGTTGAATGGAGAAATCGTAAGCGTTATTGTACTCGGAGCAGATAACGAACGAGGATTTCTTAATTTTAATACGAGTTCTACTGGTGAAATATTTTACTTCATTTAACATTTTGTTTTTACATGTAATACAAAAATTTAAAACTATAAGTTTATGATGATCAAATTCTAAGTTTAAATGTTTAATTCTTCCTTTCTAAGTTTTATAATATTTATTCCGAAGTATTTACCTATTCGACTTATATGCACACTAAATATGCATATCTTGTAGAAGTCGCTTAGAGTTGTCCAATACTTGTCAAAATTGTTGAAGCTTCTCATGTCTCGCACAAGAGGTATGAAAGATGTTCACATGACATCAAGACCGCTAGTAAACTAACTTAAAAGCAAAATTTTTTTCTGAACCTTCTTCCCGCTCACGATCAGTGTTTTCAAGATCAAGAAAGTTAGAGGTAAAGATCTTGCATTTAATATTCACTTCTACAGTCATAGAAAGTTCTCTATTTATATTTATTTGTTACTAGTTGTTGCTCGCGGCTCCATCCGCGTTTATGTTTATCGTGGCAAATAATAGCCTATGTGTTATGATGTATAAGCTATATTACTGTTATAATATTAGTATAGATAGACTGTAATGTTAAGAAACACTGACACTCACCGTCCTTTACAAAAAATAATTTTATTAGCTACCAGCTTTTAATGGATAACGATTAACGTTTACTCTTAAGTCGGCTACAGGCGGATTACATGTTTTATCAAATACAGTTTGTCGATAGCTACCTTGGAACTTATTGAGAATGAAGTAATAACAAGTTAGAGGCAATATAGAGAAAAAAACCTGTTTGTAGATCGTAAAAGAATAATATGTAATTAAGAAGTGCTTCGATTTATTGGTGAGATTAATAATAATATTGGGTTTTACTATTTCGTCGTTTTCATTTTATTCATCGGGTCGCAAAATTTATTTAGCTAAATCTCTCTCGGTTCCATTGTTCACTCGCTTTGCGTTACGCAATCAAGAGGGGTCATTCAGTCCGCGCCCAAAAGTCGCACCCGCGAAGTGGAGAACAGTCATATCCTATCGATTTGTTAAGATGGCGTGCGCGGGAGGGTTACGGGGGGGTTTGAGGGTGACGCGGGGTGGCGAGGGTGGCCGCAGCCTCCGCGCGGCGCAGCGTGCAGCCTCGCTTGCACCTGCCTGTGCCGTAACCACCGCGACACACTAGCGACATCGCACCGCACGATCTATGTGACACACGGCGTACAATGACCACCTTCTGACGCCAGTACTATGCTTAGTCCGGTCATAATTTCTTAATCCAACTGCAACGTACAGCTATTCAATATGTACTATAATATGCATGTATAACACGTATAAACTTTTCTCTTCAATCACTATGTATTGCTGGCAACTCCATTAAAATCCGTTGTGTAGTTTAACAATCTAAGCGAACAGACAGACAAAGCGGAAGCGACTCTATTTTTATGTAAAGATATTTCACCATCAACATACTAAATATTGCGCTTGAATTATAAAGGCACTAAAATCGAATCTACTAAACGTGAAGTGTCTGTATAAATCTAATAAACCTTGCAGTATAATCTTTGTCATAAATATTATATTGGAGGTTGGTGTAGGTCGCGGCATCAGTCACTGTACGAGTACCTTTACCCGGGTTCTCGAGTCGCGCCGCCGACGACCGGGGCGTCCCGGTCTCCGGTGGCCGACGCTCAGCCCGTCAAGGTCGTAGACGACTCCTGGCACACTGGCACATTCCAACTATACATAATTATGATTATCTAAACCCAATTAATTTACAAATATTTATATCTCATTTTTAAGTATCTAAAAATTGGATTTCTTAAACTTTACTAGTACAATATTATTCGGAAAAGATTTTTTATTCTTTTTCGTTATTAAACTTTTCGTACGTTATCTTTGATTACAGATCAAGTAGAAATTTAAGGTATAAATGTTAGTCATATAAAGCAGTTAGCTAGTTAGTTGACCTGTCAATTAGATGTTGAGATTACATATTGAAATAAGTTTTAATATATGTATATATTTATGAAAAAATAACTGAATCTATTTATTTACTTAGGGCTCCAAAGGCAGAAATGAATTAACCGTTGATACTCCTCAGCAATGTTTCTGGTTTGTACTAGTTTCATGAGAGTGGCATATTATCGGTCGATTAATTGAATAAGAGATAACCACATTTTTTTTATACGCAAATTCGATTTGAAATAGGTTAAATTTAATTCACTTTGTACTTACGATTTCTTTCTCAATAAATTGACATTACTGAAGTGTTGTTTTAAAATCTATTTTAAGATGAGTAGTTTTGTTTTATCAAAAGAATACATAAATTTCTAGATATACATTATAGATGTTTTAAGATATCGCTATTTTTGTATTTTTTATTACTGAAATAATTTCAGAAATTTATTATTGATTAAAGGACGCCCACACATAACACACATTGACTCAATGAATGAATGACTGAATGTTCACATGAACTAACGCTCACATGAACTAACGCTCAGATGAACTAACGCTTTGCCGCACGAATTCGTGCGGCGTCGCATCGCATTGCATCGTAGTTATGTGTGGGAGCCCTAAATATTAAAATATGCATAGCATTGCCCGCGGCTCTGCCCGCGTGTATGTCGATTATCGCGGCAGATACTAAAGGCTAGTTGTTGTTATTTTGATGTATAAGCTATACTAGCTGAACCCCGCGGTGTTACCCGCGGTTATTGTTGTACCGCGAGTAACGCCGCGGGACAAAGTTAGTCTAAAAAAAGTAGCCTAAGTTACTCCCCGGGTCATCACCTACCTGCCAGTGAAAGTCCCGTTAAAATCCGTCCAGCCGTTCCAGAGATTACCCGGAACAAACAGACAGACAGACAGACAAAATTTTTTTCAACTACACTTTCGGTATATGTACCGTGTATACATATATATGCATTTAGTAAAAAGAGGTTATTTTAATATTACAAACAGACACTTCAATTTTATTTATTTGTATAGATTACTGTTGTAAAGTTTCATCCAAATCCGTTCAGTAGTTTTTGCGTGAAGAAGTAACAAACATACACACACAAACTTTCGCCTTTATAATATTAGTGTGAAGTGTGATTATATATCAATTATCACCATGTATTTACTCTTCTCCTTAATTTATTTGAATTTTTCGTACTCGTTTATTACTCGTCAGTGCTTCAGTCATTGCTTTACCTCTTTCCAGCCATACCCTCTTTTAAGTCCACGCACCTTGTCTTGGGTCGTACTCACTGCTAACCACCAGACTGCTGATAATCATATTCATAAATACATACATCACACTAATATTATAAAGGTGAAAGTTTTGAGTGTGTATGTTTGTTACTTCTTCACGCGCAAACGACAGGACCAATTTTGATAAAATTTGGTATGCATGAAGCTGACACCCTAGATTAACACATAGAAATGCACGCGGGTGGAGCCGCGGGCAACAGCTAGTTATAGATAAATAAAATAAAATAAAAAAAAAACACTTAGACACAGAACAAATGACTGTTTATCACACAAAATTTATCCTGGGTAGAAATCGAACTCACGACCTCTGGCTTAGCGGTCAGGTGTACTAACCACTAAACCAATTGACCCGTCAAATGTCACATCATTTATTGTTTTTTTTTTGCAATACGTGGTATTTTATTATGAAGTTGAATTATGATCAACTTTTATTAACTTACTAGCTGAACCCCGCGGTGTCACCCGCGGTTATTGTTGTACCGCGAGCAACGCCGCGGGGCAAAGTAAATCTAAAAAAAAGTAGCCTAAGTTACTCCCTGGATCATCAGCTACCTGCCAGTGAAAGTCCCGTCAAAATCCGTCCAGCCGTTCCAGAGATTACCCGGAACAAACAGACAGACAGACAGACAGACAGACAAAAATTTTTTTAACAACATTTTTGGTATATGTACCGTGTATACATACATATGCATTTAGTAAAAAGCGGTTATTTTAATATTACAAACAGACACTCCAATTTTATTTATTTGTATAGATTATTAACTTATTAAAAAAAATACGTTAAATATGTTTTGGGATAGGCACTTTTAAAGGATAAATATTGTCTATACTTGTGACTATAATGATGATAATCATTAAAATAATAATAATTTACGTCCGTTAATTATTTATTACACGCAGTGGTAGCGTATGCGACTGCTGTGCTTGATGTCTCTGGTTCGATTCCTGGGTTGGACGAACCAAATGTTTGTATAATCTACAAATATTTGTTTATAATATGTATGTATTTACAATAAAATGCAAATATATGTTTATATAAGTTGCTAAATATCAATAATATAAGCTCTGCTTAGTTTAGTTTGGTAGATGACGTTGTTTGTTACATGTCCCAAACACTATTATTTGACGAAGTAAACGGTGTATATACATTACAAGAAATCAATTAATTTAATAAAGATGGCAGATATTGACGCAGTCGGGTTTTTTTTTAATAATTTGTATCTTGTTTGAAGTCAATTATGTAACAATAGAGTCCATCAACTGTGTACTATCGGCACCTAGCGACAGGAGGAGAATAGATTGCTTGTACTAACTAAGCTTTTTCCCTCTTATCTATAAAGTACGGATATGGCTAACTAACTGATTGATCTCTTACGAAATTCGCCATTGTGAATAGAGATGAAACGATTGCTGTTAGGATAGGCAGGTTAACGAATACACTAACGAGTTCAAGAGTCTAATTAAGATCTGATTGCTGCTGATGAGGTTTCACGTATGTTTGTAAAGTCCCCAGCGACACAGGATGTACGTATATTGTTAATGCGGGAGTTATCTTTTTGAAAATACAAATCTGACTGACATATCGATACAAATAAATAAAATTGGAGTGTCTGTTTGTAATATTAAAATAACAGCTTTTTCATCAATGCATATGTACATATACCCGATACATATACCAAAACTGTAGTTAAGAAAAGTTTTGTCTGTCTGTTCCGTGTAATCTCTGGAACGGCTAAACGGATTTTGACGGGACTTTCACTGGTAGGTAGCTAATGAGCCAGGGAGTAACTTAGGCTACATTTTTCAGACTAACTTTGCCCCGCGGCGTTTCTCGCGGTACAACAATAACCGCGAGTAACACCGCGGGATTCAGCTAGTCTAGAAATAAATGTATTTAGCATTGAAACACGACAGTACCCAGCGTTATTACCATCAATGTTCACTTCACATGCAAATAAGTATTATGAAACTATTTAATACGCATTATTTTACCAAAAATTCAACAGGTCCATTTCAGATTAGCTGATTTCTGTTTGATCTTTCTAGAACAACAGGCGACATATATAGAGATTTTACTGTAATTTTAGCACACTCGAAACTCACTTTCTACTGCGCTGAGTGTTGTGGATTCAAACCCAGAAAAACACTTTGTGTGATCCACGAATTGTTGTTTTGGATCCGGGTGTTCTTTGTGTACATTTCATGTATGGTTATAAAGTCTCCCGCGACGCAATACATATTGTAGATAGTTATACTTTTTAATTAACTTCAAATGAAGAGAAATTGTATACTATTATGTAGGAAACTTGACAACGATAGACGAATAAAAAGATACAACAAATTATTAATTGAATTTTTTGTACTCTTATGTTTTCATTCATTTTGTACACATATATATATACTACTAGCTGACCCACGCAACCTCGTTTGCGCCTTATATTGCCCGTAGCGTGAAAATTTCCCCCGTTTTTGAAACATTCTTTATTGTTGCTCCGCTCCTATTAGTAGTAGCGTGATGATAGCCTATAGCCTTTCTCGATAAATGGACTATCCAACACCGAAAGAATTTTTCAAATCGGACCAGCGGTTCCTGAGATTAGCGCGTTCAAACAAACAAACAAACAAACTCTTCAGCTTTATTGTATTAGTATAGATATATATATCTATACTAATACAATAAAGCTGAAGAGTTTGCATATATGCATATATTAGGTTTAGTGTTCTTCTATCTTTAACTCGAATACATACTCCGTTTCCATCTAAAGGTTACCAGGTAGACATTCCTTACAACGATAACGCCGCCTATTGTGCTGTGCGGGTCTCTCGAGTCTAATGTTTAAGGTTCATTTTGATTATGTGGTAGTAATTAAAAGGTTATAAATACGAATAATAATACGGTGGCGAAATCTATGTCAAGTTACAATTAAAATATTTTATTTATATACGTTTTAGTACCATTAATACTATTTATGCAATCATTAGTAAAAGTAAATAATGGGTTTGAGTAGCACAAAAGCCCACACTAGTATCACAAATTATTTAAATATGTTCTGAAACTGATGTTTTCAATGTGAATTCGACCGATTGCATTCAAGTTTTTTTCGTAGCCAGTTGATAAAAAACGGAACCTTTATGGATTCGTCATATCTGTCTGTCTGTCCGTCCGTATGTCACAGCCACTTTTTTTGAACTTGGTTTGAAACTTGGTAAGTAGATGTATTCTGTGAACCACATTAAGATTTTCATACAAAAATAGAAAAAAAAAAAACAAAATTTGGGGGTTCCTCCTCATACTTAAAACTGAAACTCAACATTTATTTTCATCAAACCCATACGTGAAGGGCTATGGTTATGGTGGTGGCTATAGGTCTTCAAAAATGATATTGTGGTTTGTAATATCATTTTTTTCTGAACTGAATAGTTTGCGCGAGAGACACTTCCAAAATGGAAAAATGTGTGTGTGTGTATAGAATGAAATAACTAAAATATATATGATGTACATTACCATGCAAACTTCCACCGAAAATTGGTTACTTGCTGCTACGGAACCCTTCATGGACGAGTCCGACTCGCACTTGGCCACTTTTTTGATTTTTCTTTGAACTGAATATTGTTCTTTGTAAGTGTAAAAGTAAAAAAAACCTTATACATGAAATTTAACACCACTGTCCATAATATCTTCTCTAGCTATTCCTTGCTTCTTCAACTTGTGTACTTAATATCCACTTCCAACGACTTTCCCTCATAATATATTTGCCATCTTTATTCCCAAGGTGTCCGATTCGTGGCTAGAATCTAGACCTCGTCAATTTACTTAAGTGGTACCAAATGATATGTAGCAAGCACTGCGATGAGTACGCCTACCAATAATATGTGATTCAAGTAAAAGCAGGGGCAGCTTTAAGAAGTTACATCCTTTTAAAATATAGTCTTGAATTTAAGATTAACATGTTCGTCATTACGTCTATTATTATGTGTACTTCAAAAACTATTTTTCAGGTGAATTTTGGCAAAAACGTTTTGAATGTTTGTTATATGCATCAATCAAAAGGACATTATCTTGGATTAACGTAGTATTTATGTTGCAGTGGCCCAGTCAGAAGACTCACCAGTAGCAATGAAACTCAAAAAAATATGCCTTAAGACGCCGGTCGGCGAGGAACAAGCGGCACAAGCAGTCCTCGACCCTGCGCTAGGTAAGTCAAACTTTATGTATATCTGACGACAGCTTGAGACTAGTGCCAAGGTCAAGGTGAACTATACTGCAAGTGGAAATCAATAAAATCCATTGCTTACATTCTATATTGAAAATATTTGTTCCCATTATTTTGCACTCTACAATTTAATTTCTGAATTGTACTATTATTGATAATATAATTAATAAATTGAGTGTACATGTTGGACATGGAATGGGCCAACGTGTCGCCACCGCCGTCCCGTTGATTGAATTGTGCTTTTATTTCCCATCACGCCACGCATCGAGGCTATGATGTCATCGATTTAATTGCGGTGGTCACTTCATTACCTACCTATAAAAGCGACACTTATTTCGGTCTTCATCGAAATAAGCCTTGACAGTACCGAGATGGGAAAGATCGATTCGACGAAACTTTACGGCGTCGTTAGCTTTTTTATGCAACCTTTTGATTTAATTTTCCTTTCAATGTCAAGTTTGATTTTTACGGTGCAACATTCCTATTTCCTTTACTGCGGTTTTATATCTTTGTCGTGTAGTTCACCACAGCGGTCGCATAGAGTTCAGCACGAGTGAAGGGTTACATCACATTTCTATGTACTAACCGACCTCGTACGCACTATATGAAACCGTACGTATGGGTAGATATAAGGTAGACATTCGTGCACAGGTCATTAATGGTACAACGTGGATCTGTTCAATAGTACGCGGGTGGAATAAACTATAATTAAATGCGTGTACACAATGTACACCAATTCTTGATCAAAATTGCGAGATAGTTGGTTTGCCTTGGTGATTCCTTAATATATATATATACATAAATATATATATTTGATTCGGAAATCGGTCGTATTGGTGCATATCTTAACTATTTTAAAGTATAAGTCCTAGACAAAATAAAATATCTATGTGTATATTGAACGTGCATAATAATGTTCTGAAACTTCTGACGCATACGCAGCAGCTTTTTTCGCACATAATTTCTTGACGTAGGAAGCGGTTGATACTAGTTATTATTACTGACCTATCTTTTGCCTGCGTCATTGCTTCCTGGACAGTAACTTTTTAAACCCTCTGAACCAATTTTGTTTAGATAAGTTGTGGTGATAAAGCCATTTGCTGAGTTTTTAGCGATTTTTACAACATAACGCATAAAATACGAATAACCTTTATTCATTTTCAAATATAAGTGTGTAACATTTTATACCTTGTTTTGAATACATCTATCTGTAGTTGACACTGTAATGGGAAGCTTATTTTATAATCCCGGTACGTTTTATTTTTGGTAGCGTTGTTTTGTTAGTGATAAATTGTGTTCCGTTTATTTATTTTTCGAGTATCATAGCATAATGGTAACTTAATAATGGAACCTGTTTTCGAAATATTTTAGTGTAATTTTAGTGTTACGTGTGTAGTGTACATTGTTAATCCATAGTAGGGTATTTAGAGGGTGGCTCTCGCGTATCGGGCGGCGTGATAAGTGTTAACTATTCGTCAATGTGTTGCACAGGCGAACGTATGTGAGGTGGTGGTATGTATATGAGACAATAGGAGCTAGTCGGTGCAGTTTCGGTGTTGGAACGCGGGGTAAGCGCGGGAGGTAGCGGCGGCGGCGGCGGTGTCGGCGTGTGTTTCTCCAGCGTGCGTGGCACTGCAGTTCTCCTCCACGGCCAGTAATTTGATTGGGCCCGAGCTGTCACCTATGCGCCACAGTCGCCCGGCCGTCGCTCGCCGGCTATCGATTAGAGCCCCCGTCCCCTGCCCCCGCGCGGCCCGCGAACCGGATCTCGTCACGCCGCCATTGTATACCCGCGACGCTTAAACGCATTCGTTTCTCCCGATGCGAAAACGACGCATTCCTTCCGCGCGCCCTCCCACCCCGCAACGGCCGGCCGCGGTGCCACACAGGACCAACCGACCCTCTCATTACACTCTTACCACATTACCACTCCGCTTCAACTGACTTTTTCAAAATTGTCTTCCAATACAATGGGCACAGAACACATGCAATAGTAGGAATTGCAAAAAATATTTTACTCTTAAAATTTGGCTTGATTTGTTTGCAGCTTCAAAATCATAAAAAATTTTTTTGTATCATTCATACTTCAAGCTTCTTAAAGCAAAACGATTGTGAGTTACATTATAAGTTTATTCTTTATTCAAAATAATTTTCCGACCAATAAAATTAGTATACTTGTATATACTTCATCACTCGTAGGGACTCATATACATAGTACATTATTACGAGACCTACTACGCGTGTATATAGGTATATGACGTTGCAACAAACAGCGCTCGCGCAGATCGCAATGCTTAAATATCGTTGTGCAATTCAGTTTTAGTCCACTTGTTCTGACGTCCTGCATGAACTTGTTTTGGACTATAGGTTTTATGAAATTTTCATTATCTCTGCGAGTGATGGATAGATATATCTTCACATGTAGTTTTGCCAAATTCGTCCAACGAACTGCCAAAAAAAAAACAGAAAATTAGAAATTTTTAATTGCTAAAACGTATCAAATTGTTCGAGCTACACTAAATTGCTACTTTTCTGTTATTGTATCGGTTGCCTAATTTAAAGAATGTACTCACACTCCAATAGAATTTGAAACTTATTAATGTTCATGCTCCCCGACATTTATTTTAAACTGTCAACGCTTCCTCCTCCTTGTTCTTTATCCTAGCATAAAAGCCCCCATTGGGCATTTAGACGAATTTTTAACAATCTCTCAAATGTATAATTTAAAAAAGGTTTACGATTGGTATGCATTGATTTTAACTTTTTGCTTTGATTTGTGCTACTCGAAGACACTCGCATCCAATTGTTCAATATCACAAAAAATACCTATTTATTTAAAAAAATCGAGTAATAAATAACTGCACCAGGGTCAACCCAAGTGAAAACTGTATGTATGTAATGTATGTATGTAATGTACCTATGTATTATTGTGCCGTTGACTAGGATACCAGAAATCTCTGTGTACTCCAGATTTCGCAGCCTGTTGAACTAGAGACAGGGTCGGTCGCCCCTTGTTCAACAGGCGTTGTCGGTCGTCATGTAAATACTTTTTCCATTGTGACTAAAGCACGAGCTACTACGGGCTTAAGACACTATTCCTTCAATTGCAGAAAACTGCCCGATTATTCATCTGTACTTTTATGTTATAAAAGAGAAGAGTTTGTTTGATGATACTACTAGTTCAAATTGATAAAATCCTTTCGCTACCACCACCACCAGGCACATAATAATATATTGTAAACCCGGGGTTTTATTCCTATTTGAGAGACGCTGACGCTGACGAAGTTAGATAGACGATTTATTTAATAAAAGAATTAAACAGTTTACGATACATATAGGTATTGTCTGTCCAACGTGATAAAGTATGCGAAAGTCTCCTTTCTAAGCATAAGGCCATTGGCCAGCAGTAGACTGTTGATAATGATATTGAGAATCTTCATTAACACGAGTATTTTTTGTCGGGCATTGTTGTAAATGTAAATAAGCTAAATTTCAAAACCGCAATATAATAAATATTACACACACACGCGTACAATGATTCGTTTACCATTTATCCTTTAAAGATGATTTGATCACTCCAGTAGAAGTATCACTTTCTGCAAGATCCAAGTTCTCCTAACTTGGACCTTGCAGAAAATGATAGGACTTGGAGAAACGACACACATATAGATGTTCAATTATACACTGTACTATGGACTTGTTTTCAAAACGTATTAACTCTTATTTAATCTACCTTCAATGTACTGTTCTATGTAGATCAAAGTATATCTATACACCTATAAAGTAGAAACACTTACGGCCAGTTTCACCACCTCCTGATAAAGTCCCTTATAGACTACTAGCAGACCCACGCAACCTCGTTTGCGTCTTTTATTGCCCGTCGCGTGATAATTTTCCCCCGTTTTTAAAACATTTTTCATTGGTGCTCCTCTCCTATTGGTCATAGCGTGATGATATATAGCCTATAGCCTTCCTCGATAAACGGGCTATCTAACACTGAAAGAATTTTTCAAATCCGACCAGTAGTTCCTGAGATTAGCGTGTTCAAACAAACAAACAAACTCTTCAGCTTTATATATTAGTATAGATATGATCTTATCTGTCTGGTGAAACTAGCCATATGTTGAAAAAAACACCAATACCTAGTACCTGAATCCAAAAAATGAGAGGTTTGTAATAGACGAGTATGAAGACCGTAAATGGTTTTTTGTTTTTTTCTCAACACTAGACATTTTTGATCAAATCATTCGCAATTTACATATTTCAACAACGATCTGAAAATTGTATGCTTAAATCGGTAGCCTCCATCGCTAATGCTACGATTTGCCTTACAAAGTTTTTATGTTTAAAATTCAGTGATAAACTCATTACATAAAGTTGCGACGGTTCCATATAACGGTACTTATCTATTCTTACTTTAAAACATATTGAAATGTAGCGTCTTATGCGCATTTGTTGTTACCAGCCGCGGCTGCCTTAAACTGGTTTTATAGTTACACTGGTAACGTTTTTGAGCCTAGTATAATATGCGATATTACCATGTCAGTGATTTGGCAGTGAGGGAAAAACATCAAAAGAGCCGCTTATTACCCCATACAAGATATCAGTTTTCATAGCATAGTTGACTATTGTTGGTGCTTTTGAACTGCGGCTGGTTTGCAAACCTGCTCATTACTAATGCACAATAGTTATATTTAAATACTTCAGAACTCATATATCTTAGAGAAGCCGAACCGGCAAACCCTGCTTTGTTACGACTGGTCGTGAGGTAAAATCTATATCTATCCTACTAATATTATATAGGCGAAAGTTTGTAAGTATGGAATGTACGGATGAATGGATTTTTGTTACCTACTCTGTCACGCAAAAACTGCTGAACGGATTTGGATTAAAGTTTACAGTAATATAGCTGTATATGCTATATTACTGTAAACTTTCATCCGTCGTCAATCAGAATAACTCATAGGCTACTATTTGCCGCGATAACCGACATGAACGCGGGCGGAGCCGCGGGCAACAACTAGTACTCTATACAAATAAATAAAAATGGAGTTTCTGTTTGTAATATTAAAATATGCGCTTTTTACTAAATGTATATGTATGTATACACGGTACATATACCGAAAATACAATTTTTTTTTGTCTGTCTGTCTGTTTGTTCCGGGTAATCTCTCGAACGGCTGGATTGATTTTGACGGGACTTTTAATGGCAGATAGCTAATGATCTAAGGAGTAAATTAGGGGTAAATAGGAGTAATTAACTTTTTAAGACTAGGTTCGGTTTAGGACGAAAATAACCGCGGGGTTCAGCCAGTATGAAATAAGCTTATTTAATGGGCGGTTCTAAAACCTCATATTTTTCCTTTCGTAACTTTCAATAACAAGTTGTTGAGATCTCTAGACAGCATTATTTCTGCATTACGTTTGAAGATTCTTCATGATGAAAACATTTTTATTTCATCTAATTACTGACCTCTTTCATATACCCTTGCTATCCCATATTGCTGAATCATACTTTCACTCACCTATGCCAAAAGTTGGGGTCGACGACACATTCTGCTCACATTCACATGGTTCAAACTTGTATGTTTCAAGAGTCGTGCCTTCTATAGAAATTTATGTGAATTGATTACTAAACACGATTATGTGTTGTCATGGACGTTGTGTCACATAAAACTGACGGTTTATATGGTATTCAAAAGTTCAGGAATTAGCACATGCGTAAACCCATACAGAGCTTTAATTGTCAAAATAATACTCGTATCATCATCATCATAAATATTTTCAAACGAATGCTGACACAAGCTGTAAGCCAGTTTTCACAATATACGTTGTATTGAGTTGGAAACCATTAGACAATATCTAAAGTATTGTTTTTCTAAATATCCACAGGTGAAGATTTAGAGCAATTTTGTATTAATTTCTAAACGTATTTTGTTATAAGTAATAATTGCAATAGTCCTTAAAATTTTTTTCAGATGAGAATATTATGATTAATTAAATACTTATTAATGTTATTAAAATAATTAAACAAATTTTTGACAACAAACAAACCACGGAAATGAGAAGATATAGAAATAAAATTTTAAAAAGTTGCAGATTACAAACGAAATGATTCTCAATCAACAACATAGGTGTAGTACATTTTTTTTCCAAAATGAAGTGTTAAAGTTAACAGAAATGAACTTTAACACTTCATTTGAAATGAATTAAATGAAACTTAATGTATTCTACAAAATTAACAATGTCAATTACGTTGATTTATATTTGCGATTAATAGCACCGTTATTGTAGAAAACACAACATTTTTTATTAGGTAAAACAGCAAGTAACATAATATATTATGTTTGATACATACACGTATGGGTTTGATGAAAAGATTTTTTTAAGTTTCATTCCTAAGTATGAGGACCTCCAAAATGTATTTTCTTTTTTTTCTATTTTTGTGTGAAAATCTTAATGCGGTTCACAGAATACATCTACTTACCAAGTTTCAACATAATAGTTCTTATAGTTTCGGAAAAAGTGGCTGCGACAAACGGACGGATAGACAGATATGACGAATCTATAAGTGTTCCGTTTTTTTGCCTTTGGCACGGAACTCTAAAAATCACAGCGAAATTGTAAAATTTGTAATCAAAATACTTAAAAATGCAACCAAGAGTGTCGGATTTAATTTTTTTTGAAAAATGTCTAATATCGCTTAACTAAGTGACATAGAATTTTTTTCTTATTTTTTCCAGAACTGTTATGACATGGCCTCTATTGGTCTTAGCGTGATAATATATAGCCTATAGCCTTTCTCGATAAATGTACTATCCAACACTAAAAGAATTTTTGAAATCGGACCAGCGGTTCCTGAGAGCGCGATCAAACAAACAAACAAACTCCTCAGCTTTATAATATTAGTATATATATAGTATAGATAGTTTTTTTTAAATGGCACGTTTTTATAGAAAGACGTATAGGAATGTTAATACCTACACACGAATGTCTTGTCGGTTTATTCAAGGATGCTTCCTGTTTATCTGAAGGTCTTAATGTGGATCACTGTGCTGGAAATATTAATTGAAGACGTGTACGTTTTTCAAGAAAATACATTAATTTAAGTAAGTCACCACTGTTTTGATTTCACTTAGATATGTATAGAGTTTTAGACGGTTGGGACTGTTACCGTACTTTTTAATGTAAATGAATAACAATCAATCGGTAATGGTCATAATTTTACTCCTTAAGTTACTCCCCGGATCATCAGCTACCTGAAAATCCCGTCAAAATTCGTCCAGCCGTTCCAGAGATTACCCGCAACATACGTACAGACAGACAGACAAAAATTTTTTTAACTACTTTTTTGGTATATGTATCGTGTGTACATACATATGCATTAAGTAAAAAGCGGTTATTTTAATATTACAAACAGACACTCCAATTTTATTTATTTGTATAGATTATCTATGTAAGTACTCGCTCTGGAGATAAATGCTCTGACTACTTATGGTGCTCTGCAATGTTAAAGTCTAAAATATACTTATATTCAACACTTAGGAACGAAGTTTGTACCTAGTGTGTGACAAAACAATCTCATCCTGTGCCCCACTAAGATAGCATCACATCATCAACATGATAATATCTTAGTGGGCATTTCTCTTTGTACTGTCACGTCTAATAGGAGTTGTAATCTAAATACAGATATACAAAAATCGATAAGCAATACGACTCACTTCATTATCTAGAAATTAACCGTAAAAAAGCGCTTCTGCTAATAGTGTTATAGTTCGATCTTCTAGAACTAAATATTTTTATTATTTACGGATAGCTTATCGAATCTTAAGTGGTTTTAATTTTATAGGTACACTTGCAAGAGTGGTATTTTAGTGCTGGCATTTTTTAGAACAGGAACTGTAGTTTCCTTCTTTGTTTTTTAAAAAGTTTCATTCGTACTGCAACTGATTAGAAGCGATTGGCTGTGGTTTTTTGTTCCAATAATAGTTATATTATTATCATTCTATTCAGTATGTGGTGTTTGTTATGATGATGACGTTTTATTTACTAACATTCAAAATGATTACATTATAACTTGATTTCAACTATGTATACTCTATTGACTTAAGCTATCTGAATTTGTCTGGGACAAGGAAACACATCAATATGCCCCGTGAAAATAACAGAGGTCTCTAAATTTCTAAATTTATTCATCAGCGGTCGTGCGCATGCCTTTCGATAAGGTTGCAGTCGCTGTCTTTTCAATGGCGATTATTTTCATTAACAGTGTAGCATTCCTCATATTTTATATTATGCCTTGCACGACGATAACTCTTCAACCGTCTCATAGACCTGTATCATCTCATATGTAAGGAATGGAGACAGTACGACCGCATCTTACCGGCCGCCGCTGTTGTCACTGCGGTGTTTCGCGGGAGGGCAGATTTATTTGGACGTACCCCCTTCAGGAGGGCGCGGGGCCGGGCGCGCCACCCACCGCGCCACCTCCACACATTTGACTGGATCAATAAGTAAGCAAAGGATGCCCGAGCAGAAAAACCATACACCCGACCACCCCAAGGGGGCACACGTAACCGACACCCCCCCCCCCCACTAGCGGGGGGAGAACTCCACAGATTGCCATTTTCTCTTTGCCTACGCTTTAATTAGTTGCGTAGTGACGCGTGTAGATCCATAATCCCATGTTATTACATTGCCGAACTGCTCCTGTCCACTCCACCAAATGGAGCTGCCCATTGGAGTTATACTACACAGCATATAAAAATTATTCTCACGCATAAGTTCTTGAAAAAGCAGCGTAAAACATATAATCTACAGCGCTATAAATCTTTGCTTTGTATATTTGACTTTTTCTGTCTTGGACAGTAGTCACTGTTTTCGTCATATATTCATCTCTTTATTAAGATTAAGGTACGAAAATTATAAAGAACTAGCTGACCCCACGAACTTCCTACCGCCAATTTTTTTTTGCAAAAAAATTGCCACGGTAATCTTTGATTTTCTTCTATACAAACCTTGTCCTAATAGTAACGAACATATACAAATAAGAAATATCCAATTTGATGAAGCCGATCGGAAGTTATACATATACATTTATATACGTACGTACATTTCGGCGATTCATTTTATATTATAGATTTAATAAGGAACAGATTTCAGACAGGAAAAAGAAAATATTAGCATTAAACTGAATTTGGGCCTAAGACGGTCTGGTGCGCCATTAATAATTTGTACCATTAAGGTATCATGTACTTACTTGCGAGAGGAAGAACACTTCTTTTGCATATATGTTTCAAGTAGTAACTCATACCTATTTTTATTTTAATTCTCAAGGTCTACTTGATTGATTGATTGATGCCACGCTGATTTCAGCACGAACGGGCCGGCTCGTTCAGGAAGGTACTACACTCTCCCAGAACATCAACCTAAAAGACACCATTTGTACTGTTTTGTTTCGTTGGTGAGTAAAAGACCGGAGGCCTATTGGGCAAATGCTGCTGAGAAGCATCTCAATATACCGCCATAGTGTGGACCACCATGCTTCATTGTTGCATTGTCTGTATTTGCAGTACTTATGGTGACGGCTACGCCATCTTCCATACTCCGGGCTGCTATTAGGAATTTCTTAAAAGAAAAACCCAACAGCAGTCTGACCCGGGAGGGAATAGAACCCGAGACTTCTTGATCTGTAGTCGCTTACGCTAACCACTAGACCAACGAGGCAGTTACCGAAACTATACCATCGTACATTACGTACGTAAAATGCATAAATATGTTATAAGTGTAACCTCTTTTAATAAAAAATAAAGTAAGGAAATCAGTTGTTAAATAGCGTCTTAGCGTCTTTGTTTTGTAAATAATAATTAACCATATTATTAACCAATGTAAATATTGGTATTTGTGACACAAAATGTTATTATTAAGAAGTTAAGAAATCGTACCAAGTTAAAAAAATTAAAAGGCCGAAAATAAAAGTTAACAGATTGACTTCCTTAAAACATCATATTCTGTAGATAGGTATATATGTGGCCTATGTCCAACAGTGGATGTCTTTTGGCTGAGATGATGGTGATGATGATTATGAGTATGATCAGGGTTGTTATTATTATTACCCAATAATTCACATAATAATATAAAAGCTGATTACCGAACAATTCTTGTTATTTATATAATCTGAATCTCGGCAACGGCGGCATTCGAGGGCTATACATCGATCTAGTTTCAAAATAAATTAATCTACCAAAAAGTTATATCGAACAACGCTCCGCTATCCAGGTACTAAAAATATAAAAGCTGACATAGAAAATCTTTAAGTCAAGGATATGAAGAAAAGAAACTTACCAAATTATTTTGTAATAAATAAATTTAATAGTCATATTATTTAGGTTAACTGCATATGTGTCGTAGTCAAGAAAAGAGAGAATTAGTATGAAATTACTGGAAGGGTGTGTACTGTTACTGAAACTGCGATGAGTTTGACTATCATAACTGTTTTGTATTCATGCGACTCGCATGTTGTCTGTCGTCATTCCGCATTCCATTTACTTCTAGGAATATTATAACAAAATGCATAACCAACAACCTCTTAGATTACTATTCACTCTCGACTATATACTTTATTATAGGTTGATAGGTTCATTATTGCGATGACTTAATGTATGCTCCGATTTTTAAATAAGTCAAAATCGAAATATCTCATCATAGAAACTAGTCTTTTATTTGTAGTACCGTATTTAATAGCTGAAACTGATCAACTTATTTGAAGTTTAATATCCAATAGCATTTTATCTTTTTATCGTTATTTTATTATATCGACTTCACATTGCTTTATAATATAAACCAATCACGGTGCAAATTTATCGTGGATAAAAAGCGGCTCAGTGTAAACTTGTGATTTTTACAGACTTCATCGGTCGTCTCGAGATTGGGTCGAAGTTCCTCGGCTCCTTTCCTCACGATCGCAATCGAAATAATTATCATAAAGTAAATCCCCCGCAATTCGGCGACCGCCCCGGGGCCGGGGCGTCGCGGTAAATGGCGGGCCCTCACCGCCGCGACGCTCTAGTGATGTCTATCTGCATTCGGCATCACTCTAAGTCACATCGATAAATATTATCTTAATTTCCTATCAATTCATTGTAATATTAGAGCGTATTGGGCTTAACTTCTCAGTAATTTTTTATTTGCTTTAATGTAATAAAATAATTCTAAATATAACTAAATTTAAAGTAGAACAAAAGAACAGACATAGGTTCAACTACCAAACAAACTACCGAATGCAACGGAACATGTAATATATATGTCTAATTTTCTATATTATATATTACTAGCTGACCCTCGCAACCTCGTTTGCGCCTTATATTGCCCGTAGCGTGAAAATTTCCTCCGTTTTTGAAACATTCTTCATTGTTGCTCCGCTCCTATTAGTAGTAGCGTGATGATATATACCCTATAGCCTTCCTCGATAAATGGACTATCCAACACGGAAAGAATTTTTCAAATCGGACCAGCGGTTCCTGAGATTAGCGTGTTCAAACAAACAAACAAACAAACAAACAAACTCTTCAGCTTTATATATTAGTATAGATATCTTTTCTATATTATATATCTAATATACTAAGTCTAATTTTCTTTTGCCATATCGACGTTTCTACAACAAGGACGCGTCACTATTCAACAGCTCTTATTCGAGGAGAGCGAAACAATCGCGTTTCCACTTTTTACCTCACGCCGCCACTCATCTCGTATTGGCGACAGAATTAAATTCGCCTGCTTGTTTTCCTTCTCTTTTCTTTAGCTATCTTATTAATCTCCATAATGAGTTTACATTAGATTGTTACCAGTCATTTAGTAGCTGAATCAGAAATTATTTCATCTTTGCCATTAATGTTATGAATTACTCATATTTGCGTTGTATACTAAACGCCATTTGACGATTAATGTACACCTCATTTCACTCTAAAAGCGTTTAGTTCAACAAATCCAGCTTTTGTTATAATTATTCGTGGGTTTAGAAAGGTGTCTGCTTGGTAATAATAAGTAGCCGATACAGACCCACCCCATACCCTCCCCGCCGCCCTTCCCACTACACCCGTCATTGGTACAAACAACAACTTCTATTTATGTATATTGATTTTAATTTGTATGGTTTTTTTGTTGGAGCTTTTGGAGATTATGTAATATATATATTTAACTTAGAATTCGAACAGGTATAGTTTAGATTTGAGCGTGACGAATCGGCTAACTAGATGATTTTCGTTAACTATTTTTAGTTTTTTATTTGCTTTAGTTAAACCCCTTTTGTTTAGATCTTGGCTAGAATTAAAATTGATCATTTCAAAAGAAATCTAACTATTTTAGGAAATATTCGCATTCATGCTGTTTCATGAATAATGTTGTTTAATGATAATCGCTCACATCACTTCATCGTTGGTAGATATGTTAAACTATTCATATCACGACTACTACGATATGACCAGGTAAAAGTGATCATATCACACATATCACATTAACAGAGACATATCTTTTTAGGGTTCCGTAGTTCACGTCTCGGAATCTGTAAAAGAAATGTCTCACGTACTTGACTGGTTGGTACATCACGTTGACTGTTAATTATTTTGTTTAAAAAAAATAATCTGAAAAAACCTTCTACTTTCCTCAACTGTCTAGAAAGTGAACTAAGACCGAAAAGTCATGAAGTCCACAGTTCGAATATGAGGCTATGAATATTTACCCATGTTTAAAAAAGTAAATGCTGTAATGACTGGCAGGAACACTTTGATAAGCGGTCATTAGAAAAAGAGACATGGTATAAAACCATACAGTGTAAGCCTCTTCATGTGCCCTGGTGTATGAACAGTAGGTTAAATAGACAACTAATTGTCGTTGCCCATAGACTCAGATCTGGACACATCCCATGCAATAAATTTAGTTATATGATGAAGAAAACCGCTTCGCCTGATAGTGAGGAATGTGGAAGACTTACACCATTTATTAATGGAGTGTGTTAGATATGAGTCTAGTAGAAATAGTTTAGTGTCCGACTTGAATTTGAATGGAGCAAACGTAGAAATGTTTCACAAAATTCTATCGGAGCCAAATAGCGATCATGCGGCAGCTCTGTTCAAATTCATGTCGATTGTTCTTAGACGATAAGTATGTGGTAACTTGTTCAGGATACGATGGGACTTTCATACGCTGTGCGTAAAAGTTCCAAAAAGTAATAGAATAAAAAAAAAAAGAATATGAGGCTACGAAATTTACAATTTGACAAAGCCCTGGTCACTAAACCTTGGATTGAAAATACAACATGCTAGTGTTTGTGTGATCAATGATCATCTTGTAATTACAAAATCGTGACTATGGAGCAGGTGTTCTGGGTCCTCATTTAATCTTTTTTCTTATTGTATATAACTTATAAACGTATAATGTTCACACGTAGCATCATTTTTGACATTTAAAGGTCAACAGCTACTTTAACTTATGACAACTTTCTCGAGTAACAAATGGTAATAAAATTGTGGGTTATATAAAAGCAGGTGCGAAAAGAAAAACTTTCATATCATCCAAGGCCTTCAAGATGAACCAAGAGTATATATTGGTAGTTAACAATTATTTTAGTCTTATTTCACTGTCTATATATTGTTTTTGTGTGTACTAGCTTATGTCCACGGGTTAGCCCGTGCTTATATCGGTTATCTCGGTAAAATAGTAGCCAATGTTTTATTCTGAGGCATAAGTTATACTACTGTACTTTCATTGCAATCCTTCCAGTAGCTTTTGCGTGAACGATTAAAAAGCATCTTTAATTCAACCTCATAAAGTTTCCCACTTTAAAATTTTCAGTATATAGTAGAATAAAGTAGAAAATCCGTCATATGATACTTTTGCTGCCCACGGGCCACGTGTGTTGTAATGGCGATCGCTACATGGCACTTAAGAATCGTAATTTATCGTGGGCACGTCTTGGCGACACACCTGCTTGCGGCGGACGGCTGGTTTAAGCTACAAACTCTAACCAACCCAAACGAACATTCAGAGTCCTTTCTAACCATTACACATGAATGAACAGCTCATATAATGCTTTATGACCCATAAAGCGTCCGTAATATCTAAACGATGAAACGCAAAGTTTATATGATTACTGAATCACTTATATTAGTCTTATATTATAGCGTTATTAGCATTGTCTACATTGAGGTCCCCTCGCTTGGCAATCCAAGTGCAGCGGTAGACACAAGGCAACCATGTTTCCGCTCTTACGCAAATCGTACTAGCACGCCACTCGACCGCTCTCGGTAATCGACTTTGGGTCGCGACTTGTGGGCTTGTGTGATTCATAGCCAGTGTACACAAGTTGATGTTAATGAATAGGTATATTTACACTCGTACAAGATGATATCTTCTACCACTGATTGCAAATGCACAATATGTGCGTTGACAATTAACATCCGATGTACTGTCAGATAGATACAACTTATATCTATCTGGCAGTACATCGGATGTTAATGAAGATGATGAACATAAATATATCATACGAGTATAATATATTACGTCAAATAATACATTCTAATTACTATTTTTTATTTCCATTCCTCTAATATTTTTTCTTCTGCATGACAATAATTGTCGCCATTAAACGGTTTAGCTATTTTATCGGTCTGGTAGAATTACCTCACCGAATGTGTATAGCATTATATAAAACAGTAATAAAATAGTTTGTTATATAAAAACCATACTCTAAGACTAGTTTGAATTTTATTATAGTCCCCTTTTCGTGTAGTTGGTTGCTTAATTACACAAATAATACTTTATGAATTTTGATACCAACGTTTAACTAATTAATATGATTACTGAGTGTTACCAGCGAATATATCTAATAAGTTTTTCGTCACGTTCCAGCGGCGATGGAGGAGGAATCTAGCGAGTTGCCAGGCACAGATGGTCTGGCGCCAAAGCAGCGGCATCAAGCTAAACACCGGGAACTGTTCCTTTCGAGACACGTTGAGACGCTGCCGGCGACGCACATACGCGGCAAATGCACTGTCACGTTACTCAACGAAACAGAGTCGCTGCTCAGCTATCTCAATAAGGATGTGAGTATGTACCACGGACGGCACGCACACACAACACAATTCAACGCAACATGTATTATATACTAGTTGTTGCCCGCGGCTCCGCCCGCGTATGTTTCGGTTACCGCGGCAAATAGTAGCCTACGTGTTAATCTGGTGTATAAGCTATATAACTGTAAAGTTTCATCCAAATCGGTTCGTCCATCCAAATAGTTTTTGCGTGAATGAGTAACAAACATCCATCCATACTTACAAACTTTCGCGTTTATAATATTTGTAAGATTTCGATAAAACTGAATCGCTGGCGTAGTGGTAGCGTATGGCGAATGCCGTGCTTGACTTTCGGAGTTTAGGTATATGTATAATATGTATATGTAAATTTATTTACAAAAAAAACATCCTGCATCGGGGATGCAGTATGTGCAAGAATTAAAACAAAACTTTTATTAAAAAAATACAGCAAAGAACATACAGTGTCTTTCATCTAGAGAAATGAGAACTCTCAGATATAAAATGAAACCCTACACACAAATTTACAAAGCCACATTTTTTTTTAACCCTACCACCACCAATATTTATAATCTGAAATAGTTGAATCTCAGTAACCCCACTTAGAAATGGTGATAGTCAACCGTCGTCTGTCTGATATATAGTTCCTACTCCTACGATAGGACGAAATCTCTCATATTTCGAACTGGCATTATTCGGTAAAGAAAATATTAGCCGTTTAATGTACTTCTAATAATGGCTTTAGTAACGTTCAAGATTTTTACTTTATCCATAGTTATAAACTACGATAACAAAAAATAACTTTTAAAATGCATGCATCCCACAAACTCATTATCATTGACAACATCAACTCCTTTTTCCATATTGCTTGCCAAATATACACCCCTAACCCTATCTATAATAATTATCATATACTTACCCCACTGTTGAGAATTTACATACAGGGACACTAAATAAAACACGTAGATAACGAAAGCCACAAAATACGAGTAGTGAGTGAAGTACCAAGTTTTGTTCATATACTAGCTGTTGCCAATACCTAGTATATATAGCTAGCGGCAAATAATAACCTACGTGTTATTCTGACGTATAAGCTATATTACTGTAAAGTTTCATCCAAATCCGTTCAGAAGTTACAAACATACACACCCACAAACTTTTGCTTTTATGCACGGCACGAATTGTGACAATAAAATTATGACACAAATACCCTATAAAACTATCTTCTGTAGTCGTTTCTCAAATATGTCATTACCTTGTGGATTTAAAATTTCATTATAATAATAATAATAATCATTTATTCAGACCACTTTGTGTCCATTTTGTTAGATACAGTAAAGCTTATTCTATTAGTAAAAGTCATCACAATAAGATAAATCAAATAATAATAAAACATTTAAATAATTCAAATGTTAAAATCAAATAATAACAATTATAATAACAAACAAACAAACTTGATCTTCAATATTAAATTATTTTGAAATAGGTCTTGTCGACTTTTTTTCATTTATTAAATAGAGGGCAAAAGAGCAGACGCACCGCCTGATGGCCAACACCAGAAGCGTCACAAGTGCGTTGCCGGACTTTTAAGAAAGAATACGCTCTTTTCTTGAAGGTTTGAAGGTCGTATTGGTCCAGGAATACCGTAGGCGAAAGTTCATTCCACAGTTTTGTTGAGCGAGGCCACTATTTTATTACATACTATACATACAAATATTCTCTTTTTTATGGATAGGCTTACTGATCTACTGGTTGTCAGCTGTGCACTCCTGTTCATAAAACTGGAAACTAACTGATTGCAATTACAATCGAATAGATTCAGCTAGTGACAATCCTTTACCTAAGTTTACCTTAAATTAGTTAATTTGCTTAAACCAAAATCCAACTATAGAGTGACTGTTCAACATCTTAATTTTCATCGCTGAATCGATTTTGATATACACATGTCATGTAGTTGACAGTGCAAGGTGATTGATCTGATGACACTGACGGAAGCCAGCCTTAATGAGAATGTTAAAATATAATTCTAATAACAATGAGTAATTAAAGTAGGTAATTATATAAGACATTAACTAAGACAAGTAAGAGTTTTAAGCAAATAATAATTATAAAAGAATAAAATTAATTATTACGTAAATTTAATTAATGATAGCGGAATTTGTTGTTTGGTCTACATGACGTGTGTTTTTCCGAAATGTTTTTTATTGGATTTCATTTTGGATATATAACGTCAGCTCAAAGTTATTAAGAACTAGCTGAACCCCGCGGCGTTACCCGCGGTTATTGTTGTACCGCGAGTAACGCCGCGGGACAAAGTTAGTCTAAAAAAAGTAGCCTAACTAATTCCCTAGATTACCAACTACCTGCCAGTGAAAGTCCCTTTAAAATCGGTCCAGCTGTTTCAGAGATTACCCGGAACAAACAGACAGACTAATTTTTTTTTAACTAACTATAACTAACCTATGCTATTGGAAAAAAGCGGTTATTTTAATATTACAGACACTCCAATTTTATTAATTTCTTTAGATTATTTTTTTTTATACAAACATTTCAAAACTAAAATCATTCCGATTTTTTATGTATAAGATTAATTTTCTTCTAACACATATTTGATGATTTAACTGATTTGATAACATTGACTTTAATGTTTGAGTCGAACATTATCGTAAAAATAGTATACAGAGGTTGTACAAATAGCAGCTAATTACCTGCTAATTAAGGATTCTACATCGGTGATAAATTGATTACAATAGAATCTGGCAGCCTGCTCCACCGCCTCGAATGATTATCGGGATAACTTCCAATAACAAAGTCTGTGAATTTATGTAGCAAAATAAGACAAGACCACCTCAAGGTTTGACCTCATTATTATTGCCTATATTTTTAGAAATTACAATTTAATTGCGGAATCTATTTTATATGTATCTTTTTATGTACCAGTCGTAGACAAAGAGTTTTAAATGTGTATTTCCTTATCTAGTTTTAAGTAATTAGTTTCTTTAACAATAACGCGAAACAGAGTCTTACGAAAACTTTAATTTCTAATGAAGCCTTTTAAAAGATTAATATAATAATAATATTAAAGTAACTAAAGTATTTAGGCTATTGAATCCGTTTGACGAAAGCTTTGAAGTGCAACAACTGTATTGGCATTGTATTATATTACGTTCCCTTTGTTACACAGACTGCCTCTGTGGCGCCGTGGTAATGTGCGACTGCCGAGCTTGAGGTCTCGGGTTCGATTCCCGGGTCGGACTAAATGTTTGCGTGTTCTGCAAATATTTGTTTTGGAGTTTTCTATGTATAATATGTATTGATTTACAAAAAAAGTATATATATATTTATATCAGTTGTCTAGTACCCGTAACACAAGCTCTGCTTAGCTTGGGACTAGACTAGGCGTTGTGTGTAAGATGTCAGAAATATGTATTTATTATGAATTATGAAAATGATAGAGTAAACGGCTTACGTTTGAGATGATAAAGTTGACCTTGATGTCAATTATAGCGGAAGTAATGATCAAACAAATGTGTTAACTACAAATATATTATTAGCCAGTTATCCCGTACGACTTCAAGGTTAAGTCTATACAGCTGCTAACTATCTCAATTACGCCCTATAATATTGCGGCTAACGCCCTACTGTGACATCACCTATCATATTCAAATGTTATCACATCACACTAATATTGTTAAGGTGAAGGTTTGTCAGTGTGTATATTTGTTACTTCTTCACGCACAAACTACTGAACGGATTTGGATGAAACTTTACAGTAATATAGCTTATACATCAGAATAATACATAGGCTACTATTTGCCACGATAATCGACGTACACAGGGCGGAGCCGCGGGAAACAGCTAGTATAAAATAAAATGTGTTACTGGTCATGAAACTAATCAATATACCATATACATACATTACGAGTAGATATAATAAAAACTGAAAAGCCAACGACAAACAAAAACTTATTATGATTATTATTTATTATACTGAGGTACACACATGTCAAACACGTTTTTATTTAAATAGTAATCGCCCGGTGGTTGAAATTCGACCATAATTCATTTGTTGTTTTGTTTTTGATTTTTTAATTAGGTGCACTGCTCCTCCATTTAAACTTCGTCTGTTCGCATAATTTTCATAAAGTTGTTATTTACATTTACACTATTAAATGTATAAAATATAGATGATTAATGTATTTTATATAAGATTTAAACACAGTATCATTAATACAACTTTTGTTAAGTATGATGTGGTAGGAAGAAAAGATGGAAAAAGGATCAAATAACCATCTTATCCGTATTGTCAGTCTAAAGCTGGTTGAGTTAGATCTAAAGGTATTTTTTTAATCTTTATTATGTATTGACGCTATAAATGATATTGTAATCGAGTCTTTAATAATAATTACATTTATACTTACTACATTAGCTAAGCTGATTTCTTTTTGTTTCAGGACACATTTTTTTATTGTTTAGTATTTGATCCTTCACAAAAGACTTTATTAGCAGATAAGGGAGAAATCAGAGTTGGAAGTAGATATCAGACTGAAGTAACTAATTTATTAAAAGAAGGTATGTATTCAGTGTTTGATACACTTTGTTGATCTTTTAGTAAAATAGTCATATCCCAGAACTGTCAGACTTATCTCATTTGACATTAATATTGATTTCAATACTACTCAAAGTTATGAAACTTTTCAAGGGGTAAAGTTCTGAATAGCTACTTCAGGAATTATGTACTGAATGCCCAGTTCTGAGATACTAGACTATAATAGCTCTGTTTAATGTAATACACTTTAGAAATACTTGTTTAAATTGTCGACATCAAACGACATCGATGATGAAGCGATTCAAATGGATTGAACCGTTTCATGATCGACATGCTAATTACATTTTATATTGAATTAAATTTGTAATAACTTCTCTTGCAAGCTTTTGCTGTTGCAAACCGGTTTATCTACGGCTCGTAAATGACATTAATACGTTTTATATTCTGAGAAGTTATGAACTTGTCATCGCATGTGAACAAATATTTTTAAGTGTTCTTAACCTGTTATTTTTGACATCGAGTTTTTTATCACTGAATCTGAACTATTCTAACTAGTGAAATCGTGAGAAAATCTGGAAGATATACATTTTAAATGATTACAGGCAAAATATTAGGCTTCTAATTTACCGCGGGATAGCAATACTTCGGTACATAGTCGTAGGTGTCCATAGTCCATGGGCGGTTGCAGTCAGAATTAGCCTCCCTATCCAAGATGCAAGTATTTCGAGTCGGTATTCTTTCTATAATCTTTAACACTTCTATTCTGTTGTATTATTCTCTGATATTTTGTTTTGACGTCATTTCCAAATATTTGTTAGTTTTTTATTATCGTTTACGTTTGGAGAATTTCATCTTGGCTAGGCGGCAGTCACTTGTATAATTCCAACATTACACATTTGCGTCCGTGGATTTATTAAACACGTAACTTTAGCTGTTCTATACTTGAAATCTCTAGATCGATTCCATTCAGTTTAAGTTTAAACTTAGTTTTAATAAAATGTTCTTTGTTATAGGCGAAGAGGACCCACGCAACACGGAAGAATTAGAAACACTGGTATGGACACCCGAACACGGGCTTACAGACAGACAGATCGACCAATTCCTGGTGGTTTCCCGTTCCGTGGGCACGTTTGCTCGCGCGCTCGACTGCTCGTCCAGCGTCAAACAGCCCTCCCTACACATGTCTGCCGCCGCTGCTAGCCGCGACATCACACTCGTAAGTCATTGTGATTTAATTATATTGTCTTCTATATCTATAGTTATACATATATAGAAGATACCTACAAAGATTTTTCAAAATAATCATTATCTGAATTGCCAAATAAGCAACAGGTCCCATCTTATAGTAAAAGGTGATAATTACCATTACTAACTAATAAATACTAACTGATTGTACAGAATATAAGTAATGAGATGCAAGTAGAAACATACGTCATCACAACTATATGTCATTACAACGTGTATAAAGATTTAGTATTTTTTTAATGTAGCTAATAAATTTAGTTGCCCATTATAATCATGATCGCGAGGAATACCGTCTGCTGACCTCCAAACTTCGTTTTGAGGATGGTATCCCATGATGATGATTATAATAATGTTATAGATACCTATTATTAATTTTTAATTTACATGTTTATAGAAAATATGACATCGTTTGTTTTTTTTTTCACAGTTCCATGCTATGGATACATTACACAAATCGGGATACAGCATAGAAACGGCATTGTCATCACTAGTGCCGGCGTCAGGACCTGTACTATGTCGCGACGAGATGGAGGAGTGGTCCGCCTCTGAGGCCAACCTCTTTGAAGAAGCGCTGGACAAGTACGGCAAAGACTTTGCTGATATACGGCAGGACTTTGTAAGTATCCCTTTCCTGCAGAGGGCCTAGTGTGAGTTTATTTCTCTTGTACTCGATTGTCATGGTGACTTCAATCATAATGCCAAACGCGCTGGCTGTAAAGAACTAGTTAATGGGAAATAAATCGCACTAGGACCTCAGAACAACTCAATGATAAAAACAACTGCCTTATGTACAAAATAAAGTTAACATTCAAGTCCTTTTATGTAACTGAAAGGTCAACCAACCAACTACTTACCTATTATTGTGTGGTCAGACTGGTAAGAGTGACTTTTAAATAAGGACTTGATTATTTCTCGGTTACGGTTTGAAACGAAACTATGGTAAAGTCATAATTTCTAATAATTTGTTTTTAGTTGCCATGGAAGACGCTAAAAAACCTTGTGGAGTACTACTACATGTGGAAGACGACGGACCGCTACGTGCAACAGAAACGTGTGAAAGCAGTGGAGGCAGAGTCCAAGCTGAAACAAGTGTACATTCCCAACTAGTGAGTGTTTGTACCAACACGCTCAATACATTCTATGTATTGGTTTTATTTGCACATTACCATCTTTATTTATCAGTACCTGGACAAAGGGTTTTTTTTGTAAAACTAATATTGAATCCTAGCTAGATCGATCGCACCCGAAACCCCTCTGCATACAAAATTTCATAAAAATCGTTGGAGCTATTTCCGAGATTTTAATTATATATTTGCATGTACGTGGGAAAGTTTTGCGAAAATAAAAAAAAAGTGTTCAATAGGTAAATATTTTTTTATTGAATCTTTTCAAAATACTCTTCACTAGCCTCTATATAAAGTTTCATGCGTCTGAACCAGTTTTCGAAACACTTTTACCAGTCCACCGCAGACACCTCGTTTACAGCCTGCTCGAACGCTGATAGCACATCTTCCGGCGACGAAAATTGTATACCTTTGCGCTGATTTTTAATTTTCGGGAATAAAAATACACATGGTGTTAGGTCAGGGCTGTAAGGGTGGTGACCCAGAAGTCTGACGGGCGTGATGTTCAAGAAGTCCCTCGTTTTGAGCGCGGTGTGCGCGGGCGCGTTGTCGTAGTGGAGCGTAGCCCGCGGAGCCCTGTGGATTGCTCGCTTGTTGTTCACAACAGAGAAAACTTCTGCCAACCATCTGATAGCATACCATTCGGCGTTGGTGCTTCTTTGGTTCCGTTAAAGGCATTGAAACCAAGTAGCCAGTCAAATTGAAAAAGCTCGCGATCGATATCTTCCCCACGCTTCTAGATCGCTTCACTATGGTAGGCGTTGATTCGTTTTGAAACACCCAAACCGTCGACTGGGGTTTCGTATCTGGTTCGTATTGATAAATCCAGGACTCATCACTTGTGATGATGCCCTAACCACGCCGAGAAGAGCCTGCTTTTTTGTTTATCATATCACGGCACCATTCCATCCGTGCCTGCTTCTGAGCATCGGTGAGGTTGTGCGGCATTCAGCATGAAACTGTTCTCTTCACACCGAAGATACACGTGCAGAATCTCGTGAAGGCTTCCCGATCCAAACTGCAGTATGTGTCGAATCTCCTGATACGTAATTCGCCTATTGTCTTAGATTATATTTTTCACTGCTAGCACGTTTTCCTCTGTAACAGCTGTCAAAGGGCGACCACTTCTTTTTTTATCCCCCAAAGTTAGTCGACCACGATTAAATTCGTTATACCAATGATACACGTTGCCTTGGAAGAGCCTTCATCCAAGAATGCAATTTGAAGTCTATGGTATGATTCGTCCGGTTTCAGACTCTTGAAATCGTAAAAAATCATAGCGAGAAAATGTTCCCGGCACAAATCCATTTTTCGCTAAAAAAATCGTAAAATATGTGAGGGGAACTTTTGAAAATGGATATTTTAACTGACCAGTCTCTCATACCAAAAACTTAGAGTGGCCTGGTATATGCAAGAATTACTTGTTTAAAGTATTTAAAAAAGCTGAAGTATGGTACCTATGGTTTGTAGAAGGATTCATAGATATGTGATATAGCATAAAACTATAATTAATTCATCTTCAAAACAGTATAATAATATAACATTTTTTTATTAGATTACCTACTGATTATTTAATTAGAACAGCTTCTTAATTAAGTTATAGCATGTACACCAAAAAAATGATCATAAAGGCGTAATATGAACAGCTTTTAATTTGAATTACAGCAACAAACCGAATCCAGCTCTGATCACAAGCAACAGTTCTAGCGGCAAAGCCACGGGGACCGTGCTCAATGGCGGTACCAACGGCACTGCGACTGTCGCTGTTTCCGCACCACACCTCTGTGCATCCTGCCAAGGTAACTCAACGGTTTTTTAACTCTTTTAAACCTGATTTTATTCTCATTTAGGCAGAGAATCAATATTTCAGGTATAATAAACACCAAAAATTACACAAAAGTATGTTTATAATTGCAAAGCAATTGTTTTAATTTGAGATAATCAAACTGTAATAGATTTTTGTGTCCTCAATCGTGGACATCAGGTTTGAAGGACTTAATTAATGATAACTCTGTCTGATGGAAAGAATGAGTAATAGTCATTATCCTAACTGTGAAGCACGTCCATTGCAGTATGGTGACCCGCATTATGGCTACACAGTGAGACACTTGCATCCCGCTTAAAGGACCCGGGATACTAGTGGGACGTAATCGATAAAATGACAATTAGAACATATCAAACCATCACTGAGCACTAGCCATCTGTAACTTATATATGGATGTTATACATAATGCAGGTTGGTCTAGTGGTTTAAGCGGTCGCCACGCCGCTTTCTACTGCGCGAAGTATTGTGGGTTCAAGTCCCACATGGGACAACACTTGTGTGATCCATGTTCTTTGTGTCCGTTTCGTGCATATTTGTGAAGTCCCCCGTTACGAAGGATATTTTATTATATCTTTTCAAAAAGAAAAAGAAATGGACTATGAGGTTGGGTCACAAATTCAAGTCCTGCTGTAATTTTCTTTGATTTTTATACTTATTGATAAGAATGTATAATGTATACACGTTTTTCTATGTTTCATAGTAGTAGCAATGCTTCAGTGGTTAGATGTTGTTATAAACTGTTATGATTTGATGGTAGTTATAATTCGAAAGTATCAAGATTGTATAAGTATTTATTCTCATATCCTAGAAACATACAGCCTAAAACATAAATAAACCAATCATGATTTCGCAGTAGGTAGTACTCATTGTATGTACCTCGTTAATATGTACTTTTCTATTATTCCAGTGACAAATTCAAACCAGTGGTACACATGGGGTCCGCAGCATTTACAATACAGACTATGCGGCTCATGTTGGCAATACTGGAAAAAATATGGCGGTCTTAAGGTGAAGATTTAGTGTGGTTTTTAGCTACTAAATGCGAAAGTTTGCAAGTGAATGCGTGTGTGTTTTGTATTGTTGTATTTAAAATAAGAATTAAAACCATTTATAAAAAAAAAAAACATGTTTGATGACATTCAGTGAACTTTAGTACAAGTTGTGTCCCGTCGAATCACTTTTTTTCTTCTTAAAAGAATAAGAATTAAGTAAGTCTCAGAACTTATAACTGTGTCCCTACACAAATAACTTTACAAACATTTTGACACACTATACAGTACACACAAAATACAGTAACACTAAGTACATACAATACGATATAATTTAAAAAAACGACGAATTGAGAACCTTCTCTTTTTTTTAAGTTGGTTAAAAACTGAATGTGATTAGAAGCCTCCCGTTATACCAAATTGCCAACTTATTTGTTACAATTAAGTCTTAGAAAGATTACATTGGAAATAATTGTTGCTAATATACGTTCCAATGGTAAGAAAACTTTTTATATTCATCAGAACATTGTTACTTCCTTACACTATTACACTATTTCAGTGAATAATTACCTCTAGCAAAGTAAAACAAATATTTCTGTTTCTCTTCAATGGTTCGGAAACATCTTTTAGTTATTATTGTAAGCTTTTAAATGTCTAAGCATGCCAAATACAGTGTTAAAATTATTTATCATCAAATAGTAGACTTACCTTTCTATTTATCTCTCTTATCTTATCTTTTATATTTCTGGATCTGTCTAAACTCTGTGATAGATTGTTTCAGAATATGTTTACAAGTAATTTATACTCTCGATTGTCGGCACTTGATAGAACTTTTTGCAATACATTCTAGAATTAAAATCACTTGTACTTATTCTACTATTTTATTTATTACACCTGACCGGTTTCGCCTTATGGCATCATCAAAGGCTATATAAAATCTTGAAGATTTTACGTCGAAAAAAAATTAAACAACTAATACTTTCTAAAGCCTTGTATGGACTAAGCGTTTCGAATGTGCTTGTATTATAAGTGTTTTGAACGCGTACAGATCCCAGAACACTTGATGAAACTCACTGAAATGTAATATTTTAATGCAAATTTCATTATTTAAAGTTGGGACGTGTCTCATGTTTGCAACATTCTCTAAACGAGTTGTTGCTGGTACGGACTAATTTTCCTGTGTACGCATAACCGACACGTACATTGGAACGCCAAGTCCGTACAAGACTTGATATTACTGAGCAATTATTGAAAATTCGTTATCAAATAACTATGTAAATAGTACGTTGTTGTAAATATGTGGCATAATGTTTTGCAGTAAATTCTTACAATTTATTGAAAACCGTTATTTTTGTATTAATTGTTTTTAGAACAGATTCAGTTAAATACGAAGAATAAGCCAAAGTTGTATATTTGTTGCTGTTGAGATTATTCTCACTTTAGCTTGTCAATATGTAATTAAATAAATAGTTAATTAAATACTTAATGCTTACTACAGACTGCTGGAGTGTTTAGTGAAACAGAAGTAGAGGTCGCGAAAGGACCTCGCGTCGAAGGTGAGGACACGGCTCTGTCGGTATCCCATCGTCCACACCGCTGTACAGTTCTCAACTGTGCTAAGGTATGTTGCTTCATAAAATAACTGATACAAATAAATAACCGAGCAATGTTACATCAACGGCCATTAACACTCCACTGCTAGATATTGGCCTTTACTTAGAAAGGAGGGCACTATGGGCAGTATGGCGTACTATGCCAAACTGCCCATAGTGCCCATACAAATTGATAGTTTTTTTTTTCAAATGTTCCTTGTCTTTGTAGTTATGTTGTGCTGCGAATTCAGCTCCCTTAGACACATCTTAGGGTGTTTATACTTCGTATTTTTAATTTGTTCGCAAACGGACAGCAATATGTACAAAATATATAACAGTATACCTGTAGAGCTCTATGTCTCGGAGAGCACGTAAAGCCGTCGGTCTTGCAACTGATCTCTCCCCGGTGTCGGATGGCCGTCCCATCGGATTGTGAGAGTGAGTGAACAGAGAATACAACTGTGTTGTGTTCGCGCCCACTCATGTGTATACTGGCTGCCGTGTCCGTAATCGAATAGGAGTATATGATCATCATATAATATGTACTATATATATAATAAGTTTACATATTTTGTTTAAAGTTTTTAAAGTAGTGACTGTTAATTAAGGGTATTAAAATAATTGTGTGACATTTATCAGAAATATCTATTTACACTGTAAAGGTAAGAGGTAGAAGGTATAGAGGTCTTTTGGTGAAGATATATGAATACGTATTCATTAACTGACAGGTGGTGTATTCCATCGTCTGTTCGTTAATGAGATGTAAAGTTTTACGAAGTATCTCTACGTGTTCTGACAGATTAATAATATAGTGTCACCATCCTTATTTATGGATGTCATAAGAGTTAGGGGCGCGGCATTTGTAATGATTCTACGCACTTACTATAGGAGGCTAGAGTAAGCGCGTATGATTGCACACGGGCGCTTCACGGGCTAGAGACGCCTCTGGTTAGAGGCGACAAACTGACTATAACAATGTAACTGTAAGAGAAGGAAAATTTGTAACAAACTGTATCTTAACCCGTCTGGTCAGCGTACTCAAAACCTCCTTTTTATGTTTTTTTTTAATGTATGGGCCTACCATAATGACTTTACTCTGCCTGATGGAAAGCATGAGCAGAATCTAAGAGTGGTGATCACCATACTCATTGCAAATGCTGACAATGCAACAATGGACATGGTGACCCACACCATGGCGGCCTAGTGATGCTTCTGTATCATTAGGCCTCCGTTCTCGCACTCACCAACGAAACACGACAGCACGAACGCTGTCATTTTACGGTGATCATCCGGGCGAAGGTAGTATCGCCCCGGTCGGGCCGGCCCAACCGTGCTGCAAATAAGGTAGATGACTGTATTATTGACGATAGTCAATAAATACCGATATCTCTTTCATTAAAACGAATATTACAAAACATCTCGGAAAATATAATTATGACAGCTTTTCATTTCTATAATAGGCTATTTGACAATATTGAAAATAAACTATGGGTTGTGGTCATAATATCAGATAATAGCCTAAAAAGACATATTTCACTATAAATCAAACAAAATAATGCAAGTTTCTCGCAGATTGCACGAAATAAAATTATATTTTTTTTTTTATTTTATCTGCGACATGAACGCCTTGTGATTGGTTCCAACTCTGGTGACGTCACATGCTAGTAAACGAAACATTTCTTAATTGAGCGTTGTTTGCGTTTTATGGTTTCGTAGTTTATACTTTTTTGATAAACTATTTAATAAGTGGTTTGAATTCGTTTCGAAATAAAATGGAACCAAATTTTGTACGTGCCGATAACAGCAACCAACCTACTTAAGGTAGACGCGTTTATGGTTACACTTTTCTATGCATAATAATAACGTTGATTACTATGCTGTGTAACTGAAAAAGTTTAAAGCAGCTATGTTGTACTTACATAAGAAACGTAGAAATAGTTTCTATAAAAACCTCTGGAAACATTTTATTCATTATTTTTGTAAAATCTCATTTCACTTTTAGGTAGGTACCCTATATCTTAATGCTTTTAGGTTACATTTTGAAATGCTACAAAGCGCGATATTTAAGGATGTATTTGTTCACTTTGGCACTACACACCATTTATTCGCCATTGTATTTAATATAATTGGAGAAAACTGATAAAATTAACTTAAACTGTCCTTTTTTATTTTGTTCTGGCTAGCTAGTGAATTTGTTTACTAGCGTGTGACGTCACGCGTCTCATTGGACCTATGCGCCCTGAGCGCTATTACAGAAATATCGTTTTTTGACACGGTTGTCAAACTCGAACTTTAATACTGATTTGTATTAATTCATAATACAGTAGAAATTCTAAAAAATAAAAATAACGCAGTTTGTTAATTATGTAAAAAAAATGATTTAAAATGTTTTCTAAAAATCAATCAAATAGCCTATTAAATTAATATTAAAATTTACTGCTTGATTGAGTAGTCTAAAACAGATACTAATTTGACTAAGGTGTCATCTACCCTATTAGCGTGGCTCTACTACCTAGATAGCTTGTTAAACTGTTGATGATAGTTTCACGTAGCGAAGTGTGGTAGTGCGTATAGATTAGTGACTATTGTGTGTGTGTGTAGGAGTTCAAGTTGCGCGCGCACCTGGCGCGGCACGTGGCGACGGCGCACGGGTCGGGCGAGGGCGCGCGGCCCGTGATGAAGACGCGCGCCGCCTTCTTCCTGCGCGCCACGCCCTTCACGCGCCTGGCGCGCCGCCTCACGCGCGCGCTGCGCCGCCCGCGACACTACGCGCGCTCGCCCTTCTCGCCCATCAACCTGGCGCAGGTAACACACCTCCCACCGTCTGCTCTTTTTCTTTAGGGCTTCAACTACCTGTAACTAATTGCCGAATATATTTTTATGATAACTAGGACCGGTGGTTCAACAGGTGGTTATTACTGAGCTCAGAGTTCCTCTATTATCAATCGAGTAACATTTGTTTTTAGTCTTTGGTGTATAAGGTTAAGGGATCATTTACATTAGACCGGGCCGTGGCCGATGTTGTTTCTTAGTAGACGGGACCGGGTGAGACACGGATAATGCATTGTGTAAAATATAAGCTACTTCATAGAAAGTGTGAGTATGTTTTCGAACCCGTTCCCATCCAGGTTAGGTATACGACTCGCCCCGAATCACCGGATCGTTCGCAAATGTTGTTTAAAAATATTAGGTATCAATATTATATAATAAGGATGTCGTCGTGCAGGTGAAGCACGAGTGCAGCGTAGCCATGGGCGGGCTGGGCGGCGCGGAACTGCGCGCGCCCGCGGCCCCGGTGGGCGTAGCGCGCGTGCGCGGGCCTGTAGGGGCGGTGGCCGCTCGCCTGTCGGCCGCCCGCGGGGTGCCCGTCCCGCCGGCGCGCGCGCACGAGTGGCTCGCGCTAACGCCGCGTGACCGCATGCCCGCGCCGCCGCACGTCGCCTTCCCCAAGCCGCCCAAGGCGCCCGGTACGTACATACATACTTCCCTATCACACACTTTCAAACAAACTCACTCATGCTCGCTCTCTTTCTCTCTCTCACCCTCTCTCACTTTAACCTTTTATATCAAAAGGACGGATGAATGACGTCATGTATTACACCATAACGTGTATAACGAATTTAAATATCCACTGTTAAAAACTATAACAAACTGGTCTACAATAAAACCATGGACTATGGATCGGACGAGCTATTTTTTTTACAAAATAAAGTATATCATCCTTAGTGAAGACTTGGTTCTGTGATGAATATCATAAAACCCAACAATATTAGCAACTTGTTTAGCTCAATATATTGACAGCAAAATTAGTTGTAGCAAAATTATTTTATAATTTTTTTGTGCAGATGGTAGTTTGATGTACGAACGCGTCTTATCTCGCGCTGAACTGGAAGCTCGGCGCGCTGAAGCTGCTCCCGTGCAGCCGCTTAAACGACGCGCCTACGACGACCTCAACGGACTCGACAGTCAGTATACCTTTGTTATTTTAGTGGTGAGGCTAATCACTGCGCGGACACCGTATACATGTATGTCATTGTGATCCCGTAGTGACGTCCTTACTTATCGTATATTATTTTTACCTAAATATTAAGATATATTTTCATTTTACACGCTGTCGTTCAGTCGGCACTGCAGGTATGCAATCTTCATCGTACACGGTGAACGTGGTGTGTCGTCAGGTGATAACGATCGTTTTATTGATGACGCAGGAGTGGGTAGCGCTGCGGGCGGCGCGGCCCCCCCTCCGGCCAAGCGGCCCAACAAGCACCCCGCGCCGATGCAGCGGCCGTCGCGCGAGCAGTACGCCGCCATGTGTGCGCGCGCGCAGGCCACGGGACAACCGCTGCCCGCGCACGTCTTCACTCACGTGAGTCTCGCCTTTCCGCACACCTCGTCTTGTCCACGACGCGCGAACTCGCTTATAACTGTTCGTGTCTGTGCAGGTCAACGGTAAGCCGACTAACATGAGCGGTCGCGGTGGCCGTCGACCTGTCATCTCGTGGATGGATGCGCCAGACGATCTATACTTCCGGGCGAACGAGACGACCAAGTAAGTTGGCGGAATTTTATTTGAAACTTTAACTCGTAGATCGATCGAACCGCGAGGGCATCTGTCGGATCGTATCGTATTTATAGTAGTAATTCCATATTGTAAAAACTATAGCATAAACTAAACATCTACTCCCCGAGTCTAGTGAATTTATTTCACATCGAAACTCGCTCTCTACGACTTTCGCGCTAGTATTCCGATCGGTGGAGAGAGCTCAAGGGGGGCGATCATACCTCCAAAATTGGTCTCCAAAAACGTGACGTAAAATAAATTTGCATTAGACAACCAGTATATAAATATTTTTATGGACACCCATGCTATAAATCTATATCTACACTAATATTACAAACGCGATAGTTCGTAAGTATGGGATGGATGTTTTTTACTCTTTCACACAAAACTACTGAACGGATTTGGATGAAACTTTACAGTAATATATATATAGCTTATATACACATAGGCTACTATTTGCAGCGATAACCGACATATACGCGGGCGGAGTCGCGGGCAACAAGTGGAATAGTTCCACTATAAAAGTTTCTGAAACAGTTAGCTAGCTTATTGCGAATATTAAAACATCTTATGTCATAATAACCATAATATCATTCAAACGATTGTTAGAATGTTGCACAAAATTTCATAATGCAACAAATTAAAAAAAAAAGAACTTTGCCAGGCACACGTTTTTTATTTTTAATATTAACGACAATTTACCGTTTGGAACTAACAGGGGCGGATCACAGCGTGGTCGTACCGAAGAATAACGATGGTTTGGTTGCAGGGCGGTCCGGCGTAGCCTGTCGTGCGGGGAGCTGCGGCGAGGCGCGCGCGCGCCCTGGCGCAGCATGCGCGGCGGCGCGGGGGCGGCGGCGGGGGCGGGCGCGGGCGCGGGGCCCGGCGCGGGCGCGGGGGCCCTGGGCGGCAAGGCGCTGGCCGCGCCCGCGCCGCCGCTGCAGCTGGTGATCCTGGACTGACAGCAGGCGCCGCGCCCGCCGGCCTACACCATGGAGGCGCTGCTCGGCTGAGCGCGCCCGCTGTATATTCGCTGTACATAGAGGCGCGCCCCCCGCCCCCCGGCCCCGACCCCGCCCCCCGCGAGGGGCCCCAACGAAGATTGTATTTTTGGTAATCGAATCGCCGAGGACGGATTCTGTAGATAATATTTTAAACTATATTGTTCTTATGTGGTTTGATCTGGCGTCGAGCAAATAATGTATTTGATACATAAAACGATATGTAAGTCTAATTCATTCGGAGATTCATTGTAGGATAATTTACAATTTTTTTCATAAATAAAGCACAAATTGAAATACTAATTTGTTTTATTAGGGTTCCGTGCTTCCAATGATATCGGAACTCTCACATATTACTCCGTCCATTGTTCTAAATCAAAATGAAATATTATATACACCAATGTACTTCTGTTTGTTAGTTACAATAAAACTAAGAAATACTAATTGACTTTCTTCGACATTTAAATACTTGTTGATGTTCAGAGAAAGTTTAAAATAAAAGAAAACATAGAATAATTACAAAGAAAACAGTAAAAACAATCATTTTAGTTTTACTAAATGTCGAAAATCTTCAAATCAAAAACGTATATTAAAATAGCTAAAACAGAGAAATCTACTCCCTTTTTAAAACCAAAAGTTGTAATTTATTATTTATTTTATTTAAAACTGCACATAACGCACAATGGAGGAATTAATGCCATGAGGCATTCTCTCCCAGTCTACCTTTTAAGAAAGGTAAAATAAATAAATAAATATTAGATAAACCCACATCAGATACAACAAATATATACAAATCCGTTACTATACATACTCATATATACATAAGCATACGCATACATATACATAATATTACACAAGACGGGTACTTGCGGTGTCTTGTGCCAATTCTCCTTGATAGTCCAGGAATATTAGTTAAATGAGGGCAAGATTCTCGGAATGAGAGATAGTCGGCTATGAACTTGTCTCAGAACCTACCTATCGTACGTACGGTGTCCGCGACTATAGTTATTCCAAGGTCAAAGAATATTTTTTTACACTTGCAAATATCTCGTTTCCAATGAGTTTTATGTTATCTGTATTAAGATAAATATTGTAGAGGATAAAATTCTCTACAATTTTCGCGCCAACATTTTTTTATTTCTTGAACCATTTTCGAGACAGAAATCAGGGCGCGCGCAATGTTTAACTATGTAGAGTATCATTCGAGGGCAACCTTTAGTCCCGATTAAAAACACTCCGTATAAAGTTTATAAATAAATGATGAGTATTTAAATCTGAAAATTTTAATTTTTTTAGTAACTATTGCGTTATAATTAATATTTTTTCGATAATTCCATATCTATTCATTTAATAATACTTACCTACTCGTGTAATTACAAAGTTATTATGGGAAATGCTTCAATTATTTTTTATCCTAATCTACGTTATTTATACTAATTACTTCCTCACTTAAAATGTTGAAACAACAAGTACAATTTTAACAACAAAAAACACAGACTTCAAGGTTCAACTCGATTTCTCTTGGATGCCATATTCAGATATTGATGTCCTTATCAAAATCGGCTCATAAACGACGAAGTTATCCCCCAACACAAATAAAAAACATACGGTCGAATTGAGAAACCTCCTTTTTTTTGAAGTCGGTTAAAAATAGTAGAGAATTTAATTCGTAATAGCATAAAACCATAAACGAGATATTTGCAACAAAGGTGTAAAAAAAAATAACATTTGACCTTGGAATATCTGTAGCCACGGACACCGTAAAATATAACTAATTATATAAAACATGTATTGTAGGTACATAGGTGTAGTATAATACCTATATGTACCTTCAAAAAGAAACGACAGCTTTTATAATGCCGCGTCCGAACGTTTTTTAATTAGCGCAAACTCTAAACCTCTACAAACGTTTGGCTTGATTTTGGGAATCAAACATCGCCAACCAGACGCTGCACTGGCGAGTGAGTTGTGTTCTATAAATAAATACGGCAAAGAAGGTGGTGGATATTAAAAAGTCATAAAAACCGTACCAAGTAATTATGAAATTACTTGTTTGTTTCTTTTTCAAATGCTTTCTGAAAGTGACCATAAGAATTTCCTTCTTAGTTTTCAATTCCTTTAATGGCTTATTCGATGATGTACTAAGGCGATTCCATGCATCAGCTAATATGTTTTTATCCTTTTGATTAGTATTTCCCGGGTCCCAAATGCATTGCTCTGTCTGGTAACATTCCAGGAAGTTATAGAAGTCTTCATTCGACCAGTGACTAATTTTTTTACTGTACCCAAAGGGTAAAGATCTCGCTGTCCTTCTGTCACCAGGCTGTAGGCTCATGAACCGTGAAAGTTAGACTGTTGAAATATTTAGAGATGATGTTTTTTTGTTGCCACTATAACAATAAATACTAAAAAACATAATAAAAATATTTAACGTGATTTTTTTACTCGATATTGATAACGACAATAGGTAGATGCTTGAAATGTATAGATAATGGTAAGGAACCTTTACTGCGCGAGTGCAACTCGCACTTGATCGATTTTATTTACAAACTAGCTGAACCCCGCGGTGTTACCCGCGGTTATTGTTGTACCGCGAGTAACGCCGCGGGACAAAGTTAGTCTAAAAAAAATTGCTTAAGTTACTCCCCAGATCATCAGCTACCTGCCAGTGAAAGGCCCGTCAAAATCAGTCCAGCCATTCTAGAGATTACCCGGAACAAACAGACAGACAGACAGACAAAAAAATTTTTAACTACATTTTTGTTATATGTATCGTGTATACATACATATGCATCGATTAAAAAGCTGTTATTTTAATGTTACAAACAGACACTCCAATTTTATTTATTTGTATAGAAGACAAGCGTATGTCTGCTCGCCACCAATACACAAACAAGACTGCAAACACTTGCGGCAAATTCCCTTTGATTTGTAAAAAAAAAACCGATACTCGATCGGATCAGCTACAAGCGTTTGCAAGCCAACACAAACCAAGGCAAACACTATCCACACTCCGGCTTGTTGAGGTTTGGCAAACGTTCGGACGCGGCATGAAGTGACTTAACAGATTACAGATTATAATACGGTTTGCTCTTGTGTATTGTGGTTAACTTTACCACTGACGAAATATAGTAGTACTTAGTATATTGTGTCATTGACTTTACCAAACATTTAGTGTTTGTTTTATTTCAATCAGCTGACAAATATAAATATCCTATATATAATAGGTATTTACCTATGAAATTGCCGTTTTGTATGCAATAAGTGAAAGACTTATTTTTTCAAACTTTTTATTTCTGTTATTCGAAGTAATCACCCATGCAATCGACGCATCTTTGCCAACGCATTGGCAGTTTATTGATGCCCTTCTTGTAAAAATCAGCTGGACGGGAGGCAACAAACTCTTCAAAGGCATTTTGTATATGTGCATAAGTGTGGTATTTCTATGGTATGCTTGTCTGTTCCCTCCTTTCTAAACTACTAGTCAGAATAAGACAAATGAGGTATCGTTAGTAGCGTCTTGATCGTCCGCTGGTTATAGGCTACTAGCCGACCCACGCAACCTCGTTTGCGCCTTATATTGCCCGGAGCGTGAAAATTTCCCCCGTTTTTTAAACATTCTTCATTGTTGCTCCGCTCCTATTAGAAGTAGCGTGATGATATATACCCTATAGCCTTCCTCGATAAATGGACTATCCAACACTGAAATAATTTTTCAAATCGGACCAGCGGTTCCTGAGATTAGCGTGTTCAAACAAACAAACAAACTCTTCAGCTTTATATATTAGTATAGATAGATATGACGTGTCACTGAATCTAATGTGGCGCCCTTTAGCCGACATAAAGTTCTGTGTTAAAAAAATAAATTTTAGATAAATATGTCGTGTTTGATATCATTGAAAAAAATTTAAAATATATTTATATTATTACCATTTTCTCGTGACTTTGGCCGTATTTATTCGGTAATTGTAAGATTTCTATGGTACCTACTTAAAATATACTTTGCAAAGAAATTAATATTGTAAAGGCACCAAAACATTAAAAAAAAAGCTCAGATGAATAAAAAGTTGTAATTTGTTTTATCATGTTAAATGTATAGTATATATGGCAACATTTTGTTACATGATGTTGTATAACATCAGTAAAATTTTATAACTTTTGTTACAATTAGTTATAAATGTTATTCAACAAATGTTATCCAGCATTCTCTAACATTTTATATCTGCTGTGTGGGAGCACCCTTAAATAAAAGTGCCTGTCAGACCACCAGTAATGTACCTAGCATTTACTAGTTGTTAGGTTAGACATGTTGACTGGTTTACTATCAGTTTTAAAGAAATTGCAACTTCATGCAAGATATTTTGTGGCGGCTTTTGCATTTAAAGTTAAACTTAAGTAAGTACTGTTTCTACAATAAAGTATAAGAAAAAAAGAAAAAATCGATCGACATCTTTTTTATATTTATGTGATTAATCATAGGCATATGATCATAGAACAAAAAGATAAGTAGAAATGGCTAGAAAGCGTGATGCGCGTGTCACTAGTAAGCGTTGCACCGCGTACCTTTATAAGTTGTAGGTATTTTGTATCATAGTCGTATTACAACGCTGCGTCGAATAGGTCGTCCATTGAAAGTTCTTTTTGACGCCACAATGCCGTTCTGCTGTGTTTTACAGTGTAAAAATGATAGCAGAAGGAAAAACATTAATAATGGAGGTGTATCTTACCATCGGTAGGTACGTTCTTATATATTTAATTTATATAATAAATGTAAAAAATGTATTAAACTGATAATTGACTAGAGATTTAAGCTAAACAGTTCCTTATCCCATTCACATAAATCTCAATCTGGTATGATCAGGTCCTATCAGCTTTCAACGTTATTCTCGAATTTTCTATTCTATACGGTTTATTGGTTTTATCGATATGCATACATTTGAACGTGTTATTTGTACTTACTATAACAATTACAAATATTACATTTTGCTTGTTTGTTTGCGTGGCCTTGAAATAAAAACCCTATACCCTAAATTATCTAAACAAATAAATAAAATTGAAGTATCTGTTTGTAATATTAAACATTTATATCCGTTTTTTAGATTTCCCAAAGAGAATGTGATGTTTGTGTCGGAGCTTTAGTGACGCATCATTTTCAACACTTTCTTAGGTTTACAATTGCAAGAGATTCAGGGTGGCTTGCTTTATCCTTCACTAGACGTTGTCAAAATATGCCAAACGGCGGAAACGTTTTTAAAAAATGTTAGTATAGAGAATTTTAAAAAGGAAACGGTCATGACTCTTGTATTGAGAAAGTTTATAGGGAAGTCCCTATAAACTTTCTCAATACCTATAATTGATGAGATGCAATTTCATTGAATATGGTAGTCGATATTCAATGAAATTGCATCTCATCAATCATAGGTGAATTTCCTGCATCCAATCACGCTACTGATTTAATGAAGGCAATAGTGGAAAAATATATCAATATTCGTATGCATCATTTGTTAAAATTAAAAACAAGGCTTTCAAAGCGTCAATTTTTAAATAAATATATTTTATTTCAGGGGCAGTAAAGGATCTTTTATTAGAGATTTATTATAAAATGCTATAAAGTTTCTTGATTCATTCAGTTGATTTTATTAAGTAATGTGTTTTAATAATTATTAAAATTGCAATGTGTGATTTTAGTTTCAATAATAACTAAAAAGTAGGCAGGCTGCACTAGGAAATCATAATTTTCTACTTACTTCTGTAGTGCTAAATTCAGACATATTGTAGTTATATTAGTCACAGATAAATGATTTGGTCCTGGGTGGGAAAATAACCCACGAACTCTGACGAATGAGTCAGACTCAGCAGACAGTATCGCTAAACACTATACCAACGGGCCGACAATTAGACGTATTGCATTTTTGTTCATTGTGGTCAATTTATGATTATTGATACTATGTATTTCCTAAAAAATAACAAGTAAAATTTTAAGAAAAATAAAACCGATTTCAAGGTTTGACTCGATTTCCACCGTTGATATATCTCCTTTCCATTAAAAAAAGAATCATCAAAATCGGTTCATAAACAACGAAGTTATCCGCGAACACACATAAAAAAAAGGAAAAAATATATGCGGTCGAATTGAGAAACCTCCTCCTTTTTTTTGAAGGCGGTTAAAAATTAATGTAGTAATTTTTTAATCATTTTAAAATCTACTAATAAAGGTACATAAGTACTATGCCAAATATTAATTATAAAGGAACCATTGTTTTGAATTTTGTTAAACAAAACCTAAACAGTATTTATTATAATATATAATACTAGCTGTCCCGGCAAACGTCGTTTTGCCATAACTACTAATAAATTAAAAATTAATTAAAAAAACATTGTCCAGCGGACAAAATTGTGAATCTAAACCATTCCCAGATCCCCTTGAACACACACAAAAAATTTCATCAAAATCGGTCCAGTCGTTTGAGAGTAGTTCAGTGACATACACACTCACAGAAGAATTATATATATAAAGATGTACCTATATCGGATCGCCAAAGCACGAGCAACCTTTACACAGCTGCGATACGTTTGTCAGTCACGGAAACTGACACAGAGTCAAGATCAAAATAGTCCTTTAGAATATATATATATTATACGGGTGAGAATTTTGAAAGGTCACAAAGGTTATCTCGCATCAACTTCAGGTCTTCGTGAACCGACGCCTTTTGCCCCATCTAGGGGACATAGGTGCCTGAATGACTACTCTGCCTGATGGAAAGCACAAGCAGAGTCCAAGAGTGGTGGTCACCAGACTCATTGCGAATGCAGCATGGTGACCCCCAACATGCGGCCTAAAGACTCTTCTGCATCATTGGGCTTCCGATCTCGCACTTACCCACGGAACAGCACGAGCGTTGTCATTTTACGCTGATTTTCTGTGCGAGAGTAGTACTGACCCGTCGAGCCGACCCGTTCTTGCTGAAATCAGCGTGGCTCTACTAGCTAGCTACCTTTGAAAACTCAAGTATATCGGAGTAAAGTTTTTAGGACCTACAAACATTACGAAACAGTAAGATTCGTAGTTTTACTTCAAACCCTAAAGAAGGTAGGTATAATACGTAGGTAAAGTAAAGTCGAGAAAAGTAAAATTGCGTGAGCTCTGCGACCAAGTGACATTGCAAGATCATACGAAAAAACGTTAAGGTACTATTAGATCGCGTGTCTGGGTAGCGATACCGAGGTTACAATGTTTTACGTATCTGTAGACGATCTACGATACCTACCTAGGCTAGCTAGGTACCTGCATTATTATCTTAATGTCAGTTATCGCCCAGAATAATTTACGATATAACACTAAAACCACGCTGCACTGCACCAAGTGAAGTAAAGTTTTATGCTAATGGAGATAAAGAAACACGACTTTATCGACGTAACTTTCTAGAATTAGATGTTTATTTGTATACGTAAACGGCGCAATTTAGTGGTCCATTATCAAATTGCGCCGTTTCTAGTTAATATTTTGTAAAAGAAATATTTCAAGTAGCAAGAAAAGATACAATCGGGTCCAAATCTTACCTTCTAGTTTATTTCCTGCCATAGTTAAAGCACAGTATTAAAGTTTCACAAACAAGCCCACCTCCATAAATCTAAATTCCTATACTATTTTAGTCATAGAATATATCACGTCCGATTCGCAATTACCTGCATATTTGTTGAAATGTTTCAAATTATGCTAGAAACGACGTTAGAGTCAATGACATTAAATTTGAAATGAGTCAAACCTAATTTCACATGTAGGTGTTTAATTAAAATCGATTCCTTAATATTCTCTGTTCGCCTAATACTTCCCAATAGTCAACAAGAAGATAACGCAAATGTTGTCCAAAAGTAACTGCATTGTACTCAATCTTTTAACTTCTAAACCCCGAACCAATTTTAATTAACTTCTACCCGTAGGTATCACTTTTGAAGGCAATCATATTATGAAGGTGATATAGGTAATAGGAATGAAATTAATGGTACAAAGAATAATCACTTGTCCATTATATAATGACGTTTTTAAGATAATTGTCTATCCTGAAAATAAAGTATGAAGGTAGTGAAATAAGAATTCCGTTTTTTTAAAAGATTTTAATACTGAGATTACTTGAAATTTCTCTTTAATGTTATTTGTATGGCAGGAGAAATGATTAAATGATATGCTTAAATATCTAACATCTAACTATAAATTGGTTATCGCCCATACGTGCGGGTGTAAGAAACAATGGATCGTGTGCAGTGCCGGATTTCTATTTTTTATGAGTGTAGGCCACTTTATTTCCGCCGCCTCATGTACATATTTTTCTAAAATAAAAGTTTTCCATTTTTAGTAAAGAAGGCCTTAAAATTAAATAAACGAATGAATTAGTCATTACGAAAGACCGTAAAAAGATTTTTTAATAGCAAAATCATTTATAATATCATCATAGTTTATGGTGTCCATTGTCTCTGCTTCTATGTAGAGCAGAGCTAGAGAATTCATTTTTTCTTGAGACAATGAAGACCTTTGATAATTTTTCACGCGTTTTAAGCAGGAAAAACTCCTTTCTTCAGAACAATTTGTAGTCGGAGTAGAAAGTGCAATGCGGAGAGTTATATCCAAGTTAGGGTAAACATTAGACAGAGACTGATTCCTCAAAAACATTGAGAGACTGAGTACCTAGTGAGTTTGATCCAGGCTTCACTGCACACTCTGCAGTTCCATCAGAGCAAATGTGACTGTGAAAATGCACACATTCTTGAATCATCCTCTAAATCATTGGTATAATATTTCACACGAGACTTGGCTTTTTCTGCATTCTTCCAATAATTGAATCCTTCCTCGTCAAACTGTTTCCTGTTCGCAATAGATCCAAAGGCCGAACAGGGTCCACAGAATACGGGGCCTTTGCTTTCCGAATAGACGAGCCAATTCCTTTCTCTAACTTCATTTTTCTTCTTTTTTTTATAAAATATATTTTTGGGTAAATAACGGCGATGATCGGAATACATTCTCCCACTTTTTGTGAAATGACAGGATTTGTTTTAGGTACTCGAAACCATTTCTTGCAATAATATCTCTCGTTAAATCATTTATTTCCCATAAGGCTGGATCTCTGTTTAGTTTTAAGGTTGATTCAATTTCAATAAACGTCGCGACAATAGCCATTTCTTCGCTGTCTGACTTTATATTACCACTTGTTGAAGGTCTTTCGGTGTCAGAATCAGAAGGATGAGCAGGTTTTACTGAACTCGAATGATCCGACTGATTACGATGGTACAGACTCTTCACCTCAATCGGAAGAAAACCTTGTTTATATTCATTTTCCTTACTACTACTAGTCCTCGAATTCGCTTGAGCAATACGTAAACTATCGCTGCTGTTTTCATTTTGATGCTTGCAAACCAAAACATTGGCGCGGTCGTTGGGCGTCGCGCCGGGCGCAGACGGCTGGGAGAGTGCTGGCACGAAGCAGGGGTTATTACGTTGCCACTGCCGCCCGCCCGCCTCGCTGCTCTCATCTATCGACTATCACTCACGCGATAATATAGGTTTCGATGGGAATGACTTTCTATATATTTTTTAAGTATAAAAAACCATGAAAAAGCCATTGGATGTGTTTACTTTTATCCTCTGAAATCAAGTAACTCTCCTCTGAAATCTGCCGCCCCTAGGCCGCGGCCTATACGGCCTATTTATAAATCCAGGACTGATCGTGTGTATTCAGATCGTGTACAGATCAAGTAACTTTATGAATTTTTAACCTGTGCCCGACAAATTCCGATAGACTTGCTTGCCACTTATTTTTGTTATCAAAAAAACATCTATGATAGCTGTTTTATTTGAATTCCAAGTTTCTCCTGAGGTGACATTGCACACAAATTGTGCGCTCTTACAGTCTCACCTACCTTTCCCAGACGTATGTTTGCGATACTGAAAACAAAGGAGTTAGAAAAACACATTTTTAAAAAGTTATATTTATTCGAGTAATAACTACATCTTAATACAAATGGATAATAACTATTTCTCGGTATGATAAATATGATTTTAGGGGGATTTAAGACACCATGATTGTGTCTAATTTGTTTAGAAAGCATCACATACTTCAAATGAGTGTTATATCGTCACATACAAAAATATTTTAGCATTTTAAAAACAGCAGTAAAGCAATGTTGTAGTAGCTTGGAGAAAGTCTGTATTTTAATGTACTCACATACACAATTATACTAAAATAAAAGGTTGTAACCGACAACACTAATGAGAAGAACACTTATTTTATTATAGTTTTTATTATTATTTACTTTTATACTTTCGTCATTTAAAATTGTAACTATAAAAAAGCAAAAAATATAACCAGTTCCAAGAAGTGCTAAAAAAGTGAGTCCTCAATGGTGTTGTCGAATTGTCAAATGGCACTCAAATGTACTTGTTTGTTCTTGCGTTCCTAGCAACTAAGCGGTAAACAATTGTCATTGCATTACTACCGACATTTATATTCGAAACACACACAATTTAAGTTGTAACAATACATCATAATTCTATCTAATAAACTTCAATTTTGGACAAACAAAATTTATTTATGTAGATGATGACATATTTTTTTACATTATAATAGTCAAAGACAAAATAGGGTTTCTGAAAAATATAATTAACGTTTCAAATAAAAGACACTTTTTCTAGTACATGCAGCTCACAACGGATTAATTGCATGTTTAAAATATACGATAAGTGAAATGCATGTACTCGAAGTGACTGTAACACGCACATATTAAAAATACACCTTCCTCCTGTTTAGACTACAACATTGAAATAAAGCTGTTTCCTAAATTTACTCAAGAGTTAAATTGAGCAGGATGTATTACAGCTACATTTACACTAAGTCAACTTAGTTGGAGGACAACACGATCGTTACAGTAGGCTTTCGATTATATAACTATTTTATACAGTTCCATTAATGATAATATTACATCAGAAGTCAGTCCCTTACCGTCATTTAACTGTTCTTATATTACATAACCCCATACTTCAACTAAAATTGCAGTAAATCTAGCTCTACGTGTTAATCTCAAAGCGTGCGCGAGACGAGCCGCCTCCGCCGAACACTCCCTCTACAAGACAGACTCCCGTCATTAGCATAAACATAATAAAATACTCGTTATAAAAATACTGTACAATTACAATAATTATTTGAAGGTAATAAACTCCTTACAGATAAGTCGTAAACGATTAATGTTCTGATATAATCTACGCCCTACATTCCATCAATAATACACCATTCACAAATTATATACAATGTATCTTATTATTTTATACATGTTACATAAACACACATCCAAATTTGTTCCCAAAACTGTAGTCTTTACCTCATTTTATTTTCTAAATTAAATAATGAGATCGAACATAAACATTATGGAATTTTGCAAATGAATAAGAAACTGAATTAACGTTTAGAAATATTATATATTGTATAAAACTTTATATGAACATAGCAGTAACTACATGTTATGGTGTGTTGTAAAATTTGGACCAAGCTGAGACTGCTCCTAATACGTTTCGTTCATAAATATGATCATAATATCTCTATTTGTTTCAAGGCACGTCATTCAACAATTGATAACTGTATTTTGTTTATTTAGATCATCTTCGAATCTTATCCTAAATAATAGCCAATATTAAAATATTTAACTTGTAGTACAAATATTTCATATGAAAATACGCACATGACTCTGCATACATACATCTATACTAAAATATAATATTTCAGTGTAATATACAATAGCTTGTAAATAGATCCTCAATCGGACTGATTAGTAGGAAAACGACAATCTATACAAAAATATTTCTGCAAGTTTGCAAAAGATATTTGCTATAGTTACAATATAAAATAATCGCAACAGCGCTGAATTAGGTGGGATCTTCTTGTTTTTGGACTTTTACTCTCGCCAATCGTTTACTGCGACATGGAATGTTCTTAGAACAATTGTATTGACGACGTGACACCACAAGTTTACTGTTCGAACTTGTTCGTTCCCTATATATTTATTATATTTTACATTTAATAGGCCATGGGCATTTCATTTTCTCTCTTAATAACTACATCTTAATTGAAAGTCTTAGATCGCATTTACATTTTTAAGGATCAACTGACGTTGGGAGACTCAGGCACGACGAAGTAGAATTGACCGGATTTATTTAAAACAACGTTTGTTTGTGTGTTCAGCTTCACATGTCAGACTTGCGCCAGCGCCGTTGTCCCGCTTAGTGCTTCGACAAGTTAAGCGGCAAATCTGGAAATATATAAAATCATAGTGTTAGATTCAGCCTCAATGGTTATAACATGTTTATACATAGTCTTATTTCATAATTTTTCTTGACCTCCTAAGGTTGAGTTCTCTTTTAATTTATTTATTTATTTATTTATTTATTTATTTATTCATGGAAAACTTACAGCTAGATATGTTAGTAAAAAACAAAGCAGATTAGTCATCAGACAGCCAATAACAAGTTTTCACTTCTAGTTATAGACTAATATAAAATATTGAGAAACAAAAACATAAGCTGAACATAAGAACAAAAAGAAAAATCGCACACAATATGTAAGCACCAAATAAATAATAAATATATAATTGCCTCAACGCAAATTCAAGCAACACTGTGTCTGCTCAAAAAAACTAAGGCTTAGACACTTTCTTGCCGAGGATACACTTATCAAAAAGGGATCAATATTATATAGTTTACATAATTCATTAAAATGTCTGCTTGCGCGTACTAAGTAGCTGTTCTGTCTATAATTTGTTTTAGCTACAGGAATGTGAAGAGGGGGGCTAGAGCGAAGTGATTTAGACGGCACATTAAAAAATATCTGCTCAAGTAGATCAGGACAGTCAATGTTGTGGTTCAAAATTTTAATAAGAAAAGTGAAGTCCGCAATTTTACGTCTATCTATAAGTGGGAGGAGGTGAAACTTTTTGCATAGTCTGAGATAATCCTTGGAATTATACGGGATTTTCTGATGGTAACAGAGATATTTAATGAAGCGTTTTTGTATGTTTTCGATACGATTGCTGTATACCAAATAACACGGGTTCCATATTTGAGACACATACTCCAAATGACTCCTTACATAGGTACAGAATAGTATTTTAAGAGTTTTTACTTCAGAAAAGATTTTACCTACACGCATTATAAAACCAAGAGATTTAGATGCCTTTTTAATAATTGTGTCAATGTGCGTGTCAAAAAGTAACTTAGAGTCATGGTACACTCCCAGGTCTCGGATGGTACTATTTCTTTGAAGAGTATGCCCTCCCAAAGAATAAGAGGTGTTCAAGACGTTGTGTTTTCTAGTGTATGTTACGAATGAACATTTAGCAGGGTTGAGATCGAGTTTGTTTAGATGGCAGTACTCTTGTAGCCGATTCAAGTCCTCTTGAAGTGCCAACATATCTTCTGGTGTAGATACTGTTTTTAGAATTTTCATATCATCTGCGAAGCATAATAACTTAGATGATTGAATGCACTTGCCGATGTCGTTCACATAGATTACAAACAAGAGGGGCCCGAGCAGGGAACCTTGGGGCACGCCACTGGATACCGACACCCAATTAGATCTGTAGTTATTCATCGCTACAGCCTGAGATCTATTTTCAATGTAAGAGGCAAACCATCTCAGAAGATCCCCACGAATACCTAACATGAATAACTTCTCAATTAAGATGTAGTGATCTATTCGATCGAAAGCCTTACTGTAATCTGTGTAGACGACATCGACCTGCTTGCCATCATTCATAGATTTAGTAATAAAGTCATTTGATAACACCAGGTTAGTGGCTGTAGACCGGCCCCTTAGAAAGCCATGCTGGAAAGGGTTCAATGAATTTGAGATTGCAGAGTAAAGCTGATTATAGACAATTCTCTCAAATATTTTAGCTATAATACACAGCTTAGAAATTGGTCTATAGTTCACAATCTCAGTCTTCGAACCCTTCTTATGCACGGGCGTTATAAAAGCCGATTTCCATTGTGACGGCACTGTACCTGCAGACAACGACTTAACAAAAAGTAGTGAGATTGGGAGGGCAATGGATGGTGCACAGCGTACCAGTAATTGTGCCGAGATATGGTCCGGTCCTGCGCCTTTAGATATATCTAGCTTCTCGAGCAGGTTAGTTACAACATCAAGTTTTACTTCGATTTGATTAATATCAGCTACCGAGTCACTAAATGAGGAGCTAGATAAAGAGGAAAGCAGACTACCAGTGTTGCTAGTGTCGTGTTTGAGAAAAGTTGATTTAAAGTAAGAGGAGAACGCCTCACAAATTGATTCTCCTGTTGATAGTTGATTTTTATCATGATCGACAAGTGAACCAGGAATAGCGCGTGAGTTGTATCGATTTTTAACATAGGACCAGAAACACCGCGGATTATTTTTTATAGAAGCTTCAGTATTTTTAATGTAGTTAGTGTAACAGATAGATTCCAATTATTTAGTCCTCTCGCGTAATAATTTAAAAGTATGTTTATCAGCCAAATTACCGTATTTACTAAACTTTTTCATGTATTTATATTTCTCCTTAAGCGCTCTTATTAATGAAGAACTATACCATATTGGGTACTTACCCTTATGCTCGAGTTTATGTGGTACATGTTTATTTTGAAGGTTAATAATAGTTTCATTAAAAAAATCCACTGAGTTGTCCACTGAACGAGAGGAGAATTCACATTTCCAATCGATTGCATTTATTTCTTTATTTAACGATTGGAAATCACCCCTACCAAACAAGTATCTGACTCGAGATGCACATTTTAGAATGGGTATATCCAACAATTTAATATAAATTAATAAAGCTGGGTGATGGGAGTCCACGGGGACTAAGGGGTCAGAATGTTCTTGCACGCTAACTAGGTCGTTCGAGAGAACCAAGTCCAATATTCTACCTAATTTGTTAGGAACCCCATTGTACTGCCCTAGACCCATTGTGAATATTTCATCTGTGAACAAAAACTCATCCGTCGAGGATAGGTTCACAGGGAGAAGTGGCATATCTTTACCAGACTGGATCCACGAGATACCAGGTAGATTAAAATCACCGATAACGAGAAATCGGTCAGTCGGTTTATTTAATGTTATGTCACTCCATTTTGCGAGAAAGTTGCTAAGTTGTGTGGAGAATGACAAACCCTTATTTTGTACACATAAATAAAGTACACAAATGTATAAATTCACACTGTCACGCGAACTCGAATTATTCATGTGTATTTTTATGCATAGGTCCTCTGCTGTAGAAAATAAATGCGACTGTGAAGAAACTGGTAATTCCCTACGCGTTGCAATTACTACACCTCCCCCCAGAGCCTGCCTAGTGAGTGGAATGGTGGAATGGTACTAAAACCACATATCAGCTTTATTTATTTTAGTGCTTCTATGCACATAACGCCTACTTTTTTACCACTAAATTAAATATTCGGTATAAATCCAACAAATGATTTGTGAACAATAAAAACAAGTCACCTGAAGTGGGTTCTTCTTTAGGTATGTGGTCGTTAGCAAGAGGCATCGCGAGCGGCGCCCAGGGCCCGGGAGGCACTCCGGTCGACATCGGGTAGTGCATCCAGAGCGGAGGTGGAGCTCGATACAGCGGTGGCATGTAAGGGTATGGGTACACGTAAGGTACTTCACGTGCCCACTCCTCGCGTCCCGGGGATCCTCGGTACTGGGCACCTCCACCAACCGACCATCCTCGCACTCCATACGGTGACGTGGGCGGCGGATACGGTGGCCGGTACCGCGCTAGCTCTAATGGTGGCGTTGGCGAATCCCGTGCTACAGCGCCTTGCCCCGGTGAGCCCATTAACGTAGAGTACCGATAGCGGTAGTTATCTGGACTGGGGCTCAGGTCTGGCGAATTTACGCTAGAAGGTGACTCAGTCTTTAGTGAGGCCGGATGTGAGTGCGGTGATCGCTTGGCTTCCGGCGATTTTCGTGTCGGACTCTCGTCAGGCATGCTCAGTAAAGAGTGTATGCTGTAACTGCTGACATTCTTGGAAACGGGTGTCTCCTTTCGCGATGCAGTACCGTTATGAGTGCGGACAGGCGTTTCGATGACAGGTTTGTGAGCGGTGTGACTGGGACCCGGCGATGGTGGGTACGACGCCGTACTCAGTGCAGGTACCGTTTTTGCACGTCTTTTCATCCCCTGATCCTCAAGACTCACTCGCTCTAGTTCTCTGAGAATTCGCTTCCTGGGTGAAACCATCATGTGTTCTTGCCTGCAGTTAGCTAGCTTAGCATTCACAGGCATCGGCAAAGATGAAATCTTCTCACGGAGTTTATTTATAGTTTTGGTCAACTCCTTACGCCTTATTGCCGGTCTCGTCTTTTTATACACCCTTAATTTACGATACTGATACGGTTTCTTTAGCTTCATATGATAGTACTTTTCTCGATCATATTCTGTCCATCGATCGTCATCCGAATTGGTTTTTGACGTGACGCCATCAACTGCGTCCTCACTCCGGCTGCTTTTGTTTTCTGGTGACGGTACATCACCGTTTTTCTTTTCGCAGACTCCATTTGTAATTGTTTTTCTGGATATGTTCCCATTCACTAAACCATCCAGGTGGCTAGTATCATACGGCCTTCTCCTTTTGAGTCGGCTGTGCGCCTCTATAGAGGCGATGTGCAGAGTACTCGGTCTGCAATAGTACATGGCTAACTCTTTGGAAATGTTTCTGCGCGGAGCAGTTTGCTTCCAGCAGTGGTCACGCTGCCAGGGCGATGACTGCACGGAGCTATTATCGTCGGAGACAGACAGCGAGGCGGAGGGCGGATGCGCCGCGGCAGGCGGCGTAGGTGGAGCGGCGGCCGGTGGCCAGAAGGTCTTTCGTTGCACCGACACCCAGCCCGCGCGCTCGCCGTTCCCGCCACACCCGCGAACGAGCTCCAGAATAAACTTTCCATCTGCAAGCGCAACAATAATAATTATAGTTTTTATACTAGCTGAGTCCCGCGATGTTACCAGCGGTTATTGCCGAACCGCGGATGACGCCGCAGGGCGAAGTTAGTCTTAACACAGTAGCCTAAGTTACTCGTTATATTATTAGCTACCAGTGAAGTCCCGTCAAATTCGGTCCAGTCGTTCCAAAGATTAGCCGGAACAAACAGACAGACAGATAAAAATGGAAAAAATGTGATTTCGGTATATGTACAGTGTGTATGGTTATTTTAACATTACAAACAGACACTCAAATTGTATTTATTAGTATAGATTAAAATTACATACTAATCAATGGATCGACGTTATTATACTAGTAGAAGATCCGACCCTAGATCGAGCTGATAATAAAATAAAACTTTACAGGGGTTTTATGAATGCAATATAATACAAATAATGATTCTAGATTAATATTATTATTCTCTTTATTACAATTATAAATACATATTATTTACATTTTTGATATAAATATAAAAACAAGTACATTTAAAAATATAAAAAATAGTAGGCCACCGACTTCGGGTACAGGGACCAAGAAACCGGTGATTAGGGCTCCAAAGACAGGAACTTCCTCACTATACGTGCCGTGTCAAGCAGGACTGCCTTCTGCATCAGACCCTGGATCCAGCCCTCTAACGTGAGCCTCTTAAGGTGTTGGTCGAGGCTCTTGGCTATCAATCCGTGAGCAGAAACGACTATCGGAACAATGATCGCCGAATCCACATATCGACAATCTCGTGAGATAAATCCAAATATTTTATTTTATTGTATTTTTATTATTATTATCATTAAAAGCAAATTATTTTATGATAAAAAAGTTGTCTATTTCGTCATGATTTGGAATCTTTCTTTTTAACCGACTTCAAAAAAAGGAGGAGGTTTCTCAATTCGACCGTATATTTTTTTTATGTGTGTTCGCGGATAACTGATGATTCTTTTTTTAATGGAAAGGAGATGTCCCAACGGTGGTACCATGATAAGGACAATTATATCCAAGAGAAATGGAGTCGAACCTTGAAGTCGGTTTTATTTTTGTTAAAATTGTATTTGTATGTATTTTTATTAGTGGTCATAAGTATCACTGCATATTTATAATTAGAGTTTAATTATAACAAAAATAACAATTCTAATTAAATTAATAAATTTACTTAATATTAAAACAACTTGTTAGAGTAAGTCATTTGTCACATGCAAGCAACAAAAATATTTTGCTCTTGATAATTGAAGATTACTTAAGCACTAAATAATAATAATTGAACCTTTATTGAACAATCAACACTTTTTTGAAAATATTAAACCCTGTACCAGGTGGATAACCCAATCGATAACTTTTTTTTATGGAATAGGTGGCAATCGAGCAGACGTATCGCCTTAAGGTAAGCGATTACCGCCGCCTATGGCTTTCATGATGATAGTGATGATGGTAATATGATAGCACTTTGCCCATTACATTGAATTAACTATCCAAATATAACGTAATTTTAGACTGCCTCGTTGGTCTCGCGGTCGGCGTGTGTCACTGCTGATCATGAGGTCTCGGGTTCGATTCCCGGGTCGGACCAAATGTTTGTATGATCTACAAATATTTGTTTCCGAGTTTGGGTGTTTACTATGTATAATATGTATGTATTTACAAAAAAAAAGTATATATGTATTTGCATCAGTTGTCTAGTACTCATAACACAAGCTCTGCTTAGCTTGGGACTAGATGGCATTGTGTGTTAGATGTCTGAAATATTTATTATTATTATTATTTTCCAATTTATGAGTTTTGTTCGTTATATTTATTTTTATAACAAACGATCAGACGTATTGCCTGACGGTAAGCGATTACCGCCGCCCATGGACACCTGCAACACCAGAGACGTCACAAGCGCGTTGCCGGCCTTTGGGGAATACTATCATCATGTTAGCCAAAATACATCTACTTAATGGACATATTGTATGTCATGAGAAACTGTTGGATGTGGTCGGTACAAGGCCAGTTGTTGTGGAGCTGGATGCACTTGGCGGAGGCTTATGTCCAGGCTACTTCAAATATATCCTAACAGAAAACTACTACAGCCTATAATAGCCTGCCGCCAGTGGACTCAAAAGCCTCTCTTTAGAAAGGACGTTAAATGAGCTATTAAATATATAAAACTAACTGACCCGCTCAACTTCATTTGCGTCTCTCCATAAGATATATATAATAAGTAAATTTTTCGATTTTCCCAAAACTTTCGGTCGATACCGGGCTCCTATTGGTCGCAGAGTGATGTTACATAGCCTAAAACCTTACTCGCTAAATTGGCTATCCAACAAAAAAACAATTAGTAAAATCGGTTCAGCCGTTCATGTATGATGTCGTTACCAAGGCAAATAGGGATTCATATTTATATATATAGATTACATATACACAATAGGTAGTATGAAAGCTATGATAATTACTAATTAATCCTAATTTCGTATTGGTCATTGATAAAAAATATCATACTTACTATATATCCTGCTATTTATGATATCTATATTATGAGGTATTATGATAATGATAAAACAAAGACATAAGATTTTATAATCATTAGCAGTAATCAGTGGCGTAGCTAGGTAACTAAGGGCCCTGGGGCAAATAAAAATGAGGCCCCACGCCCCTATATAAACTGGTTTGGTTTTATCAAGTAAAAATATTAAATACACAAATATGTACTTTAAAATGCTAAGCTACTTTATCATCAGCTCTTTTCGTGCATTTCAGGGCAGGTAATAAAAATACTGCTGTTCAGTATTCAGTATTTAGTAGTAAGCACATAAATTATAATTTTAATAATAAACTAGCTGAACCCCACGGTGTTACCCGCGGTTATTGTTTTACCGCGAGTTACGCCGCGGGATAAAGTTAGTCTAAAAAAATGTAGCCTAAGTTACTCCCTGGATCATCTGCTACCTGCCAGTGAAAGTCCCGTCAAAATCCAGAGATTACCCCGAACAAAGAGACAGACAGACAGACAAACAAAAAAATTTTTAACTACATTTTTGGTATATGTATTGTGTATACATACATATGCATTGATTAAAAAGCTGTTATTTTAATATTACAAACAGACACTCCAATTTTATTTATTTGTATAGAGTATAGATTATGTAGGTATTGGGCAATAAAATGAAATAGAAAGATTACAGGGTTTATTTTATAAAGGTCGGACCTACCAACTGGCTAAATAACATTTATACTTATATTTACAATCATATTCTAGCTTTAGTTTTTGTTTATAGTTTAGTATAAATTTTCAGTCCTTTGTAGAGTACAGACAGAAAATTTCCATGGTATCCTTTCTGACTGAAGTCATACACCAAACATTATTCCTCATTTATTTTGGAAAAATTGAGAAATTTTCGAAAGGAGGACTCCCTGATCTTTTGTGGGCCCCGGGGCACTGCACCGCCTGGCCCCTAGGTAGCTACGCCACTGGCGGTAGTGCCGATCAATTTATGGATTTAATTAAGTAATAAATTAAAAAACCCGCAATAAACAATATTGTTGTGGTCCTTTTCAGTTTAAAATAAATTTTGCACTTTCACTACTGTTTGACATAACATGACAAAAATTTACTTTTCTTTTTTACTTTATAACTAGCTGAACCCCGCGGTGTTACCCGCGGCTATTGTTTTACCGCGAGTAACGCCGCGGAACAAAGTTAGTCTAAAAAAAGTAGCCTAAGTTACTCCCCGGATCATCAGCTACCTGCCAGTGAAAGTCCCGTCGAAATCCGTCCAGCCGTTCCAGAGATTACCCGGAACAAACAGACAGACAGACAAAAATTTTTTTAACTACATTTTTGGTATGTGTAGCGTGTATACATACATATGCATTTAGTAAAAAGCGGTTATTTATTCATTCACACTCCAATTTTATTTATTTGTATAGATTAGCTACTTATCTTTTATGACATACTATCCAAGTTCTGTGGTTGCTTTTGTACCTTTAAAATAACAACTGCAGGTAACGACACGGGGCGAAGCTAGTCTTAAGAAAGTAGTCAAAGTTACCCCTATATCATCAGCTATTATAATATTAGCTGGACTATAAATTGGTCCAGCCATAGATAGAGCCAGATTAGCCAGAAAAAACAGACATATAAAAAAATTGCCAGTCATAAGGACTGCCGATAGAAGTGAAAACTTATAACTTAGAATGTTATTTGTAAAATAAAAAAAATATGTTTAAATTAAAATTATTAACATCAAACATTAGCATGTCCTTGAAGCGAATTCTTAACATTTTCCCCTACCAAAAAGTGTTCAATGCAACAAAATAAATTTTCACTTGGAAAATATCATATCAGCATGTCGGTGATGAGACTAATAAGATTTTCTAATGCGGCTAAAGAAGTCTTAACTTCAAAAATGTAGAAAAGGATTTTTTGATCTAAGTAATGTATTTACTTTCATATGCACTTAACAAAAAGTTGTTACAAACAGACACAACCATTTATTCATTTGTATAGATATCTGTAACAGACATGGTATGATATTAAAACATAAGCTAAACAAATGTTTGATTTTTCATTGTTCCCATGTTGCCGGGACTTTTCAAACATACATGAAATGGCCACAAAAATATTAGATTAGGTAAGATTTAGCTTATTTAATACCTTTAAAGGGATATCTCGCTTTGAAGATATTTTAATGTTTTTCATCGATATGTCAAAAATTATGTAAATACTTTTCAACGATGTATTGTTTTTTTTATATAAATAGCCCACAGATTTTATCAAGTTTTTAATAATAATATCCTTATACATCTCATCAGCCCGACATCTTGATTTTCGTGGGATGTCCCGGTTTTAAAATCAAAATTGTAATGTCCCACATTGAACAGGTTTTATCCTGCCTTTTGAAGATAACTGGACTGATGGCTTTTTCTTGCTCACTCATTTCTCATGTGTCGTATACGTTTTTATGCTTTGTCCTGCTTTTAACTAAAGATTTCTGCATTTTTTCATAAAAAAATCCAAAATCCAGATATGACTAAAATAAAAAACCAGCAATGCTGCATCTCATATACGCCACTCTGATCCCAGACTAGGCAAAGCCTGTACTCAGGCCACCAGGCTGATGATAAACATACTTATAATACTTCTAAATACATATTAAAGATAAATGAAACCATTTCAAAAAAAATTAAATAGAAGCAAATCAAAATAGTTCCAGAAATCTATTTATATAAAATGAATCGCTGAAATATATAATTCTTTTTTTAAGTGTTTGTTTTTGTTATGACGAGGTTTGTGTACAAGAAAACTTAAAAGATAACGGGAAAAGTTTTTTTTTATCTGCAGCTGTGCACTGCCTGTGGGAAGCTGAGACATATGTAAATATAGCGGTACAAAGTTCATCGGATAAGCTAGCATTAAATAATAATCATTAGACCAGACTAAAGATATGTGTTAGTTACACAGCTAACTGATAAATAATGACTTGTATATAATCTACACTTTTATTTCAATGTACTTAGTGAACTAATATTTATTTATATGTGATAAGACCTTGTTTCACTTGACTGAGAAATATTCACCTGATTATGTCAAGTGAAATGAGTTCTAACCAACAACATAATTAGAATAATTTTAAAGTTTTAATACACTAAGAATACTGATTAGATTACAACATTCAACTTTTCCTGATATCCATGTGTATATTTAGAGTTTTGCATGTCAATAAACCAATACTGTTAAACATCACCAATGGTCCTCAGTTTAAAATAAATAAAAGTCAGCAACACATGATCAAATAGTTGCTTGTTTCTGCAAGGGTGCCCATGGCTCCTTACGAAACACAACAATAGCACAGAAGCTGTGCTTTTACCATTACCAACGGCTCACTCAAATGGTCTTATACAAGTTTATCAGAGCATGAATGACTTTCTAGTTTTTCTCAACACACTATCTGTTTCATGTACAGTGTACATTTATAAATCAATAACAACTAATTCCTAAGTTTTGCCAATGCACCATGACACCTACCTTTGAAGAATTTGAGTCTCCCACCAGTAGCAGTGAGAGCAGAACTAGTCACAGGGGCATCTTCACTTGCGCCTTTACTACTGCTGTTACCATTTACGCCATGTCTTCTGTCTACTTCCTCTGTCATTTTGGTACATGTTGTCAGAGTTGTGTTTGTTCCTTCCTGTATATGCATTTCATTTCTGACCGCTCATACATCACACGAGCGACACTTTAGTTCGAACCGTCTCGCCATGACGTGCCGACACTAGGTAACGGCAATGCATTAAACACTCGCGAATTCAGATTGACATACAATATATCCGTCAGAGTCCTCATCCTAGTGCCACCTGCTGATTGTGAGCCCCACCGAATCTTTCGTATAAACACATTACCGACACAGTAACTTCTCAATTGAACGATATTACGCTCGATCGCAGATTCGGTGGCACTTTACGTTTCTCACTGCATAAATAATAGCAAAACTTAATCGCGACGCCGGATTCCCGATAATAATCGGGACCACGACACAACTCAATAAAAAGCTGTTCGTTTTTCAGTACTTAGTTCATTCACACCCAGCATCCATTTTGATTCGTTCAAAATCAAATATGATCGTTCTTTTGACCACAATACTTGAAATCGGAATGGTCGTCTGAGAGTGCGTTGTAAACACGTTTAGTTATTCCTTGGAAACTGTTAAACTCTCTAAATCTGGAACTTTAAGTAATTTTGATTTCGCAGCATCCAGTTCATTTTTATGCTGTAATTTAGCACAAATAGAAAGAAGTCAGTTTCTGACATCGCCGACGTGTATACAATCTAAACGTTTACAGACTTTGACTATAAAGGCATTTTTGGGTCCCACAGCATTCTAGGCAACCATGGTAGAAACGGTGTTATTCTTTTTGAGAATGAAGAATTTGTGCCAGACCACGCTAACTTTGTTCGGATGTGGAACAGATTTGTTTAAATTATATACTTTCCAGGTGGTCTGTTTTTGACTAAGAGCATTTATACATGGAGGGGAGCTGAACGGGCGGAAAGTGTGTTCGGAGTAAAGAGAGAGACAGACTGAGTTAAGTTCTGTCTCTCTCTAATCGCAAGCTTTTGGTTGGTTAATGTATTTCCCGCCAAATAAGTCATGCAAATTGGTATGTATGTCCACCAATAAGAAGCTTGCGTGAGAGAGACAGACTCTAACCAAACCCAGTATCTCTCTACTCCGATCACGCTTTCCACAACTACAGTGATTGAGGTCTGTTTTTCATAAGTAATACCTTAGGTTATTTGACAATACTGAAAATAAACTATGGATTGTCCTCTGGAAAAATTCATTCATTGTTTTTGTAAAATATTTTACTATTAGGCAGGTAGGTATATCAATAGGTCAATCCTTTAAGGTTACATTTTGAAATACTACAAAGCGCGGTATTGTAGAACTACACACCATTTATTCGCCATTTTCTTTAATAACATTGGAGAAACCTGATAAAATTCACTTAAACTGCGTTGTTTTGTTTTGTTGGCTAGCAAGTGAATTTGTTTACTAACGTGTGACGTCACGCGTCGCATATGACCAGCGCAATTACAGAATATCGTTTTTTGACTCGGTTGTCCAACTTGAACTTTATAATAGACTAGCTGAACCCCGCGGTGTTACCCGCGGTTATTGTTGTACCGCGAGTAACGCCGCGCGACAAAGTTAGTCTAAAAAAGTAGCCTAAGTTACTCCCCGGATCATCAGCTACCTGCCAGTGAAAGTCCCGTCAAAATCCATCCAGCCGTTCCAGAGATTACCCGGAACAAACAGACAGACAGACAGACAGACAGACAAAAATTTTTTTAACTACAGTTTTGGTATATGTACCGTATATACATACATATGCATTTAGTAAAAAGCTGTTATTTTAATATTACAAACAGACACTCCAATTTTATTTAGTTGTATAGACTAGCTGAACCCCGCGGTGTTACCCGCGGTTATAGTTGTACCGCGAGTAACGCCGCGGGACAAGGTTAGTCTAAAAAAAGTAGCCTAAGTTACTTCCTGGATCATCAGCTACCTGCCAGTGAAAGTCCCGTCAAAATCCGTCCAGCCGTTCCAGAGATCACCCGGAACAAACAGACAGACAGACAGATAAAAATTTTTTTAACTACATTTTTGGTATATGTATCGTGTATACATACATATGCATTGATTAAAAAGCTGTTATTTTAATATTACAAACAGACACTCCAATTTTATTTATTTGTATAGACTAGCTGACCCACGCAACCTAGTTTGCGCCTTATATTGCCCGTAGTGTGAAATTTTCCCCCGTTTTTGAAACATTCTTCATTGTTGCTCCGCTCCTATTAGTAGTAGCGTGACGATATATACCCTATAGCCTTCCTCGATAAATGGACTATCCAACACCGAAAGAATTTTTCAAATCGGACCTGCGCGCGGTTCCTGAGATTAGCGTGTTCAAACAAACAAACAAACTCTTCAGCTTTATATATTAGTATAGCTTTAAATTCATCAAAATATTAACGCAGTGTGCTAACTATGTAATTAAAAATAATTTAAAACGATTTTCAAAAATCTGTCAAATAGCCTATTCTATATATATATATATATATATATTATCTGAATCTCGGACAAATGATTTTCATGAAATTTAGTATACAGGGGTCTCGGGGGCGATAAGTCGATCTAGCTAGAATTCATTTTTAGAAAATGTCGTTTTATTCGTGTTTTTAACAATCACCTTTATCGATAATCAATGTGTATCTAGCGTCATATATCGCAACTCGAACGAACTACATTAAACTAAACTTACACTGAAGTAATGCACTGTCTTCGGTGTAGAATAAATAGTAAAAAAAGTTTAGTGGTACTTCTACCAAGAGAGGGCGCCACAAATCTTTTTTTTTTATTGGACCGAGTAAAGCTCGGGCATCCAGGTACTCATCATAAGTTGTGGAACAATCCCAAAGTTGTGGAACGATCCCAAAGTGGTGAAACTCGAAGAAAACACGCTGACTGACTGCCCTACAATATTGACTACTACGATTTATTTTCTCAATATACATTAAATGTTAATTAATCCATTTCACAACGGAGATCTGTCAGTCTGGAAACAGTACTGGAATCTTTAGGGTCTACATACACTCATCACATCATCATGGGAGATTTTAATACAGATCTAACTCGCCCAACTTCACGTACCAGTAAACTCCTTCAGATTGTTGAGTCTGCCGGTATGCAGATTTTACCTCTACAACCGACTCATCATAATGGCTTGGGGGTGGATACTTGGTTGGATTTAATACTGGTATCGACTTCCACGCTTGTCCGTAACCACGGTCAACTTGAAGCACCGGCATTCTCCAATCATGACCTTATCTTTCTCTCCTATGTCCTTAAACCACCTAAACCCCAACCAAGAGTTTTGCACATGAGATGTTTTGGCCAAATGGAGGTCGACAAGTTACTTAGGGATGCTTCTAATCTGAATTGGGATGCAGTAACATCGGTCACAAACGTAGATGAGAAGCTTCAAAACTTTAATCACACAATTCTCTCTCTGTATGATGTCCACGCACCTATCAAGAAAATAAAACTAAAGCGACAACCTGCTCCCTGGATGACAAAGAAGGTGCTTTCGGCCATGCGACGTAGAGATAGAGCGTTCTGTAAATTCAGAAGGGATCGTACCGAGGAAAAGCGCACCTTGTACAAAACTGCTAGAAATCGGTGCAATCAGATGATACGCAACGCCAAACGCCGACACATTTTTGACAACATCACTCGTTCATCTCCCGCCAATATTTGGAAGTTTCTAGGAACTCTAGGTATTGGTAAGACGCGACCAGGTGGTTCCCGGGCGGTGGTTGGTTTGGATGATTTAAATCGTCATTTCTCCTCCTCTACTCGTTTGGATCCCCAGACCAAGCATCGTACTGTTGGCTACCTCTCGAGTCTAAGTAACCTGAATATAAATTCCTTTCGATTTTCTCCGGTTGCGTCGGGTGACATCAAAAAGATTATACTTTCTATTAAATCCAATGCTGTTGGCTGTGATCAAATCAGCCGACGTATGATCATAGCAATCCTTGACCATATTTTGCCTGTAATCACCCACATTATAAATTACTCTTTATATTCCGGAACTTTTCCAACACTGTGGCGCAAAGCTTGTGTCATTCCCTTACCTAAAATCTTAAATCCCATACTCCCCAACCATTTTAGACCAATATCCATTCTCCCTTTCCTTTCCAAGGTGCTAGAATCTTGTGTGCATATGCAGTTTTCTAAATTCATCTATCAAAATAATCTACTCAGCTCTTTGCAATCGGGATTCAGGCCTGGCCATAGTACTACTTCCGCCCTTCTTAAAGTGACTGGCGACATCAGGGCAGGCATGGAAAACAGAGAGATTACTGTTTTGGTCTTGATCGACTTCTCCAATGCTTTCAACACCGTCAGTCACGATATCCTCCTATCTATCCTCTCCTATCTTGCGGTCTCACCTGAAGCACTGGAATGGTTCTCGTCTTATCTTCGGGGACGCCAGCAGTCTGTTCATGTCGATGGATCCTTTTCAAGTTGGTGTGATCTTGACTCTGGTGTACCTCAAGGCGGTATTCTTTCTCCTCTATTATTTTCTATTTATATTAATCTCCTAACCCCGGAACTTCTTTGTGCGTATCATCTGTATGCCGATGATCTACAACTCTATTCGCAGAGTAAAGTGGAGGATATTTCGACAGCTATACAAATGGTCAATAACGACTTGGAAACAATAAATGCATGGACTCACAGGTTTGGGTTATCAGTAAACCCCACAAAATGTCAAGCCATTGTGGTGGGAAGTCACCGGTCGATAAGCAGAGTAGACGTTGAGACTCTTCCAGCTATTACTTTTAATGGGACTAATATACCTGTTTGTAGATCGGTGAAAGATCTAGGCTTACACATTGACTGTACACTAAACTGGGGTGAACAAGTAACTAAACAGTGCCAGAGGGTTACTGGAACACTTCGGTCTCTGAACCGCCTGCGAAATTTCCTACCCGTTAAAACCAAGACTATGCTTGTGCAAACCCTTATTTTCCCCTTAATCGACTATGGTGATGTGTGTTGTTACGACCTGAATGCAGACCTTCTCGATAAATTAGACCGTCTTCTTAATAACTGCATTCGATTTGTTTATAATCTTCGTAAATACGATCACGTATCCTCTTTTCGTTCGCAGCTCAATTGGCTACCCATTCGCCTGCGCCGTAAACTACGCGCGCTCACTGTCCTATACTCTATCCTGAACAATCCATCTTCGCCAACTTATTTAAAATCATACTTTCAACTTTTATGTAGCAATCATAACAGAAACCTTCGGTCCTCTAATAACCTTCTTCTTCGTTGTCCGTCCCACACGTCTGAGTTCGTTGGCTCATCCTTTATTGTGCAGTCCGTTCTTCTTTGGAATGAGCTTCCGCTCGAGGTCAGAATGGCTACTAACGTTTTTACATTTAAAACAAAAGTAAAGCAGTATTTATTGAAACAGCTCGCAGAATCAACCAATGCTTAAATGATATCTCATACTGATTATGGTATTTTTTGTGTATGTATGTATTTATGTATTTATATATATTTTAGAATGTGTATACATACGCATCTATGTATTATGTGTAGTGTATGGTAAGTTTATATATGTATGTGTATTTCATATTTTACAAATAATAATCTAAATGCATCTACTTCCTATTTTCTCTGCATCACCTAAAGGTTGACTGGTAGAGAATGCCTTAGGCATTAAGTCCGCCTATGTACCTAAAGTGCATGATGTGTAATAAAAAAAAAAAAAAAAAAGATGTTTAACAGATGACCTGTAAACCAGCTTCGACGAGGACCTCCTGCTTTAAGAATAACTCAGAAGGATAAATTGAAACATTTCTTTACTTATATAGTAAAGTAAGTAAGCCAGTAGTACCAATTTTAATATGATATTCAACAAAACTTTATTTGAGAAAGTATCCATATTTTTACAGTGGAACTAAATAATAAAACAAGTTATAATAATGTCAAAGAGTGTGTAGTAGTACATATTGTAATATTGTATTCAACAAAACTTTATTTGAGAAGGTATCAATAATAATAATAAATAAAATTGGAAATAAGCAATTAAGTTTATTGTAAATAATTGGAATGTCTGCCTAATAAACAATAATTTTATTTTTGTTTAAATTGGTTTTGAATAATCTGTTGTGTACATTTGGTTTGGATCTGCGTCCGGGTGTAGGTATAAAATAAATTTAACTGTAAGACAAAGACTTTTTATTATTTTTATTTTCACCAATTACTACGGTGGAGCAGGGGCCTCAGGCATAAGGGGGTGTTTCAAAATTTTAAGATAACCGTCCAACTGAGTGAGTCGGACTCGCGCACGGAGAGTTACGTACAAAGCTTGAAACGCCTGTTACACAAGGAGAGTTTCTCGCACGAGAGTGACAAATATAATCGTACGCGATTATCCCATGTCAAAACTCGTCATTCGATTCTCGCCGGCGTTTGTTTACATTTTGACAAAAACTCGCATTATTTAAGCGATTCACGAATTCGAATATCACAGGACACACGTCTCTAAGCGTCTATTACACAAGGAGAGTTTCAGGCGAGACTCACTTCTCTTAATATGTTTACTCTACAGGCGAGTTACCGTGGATCTATAGACGCATACGTATCTCATACGAGCCCATATGAAAGTCAGCATACGAGGCTAGCATTAGTCATTCGTGACCTATTTCGTTTGTTTATAGGCAGAAACGTCTTTATAAATGTCAAAACCTGTTATTAACTTTGGTACATAAGTACCTAATTTGTATAGATGTGAAGCCCAAAAATTTACCCTAATAAATGAAACTAAGAAAGTCTTAATTTTACAAATTAATAAAATTGGAGTGTCTGTTTGTAATATTAAAATATTTTTTATTTTAAATTTTACTAAATGCACATGTATGTATCTCATCATCATCATCAGCCTATCGCAGTCCACTGCTGGACATAGGCCTCTCCAATTGGCATATGGTACATTACACTATATGAACTACGGCTTTTGAAACTTAGTAATGTACTATATTCCATAACATTTTAACAACGCGTGACTATGGCTTTTGAAATTTGTTTCATGCTTTTTCAGCGTCGTTTTTGTCGTAGTTGAGTCTTAAGTTTTTTTTTATACATATGTAGTGTAAAGTTACCTAAGTAGGTGTGTTTTCAACTTGCTTCTGTGGGCCCTTATTTCTTTCCCAACAATGACCGCGGGTAACACCGCGAGGTTCAGCTAGTTTTAGATATAACTAGCTGATTTTTTTTATCTGTCTGTCTGTTTGTTCCGGGTAATCTCTGGAACGGCTGGACCGATTTTGACGGGACTTTCACTGGCAGACATCCAGGGAGTAACTTAGACTACTTTCTTTTAGACTAACCCGCGGTGTTACTTGCGGTACAACAATAGCCGCAGGTAACACCGCGGGGTACAGCTAGTATCAATGACACAAGCAAGTATATAATAAAATTCTCGTATCGTTGACTCGTGTTTGTTACCAAACTCCTCCGAAACGGCTGGACAGATTTTGATGAAATTTTGGGTACATATCGGATAGGTCTGAGAATCGGCCAACATCTATTTTTCATACCCCGAAATGGTGAGGGTGACCCATCCTAAAATATTTTTTATGGCAAATAACGTACGCCGGGTCAGCTAGTACTATCATACATTTCGAATATATTCTTTTTAATTTATTGTAACGTATCTACTTATTTATAAGTAGGTATCTTCGAAATACGCGCGCCGCGCCGGCCACCGGCCGAGGCCTCCTCGGCCGGTACCGCCGCAACCGCTATATCCCTGCATTTTAATTTTGTAATAACTTCGAAAATTTACACGCTGCAAAGGGCCATATTGATAAATATTAAATGCACAATGTATTTAAGCTACTCAATTGGATAAGGATTAATACCGTATTGCTTAAAATCGCTTTGTATATAAGCCATTATTTCTTGTAAAAAGTAAAGGATAAAAAATGGTTATTGTGGCTTATCCCTAAGAGATAGACATATATATATATATATATATATATATATATTTTTGTAGACCTTTTTAAGTTGTACAACACGATAGAACATAATTTTGATGTATCTCATAGGCTTCAACCAGCGTTTGCAATGTAAGCGCAAAAAAATGAGTTAATTTACGACATCACATTAGAGACCTCTAAAATTATCAGTGTTTCTGTACCATACTATGCATGTATAATACATATAAACCTTCCTCTTGAATCACTCTATCTATTAAAGAAAACCGCATCAAAATCCCTTGCGCAGTTTTAAAAATCTAAGCGTTTATAGAGACAGACAGAAAGCGGAAGCGACTGTGTTTTATACTATGAAGTTATTCCCACAGGTTATGGGCCCAGGGACGACATAGGAAGCGCAAATAAGATACCTAACCTACCTATTAAGTGAGATTAGGAGCAATTGTGATTGTTGTGATTTGCGGGCTAACCGAAACCCACTGGAAAAAAGAACTAAGAAAAGTAAGATTCGTTCCCAACTCTGTAGCCCGAAAATATGCCCGCATGACGTTCTCATTTATGGAATGTATCCACTTCATGCGGCGCACAGCACCACCAGTAGCGGGGACCCTGTTCGGAGCGATGAGTCCGGGGATGGTAATTGTGTTCTTACTCTAGCTCTTGTTATCATTAGAATTTCTTGAAAAAATCATTGTTGTGACATGACCACAGAAGAGGAGAATTAATACTTTTGTTCTGTGTAAGTTGTGTAAGACATGACGTTTTAAACGTCATGTCTTACACAACAGCTATTTTCTTTTAAAATGCCTTTTTTATGTGATTTTCTTCTATTGCGATGCCTATAATCCATTATAACAATATGGTAATTTGTTTAGGTTGATTCTGAATGTTTAAAGACTTAGAAAATAATGAAAAAATGTTTTAGAAATTCCAACTGCTTTCAGTGTTGCTAGCTTATTATTATTATCAACACAACACTGAAATAGTTTGGTCACTCAAACAAAACTCGTACACGATGTATCGGTATGGAGTGAAAATTTTCTCCAGTAGTGGTGGAATTCCCCTAATGTGTGCTAATTTTTCTGCAGCGGCAATCTTGGTCGTGACACAGATAAAGCAATGACTACAAAGTGTGATTGTCTTTTGGCAAATGTCAAAGTGACACGATTGTTAATAGTGTCATGTCACAGTTGGATAGAATTCGGGCGAGAAAAGTAAAATATATTTAGGCGGACGGTGATTGTTTGTGTCGCCTAGTACCTGATGAACTGATTAACATCTACACGAGTTTTGAATTCTGCCAGAACGGCCTTTGTAAAGGTTAATTGTCATTGTCTTGCGGTCGGCCGCGAACGAATTTAAGTGGTAAGGAATCGGGAAGCGTAGTATGTAAAATAGCCAGGAGCTCCGTGACGGCGTACAGAGGGCCCCCTATAGCGCCTTAGACGTCAATGAAGCCTACAGATCTCCATGGTAAGTTTCATATTGTAATATAGAATGAGATGAACCACCTCTTAGTTTGAACTGTACACCGGTGATTGATCTGTGAGTGTGGCCGGATGTGGCTATTTATTAAGATATCCCTCCATTCCGAGGGTCCAGCATTTGTGTACAGAATTAAACAATGTATATTGGGACCTGTTTAGGTTTCGAGTGTACCAATACAACGCGCCTTTGCTCCAATGTTTCAAGTATTTTAAATTTAATCATGGTGTAATTTTTTTTAAACCTGCGCAGTAATGGTCAATCTGTTTAGAGGAGCACCACTTTAACTGCCAAGGCGCACACACCTTGCTATTTCTCGGGATTACCCCATTAAACAGCGGAAAGTAGGAGACAAAAAAACAAAATGACGTACACTAATAATAAACACTAAGAGTAGTCTAACTGTTAAAAATTACGAAACTAACTTCCCAATTTTATCCACCCCTAAATCTAACTATAAGTCCTTGCCATCAAGGAAGACACAATGCGTTTCTACGTCTTCTGTGGCGACTTCCACATGCAGCGCAACAATAAAACATATGACAGCGCCACCTACCGAAGATACGCTGAACTACGCAGTAACTTACAATACCAGTAAAGAGAAGTTCTCGCGCTGATTAACATATACAGGACATTCCAACCCGCCAGGCATTATCACCTCGCCTGGTCGGAGGATCCTCCCTTTGTGTTGGAGGGACATGACACGCCGTTCCTCCACATCTTCTACTGTCTTCTGTCAACTGCTTCTGTAAACAAAAAACAGAATGTCTAATGAAAAATTAATTGACGAAATAGTAAATGATTCGTGCTTTGTTTGCAATGTATAATGAGAAACGAGCTATTACTAATTCTGTAATACAAGAGATGCTAAAAGACTGGATTAAAGTTAGATCCGTTGAGGAAATGCATTTTTAAATTTTTGTGTAAAAGAACCATGTATTTTAAGTTTAATAATATCCTACATAAATCGAAACATGTATTCGAAGGAACTACGCAGGGAGCCAAATTCTCTCCAAATTTCATAATTTACGATATTAAAAAGATAATCGACCAAATAAGTCAGCTCATCGGTAAAATTATTTACTTCTTGTGGGTACCAACTCATTGTCCTAATATTATCGGTTATGAAACTCTGGACCACGCTGCAAGAAATAGGTTTGATGTTGATCACTCTGCTACTATAAAGATTTCGCACACTGACTACCAAGCAGGGATCACCCATGATCTGAAAAGGTTGTGGCATAAATACTGGAATATGCAAGTACACAAAAGGGAAGATGATACGCGACGATCCAGGGACCCCACCCTCCAAACCTTGGTACTCCTACATACTAAACATAGAGAGCAGAAAGTTCATTACCATTGTGAACAAAGTAAAGTTTGGCTATTGCCACTTTCTCACTCACCTGGACAGACTCAACTTAATTCCGAGTAACGCGTGTGAAGTGAACTGTAAAATGTTGTAGAAAAAAACTTGTAAACTTGACAGCAAAACTCTCTATCAAACTGTTCCAATCAAAAATCAACGACTGGCTTAAAAGGGCTAGAGCCCAAATCCGTAAAATCTAGCTATAAAAAATGTTAACAGAAACTGGCAACACTGCTTCGCTTAACGCCATATTTAGATTTTTTGATATATTTTACCTCGTTGTCACTGTTGTTAGTGGTTGTGCTTGTGTTGTTGCGTAGCTCATCTTCATAGTTTTGTGGCGAATTTACGTGGAGAGAATTACATACTGCTACGTTGTGTTATCTTCATTTGTAGTAAATTCAATATTCCAAATCTACAGTAGAAAAATTGCAATAATGACTGCTTCGGAAGTGTCGTACAATCGCAAAATAATATCTGAAGATTTATCTAATGTTGAATTTGATACCAGTGAAGATGTTGAAGTTATCCCTACTTTTGATTCCATGGGATTGCGGGATGAACTTTTACGAGGAATATATACATACGGTATTTTGTTTAAAAATATTACACACTCGTAAGGCGCTTCGTATTTGTTCGCTTTACCGTGGCGGTCATCGCTAACTTTCACATTTTTTTCAGGTTTCGAAAAGCCGTCTGCGATCCAACAAAGAAGTATATTACCTATTGTAAAAGGAAGAGATGTCATAGCTCAAGCACAATCGGGTACTGGTAAAACAGCAACATTTTCAATATCTATTTTACAATCTCTTGACACCACATTACGTGAAACTCAAGTGCTAATACTATCACCAACACGCGAATTAGCCACACAAATACAGAAAGTTATCCTCGCTTTGGGTGATTTTATGAATGTGCAGTGTCATGCCTGTATTGGTGGCACAAATCTCGGTGAAGATATTCGGAAGCTTGATTATGGTCAACATGTCGTGTCTGGTACACCAGGCAGAGTTTTTGGTAAGTCTTATTTTTCTTTGAGTATTTGTTTAAATGTCACTGTAAAAGCTGAACTAAAGTAAATCCTAAGAATACCAATCAACCTTAATTGTAAAATTCTAAACCTTTTTTTATATTGAACTTTAGCCATCATTTGCTTGGTAAATTTTAAGATCTACCCCAAAGACACTATGGGATAAAATTAACATATTACAAGAACATTACTATTGAATCATGTTGGTTAGAACAGTAATCATTATTGCATGTGGTATTAATTCCAATGGTGAAATTGTGAAAAAGAACTTTCCTTTTTTTATAAATTCTTACATTTACCAACTTGTGTTCCTAAATCCAAAGCTTATCAAGTAACACCTAAGATTGTTTAGGATCACACTTGAAATCAGGATGTTCCGTTACACATTTAAAAATAGCATGCACAATCACATTCTTCAGATGGCAGACTAACTTATTCCACAATAGTCTTACTTATTGTCTACTTTCTACAGTGTACGATTATTAAATCAATAACTAAAAAATGTATAACTAGCCGAGTCCCACAGTGTTACTGGGAGTTATTGTCGTAGTGTGGTCACAACGTGGGGTAAAGCTATATCTAAAAAAGTAGCCTAAGCTACTCCTCATATCATCAGCTACCTATCAGTGAAAGTCTCATCAAAATCGGTCCAGCTGTTCCAGCGATTAGCAGGAACAGACAGCCAAAAATTGAAAATAAAAATTTTTTGGTATAAGTTTTGTGTAAGGTATATTATAACTTACATATGCATTTAGTTAAAAGCAGTTATTTTAATATTACTAATAGACACTCCAATTTTATTTATTTGTATAGATATATTTATTTGTTTATGTTTACGTTTATATACCTTTTTATGTTGGTTAGTTTATGTCAATTGCATCTATGCCCGATGCTGATTACAAGTTTAACCTTGATGCACCTACCTTGCCAGATCTTTACACCCCCAGAGGTTGGCTAGTAGAGAATGCCCTGTGCATTGAGTCCGATTTTCATGTGTGCATGAAGTTGTTTAATGTTGGCTAATGAGTTGGTAAATATAAGAATAGACAAGTAAAATTGTAACAGAAATAAAACCGACTTCAAGGTTTGACACGATTTCTCGTGGATGCCATCATCAGGTCTAAGTGTCCTTATCATGGTACCACCGTTGGGATATCTCCTTTCCATTAAAAAAAAATCGGTTCATAAACAATGAAGTTACCTGCGAACACACATAAAAAAAAAATATATATACGGTTGAATTGAGAAACCTCCTCCTTATCTATAAAAGTTAATGAGTCGCATTGGCATCAGTCTGTATTTTTACCCGATTATGGCAAAGCCAAAAGAGGGTTATGAAAAATCATAACCCGCTTTTGGCTTTGCCATACATAGCTTGTCAAAAGACAAGCTATGTTTTGTTTTTACAATATACCTAAATGAATTTTTTTTATTAATGATAACTTAAACCCAGAAAATATTAAATAAGTGAAAATTAAAAAAGGGAAATTCAAACTTACAAAACGCGTCACTATTGGTCGAAAGAAAATGTGACGTCGATTGTCACTTTATCGAAATTATCTTCGTCTAAATTTCTACTGTGTTAGTAGTGTTTGGGAGAAATTAAAAATATGTAATCCTACTAATATTATAAATGCGAAAGTTTGTAAGGATGGATGGATGTTTGTTACTCTTTCACGCCAAAACTACTGAACGGATTTGGATGAAACTTTACAGGAATATAGCTTATACATCAGAATAACACATAGGCTACTTTTTGCCGCGATAACCGGCCCAAAGATTTGCTATCTTGGATTTTAATTTTTCATAATGCACTGTGTCCTATTAGTCAACCCTCATTTGATTGGTATATTGAGGTAGTCGTGACAAAACTTATAAACCGCAATTTTATAGCGGCGGCCAACTTGGATTTACAATGAAACAGAATTCATTTAATTGTATTGTCACCAGACCTGAGGGTGTGTACCAAATTTTAGATCAATCGGTCAACAGGAAGGGGGTCAAATTTCAATTACAAGATTTGACCCAAATAAACAAACAGGTCAAGCTAAATAAAACCGTTTAAAAAATAATTCTTCCATGATTTTTATACATAGCAATTAAAACTGTAAATAAGTATAAAGTAACTGTAACGAGGATCGAACCAAGTGGCGCGAAATTGGAGAGGCCTATGTCCAGCAGTGGACTGCGATAGGCTGATGATGATGATGATGAACTGAAACACTAAATAGTAAACAAACACGACATGACAATGATGTCATTAGCCGTGTCTAAAAGCGCGCGCTACATGACGGCGTTTGAATAGCTCAATTAGTGTTTTTTCACTTTGAAAATTAGTTTGAATATTTACAAGCCTATTTATATTTTTTTGTATATTATAGAGACGTAAATGATCAGATAAAGAAAAAACAACATGCCCTATTGTCTATTATATCCCTATACAATATTCCCTGTTCTATATTAAATACCGTCGTATATTAACGGTTTTTGTATTCGCGGCTTATTTACGGTACGTATCCCCCGCGACTACGGAGCTTTTACGTTTTTTCATTTGCCAATATAAATAATATAACATGTTATTTTGCAGACATGATAAGGCGGCGTGTGCTGAGGACAAGGTCAATTAAAATGCTAGTCCTTGATGAAGCTGACGAAATGCTGAACAAAGGGTTCAAGGAACAAATCTATGATGTCTACCGTTACTTACCACCAGCGACACAAGTTGTGCTTATTTCTGCTACACTGCCCCATGAAATACTGGAGATGACTTCCAAGTTTATGACGGATCCCATTAGGATTCTGGTTAAGCGGTAAGTAGATAGCTATAGAGAAAAAAATATTTGTGTGAAAACATTATTGATGTAATTACTTAAACCTTATTTATAAACATTATTTAATGTTAAACTACAGTTTCGTGTTATTTTTTTTAACTTTAAAGAAATTACCTTAAAGTTCGAAATAACACAAAACCATTGCTTCGAGTTAGATAACCTTAGTAGTAGATATAGAGAGAAATTCATTTTTGTGAAAACATTATCGATTATCGAATAAATAATGTTAAACAACAGTTTTGTTGTTTTTAAACTTTTTTTCATAGAATAGGAGGGCAAACGAGCAGACGTATCGCCTGATGGTAATCGATTACCGCCGCCTGTGGACACCTGCCACACCGGAGTGTGCCAAGTGCGTTGCCTAAGGCCTTTGAGGTTTATTTCCTCCTTCCTCTGATTGATGTCCGTAATCGTACACACGAGATACTTAAATTTGTCTAAACCTTTGTAGTTTGTGCCATTTATTGTAAGGTCGTTGTATCTCTTCATGGACGTATTTAGTCTTTTCATGACTGTTTCTGAGACCCACTGATTTCCCATCCCCTCCGTACCATGCCTGTGTACCTGTCATGTACAACTTCCGCCTCTGATTGCCCCAGAATAGTAGTATGTTTCAGTCCAGTAGTAACCTCAAACAGGCTTTTTGACAATAATGAAAATAAACTATGAATTGTGGTCATCCTATTAGATAATAGCCTAAAAATACATATTTCACTATAAATCAAACAAAATAATGTAAGTTTCTCGCAGATTGCACGAAATAAAATTATAACTTTTTAGAAACTTTAACTGCGACATGAACCCCTTGTGATTGGTTGCAACTCTGGTGACGTCACATGCTAATAAACAAAAGATTCCTCAACTGAGTGTTGTTTGCGTTTTATGTTTTCGAAGTGTTAAAAATCGATCTGTGAGCTATTTCTGAAGTAATTTTTTGATAAATGGTTTGAATTCGTTTCAAAACAAAATGCAACCAAATTTTGTGCGTGCCGATGACAGCAACCTACATAATATGTTAGACGCTTTTGTGGTTGCATTTTTCTATCTATACTAATATTATAAAGCTGAAGAGTTTGTTTCTTTGCTTGAACGCGCTAATCTCAGGAAAAGCTGGTCCGATTCCGATTTAAAAGATTCTGTCAGTGCTGGACAGTAGGTACATTTATCGAGGAGGCTATATATCATCACGCTAAGACCCACTGTGGCACTACACACGATTTATTCGCCATTTTAATTAATAAAATTGGAGAAAACTGATAAAATTCACTTAAACTGCGCTGTTTTGTTTTCGCTAGCGAGTGTATTTGTTTACTTGCGTGTGACGTCACGCGTCTTATGTGACCAGCTCCATTACAAGTATATCGTTTTTTGACGCGTTTGTCAAACTTGAACTTAATCATAGATTTTAATTCATAATACAGTAGAAATTCCGCAAAATATTAACGCAGTGTGCTACTTATATAATAAATTATAACGATTTTCAAAAATCAGTCAAATAGTCTATTCCTGAGTCAAATCGCCTCCGACTCTCGCTCGCAGTTCGCTTGTGCTTGTGGCCTTTTTTACTGTTACTGCTGACTAGTTTTGCCGGTACCTGGAAACATTTGGTCCACTGTACCGCGTCCCCTGCGGAGGCCACATTGGTAGTCCCCGATTATTTGCTCTGCGTAGGGTTCAAGGCGTGCGAGGAGAATATATGACAGTACCTTATAAGCTGTCGGAAACAGTACAATCCTTCTGTAGTTTCCACATTTCTTTCTACACCCCTTCTTGTGTATTGGACAGATGATACCCACATTCCATTCCCTAGGCTGTTGTTCCTCTGTCCAGATCCTACAAATAATTTTGTACAGTTGGGATTGCAGTGCTCCCTCTCCATATTTCACCTGATATATTATCTATTCCAGGGTACTTGTGGTTCTTAAGTCTGTTTATTGCCTTGTGTTCCTCTTCGAATGTTGGTGGTAGATCCATATCATTATCGTGACTGTTCTTCGGGTTTGTATCGGGTTTATTGTTCACTGGTGGGCAATTGAGAAGTTCCTTGAAAAATCGGCGCCACATCTCTTTTTGTTTTTCCGGTTCTGAGACAAGATTACCATACTCATCTTCCAACACTTGAGAGATAGGTTGGTACACCTTTTTAGCTGTTCTTATTTTCTAATAAAACTTGCGGGACTCATTTGCTCTCATCAGCGTTTCCATGTTTGAGATAATGGCTTCCATACGATGTGGTTTTTTCCATTTTCTTCTCCTGTGTCGTCTGGCTTTGCCCAATACTGAGGTCCCTACGTCCATAACTATTCTTTTTGTTATTTCCCAGAGATTGTCTGTCACCAGAGTCCTCTAATTTGGCAAATTTGTTACTCAGTTCCATGTTGAATGCATGCCCCATGTTTTCATCCTTAAGTTTATCCGTATTGATGGTAGGTTCTATCTGAGTGTAGTTAGAGCTCGTCAATTTTATCTTTGCCTTAACTTCTATTCCCACCAGATAATGGTCACGGTCGAAATCGGCGTGACGGTATGTCTTTACATCGTTATAATTTATCTATTAGCAAGTGGCCGATTTGATTTACCGTTTTGCCATCACATGATTTCCATGTTCCCTTGTGGATGTTTTTATATGGGAACATTTTGCTTGCAATAACCATGGACTTAAAAGAAGCAAAAGATACAAGCCTTACTCCATTATCGTTGTACTTTAGATGTTTGCTGTGTTTGCCAATTGTTGGTGAATATAACTCTACGCGTCCGACTTTAGCATTAAAATCCCCTAATACTATTATAGCATCATAGTTAAGGATTTGATCGAATACCAGCGCCAGGTCTTCGTAGAAGCATTCAACTTTGCTAATCGGAGATCCTGTTTTCCATGCCACAGGTCATCGTGAATAGGTCCAGGTCGTTTATTCTTCTTTGTCGGTTTCTTATTAATTGTGTTTTTTTTCCGTGGGAGGGTATGTTAACCCGCCGCACAAGCCCCAACATGCTGGAGGACCACACCCTCCGTTGGTCAGCGAGTCCATTGGACTTAGCCGGACAGTGTAGCTAGGCTGTGCCATCGACCATTCCCCTTTCCACCATAGCACCACATGAGGGACAGCGCGAGAAGCTAGCTTATTGTCAACATTTAAATACCTGTGTCATAGAAACCATAATATCATCTAAACGAGTGTTATAATGTTGTACTAATTTTCATAATGCAACTCCAAAGAAGAACATTTCACTACCACAGCGCCGTAGAACAAGAACTGCTATTTACTTCGTATCCCTCCATTTTTGTTTGATATTAGTATTGCACACCACCCTATGGTTTCAGAACTTTTTATAGAAGATTCATGGGTGTAGATGAAAGTCGTGTATGCAATTGTACATAATTAGTTATTAAAACACTCATGTGATACTATTATCACACTCGTGTTTTAATACTCCTTATTATACAATAGTTGCATAAATAACTTTTATAATTAGCTCCTAATAAGCTAAAAGTATACAACATTCTGATATCTATCTATTACTGACATATTTACAGATGTACTAAACTCATTATTTTCTATTTCAGTGATGAATTGACACTTGAAGGCATTAAGCAGTTCTTCGTAGCAGTCGAACGTGAAGAGTGGAAGTTTGACACACTGTGTGATCTCTATGATACTTTGACTATAACTCAAGCAGTCATCTTCTGCAATACCAAGAGGAAGGTTGACTGGCTCACTCAAAAAATGCAGGAAGCCAACTTCACAGTTAGCTCGATGCACGGTGATATGCCACAAAAGGAGAGAGACAACATCATGAAGGAATTCAGATCTGGTCAAAGGTTAGTTTTCATTAGCTTGTGCTTTAAAACTTTCAGATCATCTTTTTATATAAATACAATTTATTCGGTGCTAGGAACCCATGATGTGTTTTATCTACACAATTGATCGTGCTTAAAATAATTATTTAGGTACTACAACATAGCTCTTTGCGTGAATTTTTATTTAAACCACTAAAACTAAATTAAGTAGGTTCTTAAAAATATCTATATTTGCTTTCTTTTTTTATAAAATGTATTTCTTCATCTGCTAGTGTTCTAAGTAGCTTTTTAGTAGCTAATTAATTCTAATTGTTACCTATTAGAATTATACAGATAGTAGAAAATATACCTTTATTTAGATGGCGTGTACTATCCACATAACAGTACAATCATGATAGACGTGTTTAAAAGTAACATATTATGAATCCCTTTAATATTTTTCTTCTTTGCAGCCGAGTCCTTATAACTACTGATGTCTGGGCGAGAGGTATCGACGTGCAACAAGTTTCGCTTGTAATCAACTATGATTTGCCAAACAATCGTGAATTGTATATTCACCGTATTGGTAGATCCGGTCGATTTGGCCGTAAGGGTGTCGCCATCAACTTTGTGAAATCAGATGACATCAGGATATTAAGAGATATTGAGCAATATTACTCCACACAAATTGATGAGATGCCAATGAATGTTGCAGATTTAATATAAACGCTTTTTTTAATTTTCACAACATGCTTTATACTCACACAGTAATCTGGGAATTGAGTTTCAAACCTTTAGTTTACACTTTTAGTATTAATTAGTAACTAAGTTCAGAGTTATATTTCATTCATTATTTTAGTAGTGTAATGTGATTTCCAATTGGTATTTCCACACACACACATGATTCATAAATAAAAAAATATCTTATTTCTCAAGTGAAAGTAATAAGGTCATTGTGTATTTTTCTTTATCCAAATTGTTTTAATTTTCGGTAGATCTATTTATGTAATAAAATAGTTACTTTATACTGTCAAGTCACAGATTCGAGTGGAGGCATGCACATTGGTGAATGGAATTAAATGCGCTTTTTTTTACCCTATAAGCTAATTTTAGTTAATAAAGATGTATCTATGTATGGTAACATAATAAAATAGTTAAAAATATAAATTTTGATTCATTTATAAAATAAATTGTTTTAAACTTTCATGGTCAGTAACATTAAAATAGGAATCTGCGGGATTGCTACCATGTGCCTAGTTGGTACAATCCGGCAGACTCCTATTTTAAAATATAAATAAAATAGTTTATGGTATGAAAAACAGTCGGTCTAATAAACTTTTTATCAAATGATTTGTATGTTTAAAAAGATCTTAATATGAACTGGTTGAAAAGTTTCAAGGAACATACATAGTTGATACAAAACCTGAAGGTATAGCTTTTTGTATTACTTCTAATGATAACTGAATAAAAATAATGACGACCTGAGTCGACTGGACTAAAAATTGTCATTTCGTTTTTTTTTATTTTAAAAAAAATAGAGATCTGATCATGATTTTTAGTAGTGAGGTCCAAAACAAAACTCTTTTTTTTTTAAATACGGCGAAATGGGGGTTTTAGTTGGGAAATTATTTCAAACCAAAATATAAATAAAATTTACAATAGGTTATTTGACTGATTTTTGGAAATCGTTTTAAATTATTCTTTATTGCATTATAATTAGCACACTGCGTTAATATTGTGCGGAATTTATAAAACAATATTTCTGTAATGGCACTGGTCACATGAGACGCGTGACGTCACACGCTAGTAAACAAATTTACTCGTTAATCACAACAAAATAGCGCAGTTTAAGTAATTTTTATCAGTTGTCTCTAATTTCAATAAATAAAATGGCGAATAAATGCTGTGTAGTGGTACAATAGCGCGCTTTGTAGCATTTCAAAATGTAACCTAAAAGCATTGACCTATTGATATACCTACCTAAAACTAAAATAAGATTTTACAAAAACAATGAATTCCAGAGGTTTTACAGAAACAATTTCTATTTTTGCGGATCATTTTTCAGTTCTGCAGCATAGTAATCAGCGTTATTATTATGTATAGAAAAGTGCAACCATAAATCTTATGTTATCTGTATATTATGTCTGTTATCTGCACGTAGAAAACTTGCTTCTATTTTGTTTCGAAACGAATTCAAACCACTTATTAAATCGATTATCAAAAAAGTACTTCAGAAATAGCTCACATATCTACAATCAATTGATGAATCTTTCTTTTACTAGCATGTAACGTCACCAGAGTTGTAACCAATCATAAGGCATTCTAGAGACCTTGTTTTCTTAGACCCTAAGATATACCTATCTAAGCTCATTTATTCAAGTAATGAAAGTCAATACAGTACCTAATTATTTTTAACTCTTGTAATATTGTAACAAAAGTATCAGTAAATTGATACTCTCTAATGCGCCCTGTCCTTTAAAGAAAAGAGTCTGATAAGATAATAATAAGTAGCTGATAACTCATATACCTAAATAGGAATCTACGATTATACTAATATTATAAAGTTCAAGTTTGTTTGTTTGTTTGAACGCGCAAATCTATGGAACCGCTGGTCCGATTTCAAGAATTTTTTCAGTTTTGAATAGTAGGTACATTTATCCAGGACGGCTGTTATCATCACGCCAAGACCAATAGGAGAGCAGCACCAATGAAGAATGTTTTAAAAACTAGGGAAAATTATCACGCTACGGGCAACAGGAACCCAAGCGTTTGAAAAAAAAATGCCAAATAATTAAATAGTTGCCTCGCAAAGTATATTCTTTTACTGAGTATATATTTTCAGTTTTAGTCACTGCAGGTGGAAGTTAATATCTGGCTACTCTTTACTGCGTTAACCGACAAACACGCGGGCGGAGCCACTAGCAAAAGCTAGTTTATTATAAGCCTACATGAATGAACTAAAAGGAAAAAATGTTGCTCCTGTTGCTTGTAGAGTCATATAACAGATTTTCTCGATAAAGGGGCTTTTCAAGTTATTTTTAGTTCTAACAAGTACCCAGTCCCTGAGATGACTGTGTTCAACATTCTGCTAAACAAACCTTTCAGGCTTATAATATAAATGTAGTTCGCAAAAACAGTTTCAAAGAGATTAGTAGACAAAATTAATATGTACATGACCAATGTCATTGCATGAACCAGTTTAAGCCAAGACAGGTGTATGTAGGTACTTTGTAAAGTTCTGCTACCTTTTTTTCAGTCCCTCAGCATTCCCTTCTTCACACTATTCTACAGAATAAAATTTTGTCAACCAATAATATGGTAGTTTATTTAAGTATGTATCTGTTACATACATATATGAACTGTCCTGTATACCTTTAACTTATTCATTAGGGTGGTAAATAAGCAACAACATCTTTTAGTGAATTTACAAACTTTATTTTAGTCAAACAATGCAAATTATTGTAGAGAAAGCAATGTTACAACCAATTTACACACAGTATAATATACATTAAACTAATTAATACATTTAATTTAATTAATTTAAGTTATGTATTTATTATTAATTCCAGTTAAGTAGGTATTCAAATAACCCGAGCTCATGGAATGTTCCAGACAGATTAGGATTGGTACATAATATCTTCTATATGAAGTATTACTTTACTAGTACATTCATAATAAAACCTATGCCTAGACAACACAGTACACAGTTCTTGTTAACATATGCAGTAACACTATTAATCGTTTCCAAGTAGTAAAATTGTGGCCATGATAAATTATGGCAGAATGATCTACATGACGAAATATAAGTAGAAAACAACTTATTAAGATTGTTTTTATATTCTTTGGCAAGAAATAAGTAGTGCTGATTTCTTAAAAAAATTGCAGACCATATAGCTCATGTTTGCACTACACTACAAATCTTTGAAAGTTATTTACATACAAACATTGAACAATACATAAATCATTTGTCAATGTTATATCTCCCGATTCATTTATTAAAATAAATAACTTAAATAAACAAGGCATGTTGAACAATTTAAAACAAATGATGAAATTTTCATTTCCTCTCACAGAGGTTTTTGGACGCCCTATTAATATACTTAAGGCACAATTTCCAAATAATAATAATAATATTATCACATAAAATAAGGAAAATATAACTAATATAAACAAATATTATCTTTCCCGTTAGAGAAAACATCACAATTAAAAATATGATCTCAGAAAAAGGGATGCATTGCATCATTGAACATCACATCAAAATACTTCAAAATTATTCTTAGGGCCTAGACTCAAAGTGAAAATAAATTACAGTTCTGTCTCTGAACTATGATAATGTGCATTCCAGCGTCTGTATATGAATACACCTATTGCTCCCACCAGTAAAGCTACTAGAATCTCGGTCAATTGGTCAAGGAAACTATTTGTAGGTTCAGATGACTCCAACACTTGAGGTTCAACTTCACTGACAGGTTCTTCCGGTGGTTTAGCAGTCTGCTCATCTTCTCCTTTAAAAGCTATCTGGTTTAAAACTGATTTTTCCTCATCAGTTATTGGTTTTGCTGCTGTAGATGACAGCAAAACTGATATTTCTCCACACTGCGAGCAAACCCAACTTGCAGATTTCTTAGCAAGGACTTTACGCTCTGCAGGGGAGTAATCAAGTGAACCAATAGTGCCTTCAGCCGGTGTAGGCATAAATGCAATAAGTGCCAACAGCGCAGTCCTAATGGACCATGATGGTTGCCAGGTTTCTGGGTGATGACCAGATATAGACAAACAAATCTTTTTGTTTACCTCGAATCTACCGTTTGGAGTCAACAGTATTATATGAGGGGGATGCATAGGATATTCTTTAGGTAATAATATCCTACCGTGATATATACCACCTTCGAAATCTGTGCCTTTAGGTCCTCGAACTGTAAAGTGCCACTCAAAAAGATTGTCTTCCAAGGGTCTTGCGCAGTATTCTTCTGTCGCCTCCGCTAATTCCATGGCCTCTCTCATTAGGCGTTTTACGCCAGGGCATTTTGTGTTGTATTTTTCACTTATTTCAGCCATCTTAAACGAAACAACACTGACGGTACTTTAAACCAAACTGGTAATAATTATTGTGACGCAACAATAATTAAGCAGTAGTACACGTATGTTATTGATGTAATCACAAGAAAATTTGATAACAAAATCTTTTTGTATACGATGGGGCGCTTGTCAAAAACGTCAATAAATTGTCAAACCAGCTGATAGATTATAAACGCACAGTTAGAGGCGCACGCAACAGTCGACGTCGTGCGGTCGTACTCGTGAATCGATTAAGTTCGAATATGTACCGATGTGTGATGTTCTGAACTTGTGAGCAGCGTGTTACCAATGCTGCCAACCCTAAGAAAATAAAAAAGAGCAGCTCAGCATAAAAAAAAACAGGAGGTAAAGTGAAAAAGGCAGAACATACTTTCCGATATAAATTATTTAAATTAATTACCCACTTGTATGAGGTAACGATCTTTGGGGTATGGGGAAAGGGATGTGGGGAGGGGTTGGGGTATGGGCCTCCGGTATCCTCACTCACTCGGTGAAACACAGCGCAAGCGCTATTTCACACCGGTTTTCTGTAAAGCCGTGGTATCACACCGGTCAAGCCGGCTCATTCTTGTCGAAGCGTGGCTCTCCCAAGTTATTTTAACACTTTCATCCTCAATTGCCTCATCTTTATTTTATTTTTAGACTCCTTTTTATTCTTTTAATCAGACATATTTGATAAACTTCTTCATGTGCCTTTCTGTGGCGTCAAATGTACAAGTGCTTGTCAAAAAATAGCATTTGTACATTGTGAGAGGAGAAACGGAGATCGTTTTTTGTTTTTTCGGAAGATGGTCCCCATTTCATCTCATTCACATTTTTTAGGTTTTATATCATTAATTTCATCACGACGAAGACTTAACGACTTGAAGACTTATGAATTGAAGACTATAAACACTTGACATTGGCAGAAATAGCTGATCCGAGAGATCCGGCTGATTGCCATTTCATCAAAGAAGAAGAGAGGAGAAACCAAAACTATCTCTCTCTCTCTCTCTCTCTCTCTCTACTCCGATTCCACTTTCCGCCCCTTTAGCACCCCCTCCTTTCATATACGCTCTAAGGGTTGCGGCAATGTTTTGTAACTAAAAATCTCTGTTCCCTGGGTAATGTGTAAACATTAAAAAAAACTTCACAAGCCGCAGCTGTCAAGTCTGTCAAAAATATTTTGTGTGAGATTTACGTTTTACGTTTTTTAAAATTGCTGTCTTGATAAACGATGTAGTGTTTTATTAGTGACGGTTCTATTTAAGTGATATGTCGAGTACTTAATTGTTATTATTACTTGCAAAAGTTGTGTCAGAAACAAAAAATTCAAGATGGGTAATATTAACAAAGACAATTCGCTTTTTATGGCGAAATACTCCGCATTTAACCCTTATCGGTTACGTGAGAGAGAAATGGGGTACCGGAGCCCTATCGGAGCTAGTGATGCGATGGCAAAAAGTTTGTATTGCGGTATGAAACCTATCGCGTCATGGGATTCTGACCGAGATAAAACTCCTCCGACAGGAGGTGTCTTCAACCTTGAATTTTCCCCGGAAGGGTAAGTGTGCGTTAATATAATAGTACCATAGCCTTGACTTCGGTCATGCGTCAGTTCCATTCTTTTAATTGATAAAATGACATTCCTATATCAAAGAAAGTGTTGTTAAATATGTAAGGTATAGGGACTGATACACAGTTTTTTTACCTCATTGTATTTTTTATAAAGCATACAATTTTAGAGGCTTAATAAACATATAGGCTCATTCTCAATAGATCCATTGACCAGATTCATGATTGATGTAAAGAGAATATTTTATGCTCATCAAATCCTCCAAATTTAATTTAATATGGATACAAAAAAGCATATATATGTATTTTTATTAATTGTCTAGTACCCATAATACAAGCTCTGCTTAGTTGGGGACTAGATGGTGCATTAGATGTCTTAAATATTTATTTTGTTTAAGTATTTAATTTTATTTATTCTGAGAGGATCAATTGGCCAGATCCTAGATCTATGATATAAAATCTATCAAATACACCTTTTTTTGCTTTTATTTTGCCCGCCTTCTGCCAACTCCTGGTGCATTGCTTCATTTTCTTTTTATACAAAAAATCTTTTGCATCAAGACAATTGTCAGGAACTCAAAATTTTTTCATAGCCTTTTTTTTTACAAAAAACTGTGCTTACTATATATGAGAGATATGTTTCTTTAAGATAAATTTAATATAAAAAATATATATATCAACATTATGAATCTACTGAGAATGAACCAACATATATTTTTCTTGACAATATTATTGCTAGTGCTAATGAAGAGTAAAAAAACACAAAGCAGTCAAAACAAACAGTTGTTTAAACAACTGTTTGTTTTGAGTTTTCACTTCTGTCAGGTTGTGTCAGGAGGCAGGTGTCTTTGTTTGCTCTTTAAATAAAATGTGTGATAAAAAGAAGTAAAGTAAAAAAGAAGTAAAGTAAATGCTTATTGTGATGTTATAAAAATATAGGTTAATGCTATAGTATAAACATATTACCAGTCATGTCATATTAGACAGTCAAGCCATCAGCTGTCACTATGCAAACTCGCATAAGGGCCCTGCACCTGCATCTTACCATCAGGTCACATGTCCTGTCGCAAGTTTATCATTTTTGACCCGCCCCAAAATAATTTTGCTTAAGGACAAAACAACTGTTGCGTGAAGTCTTCACTTCACTTCAAAAACATATTATTTCAAATGCAGAAAATGTGTTGAAAATCCACAGATATAATTTTAACTTTTTAATTAAAAAAGTTTATTCTTTGTTCCCATGAGTACATATTTATAGGAATTCTAAAGATATGATTAGGAAATATTTTTCACATACACATAACCAATAAAAATAGTTTATTAAATAGTTCTGTAATTGTTTTTTAATTAATTCACTCTAAATTTATTAAAAACTATGTAACTAATAGCTTGTTAACTTATTACACATTTAATGATAGATTATAATTTTGTTTCAATGAGTAGACATTAATTAATGTATATGAATTATTTATAAATGTATACTAACTTTTAAACTTTCGCGTTCCATGAAATATTAACAATTATTTTTACGGGAATTAACGCTATCACTTATTAAAAGGTATTACATACCTCTGATTTGCCTGACGTTTCGACCAGGTTGCACTGGCTGTGGTCACAGGCCGACTGTGATCTCCGACCTTTTAATAAGTGATCGCGTTAATTCCCGTAAAAATAATTGTTAATATTATAAATGTATGTTATTACTAGCTGACCCCCGCAACCTCGTTTGCGTCTCCTATTGCCCTAGTGTGATAATTTTACCCCGTTTTTGAAACATTCTTCATTGGTGCTCCGCTCCTATTGGTCTTAGTTTACTTAAAATAATTTAAATAAAAAAAGTAATATGTAACTAAAACCCAACTACTACAAAAAACAATACTGAAAAAATATGAAACAAGTTGGAAAAGCCACACATAGTCACACATTAAATATAAATGTACCATAACACTTAAAGCTAACTTACTTTTTTACCCAACTATGGTAAAGCCAAAGGAGTGTTATGATTTTGACAGGCTATGTATGTATGTATGTATGTTCATCTGTTCCCTCATGGCTCCTTCACTACTCATTAGAACTGGACAAATGAAGTCGTTAGAATCGTCTTGATCGTCAGCTGGTTATAGGCTATACGACGTGTCACTGAATCTAATGTGTCGCCCTCTAGCCGACTTAAAGTACTGTATTAAAAAAATAATTTTAGATAAAAATGTTGTGTTTGGTATCATTGGAAAGGGCGTTACTTGTACATTTCCAAAATACATATATTATTAGCATTTGCTCGTGACTTTGCAGACAAACCCCAGACCGCATGTACAATGCGGACATTTCCTTTTAAAAAATGAAAAAATTACACTACTAAACAGAGCTTTTACTGTGAGTTTTAAGAATATCCAATGATATTTTAAAACCAAACAAACGCCAACCAAAAAAAGAATGGTTTTTTATGTAATATCATTGAGAATATCATTTTTGTCATGATTTTTATTGTTTTTGTTTGTATCTCTGTTTAAATAAATCTTTTTGTTTCAGGACCTTACTAGTAGCTGCTTGTGAAAAGAAATCAATCCAAATTTTTGACCCATTGACACATGAGTTGATACATTCAGTAAATGGTGCACATTCTGATTGTGTGAACTGTGTAAAGTAAGTATACAGATATGTCATATTTATAATAATAATAATAATAAATGTTTATTTCATCTCCACAAATTACATCATGTTTACAGTATAGTTGACAGAATTTTTTTACAAGCAATTCGTAATTTGTGGGAGATCTGGAGTCCAAACTAAGCCGAGGCCTGTGCTATAGATCTCCAGGCCCCCAATTCAGAACAGTGAATATACTGTCAACATGTGTGTATTGTAAAGCGTGAAAGCATATGTGTATGTGTGAGTGTGTGTGTGTGTGTATTAAGAGATATTCAATTTTGACGAGTATTGCTTACATGTTACAACAAAGTAAAAAAGCAGTACATTAAAATTGCAACAGAATGTAGTCTATCTATATGCATACATTGCACACATCAGTCTATATTCGCACCTCTAGGATTTTTTCCGTTTCCGAATAATTAAGTTGCTGTAACCAATTAAGTATTCTACTCTTATATTCAGTTTTGCAATAGTTGGTTAAGGTAACCATTTTATTTACCCTGTTAAACAGCATGCCTCCTCGGTATGGATAAAATCTTTGTGCAAAAGAGGTGTTTACGGGTATCGTCTTACATACCGCGTAGTTTCTTCTAGTTTGAGCTATGTGTTTTCTTCTATCATCTGGTACGTCACTCAGTTTATGAAGTATGGATAGCATTATGTAAATCTGGCGCACCGTAAGGACCTGCGCTTCTTCGTAAAGTTTTGAAGTAGGAAATAGTCTAGGTTTCGATAAGCTTATTTTCAGTATCATTCTTTGAGCTCTTTCAAGAGTTATGATTTTTGTTTTACAAGCTCCACCCCAGGTAGTCATACAGTAAGATAATATTGACTGCGCCAAGGCCTCATATACTAACATGATGGTCTGTTTGTCTGCTACATTGCGTAGTGTTGAAAATATGTAAGTCAATTTTCGCAATCTACTAGATAAAGTTTGTATGTGGTTTTCAAAATTTAAATTACCGTCAATTTCGATCCCAAGATATTTCATGCAATTGGTGCGGGTAATCTTGGGACATGTACAGTCTGGGGCAGGAGGAAAATCACATTTATGTGCATATATGTTGTTTGTAAGGTCAGCTATTTCTCTTCGTTTTTGGATAGAAAACACAATGAATTTTGTTTTATCTTCGTTTAAAGTCAAGGAGTGTGAAATTAGCCAGTGACAAATTGTGTTGAATCCCTCCTGCGCTACATTAAAAAGTTCACCCCAAGAATCAGCATAAAAGGTTAGAGCTGTATCATCCGCATAGGCCGAGATGCGACAGTTTTTGTTACTAAGTGTACAGAGCTCATTGATGTAACAGAGAAACAGTGTTGGGCCGAGTATACTGCCCTGCGGTACCCCGAATGCAATTGGCAATTCGTCACTAATGTAGTCACCGATTTTTACGCATTGGGTTCTATTCTGCAGATAGTCAGTTAACAATGCCAGAGGGATGCCTCTCACACCATGGGCTTCCAGTGTCTTAACAAGACAGCGGATAGAAACAGTGTCAAAAGCCTTTGCAAGGTCCAGAAATATAGTTAAGCATTTCTTTTTATTATCCAACTTATCAACCACAAAGTTGACAAGGTCAAGTACAGCATTATTTGTTGAGCGGCCAGATCTAAAACCATATTGAGAGTTTGAAAGTAGATGACCGTCTTCTAGATATTGAGTAAGCCTGGTATTAATAATGCGCTCAAATAACTTCGATAACGTAGTTAAGATTGCAATTGGTCTATAATTACTAACACTGCTTCTATCACCCGCTTTGTAAATTGGGTGTACTACAACTCTTTTTAGAGAATCCGGATAAACCCCAGCCTCAAGACAGCGATTTATCAAATCTGTAAGCACCGGTATTACTGACCCGGAAGTTTTAATGCATTACTACATATATATACTTCACTAGCAACGCGCTCCGCCTTCGCACGAGTTCACGGAAAATATTTTTATAATATATAAAATAGAATCCATACCAAAAAATTAAATTGGGAGTGTCTGTTTGTAATGGAATCTACTGATCCGAATCTTGAAATGTAAGTGAGTTCCAGGTTTTGACCACTAGGCACAGAAAGGAGGAACTGAAGGAAGTAAGTGAGGAAATGAGTACGAGATTGTATGTTTACCACTCTGAAGCGGTGACTTCCAAGGCCGGCACGTGTTGTTCTGTAGAGGGAGGGGGAAGGGGGGACCAGTTGGAAGAGCTCTTCAGACCATTCTTCGTGATACAGGCGATAGAATACTGCCATAGAGGCGACATCTCTACCCAACTGCAGGGGCTCAAGGGACTCGGTGGCTCCAGGACTGTTGACAATGCGGATTGCTCGTCGCTGCAACCGCTGTATTCCAGCACGAACGAACCTAGGTCTTGTAAAGAAGACACAGATGCCCGGGCGAGAAGAACCGTCTCACCTTTTTGAACAGCTTCCGCGAGGCCGCTTTAGTGACAGTCTCAACGTATTCTCGTGGGTTGAGATCTCGACAGATATCCCTGCCCAGGATATCGAGCCTACCTTGTAATGGCATTTGAGTGTTCTGTAAAGTGGAAAGGGGAAGGAATGGAGACTTTTTGGCAGAGAACGCGCACACCTGTATTTTCTTAGCGATGAACTCGACTAGATTCTCACAGCCCAAGCAATTGTATGTATACACGGTACATACACCAAAATAATATTTTTACAAGTCCCGTCAAAATCGGCCCAGCCATTCCAGAGATTCCGCAGAGCAAACAGACACCGACATAAAAAAAAAATAACTACATTTTTGGTATATATACTGTGTAGATACATATGCATTAAGTAAAAAGCGGTTATGTTAATATTACAAAAAGACACTCCAATTTTATTTATTTGTATAGATAAGTATGAATTACGGGATTTCTCCTCATATAGTTATAAGTATAAATAATATTAAGTGGTGTTAGTGAAGCTCTGTGTAGACATTAATAATGACAGGAAGCACTTTAGAAATAGTTTTGCTAAAAAAATACTATTTTCAGACAGCAGCTTCCTTGTATTATTACAGTATAATAATATTAATATGAATTGCCAAGGACTCGGAACACATTTTTCTTGTGACCCTACCAATGGCATAGGTGTCTTAAAATGCTGTACAATGCTGGTAATTCTCTTGGTGTCATCTTGGTTCATTTCACTTCATCGAAACAGAATTTAAAAAATGTTTTTGATTCAAGAAAAGGGCTTCTGGTTCACTTCGAAGTATTGGTAAAAAAGCACGCCTTTCGGATCGTATTTTAGTACTTGCTACGTTATTTTTTATATCAATCTTTGCAAACTGCCTCGTTGGTGTAGCGGTTAACGTATGCGACTGGCGATCAAGAGGTCTCCAGTTCTATCCTCGGAGAGAACCCAAAAATGTTATAGAATTTTCTGATTATAAAAATGCTCATTACCCCCCTTGTGTCGATGAGTATGTAAAATCGTTGATCCTACGGCCTGATCTCTCCCCGATCGTATTGGATAGCCGTCCCTTCGGATTATGAGAGTAAGGGAACAGAGAGTGCACCTGCGTTTGTTCATATGCTTGTGAATTATCTATAATATATGATCCTCGAGTCACGTTGTTACTCACGATGAACTACAAAACTAACCGATTTTCACATTTTTATGTATGACTAGCTGAACCCCGTGGTGTTACTCGCACTTATTGTCGTACCGCGGGTGAAGCTAGTCTAAAAAAAGTAGCCTAAGTTACTCCCTATATCATCAGCTACCTATCAGTGAAAGTCCCGTCGAAATCGGTCCAGCCGTTCCAGAGATTACCCGGAACAAACAGACAGTCAGACAAATACCTTTATATGTACCGTGTATACATACATATGCATTTACTAAAAAGCGGTTATTTTAATATTACAAACAGACATCCCAATTTTACTTATTTGTATATATTTGCTGGCGTGTCCTAGATACGATAGTTAACATTGCCCTTGGACCGATAGGAGCCGAGCGTTATTGATAAAACACAGAGAAAGTAACGTGAATCAACTATAGTATATCCAATCATTTATTTAACTTTTGACAGCTCTAATACTTAATCAAATAGTGATACCCTGACCCGTTACCGATTCGATTTCTTTTATCGATCGATTTTGTACATGAAGAAGTTTTAATCGATTTAACACACTCATTATTTTACCGATAATTTCGTAATTTTATCGATTATTAAACCGCAACACCGGACGCGTAGCGGACATTTTGTAGTTAGTCATAATTCACATTTTCATACGTCGAGTTGAGTATTTTTATTCCTCCGTATTGATTTATTTGTGAATTCTCACGTTTGGTTGAGTTGAGCGTATCGTCCCTCCCTTCGTTACTGTCAAAATGCCAAAAATTAAGGTGCTCAAAGGACAAACAAGAGAGTTTGTCTTGCGACTTCGTGAATACTTTGAAAAGGAGAGCTGTAATAATGGGCCTCTTATATCAGTGACTCAAGTTTAGAGACCGTGTGATTTGATATAAAATATAATCACAATAATGTTATTGTATGTTTTATTAATATAATCGAAAATCGATTTATTTCAAACCCGTTTTTATAGTCTGTGGTCATTCATTATGAATGACACATCTCTAAGTGGGCGGAGCCCGTCCATGAAGTACAGTATTCCCTCTAGTACATTGATCAAAAATTATTACAAAACTTTATGTGCGTGATCTGTCAAAAGTTAAATAAACGATTGGACGCACTATACACACTAAAATTTCATTTCAAAATACAATAGGATAGTTGACTGTATCGTAAATAAATACCGATTTCCCCCTTATTAAAATGAATATTACAAAACATCTCGGAAAATATAATTATTACAGCTATTCATTTCTATTTCAAATTTTAATCTAATAAACATTGAAATATATTGCTCAATCGAGTAGTCTAAAACAGTGACGTCACAAGTCGCTTTTTAGTACATTTTACATACATGGCTATCGTTTTGACAGATTATAAAAAGTAACTAATTTGACTAAGGTGTCAAAGGGTGTCAACTACTCCATTGCTATTGTGTTCATAGACAAATAGAATTATACATGGAGTCTTTAGTTCATATTCCTTTTTGTTTTTTGAAATATAGTTAAATATTTCTCATTTGTATGTTGATATATTTTACCGAAAATTAAGTGAACTGAACAAAATAATTGAAAATGTTGAGTTGCCTAAAAGTAATAAAAATATACACTTCAAATTATTATTTTGACATAAATCTATTTTCATTGATATCCTAGGACATAATCCTTGACCTTAGCTGCTATATGCGATAGCCATCTAAATATTATACGAAACTAAAATATTCCTTTTAATTAGGTGCTAGTGTAACATTTTTCTTCGAATTTTTGGTTAAACCTTGTAATACATCAACGCTTAAAATACAATTTAATCGTAAAATTATTTAATAAATTGAAATGATTAAATAAGTGTTGAAAAAAAATCAAATAAGGTATCTATCCTTTGAAATGTTGTCTATGTAAATAAAGGAAATATAACATAAATAATGTGTTCTGTTTAAAAAAGATTCGTAAATTTTTGGTTTCTAGGTTTTCTTTCAATGCCTCAAGATTTTAATAACAAGTAATGAATTATATAAAAAAACTCAATGTTGTCTATGTAAATAAAGGAAATATAACAAAAATAATGTATTCTGTTTAAAAAAGATTCGTAAATTTTTGGTTTCTAGGTTTTCTTTCAATGCCTCAAGATTTTAATAACAAGTAATGAATTATATAAAAAAACTCCGGCAGCCTATAATTTTTCTTTTAAAGTTTTTTTTTAAAGTTTACAAAGTCGATTGAAGATTTTGTGTTTGTTACGTCCTTTTATTTTGCTGATTTATAGTGCTCTAAATTATAAGGTAAAACAAGCACCCAATAAAAGAGCAAAAACATTTGTAATCACGCAGTAACTATTTCCTTAAGAATTCCTTGATTAATTTCCTGAATTGAGACTATGTTTCCTTACGATTCAAGACTATACTTCTATAACATGTATTTATTGCTAAACAGTAATTTTTTTATTATATAATTAGCTGAACCCCGCGGTGTTACCCGCGGTTATTGTTGTACTTGGGTACTTGTGTATTGGGGCAAAGTTATTCTAAAAAAAAGTAGCCTGAGTTACTCCCTGGATCATCAGCTACCTGCCAGTGAAAGTCCCGTCACAGACAGACAGACAATTTTTTTTTTAACTGCATTTTTGGTATATGTACCGGGTATACATACATAAGCATTTAATAAAAAGCGGTTATTTTAATATTACAAACAGACGCTCTAATTTTATTTATTTGTATAGATATAGAAACCTATGTACATAACCTTAATTAAAAAGAACAGTAACAATATTTACATACAAGCGTCAAAAAACTCCACATCTTCACCTACTGGTAGCGTTGCCAAAAGACTGGCAGCATTACCACGTTGAATGGCAATGCTGATTCTCTGTGCTAGAAAAAGGCCGGCCTTCTGGTCGCCAGAAGCGTCATACAGTTGCTTAGCTAGTTGTTTAAACATAGCGCGAGCACTCGGACCCTATGAACCTAGCGTGTCTACTCTAAACGGTTCAAAAACGTAATTACCTATAAAATTTTGGTAGTTACGCCGTTTGAGACTTTCCGCTGAAGCAGCAGCAGCACCGGCATAACCAGCTGTACTTGGAAGATGAGATGGCTCGAGGGTGTCAACGCAAGTTGCGTTCCACACCAAAGATTCTGGTCTCTTGCCATCATCCCGTACCAGACCATTTGGTTCACGTACAGCTGGAACGCCGGCGGTAACAAGAACACGACGGATAATGTCGTTAATAATGGCATTATTTCTATTATCTATGGTGTTAATTCTCTCTAATTGGAGGAATCCATCGGATTTTTTAAATTTTTTCTTGCGAAATAGGAACTGGCATGAGAATACAAGACACATGTGTTTGTTAATTGTCAAAAATAATTACTATCAAATGTCCTTTGACTTAGCAAATGAGGAAGGTATTAAAAAAATCGATAAAAATAGTTTTACAATTTATTTTTAGTAAGAGTGCGAGTCGATATTCAGGAATGGACGACTTTTGGATGAGATGATTATAACGATGAGAGGTCTCTGCGTGCTATATTTCGAATAATAGATTCAACAAAACAAACCAAACGTCGGATTCCCGTTAACAAATATTGATTGTATAGTTGTGAAACAGGTTGAATCTTGCCACATTTCAACTTCACCTCAAAATGAATGGATTCGAATGTTCAAAATCAATCGGAAACACTGGCCTTTCAGAGCCTAATTCAAGTATTCATAACATCCCTAATGCAAACGTAATGTCGTACTAAAGTAAGAGTAGACAAATCACTTGCGTTGGATGCTGGCCTTGCTTAGTTTTATCTCGATCCTCTAATTAATTTAACCTCGACTAAGTCACATTGTGCATACATATATACCTCCTATTTTGAATTCCGTTATCATACAGGGTGGCCCATAAGTCTCTTAAAACGTAAAATAATAATAAAAAACTGGTTACATTTTGAAAAATGTTTTATTTTATTGCATTCATTATAAAATGGTTTTTTCTTTTTAAATAACATCTACTAAATATAATTATAATTATAATTATTTATTTCTCAAGGTAATTGTAGTACATAACACATAATAAATACACAGACTTCAATTTAGGCAGTAAGTACAATCAGTGGTCAGAGCGCTGTAAGTAGAACCTAGATAGGTTTGAAAAAACCTGTATTAAGGAGTAACAGTCCCAAACCCCAGGCGATGCTAAATATAAGAATACAAACACGCTTTATATACCATACAAAATTCACATATGCTATTTTACATATCTATACAAATAAATAAAATTGGAGTGTCTGTTTGTAATGTTAAAATAACCGCTTTTTACTAAATGCATATGTATGTATACACGGTACAAATGGCAAAAACGTTTTTAAAAAAAATTTTGTCTGTCTGTCTGTCTGTCTGTCTGTCTGTTTGTTCCGGGTAATCTCTGGAACGGCTGGACGGATTTTGACGGGACTTTCACTGGCAGGTAGCTGATGATCCGGGGAGTAACTTAGGCTACTTTTTTTAGACTAACTTTGTCCCGCGGCGTTACTCGCGGTACAACAATAACCGCGGGTAACACCGCGGGGTTCAGCTAGTTATTAATAAAAACTCTGTAATATATATATAAAATATAATCCGTTACGATCGCGGCACTCCTGTAAGCGACATCTAAAATTTGACATATTCATTGCTACGCGGCAAGTAAGCTCTGTAATGCTTGCCATTTCTCGTCGGATATTTTCTTTCGGTCGGTCGGACGGTCATTGCGTTATTAGAGGTATGGGCAGTTGTTACATCCTGTTCGAACCAGGTCCGCCTATTAAAGCCTGGAAAATACTGCAATTTTGGTGTAAAAAACTTCTCGATCATTGCCACATATCGCTGCGAAGCAACCATAACAGCTCGACCTCTGCCGTCCTCAAAAAAGTAAGGCCCTATGATGCCATGCGCTGACATAGCCGCCCGAAATGTTACTTTAGGGCTATGTAAGGACGTTTCATGTTTGCATTCCAGATTTGCGGGACATAGCCGTTAATATGGAAGTGAGCATAATCGGAGAGTAAAACATTACTAAACGAAGTAAAACGGCTCAACATTTCATTAACGATATTTCGTCCATCGAGACTGTCACTATCTTTTAATTCCTGTACTAACTGCATCTTGCAGAGTTGAAGATGTAAATATTTTTTTTAAATCCGCTGCATTCGCTACATCCGCTTACGAGTAGACTGAGTAGGATTTTCACGAATTGACTGTTTCACTACGTTGATGTTTCTTCCGTCCTTGATGTCCTTGGTCGACCTGATCGTTTATGTCCAACGGCGAACTACTCTCCTTGAACTTACTACCTACTTCTTAATCATTTGAACACATGGAGAGTCGTTAAAATTACGTGAATTATGATGTTCCATTGAATGCCGGTGAAACGCTCCGATGGCGACTTAATTCCCAGAAGCCGCCGAAACCCCCGCGACCGAGAACACTATACCCGCGCACCTTTTACATTTTATTCGAAATTCAAATTTCAAAGGACTTATGGGCCATCCTGTATAATGTGTTAGAAGTAATACAAATAATTAGTGTGAACTTTTAAAGTTTTACCTTGCATCCTATCAAAAACATGCGACCTACAAAGATATGATCTATGTCCAAGAAAATTTGAATAAGATAAAATGAAGATTTATAGACAAGGTTGGAATATGACGCACGGACCGAGCTGTTCGTAGGTGTCAATTTCATCATAAGCAACGTGTTTATAGATACGTAAATTAGATAACGTGTATTATGTCGATATTTGACCCCAACCTTCAATAGCACGAGCTGCATTGACGTCTTCTCTTGGTCGTGGACACTGGACAGTCATTCATCATCTCAGGCGAAAGACGTCTACGTTGGATAGGCCTTATTTTTTTACTTGTGGAAACCCCCTCGAGCTTTCACCCCACGGGGGTTTACGGCGAGGCGGTATGTCTGAATCGAACCGACTAAAACCACACAGTGTGCCACTCTCCGCCTGAGGCGGGAGGGATCCGGGAACTGCTGATATTAACACATCCGGACCAAGTTGGATAGGCCTCCCTCTCAAGTTACGGAAATGTCATCGCATCCCAATTGTTTTGATACTGGACAGTGGTGGAACTCATGCGATGACTAGATTACAGCGACTAGTTATCTGTGTATCAGAAAACATCCTACACTTCCATTGCACTAATAACTATGTGATATAAGTACTCTGAAAATAATTAAAGACAGATCTTTAGTGATTTTCAGTGTCGATTTGATTTTCAATATCAGTCAAGACTGAATTGTCACCCATTCTTCATTCAGATGGAAGATTAATAGCGGTTGTTTTATACATTAACATATTAGCACTTTTAAATGTGTATAATTGTATATATTTAGTGCATGCAGATGTTATGAATTGATTTATAGGTTCACACAGTACCTTTCAATATAAAATCTAAAAAAAAGTAGCCTAAGTTAATCCCTGGATCATCAACTACCTGCTAGTGAAAGTCCCGTCAAAATCGGTCCAGCCGTTCCAGAGATTACCCGGAACAGACAGACAAAAAAAAATGTATCGTGTATACATATTTTATATAAATCACCGAATTTCCGTGTGTTCTATAAACCAAATATCTAAGTAAACACCAAAATGTTTATTTTCAGATTTTTAGACGGACGTATGTTTGCGACCTGTTCAGACGACACAACCATAGCTCTATGGGACGTTCGAAACTTAAAAAAGAAGATCCGCTTATTATTAGGCCATTCGAAATGGGTGAAAAATATTGAATTCTCCGTTAAAGATAAGCTGCTAGTAACGTCAGGCTTAGATGGGAGCATTTATACGTGGGATATCAATTCTTATACGGAGTGTAATCTGTTGTACCAAAGAGTGTTTCATACGTCGAGCCTAATGAGATGCCGACTGTCGCCTGACGCGAGGCAGATGGTGATGTGCACCACTGGAGGACTTATCGTCATTGTACACGATCTCAATTTGTCTACATTGTCTCAAGATTTATATGGATTTAAGGTAATATATCTACAATGTTATCTTAATGTTTTGATAATACATATTCTACTTAATTTCGCAGCCAACGATTATAAGTCTGCCTCCGCACAACTGGTCTGGATAAAAGCTTAAGCCACCATATATTGTGTATAGTCCATTCCTTTAGATAATGTCGGTACATCCGCACGCATTTGCGGTTATTGTTGAGAAATACGAATATATTCATACAACGGCGTAAACTGACAAATCATCTCTCTGCTTGTGGGGCCCTTTGGTTTTGTGGCAGCTTGCCGCACGTGTGACGGCGGCGCGATCAAGGTGATTGTATTTAAACGAATGGACTATAATACTAAATATATTCCAGACTACCTTCAAAGATAGGGGAATTCCTAGTTTTTATTTAGTCTCAGAAATAGATAGACTCGTCACTTGTTCGTCAGTCGTCCGTATATGCCAGTCCACATGACTTATTGTAACATTTTAATTTCTTTTTTATATTGTTGTATTACAGCCAAATTTGTATCGGCTGATGCAAATGAGCCAGCAACTGATCCCCATAGCGGCGATGTACGACCACTTGTTCGACTCGTCGCGCAAGGAGAACCGCGTTGAGTTCGTGTCCGACTTTCCCGATGGCAACGACGCTGAAGTTGTCAGCGCATTGCAGGTATATCTCCTAAACGAGCTTTATACATAAGTACACATTGTCTTACTCCTTTCTAAGGAGTGACCTATATCCAACAATGAACTGTTAAAAGCTGTTGGAGAGTTTCGATACATTATTTATTCATCTTTATTGTATATACGAAGTAAAATAGTACAACAAAATCAGTTACAAATTATCTGTAACTAGCTGACCCACGCAACCTCGTTTGCGCCTTATATTGCCCGTAGCCTGAAAATTTTCGCCGTTTTTGAAACATTCTTCATTGTTGCTCCTCTCCTATTAGTAGTAGCGTGATTATATATACCCTATAGCCTTCCTCGATAAATGGACTATCCAACATCGAAAGAATTTTTCAAATCGGACCAGCGGTTCCTGAGATTAGTGCGTTCAAACAAACAAACAAACTCTTCAGATTTATTATATTAGTATAGATAAATGGCGGTCTAATCGCTTTGTGCGATTTCTTCCATACAACATACTTACATAATTTTATTGTTGTGCAGTTGTTCTTCAAAATCTACAACGCTAAGAAACTAAATACATGTATACACTAACTCTTATGTTCCTAGAGTGGTTGTCAAAGTGGTTAATGGCCGAGACGAATAGACGAGTTCGATATCCACTCATGACAAATAATTGTATGATGAGCACGAACATTTATCTGTGATATGTACCTACATAAAGTCGCACTTATTTCTCAGTGGGTTCCGACTTTTGCTTCCTCCACATAACCGCTACATGTATTACCTTCTAGTACTTATCTTCAGAGCATCACCGATTTCTTCATCTTCATTCCTTCGATATATTTAAAAATGTATGTTTATCAATCGATCTGCTTACCTTTTTTATGTGTCCGCCTCCCAATAGAAGTCTTCGACTATTAGGGTGTGTCAGATTCGATTAGACTGCAACCGCAAGGTGCATGGACGTAGCTAGGGGGACGCGGATTTGTTGTTCACAACCCCCGAAATGTTTCTACACTATTGATATTGTTAAACCTCTTATTAACCGACTTCAAAAAAAAGGAGGAGGTTTCTCAATTCGACCGTATATATATATATATATATTTTTTTAATGTGTGTTCGCGGATAACTTCGTCGTTTATGAACCGATTTTGATGATTATTTTTTAATGGAAAGGATATGTCCCAACGGTGATACCATGATAAGGACAATAATATCTGATGATGGCATCCTAGAGAAATCGAGACGAACCTTGAAGTCGGTTTTATTATTGTTAAAATTGTACTTGTTTTATGCATAAAATTTTACGTTTAAAGGGGCATAGCCATTTCAATATCTTGATAACCCCTTAGAAATTAAAAGCTACCTACGCCCGCGACTTTGTGTACCTACTTGAAATAGGAGGGATCTAGGAACAGCTGGTATTATTATGTCCGGGACCATCCATAGTAAGGGTAGATTGCTGTCTGTGAGTTACGCGAAGTTAATAGAAATATTTTAGTCACTTCCGTCATTAGTTAACCGGGCGCTTTAGAGGTTAGATTGGAAAATTTACAGGTATATTTATTTATTGGAATTGTAAACTCAAGCAAATCAGGGGCCTACCCTGTAATGTTTATTGCCGAAAAGTCTAGCTATCTAACCGCAAGTGAATTATTACTTTATAAATAACCGTAATTCTTTTGCCTGTGAACCAGAACTGCTATATATAATATTCTGTATTTATTAACTGATTACGTGCATTTTTATTCAAAGCCTTTCAAACTATTCTACAAAAGGTCAATCTATACATCTATACAAGTAAATAAAATTGGAGTGTCTGTTTGTAATATGGAAATTGCTGCTTTTGCGGAATGAGAATGCTTTTATTAAATGCATAATTATGTATGTATACACGGTACATATACCAAAATCATATTTTTCACAATTTTTTTTGTGTCTGTTTGTTCCGGCTAATCTCTGGAACGGTTCAGTCCAACCGTATTTTGACGGGACTTTCACTGATAAGTAGCTTATGATATAAAGAGTTAGGCTGCTTTTTTTAGACTAGCTGCGCCCCGCGGCTTTACTCGCGGTACGACAATGGCCGCGGGGTTCTGCTAGTTATTATATAAATAACAATAATCAAATATTATTACTATTTAAAATATCAATAATGTTTTATATGCGGAAATTAGTGTCCTTATAATGCTAGTGTCAGTTTCTCTGAGGCTCCTTCTTGCTCCTAGCTAATTTAGGGCCTGGCGACCAGTCTTAACGGAGACCAGCCAACTATGCAGGAGATATTATAGTGTGCAAGCGTGTGTTCAATCACAGGTCACTCTCTGTTCCTCCATCATTGCATGGGCATAGCTAGCGGAGGAGGGCGTTGGGTTGAGGATTTAACCCCATGTAAGGGGATGCTGGGTTAGAGAGGGCCCAGTGTGAGTTTATTTCAAACCAACTTGTTCTCGACTACGACCGCGTTCAGCGTTGCGATTAGTTCTTTGCGGTCCAATCGCCGAACGCTGTCACTGTGATGTATTCGATGTGAATAAACTCACACTAGGTCGCCTAGAAGAGGTTACGAGGTATCTTTCATCTAAAAAAATAATACTGTTTCCAAGAATAGTAAAAAAAGTTTTACGGCAGCAAAACCGGTGATAAAAAATAGTACACTATAATTTTAAACTGATTATACGTGATACTACTCGTAATATGGTGCTAAATTACTTCGCATAGGGCGAAGTAATTTAGCACCAAAATAGCAATAAATATTATTTCATAACAAATAAATAACATTTCAAATAGGATAATAAATAATGTAAATTCTCAGAAAATAGAAATAAAGAACGCGATTACGATCAACACTGTCGAGACGTCTGACCTCAATGTGTATACTTTATATAGCAGCGTTATTATATGAAATTAAATACTCTATTGGGTCACATTAAAATTAATAAAAATGGTTAGAGCAAAATGTGTAAATCTTTTTTCTCGGCATGGGACAAACTAGTATAGAAAGAAAGAAAGAAAATTATTTATTTGGCAACAAAATTTATAGAAAACAAAAAAAAACGTAGCATACCACAATTTTGCTAAGCCAAAAATGGACCCAATTCAGCATTGTGTCAGACAAAATATCTGACACTGGTATTCAGTTGGGCCCTGGTGACGCCGTACAAAAAGCTTTTTTACATAACCATGCCATATTACATAAAATAACAAAGTAATAAGACAAAAAACATTAATTACATACAGATAATATTACACATAATTGCGGGGACCGCTCGCCAGCATTTCAGAACTGAAAACCCAACAGCAGTCCGACCCGAGAACTCTTGATCCCCAGTCGCTTACGCTAACGCCAACAGCAATCCGACCCGGGAATCAAACTCGAGACCTCTTTATCCGCAGTCGCTTTCGCTAACCACTAGACCAACGAGGCAGTCTTATTACTTTAATGAAGTACTTTATTTACTTTTTTTATATTTTCAGCGAAATTTGTCATGTATATATATTCAGTATAGGCATACAATTTTTATTATTTACTATCTAAACCGCGGGGTGTTACCCGCGATTATTGTCGTACCGCGGGTAATGCTGCGGGACGAAGCTGACGTAGTGACAGCGTAGACTGAAATAGATAATATTTAAGCACATATTTTGCGACAAAGTCGAATTACGGCGCTGGAGGTTATTATAAAATCCTAATTGAAGTACAGTAAAAGTAATAACAATTCTCTTTGACAGGTACACCCGCAGGGATGGAGTGCGCTGAGTAGAAATATCAGCCATGATGATAAATCAGAAGTAAGTAACTTAACTTCAAGGTATTTTTTTTAATCATTTCTACTACGTACTTATTTGCATGACATAAATGGGTTTTGTAAAGGTGTCCTTTTAAAAGTCATATAACAATTGAGCCCAAATACCACTACCAGTATGATATTTTGATTCTTGATCTTTCTATTGGAAGACAAGTTCTAACCAAAATATTCTTGGTGATAACTCTGGTACCTGACCATATCACGGAGTTTGTTTTCCTAGTCTTCTTTATTATTGCGTTTCGCCAAAGTTTAAGACAGAGTTTTGGCCACAATCTACTCTTTTAAAAAAATAATAGGCCGTAACGAAAATATATATATTTTCGTTACGGAATTTTCGATAAATATATATATTTTCGTTACGGAACGTTAAATAATTTGAAATATTTATTAACAACAATTGACGAGGGCTTTGACTAAATATTTTTAAAAACTCACTTTTTTAAATGCACGGATCGCGAAGTGGTCTAAGCGGGCTACATACTGTAAATGGTGTCTTTAAAAAAAAATTAAGCGAAATTGCTTCACCCAGAACAGAAAATAAACATTAGAACTGCGATGCCAAGAGAACCTTTGCCACTTAGATACTCATATAAATGTATGATTCTTTTTATAGTTTAGATCATAACAATTCGAGTACGATCGTTTTCAGAGACGTACATCTTCTGAAGTCCTCTGAAGTGGCGGCACTATGAGCAATCACACTCAAACTTCTTGCGCACTTGCCACGCCCACATTACGTTTCTCTGTTCTGTGCGCACGACAAAGGCTACGCTTGTACGCCACTTAATATAGTCTCCCTCCAATGTCATCTCCTTCCTCATACCATAAAAATTTTAATGCAACTAAAGTTAGACTACGAACAAACGTATTCTGTATGTCAATAGTGGACGTGCATCCACGATATTCAGCCGCACAACAGTTCTCCGGACAAGGACACAAAGGACAGTGAGCCGGTTACGCGCAAGCTGCCGCCACGTCGCACTCGCCTGCGAGTCTACCGCATGCCCAGACTTCAGGAGCCGCTAGTTCCGTAAGTATCTGTACACCTAATATACCAGACATCCGACAGTATAGTCATTGTTTTTATCTATTTCTGCTGTATATATATTTTCCACCATTTAACTTATGAACGTCGGGCCTAGCTGAGGCGTGGTGTTTATTCGCCTCTTAAAATTATCTAAATCTAGTTATCAAGTAGTATGTTTTTTGGTATTTTTTACTTTCAAATTCAAATGTTTCAAAAGTATTAATAGAGCGATGCAGGATTAGTCAGTTACGAATTATCTATTAAATTATTATAAAACCAAACGGCAAAGTTTTAGCGGTTCACGAATATTCAAATTCTGAATATTGTATTGTAGGTCAAAACCTCTTTTCTAATGATGATGATGATGAATAAATAAAAAAAAAAACTTTCAAAGTACGAAAAACTATAAAAAATACTTAGATGCAATTAATACTTGTTACAGGTTAGGTACAGTTACAGGCAGTAATTAACTATGGAAACCTGAATTGCTAGTACTCCGATGACGTTTAAAAATAAGGGTGGTTTATTTTGATTAATTTTGGAAGAGAGTTCATGTTAAAGGCCGGGAACGTACTTGTGACTCCACAGTTGCTTGCTTTCATGGGCAGACCGGGAGTCACTTTGACTTGTGCTAGTTTGCCCGTCTGTGTATCATAAAAAAGAACCAAATCAATTAACAGAGCTGCAGACAGAAGTGAAAACTTAAAACTACTAACAAAACAGTTGCTATTCTTTACATTGAAAGTAATTGTGTTATGTGAAATTAAAATTTGTCGACCTTTTTTATGTGTGGGTAGTAGTAGGTATACATCTTACATTTATAGCTGTCCCAAGCGTTGACCATCTCGATGACGACTTAGTGAATTTACTTTCCATCCAAAACTTGCCTTTAGAAATTTTCAGTTCAAAAATAATTTGTGTTCGGGTGGATGATTGTATCCCTTCAGATCAAATAAAAAAAGGTAGATAACGCGCGGCTTTGTTTTTGTTGAAGCAAAACAAGTAGCGAGGGCTCAGACTGAGCAGAGTCACTTAGAGGGTAAATTATAAATAAAAAAAATGCTACTTCGTTTAATAGCGTGAAAATGTTAAAAAGTATGTATTGGTGTGTACTATTAATTAATAAAAATATCCATTTATTTCAGATAATTTAAATCCATATTTGAAGCATGCATACTATTACAAATTTAAATGAAATTAAAACATATTAAATAAAATTAACATTTAAAACATTGAGTCAAAAATCCAAAGTAGAATCAAAGTTATGATCAAAAACCAGATAAAATTACAATTAAATCAAAATTATAATCACAATTAAGATCCAATCCAAGAAGTTAAAAATCCAATCCAAAACAAAATTAGAAACAAAAATCACAATCAAAATCAAAAATTAAAATCCAAAACAAAATTAGAATCAAAATTTAAACAAAAACAAAAACTATTGCATTGTATCACTTAATGAGTATGTATTAACTACTATACATTTCAATTATTGTGTTACTCTTAAAATTCGTACGTGTGTGTATGTAAATCTACTCTGATATCTTAAACAATGTTACTTACCATGATAAATGTCAGCATACGAGTATTGTTGAGTCATAAATCTATACAAATAAATAAAATTGGAGTGTCTGTTTGTAATATTAAAATAACCGCTTTTTACTTAATGCATATGTATGTATACATGATACATATACCAAAAATGTAGTTAAAAATTTTTTTGTCTGTCTGTCTGTCTGTCTGTCTGTTTGTTCCGGGTAATCTCTGGAACGGCTGGACGGATTTTGACGGGACTTTCACTGGCAGGTAGCTGATGACCCGGGGAGTAACTTAGGCTACTTTTTTAGACTAACTTTGTCCCGCGACGTTACTCGCGGTACAACAATAACCGCGGGTAACACCCCGCGGTGTTACCCGCGGTTCAGCTAGTATATAATAAAAAAAAACATACAGTAAAACAAAGAACTTCCTCCTTTTTAAATGTCGATTAATAAAATGAAGTCGCTTCAGTTGTCTGTTCGCTTAGATCATTTAAACTACTAAACGGATTTTAATGCAGTTTTCATCAATAGATGAGTGATTAAAACAGAAAATTTATATGTGTAATATGCATATTGTAATAGCATAAATTCCACAAAGACTTTCGTACGAAGCCGAGTCGTTTCGCTAGTTTAAAATTAAACTTCACTTGATTGAGTTTTATATTTATTCACAGTATTATTTATTTACTATTTTAACGAGTATTTTAATTTATTAAATGTTTTACTGTATACATTAACATATATTATTTTATTACATTATTATTATATTATATATTATGACAAACGGCTTCAAGAAAAAGTACTTGACAAGCGAGATCCTGTATACAAAATATATTCTTTATATGTTTAAATATTTTAAATTGTAATATAGTTTTATTACATATTTCCGACGTTTATAGGCCATACTAATGTTTGATAATTTACAACACTTTTTGTTATGATTACCGGTCTTTCTAAATATTTTTATAAGACTAAACTAAAACAATTGATCGTAAATGAATTGTCTTACTTAGTATATTTTAGTATATACATTCTAGAAATAAGTACAAGTGACTTTAATTCTAAAAGAATCTAATAGTTTACGAAAACATTGAAGTCTATAAGTAGGTACTGTTTAATCACCGTAGTTCAAAAAATAAATATTGGCCTCGATTTGTAGGAAACAACGCCTTAAAAAAAGAGTACGTTTTCTATTCGGTTGGCGTTGACTCTTATCTTTTAACACAATTATCGAAAGTTAAAAGAATAACGACGCTTTTATGACCCATACCTACATTTCTTGTTGTAATGAATACAGTCTATACATAGAATAAAATTGAAAGAGATCGATGTCTCATTAAAGAAAATCGAATAAAGGGGGCCGTGGGAGAGCCACGCTTCGGCATGAATGGGCCGGATCGACTGGAGTGAAATCACGGCATCACAGAAAAACAAGTGAGTAAGGATACCAGAGGCCCATTCCCCAACCACCCCTATGATGGCACAGTTGAAACACAGATTATTATACCAGGAACGCGCTGGTGTTGGAGAATCCCTCTGGAGGACTGCGCTCAGGACATAACGAGCCTGAGCGTGGATGACCAGGCTGCCCCTCTTATTCTGTTGAGGGTAAAATTGCGCTCAATCACGCTCGGGGTAAGAACAGTAACATCACGGCACCCCCTACCAAGCTGGTCGTGGACTTTTGCAACATCAGGGGATTACATAGTAATCTTGATGCTGTCCATAACCACCTCGAGACAGCAAAGCCAGCCTTTCTCTTTTTGACCTAGATATCGTCTCCAGCGGACACATCCTACCTCAGCTACCTTAGGTACGGACTAGAAGATTCCTTTATATCTAAAGCCGGAGTGTGCGTGTACGTCAGAGACGATATTAGCTCTCATCGCCTCTGCAATCAAGCCAATAAAGGTAGACTCTCTCCATCTAATGGCGAGCACCATCCACGCGTCTATGCGTGCCTCTACAGGTCTCATAGCGGTGATGTCAATACTGACCGACTCATTGAGCACATCCAGATGGCTACAGACCTCGTGCAGCAGCAGATCCCTTCCGCAGAGATCATCGTACTTGGCGATTTTAACACTCACCACGCCCACTGACTCAGCTCCAGTAAAACAGATCATGCGGGGAAATCTGTTCACGACTTCGCCCTGGCGTATGGCCTAAATCAACTGGTTACCAGTCCACGCGAGTCCCAGATGTGGAGGGCTAGAATTCCTCATTGTTGGACCTTCTGCTGAATTTTCGGGACAGTCATAATTTGCTAAGTGTCCAGCAGTACGGTTTTCGGAAAGGTCGATCAGCTTGTGATCTTTGACACATGGCTGGGCACAGGCGATTGAGATTAAGGGGAAGCCTTGGCAGTTAGTTTGGACATTGCGAAGGCAATCGACCGGGTCTGGCACAAAGCGCTTCTTTCGAAGCTCCCTTCCAATGGGCTTAGATTATAAAGCTAGGTAGGTCGGTAATACAACTGGCGGCCTTATTGCTCAACGGCAGTCTCTTCCGGACAATCATGGCATATATATATGAAGGGGCAGCTGAACAGGCGGAAAGCGTGATCGGAGTAGAGAGAGGGAAAGAGAGAGCGAGAACCTTGCATGAGAGAGACAGACTCTAACCAAACTCAGTCTCTCTCTTTCTACTTCGAACACAAATTCCGCCCGTTCAGCACCATATATATATATATATATATGCTCTACTTTATATCTATGTGCTAATCTCAGAAGTAGCTCAACAGATTTGGATGCGATTCTCACTTACATATTGTGGTAAACTTCTCTTGGAAATTAGGTGTTGGTTTTATTTAAATCGCTTATCTGCGATAACCGGCATTTCCGCGGGTGGAGCTGCAGGCAAAAGCTAGTATATAATAAAATAACGTACGAGATTTTTGTCTGATAGAGAGATGTTTGTAATTGAAACATAAGGAGGTACAATTTGTTAACAGGCCACCTTACTCCACCGTTCGCGTAAGACGTTACCCTGACACAGAGCCAAGACCCAGCACGTCGCAGGAGGTCGTCGTCGGCCCCGTGCCGACCACCCGCTCGCGTCTGCTCGGGGTAAGGTGCACCCTATACTTGACACTCAGCTTACCCTTCTAACTTTAATATACTTTTAATTATATGACCCGGTGAACTTTGAATCACCTACATAATATATTTGTGTTGATTACTGAACGCACCTATAAATACTTGACAATCAACTGACAATGTATTTATTTTTATAAACACATCAAATGTTTCACAGCTTAAGAACAGTTTGTGTACAATGAAATGGCGATTTTAGTATTTTTTGTACCTTTGACCTTACACAAATATGGCAAAATTAAAATAAGGCAAATCGGTCTAGCCATTCTCGAGTTTTAGCGAGACAAACGAATAACAATTCATTTATATACAGGATGGATATGACAATACGATATTAAACGAAACTGCGGGCTATTTAAATGTGTTGATTTACTTTCGGATTGTTTAATTTATCCTGCAATTTCAATAATAAAAAAAAAAAAACTAAATACCTTAACAATTTCAAACCAATAAAACATCTTTTTAATTTAAGTTCACTAACTGCGCGACGTTAGGTAGGTATTTGGGAACATCGATAAAGTAGGCGTACGATTTTTTTGAAATTACATAGTCACAATAATATTCACAAAAAAAGAAAATTTTAACATTTAGTCATCTCGTTTCGAGATTACAACTGGAAAAGCACAGTGACCGATCGAACGTTCGGCCGGTTCGGTTTGGGTTTCGGCGTGGCCGAATGTTTAGCCGAAACCGAATCTTCGGTCAGCAAACTTCTTGGCTCACTCTTAATTCATAAATAATGGTTGAATATTGGAATATCGATAGATACACACGCCACATTGACGTCAAGTCACGTCACTAAGAGCACTATTACTATTAGAAATCAAAGATCGATTTTCTCGTGTCCTTCGGACAGCGTCCACTTACAATTTCCAACTACGTTATAATCTCGATATGTAGGTACGTAAAGTTCACGATATGTAGGTACGTAAAGGTGTTTCCATTCGTATTCTTCGTAAATCAATATCATACCCGTGTATTCACTAACCGTATAACCAAATCGAGGCATTGTTTCATTTAAACTCACACAAAACCTAACCAATGTTTCCCGTTACTATTGTTACGTGTTAGGGTTCGATTGATTTGAGAAATAAACATTGTAAAAAGACTTTATTAACAACACTCTTAAAATCACAATGTCAATTAGAATAACGGTCCTTAATTGTCGTCAAGGTCGCTTGGTTAGTCACTGAAATCACTCCGATGTTTATGAAACTATAGCTCCAACTGAACTGCAGCCCGCGGGACATTCTATTTATATTATTTTTACTGGCGGTTTCTAGAAACAATTCGTACATTCAGGATCATTCACCGTACCTAGGACGCATCCGCTGGCGAAATCGTTAGAAGCCATCGCGCAAATAAGGTTCATTATTCCGTGGTTCAAGAAATCAACGAGAACTTTCTGTGTGTGTGTTGTTGTTCAAGAATAATATTTCTTCGTGACACTATAAAAGCGTTAAAGAATTGATCACTAGAAAATACCTATTAAACAAAACAAATACGAGACGGTAACGGCGCGCCGGCTTCTCAAAGGCGCGAAATTTCTTTGGTTATCCTTTTTATTTTGCCGCGTGGTTATTTTCAGTACAACTATTATTTTTGTGATAACACACGTATTGTTAATCTTATTGCTAAAACATAAGGCATATTTTAGTGTCAATTATTAGAAGAGTATGTGAATCTGCGGTCGCTAACCCGTTGATGATTTAAATCTAAAAAATTAAAAATAGTGTCCTGTAACTAAACTACTGAATCGATTTGATTGAAATTTTGTGGATAGACTTGTAATATGTGTAGGTATGTCTAATTCAAATAAAAGTCGTATGGTCATATCCACCCTATATAATTGAAGAAGAGAGTTCAGTATTCAATAAATTTGTTTCTGTGAAGTAAAAGATGTAAATGTTGTATGTTAATAAAATACTGGACTATTCTCAGGGTCTCTCTGGTATTCAGAACGATGTGTGGGAAGCCGCAATCACAATCAAACAACACAGATTAATGCAGGAAATGTATAACAGGTGAGAACTCACTGAATAATTACGTGTAGGTTTTCATGTTTTGTAATGTTTTACAGAATGACGAACACTAAAGGTTGTTGCAGTTTTAATTAGCATATAACATAGTTTCAATTAGATATAAGAAATACCTGCATCGCACTATCAATATTTTCCAAAGATATCTTTTAAAAGTCGGAACGAAACATTTTTGTTAGGTGATATATATTTTCTTAAAAGCAAATAATAAAAATTAAGATATATTTATTTATCTATTACATTAATATAAGTCGGTATTGGGTCTTTCTATATGTTTTTTTGTAAAAATAAATAACTTGGCGCGCAGGGGGCAAGTTCGGCGCAACTTCAACATGCAGAGGATAACAGGAGTGAACACGGGGATCACTCCCCCCACCGCTCCCCGGCCGCAGCGGAATGAAGACGAAACAAGGTTAGTGAATGTACATTACTGCCTGTCGGTCTTTGGTCGTACTAGAGCATAGTGTGGACTTGGCTCACCAACAATTAATAATAATAAATATTTCGGACATCTAACACACAACGCCATCTAGTCCCAAGCTAAGCAAAGCTTGTGTTGTGGGTACTAAACAACTGATATAATTACATATATACTGCTTTTTTTTGTAATACATACATACTATACATAGAAAACATCCAAACTCCGAAACAAATATTTGCAGATCATACAAACATTTGGTCCGACCCGGGATTCGAACCCGAGACCTCAAGCACAGCAGTCGCATACGCTACCACTACGTCACCGAGGCAGTTAACTGAATACATGGATACAAAAAGTCTATATTAAATACATTCAATTTCGTTTTGTTTTGCTTGTTACTGATGTTAGCTTCGCCATAATATCTATTCTTAGAAGTTTTGACATTCCTGTTAGGGATTTTATTTGGAAATTTATTATATGTATTTTTTTAACTTATTAGTGCTTTATCTTTATATATAAAAATCTTCTGTGCGTGTGTATGTGACTAAACTCCTTCTAAACGGCTGAACCGATTTTAATGATTTTCTTTGTCTATTCCTGAGGATTCTAGAATGGTTTAGATTCACAATTCGGGAAAAATCTATGTGTAGCTAATACATAAAAAATCTATGTGTAGCTAATTGATTCTACCGGCGGCGTTACCTGCGGCTGAAGTTATACCGCGGGGCTCATCTAGTGTCTTGTAGATGTATCAACCACGTGAATCTTAGTAATTGTACAGATTTCTTTTATTTATTCATTTTTCTCGTCCATGATTCTACGATGGTTTTATATTTTATATTTGAAAACTCGGTTCTTATTTTACTATTTTAAGTTATGCTGCAGTCATGAATCTTAATGAACACAAAAATTTAAAAACTATTTTTTTGTTATAAGAGTAACAAATGGAATTTTTGCCGGTTCTTCTCCATAAGAATGGCGTTTTGGAACCGAGTACTTAGTCATTAATGTAACGTTTCGAAAGTGCCTGAAAAGGCCTCCTTGAAATAAATCAATTTAATTTTGATTTCATATAAACATAATGAGTGCCTCAGTGATAGCGTATGCGACTGCTGTGCTTGAAGTCTCAGGTTCGATTCCTAAGTCGCACCAAATATTTGTATGATCCGTACATATTTGTTTCGGAGTTCGGGTTTTTTCTATGTCTAATATGTATTCGACTGCCTCGTTGGTCTAGCGGTTGGCGTGAGCGACTGCTGATCATGAGGTCTCGGGTTCGATTCCCGGGTCGGATCAAATGTTTGTATGATCTACAAATATTTGTTTCGGAGTTTGGGTGTGCTCTATCTATAATATGTATGTATTTACAAAAAAAAAAAAAGTATATATGTAATTGTATCAGTTGTCTAGTACCCCATAACACAAGCTCTGCTTATCTTGGGACTAGATGGCGTTGTGTGTTTAGATGTCCAACATATTTATTATTTATTATTATTCACAAAAAATGTTGATACGTATTTATATCAGTTGTCTAGTACCCATAATATGAGCGCTGCTTAGTTTGGGACTAGATCAAGGTATGAGACAGATCACCGAAAAAAAATTTAGAAAATAATCGATAAAATCAAATTGAACCATTTTTTATTTTTTTCTTCAGTACATCACCATCGTCATCCGGGCAGACGCCAGTACCAGAAGCCGCTAGTTCAAATGATGCAGAAGGAACCCCACGACACCACATACGACAGAACAAAGACAGACTTCTTTATTACATAGAGGAGACTAATGAAGGCAAAGGATTTATTAAGGTACTGCTTCCTGTCACGTTGTTCACTTTCACTTTTTTTTATAGTTTTTTTTTATTTGGCAGGCGAAGTGACTTTTTTTCGTTTTATGGGAACGGGACTTTCACTGGAAGATAGCTGATGATGTAAGGAGTAACTTGGGTTACTTTTATTTTAAACTAGCCTTGCCCAGCACCATTGCACCTAATCAGCGGTTGTTGTTGTACCAACACAACGTTTGTTCACACAATCACATGTTTCAGCTAGTGTACAGTACAGAAATGATATATTTAACAGATACTTTCCAAAACTGATGTTAGGTATATTTTACTTTTACTTCACAACCGTGGGATAGCCACACTTAGGCATGAATGGGCTGGCTCGACCGGAGTGATACCACGGCCTCACAGAAAACTGGTGTAAAATAGCGCTTGCGCTGTGTTTCACCGAGTAAGTGACTAAACCGGAGGCCCATACCCCAACCACTGCCCATATCCCCAAAGGTCGGCAACGCACTTGTGACGCCCCTGGTGTTGCGGGTGTCCATGTGCGGCGGTAATCGCTTACCATCAGGTGATACGTCTGCTCGTTTACCATCTACAGCATTAAAAAAAACAGAAAAATATTGTAGAGATGTCATCTTTATATTAGGAAATTTTCACGGTTGTTTTTTTAATTTAAGGAACTATGCTACTCATCGGATGGTCGGATCGTTTGCTCACCATTCGGCCGAGGCATGAGGCTTCTCGCCTTAAACAACGACTGCAGCGAGCTCTCGAGTTGTGTACAAGAGCTAAACGGCGCCAGGCAGATGGTCGAAGTCGGCCAGAGCTTAGGCATACACCAGGATCTCGTCGTCAGCTCCAAGTTTAGCCCAAGATACCATATGCTCGTCACCGGTTGTCTTGAAGGAAAAATAGTGTGGTATCAACCTTACAGTGGTGAAATGTAAAATATAAACTTGTGAAATAATAATTTATGGTGTACTTTTTATTCTTATTTCTTAAAAGTGAATGTTTTTAAAGCCTAAGTTAATATGTGGTTTTAAACATTACGACTTTGTGAAATCGAGTATTTTCTTCGTGTAGTTACCATGCGGAAGAGTTGTTTGTTTTCATTATAGGACTTTCTTGAGTTTTTTCAATCTCACACATAGTCATATTGGAAAGCTCAAGCTCATTAACATGAGACCTTTTTAATTATATTTATTGTGAACTTAAAAAATATTTGCCATACAGTTTTAAATCGAAAAGTCTCTTTTGAAGAATATAAACGACAGTAATTCGCGTTAACAAAATAGTGACGCATCGTTGTTCATTGGTCAAGCCCCCGCCTCCTGACCCTTCAGTTCTAAAAGATTATAAATTCTTTTTTTGATTGCGTTCTTTGAGTGTTTACATTTTAATAAAAAGTTTATCAATAATTAATAGTGGAGCCAGATTTTAATAATATTTTTAGTACTTTAAACTGTGACTCTATAATTACTATGGAGAGTACCGTCGTAAAACCAGCAAGTGCTAGCGGCGTCCATGATACTCTTAAGGAACAAAAGGAACTTTACACATTGAAATCGCCGTTGATAAAAGAGTTCGACGATCAACTGTTGATAAACTAATGTAGTAATAGTTAATTCAACAAACCAAACATCTTTATTTCTGTTCACATATGCAGATGATCGGCAGATTTTATTATACTTATGTTTTTCTTCTAACGAACATTTATATTCAGTTAGATGTCTTAAATCTATCAAAATATAAATTGTTTTTCTTTTCTTCGTCCCTAATACAGTTTTACCCCCAATGCGCCACTATTTTCTTAATGCGAATGAATACGAGAACAGGCCATAAAGACTGAACTTCAGATAAATCAAAAATGTAGAATCGACAAAAGCATCAAATTTCTACAATCTATTGTTTATCTTCGTGAAGTTGTTCAACTACACACTGTAAATATTTTAAATATACAGATAATTAAATAAAAATGTGGTCGTCCAAGCCAAAAGGGTCCATTACTGGGGTATTAAATTAGAACCAGATTCGGTATCTAGAATAGTCAATTGATAATACATGCAGAAAAAATGAAAAACGTTTTTAGCACACATTTCAGGCTTTTTCAAAGGTGGTAAAGAAAACTCTCCACGGTAATTTCATAGAGTTTTCTTTTACTTATAATTTTATAATAATAATTTAGTAAATAGAGAGCAAATGGGATACCATAATGCAATAAAACTAAAATTACATGTAAGCCCCGCAAATTGCTAATGCGCCGGCACCTTATCACATTTAAGGCCGTGTGACCTCATACAAACGTACTAATGTATTGGTATTGCCAACAGTGTTTAATACTAACATGACAAAATTACTTCATTCAAATGACGACCAGGAGCATAACCAATTTGTAGGGCTTATATTCTTGCTCTATTTATGAACTGAACTGAAACACAAAAATTATTCTAATACAATAGAATAATTATACAGATCAGTTAAAACGTAGTTTATTCCAAATAACACATGCTGATGTATGGTACCTTTTTACCTACTATTTTTTCTCTTAAAAATTCTGGTGCTTAAAAACATCAATGTCATTTACAATATAAACTTGTAGATAATTGAACACTAATTAAAACTCGATTTAAATCGCGAAATGTAATTTTTTTCACCCAACTTCACAAAACCTTAATCTCGTTAGCAAGTGACGGGAACGGGAAATGGACCCTCTGCTTCGACGTCCACATTTGTAGAAGGATTTTTTAAACGTGTGTTTTTAATTTAAATGTAGATATGATAAAATATTTTTTGGTAGTTTTGTCAATTTCGTATGTAGAACTACTGAAACAAAAAGAACTGCTAATATATTTTGACGATAATTTATCCGTCTGTTCAATGTATCCATACTAAAATATCCCAATGTTTAAAAAATATTAGTAGCGATATATGGAGTAGAATTTTCAATGTAACCTGTAGCGATAATAGGAAAAAGTGCCAAGTATCCCTACTAATTGAGATATTTTAGTAGGAATATATGAAATAGGCGAATTTATTTTAGTGTGCAGCTAATACCTATTTCAACCAATATTGCATTTTATTTATTTTTAAGAAAACCTTTCTCATAGATAGCTCTAACAGATAGTTTAAGTAAATAATAGAAAAATTAAATAATGAGGCAGAATCGGGAACCATATGTATGGATTCGCACTAATTTTCACATTGTATTTGTCTACAACAGGCCTCAATTGTAGCTTAACATAGCAATAAAAACAAGTGAAATATATAAATGTGAATTTTTAACTAGTAACTGAGCCTTAGCGTAGATTTGTATTTAACCGAATTGATGTTGAGCTCGCCTGTAGGCAGCAGCACATGTACTTAATAAAGTGTAATTTATCGTCAACTTTTCTTTTATTTTAATAAACGAATTTTGATTCAAAAACTTGCAAACAGAAGCCTTTTCAAAATAGCAACGCTACTTTAATGGTACATAGTTTAGGGTAAGGATCAAACAAGACCGCAATCAAATGTGATTAATGAAACCATATTACATATTTATAAATTATAACAATGTAAATAATATTCAAAATTGTGAATGTCTAAAAAGCAATAAGGTAGTGAGTTTTTACAAAAATATACTAAAGCTCGTCAGTATAACTCCAAGGCATGATATGATTTATACTCCAGATATGATTTTTCACAAGTCAAATCACTGTAATTAAAAGCAATCATTTCGACCACTAATATAATAGTTATTACCTCAGATTGAGCTAGTGTGTAAATTCTATGATTTCTATAAAATGTTTGTTTCTTACCGCTTCACAAACATTTGTCCAAAAAAATTGTTTCAAAATACTAGGGTAACAGAAACTTAGAAGTATTTACAAAACTTTTTTTTTAATGTTTTAGATCGGGTTAAGTTAGTATTTATATTTTGCTCTTTTTGTTTCAAAAATCAATCAAATTTCAATAAGAATATTTTATAATTTTCGTACTTCTTATAATTTATCTTATATGGATAACTGGGTATAGGTAAACTGGGATTAACATCAAAACGAAAGATAACAAGGATACGTTTATTTAACAAATTGATATTCGTACACAATCTACAGAAACACTTTACTTCATACAAAATATAAATATGATTTTCAAATCTTGAACACTGTTTCCTTAAAGTTAGACATGTCCACCTTCTTTGAGCTTAGCGATAAGAGTGTCCACATCAGGGACGATAGAACCGGCCTGTCTTACTGGCGGGTCTTCTACAGACACTATCTTGATCCTGGGGGCTAAATCTACTCCTAGGTCTTTCGCTGTTACCTTCTTTAAGGGCTTTTTCTTTGCTTTCTGGAAACAGAAACAAAAGTTAATATAGCTGCAAATTTTTCGTTTTTCAAATTGTAAACCTAAGAAGTAGTATATTAGACTTAATGAATTGACGACAAGGAGAGTTGGTTAAAACAATGCATTAGTGTGTATTTTGATACATTTTTACCAATAAGACGTTTTTAGTCATGTCTTCTGAAGTGATAATCAAGAAGGCAGTAATTAAAAGGTGGTAATTTTTTTCATAACGAGCTTCCTTTATAGGTTTCATAAACACGTAAATTAGAAGTGCATTTCCTTGTAACATAAAGAGGAGTAAGTACTCTCCTTTTCTCACTCGGCAGTTTTGTCATCTGTAATTATAGTAGTGTTATAAATTAAATGTGTCTGTATACCATAATGTTAGGAAGGGTCGCGTATCTCGGCTCGTTGAGTCTTAGGTCGGCACTGATAACTGCGGGCAACTTGGTCTTAATCACCTCAAGACCACCGTCAATCTCCCGAGTAATTGTCAAACCAGCATCTGATTTCTCCACCTGATGATGAAACATATTTTTATCAACAGACACCACATTAGGATTCAATGTAAAAGAGAGGCTTTACAAGTTTAAGGTTAATTAATAAATCTCTTGTGAGCTATAAAAATGACCTTTAATTTGTAAAATAAAAAAAAGTGAAAAAAAATCTGTTCAAACCTATATCATCAAATATTAACTCTTTCCTACATAAAAAAGTATGCATTCTTTTACTTGTACTCAAGGTTCTTTGTTTTAAAATAAATTAACATTTCATTAAAATAGAAAGTGGTTAATTATTTAAATTGAAGAATTTTGCCTAAAAACTCCTAACTAGTTTTTGTGTTATAGATCGAATTCTGAACTGACAACAAATTATTGTAAGATTTAATGTACGTGTGGTAATTACTAAGAATTTTTGGTAACGAAATTACTCGCTCAAAAATTCTTAACATTGAGATAACCTTGTGATGATCTTCTATCCCACAATAACTTTAAACATAACTTACTTTAGAAGCGAAAGTTCCTTGAGGCCAGTCGAGGAAAGCTGCCGTCATTTGCGCTGTCTGGTTAGAATCATCATCTATAGCCTGAAAGAGGATAAATCAGCTGTCAGATAATAATATAATGTGATCACTAATAAATAGATGTACAGAACTAAAAAGTGTAAGAAGTGCTGTGTGACTAGTAAACATGTCATAGTTAAAAATGCGTAAACGCTCAAAACTAATAAAAGTGTTCCAAAATGTTCCTCAAAACCATACTATAATACCATGGTCAAAACCATACTATAATACCATGGTCAAAACCATACTATAATACCATGGTCAAAACCATACTGAAAGGCAAAAAACCGATAGTTATGAATAGAACGATTAACATGTCCAAAAAGTCACCAGGGTGAGGTACATTGTTTTTGATAAGAACATGACCGGCATATTTTAAAATTTTGGAATGCACTTTATACAAGTAAAATTTTAACAAAAATAAAACCGACTTCAAGTTTCGACTCGATTTTTCTTGGATGTTATCGTCAGATCTTAGTGTCCTTATCATGGTACCACCGTTGGGATACCTCCTTTTCCATTAAAAAAAAAATCATTAAAATCGGATCATAAACAACGAAGTTATCCGCGAACACACAAAAAAAATACGGTCGAATTGAGAACCTCCTCCTTTTTTCTAAAGTCCGTTAAAAATAAATATTAAGCTGAATAGAACAATCCTTTGCCTATAATGCATTGTAACAAAGATAAGCTTTCCCTCCAGTTTTTCTTGTTAAAAGTCCAAGACCTTCTTGAGCAAGAGGGTGAAGAGATATTCGGAAACAAAAACCGTCGATGACTTACCAGATCGTGGCAAATCGAAAAAGACGTCTGTTGCAGAGGATAAACGGGTTGTGCAGCTGTTTGCCTAGAATCCTTTACTATCACTTCGCTCAAGAACAGTTGAAGAAAAGGGGTTTAATTATATCACTTGACACAATCTAAACGAGTTTAGTTCTAAATGGCGTGAAATATTGAATCACTGATGAAACCTGTCTTTCTGAAACGCATATTGAAAAGATTTAATTGGGCGTGCGAAAACAAATCGTTAATGGGATAAGATAAGATCATTTAAATCTGATGAAGTTTCATTTTGGGGCAGCTGGTTATTCGACTCGAGCTTGGACCACGGCTGACAATAGACTGATGGTACGAATCGTGAAACACCTTTATAAGGATGTTGCAAGTTGGGGATGCTTCTCAAAAAATGGAGTCGGCAATTTGCACTTGTACTGTTACCGGTACTTTGGATGCTGAGAAGATGACAAATTTTTTGTCTAAGAAGTTGTTTCAACACCAAAATGATTTCTGAATTCTGCCAGAAGATAGTACAAGGATCGGTATTAACGTGTTAGATTGGCATCCAATTGAAAATGTTTGGGCATGGATGTAGCTTAAACTAAGGGCAAAAAATGTAGTGACCGTTGTTAATCTTAAAGCAGTTGAAGTATGTGAACTGAAGTCCGCATGTAGGTCTATACCTCGCAGCTATGCTGAAATATTGGCGGAAAGTATGTCGCGAAGATGTCAAGCGATTATGGGCAATAATGGAGATTAGATGCCTAATACGGCATCAAATCTCCATTGTATAAAGCATCAAACAGCAATAAAAGACTTAACTGATTACAATTTTTCGTTTGACATTTCTAAGTTTCATTAAATTCCCAGTCACGCTCTTTTCGTACATAGTGTGTTTAGGCAAAAGTTTGAGTGTAGTAAGATCCTAACTAATTAATAAAAAAACTACTATTCCAACAACTTTATATTTTAATCTTAGATCTCCCAATTCCACAATTTTCAAAGTCTAGTGAGAAAAATTGCAAACTAACCTGTTTGCCAACAATGACCAAGTCAGCTTTTTCATCTTTAGATAACTTGGCTAAGATCTTGGCAACATGTAGAGGCTGCAGAGTTTCGTACTCAGCACCAGCAATCTCGACATGGATGGCACGATCAGCACCCATAGCAAGAGCTGTCCTAAGTGTTTCCTAGAAATGTTTGTCTTAATTTAGAATAATACTAATCATATTTCCACACATTACACATAGGGCTGTCTTATCAAAAATAACTTATTTATTGTTATGTAACCGAGTGAGTGAGGATACTGGAGGCCCATCCTTCACCCCGTCTCCCAAAGGCTGACAACGCACTTGTGACGCCTCTGGTGTTGCTGGTGTCCATGGGCGGTGGTAATCGCTTACCATCAGACAATATGTCTGCTCATTTGCCACCTACACCATAAAAAACTAAAAAATAAAACCATAATGATCTGTCAGTTTCATATTAGAAAGTACTAAAATATGATAACAATTTACTTTTGGTAAAAATATTTAATAATAAATAGTAATTTTACTGACTTGTGCCTGTGTAGGTCCACATGACACAGCTATAACTTCACTGGCAATCTTCTTCTCCTTTAGTCTGACAGCTTCCTCTACAGCGATCTCATCAAACGGGTTCATTGAATGCTTCACGCCATCTACAACTACACCAGACTTATCTGGTTTGACTCGGACCTACAAATTTACACAAATGTTTATATTAAAAATAGATTTAAACAAGCTGAAGCCCACAGTGTTACCAGCCATTATTGTCATACTGCGGTTAACGCTGCAGGGCGAAGCTAGTCTAGAAAAAGTAGCTATTACTCCTTATATTATCAGTTACCTACCTGTAAAAGTTGCGTCAAAATCGGTTCAGCCGTTCCAGAGATTAGCCGGAACAAACAGACGGACATAAATTGTAAAAAAATATATTTTGGTTCATGTACCATGTATACATACATATGCATTTAGTAAAAAGTGGTTATTTTAATAATACAAGTAGACACTCAGCGGTTCAGCTAGTGTATGTGTATATTAATATACAAATTTATGTTGATTGGTTTAAGTCAAGACCCAGACACAGAAGAAATTTAATTTCCATGCTCATCACACACTCATTATTTGTCCCGGATTGGAATTGAACCTACAACCACAAGTTTAGCTACCTGGGTTACTAGACCGACAGGCCTGTTCATTCTTAATATTAAAGTTAAGTATTCATATCATAATTATGCCTGTTCTTTGCTCATATTTTAATTAGAAATGACACAATTAACTTTTTACTAAAACAATAATGGCATTGAAGAATAAATTTTACCAGACATTGTACAGAATAATAAAATTAATAAAAGAGTTTTTATGTCATAATGCCACAGTGTGAGGTACACATATAGATCCTCTTTGGTCTTTCCAGTTTCAATAGCAAGGAGTATTTACACTATTTATTCTATTATGACAGTGATGTATGTTGGTGTATGAATGGTATAGTGTACATCACTTTACATAATGTGATCAGTGCCTAGAAACTCATTTAATGCTTTTCTGTAATCACAGACAGATTTTTCTGATATATCAGTTCAAGGTCATTAATGATAATATACAGATAATGGTGTTAATTGTAGTTTTTAATTTAATTAGTTAAGTGTAGATTTATTACGGTAATTTATCGAATATAACAACCAATTCATACTGAGTTAATTTTTATTTATAGAACTGACAACATTCACATTAAATTATTTGATATTTAAATTAAATAAGTTTAGAAAGAACTAAAAGTAACCTTTGCACTCTACATAATACTTACTTTGACGGCATAATCGATAACTCGCTTAACTCCAACTAAAACTCGAGACATTTTGAATATGTGCGAACTATTTATGGTAAAACTTAAATCTTATTAGTAAATTTTAACAAAAACAAATGAATAAGACCCAACGTAGTAAGAAGTCCAAATTTATAATAATTGAACTTTTTAATAGTTTTTAACTTGAACGTCACTTTTTACAGTGCTGCCACTTTTTGATACCCAGTCTTTTTAGCATTAAATACTCTTGAAACTGAGTAGATGTTTTAATATAACTCAATAATTAAAATTGAACAAATCATATTTCTCTACATAATAGAAAGCCTAAAATAATTAAAATGAAGGAAAGGTGTTAAAATATACTGAGTACCCCAGTGAGTCGGGGCTGAAGTCCGCTGATCCAGTGCGCGGTGCTGCGGTGAGGTCCCCAGTGAGTCGAAGCGGTGGCTGTATAGTGGCTGGCTGCTGCATAGACGGCAGATGCATGCTCTGCTTACATAAACCGTAGCTGCGGTGTGCTGTACCTAGATGCTGATGACGCCGTAGGGGTAAACCAGGATGGAGCGGTCGCTTCCTGCTTGTGGTGTATCCCTGTTGAGGCCGATGTTGCTGGCTGGCTAAGACTTGCTGTAAGAGTGAACGTGGCGTGATGGTGGCGTGGTAATGCTGCAGCTGTGAATCTGCTTCTTCGAAGGCTGCGTTCGATCCTCCGACTAGGCGAGGTGAACATGCCTGGCGGGTCACTGCCCAACGGTTGATGTTGGGATATTGTATGTATTATAATCGGCGCGAACGTTTATTGCGCGATTTAGGATTGATAGTTTCTTCGTGTAGTACATTACTCCGTAGTTTAGTCCATCTCCGGTAGATGGCCCCGTCATCTGTTTTCTTAATGCGCTATATGTGGAAGTCACCACAAGGCACTTCTTCTTAGCGTTTCGACGGCAAACGTTTCATGTCAGTGTAGTCAGATCGTAGCAGACCAGAACGCGGCCACTCTGACTGCATTGTCGGTGGCAGCCATCATATCCTCTCTCGTGCAGGTGTCCGGGCAGGCAGGGCATGATGGCAAACAACAACACAAGGCACTTGATTATATTAACTATTTGGCGTAAGGTCGTCAACGTGCTTTTTAAAAAATTAATAGTTTTGTATTTTAATAAATCATATTTAAAAAACAAAAAATAACAATTAGTCAATTCAAAGTATCAGAACCAACGTTTCGTTTAAAAGGAGTCTTCTAGCCATGTCACGGACACTGGCTTGATTGCCATCGTGAATTTAATGGGTGCGCCTCCACCGCCCGGTTCGCCGGCGACGGATCGGTGGATCCGTGGATATCATCCTCTCGGGCCTTCTCCGCCGCCTCCTTCTGCGAAATTACGTCTTCGCAGAAGACTGCGGTAGAACTGCTGTCGCCATGGAGCGTATGACGGACGGTAGCGAGAGATCTTCTCCGATGACTGCAGTGAAGGCCCGGCGCTGCGACGCCCAAGCGGGGCAAACCGCCAGCGTGTGCCGAGTCCTCACTGCAGTCGCAGTGGTGGCAGGCGGGACTCAGTTCCCTCTTGGCGACCGAATGTAGGTACTTTCCGAAGCAACCGTGCCCGGAAAGAACCTGCGTCAGTCGGAAGGAAAGGGTCCCGTGCTGCCGCCCTGCCCACTCGAGGATGACCGGCTAGAGAGCCTCCACGGTGGCAAAGCCAGCGCATGGAGTCTCCAGCCGGAACGACCAACTAGCCATCGTGGCTTGACGGGCGGCTTCACGCCACTCGCCACACTCCGCCCGGTATTCAACCATCCGTCGATAAACTTCGGCGAGCACTTCCGCCTCCAAATCCCATGGAGGTGTTCCAGGCAAGGCGCACGCCGCCTCGGTCGGTCGATCCATGTATGACTCTGACCGCCAATACCCTCTGAGGCCGCCAGAGGCGGCCCTTATTAAGGTCAGTCAGAGCCACTGCACACCGGTGCACCATACAGCGCCATCGACCGAACCACCCCCATGTAGAGGTGTCGCGTTGCAACGCTAGCTCCGCCCAAATTGGGCAAAAGTCGCCCAAGGGCAGAGGCAGCGTCGATCAGCTTGGGACCAAGCTGCCGGAAATGCTCATCGAAGAGCCACCTAAAGTCGAGGATCAGGCCCAGATACCTCATCTGGGCCCGAACCGGTACGAGGACCGAGTTGACCAGTATGGAGGCGCCGGTGGGCGGCCCACGACGGGCCCATGAAATAACAGGGCCTCCGTCTTATCCAGGGCCACCTGCAAGCCCAGCGTCTCGATGCGCCCGACAACCAGAGAAACACCAATGGTGGCCAGGCGCGCCACCTCCTGGAAATTCGCTCCCCGGGCTGTGACAAGAGTGTCATCGGCTTAACAAATTACGCCCAGCCCGGGGTAGAGACGACCTCGTAGGACCAAGTTGTATCCTACGTTCCACAGGAGTGGTCCTAGGACAGACCCCTGCGGAACGCTGCACGACATGGGTCGCCGTCTCAAAAATAACCGAAATCCTGGGTTAACTTACATTTATTTGGGTTTACCGTTTAGCATGGGTTATCAGATCCCTGGTCACCAAATAGAAAAATAACTACCGGGGTTACTGTATTTATGGGTTACTGGTTCAAAAGTTATAATCGTTTCTAGGTGGGCGAAACCTATTCCTTTTTGTAGGGTCTTAGATTGTATCTAGTCTAACAAATTCATCGAAGAATTTTCAAACAGAAGTCCTCATTGTTTTTTAAAGTAAGACATGACTAAATTTTCCTTGATGATACATACTGTTCCTTAAAGACAGTAAATATGCGATGTCAGCTATCTCGATCTCACCGAAGACCAATTAAATAAACTTGAGCGACTTCAAAACTTCTGCATCAGATTCATATTTGGGTTACGCAAGTATGACCATATCTCTGAGTATCGTTCTAAACTCAAGTGGCTACCAACACGCTTTCGCCGGAATCTTCATATCCTTTCTCTTTTATACAGTGTTCTGTTCCATCCTCACACACCTTTTTATCTCAAAGAACGTTTTCAGTTCTGGCGGAATACACATTGTAAGGACCTGAGGTCATCGGAGAATTTGCAATTAAAAATGCCACAACACTCCACTCAGTTTGCCGACAAATCTTTTACTGTGCAAGCAGTAAGACTGTGGAACAGCTTGCCGGAGACCATCCGAAAAGCTAAAACCTTGTCAGTTTTTAAAAACCTGGTGAAGAATTATTATCTGTCACTATGAATAATTTCGGTTTCATTATACTTAATGTGTGTGTATATGTATATGTGTATGTATTTATGTATGTATATGTGTATGTGAATATATGCATCTCTTTTTATAAATTTATTAATTGTTTAAATATTCACGTAATTGTGTTACTGGTGTATAAACTGCCTCAAATCACAAAAACCCAATATCCATACTAAGGTTGTCTGGAATAAATCGCCGTGAGCGATAAGATTATTTCATACACCTTTGTTAATCATCTTTTGTTATGTTTTTTTTTTCCTTGTCATTTTATGTATTTAAATTTTAGTTTTAATTTTAATTTAAAATTTAATTTAAATATTTTTTAATTTTTTAATCGATTGACTGTTTTTAAATTATTAACCTTGAAATAGAGGTTTTTGAAAAAAGAACAAAAATTACCAGTTTATAATATTTTAATATTTACCAGGAGTAAACTTACATACAATACCATACACTTAAAAATAATAATTAGATTAAGTCTAGTATCACTATTAGAACTTGAACTCTTTGTATTTTTTCGACTGCTTGGAATCCGTATTTTGCTGTCGCTTCCTTTTGTTCTGTAAAAAGAAAAATAATAAGAGTTAAGCTTCAAGAAAATCACTGTCAGTGTTGTTGGTATTCTTTTTTAAATTGGTAATTTTTACATACCTTCTGTCTGGCGACATGGTCTGCCAACATGTCGGATAAGTCCTCGTGCGCTTTCGGGCGGGTCTCGCGCATGTGTCTTTCGTACCGGGCGGCCACCGCTTCGGGCTCCAACTCCAGCTCTGAGGGGTCGAGAGTGACCTCCACTCCGCCAACTGGACCGCCGCCGCTCTCACCGGTAGAACCGGGTGGAGCCGTCGGGATTGCTCGCTTACCTGCATCATAGAACGTAATTCAAGGAGAAATAATCATAAATTATTTTTTTTAAATACCCTCTACGCAGCATCAGGCGAAGTTGTCAATTAACGATAATACTGCCACGCCTGGAGTTTTCAAATAGAAAAAAACAGCATCGAAACCGGTCCATCCGTTTGAGAACTACGATGCTACAGACAGACACACACACAGAGACAGACAGACAGACAACGACGTTAAACTTATAACATCCCTCTTTTTGCGTTGGCGGTCAATAAAAAGTCCTTGTTTCAAACAGATTTTTTTCATGTGAGAGTTTTAGTAAAAAGTTTTGGTGGACGTAAACAGCAAACCATTTTTAACCGACTTCAAAAGAGGTAGGTTCTCACATTGACTGTTTTTTTTTATGTTTGTTATCTCAGACCTTTCAACTGGGTGAACCGATTTTGATGATTATTTTTTTATTCAAAAGCTGGTGCTACCTATGTCCTACTACCTACTTCAATTTGGTCCAGCTCTTAAATTTGGTTTTTTTTTTATTAAGGTTGATTTAATGGGATAATAATTTTCCCACGAAGTTTTAAATCCGCTTGTTTAAAATCAAATGCAAGAATGCCAAAGTAAAATGATAATCTTACCAGGATTGGCAGCACTAATGTCATACACGTGTGTAGAGGCCATCATGCCAGCAGTAAGGCCTACGCGACGCTCCGGTAGCACTTGGTACAGCGCTGGAGTATCCCCACTAGAAAGAAGAAAAAAATATTATTCGTGGAACAGAACTCTTACTGGGCCGTTGTCAAAAATCGATTATTACTATTACTATTATTATTTGCTTTTTAACCGCGTGCTCAATTTTTATGACCGGACAAGCGAAGGATTCTTAAATTTAGAATTCTGAGCGTTAGCGAGGGAATCAGATAGCACGAGGTGAAAAATCTTTGCACTCGAGTGCAACACATAACTTTTCATCACACCTCAGCGAGGAAATGACTAAATGCAAAAAAACACTTACAATCACAAGATACTAAATTTAAACTTTTATATCGAAAGGAAAAAATACTTTTTCCGAAATGGGGGGATGAAAAAATATGTTTTCCTTTTATTTAGTTTCTTCACTTACCCTTCAATATCACTTTCGACCTTCTTCTTCCTAAGTTCAATGGTGTCAGGGGTCTCCATGCCGGGCGGGACAGAGCTAATGCCGAGTGGAGTCACCAGACCCTCACCTGGAGTCGCTAGACCGGCCGCCACTTCACTTTCACCTGGCTTTTCACCCTCGTCAGACTCCTCTGTTGAATTATTCATTATATTTAAAGGGTTTATCAAATTACATCAGTGACGATAAATTATAATAAGATTATATTGAATAAAATTATAAAAAAATATTCTATTTGATTATATATATAGGTATTAATATTTAATTTTTCTGACGAAAATAATGAAATTGTCTCGGTTGTTAGACATGACAATTTAAAAGGTTTGTTAATGTTTTATTAAATAATATCTTAGTTACTTCGTACTTTACGGTACATCTCAAGCTGTATGACAATAATTAGTATTGTTTTTTCTAATGTGATGAATGATGTTTTATTTTTTTTAAGTGAGATAAAATCCATACTAATTCCATACTAATATTTTAAATCTGTCTCTCTGTTACGCTTTCACGTCTAAACCGCTTTACCATTTTCAAAGAAATTTGGCATTGAGATACTTTGATTCTTGAGGGAGGACATAAGATACTCTTTTCCAACATACACGCGAGGGGAGCCGCGGGCAAATGCTAGTAAATGATAAATTAACAATACTGTACCTTCTTCTGATTCCTCTTCCGATTCTGATTCCAGTTCTCCCCACATTGTTCTATCTATATCTTGATCTTCAGCATCCTGTGATAGAATATACAAGACATTAGAAGACAATTTAGAAGACATACTATAGGGTTTTTTTGTCTAATTTATTAGTATTATATTTGATACTTCATCAACCGAAATTAGAAAAAGACCTAACACATTATTGGCTCTCAAGGTCAATACCGACTATAGTATTATTTTGTTCCAATGGAATTCAAAACTACCCGCAATATTGGTGGCAATGTCAAGCATCGGTACTCACATCCTGTCCACTGCTCTGGTGTCCAAACACGTCTCCGTAGAGAGGCTTGCCGGTCTCGTCGACTGGCGGTTTGCCCCAACCTCCCGCGTGATAACCAAACGCGCATCCATCAGGAATAGGCGCGTTAAGACCAGGAATCTTCAAGTTGGGGTACGATGGAGGTGGCCCGTAACGTTGTTGGGCTATAAGCCAGGGTGGGGGAACCTGCAAACACCATGTTGGATAAAATTTATTATTTCTTAATTAATTTAAGATGTTATTCCATCATCACATCATCATGTGTTATGTTCCACTTGTGTAAGTCACAACTCTCTTTCCGTAGATTCCTAAGGTAAAGGAAAGTTAACGTGAGGTCTGTTTGTCACGTTTGTTAGAATTATAAGAAAGTAACTTTGGTAACATATTCTAGCACACAAGAGCATTTTGTAAAAGAGTGACTCATACTTGTCTATGGCCCGTATTTTAAAAGGCATCTCAGTCGTGAATCTAGTTTGAAAACTAGTTTTAAGAAGGGATTTTATTATTGAACGCCTCTTGAGTCAAGATTCACTGATAGTTAATAATCAAGTGAGTAAAGATCAATGAATCTCTGTTCAGAGCTTATTTTAGAATGACGTTTATGTCAAAATCTTTTCCTGAGATGTGATCTCTGTTCAGTTCAGACAAGCTCAATCTAGTCTCAAGTAGTAATTTCTAAGGCCTTTTAGGGAAAATTTACGTATTTTATGATGACGTTTCTAAATTACAACGAAATATTAACTTACTTTATTTACTAAAAAATTACTTATCATACACATTTCAATTCACTTTAATTCACAATCACTTAAAATACACATTCAACCATTTGTTTCAATTAATATCACCCACAAGCTCTTGGTTTCTGAGAAAAATATAACATTAATTTATCTAAAAAAACAAAAACATAGTTTGACAATTGATACACTAGCCAATAGTGTATTACATATAAACTAATCATATATAAATTATGTTTGTTAATTATATTTTGTTTAATATAATTTGATGCGTGACACGAAACAATAATTTCGATAATGCAATTACGTTAATTGAGAACAGACTGATGAGTTAAGATTGGTTACTGAGACTAGTTTCATCTGAGTGGAACTTAAAACGCATTCTATAATAAGAGCGTCGCTTAAGATTCGATTTGAACTTAAAACTAGTTTCAGCTGATCAGAGATCAAACGATACTTGAGACGCCTTTTATAATACGGGCCTATATCACTATAGTTAGCATGTCATCAACACCTCTTATATCCTGCTTATCTAGAAATATATTAAGTGTATATATAGATATATAACAGTTATTACCTTATGGGAACCAGGGCCAACAGGCATACCCAGCGCCGTTCTCAACTCCTCAGACAAATCACCAGGCTTCTTCTCTCTCAATCGGGTCTCGAACTCTTTACCCTCGTAGTACAAATCACCGTGAATAGTCATGCGCGGTTTCGTCTGCCACCTGCAAGACAATGTGACTTATGTCAAGAGTATATGGGACCCGGCCGGACAATGCCGGCAGCATAAACCACGGAGCATCATTTCAGTTATTAATAACCCGGCGGATATGGTGTGAAGAAGGACTAAGACTCAATAAGTAATTACAAAGTATTCCGAGCTAAAATAAACTTGTACTCAATTTTAATAGGAAAAGAAAAATCTTTCTTTTTCCGTTAAAATTGAGCACAACTTGCACTCGCAACATAAAAGACGACTTGGACAGGATTACAATTCATTGAAAGTAAGGACATATTATTATATCGACGCGATATCGTCTTCAAAACATTTAATAGTTGTATCTACCTCGTAAATGTTTTTAACGATAAATTATCAAGTTTTAAATTAAACTTTTGATATTTGAAATCAAACAACTGCCTAATAATTGTAGATCCCTGAGCCTTAAATTTTTTTTTTTATTAAGTACAGTAATATTTTATGTCAATTGTATTATGAACAGTAACACCAAGATTCCTCATTCAAAACTTGATAAGATACATTTTATTGTTGGAGGCGTCGTGAGTTTTCATTTTGAAATCAACATATTTCGTAATAATAATAATCTACAACATACTTACATTCAATTTCACTATTTGATCATCCAGTCTCTTATCTTCTCGCTAAAGGAAAAAGGGGGGAGGGGGAGTTGACCAGTGTTCAAACTGAATCCTATGTGATCAAAAATGAGGAGTTCATTAACTCACTTTTATGATCACATATTTAATAACGTCTTTAATTTTGCAGGATTATACTATAAAACGATAAATTATTTATAATCAGGCTATCGATAGTCGTGTGACATATGTCAGATATTATACTATGACCGCTTTAGTGTCTACCTATTAGAAAATCATAAATTTTGACAATATTTTTTTACTTTTACAGATAAAAAGGAAACTTGTAAGAAATATATGGTCTTATAATAATATTACGAGTACAAACTATGAACATTTGCAGTTTAAATGTATGAGGAACATATCAAACAAAACAACAAAAAGACTGTATGGAATCTCTTTCAGGTGGACATCTCTACTTATATTATAAACGCGAAAGTTTGCAAGCATGGATTGATGGATGTTTGTTACTCTTTCACACAAATCTACTAAGCGGGTTCGGATTTAACTTTACAGTTTATACATCAAAATAGCGCATAGGCTACTACTTGCCGCGATAGGCGACATACACGCGGGGCCCGCGTGTATGTACTAGTTAATGTATGTACTAGTTAATGTATGTACTAGTTAATGTATGTACACTAGTATTGATATATGTTATGATTAACTGACATATGTCAACTATGCCCAATGCTATAAAAGCGGTATTATGTGTTATGATTACTCACTTGAAGAATGCATCGTGCAGCTTCTGATAATCAATATCAATTTTGCCCAGCTTCGGCCTAGTTCTTTCCCGCATCTTAGCTTTGAGTGTCTTCGTCTCTTCCTTATCTTGAAGAGACGCCCGCATCTCCATGATGCCCGTCTTTTTGATGAACTCGGGCAAGTCGAATGGCGGTTTTTCTATACCACGTTTTCCTTGGAGATACTATAGAAAGTAAAATAATTTCAATTTTTCAGATTACATATACTAACCCTACTAATATTATAAATGCGAAAGTTTGTAATAATGTCTGTGTTTGTTACTCTTTCACGCAAAAATGACTAAACGGATTTTGATGAAACTTTACAGTAATATAGCTTATACATCAGAATAACACATAGGCTACTATTTGCCGCGATAACCAATATAGATGCGGGCGGAGCCGCGGGCAACAGCTAACATGTTTTATAAACCTGAGATGTTTGTTTGTTTGAATGTGGTAACCTCAAAATATATTGGTTTAAATTGATAATTTTTTAAGTTTCAGATAGCCTACTTTTCAAAAAAGCTAAATAATCACACTCACAGATACAATCATACAAACTTATAAGATAAATTTTTATTGATTTTTTTAGAGATGCTAACTATTTAAGTTAAAACATTATTAAATGGAAATAAGAAATTAAAGTAGTGTTATATTACCTTTCTCTTGTAACACCAGTGCCGAGGCACTTGCACGGTGTTCCTGTGCGCCTTTAACTGCACTAAGAGCTTGGGATCTCGCGCTGTGACGTCATACATCTCCACCACGTCGGGCCTCGACACCAGCTGCTTCAACTCGGCGACAGATAAACGCGACAACTTTTTCAACTTGCGTTTTGAGAGACGCTCTTTTTCGTCCGCAGCGTTTTTCTGTAAATAATACAATTGATTTCTGGAGAATTTATTATCGTTATGAATGTAGTGAAAGGTATATTTGTCTCAAAATTTTCTATTTAAGACATTGACCTCTTCCTGATCAAGGGTCTACTTTAACTGAAGATAGACTAGTTTTAGACACATCAAAAATACTTGTGTTTCATATTCGTTTCACCATTTCCAATATTCCATGACCATTTCTGTCAGAATAAGTAAGTTCAGTAACGCTGATGATTACTTATAATATTGAGTTTATTAAAAAACTTCAGAAGTTAAATAAAGTTGTGTACGAGTCAGAATGAAAGTATTTTTACAATTGACACATTTTTTAAAATATTTAAAGAATTATTTGTATTTACCTCAACAGCTTCTTCATCAGCTGCAAATTGATCCTGGATCTTTTCAAGGGGCTTGGATGGTTTGGGAGCATCTTTGTCTTCCTCCTTGATAGCATCGTCCTTCTTCTCAGAAATCTTAAAAGCCTCTAAAACACGGTGGAACTGGCGGTACATTGGCTCTAACTCATGGAACTGAATGGATTCCTGAACATACCTGTAGAAATATTTTCATTTATAGCAGTTAAGTTTATTTTAAATATATATTCTATAATTAAATTCACTCACTGAAATCAGCATGGCTCTACTACCTTTTGACCTGACCGGTTTTGCCTTATTGCATCATCAAAGGTTATTTGATGATGCCATAAGTTGTTACTTAGCACATTGACTGTTTGGTTGAAACAAATAAACAAAAACCGACTCATCAGCCTTTTAATATTAGTACCTATAGAAAGAAGTATAGATTTATAACGTTATTACTAAAGAAAAATAAAATGTACTTTAAAAATACTGCTCTGAAGAGAGTTAGGAGATTAAAGTTAGCCGAGGTGTTGCTAAGAATCCCTTTAAAAATTGCTTAAGGAATCTGATAGATACATTTGAATAGCCCATTGCCACCATCGGTAAGACATGGTATGGTACTTAAAGTGTGGGCTGGATTACATTAATCAGTTATTGCCAGTGTCAAACTCCTCCTCTTTTGGTCAACAATGAACCTCATCTACACATGATTTATTCAAATAAATAGTCTTAATCTAAAAACATAATAAAATCTCAAATCGTATCTAGAAAGTAAAGAAAAATTAATAAAACATACTCAATGTCTGCTTCTTTCTCGTTTTCCTTGTCGCTGGACTTTTTGCTTTCATCATGGCTAGATCCTGTTTCACCATCCTCTTTCTTCTTAGCTTGTTCTCGGCGTTTTTGTTTCGCTTCCTTCTTCTTTTTTTTCTTACGTTTATTTTTGCTTGCCCTATTTGCTTGAGCCTGTAAAATATAACCATCGTCATGAATACTGTGTACAATTAACTAATGTTATCTCAAAGAATAAATATTGGTTTTTAGTGTACCAAGAATAATATTAAGTCAAGAAAGGCCTATTTTTTTAAAGGTCCATGCAAAGTGCTTATTAACCAACTTAAAAAAAGGATGAGGTTCTCAATTGTTTGCTGTTTTAACACTAATATCTGATAATGGCATCAAAGAGAAATCAAGACGAACCTTGAAGTCGGTTTTATTTTTGTTAAAATTTTACTTGTTTTACTTTTAGCAAACTATACCTCTTGTTTGGAGATAACAGGAGGCCGAGGTGCATCAGGAATGTTGTCATCATCTGAGTCACCTTCATCTTCTTCAGCGTCATACTCTGCACTGATCACAGGGGCTGGGGGAGCTTCAGGTGGCATTTCTATTTCTGGAAACACATGATTTACATTCTTAAAAATGTTAAATTTGGTATTTAATGTATTGTTGTGTGAAGCTTGATAAAGATGCTAATTAATAAATATTTCGGACATTTAACACACAACGCCATCTAGTCCCAAGCTAAGCAGAGCTTGTGTTATGGGTACTAGTCAACGGATACAAATACATATATACTTTTTTTTTGTAAATATATACATATTATACATAGAAAACACCCAAACTCCGAAACAAATATTTGTAGATCATACAAACATTTGGTTCGACCTGGGAATCGAACCCGAGACCTCATGATCAGCAGTCGCACACGCCAACCGCGAGACCAACGAGGCAGTTAGATACAACGAGGCAATTAGGTTATTTAAACATTTTCACGCATTAAACTTACTAATTTTTGTTTATCCTACGGGTGTTGTAAGGGAAGACTAAGGTAGCAAATTACGTGTTCACCGCAAGGAGAAAGAAAACTTAAAAAAAACAAAATCTGGACAGCATGCTACAGTAGGCCAAAATCTTCTTTCTAACGAGAAACCTATATCGAATGGTGGACTATTAAAGGCTTTTTCATAGAATAATAGTGAACTAATTGTTTTAGCAATATCCTTTTTTTTATCCTTTACTAGCTGACCCATGTAACTTCATTTGCATCTCCTATTGTCCGTACGGTGATAATTTTTCGCCGTTTTTGTAACATTCTTCATTGGTGCTCAGTTCCTGTGGCTCTTAGCATAATGATATATAGCCTATAGCCTTCTTCGATACATGGGCTATCTAACACTGAAAGAATTTTTTGAATCGAACCAGCGGTTCCTGAGATTAGCATGTTTAAATAAACAAACTCTTCGGCTTTATATATTAGTATAAATATAAATTTTGTGACATAAAAGACATTCTTATTGGATCCAGTTTTTTAAGTTAAACTAAATAATGGATATATTGAGAAAAGATTTTCTCATTAGATTCATCATGGATCTGGCCAATGGATCCTCTGATAATGAACCTAGGAAACCTACTACACTATTGGAATACTTACGTGTATAAATATTTACACAATATGTATAGATTTAATCAGTAAAAATAATTTAAATAATTTTTGCAATTAATTGAACTATTAAATTGTAGTAAAGTTTAGAATACATAGTATCAACATTGCAATACAAAATCATTACAAAGAAAATGGAAAACTTGACTCAAACCAAAAATATACCAATCTGTCTCGCCAGCTTGATATAGTAATCCTAAACCTTCTTTCAAAGTAGAGCCCTATGCAGCCCCTGTTGCTGTGAAGTGATGTTCAAAGTACCAATTTGAAATAAAAGATCACAAAATGTCTTACTCACCTTTTTGGCCCTCATCTGCATCACCTAATGCAGCTTGTCTCTGATCCTTGTAAGCTAAAGCTTCTTCTAGAGCCTTAGGTAACACCACACCACCAACGGGAGCTGGCTTATTCCTGAATTCTTCAGGAGTATCAATTTTCATTGTCAACAAAGATGGTAAGGATGAAGGTGGACCTTGCATACTTGAATCATCTCCTTCGTCTTCATCTCTATCACCTTCCTCTTGATGTTCATCCCAACCAGGAGGTCCATCTTGTCTCCCCCAGCCTGGAGGACCTTGTCCCTCCCACCCCATAGGAGGCATATTTGGCGGGGGGCCCATTCCAGGAGGGCCCATATCCATGGCCTGACTATTAAAATTGCCCTTCATATTAGGTCCCCGCATCATATTTGGTGGCATTCTTGGCGGTCCCATACCAGGAGGACCCATTGGAAGTCCCATTCCCATGCCTGGGGGAGCCATACCCGGCGGCGGTGGTCCCATTCCTGAAGGAACCATTCCCATCATACCTGGAGGTGGGCCCATACCAGGTGGCATATTTGGTGGTGCTGGTGGCATGGTCAGGGGTCCAGGAGGCATATTTGGTGGTGCTGGCGGCATGGTCAGAGGTCCAGGAGGCATATTTGGAGGCCCAGGAGGGATATTAGGTGGTCCAGGAGGCATGTTAGGCGGTCCAGGTGGCATATTTGGTGGCCCCGGAGGCATGTTTGGCGGTCCACTAGATGGGCCGCTAGATGAACTAACAGGTGGCATTACTCCAGGAGGTCCCATTGGAGGTGGAGGCATATTTCCACCGCCCATTGCTCCTGGAGGTGGCGGCATCGGAGGAAAGCTTGGCATCCCCGGCGGACCCATTACACCATTGTTGTTTGGTGGCCCCGTGCCTGGTGGCCCTTCCATATTAATTAAATATAACACTAACTTTATTCACAGTAACTTATTGATTCAAAATAGTAACTAAATAAGTAAAAAGCAAGCAACATTTATCTCATTTATTGACACAACAGTGCAACGCATAGGTTATAATATCGTGTGTTGCCACTTTCCAATTTCCAAGTTCAATTACTAGTTGCAATATCTATGTAAAACCTTAGAGCATATATACCTATAGGGGCAGCCGAACGGGCGAAAAGCGTGATCGGAGTAGAGAGAGAGAGACTGAGTTAGGGTAGTGTCTGTCTCTCTCACGCAAGGTTCTGATTGGTGGACGCGCATACCAATTGGCATGACTGATTTGGCGGGAAATACTTCAACCGATCAGAAAGCCAAAGAAAAAGACAGACAGAAGAAAGAAAAGAGAAAGAAAATAATAATGTATCACCCTAGAGTGCCAGAGCAGCAAAACAATACAAAATACGATGCAAAATATCAAACGATAAAAGTTATTTTAAAATAATTAAGTATAAACGGAAAACTTATATTACAGTAGCTTTATTTAAAAAATATATTTTTCTTTTGTCGGAGAATCATGGCTCGATTGCCTCTTGCCTCAGAATAAATTAAAACCGGTGTTATATATCTCCGCTGCTTTTCACTGAATGAATGAGACTAATGAAGTCTGAAACTGTAGATTAGATCCTTAGAACTCAGGACTGAATAAAAAGACAAAAAATACTTGAAGATACGAATGATGATATATTTTCCGTCGCCACGTTAAAAGGAAGAGAAATGAAGGAACACGAAAGTCATCTACAATTTAAAGTTAAATTTCGTCAGATAAATTAAATGAAACCTATTTTATGTAAAGTATTTTTTTTCTATTTGCTAGTTTTGAATAAAACTAAATTTCCCGTATAACTTACGCTTAAAAATCTACGAGTATACCACATTCCTGTCCCTTCTTTAACACGGCAAACGACGGTGACCGTCCATTGTAATTGAAAAAAAATGAGCTAAACTGGGATGAGGCTTGCAGGTTGAATCTTAGCACACTAACATCAGAATAGTTGTAGTATTTATAATGGGACTCTTAGCTCTGAACCGAGATCTATTCGCTATTAGTGCGCGACAGGCACTCTACTTAACAGAGGATCTCTCAAAGCAGAACGTTCCACATAATCCTGGTATGAGAATGAGAAGGAGCGTCCTCATAATTCGCAAGTATCATACCCTATATATAAATAGCTTCTGCCTGTGAACCCACCAAGAAGTTGCGTTTCTGGAACAAACTGCACTGCAAGCTCACCTAGCCAATCTTACCTCGACACATAAAATACCATTTTTGAGTTTAGATTGGGAAACCGGAGCCCACTACTAGATCCAATAACAGGTCTGAGCAAAATTTTAATGTCTCTTCTTAGCCTAATATTATTCCCGCGTTTACTCTGGGTCGGCTACGCTACTAGTTCACAGAGGCGTCTCTAGCCCCCTAGGTAAAGACGCCCCTGATAGTTCAATGCTGGTTTTACCTAGATATAAAATTTTCTTCGGAACGACTGTCATTGGACCTCCGCAACCCTAAGTAAATGCAAATGAATTCAAAAGTTGAACTAGTTGTCAGTTTATTTGAAAACTCTGACTTCCCAATAAAGATTGCCATATATGTTCATTACAACCGGGACCGAGACGACTTAAATGTGATATCCTAGGCACTAGTGTGAAACACCGCCAAACTCCCATACTCAGGGCTGTTGTTAAGAATTTCTTGAAAGTAAAAAACTCAACACTTTTGGCCCTACCTGGGAATCGAATCCGAAACCTTTTAATCGGCAATCGCATACACTAACTGCTATACCAACGAGGCGGGCACGAAATTTGTCTACCGACACAATAAATTTAAGGCCTAATTAATTTAATATTAAACAATATAGCCATAGAAGAATTTTTAATTTATGTTTGTATTTTAGCTGTAATAATACAAGGTTGCTGCTTATTTGGACAGCCCCACGATTGTCTCAGCCCAGACTATGATTATCTCTATTCATGTTTGTATGATCTACAAATATTTATTTCGGAGTTTGGGTGTGTTCTATCTATAATATGTATGTATTTACAAAAAAAAGTATATATGTATTTGTATCAGTTATCTAGAAGCCGAGGATCGAACCAAGTGGCGCGCAATTGGAGAGGCCTATGTCCAGCAGTGGACTGCGATAGGCTGATGATGATGATGATGATGATCTAGTACCCCATAACACAAGCTCTGCTTATCTTGGGACTAGATGGCGTTGTGTGTTTAGATGTCCGAAATATTTATTTTATTTATTTATCTTTTATTGAAAAGAAAAACCAATTTTGCAACTCATTACACAGACAAGCCTGCTGATGATGATGAACTCATAAAGTCAATAATAACCAAAATTAAAACAGTACTGTTTATTATTTTACGTCCATGAAGTATTCACATTTTACGAATGTTCATGCATACCCTCATAAAACAAATGTTCTGGAAGTAGTAAAAATTTATTGCATGACAGTCTTAGTTACTACAATAAAAAACAATAGAACATACTTAATTATTATTACTTTTTCAATAATTCATTTCTTGAATATTTACAAACATAATCAGACAAAAGAGAACTGTTACATATTTTCAAGTAAATCAATTGAATGTCAAACTTTAATTTTAGAAAAATATAAAATTTATTTTGATAGCAAATGTAAGAATTTCTTGATGTCCTGTAGTGGTTTACCAATTGATTTGTTGAGCTGGTGTTGGCGGAGGTGGAATATTATTTGATTTTAATGCAGCCTGAAGATAAACTTCCAATCTGGTTTTAGGTCCACCTTCATCAATATTTTCTAGTATTTTAATATAATCAGAATTCGCTAATGCTAGAATTTTTCTAAATTGCTTATCATAGTATTCATTACATCTAGATCCACACATAATATAAAAATCATGAAGTAACGTGGCAGATATGTCTGGTTCAGGTTTCAAATTTATGAAAGCGGCTAGCCAATGCCAAGCATGACCCATGCCATTCGGATGAGGCGAATTCAAAAATTTGGGCATTTTAGCCGTCCATATGGCACAGCGCAATCTAAAAATACCAGACATTCTCTTCAGGAACTTGTCTTGTTTCTCAACAACACCTTCATCATTATATGTGTAGCCTCTTGATAAGTAGAATTCTTTGTCAGACTGACCTTCTTTTTGTGGTAGAAACATCGGTACAAGATAGGGACATAATCTATGAAAGTAAGCTTCAACTAACTTGCCAAAATGGGGGAACTGTGCCCATAAAGCCACAGTAACAGCAGCGAGAGGGTATGCAGCTTCTGTGCTGCTAGAAACTAAAAGATCTCCTTGTCTTACTATCTTCTTTGCCAGTAACGCTGTGCAGTATGCTAAGCCTTGTGGATGTTGTGTTGCTCTTACATTAATATCTAACACTTGTACTATTTCTCCTTTTAGTAATTTGGAGAGTTTATCATACTTGTCCTTCATGTGTAGTACGCTGACAGAAGACAATGCATTTACAGGGGTATTTACAGCTTTTTGACAGTCAAATCTAAACTTTTTTAGACTGGTATCTTCTAACAGATCTTTGTACTGCGCCTCATATTGATCAAGGTAGTTTTTAAGATCTTCATAATATTTGTAATTGTTATCAGAATAAAATACTGGTTTTGTCTTCTTCATACATTCAGTTTTCTCTCGCTCCTTCTCTACCGCTGCAGCTTGTGCTAATTGTAACTCTTGAGCTTTCTCTTCTTCTAGTTGTTTTTTCTTAAGCAACTCCTCCTGTTTTTGTTTCATGAGAATTTCTTCTTTCTTCATTATATCTAAATCTTGTAAAATGTTTTTTTTAATATTCTCCATATTTAATGCCAAAAGTTTGGCCTGTTTTGCATCTTTGTCTGACACATTTCCAGTTTTATAATACTCCATTATAACATTAATGTTTTCTACTACTGCACCTATGCCTATCATATATGTGTTTATCACAGTCTCTGCAAGGGGTTCAGTAGTTAACAGCTTTGTTATCTCACAATAACACGAAGAGATTTTAGTATAGCTGTCAGTAATGGAAGCAAACCTGGCAGTGGCTTTATTTTGTTCTTCTAAAATCTTGTTCATGTTGTCTATTGTTTGTGTGTTATTGATTGGACAGTTTCGCTCATTAGTGCGAGCTTTTTCAAGAAGGGACATATTATCATTATCTTGTATACTTTTATACATTTTCATTCTTCGTTCCTTAACAAGTAGAGTTCTTTTATGGCATTCCTGAGCCTGAATCTGCCAAAATTGCGTTGTAGCCTCCGCATGTTTGCTTACCATGTGTCCAAGTATATCCTTAAACAGTTCGTAGGACGTTTTCTGCATTTTATTTTCACATTTCTTTACAATGAGTGAATATCGGAGATCCTCTCGAAGTTTATCTTCAAGCAAGTTTTCGACAGGTTGCTCTTTTTTAATGATCGGCGTGGTATCCTTGTAGTCTTCCTTTTTTCTAGGACTATTTGGTCCTATGGTCACTTCTGTTATTAGGGGGCTAATTTCGGCAGCTTTTGTTAAAGCTGAAACACGTAACCTCTCACATAAATCGGAAAGTTCGTTGCTGATGTTAATACTGTCTTTGTGTCTAAAACTATGTTTAGACGTATCTTCATAACTTTCAAAACTGATATTGTATGAATTATCCATTGTTGAAGACTTATACTTAAAATTATTACAACCGAAAACAATTTTTACAACACTATAGCGCCACTGACTTCTCCAAACTCACACAAACACAGCTTTTATGACACTTGGACACAGAACCACAGACCACACAGAACCAAATGTACTCTGTGACACAGAACACTTCGGGGCATTTTGTTTGAGGACTGGCCATGTTTGTAGTTTGTAAGCTCCTCAGTTAAAGGTAGGCTCTAAGTGGCCATAGCTTTGAGACAAGCTCCGCTAGGAGTATTGTGTTCTGTGGACAAACTAGACTTGGGTATACCATGGACTTGGGTTGACATAAAAACTAAAATATAATTATATGATTTCGACATTTCTCTTCACCGTTTACATGCGTTTAAAAAATGCCCTACACGTACATAGTAACAGCACGGAGCAGATCAGTTACAAAAACTATGTAGCCTCAGTCAAGAGTGTGTCTGAATTTTATTTAGATTGGGACTGTCAAAACATAAGAATTGGCGCGAAAATATGACAATTGCAGCTGTTAAACGTCAACTGCAGTTTGAGCTGTAAAATTATTAAAACAACAAAACTTATATGAAATATCGAAATGGTTTTACAAAATACAGGAAAATATCGTGCTGATAGAGGAGATTTTAGTAAACACGATGCAGGCTCTTCGTCGGGACCTAGGTAAGTTTATGGGACAATTTAAACTATAAACAAAATCGTCCCACAATAACCTTATAAATAATATTGTTTATAGGGAGGAATCTTCAGAGTCCCGTATTCGTGTGGCTTTGGATAATGACAGGATCGACTCCAAATATGGTTTTGATAGAGTTCGGGATGTTAAGGAAAGGACTGGTTATTTGTTAAACATGCACACCGTAAGTAACTTCCTTTTATTTACAGTATATAATTTCTTTCAATTCAATGTTTTTTTCTACTGTATGGCGTGGTGATTTAAGCAGTCGTCACGCCGTTTTCTACGGCGCTGTGCGTCGTGGTTTCGTACCCCACATGAGACAACACTTTATGTGATCTACAAATTGTTGTTCTCGGTCTGGATGTTCTTTGTGTCTTATTTCATGTATGTTTGTAAAGTCCCCTGAGACACGGGATATATTTCTAGAAGGTGGGTTTCTTTTTATGAAAGAAATAAAAAAATAATGTTACAAATAAAATATTTCACTTATATTCTAGGCAGAAATTTTAGATGAGGACAAAAGGTTAGTGGCAGCAATGGATTATTACTTCATAGAGATGGATGGTACTAGGTTCAAAGTCTCCCTGACTTTCCAGCCTTACTTCTTTATCCTGGCCCGGAAAGAATGTGAACAAGAAGTTATACAGTTCCTTTCTAAGAGATTTGTGAGCACAATACACAAGATTAATGTTGTAGAAAAAGAAGATTTGGATTTGGTTAGTATATAAATAGTTTAATGGACCTAGTAGCCTAGTGGTTAGTGATCTTGACTGCTGCTGTTGTGGGTTTGATTTCCAGCTAGGACAAATATCTGTGCTTTATGTGTGTTTGTCGTTTATAAATCATAGTTTATAAAATTCGTGGTTTATAAACCAATTTTGATGGTTTTTTAATGGAAATCAGATATCCCAACGATGGTACCATGCTAAGGACATTAAGATCTGAGAAATCAAGTCGAACCTTGAAGTCTGTTTTGTTTTTGTTAAAAAAAAATTAAGCAATCTTTTGGTTTGCAACCACAATGTATGTGATACATTAGTTAAAAAGAGGTGGTCTTTAAATATGCTTGCATAATCAGAAAACTTCTTTATACCTCGTACTTTGTACTTTGTTTTATTTTCAGTTTTATATTTGTTGTGTGAAAATCCAATCTTAAAATGCAAATTTCTTTTAGCTTAACCACCTGTCAGGCTTACAGCAACGCTATATAAAACTTTCCTTCATATCTCAAACAGAAATGATGAAAGTACGAAAAGAGATTCTAACTGCAGTAAATAAAAATAAGGAGAGAGAGAAAAAAGATCAAATTTACACTGAACTGTTAACAAATGCTTTGACTTGTGCAGCTGCCGTAGAACATGCTAAGAAGACTACTGATCATATGGAGAATATTCTAGATATCAGGTGACTTTATATAGAGTTTTGAAAACACGTCAGGGTCGTAAAGTCGTAAAAGGCAGCTAAAAGAGCAAGCAACACAAGAAATTATTTCTACAAAGCACAGGAAAACTTGAAACAAAGCTTATAGGTATCAACCAAATTTAAGGAGAGACCTTTTTCCAGCAGTGAACTGCCTCATTGGTCTGGTGGTAAGCGTAAGCAACTGTAGATCAAGAGGTCTCGGGTTCGATTCCCGGGTCAGACTGCTGTAGGGTTTTTCTTACAAGAAATTCTTAATAGCAACCCGGAGTATGGAAGATGGCGGAGTCTCTCAGGGTTGCGGAGGTCAGATGCAGAGTCAGATTGGGAATAATAAACGCTATGAAGGATGACCTTTGTCCAGCAGTGAATTGTTAAAGATTGTTGATTAGTGATGAGCCAACTTTATGGGAAAATATCTAATTAGAACTTCCGTTAGCGTCACTAACTACAGGTCCTAGAGCATATACGAGCAGCTCTTTTATGTTAGTTTTTTTTTCCCAAAATACTGGCATATTATACCTTTATGAGACAGCAGAAAATTTCACCCTTTTCTATTACAATACTACCAGTTATGTTGCCTTAGTATTCTTGTTTACAACCACTAATGTAATTGTTCTTATAACGTTTTTACATTGGCAATTTATGTGGAGTTAAAATCCCCGAATTGTTGATAAAAAGTCTTGTGCAATCATACCTCTAAAGCTGGTAATATATTAAATACCGTGGGAGAGCCACGCTTCGGTATGAATGGGCCGGCTCGAACGAACGGAGTGATACTACGGCCTCACAGAAAACCGGTGTGAAATAGCGCTTGCGCTGTGTTTCACCAAGTGAGTGAAGATACTGGAGGCTCATACCCCAAACCATCCCTCCATTCCCCTCCCCAGTCCCCCCCTCATCTCCCAAAGGCACTGGCGGCAACGCACTTGTCACGCCTCTGGTGTTGTTTGTTGGTTTCCATGAGCGGCGGATATCGCTTACCATTACGTTATATGTCTGCTCGTTTGCCCCTATTCCATTAAAAAGCATGTCCTATATTTTTATTACTTTTATTTAAGCCTATTGCAGTCCCCTAACTGAATGAAGGTCTCCCCCAAGAAGTGCTTATGGCATTGTTAACTTAAATAAAAAAAAAAGATTATTAAATGATCTTGTCACTTACAGCTACTTCATTGTGGAAGCAGGGTATTGATTCAAAAATTCAACACTTAAATACATTACAACTTCCATTTATGGTACAATAAAGTTGTATTTTCTTTGCAGAGAGCATGACGTGCCATACCATGTTAGAGTATCTACTGACATGCAAATCTTCTGTGGTACCTGGTACACCATTAAGAGTAGAGGAACAGAAACACCAATATTCACAAAAAGAGATGACATCATTGAGAGACCAGATCCTATAGTGTTGGCATTTGACATAGAGACAACAAAACTACCTCTTAAGTTTCCAGATTCACAGACGGACCAGATTATGATGATCTCTTACATGATTGATGGTCAGGGATACCTGATCACAAATCGGGAGATTATATCAGTGGATGTTGAGGATTTTGAATACACACCAAAGCCTGAGTTTGAAGGGTATGTAAAGCTTTTTTTTCACATAAATGAGATTGAAATAATAAGATTAAAAGTTGGTAATTTGAAATTACAGACAGACAGACACTGTTAGTGATTTTAATTTAACAATTTTTAACTAAATGCATATGGTAGTATAATATGTATGGTTCTGACATGGCATATAGCTCTGATGATAAATAGTAACTACTATCCGATTGAACAGCAACAAAACCCGCGGGTAATACTGCGTGGCGCATCTTTTTATTGTGATATAATTGACGTGTTTAAAAAATGAGATTTCAAAATGAAAAGTAGATTTTTATTATCATCTTCATTAATATTCCACTGCTGTATACCCCTTCTGTAGATGTTAAGTATTGTTATATTTCGGCTGGAACCGAAGTCTGTTGTAAAACCTTAATTTCTCTAAATGGATTAAGTTAGGTAGGTAATTCCTTACCTTAGGTTATTCCTTCCTAAACTAAACGGACATGAATTCATTTCAACTCAAATTGATTAAATAATAATAATTTATTGGGGAGCGGGATCTGAAAAGAAAACTGACCCTGTTTGCGATCGCGTCGCTTTATATAGGTCCCGTTTCCACCTCGCCTGACTCATAGAGCCCTTCGATTGTGTCACGTGTTTGTAATAATTTTATTATTCGGATACCCTTATTCATACGTATATATATAGTACTTATCCTCTAAAGTGTCCAACGCCATCTCACGGCCGCGGTGACACTCTAGCGAGTGCGCGGCGCGGCATTTCAGCGAATATAGAAGAAATAATAGCAAGAAAATAAGAGAATGGCACTCAGTAAAGATTTATTGCTATAAATGAAAATAGTAATATGTAATTTACACTTAGTTTCTGCGTTCATTGATGATCTTTTTTTACATTTTCAGACAATTCGTAGTGTTCAATGAAGAAAATGAGCTTGCACTTCTACATAAATTCTTTGATCACATAATGGACGTTAAACCACATATTTTTGTCACATACAACGGTAAGCACCACATTAAAAGATTACCTCCGAGCGATGAGGCTGCCACTTGTCCTTTCCTAGTTTTAGTTAACCTTGTATTTAATGTCCATACACTGTAAATATATCTTTTAGGCACGGGCGCAGCCAGGTTTTAGTTTCGGGGGGTTCCAGGTTAATAAAATGCCTATAACCGCAATATTATTTTTTATGAAAAAAATTAATGAAACAATAATATTAAATAAATATATAATAAAAAAATACTAAAAGTAAAAAATATCAATAGCGTAGAAACATTAGAGGGGGGGAGGGGGGAAGGGGTACATAAAAATAATTTAGACCCACTGATGTCCAAAAGACTTTTTTTTTCTGGTAATTTAGATTTTTTATTATTCCTCGTTCAGGTGATTTCTTTGATTGGCCGTTCGTTGAGGCGCGGGCAGCAATACTCGGCCTAGATATGAAGCAAGAAATAGGTTTCAGTAGAATAACGGCCAGGGATGGCACTTATGCTTGTAGACCAGCTATGCATATGGACTGCTTATGGTAAAGTATAATTTATTTATGTATATTTGTGTTCATCATCATAGTAATAATAGCCTTAAACCCTTTCAGACTTGCATTATTTGTTTTTTCTTGTAAAGACGGAGTTACAATATTTCGGTTAGAATAGAGCAAGTATAAAAAATAACACATAATATGTTATCTATACTAATATATAAAGCTGAAGAGTTTGTTTCTTTGTTTGAACGCGCTAACCTCAGTAACTACTGGTCCGATTTGAAAAAACGTTTCAGTATTAGATAGCCCATTTATCGAGGAAAGCTATAGATTATGTTTCATCACGCTAAGACCTACAGGAGCTGAGCACCAATAAAGAATGTTACAAAAACAGTGGAAAGTTATCACGCTACGGGCAGTAGGAGACGCAAACGAGGTTGCATGGATCTGCTAGTTTATTATGTAGACAATGGAGTGCAACTGTTTTAAATTACAAATTTAAGAAATGTAAATAAACTACATTTTTTTTTTAATTATTTTTGTGTAATCATTTGTACATGTCAGGTTTGATAGGTCCACCGCTAGACATAGTGTGTCGCCGTTGTTTTTTTTTACCGATGAGGTAAAATAAAAAATGTAAATATGTTCATCGCGAATGTCGGTTGTTTTTTTCTTGTAAGTTAATAAATTTCCTATGATTTTCTAGTTGGGTAAAAAGAGATTCGTATCTACCAGTGGGTTCCCAAGGTTTGAAAGCAGTTGCGAAAGCTAAATTAAGGTACGATCCAGTTGAGTTGGACCCTGAAGAAATGTGCAGGATGGCGGCTGAACAACCTCAGGTAATACTTACATCAATACGTTAAATAGTGCTATTCTCATAAATATATTCTTAATAAACTAATATTATAAAACTGGAGTTTCTTTGTTTGGTTGTACGCGCTAATCTTGGGAATTACTGAATCGAATAGAAAAATACTTTTTATTGAGGAAAGCAATGGCCTGTATACAATCATGTTACGTCACAGTACATAATACATTATCATGATATGTAGAATATCTGAAGATCATCTGTTCCTTGGAGCGGAGGGTCAATCTCTATCTATTTCCATCCTACGCTAGTTTTAGGGTCGCGTAAAATTTAAGAGACGATGGGTCCACCCACACGCCCACCACTGTAACTCCTGTACACCAGGATCAACAGCAGTGACCCACGAACACACCGAGTTATGACACTCGGGAAGTCCCAAGAAAAAAAATTAACTGTCTTGGAACCCGCAACGAAATTAATCAGAAGAAAAACAGGAGGAGTTGGAAATATGATAAGTCCACTTCCCTCCTTAGCAAAGCGGGAGACAAAATGATGACTTACATTTCATAGACCCATCGTCTATGAAATGTAAGAATAAATAAATAAATATTTAGGATTTGCTTGTATTGAACTTACATGCTGTTGTTTGACAAGTCTCTAAACTAAACTAAATATCAGAGAAAGTGAGTTTTGTCCAATCGACGTTATTGAATAAATTTAGATATGTAACAATTTTTTTAAATCATTTCAGTTAAATAAGGGAATAGTAGATATTTGTCGAAAAATTTTAGGTTAGTGTCACAATAACAGAATTAGCACCAATATCTGTTAGGACGAATAAAGGACCTTATTTTCATATATTTCAGGTACTATCTAACTACTCAGTGTCAGACGCAGTGGCGACATATTACTTATACATGAAGTACGTCCACCCATTTATATTCGCTTTGTGTACTATCATCCCCTTGGAACCAGATGAGGTTAGTAGTTTTACTGATATAACTTACATTTCTATGAATTTTTCACTTAGCGACTGCGGTAACCGGCTCAAAAAACTCCATCCTAATTAAAGAGTGTGTTTTTTTAATGGCAATTGTCCAAGTCTGGCGATAATCACTTACCATGAGGAAAAGGGAAATCATCAAAGCCTTTGATGAACTGCTGGACATAAGCATCTCATAATAAGAGGCAAGGCAAACGAGCAAACTTATCACATGATGGTAAGCGATTACCGCTGCCCATGAACACCCGCAACACCAGATGCGTCACAAGTGCGTTACCGGCCTTGGGGGGATGGGGTAAGGGATGTAGGAAGGAGTTGGGGTATGGGCTTCCGGTATCCTCACTCACTCGGTGAAACATAGCGCAAGCGCTATTTCTCACCGGTTTTCTGTGAGGCCGTGGTATCATTCCGGTCGAGTCGGTCCATTCATGGCTCTCCCACGGTAATACTATACCACACGTGCCATACGGGTTGGTAAAGGTTTGTTTCAAATTTTTCTTTCCTTACAGTGCTGTTTTTGCGCCTTAAGTCTTCTCTTCCGACATTTATGGAATGCATAAGGGTCATCACGGACTAGTACCTGCCGGATTTTATTTGTTTTGTTTTACATCATTTCTTAACAAAGATGTACTTAACTGTTTTCTAGCACCACTTACGTACTTACTTACGTACAAAGACGTACTTGGAAGTCCAGCATTTAGTCTCAGTTATAAATTTCGCTGTTTTTGTTCAGGTCCTCCGTAAAGGTTCAGGCACACTATGCGAATCGTTGCTAATGGTGCAAGCGTTCCACGCGAACATCGTGTTCCCCAACAAGCAAGTGGAAGAGCTCAATAAACTCACCACTGACGGCCACGTGTTGGAGACGGAGACATACGTCGGAGGACACGTCGAAGCTTTGGAATCAGGTTCGTGGGACACTATTAAAATACTATTCAAAATGTCAACTTAGGTACCAATATTATGGTAGTTGACACGTTAGTCAAATAAGTTACTTTTTATTATCTGTGAATAATAAAAAGTAACTAATTTGACTCAACTTTGTATGAGAAATGTACTAAATAGACACTTGTGACGTCACGGTTTTATACCACTCAATTGAGCAATATATTTCAATGTTTATTTAATTAAAAATTGGAATAGAAATAAAAAACTGTTATAATTATATTTTCCGAAATGTTTTGCAAGATTCGCTTTAATGAAGGATACATCGCTATTTATTTACGATACACTCATTTACCCTATTGTATTATTATAAATCGTTGGAATGCTGTATGTAATCTATATCTATCTATACAGGGTGTAAAAAGACTACTCCCGAAAACTTTGGGGTTGCATTCAGACCATGATACTGAATAGGTTTAGCGAAAAAAAAACGCAAAAAATATGTTAACTTATCTAAGTTCGTTTTTGTTTATTTCTGGTTACATACACATAGTACAGCATAATAGGACCCAAACTACCTAATTATCTCATTTAGAAAACCAAAAAACAAATAAAGTCAAAAAAACTTCAATGTATTTCAAAATAAAAACAGATGGCCGGGAGGTCATTAACTCATAACACAACGCGCCAGCGCGCGGTTCAAAGACCGCGGCGGCGGCGAGCGCGCTGGCGCGTCTCACCCCGCTCGCCTCAGTTGCTCTATCTAACTGATAGTAACCTAGTACCTAGACAGTACAGCCTGCCTTCTGCCTTCATTTTACAAACAGAACTTCTAAGAAACCTATGTTCTAAACAAAATGCAAAATATTAAAGTAGGTAGATACCTATTACAAATTAATGTAAGACCCTAACTTTATGAAGCGTGCATATGCATAAACAATTTATTGTCTATGTAGATAAATTTGTATTAGGTTGGTACAAAACTTTATTTTCCTACGTTATTAAATTCAGGTACTAAAGTAGGTACCTACTCACTTACTTGAAAATGCTGGAAAACTTTAACGAAATCACTTACTAATCTGGCTTTCTGATGGATTATGTTATCAACCAATGCTAAATAATAATGAATAGGTATCCTGGACACTTGTGTTATTTTTTGCGTTGGTATAATGAAATCATTCATCATCATTTTCAATAAAATTCAAGTGAGAGATTTATCCTGGGAATCGAACCCATAACACCGTGCGGCTGAAGTCTTAAGCCTAGACGTGTGGGCCGCACCGCCCTCCGATCGACGAACTGGGTAATCTTTAGGTCCAGTGCACAGCTACGGTTTCCTGGTTAGCAATCCCCATTCGGCAATCTGAATGCTCTTCTTACATACCGTGGGAGAGCCACGCTTCTGCATGAATGGGCTGGCTCAACCGGAGTGATACCACGGCCTCACAGAAAACCGGTGTGTTTCATCGAGTGATTGAGGATACCGGAGGCCCATACCCCAAACCCTTCCCCCATCCCCCAAAGGCCGGCATCCTACTTGTGACGCCTCTAGTATTGCGGATGTCCATGAACGGTGGTAATCGCTTACCATCAGGCGATACGTCAGTTCGATTGCTCCCTATTCCATAAAAAATGCAAAATTTCAACTATGCACACATGTTTTAATTTTTGCCGGAACGGAAAAAACTAACATTGATTTCGTGGTGGTCGTATAAAATTTCTAATAAAAAACGCGAAATTTAACCAGAAAACCCTACATGTGCATCTAGCCCTAGAACTTTGAAACTTCCGTCATTTTATTAATTACCTAGTCAGAGGATTCGCGCGATAGCGGCGCGTTTTTGCGCGCACTAGTTGCCTTTGATTTTAGCCGACAAAAGCTTACCGATGTCGCGTCGTAGATATTTACCTACGACGCGACCGAAACTCCTTTTGGCGGCGCGTGTCACAGAACATTAATTTATCTAGTACATATTCAAAATAGGGACACGGTACCGAATAGAAAGTATCGATACTGTACTCATGAATTAAGTAAAAAGCGTGCGGCGACATTAAATTAATTTCTACTTTATAGTTAGATTGCTTTTAAAGCGTGTTTATTAGTTTTTAAACTATTATTTATTTTCTACTTTTTAGTTTGGTATGTTTACCAAAGTGTGTTTGTTTACTTTTTTAAAACATTTTTTTTAGAAAAAAAACTATTTGTTTTTTTCACATTATTGTATTGTCATCGGACTTTGGCTCTGTGAAATATTTCAAGTTAATCATACTCCTAGAAGTAGGTGAAAACGAAGTTAAAAGATTCCGTTACATACATACAGTGAGTAAAAGTGTACGAGTACTTTTCTTATTGAGGCCTAATGGAGACCTTCTTTTTTAGTTTACGGGTAGGAATTGCCGTAAGATCGCAAGTTTTGAAGATTACCCATTTAGAACTTAATTTCTAAATCGATACGATAGTCTGTCCTGTCCTGTCCAAAAGTACTCATTGAGTAAAAGTATCTAGTAATTTTCTTACCGAGGCCTAATGGCGATCTCTTTCTTTGTTAACGGGTTGTAATTGTCGTAAGTTTTAAAGATTATTTAATCGATACTGTACAGTACTGTACAGTACAGTCCAAAATGTAAAGTACTCCATACCAAAAAGTATCGATACTTTTTTCGTGTCTCTAATTATACATTTATTGGTTACTGACCACGGCTAGTTGGTCTTCAATTTTCGTACTGGCTGAACGCTTGCGTGGTGCATTATAATTTGCAATTCGGTACTTGCCTTGCGCGAAAGTTAATTTGTGTTCTAATTTTCCTTTTTTTAGTAGGTGTAGTAAGTTAATTAAGTACTTTTTTATCGTTTTTTATTCTCTTTTTACCTAATTTTAGTGTAAAGTTATTTTTAGAATAGGTTCTTTTATTATAACAGTGATAGTGATTATTTATAATGTTTAGTGCGAGGGAATATGGACAAATGATTATGTGCTATGGTGAAGCTCGTGGAAATGTATCACGGGCCTTGGTATTTACCGTGATAGGTACCCGAACCGTCACCGTTCTGATGCTGCCATCACGGCTGCCTACCAGAGAGTTTTGAATAATGAAAGGATTACACCCCAAAGGCATGGTGGAGGCAGAGAAGTTGATCTTCGAGTGGAAGAACAGGTATTGGCTCTTGTTGAGAGAAATCCTCGGGTAGTAACACAAACTGCGGCGAAGTTAATTAGAGGTCATGGAACCGCAATATTTCATAAAACGGTGCATAAGATTTTAAGAAAAGATAAAAAAAGACCTAACAGTAAGTAGAGTATAAAGTCACTACCTTTTTTCGTTAGTAGGCATTACCAACTTTACCGACGCGTAGGTAGTTAAATTAAATAGTTATAAATAGGCATTCACGTAGCTATGCAGTGCGCGCAATACATTGCTGCCTTCTGAAATGAATAAAATTCTTGACACATTGTTTTTTCCGGCTACAATTTTTTTTAAGGGCAACTTTTTGTTGTTTTTAATAGGTTTTGGGGTGCTGAAGCTACCTCTTTCGTTTTCGGTAGACGTCTGGTTACACCCTGTATACTTATAATAAAACTGTAGAGAGGTCAATTCTGTACATTGAATATATATTAAAAATTATTATTGGGGGATGAATGGTTATCGATACTGATGCCAAAAATGTAATCAGTAAGTTTTTTGTCTGTCTGTCTGTCTGTCTGTCTGTATGTGCACGCATGGATCAAAAACTACTGAAGGGATTTTAACCAAACTTGGTACGATTATAGTCCATACTCCTGGGCAGGTTATAGGCTATATAACATAACGCTAAGATGCATAGGAGCTGAGCAGTGACAATAAATTTGAAGCAAGTCGGATGAAAATTTTCGCTTTCGAGCTCTTATCCTCGCATACGTTGATCATACACCAAAAATATGTATTACAAAGATGATGGTCTTCAAAAGATCTACAAAAAAGTCCTCAATAGTATATTTCTATCGTTTATAAATTAGCCACAATAACGTGTTTAAGCGTTAGGCATTTCTTCAAGGTGTATTAAATACTTAAATATATATATTGTATTTCACATGGGTATATCCTTATCACTATACACTTTAATATCTTTTTTAATAAAATATAGAATTATAAAATTATAATTAATAAACACACAAAATATAGATGAAATAAATCTGCCAAATCTCGCCGCACCAGTATAAGTACGACATTACGGTTGATTTTTCTTTAACACGCGAAACGGCCATCCGCTGAATCTACAAAAAGGCGGGAGCGCTCACGCCTCTCACGCGGTGACTTCACTCGAATTGTCACTGTTAATGCGAACGAACGTGGTTCTTATTGACTGGGAATAAGCGCGTTTTAGATTTAAAAAATACATAAGACGTAGTTTTTAGATATCAGTTTAAAGTAGGTATTAGATAATAATATAATTAGTTTGTTTAGTGTTTTTGTTTGTTTCTCCTTCTTTTCTTTATATTTATAGTTGTAAAATTAATAAGTATAATTTCAAATAAGTAAATTTATGCAATGACAATTAATAAATCTCATCTTCAGACTTTCCGTGTTGCTGGAGTAGATCTTAGTCTCAGATGTTTTTCACATGGGCAGTTGTACGTCGCTTTTTCCTGGGTCAGTAGTTCCACAAATCTTTATGCATACGTACCGGAAGCGTCCACTTTGAACAAATGTAAACAAGTGTAGTGACGATGCAAAACAAAAATTACTCTTCGGTCTTAAATAGATTTTTAAAAGGCAGCGTCATATTTATTTATTAAATTGTAGTTTAATAGTCTATAGTAAAAAAAAAACATTATTGTAAAAGGAGATCCACGCGGACGGCACAGCTTTAAACAATAAGATATTATGTCGCATGCCTGCCTGGTCAAAGTACAGAATATTGCTTCATTCATCGGGTGGTGAAACGACTACTTACCGAATCAAATTTTTTGCAGAATTTCTACTGTATTATGATTAATTATGAATTTAAATTTAAGATAAAGTTCAAGCTTGACAACCAAAAACGATATTTCTGTAATGGCGCTGGTCACATGAGACGCGTGACGTCACACTCTAGCCACAACAAAACAAAACAGCGCGGTTTAAGTTAATTTTATCAGTTTTCTCCAATTTTATATTAAGTAAAATGTCGAATAAATGGTTTGTAGTGCCACAGTGAACAAATCTATACATCTATTAGGTACAAATAAATAAAATTGGAGTGTCTCTTTTTAATATCAAAATAACCGCTTTTTACTAAATGCATATGTATGTATACACGGTACATATACCAAAAATGTAGTTAAAAAATTTTTTGCCAGTCTGTCTGTTTGTCTGTTTGTTCCGGGTATTCTCTGGAACGGCTGGACCGATTTTGACGGGACTTTCACTGGCAGGTAGCTGATGATCCAGGGAGTAACTTAGGCCACTTTATTTAGACTAACTTTGTACCGTGGCGTTAAGCCGAATTGTATGTATGCGCGTAACTTTCGATCGGCTACACCAATTTTTTTTTTATGTGTTGGTTATTCTTAGGACAAGGTTTGTGTACAAAAAAAATAAAAGATAAAGGAAAAAGTTTTTTTGTCCGTGACTACACCTTACTCATGGGTAGCTGGTAACGAAAGAAAAATATGGTGGTACGAAGTTCGTCGGGTCAGATAACATCTTTAAATACCACGCTTTGTACTATTTCAAAATGTAACCTAAAAGCATTGAGATATACCTGCCTACATAAAGTAAATTAGATTTTACAAAAATAATGAATGAATTTTTTCCAGAGGTTATTACAGAAACAATTTTTATGTTGTACTTATGCAAGTGCAACATAGCTGCTTTAACATTTTTCAGTTCTGCAGCATAGTTATCAATGTTATTATTATGTACTAGCTGAACCCCGCGGTGTTACCCGCGGTTATTGTTGTACCGCGAGTAACGCCGCGCGACAAAGTTAGTCTAAAAAAAAGTAGCCTAAGTTACTCCCCGGATCATCAGCTACCTGCCAGTGAAAGTCCCGTCAAAATCCGTCCAGCCGTTCTAGAGATTACTCGGAACAAACAGACAGACAGACAGACAAAAATTTTTTTAACTACGATTTTCGTATATGTACCGTGTATACATACATATTCATGTAGTAAAAAGCGGTTATTTTAATATTACAAACAGACACTCCAATTTTATTTATTTGTATAGACTAGCTGAACCCCGCGGTGTTACCCGCAGTTATTGTTGTACCACGAGTAACGCCGCGGAATAAAGTTAGTCTAAAAAAGTAGCCAAAGTTACTTCCTGGATCATCAGCTACCTGCCAGTGAAAGTTCCGTCAAAATCCGTCCAGCCGTTCCAGAGACCCGGAAGAAACAAACAGACAGACAAAAGCATTTTTAATTACATTTTTGGTATATGTACCGTGTATATATATACATAGGCATTTAGTAGAAAACGGTTATTTTAATATTCAAACACACTCCAATTTTATTTATTTGTATAGATAGAAAAGTGCAACCATAAAAGCGTCTATCTTATGTAGGTTGCTGTTATCGGCACGCACAAAATTTGGTTCCTTTTTGTTTCGAACCACTTATTAAATAGTTTATTAAAAAAAGTCCTGCAGAAATAGCTCACAGATCGATTATTACCACTCCGAAAACATAAAACGCAAACAATATTCAATAGAGGAATCTTTCGTTTATTAGCATGTGACGTCACCAGAGTTGCAACCAATCATAAGACGTTTATGTCGAAGACAAAATTTCAAAAAAATTGTTAGTTTTATTTCGTGCAATCTGCGAGAAACTTAAATTATTTTGTTTGATTTATAGTGAAATATGTCTTTTTAGACTATTATCTTAAAGGATGACCCCAATCCATAGTTTATTTCCCTTTCCTCTTTAAACGCGTGCAGTTTTTGGTGAGTCTGTGAGTCTATGCTTTGCGATGACGATAAACAAGACATAAGGTCAGACGTTGCGCACCGCAGGCATAGACGAACTGTTTCAGCAACGGAAAGCTCTATGTGGCTCTGTCGAGGGTGAGCGACAATGCTAATATGTTCGTATATTGTTCCAATGGCATTACACATAACATAGTATACAGCGAAGCTCTTTAAATAAAGGTAACACTCTCACAATATGTGGACATATCAGTGAAATTACACGCAAAAACTACTGAACGGATTTGAATGACACTACAGGAATTTAACTTTTACATCAGAATAACACATAGACTAACTATTTGCCACGATAACCGACATACACGCGAGCGGAGCCGCGGGCAGCAGCTAGTGTGATTAATATTTTTTTTAATACCGATGCGAATTTTTCATACCATACCAAATGGCCGCCGGGCTGAAATGTCCCTTTAAGGCCTACAGCGGCTTGTGCCGGCGGCCTAATGTTCAAGCCGCCAGCATAGTGTGTAGGAGACCTTAAATTTAAGTTCAAGTAAATGGTTAAATAAGTATTTTGTACTTAATATTAACACAAAAAATGTAAACATGTTCCAGGCGTCTTCAGAGCAGATATAAAATGTAAATTCAAAATCGTACCATCGGCGATAGACAAACTTATGGAAACAACTGAGAAAACCATGAAACATGCCATAGAAGTGGAAGAAGGGATTCCGTTAGACTTGGTGACGAATTTCGATGAGGTGTGTGCAGAGATTAAAGCGAAGCTGCAACACATGAAGGATCACCCGAGGAGAGACGAGAACCCATTGATTTACCATCTTGATGTTGGTGCTATGTACCCTAACATTATTCTAACCAATCGGTGAGTAAAGTTGTCGAATGACGTCACAAGTGTTCAATTAAGGGAAAGCGGTCTTGTGACGTCATGACGTCATCTATCTATATATATATAAAAGTGGAAGGTGACTGACTGACATACCCAGAGATCAACGCACAGCCCAAACCGCTGAACCTAGAATCCTGAAATTTTGCATGTAGGTTCTTTATATAATGTAAGTGAGCACTAAGTAAGGAATTTTGGAAATTCCACCCCTAAGGGGGTAAATAAGGGGATGAAAGTCTGCGTGAGCGAAGCCGCGTCCAAAAGCTAGTATTACATATACTGTGAAACGTTTACTGTTAGAAATAGCCCTCCCCCAAGTTTTGCCACAACATGCAAATAAGATGAACCGTCTTGAGATTAGCGTCAATCAAATACTGACAATCAGTTTTTTTTTATTAAACTTTATTAGAAGTTGTTGCAATACATTCTAGCATCACTTGTGCATATTTCACGTTTTTTGATTAAGTTTACACTTGATCGTTGATAATGCCATAACGAGAAACCGGTCAGGTGTAAAGTTAATAGAAATAGTAGAAAAGTGATATATTAACAATTATTTTTACGGGAATTAACGCGATCACTTATTCAATAATATTACATACCTCTGATTTGCCTGACGTTTCGACCAGGTTGCACTGGCCGTGGTCACAGTACTGTGGTATGTAATACCATTTAATAAGTGATCGCGTTAATTCCCGTAAAAATAATTGTTAAAATATCATGGAACGCGAAAGTTTAAAAATTAGTAAGTATAAGTGAGTTTGATTCTAAAATGTATAATGTTTTGAGTTCTGTTACTTTAATAAAATAAACCCTTTATTAGTTTTTCTTCAATATCTTTAATGCACAGACATCTAACTCTTTCGATCTATACATCTATACAACTAAATAAAATTGGAGTGTCTGTTTGTAATATTAAAATAACCGCTTTTTACTAAATGGATATGTATGTATACACGGTACATATACCAAAAATGTAGTGAAAATTTTTTTTGTCTGTCTGTCTGTTTGTACCGGGTAATCTCTGGAACGGCTGGACGGATTTTGACGGGCCTTTCACTGGCAGGTAGCTGATGATCCAGGGAGTAACTTAGGCTACTTTTTTTAGACTAACTTTGCCCCGCGCCGTTACTCGCGGTACAACAATAACCGCGGGTAACACCGCGGGGTTCAGCTAGTTTTATTATATGTATAGAATTGGTACATATTTACATATTTTTTTTTCTCCAGATTACAACCATCCGCTATGGTAAACGCGAGTGTGTGCGCGGTCTGTGATTATAACAGACCCGGCGCCACTTGTCAAAGGCATATGGAGTGGATGTGGAGGGGAGAATATTGTAAGTATAATAAATAATCATGTTTTTTTGTTTAATTTTTTTATACTGATAGCGTATGCGACTGCTTGATTGCTGCGTGCTTGAGGTCTCTGATTCAATTTCCGGGGCGGACTAAATATTTGTATGATCTGCAAAATATTTGTTTCGGAGTTAGGGTGTTTTTTATGTATAAAAGTATATATGTATTAATTTTGAGTTGTCTCTACTTAGTTTAGGACTAGATGGCGTTGTGTATCTGATGTCTCCAAATATTTATTACTAGCTGAACCCCGCGGTGTTACCCGCGTTTATTGTTGTACCGCGGGTAACGTCGCGGTACAAATTTAGTCTAAAAAACTTGGTACATGTACCGTGTACACATACATATGCATTTATTAAAAAGCGGTTATTTTAATATTATAGACATTCCAATTTTATTTATTTGTATAGATTTATTTGGAAGAAGGGTCATTGGGCGAGGGTTCAAAAAGCTAAGTAAGCAAAATAATAACCCATCAAAACACTTGTTTAAACTAGTTATGTCTTTATTTTAAAGTACCAGCAACAAGAAGTGAATACCAGCGCATCCAGCAGCAATTGGAGACAGAAAAATTTCCACCTCTACACCCTGGTGGTCCAACCAGGGCTTTTCACGCCTTACCAAAGGAAGACCAGGTATTTTTTTTTTCAATCATCTAAGGCCACGATTGTGACTCCTGAATTTCAGGCCTTCACGCGCCTTGACTGTCACTTTCCATTAATTCAGCTTACAAATTTTTGCTCTATATCATAAAAGAAATGACATCTTATCTCCATTTATTAAAATAAATCATTGAAGTAAAATTTTCTTACAGTCCCTCCAGAAAATACCAAGCGACCAGATCCTTAAACGGATTTAGGTTTTAAAATAATCCAGTTATAAAACAAGAAAAAAGTAGTAAAACCCATAGTTTTTTATTATATACACTCGAAGCGCTCAATACCCTCCTGATTGACAACCCTGAGTGCGATTTGTTAGTGGATGGATGGAGTGACATTGTGGGCATTTGTTAGGTGTTTTGTAAGCAGGCGTAAGCCAGGAAGTCCACAGTGTCATATTAATTTTGTTTTATGTTTTGTATTCATTTTATTATTATTTCCTATTAATATTTATGCCATTGAATTTTATTTTATGTTATTGTTTTGTAATATTAAGTATTTCAATGTTAATTAATGTAATTGGTGTAAACCGTTTTAATTAACTATAAATAAATATATAGGAGGTTAGCGAGGAGCTGGGTCACCCGGTAGAAAGTGGTTACCGCCGCTCATGAACGACATTGTGACAACCCAAAAGGGCAAAAATATTCCATGTTTTTATCACATTGATTGAAGTTTCTCACTCGTTCCATTGCCTGTTATTGTAATGGAGTAATAAATTAATCGTAGAAGAGATTTTAGCGCACGCTAATTTCTTAGATCATAAAACAAAGCGTTAAATTTTAACAAATACAAAAATTAAGAACTATGTATTTTTGTTGTCTTTTTTATAATAATATAATAATAATATATCGCTTTATTGTACACCAGATGCATTACAAGGTAAGCTTAAAATTAGAGAAGTACAATTGGCGGCCTTATCGCCCGGAGGCAATCTCTTACAGGCAACCGTTATATAACATGATATTTTAAAAAAAAAACACTTAAATTTCAGGCGGCTTACGAAAAGAAGCGTTTAGCCGACTACTGTAAGGTCGCTTACAAGAAGACGAAGGTGACACGAACTGAAGTGAGAACAACGACAATCTGTCAGAAAGAAAACTCTTTCTACGTCGACACCGTGAGAGCGTTCAGGTAAAATGCGACACCAGGTTTCACCAGGAACAACTTGGGCCGTCTACAAACCGTAGGTGACCCGAGGTACGTCGAGGTTGCAGGCTTCACCTGGTTCCCCGGTTTCTAATACCCGAGACAGCGTGCGGTTGTAGTCGGTTCGAGTCGTTCGAGATATAGCTACCAGCAGGGGAGGGGGGGGGGGGGAATTAGGTCCTTCCACTGTATAGATTTATAAATCTTAACATGTTTAAAATGAAGTCGCTTCTGCTGTCTGTTCACTTAGATCTTTTAAACTACTCAACGGATTTTAATGCAATTTTCAAAAATAGATAGAACGATTTAAGAGGTAATACATTTATATTAAAGTAGAGGAAATCCGAGAATTCCAAAGACTTCTACCCGGGCCGGGTATATACAATAAATTATAGTTTAGAATTACTTTTATGTCAAGTTATTCCCAGTAGTCACCACTGGTTCTGTTGCCATCGGTGACAAAAAAGTCCCGTATGTGATTCCCAGGCGTAATTATCAGATTATCGTTACAATAGCTCCAGGCACTAATAAAGTGCTAGCTACAGGAAGCTTAAAATTTCCTCCTCCTAGCAATATCATCAGATTATTGTCATCCAAACCACACATTCCATTCAAACTGTAACTCACATACGCGTATTAACCATAATATGTATAAAATAATACGGATGATTCATTAAACAGGGATCGTCGCTACGAGTACAAAGCTCTGAACAAACAAGCAAAAGCAAAGGTGTCAGAGGCGGTAGCCAGCGGAGATGCGGCCGAAATCAAATCTGCGAAGAGTCGTGAAGTTTTATATGATTCACTTCAGCTTGCTCACAAGTGTATCCTTAATTCTTTTTATGGATACGTCATGAGGAGAGGGTGAGTTGGCCTGAATTTTGCTATTCACTAACTGCGCACTGCTGTTTTTGTTAGATCTTGTTGATCATAATACAGAAAAACTAAATTTTTCGCGATATAAAAAGTATGCGTTATTTCAGACTATAATCTAAATCAGTGCTAAATTTCATCGAGTTCTGTTCAGTTATTTTTTAGGTAAAGGAGTTACAAACATCTATGCAAACTTTCGCCTTTATAATATATATTTGAAAGGTATCCTAGCCTTTGTCTCATGTCAAAGTTAAAATGTTTAGGACTTAATTGCTGCAAAGTTCATACTATCTTGCAACATTCTGATCTCAGAATTAGTGTTTCTTACACAAATTATAAATTCAAAACATTTTGATATCTTACTGACTAGACTATCAAAATGTTTTGAAATTATAATTTCATTCAGTTTCATTCAATCAGAGATGTAAAATTTTACCAGTTTGTTGATTTGATAATATCTATACTAATAAAAAATTAATAAAAAAATCTAAGTAAAAAGAAAGCTACCACTATAATGATCAAAGAGCCCAAGTTCAAATGAAACGGAAAATGTAAAGTGATTATGATATTGTTTTATTGTATATGGACAGAGCGCGTTGGCACAGCATGGAGATGGCCGGCATAGTGTGCTACACCGGCGCTAACATCATCATGAAGGCGCGCGAGATCATCGAGCAAGTTGGCAGGCCCCTCGAGCTCGACACCGACGGTACATTCATTGCTACACTACTTTATCAATTAAACACACTTTCTGACCTCTTATTCAAATTCAAAATCATTTATTCAATTAAGACACTTATCAACGTTAAATTGAAGCTGCAGTTAAAAATCATAGATCGACACAGACGCCACAGCATGTGCTGTATTGTCGAGGTGTATTAAAATGGTCAAGTTCAATTTCGACTTCTCACGACTGCCTTGGTGACGCAACGGTAGCGTATGCGACTGCTGTTCTTTTCTAGTACCCATAACACAAGCTCTGATTAGTTTGGGACTAGATGGCGTTTTATGTTAGAGATCCGAATCATTTATTTATTATTCTTAGGTACAATTTGTTTTTCTTTGTAAATGGATATCCGGTATCGTGGGGGACTTTACAAACATACATGAAACAGAAACAAATAACAGCTAACCTGATTCAGAACAACAATTTATGGATCACACAGTATTGTCCCATGTGGGGTAGCTTAGTAGGAAGTGAAGTGACCGCTTTAATTACTTCGTCATCTGTGCAGTTATAAAAAAACTAGCAAATAAATCTAACAAAATGGACACAAAGTGGTCTAAATAAATTATTATTATTAGTAATAACTAGCTGAACCCCGCGGTGCTACCCGCGGTTATTGTTGTACCGCGAGTAACACCGCGGGATAAAGTTAGTAGAAAAAAAGTAAGTTACTCCCCGGGTCATCAGCTACCTGCCAGTGAAAGTCCCGTCAAAATCCGTCCAGCCGTTCCAGAGATTACCCGGAACAAACAGACAGACAGACAAAAATATTTTTAACTACATTTTTGGTATATGTATCGTGTAAACATACATATGCATTGATTAAAAAGTTGTTATTTTAATATTACAAACAGACACTCCAATTTTATTTATTTGTATAGATAATAAACATATTAAACACACCTGTTTGGAATGTACTAGAATTACAATTATGCTTCTCGCGTTCACGATCTGTCGCGTTAATATCGCTATTTTTCTCATTGATATTAAACAGGTCTTACAATTCATATTGTTTCAGGAATCTGGTGTATACTGCCGTCTTCGTTCCCTGAAAACTTCACAGTTCACACAACACACGCTAAGAAAAAGAAAATTAATGTTTCATTCCCAAATGCAGTGCTCAATGCCATGGTCAAAGTAAGTTGAGAAGAAATAAATATTCACGCAGTAAATTGTAATGCAATATTATCCACAGAGACCGTCACGTCTATCCGTCTAGTCACCTTTTGAGTACCGTATGCTCGGCTAAGCAAGGGTGTAACAAGAAAAAGTTCTTAAAACCTAACTGGAAATGGTATATCGAATATCTCAACGCACTAGTAAACAAGGGGATGAAAATTGCTGTAATACTACTACGAATTCCATATTAAAATATAATATAGATTTTATCACTGTATACCAGAATCGACTGCCTCGGTGGCGTAGTGGTAGCGTATGCAACTGCTGACCTTGAGGTCTCAGGTTCGATTACCGGATCGGACCAAATGTTTGTATGGTCTGCAAATATTTGTTTCGGTTTGGATGTTTTCTATGTACATAATATGTATGTATTTACAAAAAAAAATATAAATCTATTTATTTATTTATTTATTTATTTAAGCTTAATGCACATTTTGTACATAGGCGGACTTAATGCCATAGGGCATTCTCTGCCAGTCAACCTTTGGGTGATGTAAGATGTGATGCGGTAGGTGCAAAAATATATATATCAGTTGTCTAGTACCCATAATACAAGCTCTGCTTAGTTGGGAACTAGATGGCGCTATATGTAAAAAAAAAATTAGGAAATTTCATATGCGCTTATGGTCAAAAGTTCGTTACATGACTATAGGAACAGGGATCATATCGCGTGTAGATAGTTTTTTAATTCAGCTAGAAGGTTCTTTACTCATTTAAATCTAAGTACCAATCTTTTAACCATCACTATATTAAAATATGAACCTATATGTTATTTAACGATTCATATTATTTATTCAAAAATATGTTTTGATCCCAGGATCATTTCACAAATGACCAGTACTTCGAACTAACAGACCCAGAAAATAAAAAGTACGAACAACGCGCTGAGAACTCCATTTTCTTCGAAGTGGACGGTCCATATTTAGCCATGGTCTTGCCCGCGTCCAAGGAGGAAGGCAAGCGACTCAAGAAACGATATGCCGTCTTCAATTTTGATGGCTCATTAGCCGAATTGAAAGGTTACTAAAAATATTACTTTTTATCCCAAATGATACTTAATTATTAAATTAATTATTTGGAAAACAACTTTACTTCAAAAAATAACTTTAGATAATTATAGATCTCAATCCACAAAGAAACTTGTTTATATTTTAACTTCTAATTTCAAAACATAGCTTATTGAAATAACATATTTACCTTTAGAATTATAATAAAATAAAAGAGAAAAAGGAAAAATATATCTCTAAATGATTTTATTTTGTCCCCTAGGTTTTGAAGTAAAACGCCGAGGCGAGTTACAGCTCATCAAAATCTTCCAGTCTTCAGTGTTTGAAGCCTTCCTCAAAGGCAATGATTTAAAGTCTTGCTATGACGCAGTCGCTAAAGTAGCAGACTATTGGCTCGACGTGCTTTATTCCAAGGGCAGTAACATGCCAGACTCGGAGCTATTCGAGCTGATCTCCGAGAATCGTTCTATGTCGAAAAAGTTAGAAGACTACGGTGGTCAGAAGTCTACATCTATATCTACTGCCAAACGATTGGCTGAATTTCTGGGTGACCAGATGGTGAAGGATGCTGGTTTAGCCTGCAGGTATTGAATATGTTACAGTTTTTTGGTTAGAAGAACATATATATCTGTCATTGATACATAACAAAAATAGAACACGATTCTCTCACACACCTACATAAATGCAGTCATAATAACTCACACGCGCACGAACGCACACGTGCACGGACGCGCACGTGCACAGGTGCACCTTTCCAAATAACTTTTTTTGTTACGGAATACTATTTCAAATTATTAATTTACAAAAACACTACTTACTTTCTGCTCGCTTTGCTTCCTTACGACTATTTCATTATAAATATACATTTTTTTACATAGGTTTATAATATCTAAGAAGCCAGAAGGTGCTCCAGTGACGGAGCGTGCGATTCCTCTCGCCATATTCCAATCACCAGCCTCAGTTAAACGTCACCACTTACGTCGGTGGCTCAAGGACAACAGTATCACTGAAGACATCGATATTAGAGATGTACTCGACTGGAGCTATTATATCGAGCGATTGAGTGGTGCTATACAGAAGATCATCACTATACCGGCTGCTATGCAGGGGGTAGGTAAAAGTTTATAGACTCTTCTGACATTTTATATTTACACAATTCTTCTTTCTTGACTTAAAATTTTACTTCTTCATTCTGGAACCAAGTAACTTTAATGTTTGTATATGTGTATGTTACATTACAACTCTTTAAATGAATAGGCCGATTAATTAGTGTTACCTAATTTTCACGAAGAAAATTATGTTGTTCGCAGATTATATTATATATTATTTTTCTAATCATTAATAGGATTTTAAATCTGTCGTGGTTTTAATTTTCATCCGATTGCGACAAACGGAGGGTAATGTTTTTTCATATATAGTTGTATGTATTTCATAAACTTGTTAACCCAATTCATAGTACGAAAAAAATTAAATTTAAAATCCTCCATAGTTAGACAATCCAGTACCTCGATGTCAGTACCCAGACTGGCTTCACAAGAAGATGCTAGCCAAGACAGACAAGTTTAAAACTAGGAAGATCACAGACATGTTCAGCGTACAGCCAAAAGAGATTAAGAACGTTGATGATCAGGAAGAGGAACCATCTACTAGCTCTATGGTAAGTGTGTTTTAGACTCAAGTTAATCTTTGTCATTGTCATACAAGCATTAGTCCTCTCATGTTAAGAAGCCCCTGCTACTTCTTGACCAATCAAATTCCAAGGTTTTGTGTTTTGTGAGAGACTGGGACTTGCTCGACGCGTCACAATTTTTTTTGATGTGAATGGACTAGTTTTTTATTTGTAGATACTTCATCTGCCACCTATATACTTCTTGCTTTTTGCCCGCGACTCCGCTCGCGTCTATGTCTGTTGACTGCCTCGGTGGCGCAGTGGTAGCGCACGCGACTGCTGTTCTTGAGGTCTCGGGTTCGATTCCCGGGTCGGACCAAATGTTTGTATGATCTGCAAAATATTTGTTTCGGAGTTTGGGTGTTTTCTATGTATAATATGTATGTATTTACAAAAAGAAAAAAAAAGTATTTAAGTATTTATATCAGTTGTCTAGTACCCATAATACAAGCTCTGCTTAGTTTGGGACTAGATGGCGTTGTGTGTTAGATGTCCGAAATATTTATTATTTATTTATTTATTGCAGTAAAGAGTAAGCCTATGTCCTTCTCCAATAATCAAATTATCTCCATGCTTAAATTTGTTGAAATTGGTGCAGTAGTTAAGCCGTGAAAGCGAAACACACTAACTTTCGAAGTAATATATTAGTATCGATTGTCTCGTCTCCAGCTACGGTTTATATAAGAGCAAGTAGAACGAATCTTACAAAATATTTTTTAATACAGTTGGAACGCCTTCACATACCTAAATCTAAATGCTACAAATATCATAATAATAAAATACTCCTACCAAAGAAAATTATACTAATATTAGTATTATGATATTAATAGTTAATGATTTTCCATACCAACCAATGTAATTAGAATTAACATAGTTTTAATTGCTGTATATATTAAGAATGTGTATTGATACAGGTCACCGAGATAGATATAGAAGACATAGGTAATTCAAACGCAGATAAAGACAACACAATCCGTCCGATCGTCCACACGATCAAGAGGAAACGGGAGGAGTCTCCGCCTAAGGCACAGACGTGGAAAGAAGCCCTGGGGCCGCCACCGCCTTTTGGAACAACTAAGGTAGGCTCTCTCTCTCTCTCTCTCACACACACACACACACACACACACACACACACAAACCAAACCCACGAATTGTGAATTTTATACTTGGAGATTATTGAAATATCGATGAATATATGTACAATCTTACCTACAAATAAACCATCATTTGAACATAGAACTCCTTATATTTTGTGAAAGACAATATGGTTATATTCCCTCGTAATTTATTATTTAAAGTTGGTTATAGAGAACCCCTTCAATAATTATTTAGCAATAGTTATTTTCAGTTGTTATATATTTTAAAAAAGTGAGCCGTCACGGGACGCCCGTCAGATGTGAAACATCGAAATTGTTTTATATAAGTTATTTGTTCCACAAAATAAAATGACTGTTTTACATTCGTATTCATTTTTATTAAATACAAAAATTCAAATCACGACATCAATTATTTTCACCAGAGACTTCGATAAGGCGAAGCGTCGCCACGGCAATTCTCGCCAGGCCAAAAATCACTTTTACCCGCGCCTATAGATGTTTCACATCAATAAGGTAAATTCATTGTGAAAACTTGTAATTGACAGGTGGAAAGAAAGCAGTGGATTCTGTTTCAAAAGAAGAAATGGCTTTGGCAAATGGAACAACGTGGACTCCGTAATCGCAATAAACGAGGTTAGTTCATTGAGTTTATACAATAGGGTAGATGACTGACTCGTCATCTCGGAAAATATAATTATTACAGCTTTTCATTTCTATTACAAATTATAATGAAATGAAAATTGAAATATACTACCTAATTGATTAGTCTTAAACAATGACGTCACAAGTTTGTATTTAGTTAATTTTTCATACAAAGGTATCGTTTGACAGACGATAACAAGTAACTAATTTGACTAAGGTCAGCCACCCTATTGTGCCACGAAGGGTAGTTGCTCCAAAACTTATAAAAGGTTGCAATCATGACTCCATGGATTAGGCGGTCGCTACGCAGCTTCCTACTGCGTACACTTTGTATGATTTACAAATTCTTTTTCAGAATTTGTGTGTTCTTTGTCTCCGTCTCATGTATGTTTGTAAAGTTCCCACGATACAGACTTTATTCTTAGTTCAGGAGTTATCTTTTTAAGAATGATAAATAATTCGATATAGCCTTAAAATGGGATTTAAAACTTATATGAAACTAGCCTCGCCTCGCGGTGTTACTCCGTTTTTACGCTACCTGGTAATGCGGCGGAACAAAGCTTGTCCTAAAAAGAGTTTCCTAAGTTGCTCCTTATATCATCAGCTGCCAGTGAAAGTCCCGTAAAAATCAATCCAGCCGTTCCAGGGATAAACCGTACCAAACAGACAGACAAAAATGTAAAAAATGGGATTTTGGTATATGTACCGTGTATGTACATTGTATTTAGTCATAAGCGGTTATTTTCATATTACAAACAGACACTCCAATTTTTTATTTGTATAGAAAAAATCAAGGACTGCCTCGTTGATCTCGCGGTTGGCGTGAGCGACTGCAGATCATGAGGTCTCGGGTTCGATCCCGGGTCGGACCAAATGTTTGTATGATCTACAATACAAATATTTGTTTCGGAGTTTGGGTGTGTTCTATCTATAATATGCATGTATTTACAAAAAAAAAAGTATATATGTATTTGTATCAGTTGTCTAGTACCCCATAACACAAGCTTTGCACATCTTGGGACTAGATGGCGTTGTGTGTTTAGATGTCCGAAATATTTATTTATTTAAATCTAACAATCGAAAGGTAATTATTGCAGGTAATTACTTCAACAGCAGAATTTTCAATTTATGTTATTTTAGGTAAAATTGACAATGAGGTTTCGGTGCCACCTGCCACCGCTGGACCTGCTACAACCCTCGGAGGGTTTATCAGACGAGCTCAACGCACACTTCTTAATACCCCGTGGCAGATTATACAGGTGACTCCTACTTCTTATATTGTGATTCTCAATTATGAGTCGTGATAACTGTTTGGAGCTATTCTGCTAGCGATAGTTTGCCACCTGTTCCTGTCTTAGTCCTAGTCTATCCTCAGTCTGAAGGGCAGCATGGATCGTGGTTCCAAGATTAGAGCAAACTTGGTCTGCCCAGAGCAATGGTCTACGACTTTCTGAATAAAAATTCAGTTTTTACCGTGCTTCGGATGAAATGGACTAGTTCTACCGGAGTAATATCATGGTTTAATAGAAAACCGGCTTTTAGCGATTCCTTATTTGTTTTTTTTTTACTCAGTAAATTTACTGGAATCTAAAATAATTACTCCTCCGCCGGGGACTTGAATGGCAATAACGCAGTTGTTAATGCTGAGTTTTGCTTTTCTCCCCATTTACTTTCAAAGGTTTATATAATTATAAACCTTTGAAGTAAATCATCACATATAGCTTTAATAGTCCACTGGTGCACATAAGTTTCTCTTTCGAAAGAAGTTTTTTTATACCATAAGAAAAAAAAATTGGATATGACCCGTGCCCACTTCATTGGGCTGTAAACATTTTTTTCTCTAACTTACTTTGCAAAATCAGCTACCACGAAAAAGTCTTTCCACTTTTCTTGTTATTATATAGCCTATGTCACTCACAAATAAAGTAGCCTTCTATTGGTAGTAGAATTTTCTATATCGATTCAGTAGATCCAGAGATTACTCCCTTCAACGTCACCAACTCACAAACTTTACCTCTTTATATAATAGTATAGATTAATGCGCAAGTTAGGAAGAAACTCATTACTAGCGCACATATTTCCTCCCATGTATCCCGGATACTTTAAGTGGGGTGGAAAAAGCATCTCATTAAATCGTCATAGTGTTGGTCATCATTGTCCACATATGCAATGAGTATGGTGACTACCACTCGGATTTTACTCTAGAATTAACCAAGCAGGTTTTAAAATATAATTTGTGTTGTAGGGCGAATATTTAATCTAATTTGCTCTCCTAGCCAAGTTACAAGCGTTATCCTTTCTGCAATCGTTAACGCTTAAATTCTCGTGTGTCATTGGCTAATCTTAGGCAAAGTATTAGCCAATGACACACGTGAATTAGGCGTTAACGATTGCAGAAAGAAGACCGGTTTCAACACGGCTATGGGACCTGGTAATGATTTCGTGTTTGTCCCCAAAGATGGCGGAAACAGCAGAGCCGGGGTTGTTCAAAGTGTGGGCTCTAGTGGGTTCGGAGCTGCACCAGGTGAAGCTGGCGGTGCCGCGCGTGTTCTACGTGAACCAGCGCGTGGCGCGCGCGCAGGAGCGCGGCGAGTTCTGGCGCAAGTGCAGCCGCCTGCTGCCGCGCGCGCAGCCCGCGCTGCACCTCTACCAGTACATAGTGCCCGAGAACCTCTACAGGGAACACCAGGAGTTAGTACCTGCCCTGCATACACTTACACTTACTATAAACCGACTACAACAGGAGGAACTTCTCAATAGGTTGCATTTTTTTATGTAATGTTTGTTGGCTTTGAAAAAATTACAAAAAAATACTTGGGAGGGTAGATACAATTCTCATATGGTCTCATATAAATTGAAAAAAAAAACCCAAAAATAGAACAAAAGAAAAAATAACTAAATAGAGTATTTAACAAGCTGATATGAGTTTACACGAAAAAGTAATAATAATAATAAATCTCATTATTTACTTCACGAAACATTCTTAATTCTTTTGTGAATTAAGAAAGTTATGTGTCTTCAATACGTATGTATGTTATTGATGAGTTTACACTTTTAGAAAAACAAAACTTATAAAATTATATTGAAATAGCTGACCCATGCAACCTCGTTTGCGTCTCCTATTGCCCGTAGCGTGATAATTTTCCCACGTTTTTGTAACATTCTTCATTGGTGCTCCGCTCCTGTAGGTCTATCTAACACTGAAAGAATTTTTCAAATCGGTACAATAGTTCTTGAGATTAGTGCGTTCAAACAAACAAACAAACTCTTCAGTTTTATAATATTAGTATAGAAGTATATACATGAAGGTTTACTTCACAAACTAACATAACTGTTATAAAAAAAGTTGCAATAAGTATAATAAATGCACATAATATAATTTATATTGACTTATTCTTACAGGCAACTAATGGCTGAACTATGCGCTCCAGAAATAGAGGGAATATACGAAACTCAGATGAGTCTAGAATTCAGAGCTCTAGTGCAACTAGGCTGCATATGTATTGTAGACCCGCAAGAAGCAAGGAAGTAAGATATATTTTATAATACATGTTTATGAGCAAACATTGAGAGTGTTGCCACATGAATAAAAGTTCTGTGTGGGGTTTTGGATTTTGATTCGGTTTATGCTTGCTATCAGGTAGAGTAAAATCATTCCGGCAGGTCCATATATAAAAAAAAACAAATGCATGTATAAAGTTCATGTTAAATAAAATAAATATTGTAATATGAATTTGCTGCAATTTGAAATAAACACATTTGATAATCAATATGCAAAGCAATCAGCACTCGATCACAAGTTGATTTAACTCCTTTAACCTAATAGTTTTTGTTAGAGGTACATATTAAACTTAAGTCTATCTTTCACTTGTATTCATTATCATTTTCTACTAATTTACAAATTGTAATGTTCAAGAGAGGCCAAATGATGCAGAAGCATCACTAGTCCACCATGGTGTGGGTCATCATGCTGCATTATTGCATTGTCTGCATTCGCAATGAGTATGGCGACCACCACTCTTGGATTCTGCTTATGCTTTCCATCAGGCAGAGTAGAGTCATTTTGGCAGGCCACACATAAAAAAATGTGTTACTCTTTTCTGAATCCTTCAACACCGACAAGGCCACTCTAGTAAATTACAAGTTATAAAATAAGTTTTTTTTTTTATTTCAGGCAAATACAATTTGGTTCCAGTAACATAGATTCGTTTTCTCTTAATCAGCTACAATTTAAAAGTGTGGCATATCAACCTTATTTACAAAAAGTGGTAAGTTTTTATTAAAACATTTGTAAAAAAATCAAAATTTACTTTATTCAATAGACATCGTTAATAGAAACCATACCTGATACCCACAATGAAATTGAATATTACATTATGTATTTTTGTGTTATTTTTGTCCTGATCTGGTTGTCGATGACCCTGGTTCTTTACCGGATCACCTCGTTTCTGATACGACCCCTTATTGAAACGCCGAGCATAGCCCTCTCCACAGCACGCTGAGCGACTATAAACTTGTGAACCAGCCGTATCGTCACGTTCAAGTCCACGTTTCGGCTACGTATGTCATTACTGGTAGGATGCACTTATTGAAGACTTTCGTCTTTAGGCACTGTGGGATCGACGATGAGAAAGCCCGACTGGATTTGCTTCCCAAACCCAGCTGGATTTTCCAGGTTACCTCGTCCTCAAAGTTGTTTCTACCTAACTGCAAAGTCTGCCCGAGTTACACATATTTCTGAACAACTTCGAGAACGACGCCGTGTACCGCAAGCGGTTCCGGTGGTACATGTTCATTGAACATGACCTTGGTCTCGTCCAAGTTCATCCGTAGGCTGATACGTACAGAAGAGTCAGCCAGATCGTTCAGCATCTGTTGTAGGTCCTGCAGCGTCTCTGCCATGATGACGATGTCGTCTGCAAATCGCAAGTGAGAGATTTATTCGCCATTGATGTTGATGCCGCGCCTTTTCCAGTTACACTGGAAAAGGCGCGGCATCAACGGTTGGTATCGGTTGGTTGGCATCATCAAAGGTTCTCCATTGCATTTGTGAACAATTTCGGGGATATTACGTCCCCTCGTCTCACTCCTTACGAGAGTATAAAATGTATTACTTATATAATAATTTTCTCATGTGCTATTTGTAGCATTAGTTTACCGTGCCCTTGTCATTGTATACAAGTTTACTGTCTTGTTCCAGGACGGTGTTCCTCCAGTGAAACACATATACATCTACCAACACTCCACACCCAACTCGAGTCGAAGCATGTGGGCGCTAGTTCTGCCGCCAGTCAAACGCGCTTACCTATATGTGTTAGACACCGTCAAAACTAATCAAGTGCCTAATATGAACACCCTGTATCAGGCCGAGAGAACCGCCAAGTAAGTTATGTTTTAGACTATAATGAACCATACTCACTATCATTATAAGTTATGTTCATATTTCCATACTAATATTATAAATTCGAAGGTAATTCTGTCTGTTACGATATCACGGGTAAACCGCTGCTCTGATTTCCATAAAATTTAACGTGGAGATACTTTGATTCTTAAGACTGGACATAGGCTACTTTTTACCGCAATAACCGACATACACGCGGGTGAAGTTGAGGGAAAAGCTAGTTTAATATGAAGCTTTTTTTAAACTACCCGTATTAATTGCAAGCTTTCATGGGCGTTGCCAGTAAAATATAAGCCAAATAAATATATGAGCAGAAACTAAGCTAAACCTTACTTTTAGATTGTCGTTTATCTCATATATTGCTATAGAATTGTTACCACTTCATAGACATACGAACGGATGTTGCTTTTTTCGTTTGCTTGTTTGTTTCGAAAAAACTATATCATCGGCATGGTTTATAAGAATTAAATATTTTCAATCTAGACATCCACTTACACTACTGATGTTATGAATGCAAGACGACATTGCTTATTTAGTTCTATATTTACTTGATATCTTACGCTTCACCTAAATTTGCACAAAATATAAAAAAGTCGAGCTTCTTTAAAATAGGGAAATAACATTCCTTGAATCAAAAATCGCGGAACCTGGTGTAATACTGTATTGTGCAGGATCAACCTGGGTACTGAGGAGAGCAGCCTGCCTGGCGCAGAGCTGTCGTGGGAGGTGGTGTTAGAAACGGACGTACGGGCTGTGGCGCGGCGGCTACAGCGAGCGCTGCAGCGCTACAGAGACGAGCGCTGCGGGCCCACGCTGCTCGTGCTGCAGGCCGCGCTGACGCCCCATGCAGCGCTGCAGCACATGCCGAGTATGTACATAAGCCACTTTTGTTGTAAACTGAAGTGTATACGTCTATCTGTGAATGGATGAGAAGGAAGCATTATGTCGTCTCTAGTGCTGATGCGGTCGTGACACAGTTCAGTCAACTGTGAGCGACGGAGGTGAGTGGGCGCGTGCGTCTCTGAGTCAACAATATATACACATACCCAACAGGGTAGTTGACTGTATCGTAAATAAATACCAATGTCTTCTTCATTAAACATAATATTACAAAATATCTCGGTAAATATAATTATTACAGCTTTTCTATTACAAACTAGGTGAACCCCGCGGTGTTACCCGCGGTTATTAACATACATAACATAACATTACAAAGCTAGTCCAAAAAAGTAGCCAAAGTTACTTCCTGGATTGCTAGTCGGGTGACTATTCGTCACCACAGGTCGACCACTGGGTAGCGCGAAGGAAGGAAGGAGCGTTGCTCCAACCGCCTCGAGGGGATTGCTGATGGTGTTTAAATAATTCATATTCTAGACGTTCTAATTGGTATACCTACATTGGAGAGTATTGTGAGCTAGTGCTACAATAACGTGTTTGCTTTGCCGCCGTCCTGACTAATCCACCGTTACACTTGCTATATTTCTTTCATAATCAATTACCGTATTTATAATGTGCAGTGATATCGGAGTTCCCCATAGTCCGGCTGCATGTTCGCGATGTGGAGACACTGTACAACTCCCTGGACTGGCAGCGAGTGGGAGCGAGGGCCATAGTCCGCCACTACCTTGGACTAGACGCCATACTGCAACTTACAATCGAACAGTGCAGGTAAAACCTGAATATTATATCAGATAAATACATTTTGGAAATACATAATTAAAATTGAACTTAACTGAGTTAATATATTTCAATTCACTTTATAAAATAAAATAACAATATGGCATTAAACCTATTTTGGAAATGTGAAAAGAATCTCAATTAGATTCTATAGTATATTCAATCCATAAGTGGTATGAAAAATGCATTTTTGTGGTGGTATGAATTTAAAATAAAAATTACATTGTCAAATTGCACGCGTAATGTGACGAAAACGCGGAACTCGAGTCATATTGCTATGTGTTCATGACGTCATTCGGCTGCGTAAACAAATACATTGAAATTTTCAATGTTATCTTAAAAAATAATACTGTGTCAAATACCCTTATTATTGACTTAATTTCTATATTATAACACACGTTAATTTGTATGTAACCGACTTTGTAAGCGTGTTTTTAGTTTTTAAATCTATATTTTTTACTTCACTATGGAACAGATACTTCCACGTTCCGTTAGGCAACATGCCTGCGGACCCGACGCTGTTCGGTGCGGACCTGTTCTACGCGCGACACCTCGTCAAGCACAACTTCGTACTGTGGTGTTCTAACACCGACCGACCTGACTTGGGCGGCAGGGAGAATGATGATAATAGGTAACTTTTATAAACTACTTGACTTTTTTAGATCGGTTACCGAACCGTTCTAACAACAATATTTTACAAGCTTTGTGTGACGAAGAAAGAATGGAAAGTTTCCCGGGAGCTTTGAAAATTTGTGTTTTTATAGATTTTGATATTGATGAAATAGATTTCAAAAGCGATACGAAATACTTGACGCAGTGAAAAGAAACCTGTTTTCGAGTATATCGTTATTAGCTTACTATTTTACCTGTATCTAAACAAGAATATGACAGGAACCCCTTTATTCATAACGTTGTTAGAGTTGAAGCGTGCGTTCAGCAGTGGTGTATGTGGTGTGGTGTGGTTGTTGGCAGGCTGGTGAGCGAGGTGGAGGAGCTGTCGGGCTGCGCGCACAACAGCGGGGGCGCGTACGGCAGCGTGTGCGTGGAGCTGCAGACGGACGCGCTGGGCGTGTGCGCGCTGCTGCAGGCGCAGCTCGTGCTGCAGCTCGAGGGCACCGCGCCCGCCGCCGCCTTCGGGGCCTCGCACCACAACATACACGACGCGCTCGCCAACACCGGTACTCAACATCATGTCTTATACCTTAACTGATTTCAGCCACGACAGCCAGTCTCGACGAACGTCAGCCAGTGACGTAGAAAAACCGGAGACTCAATGATAAATAAATAAATATTTTCAAACATCTAACACACAAACCCATTCAGTCCCAAGCTAAGCAGACCTTGTGTTATGAGTAATAGACAACTGATATAAATACATATTTATATACTTTTTTATGATAATACCAACATATTATACAAAGAAAACATCCAAACTCCGAAACAAACATTTGCAGATCACACTAACATTTGATCCAACCCTTGAATCGAAAATCTTATGAGTTCGCGTCACCGACATGCTAATGTTTGATGTTGAAAATTTTAATTAATTTTTTTAAGTTATAAGTTTTTACTTCTATTAGCAGTCCTTATGACTGATATTTTTTTATAATTTTCTTGATAATTTCCAATTTATAAAACGTTTCTTTCCCTATTGCCTGTTAGGTGTGAACGCATCTCTAAGCTACGACGAGACAACACAATGCAGCGCGGCGTTCAAAATTCTACGGACAATGGTCGCATCTTGGCTGCGTGACGTCACACAATATAAAAATGTCTTCGCTGACTTTCAGATATCACACTTTTATAGGTATTTTTCATGTTTTTTTAAGTGAAAAACTTTTACGCACGCTTGACCTGGAGAGTAAGCTGTTGAATGCGTGACGAGATCGTTACGAAAAGTGTGATCGAGCGAGGCGAACGGAAATTCAAAGATAGATATAAGCAATAGAAAGAGAGAATATTACGTTTCGTATATTACTGTAGGGGCAAGAAAACATGTTCTGTCTTCCTCTCATAGCCAGTTACGTTTCGTATATCTAAAACTGTGCACTGTGCAGGCCTTGTACTTATTGAGGTTTTACTTCAGTCGTGTGGCCTAAAGCACATTCGTTTTATGTAGTTCATATAAAATGTTGTGATTCTAGCAATCACACACACTTGCCCGTCTGTAAAAAAGCACACTAATATGATAAAGGGAAAAGTTTGTGTACGTATGTTACTTCTTCACGCTTGAACGACTAGAACAGTTCAATAAAGTTTTGTATGGATGTAATAAACCTAACACACAACGCCATCTAGTCCCAAGCTAAGCAGAGCTTGTGTTATGGGTACTAGACAACTGATACAAATACATACATACTTTTTTTTGTAAATACATACATATTATACATAGAAAACACCCAAACTCCGAAACAAATATTTGTAGGTCATACAAGCATTTGGTCCGACCCGGAAATCGAACCCGAGACCTCATGATCAGCAGTCGCACACGCCAACCGCGAGACCAACGAGGCAGTCGAATATGAATTATCACAATAGGGTAGATGAGTATCTCGTAAATAACTACTATCTAAAATACTACCGATGTCTCCTTCATTAAAACGAATCTTGCAAACATCTCAGAAAATATAATTATTTCAGATTTCATTTCTATTACAAGTTTTAATCAAATAAAAATTCAAATATGTTGCTCAATTGAGTAGTCTAAAACAATGACGTCACAAGTTTGTATTTAATTTTTCAGACAAAGTTATCATGTTGACAGATAATAAAAATATCTAATTTGACCAAGTTGTCATCTACTCTATTATAGACTACTAGCTGACCCGTGCCCACTTTGCTGGGCGGTAAACATTTTTTTTCTCCGATTTACTTTGCAAACAAACCACGATTTTTTTTTCCACTTTTCGGGTTAATATATATCCTATGTTACTCACAAAAAATTTAGTCTTCTATTGGTAAAACCCTCTACAACGTCACAAACACACAAACTTTACCTCTTTATATAATATATAGTAATATAGTATAAATGAATTTACTAAGATTATATGTGACATTAACATATTGCTTTTGAACAGATGGCTAAAAACCTCGTCATCACTGTTATACGACCCAGCGTTACGTAGAACCCTGTACAATTTAATGAAGAAACTGTTCCTCATGTTGGTGGCTGAGTTCAAACGACTCGGCTCACAAATTGTGTTCGCAGACTTCAATAGAATACTCCTGTGTACTAAGAAAAATTCCGTCATGGATGGAATCGGTAAGCTTCATTTTTTTACTCAGTTACTTGATGGTTACTTCCTAGCTATTGTTAGAAGAATAAATGGTTTTATCAAGAACAATCCACTAGTTGACAGTATGTTTAAACAATTAAAATAAATGTTTAATCAAATAGATCAATTGATAGAAACCTAAAAATAATATAAATAAGAAAATATAATCTATACAAATAAATAAAATTGGAGTGTCTGTTTGTAATATTTATAAACCGCTTTTTATTAAATGCATATGAATGTACACGATTCCGGGTAATCTCTTGAATGGCTGGACCGATTTTGACGAGACTTTCAGGCTACTTTATTTAGACTAGTTTCGCTCCGCGGCTTAACCCGCGGTACGACAATAAGCGTGGGTAACACCGCGGGGTTCAGCTAGTTAAATTGTTATTCCCCCGAGAAAAATAGGACTATCATACGTGAGTTACGTGATTGTAAACACCAATCACAAAATGTATCATTTTGATAGCCAATCAGCTGTCTTGTTCCTCTTGTCTTGTAATTAGTGCGATATAGTAATTAGTAATAATTTAATTTGGTTTACCTATAAACAATGGAAGAACAAAAGGTGGCAGTACGAACTTGTCTAAACAGTCACTTTAATATAAAAACTAGCCGAACTCCGCGGTGTTTTCCGCGGTTATTGTTATTTCTTACTTTGTCCCGCGGTGTTACCCGCGGTACAAAGTAAGTCTAAAAAAAGGGTTCAGCTAGTTTGTATATAAAATAATGAAATAAAATATAACGGTTATAGTAGTGGATTAAGCAGTCGTTTCCTACTGCACTGAGTGTTGTGGGTTCAAATCCCACATGGGACATCACTTTGTGTGATCCACAAATTGTTGTTCTGAGTCTGGGTGTTCTTTGTATCCGTTTCATGTATGTTTGTAAAGTCCCCGTCGACACAGGATTTATTTCTTAATATGGAAGTTAGTGGATTGATAAATGCTTATGATTAAATATTACTCTACGTTTTTTTTTATGTTTGGCCCTGCCAAAATGACTCTACTTTGCCAAATGGAAAGCATAAGCAGAATCCAAGAGTGGTGGTCACCATACTCATTGCGAATGCAGACAATGCAACAATGCAGCGTGGTGACCCACACCATGGTGGACTAGTGATGCTTCTGCATCATTGGGCCTCCGGTCTCGCACTCACCAATGAAACACGACAGCATGATCGCTGTCATTTACGTAGATTTTCTGTGCGAGGGTAGTACCGCCCCGGTCGAGCCGGCCCAACCGTGCTGAAGTCAGCGTGGCTCTACTACCTTGCGACGATTTTATTAAATTAAACACATGAAGCGTTTAGTTGTAAACACCTAGATTTCAATACATATGTATAACTTGTAGCAAGTTACAGGGTACATCCATAAAATATGTAAATGTGAGAAATTAAAAAAAAATGTCTCCTTGCTGTCCAGGTTACGTGGAGTTTGTGGTACAAAGTATCAGAAACAAGGAGTTGTTTCATGGCATTGATATTCGATACAAGCAGTGTTGGTCCTATCTCCTATGGCTGGATGAAGCGAACTACGCTGGAGTACAGGTAATATAGATTTTTAGTCCTTATAGCTTGATTTCTGTGACAAATGGCTACGTAACCGACATGGTAGAGTAGCGACTGTTTGTGCTCGAGGTCTTAGGTTCGATTCCTGGATCGGACCAAATTTGTTTTGTTTTGTTTGTTCGGTGTTTCTATGTATGATATGTATTTGATGACAGATAGCACAGCTAGTATTAACGCTGGCAATATTTGAAACATATATGTTACATTACACAGTGTTCTATTTAAGAAAATAATGTTTTGTGTTCTAGGGTAAACTACCAGAAGGTTTGACTGAAGTTGGTTCATCACAGGTACCGGCCGCTAGCGAAGAGAACGGCAGTGATGAGGTAAACTAAATTTATTTAAGTACCACGTGACTGCACGGTTGGCCACTGCAGTGGTTAAAGCGGTCACCACGCAGCTCTCCAGTGCGCCAAGCGTTTGCGGGTTCAAATTCAACATGAAATACTTGTTGTGTGATCCATAATTTGTTGTTCTGAGTCTGGATGTACTCTGTGTTCGTTTCATATATGTTTGTAAAGTCCTCCGTGACACGGAATGTTTATTCCTAATATTATTTCTAATGCGATAGTTGTCTTTCTAAAAAAAAAAGATCTGATAATGATTCTGGTGTTTTTTTACCATGGACCAGGAGGATTCGATCACAATGCAGTGGAACCTGTGCAAGTTCCTCCCGGAGATGGTCCGCGAGCCGTTCTGCGCGGCCGTGGGCGGCTACCTCAGCGCGGCCTGCGCACGCGCAGACCAACTGCCACACGTCATACGCGGAGAGATCTCGCAGAAACTCTTCCAGTCAGTACAAACATTACTTGCTAAATAGATAAATAAATATTTATTGCCTTCCAAATGTATAAAAAATCAGCAAAGTACGAGTTGAACTCGCGCAGGATGGTTTCCGTACCATTATCTATATATTTCAAGCGTCTATCTGTTACCCTTATCAATATCGAGCAAAAACGAGCAAAAAATCACGTTTGTTGTATGCGAGCCCACTTCAATGTTTTTTTTTTCTTTTTTTTTGGATTTTTTGTTATAGCGGCAACAGAAATACATCACATCTGAAAATTTCAACTGTCTAACTGTCTATCACGATTCATGAGATACAGCCTGGTGAAAGACGGAAGGACAACCATGTCTCAGTAATAGGGTCCCGTTTCACCCTTTGGGTGCGAAACCCTAAAAAAACTCTTTTTTGCTAAAAGAGATAGAGAAAAATGATGTGAAAAAAGAACAAAACTATTAATTATAGTACTACAAGAGTCAAAGGAAAAAAATATAAAAAGACCAAATATAAAACCAAATCAAAAATAGTGAAAGTAAAGTAAGTAAGTAAATGAAACAAAATCTAAAAATAGAATAGTGAAGAGAACAAAAATAAGAATAGCTCGGTTTTCATTTGTCTATCTTTATTGAGGGTATTTAAGCAATTATTTTAAAAATAAATATTGAAAACTTGAAAACGCTAAGTCACGATATACAAATAGCTGAATTATTACTTTTTGTCGCTTCAAACACTTCTTGCAACTAGACAATAAACTAAGATTCTCAATATTGCTTTCAGAACTTATTTTCTGCTACACATTGCAGGATTGTAATTGGTACAGCTACCTTGCTAACTTCAAATGTTCAGTCAGCGATAAAACTCTTATCCCATCGTAACCCATTGTCTTTTATCGTTAACATTGATTTTTACAAACTCTATACTGTCGCCAAATATATACTTCCCTATGTCGTGTCGGATAACCGTCTAAGTTTATAGAAACACTTATAAAACAAAGCGAAAAGTTGATCCCCTGTGAACTTACAAGATCTAGATGTAATAGTTAGTATATAAGTATTTATATCAGTTGTCTAGTACACCCATAATACAAGCTCGGCTTAGTTTGGGACTAGATGGCGTTGTGTGTTACGGTTTTTTTATATATGGCCTGCCAAAACTGCCTGATGGAAAGCATAAGCAGAATCCAAGAGTGGTGGTCATACTCATTGCGAATGCAGTATGGTGATCCACACCATGGCGGGCTAGTGATGCTTCTGCATCATTGCAATCAGCGTAACTATACTACCTTTGTTACAATAGCTACATTTAATTGTTTTGTTATTTAGGGTGACAGAAAAAATTCACACTCGGTACCCGGTACTGCGACCTTCAGACATCGGTCCCCAGCCGGGGTTGAAGGCGGATGCGTTCAGCAGCGACGCCGCTCCCGCCCTACTGTTCGTCAATGCAGTCTGTAAAGTGTTCTCATTAGATCCGACTTTGGAAGATGAGGTAAGCTTTAAAAAAAACAACTTCAAGAACTCAATCAAATTGAAATGGGACCACACGGAAAGCAACAACTTTCAAATAAAAAAAGAATAATCAAAATGGGTTTACACAGTCGAAAGTTCTGAGGTAACAAAGATAAAAAAAAAACAGTCGAATTGACAACCTCCTTCTTTTTTGAAGTCGGTTAGAAATAGTAATATTCTGATTGCTGAGTTATAATAATAGCATATGACGGGTGACGGACGAGTTGGTGAACATCTGCCCATCTGGTCCCAAACAATCTTCAAAGTAAATTTTACCTGTGAACTTCTTCATATTAAGTTTAGAATATAACTTTAGTCAGACTCTACGAGTATACCATTTTTTTTTTGAAATCTATACTAATATTATAAAGCTGAAGAGTTTGTTTGTTTGTTTGAACGTGCTATTATCAGGAACTCACGCTACGGGAATTAGGAGATGCAAATGAGGTTGCGTGGGTCAGCTAGTATATGACATATCTAAGAGCTTTTTTAATTTGGTTGAACACGCTGATCTCAGAAGCTACTGGTTCGAGTTGGAAAATTATTTCAATGTTATAAGGCCCATTCATCGAGGAAGGCTATAAGCTATATATCATCACGCTACGACCAATAGGAGCGGAGTAACAATGAAAAGTGTCCAAAAAACGGGCAAAAATTATTCCTATCAAGAGCTTCTATTGCGTGCGCTGAGTAGATGAATAAAGTTTTACAAAAATAATGTATATAAGGATTGTTGCCCTTTATAAACGTTCTAAAAGAAGTCCTCGTCAGCATATGGCTGTCTTACTATAACCCTTTTATGTCCAATTACAAAATCAATTATTGTGTTCATCAGATACATTAGTCATTGTTTTTATTTTTTTATTATTGTTTGTAAGGCTATTAAAATAGTACAAAAAATATATAAATTATGTCACCATTAAATTTTCCAATGTTCTTTTTCATTAAATTTCATATTACAAAATTTATCGACATCTTAGTCTTTAATTTCTTCGACTATCTGTGAAATAATGTGACCAAAAAATCTTTTCTTTATATCTCAATTTAAATTACTAAGCAACATAATAACTAAATATCATTCAAAAGAACAGATCATTGATTAATAAGCGTTTGATGAATCGTTCAGTCGAAGAAGCATAACAACATTCAATTAATCGAAAAACGATTTAAGACACTTTATAATGAAGCAAAAGTATTTAAAAAAAAAACGTGTGTGTCGCCCGACATAGGCGATAAATTAAAATAAGTTGAACTATTAGCGGCTAGCGCTGTGGGAAGCCAGACAGATTGGGGCGGTAACGCGTTACGTAACGAAGCGGTTTACCCTCCCATCCCTCGAATGAAGTAAGATAGGTGATTAAACTATTCCGTGGTACATAGGTGATGTTACTCCGTCGCAACCTGCTCCGGTTGATCGGTGTGGGTGAGTTCAGCAACGCGGCGGAGTGGCGCGACGCGTGCAACACGTGCTCGCTCACCGAGGTCATCTGCCAGGTGTGCAACCACTGCCGCGACCTCGACCTCTGCCGCGACACGCACGCCGCCACTCACCACCACCAGTAAGCCCACCACCGACATTCCATATTCTTCTCCTGTATACTATTGGTATGAAGAACATTCTAGAAGAGACTCGACAGTCGGTTTGGCGAGTTCTAGATGGGGTCGAACCCTAACACATCTGTATAAATAAATAAAATTGAATTCTCTGTTTGTAATATTAAAATAACCGCTATTTACTAAATGCATTTATCAAAAATGTATTTTTTACAATTTTTGTCTGTCTGTTTGTTCCGACTAATCTCTAGAACGGCTGAACCAATTTTGACGGGACTTTAACCGATAAGTAGCTGATGATATAAGAAGTAACTTATGCTACTTATTTTAGACTAGCTTCGCCGCGGGTAACACCGCGGGGATCAGCTAGTAACAATATAAAAAAACGTACTTCAAGAACTGGACCAAATTGAAATGGGACCACACGGGAAGAACCAGCTTTCAAATAAAAAAAGAATCATTAAAATCGGTTCGCCCAGTCGAATGTTCTGAGGTAACAAACATGAAAAGAAATACAGTCGAATTGAGATCGATCCTTTTTTGAAGTCGATTAAAAATAGGGAGTATCACCACTCCTACTCATTTCGTAGATGTGATAGGAGTCGACTAAGGGAGCAAATTACGCAGAACAACGACACAGAAAGGAAAACTAGGTCAAACTCTATACCAATACCAGCCCCTTTGGCCAGGGTGGTATACTAACTTTTTAACTTTCGCATTCCATGATATGTTAACAATTATTTTTACGGGAATTAACGCGATCACTTATTAAAAGGTATTACATACCTCTGATTTGCCTGACGTTTCGACCAGGTTGCACTGGCCGTGGTTACAGACTGACTCTGTAATACCTTTTAATAAGTGATCGCATTAATTCCCATAAAAATAATTATTAATACAGCGTGGTATTCAGGTACTCAGGAAATTCTTTTTTTTTATGTATGGCACTGCCAAAATGACTATTCCGCCTGGTGGAAGATACGAGGTATACAATACTACATATTTTTCCACATGTGTAATTTAGGATATGGTACTCTCATTGCTATTTTTAATTACAATAAGTGTTGATAAAGGAAAACCGTAACAATATAGCACCCTAATCAAATTATTTACTTTTTGTCATCTGTTAAAATAACTGTCCAAAAAATGTACCTACTAAATACAAACTAGTGACGTCACTATTTAAGACTACTCAATTGAGCAATATATTTCAACATTTAGTTGATTCAAATTTGTAATAGAAATGAACAACTGTAATAATTGTATTTTCCGAGATGTTTTGTAACATTCGTTTAAACGAAGAAGACATTGGTATTTATTTACGATACAGTCATCTACCCAATTACCGCAAGCAAGCATGTCTCCTAAAGATTTACTATAAAAACTATTCACACAACAATCTTTGCTATCCTCTTTGCACTCTACGGTTAGCTGGAAGATAACTCATGTTTGGGTTAAGCTCGCCTTTGTACGTCTTATTTCCTTAAATATAAACTGTTTATCCATTTGTGTAAAATAAAGAATAAATAAATAAAAATAAATAAATCTATATTTTTTTCTCTACAGGCCAGTTTGTCTATGTCCAACATGCGGTACACCTTACGACAACCAAGAGTTAGAGTGGCGGCTAGTGGAGATAATGAACCGTCGCACCATGGCGTTTATGCTACAGGATCTTATATGTACCCGCTGTCACGAGGTCAGTCATTGTATGCTTTGGTTTTGAAGCCAGAGTTTTTAAAAGCTAGTCCAATTCAATTTATTTGTACTCAAACAACAGATAACTAATCTTGTTAAATAAATAAATATCGTGGGTTTCAGAAAGAAATCTGATTCAGTTTCTTAACTTAAAGTTTTCAGAATCTTAAAATTCTAATTTAATTAACAAGATATTATTCAGTCAGCACCAATTTTAACTGATATTCGCTTGTACTGTTCTTATAATAATTTCCATACACTTGCTGTACAAACTGAAAGTATTAGAAGGTTTGAATTTAGGTTATTATTTTTATTATTTTATTTATTAGGTTTGGTTGAACTTTCCTGAAACATCTTGTAGTAGTCCCATGTGCTCAACAGCTCTCCAGAAATTTTTGTTATTTGAAACTTAATATGGGCTATTTTTCCGCTTCTTGATTTGGGGCGACTAACATAAGTTATTATGTTTCAGGTCAAACGCGATAACATGACAATGGTATGTGAATGCGCAGGCGCATTTGCCCTTATGGTGTCAACCAAGGAGATCCAAGCTCAGCTAATTACTTTCAAAACAATAGCCGAATATTATAAAATGCCACTACTCCTCGAACTAATAAGCTTCCATCTTGGCAATATGTGATACTTACCAATAGTAATTAAAATCCTTTTTTTATTTAATTTGTTTTATTTTTGACTAATTATATAGTACTCTACTTAACTATATTTTAATACCTATATAATAAGAATAAGTTATATGTACTAAAAATATTTTTTATATTTCTGTGTAATTGAAAGTGAACATATTTGGGTATGAATATTAATAATGAAATAATATTTTAATTAATAAGTCCTTTCACTAAGTACACAAAATGTTAAATAACATCAAGGTTAAAAAATAAAAATTTACTGCTTTTCCAAGTTGTTAAGATAATATGGATATGCACTAAACAGAAATTAATTAAGTTTAGTAGCAGCTTAAAAAGAAATAATATTTTATCATTTGCTAAAAATCAAAATTACTAAACTCAAAAATATACTAAAACTGCTGAATTTCTACAGTTTTTGTGTGGTATAACCCACACATTTCATACAGAAAATATGAAATAAAATAAATTGATAGTTTAGTAATTGATAAGTTAAGTTGATTTATGATAAAAGGATAACAGAAAAGCAAATGAGAGTTATTGATATTATGTATATTATTATTAAAGAAATTATTCACAGATTATTTAAAATAATGGAAAAAAAATAATTAAAAACTTAAAGGGTGCTTCGTTCATCATTTGGTGTTTGTCCCAAGCCTTTGGCAACTTCGCTGATGCATAACCATTGTCCATCAGTACCTTCACGCCAGAGACTCACTTTATTGTCACCTCCTGACACAGCCAAGATGTTACCGGTAAGAGACCAGCTCACACTCCACACTACATCATCGAAGGTATTCAAAATAGTGGGATTCCAAGAGACATTATCATCACTGGTCCAGATTACAACTCTTTTATCCTGGGAGCAGCTGGCAATCATTGAACGTTGGAGTCCTAGAGAAGGTGCCCATGCAACATCCCTCACCCAGTCCATGTGCATTTCAAGTTTATTTTCTTCTACCCATTGGTCACCTTGTTCCCTCCATATCTGAAAAGTAATAAATATATAAAATATCTATGATTTAATATATATATATACATATATATTTATTTATAGCCACAAATGGGCGGGCTCGATAGGAGTGATACCACAGCCTCACAGAAAACCGTTATGAAATAGCGCTTGCGCTGTGTTTCACTGAGTGAGTGAGGACACAAAAAAATTGCTACACAGCTATACTTTTTAAAAACAAAACCAACAATAGTTGAAAATTTGCCTTCCTTTGGTATGGATATATTTATGGTAGTGCAAGGAAAACTTAAATAGTGACTTAATATGAGAAATTGCTTGAAACTTTGATATTTTTTTTTTACATACAAAATGTTTCTTATCGGCTTTGAATTGACAATATAAATAATTACAATATCCCAATATTGTGATTATTAGCTACATAAGATAATTTCTGTGTTAGTTGTCATATATTTATGTTATCTATAGCTAAATACATCATTTATAGATGTCTGTGATACATATTCATTTAGTCATTTAATATGGGATTCATACATACTTTGATCAAGTTGTCACATCCTCCAGTGACTATCCTCTTTGGTGCCTCCTTATTGCTAAGAGGGTCCAAATTCAAGTCTGCAGATATTGCAGGGCACCAGCTAACAGAGTTCACGCCAATTGCATGAGCTCCTGAGATCTTCTTCACATCCCAGTTACCACCATCTTGAGAATAAGTAAGGATGGAAACGGAGCCGTCGGAGCTGCAACAAGCTAATATAAGACCGTATTCGGCAGGCGCCCATGCTATTGAGTTTACGGAGCTCTCGTGTCCGGAATGTTCGTATAACTTTGTCCACTCGCCGGCTTCCTTCCATATGATAACTTTTCTATCATATGAACACGAAGCTAACAAATTTCCATACTTTGGGTGAGCCCATGCGACTTGCCACACTGGTCCAAAGTGGCCCTTCAGATCAGCAGCTAGTGTTTGTGTACCGCTCTTGATATCATAAATTTTTACTGAGTTGTCGGAAGAACACGTTGCTAGTCGCAGGCCGTAGTAGTCCAGTTCAGCATCGTGTATCATATCCTCGTGACCCGTATCGATAGTGTTCAGTACAGTAATCATTTTTTTAATATTTTTCAAAAACAAATCTGATCACCTAACCGCGAGTAACCTGCCAGCTGTCAAATGGTTGACGTGGAATTGATGTTGCAATGAAAAATTGCTAAAAAAAATGGCTTTCATTAAAATCTTATTAGAATTTAAACCGTCTGTTTTAAGGTTTACATTGAGTATCACATGTATTTAAAATGTTATAGCGACATAAATGAAATTAATTACGTACATATTGTACTAAATCTATTGGAAAAATGTTTTATTATTGTCCAAATAAGGAATGCTGCAACACCAGTTACAAACTGTCAAAATTTTATGTAGAAAGTCAATTCTTGAACTCAAATCTGAAAATATTGATGAGCTAACTATAGGAAAATTATGATAGTCTGTTGGCAAATATAAAACAAAGATGTTTCAAGAGGGTGGTATCTTCTATAATGTCCAGAATCTATTGCAACAAGATTATCGCGGAGTAAACGTAAGTGTAGTGGTCTACAAAGTGCAATGAATGAACTTACTGATCACTATCACCTGACCATTATTTACAGATAGCGGTTTATGCTCTCGCTACTGCAGGGTTAGCTGTTTCTATACATAAGATTCGCCCGGTAGGTAACCTCTGATGTTATGTTTATAGTGTTATTACATAACTTTTATATCTATATGTATTTCAATTAGGTTAGCAAGTTCTCAAAAGCAAGCAAAGTTCCTGATCATTTCATTCGTAAACATGAACCGCTGCAAGGGGTGTATGTCGGCGTCCAGCATTCACCAGTCCGTGTTTTGGTAGACCATAGAGCTCCTATATATTTACCTCTGTGGCATTCAAGTAAACCACCACTTCCAGTTAAGGTTAGTTACTGTTGAAAATGATTAAAGAAGGGGTCTTTGTAGGTAATTATTAATAGCCTGGCCTGACACAATTAACTTGTATGTTGCTGTTTGTTACTTTTCTTGCTAAATATCTTACTAAAGAATTAAACTTATGTATTTGATTATTTTTTGGTTTGAAGGTCAAACAAGATTAGATTATCTGTGTAAATCTATAAACAACCATTTTCAATTACCTATAGAGGAACTTGTGAATGTGAATTAGTATTAGTGATCTTTTAAAACTATCAACAGGTACCTAAGTACTTACTACACTATATCATAATTTGATTGTATGGTCTGAATGAGTTTATTAAAAACCTATTATAATCATATTCTTCTAATTAGAATATTGTACTAGCATGCTGATTAAGGCCTACTATATAAAAACTATTTCATACATCTTACATGCAACACCATCTAGTTACTAAGCAAAGCTTGTTATACGAAAACTAGACTGACTGATATATATATTTTTGTTGAACATGGTGCATATTATACATGGAAAACAACCAAATTAAAAAATAAATTTGCAGATCATAATAAACTTTTGGTCTTTTTTTTTCACACAACGCCATCTAGTCCCAAGCTAAGCAGAGCTTGTGTTATGGGTACTAGACAAGTGATACAAGTACATATACATACTTTTTTTAAATGCATACTTAATATACATAGAAACTCCGAAACAAATATTTGTAGATCATACAAACATTTGGTCGCACCCGGGAGTCGAACTCGAGAACTCATGATCAGCAGTTGCACATGCCAACCGCGAGGCCAACGAGGCAGTCAACCCAGTCTGTGTGACCCAGAATCGATGCCGAGACCTCAAGCACAGTAGTCACAAATGCTACCACTGCACCGCAGAGGTAGTCATAAACTAGTATTATTATGTAATGTTGGTTTATATTTTTAGCTGTGGGGAGTTGATGTTGTAAGTGGCAATGCCGTAAATTGGTTGGAGTGTGTAGCAAAAGGTCACCAAGTAACTCTTAAACCTATAAGTAGAGATAATGATGACTTGGTATCTACTGTTTTGCTGCATTTACCACAATCTAAGGTAATATTTATTGGCAATAATACTATTAATACTTTATAGCTGGGTATTTAAGTTAGAGTTAATCATGGTTGTAGGACTTGTTACAAGTAATTTAATAAATATTTTGGACTAGCTGAGCCCTGCGGTACAACACAACTGCAGGGTGAAGCTAGTCTAAAAAAAAAAGCTTAAGTTACTCCTTATAATAAGCCATTCGGCTGTGAAAGTGCCATCGAAATCGGACGAGATTAGCCAGAGCAAACAGACAAAAATTTCTTCCTCCTCCTTAACCTTATTCACTTTTGTTTCTGCTCTTACCTGTATATTATAACATTCTTAAAGAGGTTTGGTGCACTCATTTGCAACAATATTATGTTACACTTTCTCAGATAAAAATGAGAGTGGGTAGGAAGATGTTGAATGTATAAAGTGAAAAAATAGCATTAAAAGCATCTTTAGGGTTAGTTTCGCCACTGTTGATACATGTACCTATATTTTTTTTTTACTTATCTCCCTGGTAACCATGGTACACTTACTAGCAACAGTTATTTATTTGGAAATGGTAAAACTGGCCCTTAGTATGTGCAATGCAATTAAAGCTGACCTCATTCTTTCAGAATAAGTAAATAAAACATTGAGTGTTTGCAAAGTTGCTTACTTACACTCATCATACAGTCCCCAATTAGGTAATACTCTTGCATATCACTATTTATTTTTATTCTAGGTGAAATCAATGGAAACACTGGACATTGGCCAAAAGCTTGTTGAATTAGGATTTGCTAAAGCGTCGGTGCCAGAAAATATCAAGAAGAATACCATTGAATCCCAGCTGGCACCAGCCCTGTTGTCGGCAGAAGCTTACGCTAAGAATTACCGCCATGGTATTTGGTCTGACAGGCTGCCACCATTACCGCGACACATTGTGCTTTGGAGGAAAGGTTCACAGTTCACTGGACAAGTTCTGGTTCTGTCAGGGAAGAAACTATTGCACCTCTTAGCTTTTATATCAAAAGGTGTTTTAATAGGAACGAAGACAATAATACTGTGGCCTTTCAGATCATCTCGCAAACAAGTTCAAACAACATGAAAGCATTTCTTTACAACTTTTCTGTTGTTACATAAATTCTAGTAAGATTGTACCAAATGCATTGCAGAGACTGTAATTAAACATTAGGTACATGATACGGAGGCTGAAGTCTTCCTATGTTGAAAAAGTTCTTTTTGTATATAATGTTGGTCAATAAAATATTAATTCTATATAATTTAAAGCATTTTAATTATTACAAAGACAATATATAAAAAAGCACTTTATTCAAATTAAATATTATATTACATTAAAATATATATATCTTAATTAAATTGCAAAATGAAAAGTACAGCTAAGGAATCTATCAAATAAACCTTTCAACCATTATTTGTATGATGTAACACCGTAATTTCGCCCTAATATTAAAATAAATCATTGTCACTTTAGGTAAAAGTTAATTAAAAAAAATACTGTTCCGTTTCAACTGAAGTCGAAGTAGGTACCATAGTCGCGGATATAAAAATACAAAAAGCAAGTCTGATCCTCCAACGGAGTCGACGCACCAGTTTACAAAGATCGAAAATATATAGTCGAGGTGGGTGTTATGTGTGTCGGGCGGGCGGAGCGTCAGAGCACGCTGCAGCGCGACAGCCACGACGTCGGCTTGCGCTGCTGCTCGTTGGCGCGCAGCTGGTGTCCGCCGCCACCACGCGCGCCCGACGGGTTGCTCGCCTCCTGCGAATTCAAAATCATTCATCCAATTTAGACACTAAGTAACATAGATCGACACTAACAGACGCCACACAGCTTGTACTGGATTGTCTAGGTAAATTGGTGAAAACACCAAAATCTAATCCCCGCTTGTGTCGATCTATAAGTTCCAGTGTCCAAAGTGCGTAGAACCTTATGAGAATACTGGCAAAGAAACTCATGGCCACTCACACCTATACTATGCTTTTGATTATAGATATCTTATCATAATAGCTAATCTATAAGATTGACTCAGTCATCTGTAAACATCTTATCTAATTCGTAGTACGCATACGTATTTAACGTTTGGAAAATTATAAAAACAATGACGGTGACAATAGAAATACTGATAAGACTCGAAAGTATGATTAATCTGATATCAAAATGGAAAACTCGATGTTGTCGAAGTCAATGTAGAATATTTCCCTCTGGCCACATTGGCGACCAAGATTCGCCACCAGTTGCCAAAATAGTCGGAGGCGAATATTAACCATTCCAGATATTAAACGCATTGAATTTATTTACTGCATCACAGGATTGCTACTATTTTTGAACAATAACAGCGCTTACCACATATTAGTACGTCAAAGCCGTTTGCGCAGCAAAAACAACAACTCGACATGCTTGGTTCATCGTCCATCAGTCAAATAAGCATCTAATATTAGTAAATATAAGACTATCAGTTACATTAGAAAGTGAAAATGCAGTTCCTTTCAGTTTTCAAATATTAATTTAAGACTACGTAATCTTACGAACGAACTTATTATTTTATTTTTCGGAAATATAGATGTAACTACATTTTTGGATGTTATTTTCTACTAAGTTATAAAAATAGTTGTATGTGGAATAAATCTGAGCAGACTAGTTGTATCTGTTCGTTGATTTCAAGCATGTGATTTGGATCGTTTACTTTTCAGTTTACGAATAACCTTCTCAACATCACAACTTGCATTTTCGTGTAATTAAAAAGTAGATTAGACTATTGCTGTTATTCTCTGAACAATGCATGATGGACATACATAGTTTTTTCTAAGGAAGTGATTTGAGAATACATAATAGTCTTATTATACAAAGCTCATATCTAATGATTGACTGTAATATACTAATCTAATTATATGGATTGCAGATCTGTAACCTAAATAATGTGGTAAAATTCATGTTACTTAGCTAGTTTACACGAATATTTTCAGAACACAGAAGCGTTAATTAGTCTAACACGGCAATCATGATTTTTTTATATTACTTGCGTAAAATATGCAACTCAACAAGCAAACAAAAACACGACACTAAAAAACAACTGAGTTAAGTAGTAATTGATAACTTTACCTTCTGTTTTCGCATAGTCATGGAACAAAAGAAGACATTTTAGAGGTGAATATAATATTGAAGAAACTAGATTCTATTATTTGGTTTTAAGGTTCTATTTGCGAAGAATTTGATTATTTTGTATCTAAGTTTTATTTTAGTGCATTTTTCGTTCTTTAGATAGTTCTGCTGATGGTATTTAGTTGAGTTTTGAATGATTGGTATATCCAGACTAATATTATAAATTCGAAAATAATTATGTCATTTGTTTTCAAAGAAATTTGGCACGGAGATACTTTGATTCTTGAAGAAACACATAGGTTGCTCTTTACTGCGATGACCGTCATACACACGGGTAGAGCCGCGGTCCAAAGCTAGTTAATGAATATTTTGAGAAACGACATTTTCGCTTTTTGCGGTCTACCAGGAGAAGTAAATTATACCCTTCGTTAGAAGTAATAGGTACTACATTCTTGGTTTAGGCATACGTATGAATAAACATGGCATCATAACCAGAAACCAGAAAAGTCATATAAGAAACTGAAGACTTCAGGAAGATAGATAATGAAGATTCTAGTAATTGGTAGTTTTAATTTCGTTCCCAATATTTATCGTGACTCAATTTCAACAAATGAAAGCGCTCAACGGCGATTATCAAAGAATTTGACTTTAGTGAATCTAATATTAAACAATGACACTGACTCATGAAAGTTGAAATTGAGTCACGATAAATATTGGAAAAGAAATTAAAACTACCAATTACTAAAACATTTCAATAAGTTATATTAATATTACGACATTGTACAGTACATTTCCCAATGAGATAAATTATTCAGTAGGTGGAGGGATGTGATCAGTAGTGATCACACATCACTGTAATGAAAAAGACCTTGATAAAATTGTTGTACACAGAACAATGTGGACATAAGTTAATAAGGGAGAGTATGTTGCTGTGCGGATGTTTGATTAAGAGGTCATTTCTATGAGCCGTAAATAACATCAATCCTAATAAATAGGTCTGTTGCTTTAGTGGTAAGAGATGTTAAGCCTTAGGTCGTGGATTTGATTCCCAACCATTACAAATAACTATTCCATGAGTAAGATCATTTTTGTGTGTTATTACTACAAACTAGATTTTGTCCGCGGCTTCGTCCGCGAGTAGCCTATGTCCTTCCTCGAGAATCATAGGATCTTGATTATATATTTCACCCAAATCGGTTCAGTGGTTTAGCCGTAAGAGCATAGCAGACAGACAGAGTTACTTTTGCATTTATTATATTACTAGTTGTTGCCCGCGGCTCCGCCCGCGTGTATGTCGGTTATCGCGGCAATAGCCTATGTGTTATTCTGATGTATAAGCTATATTATTGTAAAGTTTCATCCAAATCCGTTCAGTAGTTTTTGCGTGAAGCAGTAACAAACATACACACTCACAAACTTTCGCCTTTATATACTAGTGTGACTAGTGTGACTAGTGTGACTAGTGTGACTATTACTAGTAAGTATAGAAGTGGTTATGTTTATCAGCAATCTAGGTTTTTCTTTTTTTTAAGTTTGCCCCTGCCAAAATGACTCTACTCTGCCTGATGGAAAGCATAAGCAGAATCCAAGAGTGGTGGTCTCCATACTGCGACTGCAGACAGTGCAGCATGGTGACCCACACCATGCCGCGCTAGTGATGCTTCTGCATCATTGGGTCTCCGGTCTCGCATTCACCAACGAAACACGACAGCATGATCGCTGTCATTTTACGTAGATTTTCTGTGCGAGGAGAGTACCCGGCCTAACCGTGCTGAAATCAGCGTGGCTCTACTACCTTTTTACAGCACAGACTCTCGCTATACTCGCGTTGTATAAAATGTTTGGATTTATTATTATTAATGCTCGCATGTGACGCGAAAATAATAGTAACACTATAGATAAATTTATTATATATGTTGTCCATTGTGTTTAGAAGGACTTTTAACTCTGTCTGTATTAATACCTAATATTGAATACTGATAAGGAAATTCCATTGGCTAACATTTTCCCACGAACGGGGAAGGACCCTTTATAGCTAAATGTAGGAATTATTTTCCTTGTTGTCTGTTATATACAAAACTGATAATTATATTAGTTTTATAATTCTATAGTAATTTATTACTTATTAATAGTACTAGCTTTTGCACGCGGTACCACCCGCATGTGTATCGGTAAAAGGTAGCCTACGTCCTTTCTCAAGAATAAAAGTGCTTTCATGCCAAATTTCATTGAAATCAGTATAGTAGTTAAACGAAAAAGCGTAAAATATAGTTATAGTTACCATCGAATTTAAAATATTAATAGGTATGGATATTAAATCTGTCCACTACATTAACTTTAACCGATCAAAATCAGTATGTTTCTAAATTTAATAAAATTTATATTTAAACTTTCATATAATAATGAATTATGCATGAATCCTACCTGTTTTTTTTCCATCTTGGCTTTAATGTCCCTTGCTAGAGTATAAAACGCTGATTCGACGTTTAACGAGTCTTTTGCCGATGTTTCTATAAATTTTATCTGGTATTCTACAGCTAACTGTTCACCTCGTTCTTTTGATACCTGTAATATAAAGAAGAGACATTTTTATAACTGATATTACTACTATTTTGAATGACCTTTGGTTTAGGAAGTTTTTTTGATTATCAGGAATAGCGCTTCCGATCCCGAAAATATAGTTGAGTTGCGTAAGCGGAGTCAGTAGCAAAAACTAGCAAGGATTTAAAAAGCAGCTTTTTTTTTAATATTTCGGACATCTATTCCACAACGCCATCTAGTCCCAAGCTAAGCAGACAACTGATACAAATATATATATACTTTTTTTTTGTAAATACATACATATTATACATAGAAAACACCCAAACTCCGAAACAAATATTTGTATTGTAGATCATACAAACATTTGGTCCGACCAGGGAATCGAACCCGAGACCTCACGATCAGCAGTCGCACACGCCAACCGCGAGGCCAACGAGGCAGTCGAAGTCGAGATCAGAACAGTATATATTTTTCTAATTTTGTATCTCAAATAAACTGGAAGTACTAAAAACGGTGTTTATGGGAAAATACGATTTAAAATAAGTTCTACTATTTTTTTCTATAAATAAATGATGTAACACAAATGGTATTCCTTTGATAGACATAAATAACTAAAATTCATGGGAATCCCCTTATTTACATTATGACTATTAAGAAGGGCTTCCCAGGAATATTATTATTTTTTAATATTTCTGGCTAGTCCTTTTTTTCTTTTTCTCCTTTTTCTCCTTTTTTCACAATCAAGTTATTGAAAATATTTTATCAATAACTTGATTGTGTGCAGCGGTAGTGTGGGAAATAACTGCCACACCAGAGGCTGTATGTTAGATTTCTAATCATCGCAACTACCATAAAAAAAGTAATTTTTATTTTCTAACCCTGTACTACGTCTGATTAGATTGTAATATAATTGTGTAATGTCTAAATAGCCAGAATAAAAAAAGTATTGAGACCACCACTCTTGGATTCTATTAATGCTTTCCAATAGGCAGAGTAGAGTTACTTTAGCATGCAAATAAAAAAAAAGTAATTTACATCACAGTAAGTAAAAAAAAAAAAAGGATGTTTATGACTGTTAATTATTAACAGCATTTTAAACTTTTTATTCACTTAATACTTCAATGATGACTCATAAGTTATATATGTATAATTGCTTATCAATTCACATACATATATGATTAAACAGCCCATAGTAGGAAAATACTGACATAACATTATAAATATCGGAAGTTGCTGTTTTCATTTAAAAATAGTAATTGTTATGTTTTTTATAATACTTGTTCTATAATACATAAATAGTAAAGATTTGGTTGACAAACATAACAAAATTTGTTTTTAAAGTGAAATACAATGTATACATCATTAAGTACCAAGTTAAATTGACTCCTCGTTAGTCTCGCGGTTGGCGTGTGCGATCGTGAGGTGATCGTGAGGTGATCGTGAGGTCTCGGGTTCGATTCCCGGGTCGGACCAAATGTTTCTATGATCTACAATTATTTGTTTCAGAGTTTGGGTGTTTTCTATTTGGGTATAATATGTACGTACAAAAAAGTATATATGTATTTGTATCAGTTGTCTAGTACCCATAACACAAGCTCTGCTTAGCTTGGGACTATATGGCGTTGTGTGATAGATATCCGAAATATTTATTTATTATTTATTTAAATAAATCATGATTAGAATAATCAGTAGAGACAGGACGTGGGACTGTTTTTATATGCATTCTAATGCATGTATGTTCTATGTAATATACATTGGATAAATATTCATATGACAATCATGTAATGGAGGTATGCAAAGATCTCTTAATATGAATCAAATTGAATGAAAATATGCAATAAAAGAAGTTTAAAAACTTTACCCAAGTACATTTTTTTTTTAAAGACAAAGGCATTCCGAATATACATCCCATATAGCGGGGGACTTTACAAACATACATGAAACGGACACAAAGAACACGCAGACTTAAAACAACAATTTGTAGATCACACAAAGTATTGTCCCATGTGGGATTTGAACCCACAACACTTGGCGCAGCAGGAAGCAGTGTGGCAAACAATTAAACCACCTTTTGTTTTTTTTAAATTGTGGAAACCCCCTCTGGTCGTCACCCCGCCGGGGTTTGCGGCGGGGTGGTGTGTCGGAATCGAACCGACTAAAACCACACGGTGTGCCAACTCTGCGCCTGAGAAGGGAGAGATCCGGAAACACATAATCCACTAGGTCAACCATGCAGTCATTAAAACTTTTGATAAAATTTATATAGTCTATAAAGTGCATTAGAATCCCTAAAATGATAAGACACTTATTGTACATAGGGCTAAGGGTTTATAAAAATAACATATTATTTATTGGAGAGGCCCATGTCTAGCAGTGGACTGCAATAGGCTGGAGATGATGATGATAATGATGATATAGCCTGAGTCACCCATGCTATTTATTTATTAGTACAACCACATTGTATATATAACACAGTCCACATAGTATTATTAGTTGTTAGTAAGCATTTGATCTGATATATACAACAATTACGGTGTACATAACATTTACAACAGTATTAGTACAGCGAGATGAAATTTGTAAGTAACAATAAGAAACAGTAAAAATGAAATTACATGTTAAAACAAAAACAATAATAGAAAGAAAAAAAAGCCAAAATAAGAACAATAATCATGTAGCCATAATAAGAACTACCGAACACTAAACTAACAATTCTAACAAGAAAACATGCTATCACAACCAGGCAACAACACTGATTTCAAAGCACTAAACCGATGCGGGAAATGCAGAGACCATTATTTTTGATAACTTGTTTAAGCGTAATCGTAATTGGAGCAAATTCGTGTCAGTGGCGTAGGCTATCATTACAATCATATTGACACCTTGTTCATTAAAATTGGTTCAGTAGTTTAGATCAGATAGTTAAACATATTTGGACTGCTTTTTCAGACCATAACACCATACTCAGGTAAAACTATGGGCATTTAATATGCCTCTCTGCCTCTAATAGGGGTAACCCTTAGGAGAGAGAGGTAGTGTATTATATTATGCATATAGTATAGTGGTATGTATGCAACTTCAAAATACCTGTCTTTTAGCCTCTAAGTCACACTTGTTTCCGAGGATCATCTTTTCCACATCTGCACTAGCATTTTCTTCAATATTTCTTATCCAATTTTTAATGTTTTCAAAGCTCTTTTCATTTGTTACATCATAAACAAGCATTATGCCCATTGAACCTCTGTAGTACGCTGTTGTGATTGTACGGAATCGTTCTTGTCCTGCTGTATCCCTGAAAAAAATTTGTATTATGTTAAATTATATATAGAATTACATTTAATATTTTTAACTTACTAAACAAAGTATGAATTAATAGAACACATTCATCCATAAATACATTAATAATAAGCATAATTTATCTATTATATTTGCAACAAAGCAGATTGAGACCATGGCACCACTGCAAATGTAAATCACTTAGTTTTGTGTCTATTGTGTTCACTTGTTAAAGAAAGGAAGTACGCACATTGAACTAGTTATCCGCTTAATAAAAGATGGTAACAAAACATTTGATAACTTAAAAATATTCCCTCCTATTAATTGAAAAACTTTTTTAGAATAAATGAACACATACAATAAAAATTAACTTACCATATCTGTAATTTTACTTTTTTGCCGTCAAGATCTATTGTCCGTATTTTAAAGTCAATACCTGAAACAACGAGATAACTTATTCGGGAGGCAGCTAATTAATTAGTGTGTATGATGTCATAAACTCTCGATTCATTTAATTCGTTAAGGGTTCCATTTACGAAAGCGCCGCGCCCTATCCGTAATAAATACGAACTACCACAAAAACAGATTCAATGAACAAGGAAACAAAAAATCCTGTTCAATATACATGTAAAAAATTATCTGACAATAACCTTTGATATAAAGATCTGAATCAAAGAACTCACCAATAGTCGATATAAATGAAATGTTGAAAGCATCTTCTGAAAATCTAAACAATATAGATGTTTTACCAACACCAGAATCACCTATCAAGAGTAATTTAAATAAATAATCGTAAGTTTTTGCCATTTTTTACAACAATCTGATTACGATACACATAAGTCTGCCATTCATTTGGCATTTTTGAGTAATCGTAGTGATGTCATGGACACTTCACGTAAGCATAAGACTCGATTCTTTTTGGTTAAATCGAATGATTTTGGTTGTCTGGTATTTTAATGAAAATATGTATCGATGTGTCCAGTGCATTCACTCTTTTTTATTTGTGAAAAATTAGTCATTGTTAATACAGTAGTCTTTTTTCCTGTCATTACAAATGAATATGAGATGCAATGCTGTCACATTGTTTTTTAATTTTTAAAATATATTCCCAGAAACGAAGCAAGTGGAATGTCCACAGAACACTTTTACTCAGCCTATGTCCAATACCCATCAGTGGACTGCGATAGGCTAATGATGATGAATAATGATGATATATTTACTTTTTTTAAATTGTTAACAGACCAGAATAGAGTTTAATATGAATTCAATTCTACATGATTTAAACCATCTAGACTGCATACGTTGCAGTACTACTGTAAAATTTAAATTGTCTAAACTATTGAAAAACGGCAAGTTATGATGACTTACAATGACAATGAACGTCACTTAAACTTATGTTTTAAGTATGGAATGTAGAGTTGCGGAGAACCATCTCTTGAATAGAAGTGTCCGCTAAAAAGCATCAAATAAATAGGCGACTCCACTATAGCAAGAGTGTAAATTTTAAAGAAAGCGGCAAAATTAGAACATGTAATCAAATGAGAAAAGGCTTCCGCTGTGCAATGGCGCGCTTAATATAATGTTACTACGCAAAGTCTTTTTATTTTTAAACCACTATTTAATAAAAGAATTAAAACGATAAACTTATCTGACTCTCCCTCTTCTGACTCTAGCACCACTTTGGTTGGTTCTCGAACTATTATTTAGTTATGTTTGTCGGAAACTTACTTATCCGCCCATAAATAAGAGATGGTCCTCATCTTACCTTACGTTACCTCTACTCTCCATAGTTTTAAGGCTTCAACCAAGATAAGGAATCAATTAAAGTCGTAACGAGTGACGTAAGACCAAACAATTCACATAGAGGGTCTTACTTCAAAGGCTTTATTTGAATTCTATAGCGACTTATACTAATGTGTTACTATTATTGTTTTGTGACTGTTATATTTTTAGAATAGGTAAATATTTACTTCGTACTAATATAAATATACAATAGGGTTTCATGCCATTACACGCAACGCAACGTCCATGTCAGTTGTAAGTGTTATAACTTACCACGCTTAACTTTTACACCCTGCTAAACTTGAGGTAATATCTATCTGCAGGTCTTCTCTTCTCTTGATCATTTTAGTTTTTATGGCACGTTCAAAAATTTCATTTCTATTTTCGAGAAGTTTTGTTCCATTAAACAGATGCTAAATTCAGTCTCTCTCGGCAAACTTCTGATTGGTTGGTATATTCACTATTATTAATATTCATATTCATTATTTCACATCACCCAATCAGTTTGCATGACTGATTTGGTTGGAAAGACACCAACCAGTCAGAAGCTTGCCTGAGAGAGAGACTCTCACTAAACTCAGTCTCTCTCTCTCTCTCTCTCTACTCCGATCACGCTTTCTGCTCATTCAGCAGCCTCTTCCTGTATAAATGCTCTAAGGTGCTTTCATCAGTATCGGTAATATGGTGCCTTTCAATATCTCAGTGTCAGATAAGTGTCAGTCAAACTCAATTTCTATCTGTACGCAGAATACAGTTTATAATTTCGGCAGTATCTTTTGCAATTGTATTAATTAATATTTAAATGAACGGTTAGCTTAAGGCATATATTTATACAAGAGAAAGTCTAATTCCAAAATGTTTTACCATGTAAGTAAATAGTTTAGAAGTTTCTTCCAAAATATTAACTTGTTTGATTTATTGTTTTGTAAACAAACATTTCAGATTTCTTTAGAACATGAAATTCTTCTGCACCCGCGATATTTTGGCCCACAATTGCTTGACATTGTCAAACAAAAGTTATACACAGAAGTAGAAGGTACTTGTACGGGGAAGTAAGTATAAATATACATAATTTTTTAAGGTTATATTCGGTGTAGATTTAAATGAAGCTTGATAATTTTACAATTGAATTAAAATTAATACTGTTTAGGTACTACGTAGTACTGTATGTTATGTTTCTACTAAAGGGTGTTTTGCCTAATCTAATGTTCTTTTGAAAACTACAATCTTTCTGCTGCTATTCTCTAGTACAACAGGAATAAACAGTACAAATATAAGAAAAATATAATATACACAATATTATATTAACATATAGTTTTTGAAAGCATCATACAAATACTTTTCTATTATCTAATTTCCATATCATACTAATATTATAAACACAAAAGTTTGTAAGTATGGATAGATGGATGGATGGATGGATGGTTACTCTTTCATGCAACAGCTACTGAACGGATTTTGACGAAACTTTACAGTAATATAGCTTATACATTAGAATAACACATAGTCTACTATTTGCCGCGACAACCAACATATACGCGGGTGCAGCCGCGGGCAGCAACTAGTAATCTATAACAAACTGGCTGACCCACACAACTTCCTCTGCGTCTCTTTTTAATCACATTCGGCTCCTATTGGTCTAAGCGTGATGTTCACGTTTAGACCAATAGGAGGAGATAGTTAAAGGCATGCTCATAAATCACACTTTTTTAAAAACTGGTTAGAAAAGTTTGAAGGTCATAATGAAGAATAATTGTTTTGTTTTAGGTATGGTTTTGTAATAGCAGTAACAGCAATAGACAGTATAGGTGCAGGACTGATTCAGCCGGGCCAGGGTTTTGTTGTATATCCAATGAAGTATAAGGCTATAGTTTTCCGACCATTCAAAGGAGAAGTATTAGATGCCATTGTCACCCAAGTTAATAAGGTTGGTATTGTTTACAGAGTTCTCCTCTAAATAGGCTTGATATTAAATTTTTCATTATCAATCCACTTCTATTCAATGCCACTATGTAAATAGTGCCATATACCAACTCAGTCTAGCCAGCGTGGTATGTTGTAGTGTTAAAAGCTCTTGATGATGTATGGTTGGCGCACCTTGGGTGAGCGAGTGAGTGAAAAACTGTCTCAATTCTTTACCTGGGGTCAACAGGTTAAGAACTATAGTACTTAGTTTAGGAATATCGCATTGTAAAACTCTCTTGGCTGCTGATAAAACTGGCAAATTCTAATACCCTTAGTCATTGGAAACCCTAAAATTTTAGTACAAACTATAAATTTCCAATGAAGTGCTAATTTATTGAAATTAAAACTAGAACTTGTTTACCTTTCAGGTGGGCATGTTTGCACAGATTGGTCCCCTGAGTTGTTTTATTTCACACCATGTAAGTATTACTTGTATTGCTACTAGATATTTAAAAAAAAAACAGTGCAGCGATGCATTGCTACAAGTTAAAATATGAGATAGTTGTGGATATTTACATTATTTACACTATTTGATGTATTTTTCTCTGGTAGATGTATTGTAGATCAAATGTAGCTGTAACCATATGTAGATTAGATTCACCTCTTTGAACAACTTGCAGTATATATGTGATAGTAAATGTATTACAGAACTTGTAACAAAACTACTTAATTGAACTCAGTGCGCAATACTGTTACGAAATGTCGCGAACATTCTAGAAAACAGCTACAGTTGGTTTGGTCGCACCACTTCCATATAAGTTTTAACAATAATGCATTGTGACATAAAACAGTGAACTTTACTGGCATAAACATAATGTCGAATATAGTTTGATTGTCGCCCGTTTGGCTTGTTTACATTTCCTCATAAACGGTCATGTTCCTGAAGCAGTTGGAATTTTCGAGACTGGTGGCTGCTAAAATAAAAAGGTGCCTCATCGACTGCCAGCTGCCAGCAGTTCAGTTTGTGCTACTTTGATTGATACTACTAGATTGCGCTATATATCGAAGTGATCTTAGTACTTAAGGTAGTGGACCGAACGCCTCGGCGACCTTTAGTTATTTTTAAAAGCGTTTATAAAGTATCGTCTAGTCATTATAAGGCTTGTTTTTCAAAGTATTCGACTGAGCTACTTTCATTTTACTTTACTAACTTGATAGTATTTTAAATATTTTACCAAAATAAGGTAAGATGAATCGACAAATACCAATGTGGTAGAAGATTAAAATTATTATGGAAAACAGAAAGTGTCTTGTTTGTATATACTTCTAAAAAAATTATTATGTTACAGTCCATTCCGGCTGACATGGAGTTTTGTCCAAACGTAAACCCGCCTTGTTACAAGAGTAGACAAGAAGATAATGTCATTCAAGAAGAGGATGTCATACGATTGAAGATTGTGGGCACCAGGGTCGACGCTACCGGCATTGTAAGTTATACGCATTATTACCTAACCTATAAGCCAAACTAAGTTTGCAACCCGCGAACAAACAAACTCAAATCTTCTATCGCAAACTTGTGCGACGTGTATAGATAACAAAGATTGCTAAACATACTGATGCGACGCGACAGGGCGATCATGACGAAAAGAGATATCTTTACATGGGTCACCATGCTGCATTGTGGCTTTCCAATGGGTATGGGAACCACCACTCATGGATTCTGCTCATGCTTTCCATCAGGCATTCATTTTGGCACGCTCATACATAGTAAAAATGTGATATTGTGTACACTGTGCAAGTTAAATTAATTGTTTTTTTTTTCTTTTCAGTTTGCTATTGGAACATTGATGGACGACTACTTAGGATTAGTGACACAGTGATATATGTACATATATATATGCAAGGTTTAAGATATTTTTTTCTACAATAAAAAAAAGAAAAATAATCGCTTTGTAATTATTTATTTGGCATTCAAATAATTGGGTAAAATTCCATACACAATGTAACAAAAACAAATGCATCAAATTGATAAAATATTTGGAGACCTTCAGTCTATTTGGGCAGTGTGGCGGTGGCTAGTAGTTCAACACGTACTTGTGCTCACTGTCGATGGTTCACTGACATACATTACTCTATGTTATATATAATTAGTATTAAACTTACTCCTAAGAGAAATTATCTATTTCGAAATGTTGTAAATATAGATGACGTTAATATTACAGGCCATGTGTACAAAGATACACAGACAAGTTAAACTCCTAATATTTCATAACAGATTTCATTCTTCAATAAATATATATATATATATATATAAGTCGTGCGCATATTAATTTTCTAACTTGTGGTAATAAAGTCGAAATAAGGAATTTACTTAAACTAAAATGAAAGTCAAATACATCATACAGAATGCCAAATATTTGAATAATTTAATATAATTTCAGCCTCTATGATATTACGAGAATTTCACGTCAATGAGTATAACTATGAAGTCTATAATTATTTACATCTCTAATTGGAATCAGCAAAGTAAATTATCCAAAGAGACGCCTCAAGTCTTTGGTTCACCAATTATATACAATGTTATCAAAATACATCATTAAAAATAAATAAAACCTAATCAAATATTGCTCGTAAATCAAAATATGGCATCTAAATAAATAATACTCAATATGAGATCAGAAACACAAGCTATGCAAACTCCGGGACCAAAGCACCAAAGAGGTTAGACAATTGTGTGGACGATACAACAATAAGAGACAACATACTCCAAATTAATATTCGATCTCATCTTAAATGTATTTAATAGATTAAGTTGTTGTCAGATTAATATTTCATTTGTGTAGGATATCTATAGTTAGCATCAGATCGAATGTCAAATTGGGTCGTAGGGTCATGAGTCACGTCACAGCCGCAACTACCGGGGACGTCGACTACAATCACAGACAGAGGCGTTGTGTTCTTCCTAAATTACACAACAGCACTTCTATAAGTTAATGTTACTTTAAAAGAGTAATTCTTTATTCCAATTAGTTCTACAATATCAAATATATTTCTATCATATTACAATAAAATATTGAGACATAACATTGTGCAATATAGTGTAATATGCATGATAGAAGTTATATATTTAAACAATCAGTAATTATTTTGCAGTCACAATAAATTTGCACAAACACTCACAGAATTGGCCCAAATAATGTGCCGATAGCCATTATATAGTTAAAACTCGTTATTTTAATTGATAAATGCAATTTTATAGAGATTCCAATGGCAGGCTTCTATTCAGCGACATTATTTCAGCTTTATACAAGGCACAAAATAAGTTCAGGATGAAATACACTTTTAGGCAGATTATAAAGAAATGTGTATGACATAACGTCATCAAGTCTCTACAAGATATTGAAACAAGTAACTCTAATGGGTATAGGATACAAAGAGAGGAAGAGAAGTATGTGGAAATAACAGTCCAGAGAAATAAGAATACATGGAGTACATATTAATCAAAACTATTTCTTTCCCCTAACATTTTTGATCTTTAGTATTTGAATTGCCTTCAGTTGTACTATTTGATAGCAATCTCAAATCGTTTATAACAAGCCTCATACGTTTAGCATATAACATTTCTCACACGTATTCTTATTTCAATAGTAGACTGTAACTTGCACAGTCACTATTACATACAGTTTTTCTACAATAAAGATATACATGTTATAGTGGAGTTTTTATAATGATTTACAGTGGGTGGGCTTAGCCGTTTGTATCGACATTTTACTTTTTTTGTTTTATCAAACAGTGTTAAAAATATCGACACACCTAGATCTTAATATACGAAAGACTAAAGGGGAATAAGATTGATTACTATCTACCATCAGATATAACAACGTTCAATATGTCTACAGCTGGTCACACCAGCTTTTAATTTGTACGACATCTACGTGTTACACCAATCCGTTGCGCGCGTTACGCTACCGGTGAGACCAGCCTTATTTAAATATTTACTCTAACACGAAATTTAACAGTAATAATACTGACATTAATTTTATATGAGGGATTCAATATATCGGAATATAAATTTAATAGTAATGGGATAAACTTTTTTAGATACTATGGAATTATGAATTATTTTGCTTCCCCGTCTTTTCTGGCAACTGAAATCGTCCATCCTGACACTCGAAACCAAACACCACTTGTTTAGACCTGTTGCTCGTGAAGTAAATGTTTTACGTGTTACCGATGTGAAACTAATTGTAATAGAAAATAAAATGAAACAATTTACTTAATAGCATCATCGCTTGGGAAATTGAGCTAATGCATTTCATTTACTGGTCACTATCAACGTTTTCGTCGTGACTGGCGTTTCCATCTGTGTTCGGACGGCGAGCTCGGCGACTCCAAGTGAGCAACTTTTTACATTTAATTAGTCTAGTGCTCGTTGCAGACTTGGACTCATACTCGCGCTTGCATTTTACAAGCACAGATTCACATCAACACGATTTATTTTTCAGACAAACCCCATATTAGAATGGAAGACTCGAACGGTAAATAATATAAAACTTTTATACGCACTGTCGACAGACTAATACGTATCGTTTAATTTAATTTTGGAAATTCGAGAGTTTATCCCTATTTAAAATCGTGCGTAACGTGTAATCCGTGGGAGTTTAGACCGGCTCGCGTCCGTGTACCTTCGCCCGCTAGGCGTGCCCGAGCACGTTAGCGCCGGACGTGGAAGCACTGGCACTAGGCGGCCGGGTGTCACGAGGGCGGAGCGCCCGCCTCGCCGCCCGAACTGCCCGCGCCTCCCACGCCCGCCACCGCCGGGGACACGGGCCCGCGGACCGCCTCGATGTAGTCCTTGATGAGAGTCGCGATCTGGTATGCCTGGAAAAATAACGTGACATTTAGAATAAAGAAACTTAAAACCACGTCAAAAAAGGAGAAGCGAGCGTAACGTTTAGGTAAGATTGTGGCATCAGGGGGGTGAGGGGTGTGAGGGTGGAGGGAGGAAGGTGAGGGGGCCGCACCTGGTCGGTGGAGAGCACGAGCTTGGCGTGCTTCCTGTCGGCGCGCGTGACGAGCAGCAGCGCGCGCGGCGCGGGCGACACGGCCAGCAGCTGGTCGTGGTCGTGCGACACGAGCGCGGCGCGCGAGTTGCGGCGCAGCAGCGTGAGGCCGCGCGCGTCCACGGCCAGCCACAGCGCGCGCGGCCAGTTGGACGTGAAGGACTGCATCACGTCGAAGATGGTGGCGCGCGTGAGCGGCCACGACGAGGCCAGCGTGAGCGCGCGCTGCATGGCGGCGGGCGGCGGCGTGCCGCGCAGCGCCAGGTGGTGCAGGCGCACGGCCGGCGCCGGCAGCGCGGGCTGCGCCAGCCGCGCCGGCAGCACCGCGCCCGCCGCCGCCGCGCACTCCTCGCCGCCGCCCGCGCACTCGCCCTTCACCACCTGCGCGTGCAGCGCCGCCAACATCACCTGCAACCAAACAGTGTACCGATCTTATTGTACTTGTGCAATTCGCCTACGAAAAATGTTCACAAATAGTGTAAGCCTTAGGCCGAGTCTCCACCGAACAAAAGTTGGCAACTTTTGTTGTCAACACGTGTAAGTTTCTGTAATTTCCTTGTGTTTGCAACAAAAATTGTTAGCAAATATTGGAAACCGTGTTTCTGTGTTTGGCGGTAAACATCAAAAGAATATGCTTGTTGCAGATATTGATTGGTTTAGTTGTCTATTAGTTTAAGATGTTTAGTCGGAATGTTTTTCAAATTGTTGGCGACAAGGAGAACAAAAGTTTGCAATTTTCTGAAGGGTTACAAACAGTTGGAAACACCGAAATTGCCAACAATTTCGGTGGATACGCGCTTTTATACACCATATTCGAGGTAGTACAGTCACACTAATTTCAGCACGGTAGGCCCGGCTCGGCCGGGGCGGTACTACCCTTGCGCAAAATATCAAAGTAAAAAATGACAGCGATTGTGCTGTCGTGTTTCGTTGGTCAGTGCGAGAACGGAGGCCCACAATGATGCAGAAGCATTACTAGGCCGCCATGGTGTAGGTCACCATGCTGCATTGTTACATTGTCTGCATTCGCAATAAGTATGGTGACTACTATTTTCGAATTCTGCATACGCTTTTCCACCAGGCAGTGTAAGACCCATACTTAAAAAATATCGTTATGTAACAAATTTTACTTAAATTCTACAATACTAAAAATATAACGATTAAAAAACGACCTCACCGATTATTACTAGGTATATCAGTGTTACGATTTCGATCCACACAAAACTGACTGCTATTCATAAAAACTATTGATTTACAAATAAATTTATCTGGTAGCACAAGAACATTTCAGAAAAACACTTACGGCTTCATCAGTCTCGATGGGTAATCGATCGTGCCGTACTGAGTGTAAAACTTGGTAGTAAAGAAGTTCCATCTCCGCCGCGCAAGTTGTTTGTAGAGGGCGCTCACCCAAGAACAGGCGCTTTTTGAACACCAATCTGTGAAGCGACCATGTAATATTAACAGAATTAGTAACATCAACGCACTAAAAATTTTCAAGACAGGTCGTCTAAGGTACCTGCACGCAGCAGCCGTAGCTCCGGCCTTCTCCCAGCGCGCGAGCACGTCGCCCACGCGCTCGGTACCGCTCAGTGCACGCTCGCCCGCACCCGCTGGGGTCGAGTTAGCGCATACCTCGTAAAGTGCGTAGCCTACAAGAATATCAAATAAACTTTAGATCGTGGTAATGACATACTGAATTCTACTGCTATCTATTTAGTAGTATATAAAATAAATAATGAACTGAACAGAACATGTCAGATCAACGTGTTAATGTATTTGATTTAAACAGAAATATGAAATATGCAAAAACATTCATTTACAGATAAACAGGTAGTATGTTATTCTTTTTCTTCTTTCGAACGTAAATTAGGTGAGCACACGAACCGGTGGCGGAATCGCTGAGACCGATCTTCTCTCGCAGCATGGTGACGAGGTGGTCAGCAGTGGCGGCGGGCCCGAACACGAGCCCGTGCTGTTTGCCGTCCAGCAGGAGCACACGCACGTGCATGGGCCTTCGAGCCGCCGCACAAAGGATCTCTTCGCGCGACGGTGCTGTCAAACGACGGGGAACTTGAGCTATACTCAACGCCACCTAGAGAATTAATTAAATTGCAATTAATATCACTTGAACAATATAGCCGTTAAAGATTGTGAATTTTTGTAGGGTAAAATGAAAATATTAAAATTCATTGGGAGCCTTTAGGTCTCAATCGATGGTACGTCGATTAGGAATTTTCCTTAGGATTAGTTTGTTAGTGAGCGCAGATAAGGGTACCTGTTCGGCTCGACGTGCGAACTTGCCCTCCTCTCCCGCATGCAGGGCGGTGCCGCGGTATCGCAGGTGCGCCAGCAGCAGGCGGCGCAGCGGCTTGGCGGGCGGCAGCGCAGCCCCCACCGCCGCGCACAGCAGGGCCCAGTGCCGCGCCGACACGCGGGACGAAGGGTCCGGGTGCTCCGTAGTCTGCACATTACATTGCATTTACTACACTACATATCCGTGTCACCATAACCTATCTTTCTCTTTTAACTGACAGCGAATGAATACGAATTGTCCAAGATCGAGATGGTTGGCACTTTTTGGACACCTTCGCTTCGTTTAGTAGGGGACAGCAGTAGGCTGAAGAGAACCTACGTTGTACCGTACCGCCGTATTCCGCTCAAGGTGAGACAGATCCTGGATAGGACAATATGACACTTATTTGAACTAGTTATACCATATACACATGTTACAAGTCCACTTACAAAATTTTAATAAAACCGGTTTAGTAGTTTAGCCCCAAAACACTATTTTTCGTTTTTGAAATTAACCACAAGATGTATCCAATAAAACTGCCCGCCACTGCTCCAACAGCTATCTGATGTCACTGTACAACTATCATCAAGGCGATGACGACCGTATGACTTACGATCATTAAACCCTTGATGCGTTCTCGTAAACTTAAGCTGTAGCTACGTCGCGCGCCGTACTGTACTTTAGAAACGTCTTTCAGAGACTAACCTCTTCGATCAGTCATCATCGTTCAATATACAAATGAACGAAATTAAACAATGATTGTCCAACTTACCTGTTTAATAAGTTGCATGTAGAGTTCACACAGCAGCGTGTCCTTCTGCAGGCATCGTTGTAGCAACGCCTGAGCGAGCGCGGTGCGATCGTCGCTGTCCGCCTCGTGGGTTACAGCAGCCACGTTGTTATTGGCCAGGTTCGTCGTACTACCGGATTCGTTCGTATTTAATCCCGCGTGGCTCATTATATCCTGTATAAAAGTTCATCGTTAAAAAACCGAAATCCAACGATATGTAATAAGTTAATGTAAACGAATGAATTTTCAGATCCAGTTTGCCAGGTAAAAAAATTTACTAAGTTATAAATCATGAATATGAAACTCTACAATTTAACTAAAAATTTCTGTAACAACTAACTAAATAACCACAACTATATTAATAACAATTTAAACAAGTAAATCGATTTATGAATTTACCAGAACGGAGCTATAATATCAAATGAAAAAAGCTATAAGTTATTGAAGACTGCTTACACAGCAGTAATTGATCTGTAATTTTGCCTTACACAGTTTTTGCTATAACATGGTTCGGTAACAAAATTAAAATTGTACAAATACTGCAATCGATTGATTGATAAATACCTTAAATATTTGCATAGCGGCTACTTCCTCAGCCTCGTTCAGCTTAGTGAGGCTATGAGGCAGGGTCCTCGACCAGCACCAATAGCCGGCCGGGAAGTTCTTGTAACTCTCTCCAGAAGACTCCGCCGCCATGTCCAAGCGTAACTTTTCTAGCCTATGCTTACTTAACCTACGAAACAATAAAACATCGTATCAGTGTATGAGTAACACCAGCCACTTGCGTATGTGTCAATGAATAAGTGCATCTTATATATTGTTTACATACATGTCAATAAATAAAAAAATTGAAATTTAAACACGTATTTTATCCTCAAAGACTCCTCAAACTCGAATACAATTTTAATCCCATTAAAAAGCAATAAGTTAATAACGTATTTACATGTTTGTTACATAAAAATGAAATGAAATGATAATTCACGATTATGTTTTCAATAGAGACATTTTACATGTGTATAAGGTTAAAAATATGTATGGTTACGTGAAAATGTAATAAGTCGCTTTAAGTAAACATACATTTCTTGAGCCAAAAGAAAAATTTATTAATTTAGACATGCGACACTTGTTATTGACTAATGGTAACATGTGGTATGAATGAAAATTTGTTAGTAAAAATGAACGTGACAAAAGCAAAACGAGCGAGTCCATTTTCTTTAAAAAAAAATAAGATGCACGTATTTATTCGACGAACTTAACGCTTGTGACTGTACGGAGGCCCCAACCCGTGTATTTGAGAAGTTATTAAGGAGAGCTCCAAAAATAGTTACTTATTGTACATCATTTGGTAACAGGGTGTCATTTCCTGTTGAAACCTCGAATACACCTGTAGGTAACGTTGTGTAGTGTAAGTAATATGTAGTTGTTCAAGAAGAACTTCCAAACTTATCTTGAAAGAGCGATGTTTGGGTACTGTATAAGTAATAAGTGTTCTGAACTTCTAGTAATCTGTAAGTTGTATGTAGGGTAAAAACTACGAAATAACTCTAGACAGAACTTGTTTCAGTAGAGATTATTAGGTGGCAGCACAAGTGACCATTTTCTTTATACCTCGCATAGAACTTGAAATTAATATTTTCATAAAAAAAAATGTTATTGCAGTTTGGTACTATTATATATTTAAATAAATCATTTTAAATAAAATAAAGGTGCTAAGACAATTTTGTGGTTTTTAAAGAGCGTGAAAGAAAAAATTTGTATAGCGCCATCTGTAAGTTGTATGTATTATTATATTTTATGATAAGGAACTTCGTTCCTATTACGAAAAAACTTGAGGTATTGACAGTCGGTATCGCTCTACTTAGCACTTTCTTGCTTACATACATTTTAAATTATAACTAAAAAAAAAAATAACAAAAAAAGACTTTAAATATTGAACTAAATAGAAATGGAGCTTTCAAATAAAAAAAGAAACATCAAAATTGGTGCACCCAGTTGAAAGTTCTGAAAGAAATATAAAAAAACAGTTGAATTGAGAACCTCCACCTTTTTTAAAGTCGGTTAAAAACCCTTTTCCTCCAATTCAATTGGAATGGAAATTTCATGGAAATTATTTGGATTGAAGTTGCGTACCTTCGTAGCGTGTTCCTGAGGAAGTTGCCAGGCGTGGCGTCTGCGGGACGACGCAGCACGCCGGCGTCTACGATAGCGCGACGTGCGCTGCGCAGCGCGGCGGCCAGGCGCGAGCGCTCCGAGGCGGGCGCCGCTCGGCGCGGGGGCTCGTCGGCCAGCCCGTTGCCCAGCACGGGGCTGTACGCCGCCATCAACCACGCCGCTTCGTTCTTTGCGCTGGATTCTAGCACTATGCACCTGAAAATAATAACACTTAAGATCACGCACACATACGTACATATACATATGTATACGTAACAATATATAGGTACATTACATTTTACTTTTCTGTTCTTTGTTTCATCACAATGATGTCACCTAAAAGTTTCGTATACTAATCAAACTTTTCATAGACAATCTCATAGCACTTATTAAGACATATTTCCTGTTTTTTTGGAAATCAAATAAAATCATATTTCACTCACAGAGACTGTTCTTTAGAACTTTACAATGCTATCATGTTCCGCAAAATACTTTCGTTCTAATCGCCACTTACCGATGCCCGTCATGTTGGCCATGATGTGTCAAGCTGATAGTGAGCCCGTTATCTACAGGATCCATAAGCAAAGCCGCAATATTGGAATACGGGTACTCTGCCAGCACTACCTTGTCCGTGGGTCTCACTAAGACCACGCCTTCGGAGCCCACTCCCAACAACACATTGGGACCTATGGAAAATATAAGACTTGATTATATGGTCTAAATGAACTGCGAGATTATTCATACTGATCGAAAAGTAAGTTCTTTTCATATGTTTTTTTATTTAAGTTAAAGTATAAATAAGTATGTATGTACTCACCGTGAGCCCAATATCCCTTATACGTGACAGGGAATAGAGTAACGCCATACAGCGGGTACTGCATCACACAAGACAGGTACAGCGCTTTGGCAGTCAACTCCGCGCGTCCTGCGCCGTACTGACGGTGTGCTTGAGCTAGGATCGTCGCCTGGTCGAAAGTTTAAGGTGAATTAAATTTCAGTAAGTCCTATATAAATTAAATTTTAAGAACATTATCAAAATTTTTACTTTTTTATTTTGAGTTCAACCCTGTGAAACAAGCTTAAAACTCGATTAGAAAAATGTAAAAATATCAATTCAAGTAGGTTCTATATTAATTCTTGCTTACCCATTGATGCGCTGGTCTGGCCCTAGCAATCCTCTGAGGCAGGAATTGTTCAGGCTGTGCGTAGTATGCACGAGTATGAGGAGGTGGTGGGCTGGGAGGAGGTTCACCCAAGGATACTTGTGCTTGTAGACCAGCTAGCTGAAGAGCCACCTTCTCCGAGACTGGGAACTCATCCATCTGTGGTGAACAAAGCAAGGTGACAAAGATTGGCCAATAATTTCTTGAAGCACTTTTTACTAAATAAAAATTTGGAAAGAAACTTTACATAGTCCATTTGCGTTAAGAAAAAAAAGACGCATCTCACAAACTCCGCCCCCTGACTAATCACGAAAACCAGTGAATAAGAAAAATAAGTGAAGTGATCCAGCCATTTCTCCAGATCATCGTGAAATAAAAGGAATATCTTGTATAATATGCTTCGTGTGCTGTGATAAACTATCAATTTGGTCTATTTACCTTGACCACGCTATGTACGGCTTGTGCGTACAGGAGTGCCACTTCAACAGGATCGTGTGGCAGCTCACGTCCACCGCGGAACAAGCGACGTTTGAATACGAACCGATTGTCGGCTGAACCACCTCCCGGACCTTGTTGCCTGAAAACAGGGATAATTACAAATTTAGATTTACTGTTAAGAGTTAAAATATGACTATAGATATTATTTTATGTGTATTACTTTACTAGACGAAGACGAACAACGTATAAGTGCGAATACGTTTAGTAGTGCGTGCGCTTAGGTAGCGTACAGATATAATTTGACAGATTTATTCTTTTTTGAAATATAATATGAATTGCTACAGTAAAAAAGGTTTGAAAAGTGATGCAAACGCGCTGTTATTTTTTATTAACAATAAAACAAAGTTTTAGTTAGTTTCATTTAGTTAAAGCTAACCTGAAATATGAATTAAATGAATACTCTTATTCATTACTCACATTTCCCAAGCAGCTATCACATCATACAGGTAATGTGTGGCTCGCACGTGCTCCTCAGTGCCGGCCCGCTGCTGGTACACGGCCCAGCCCGTGCGTGAGTGTGGGGAGAGGCCCAGTTTATCAGCCAGTCGGGCGGCGGCAGCGGCGGCCGTGTCCGCTGGGTGCACGTCAATAGCTTTCGTGCGCCCGTCCAAGAAGAAGAATCGGCAAACTATCGTGCCTAGGCGACGCATTGCCTGAGGAATTGAAGATGATTGAATTTTAGCTATAAGCTCTAGTAGACATGGTCTAAAAAAACAAGGTCTCGCATTCCGAGAGCTCCCCGAAGTGACGTCACTATCCAGTTACCACGTGATAGCAACATCATACGTAATTAATCAATCAGAACCAGCGAATAGCAACATAACACGAAAGAAATCATCTAGAACCAGCGACAGTTATGATGACGTCATGTCGTTCGTCGGAATGCCATACCTGGCGTAGTATGTATATTGTTATACCACGGTAGATATAATCTAGCTCTCAACGCAGACCAGGTTCGGGGTTATGATTGGTGAAAAGTTCAGTATAACCCCGAACCTGTAGTTGTAGAGACGATCGTGTTGACCCCCAGAATTAAATCTCATGTAAGTAAGGTTACTCTCTAGGCTCTACGTTTGAGTCTTTTGTCTGGTATTATCTGAATACACAATATAAATAAAAAAATAACTACTAGAACATAAAATTACTTTCCTAAAAAAATTACACAGTTCTCTTTACGTATACTACATCTAAGACATACAGAACATTCAACCGTGAATGTACCTTTCTCAGTTTCCGTTTATTTCTTAAATAAGTAACTTCATTTGCAATATATACAGGTTTTTCTAAAGTTCCATATTTGAAATTCCAAATGAATTTTTGACTTCTTCGTAAAACATCTCCACGACTTGTAATCATTGATATGTTATATCTTCTAGACTGTTTTAAGGAAGGTAAAACGTTTAGTATTTAATTGTTTTTAGAAACACATGTTAATAATATAATATATAATAATAACTTTATTGTTTCTCTCACATAGTACATTACATTAAAATTACAAAAGGAACCAAACATTGGACAAATTACTATATTTCTATGTAAGAGACTGGCATCTATACTAGGACAGACCTGTATGACAGACTGCCAGCCTCTCCCAACTCTGGTTTTGTGCAGTAATAGATGCAAGTTTCAAGAATGTAAAGAACTACTACAGAATGACAGTGTGTACGTCTATAGATGAGAGAGTGTGTGCGCAAGTGTTCGTAAGTGTGTGAGTGCGTAACTGTGTGTATGTGTGTGAGAGTGTGCAGGTGTGTGTGTGAGTGTGCAAGTGTGTATGCAAGTGTGTGTGCGTGTGTGCATGATATAAGAATAGCTTAAGTGTAGAATATGATTAGGATAATCATGTGCAAAGTAATAAAGTGTTAGAATATAAGAAAGCGCTGCATTAGGATGGGATACGTAAAAGATCCTCTGTTTCATCGTAGCTAAGTGACTTGAGGAAAGATGTGACAATTTTTTTGCAATGGAAACGCGTAAAGGAGTATATGTCAGTTTTTTTGTTGATCTTATTATAAAGATAACCTCCCAGAAAACCAAAGAACCTCCTGGCGAACGATGTAGTAAATTGAGTGGACATTGTAATACAGACTTGATGTTTTCGGCGCTTCTGATTAAGAGAAGACGGGTCATAGGTAAGAGCAGCATGTTGTTTCAATATGATTCCCAAAATAAATAGTTGCCTCACTGTTAATACGTCCGTGAGCTGATACAGGTCCCTGGTAGGAAAGAGAAATGGCAGGGATCGACTCACCTTCAGTACCGCCCGTTGAGCTCTTTCCAATTTCACAAGACGGCTCTTACACGCGCCCCCCCAAACCGTCACACAATAACCTATCATCGACTGGCAGAGGGCCATATAAACCATTTTAATCACCCGTGGGTCCGCTATATGACGAAGATTTCGGAAAAGAAACATTAATTTGCGAACTCTTGAGGAGAGCAGGTCTAGGTGGTGGCTGAAACTCAAGGAACTGTCCAGCACAACTCCTAGGTATTTCACGCTAGAGGCTTTATTCAGAAGAGCACATGAACAAGGGCCGCGCAGTGAGCATGTATGATAAAGTATACCAGGTCGGTCTCGCATAGAAACTGGCATGTTCCTGATATAAAAAGGCATGCAATACGTTTTTTCAGGATTAAGTATTAATCCATTTTCTCGAAGCCATGAGGACACAGCATTAAGTCCAAGTTGTGCAAAACCATACGCATCCTCCCAAGACTCGCCATGGAAAATCAAAGCAGTGTCGTCGGCGTATGTTACTATCTTTCCATTGGTGAGTGAGAGGCTGCACAAGTCGTTTATGAAGCATAGAAAAAGCGTAGGTCCCAGAACGCTGCCTTGGGGGACCCCGTAGTAGACAGGTAGATCATCACTAACGACTTCACCCACTCTAACTCTCTGCAGTCTGCCAGTTAGATAAGAAGAGAACAGCCCCAGTTGAGTGTTGCGGATACCCATCTTTTCGAGTTTATCCAATAGTAGTGGGACGCGGACCGTGTCAAATGCCTTAGCCAAATCCAGAAATACTGTTACAACTTTCTTCTTCTGGTCAAGTTTGCATACTATGTGGTCGGTCAGTTCATGAACAGCATCGTTTGTTGAGATGGCAGCTCTAAATCCAAATTGTGAACAAGACAGGAGATTTTTAGACTCGAGGTAGTGTGTGAGTCGTTTGTTCAAGAGCTTTTCAGCAATCTTGGAAATGGCAGAAAGGATAGAAATGGGTCTATAATTATTAACACAGCCCGCATCACCACTCTTATGGATAGGAATTACCTCAGCCAGTTTAAATTCATTAGGGAAGATTCCGGAGCTGAACATAAAATTAAATATATAAGCAAGATGAACGGCAAGAATTTGGTGATAGCGTTGCAAAAAACAGCCAGGAATACCATCGCGACCAACAGTGTTGCCTTTTTTTATGTGTAAAATAATGTTTCGAACCTCTGTTTCATCTGTTGGAGTCAGGGCAAAAGAAAATGGCTGAGAATCTACGTGCGAGAGGTAACTAAAGGAGTCAGTGCTTCTAATCGCATCAGAGAGGTTTTTACCGACCGACGCAAAGAAACTGTTCACCTCATTCACTGACATACATGGGTCAGTGGGAGAGAGCAGGTCGGAGGCTGAGGTATGCTTCTTACTAGTGGATGTTATTTCTTTAATGGTGTCCCATAATACTTTGGTACTGGTACCCGCCGCCTTGCTTATAGATTTTGTTTCGTAGTCTCGTTTTAGTCTTTTTAGTAGAGCGTTACAGAAATTCCTGTACCTTGTGTACGTGGTCTTGATTATGGGGTTATTAGGATTTTTCTTTGATTTTACATGCAATCTATCGCGATTTTTCATACAGCGTAATAGACCAATCGTTATCCACGGTTTATTTATTCGCTTGCGATTAGGAATCGTAGATATAGTAGTGTTTGCTCGTATTTTAGAATTCAGCTTGTTAATTAAACGGGAAGTAGCTACATTTACATCGGTTGTGTCGTAGATTGATTTTAAGTCTAAATTCTCCATGTCTTTATCCAGTCTGTCATAGTCTATTTTCTTGGTTACCAATGGTTTCGCTGATTGGATTTTATTTTGCAATAGAAAAAGGACACAATCATGATCAGTTATTGTTGTTTCAGCGACGAAGCAGAGAGCTGGGCTTTTGGTTTTGAGCATAATATGGTCCAAGCAGGTCTTGTTGTGTGTAGGCAATTGATGAGCCGGCAAAATACCATGTGAAGCTAATAGGTTTAAATATATAGACGCATTGGGATCTTTGGTGTCGGGCTTTATATCCACATTAATGTCACCTATTAAAATTATATTCATAAAATGTAAGTTACTGATTAAACGGTTTAACGATTCAATAAATGGAGTAATATTTTTGTACCCCGGGGGTCTATAAATTGCAATAATTATTGTGTTGGTGCCGATCTGCACTGTAAGGCAGTTAGCTTCCTGTAAATTGGGCTGTAACACCAATACGCGCATAGTTTGCTTGTAATATACAAGTACACCTTCATTTTGAGATAAGTTGTTTTCACTTTTTATGTAACTGTAGCCGTCCAACGAAGGAATATGGGATGTGTGTCGTAGCCAACACTCCGTGAGGATAACAAGGTCCCAGTCGGTAGCAGAGCGATCAAGCAGAGTTAAAAAATTTGAGAAATTGCGATTGACGCTGCGGATATTTTGGTGAATAATTTTTAGGTTAGAGTAAGCCTTGTTTATTAATTTAGGACAATCTTCAATCTCACAAATAGAAGACTGTGCTATGTTGAAATTGTCAAGTTCGTTGTTTATTGAATTAATATTATCGAATTTTAAAATTAGAAACATAAGTAAGTGAGGTCATGGGAGGTGATAAGAATTCAGAGTTAACTGAAGTTAAGAGAGATACGTCTAAGGTTTTTAATGGCATATTTACTGAGTTGTTCTTAATCATATTTGACATAATATTTATGAAATTACGCACTTTAGAAAGGCGGTGATGTGGTAATAGATTATCGAAACGGCTGGTATACCCCTGACTTCTTAGAGTATACAACACGCTATTATAAGGTGAAGATGGATGTTTTAGTGGTGAATAGTGTGATCGAGTGTGGAGTGTGTAGTGTACGGTGTTCTTAATATAAAAGTAAACAAAACAACTAAAAAAGGAGAAAAACAGTAACAACTTTAGTGCAACAACAGATAGTCATTTAGAAATTAGTAGTAGTAGAATTAGAAAATAAATTAAAAAAGTTTTGAAAATGTGTATGCAATTGATACTGAATACGAAGAACGAGCATTAAGGAATTTCTGCCAATATTTTTTACAAATTATACTATGAACATTTTTGTTAACATTAAAACCAAATTCAATAGGATATTATGTAAAATCAAATCAACAATCTAATTATTTTTTACTCAGGATGCTCGTGTTAATCTACTGTTGTTGTTTATATCTCGGTCGTGACAATAGGGTATCAATTTAGGTAAGTACCTATACCTATCTGTGTGTAGGTAAGATCCGTTTATAGGGAGTCGTTAAGGTGTTGGTTAGTATGTACTGCGATGTGTGTGTGTGTGTGTGTGTGTGTGTATAGTGGAGGAGGTACTCACAGCGATCTCGACGGTGCTGGGCGGCAGGTGGCGCGGCGCGGCTCCGCGGCAGTTGTCGAGGCACCACTGCGCGCAGTGGGCGGCGCGGGCGGCGGGGGACACGGGCGACTGCGGGCTCGCCCCGCCCGCCGCAGTCCCCAGCAGGCGAGCTCGAGCCCGCAGCCACGCGCTGTAGTACCGCGCCAGACCTCGAGACGGCTGCCACGCCACCGCGCACAGGCACAGCACCAGCCACACGCGCTCCGCCCACTCCTCCATCGGACACTCCGTTATCTGACACGACGACACATTTTTTATGTATACTTGAGCTTGCCAAAGTGATCTCTGCCTGATGGAATGCGTGAGCAGAATCCAAGTACTCATGACGAATGCAAACAATGCAACACGTGGCGGCCAATTAAGATGCTTATGTATATTTGCGCCTCTATGTTATACTTCATCAAACCACAAAAAGTCCAATTTTTCGTAGAACGTTTCGTTTTTTTTAAGAAAAAACAAAAAAACATCAGTCATTATCATCAACGGTCAAATTTGCTGCCTTAGTCGCTTCAACGATACCCATAAAATAATTAAGGGTGATGACAGTTCGTAATCTCAATTCGTCGCCATACCACACGGATGGAATAAAATCTATCCTAGAAAATTTAACATTAACATCATGTCTAGCACATCAAATTTCTTCTCGACAAACTCTAGATTTCATGAAATTATCACGCACCTGTCTAACGCATTGCACCAAAATTTCATCTCTCAGCTCTTCACGCTCTATACCTTTGCCTATAATGGACTGTATAACTTGCGTTTCTTTGTCCGCAGTCAACTCGCCTCGCATGTACCGACACAGATCCTGAAAATCAAACATATTTTTTTGCTATTATATTATGTTCCTCCGAGCCTTTTCAAAAAGTATTTTAGAAATAGCACAGCCAATGTTCTATTTTTACTCGAATTGGCTGCCATCAAACATTCGCAACCTAAGTACTTGACAATAAAATGTTAGGAACAGGCATGCGGTTGCCTTATGAGCATTATAAATAAACGTTCTGTATTTTACTTACTCTAAATATATTGACGGCAGCGGTGATGCTGTCAGGATCGTGTAGTTGTATATGTGAGGTGGGAATGTTATTGCCTTTGTGGTATGTGATCATTTCCTCTTTGGTTAGTAGCTCCATAGATTTGCTCTTGCGTGTTAGAGTCGCTATTATTGTACCTGAGAAGTGATTAATTTTTATTTATCGAATATATTTGAAAGTTTGAATTTCGATGCGATATGTTCGAAAAAGTTCGGTTACCTTCGGGTGACCTCGGATGGTCGTTGAAGTATAGTTTAGCGAACTCGGTAATGTCGTTGGCATGGTCTGTAGCAGGCGGGGTGGTGGGAGGAGGTGCCTCCAGTTGGTTGAGACGTCGCTCCACGCGTTCTTTACGGCGAGCGTTGCGATCATAGCCCTGCAAGGAATATGTGTAATAACAATATAGTGTTGCAAGCAAGCACTTCTCAAGTATTATTATATATTATATTATTATTATTACGGCAGAGGTAAAATTTTGTGCTTATATATTGACAGGTTTAATTGATATATGCGAAGTACTATTTGCTTCTTTTAATAAAATGGTTATTTGATTAGAAAAGCTTAGCTCCTGATGAGGATTCGGGGTTGTCCATCGAGTTTTCAGGAGCTAAGAATTCATTGTTGAAGCTCCGGCTGATATGATTTGCCCGTGTTTTGTGGTAGCTGATATAATATTTAACTTAGCTTCAGTGTGTGAATAGTTTCGGCCATTGCGATGATTGTATTAACTTAGTGCACCAGTGACTGGTCTTCGATTGTCTGGTTTATATCTAATGGGCCCGTATGGGCTTAGTAACAAGGGTTCCTCCCACTGAAACGAAGCACTGGTGGACGGACTAAACAGTTATAAGGTAAACGTGGGTAAACTTACAGTGGCGTCTCCATTCATGACAGGCGGAGGGCTAATACACGTGTCCATAGGTACTGGAGGTGGTGACGCAGGTGTGTCGGCAACCGGCAGCGGTGGGAGTGGAGCGTCGGAAGGTTCCGTTTCTGATTCAGGCTCTTTAGTTTTTTGGGTCACAAATCTATAAAAAGAAATAACGATAAAGATGTTACAAGAAAATAAAATATTCATTCATTAGACTCTTCATACAAGTAACGTGATTTCTCGATCAGGATCTGCTACAATTGCCTATTTCATTGTATCGATTATCATTATAAGTTCTTACCCATTGTCAGTTGGCGGTGGAGGTGGTAGTGGGGCACCGTTTTCAGCTCCGGGTCGAGGTATTACCGCCTCGTAGATCGGCTCCTTGCCTTTCACAACCGACAGCTTTCCGTTAGGAATAACCCCGTTTGTAAGTTCTGGCGGTGTGATAGCTAGAACGATATATTAAAATTAAATGATATATAAATATGTTTATCAATCAAATTTCTCCACCAAGTAAAGAATCAGACGTGAAGAGAAGATGTATCAAGATATTATTGTTATTATTAGATAGCAATATACATTTAGCGGCCGATGGCGGTGGTGGCGGCGGTCCAGCGGGTTCAGGGAGGGAGCAAGTGACGGGCGGCGGCGGGAACACCGGGGACTCCTCCGTCATGGGCTCGTTGGGAGGCGGCGGGGGCATTATCAGCGATGACGTCATCGCATCGCCATTCGACATCGGTGACATACCATTTGTCAAAGATGTCGACATAACACCTGTTGATAAAAATATATTGTTTTACTGAATTCTCTTTTAGATATTGAATAGTAGCCTGAAGTTTTTGGTTTAATACGATGATGTGATGCACAGTTATTTTCCGACTGAATCAAACGCACCCGTACGTACCACCGTATTATCAATGTACGACGTATTATTTATTATTATCACCAACGGTGGCAGGTAACAGTTAATAGGTATCAGGCCTATATTGATCGTTTGTTAAAATATAAATGCCTGAAGTTTACAAACTTATTTGTTAACTATCTAGTTAAAAAGGCACGACTGTAAAAGTGTTCGTGGGTAAAAAGCTATTTACGTAAATAAATGATTAGCTTCTGCTTCTTCTAATCCGTCATGCATATTTTACTCATAACTGCCATAATCAGAGAAGACTTTTCAATATCCCTACTAAGACATGTAACATAACGCACCATTCATAGACGAGGTCATATCTGGTGGTGGTGGCGGAGCTGGTGGTACGATGGGCTGTATGGGCAGCGAGGTGGGCGGGGGCGGAGGCGGAGGCGGCGGGATGGCGTCCGACGGAGCCCCGTCCGGCTTGCGCTGAGCCTCCGTGTGGGACTTGCTCAGCTCGTTCATCTCGGCCGCCAGCACGTGCTCCAACTAAAACAATATTTGTACAATATACCAATTATGAGTCACTATTCTATACAAATATATAAAATTGAAGTGTCTGTTTGTAATATAATATATGTATGTATACACGATACATGTACCAAAATACCGGAACGGCTGGACCGATTTTGATAGGACTTTCACTGACAGATAGCTGATGATCTAAGGAGTAACTTAAGCTAGTTTTCTTAAACTTGCTTTATTCCGCAGCGTCACTCGCGGTACGACAATAACCGCGGATAACACTTCGGAGTTTAGCTAGTTTACTATAACAGTATTTACATCAAGTAAATAGAATATCAGTATAGAATAATTACAATACGAGATAAGCATGATAATTATGCCGCCAACTAGATGCAAAAAGCACTAGACAGGGCTCTGTGGTTTGTCTTAAAAGCGGCCTATGTACGGCAATGGATTGCAACGAGCTAAGTTATCAATGTTTAACAGTAAATAACTAATTATGCAACTAAATTCATCAACAATTAAAGAACAAATGTCTTGCGAATTGAAACGGCTATCCTTCTTTTAATAATAATATTTAGAGAACTTGTATTGATTAACGAAATACAATAATTTATGTTACTGCAGAGAAAAAATGCCTTTAATACCGACTGTAACACATTTGCTTTTCATTATTTATCTTTATGTATATAATTTAAGATTTTTTTAAAATTTGACAAGTAATACGAACCTCTTGATGAAGATCATCAGCGAGCCGTTCCATCGAATCCCCTATTTCTGCTATAGTGGGTTGGTGAGTGTCAGGTTGTCCGTCAGGCGCCCCGCGTTGTGTGGGCACGTCTGCGAGGAAGTCGAACAAATTGTCCAAGTTCACGGACTCGGCCCGGGTGCTCGTGGGGCAAGACAACCCTCGGAGCTGGTCCGCCATGTTTTCCAGTTCCGCACGTTCTAGGTTCACCTTTTCTTGGAGACTGGAAATATATAAATGAATCAAGCAAATCGGTATAAACAAGATATTACCGTCAATTTCAGTAAATAATTAAAAAAAACAATCAGGCGTTAAGACATTGGTTTTTACTAAGAAAGCTTGAAATTTTGAAACAAAGGACAATGGCAGGTTTGTATGAGAGTTTTGTATCGCTTGGCGTATGTCATGGTAGGGATTGCTTTTGTATTTATTTGGCTGCTAATTTCGCCGACAATATTTTTTTTTACAACATAGCATTAAAAAAATATTTTCATTTTAGTTTCTAAATGACAAAGAAATACATGGATCAGAAATGAGTCGTCATTATTGTCAACAAGATGGTGTAATATTATATTTTTGAAATCAAAATCATTCGTCTGCGAATCTCGTAATCCGTCATTAAAATGTTGCCTCTTTTACTAAATTACACAGTTAGCTCATTAATAAATATATATATTGAAATAATGTCAAAGATTTTTTAAAATCAATAAATCTTATATAAAAAATGAATGTGAATGGGTACCTGTTCCTCTCCTCCCGGAGCTTCATCTCCTGGTTGACCCGCTTCATCTCCCGCAGAGCGGCGGCCACCTCCCTGGCGAAGGCACCTCGTAGATGTCTCTGCAGGGTGAGGGCGGCCCGGCGCAGGCGCAGGAAGGCGGCGCGCTCCTTCCAGCCGCGCCACGCCGCTTGCAGTACCACAGCCGCCCGACGCCACACCACGTACTGAGCGCGTGCCACGCAACCCTTGTACCACTGCACCACGAAAATTGTACACTTATTTTACAGTCCATTCGCTTAGATAAGGTCACACGTGCGGGTTTTTGTCGAAGATCAAAGGCCCACAAGTAAGTATGATTTGTCAGTTTACGTACGCCTAAACAGTGTCTGTGTGTCTTTACTATCTAGGCAAGCACCTAACTTGTATGAATAATATATTCGTATTTCACAACAATAACCACAATTGCAGGTGTGGTGTACCGACACTATCTAAAGTCTAAACAGATGGATATTACACATACTCGGTCTGAAGTACCTATCATAAAATTATGTTTCTCCTAACTCAAACACAAACTATTATATATTTAATTTAATAGTTAACTTTGTTTTTTTTTAATAAAAATAATATTTATTAAATATACATACATGTCAGTAAATATTCACGTAAACATTTCTTATTTGTTTACATTTTAGTTTTATAAACCGACCATTTTTAGATACAGTAGCACAGATAGCACAAGTCCATCATTTTTGTATCTGTGTATTTCTGGATTTTCATGATTTATTTTCTTGTTCCTGTGTGTTATACTAGTTAAAGCATTATAAACTTTATTTCTTTTACTTCATGTGATTCTTCATTCATTCATTCTTTCTTTCATATTAAATCGGTTCAGTAATTCAGGCACTACGGTGAAACATATATACAGACTGCCAAAACCATTACCCTTCCTTTCGGCTTTGTCGTAGTCTAGTAAAGAGAATATCTTAGGAGCCAAGTCATGGCTGATGTTCAGAATGAGTTATTAGTTATATAAGTTAGCAAATATATAGTAGGTACCTTTTGTATACGCAGAGCCGAGGACTGTAGAAGCGCACTTCGCTTCGCCTCGAGTGGCGCATGCACTGACGACCTCATAAATATCTTCGTGTGACCGATCTGCCAGTCGCTCTTCGGAGCATTCACTATCGCTGTTATTGCACTGAGGATAGAAATTAGTATCTGTTTAGACTAAAAAACTCGATTATAATCCCAATCTTAATGTTTAGACATTATTCCAATAAGTGAGAGGGTGGATAGATCAATATCTAATTTAGTACTTTCACCCCCATCATCTAGACGGTTGGCAGTCCACAAGTGTGCGCGCTTCTCAAGAAACTTTCTGCCTCGCACAACATAACTGTGGAATGAACTGTCGCCTGCGGTATTCCCGGACCAATACGACCTTCAAACTTTCAAGAAAAGAGCTTACTCCTTCTTAAAAGGCCGACAACGCACTTGTAATAATTCTGATGTTGTGGCTGTCCATGAGCGGCGGTAATCGCTTACCATCAGGTGACATGACTGCTCGTTTGCCCCTTATTCAATAAAAAAATACCTTGATATGTCAAGGTTTTAGTGAAGAAATTAGCAATTTTAAACAAAAAAAATCTTTTTATAGCCACTAGAGGGTTTACTTAGCACTAAGTGCTGAATAATCCTAGATCCTAATGTCAATCAATATTTAGTAAGAAAATTAAAAATATTTGTTTTCAAAGCTATGCCCATGCTATCCGTAAACAAGTTCTTTTAAAAATGTCTGTGTTACTTTTCTTTCACACTTTCGAAATTAAATAATTGGACTACCCACCTTATTTCTGGATGCTTAGGTCTGGGGTGAGCCAGCAGACATCTGTATCTGGCTTGGAAGTGCGGCGTGGGCAGGTGTATCGGGTATCCGTCCCTGCGTATCCGGACAATCTCGTTCATGCCAAGGTACTGGAGCTGTTCCAACACGAGTTGGTTATCGTACTTGCCGGCGTCTTTGTTCTTGTTGGGCTTTATGCACCGGACGTACCTAAGATAAAATAAAAATAGTTATAAAAATAAAATAAAAAACACTATCTTAGCGGAAAGACACTACCAGTTTTAGGAGAATACACTACACTGGAACACCGAGTTATGAGACTCGGGAAGTTCTAAGAAAAATTAAAGTATCTAGGAACCCGGAACAAAAAAAATGATCAGAAGAAAATTGGAAGTTAGAAAATATATTATGCATTTTTGTGATGTATTTTAGGTAGGCAAATATTCCAAGAAAACGTGACACTTACCATACATCAGTGGCTTGCAGCATATCAACAAGGGATTGCAATTGAGCCCTAAACGTGTCCACGACAGTGGGACGTCCTTTAGATGTGCCTCGCTGTGTCGTACCCGTAGAGTTTGGGCTCGATAGTGTCGTGTCCTGAAGATAAAATATAAATTAATATATTAAAATTATATGACAAATGAACTATTACTTACAATGGATATTTAATGTTTAATTTCAGAACGTACAGGATACAGACTTAATAGGACTCTTTTCTGTAGCATATAATATTCATGTCACCTGATAAATAAAGTAAATTGTAAACATTTTCCTGAAGAATATTGATATCAAATGCATCATCCTTATCTTGTTTAACGAAAAAATAACTAGGTGTCTTATATATATAAATCCCTCCCTAATACACGAGAATGGCTGGGACAATCTAACCAGGAAGGTTTACCCTGGGAAGGTTTAAACGGTAAAAAAAATCCAAATGTCACCGCTTACGAAGTAGCGGGCACAGCTAGTTACTTCATAATTTTATTTGTTTTTTGGTGCAATCTATTTAAATAAACTGACCTGTCCAGGCGGTGCAAGATCATGTACGTAGTCAGCGAGCTCCCTCACGAATGGGTTGGTGGAGCGAGAGAGATGGTCTATGAACGCGTCTTGTTGGGTGTCCCTGTTCTTGTCGACGAACCCTTTCACGCTGTAACTGACGTTGCCGGCGTAGTGCTGTACCCCGAATTCTTCTTCCCATTTTCTCCGGTCGCCTTTCACGAAACTCTGGTGTTCGCCAAATTCTCCTTTGATGTTAGTTAGATAGGCGCCGTCGGAACCCTAAAATGGATTGGCAAAAATAAAATGATAATATTCCTTTTCATAAACGTCAGATATGTCAAAGGTGGTCATTTAAGCTGTATCGTTTTAAAATTATGACCAAAACTAGTCGTTGACCGCGGCTCCGCCCGCGTATATATTGGTCATCGCGCCAAATAGTAGCCTATGTGTTATTCTAATGGTTAAGCTATAGTTTCATCCAACTCCGTTTTTTTTTTCAGTAGTTTTTGCGTGAAAGGTTAACAAGCATCCATCCATTAATTCATATTTACAAATTTTCACGTTTATAATATTAGTGAAAAGTAAAATGTAATACAAAAGCAAAAAAGTCATTATGATCGAAACAATCTGAAGTTGAAGCGTCGATTAAAAGACGCTGGAACTCAATTTGTTTATCTGTCTGTGAGCTAGGACCGAATTGGTTTGCAATCTAAAACCATGTAGAGTTCAAATATAATAAAAGCGTCTCCTCACCTTAGGCATGTGACATTGTTCACTGAGCAGTTTGAGTAAGCTTCGTGGTGGCTTCTCCAGTAACTCGAGACACGCCCCGTTGTCCGTAAACGGAATCTGATTGTAGACGATACCCTCTTGGCGATACTGAAAACAAACATTTCTTCGTGTTAATGAGCACTTACCATTAAATGATGAAAGATGCATTTCAATTAAAATTTAAATATAAATAAAAAACATAACATTTAGTCTTTTAAGCTCCTCAAAATCTATTTATATTAAATGTTTTTTTTAAAAGAATGATATTTAGACAAGCCTTATGCCTGTATATGCAGAGTTTGATATTTAAAAATATTTATCGAGATGAATGTGCATCGTTATCGTTAGAGAGTAAGATGTTACAAATAGCTCACAATCTCCTGTTCGAGCGCAAACACGTAGTTGTTGAAGAACATGTGCAGTTTCTCGTTGGCGTAGTTGATGCAGAGCTGCTCGAGCGAGTTGGTGGCGAAGTTCTCGAAGCCGAAGATGTCGAGCACGCCGAGCGCGCGGGCGGCGCGGCCGGGCGCCGAGCAGCTGTTGACGTGCCGCACGAGCCACGCGAACGTGCGCGCGTACAGCGCGCGGGCCATCGCGTGACGGTTCTCGCGGGCCTGCGCACACATCATTATATTCTTTTGATTATTTTTTTTACTCATAACTGTAGATTCACTTCTTTGATTGTGGTAAACAGTTCTCGAGTTAAAAGACTTCTTATAATTTATTTAATTTAAATTTTATTACAGTTGTGCAAGAAATGTTTTCAAATATTCATAGCAACAAGGAATGTGTTTGGATTACATTAAATGACATAAATAAAAAAAAATGGACCAGAGCAAATGTTGAATGGGTCAGCGAGTTATATAGTTATTCCACCGACTACTTCTTCAGTTACCTCAGGCAGCCGTAATGGAATGTCAGTGACATTGCCGCGCACATTGATCTGTCTCTCCAATAGCACTCTACGTGCGGTTGGCAGAGGTAGCCCCAGTAAGTTAGCAACTGCGTCCACTGCTTCCGAGTCTTCAGCGGCTAGAGTAGAGCGTTCACCATCCACATCCTACAAGTACAAGAAAAAAAGTGACTTATAATTTTTGCCATGTATCGCAGTTCACGCTAAGTCAATAAAGTTGTTACATCTAATGGTAAGTAGGAAACATTAGTTAGCTAAGTAAGTAAGTAAGCTAAGTAAGATAGGTGGGTGTGTTAATGTCCGTACCTCAAAATGTATATTTCCAAGCCAAAGAATGGCTGCAAGCACTTTAAACAGTCCCTCGCACATGTGAGGCGGGACTTGTAACACAGTGAGCGCTAGCTGCAACGCTTCCAGCTTGCCTTGTTCACCTCCACGCCCTCTGTGGGCCTCCTCGTCTTCAGGCCGAAGGTATTTGTACTGCACGTCTTCGCGAAGACGAAGGGATGTGCGAAGTTCCGCATTGTGCTGTTACGAGAAAATATAAGTCAATTTCTTCAACTTTTTATATGTTAAGTGAAATTTTCCAGTAAATTTTACGAAGCTAACCTTAGCACCCTCAACGAGTTGATAAAATACATGGTAATTAGTTTCCTTTGGTGCTGGTCCCGTTATCCTTGCTCTCTCCAATAAGAAATCTCTAAGCACAGCGCCTTTGATGCCACCGCGGTGGTCCAACCGAACTTCGACGAATTTGCCAAAGCGGGATGAATTGTCGTTGCGGACAGTTTTAGCGTTACCTGTAAATATTTATGATAGTATATGTACAGAAGTGTATATTATATAATCTGTATCTGATTCACATCTAAATATGAATAAGCGCTTTATAAATATTTCTAGTATTTTAGACATTTCTGTTAGAATATATATTTCGCTAATTTTATCTGTTGCATGAAGAATTGATAATATTGAGTACATAATTATGACTAGGATTTTGTGTATTTACTAGAAGACAAGAGAATTGACTGGAATACAAATACGATTTTAGACTAAAATGTAAAGCAACAGATTAGATAATCTCTTGATGTAGATTAATAAGAAACAAGCTTCTTTGTTTCACAAGTGAAAACTATTTTATGAAAAGCATAAACTTAAACCTGTTGTATATATTAAACATCAAATATTCGATAAGTGTTGACTTTCTAAAGTCAATAAGTACAAAGATTATTCAAGCCCGAGCCCTCATTCCATCAAACTTGTGGACAAGAAAAAACAATACATTATTCGGGTAACTGTACCATCACGAGGCATTCGGTATTTTCCGCGCCTGCGGGCAGTGATCACGTGAAGCGTATTAGACTAAATGACAAACAGATTCGAATCATTATTTGATTTTAGCACCGAGTACGACGTAGTACTGACTAAGAAACCGTTCCCCTTGCATTAGATATTAAATGAGGGTTGATATTTATGGGTGTGATAACTTGATAACGAAATAACCGGGGGAATGATTTGGATTTTATTGAATATCACCTAAGCCCGTTAAGAGTCATGGTTTATTTAGTAAAGAGGTGACTAAAGATTGAACAACTTTATTATGGATTTGATTAGAATGATAATAGTCATAAATTACGCTCATGGTTTATATGTGATGTTCTGTAGCTATTAAGATAACAGACGGTATTATCCGTCACGCTTGGGTGGTCATACCGTGCGACCGCGTCCTATATTCTTTTTTATCGCGATTTTCATAGCAAAAGATGCAAATGTTGTGCATTGAGGTCTCGGGTTAAATTCCCGGGTCGGACTAAACGTTTGTATGATCTGCAAATATTTGTTTCAAAGTTGTCAAAGTATTTACAAAAAAAAGTAAATATTTATATCAGTAGTCTAGTACCTACAACACAAGCTCTGCTTAGTTTGGGACTTATTTTTATATTTTACGTCTTTATTCTTACCGAACGCTTCTAGAACTGTATTAGCTTCTAATATCTGTTGCTCTGCCCAGGAGGCCTGCCCGCCTGCAGCACACAAATACTGCAAAATAAGCTTTGTAGTCTCAGTTTTGCCGGCACCACTCTCTCCAGATATCACCACAGACTGGTTCTTTTCACCATTCTATAGAATAAACATTATTATAAGGTTACATAGTGTTTATAGGTTCCTCAGCTTCGTTTACTAAATAAAAGAAACTGAGTTATACGCCATATACTTAAGTTATGTGAATATAACGAAAGTGTAACGTCCAAAGACTCCACATACATGCTACGGACATACATACATGATAAAAGTGAGCTAAAGATTCTTTGAGTTAATTTAGTTTTCAGTCAATGTGCAACCAAGAATCACTGTCACTGCGTTTAATTACGAAATCTTATGTTTTGAACTATCTTATAGAAAACGTCATAATTCTAACCATACAAACTTCGACGAGACTTACACAGTAATATTTACATACATTTTATATAGTTATATTAATAATATGTATATGATGTAATGTTCGGTCCATCCGTACCTGAAGTGAGCTGTACGCTGATTCAGCCAGCGCAAACACATGTGGTGCCATTGTTCCGAAGGCTTTGCCTCTATACTCTTTCATGTGTTCCTGTAAAAGTAACTCAATTTTATTACTCATACGTATTGACATTTTTTGACACAAACATCCTCTTTGCCAAAGTAAATATAATGTTTCAATTCAAAATATGCAAGTACAAACACAAGTATGTTTTAAATTCAAACTGAATATTTTGTGGGATTGTAACGCGAAAAAAATAATTAGTTAAAATTCAATGCCTATATTTTATAAAATTATCCATTAAATTCAAATAATCAAAGAATTCTACATAATAAATATATACAAGCTCATCGTAACTATACGTTGCTCTGTACAAAAAAAAGGAAAATAGAAACACTATCTCTCTCTACATTTGATAAACTAATATTGTCGGTGTCCAAATGGCTGAGCCTTGTAAAAGAAAACGATTAAACAAACTCATATATATTATTAAATCACAAAATAGTTGAAACAATATAAATTTTAATTGTATTACAACCCTGTTTTGTTATGTGCTCTTATTTCATTACAGTTAATAGTACAAAGAAACTATTTATTCATCAGTAAATATTAATTAAAAGAGAGTAAAATATTGGGGAACCTCACATTACCTAGATAGCATTGTGTGTTAGATGTCCGAAATATTTATTCATTACACTTGCACGATGTATTTGATAAGCCTATAATCCACTATGGGGTAATAGATGTAATAAGATATATCTCTTTCGTCTTTGTAACACCATTCTTTATCGTAAATGTCATAATTATGTGAAAGAGATTATACGACGTTCATTCTGTTATAAAATTGCCGTGTTCAACTTTCTTCTTCCTTTTTCCGTCTAATTGGCGAATAGCAGACAAGTTTGTACACATTGTAATGCTTTCAAAGACAATAAACGCTAATGAATAATGTATAACTTCCTTTATAAACAGATTTTATTGTGAAAAATTATGTATTTCTATGAGACAATAATTAGCAAAGCAGTCTTTGTTCTCTTGTCTTTGATTTAGTGACACTTAGTTCTATGAGAGCAGTTACCTGAGAATGCGTTAATCAATGGACTTGAATGGCTTATAATTATAGCTTTGTAAATACATATGTAACTTGAAAACGGTAGGAGATAAAGATTTGTAAGAACTTACTGTTGTGTAGCATCCTAACTCCTTGTAAGGATTCACTGCGACTAGAATGGAGCCTGTGTATGTCTGTATATCTATGGTTAAGAAAAGAAGTCTGAACTATATGTATACACTACTTTGAGACCCAAGCTTGCTTTTCTTCGAGATATTTGGAAACTCAAACAAACACGCTAATATTAAATTCGCTTTGCAAGATTAAGACTTTTGAAAAAACATAATTTCAATAAGTTGAATTTGCCCATAGAATTATATAAAAAGGTAAAATATACAAATTATATTTAAGATTTTATCAATTATTCATTCAAATTCGAGTATTGCGACTCGTGACCACTATTCTGGGAACCTAAACACACATGCTTACCATCAGGCATAGTAGTCACTTTCTGGAAGTCTTATCTATACTAATATATAAAGCTAAAGAGTTTGAGATTTGAAAACTTCTTTCAGTGTTAGATAGGAGGAGGAGGATCCCATTTATCGAGGAAGGCTATAGGCCTACAGGAGCGAAGCACCAATGAAGAATGTTACGAAAACGGGAGAATTTATCACGCTACGGGCAATAGAAATAGAGGTTGCGTGGGTCGGCTAGTTATTAAATAAATATTAGCGTACGTTAACCGTGACTTTAAAATTAAGCAACAATTTTAGGATGATCGAATGAAAAAGTATTTCATAAAGGATACGTAAACTAAGTCGTGTATGTATCGCTTCTTAAGATTGTCGTTGATGGCCTGTTCTGTGATCTGCGGCATCATTGTCATGTCCGGGACCCCAAGGTCCGCGTCGTTCTCCCGCTCCTCCATCTTGTCTGTAACAAAGGAAAACAATTTCATTATATTTATTGGAATATCTATACTATTATATAAAGCTGAAGAGTTTGTTTGTTTGTTTGAACACGCTAATCTCAGGAGCCACTGGTCCGATTTGAAAAATTCTTTCAGTGTTAGATAGACCATTTATCGAGGAAGGCTATAGACTATATATCATCACGCTAAGATCTACAGGAGCGGAGCAATAATGAAGAATGCTACAAAAACGGGGGAAAATTGTCACGCTACGGGCAATAGAAGACGCAAACGAGGTTGCGTGGGTCGGCTACAAAGAGTAGAAACGAAGAAATGTCCCTTGTTGTCCATAAGGTGACGGAATAAGAATACATAATGTCACCACCCTTTTTTATTCTAGGGGTGTAGGTAGAGACGGAGGCTATCAAGGCTCACTACGAAGGACAACATCACTGCTATGAGACGGAAAGCTTGGAACAAACCATATTCCTACCCGTCTGGTTAGTATCATATAGTAGGCCTCTAAGTAGATACCCATGTCTAGCAATGGAAAGCTATTAATATCTGTTGTCAAATGTACCTATGTTTCTTTTATATTCCTACCAACACGTAGTTCAGTAGTTGTTGGAGTATGTCTGATTATAATTTTGAGCATCTACGTCATTGAAGTTCTAGAAACTGATTCCGAGTTTTACTGTGAAACGTAATGGAATACATTCTTGAGCTAATTTCGTGAAATATATTCATCCACTTATTCATACGACGAAACACCGAGCGTGGGAATTTCCAAAACTTTTAATGGTTGTATAGTTAATCATGACCATATATTAGTCTGCTCCATCGGCTATCGGTCCTTCGACAGACATGAGTCTTCAAATTATCCTAAGAATAATATGTTTTACACAGTAACAAAAATAACTTCCGTCAAGGGACAGTCCCTGTGTTGGTTCATAGAGGTATGAGGTCATTGATGACGTTTAGTACTAGACTCCACGAAAAAAGACCGATTGTTCAGCGACCGATTATTCAGAAAACTGACAGGGTATATTATATCCGTAAGATAATATTGATATATTGTGGGAATTTTTATTACATTGTAATTAGATGAAGAGTTTGTTTGTTTGTTTGAACGCGATCACAGGAACCGCTGGTCCGATTTGAAAAATTCTTTCAGTGTTGGATAGTACATTTATCGAGGAAGGCTATAGGCTATATATCATCACGCTAAGACCGATAGGAGCGGAGCACCAATGGAGTGTTTCAAAAACGGGGTAAAATTATCACGCTACGGGCAATAGGAGACGTAAACGAGGTTGTGTGGGTCAGCTAGTATGTTATAAACGATATTAGTACACATGAATATTTAAAATCCAAACTTGAATTACTTGTCCTCAAACATCAGTTTGTGATCTATCAAAATCAGAAAAATTATAAATACTCGTACTATTTATATATACTACGATTATTTATTTTATATACTGTATATATATATAAATATTATACATTCGAAAGTGACTCTGTGTATAACGCTTTCACGGCTAAGTTGGCTTTATCGCCATAATCGACATACACGTAGACGGAGCCGCGAACTTGGTTTTAGATTTTTAACAATCTTAATAATAGTTCTCTATTGATTGAATAAAGAACATTTCTATAATAATTATTTTTTAACAGTATAAGGATCTGAATGGTCGACAGAAATGGAAACAGTATAAATAGACCTAATATAAATGTTGCACGAAGCACAAAGTGAGAACACTTAACTCTAAGTATTCGCCACTTAACATTTTTATGGAGTGGCAACCCTCTCAGTTTAGTTATCACAACCACACTGAAATTCACAAAGTTAAAATTAGATGCATTGACGAATGGGTGCAGTTGCTAATCTCTAGAACGGCTGGATCGATTTCAGATTTTCATTTTTATAAGAAACTAGCTGAGCCCCGCGGTGTTACCCGCGGTACAACGGTAAGGCAGAACAAAGTAAAACAAAGAACAACCACGTAAAGTAATGTCCGTCTTCTAGTTCTAAGCTAGCTAGCCGTTCTTGAATTATAAATAGTGTAACTAGCACAACTTTCTTTTAAATATAAAGATATGATAAGTACTGTTTGTCATAGGAATGCAACAACTGATAAAACAATAGAAATAAGCCCAAAAAAAAAATGTTCTCGGAGTTGTATTAACGGCAGCGCAACTTGATCCGTATTTTTATTTATCAATTTGCTACTCAAAAAAAAGATGTTTATAGACAAATATTTTAGCAATAGATATTGAGAACTACCTATCAGGACTTCTCCAATGCTGTGTTTATCGACATCTTGTAGTCTTCAAAGATAGCCCCACTAGCTTGTATCAATTTATATCGATCTCTTCGCCCTTTGTACCCTCAGGGTCTCTCAGTACGATTTTCATCGCATCCTTTAATCGATTGATGACAGTCATTATTACGCATCGTATATCGCAATAAACGTTCAGCTGATGAAGATTGGGAGACTTAGGTATTTTTAAGTAAAAATATTTAATTGTTGTTAGTAAATACGATATTGTTATTGAGTTTGATAAAAAAACACATTGTTTATATAAACAGTTTTAGATCTTTATGGAGAATGTAGTAAAATTACAAAGGTCAAATGAAAGACATCCGCTACGAAATTATTTACTTTACAAAATGGTGTACCAACAACATTTTAGTGAGGTACACAAATTTAATTTCAAGAGCGTGCTTCAATTTATAAAAGAATTTCTGAGGAAGAAATAACAGCTCTCAAGAACATAACAATTGTATTACGCGTTCAACATTCAGTGGGTGTTACTAAGTATATTGTCTTTTTAGCCTAAATGAATATTAACCGTTGTTAAACGATAGACATTAAGGAAATAGGGGGACACAGAAAGAGACACATCACCTAATGGTCTCTCACTCAAGACTCACGTATTGATGGCCTTTTCAGTGACTATCTCCAGAATCAGGGTGAGTGAGAGGGTTTGGATAACATCACTGACTCCGCTTGTTGCGTTTTTTTGTGAGGTCGTGAGGCTGCGTTAGTTCATTGATTTCGAAGTATGAGTCTCATACGAAGTGATTCGAAAAAAATTGTATTTCTCGAAATAAGAATACATACACGAGGTGTTCTCTGAAATACTATTTGAACGAACCAAGGAGTTTACGCCAATAAAGATAAATCACAAATCCTTCATTAAAAATACTTTTCTAAGTGTTTTTAAGTAATCCCACACTTTCCCTTTCTTATAATGAAGACGACACATTAATATAATGTTAACTTTAGCAACTTGTGTGGGGAGTGGGGCGATTTCAATGAACCAGTGCCATCGACTTATCGGACGGAAATGTCACTTGGTGTAAATACGTCACGAGGGCCCTCGCAGTTATCAATATAGCACATTATTTGCACAATTACCGACCATAGTCGCCACTCGCCATCTACACCTAATAAATGCGAAAATTCTGTCTGTGTGATGATGTTTTTACAACCTAAACCGCGGAACCAATTTGAATAAATTTTAGTAAACAGATAGATGAGAGACATTTGGTTTTGAATATTTTTTTCCTAAAAAATGGAATAGAGTCGGTCTGAAAAGTCAGTGTTAGATACTTAGTACCATATCAGTTAAGGAATGTAAAAAAAACTATCATACTGTTGGTTAAATTAGATATTGTTTTGATAGACTGATGAAAACATAAAGAAGATATATATATCCGATAAAATAGCATCGCGGACGAAGTCGAAGGCACCACTGGTGTTAAATTTATATATGACAGTGACTCATAGCATGTGAAGACAATAGTGCAAAGGATGTGCGGATATGATGCGATAAAGAGTGCCATATCCGATACGATATGGAGTCATAATCAAAGAGTAAGGGACGCACTATTGAGATTTACACTTCGGCGGTGGTGTAATTATATATTTTGTAAACACGCGATATGTGAACATGCCATCATTGTAATTACTACGCCCATAAACACACCTTAATTAATGTAAACTTAGACTTTCCTGATATTAAAAAGTGAAGGGCATAGGTGCTACTGAAAAAAAACTAACTGGTTAAAGCACAGATCACGTTAATTTATCAGTTATAGTGGATAATAATCTCACTTCACATTAAAATTATACAGACGGAAGTTTGTGTGTATTAGTTTTTTTTCACGCTCGAATGACTGCAACAATTTTGATAAAATTTGGCTTGGAGGTTTGAAGAGGTGGCTTAAAACAAAGAATTAAACAGATCAGGAACTACTGCAAATCATTTTCATGTTTACTCCGGAATATTTTAAGTACATTTAAATCCAAAGCAGTAGGTTACCGAACACTAAATGACACTTGTAGGATAATTACAGGTTGCCTTAAACCGACCCCTACCAAACTGCTGTATCCGCTGGCTGGCATAGCGCCACCGGTGGTTCGGAGGGCTGTAGCGTGTTCCGCGGAGAGGGCGAGAATGGAGAGCGATCCACGCCACCCCATGTACGGCTACACCCTGCCCCAACAGAGACTAAAGAGCCGTAAGAGTTTTGCGAAATGTGTCGACCCATTGACCTTGGGCCCATCGCAAGCGAGGTGCAAATTGTGGAGCGACAGCGTATCATTGCCGGATCCATTTGTGGTACCGGCTGAGTGCCTACCGCCTGGACACAAATTACCGTGGCCGACCTGGAGGTCCTTAAACAGACTTCGGACTCAGATTGGCCGGAGCAAGGAAAACATGTCCAGGTGGGGATTTGCAGACGGCGACAACCTGTTCTGACTGTGCGGTGAAACCCAAACGATGTCCCACCTTGCATCATGCCCTGCCTGCCCGGACACCTGCACGAGAGAGGATATGATGGCTGCCACCGACAATGCAGTCAGAGTGGCCGCGTTCTGGTCTGCTACGATCTGACTACACTGACACGAAACGTTTGCCGTCGAAACGCTAAGAAGAAGGTTACCGAAGTGACCATACAAACATTTATCTGTTTACTTAGACGGCGCCAGAATAGATTCAGTGACACGGCATATAGCCTATAACCAGCGGACGATCAAGACGCTTCTAACGACACCTCATTTGTCCAGTTATCATAAGAAGTTAGGGAGCCATGAGGGAAACAGATGAAAATAAATACATACATAGCCTGTCAAAATCATATCCCTCCTTTGGCATTGCCGCAGTCGGGTAAAAAGAGATTTTGGCCTTGCCACTGGTAAAACAGATGGAATAGGGTTTCTATTTAATATTTCTGCAGTATTGTTGTCCTGCGTAGTTTGATTCCATAATATAATGTATAGAATAGATTTTAAATAAAATCGGAACGCGCTGACTAAAAAAATTATAGGAACAGCCGGAAATTAGGTGTAGCGGGGAATTCATTATCTTCTACATAATGAAGTTAGTTCAATTGATATTATTTAATCGTTTTATAGTCTCGTTAACCCTTAGCAGCCATTCGCAGGCCATTGCATCGCGGCGAGGCGCCATGTCTGCCTGTTGTGGCACTATGAGCAAATACCGATGAATGGTTGGTTGTATATCTAGGGTTGGCAAACAGTACTTTCACTCTAGGAAGCTACTATAGTTCTGATTACCAAATCATAAAAGTGATTTCGGATTTTCAGTTTTACCATTATATTCAAATTATATAACAAATAATGTTATTTAATATTTTTAGACAATATTTACTAAAAAAGTAAAGTGGTTGATGTAACAATTGCAAAAGCAAGGTATTATTTTTATATTTTATTACCTGACATATTAATACTTTGATAAATAGCTACATTTTAGAAGAAAGTGTCAGAAAATGAATTTAAACCTGCTTAATTTTTACATAATCTAAGGAGTGCATATTCTAAGTGATTTAAAAGCTTCTGTTAACTTGCTTTCCGTATTAGTTAAAAAAAATCTATAGAATATAATAGGTATACTGTTAAAGAGAAACACATGCAAAGTGGTTTATAATGATTTTATGTCATCGCCAGTAAATATTATTAAGAACATTAGAACATTGACAACCCTATCTACAGCCTAAGTATTATTAGTATAAACACGAACTAGCATAGCGTGCTTAACTGCTTCGTTACTTTTTATATCATTGGGGGTTATCCCCTAATAAATTTTGTGGGGTGAAAATCTAATACACCAAGTGAAGACGGCACTAAACGAAGACAATGCAGTTTCGTAAGTACACTGCGGTCTTGTTATGTTTGTATTTCTTGTCTGCTGTTGATGTTATATAAATGCCATGCCATGACTGATAATAGTGGCGCTGGAACCGCAATCTCATAAATTATAACAGCTATTTCTATATACAAATGGCATAGTGTTCTTTTTATGGTATAGGGGCAAACGAGCAGACGTATCATCTGATGGTAAGCGATTACCGCCGCCCATGGATACCAGCAACACCAGAGGCGAGTGCGTTGCCGACCTTTGGGTGTTGGGGAAAGGGATGTGGGGAGGAGTTGGAGTATTGACCTCCGGTATCCTCACTCACTCGGTGAAACACAGCGCAAGCGCTATTTTACACCGGTTTTGTGAGGCCGTGGTATCACTCCGGTCGAGCCGGACCATTCATAGCGAAGCGTGCCCCTTCCACGGTAATGGTTTAAGCAGTCATCTCAGTTTAGCAGTGGGTTTGATCCCAGATGTGACACCACTATTTTCAACAAATTTTTGTTCCGAGTATGAGTGTTCTTTACGGGACTACGGGTTCTTACGATTTTGACGGGACTTTCACTGGCAGATAACTGATGATATAAGGAGGAACTTAGGCTTTTTTTAGACTAACTTTATGCCGTGGCGTTACCCGCGGTACGACAATTACTGCGGGTAATACCGCGAGGTTCAGCTAGACATCAATAAACAGAAGGTGGAATCATAATAGATGTTACTGTTCATACAAATGAATTAGCTTTACTAGTTTACACTTTTTATACTAAGAAGCGCACAAAATAAAATCTTGTCATATTTAAAAATCCCATTGCTCTTCCCTTCTGATGTGGGTAGAGTTAATTCAATAGACAGTGTGTCGCAGATATAAAACATCCAAATAGTACTCTCGAGGGACAGCTACCTCGTGCGGTACAAGTTACAAGAGGATGTTCTATTGTACACTTAGTTAACAAAGCTAGTACAGAAATCATATGAAAATTAGATAATAAAGTAAATATAATCCCATTGCGTAGCGCCTCTACAGGTCGCCAAATCTTCGCATATTACAAATATCAGTGTTTAATGTTACTCGAGTAAGTATAAGACTACTTTGCAATACAAAAGACACTAGAGATAGTTCTTTCGCTCACAGTTTTTTACTCAGAATACAAAAATGTATCCACCTTCTCAGCTATGAGATTAGTTTTTTATGGCACGAAAGACGTTGCCAGATACATTTGCCTATTACACTTCATTTAAGAAACATTCGAACTAAAATCTATGTTCAATTTACTTCTAAGACTATAATTCAAGGTAGGAAATAGTCACTTACAACTTTTTTAGTTGAATATAAAGGAAAGATAAGCCGCTTATAACTTGAATTCTATTTAGAAGTTGTAGGTGGCGCCGGGCGCCAACGCCCACAAAGTATTTGAGACAACTCCGTATCAAGGGCCTATACCTTAGTTTGACAAGAGGGGGCCACCATTCAAAAGTTCTGATTTAATGGGACCATTCAAAACTATGCTCAACCCAAGAGGGAAATAAAATCGTTTACTATTATGATACTACTTGCTACCACCGAATGTATAATGTGATTAGTTCCATTAATAAATGTTCTTAATTTATTGAATTCCATTAAGTATTATGGGTCTCAGTTTTTTGAGAAATTTAATCGAATTTGTAATAGTATTTCAATAGTAAATATGCATTAAAATACTACAATCACAGCGAAATTAAGACAAGTTGATTGGCATTTCATTACAATTTGTCCATTAGATAGTTCAGGCCGTAAAACGTGCCCTAAAATTCAATACTCATATATAAATACATACATTATCCCCTCTAGTGCAGTCGAATAAAAACCCCATTTCTTAGTGTGTTTAACTCATGTAATTGCAAATGGTCTAATTTACCAGTTTTCCTGTTATAAAATTCATGTTAACGCTAAGAAGTTCTAGTAGAAACGGAGCTACAAACTTTACATAACGTTTCTGATAGTACAGTAAATGGAAACAGTTGCTATATTTTGCCGATTCAAAGTATATAAGAAATAAAAGGCAAGCTGTGGGCGGACGGGTACGGGGAATAAACCTAGGGTCGCGTGTAAAAAGAATGTAGCTACTATCCAGGACGCGTGGGAGCCCAATAAGCTCGGTTTATAGACTGGGAACAATTCCCTATTAACTCTGTAATACTGTTTTTCCTCGGTAACATGATTTGGGATTTCATTGATGAAATGAAATGAAATTTTTATTTGCATAGAACATAGGTAGTAACAGGTGTAACATTGTTAGTTTTTGATCATACCATATTCTGCCTTGTTTTGGTATGCAAATATTTATAAAGTGACATTATGATCTAAACAAAAATTATTATCTATACTAATATATAAAGCTGAAGAGTTTGTTTGTTTGAACACGCTAATCTCAGGAACCGCTGGTCCGATTTGAAAAATTCTTTCAGTGTTAGATAACCCATTTATCGAGGAAGGCTATAGGCTACCATCACGCTAGGACCAATAGGAGCTGAGCACCAATGAAAATTGTTTCGAAAACGGGGGAAAATTATCACGCTACGGGCAATAGAAGACGCAAACGAGGTTGCGTGGGTCGGCTAGTATTAAATAAAACTAAAAATATAATCTGTTACATTGTTCAGCTTCATAAAATTGTAAAAATTGGTATTGTATTTCTTAACTTTTATCGATTACATAGTTATATTTTATTAAGTATTATACTACATTACATTGCATAAATTCTGTTATTGTATAAAAACACTTTGGTGGGGCGTCCAATACATACAAATACTCGTAAATTGCTCCAAGTTATATTCTGTTATTAACAAGTGTACGTAGGCGTAACGAGTGGGATAATATACAGTAATAATATATCTCAAAAAACGCCAACTTATTCTTCTGAAATGTCAAGCAGTTTCCATTTAAAATCTTGGTGAAGTTGATGTTTCGCATATAGTAAAATTATTTATAACTCTTGTGAATCTGCTCTAGCAATATTTAATATTGTAGAGGTTCCATTATAGATTTTCTACGAACACCTTAAATAATATGCGCAACACTGATATTAATAAATAGTGCTCGAAATTTAAACTTAGTTATGTAATCATGGAGATGCATTGACTTGCCGATATAGACTGTTAAAAACTGCATTCAATCATGTTTAATTAATATTAATATAAAATGATGACTTAGTAATGTGAGGCTGTAAAATACAAATTTTCTAAGTTCTCTACAGTCGAATGAACGAAATTCCTTTGTCATCTGCAAAACAGAGCAAAAATATCATCAAGACGAAATGATAAACGGTACAAAGCATGTGCAACAACTTAATGTCGGAGGCAGACTAGATTGTGACAGGTCGTTTTCTAAATCCGTAGCTAGCACTGGACTGTAGTGGGTGTTTCGCACTTCTTATTTTGGCGGGAACATTGGCAAGTAGGCGACAAGAAAATAGTTACCGCAAGCTGGGGCGTTGACCATTAAACGGCCAAGAATTACCGAGGTGATGAAATTTAGTATTTTGGAGTAATTACATGTGTATTAAAATAGAAAGTCGGTAAATACAATATGGTGTCATAAGACTTAAAAACTTATTTAATTTCATAATTTTTTTTTGGTGCGATGGTTTTATTTATACTGTGGTGGGAATCGAACTTACGACCTCTGCTTTAGCAGTCAGGGTCACGAACAACTGGATCAAAAGGGCCGTCAACTAATCTAGTTAGTAATATGTATAGAAAAACTTTGTACCCCTTTTAACGAAAATTGTCCGAACGGAGGAGTACGAGAAGTTTAGATGGAGAGAAGTGCAAAAAGGTAGTAGAGCCACGCTGATTTCAGCACGAACGGGCCGGCTCGACCGGGGCGGTACTACCCTCGCACAGAAAATCAACGTAAAATGACAACGATCATGCTGTCGTGTTTCGTTGGTGAGTGCGAGACCGGAGGCACAATGATGCGGAAGCATCACTAGCCCGCCATGGTGTGGGTCACCATGCTGCATTGTTGCATTGTCTGCATTCGCAGTATGGTGACCACCACTCTTGGATTCTACTCATGCTTTCCATCAGGCAGAGTAGAGTCATTTTGGCAGGGTCAAACATAAAAAAAAAAAAAAAAAAAGGTTAGATAAATCGAAAAGAAAAGAAATAATAGTTTTGGTCGAATTTCGACCACTGTCTGACTGGTAATAATAATTGCCCTCCTATCAAGTAGGTCGCGATTATTAGCTAGATAATCGTTCTCACGAAATCGGAATACTAAACAGAATAATTAACAAACACGACACGCTTTGTAATAAATGTTTAGCATTAATTATCATCTGGTTATGTTGTACAACTCGTTAAAATGTAAGTCCGGAGTAATGAAAATGATTTAATCAATCTTTCTTTCAAGGAAACAATAAATGACTTCTTCGGGTTTCTCCGAGTGAGTGACGTCGGCAGAGGTCCAATTGATCCTTCCCCCATCATTTTAGGAGGGGAGGAGGCTTGTTTTAATCATATGCGCAATTCGAAAAAAAAACAATTTTTATGTTGATTTAGGATAAACAATAGCGATATGGTCTATGGGTATTGAAAATAAGGCGTGTTCACACGGAGGCCAGTGAGCGTATCGACTCGGTCCCTTGAGAAAGAGGCATTTAAAACATAAATCAAGACGTGCATACAGCTTTAAATATGGAAGTAACCAAAGATAATACATTTACATGCCGATTTACTTTAATTCTTGAAATAAAACTCATAGTTACATAGTTTGTGATATGAAGTTCAAAGTCAATCTTTACTAAATATATGGTATGAATTGAAATAACAGTAAAGTAAAAGTTAATGGACACATTATAATATTAGACGAAGTAGAAGAAATTGTTTCAGTACATTTTTCCCTGAAGATGAGCCGTTTACTATACCCATATGAATATGGTTTCTATTTCTCTAAACCCAATTATAATTCTAAATACTAAAAATGACAGCATTCGTGCTATATTATTTCGTTGGTGAGTGCGAGATCAGAGCCCCAATAATGCAGGCAGAAGCATCAAAATAAGCAGCCATAGTGTGGGTCGCCGTGCGTTGTTGCATTGTCTGCATTCACAACAAGTATGGTGACCATGCTACTGGATTCTGCTAATGTTTTACATCAGCAGAGTACAGACACTTTGGCACTGGCAGGCTTACATTTAAAACATCTGTTGGAGAAAAACGAAAAAAAAAAAAACAAAACGAAAGTGGACATAACGGAATCTTTTACCTACACATACTCGTAAAAGAAAACATAGTATCGACACAGTATCCAAACCTAAGGTCAATTAAACTGCCATTATGCACGCGTTACGACTACAACCATTTGTAGGCACGATTTCGATACGGCCCCATAAATGCCAGATAATTGATAGTGAACATGGCTAGTAAATAAAAAACTATTACTAGACAATTATTTGAACTGTTATTATATACAGACAACTAAGAAAATGAATCAATGTAGTTCCTAATAGGGTGGCTTCTTATTATTATACTTAATGTTACTTGTTTCAAAATTGAGCGGCCTTCGCTCTGTAGTAGACGTCGATAGGCTGATGATTTAAAAATAGCCATTAAATGATGTGTTACAGCTATTATTATTATTTTGATAGCAATACTTCAGGCACTTTTTTATCGCATAGTGACCGCCAGGCGTTTAAATTTTTCAAATCGGACCAGCGGTTCCTGAGATTAGCGTGTTCAAACAAACAAACAAACTCTTCAGCTTTATATATTAGTATAGATCATCTATCTATCTATATAAAATGAATCCCTATTTGCCTTGGTCACGACATCACGCGTAAACGGCTACACCGATTTTGCTAATTCTTTTTTTGTTGGATAGCCCATTTAGCGAAGACGATTTTAGGCTATGTGAAATCACATTACGACCAATAGGAGCCGGGTATAGACCGAAAATGATGGGAAAATGGGAAAAAGTATTTCTTATGGAGAGACGCAAACGAAGTTGAGTGGGACAGCTAGTTACTAATAAAAGAGTGTAAAAAGATTAATTATACGATTGATATTGTATAATTATAAAACTTTTAAACTTTGCTTCTATAAATCCACCCATGTTGCACAATTCGAAAACAACAAGAAGCAGGAAACAAATTATTAATAACTCATGAGTTATTAATAATTTGTTTCATTTGATAAATGAAAACCCATTTCACACGAGAATTGGTACCTATGATTCGATGTTACTACCTATTTCAGCAGCCACGGATTCACCCAAAGGAAAATTTGTCTAATGTTAGGTACCTAAATAAATAATGGATGCATTTATTGTGAATCACTCGATACATATTTATGCGATGAGTAAAACGCTTAGAATATCTATTCTCGGGATATTTCCTGTCTATTTGTTGCATAACAATAAAACCAAACGTATTTTTAAACATTATCCATAACACCAAATTGACACCTCCACCGGTTATTTAACGCGAAATCTGGTCCTCCAACATACTTCTGGCTCCTGAGTCCTCAAGGATGGGGACATTCGAAAGGATTTTTTACCATGTCAACAAAAAAAATGGAATTCTATGAACTCAAATATTGGTAGGTAAAATAAGGGCCTTTAATACACCTCTGTCTACCCCTTCAAGAATAAATACGTGAGTATTTTTATCGTCAGAACCACAGTGTAGTTGTTTGTTTGTTTGCCAAGTTGCTAGTATTAAAAAAAACACATTGGTAGTGTAAATAATATAGTATTGTTCTATTTGGAGCAGTCCTAAAAATTTGAAGTTTCTAAGTTTACGGTTGTCGTGCGAGACGCATCAATCGTAAAACAGGTCTACAGAATAAATTAATTCTTGAAGGGTAACAAAACTGGCATTTAACATGTACAGTATAAATGTAGGTACAAGAAATTATCAACTTAAAAAAACTAGCTGTTGCCCGTGGCTTCGTCCGCGTGTATATCAGTTATAGCGGCAAATAGTAGACTATGTGTTAATCCAGGGTGTCAGCTCCCTGCATACCAAATTTTATCAAAATTGGTTCAGTCGTTTGCACGTCAAGAAGTAACGAACACACATTCACAAACTTTCACCTTTATAATACCTAAATTACATAAATATATATTAGTGTGATTATTCGTAGTGTGATAAAGGATAGGAATGAGATATATTAAATAGAAAAAAGTAGATTACCGTATATATCTTAATCAATTAATCTTTGTTAGTCATTCTAAAACTCTCCAGGGAAACTTTAAACAGACAGAAATGTATGGAAGAAATGAGAAATCCACAACAATTTCTATTAAGAGACGCAGATAATGTTGCGCGGGCCAGCTAGTACCTACTAAATAAATCAATACTGCCAAACGATTTCAAATGTTATACTTTATATACATGGAGGTATATAAAGTATAGCATTTGAAAAAAAAAACTAAATTATTTCTGTGGAATTCCAAGACAAGCTACAAATTATGCGTTTTACATAAAATTTACACAAAGAGCTTTCAGCCGCAATATTTTCAGCCACGTGACCATTAAAAACAGATAAACATTTTCATTAAACTTTTTTTTTGCTCGACTATGTTGAGTCAACAGTTTCATACTTCGTAACACGTTGTATCCATAATTTAAAAAGGCTGTAAGACGCGTGAGCTCGCAAGATGAGGCGGTACCCACGCAAGGGGGATGGGAAGGGCCGAGGGAGGAACATGCCTTTACCTAATGTGGAAGACAATGCGAGTCTCAAGGACTATGTCAATGTTATTTCGGGAGCTTGTGGAGCGACGAGACTACCTGTAACCAGTCTTTCAACAAAAACTAGCCGAGAATTAAGAATCGACCCCTTAATAAGAATCACTATTCATCAGTACAACATTATCGATTGAATACATATATTTTGTTAAATGGCCAATTTCACAAACTACTGAACCGCGCTAAGGTTACGATACGGATGAATGGCCAGATTAAATGTTGGGACGCGTCCGGTCAAAGGAGACAAATACCTTTAAAATGGTTTCTCAGAAACCTTCAAAGTTCTAAGCTACATATTACCCTAATTTTAACAAGCATAGGTGACTAATAAATAGATGCTCAAATTTCGCTAATGTTGTTAAAATATTATCAGTTATATTTGTTGCCAGACACACATACAAACATACATTAATAATAATAAAACTATAAACACTAAATAATTTAGCATTAATAACAGAGGGACTGAACGATATGATGGATCCGTTGAAAGTCACAATTCCATGTAAGCTAGACTTACATGGAATTTCTCACGAGATGTTTACTGCCAGACAAGTCACTGATAGCCTCAACAGATTGCAATTAATCTTACAAATGGCCGTAATTATATTATCTAGACATGAACACAAAGCGTTTTTAGAGCTAGGCGTAGGTGTACAAAAAAAAGAGAATTTGAGTTAAAAAAAGAAAATGTTCTTTATTTAACCTGTCGCCTTCGTCCACCGAAGTTTGGAAGTAGCTAACTACAATATAATAATAAATTTCTGAAAAATACTTTCATAAAAAAATCTTAAACGAACGACATTACGCGAAAAGGACATTACATGTACTTTATGGGATAGGGGGCAAACGAGCAGACGGATTGTCTGATGGCAACATCAGAAGCGTCACAAGTGCGGTCAAATGAAACGGTCGTATGTTATGCTATGATTGTTCAGTATTTACTATATATCAGTATCGTCTCTTTATAATTTTGCGGATTACATTCCGGAAATTACGATAAACGGATGGTTTGGATGATTTATGATCACACTATAAAAAATCGCTTTTGGATATCCGAATCTGTATCCTGTAAGCGACTGTGTTCTCGCTCATAGGAAATATAACGTTTTCCGTGATGCGTATTCTCAGGTTGTTTTTTTATCAATTTCCTATTTTTAGAAGGAATCTTCTAAAAATAGGAAATTGAACCAAAATGGAACGATTACTGAATCTCTTTTGATTATAATTAATGCAGTGTATGTTGTGACTGACATAATATACCAGTAAAAGTTACGCTGGAATAAAGCGCTGGAAAATTTTCTCAATTTTAACTCTGAAGTTTTAAATTTTCCAAGTTTAGTTAGTTGAACTAGCGTATTACGTCGGAGAGAGAGAGTGGGAATTAACATTGTTTGTTTGAGCTCACTGCGGCTTTGTTGAACGCTCTTTAGAGTGTAGTGGGCTCAACCGGCTTAAGGTTTCAGGTTCCGGCGACATTACACTGTTTCGTTCAATTAAATTGATAGTGGACAATTTATGTGATTTAGCTAATATACTATTTTGTTTCAGTATATCCGATAGTGAAATTTTAACAAAAATAAAACCGACTTCAAGGTTTGACTCGATTTCTCTTAGATGCCATAATCAGATCTTAATGTCCTTATCATGGTACCACCGTTGAGATATCTCCTTTCTATTAAAAAAAGAATTACCAAAATCGGTTCATAAACGACGAAGTTATCAGCGAACACACATAAAAAATAAAAAAAATATATACGATCGAATTGAGAAACCTCCTTTTTCTGAAGTTGGTTAAAAATTGCCTATATGTATATTTTGTCCTGCATGACAGATTCGACTGCCTCGTTGGTCACGTGGTTACCGTGTGCGACTGCTGATCATGAGGTCTCGATTCCCGAGTCGAACCAAATGTTTGTATGATCTACAAATATTTGTTTCGGAGTTTGCGTGTTTTTTTATGTATAATATGTATATATTTACAAAAAAAGTATATATGTAAAGAAAGTAAACTTATTTATTTTAAATTTGGTGTCTTTATAAATGTCAAACTTGATAGTCAAGAGGTTAGGAGTAATGGAAATGGTGTGTTATGAAAATGACCGTAAAAAGCAACACATTAGTTTATTTCTATCCAAAACGATAAGATAAGATCTTATACATGTATTTGTATCAGTTGTCTAGTACCCATAAGACAAGCTCTGCTTAGCTTGGGACTAGATGGAGTTGTGTGTTAGATGTCCGAAATATTTGTTAATTATTTATTAAAACTAACCGAGTCCTGCGGTGTTTCCCGCGGTTATTCACGTATCGCGGGTGACCACGCAAGGCGAAGTTAGTCTATAAAAAGTAGCCTAAGTTACTCCTTATATAATCAGCTACCTACCAGTGAAAGTCCCATCAAAACCGATCCAGCCGTTTCTCAGATTAGCCGGAACAAACAGACACAGACAGACAAATTTGACAAAAAAAAATGTGATAGGTGATATATTATAGACAGAGATAATAATTAGATTTTAAGAAAAATGTAACTATAATATCGTATTGGATTAGTCTGTAAGGATATTGTAAGTAAGTAAATAAATAAAATAAAAGAAGATATAACCTTAAATATAAAATTTGACCATAAATATGGTAAGAGATGCGTCCAGGGTATGCATGTCTATACAAATAAATAAATTGGAGTGTCTATTGGTAATATTAAAATAACCGCTTTTTACTAAATGCATATTGTATGTATACCCAGTACATATATCAATATTTTATTTTACAATTTTTGTCTGTCTGTTTGTTCCGGCTAATCTCTGGAAAGGCTGGACCGATTTTGACGGGACTTTCCCTGGCAGGTAGCTGATGATCCAGGGGGTAACCTATGCTACGTCTTTTAGCCTAACTTTGTCCTGCGGCGTTACTCGCGGTACGACGATAACCGCGGGTAATACCGCGGCGTTCAGCTAGTGTATAATAAACTAAAATGTCATAACTTTACAGCGAGGTCCCCCTTGTAGGATTACATAAATATCATTTCCGTAATTTGATTTATGAACTTCTTTGCTTACATGTTCATATTTTATGACGAGGGGAATTCATGTAAAAACATCTTAAGACAATGTTTGTTTCAAAATATCATAGTTATAAACTTAATGTCAAAGGATAAGAAAAGTTTGACTGAATGAGGGTAAAATGTGCCTTTGCTGATGTTACTACAATTTCATGAGCTCTTCGATACAAATAAATAAAATGAGTGTGTTGGTAATATTAAAATAATCGCTTTTTACTTAACTAATATGTATGTATGATGAACACGGTCCATTATTCCAAAATAACATTTTTTATAATTTTTGGCTGTCTGTCTGTTTGTTTCGGATAATCTTTCAAAGACTTTCACTGATAGGTAGCTACTGATTTAAGGAGTATCTTGGGCTACTTCTTAGTTTCGCCCCGCGGTACGATATTAACCGCGGGTATCACCGCGGGGTTCAGCTAGTTATAAAATAAAAACAAACATTCAAATCTATTTAAGACGAAAAAATAGCCATATATTTATAAATTTTCCAGTAGGGCCAGTTCCAGACACCAGTTCATAATAAAGAGTTGCACACAGATATCTGACTTAAAACACTATTTGACACAAATGTAGCTGACATATGTATCTGACATTCATGTTTCTATCTAAGACATTGTCACATCTGCAGTTATTTGTCAGATAGCTCCATAATAGTTATCAGTAGGTGGTAAAACTAGTAAAATCTTTACAATCTTACTTAAATACACATACATTATTCTGAAATAAGAATCTGCTTTTCCTAAAGCAAAAAAATAATCATAAGTATCTATCAAGACAGAAAGTTCAGGCTTCGCTTCTACGTTAATATTTATTATCAGATTTCACACAGCCAATTAGTTGAAGCCTCTGAGAAAGAACTTGACACTAAAAATAAAATGGGGTTTAATTGCCATTAAATGCAATTTTCATGGTAAACTATAGTATAGATAGAAAGAAAAAGAAAGTTGACTGCTCGGTAATTTTTTTAGATGCTGCGTTGAAATTGGCTTGTTTTTTCACATTATATAACAACTAGCTTTTGCCTGCGGCTCCATTTTAAAAATCTCAACAAATTTAACTTATTATGTTATTCCGATGTCTAAGCTATATTACTGCAAAGTCTCATGAAAATCCGTTCAGTAGTTTTTGCGTGAAAGAGCAAACAAACACACATCCTTACAAACTTTCGCATTTATAATATTAGTAGGATGAATCAACTTAAATGTTCGATGACTTTATTCTTTAAAGAAGACAATGCGTTAAACAACCCGAACGGCTGACAATGGCTGTATTTTTTAAACTGACTTACCCCTATCTGGTATCGTGGTAGTGACGTCGTCGTGCCATCATATTTAAGGAGCGAGGATTTTACCAAATATAATAACTTAATAAGGTACGATAATATTTCGCTTATACCGGTGGAACAATTCGATAGAGTTAACAAGATGTAGGTACATAGTCGTTAAAATTGCCCAACAAATAGTATATATAAATAGCTCTTGGCCTTTTTTCTGAATAAAACTCTCTTGGCTCTCTTGGGTAAAATTGCGTGACTCTCACAATAATTCAGTAACGTCAGGACATTTTGACTTAACGCGTAATTTTAAATTTAAATTCAATGTAAATTGTTCACCACATTCCTGAATGAGCATCGTGATAATACAGCCTAATTTATTAAAGAAGCGATAATAACAACTGAAGAATTGAAGTGGTAGATAAAGAGCATTAAAAGCAAACATTGCTGAAGTTTCTCATAAGATCTGTTAAGAGTGAATTGAGAATAATGTTACATAACTTTTTAAATATTAATTCCACTGCTGTGACATCTTTGCACTGGGATCATCAACAGTGTGCTATATAGACGAGAGCGAGTCCCAGAGACTTTATACAAACCTACTCGATTGTTCATAGTTGGAAACAAGTACAAACTGTTACAACTACATAATTGTTAAACGTAACATCCATATTGTTAGAAGTTAAAGTCTAATAACAAACTAATTATACGAACCGTTTTCACATTCAACGCAAACTGGTGCATTTCCCTCCGTCAGCCTTTCGGTACGACACATAGCTGCACTCCGTCGGATATGGCGTCAAATGAACACTCCTATACAGACTTATATTTACATGTATATGCACTAAGGGCTAATGCACTCCGCGTGCTCTATTTGCTTGATGATATCGAACAACGTATTTGCACTTTCCGAACCTTTTAGTAAATTATTATAAAGATTTTAAAAAGAAAAAATATTTTAAACAACGTACACTTGAGACTTACAAGGAAAACTGACAAGGGATCGTCTTTCTATTTGAAATTAGAACAACTTATGATTTAAAAAGCATGAGTCTTTAGGAAATGTAACCTTTTTAAAATCTCTGTTGAAAAAATTTTAAATTATAGGCGGAATAACTCACGTCCCATTTTGCGTTATGTATAAAACTTAGTTAATATTTGGTTACTGTGAATAATATGTCTGTGTTTAATACTCTCAGAACCAAAGTATTGCCATGTTGTAAAACTACAAACAGTTACACCACGTATTATCAAAATTATATTTTAATTTTTAATCGATGATATTAGCTGATCGATGAGTAACGCTAATACGAGCACTAACTGTAATCTTTACGATTGTCTTGTGATCTGTCTCTTGTTCGAAAGACATTTAATAACACGCTAAACAACATGTCTGTTAACAAAGTGTGGATGAATGAAACTATTTAGAAACAGTTATGTATTTATTGAGAGTCATAAATCATGTTGCGGTCTCTTGAATACCAGATAGTGATTCCTACCCATAGAACAGAGAATCAACCAATAACAATCATAAGTTTTGAAAGTGTTATTGATTTGCAGTTGTAGTCAAATGATAGTCTTTTTTATATTAGCTAATTAATATCAGGAAACCCTTGAGTATGCTACAACCAAGCAGGGTCTCGGAAAACAGAAATAACGAGGACAGTAGGCGTATTGCACTTAAGAGAGGCTTCTTTTCTACCTGATACTCCTAAAAGTCATTGTACTTGCTAATGGCCGTTAAGGAAGGAGTTGCAATTGTCTATATATCATTGTCTCGAGATTAAAATTTAGATAGATATATGGAAAACTCTGTATTTGTATTCCATGTTCCGGATTTTCAAAAGAGTACATAAGTTGACAAACATATAAGGTACTAAGGGCGGCCGTATTGCCATTTAAGGAGTAGGGGACGAATAATATGGCATTTTAGTATAAGTAGCGTAACACACAGAGCGCTAACATTTATAACGCAGTGCAGTTGTAGGCGGCTCGAAACTAAATTCGGACCGTACCGCAGCTAATTTGCATCATATGACAGATTTATTAGTCACATGAATTTCTGTTACACTTTAAAACGACTCTTAACTATGCTCTTATGCCATTTGCCCCCTTTTAAGTGGAGAAAACAACTGTATGAATTAATAAACTCAAAGTAAAGTTCAACTATAATAAATTTCTTACCTATTTTGGATTTCTCTTTTATGGCCAGCTGCATATCAGATCCCAAACCTCGTTAGGATATTAAAGTCAAATTTACTCCGTATCGTACATCGTAAAAGAATGTCAGTATCACTGTCATTGCCCATCTCATCACCTGAACCAACAAACGCCTCAAAAGAGTACACACTGATTATGATTTCGTACTACAAATCACCCGCACAAGCTTAAAGAAAGATTAAATTATCTACTCATTAATCTGCTGTTGACGTTTATATCTGCAAGTCATGTTTATCTTTTAATAAAGTATGCACATTGCCAGAACATGATTGGCTCGATAAAAAATAAATAGGTATTTTGAGCTTACGATCTCAAGAAAGATAATAGAGCTGAAATTAATAACCTAACTATTAAAATAAGTGATCACAATGTTCGTAGCAAAACAATAAACGCCTGGGGACTAGCTAGTCGTACAGCTTAATTACAGCCCCCGGGATGTCGAGATATTGGTTTTCTGATTGCGTACAGAGCAGGTAATTTGTACGCAAATATGTCAGTGTAGCAAATATATTAGCTCTGATGTACGAACATATCTATACAAATAAATAAAATTGGAGTGTCTGTTTGTAATATTAAAATAACAGCTTTTTAATCAATGCATAATCAATGCAATACACGATACATATAACAACAATGTAGTTTAAAAAAATTTTGTCTGTCTGTCTGTCTGTTTGTTCCGGGTAATCTCTGGAACGGCTTGACGGATTTTGACGGGACTTTCACTGGCAGGTGATGATCCGGGGAGTAACTTAGGCTACTTTTTTTAGACTAACTTTGTCCCGCGGCGTTACTCGCGGTACAACAATAGCCGCGGGTAACACCGCGGGGTTCAGCTAGTTTAAATTAAATATAGTAAGAGTTATTCAGTAGCCGTGTTTATTCTGTGTACACGATTTACATTATTAACAAAACAAGCGAATTAGTTATATGAAAATGCTTTAATTATTATCTTAGATCAACACTTTGTTCTGATGAAGTAGCAAGCAATCAAAATTGTATATTGCAGATATGTATGTGGTTTCATGAAAGTTCATTAACCAGAGTTTCGTGAGATAATTAATAGCTCCTTCTTATTAAGATTCTGTTATTTGTTCCAAATCATTTTTGATTTCACGAACGATTTAAAGAAAATTATTGTTCTTAAACGGCGAAAGGGAAAGAGTAATTATAAACTACTAGCTGACCCACGCAATCTCGTTTGCGCCTTATATTGCCCGTAGCGTGAAAATTTCCCCCGTTTTTGAAACATTCTTCATTGTTGCTCCGCTCCTATTAGTAGTAGCGTGATGATATATAGCCTATAGCCTTCCTCAATAAATGGGACCAGCGGTTCCTGAGATTAGCGTGTTCAAACAAACAAACAAACAAACTCTTCAGCTTTATATATTAGTATAGATATGCCTATCAATTCGAATCACATTTGTTACTACTTTCCTTTTTAGGGTTCTGATTTCAATCATTTTATCGCTTTAATAAACTTGTCTACTAGTATGTAATTAAAAATGTAGAGATATTCCATTTTATACAAGTTGGTATATCGAAACCCATAACAATATGTATTGAATTTCTGCACATCTACATCTATCATCTATCTATCTATCATCTACATTTGACTCTGTGTCACCCCCAAGGTCGACTGTGAGAAAATGCCTATGGCTTTAAATCCACCTTTGTACATAAATACTAAATAAATAAATATACTAGATACTAAAGGGAACAGTTAAAAACTCAGCCTTTCAGTTGCAATTTGGTTGTGATTCCTAATTTTATAAGAAGTGTATAGTACAGTTTAGTGTGCTTACTAAATAAAAGAAAATGTTATTCTGAGACCAGTCTCTGGCTCTTCGACTCTCACTTAACTAGCTTTATAGTTCATTGAGACGTACAATTTATTTTAAAAAACAAAAATAGACGTCGGCGCTTTCTCGTTAAAACCAATTAAAGTTAATCCATAGACCACGACCGATTAGTCAACTTTCTGTGGTCACGGAGCTAAACATCCGTTAAAGGAGTTTGATTTTTATTTTTATACTTTCCTGGCGCGAGGCGGGTGCGTAAGCGCAGGCCCGTGATTTATCTTCTCTTATCTAAAAAATGTGCCACGTGCTGCGGCACAAATAGATCCCGACAAGTGTAGACGCATCTTTATATATTCTTTAGAATGGGAAACATTAATTCTACTTTATTCGTGACGTGCATTTGGGAAGACTATCTCCTTTTATGTTTAATTTGTGAACAGAGTATGGATTTGGGCCTGTTTAGATTCGTAAGTTAAAAAGCATTCATCTAAAAGAACTATTAAATGCATGATCTGAGAACAAGTAGATATACTCGTTTCCAAGAGAAACATCTCATACATTAAAAGTTTCTAAAATGTTTTTAAATGAAGTGAAATGTATGTGTAAAGGCAACGACAACACAAAATTACGGATTAGAAGACATTGTAATCTTAAATTTTATTGAAACAATACATTTTGCAACTAAATATAGTACATACCAGCTGAACCCCGCAGTGTTACCCGCGGTTATTGTTGTACCGCGAGTAACGCTGCGGTACAAAGATAATCAAAAAAAGTAGCCTAAGTTACTCCCTGGATCATCAGCTACCTGCCAGTGTCCCGTCAAAATCGGCCTAACCGTTCCAGAGATTACCCGGAACAAACAGACAAACGGACAGACAGACAGACAAAAATTATTGAACTACACTTTTGTTATAAACTAAATGCATATTTATGTATACACGGTATGTATACATAAATATGCATTTAGTATAAAGCGGTTATTTTAATATTACAAACAGACACTCCAATTATATTTATTTGTATAGATTATGAACGTGGTCATCGTATTCCCCAGGGTCAACGTCAAAGCTTTCTTATCTAAGGTCCGTGCAACGACCTGAGTGATCCATCTGGGTTTTGGTTTGTATACTACGCTTTGATTAATTAAGTGAATAATAGAATAGTGAAGATTGTATGCAAATATCAACGGTATATTGAAAGGGATATCTATAGAGTTATGTTTTATATCACCATCAACAGCTTTTTTTATATGGCCCTGCTCAAATTACTCTCCTTTGCCTGAAGGAAAGCATAAGCAGAATCCAAGGTTGGTGGTCTCTATACTAATTGCGAATTCAGATAATGCAGCATGGTGACCCACACCATGGCGGTCTAGTGATTCCTTCATCATTGGTCCTCCGGTCTCGCACTCACCAACGAAACACGAGAAAACGAAAGCTTCATACCTATTACGTTGATATCCTGTTCGATGTACCGCCTCGCTCGAGGCGGCCCGTTAGTACTGAAATCAACGTGGCTCTACTACCTGGCAAATCGAATCGTTTACATTTCATAGTATTCTTTATGTCTAGTTTTATTTCATTAAATTCATCTTGGTTTATCAAGAAGTCTCAACGGAAAGAGGACCTCAGGCATGTAGCTGAGATAGATGGAACACAGACAGCGTAGGGTCAAAGAGTTTGCCAAATATTGATTAAAATATAATAAATTGATTAAAAGATAATAAATTGATTAAAGATAATAAATTGATTTAAAGTTTATAGAGTTAGAGTAAAAGCCTAGTTTGGGTTCCTACGGTCATATGAACTCATGTGTCACATGTGCCATGTTATCATCATATTAGACACTACGCTTAACCCAGACTATTATAACTCTTTAATTGCTTTTGGGCGTGTTCGTTAATTAATAAACTGACGGATATTAATTTACTTGAATAAACATTTTATCTCTATAATTGTCATAGTTTAACGTAGTTAGAATATAATGGCCTACTTAGCTTAACCTATATTATTGTGTCAGCCAGAGGCCTAATTTATTCTAATCTACAAAAATGTCGGGTGACCAGACCATGTGCACATTAGTCTTCATTCACGAAACCCACACATATAACATATACGTATGTTCCTTCAACAATCACCGTACGAAATATTAAATTGCATTTTGTTTTATTAAACTTTTATTAATCTTTAAGCAAAATGTAGTTAGAGTTTTAAATGAGGAAGTCAACGAATATCAGAGTAGAGGACAAGCAAAGAAAAAATGGATGGATTGCGTAAAAGAGGCGATGGCCAAGAAGGGAGATAGCAGTGAACTGACGAGTGATAGAGGAGAATCATTGCAGCGCTCCAAAAAAAGTTATGAAAAGGGTAGAGAGTTGATGATGATAAGTCAAAGTGTAAGGATTGTAGCCCCGTAATAAAGAGAATGGAAACCATTGGCGTTGGTGGTCTCAGATTGAATATACCATTTAATCCGTCACTAGGTACAAATTAGTATGACATCGTCAGGTTGTTGACAGTTGATATTCTGTGAACTATGCCTAAATCATTCTGTCAGCGCGATGATGATTAGGTGGTAAGTATACTTTAGATATTATGTTACATTTTTCATGAAATATTTAAATCTTTATATCTAGTGTTGTCCATCATGTCAGAAAAAAACGCCAATAAAATAACATTCTCATGTTTAGGTCTTCGTGAATGTTACGTATGCCTATATTCAATTGTATGTTACTTTAGGGTTAAAAGAGAAAATACAGGAAAGTAAAATTATACAGCATGTGTGTATAGTGATTGATATCCCATTATTTGTACGTATAATTCGTCAATCAAGAAACTCACGCATTCAAAAAACGCCAGTTGATTAAAGTTTCTCAAAAATTTGTCAGCGATCTACGGCGTGATTGACGGACGAACAACCTGATGAATGGCCGGATAGCAATTTGAATGAAATATGACAGTAGCTAACAACGCAACGATAACTATTTTATAACACGTAACAATCAATGGCATAATTACAGATAATAACGTTCCGTTCTCATGATAAATGGACAAAGTTGATACACCACTTATGCCGATACTTTTTGTTACAGCAGATGTTATTATTGTCAGTATAACTTGGTTTGTCATTCTTTAGACTTTTGAATTACGATAAAACTAGATGTACATTGGACTTATATACTACACGTAAAATGTTAGCTTTTTGAGCTTATTCAACACTAGTTGATGCCCGCGGCTCCGCCCGCGCGTATGTCGGTTATCGCAGCAAATAATAGCCTATGTGTTATTCTGATGTATAAGCTATATTACTGTAAAGTTTCATCCAAATCCGTTCAGTAGTTTTTGCGTGAAAGAGTAACAAACATCCAAACATCCATCTATCCTTACAAACTTTCGCATTTATAATATTAGTAGGATAGATTTATTCATCATGTATTATATGATAATCTACGTTGCATACCTAAAATAAATGATACCGCTTGGCATAATGCGAATACAGATATTTAATTTGCTAAAGTAGTCCAGTATGTACTACGATTATCTGGAAGAGATTGCGTTAAGCCCTTTGTGCATTTAAAAAAAATCATCTCTTTACAATACACTACACAGTTAACAAATAGGGTATATACATATGTACGTATTCTATTTATATAATAAAAACCTGTTTTTATTCAACAAGAGCTAAAGGTCTACTTAAAAAATAAAAGTGTAGGTACTGATAAAACGTATCCTTCGTAGGTATAGTAAGCTTATTCCACGTTACATTACAGACGTGTATGCGGAACTGTCGCACAATACAGCTTTGTTATCTGTGACGTGCGTAGTAATGTCTGAGAGAACCTGTGTGGATGAATATGAGAAAAAAAGGCTAGGCTTGAATGGGCGTACGATTGTGATACAAAGGAACTTGAAAGTACTTAGAACTCTAGACTGCGCAAAAATATTACCTAAGAACTTCTTGCGGGGATGACGCGGCGACACATGACCGTCGTCACAAGAGGGATTTTGGAACTGTTGATTTAGATTATGTATGTATGCAAAAGATAATCCATTCGGTTAAACTGCCACAAATTATTAAATTATTGTCAATGTAGAGGTTCTTTTTGATTATCTGAGAAGTACTAACATGACAGTTAAAATATGTCTTGATATGATTAATTGATTCGTTTTTATTTTTTATACAAAACTAGCTGACCCGGCGAACTTCGTACCGCCATAGTTACATATCTGTCTCAGCTTCCCGCAGGCAGCGTACAGGCGAGGACAAAAAAATTGACTTTTCCCGTTATCTTTTAATTTTTCTTGTACACAAACTTTGTCCTAACAATAACGAACACATAAAAAAAAGAATTATTTAATTTGGTGCACCCGATCGGAAGGTATCGGCGTATATACATTTCGGCGATTCATTTTTGTATATATAGATAATTATAATTAATTTAGTACTTAGACTGTATAGACTTGTATTAAACGTTAAATGTAACAATCCCGAAGCTAGACAACATTGTCTAGCTTTCAAAGCTAGATAAAAGTCGGTTGATAGTCTGGCTTGAGTCTGGGCGAGCCATTGTCTGGTTCGCTTCGAAGGCAATGAATGGCTGGAGACGACGCCAGTACGTTCTTAATAAGCACTTTTAGATGTGAGTTTGTTCTGAAACCGTCCGCCTAGAAATGTTCAAATAATCTCGAAAAAAGAAATGGGTGCCCACAATTCAGGTTTATAGAAGCGGATTTGCAGTTCAGATCAGATAACAAGCTTGTATGATTCGTAATAGTTGGACTTTAAGACAAATTTTTACGGAACTTTACAAGAGCAACGACTAGAACTCAACAGAGTCAACATAATATTACAAATAGGAAAGTGAGTTTTGACGGCCCTGTTGGTTATTAGAGATCCTAGATGCTAAGCCGGAGGAGATTTTGGGTTGGATTCCCATCCAGGGCAAATGATAATGTGATGAGAACGATCATTTGTTCTGTGACTGAAGTGTAATTTGTCTATAATATATGTAGGTATTTACTTTAGAAAATACATTTATGATGTATGCCATAGTGTGGATACCATAGTACAGGGTCTGCCTACTTTAGGATAGGATGTCCGAGATTGAGCTCATTTATCAGGGTTCCGCGCCCAAAGGGTAAAAGTGGGACCCTATTACTAACACTTCACCATCCGTCTGTCCGTATTGCGCGAGTCCGATTTTTATGTTACATAATAATTTACAACACGGTACAAACGTTTTTAATTTAATAATGAACAAAGAGCCTTCTTGATACTTAAACGAAACCCACCAAAAAGAGAATAGTTCGGTCATGGACTAAGTTTTATTACAACAAGAGAGAGCAATTTCAATGTTTAAATTATTTTATTAGTCAATTGAAGTTTATAAATCTATTTGTATACGCTTTAATTGTCTGCTATTTTTGAAATCGAATTTTGTTTTGAGTTGAAAAGTAATAATAACACACGTCTTAGCTTTTATCAAGTTAGAAAGTAGATTGTAAAACTAATGAAAGTTCTATAGATTTCAATTAGTTATTCACATACAGTTATTCATTTGATTGTCTATTATTAAGTTAAAAGATATTTTTTTCCTATTTACAACTGTTTCTTTAAAGGTTTTTTATTAAATGAACCTCGATGTGAAAGAAAGTGTTTAATAAGATTTTCCAAAAAATGAACAAAGCATTTCTTTCTTAAACTGGCTGCAGTATCAAAGAATATTCAGATACCTATTTTAAATATCGTTGTAGAATTGAAACTAGTTATAAATTTCGTTAATAAATTTTTATTCATTCACTCCACATGATCGTGGTCATGGATGAACTGGTCCGATTAAGTCCCAGCTGACACAACTTGAGACGACAGTAGATTGCACATTATACCTAATAGACAAACGTTTCTATAACAGTTTGAATTGTATTCCACGTTCATTAAAAAAAAATATTGTTAGACGACTGTGGTTGATAAAGGATTTAATCTCTATTTAACTACTTTACAAAACATTTGACGATCGCAGATTTTTTTTTTTTTTTTAAGTTAGGGACTTGCTTTAGCTCTAAGATTTAAAGTTAAATAGAAGACTGAATAACTTACTGAAAACACACATAGAGCCCGGAGGAGAGAAGTAATAGAGACTTGACTCCTAAAGTCATCTAAATGCAATGTTTAGAGAATTGGTATGAATAGCACAAAATCACCACATTGAGTGTTATATGCTACCATTACTTGTTAAAGTCAATTTATAAGAATGGTGTTCAAAGGTGGTACGTCGTAATAGTAAATTTTCATTTATTCTCTATTAAATTGGGAATCGGTGGAACTAACCACGTACCTTTAAACAAGGAAACTATTTTAAATAAATAGGTTTAATGAACTATTGCTGTTGAATCGGCATAGGGCTTTTATGGAATAAGGAAGGATCGCGACATTCGCGACAGTGGGTCAATAATGATTTCGATGACTAGTTAACCAAATGTAAGTGTTAGTAGGTAGGTGTGTATAGAACACAAAATTAAAAGGAAAACGAAGTACATTACTCGTATTAATATACTAACATAATCATGATTTTTCTGTGTGCTGTATACATGGTGTTGGTGAATCATATCGTATTTATTTCATTTGACGAAAAAAAATGTCACATCACTTTGCGTACAAAAAGGTTCTTGGCAACATAATAATCTTTGTGTAAGCGGCAAGATAAAAGTAAAATATAAAAGCAAAATTTGCCCTACATTTTTAAGTCCTTACTTAAAAGCACTTGAGTAAGACACATTTTTAAAGCGTTATTCATCGTAAAAGCCACACTTCAGCTAAACGTTATATCACATAATATGTATACAGAATTTCCCTTTTTGGTCTGGGAATCAGGTCAGAGGTATCAATGTTCCAGATTTCCTCGTACCTGAGGAACTATGACCTCATTTAATGCATGTGGCCCAAATTAAAATTTATAAATATTACGTTCGAATCGATGCTACTACAAATTTTGGGAAGCAACTTTTATGATTGATCCAGTGATATGACTATGCTATTTATGACATAGAAATTCATAAGCAGCTTAACCTGCAGCAATCTGTAAATTAAACGTCACAAACCAGCAGTCTTTGAGGGTTGAATTAAGCCAATTTTTTAAAGTTTTTTCTTTGAACTTTGTACAACGTATGAACTGAGAATGGAAATTTTATTAGATATTGTATAAAGTATATAAATAATAATAAAAAAATAAATATTTCGGACATCTAACACACAACGCCATCTAGTCCCAAACTAAGCAGAGCTTGTATTATGGGTACTAGACAACTGATATTAAATACTTATATACTTTTTTTTTTGTAAATACATACATATTATAGATAGAAAACACCCAAACTCCGAAACAAATATTTGCAGATCATACAAACATTTGATCCGACCCGGGCATCGAACCCGAGACCTCAAGAACAGCAGTCGCGTACGCTACCGCTGCGCCACCGAGGCAGTCAACATATACCAGAAACAATTCACGGGTGATATAAATTATTGTCGGAGGTTTTATACCGAACATAATTTGTACTAAACAGCCTTCCAGAATATAAATGTGAGAGAGAGATTCGAGAGTTCCATGAGTCCAAGCAATATTTAAGTACAATAATTTTATAAAATAATACCTAATTGATGCAAAATTATAAGCAATTCCACATAAGTCACAATTAGGTCAACAGGTAAAACGATTATGAATAGTTATAATAATTTGTGTGGTAACTATGTACATATAAATAACGTGGTATCGCAATCGCCCACACCCTTTTTCCGCACGAACGTAATAGCACCATAAAATCCCATATGTCATGCTGAAGAGTTGTTTTACACCATAGTAATTACCTTTTTAGAATTTCGCTTAGTAAAATTTAACTTATTAAAATGTAACGTATCCATCTGTTACCCGCGACCTACACCTGGTCGTCGGGCCGTTTTGTGGAGGGGTCTACCATATCACCCTTCGTTTTCTGGTACGCGGTTGGTAACTTTATGGCCTCATCGACCATCGTTTCTGCTAGGAATGTTGCGTAAGTTGTTGTGGAGAACCTAAGGAAAGACAATCTCTACCAATTCTAATGCTTCTTTGTCACTCAATTGCAGCATTGATGATAGAATCATGATTCAGATGGCTTATCTCTTTTGACTAGAGAAAATAAATCTATAAATCCTTCTCCCTTCAGGATAGACAGTCCGCCACTTGCATTTATAATATACTTACATACATAAATCCTACTAATATTATAAATGCGAAAGTTTGTAAGGATGGATGGATTTTTGGATGGATGTTTGTTACTCTTTCACAAAAACTACTGAACGGATTTGGATGAAACTTTACAGTAATATAGCTTATACATCAGAATAACACATAGGCTACTATTTGCCGCGATAACCGACATAAACGCGGGCGGAGCCGCGGGCAAGAACTAGTAATAAATATAATAAGGTTACACACCGCCATTTAACTTTTCTTACAAGCTCTACACTGGTTTTTTGTATACCTGACATATTTGATAAATATGGGTAGAATTTAAAATGCAATGCATATATCATTGACTACGACATTACGATACTTCAATTGCAAAGAAACTAGGTATGTTCTTTGCAATTATGTTGCTAGAACTATTAAAGTACTCGCATCTCATACAGTAATTAAGCCTTTATTATAGCTGCGTAGTCAGTGACGCGACACATAATTAGGTTGTTTAATAGCCTTAATCGATACACCTACATTACGGTAGAATGTCTGTAGCGCGCCCAATGCCGCCCATACTCTCATTAAGTTCAATGAGCGTGGGTAATCTTAACGCGACGCGATTTAAAGTCGATTAAACTTTTCACTGATGGAGAACTGTTTAATTAAAACTCATCCGATATTAATATCGGGTTTTCTCGTGATTCCAATTGGTTGTTTATAAATAAAATTCAATATTCATAGGAATTTGGAGTGTTTTACTTTTATTATTGTGACTGGGTTTTCGATTACCCTTTTATCAGTAGCGGAAGGAAAGTGGTAATGCTTTATTTATGTATTATAATGTATATTATCAGTCTGTGGTTATGTGTCTATACTCGGCAGTGAAATATTCCATGTAATAAAACTCGTTCTGTATTTCAATCATAATTATATCATCTTTACCTACAGCATCTTTAAAATGAGGAAAGAAAAGAAGTACAAAACGGATAATTTAATCGACTGATTAATAAACTGTTAGATTTAACACTAGAGAGAAACCAAGTTCAGAAATAGACATCTTCAATGAAAGACCATTGTACAGCGTTTTAAACCAAAGTCTTGTCCACGTAAACAAGCGTCAAAGAGAGTGACGGCACCCGCATTTGATAGCCTGCAGTGCACTCGGTTTCACTCTCAAAGCGTGTCCTAGTTTGCCATACTTCCACCAGCTGCAGGATTTTATTATCGACTTGTCGACGGATTTCTCGCCAAGTTTATCGGGCTATTAACTAAAGAAGCAAAACACATTTAACGACATTTTGCTCAATAGTGAAGAGCATCTTGTCTACGGCATAACACCAAGTTTATAGAATAAAATTATACATCTGTTATAAATTACAAGGTAATGTTTTAAGGAACTTAGAATAAGTACACTTGGATTATATTCATTGTAATCACAATTAAAACTAAAAATTAAAAGCTATAAAATAAAAAACAAATAAGAAATATTTATTCGACGTTGTAACTTAACAAGTTGGAGACAATAACTGTATTTGTTAACGCTCCATGTTTTGTTATTAAAATAACAGTGAAGTCTGCTAAACAAATCACACAAATCTGGTAGAGGCTACTCAACGATGTTCAGTCAGCTTACCACAAGATTTAGGTCGTGGGTACTTAACAAATAGGTCTCCCAGATCCTAAGTAGCACGTTTAGCATCTTTTAGAAACGCTCCGCAATTTGGTAAGATTATTTTTCTTTTTACCGTCATTTATACATTTTAAATTACTGACCCTGACTGACTGAATTCATCGACGCAGGGCCTAAAGGGCTTGACAAACTTGATATCTTGGCAGGTGATGCTTTTCATATTATAAGTATCCATTGAGACTAGATTTTTAGAAAATACACCATTAAGGGGTATCAAAAGGGATGAACGGTCGTATGAAAATTCGTATATTTCAAAGTCAAGCTGTAGTTTACTTACTACTAGTTTACTTAAAGGGCCACCGAAAGTCTGAATAGTGATTGGTAACATTCCTCAAGCGTAATTCAAAATCATTTACTGTCATACTTGTCATACTTTCAATGATTGCACATAGAGATACTAGTTACGATGAGAACACGGATCTTTATATGGTGTAATTAATAGAAAGAGCAGCTTGTGATGAGTGAAGAAAAAATGTGGGCCAGTCAAGTGTTCGTGAAGGCAGCGTGCTCGAGTCTATTATGCCCGTGGTGAAGTTTAGGGTTACTGAACTTTGTTGTCGCGTGTTGTTGTGATTTTTTGTACTATTATTTAAGGACCAACTCCTAAATTGTTACTGACAATTCAGTGGTTTTAGGAAATGAGTAATGTGAACTTTAAATGATGAGAATTTTCATAGTTACTATCTGGTTTGTGATGTTTCTACATGTCGTATTCTCTATTATCTATCTAATAATATCTACAGTTTTCGATTTGGTACTTGCAACTTCGTAAGTTTTTAAAATTTAGTTTTCAACAACAAAAATATACATTTACCTCAAAGTGTTAGTTCATCTAATTATTTCAAATCATAAACTCTATCTAATACCTCTTTCAAATCGAAAGTGTTGAATAATACAATTATAGTTCAGCACAAAAGACAATCAACTCAAATAGTTTCTACACTTAAACGTTGTGAACATAACGGAAATAATTTCCCATAGAAGTGGTTAAGAATTATGTCGATGAAACTATAAGAAGTATGGATTCCGTTGACGCCGAGCGACATGGTACAACTTCCTCGAGACGTGCCATCCGGAATTACAATCGACCATTGTGTATTGTACTGCACCTCTATGGTACAAATACGTCTATGGTCCTTAGAGAGCGCAACATAGATTATAGATATGCAGTAATAATGGTTCCGAGCCATAAGACCCTTTGTGTTAACCATGTAATTGTATTGAGTAGGCGATGACCATGACAATGTTTAAAAAAGCTTTGATGAAATATTGTATAAGTACGGGTATAAATGGGAATACGTAAAAGGTATTCCAAATATTGAATTACCTGACGTTGGAAACATGTTCATCTGTCTCAAGCGTACCCATATTTAAACATTATCACATTGGCGGCATTGATTTGTTATTTATAGTATGATCCGGTAATTTTCCTTGTTTCTGCTTCTTTTTACGAATACATACATAGGACATACATAATATGACAAATACCGGTCCGTACTAATGTCCATAAATAATAATATAATTATATGCACATGGCATAATTTTAATTGTTATTACGGTTATAAAGTTCCATAACCATTACAAATACAAATGCTAAGCAAAAAATTACTAGAAACTGACGAAACAGTAGCCATAAAAATATAAATTTTACGAATAATTTCGGATATACGTGAGTCTTAGACTCAAGACAACACGCGTTTAGAGTTCGTTTAAAAAGTTTAGAAAATAAAAGCTATAGGCAACGCTTAAAGATGTTGGCAACAACAACAATACAAAGAAAAAAAGGAACAATAGCGATTAATTATAAGCCCTGGCCGAATGGAAACGTGCTACAGATAACAAATAAATGTTCTCTAAGCCGAGCAGGTGTAGATCGCATCCTTACGCTTTCGAGAATACGCACCTGTCTTGATTTGTGTCGCGGTGAATTGGTCTCGTCACGGTCGTCTCATCCTACATGGATCTGAAATACAAAAATGATAAGCTATAATATTTCTGGCTTGAGATTATAATTTTCATTTTGTCATGGCTAATAATGCAAAGGTTAAAAAAGTTATTATACCAATATTGATCTTCTTTTCATGTCAAATGACATTATTCTCAAAAAAATATAATACTCTACACAGTCTACACTAAGTTTCCTAAGTTTTATTATTTTTTTACATATAACTACCACATTAGGAATTTACATCCTGTGTCGTGAGGGACTTTACCAACATACATGAAACGCACCCACACAAAGAGCACCCAGACTCAGAACATCAATTTATGGATTACACAAAGCGTTGTCCCACGTAGGATTTGAACTGGCAACACTTGGCGCAGTAGGAACCACTAGGCCAACCGTGCAGTCAAAAGTATAGTTATTTCAAGTCAAGTATAGTTATTTTGCCCTGCTTACTGTAATGGTAACGTATTGCCATTTGTGAGAACGTTTTATCATCTGCAATAATCAGGCGTATTTAACTACATTCAAGGTTGTCTTAATCTATATTACTCATAAGACGTTCTGTAAAAAATTGTCTGCCTGATGTCTACATCAGTACACATTTGTGTATTTTATACACTACATCCATACAAAGGAAAAATAGGAACAAAATTCATACTACACAAAATCTGTGGCGTCACCACGACATATTGGAAGAATATTGAAGGTAATACGTAATTCCATCAAAGTAACGGAATCGAATACCGTGCGAATATGTGTATATGGTTTCCCAATGGGTTTGAAAGCTAGGTTGTACTGAAAAGAAAATATATATGTGTCTGTATTATATTTGTATTAAATTCAACGAATCGGTTTGAATAGTTAGTTTTTTACATCAGAACTACATATAAATTCACCTATCCATTTACTGCTTTGTTCTTCAAAGGTTGCCTATAAGAAGTTGTTGCTTAGTTTCAAGGCGCTATTTGTATTAAAAAATAATAAAATTAAAAGTTAATTAAATTTCTTGACTAATGTTTTTTTCTATTTTGCAATAATTAATCAATAAACATTTTCTACGACCATAATGCAGTACTTTTTAACCGACTTCAAAAAAAGGAGGAGGTTTCTCAATTTGACCGTATATACATTTTTTTTATGTGTGTTCGTCGATTACTTCGTCGTTTATAAACCGATTTTGATGATTCTTTTTTTAATGGAAAGGAGATATTCCAACGGTGGTACCATGATAAGAACACTAAGATCTGATGATGGGCATCCAAGAGAAATCGAGTCAAACCTTGAAGTCGGTTTTATTTTTGTTAAATTTATGATTTGGTGATGCATGATATTGTTTGCCTGAAAACGAGTTTTTGATTCCTTGTCTCGCTGAGAGAATTTCCTAGTAGCTACTAAGAATACTAAATAAAATGCGACAATTTTCTTCATAAATTTTTAACACCTTTTATTAGCTTTACCTGAGTGTTTGTTTCTTTGTAGCCGGTTTTGTAAGCGAGTTTTTAACTATATTTATTTACTTTACTAGCTTTCGACCGCGGCTTTGCTCACATTTAATAAAAAGTATAATATGTAACTTCTAATACCTCCGAGAATATGTGTAGAAACTTTCATGATGATCGGTTAAGTAGTTTTCGCGAAAAACGTAACAAAAAAATTTACATTCACATTTATAGAAATAGAGAGATAAAGTATGATGTTTTTGGGAAAAACATTTCATATATACATTTGTCTAAAAACGACTACTGCATAGAACAATTTTTGTATGTTTAATGCTTAGAGTATACATAATGTATATACTTTAAGGTTTAATGTTTGTAACTTTTTAAATTGCATATTTTACTTTATTCCTCAGATATTATATCATACATACGGTAAGTTAATGACTTAAAACTAGTAAATGCATATTGCCTTGTTTACAATGAACACAATTTCTGAGTACTTCATTTTGTGCAAGTCTCAAACAATTAATAGCTTGTTCTTGTCGATTTCTCCATTCTTTATAGTTTCCTGTTTTGTCTCTTGTACATTTTTTTTAGTTTATGATTCATTGTGTTATGTCATTGTCTATTCCCCTTTCTAATTCTGGTGTTCGTTTTATCCGACTTCCTGATTTTAGTTTTTTTATCATCTTCATTACATTTACTTTGTCATTTCCTATTTGTTCTTATTCTTAAGGTGTCTTCAAAACTCGTCATTAATTTGTTATGCTTTCTTTCCATCTTTTTTCAAAGTAGATAAACCTTCTTCAATTATAAACAAGTAGAATTTGTCATCTATATTAAATTCAGTTTTTTTTTCAATGAAACTCATAAGTTTTATATATATTCGTAATCACCGTTACTTTTTGGTGCCAAAAATCCTTAATTTTTATTTTGATGTACCCAATGTCACTCTCACAATTAACACGAATCTATTGACACCACACTATTCACATAAAAATACGACAAGCCGTTTAGGCTCTAGGGTTTCCAAAGAAATATACAAACATACACTTCAAAAACATAACCCTCCTTCTTTCGCAGTCGGGTAAAAAGAAGTTATATAACCTGTATCTAATAAAACAGGGGATAGGTTTTTGAAAACAGTCGTGAGTTACATTTAAAAAAATTCAATAACAATACTATATAATAAAATAAACAATACAAGGGAAAGATGATAATTGAAATGTGCTAACTAATTACTATCGTAAAAAATATTCGAATAAGGACTTATTGCAGATTTGGAATTCACAGATGGCCTGTACGAAATTTGCAAACGATTAATATGCGGGATAGTGAGTTGGTTTGCATCCATTAAACTTACATTACAAAGTTATTAAGCAAACGTATTATAATTTAGTCAACGCCTGACACATTTTGGAGTTGCACCGGAACGTAGCGGGATTCAAGCGTATTCATATTTTTTATGATTTGGTGACGTCACGCGAGAGATTGAACGTTTGCCGTGTTGTGGTTATAAAAGCGTTAATTTAAATACATTATTATATCAATGTCCGGAACTAAATTCAACAGCAGGTTGAAAAGTTCTATGTCATCGAGAATTACCGCTATGATTTTTGGTAATTGTATATTTTAAACATAATGTTTATGATTGTAAACCCGCGCGACACAGTCTAGTACGGGAGTAGTCTTTAACAAGTACAATTTTAACAAAAATAAAACGGACTTCAAGTTTCGATTCGAATTCTCTTGGATGCCATCATCAGATTTTAATGTCCTTATCATGGTACCACCATTGGGACATCTCCTTCCCATTAAAAAAAGAATCATCAAAATCGGTTCATAAACGACGAAGTTATCCTCGAACACACATAAAAAAAAAGGTAAAAAAAATAATATATACGGTCGAATTGACAAACCTCCTATTTTTGAAGTCAGTTAAAAATACTAGTCTGTTACCGCATCAAGTTTAACCTTTCAAATTTCATACTTCTCTTACGATAGTCCGTCGTATATCATCTCTACTAATAATCATAGTCTATTCTATGAGAACCAGATAAATAAGTACACTCAGACGCAGGACAAATAAAACCTATGACTTTCGGCTTAGCAGTATCACTAACTAATAGATTGAGAACATTCCTTCAGTTTATATACTAGCTGTAGACTACCACTCCTCGCTGTGACATACTGTTGTGCCATTGATAAGAAATTATTAACAAAACTAAAGCAACAAATAAACACAGGCATACCATAGAAATATCACACTTATCGAATAAATACGGACTAAGTCACGAGCAAGTTCTAATAATATATGTATTTTTGAAATGTACAAGTAACGCCCTTTCCAATGATACCAAACACGACATATTTATCTCAAATTATTTTTTAATACAGTACTTTATTTTGGCTTGAGGGCTCCCCATTAGATTCAGTGACACGTCATACAGCCTATAACCAACAGACGATCAAGACACTTTTAACGACACCTCATTTGTCCAGTTCTAATGAGTAGTTAAGGAGCAATGAGGGAACAGATGAACATACATACATAGCCTGTCAACATCATAAACCTTCTTTGGCTTTGCCGTAGTCGGGTAAAAAACAACAATCTTTGAAGTGAATTTGAAAATTTTAAGCTTAATCCGTACAAAACTTTTTCGAGTCTTCGATTTCCTGAAGCGTACACAGACCTACTTAATATTCCTTAAAAAATATAGAAGAAAGATAAATATTAATGGCGACAAATATTTTCTTTTATACCGTTCCACGTGGAATTTATATTAAAGGAGATATTTTTTCTCTTTTCACCTACATTGTTGGATTGAGTTTCGTAAGTTAGGAAAGATTCCTGGAATCGAGGGATAAACGAGAACACGCGTAGGTGGTGGGTAGCTGGAGGAAAATTATTATTTATTGCTCTACGTGTTTAATTTAAGGATAGTGGTATAAAAGGTAGCCATTATTGGTCATGTAATATAAATTACGACAAACTAATTTAAAAAGTAAATCGTAGCCTGAAAATGTATTAGTTTAAACAAAAAACTTATTAGAAGACATTCAAATTGCGACAGTACGGAAGGAGAAAATAATAACACTATTTGTCATGTCTATATAACACGTAGTATTCGTTAAAAAACAGAGATTTACTTCATAAAATCGTTAAATAGCATGCAGGTTATCTTAGTTTCTATTTTGTAGATATTTCAAATTCAATGTTCCAGAAATAGCGATATAAAAAAATCATTATAGTCAACAATCCCTCTTCACATGCAGTCTCATTAAGCTTTCATTAAGGAAGTATTCATTAAAAGTGTGGAGCAATGAGCAACTTCCGTCAGGCACCTCGCGTCGATAGCGAGTGCATCACGCAAATATATCACTCACTAAAGTGCTACTGAAACTTCTAAATTTAATGATATGACAATCATTTATATCAGTTAAATTAGTCCATCTTAAATCCTCTGTAATATATATATTTGAGCCTATAGAAGTGACTCTACTCTGCCGAATGGAAAGTATTAGCAGAATCCAAGAGAAGTATTTTTAAAAGTAAATATACAAAAATACAGCTGAAACGTACAATAATCGTCATTTTGCTTCTTGGAACGTTTTTGCCCTCAATTCTGCTCCAGTTATTCTTATTATGAAGAAACACACAAAAGATTTTTATCCGTTATCTTTCCTTTGTAAAAATACTTGTGTATTGTGAGATCTGGAGACACCCCGTCTGCTAGGTAGTTGTTGATCAAGAGCCGTATTTTTCTGATATCTTCGAAGAAAGTAAGCTACTGACAAACTATCCTTGAAAAGGAAATCACTCCGATCCGAACCATTGACCTAAATATATCAGGTAACAGAACTTTAGGATATTTAGATCTAACTCGGATTTATTTATTTTTGTTAAAAAGTAGGATTACTATCAGACTTTGTTTATTTTATCGTAAATAATAATAACGTTATACTTAACTATTTCTAGCAATGATGTCATAGTTAAAAGAGGGGAGAATCTTTTTACTATAACATCATTGATTTCTAGGACAACTTTGAATGCTTTTTATTTTAGGTCTGTGAATCTCCTTAATTCTACGTGTTTGTGACCTAGACAAATTAGGTCCATAAAAAAAAAACTCTTCGGTCCGGTAATTTTATTATTAAAAGTAAGTATTTCATCACCACTGACATTTTTAAAAATTTAAAAAGAACACACAATTTAGACTGAGATCCCAGTCAGCCCAGAATTACGTCATTTTAGGAAAGATGAATTTTTTAGGGTTGGTAGTCTAACATATACTCAAAAAGGAATGGGTACTCACTAAGCTGAAAGTGAGGCCGTTTTACAGTTAGCAGGTATCAAAAGTGGAAAAAAAACTATGCTAACTTACGTCAGTTTAGGAAGCCGGACCCATTTTCAGCTTAGTAATAGTAGCAGACTACCAACCCTAAAAAAATCATCTTTCCTAAAATGACGTAAGTCTGGGCTGACTGGAATCTTGAACTAATTGTACGATATATAGAATTAATTTATCTATGAACTAGAACTCTAATACATAGTTCTCAACGCCTTTTGCCTACATGTAATACTGTCAACCCTTATCTTTCACATGACGCTCAATCAAGCTTTGTTCGGGATCGGGACTGCTTGCTACTTCCTTACAGCTTGAACAATGTCACCTGAACGCTACAACAGAGTCCTTGCCATTGAGCCGTCCATTTGTACCCGTTTTCAAGTTTGTGGCAGTTTCAGGACTACATTAAGTAAATCTTAATTCTAGTTACTAAGTTGTTTTGTTTCTAAACTGTAGTTATAATTTTTTTTTTTTTTTTTTATGTTTGACCCTGCCATAATGACTCTACTCTGCCTGATGGAAAGCATAAGCAGAATCCAAGAGTGATGGTCACCATACTGCGAACGCAGACAATGCAACAATGCAGCATCGTGACCCACACCATGGCGGGCTAGTGATGCTTTCGCATCATTGGGCCTCCGGTCTCGCACTCACCAACGAAACACGACAGCATGATCGCTGTCATTTTAACGTTGATTTTCTGTGCGAGGGTAGTACCGCCCCGGTCGAGCCGGCCCGTTCGTGCTGAAATCAGCGTGGCTCTACTACCTAGATATGATTAATAGAAGTTACGTAGGTTTATTTAATTACTTCAAGAGCCACGTCTGAAATATGGAATTTCATCTGGGCTCTTTGCGAAGCTCTTGATTTCAGGAATATTTATAGCTTGTCTAGGTAATAAAGAGTCAGCAGTACAAGGTGGTACAGAAAGAAAAGTCTAGGTAATATTTTAGGAAAGCTTTAGTAATAACATCGTTATTACTACGTAATCGAGGTAGTAGAGCCACGCTGATTTCAGCACGAACGGGCCGGCTCGACCGGGGCGGTACTACCCTCGCACAGAAAATCAACGTAAAATGACAGCGATCATGCTGTCGTGTTTCGTTGGTGAGTGCGAGACCGGAGGCCCAATGATGCGAAAGCATCACTAGCCCGCCATGGTGTGGGTCACCATGCTGCATTGTTGCATTAGACAATGCGTTCGCAGTATGGTGACCATCACTCTTGGATTCTGCTTATGCTTTCCATCAGGCAGAGTAGAGTCATTATGGCAGGGCCAAATATTAAAAAAGAAAAAAAAAAAAAAAAAAATCGTTACACACCACTTTTTGACGTCACGATAACAAAGCAATATATTATTTTTAACTCGAGATACTGATTCCAGTCTAAATCGAACATACAAAGTTAATTATACTTAACTAGCTGCTGACCCACGCAACTTAATTTACGTCTCCTATTGCCCGTATTTATAAGAACTGCTTTTAGAATCAGCATTAGGTTGGATTCCAGCATTTGCAGTGTATTGAGACTATTTTGAAGAGACCTCGGAACCACACCAGTTATTTTCTATACTAATATTATAAAGCTAAAGAGTTTGTATGTTTGTTTGAACGCGCTAATCTCAAGCACCGCTAGTACGATTTGAAAAATTCTTTCAGTGATGGATAGTACATTTATCGAGGAATTCTATAGGCTATATATCATCACGCTAAGACCAATAGGAGCAGAGAATCAATAGAGAATGTTTCAAAAACGGGGGAAAATTATCACGCTACGGGCAATAGGAGACGCAAACGAGGTTGCGTGGGTCAGCTAGTAAAAGATATGTCTAAAATTGCGCTTCAATCAAAAGTTCCAAGGAAATATTGAAATTACTTGTGAATAAACGTGCTAAACAATTGCAAACTGAATTAAAAATTGGAACAAGGGAACAAAGGATTTGTTCACAAGAGTAAATATTTATTGAATAATTACAACAGACTTGTTCTCAATTATTAATCTGAACTGAATCGTGATGGTTTTGTATCTGTGTGGTTTTTTAATCATATAGTAAAGAATAGAACTAAACAAAGATAAAATGATATTTATCAGTGTTAGTAGGGTAATTAAAGAGTAACCCTTTGGGGAGATCTAAGCTCAGCTGTGATGTGGATGTCTTTCGGCTGAGATAATGATGATCACGTATTAAGGGAAAGATTATCCTGCATTAGTTATTCAAAATTTACCTAGTCGACTCGATTGTCATTCGATTCGATGACAATGGCACAAGTAGAGTTTTATTCAATAACTCTATCTCTATATTTTCGAGAAGGTTGTATTTAAAACAATTATGTAATCAGTTTTCGGTATTAGAAAAGTTGAAAAGAAAACTTAGCTAGTAACGTGACATTGACAAGGTAATTCTAGCAAATATCCGTACTGTTTGAACAGACTAAAATTCATTAACACCCTGAAAGGTTAAGTTGGATGCAGTCCAAGTCGGGACAGCAGGCCACAGCGTGTCAAGAGGTCGTCGACCACATAATACGTGTGGGCCAAACACACAAACGGCTGTGTTTCCATACGCAACCGAAATTCTAATGAAGAACAGATACAACAAACTAACGAGCTAATCTGATAGTATAGACGACTACATCGTGATTACGATGATGTTCTGTACATATTCAAAGTATTAGAAATATCAAGGTCTAATGATTTAGAAAAGAGTAGGATAATTCGACGGGTTACATAGTCTAATTGTTGTTAGCTCAATCAGAGGTCGCGGGTTCGATTCCCAGTCGAGACAAATAATTGTGTATTGAATATGACCATTTGTCCTGTGTGTATGTACAAATATAAATATGTATGTATGCACTCGTATTTAGAAATATTCTTAGCAGATGGTAACAACAAAAGATATACCTACATACACTAATATACCCTTAGGCCTCTAGCACACGGCGTAATTTAAACGCACAGATGACGCGCGTTTGCTGCGCCGTAGATGTCGATTTTTGCGTTTGTCAGCGTAACTAGTGCTGTCTAAATGAAGCCATTGTACAACTGACGAGGATAGTCAACGAGCAACTACAGCGCGTCTGTATCGCTGTATCTGCGCGTTTCACAACTGCCCCGTGTGCTTAGGATACAAGATTGCGCCCAAATCTCGTTTGAAGCACGTATACGCGCGTCTTCTGTGCGTTTTAAATACGCCTAGGGGCAAACCTAGGGGCCATAGGGGGTCCATAGGGGGCATTAGAGACACATATTTGTACTTTCACTTCATGTTAGAACTAAATAACATGTTAGTACCTAAATGATACATTATACAATTTCAAAGCATCCAAACCATTATAACTTGTGTAAAATACAAAGAGTTTTATTTTTTATTTTACTTCAATTCTCATAGATTAGTACTTATACGATAAATTAATTACTACTCGTATTAAAACGCGTCTCTTTGAAATAAGAGACATCAAGTTTCAGATTTAGTGAGGAAGTAAGTTGATATCGTTGTATGTTTATTGTTGGCCGAGCGATGTTGTGAAGATATTCATATTTTACTGAACTAAGAATGTACTACTGTTAGCATTTACTTTTATGTTTTGTACACTAATGTCTTTTCTAAGGAGGGGCTTATGTCCAGCAGTGGGCTTTTAAAAGCTGCTGATGATTACTAATATCTTAAACAGTACATATTACTCGACGATGTTAAGAATATGTAGCTATAAACTCTCACTAAAGGGGTTAATAGAGCCAAAATAACATTTTTATCTTGAATAATTTAAAGAAAATACTATGATATGCTTAAATAAAAAGCCTTTAAATTTAATATATGTGCTGCTATATGATGCTATACGAATGTATGCCTAGCTTTGCCTTTAATATTCCTTGAGAACCGATATCTAAGAAATGCTTATTGTGATGTTATATAAATATGGGTTAATGTTTTACAGTAGGTGTAAACATATTACCCGAGCGAAGCCGGGTTTACATACACGCACACTCGCGCAAACGCCCTGCGCCGCTTAAACGAAACAGCAGTAAGGAGGCATACATTTTCGCCTCTGTAGAACAAGAGGTGGATATTACTTCCTCCCCTATGCCACACCTCCGTCTTACGAATACTCGATCCGGTCACGTGTCCTGACGCCAGTTTCTGACGCGAGTTAAACATTTTTACGAATCCCAAAAACGTGAACAACGCCGTTAAAGAAGTTTTGACTTCAAAAGTAAACAAATATAAAATTAACATACGAAGACGTGCCATAGACTTGTGACAAGTGCGGGCTGTATGAGAAATTCCAATGTTTTTCGAGCATACTCGTCACATCGTAGATTGTGATCACGATTCTGTAGGTGTAGCGGCTGAACTATTTGCATATCGCGGTATCTTCGAAACGGTACACCTTCGTAAGTATACTTTGATACATTATTTTTCATCCATTCTACTGTCATACGAATATTCGTGCTTGTCTATTACATTGATTAAATTCCACTACAAAATTGTAGCAATCATCGTAATGGCAAATAATAGCGGATCGAAGAAACGATTATAAAATGTGGATATTGATATATGAATAATAATCAAGTAACAAAAACATCGATTACTAAAAAAGTATGCAGAAAAAAAAAAATAGGGATGATTAAAATTTTAAATAGAATGCAATATAAACAGTTTGATGTAACAATTACTTTATATTCTTAGAAGTGAAGATTCGTAGTACAGTGTGATAGTGAGACGGTTGCATTGCGTGTCGATTGCTATTACTATGAGCTATCGAGCGGCAATACGATTCACGGGTGGGTAAAGCGGTTCATTTCGTACCGTGATTTGACATTCCCGTACAACTTAAATCTAATTTCGTGTAAGTAACATTTACTAGACCAAAAAATACCTTATTCTAGCAGAAAAAGAAGAGAAGAACAGAGAGAAAGAAATAGTATACCTACATGTTTTACTTAATTGAAAACTGCTTACAAAACCGAGTCTAAATAGAAAAACTACCTATTTTTTTTAATAATAATTATTTATAAATATATATATAATATTAACAAAAAAATAGAAGCATGCATATTATCATACAGAATCCAGCATCGTTACAGCATTTGGCTAATTGATTGATATTGAATCTAAGATGACCAAATTTGACAGTATCCGCTGTCAAATTTGGTCATCTTAGATTCAAGATTTTCGATGGACACTAATTCTATTTTCTCTTCTGTATTGTCTACTGTATAATTACAACCAATAATCAATCATTTTAATAACATTAGAGATCTTTGGTAGAAGTAAAAGTATATTTTACACTCTTTGTAACATTGAACGCCCATTCTTTCAAAGTGTTTATGTAAAATACAGTGGAAGCTCATCCAGACGCCTTTGACTTTAAAGCTTTTCAGAGGACAGCTAATTTTAAACCCATATTAATATTGTTAAGAAGTATACATTCGTCTTCATAAAATATACAGTATGGGCGTTGTTTTTAACAAGTCCGGAGAAAAAGTACATGACAATTTTAGATTACACTCGATGTTCACTAGCCATGATTGACCTTTGCGACTTTTGGTGTAATTTAATTGTACAAAAGTGTGTAGGTACACCTGAATTCGCAATTGAAACAAGTACTATTACATATCTTGACGGATATTTTTCTCTTGGGATTTTTGGTATCGTGTTCATTCTAAGAAATCTGAGTTTATATTTCTTAAATAACTTCAAAAAGAGAATCGTCAATGTTAATGCTTGAATGTCAATCAAAGAAATGTCGTGAATGTAAATCCTGAAAATTTAACAGTGCCAAAAGAGTAATAATATATACAATCAAATAATAAGAAACAATTATTAAAACATACAACCGAATTGAGGAACTTTTCTTCAAAGACTGGCTAAAAGGGAATTTTTTTTTTCCTTTTCAACCGATCTTTTTGCTATTGAATCGAGATATTCTCAGATAAATTATGCGAAAAAGAAATCATGAGTAGTGTCACCATACGTCATATTCTGAATTCCGAAGTCTTTGATCTTAGAAGTCCTTGCCATGTAGCACAATTCAACACGCCCTTGTGCACGACTAAGACATTCATTGACCCACAAATTGAAGAGCAAATCTATTGAAAGCCCATAAAATACACTAGCACTTGATCTGCAAACATTTGAACACGTGTGCACCGAGGGGGTTATAGTTTTCGGTCATGTAGGGTCAATAACCGTACCACGTGTTTAGTCTACGTTTATTAGTCATAATTGGGACTAAATCTGGATTATATTTATGCTAAAAGTTAAGTCTTAATCACATGGCGGGTTGCTTACAAAAGTAATGTTTGTTTTTAAAATTGTTTGTATATATTAATACTACCGGTAGGAAGATGAAACAAGATTCTTTACAGGTCATTTTAAGAACTGACAGGTGCCTATTGTTTTATCGACAAGAACTGTGCTTTTGGGAGATCGTTTTTTGTTTTTTTCGGAAGACGGTCCCCATTTCATCTCATCCACATTTTTTATATTTTATATCATTAATTGCATCACGACGAAGACTTAATGACTTGAAGACTTATGATTTGAAGACCATAAACACTTGCAATTGGCAGAAATAGCTGATCCGAGAGATCCGGCTAGTTGCCATTTCATCAAAGAAGAAGAAGAACTGTGCTTAAAGAAAGTACCCTTGGTTCGTGATTTCGAAAATATGCCATTATAATAAACTTAGTGTCTATTTTTGGCCTTAATGTTGAAAAATTATGTCGCTTCTTAAGGGCGAATAATAAAATCGTTACACATAGACTATTAATCTGTGTGACTTTTGTTATATTGTGTACTAGCTGAACCCCGCGGTGTCACCCGCGGTGATTGTCGTACCGCGGGTAACGCCGCGAGGTAAAGTTAATCTAAAAAAAAAGTTAAAGTTAAAGCCTAAGTTACTCCGCATGTCATCAGCTACCTATCAGTGAAAGTCCCGTCAAAATCGGTCTAGCCGTTCCAGAGATTAGCCGGAACAAACAGACAGATAGACAAAAATTATAAAAAAAAAATTTTAGTTTATGTACCGTGTATACATACATATGGATTTAGTAAAAAGCGGTTATTTTAATCAACCGACTTCAAAAAAGGATGTGGCTATTTATTCGACAGTTTTTTTGTATTTTTAGTACCGCAACTTTCGACTGGGTAAACCGATTTTGATGATTCTTTTTTATTTAATCATTTTATTTTTTTATTTTATCATTTTATTTAATCATTATATCCTACGGTTTAAGGAAAATCAGATTTTTTATAGACAAAGTAATTGTAAGAACAGTAATTGCCTGAAACACAGATCTTACCTAGCTCAGGCATATCACTAATTTGAAATATTGACCATACTTAATTTTTAAATTAAGAATTTGTAATTTGATAGCAAGAATACCTAAAAAATACCTTCTTCTAAATCGTAAAAGTACTTAATTTTTTTTTAAATATTTTGCTTATATTAAGTTAAGTCTACTCTTAAGAAACACAAAAACCTTGTACATTGAGTTTGGAATAAAAATTTTAAATTAATTTTATTTTATGATTGTATTACAAACAGACACTCTAATTTTATTTATTTGTATAGATGTATAGATTATGATTATGTATGTTCGTGTAGTCTAGTGAGGTCAATTGTACCTTTTAACCTGATAACAAAAATAATGTCAATTTGTGTGAGTGCTTAAAGGTTTAAAGAGCGTCAATGCATATGTGATTTTTGAGTTAAAAGTTTCTACAGGTGGTCCACTACTAAATGATCCATGGTCCGGGTCCTCCCAGAGTAGGGCGCCAGAGACCGGTCGTCGGGGTGTTTTTTAGTGGATACACCACATACTCCTGGCTCCTGTGTCCCCTAGGAGCTGGAGATCTGAAGGGATTTTTCACACCGTCAACGTAATGTAATGTAAGTTTTTCACTTGCTTTTGTCCTATCTTACGAGCTTCCTCTATTATTTAATCGTTTGCACAAGTTCGGACACGCTTGACCTGTCCTTCCTAAGAACTTCGCCAATTTGTTTAGAGTGTAAATACTTCATATCTTCATCGTTATCAGTGTCCTAATACTCATTTATTTAACAAATTTAGTCGGCAATTCCTTGAAGTAAATAGAAAGCCATTAACTAATTACTGTATTCAAAATTGCTGACTCAATACTAATATACGTGACTAAATGTAGTCACAAATTAACGTTTACATCAATAGCAACTATATCGAAGATATATGTAGACATGATTACATATGTTAGGCGAAGCATATGATTGCTTGATATTAGGTAAATACTAAATAGTTACGACTACGTAACACGTTACGTAATTGTTGTAGTAGCTTCTAGAAGAAAACAAAACATATTTTTTTGAAAGAAACATCGTATATAACAATAGAATGCTATGTATGTGAACTTTCTTCTTCTTCTTCTTTGATGAAATGGCAACCAGCCGGATCTCTCGGATCCGCTATTTCAGCCAATGTCAAGTGTTTATAGTCTTCAAATCATAAGTCTTCAAGTCATTTAGTCTTCGTCGTGATGAAATTAATGATATAAAATATAAAAAATGTGGATGAAATGAAATGGGGACCGTCTTCCGAAAAAAACAAAAAACGATCTCGCATGTTAACTTTTACATTGCAGATAAAAAAATAGGTGAAAATATAACTTTTAAATTGTCAAAAGTATTTCGATACAAGAGTTTTGAGTCTTTGGATATGTACAGATTGTACAGAGCCAAATATTCTTAATTGTGACTTTATAATGAGATCTGCAAGGAAACTAGGAAGATTCTAGAGTTTTGGCTTCAAATACCTATTATTGACGGCTATAATAAAATTATTACTAGTAAAATTTTAACAATATAAATAACCGACTTCAAGAACGACCAAATCGTTTGATTTTCTTGGATATCATCATCAGAACTTAGTGTCCTTATCATGGCACCACCGTTGGGACATCTCCTTTCCATTAAAAAAAGAATCATCAAAATCGGTTCATAAACAACGAAGTTATCCGCGAACACATAAAAAAACATATGTACGGTCGAATTGAGAACCTCTTCCTTCTTTGAAGTCGGTTAATAAGGACATTAAGTCCGCCAATAATATTCATAATCCTACTAATATTATAAATGCGAAAGTTTGTAAGGATGGATGGATATTTGGATGGATGTTTGTTACTCTTTCACGCAAAAACTACTGAACGGATTTGGATGAAACTTTACAGTAATATAGCTTATACATCAGAATAACACATAGGCTACTATTTGCCGCGATAACCGACATATACGCGGGCGGAGCCCGGAGCCGCGGGCAACAACTAGTACATAATAAATGTAAACAAAGTTTTTAGTAAATAAAAGTCAACAGTAGCATAACTACTGAGTATCCCACTCTTCAAAACAATAAATTCCTCTCTTCTTGAAATAAGTTTTGTTAACGGAGAAGATTAATGTGTTACTAATATTATAAACGCGAAAGTTTGTAAGTATGGATGGATGAATGGATGAATGTTTGTTACTCTTTCATGCAAAAACTACAGCACGGATTTGGATGAAACCTTACAGTAATATAGCTTATACATCAGAATAATACATAGGCTACTATTTGCCGCGATAACCGACATAAACCGACATATTAGTCTAACTGACAGTGAGAAAAACACCAACATTCCGATCTACGGACATAATGATTGTGAGTTGCAATGTTTTCCAGTTAAAGGATCTATGTCATAATAACACATTGAGTCTGGTTTTACCTATTTCATATACATTGTTATAAATAAATTAGCTACCATAACGGATTTATTATTTAGTCGTTGAGATTATTGTCCTTATATGTTTGCCTACAACGGGTTGGAATGCTAACAATATGATAACTCATTACTGATAATACCAGCTACTGGATGTCCGGCAGTATGTTGAATTTATAAATATCTATTGTATTGCTTTGGCCTTATAAATATTCCACTTCCAGAAATTTTGAGTTTAAGTATATTATTAAATTGGCCGACCTACGCAACCTCGTTTGCGTCTCCTATTGCCCGTAGCGTGGTAATTTTCCCTCATTGTTGTAACATTCTTCATTGGTACTCCGCTCCTGTTAGTCTTAACGTGATCATATATAGCCTACTAGCTGTTGCCCGCGGCTCCGCCCGCGTATAGGTCGGTTATCGACAAATAGTAACCTATGTGTTATTCTGATGTATAAGCTATATTACTGTAAAGTTTCATCCAAATCCGTTCAGTAGTTTTTGCGTGAAAGCGTAACAAACATCCATCCATCCTTACAAACTTTCGCCTTTATATATTAGTGTGATTAGTGGGATAGCCTTCCTCGATAAATGTATGTATGTGTGTATCCAACGCTGAAGGAATTTTTCAAATCGGACCAGCGGTTCCTGAGATTAGCAAAACACACAAATAAACTCTTCAGCTTTACTTCTACTTCAGTACTAGCTGCCCCAGCAAACGTCGTTTTGCCATAAAAAAAATTTAAGGATGGGTCACCCTTACCATTTAGGAGGATGAAAAATAGATGTTGGCCGATTCTCATAGATACCGGATAAGCACAAAAAATTTCATCAAAATCGGTCAAGCCGTTTCGGAGGAGTATTGCAACGAAAACTGTGACACGAGAGTTTTATATATTAGATAGATTACTAGAACAATTCAGTCGTGTGTTTTTTTTTAATTTTACTTATTTTCTAGTATTTTAATAGTTAATTTGTATTCGTAAATCGAAGGAGCACTATTAATTAAGACCCCCAGTCTTTAATAGTTGGGCTTGTGTCTAAGGTCTCATCATTAGACAAGGCAATCAAGGGGGAAGGAATTTAACTCATTTAAGATTCGGCCGACAAGCCAAAATAAAACAAAAGCGCAGTTTTTTATGCTAAATAGTATAAAAAACTATTTTGGCCTAAAATGTCTAAAACCCAATATTAATTTATTGCTACTGTATGTCAGTGTTAGGGTGTCAATCTCTAAAGTTGTACAAAATTCTTTTTTTTCTATGACATGAACACAACACTCGTGTTCTTGTATCCGTCTGTATGTCTTTAAAGGCAAGTTTTAATATAAATGTTCTAAGCTGATAAGCTTCATTCCAAACTCGACTGTGTGTGTTAAGGCTTCATAATTTTGTAAACACGGCAAGTAATTACAAACTAGGCGCCAGTACCAACGTTAAGCATATTTGTAATCTTAAAATTGATTACAATTTAAATGGCTTCTGGTAGTTATATTTTATATAATGAAAACTTACAAGGGATTTTTTTTTCTACGAGAGATAGTGGTCGCCTTCGTAATTTCGTATAGAGATGGATAATAATGGATGTATTTAACAGTAGGGTGGCGAATTATATAGGACTGCACAAAGTCTTTTCGTCCCTCAGCTTTTATAATGTTTATTTGAGGAATTAACATATATGTATTGACCTAACACATTGCAATCTAGGGCCTCAATACTTGAATGATCTGATTTAGTTTACAACCTCCAATGCTCATAAACCACTAAGTGTCAGAAACTGGAATTTCTTACGTTTATGTAGCCGATTATTTATTATTTCTATCAAAGACAGTAATATAATCCCTGTATCTATATTTACAAATAAATTAAATTGGAGTGTCTGTTTGTAATATTAAAATAACCGCTTTTTAGGGTTCCGTGCCAAAGGCAAAAAACTTTCCCAAACTATATTGTTGAAACTTGGTAAGTAGATGTATTCTGTGAAAAATACACATATCTTTATATATATATAATTCTTCTGTGAGTGTTTATGTCACTGAACTACTCTCAAACGACTGGACCGATTTTGATGAATTTTTTTGTGTGTGTTCAAGGGGATCTGGGAATGGTTTAGATTCACAATTTTGTCCGCTAGGCAATGTTTTTTTTAATTAATTTTTAATTTATTAGTAGTTATGGCAAAACGGCGTTTGCTGGGAAAGCTAGTATATATATATATTCACATAAAAATATCTAATAATAACTGAAACTCAAAATTTTTTTTTCATCAAATCCATGCCTGTGGGGTATCTATGGATAGGTCTTCAAAATGATATTGAGGATTCTAATATCATTTGTTCCAGCTAATCTCTAGAGTGGTTGGACCGATGTTGACGGGATTTTCACTGCCAGATAGGTGATATGATATTTAATAAGTAGTAACTTAGACTAGTTTTTGCCTATATACCTACTAATGTATATCAATATAGTAGTTATTGAAAATAGCATTATTTAATGGCATTCTGCACTCAATTAATTACAAAACCTACAACATTATAAACTGTTTCCTGTGAGGAATGCATGCAGTATTGCCTTCATTTAAATCAAATATGGAGGATCAATCCATATTTTATAACACAAAAACGGTCAATAAATACGTAAACAATAATTATGTATTGAAGGTAAACTGCATATTTCCTATAATTGCTACTCTGTTAATGCACTCAATAAATACTTGTGAACACAAATAGGCATAATTAACTATCCTTCTCTTTACTTGTAAGGAAACGAAGGTTAAAATAAAAAGCGAAACAGTCACTTGGTTATTTATCGGTAGGACAACTCTGGATGTGAAAATAAACGATTTAGTTCCTAAAATAGATATATCTGAAGTTCAACATCGATTCAAGTCGGGTTACAAAGTTAAAGGAACTATCACTTTACTGAAATACGACCGTTTTTTTTGCTTTTCTCTCTGAAATGTTTCCTTTGGCTTATAGGGTTCAAATGCTATTTTAAATCGTGTTTCGTTGTTAAATAAGGTAGTCAGTTTAAAACTGACATCATTAATGGTCCTAGTATCTTATATTTCTAAGTATTTTTGGTATATAATTTAGTATATCAGCTTTTATCGACGGCTGTACCCGCTGTATGTCGTTTATCACGGTAAAAAGTAGCTTACGTCCTTTCTCAAGAATCAAAGTATATCCATGACAAATTTCATGGATCTGTGCAAAGGCGTAACAGATAGACATACAGACTTTCGATTTTTTGTATATTAGTATGGATAAGATATAACTTGGGATGTATTTCTAAAGGGAAGATTTTTGAAGTCTACTATCGAATTAGACTTTAGCAAAAATGCCGTCAGACGTACCTACATTAGTAAAAGAAAGACCATGGAGGTCATTCTCAAACATGAGTCTATTATGCGGCGATTTCAGCCTGTCACATATGATTGATGCCAGCGTTCACAGCTAGCTTACCACATATTGGAAATATAATAAGAAAGTCAGATGTGGATGATTATGACCGTCAAATTGTGCTTGTTCATTTACACATTAGATGTATTTGTTCAAATTGACAGTCGCAAGTGAGTGCTCTTTTGAGGTATGTAATGACAGGAGCAAAGATCGTGGTTTTGAAAAGATAGGCTGCATAGACACGTGAAGATATGAGACAGACTCAACTAAATTGTAGTAGGTATCTAGTGAACCGCCCAGACTGTCACGATCAATGCTGCAAAAAGTATCACGTTTACCTTGCGCAAAGGAAGTCTAAGACGTCGTCTGACTAGTAAGTAGTTTCTTTTGGGAAGCTGCAGAATTTTGAAGAGGAATACTTGAAATTGGAAATCTTTAGCTTCCATTAGTAATTAGTAAAAGACAGGGCAAGTGGTGCTAATATAAAACATCGACTAAATTTTTATTTCTTGTCACTTTCTTTTAGACTCGGAAACCGCATCTTAAGCATTAGGGCTGCCACACATAACTACGATGCGATGCGATGCGTCGCCGCGTTGTAGGAACTTGCGATGCAAATTGCTACGATACGAATTCGTGCGGCAAAGCGTTGGTTCATGTTACTATACTTTCGACCACAAAGAGTAGATGCCTTAATAAGATTTTTGTATTCAGCCACATAATGGGCTATCTAACACTGAAATATTTTTTCAAATCAGCCCAGTAGTTCCTGAGATAAGCGCTTCAAGCAAACTCTTCAGCTTTATATATATCGATTATACGTCACGATAAGCATCACTAATATTTGTGACATAATTATTAGAAACGATGTTCATCAACACTATCGTCTCAACCGAAAGACGTCTATGCTGTCCGCATCAAACACACGATATAGATAGGTCATAATTCTAATAATCACTATGGAGCAATTTCTAAGAAACCCTGTTATAATAGTGCACGCACATAATCAGTACAGCTTAAACCTGTTATATTTACACGGCTAAAGACTTTATATTTTTTTTATGAAACTTTATATTTTTATGAACCTCATTTTATACCTAAGTCTTTCATATTATTAGTATAACAATACCGTTAAGAAATATATTATATTAATACATTAACTGGCGTTTTATGTAAATAATAAGAAATTCAAGGCATCAATATAAAAACTACTTACACATCTTTTAGATTTAGCTAAAATGTACACCCGCTCGAATTTATTTTAAAGGACCATTATAGGTCGGGCGCTTAATACGAAAATTGCAAATCGATGTCTCGTCGATCGTCGAATTCGTGCAAAAAATACAAAATCTCTGTCACAGCTGCCGATCCCACACCATGCGGTTGCGCGCCGTGCATCCGCGCATTGCTGGTATCGATGCACGATAGTAATCAACAGTAATTTACTCCTGCGATGTTTTGGTAATAAAAAACTGGTTTCGTAAGCTATTGGGAATAACGAAATTATTTTAGGCATGTTGCAGAAAGTAATTACGTGAAAAATAATGACTAAAATTATTTTTGTAGTTACTTTAATAAATGTACAAACATCTGCACGTATACATAACGGTTTAAGGTGATTAATAATCAATTTTATACAATAAGTTTATTATGTACATTATATATTTATGTATTAAGTTTGCGTGCAACTAATGATCCAATTAAAAAATGTATGTATATTAATTTACAATATGGATGGACTAAAAAATAAAACTAACGTAAATACTACCTGAAAAAAATAGTCTTAGAAGACTAATTTTTTTAGACACATTTTTAATTGGTATTTCCGCGGTGTTGGCACGTTAATATTATAAGAAAACATTCAGAATGTCTATATAAGATTCATTTTACAAGCTTTTTATTAACTCGCAATGTAGGTATGTATGTTAGGGTTGAATTTTGCAAGTCAATTTTGAAGCTGATATCTTCATCCGATTTTGCTGAAATTTTGCTAGCATATGTATACAGCGTGACAATGCAATATTATGATAACATGGAGGTGATATGATGCTGGAGCTGATAGGTGAGTATAGGAACTCTGTAAAGAAACGTCGCAACACCATCAAGATTGGACTCCTTTGATTCGTCTCGACGAGTACTTTATGAGGGCATTCCAATAAAAGCTTGCTTTTAAAAGAGATTTTTAATTTATTTAGCTTCCACGTATATGATGGTATCTCTGAATTTCCTTCTAAGCTCAAGTAGTTTCCTGAGAATATTAATATCCTCTCTTTACTGTATAATATATTGTTTAACCTCACCGCTGTCTGTCTCAAGAAACGTTTAACTTATCGGAAAATGTTACATTAGAAATACCAAAGAATGCTATAAAGTTTTATGGCAAATCTTTTTTAGGCTTTAGAATGTCCAAGAAGCATAGATAGTTACTGTTTTTCAGAAAATTGACAACGGTATATATGCCAAATGGCTATTGTACACATGTATGTATTCTTAGTATTTAAATACTAGCTTTGTAAGTTAGTTATCGCGACCAAAAGTAGCCTACATCCTTCTCCAAGGTCCAATCTATTGTTACTTTCGAATTAATAGTATTGGTATGGTTAATGCAAAATATAATTTTGTTTTTTTTTGAACCATGGTTTATCTAAGTGCTGCTATGAAATCTATCCTTGTTGTCAGTAAAAGATCGCAAATTGCAATAACATTGTACTGTTTCTTAATACAGTACAGGATTATACAACAGTTTCTTGGTGTGCAATAGAGAGTCTAGCAATCTATCTATCTATTCCCAACAATTTGTTCACGGTAACGTAACCCGCTCTTCGATATTGTATGGTCATTTATTCATAAAAAAATCCTTATATCCGACAAGTATTTTCTTATGGCGGGATGTATGGTGTCACACGTGACTGATTATCGACGCTTATGGACATCTGCGACTTTTAAGTCACAAGTGCGCCGACGCCAATTCTGTCTCTCCTCCAGGGGGAGGAGGAGTGTCCAGGAGGACTTGCTAACACTGGTTTTCTGTGTGGTCGTGGTTTCACTTCAGTCGGGCCTGACACATTTGTGCCAAATAATGGCTGGTATGGCCCTCCTCTGAACCGTTTACTTTCTTTGTTTCTTGTCTAAAACGAAAGCTCTAAGTCACTATTATTTTGATACAGGATATGGACACACAAAGTATGTATAAAACTTCACAAACCCAAAATGTAAAAAAAAGTAATATGTTAATTTTAACAGCTGTTCCTTTTCTTGGTAGCATGGTTGTTAACCAGTGTGAGCGAGACGGATGCATAATGTACCTACCAAAAAAAATTGAGGCGCGTGCGCACCTGTTCAGGCAAGGCTTCTCTTTTGTACATCTGTCCTTTTTTTTATTAAAACGAGCATCTACCGGCAAATTATGGTCCAAACGTATTTACACAATAGTGGTATATTGAAATCATAGTTTTTAAAAGTAAATAGAAAAAAGATAGTTTTGAACAACTAAAATAACGTTTTTTCTATGATTCGGATATCTACATTTTAATTTGTGGCTTAGAATGAATGAGTACTGTTTTGATATTATTTACTTAACTATCACCACATTATTTACCAGATTATTTGAAGAATTTAAATATTTATTTGGTTGAACGCGTTAATCTCAGTAACAACTGTCGATAATGTAATTCAGTCAGTAATTTCCCTATCATTATAAATTGATTGTAAAATACATGGAGGAGAATATTTACCGTTACTTTATTTGTATTGCAGAGACTGTGTGAAATTTACCTTAGAAAACAATGAAAACAAGTATGTACTAGATTGTATTACAGCCACTTCTCTGTTTAGAAGGGTTCTCCTTAATGAAAAGGTAATAAGATAAAGTACACAATAAGATGTGACGTAAACAATCACTACGACGTCGTGATAGTAAGGGCAAATGCCTTGGGCCGGGTCATAATCGTGTCCACTCCCCGTCGTATGACTATTATGGGCACAAAACCCCGATTTTATCTTCACTGACAACCATTTTATGCAACGCCCGGACGGGCAGACTATCCGCTAGATGCAACGACTTGACATGTTCTCGATAACGGTTCTGATATAGTCCATTTTTATTTAACTTGGCGAGATCAACAATGAGGTTTATATTATCATGTTTTTAAGTACTTATCCTATTTGTAAAGGTAGTTATATAGCTGTTTTTCCTGTTTTGTAACGAGGCAATTAATTGATGCAGTTCAGCTTAGTATTAACTATGGGAGGATAATGGTATATTACAGCTGAGTGTCTACAAAAACTACGTATGTGACATCTACATTTAACCATCTATCTTATAGCTTTAAACGAGAAATTCTTGTATATAAATATAATCTGAAGCTCGGAAACGGCACCAACGATTTTCATGAGATTTAGTATGCAGGGGGTTGCGGAGGTGATAAATCGATCTACTTAGCTAGAATATATTTTTTTAAATATTCCAAAATAAAAATAAAGAGCAAAACTGGTTCATACGGGTACTTTTACTAAGACATTGATTAAATTATATGTGAATAAAATATTATATCAAGAGGAAAGATGTAATAGGATTGTATCTTTTTACTGTAATAACTATTATACGCGACTTAACAATTAAATAAACTAAGTCAAAGAAATAGTCGAATAACCTGCTGTAACAACAGCTGTAGTGACAACTACGTAATATTAGGATTGCTGGGTGGCTGGATTCGGGGTTGTTTGTCTAGAAAATCTAATTGACCATGCGCCGCAAATGCTGCATCGTTTATTTGGTGAGATTTACCCTGCTGTTCTTTTTCTAATAGTGTCTAACTGATTGGCAGAGTGTACTTTATCAACTTCATTATTTATGAGAGATAATGCTCTGATATATACGTTAACGAATGAGAGTTGATGAATATTTGTCAGTTACTCATCATCAGTTCCAAAGAATACGTGGGCTTTAGATCTGACATGTTGATGGTAGTTAAAACGACTATCAACAATACCACATGACTGTATTCACTTGCAATTCATTTCCCGGAAACTTTAAATCAAAAAGCAGCATCGATAAAATAATTTGCAGATTTCGATGCGAAATCCGAGAATAATTTGTGTAACGACGCATTAAGAAACAAATAGTGTGAAAAAGAGATTTTAAGTCCGAATTTATCTCATGTCAAATAACAGTTCAAATAACAAAACCAACCACTTTTCTAAACTGCTTTTGAAAAGCATGAACTGATTGACTTAAAAAAGGAATAGGAGTAAAAGCATTGATATAAAAAAACAACAACTCAACCTTAAAAGCATTGATACAAAAAAGGGTTTTTTTATCAATGTGTAAAAGTTACTAGCAAGTTTATAGTTACTGAAACCATAAAATTGTTATACATTCTTTACAAAAAGTTATAATTATTAGTTAATCGCTATAATTTCATGACAAGAATACACAACACAATAATAAGATACGGTTAAACAAAGTAAAACTTACATTGTGTACTATTTAGGTACTTTATGAAAAACTAATAAAAAGGATTCCCATTTTCAATGGTTTATTTTTCCTTAACACCACTATCGATTGTGATGTCGTTTAGCGCAATGTTTTAGCTGCAGCGTTAGAGAATAATAAGACGCCCCTTTTAATTTGGTTCATTTTGAACGCGGTCGAGTATGTTTGTTTTCATATTTCTTGTTATATTTTACTTTAAACTGGGATGTCTGCACTTTTTCTTAACAAAAGAGCAAGCTTATTGTGATAAAGTAAATGGAACAAGATGTTGAAATCTACCACAGACCAGAATTTTAAGTTTAAATTATGAGTGAAATAATGTGAGCACAAAACGATATCTTACATTTCGTTCGTTTATTCATTCTAGAATTAAAATCACTTGTACTTATTCCACTATTTAATTTGTTAAATAGTAGAATAAGTAACTTCTTTGGTATAGGCCCTATGGCCTTTGACAATAGGGGCATCTGGCGAAACCGTCCAGGATTTAAGTTTATGAATGCAAGTGAGTTCAATTCTAGAATGTATCTGAACAAGTTCCATCGATTGCCAACACTCGGGAGTATAAATCATTCGTTTGTGTTTATTAGAAAATAAACTATAACATTTATGCAATTTTATTCTATTACAACCCGTTTCCCGCGGTTTTATTGACGTTTATGGACACAGCTTTGCTAGGCGTAATGTTACATTAATGTGTACTTTACGAACACACTATTAATTTTACGAATATGACTGATAGTTTAAGAGATAAACGAAAAAAAAAGAAAAGCAAAGAAAAAAAAACCTCTTTACCTCTATTGTGTTGGTTCAGGAGTGTCAATTTTACATAAAGTTCATAAATCAGCTGTTTTTGTTTTAATTGTTAAGTGTTAGCCTTTATGTTTTGTAAACATTTTTAAAACACTCAGATATAAATCAGATTTAAGAACTGTATGTCGTATTAAATATAATTATAGGTAGGCGTGATTACTGATACAAATGTTAATTTATATTTTACTCGTTGTTGCCCGCGGCTCCGCCCGCGAATATGTCGGTTATCGCAAATAGTAGCCTATGTGTTATTCTGATGTATTAGTCATATTATTGTAAAGTTTCATGCAAATCCGTTCAGTAGTTTTTGCGTGAAAGAGTAACAAACAAAGATCCATCCATCCCTACTTACAAACTTTCACGTTTATAATATTAGTAGGAGTGTAGGACTATTGATCGCTCAGTATTAGACCATAATTCTTGTTTTTCTATTTTTTTTTTGTTTATTTTAGGTGTCTACACTTCTCCTCCATATAAACGTTAACTGTGCCAAAAGTAATCCTACGTTTTCATTATCACACAATAAAAAAAATGTAGTACTCTCGTGATCACTATTGGTGGAATTCGATCGAACCGTTGATGGCAAAAATTGTTCTCATAATTATTATACACTAGTTGTTGCCCACGGCTCCGCCCGCGTTTATATCGGTTATCACGGCAAATAGTAGCCTTTGTGTTATTCTGATGTATATGCTATATTAGTGTAAAGTTCATCCAAATCCGTTCAGTACTTTTTGCGTGAAAGAGTAACACACATCCATCCATCCATACTTACAAAACTTTCGCGTTTATATACTAGTAGGATATACCCGAATAGAGTAATTCTGCAGACGTCATCAATATGTTGGCATTATGATGTATTGCCATCACGAATCACCCTTCCAATCCTTTGGAAGCAAATGTGGTGATTACGGCACCCTCCTTAATATAAAGCAATGCCTTCATGCTGAACGCGACCATTTTTCTTAATACAATAACTATCATCATACCGGTGAACTAAATTACTTCAAAGTTTGTCTGAAATATTAAACCAAACGCTAAGTCAAATTATTTCAAGTTGTTTTATTTGCTTTCACGAAGTTTAATTGCCTTTCGAGATGTTTTTCTTTTTATACATCGCTTCGAATGAAAAGATTCCGATGGTATTATTAATCCTCTTTGGAATCTCAATACGAGTATAAAGGCTCAATTTGCTAATTTCATATTGCGATGACTTAATTAAGTCAGAGAATGTTTGGTTATATTATTACTTTTGTTTTATTTGTTGTCTGAAACAGGCTGTGTCTACAGAACAAATACTTCACCTACTTCCTGCCTTCTCTGCATCACACAATGGTTGACTGGTAGAGAATGTCGTAGGCATATTAAGTCCTCCAATGCACTCAATGTAAAATGTCAAAAGAGGTTGATGTTATTAGGCGCCCATATTAATTTTACATAACTAGCTATGTCCTTACACAAAAACAGACACTCCGAATTCTGTACCGCGTTTCCGTAGATTTAAGAAGCCGCAGTGCAGATATCCTTATTTCAAAAAGACTGTCACAAACGAATACCATTATATTATGTTGTATGACATTACCAACATAGCTGAGTCACTCAACTCATTACCCTCCTTTCAAAGTCAGGTGAGATGTTTCAACATTACACAATAGTAACTCGGTCAGTTATATCCTTTTCGGAAACCGAACTCCGGATCCGCGAACTTTAGTAGCATCATCTGCGTTCGGATTTGTGACGTCACCACCACTATCAACTTACGGTATCTTACAACTTCTACAGTTAAGCAATCTTACTGACGGGTTGTTTGTTTAGTTAGAACGACGTATGGCAAAAGTTTACTCATATTAAAATACTCCGGCCCTTAGCGCGGCAGTTTCATTACTAAAGTAGGTATTGTGTTACCAGCTAAGGAGGTCCAAAATAGGCAGTCAGCTGTTGAAATAGAAGGTGCTAAATTAAGGCCGCGGGTGTTTGGTCTACGTATTGCCGTATTAAATATTTGATGGACGCACTGTAATTTTATAATGCAGTAAAGGTTCTGCGGCAACTTTCAATCTTGAAAAATATGCAATTAACTTTCGTAAATATTTTTATTGTAATCGTTTTTGGAATATGCATGCACTGTATTATAATAACTTAGATTCTTAAAAATCTAGAAAGGTTTAGGAAACAACGCGTTCGGCTAAAGAGCCCAAACAAATAAATAGGTATATCATAATACTCGTAGTCTTATATCATAATGACTTTTACTTACTAATCTACAGATTAAAGATAGGAAGGTTGAATTGTGGGGCGGTGATTCACGAGATAATGACATACTGATCTTGAGGTTATTCTCTGAACTGGTTCCGTTTACTCTGACTCACAATCATTTTTTTTTTCTTTCACGCCTTTTTAACAACATTCTATTAATAAAAGTTGAAGGGATGTTTGGGTCGTTTCTGACTCAACTGTTAGGAATTCGATATTTATGCTTGTTTATGGTTGCATTTTATTGGGGTCACGACCTATAAAAGGGATTTAGACAGTGCAGGTTTTTATTTCTTAGGTGATTTTGTGTTTTTGTTTTAAGCATATTTTTAATTATTCTTTTAAAACTTTAATAATGTTGTTAAATTCATACGTTCATTATTTTTACGCTAGTTGAACATTATGCTTATATGATAATTAAGAATATTAGGATTACTAGCTAAATATATATTTTTTTGTTTTGACTCAAGTTGATAAACCGTACCTATATTGGTAAGCGCTTACCGCTGGCTGTAAATACCACTGTAGTTTCTCAATAGTAGCTTCCAATAAGCTTGTTAAAGCACTGAAAAATACCTTCTCATTTTTCAAGTAAGTAGTTCCAGTTTTAGTAGGATTGGCTGTACCTGTACCCTATTCACTTAAGTAAGATGAACCTTTATGGACATTAATTCATTTGCAAAAGTAATTATACTTGACCGCTAAGACTTCAGACGGAGTGATCGAGTATTTTCTTTTCAAGTCATTATGAATATGGACATAATTTCATAAAATATATATATTATTTTACATTTTAATTTCTCATAAGCAATTATCACAGTCCAAGCTGCAAGCTAATTTAAAATAAAATAATGTAAGGTGTTGTTATCCAAACATGATTCTTCTGCACGATTATTTTGAAGAATTGTTTCTACATTACTCAGCAATTAAAAAAGTTAACCCCACAGTAATAAAAACGAGCGTGAGCAGACCGCGCCGACCAACCCTCGCAATAATATATATTTTTCGCAATAGGGCGGTGTGCGCCCGACTAGGGACAACAAGCTCGAAATTGTCTAAATGACAAAATACAATCGTACATCGTACACTGGCTCATTAAAATTAAAATACAAAGTAACTTTCATTCATACATACCCTGTTTTCGTGGATATATCGCTATTTATTATGATATTATTGATTGCTCACATGTGTATGTACACAAACCATATAATAAACTTTTAAATAGTCAAACAAATCAATTGATTCTTTTGGAGTAAGTTTTTAGTCAGTATAATATGAAGTTAAATTATAAACACTATTGAAAATATTTTAGTTCACAACAATTCTATTTGAAATCCAAATCACACAACACAAATCCATCCCTCACCCGATGTACTGTGAGACTGAATGAACCAGAATGAACTGACCAACTGAGTGAACAACAGAATTGATTGAAACCGTGTGAATGAACTAGACCTCACCGATGTTTGATTGGTTTAAAATTTTTACAGAATGCCCAGATGTAGCTGGTTGTTCAAATTAGTAAGAGCGACCTCTTGTGGTAGAATATTATTTAAACCAGCAACGCCCTCTACCAGTCAGTGTGAAGTACCTAAAAATTGTTGACTGCTTTTGTTAAACACTACTTACTTACTAAGATCTAGATGGCACTACGTATAATCTTCATTTTAAAATAAAAAAAAAAGGTATTAGTTTATTATTTCACTACATCCAATAAACTTTCCTTTTTTTGTTTAAAACATAAAATTATCAGAGAAAAATAATAGATTGATTTTATCGCTTATCATAACTAGGGTCATTGTACCACTTTCGTAGCTAACTTCGGTTCATTCAACGATGTCATTTTCACACGTCAAAAAATGGAGGAGGAACGTCTTTTTGACGAAAGAGTTTCTATTCGCGATTCAGCTAGACCCCTTAAAAAATATGGGAGTACTTGCAACCACATCAAAAGGAATGAAGAATATATCAAGCATGTTATGGCAAAAGGTGATACCCTGCAAGGGATCGCCCTCAAATATGGTGTTACAGTAAGTGTGTCTTAACTTCGCTTTATAAAGTCATAATATTTTATTTATTTCTATTAATTTTAACTCGATAAAGTTCTAAATATGTGATTCGATTGTTCTAGATGGAGAAGATTAGAAGAGCGAACCGTTTGTTCGCGTCGGACAGTTTGTTTTTGAGGGAATATTTATTGATTCCTGTGACAAGAGACTCGCCTTTCTACGAAAATGGTGAACGGGTCACAGAACTGGCTCCGACGAATCATCGCGCCTCCATAGCTGGCATGCCTACAAGGGACTTTTCTCCAGGTAGTCCTGACGAGAAAAAAAGTTTTGATGAGTTTCTCAATAGACTGGACTCTTCTCTAGCAGACATTAAAAAGCACGTAGAAAAAACTAAGGAGACTAGCGAGTGAGTACATTTAATTAATTTTATAAATATATCACTTAGGGTATCAAAAGAACGACATAAAATTTATGTCATAAATCATAAGGAAGTGTGTGGTCCATTACTATTATGCATGTTTTATTGACTGTTCTTCGTGTGACAGTGTTTGCTTATTTTTATAGATATAGTTTTGTTCTTTATAAATCAAAAGTTTTTTCTATAAAAGTAGCAACAGTAAGAGTTTTATATTGAAAATAACTATTACTTAAAGTTAAATAATATCTATAATACAGAAATTAATTCAGCAACATTACTTGCGTATGTTATAAAAATATCTATAAAAAGGAAAGATTGGTACATTACAATATGTATATTTAATGATAAAATTATCTCGTATTTAAGTAAACAAGAGTAGAAGTCAGTGTCTCTACCAGTGATAAGGCTTATTTGTGGAGCACTGATAAACAAGACATTTGTATTTTAGGGGTAATCATGCGTTATATTATTATGTAAGCTGTCCCAGATTGCTTCGGTATAGTTATATATTTTGTAGAATTCCAAACTACATTACACAATTTGATTGCACTGTTGGTCTGGTGTCAGTGAACTTGACCTCTAGGTGCCAGATTTTGGGATTTATTGCCACCCGGTAGAAATAATTTTATGATCATTAATTTAATGTTTGGATGTAAATTGTTTGTCTGTGCTTAGAAATATGTAAGTACTAACAGTGTATTGCGGTCCAACCCCTAAATGTTGTTGCTTTTGAATCAGATGTTGTTCCCAATTTCATTGGATTTAATTTTTAACTTACTTCTGTTCTGAACAAATTTTATTTCTAAAAAAAAAGTAGCCTAACTTACTCGTGACATCATCTGCCAGTAAAAGTCTCTTTAGAATTGTTGCCCAGAACAAACAGACAGAAACAAAAATTAAAAAAAAAAGAAAAATATGTAAGTACCATATATATTTCCATTTCGATACATGAAGTGAAAAACTATTAATTTCAAAATACAAATAGTCACTTCAATTTTACTTATTTGTATAGACTAAGTATGTTTATCCGCAGTTTAATTACTTAAGCACAGACTCTGGGAGACTGCTGTGTGTGAAATGGTTAAGAAGAAAATAACTTCTATTCTGGTATCATACCAACTTGTTTCAGTGAATGAGTAGAGGCTCAGTATTTTGCTCTGTGGAGCTATGTAATCATATCCTCAAGGTTACAAATCCTAATCCAAAAAAAAACATGTAAATTATAATGCATTAAGTATTTACAGTCTATATCACATATATTATGAGAAGTTTTATTATTTCTACATGGTTGAAATGGTTGTATAATGCCATTTTTGTTTGTTACAATGTATTTATTTTTGCATTTTTAAGAAAATATTTGTGAATTGTTTTTTGTGTCAAGTTATAATGATTCTAATAATATTTTCTTATTAGAGTATTAAATAAGTATTAAAATATTACACTTTGATACCACGATTAACTGTAATATCTGATTAAAAAAATATTTAAATTCCTTGACCATGCCATAAATCATTAATATGTAAAGCAAAAAATTATACCTCTTTTTTACGTACGAAGAACTATGAAATACTAGCTGAACTACGCAACCTCATTTACGTCTCGTATTGCTCGTAGCATTAAATTTTTCCTCGTTTTTGAAACATTCCTAATTGGTGCTCCGTTCCTATTGCTCTTAGCGTGATGAAATATAGCCTATAGCCTTCCTCGATAAATGGGCTATCTAACACTGAAATAATTTTTCAAATCGGACCAGTTAAAGTGAACGTGGAGGAGGACTGCAAAAAACTAAAAATAATCATAAAAAACAAAAAAGTATTATCTTCGAGTTTAGACCACTGGGCGACCACTAGATTATTTTATTACAAATATATTTTGAACAACTATAAATAGTAATTATGTTCTGAATCATAAAACGTTTTTGGTCAATATAGTAGCAATAAAAATATTAAAGATTACCGATGATTATATCGATAGATTGATTTACTGGTACACTTAATTATAGACATTTGTGACCTAGTGGCTTACATTGTACAAGTATATTATTATTATCTTCATTATCAGCCTGATCACTTCGTTTTTTTACAATAAGTAACATATTACTTTGACTATAGCCAGTTTATACACATACTAGCCGACTAGCCACTTCATTGGTCGTTAACCGCTCACTTTTCTTCGACTTGATTTACAACTTCGATCAATTATCAAAAAAATATTATATTACAAATCTACTCCATGCACCTAATGTTCGGTTTCACCAAAGCGTGCTTTGTATTGGCCAACGTTGACTAAAAATTTGTATGGATATGTTTAAAATATAAATTTTATTTAAAATTTTATATTACTTGTTAGTTTAGAGCTTAAAATATAACTTATTCCACATGTATTTACCGAAAGTAAGACACTCCGGCCATTAAATTGCCTTTTCGGGCATTATTTATTTTAACGACTTTTGAATACACATTGCGGCATTGTTAAACGAGTTTACATTGGCTGTGATTCAAGTGAACTAAACAAAATAAGAGCTCATTTCTGAAATGAGCTGTTATTTACCGAGACGTATTTTTTGCGCCGATGCGATATCTAGTTGTATTGTTGATTGAAGATTTAGAAACACTATTATTTTAAACTGTATTTTTTTTTAGGCATAATAAAATAAGGCCTATGCCAATTGTGAATAGTGTCGCTTTCTGTTAGAGAAAGAAGTTTAAGGATCGGATCAATACTTAAAAAGATTACCCCCTACAACCATACAAAGTTAAAAACTTTACCTCTTTATAATATTAGTGTAGAACTGTAGAGGAATGCATCTTTTAAGGAGTAAGCAGACGCGTAATAAACGCCCACATTTTGCCGACTATAAATTTCATGTCAGTCACGTTAAAGCGGAAAATTTATTGCCGTCAACCGTGGGCTTTAGGAATGGGAAAATTTGGAGTTCAGTATGTAAGGGAGTAATAAATAGGTATACTTATAGTTTAAAAAACAAACTAAAGTCCTGAGTTACGCCTTTTATCATCAGCTATCTGCCAGTGAAAGTCCCGTCAAAATCGGTCCGGCTGTCCCAGAGATTAACAGTCAAGAATATACTTCATATGCAAGCTGTTAATTTGAAATTACAAACAGACAATTCAGTTTGATTCATTGGTATATATTAATTTGGTTATTTCACATTAACATGAACTCGAAGTTTATCATGTTGTGACTTCAATTACTACGCAACATGTTTAAGTATGTGATAAAACAAATGTAGACGTACAATTGAGACTGCAATTGTGATATCTGTGATTTTGTTATCTGTCACGTTTACTTCATTTATGCATCTATCTTTATACTGTGATTTACGATAACTCTGAAGAAATTATATAAAAAAATGTGTTCTACAACCGCATTTTAACACAGTTTGACTAAATAGCAGTTTTTAGCATTTATTAATTATACTTACTTCACACTTAAAACACAATTTTAACAATACTTTGCCGGTATCGTTATTTTATCAAACAGTATACTTACTTAAAAATATGGATAGGTACGTAACGTTTGCTACATTGTCTGTAATTACGGTGGATTAAACTTGCTCGAAACCTCAGGAATTTGTGCTGTGTATCTATGTAATTTATAAGACTGATAGTATGATAAAAATGCTTCGCCTAAGCAAATACTGCTAATTTGCTTATACGACCAGTAAAGACCGTGTATAAGACACGAGTGATGACGTTTGTGACTTACTTAATAGGTTGATGATTGAAGTAGTAGGTATTTTAGTCGAAAACATTTTGCTTTCACTACAAATGATCTGCTTAGATAATTTTTGTGAATCATTTTTAAGGTCACGGTTCTTCAAAGTGCCCGTGCTGTTACAAAGCCATCCATAATCTCAGAATTTATGTCCGATTTGAAAGTAATCTTTAGGTGTTAGATAGGTAATTATCGAGGAAGGCTATATGCTATATATCGTCACGCTAAAGCCAAAAGGAGCGGAGCTTATTGACATATATCGCCTTTATAGCTTCTATTGCGTGCGCTGCCTATACGGTTAAAGCTTTACAATGTATGGAAGAATTGTTCCTCTTTAAAAGTTCAGAAAAAAGTCAGCGACGGCATATGTCTATCTTTTAAGGTTAGCTTACTGCTCACCATTTTTCTGACACACGCCACGGGAAATAAGAGACGTAGACAAGACTGTGTGGGCCATTTTATTATAAAAATAAATATTAAAATCGCAGTTTAAACACTAAATCTGCAGCACTTCGGCACGCTTATTGAGAAAACAACATTTAATATTATTTGAGTAATTTTGAAACTTGTTTAAACTGTATGTGTGTAAAACCATAAAGAGATTCTTATCAGTGTTCTGAATTAATATGATATCAGCGCTTTAAATTGGTCGCTATGTCAAAAACAAATGATAGTCTGTGTAGGAAAGATCATAGCTACAAATACCAGTCTTAATTGATTCATTACTGCACGGTTGGCCTGGTGGTTTAAAGTGGTTGCCACGCCGCTTTCTACTGCGCCAAGTGCTGTGGGTTCAAATCTCACATGGGACAACACTGTGATTCACAAATTGTTGTTTTGAGTCTGGGTGTTCTTTGTGTCCGTTTCATGTATGTTTGTAAAGTCCCCCATGACACAGGATGTTTATTCCTAATGCGGGAAATGTCCTTTTTTTAAATAAAACCCAAGAAAAGGTTGGTTTATACTATGATTTATGTAAGTTTCTGGAGAATTTTCCTACATTTAGTCACAGTCAGTAAAGCGAATTTTTTTTGGTTGTTCAGCAGTGAGTCAGTCAAGGTCTGTGTTAACGTACTAAGTGCTTGAACACTTTCTATACTCGGTTGCAGTCACATGATCACGTTTCCTTTCTTGATTATGTAAGCGTTGCGTTTTTTTTTCTGTCTACGTATTTATGGTACATATGTAACAGACTATCTATTGTTGTTTAATCATAGATAACTAGTTTTTGCCAGCGACTCCGTCGGCGAGTATGTCTATGTGTAAAGAGTAGTCTATGTTCTTGCTCATTAGTTAAAGTATCTCAATGCTAATTTTCATAAAAATCGGTGCAGTGGTTTAACCGTGAAAGAGTAACTAGACAGAGGTACTTTTGAATTTATAATATTAATATGGATACGAGTAGATTGTTTATTTTGCAACAAGGATAGCAACAAAATAGTAAATAGAGTAGCTGTGATAGGTAAAATATATTATTTAAACTTTGGTCGTTAAAATAATGAACAATTGTTATTTTTTAACTATAAATAATAAATACGGTTGTTTATTTAATCTCTTATCAGTAAAGAACTTAATTATATTTTGTTTCAAATCCGGTTCAGTTTTACATTGGTCAGTAAATATACGTAATATGTAATATTTTAATTTTATTACTGGATTTACTTCTTTAAGATAAAATCTAATTCTATACTAATATTATAAAGACATAAAGTTTGTGAGGTTGTAGGGGTAATCTCTGCATCTGCAGAATCCATTTTAAAAAATCTTTTACCAATAGAAAGCCATAAACGAGCGTACTCCTTCTTAAAAGGCCGGCAACGCACCTGTGACGCCTCTGGTGTTGCGGGTGTCCATGGGCGGCGGTAATCACTTACCATCAGGTGATACGTCTGCTCGTTTGCCCCCTATTTAAATAAAAATAAAAAATAAAATAAAATAAATAAATAAATATACTATTTGTGAGTGACAAAGGCTATTTAATTATTAACCCGCAAAATGGAAATGCTTTTTCGTTGTAGTCGGATTTGCAAAAAAATGTTTAACGCCCAACGAAGTGGGCACGGGTCAACTAGTTGTGAAATGAAATAACATAATTTCACATAGGTTTACATGTTTCCTACATGTTTCCAAGTTTCAAGTGATGACGACGATGTTTTCAAAGGTGACGAGACCACCACTTACTGAATCTATACTGATATATAAAGCTGAAGAGACTGTTTGTTTGAACGCGCTAATCTCAGGTACCACTGGTCCGATTTGAAAAATTATTTGTGTTGGATGGTATATATGTCGAGGTAGGCTATAGGCTATATATAATCACGACAAGACCAATAGGAGCGGAGCACCAATGGAGAATATGTCAAAAACGGGGTAAAATTATAACAGGTCAGCTAGTATAGTATTTTATCCTTAAACATATTCGCTTTATAGTTGGCTTTCAAGTCTGTGGTTTTTGTATTGAAAAGCCACTAGAGACGAACTAACTAAACTAAGACTAAACTAACTAACTATTCTGAATTCTGAAAAACAATGATCTTTTACTAAGTTTTAAAATGAGATAGCTGACGTGTTCGCTAATGGTTTCGTCAATGGTTCTATCATGTGCTTGTTTGCCGTTCTAATGGCAAACAGCATGACAGCCACTTTGTTACAGCCTGGCAAATGACTGTCAAAATTGTTTTCATCAAACGCAGTATGCTAAAAATTCATTCACATTTTGGCCTTGACCTTCAGTGTTTACTCGAACTCTTGTACATTTGCGCGGGTGATATTGTTGTATTTATACATGTTGAAATGTCATGTGTGTGCTGGTTATCGTGAAACTTAATTTTTTTGCCCACGTTTACAATGTAAAGTTGGCATGAATTTACACAATTCAGTAGGTACTTTCATTAAAGTGTGTACTTAGATATTTCTTTCTAAAGACTTTTTTTTCATACATCCTAACCACCACTAATCCACCAAAATATTTATTTCTTGTGTTTTATATTTTTATTAAAATATATTTTGTCATATAAGTATTTAAAATCTATACTAATATATAAAGCTGAAGAGTTTGTTTGTTTGAACGCGCTAATCTTAGGAACTACTAGTCCGATTTGAAAAATTATTTCAGTGTTAGATAGCCACTTATCGAGGAAGGCTATAGGCTATTTAGCATCACGCCAATACCAATAGAAGCAGTGCACCAATGAAGAATGTTTCAAAAACGGGGGAAATTTATCACGCTACGGGCAATAGGAGACGCAAACGAGGTTGCTTGGGTCCGCTGGTTTAAGTTTAAAATTTAAATATCTATATATTATGTATTTTTATGATACCTAGTTTCCTAGTTTTATGACTGATTCAAAAACCTAGTCTACTCTTAGTGTTCATGTCATTTTGAGTTTTTACATTTATTACTGTTTCAAAGTTATTATGTCTCCGTACAAATGTCATATAGTTAGTTATGATTTATTCGACATAGATTCAGTGTGGGTCTTATCACACAGCTGGAGTGTTATCAGTATTCGTCCCGGATGGATGGGATATTTGTCGTAATGTGGGTTCGTTTGAGTGACTCGAAACATTAAAACTTGTATTTTCATTAACATTGAAAAACACTCAGTTTTCACTACTGTGAAGCTAGCAGAATATGCGGTAGAATTATACTAGCTTTTATTGAAGAAATTTTCGATATCTGCTGCTGATTTCAAGAAAGTCATATTACAATTTTCCTTATACTTTTTATGGACGTAAATCGTTTGAGTTGCATCTTAAAGCAGACACTGTATCTTTAATAATAGCTTATCAATGATAACGTTCTATTAATCAAACAAAATGTCTGTACTAGAAAGTTTCAGGTTAGCTAATTGCCTTAATAATCTGTCTGCTAACCACTGCAGTTCAATCTTATCATGTAATCAAGTTTTGTATTAAATATAAATAAGAAAATATTTATGATAATAGATTACAAAATAATAATAACATAAATTAAGATTTTTTGAATCGATATGAGATAAAATCTAATAAGTCAAGTTTCCTAAACCCGCTATATACAAATATCAAGACCTGATCTTGAAGATTTTTTTAAACAAAAAAAGTACTGAGCGATATCAAAATTCGTCTTTAATATAGATTCACGTTTTGTTGTGAGGGCCGCGATCTTCACACATCAAATAATATTTCACTAGATCTGAAAGTAGCACACTTTTTATAAAACGTATACACAGCGATACTCAAAGTAAAACGAAAATTTTGTGTGTAGCCGAGGAAATGATCTCTTCTATAGACCACCGTCTATGGTTAAGGTCTCTTTTATTATTAGGTCTTATATATTAATTAGTACGGTAGAATGACTAGAATCATCATTGCTTTCCTTATTATAATAAACTAGCTGACCCACGCAACCTCGTTTGCGTCTATTATTTGCCCGTAGTGATAATTTTCCCCCGTTTTTGTAACATTCTTCATTGTTACTCCGCTCCTGTAGGTCTTAGCGTGATGATATATAGCCCATAGCCATCCTCGATAAATGGACTATCCAACACCGAAAGAATTTTTCAAATCGGACCAGCGGTTCCTGAGATTAGCGTGTTCAAACAAACAAACAAACAAACAAACTCTTCAGCTTTATATATTAGTATAGATAATGGCAAATGTTTATTTTCAGCTTAATAGAGACTTTTAAAAATAATTTGAAGTTGTAGAAAGTTCTTGTGATTCTTGTGGTAAACTTTGATACGCATTACATAGCATAATAAATAAAAAATATAGTATGTAATGTAATGTAAATATACTATGTAATATAATATGTTTTCTTGATAAAAATCCCTAGACATTTTAGTAAAAAGAGATTCGACTTCTAAAATGTTCAAGTCCTACTCCATAACGAACCTCTAACCCTTGCTATCCACGACTTGTTTGTAACCGATAACATAAATCTATTTCTTCAAGTTATTATTATCAGTAGTCACGAATTTACTTAACGTGACAAATAATCCTGTTTTGATACGTTATGATAACAAAGCTGGGTTTCTAGTTGTCTACGTCATGGCGTGTTTCATACGTCACGCAATGTGTCCCGGCACTCCCATTCTCTTCGTAATTTGTCAATGTCTACAAAGTTTATGTAATTTCCCAAGAAAATAACAAAGTAAATACCTTGTTTTTACAGTTTGTTTTAAAATATTTGGAATGCAGATGTTTTGCATTAAAACCTCGTATTTATTACAATTTTAAAGATTACTCGCATCGTAGGTACATGACGCTTATAAGAGTGTTTAATTTTTTCAAATTCCTTAAATTATACTATTATATTGTAAATTTCAAAGTAACTCTGTTGTCTGTCTGTCTGTTACGCTTTCACGTCTAAACCGGCTGCACGGATTTCAATGAAATTTGACATGTGAACACTTTGATTCTTGAGGAAGGAGATAGGCTAATCGGGCGGTGACTGTGGGCAAAAGATAGTCCGCTATAAATTTTTGTTCTAGTGCTTTAATTATTGCTTTGTCTTTTTATTTTCTGTTCGATAACATTCATCGCGAACCGCGTCTACAGATATGTGAGTTGAAAGTGTGAGACTCTTCGTTACATAGCTGATCGTGATCGTCTCTATAACAATCTTTGGGTTATTTACTATCATCACATCAACAGCGTATTACAGTTAAGTGCTGGCCTTTACTTAGTTAGGAGGTTTTGGCTTGCTATACCACTTTTCTTTCTCTTTGCAGTGATGTCAGTTGTCCTGCGTTGTTTGTCCCTTAGTAGCCTTTTGCGGCACCCACGTTTTTTTATGTGCAGCAAAATGACTCTACTCTGCCTGATGGGAAGCATAAGCGGAATCCAAGAGTGGTGGTTACCGTACTCATTGCGAATGCAGACAATGCAACAATGCAGCATGGTGACCCACACAATGGCGGCCTAGTGATGTTTGTGCATCATCGGGCCTCCGGTCTCGCACTCACCAACGAAACACGACAGCATGAACTACAGAAAATTACAGATTTTACGTTGATTGTCTGTACGAGGGTAGTACCGCCCCGGTCGAGCCGGGCCGTTCGTCGTAATGAATAGGGCTGGTGAAACACCGAATTCTGACCACACGGACTCATAGAATGGTAATTTAAATTACCATTCTATAAGTACGTGTGATATTTAAATGTGTGTGTGTGTGGTAATTTAAATTACCACTCTATAACGACTATTATAACTATATATTCCACAATAAATGGGAATATTTAGTCCATCTACTTAAGTATTGTTATGATGAGAAACATATTTTAATATTACAAAACCAAGGGAATTTGTACTTTGTAAGAGTAGGTACTTTCACAGTGACATAGCCGTGGCCAAGACATCCAAACATAGAACGTTTGCAACTCGATCAATACCACTGACATTCAAAGGCTCCGAAAGTCAGTACCGTGAACTGTACCAGCTTGATAACGAAGGAGTTGGTTGTGCAAATATTTTCAAAACATTTCAGGTCGTCCGTTCCGCAATGGTTTGTAAACTTTTTCTTTGTGTTATAAAGTTTAGACCGCAACTCCTACCCCGCGGGGGATGTCCCATTGTTTTTTGTCAAAGTTTTAAATTCTAAATAAGGGCGTTATAAATTGCTTTCTGACCCTCATAATTGTTATTGAATTTTATTTCAAATAAATGACAAGAAATAGGGCTTATCAAAGCGGTTAACAGTTTTACAACAGAAGTGGTCCAAAAATGAAAGTTGTTCATGTATTATAGAAACGTTTTTAATAAAGGAGTGCTTAAATCGGTAGATATTTAAGAAATCTTGTCCTATTTTTACCCGACTACGGTAAAGCCAAAGGAGGGTTATGATTTTGACAGGCTATGTATGTATGTAAGTATGTATGTATGTTCATCTGTTCCCTCATAGCTACTTAACTACTTATTAGAATTGGACAAATGAGGTATCGTTAGAAGCGTCTTGATTGTCCGCTGGTTATAGGCTATATGACAAGTCACTGAAGCGAATGTCACTCTCACACTTTGTCCCGCGGCGTTACTCGGGGTACGACAATAACAGCGGGTATCACCGCGGGGTTCAGCTAGTCTTTAATACAATCGGTACGACTCAAAGCTTTCACTTTTATTCTAATCAAGTGCCGTGATAAATAATGTAAAATATGTAGGTATATTGTATTGGCCAATGCGAGTTGCAGGTATGCGACCTTGACCGCCATGGGCTATTGCTTATTAACCCATACCTTCTGTATATATAACTAAACTTATTCGAACCTACTATACCATAAAAGCTTTTCTACTGCCTTATCATCTTGACTTTAATATACGTATCAACGCTTATGTCTCTGTAAGGGAGGAATCTACGACTATATGATAATCTTTTTTCGGAATCGGTTCAGCAGTTTAGCCGTGAAAGCTTAAAAGACGGACAAATTTGCTTTCTAATTAATAATATTAGTATAGTATGGTAACCCCAAGCAAAAAGAAATTCTCATAATTCTATTAAATAGCTATATTTATTTAAGTTTTGAGAAATAACGTCAGACTAATTTATAAATGTATTCTGACGCAATGATTTATTGATACCCAAATAACATGACCTTACTGCAGATTATGAATATTTATTCGTATCTTGACTGTAACTTTATTCAAACAAGCAAACGAGCAATCACCGATCAAGGAAATGCCTTAAACTTGGAAGGCACTTATCCCGTTGTGTATACGAGTAAATTAATATAATTAATAAAGTAAACATCTAGTGATGCGCGATATATAGTGTTGTAACAATTGCTATATGCACCTGTGATAACAAAAGTTTTAGAAGATATTGTTTAATATGCTTATGACTATGATATTGTGCAGATATTTGTCTATTGTTTTGTGTTGACAGCTGTTTATTTTGTTTATCGGCGTCACCATATACAGAAACATCTATTATACTCAATTGGCCTGTGTTTTATTTACGGTTATTTAAACTAGAGATTGTGGACTATAAATTAAAATGGGATGTTAGGATACTCTTCGAAGTTAATCTTAAAAGAAAGTAAAATGCATGGTTGAGCAGGGAATATAAAAATTATTGTATTCAAATAGATTTAATAATACTACCTGGATTACCGACCTTTGATCGGTATTATTTTTTTGGTAACTTTTCTAAAAATGAGTCGTAGCTAGATCGATTTATCGTCCTCGAAACCCCTGCATACTTCATTTCACATTTCATGAAAATCGTTGGAGCTGTTGCCGATATTCAGATTATCTATACAAATAAATAAAATTGGGGTGTCTGTTTGTAATCTATACAAATAAATAAAATTGGAGTGTCTGTTTGTAATATAAAAATAACCGCTTTTTACTAAATGCATATGTATGTATACACGGTACATATGCCAAAAATGTAGTTAAAAAAGTTTTTGTCTGTCTGTCTGTTTGTTCCGGGTAATCTCTGGAACGGCTGGACCGATTTTGACGGGACTTTCACTAGCAGGTAGCTGATGATCCAGGGAGTAACTTAGGCTAACTTTGTTGCGTGGCGTTACTCACGGTAGAACAATAACCACGGGTCACTTCAGCTAGTATCTTTATATATATAATTCTTCTGTGAGTGTGTATGTCACTGAACTACTCTCAAACGACTGGATCGATTCTGATGAAATTTTTTGTGTGTGTTCCAGGGGATCTGGGAATGGTTTAGATTCACAATTTTGTCCGCTGGACAATGTTTTTTTAATTAATTTTTAATTCATTAGTAGTTATGGCAAAACGTTTGCCGGGACAGCTAGTATTTATATAAAAGAATTGCTTGTTTAAAGAATTAGAACGATTCGATTTTTTATGATAAAACAAACAAGTTTGAAATGTAAGCTTTTCTGCACCTGCAGTACTTTTTTGTAAACAAACGTAAGTATTCCCATATTTATCTTTTCTACTTTCTTTAAAAGAGGATGTGTAGAATTTTCTTGACATATGAAGTGAAATTAGCTATTAATAAATAAATCGGGCTACTATAAATTTTTAAGATCACATCAGGAAAGATTTTGAGGGTAGATATGGTTTGTTTAATGTATATAAGTAGTTTTTATATACAAGACTAGCTGACCCGGTGAACTTCGAACCACCATTAGTCTCAGCTTCCCACAGGCAGCGTATAGTCGCGTACAAAGAAAATAGATTTTTCCCGTTATCTTTTAATTTTCCTTGTACAAAAACCTTATCCTAACAGTAACGGAAACATAAAAAATATTTTTATAATTTGGTGCAGCCCATCGGAAGTTATGTGTATTACTCGTATCATATTATAATGTTATATTATTCAATATATATCGTATCGTATCAGATCGTATCGTATCATATTATAATAATATACGATTCATTTTTATATACATATATACACTACCTGACCCACGCAACCTGGTTTGCGTCTCCTATTGGCCGTAGCGTGATAATTTCCCCCCGTTTTTCTAACATTCTTCATTTGTGCTCAGCCCCTGTAGGTCTTAGCGTGATGTTATATAGCCTATAGCCTTCCTCGATTAATGGGCTATCTAACACTGAAAGAATATTTCAAATGGGACTAGTAGTTCGATTGCGTTGCGTGTTCAAACAAATAAACACACAAACAAACTCTTCAGCTTTGTAAATTAGTATAGATACAAGATACATTTTCATACTGAATTCTAAGGTACCTACTTTATTACATAAAAACTAACTAATTAACCTCTAAACCACTTTTATTATCGAATTTACGACTGAGTAGGTACGTTATTCAATACACTTAATGTAATTAGGTGTACCTATAGACTTCGGAAATCGTCTACTCCTTTATCTTAGACCTACGAACGAGGAACATAACAAAAGTACACGCCTAAATAGTTTTTCGCAGAAAGAGTACGCATATAATTTGGTTTTACTATTCTGTACACAAACAAAATTATCTAAACCGTGTGTCTTTCTTTAAAACGCAAACGTTCACGTTTATATACTCTTAAATAAAAGTAAACGTTCTCTGGCAGAATGTAAGGAGTTTTGTCAATTGCACAGTCGGTTGCCTCTAATCCGTTGAGTGGCGCGACGGCGCTAAAAATAATATATCCTCTGTGTGGGTTGGTTTAACTGACTGTTTCCGATACTGCAACCATAAATTGCATTACGGGATGCACAATAGCTATAATAGATATATGTATAACTCCAGTCACCTTACTCGCAGACAAACATGGAAAAAAATAATAAACAACGGTTTTTTGTTATATAACTCCGGTTGAACCGGCCAAACCTTGACTTTCACATAGTAAAACATCTTTTACATGAATTTTTTTTTTCTAAATTGAATTCCCAGTCTTCAGTAGTGCTTTTCATTTCTTTGAGATATTTTTTTCATGAAACAATTCGTTCGCACTTTTTACGGATAACTTTCATTGTTCATTTAATTTATTTATGTGTACAATGTAATTCAGGCTTTTTTTATGGATTTTTTTACGGGCAAACGAGCAAACATATCGCCTGAGTAAAGTCGCCTGGTAAGCGATTACCGCCGACCATGGACACCTGCAAACACCAGAGGCGTCACAAATCCGTTGCCGGCCTTTGGGGGATGGGGAGGGGAGATAGGGGGAGGTGGTTTGGGTTATGGGCCTCCGGTATCCTCACTTACTCGGTGAAACACAGCGCAAGCACTATTTCACACCGGTTTTCTGTGAGGCCGTGGTATCACTCTGGTCGAGCCTGCCCATTCATGCCGAAGCGTGGGTCTCCCACGGTAGGTAGTTTCATGGTTATCTTATAAATAATCGTCACCGGATAGAATCAACCCGTGAGAAATAGAACATTGCATTTGGGTCAAGTTGCGTTCAAATAAATTGTATGAGTGAATCATACTAATGTATGATATTTTACATGTAACGCATGCGTATCATCATGTCTATAATATTTTATTACATACTTGCTGTGCCCACTTTATTTTAGAAAAAAAAAATGGTTTACTTTTCAACCGTTTAAACCAGGGTTGATATAAATCATGATCCTTTTAAAATATCATATTTATTAGATTAATTTGATTTAAATCGGATTCATTTGATTGATTGATTTAAATTATGTGTTGTTGATTTAAATCATATCAACCCTGCTTTAAACTCTTCTTAGTTTTCCACAAATATTTTAAAATAAAAGACCCGACTGCGTCAATATCTGTAGTCTTTATTAAATTCAGTTTTTTTACTAAAACATATAAGTTATATATATATATTCGTAATCACGGTTAAAAAAAAAATATTTTGATACCACACTATGTATTTTGAAATCATACTTTTTTTATTACTTTTTGGGGCCCAAATCCTTAATTTTTTTTTTATCTAATATTGATGTACCCAGTGTCACTCTCACGACTAAGACGAATCTATTGACACTACTCACATAAAAATAAGACAAGCCGTTTAGACTCTAGGGCGTGCCGTAGAAATATACATACATACACTCGAAAAACATAACTCTCCTTTTTCGCAATCGGGAAAAAATTTGCCGAACCGGTCCAGTCATTTCGAGTTTTAGTAAGACCAAGAAAAAGCAATTTTTTTAGAAATAAGAAATGTTAAACACATGTTGTACTGTAACTATTTCTTCTTCGTTTTGGCAAAATAATTGAAAACAAAATAACTATTAATTATTATTACTACAATAAATTTATAGATAGATACTGCCATGTCAATATCATCATGGCAACGTCTATTGCTTCAAATAAAATCATTCGTTCTAAGAAACAGTATTATATAATGATGTATTTAAAAACAAGAAATAATATTTAAAACTCTAATGAGATTGTTAGTTACGATTCCAGATTAGATAAAACAACGAATTATACAACTTTATAGCGAATAATTTAAGCAATACACTAAATTTATTTAAATTTATCGCAATAATAATACAATAATTCGGATAGTCTCAGTTTTATTCGCCCTATTTTGCAATTGTTCCCTCACTGTGTCACAGAACTAGAATTCTATGTTCTTTATGGCACCCTCTTTTTACACACCCATACTTTATAGAAATTTTGAGAAGGTTCGTGAATAACCCGGTACATTTCGTAATAACTGAGCTGATACCACACCCTGTGTGAAAACTTCTTGTGCACTGTATAAAAAAATTAAGGGGGCTTGTTAAACATCTATACCGTTCTCTGTACCTATCTACTGAGTAAAGGCATTCTAACGAGCAGAAACACTAATAGGTAATGCTGGAGACGCATGTTTTATTGATGTTTGAGAATATATCTAAAGATAAATGTTACAATTATCATACCTATCGTTTTAGTAATAGAACAAGCTTTGTTAAAAATGTGTTATAATTCTTATTTGAATTTAAAATGAAATTTAATGAATAATACAACAAGTACTGGTTGTGTTCTTAATTTTATGCCGCTTTAAAGAGAAATAAGCTGGCTTGTAGCCAGTATCCTTTTGCACATACGAGTATTCGTCGCGCGTCATATCCGAATTCTTGATATTTCTTGCGTTTTAATTTCAGCGACATAAATATTTTTTTCTTTTTTGGTATTTATATAGGTTAATGGCGATTTGCATTCGAAGATGTTATTTTTATCAACTAGATGAGAAATAAAGTCGTTACACGTTGAAACTACAGGTGATTTACATAAACTATGTAGTCTTCTCTGTTGTGATATCTGTAGTCACTGCTTACAATAAGGTGCGGGAATTCCAGTGCCTCCTTCGATTGCATTCAGTTAAAATTTTTAGGTTTAAAGACTATCATTTTTAATGACGATTTTCGTCTTCAGACGATGGTTACCAAACGCAATCTCAGGAGCTCTTTAAAACGTTTAGTAATGGTCTCTCGCTATGCTAGTTAAAATTATAGAATGGTAATTCAAACTACAAATTATGTACCAGGGTTTGTTTGATAATGATAATAATAAGAAGTCAGTTAGACTTTAAAATGAACCCAATAAAAGAGCGTTTAAAAGCAAATAGATACAACTAATTAGTGCTGTCTCTCTTTCCAGATTCGGAAAAGACCTTGAAGACGGTTTTGTGCGGCACCGGCCCCAAGCTCGACTGCGGCAATCGGCGTCAATGACGGCATCGACGTCATACAACGAGGTGATACCACCTCCACTGCCACCTCCACCAGCGGCTTTGACCCAAGGGCGTCGAGTTGACACGTCGTTGAAACGTTTGGAAAGGGCACACGATGACCTATTTCAGTTGTAGCGGCCGAGACAGCGCAGGTGAGGCCTCTGATGCCAGACGTTAAATAGTTATTTAAATCTTCCAATATTTTCCCCGAAAACTCTGAAAAAAGTTATATTCTGAATTAGGTTTTAGTACATTGATTGCATTTGTCCTAACTAGAGTGTGTGGGAGATTCTGTCCGAGTTTAGGTTGGGATATTGACTCATAGACGTGCTGACATAAATGCATATCCTAAATTACGATTTCAGTGCATGCGTCACTGTGAACAACGAGTACCACATATCGAGAGCTGAATGTGCCCGAGAGTTGCGTTGGCTGTTTGAACTTCGTTATTACACTAGTTTCAGTTTGTCAAAAAGAGAGATCTTGAATGGACACTGTCAAATATAGTCCGGGACCCACGGAACAAATTTTATAAGTTATTACTATCAAGCAAACTTTTTGTGAGTGATGAGGGGCCCACCTTTCACCTCACAAATTTTCGATTGTGGTAGCTAACAGGGGTAGCAGGGACAAAATACTTTAGAACGTAGGGCCGGGATAACGTACCACGCAATTTGTAGGATAATGTGGCTGTTAAATTTTATAAAACAGCTATTATTAGTATACTCTTGGACACAGGATGCACCTTAGTGTATGATTACATTAATATATTCGACTTGAGTACTATTATAATTGTGTTTACCATTCTTTCTTGTTCGGTTCTGCAACTTGAAAGTACCTATATATTGAAAAACTGTGGACTGAGGATATTGACTTCTTGGTTTTACTACGTCAGTAATAAGTGATGTAAAGTACGTAAGTAATGTCGATTTGAATCGATTTTTCAGGACAACATGTTATATTCTAGACTGTTTTATATTTGTTGCCGAACGTTATTCCGATCCGTTCAGCCGTACTGACGTGATCTATTACTAACATCAAAAGCCTACTAAAGCATACTAAACATCCATCCAAACTTTCACATGTATAATATATTATAGTAGTAAGATTATATAGATATCGTACATGGTTATGACATAGTGAATTTGTCGTTTAATTGAAATCCGATCAGAGGTGAAGAAAGTGACTTCATTTAGGGAAATTGTTAATCTTTTCTTCTTAGTCACATTTGTTATTACTTAATAGATTCTTGTTTTTCCCAGTTGCGGGAGAATTATTTTGTTTTAAATTAATTAAAATAAAATCTATAATTATAATCCATCCGTGTATTGACGGATTAAGAATTAAATTGTGGAGTGTCATCACCCCTAGTCATCTCATGGGAGGTGACTGAGGGATCAAACCACGCAGGACAACATCACTGCAAGGAGAAGGAAATCTTGAAACAAAACCTCCACCAAGACGTCTGGCCAGCGCGGTATAGCAGGCCAAAACCCTTCTCGGTCCTGCCTCTTACTGTGTAGAACGGTGTGAGGGGTGACAGCTTTCCGCCCCGGGGGTGACCCTAATCACTCCGGGATGTACCTCAGTCATGGGGTAAGGCACGGGTTGACCAGAAGCTGCCAATACGTTTTTGGAGCTCTTCCCCACTGCCGAGGTAAGCTGCCGCGGGGTTTAGTGGGTAGACCGGTCTTCCGGGAGTCCCACACACGCCCTTCGTCTCCCCAACAAGAGTATGGCGCGAAAAGCATTACCCGCCTAATAATAGGCCAAAACCCTTCTAAGAAGAGGCAATATCTATGCAATAGCAGTGAATCGTTAAAGGCTTTTGATGTGACAATCTATAAAGTATTTAAAGAATTAAAAATTTTCTTCTACAAGTAGTATCAATCGCTGTTTATGTATATCCATTGAGTGCGGGTCAAGATATTAATATCATTGGAGTAAAGTTTAATATTTTGACATGAATAATTAAAATGTTATAGCGACATCTTGTTCTTTTGTTCCAGTGAATCTGCCCTCTGTTGTTTATTTTTACGTACTTATATCCCGATTGTTTAACGTGATGAAAATAAATGTTGATTCATACGAAACACCATTATTATTGAAGAGTTTCTTTCACTCCATCAATTTTACGTCCAGTTTGTGTTATGTCTGAGCATTAACTGTTGAACTATTGACGTCACTCGTGTGGTAACTGTGATGTTATTTATGTAAACCCACATTCATATTTTTATAGCTTAGAGCTTCGTTACGGATTTGGAGCCATGTGATGTTGATGTGTGAATGTAAATATGTTTGATAATCTGATTCATATATTTGGCTTCCGATCTTTTTCATTCTTGGGTTTACTTTTTCTCACGGTTCAAAGGCTGGTCAAGTAGGGTATTCTATGGAATCTGTTATAGGGTTCTAATATGCCGTTAATATTTACAAGTTCTTGGATGGCAAAGAATGTAGCTTAACACAGAATCCAATACTGACTTTACTTATGTCGTAGAAATTCAAGTCTTCACAGTCTGACATTCTCCCAGGGTCTTAGTGACGTGGTCATAATAACTATAATGAAACTGATGATATTATAGTTTAAGTCTTGACCACATTAAATAAGAACTATTTCATGATAAAGAACAATGTTGGAGCTGAATTTTATATTGCCATCCTCGGTTTCAGTACGACCTGCAATCCTAGCAAACGGCAATGGATTTGAGTTTCATTTGTGCTTTTGTTTCATATAAATACTGAATTTTAAAATGAATTAAACACTGTTTTTTTCCTCTTTCCTTTTACAGTTCTTTCCTTACTGTATTATTCGCAGGTTTAACTGTTTTTATTACACGTTTAGTCATCGTCTTAGCAAACAAATTAAAGATTCTTGGTATATTGAACTTTCAGTTTAAGTCAATTATACATATTTGCACACTGACATTCCACGAATGTACCTAAATTTTATTAAAATTTTAGACTTACCTCGGCCTACTGCCGTCTACTGTACTACAGTCAGCATCCATTCGCTGCTATTCAAGTTCAGACTTATCACAATGTGTTTTTGTTATATTCCAGGTATGTGCGGTTACAATAAACGCGATGCTCCTGCGCAGTGGTGACGTCACAGCGGTTGGTAGCGATCACGAGCGCGATCGTGCGGTCGCGCCGTTGATCGTACGGCCGGAAAACTCAAGTACAGTCGATGAGTAGGTGAGGCAACTACGTGTGATATTCTTTACTTTATAGCTAATGTAATGTGTATGAAATAGGTAAATAATTTGTACATTTTATCATATAAAAATATTTTATTACGAACAGAGCAAATATTACAGTAAATCATTTCAATCTGTTTACGAATACGGCTAAATTATTACGTTCTTTGTTATTTAGAGCGGGCAACCGCCTCTTAAAAACATGTAATTTGTATGGCTTCGCAAGGATAAAATAAAAAATAATGTTTTGGAATAATTCCTTAAAATTTTTTATGATATAATTAATATCTAAATGTCCTAGATTTTTGGAGTTTAAAGTTTATTTACACGAGGTCCTTAAGTGCTTAAAAACTACAAATTTCTTGCAATTCTACCTGTGTTTGTGGCCACCTCTAAGGGTCATAACGTGACAATACGTTCCTATAATCTTTTTAAAACCAATGCATTATTAAAAAGTGAGTATTTCTCCTATTATTTTTGCCAAGATTAATACGTTTAAAATACTTAATAAATTTATGATTCTGTTCAAACTTTATGACAAATGTAAATAACCTTCAAACTTTTTATATTATTATATCTTTATTCAATAACTTGAAACACATAAAAAATTAATAAAACTTAATTTTCTAAATTTGTCATACAATTTTCAAGTGTTTAAGTGAATTTTATATGTTTTATTAATGCTGTGTGCACAGATTATAGCAACTATCTATTACAGTGCACAGATTATAGCAACTATCTATTACGGTAATAAAACCTACATGTACATACATTTTATACATGCACAATAGATAACATGTTAAATGTATAACATCATAATATAGCGAATGATCAATCGACATCGAATAGCTTTTATTTCAAGTAGGCCTTTTCGAAACGTTACATCAGTGACTCTAGTTACACTGTTTCATAATGTCATTTCTAAAGAGAAGAACCAGCTAGAAACTCCAAAAGTAGTATTTGTAACAACGTAAAATAGCAACATTACAAAAAAAATGAACACATAATTAATGTAATCTCAGCCTCACGCGACTCATCGTCTAAAAGTGATATAATTGTAATACATAATAAAATATTGTATAAAATATATCAATAGTGATAGTATGTAAAAATAATAGATAGTGGGTTTTAGCGATATGTGACTTATTATTTAAAAAAAAACAAAGACACTAACCAAGGCTTTTAGTGATTCTTCTGCCTGAACCATATATTTAAATATTATCTGTGTAATAAAAACAATATATGAAAGAGGTGTTAATTCAGAAGTTGACACACGACTGAAGGGGACATATGATGGGAATAATACTAGATAAATATTTATCAAAAACGCGTTACCTGTGATTATAATTTAATACCTTACTTTTTGTTTTATATTTAATAGATTTACATTTCATTCTTTATATTGACCTCAAACATCTATTTAACCGAGTAGCTAGGTAAAGTATTTATAGATGATTCAAGTGGAAAAAGACGCTATTAACCGCCTTGGTTCTCTAAATTTTGTCAAAAATAGTTCCATTCCTGTCAAATTCCATTCAGAAATGACAATAATAGTGTAGACTATATTATTTTGAGTACGATGGAATAAATTGTCTGTTATTTAAGTTTTTGACGGTTGATTTTATTGTCAAGTGTAAAGATGTCACTTTTTAGTAAACCCACTCTGTTCGACGTCCCTGTATCTAATACCTGTAATAAATAAACTTGTGAGGCGCTAAATATATAATAAACTACGTGTTGTTGAGCTTAATTTGTTATGAAAAATAAATAACAACATAAGTAATTTAGTTATAAGATATTTAGTTATAAGTTATAATTGTTATAGTCTAAAAACGTGGATGTTGAAATGTCTAAAGAATATCAGCTTTTGATAGATGTTTGCGCTCAGACTATTTGTGTTAAAAATATTAAAAAAATAAAATTTCTAAATTAAAACTAATTATTTTACAAAAAAAATAAACCCATATCGATATGTAGGGTTGTTCTAAATACTATCGATAATCGATGTTTAAAATAATTAGTCAATACAAAAATTATCATTACACATTACTGTGTGTATAGAAATAAGTAACAGTTAAGGAAATCCAAATAATTGTTATTTAAATCGTCAGATAGCATCTCATGTAGCAGTAAAACCTTTTCCTGACATTTAATTTGTATGGGAACTAAAATATTAAGCCATAAACAATCATCACCACTTATGAAGAAATTTTAGTACCAAATATGAGATTTTATAATAGATGAAATGTATTTATTACAAGTCAATCTATTACAATCAAAATGTCATTCCTATGGAGAAGAACCGTCAAGAAACTCCATAAGTTACTGTTTTTAAACGATAATTGTAATAACGTTTACCGGACTCTCATCTGAGCCTCATTGGACTAACACAATTTACTTTATTAATTACTTCAAACGAAACAGACTAAAGTAAATAAAATGTCAGTCACCCTTATGACGTCAAAGTTACTGAGCTCTGACGTCACAGTTCGTTGGCTGTTTCTGATTTATATAGATGGTAACATAAACAACAGCATTGTATGCGTCGACGTAATTCACAACAAAGATTTGAATGGACAAAGCTTTTATATTAAGAATCAACTGAGATAAAAATGGTTTTATTCAAATGAATGTTGGTTTTTAATGTCAATTGAAGTAAGCTGTACTTTGTAAAAAAATATCATTTCACAAATGTGTATGTAAATAATACTTACTGAAACTTCCTGTTTTTAGTGTTTATCAATGACATATATATGTTAAAATAACGGCTGTTTTATCAAATCTGAATGTATAAATGTAAGTAGCAAATATGGCGCATCGTTGTGTAAGAAGTTATCGATAGCAAATTTAGTGAAAAATTTCGAGGCTGTATACTTTAACATGTCTATTTATATTTAAATGTTATTTAAAAGTTGAAACATATACGTAATATCTAACTTTGTACATGTAGTTGTATAATACAGATTAATGTAAATATAAATTCATCAGTTTACTTTGCTTTCGGACCAGTGCATGGCCTATTGTATTAGTTTCAAAATATATTTTTACGTTAACTGTTGGAGCCCTTCAAAATGAGCTAGGTTAACTGGAGTACCACTACTTTTCACATAAAAATCGGGCAAACTTTCTTTCGTGTCTTTTCACTGAGTGAGTGAAGTAATCGGGCCCAAATACTACTCTTAGTGGAATTCTGGGGAAGCACTTTTGACTCCTGAATTGCAGGTATCCAAGGGCGAAGATAGTCACTTACCATCTGGTTACTCATCTGATTCTTTACCGCCTATACTATAAAAATATTAGCATCTGCTCTAGCAAGATAAAAGAAAAATCCATTGACCCACTGTTATGCTACTTTCTACCAAACTAGTAGCAAATTTCAGTAGTGGTAGATATTAAATAAAAAGGTGTGGCGCGCTTGTGACATGCCGCTTATATTTACGATGTGAGTGCCTTGTGGTAGCTTAACTAGTATTACTTCTAGTAGTCGAAAAGCAGCTGATTACAAAATTGTAATTGTAACTTGGTCATCATTTATGAACCCAATTGGACATTTTTCCGGTTGGTCTTATTGAAATGTGTATATTTTGCCGCGTTTATAAGGGAGAAACATAGAGAATACAGTTAGTCAGGATGTGTGTACATCGTGTACCACGACAATTAAACGATATTGTTTAGTACACAGTCAAAATATGATCTCCCCTGTACAATGAGACTGGCTTTAATTCAATACCTTAATATTATATGTTTCAGACTGCATACGATAAACGAATGATTGTTCTATGTTATATTTCTATCATAATTCTAATTTAACATGTGCCACTTTAGGTCTTTTTTTAATTTAACATGCCAAACCTATTAGTGGCAGAATAGGCACTATATATGAATTTAATAAAAATATTCTATAATATTCAGCTCTAATAATTATTTAGGCAGCTATCAAAGAGCCTACTTAATTTTCTATTGTCTAAGCCTGACACTTTTCGAGGTATTCCAGAGAATATACTCAATTAAAAAAAATACAACATTAATCGTTTATCAAAATCTCAAAATCAACTACATACAAAACATTCTGTGTCGGTATTAATATCGTATGGTATATATGTAACATTAAATAGGCAGCTGGTATTTATTAATATGAGCCTTAAAATCAATTCTTTCAAAACATATATTTGACTGTGCAGTCAAATCAGTTCCTCTCTGTTAAACTTCAATATTGGTTTTGTACAAATTTCTATGAAATAATCCTTTAAATATTTTCAAAACCTGTACTGTGTGTTGTCTTAATGGAAAATAATAATATACGCCATAATTTGTGGGCGTTCTATGCTTGATATGACCAGCCCACTGTAACTTCAGCTCGCTAATCGCATTTGTATTTATCTTTCATTTTGTTTCAACATAAAGGTGCTAATATAATTTCATTTAACTACAGCAAGCAACATGAAACAATATTAATATCACTACTTGTAAGTTAAATAAAGATAGAAAGGAAATGTAAGTGGGTACACTGGAACATATTATACATATTATATTATATCAAGCCGAGCCAAATTAAAGTAAGTGTTTAGGAATAAATGCTTTCTTTTACTGAAACAAACTTATTGCAAGCACCTTTTAATCTAAGCAGATACTTATATATTTGGCCATCATATCAAACATCTTCTAAAGAAAATTTAATTAAGATAATCAGGCGAAATGTTAATTGGTCACAACTGAAAATTTTCCTTTTAACCCCAATTTTGTTTTAATTGGGTTCTGTACACTAGAGTATTTTTAATTCTTTGTAGCATAAAAGAATTCAAATTTAAGATGAATGTCAGGACTGTTTAATATAAAGGTACATATTAATATATTGTATTTAAATTTCGGCCTCATCTATTTAATGTGTTTGTAAAAAATATCTACTAAATTATCTAGTCTTGTACACGGCTTCGATATTAAAATATCATTTTATAAGCTCTGTGTGTCACTTCTATCGAAAGAACCACAGGGTCTAGAGTGAGTTTATTTAAATCTCAATCGTCATGGTGACCGTGTTCGGCGTTGCGATTAGTAAAAATGTGCAATCGCAACGCCGAACCTGGTCACCGTGGCGATATAGTAAATGTGAAATAAACTTACAATAGGTCCTACCTACGTGCAATTTAATATTACTGTACATGTATGTTTAATTTTATAGATGTATGTATATTTAAAATTGTATGAAAGCGAACAATTGTTACAGTTATAGTTTGCCGTTTAGCGTTATGCTTTTTGTAAACCCTTCTTGTTTATTTATGCTAGTTAAGCTTTAATAAATCATATTTTATTACTCGTTTTATTGGCGTTTTTATTGATGTTGTTGCCTAACTCGTGGAACTTCTTAATGGTGGTGTTTATTGACTCTCTTGTGGGCTGTACGTTTTACGATGAAATTACATATAACAAAGTTATACAAAGCTGTCTTTTGCTGGAGTTTAGTTCTATCAGCCGGTGGCCTCTGCAAATGCCCGTTATTTGCACAAACAGGGGTCACGTTGTTTGTGTGAAGAAAAGTATTTGTGTAAGAAAACGTTAATATGGAATAGTGAAGAGAAGTGTTTGTTGTAAGAAGCAGTAAATTTAGCTAAAGCTAAAGAAATGGTAATACAGTGACCAGGATTATTGTTGTTGAAAGAGTATAACGTTGAATGAATGAGCGAGTATTAGATAATTAAAAGCACTCTATATGAAGCTAAGTCTGACTGTAACACTTCCCAATAGCTGCTCTGAGCACCACACATGTGAATTAGAAATGGCCAAAAAAATCATATGTAATCTTTATGACTGAAGGAAACGTGTTTCGTTAGTGAGTGCGAGACCGGAAGCCCAATGATGCAGAAGCATCACTAGGCCGCCATGGTGTGGATCACCCTGCTGCATTGTTGTACTGTCTGCATTAATAGTGAGTATGGTGATCACCACTCTTGGATTCTACTTATGCTTTTCAATAGCCAGAGTAGAGTCATTTTAGCAAATCCAAACATAAATGAGTGCGTGGCCCGAGGCCCAGTGATTCAGATCTCAAGGCAATCCGCTATAGTCTGGGTTACTATACTGCATTGCCTCGGTGGTGCAGTGGTAGCATATGAGATTACTGTGCTTGAGGTCTCGGGGTTCAATTCCAGGGTCGTACCAAGTGTTTGTATGTTCTACAAATATTTGTTTCGGAGTTTGCGTGTTTTTTATGTATGTATTTACAAAAAAAGTATATATTGTATTTAAATATGTTGTCTAGTACCCATAATACAAGCTCTGCTTAGTTTGGTACTAGATGGCGTTGTGTGTTAAGATGTTTGAAGTATTTATTTATTTTATTGTTGCATTGTTTGCATTCGAAATGAGTATGGTGACCACCACTCTTGGATTCCACTTTCCATCAGACGGAGTAGAGTCACTTTTGCATTCACTTATATAATTTTTTTTTCTTATTTACCGGGATCCGAAAACAGCTGTTACTAAGACATCCGGACCACCCCCAGCGCCTGCCGGAATTGACGCGGGCACCGTTTGCTAATAACTCTCTATTTAAGCGACGTACGGCACACACGTACGTAGCCTTCTCGCGGCTGGCCACTGAACGGATGCCGTTTCAAATGGCTGTTCTGTCAATTCGCGGCCACACTTAGTACGGCACGAGGTGCTGGTAGGCGCGCCTCTGTCACCCGGTTTGCCGGCGGCGATTTGGGTCCCAGTAGGGCTGATCCTCCATGGCCTTCTTCACCGCCTCCTACGAAATTACATTTTCGCCGAAGGTTGCGGCTGCTGTAAAACAGCTCTTGCTATCGCCCGGAAGGACCGGAAGCGTATGACTGCAGTGAGTGCCCGACGCTGCATCGCCCAGGCGGGGCATACCATCTGCGTGTACTGAGCCGAATCCTCACTGCAGTCGCAATGGTGACAGGCAGTATGCAGTAGCAACCGAGTGCAGGTACCTCCCTAACCTCTTCGGGCGTAGGCCGAAAGCCATTCTACGCCCGAAAGTCAGCCGTCCGCCGATAAACTTTGGCGAGAAGTTCTGCCTCCAAATCCCACGGTGGGATTTCCGGCCAAGGCGAACGCCGCCGCCTCGGTCGATACGGTGCGGTACCCGAGTATGGCTGTAACCGCCAATATCCTCTGACGGTTACTTACTGTGTTTGTATCAACATTTTAACTTGTATTTTTTACCAGTCAGGTAAGTTAAAAAGGTAGAAAACTATACATTTAAATTGCAATTTGATGGTATTTGAGCAGTGCAATATAGTCAAAGCTCATACCACGAGTATTACAGTCGTTATGTTACAAAACAATAGTTACATGTAGCTTACACAATACATCTGTTGTTTTTTGGACTCTGGTATGACTTGTATACATGTTTGTGTTAATACCAAAACTTCATCAGTAGAAACCACCTGGTTGCGTGATTACTACGAAGCGAAACGTGACCGCCTCCGCCCTTGTCTGATCTGAGGAACTTTTTTAATTAAGCATACCGCCTCTGCACAAGAATGTTCGAAAGTCTTGTGTGAAACTTTTATCTGAGTTCGGAAAGTCACACATTTGCTCCCTCGCAATATAACGCCCTCGAATACCTACACAATGTAACATCTAAGTTTCTACACATATTATTTGTGTTTAGGATCGGTTCCTCTAGGATTTTTACAATTAGAGAACAGAAAAAACGAATAAGCTTTTCCTGTGTTTTACACATTACAGGTAAATAAAGTGTACAGGAACAATAACATTAACTCATGTCGTAATAAACATGCTCACATTCAGGTACAATCCTTTTGACCCGAAAGGAAACCTTTGTTAATGAGAAAAGCCGATAGTGGTAAGAGGCTTTTCTTATTCGGTGCTCTAACAGTCTACACTCGGCGCTAAGCCCTTTTGCAACCACGAGAAGCCTGTGATCTCACATTTACGTAGTCTTTCTATTTTACATCTTAAATTAAATATTTATGCTTTACGTAAGGTCGGTCTGGTCCGAAAGTTAAATGCGTCAAGTTGGATAATTTAACGTTTGCTGAGTAGTGATTAACGTGCATAATGTAACTATACGATGCAGTTTATTAGTAGGTAAGTACCTACGGTTTTATTAGCATCAGCAGAATCCCCATTTAAGTAGGATAGTTAACTTGCGAAGTTTATTCACACTTATATATGATGTTGTGAACTTGGTAGCAAGTTCACCTACAAATAGGTACGCCGAAGTTTACTTAGTTATGACCTCACAAGTTATACTTACCTAACTATATACATTTTGTCACGTACCTATATGCTTGATTACGTGGCAAATGTACCTACATTTAAATAATACCGACCACATGAAGCAAGATTCATTACTATTTTATCTTACGGAATTTATATTCCCCGAAACATTTCGTGTCCGTCAAGTCTATAAAATCGTGCTTGATTCCACTCGTGACGTTTTATGATAGTACAGAAATTGTAAAAAAATGTTTGCGGGAGTTTTTACACGTTTTATATGGGAAAATTGAAATATAGAATTTCTAAGCAACTAAGTTTTCTCTTAAAACTCAAAATTCACGTATTTATCTTGCAAAGCAAATAGTTTGTTTACTGTGAGAACTATTTCAATAATGACGACTAATTGCGAGCATAAATTTCTAATATCTAAGCTCTATAAACTCGGATCATCAAGATAGTTTCATTACGCTCCTGACAAGTTGGAACCCAAAATTAATTTAGGACTAAATTATTGCTTAGCGATAAAGTAGTTCTTTATAACTTAGCAATCCGCCAGACAAAGCCGAACTGAGACGAACTTATTTCTTCAAACATCTATACGATTTTGAGGTACCCGTTGGCTTTGGCTTGTGTATCTTAGAATTTCGTTTTAAGCTTATTTGAACTTGTAACTTTACTCTTAGTTTAGATAAACTATAAATTATCTATACACTGTTAACCTCATTGTTATTTTATATTGTTAAAGAAATAAGTTTTCTTTGAAGGTATTCTATCATGTCTACGTCTATAACTACTTAATCTTATCACTACCCTTGATGTATATTAAAGTTACATAAAATTTATAATACAGGTTTCATGGGAAACGTTGATATATTCACACTTACACGTATGTGTTAGAATGACCATATACTTTTAGAAACTAGAGTCCAACTTAATAGGCTCAAGTAAGAATTTTCACGTAAATGTAAAACACGGAAAAATAAGTAAATGAAATGTCCAAAAAAATCAAGAAAGGAATTTGATTTGATGACTTACAAGTCTGACAACAAATCAACTCTCGATAAACTGATGGCCTCTAAGTGAAAGTTCTGTTAAAATGAATTTTATTGAATCGTTGTCAATATAAAAATATCACGTTTATTTGCCCAATAATAACTAGGTACTTGTAAAGTTTATCAGAACTAGTCAAGCGACTTAGCTAAAAGGTTCTGAGTGCCTACATTTATAAATTAAACTAACCGTAAGTGCTTGAGTTTAGTTTTACTTCTTTTTTATTTCCGACCAATGTTTGTATGAGTACGACGTCTCGTAATTGAGGATGTATGTCGAAAAAAGCCCTATTTTCTTCGCCCATTGTGTGGGGAGGACATTCGGATTAAATGGTCCGCTCTTTTTACTTTTGTCGTTCACAACCATAATAAAACCTAGACCAAAATTATGGCAAAAGGGTTTGCCCTGGTGACAGTTGGTATCCTTATTCGTTAACCACGATTACTACTTACTAGTGAATGCAGTTGGCTCGTTACTTACCTGCGTGCATGTGTTTTATTATTTACGCCTTTTAGAGTGGTTTGAAGTGAAATACTCACCTCACTCTGATTGGACTGCGTGGTAAAAGCAAATTGCAGTATCGTTGTAGTGATCTATTTATTGGAAATAGTAATTATTTGGATTAACAGTGCAATAGGTATATTCTTACTAAAACAGGGAGTAAAAACATATCTCCAAAGAATTAATTTGTTTCAAGGTTGTATTTTAAGCTAAACCTCGAGTGGATGGGTGGACAGACGGAATTGGGAATATGATTAAGGTCTTCCGTTAGGACTATAGCACCCTTAAAGTTTTCATCCACAATGAAAATGGAAATAAGTGACTTACAAAACGGTGTAGAATTTCGTGTTTATTTCTTGTTTAGTCTTTTATCTATAGCTAAACTTATTCTGAAAAAGTTATCTGATTTGAATAATTGACTGAGTTTTTTAGCAGTCAAGGAATAAAACATTGCAAAATAAACATCGGCTAAAACAATATTAAGTCAACAGTAAAGTGTAGATAACATTTTATTCTATTTTGTTTTGTTTATCGCTATTCCTGAAGGAGTTCCAACATCATAATGAAAGAGTAATTTTGCCGTGATATCTTGAAATATAAATTAACGAGGTAAAACTCAGCGAAAAGCTCAGTTGATTTATTAGGGCAGCTATTGTTCAGCCTCTTCTGTCAACTTGACAAATGTGAATTAGGAATGATATACGACTTGAAAATTGGTGGAAGCCTTAATCTGTGAAGTTCTTGTTGCCTGAATGTGACAGGGCCGGAAGAAGTATCGCAAGTTTTAATATAGAAAATTAATCAGTATTACTAAAGAAACATAATATTTGGATAAACAATCATAAATGTATCTATATACGAGTAATTTTTCAAAATGAACCCGTATTTCCGAAGGGTGAGTTATTGATCAACGAAAATAAATGATAATGACGCTCAATAACAAAAACAACGAGAACCTACATATTTCGTTTGTCTGTTTGTAACCTTAGCAAGTGTACCGTAAAATGCTCTTTACTTTTACTACTTCGTATAATTTCACTAAATACCTTAACCACGAGAAAATATTAGGAAACCAAATAGTCAATTTTTAACCGACTTCCAAAAGGAGGAGGTTTTCAATTTGATTGTTATTTTTTTAATACACTATTGTTAGTTTATCTACTTAGCCTTAAACATATTTGAGTTTCCACATATGACTTTGATTTCCTCTTTGAATTTAATATCGATTAACGCTATCAGCAAACTAAAATATTCAATATTGTATATCTCTTCCGAAGGTGTACAGTAGTACCGATTTTTTGCAACTTAACTAGATATGTGACACTATATATGTGATATGTGATATGTATGGATACACGGTACATATACCAAAAATGTAGTTAACATTTTTTTGTCTGTCTGTTTGTTAATAAGGGTAATCTCTGGAACTGCTGGACCGATTTTGACGGGACTTTCACTGGCAGGTAGCTGATGATCCAGAGAGTAACTTATATATAACCTATTTTTAGACTAACTTTGTCCCACGGCGTTATTCGCGGTACGACAATAACCGCGGGTAACTTAATAAAGTTGGTTTTGTTAGCATTTGTAGTTAATTTATTGTGTATTATAAGCCTCATCTCATTTAAATAATTTTTTGTGTGTTTGAGCATTGACGAATAATATTAGTTCAATGTGTTTGATATGTGTCATCTCATTGTGTATGAAGAGACGCCTACCAACTTGCGTCAATCAACTGGTACTTTATATTTCTTACTCCGAAGTGCTACTATGTTTGTTTTGATATTTTAACTTATTCGCTTTACTGTCGAAATTTATTAAATACTAGTTGTTGCCCGCGGCTCCGCCCGTGTATATGTCGGTTATCGTGGCAAATAGTAGCCTATGTGTTATTCTGATGTATAAGCTATATTACTGTAAAGTTTCATCCAAATCCGTTCAGTAGTTTTTGCGTGAAAGAGTCACAAACATCCATCCAAACATCCATCCATCCTTACAAACTTTCGCATTTATAATATTAGTAGGATTAGTAGGATTAGTTAGGAAGACAAAAGTTAAGCCAACATTTGTCGGGTCAGTAAAAGTTACATAATAAATCATCGACTACTAAATAGCGTGAACCTACAAAAGTAAGTAAGTGCAAAGGTACGGTCGACCTCAAAACGATTCAGCCGAATACAATCATGACGCAGAACTTCTCTTCCTGGCAATGTGTTACGGAATTGTGTTGATTCATGATTACCAATAGGATACCGATTTATTATCCTACAATGGCCTGGTGCTCGAATTTGACTGTTTTTGTTTGGACTAGTGAAACTGGAATCATCAATTTGATAGGAATAGTGAATTGAGTATGTTAAATGATTCATGCGACTTTTATACTAATCCATATTGTATTAATCTTAACTAAAGAGTTTTGACAAGTTATTGTACTTTATAATATTACAAGCTTTTGCACGCGGCTTCGCACACGCAGACTTCCATCCCCTGATTTACTCCCTTAGGGGTGGAATTTAGAAAAACTCTTTTTTAGTGCTCACTTACGTTATATAAAGAACCTACATGCTAAATTTCAGGATTTTAGATTCAGCGGTTTGGGCTGTGCGTTGATCTCTGGGTATGTCAGTCAGTCACTTTACTCTTCTATACATCTATACAAATAAATAAAATTGGAGTTTCTGTTTGTAATATTAAAATAACAGCTTTTTAATCAATGCATATGTATGTATACACGATACATATACCAAAAATGTGCTTAAATTTTTTTTGTCTGTCTGTCTGTCTGTTCGTCTGTCTGTCTGTCTGTCTGTCTATCTATTTGTTCCGGGTAATCTCTGGAATGGCTGGATGGATTTTGACGGGACTTTCACTATCAGGTAGCTGATGATCCAGGGAGTAACTTAGGCTACCACTTTTTTAGACTAACTTTGTCCCGCGGCGTTACTCTCGGTACAACAAAAACCGAGGGTAACACCGCGGGGTTCAGCTAGTTTATATATATAGATAGTGGTGGTGGCGGATAAAAAATACGATGTGTATTCCCTATTCATGAGTTTCGTAAGAGGCGATTAAAGGATAAGCAAGCAGGACAACATCAATGTAAAGAGAAGGAAAACTTGAATCAAACTCTATCCCAGACCGTCTGGTCGTCGCGATGTAGTAGACCCAAATTTTCTTTCTGAGGAGGATTCTAAGGTCATAGGTCATGCCAGCAGTGGGCTGTTAAAGGCAGTTCATTATGATGACGATTGCCAATGACTTTTAAAATAATGATAAAGAAATGTTGTAAAATAATCATTAAACATTCAATACTCAGACAGCTTACACGGCATCTGACTGTGTTTCACTTTCAGTTGTTAAAACTGTAACCTAACTACACTTCTCCCGTGGGAGAGCCACGCCTCGGCATGAATGAGCCGGCTCGACTGGAGTGATACTACGGTCTCACAGAAATCCGGTGTGAAATAGTGCTTGCGCTGTGTTTCACCGAGTGAGTGAGGATACCAGTGGCCCATTACCCAAACCCTCTTGCCCTATCTCCCTTCCGTCAAAGGCCGGCAATGCACTTGTGACGCCTCTGGTGTTGCAGGTGTCCATGGGCGACGGTAATCGCTTACCATCAGGCGATACGTCTGCTCGTTTGCTCGCTTATTCCATAAAAAGGAAAAAAAAGACATCCTCAAAAGCCATATCCAATTCCAACCATGTGATTTCAGGTCCCTCCAAAAACCTGTAGCTGAAAAGTTTCTTTATTTGTTTGGTTGATCATACTAATCTTTGAAACAATTGTTTCAAATAGAAAATTCCTTTAAATATTAAATGGCTTATGTATTGTGGAAGTCATCTGTATACTAGTCAAACATTAATAAACAATGTTCCAAAAAAAAATATTATTTTTCAGAAAATAAACATTTTACAAATAAATGCATGGGCGACGAAGTAGCTACAAGCATTAGATTAAGCAGATCCTTAGAAAGTTTTGCTTGAAACCGCTTAAACTAACATTTAAACAAGCAAAGACAATTTAATTAGGCTTCAAGTGATTCCAATCTCACTCGGTTGTGAATTCAAAGCTTGCGGCACTCGCTGGTATTTTCATTAAGTAGTCGATATCTGCATATTACTAAGAGATCACGTAAAACGATCTATATACGAAGGGAATTTGAGTTTAATCTTATTTTAACGAATATAGCTCAAGATCTTTCCATATTAAGTAGAAGATTATGTGGTTTAGGGTACTGTACCACTGGACTGGACCAGTGGACCATTGTCAGTGGTGGCCTTGCGGTCTCTGAGGTTTGTTATACCGTATTAGTGTGATCACGTGTTTTTTACCCTGAAAAATATAGCTCCTTAATAGAGTCACTTTAATATTATAGTATTTTGTAACAAGTATCTAATCAGCGCACATAGGCTACTGCCGAACATGTGCATACACGGGCTACGAATCAGTGACGATTCCATATTCATTCAAGTTGGATTACTCTGTCGAATCGATTTTTAGGTATATTTTTGTCAGATACATTTTGATAAATATGTATATTTACTTAAGTTATTTTACATTATTACAGAGTAATTTTCCTGGATTAGCTGGGGCTATTTTTACAAAATAATCTTTGTATTTATTTTTGTCAATAAGTCGTCGTCAATCGTACCGGATACCGGATATTTGGCTCCGGGCAAAATACATAAATTACTTTACAGCTAATACGAGGATTATTTAGCTGATATTGTTATTTTTTTATTCGTTTTGAATATGCTATAAATACTAATACTACTAATCTATTAATACTAATACTATATCTATATACGAGATCAACTTTTTTTGTGACTTCAAAGGTTGAGTCGGTCTGGGTACTAGGAGTCCTTAGTTATTGTTAGTTTTCGTGATAGTAAATTACTAAATATCATCATAAAATATTGTACGTGAAAATCAGCAGTTAGACAGTTGAATATTTTGCACAATGAACTTCAAATAAACCTAATTAGAAGTCTTGGTATATTCCACGTGACTGAGTATCGTCGTAAAGATATATAACTTAGTAGTTGATAGTGTGTTTTACCACTTCAAAGTCTCGAGATGGAGTTTCAAAGAGTTGGTCTCGCTCGCAGCTACGTCCGGCACATCAAAGCGACTACACTTCGTCAGTAATAGCTTTAACAACTAGCTGCTTTTAAGTTTAACGTATGTTTTGCGTATATTAACTTTTTAAGAAATATTATTCTCGTAATCACCAGTCAAAACTTGTATAAAATTCTTCTTAGGTAGTTATGGGTAATTCCTGAAACTACATAATAACATATTTCATATTTATGAGTTTGCATAAAAGTAAATGTATAAGGTGGATATGATAATACGACATTAAACTAAACCGTGAGCTATTTAAATGTGTTGGTTTTCTTGCAGATTGTTTAATTTATCCGAAAACAAATATAAAAACAATAAAATTATCAAATAAACTAAATATCTTAAAAATCAAAATTAATAAGGACACCATTTGTAATTTAAGTTCACTAACCTGAGTGGCCGCTGGTGGCCGCGGTCCCGGACTCCGGAAAATACGGAACGACGCGCGACGTAGGTTGATAAAGTAGATACCTAGAACTAGAGCTAAACAGCACAAGTAAGTAATAATATGTATTTACTTCTTTTCAAAATTACACATTCAACATAATAAAAACAAAAAACCGCAATGTTTTTTTGGTCATCTCATGTTGAGGTTACAACTGGAAGAGCATTTTCTCTATTAGGCATCAAAGATTGATTTTTCTCGTATTTCCTGGATAGTTTGTACAATAATCCCACTATTGGTAGGTAGGATAAACGAACATTCTCCATAAATTAATATCTAAACCGTGGTAAATTTTTCACTTCATTTAAAGTGCAGGTATCCACTAAATCAAGACATTGTTTCATTTAAACTTACACAAAATAACATAAACTAGTAAGTAACAACAACTAATAAACTTAAGTAATGTCCAGTCACTATACAAGCAGTTTGCCGCAATAATCACTACAAAATACCTATTGATCCTACGAATATTATAAAGGCGAAAGTTTGTAAGTATGGATGGCTGGATGTTTGTTACTCTTTCACGCAAAAACTACTGAAGAGATTTGGATGAAACTTTACAGTAATAAAAAAAGTAGCTTATACATCAGAACAACACATAGGCTATATTTGTCGCGATAACCGACATACACGCGGGCGGAGATGCGGGCAACAACTAGTAACCAATACTAACATTAGCGCTATTAATTCTGTGCCAATACAACGCAACGCGACACAGATACAAGGACTCGTGCTCCGAAGGTCGCGCGGCGGCTGGTTCAATGGGAGCGTGTGCGACGACTCGACAATAGTCGATAGGTAACATCGCTAGCACTTTAAAAGGCTTTTATTCTATTTAACTTTGCGCTGTCAGCTGTAGAAGCTTAGCTTTGAATAGCTTTAGTAAGCTTAGAGGAAAGAAGTGTAGGAAACGTCTAGATGTTGTTGATATTAGTAAGAATCTTAATTTTAAGACCGGTGGTTGGGAAGAAGCATCTCAATAGGCCGCCTTAGCCTGGATTACCATGCTACACTGAATTGAGAATGAGTATGGTGATGATTATTTTTTAGTTGTTCGATTTGAGGATTTCAATAATTATCCTTACATATCGAATTGGCGTTTTATCGCACTGGCCACTTTGATCTGAAATATATCCTCTTTGGTTAAAAAATCCAAATTCTAAGTTATAAATTCATTTAGCTGGTATATTTAAGTTTCGAAAACAATAATTTATTTGTTTTTTCATAAGTTTTTTCTTTGGCATCGCTCATCCCGCACAATGGAAAACTTGAAATATCGCTTTATTTACGCGTACGAGTTCTACCGTGGCACCAGTGCTGTAGAAACAGCTCGAAGGATCAACAATGTGTATGGCCCTGGTGTCGCAAAAAAAAACACGGTACGGTTCTAGCTCCAACGTTTTTATTATGGAAAATTCGACCTTCATAACAAGCCCCGTAGATGGCTAGAGTTCAAAGTGGATAATGCAGAACTAAAGGCTATTGTGGATCATAGTCATTGGCAAGCCACTTCGTAATTCGCTGCAGGCTTTGCTGTGAGTGATAAAACGGTTTTAATCCACTTGAAGCAAATAGGGAAAATAAAAAAAGCTTGATTGTATCATTAACTGAGTGAAGCGAACCAGCAAACACGAGTCGAATGCTGCGTTATCGGTACATTTATGATTTGGTCTTTTAAAAATTAAAATAGAAGCAAATGATTTCATGGTGTTTCACCTTCCTTTACGTCGTTGTCATTACTTCCATAGTCTACGTTAGGCTCAGTCCGCAATAGTCTGTATAGTTTAATGCATGGTCTAAATAATTAATTGCCCCAAACCGGCCCATCAAAATGTTAACTGTAATTACTCAAGGCTATCTTGAGAGAGTTTGCTTGTCTAACTTGTTCCTAATTAAAGGATAAGCGTCTCTTAGAGCAAGTTATACCCTCATGAATTCAGTTATAGCCCTTGTTGTCGAGATAGTGTTCAAATTTAAACATTTATACATCGAGCATTATGTATTATAGTTTCCTTAATTTAAACACATGACTACTATAAAACTAAAGTGACTCTAATCTGCCTGAGGAAAGCAAGAACATAATTCAATGGTGGTTAACATACTCATTGCAAACACTGCAACAACGCAGCACGGTGACCCACAATATGGCGGCCTTTTGAGAGTCCGTGGTTCGTAGGGTCTACGATATTATCCTGTATACATCGGCAGACTCGACCCTTTCTATAATAATAGTCACACAAACAATAACAATAAACAACAAGCAGCGGATTGATGTTTATATGTTCAGTAACCTGTTATAATATACCCGAAAATTTACATATGTTAGTGGGTGAAGATATAAGAAACTAATTCACTACATACATAGTGTCTATAGTATATACATAGGTATAAAGAAAATATTATTTCTATCTATTTTAACCTTTTTGTAACTAATGTTTGTAAAGTTAAAAAAATGTGCAGAGTTCAAAACAATTACAACACGAAACACAATTTACTTTAAAAGATGAAAAATATCCTATTGATAGTAAACTAACAGCGTTGATAAAATTTCACCCCAATAAACTTTAAAAGCAAATCGCTAGGTACTTTATAGTATACTAGCTGACCCACGCAACCTCGTTTGCGCCTTATATTGCCCGTAGCGTGAAAATTTCCCCCGTTTTTTAAACATTCTTCATTGTTGCTCCGCTCCTATTAGTAGTAGCGTGATGATATATACCCTATAGCCTTCCTCGATAAATGGACTATCCAACACCGAAAGAAATTTTCAAATCGGACCAGCGGTTCCTGAGATTAGCGTGTTCAAACAAACAAACAAACTCTTCAGCTTTATATATTAGTACTAGCCGACCCATGCAACCTCGTTTGCGTCTCCTATTGCCCGTAGCGTGATATTTTCCCCCGTTTTCGAAACATTTGTCATTGGTGCTCCGCTCCTATTGGTCCTAGCGTGATGATATATACTCTATAGCCTTCCTCGATAAATGGACTATCCAACACCGAAATAATTTTTCAAATCGGACCAGCGGTTCCTGAGATTAGCGTGTTCAAACAAACAAACAAACAAACAAACTCTTCAGCTTTATATATTACTATAGATAGATCAGTACCTGGATGACCGAGGTTTGCTCGATCCAATAAACAAAAGCGCCCTCTCCTGGTACGCTCCATTACTGTTTATTATGTTTGTACTGTTATGACGCTAGATGGAAATTGATTATCGATAAAATTGATTGTTGAAAACACGAATAAAGCGACCCTTTCTAAAATTAATACTAGCTAGATCGATTAATCCCCCACCCGAAACCCCCTGTCTACTAAATTTCATAAAAATCGTTGGATCCGTTTCCGAGATTCAGATTATTTACAATATTGTTTGTTAATTTGTTAAGATTGCTTTAAGAACATAAATTGTTTTTAAGAAAGTGTGCACTCACATAAAGTGCTTACCTAGGTACTGTTAGTTTATTTTGTAAATCAATTTGATTTTCAAAAAAAAAAATGCATAACATACTGCCTTTTTTGATATTGAAATACTTAAAGACACATAAAAAATGTGTTGTGATTTAAAATTATTTGAAAGGATTTGGTTTTCTTTTAGAGGGCAACAGTTTAGACAAGACAATCCTAAATATCTTTTGCACTGAAAAGTGTGCCCACTGTCTTATGTCGTGTGTTTTTACGTAGAAGACACGTAGGTACGTGGAAAATGCAGCGAAAAGGGAACGAAAGAGGTATCGAGATAAGTCACTTAGATTGGTAAAAATATTTACACTCAATTTGCAAATTCAATAAACATTATCTTAAATAGAAATAAAATAAAAAGATGCAATAGGTCACTGTTAAATTTTTGGAAACCCTTACAATCTGAACTTTATAAAATTGTCGTACTTCGAGACATCAAGAAAATATTTTGTACAGATCTCAATAATAAATAGTAATCAATTTCTTCTATACTGCAACACAAAAACATTTTCGAAGGAAAGAAAAACAATTTTAGCTTCTAAAGAAGAGTATGCGCACAAAACGCAAAAGCCTCCATAAATAATCATTAGAAAGTTTCTGATTTAAAATTCAGCGTGCTCCTCCACTGGGAAGAAGAGAAAGGAGGAATAACGAAAGAATATATGCAAAAGTTCGACTCACATTCGCGTAACTTTGAAATATAATTTTACACGATAGCACACCCGACGCCAAAAGAAAATCGAGCACTGAGCTCGTTTAAAACTTCAAAATTGACACATAACCATGTTTCGACTATAAACGTTTTTATTTGCAGATCGTTTTTTGTTTTTTCGGAAGACGGTCCCCATTTCATCTCATCCACATTTTTTTATTTTATATCATTAATTTCATCACGACGAAGACTTAATGACTTGAAGACTTATGATTTGAAGACTATAAACACTTGAAATTGGCAGAAATAGCTGATCCGAGAGATCCGGCTGGTTGCCATTTCATCAAAGAAGAAGAAGAAGAACGTTTTTTTTTATTTATTATTCTTTATTTGAACACGGTAGTAGTAGGTACATAAACTTCAAAGAAGTATGTTCATTTTCAGTGGAGCTGCATCTCTTGTAATTTTGTATTTATAATTTCCGTGGGAACCAAGGTGATCGACATAGCTGTGAACTATGAAAGTTTGGTAACGTTCTGGTCAGATATGTCACAGAACCAATAACCTTTTTAGTAAGCGTGTTATGGAATAGAGACCGCGTCTAGGCAAATGTCGTGTGGGGCGCTCTCCGGCCAGATGGCGGGACGACCTGCGCAAAAGGGCCGGCAGCACAAAAAGCAGCAGTCCGGACTCCGTGGTATGCTTTGGAAAAGGCCTAGCCCAGCAGTGGACTACAAGGGGTCGATGATGATGAAGGAAGGGGAGTCAGGGGCGATGGCGGTTGAAGTATAATATAATATATGATATATGTAAAGTAGCAATTAAATAATTACTTAACAGCAGTTTTCTTTGAGGTTTGTAACGTTTGTTTTTTTTTGTATTTAAAATAATTTTTAAATTCTTTCATGCAAAATTTGTTATCAGCGCCTTCCCCTCACTAAATTGATAAATGTAACTAAGTGCAGCTCGCGGTCAAGTGGTTTGCTGTCTGATTCACCATAGATGCGCCAGATGGCGTTCGTTTCTGCGATGTAAATTTTGTGGATAATTCGATCAACGAAGATGGCTGGAACCTGATACTAGATTGTACGCGATACAGTACCATTTAAATTTAGTCGCATTTGAATTCAAGTTGACAGTGAGTTGTTATATTTTTCTTTCGCTATATTTTCTTTCCTGAATGTTCAACAAGGAAGCTTTAAAAGAGCGTGTAAAGACGACGGCAAGGACTTCTTTTTTCTGACTGTTCCTGTAAGGACTATTCAATTGTATACCTGCGAACACCCGCTATCTTGAGCGGCTGGGACTGTGAGGAGACAATCAAGAAGGAAGAAGAAGTCCTGCGTGACGTGACTTCAGGCAAAGGTGTTTTCTCTGAAGAGTTCCTTAGGGCTCCTTTACAAACATACACACATATTATAAATTTCATTTAACTTACTTTTTTTATAAGGCGCCCTGGGCTCATTAATATCTACCGCTGAGTAGCCGGTGAGTGGCCTGTCTGACAAGTTCAGAGGTTACAGGTTCTAATATCAGTCCGGTCGAGTGAACTTATATTATCTGTCGAAGCATGAGGCAACACATAGTTACAGTAACTTTTAAATTGATTGTCTATAAAGTCGGTTTAAGGACGATAATTTTACGTGATAATGAACACGCCGATCGTGCCCCTCTATCGCTTGTTCCGTTCTCTGGCTTGCACGCTCGACTCAGGCAGAACGTGACAATGAGTCATGCTTTTTCGTGCGTGCATCGATTTATAAGACGTTATCACGTCAGAAACTAATATGACCTACCTTTTATTTGAAATTCTCGTGTCACGTTGTTGTTCATGATGAACTCTGAAACTATTTAATCGAATGTCACGTTTTATTTTAATGTGAGTTTGCTCACGTGCCTAAGATAGGTTTATTAATATGACACTTAGACCAATAGGAGCCGAGCATGATTGAAAAAAGAGAGAAACGAAGTTGTGTGGGTCAGGTAGTGTGGATATTATATAGATAAGAGCGCGTCGCGTAAACAAGCTTAACAGTTTGGCGAGAACTTATTGTCCTTTGTTAAATTTCAACGTTGTCGAACAAATAAATAAAAAAAACATTCGATTTTGTTTGAAATACAAATTAAAAATTCAGCGTTCAGCTAGTTTTAAATAGAAAAAGCAAAACCTAAAACCCAACTACGACGAAAAAAAAACGCTGAAAAAGTATGAAAAGTCGTAGTCACCCGTTACATAGAAACGTACCATAACACTTTAACAACGTAGTTGGGTTTTAGTTTTTACTTTTTTGTATACGAGTCTACTCGTAGATTATATTTGAGATCTTCATCGAAACAAAGTAGTTGTAACGGAATAGTGTTGTTACACCACGAAAGGCATTACAATGATGATTTGACTTTCGTGTTTACGCTTACGGTTTACTTATATAGATTATATGACATCTTCAGCGAAATAAATAGTTTTTGTAACGGGATATGTTACACCATGAAAGACATTATAATGATGATTTGAATTTCGTGTTTAGTTAGCTTACGGTTTACTTATATAGATTATTTGACATCTTTAGCGAAACTAAATAGTTTTTGTAACGAGATAGTGTTACACCATGAAAGGCATTATAATGATGAATTGAATTTCGTGTTTAGCTAGCTTACGGTTTATTTATTAGATTATATGACATCTTCAGCGAAACTAAGAAGTTTTTGTAACGGAATAGTGTTATTACACCACGAAAGGCATTATAATAATGATTTGACTTTCGTGTTTAGTTAGCTTACGGTTTATTTATATAGATTATATGACATCCTTAGCAAAACTAAGAAGTTTTTGTAACGGAATAGTGTTAAGACACCACGAAAGGCATTATAATGATGAATTGAATTTCGTGTTTAGTTAGCTTACGGTTTATTTATATAGATTATATGACATCTTCAGCAAAACTAAGTAGTTTTTGTAACGGAATAGTGTTGTTACACCACGAAAGGCATTATAATAATGATTTGACTTTCGTGTTTAGTTAGCTTACGGTTTATTTATATAGATTATATGACATCTTCAGCGAAACTAAATAGTTTTTGTAACGAGATAGTGTTACACCATGAAAGGCATTATAATGATGATTTGACTTTCGTGTTTAGTTAGCTTACGGTTTACTTATATAGATTATATGACATCTTCAGCGAAACTAAATAGTTTTTGTAACGGGATAGTGTTACACCATGAAAGGCATTATAATGATGAATTGAATTTCGTGTTTAGTTAGCTTACGGTTTATTTATATAGATTATATGACATCTTCAGCGAAACTAAATAGTTTTTGTAACGGGATAGTGTTGTTACACCACGAAAGGCATTATAATGATGATTTGACTTTCGTGTTTAGTTAGCTTACTGTTTATTTATATAGATTATATGACATCTTCAGCAAAACTAAGAAGTTTTTGTAACGGAATAGTGTTATTACACCACGAAAGGCATTATAATAATGATTTGACTTTCGGGTTTAGTTAGCTTACGGTTTACTATAGATTATATGACATCTACAGCGAAGCTAAATAGTTTTTGTAACGGGATAGAGTTACACAACGAAAAGCATTATGTAAGTGATATTGTTTCTATTCCAGAGAACGACGTACTTATGAGCTACTCGGCGTACCTACAAACGTCTACATAATCAGAGCGAGAAATAATAGCGTCATAAACGTAAACGGTTGTGGAGAAAGTGAGGTTTGTTTGTCATTGCTATATTAGGTCGACTTCGCAGGTGCAAATTTAAGGTAATTCGCGTTCTATATTTATTTTTTGAAAGAACACTTCTGTTTAAATAAGTTAAGGCAACAAATTGCGACAGTTATCTAAGACATTATGGGAACATCTGCCATTATTATATTATCAAAATGTTACGAAACATAATTTTCACATGAAGTTTTACTTTATTGAGTTTTGGCACACTTGTAATGTTTATTAAGGAGTTGTTCAAAAGGTATGAAATATGCGTAGATTATACATTAAGCTGTGTATTTAATTTAAATTTTGCTAGATAACAGAACAATTTGCAGTTCAGCAAGATAATTGTATGAGAATTGAGTGCACGGTTGGCCTTGTGGTTGGCAAGTGCTGTGGGTTGAAAACCCACTTGGGACAACACTTTGTGTGATTCACAAATTGTTGTTCTGAGTCTGGGTGTTCTTTGTGTGCGTTTCATTTATATTTGTAAAGTCCCCCGCGACACAGTATATATATATATATATATATATATATATATATATATATATATATATACATATATATTACTAATGCGAGAGTTTTCTTTAAAGAAAAAACTACAAGATTTTGTATCGAGTAAGGTAGTCACAACACGCACAGTAGATTCAAGATAGTAGAGCCACGCTGATTTCAACACGATTGGGCCGCCTCGACTGGGGAGGTACTACCCTCGCACAGAAGATCAACGTAAAAGGACAGCGTTCGTCGTGTTTCGTTGGTGAGTGCGAAACCGGAGGCCCAATGATACAGAAGCATCACTAAGCCGCCGTAGTGTTGGTCACCATGCTGCATTGTTGCATTGTCTGCAATGAGTATGATGACCATCACTCTGGGATTCTGCTTATGCTTTCCGTCAGGCAGAGTAGAGTCATTTTGGCAGGGCCAAATATAAAAAGAGGAGTTTAAATCACTAGTTGTTTTAAAAAGATCAACTATTACTTTATTTCTCCTAATCTTAATTTCTTATTTTTTTTTGTTCCGAGTATAATCATCACATATAAACAGCTACATTAAACACCTACTGTCTACCTTTGTGCCGCTCTGTCCATAAATTTTAGTCCTTCATATGTTCTAAGATTTTCATTCTAATGATATGTTGCACAAGGAATTTTCAGTCTACATTAAGTGCAAAGCATATTATTATACGTAATTGGATGAGAAATAATATTAGGTTGGTCAAAATTATTATGGAAGCGTAACTGAAAAATAAAATAAAATCTTAAAATCTAAAAATGGTTCCTATGGATTATTCGTATTATACCATCGTGGACTTTTTGTAGATATCTTTAAGATATATAATCCCGTAGTAAATAAATAATAAATAATGTTGATATGCATATTAAAGTTTCGTCAGTATTCGAAATTAAGAGTTTAAAAGTCTGTGTTTTTACGAACTTTTTTATATGTTCTATTTATATAGCAACGGTGTTTTATATATATATGTAGGTACTAGCTTTTGCACGCGGTTTTGCTCACGCAGACTTGCACCCCATTAGGGGTGGAATTACCAGAATTCCTTTGTTAGTGCTCACTACTAACTGAACCTACATGCAAAATTTCAGCATTCTAGGTTCAGCGGTTTGGACTGTGCGTCGATCTCTGGGTATGACAGTCAGTCAGTCACCGTCCTCTTTTATATATATATATATATATTCCATGAAATATGAAGTAAATGATGGTAAAAAACGTATTTAATTCGTTGGTTACTTTGGAAGATCTCAGCTTAAAAGAAAAGAGGAACTTCATTTTATACTCTAAGATGATATACTAAGAGACGATAAACGATAGACGCCATTGGCCATGATCTTAACATATTGCTCGCACCTCTCGTCCATTCATCAGTGTCAGGTATACAGACACACCCACTACATAACACGAGTGACCTGGCGTGTTTATATTAAACATATATTTCTTGCAAGTATAGAAGGATAATAAGTCCAAATAGATATATTTTTACAAAACATCAATCAACACGGCTTTTCCTTAGACCAATGCAGGTTATTCTTATGAGCCCATCAATCAATCAAAACTGCAGCTCAGTATTGAATATAACCCCGTTCTAATATGCTTTAGCCATACATAGCCTTCTATCTTGTAAATTTAAATATAACAGATACTATCCTATAATTTTTCCTTATCATATTTTCTCTGCATCCCATGGTTGCATAAAAGAGAATGCCTAGTATTAATCACTTGATGGACAATAATTTAATTATGATTATACAAGTTTAGAGTGACATATATACATGGGCGTACCCAGGTTCTGGGCCAGGGGGGGGCAGATCAGACTTTTTATCAGCGCCTAGTAGAATAAATAAAGGTGAAATAAAATAGATATTTTTTAGGAATCCTTTATTATTACACTATCTATTTAAAAAGTAACTTGCGAGGTAACTCTTCAGCAAAATGATTAATGACGTCTTCCGTGAAAAAATCGCCCACATCGTTTACAAATTTTCTATGTATACTGAGCATACAAAGTTCGTTTAACCTGTCTTCGATTATAGTCGATCTCCAGTCCATGTTTTAACAGGTCTGAATGTGCTGAATGATCTTTCGATCGTAGCTGTGGAATATTGCATTGCCAGTAAAATTTCCAGGGCAGTCTTCACCTTTGGGCAAAAACATTCTGCTATTGGAATTAATTCCGTTATATTTATACTATCAAAGTCTTGTTGTTACTTGTTTATCCACAGAGTGCGCCATAGTTCAGCTTCAGATATGATTCCTTCTATTTCATAAAATTGAGATACTTCCTCCAATTTTTGCAATTTCGGAAATGTAATTTTAATAATGAAAGAGATGCTGGTGAATGGTCTTTGCCGAATCTCGCTTCTAACGAAGATGATATTCGCTAAGAGAAGCAGCTGGTTGATTTGCTCTATGTTGTTGGCGGCTTGCTGTTCTAGGTAAACGCAGCTCAAAGTTCAAAGCTGTAGCAATTTCTTCTTCTTCTTTCAATTTGCGGAACGTTAGTGCTCTGCAACTAAATTGGTAATGATTCACCAAGTGTCATGTGAATATGTCTCATAAATGCAATTCGCTCGCTCGTACTCTCCCATCTTTCTTAATGTTGTGGCACACGATGTGGCTCGGTTAGATTCGTGCAGAGCCGAGTTGCAGTCGAGGACACCCGAGCGCGGCATTTTTGCTAGCGAGTGCGTACTGCACGATTATTTATTTAAAAGTTGTGTATTGTATTGCCACTGCCAAAAACTTATTTTATTTTTATCGACAAGTAGATAGTTAAAATGGATGTACGTAAATAAAATCTAGGGGGGGGCAGCTGCCCTCCCCTGCCCTACCCTGGGTACGCCCATGCATATATACCAGCACATACAAGAAATATAACGACAATTGGAACTAAAATAAGCGGGTTCGATTTAGAGCCGAAATATTAGTTAAAAACGACTTATTCAGTTCTTTTTTATTTATGAGGGCACCAACGGCTCGTATACTATTAAAATGTACCTAATTACAAACATATAGTTTAAGCGAGCATCTGGAATAATAAATCGCAACAGTCATTAAGTAATGTGGAGGGGCAGAGACGCGCTGGACGAAGGAAAAAATAGTGGTTGCAAAATATGCGAGTGCGAAATAGAGGAGTGGACCGGTATCACCTCCGTTGAACAACTTTTTCGCTTGGCCAATGACAAAGAGGAGTACAGGAATCTAACGGCCAACTTTCAGGATTACAGAATCACGAAGAAGAAGAATTTCAAGAAGAAGAAGAATCTATACTAATATTATAAAGCTAAAGAGTTTGCATTCTAGAATTAAACTCACTTGTACTTATTCCACTATTTTATTTCCTTTTTACACCTGACCGGTTTCGCCTTATGGCATTCTCAAAGGTTATGAGAATGCCATAAGGCGACAATCGAGAGTATAAATTATCTAAAGAGTTTGTTTATTTGAACGCGCTAATCTCAGGTCCGATTTGAAAAATTATTTCAGTGTTGGAAAGTACATTTCTCGAGGAAGGTTATAGGCTGTATATCATCACGCTAAGATCAATAGGAGCGGAGCACGAATTGAGAATGTTTAAAAACGGGGGAAAATTGTTACGCTACGGGCAATAGGAGACGCAAACGAGGTTGCGTGGGTCAGCTAGGTAAGTAATAAAAGGCATCAGTTGACACTTCCTGTATGTAACACAGATTTCTTCTAAATGAAAGCAAAATTAAAAGTATATTATTATTTCCTCCTTATAGGCAATATATGTTTCATTTTGACCTTAAACAATGTAAAGAGAAATAAGGATGCTAAAGGTACCAGTGCGTGGCTTCTGTCGGGCACATTCAAAAGAATAAATCTTTTTAGCGCAGGCTTTGGGTACGCATTTTAATTAATTTTGCTTTTGTTTTTCTGACCTGTGTTCCCTTTTTATTCTATGTTGTAATATTAGAAGAACATAATGTATTTAGAAGACTTTGTAACATACTAGATTTTGCTTTAGCTTTGATGATATAGCTTTGCATTGGTAAAATAATTTTTGAAACTGGTTTAGGTGTGACGACAAACTAACTCACATTCATATTAATAGTTTTAGGTTACGATGTAGAAGTTTTAAATAATTACCTTTCTTTAATATGCATTTAGTAACGAGCGATCTTAATTTTTCTTTGTTACAAATACTTTTTATGGAGATAGGAATATCGTGCAATACCTCGTACCGATACCGTAACCAATACCGCGTAAGTGGCTTGCTTAATTTTGCTTCGCCTAGCTAGTCGCGCAGTGCGGCCGGTCGCGAACGTTTTAGAACGTTCGTTTTAATAAGTTGCTCGTTAGGTGACTAGCTAGGATCTAGGCGCTAAGCAAGCTGCCTGCCTGTGCGTTCGTAGCCTAATAGTAGAAGAGTACAAGTAAAATATTAGCAAAATTAAAAAACCGACTTCAAGAACGACAAATCGATCGATTTCTCTTTGGATGCCATCATCAGATCTTAGTGTCCTTATCACGATACCACCTTTGGAATATCTCCTTTCCATTAGAAAAAGAATCATCAAAATCGGTTCATAAACGACGACGTTATCCGCGAACACACTTAAAAAAATCCTCCTTCTTTGAATTCGGTTTAAAAAGGCGATAAGCCATTGGAGTATGTCTTAATATTTAAAAGAGCGTACAATATTCATTTATCGTTTTTTTATGGAATTAGGGTCAAACGAGCAGCGGTATCACCATCGTATCGTATCACCATACCATTTTATGATTACATAAAATGATGGTGATGAAAAATTATATATTTTTATACATTCTAGAATTAAACTCACTTGTAAATTATTTACATCTGTCATTATTCATGTCAACAGTAACCTTTGAAAATGTCATAGGGCGAAACTGGTCATGACTAAAGTGAAAGGATCGTATTTTGTTTTTTCAAAATACGGTCCCCATTTCATCTCATCCATATTTTATATATTTTTTAACATTAATTTCATCACGACGAAGACTTGAAGACTATAAACACTTGACATTGGCAGAAATAGCTGATCCAAGAGATCCGGCTGGTTGCCATTTCATCCAAAGAAGAAGACTAAAGTGAAACAAAATAGTGGAATAATGAAAAGTACAAGTGAGTTTAATTCTAGAATGTATTAAAATACATCCTAGAATTAAACTACAACAAGTTCCACCTAATGCCGACAATCGAGAGTATGAATTATTTTACATACGGAATTTGTAATATTATAACTGAAACAAAAATGAGTGAGCTATAGTTTTTCTAGCTCACTAATTTTTGCTTTACCCATTTACCTTATCTATACTAATATATAAAGCTGAAGATTTTGTTTGAACTCAGGAACCCCTGGTCCCGATTTGAAAAATTCTTTCGGTGTTAGATAGCCCATTTGCCGAGGAAGCCTATAGGCTATATATATCATCACGCTAAGACCTACAGGAGCGGAGCACCAATGAAGAATGTTACAAAAACTTAGAAAAATTATCACGCTACGGGCAACAGGAGACACAAACGAGGTTGCGTGGGTCGCCTTGTCTAAAATAATTACGTTCAAAAGATAATATAAGACCTGTGCACCTACCTCACAACTTTTCTACACCACCCGAAGGTTGACTGGAAGAGAATGCCCTGGGCATTAAGTCCGCCGATGTACAAATTTAGTGCATAAAGTTTATAAATAAATAAATAAAAAAAGAAAAAAAAACACATCCCAGTTATGATCACATAGACTCAGCTCATTGCTGAGGACTGTAACTATTTAAAAAGTCAGTTTCTCTAGAACTGGAGCTGCAGACCGGCTGTTCTAAGATCTGTTCCGACGCCCTATGCGTTAAAAAAAATCAATTGTATCGTCATTTTGAATGCACTGTTAACCTAGTTCGCCAGCGATCGCCACGCCGCCCGCTTCCCACTAAGTGTTGTAGGTTCAAATCCCACATGGGACAACACTTTGTGTCCACAAATTGTTGCTCTGAGTTTGGGTGTTCCTTGTGCTCGTTTTATGTATGTTTGTAAAGTCCCCCGTGACACAGGATGTATATTCCTAATGCGATAGTTGTCATTTAAAACAAAAAAAAACTTTAAATTATTGTTCGAAATATGATTTTAAACCTTAGATTAATTAACGAACTTAAATAAATATCTACATACTAAAATAAATAAAGAATTTCAAACCCGCTTTATATACATTGTTTGATTATTGATTTTCGGCCTAGCTCTGGCATTAATGTCCACAATTTGGCCTCGTAAATATGTTCGAAGCTTGTAAAATCATAAAAATGTATTCTGAATTTGCACAAAACAATTATTATTTCCTAATTGAGAACCTATTTTCTTTTAAGTCTCTGAGAAATTCCAATTTTACAAGCATGAATATTTTGTAGCAAAGGCGTTTCTTACAATAACAATAAATAAAACTTTTCAGTCTGATTTCAACTTTAAAATTCGTGTACGAGTGACATGAGTAGATAAGTCTAATTATGCTGTTTTTTTTTGGAATTGGCGGCCAAACGAGCAGACGTATCGTCGATGGTAAGCGATTACCACCGCCCATGGACACCTGCAAACACCAGAGGCGTCACAAGTGTGTTGCCGGCCTAGGCCGGGGGATAGGGAGGGGAGATAGGGGGAGGGGGTTGGGGTTATGGGCCTCCTGTATCCTCACTCACTCGCTAAAACACAGCGCAGGCATTTTTTCATACCGGTTTTCTGTGAGGCCGTGGTATCACTCCGGTCGAGCCGGCCCATTCATACCGAAGCGTGTCTCTCACACGGTTGTGGAGTTCATATTAAGGTACATAATATTAAATAGAAAATGTGCATTTTCTAATTGAAACCAGCTCAGTATTGAATATAACCCCGTTTCAATATGCTTTAGCCACACATAGCCTTCTATCTTGTAAATTTAAATATAACTGACACTACCCTATAATTTTCCCTTATCATGTTGTCTCTGCATCCCATGGTTGCATGATAGAGAAGGCCTCCGACGTATTAATCACCTGATGGTCAATAATTTAATTATGATTATACAACTTTAGAGTGACATACAAGAAATATAACGACAATTGGAACTAAAATAAGCGGGTTCGATTTATAGTTGAAATAATAGACCGACTTATTCAGTTCTTTTTTATTTATTAGGGCACCAACGGCTCGTATACTATAAAAATGTACCTAATTACAAGATATAGCTTAAGCGAGTGGAGGGGAAGAGGTCGAGCTGGCCCATTCATTCCGAAGCGTGGCTCTCCCACGGTTGTGGAGTTCATATTAACGTACATAATATTAGATAGAAAATGTGCATTTTCTAACTGAAACCAGTTTATGTTCAGCTAGTATCGTTACTTTTATAATCTTACAATAACCATCATCACTTATTACAGTCCACGGCTGGACATGGACGTAGGCGCAAGTCATCACTCTACCTAGCCCATGGGCTTCGCTACGTTGGACGCGGTCTAAAAATAAATTCTTTACAAAAAACTAAAAGTATGATAATAAATAGTTGATATTGATCTTGAATTCGCGGGCTGGGTTGCGCCTGTTTTGGATATTAACATAATATATAGTTATTTTTATTTGAAACAGAAAATATAGAACAGGATATAAATAGAAGTGATAACTCAAATGACGTAATTTGGTTATTCTTCTTACATTGCCTTTTTTCTTCCTTATGCTCACAGGGCTTCTAATAAAGCAAATTAGAATACGAAAGATCATAAGCAGTGAACGGGAATTAGAACTTAAAAAAGAACATCTTACCAAGTACAAAAGATACTTCCATTTATAGGAAATATAAAAATAACTACTAATAGCGCTAGAAAACACCTTTCTTACTTGAAACACAGGTCTTACCTACATGTGGCAGATCACTAATTTAAAAATCGTCCCTACTTAACAATGAGTCTAAGAATTGTTACTTTTACTTTGTTCTAATTGTGTAATTCTTAAGATTTTGCAGTTTGTTTATTTTATGTTAAGTCTACTCTTAAGTTACGTAACACCCAAATCTTGTAAATTGAATCCTCTTCCTATATTATAAAGGCGAAAGTTTGTATGTATGTATGGATGGATGGATGTTTGTTATTATTTCATGAAAAACTACTAACATATATCTATACGGTAATATAGCTCATACATCAGAATAACACATAGACTACTATTAGCCGCGATAACCGACATACACGCGGGGGGAGCCGCGAGCAAAATCTATGGAATAAATTTTTATTTTTACTTTTAACCGACTTCAAAAAAGGAGGAGGTTCTCAATTCGATTGTATATATATTTTTTTCATGTGTGTTTGCGGATAACTTCGTTGTTTATAAACCGATTTTGATTATTATTTTTAAATGGAAAGGACATATCCCAAACGGTGATACCATGATAAGAACACTGAGATCTGATAATGGCGTCCAAGAGAAATCGATCGATTTAGTCGTTCTCGAAGTCGGTTTTTTATTTTGTTTAAATGTTACTTGGTTTACTGTATACTGTATTGTGTACTGTACAAAGAAATTGCCTTTGCAACAGTTTGAAAATATAGATACATCGGCTCCAGATACCATTTCCTGGATTCTCGCGTAAATATTCAAAGAGAATGGCTATAAAAGCCTTCTTTTAGTACGTTACAAAGATATCCCGATAGGAATGTAGGCGGGTCCGTCTTTCGGACAACTCAAAAGCTCCAAGTTATAAGTATATAACAGTGATCTTATCCTCGTCAATATGTTACTATGAGTTACAAATAAATAAAATTAAAGTGTCTGTTTGTAATTTTTACATCCCTATAAGTTACATAACATGGCTAATTTCTGGAACGGTTGGACGGTTTTAACGGGACTTCAATCAGGCAATCAGCTAATAGGAGGATTATGCCCTTTTTACCCGTCTGCGAAAGAAGTAGGGTTATGTTTTTAGAGTGTATGTATGTACATTTCTTTGGCACACCATAGAGCCTTAACGGCTTGTCCTATTTTTATGTGAGTAGTGTCAATAGATTCGTCATAGTCATTAGAGTGACAAAGTTAGGGATTTTTGGCGCCAAAAAGTAACCTCAAAAAAAATGTTTCCAAAATACATCGGGTGTGGTTTCAAAATAAAAATTTTAACGTTGATTATGAATATATGGAAAACTTACATGTTTTATTTAAAAAAAAATTTAATTTAACAAAGATGAAAAATATTGACGCAGTCGGTTTTATTTTTAATAATTTTACTTGTTTTTTTTTAATTTTTTAGGTTTCATCGCGGGCATAAAATAATAAGGTTGTTGTGACAGAGGTCCAGTTGCATTTGTTGAAAAGAGTTACTATATATACCTAGAAATAGTAAGACTAGATAAATTGCTTACTTATGAAGTACAATTTAAAGTTTACTAACGACAAATGAAATACAACTGAAAAAGGCACGGCTACCTCTACAACAGCCGTGTAGTTTACTAATAATAAAGGAAATACAACCGTCTATTATACGGAGATCCTCAGCATTTATCTAATCACGAAAGATACGTCCTTGTATTTGAAGCGCTTTAAGTTTATTGATTGCAGTTTTTTCACTGTACCATCTCCAAGATAGCAATACGTGGAGAAACAGTTCTGCTTAATATGTAGGAACTCCCGCTTCGCTTTAACGATACCTCATTACTACACGAAATACAGGGTTCTCGTACCTCTGCATTTCACCGTCAGTTTTTTTTGTTCATAGTTCTATTGTTACTGTAATGAACCAACAGCCTGCGGCGCCTAGCTGATGCCGCTGAAATGCAATGCATTCTGCATAAACGGCAGAACTATATGATAAAGTTTTTTTTTTGCTAAGAATGATGTGTGAGCAATTGAAAATGCGTTAAGAGACAGATATTTACATATTATTTGCTATAATATCTATTGTTATAAGTTTAACCATTATATAAGTACTAATATTCGCGGCAATTGAAAAAATGCGGATTAAATACAAAATATAAACGCTGTCCATTTTTTCTTCAAACACACATTCTTCACAAATAATTTAATATTATTAAATTTACTAATCTGCACTTTGGGTGAATTAACATCGAAGAAAATATTTTATATCCCAGTAAAACCTACCCTCAAGTCAGATGGCAAAATTATTTATCCACATCTGATAACTTTGTATAATAAACTATTTTTAACATGCTTTTATTAGCTTGAGTGTATGTATGTATGTATACTATACGTATGTAACAAAATCTTTTAACTTCATTTTCAGCTACTTTTGGGATTCTGAATAACTTAAAAATTTGCACAGGTGTCAAGGGCCGATGACATCACATCATTGTGTGAAAAAAAATCTAAAAAAAAATGTTTTAAAACTAAACAAACACTCTTTTATAAATATATTAAACTCATAAGTAGAAAATAATTTTAATATAAAAAGCATGGGGTGCTTTCTGAAAATATTTCAATAATGTCGCCCCACGCTTTTTACATTAAAATTATTTATCATTTAGTTAGTTAAATTAAAAACTTTTGTTATGTATTTATCATTTATTATTTATTTGATTTATTAGACTGTAAGCAAGGTACATTTCGAGATCATTTTGAGTTCGATCATAGTTGAAAAAGTTCGTCCGATCAGTCGGACAAAAGTGATCGAACCACGCGGTCATAGCCGTTTTTGTGACGTATTATTGTCTTTGATCCATACTATACAACAAAGCACAACGCTACCATTTCATGTTGTACCATTGCATTAGAAATATTTGGGCTCGTTACATTAACGGTTATAAATAGGTTTTTTTTTTGTTTTTATTGGAGAGAGCAGCAAGCGTCATTGACTGTGACTAGTATACGTTAATAATATACAATTAGAAACAGCCTCAGTCTTTGATTTCCCAACCCTCTCGAAGTCGATCTTTGTTCATGGTTTATTACTTTCGACTTGTACACTTATTACTGGAACTCGACGAGAATTGATAGCACACAGACTATGAAAATATTATTACATTACGGAAATGAACACAATTATAAACATGATTATAAGGCACTGCCATGTCAAACAACAGACAAATCAAAATAAAAAAAGTAAAAACTAAAACCTTTTGAAACTTGTTTCATCCTTTTTCAGCGTGGTTTTTGTCGTAGTTGGATTTTAATTTTACTTTTTTTTTATTTAAATCGTTTTGGTGCTTTTATAATATTAATTTCTTTGCAAAGTATATTTTAAATAGGTACCATAGAAATATCACAATTATCTAATAAATACGGACAAAGTCACGAGAAAATGCTAATAATATATATATATTTTAAATGTACAAGTAACGCCCTTTAGAATGATACCAATCGCGGCATATTTATCTTAAATTTATTTTTTAATACAGTACTGTATGTCGGTTAGAGGGCGCCACATTAGATTCAGTCACACGTCATATAATAGCCTATAACCAACGGACGATTAAGATGCTTCTAATGATACCTCATTAATTTATTCTGACTAGTAGTTAAGGAGCTATGAGGGAACAGGTGAACATACATACATACATACATAGCCTGTCTAAATCATAACCCTCCTTTGGCTTTGCCGTAATCGGGTAACTAGTTAAAACAAACTTTACCTGAGATTATGAAATCCCGTAGGCATAAAACCTTTTCTACTTAACTATTAAATATTTCTAGAACATAATTACCCTTCAAAACATTCGAGGTATAAATTTTCAATAGAATGAAAATGGACAAGTTAATGTTAACAAATCTTCTTAATAAATAAACCTAATTAACACTAAGGCTAATTACAAATTTTCATTTATTTACCTTTATTAAGAAAGTAACCGAGCGTAGGAGGAATTAGCACAAGTAATTGGGTTTAAATACCGGTAATGTACGTCTAATGGGCCGCAACGGCGCGGAAGATATTGTGTTAACGGTATATTTACTCCGTTGATTTATTTTATACAATTTACATTAGAGAATTTTATTAAATTTCACTAAATAACGCCACAGCGTACAGAAGACTGTCATATAGCATAACTTGGTGACTTTAGGACAAATGTTTACTGTCATACTGTAATTATAATTACAGTTATTGGCTTATTTATGGGCAATTATATGGACAGAGGATTACGTGTGTTTTTATTAAAAGTAATAAGTACTGTAATAGAATTTGACACGATTAATATATTTTCAAATGTGATTTACAAAGTCAATCCAAATTGTCTGATCAGTAGCTAGGCAGAGGCTGCAACTGATAAATTAGACTCAGGAAAAGAAAAACAATATTAATGCTACTGCTCATCACAAAATTATGGACCCAATAGATTAATAGATATCTATAGTATTTCAACTGAAACCGAAATCTGTTGTAAAATCGGTGAAGACGAGCGCTGATTGGAAACCTTAATTTCTATCAAATCTTAAGTCAGATAGTTATTTACCTACAAACGAAAATATGAACCACAAATATAGTTAATTAGGATTAAAGCAAATCATTATTTTTTGTAAATAAAAACTAAACGGACATAAATTCATTGTAACACAAATTGATTACATAACAATTGATTACACAAAGAGCAATATAGGCATACGATATAAATATAAACACAATATAAGCAGAAATACAATAGAAAACTATTATGACTCAGGAGTGACTCATATCGCATTAAAGAGATGTGGACGGAGCGAGATCTGAAGAAAAACTGTCCCCTGTTTCCGTACCCGCCGCTTTCTGTAGATATCGTCCCCACTTCGTCGGACTCATAGAACCGTTCGATTGTGGCACTTGTTTATAAAAAAATTTTTGTTCGGACTCTCATTCTCATTCATCTGACAAGTACTATATAGTTATTTGTAAATACTTATTGCTTTTTTTTTAAATTGTAGCTGCGCCAAAATGACTCTGCTCTGCCTGATGGAAAGCATGAGCAGATGCCAATAGTGGTGGTCACCATCCTCAATGCGAATAAGGTCATTGCAGCATGGTGACCCACACTATGCCCGCCTAGTGAGATGCTTTTGATCATAGTGGGAGGGAAACACGTGCGCTGGAAGTGAGTTCCAGGTTTTGATCGCTCGGCACAGAAAGGAGGAACCGAAGCATGAGTACGAGATTGTATGTCACCACTCTGAAGCGATGACTTCCAAGGCTGGCACGTGTTGTTCTGTAGAGGGTACTTATTTTGTTCTTGTTAGTTTGCATCAATAAATATCACAACCACCTTCCCCACTGCTGGCACGTAGTTATAACAAATGTGTACAATATGCTCTTATTTCTATCTGTGTGGTACGTTGTATATGCAAAACAATACAGTTTATAATGTATGATGTTACTTTGTTTAAAGTACATAAGTTTCATCATTGCCATTGTGCCCCCTGAAATAAACGAGAAGTAAGGGGTGGCAGCAGATGTTCGGTTTACTGTGAACGCAAATGAATACGGGTGCTCTCAAGGAAAACTAATATAAAGATTGTCAATTGTAACGGAAATAATATATCAAGTTTTACCATGACGTGTATGACACAATAAGGCTGTTAGTATATTTTTTTTGATAATTTTATTTAGGTCTTCAAAATTAATGTTAACTTACTTTTAAAAACAATAACAATAGTAATATAATTAGAAAAGCTTTTTGTACTATGATTGATAATGCCACCATGTGTGGTGACCAATGAAAAAACGATTATATAAAAATATATTATCGTTAAACTGGCCATCGTAACAGTTGCATATTAACCCTAACTTAAATCGTGTCTATCGAGTACTGAGTATAGATGCTTTCCCAAAGAAATAAGTACTTTGATTATATTCAGAGCGATTCACACAACATTTTATGTAAAACTAGCTTAACCCCGCGGTATTACCCGCGGTCATTGTTGTACCGCGAGTAACGCCGCGGGACAAAGTTAGTCTAAAAAAAGTAGCCTAACTTACTTCCTGGATCATCAGCTACCTGCCAGTGAAAGTCCCGTCAAAATCGGTTCAGCCGCTCCAGAGATTACCCGGAACAAATAGACAGACAGACAGACAAATTTTTTTAAACGACATTTTTGGTATATTTGCCAAGTATACACACATATCCATTTAGCACAAAGCGGTTATTTTAATATTACAAACAGACACTCCAATTTTATTTATTTTATTTGTATAGATTAAACCAATAGGAAACATGACTGATATTGGAAAGATGCCAATTGAAAACTTTTTACTAGTCAGTATATTCTTATAAGTCAATACAAAATATTGTAAAATTAAATGTGTAAAATAGTTTTATTACGAAACGCATGTTCCCATTGGAAAAAGAAAAGCTTTCGTTCGCGTTCTATACATTCTAAATTATTGGCAATCGTCCTCCAATCTCTTGCGGCTGTATTGAGTAAAAATCTTATCATGGAAGTAACGAACCAAGGATAGGAACAGATTGTATTTCTGTTTCGCGTTCACTCAGCCCAAACTGTGTAGACATTCTCAGTCTCATGTGTAGGAAAAGAATGTAACAATTTTCTTCGATATTGAAAAGGAAAACAATTTATGTGTATCTCTACCAATATAATAAATTCAACTTTGTGGCTTTTATGTATTTTTTGTTTGTTTTAACGTAAAAAAAAAATTATTTCTCAATTTAAATCTCTATTTTTTTATGGTCAAGCTACCTAAATGACTGTACTCTGCCTGATGGAAAGCATAAGTAGCATCATTATTCTTAGGTATATGTTTTTGTACTTAGTTGTAGTAGCATGCAAAATTGATTGACATACAAAGGTATGTCAAAATAGTAACAATCATAGTAAACAACCAAACCTCCGAAACAAAACCCAAGACCTTCGCACTACAACCACTATGGCAGTCGTTTAACTTATCTATTTCTTATTTCTGAATAACATACATGTTACAAATAAGTTGCATCCAGATACAACAAAAGTAAATAATCGTGCTAATTACACAATACTTGTCCTGAGTGAAAATTGAATCCACGACTTCTGACCCAGCAGTCGGGATCGTTTACTACTAAACCAATAGGACCATCTAAATACAATTTTGTGTCAGCTAAATACAATTTTGTTATGTGTATTAATGTGTGTTGTTTACTACCATTCATTCGTTCTTCACGCCAATTACGCATGTACTCGTTTATATACTACAGCATTTCAATATTGGATACATGAAATTCATTAATCGATTCAGTGCCTAAAATAACTGTAATATTATATGGCACACTTTAGTACAAAAAAGCGAAAAATTGGTACCAACACGTAGGTATCTTTTCAGGATAATTAGCTCAGCTTTGGACAAAATAATAAATTGTCCATAAACTTTCTCATGGTCACAGTTTTTTGTTTTCATTCTTTTGTAATAGTTTGTAATGTTACATATTATAGTATATAGTTCTAAAACGTTGTTTGTATAACAGAATAAAAAATAGAGAAACGTCGAGAAAACGCCATTTCGTGATGGTAATTAATTTGTAATGAAATTATGCTCCTTTCATTTTGTTAGCTGCCCTAATTTCATTCCGGCTTACGTTAGTAATTAAAAATGTAGTGTCTACCAAGAGCTAAATGAATAAATATTATACTTTACAAGAGAATATGCTTTTTTCTTTACTTCAATACTTTTAAGTCGTAGTTTAAAAACATCGTAACTAAGATCACTATTTTATTAAATGCACATGATTAATCGCCAAAATTAACTTTTAGTAATGTCAAGTTTCCACTTTTTTTTTCTTTTTATAATCATCTGCCAAAAGGACTCTGCCCTGCCTGATGGAAAGCATGAGCAGAATCCAAGAGTGGTGGTCACCATCCTCATTGCGAATAAGCACGCAGCAGCATGACCACTTTCTTTTAGGTGTCTTTATTTTTTTAAATTTAGCAATGGAATGCACAGACACCCTTGCAAATGCAAAACATATTTTTGATCTCACTGTATACCAGACCATAGCAGACTCGGAAAGCGACAATAAGAGAAAACAGCCTTGACAATAATCTACTTTATTTCAAAAGTAAGATCTTATTCGATGAACAAGCAGAAATACATTAAGAAGATTATTTTATTTTAATTTTGATGATAATTAAAACCGTAAGAATCATGTAGCAGACTAGAAATTGTATTTTTAAATACGAGCGTTAGTTAGGCAACTGTGTATTTGTTGCTATTACAGTAAATGTAAGCGATCGTCCAGTTTTGGCTTTTCCTAAGAAAAGCAGCCAATAAGCGCAGAGAAGGAGTCCTGCCTGTTCTTAATTTTTTTATTTTCACCAAAGTAGACTCGCCATATATGTATACACATGCCCTAAGCTAAAGAGTACTTGTGTACATCAGAAAAGTCAAACTTCTTCGTCATCTTAATTATCATATAGCCCTAAAAATATTACTAGATACAAGCGGGTCAAAGTTTCTTTCATCACGCATAGATGCACCAGCTACATTCAAACAGATATAAAGACACTACAGATAATGTCTACATAATATATATCAAAGTATTAAAACTTTATTAACAATTATTTTTACGGGAATTAACGCGATTACTTCGAAACGTTCGAAACGTCAGGCAAATCAGAGGTATGTAGTACCTTTTAATAAGTAATCGCGCTAATTCCCGTAAAAATAATTGTTAATATATCATAGAACGCGAAAGTTTAAAAGTTAGTATTAAAACTTTGTTAAAAAATAAAGAAGTACAATATTGATGATTGAAAAACTTTGCATAAATAGTAACGGGAAGTTATTTGAAAAGATTTACTTATCGTTTTCACAAAACTTCCTGCGACCCACATACGTGTTAGGCTAGCGTGAAAGACCATTAAACATTTTCAAACTGTCAAGAGTTTTGTGATGACGGTTTTAAGAAAATATCTACATAGAGTCGATACTTTATTTCATACTATCTTTTATATGCGCCTGTGTATTTGTCGGTTATCACGCTAAATAGTAGCCAATATATTATTCTCACATATAAGCTGAATAATTACTGTTAAGTTTCATTTAAAGCCGTTCAGTAGTTTTTGCATGAAAGAGGAACAAAAATTCATACATTCACTCATTCTAATCCTTATTCATATAATATTATTAGAAGATTTCAGGATAATATCAAGCCGTATAGACACATACCTTTTCCAGGTAATTTTAGATGTCTTGAATCTGAGACTAAACCAGTACTGGAATTTAATTTCAAGAGGCATCTCTCAGGAAGTAATGTAATATCCACCGCTCGGAATATCTGTGTAGTGTTGGCCTGGATGCTGAGACCTAGTCGTCTGGCATCATTCAATTGTCAGTCACCGTGACGTTATGAACTTATGACTTATGGTCAACATAAAATGGGAGAATTGTTTGACGTTTATCATCAAGAAAGGTACTTACTTGAAGTTGAGCACTCAGTTATACTAAAAGTTAGTTATGTATAAAGCCAAAATAGTAAGGCAATTAATAATATTTTCTAATGTGAATATGATAGTAGTGATGAGCTGTTTTGTTATCACTATAATTGAAACGTAATGTCATCTGTTGCAACGAACCTATAATATTTTGATGAATAAAATGACCAATAATTCTATAGATACTATGGATATTCTTCTTAAATTATTATTAACTAATTTAAATTCGTTCAGTAGTTTTTACGCCAAAGACACACATTAATAGGTACATCCTCAATAACTCTCGCATTTATAATATTACCAGCTTTTGCTCGCGACTCCTCCTCCGGTTATCGCGATAAACGGTATCAAATGTCGTTCCTTAAAAATCGAAGTTTCTTCATGCCAAATTTTATTGAAATTGGTGAAGCCGTTTAGCCTAAAAGTGTAACAAACGGACGTACAAACAGATTTACATTTGAATTTGTTAATATTAGTAAAATACAGCAAGTATATTTTAATATATTTAGTAAAACAGTATAGTATGTATAGAAGGATCAATGAATTTGCTAACATGTCGCCACACAGCCCTGTTGACTAGTGCCCGTTGTAACTTGTAGACGGTATTATCCCTGGATAGACTGGACAATCATCTGATATTGCCTTTGTAGTATACAAGGTTTCAAATATCTTTGTTCGAACTGATGATACCTATATAGACTGGTTTATAAGATTAAATAGGGAATATAGTGTTTGGACTGTACTCTACGCGCTGCTAGAAAACGGCGGCTTGCATAAATCGGGAGAGCCACGCTTCGGCATGCACGGGCCGGCTCGACCGGAGTGATACAACGGCCTCACAGAAAACCGGTGTGAAACTGTATGCTGTATTTCACCGAGTGACTGAGGATACCGGAGTATCAAAACCCCAACGCCACCACCCATACCTCTCATGCAAGAGTCTTCTGTATATCAGCAATATTGTTTTTAATTATACATTGGATACAAAAAACCTTCACTTACTAATGTCTTATCTTCTTGCTAACTACTGCTTACAATCTACTCTATCATTATGCAGTTTTCAGTGTTCATAAACTTCGTAATACAAACGTAGTCGTGAGGAACAGCTTATATAGATAAGCTACTTTATATATGAGTATAGACTCATATATAAAGTTGAAGAGTTTGTTTGTCTGTTTGAACGCGCTAATCTCAGGAACTACTGGTCCGATTTGAAAAATTATTTCAGTGTTAGCTATATATTATCACGGGTAATAGGAGGCGCAAACGAGATTGAGTGGGTCGGCTAGTCTATAATAAACAAGTTGTAGCAATAAATATAGAACAAAGCACATCGAATTGTTAATGCCTTTGCATCACCTACTTATGTATATAAACCAGTAGAAAATTGGGTGTCCAGTAATCATTATTGAGCTAACACATAAAACTACAATTTTCAATCAAATTTTAAGAAACATGGGTATGTAATATTCCTTATTGATTCACATTCTCAATTTAAAGGGTACTGTACCCTACTGTAAATGAGTCTTATTCTCAATTTTTTTTTCTTTAGATGCAGAAATTCTGCAAATTAAATAAATAAATATTTCGGACATCTAAACACACAACGCCATCTAGTTTTGTTTCATTATACGTACCGTTAGAGTTATTTAAAAGTGTTTTTCTATTTTTCTTACAATTTTAATCAATGTTTGATTATTATTTATTTGACTTGCAGATTTCTAAAGACGTTTCTGTCTATTTTTGTGGCTGTGAGGATAATCGTATCGTCTGGTGCCGATCCTGGTGTGTATTTTAATACTTCTCTCTTCTCTTCTCTCCTCGTAAAGAACTAGTCTCAAGGTCTGCGATACTGTGATAATTTAAAATCAGAACAATCGTAATCAATTATAGTGATTTAGCAATTTAATTCATGATTAGATTTTACCATGAGAAAACGTTGTTTAAAAAAATATTGTTTGTATTTAGCATTTATAAAAACAGAAAAAAAATAAAACATCTATATGTTTTAAATTTAGAATGAAAAATGTTATCCTTATATAAAGTAGAACAATCACGTACGGGTTCCTCTGAACACTCTTATTGTAAAGATGAACTATTATGGAGAAGTAAAAAAAGTAAAGTTGTAAAAAATGTAATATCCTTCTGGTTACAGTTTTTATTATGTACTAGCTGACCCCTCAACTTCGTTTGCGTCTCTCCATAAGAAATTTTTTTTTTCCGTTTTCCCATCATTTTCGATGGATATCCGGCTCCTATTGGTCGCAGAGTGATGTTATATAGCCTAAAACCTTCCTCGCTAAATGGGCTATCTAACAAAAAAGAATTAGCAAAATCGGTTCAGCCGTTCAGGCGAGATGTCGTGACCAAGGAAAATAGGGATTCATTTTTATATATATAGATGGGCCTGCCAAAGTCACTCTACTCTGCTTGGTGGAAAGCATAAGCAGAGTCCAAGAGTGGTGGTCACCATATCCATTGCGAATGCAGACAATGTAATAATGTGACCCACACCATGGCAAAATGATGCTTCTGTACCATGGGACCTCCGGTCTCGCACTTATATTTTACAGACTTTTGTTTGATTCTTAATAAGTTAATAACCAGCTGAGCTTTGGGGTTTTTCCCGCGGTACAAGAACAATCGCGGATAACACCGTGGAGCAAAGTTAGTATAAAAAAAGTATGCTTAGTTACTGCTTAAATCATCAGCTATATACCAGTGAAAGTCCCTTTAAAATCGGTTTAGCCATACCAGAGATTAGCCGGAACAAATAGACACCGGACAGAGAGACAGACAAAAATCATAAAAAATGCTATTTTGGTAAATGTACCTTGTATAAATAGGTACGTATGTATTTAGTAAATAGCGGTTATTTTAATATTACAAACAGACACTTCAATTTTATTTATTTGTATATATGTATAGTAGTTTATTATATATATAACTTTTATTTTTCAGTAGCGGCAGACTGCTGTTATCGTAGACAGCTCGACGACTGTAATATAGTCAAGGGTAAGTTTTACCTGCAACCAATTTCTCTTCAATAAAGTGAATTTTAAAACTCACTGAATCAAGTGTTTCATTTCATGCGTTCAATTCGCACAATTTCTGTATTCTGACTGCTCTATTGGTTTAGTGTTTTAGGACCCTGACTGTTAAGCCAGATGTCGAGAGTTCGATTCCTACCCAGGACAAATAATTTTTAAGTATATATAGTACTAGCTGACCCACGCAACGTCGTTTGCGCCTTATATTGCCCGTAGCGTGAAATTTTCCCCCGTTTTTGAAACATTCATCATTGTTGCTCCGCTCCTATAAGTAGTAGCGTGATGATATATACCCTATAGCCTTCCTCGATAAATGGACTATCCAACACCGAAAGAATTTTTCAAATCGGACCAGCGGTTCCTGAGATTAGCGTGTTCAAACAAACAAACAAACAAACAAACTCTTCAGCTTTATATATTAGTATAGATTTCGGTTATCGCAGTAAAGAGTAGCCTAGTAGTAATGTCCTTCCTCAAGATCAAATTATCTTCATGCCAAATATTGAAATCGGTGAAGAGGTTTAGCCATGAAAGCCTAACAGACAGACAGAGTTACTTATAATACCTATTAAGCTTAGTATGTAGTATAAATGCGTTCAAAGCCCAATTTCACTCGGTGATTAGAAACTATCACCATGGGTAAGCAACGACGGCACCGTCAGTATCTGGATGGGTGACCGCTAGTGGTATGTTACCATGAGCGTCTTCTTGATTCGGAGGTCACGCTAAGCAGTCGGTCAAGGTTGTTTTCATAGCATAACAGTTTTAAGGGTTAGTTGGAGGCCTTTGGGTCTTGGGCGGGTTAAAAACACCCAACAGCAAGATTACGTAGTGACAACGTTGTCTGGACAGTCCCCAACCCGCACTCGGCCAGCGTGGGGAAGTATGGCCTTAACCCTCTCTTGACAGGGAGACCCGAGCCCAGTAGTGGGAGGTTATGGGTTGTTGATGATGATGATAGTACGTGTACATAGTTTAGAATGTAGATTAACGGATGTTTTAAAAAATCTAGTATATTTCAAGTGCTACCTACTTCCATATAATCATCATTTCTATCATTTCATATCAATTCCACGCCAGGCACAAGTTAACAAGTTAACGCTTCGCAGGCGTACTAATTGCTACGAGTACAACGTAGAGAAATCGACCTCTTTTTTTCATCATAAAACGTTAAACTGTATCAATTCAGTAATATTATTTTTCATTTTGTATTTTGTTTTAAGAATCAATTAACAATGAATACAACCTTATTTCCACATCTCTTATCACGATAATAATTTATTTTGTTGAGAGATAATATTGGCTCCAGATAAATATAACATTTTGTTTGTTCCAAGATGGTTTGTAAAGTAAATAATCCGTTTATAGAAGGGAGAGACCTTTACTTCAAGTAAACATTAATATATAGATTATTTCAACTAAATGTGGTAATACGTGATCGCTCTTTAAATGTACGTTTTTAAGATTTCCTTTTCTAGACTTAGTTAATAAAATTTTCTTTTCTTACACCACGTATACTGTGAAAATAAATAACCTCTTTGAAAATAGGTCTGAATAATGTGAGTCACGTTTACTCAGCGGTCAAGTGACGAGGCAGTCCGACCGTTCGACCCCTGTCACGTTCAAGCGCGAACAAAAACTGTGACTGATAACTAATAGAATTACTTAGTGGGGAAAAAGTGAAAGGACGAATTTTGTTAGAGTTTTTATGTTAGAGTAAACTTGAAATTTAATCGAATTATGTTGTGTTGAGTGAAAATCAATCGGCAGTGATAATACTCAATTTACTTTGAAATATCAATGAAACAAGATGCCCACAAAACAAAGGGAAAAGAAGTAAATGCAACTTAAAATAAGTGTTGAGTTTCATTTGTTTCAAATTGATAAATTGAAATTGAAAATAACTTCAGATGAAGATTGAAAACAAATTAAATATACTCAGTGTCATGAAAATATAATATTAAAACCAGTGGTGTCAGAGTTTAGAAACTGGATTTAGAATGAGGTATTTGAGGGTTTAAACTGTGTTTACTGTTACTTCTTCTTCTTAGCGTTTCGACGGCAAACGTTTCGTGTTAGTGTAGTCAGATCGTAGCAGACCAGAACGCGGCCACTCTGACTGCATTGTCGGTGGCAGCCATCATATCCTCTCTCGTGCAGGTGTCCGGGCAGGCAGGGCATGATTTACTGTTACTAATCTACTTTGATTCAGTGAAATGGCTTTCTGATTTCGCAATATCTAATTTATACTCTCGATTGTCGGCACTTGATGGAACTTATTATAATATATTCTGGAATCAAACTCACTTATACTTGTTCCATGTTATTTTATTTAACTTTTAAAATAGTTGACAAGTGATTGAGAGAGTGAGTGAATGTATTCGCAATATCTACCTCGCTCCTGTACAACAATGATATTATTTCTAGTGTTGAATGTTATATAGATTTAAATAGAAGGATTAAAGCGAGGTGAGAAGCCAAAGCCGTAAAGTAGCCAAGCAAAAAGAGACTAAATGTTGGGATTGGCATTGTGGCTAAGTCCCGTGCGTTGTTACAACGTTGTATATGTGCTTTTGTAAAGAGAAGTTTGTTTTGAACTTTTTGCTCAAAAGAGGATTAGCATAAATACCGGATAACTCGGCTACTGTCAACAAAAACCTTTTTCATGTCCTGCGGTTCTGTTATAAACAACTATTGCAACACTCTCTGTGTGCACATACTAATGTTGGCAGCGATGCCAATTAAAAGTTTTCCAATTTAATTTAGGTTCGATGCTATTGTAATAACTTCTATTCATCTTAACATTTTCAAACATACTTCTATTTAATTTGTTTACTTATTTAGTAATCCATGTTTTACATAATAACAAATACTAATGCATATTATTTCTCGGTAATACTATCAAGGCAGGATCAAATGTTTGTATGATCTGCAAATATTTGTTTCGGAGTTTGAGTGTTTTCTGTATATAATATGTATGTATTTACAAAATAAAAATAAATTTGTATTAATATCAGTTGTGTAGTACCATTAATAAAAGCTTTGCTTAGTTTGGGACTAGATGGCGTTGTATGGTAGAAATTCGAGATATTTATTTGTTTATTTATTCTATTTAAATATCTAGTATGTCATATTTTAGATCCCACATTTCCCATTTTATTCTTCATACAATTCTTAAATTTACATTTTGTCTATAGTTACTGCATAGTTACAGTATATGGTCGGATTTAGATCCTTACTCTAAAGGTGTAAAAAGCTCAAACTAGATAGGTGAAACTGAAAAGTTTATAAGCTTTAACGACAGATGGCTAAATAATTTGTTGGTCGAAGTCGTCCATTTCGACAACACGATATTAACTTTTTAAATCTGTTCGTAAAAGTTTATCACAGGAGTTTCTTCTTATCACTTTTATTTTATCGTTGCTCGGAAAATGTTGCTTTCAGAATTTCACACTTATCACATTAGTCTTTTAGTTTCTTTTGAATTGGTTTTTAGATTTATGGAATATTAAGTATATTATGTAAGGACAGATAAGAATATCTAAGTCAGAACCTCTATTCATCCCGTGAGTCTCTTAAGACGACTGAAGGAGCTAACTACACGGGTCAACAGCATAGAGAAGGAAAATTTGACACAAACCCTAAACCATTCGGCCAACCTTTTAGTAGGCCAAAACCTCATTGCTAATCAGAGACTTATGTACAACAGTAGACTGTTAAATATAATAGAATAATATATTTTTATCCTGGGGGAGCAATTATTTATGCTTGACTGGAGTGATCGACCTCACAAAATACGGCTGTTCATCAATTATTTCATAACTTTTCATCGACTTTGTTGTTATTTTCAGGACCGTTTTTAGATGGTGAAAGAATATCGAATGGATATGACGTGAGCCATTCTTTTACAGGGTAAAAGAGACATTTTATAAATTAAGATAATTATTAAAATAAGTAAGTTTGAGATTCACTATCTTCGTTAGTACATATCATTTTATACCCTAGCTGACCACTACCGTTATTATATTTCGTCATTTTTGTTTGGGAAATATCCGATAAGCTTTGTCCTGACCTGACAATAAAAACTCGTCAAAATAGAATTATCCAATTTGCTGCAGTCGATCGAAAGTTGTGCGCGTAACACATTTCAGTGCTTCATTTGTATTTAAATGGATTTCTAATATCCACATCACAAATTTGCCACCCGTCGTGAATAGTGGATTGAGATGATAATCTCCTGCTTAATTTATGATTAGACCTGTTACACAGTTTCCAAATTATGGTATTGATTTATTGATAAATCAAATTTTGTAATTGAAGTTTTACGTTTACGGGTATATTTTACCCGACTATGTTGAAGCCAAAAGGAAAGATAATAGTTTTGGCAGTCTATGTATGTCTGTACGTTCCACCATAGCACTTAAACTACTGAACCGATTTTAATAAATGAGGTTTTTTATAGGATAAGGGGCAAACGAGTAGACGGATCACCTGATGGTAAGCGAATATCATAGGTCTCAATGTCTCAATAGATTCGTAATAATGGACCGGATGACAGAGGCCATCTAAATTTTATTAAAAAAATTCACGTTGTCGGGTTAGAGATTTTTAAGCTGTTTCTTGTTTCTTTCGTGTGTTAATTCGAATAAAGCTTTGAGTGACCAAAATTATTAAGTTGTCACTAAACAGGGAATTGAGGAAACACATAATCATTAACTATGAAATTGCCGTTTTGTATGCAATAAGTGAAAGTACTTATTTTTTCAAACTTTTTTATTTCTGTTATTCGAAGTAATCACCCATGCAATCGACGCATCTTTGCCAACACATTGGCAGTTTATTGATGCCCTTCTTGTAAAAATCAGCTGGACGAGAGGCAACAAACTCTTCAAAGGCATTTTGTACTGCCTCTCGGGAATTGAATTTTTTACCCACTTTTGATTAAATTTTTTACACCGTCCCCACTGCTCCTGCACCTATTATAATCAATCTCGTTACTGAACTTGATAATTTTTTTAAGTGTGTTCAGAAAACCTAAACGAAGTGTTTAAAAAAAACATATACAGTAGAACATAGAACCTCTGCCTTTTTGAAGTCGGTTGTTAAGCCAAGACAGTAAAGTATATCTTAAATTTGTTTATTGTATTTCACATCGAACTCAAGATATGCAAATAAGTAAAGTAAAGCTACTGAACCCTTATCCTCCCAAAATGGAGTTTATTTTCGTCGATTTAACTGATTTCATTACAGTTTTAAATTTTATTCGTTGTCTCGCATCCTGTGAAATGTCGATGAAACGTTAAGTAATTCAATGGCATGTAAAACCCAAATCATTGAGTTAATCCCATTAATGTAAACGTATACATTTGACCCATCAATTGCAGGATATCCATTGGGCAAAATTAATTAACTTTAATTTATTAGTTAGTCAAGAGAACTACGACATGCGTGAAATTTCATTTTGAGTTTAAATTATCCCAATTAACGGTTATTAACTTACGTAGTAGCGGTACTTAAGTAATGGTTAGTAAATAATTTCATGTCAAAATTATTTTTGATTATTGATATTGAAGTATTTATAGTTGTACATAATGAGCCTTTGAAGTTTTACGATCTTTGAATAAATACGCGTTGAAGTAGTAGTAGCAAAAATAATGAAAATTACGGCTATGAAAGTAGTAGTAGTAGTAAGTAGAGTGAACGAACTGACTGGTGACTCCTGCTTGTGGTAGTCCCTGGAACAGACGTTGAGTAGCCTGGGTAGGCAGCAAGCGTTGCCAGTAGCGACCAGGTCGGATTTACTGATAAATAGTTTATAAGGCGTTCTGTGAATAGCTGTTTAAATTAATTGATATTTATATGGGTGACACTATTAGAAATTCGCATCGAGAAATGAATTTAGTGACTGAGACACAGGATAAAGCGTAAGGAATATGCGACTGCGTGTGAGGAGGGTCGTACGTGAGTATTCTATATTGCCTGCAACTTTTTTTTAACACGTCTATATGAAACAAAGAGACCATGAGTGTTGTAACTCACTCGAAGCGTTGGTTAAAAAGTTTTCAAAATAGAAATTTTGAAAACTTTTTAATTAATTTTAACCCAAGCAAGTTCCGCTATACAACAAAAACTATGTGTGAAATTCGCGAAAGTCTGCAAACAGTTACATCAAAAAACTTTTTTATTCCTATCAGACTGTAATTGGAGTTAGTAAATTCTATAAGTTATCAATGATATTGGGCGGTCGTTCAATTATAGTTTATTGTATTATTAATTCCATGGTTACGACATAAATTAGCTTTTCAATAATAAACGGATCCTGATCTTGTGAACGTAAATTAGTATCGAAATAACCCTTTGCTTTATTAATAAAGAACTAGTCTAAAATGATGATGAAATACTCACTATGTTCTCATTTTAGCTAATTAGTAAACGAAGTGTAACAATTTATTTATTTGAACTTGTTGCACTTTTTGTACAAAAGAGCGGACTTAATGTCATGACGCATTCTCTCCCAGTCTACCTTCAGGCGATGTAGAAATAAGATGCGGTAGGTGCAAAAATAAAGTTTTTCATGATAAATAAGGATTTTTCAAATAATATTTAACCTACATCAAATAGGACCAACACATATATTATTATTATTACCACATAAATATATTATTACACAAATTACTAATATAAAATACATATAATCATACACATACATAAATTTAATATTTAACTAGTACACAGTCTAGTATTAGGGTTGTGACTGTATTGCCAAACCAATTTCGAAAAAGTTCCGAAAAATTTATACCGTAGAAACAATTATAACGTCTTAATGAATTTTAGTTTTGATTAAGTGGTTTTAATAATTTCGTCGGTCGGTCGTTAATCAATGTTCATGGACTTAAAAGAAGACACCTCTTTGGTTTGTTACGGCATTTCTTTGAATGCGACCCATAAAACAATCTGTAAAAGATTTAATTACAAAAATAATAAATGGAAATTACAAAAGTAAGTATCATTTATCGTAAGTTGTTAATTTTGTAGCTATGTATCCTTTTTTTACTAAGTGGTCCACAAATTAGATTTCAATTACTCCAGATGAAAATGAATTATAATACACTAGCTTTTGCATGCGGCTTCGTCCACGCAGACTTTCACCCCCGGATATACCCCTTTAGGGAAGGAATTCCCAAAATTCCTTTCTTAGTGCTCACTTACGTTATATAAAGAACCTATATGCAAAATTTCAGGATTCTAGGTTCAGCGGTTTGGGCTGAGCGTTGATCTCTGGCTATGTCAGTCAGTCACCTTACTCTTTCATATATATAGATTAGTGGTTGCCCACGGATCCGCCCGCGAATATGTCGGTTATCGCGGCAAATAGTAGCTTATGTGTTATTCTGATGTATAAGCTACATTACTGTAAAGTTTCATCCAAATCCGTTCAGTAGGTTTTGCGTGAAGGAGTTACAAACATCCATCCATTCATACTTACAAACTTTCGCGTTTATAATATCAGTATAGATTGAATAGTGTTACTCTTTTATAAGTTTTTAAAATTTCATTCTCTAGCAAGCAATACTTTTGAGAAAATTAAGAAAAAAAGCAACAATGTGAATAGTGGTAAACAAATCTTAAAAATATTTCAATTTTACATTTTAAATTGTTGCACGTAAACTAACATACACGCTAGATGAATTACGTTGCTCATTTGTCATGACGTCATATCGGTAAGCTACCACTGTATGTTTACTAGAAACTTTTATAATTGCTATCTAAATTTAGCTAGGTATTTTATAATTGGTTATGTAGATAGAAAATTGTGTGCAACGACATTGTTACATTTCCTAATTTGGCAGGACTACTTTTGTAACTTATAGTTTTTTGAATCTAGAAAAAGATTATCGTTGGCATATTTGTATAGTTACACTTTAAATTGTAATCTAATACTAGGTGCGCCCCGCGGTGCTACCCGCGGTTGTTGTTGTACCTTGCTCATCCCACAGGAATACTATTTTTTAGATAAAAATAGCCTGTTCGCGCGGTTAGCGCGCACGTACAAACACACACGCGGGAGTGACGCGAGGGCGACCGCGGGGCCTGCGGTGCGGCGGACGGGGAGGACGGGCGCGGGGCATCGACCTGCGGCAGCGACACAGACGGCTTGGCGCTCTGACATGCATCGTGCGCATACACAGTATATATAGTAAATCAATTGTATCATTTACATTAAAATCTAAACTACATCTAAACTACAGTCCACTCATTTATTACCTTCCACATCAACGGTGGGTTAAAAGGAATCACACAAACATAATGGTCCTTCGGCCTCAAGATTAAAGACCAGCGGTCCTTCAACGACAAGAAAACGAAATTTTGTACCCTCGGCCTCAAGAAAAAAAAAAAGACCAGCGGTCCTTCAGCCTCAAGAAAACAAAAATTTCGGTCCCATCGGCCTCAAGAAAGAAGAACCTCGACAGGGTAACAGAGTGAGTTCGTTCCAATTTCCTTTCTTTCCTTTTTCTATGCATCTTATTGCCCGGGCTTGCCTTTATTTGAATTAGTGCATTTGCTTATTCTATTAGTGAGCGCCGGCGTTGTGCATATCGTAACCAAGGTCATTGGCCGACCTTGCAGTGTCATTGAACTCGCACAGGTGACGTTTTACCGGTCGAACAATTCTTTCAATTTAGCTTTGTCATTCATATTATAAAGCTTTATTTACAATATATTTCTTCTTGCGCTGCTATACATTTACTATAATTGCATAATTAGATAAATTTCACATAAATAAGAAAATTTTCGCTCATTTTAGTAAATACATACCTACCTACTTTAATAAAATATTTCAAAGCTAAGCAATATATCATATTATAATATTCTTTTCATTTGCTTTATAAATTCATAAGCATTAAAGCTATGGAACGCTTAATTAAAAAAAGAAGCTCAATAAAAGCTAAGCTTACTTATTTTTCAAATTTTTTGGAAATTCTTCAAAGCTGTACTAGCCTATCAGAGTTACAAGCTACCGAACTTCAAGGTCGTTTTACCAAATTCGAGTGCTTATACGAACAATTCGATGAATTGCAGACCGAGATTGAGCTGTTGTCGGAAGATGCTGATGAGGCTTTCGCCGCTCGCGCGACCATCGAGGAACAATACCACCGACTCGTGGCAGTGGCTCGATGCTTGCTTAAGCGCCATGAACAAAAGCGCTCAGAGAGCGGTGACTTCGCGACGGGCTCCGAGGACTCAGCAGCTCCATGTAAGAGTAACTTTGTTCGCTTGCCAAAAATTGATTTGCCTGTTTTTCATGGCGGCTATGAGTACTGGGTAGAATTTCATGATAGTTTCATCTCCTTGATTCACAGTAATAATACTATTGATAACATTAACAAATTTCATTATTTAAGAGCGTGTCTTAAAGGAAGGGCATTAGAAGTTATCAAAAATATGGACTTTAAATCTGATAATTATCCCATAGCGTGGGACTTGCTTTGTGAGCGTTACAATAACAGTAGACTTCTTATTAATAATCACGTTCAAGCCTTATTTAATGTTGAGCCTATTCCGAAGGAGTCGCATACTTCATTGCGTCACCTCATCGACGTCATCAATAAAAACATCAGGGCACTGAAAGCTCTCAATGAACCGACTGATCATTGGGACACTCTCATTATCTACATGATGTCTAATAAACTAGATATTGCTACAGGTAGAAAATGGGAGGAATATCGTAACACATTGACAAAGTCGCCTACATTATCTCAATTTTGTTCATTTTTAGGCGAAAAAGCAGACCTATTAGAAACCTTAGAAAATAATTTAAATCAAAAATCAATAAAAACTAGTAATAACAATAATAATTTTAATATACAAAATAAACAATCACAAAATTATAAAGCTAAAAACTTTTTAGTAACGTCAGATAATAATAAAATGTTAAAATGTCCATTATGTACAAAAAATCATTACTTATTTAATTGTGATTCATTCAAAAATTTATCAGTCGATTTACGAAAAAAAAAAGCTAAGGATTTAAAAGTTTGCACAAACTGTTTACGTTCGGGTCACTATGAAAAGAAGTGCAGGCTGTCTAATTGCAAATATTGTGCTAGTAGGCATAATACACTTTTGCACACTGACAAACCTGACCAACCTTTTTCGGATCCAATGCCCAATCACACTGAAAACGTAACACTTACATCTAACGCCTCCTCCATACAGCTTACTACTGATGTAAATGTTTTACTTTCCACAGCTATGGTGAAGGTGATTAGCAAAAACGGCAAGAAGTACGACGCGCGCGTTATTCTAGATAACGGCAGCACGGCTAACTTCGTTAGTTCGAGTTTTTTCAATAAATTAGGATTGACTCAACGCGGTACGTATTCCACAGTCGCGGGCGTTGACAATCAAACCAGTTATAGCACACAGTCTTGCAATCTCAATATTGAGTCTTATTACAGTGGCTATACGATCGATATTGACTGTCTTATTTTGCCGCAAATTACACAAATGTTACCGTCGTCATTCATTGATATAAGAGACATTGCAATACCCACTGGCTTACATCTAGCTGATCCGTCGTTTAACATACCGTCAGCCATAGACATACTGGTGGGTGCTCAAGTATTTTGGGATGTCATTATGCATAATTACATAGATTTAGGTAAAAATCAACCTAAGCTGTGTGAAAGCAAGTTCGGTTGGCTCGTATCGGGTGTTGTCCCTAGCCACTCACACAAATATAAGACACATTCACAGAAATCAAAAAATAATACGATTTGTAATTTTTTACAACAGGACATAGACTTACCAACATTTTGGGAGCTTAATTCCATTTCACCCACTTACTCGCAGTCATTAAAAAAAGCGCTTGCTTATACATACGGTCGATCAGTCGATCTGGTAACATTCAAACATCATTACTTGTATCAAAAAATCGTGTAGCCCCTAATAAACCTACAACTATTCCACGATTAGAGCTGTGTGGAGCTCTGTTGGGTGCAAGACTTTGTACTAAAGTTAGGGCATCACTCACTATTAACTTTCAAAGGTGTGTGTTTTGGTGCGATTCATCTATAGTTCTGGGATGGTTGTCAACGCCTGTCAATCAACTTAAGCCTTTCGTAAAAAATCGCATTTACGAAATTCAAGAAAGTACAGTTGGTTGTGAGTGGCGTTACGTGCCGTCGAAGGCCAATCCTGGTGACCTTGTTTCGCGCGGGCTGAAGGCTGACCTCCTCGTAGAGTCGTCATTATGGTGGACGGGACCTCCATTTCTTTTAAATCATGAAAGTCACTGGCCTACATTACCTACGTGTTCCGCGAAACAAGATTTACCAGATGTTTTAGTTCATTTTTCACACAATACATCCAATATTTTAAATAATAATTCACATACGATACATAACAATATATTGGTTCAAAAATTAATTACTAAATATTCCAACTTAAATTATCTACAAAGAATAGTTGCTTATTTACTAAGATTTATAAACAATGTAAAATGTAAAAATATTAAAAGTAAAGGCTCACTCACATGCGACGAGCTTAATAATGCATTAACTATTATTATACATGCAGGACAACAACAGATGTTTTCCGATGAATATATTTCGTTAAACACCGGAAAACCTTTGGCCCGAAAAAATAGACTTACGTCTTTATCACCTTTTATCGACGCGAGCAACATCATTCGTGTGGGCGGAAGGCTTGACAATTCACCGTATGATTACAATGTCAAGCACCCTATATTGTTATGTGGCAAGCATAAGCTTACAAAATTATTATTTGAGACGCAACATATCAACCTTTTGCACGCAGGTCCTCAATTACTTTTAGCAAACATCAAAATGTTCAACCTGTCATGGGTCAGCTTCCTGCTAATAGAAGCAACCTCGAATACCCCTTTAGTAATTGCTCGGTGGATTACGGGGGACCAGTACTTATAGCAGATCGTAAAGGTAGAGGTTGCAAGCTAATAAAGTCATATCTTTGCATTTTTGTCTGCCTTGCTACGAAAGCTGTGCACTTGGAGCTCGTCACTGAGCTCACTAAACAAGCTTATATGGCTGCTTTAAACCGCTTTATTGCACGCCGTGGTAGACCTCGGAGCATACTCTCCGACAATGGAACAAACTTTCTTGGTGCTGCTAATGAGCTTTCTGCCTTTTTACAGGAACCTGACATTCCGTCGGATCTCGCCATGGAAGGTATACAATTTTGTTTTGCGCCTCCTTATTCTCCCCATTTTAACGGCATTGCGGAAGCGGCGGTTAAATCAACGAAGTACCATTTAAAACGTATATTACAGCAAAGGCACTTCACTTATGAAGAGTTAGCAACATGCCTGGCTCAGATAGAGGCAATTCTGAATTCACGTCCGCTTACTCCTCTCTCTTCTGATCCACTCGACTTTTCCGTTCTCACTCCTGCTCATTTCCTTATTGGGCGATCTCTCACATCTGTACCCCAACCGAGGGTTCAAGATGAACACACGACGAACCTGCAGCGATACCAGAGAGTCGCCTCTATCAAGGAGCATTTTTGGTCGCGTTTTAACACGGAATACATCTCTCACTTGCAGAAGCTTACGAAGTGGCCCTCGTCTAGCGGGCGAATCTCAAAGGGCTCTTTGGTGCTAGTTAAGGATAAATCTGCACCACCTCTTTGCTGGCTGTTGGGCAGAGTGATCCAGATATATCCCGGCAGCGACGGCGTCGCGAGAGTCGCCGACTTGAAAACCAGGAAGGGTGTCATCAGGAGGGCCTTCAACAACATATGCCCTCTTCCTATTGAAGACAGCTCTTCAACGGGGGGAGCATGTTCGCGCGGTTAGCGCGCACGTACAAACACACACGCGGGAGTGACGCGAGGGCGACCGCGGGGCCTGCGGTGCGGCGGACGGGGAGGACGGGCGCGGGGCATCGACCTGCGGCAGCGACACAGACGGCTTGGCGCTCTGACATGCATCGTGCGCATACACAGTATATATAGTAAATCAATTGTATCATTTACATTAAAATCTAAACTACAGTCCACTCATTTATTTCCTTCCACATCAACGGTGGTTTAAAGGAATCACACAAACATAGCCTATATACTATAATCTATCTCTGTGTTAGATTTTATGCAGATCAGTTCAATAGATTTTACGTGAAACAGTAGCAAATGTTCATACAAAGTATCCATCCTTACAAACTTTTTCATTTATAATCTTTAATAAAAAATTCTCGTGTCGCGGTGTTTGTAGTTAAACTCCTCCGAAACGGCTTGAACGATTCTTATGAAATTTTGTGTGCAAATTGGGTATGTCTGAGAATCGGACAACATCTATTTTTCATCCCCCTAAATGGTACGGGTGACCCATCCTTAAATTTTTTTTATGGAAAAATAACGTTTGCCCTGTCAGTTAGTATTATTATGAATTTCTTCTTTTTATAAGTAAGTCTTATTGTTGCATATAAATAGGCATTGTGCGAGCCGCAACAATAAGATAAATATCTTCATTAGTACTTTTATGTGTCCTCTATTATGTGACCCACCACAATTATAGTTAACGAAATGTAGGTATTATACCCTATCTTTGCCTACGTTTTCAGGGATGCATTCGTAAAAGCGAAAGTTAATTGTGGTGTCTACATTAATTTGTTAAAATAAACATAGACTTTATTAACTTATTGAGGAACAGTGCTACTTTCGGTTGTGATTCTTTGATAAGGCAGCTTCATTTACAAGTGGTTATCTCCAATCGGTCGCGTTAATTGTAAACAAACTGCAATAAATTAATTTGGAACCAAAATATTGCATGTTACGTTCGGCTCTTCTACGCCGTAGCTATAGCTCACTCTACGCCGTAGCATACGATGAAGACATTCTATGCTCAACGACAAGCTCATACGAAGTGGCCCGTCATAACTCGTGCCTGTCGTAGAAATCATATATGAAAGTGGAAGTAGATAGAAATTAAAATATTATATATCAGTTTTATAATTGTATGCCTGCTGGGGCTTATCAACACAGTAAAATTGTAAATTGTCACTCGGTTCATAGAACTGTCGAGACTGTTCGGAAATATCACCGTACGGAAATTTTGTACCTACGGTGGCCTGTCATTGTAATAGTAAAGAGACCTTGAACTTTGGTCTTGGACGGTCATGTTGTGACAGTATAATTAATAATTTATTGTGATTTGAAGTTCCAGAGTGTGAATGGTTTCGGCCACTGCCTTGATGAGCTTTAATTGTATAAACTTACTGTAATTATCATGCTGTTCATCACGAAGTGATTGTGCTCGGTATGTGTAGTCGGATCCGGGAATCCGCCCCGGCTTCTGGTTTGAATTGTAATTGTATTTGCAAACGGATGGTGGTGTGTAATATGATTTGCGTGATATCGACAAGGTGTGCACCTCTCCGCAGCGAAGAATGAAAAAATCTCAACTACCCCATTCATGAGTAATTTTCTTTATATTATATTTAACGGGGTGTTAGCACCTCTAGTTGACCTCCATTCACCGGTGATCGGTATATCGAGTGTTTAGCTTATATCTATCGGCTGTATAAGCCTATTTACAAGGTTTCCTTCTACTCAAAAGGAACGTAGCACTGGTGGACGGACTAAACAAGTTTAATACAGAAATTTTCCTAACATCAGGGACGAAATTACCTCCCAAACATTACTTCGCTAAAATGAGGTCCCTTCATTCGATAATAATCGTAGCTTCATTTCGTTACTGTAATGAGAAAATCTGAGAGAAAAAGTAAGGTTCATTTATTTGTACTGTTACAATTACAATAGACCCCGTTTGGCAGCCCTCCACCTTTATGTATATGTATAATGTTTAATATCAGTACAACCTTCGCCTTTGTTCCGCCATTCTAAAACAAAATGAGTTAATTTTCGTCAAGAGCCCTCCACCCTTTGGCACACATGGACCGTCTCGATCGAAGTGATGATATAGGCTCACAGAAAACTAGGTTTAAGAGTTTTTTCGTTGTTTGTTATCGAGTGCGTTAGGTTACCGAAGACTCTCTGTAATTTGAATTGCATATCTCTATCGGTGGCGCTTGTTGCTTAACTTAATGAAATTGTTCCAAATGATAAAACTGCCTCTAGCTATTTCCTTGGTTTTAAATCAACTTTATATTTAATCTGGTGTACACTAAAGATCTTATCAACATTAACCTATTGCGGTTTACTGCTTGGCCAAATGCACGCCACCTGGTTTGATCTTAGGCTTCTCGCATCCATCTCTTGCTAGCCGTCTCGTGCAAATCATCACTCCACCTGGTTTGTGGACGTCCTACACTACGTTACTAATAAAGATATACATTATTATTATTAAAAATACCAGGGTTGTAATTTATTCTTAAAAAACTACTGTCCGAATTAGCTTACTTCGTAAAAGTTTATGAGGCACAGCAAGTATTTTATACTTGTTAAATATGAGCGATATCTATTAATGGTAACTTCTAGGTGGCGTTATTAGTAATTAAAAGGATCTAGATAACATAAATATTACTGCTCTTAACTCGCAACAATCCTTATTATTACAGATATTTAACTTTAATGATGTAATCTCTGAGAAAGCTCAACTTAATGCATCCACTGTTTTCTTTTTTCACTTTCATATTTTAATTTCAAACTGCGATGATTTATGTTCTGAAGTAACGATATAATTTTAAGAAGTGATTGATGAGGGTAGTCTAAGAAGCGTAACAGTTTAACCAACATAATAATAATGTGATTCATTAAAGCAAGTTTTAGTTTGATTGGTGCTTTTATTTTTAAGCTGATTGAATTAATAATTAGTATCATCTAATCACTTGTTTTTATGTGTGTCATGTAATGTTACGATCATCATAGTGGTAGTTGGCATCCATAGATATCTAGAATATATTCTAGATATAAGATAAGATAAGACTGACGGTAATCATATATGATTAGAATATTAAATATCTTGAATTCAGTTTGATTCATACCAATTTCTTACCATGGACCGCATTACTCATTGATAATGTTTTAGTTTTTGAGCAAGAAGTATACACTCATGTACGTAACTCAAGCGCAATATGAACAACACCAGAAAACAGCAAAGAACTTGAAGAAAATCTCTGAACTGTGTATTTTAATAATGTTCCTTTTGTATAAACATTAAGACATAACAAAAATAACAACGCAATTTTGTAGGCAATTTAAAAGGACAATATTTTCAAAGAGAGTTGATGACAGTGGTCTGTTGCCGGAACAAACGATGAATAAATTGTGAATCACTTCCGCGTAAAACAAGAAAATATGAACGAAATTTGTCATTTAAATTGTTTCATGTTAACATAATGAGAACAATGTCAATATCTAGATTGAAGGAACAGACAAGTTGATACTACATTGTACATACATACAAATGTGCTTTCAAATGATATGAATATAAAAATTCTACGACGAACTATTTTGATTCGTTCTCAAGTCGCTAATATCGCTTTGTATAGCATTCTCCATGGGAATGCTCTGATTTTCGATTGTCATTTCCGAAATTCATGAAGCTAGTAACACTGATCGGTAGACAAATCATAAGACTAAAAGTGCAATTGTGCCGACGTAATAGCAATATCACTATTAGCCACATTTTTAAAGCCACAAGAATCTATTTCAGGCAAACGGATAAGTACACTAGTATAGTATGGATACTAGGAGATATCGTGAGCGTTTTATGGTATTTAGTACTAATAACAATACAAAAAAACAAAGTATTCACATTTTTGAGGGATAAACGTATACTATGTGTGTGTATGTATGGGTTTAATATACACATGTGTGTATTTCAATGACTATTTTAGATCCGATAGGTTGCTTTCTATTTTTAACCGACTTCAAAAAAGGAGGAGGTTCTCAATTCGACCGTATACATGTATATATTTTTTATGTGTGTTCGGGGATAACTTCGGCGTTTATGAACCGATTTTGATGATTCTTTTTTTAATGGAAATGGTAGTATCATGATGAGAAATTGAAGGGTACCAATTTGGTCGTTCTTAAAGTTGTTTATATTTTTGTTAAAAATTTATACACCGTAAATAACAAACAATCATAAAGTTATACGAAGATGTCGTAGCATAAAACAAAAACCAAAGATTCTTCTTATGGTCTTTTTTTTTTTGAGAAATCAGTTCTGGTGGAATTGGCTTCAAAAAATTACATAATAAAGTGGGTGTTTTAGAAAACAACCAGTTATACAAGAAGTACATTCAAACGTTTTTACTTCACTAGGCTGTCTATATTTCATTTGCATAATCTAAACAAAGGAACAGCTACTTTCAGAAAGTTGAGGTGGAATACAACAGCCTCCGCAAACATTTCAATGAATTCTTCTGTACATAATTAATTATGGCATCAACAAAAACCCGCTTGAAGAACAAACGAACAAATCATTGTAGACTCATTAATTTTATTCGCATAATGGAGAGAGTTTCATAATTTGAAACCGGCTTGATGTACTTTTTTTAATAAGTAGAAGCCAAACAGTTTATTTACTAAATTATTTATAAACATTAAAACATACATAGAGATAGGTATGTTATATTTCTGTTTCTATATTTCCCAGAATTTAAATGCAGTTCTGGCGACTTTCACTCTAGTTCTTTGTTTTAAGAGAACTACCCCTTGTCTAATTAAAGATGATGATGCCTACTCTTGCCTCTTGCCTGCTTGTCAAGAATTAGCATAACGTAGTAATAATGAACATATTTACTGAGGTAGTCTATGGTAAATACGAATTTTAATTACTTACTTAGTACCTGAATGACAGAGCTTTGTTTGGTATTTTTTCCTAAAATGATTCCTATATTGAAAACCTTGCATACTAAATTCAACGAAAACTTTTGGAGTTATTTCCGAGATTCAGATTTAGTATAAATATACAAGAATTGCTCAAAAAAGGTACTAAATAAGAGTTTAGGCTGTTTATTTTAGTATTTCATTTTTAAAGTGTTCAGGGTTATTTTAAACTTTCCAAGGACGTACTGCAGTAAGGACAACTATTTCTATACTTTTAAGATGCAGTCTTGACCATATATCATAGCAACCACATTTACCCTCTACCTAAAGGCAGATAGCGGCGGTTTTCCTAGCACTACTGACAATAATAGTGTATTGAAACTGTCACTCGAGGGTTATGATTTTGACAGGCTATGTATGTATGTATGTATGTATGTATGTATGTATGTATGTATGTATGTTCATTTCTTCCCTCCTAGCTCCTTAACTACTGATTAGATTTGGACAAATGAGGTGTCTCTAGAAGCGTCATGATCGTCTTCTGGTTATAGGCTACTAGCCGACCCACGCAACCTCGTTTGCGCCTTATATTGCCGGTAGCGTGAAAATTTCCCCCGTTTTTGAAACATTCTTCATTGTTGCTCCGCTCCTATTAGTAGTAGTGTGATGATATATACTCTATAGCCTTCCTCGATAAATGGACTATCCAACACCGAAAGAATTTTTCAAATCGGACCAGTGGTTCCTGAGATTAGCGTGTTCAAACAAACAAACAAACAAACAAACAAACAAACAAACAAACAAACAAACTCTTCAGCTTTATATATTAGTATAGATATGACGTGTCACTGAATGTAATGTGGCGCCCTCTAGCCGACATAAAGTACCGTATTAAAAAATAAATTTTAGATAAAAATGTCGTGTTTGGTATCATTGGAAAGGGCGTTATTTGTACATTTCAAATATATATATATATTTTTTTTTTTTTTTTTGGTTGACCCTGCCAAAATGACTCTACTCTGCCTGATGGAACGCATGAGTAGAATCCAAGAGTGGTGGTCACCATACTGCGAATGCAGACAATGCAACAATGCAGCATGGTGACCCACACCATGGCGGGCTAGTGATGCTTCTGCATCATTGGGCCTCCGGTCTCGCACTCACCAACGAAACACGACAGCATGATCGCTGTCATTTTACGTTGATTTTCTGTGCGAGGGTAGTACCGCCCCGGTCGAGCCGGCCCAACCGTGCTGAAATCAGCGTGGCTCTACTACCTTGGAAAGCATTATTAGCATTTGCTCGTGACTTTGTCCGTATTTATTCGATAAGTGTAGTATTTCTATGGTATGCTTATTTGTTCCTTCTTTTCTAAACTTCTAGTCAGAACAAGACAAATGAGGTATCGTTAGAAGCGTCTTTATTGTCCGCTGGTTATAGGCTATATGACGTGTCACTACGTCTAACGTGGCGACCTCTAGCCGACGTAAAGTACTGTATTAAAAATTAATTTGAGAGAAATATGCCGTGCTTGGTACTAGAACATTTCAAAAATATATATATTATTAGCATTTGCTCGTGACTTTGTCCGTATTTATTCGATAATTGTGATATTTCTATAGTACCTATTTAAAATATACTTTGCAAAGACATTAATATTATAGAGGCACAAAAACATTTTAAATAAAAAATAAGTAAAACTAAACCCCAACTACGACAAAAAACGACGCTGAAAAAGCATGAAACAAGTTTCAAAAGCCGTAGTCACGCGTTGTTAAAGTGTTATGGACTACAGTTTTTGAAACTTAGTAATATACCATAGTCTTTTATCCCACTACCAATGAAAGTGCGGAGCTGATATAAAATAAACAAATATGAGATCATCGTTGCATATACATTTTGTGTAGTATTTAATACGTTTTGTTTTTTGTAGTAAACAAATAAATCTAACTTGATGGTAACGTTTGTATATAATCACAAAGTTCTAGTAACTCGTTAGACAATTGTTCTTCAGTGGTGTAAAGTTTTCAGAGGAGCTAAACTACCTAAATCAGTAAGTTTCCTTTGTTTTGAATGTTTGAGTGCGAAGTCATGCATTTCAGTTCCTAGCTCGAAAATTACTGTTTGAAAGTTTGATTATAACAAGTAGAGGAATACGCAACTATGTGATATGTGGTATACAATGTCGTGGCATATGATATTCAGAGTTCCTTAAAACAATTCAGTAATTCAAGATTCACGATTTTATTTTCGACAAGCGGAACCCCGCGGGGCGAATCTAGTCCTAAAAGCCACCAGTGAAAGTCCCACCGAAATCGGCCCAGCTGTTCCAGAAATTACCCAAAACAAACAGACAGGCAGACAAACATTGTAAAAATGTTATTTTGGTACATGGAAAGTATATACATACACATGCAATTATAAAAAACCGGTTATTTTAATCTTACAAACAGACACTCCAATTTTATTTATTCGTATGTACAGATTTGGATGGTTTTTGTAACACAATATAAACACAACTTTCCCTCGTTTATATACGAAACAATGGTCATAAATATCTTCCATGGCCAGATACCATCTGTCGGAAGTAAGCACAAGTAACCAGCGAGGCCTGTTAGCTGATAAGAAATTCACAAGTAAGTAGTCTTATCTAGGCACCGCAGTCAAGTTCTGCGACAACAGTGGACATCATAAATAACTCCTCCTGTATAAACTATCTCTGGCTCAGCTAACAGCTAACAACTATAGTTAAGACAATAGGAGTTATCAACTGTACATGCTGAGTTTTTTCTACGATAAGACCCCGTGTTTATTATGTGATTCACCAACAGTTGTATACAAAATTTCATTGAAAAAGACACATAAATTATGGATTCAAAATTAATTGTAAAAGTAATAACAGTGTAATCGCCTGTTGTAGTGTCGTACACAAGGTGTTTGGTGTAATATCAAAAACAGTGCCTTTAAATCTCTTTAAATACATTATTCATTTGATTTATTTACACATCTACATTGTAAATTTTAAATTTAACACAATTATAGTGTAAAATTTGTATAGACTGATCCATGAGGTTGTTATACACATTAAACTGCTGTTAAAACAATCTTATGAATTCATCGCAGTCTCGTTCGCCCAAAAAATAGCATTCCATGTTTTGTAGTCTGGAATAGTGGCATTTGTATATGGATCCCTACTGATATTTTTATATATTTGTGTTATAATTTGTTACCTGTGTGTAAGCTACCTTAAATTTTGAAACACATAATGTCGGCATATGGTTGTCTGGAAGAAATCGCCGTGAGCGATAAGACCGTCAATTGATATACATACATTTTTGTATGTATATGTGTATGTGTATACACACATTGTTGTACTAATTTAATTTGTGTAAACAATAAAGATAGATGAATAAATAAATAGTACATGGCTGCACGTTTTTGCACCTGTCATCTTTAATTTTCATATCACGGCAAGGAGACATTAATGAAATAATTTGTTTACAAATTTTAACTTCCATCAAGACTTTCTTAGCAACTGCCGAAACTGAAATCACGTGTGTACCTATCTAAATAAAACGTAGATAACTAATTAAACACGAATTAATCTAATTGGTCTTACAATTATTATTAAATGAAAATAACAATAACGAAATTAATTCTCTTTCGCCACCTCCAGGTCACCCTCATTCTCATTTATATTAATGAAACATAAGACGTCGCCAGTCTGGCGTGTCATCTCTTTTAGTCCTAATTAATCACTTTTAGAACGGCCCTAACACAAATTACATTGTCTTAATCTTATTGGACTTTGTCATTTAGAATTTATTACCTTAAAGATGGTAGAGGTCAGCGCCAAATATAATTTGATTCTATTTTCTCGCCGCGTTTATAGCATAATCGCTAACTATAGCAAAATGTTGGAATATCACTTTTGTCATTATTTTGTTATTTCTTGGAATTTTCCAGAGGTTGCATAGTTTCGAAGCCATGGATTTAATTTCATTTTCCGTAAAAATATATTTTAAGTTTTTTTTTTGAGTATATTGCTACTTTTCGATGCTGAGATAAATCTAAAAAATCAAAGATTGAATAATTCAGTACCATTACAGTTTTTAGTTACTGAACGTTTACTTGAGCTATAAGTGGTATTTATAATCTGACTTTTCATTATTAAACAAAATTTATTGTTGGACAGATCAGGCAGACAAAATCAATCACAGTTATTGTACTTTTAAGTGGAAGATATGAGCTATAAGTACAGGCCACCCTGCCCTGTAATGGCAAAATATTAACAAGATGTGGGTGGGTATATACGGGTATAATACTAACAAAAATTGTAGAGTTTTACTGTTTGAAAACGCTAGGGTCTCAATTTTGGTATTTATATTAATAATATTTTTTTTCTATTACACACTTTTGAGATTCCATAGAAATCGGTCAAAACTCAGGTCCATTTCTGATGCTGAATAGAGTTAGAAAATTTACCACCGAAATACTGCCGAGGTTTTGGGCTTTAAAAGTAATATTGGGTTGCTTTTCTTTATAGGAAGACCATGATTTAAATAAATATTAAGTAAATATTGTGATACTGATATAGGCCTTTTTCTAGCACAGAGAATCAGCATTGCCATTCAACGTGGTAATGCTGCCAGTCTTTGGCAACGCTACCAGTAGGCGAAGATGTGGAGTTTTTTGACGCTTGTATGTAAATATTGTTACTGTTCTTTTTAATTAAGGTTATGTATATAGGTTTCTTTATTCATATTACACCCTTAATAATTGTAGGCCAGCATATTTTAGTTAGGAACAGACCAGAAGTAGTTCATCACTAGTAGTAGGTAATCTACGAACCCAAAAGCCTACACCATTAATAACAGAAGGTAAAAAAAGCCTTTGTGTTGAGTAGTTTGCTAAATAAGGAAGATTCACATCGCTATAGGGAACGTGCACAGCGGAAGTGCTGCCAACTGGCGGCGACAATCAGAATCCTATAGTAGTAGCCTATTATAAGGGGCACTAGCTGAACCCCGCGGTATTACCCGCGGTTATTGTCGTACTGCGGGTAACGCCGCGGGACAAAGCTAGTCTTAAATTTTTTTATTAGATCATTAGCTATCTGCCAGTTAGAGTCCCGTCAAAATCGGTCCAGACAAACAGATAATAATTTTTTTTTTATTTCGGTACATGTATCGTGTGTACATACATATGCATTTGTTATTTTAATAGTACAAATAGACACTCCAATTTTATTTATTTGTATAGATTAGTGTGTTGCAGTCCTTTAAGTGTTTTTCCGTTTTTCCAGAATTAGAGGAAAGAGAGATGGGGGTTATTCTTAACCCCACTTACTTGGCTAAGTATGGTAACTGTAAAGTATGCTAAATGTTTCGTATGAAACAGAAGTGTTAGTCAACAATGTAGTTTAAATAAAAGAAATGTTTCATTCAAAGTTACAAATACTATTTTCATTTTGAAAGATTTCAAGGTTTCCATGAATAAAAATAGACATGCGTGTCTTTGAGTGAAACTAGTTGGCATAACTAGGCTTGCTTAGATATAAAAATCAATTGCTGTTCGTTTGTCTCGCTAAAACTCGAGAACGGCTGGACTGATTTAGCTGATTTTGGTTTTGAAATGTATGTCGTAGTCCAGGAATGGTTTAAAGAGTGAATAATTAAAAATAACTTGTTATTTCAAATGTCACGTGTACGGGCACAGTCGAGCAAGCAAGCAAGCAGCAAAGAAAAATATACTGATTTGTTTTTTAAATCTCTATTTGGTTAAAAAATTTAATTTACTATAGTAGTGCTTTACTTGATTAAGGTAACTAGTGCAACACTTGCCTTACCAGAAATGTTAACAAAGAAGGTTTTTCATACTACACTTCATTCATATTTTATTTATTTTTCTAAACCTTGTTAAAAAGAAATACAAAAATACGAGTAAGAAACATAGAGTCAATCAATATCAGCCATTTAATTTGGTTTAAAACATACTCCAAATAAATAATACTAAGAACCACAAAGATAATAATTTAAAAATTTGCACATACAATGTAAGGTCCTTAGCAACAACAGAAAAGTATCTTGAGTTATCACATGCATTGGAAAATATTAATTACGATATAGTTGGTCTTTCTGAATTGAGAAAAATGGGTTGTAACATTGAAGAATACAATGATTGCATTCTATGCTACATAGGACAAACAAAGGGACTACATGGAGTAGGATTTTTGATAAAAAAGGCATTAAAAAAGTACATAACGAATTTCACTGGCATTTCAGAAAGGGTGGCATTGTTACAACTCAAGTTCTTAAGCCATAGTTTGTCAATTGTCCAAGTATACGCACCTACCGAAAACTCAAGTGAAGACGAAATTCAAAAATTTTACAATGACCTTACAATAGCACATAATCTAGCAGAAGAAAAAATATTAGTAATTGGAGATTTTAATGCAAAAATAGGGCAACCCAAAACAGAAGAACAACAGATACTAGGTAAATACGGTTATGGAATACGAAACGAAAGGGGTACGAGATTGATAGAATACGCTTTTGAACACAACTTGTTCATTATGAATACATATTTCAAGAAAAAAACAAACAAAAAATGGACTTGGGAATCCCCAAACCATAAACATAAAAACGAAATTGACTTCATAATGACAAACACTCCGAAATTGGTGACGAACTTTGAAATACTAAACATAAATTTCGCGTCTGATCATAAAATGCTAAGAGCTACAATCAGGTTATGTGTCCCAAAAAAGAGCAGAAAGAATTTTAATTCCAATCCAAATGACTTTCTAACTCAAGAAGATATCAACACATACTTGGACAATCTCATATATTACGACGTCGATGAAAAAGTAGCAAAACTTATAAATGTCCAAGACTATTACGACACCCTAGAACACGCACTAACGTCATGTTCAACTCTGGAAAATACAGAAAATAAACGTAAAAAACATAAAATATTTAGCGATAATACAATATCATTAATTAAAAGACGCACAGAACTTAAATCCTCAAAAAGCAAAACTAAGGAGATGAAAAGACAACTTGGGCAACTATTTAAACAAACCAACAAAGAGATAAAGAAAGATTATAAAAAACATAGACAGGGTGTTATAATACAAAACATAGAAAAGTTCAGAAGTACTAAAAGAGAATTAAATTTAAATAAAAGCTGGATACAAAAATTACAAACTAAAAGTATAGAAACGAAGACTAGACAAGACATATTAGAACAAGCAACCAATTTCTATAAAGAACTCTACATGAAAAGAAACCAAGAGAATAACATCGAAGAAATAGTAAACTACATTCATAACGTTGAAAATATTTTACCAATAGAAGAAAACGAAGTATTCGAACATATTAAATTATTAAAAAATTCAAAAAGCCCTGGGCCGGATAAGATAAGGAATGAAATGCTCAAGTGCTCTGCACCAATACTACTTAAACACTTCACAAAACTATTTAACCTCATACTGGAAACAGAAATTATACCAAAGCAATGGTGTACATCCGACATCATACTCCTATTTAAAAAAGGCAATCCTCTTGATGTGGGCAACTATAGACCCATAAGCTTACTGGCAAGCTTATACAAGCTTTTTTCATCCATATTACTTAAGAGAATAGAAAGAGATATTGACAAAGCGCAACCATTGGAACAAGCAGGATTTAGATCAGGTTTTAGTACAATAGACCATTTGCACTCATTAGGACAAGTAATGGAGAAGTATAAAGAGTTTGGGAGATCTCTATACATAGCTTTTATAGATTATAGTAAGGCTTTTGACACTATAAGCCACAACTCTATCTGGAATACTTTATGCGCATTGAATATTAACAGAAAATATGTAAACATCATAAAATATATTTATAACAATGCTACAAGTAAGGTGAAACTCGAAACCAGAGGAGATGAAATAAAAATTGAAAGAGGAGTAAGACAAGGTGACCCCCTGTCACCTAAACTATTCATCTCTGTCCTGGAGAGTGTTTTTCAAAAACTTGATTGGAAAACCAATGGACTGAGTTTGTGTGGCGTTTACCTCAGCCATTTGAGATTCGCAGACGACATCGTTTTACTTTCTGAAACTTCTAGAGAACTTGAAAAAATGATACACATGCTGGAACAAGAAAGTGCTAGAGTTGGACTAGAGATGAATGCTGCAAAAACAAAATTAATCACGAATAGCCGCAAACATCCAATAAGTACCAAAAATGGCAACAACATAGAATACGTGGAAAATTACATATATCTAGGCAAACAGGTATCTTTCAGTACAACAAGTAATGAAAAAGAAGTTGAAAGGAGATGCAAAATAACTTGGAACAAATTCTGGTCTCTTAAGGAAATTTTAAAAGGTGACTATTCACTAGACATGAAAAAAACCGTAATCGATACATGTCTTCTGCCTAGCTTATTGTACGGCTGTCAGACATGGGTATACACAAATAAAGTAAAAGAAAAAAAAAATTAGAACAACACAAAGATCAATGGAAAGAAGTACACTAAAAATTAGAAAAATACATAAAATAAGGTCCGAAATCATCAGACAGAAAACAAAAATTACTGATGCTTTAACACAGGCCTTAAAACTAAAATGGCAATGGGCCGGTCATATTTCGAGGTACAAGGACAACAGATGGACCATAAAAACAACATATTGGAAAGGACCACCCGGAAAAAGAAACGTCGGAAGACCAGTAAAAAGGTGGGCTGATGATATCAGTAAAACAGCAGGGCAAAATTGGATGTCCCTCGCCAAGGATAGGAAATTTTGGAAGGAGAAAGAGGAGGCCTTCACCCAAACGGGATCCACGTCAAAGAAAGATGAAGAAACTAATAATACTAACACTAGATTTAAGAATTAGAAATTTAATAAACTAACACCATGAAACAAACATTTAAATTGCAAAATACTTTAACGTGGAATTAATAAAGGCTTATTATTATTATTATTATTATTAAAACATACTCAAATTGCAAACGATGAAAGAAATTTAGTAAAGATTGAATTATTATAAAGTACACATACCTACTCGTATCTTACATACGCACACATACACATACTCACATTTTATTTGAAACTAGCTGAACCCCGCGGTGTTACCCGCGGCTATTGTTGTACCGCGAGTAACGCCGCGGGACAAAGTTTGTCTAAAAAAGTAGCCTAAGTTACTCCCCGGATCATCAGCTACCTGCCAGTGAAAGTCCCGTCAAAATCCGTCCAGCCGTTCCAGAGATTACCCGGAACAAACAGACAGACAGACAGACAGACAGACAGACAAAAATTTTTTTAACTACATTTTAGTTATATGGATCGTGTATACATACATATGCATTGTTTAAAAAGCTGTTATTTTAAAGTTACAAACAGACACTCCAATTTTATTTATTTGTATAGATTATTTAGTTATCATGTAGTAAGCAGTAACTTATAGAAGTGGAACAACCACAACTATTTGTTTCTTGAAGGTTTTGTTACTGCGTAGAAGTTATTGTAAATCGAATTTACATTAACAACGCTACTCCTAATACTAAATGTGATTTTTTAGGATTATTTTTCTATCGTTAACCTTCGTTACGTAAACCAATTTAAGGTTAATAATATAAAAAGGTAGATCATTGAAACTAATTCATAAAGAAAACGTTTCATCCTATTATTTCAATGAGTAGATTGAAAGGACCATTGAAAGCTTTTTAAAAAGTTAATTAAAGGGCCACTAATGTACTAATAAAGTTAAGAGCTGAAATTGAATCTACAAAGGATTTCTTAGTCGTTTCTTCTAAAAGGCGTTTTATATTATCAAATTTAAAGTATTTATATGGATTGGTTTAAGTTAAGCTGGAGGCTCGGGAACCTTCGATATGGAGACTTGCTGTAGACGTCCTCTGCACCATCCAGGAGATATAGAACATTGCCGGTGTCGCCGATACATACACCCATTGGTTTCTCGGGGCTGCCTGGTAGACCGACTTGGATGACTCAACGGCACTGGCGCACGACACTGCCGCCGACACCCCTCTTTTTGCCGTGGGGGAGCGCTGCGGAGCGCGCGCGTCCTCTCTTGTGGACAGCAACGGGAACATCGGGCTTCCCACACAGTAGGCGGCCCTTTACAAACCATAGGTGATGCTAGGTACATCGGGGTTTCGGGGTTTTTCTTTCTAGGGTGAACCTGGTTCCCTGGCTTCTAGTACCCGAGACAGCATGCGGTTTTAATCAGCTCGAATCCAACATGTAACCAGCAAGGTGGTATACGGAGAGATTTCCGCACGAAAAAAAAGGAGATATAGGTAGGACATTAGCGAAAAAGAGGAATATAAAATTTAATACTCTACTATAAGTTAAATTACAGTTTTTTTTGTTTAAGTCAATATCTACATTAGGAATACATTTCATGTCGAGGTCTTGATAGATACAAAGAACACCCAAACTCAGAACAGCGATTTGGGGATCACAGAAAGTGTTGGTCTGTGTTGGGTTTGAGTCAACCATACTCAGCGCAGTAATAAAGGATGTGGTGACCCAAGGAAACCTGACCGAAGAGCGCACAGCAGCATCTTGAGGACGCTTGTTGTCAAAATGGATATTCCCATTCTGAAGCATTGGGTGGGAAGACAAAAAATTATTTCGTACGTCCATGTTACCCTGAAACATGCATGTGATACATTATTTAATGATAGCTTGAGCAAGATTAATAATGCCTTTAGTACTATCACCTCTCGTGTTTTTGGGGAATGATTCCCTAATGCCACAAAAACACATAAGTAAAAAAAAAAACTTTTTATTTCATTTGAAGGGTCGGAATTTCAGTAAAAAAATGTCCGGGTTTAGTATTAAGGAAATCTTTTCAAAGAACTCTTCGCTCGTGCGCGCACAAAGTTACGCGGCTAAAGCAATTTTTAAAACGATTTTCCAGTTCGCTTCAGACACCTCTTTTGAGCCGTGCTCGAAAGCTGTGTGTTAGCAATCACGGCCTACCTGCCTGCAGATTCTCTGGGCTATTATTTTTTTCTACGTAACAATAGACTTGATCCAATTAAAATCGTTTTCAGTGTGAAGTGCACGAGTGTGTTCTTTTGACAGCACTTTGCTCACTAAAACTGTCCATGTGTGCGGCTAGTAGTTGTTAATTTAAGGTTAGCCCCAATTTAGTCTCAATCGACATCCAATTTTCAATTACTTCGTAAATATAAAAAATATAACCCGGATAGTCACAATCTTTTCTACTATTTTTAGCTTTTTCTGTATTTGTATTCTAAGCTATATGACGTCTTACACGTTGGTTTAAATAAGATGTTTTCTGGGACTTCCTTCATTTTCTTTATTTTTTTTCGCTTTCTAAGTTCCTAACTCGGGTGTCGTGTTTTATTATGATGCTAAGACGTCAAGTTGAATCTATAAACATGTAAACATGTTTAAAATTTCCTTATTTATAATGTTTATTTGTTTCAAATGGTGAATGGCTTATTTTATTGTCTTGGGGCGTTATATTACAGTTTATCATTAATGGCGGCAGAGTTCCCATATCTTTTTATCTGTAATTTTTTGACATTGAAAGTTTTTAATCATATGTTTTGATTTTTTATTGTTTATCACCCAATAAAAAAATATATTCACTGTATTACAAACGTGATATGTACAGAGCGGGAACGAATCATTTGCATAATACTGCCAGCACACGCCGTCAATTGCGTATTTTAAACGCAAAATGTGGCAACACGACACAGAGCGCTGATATGACAAAAATGTAAAACAGGCAAACGGCAATAAATTATAGTATTAAAAACAAAATTTCTCAGTCGTTAATTCTGAAACTGTGTACATATGACAAATTTTACGCATGGTTTTCCCTAGAATTCATATAAGCTTGCAAATTTTTTCACATCACATTGACTTTCCATAACACAATTAAAATAATAATGTGTAAATGTGAAAAATTTGCCAAGAAATTATATTATTTAAAATCTTACGACATAGTTATACAAAATAAGTGCAAGAAAAGCTTGTCACTCAACGAAAGAGAAAAGAAAAGGACATGTCACTTTACGACTATATCACCAAGAGTCACTTAATTAAACGTGCAGTCCCTCAGTGACAATGTTTAGACAAGCTATTGTCCTCACTGGACTCTATTACAACAAGATGCTCCGCTAAAGGTTAAATGGGAACAATGGTGCTACAAATTTGATGTCCATTAAGAAAACTGGAGACACAAAGCGGTGTGTTAAACAGTTTTCATAAAGTAATTCGTGGTTTCTCCTATCATTATCATGCACATTATTTTAAAACTGACTAATTGAACTTTAAACATTACCTTACGCCAACATCCCCTTGTTAAGATTATTTCTAACATATAACATTAATTCTGCTGTGCATTTGATGCTTTATAAAACATAGGTTTTGTAAAGCATCAAGCGGAATAATCTCTAGTATACACACATTATATCTATCTATCCATTACATAAGAGAAACGGCTGACACAGATAAAACTATAGTATCGCCATGCTTCGGCATATAGATACCAAGGTCTCACAGAAAACCGGTGTGAAACAGCGCTTGCGCTGTGTTTCACTGAGTGAATGAGGATACTTGAGGCCCATACCCTAACCCCTCCCCAATCCCCCTTCCCGAAATAGGCTCCGATTATGTTGGAGGTGTTAGTAATCAAACACAAAAAAACAATGAAGCAGACAATCTGTCAACAGGAAGGGGGTCAAATTTAAACTACTAGATTTGACCTAAACAAACAAATAAATAAACAGTCAAACAGGGCAAGCTTAATAAAACCATTTAATAATAATAAAAAGAATGTGACTACAACGTGTCACGAAATATTTATGAAACAATCTCATCAAAATTGTTTCATTCAACGTAAACACCAGATAACGACCTTCTTTTCTCTTAACTTTTCTTATTGATATTATTATTACAGATAGTAATATAATTAATAATGAATGTAGCCAATACCTTTCAGAATATTGGTACAATCAATATAATTAATCTATAGTAGAGCCGGAAGACAGTAAAAGTCAACTCGGTGCGCCTCAAGGGATGTTCCCAATATTGAGTGACGTATTAAAAATGTCGGGCTTTGTGTGGAGTATTGATCTCAGCGAAAAGGAATAGGTCACTGGTTATTTAGTAATAAGTTCCTCTCTGTCTTATTTATCTAGTAAGTATGTAGCACTGTGTACTCTTAAATACTATAATTACATACCTAAGCGTACCTACTCTTGAATATTTTACAAAAACTGTATGTATTCTATCAGTAAACCTAGCTTTCATAATACAAGCTCTGCTTAGTTTATGGCTAGACGGCGATATGCTGACTACCTGACGATATGCAAAATGTTTCTTTACTAGCTCTTGCCTGAGGCTTTGCCCGTTTATATGTTGGCAGATAAAATTTGTCGTATGTTTTATTGTGATGTATGAGTTATATTATTGTAAAGTTTGAGATATATCCGTTCAGTAGTTTGAAAAGTAACAATGCAATGTATGTATGTAATGCCACGTTGATTTCAGTACGGTTGGGCCAGCTCGACCGGGCGGTACTACCCTCACACAGAAAACCAGTGTTATAAATGACAGCGTTTGTGCTGTCGTGTTTCTAGAGAGTGACACTGGGTAAATCAAAATTAAAAATTAAAACAGAATTAAGGATTTTAGGCGCTAAAAACTTAGCTCAAAAAAAATATGTTTTCAAAATATATCAAGTGTGGTATCAATATAAAGATTTTTTAACTGTGATTACAAATATACATATTTTAGTTTTATCAAAATAAAACTGAATTTAATAAAGATGACAGAGATGACGTGGTCGGGTCTTTTATTTTAAATATTTTTATAAACAAAGCTATGTTAAATATCATTTGGTAAGTGCTATTACGCATCATTGAAGTAACAGGTCTAAGAAACAGAAGATCCCATGTCTTCTATAAAACAAATCTTCGAAAATCCTTCCCTCCAAACTTTGAAGCAATGGAATTTCTTTGTTTTCACCAGTACCAGATACACAATACTAAAACTTTGAGATTATACTTTAAAAGTTCCAACAATTTTACTTTCGAACAATTATAATTAAATTTCTACTGAGAGCCGCTAAACGTCTGGTGATAGACAGTTTAATATTTCTTAACTGTGTTATAAAGAATTAATTGACTCAAACTCCATTACCCTTACAGAGTTGATGTAAATTTTGTTACTGAGAGTTTCTGACTCTCATCTTGAGGACGATTAATCTGGCGTTGTCATTCGTGGATATTCGATATATAATTTACATTTGCTATCGTCGTAACTTATTATATTCAAATGTAAATACATAAATTATTAAGAACACGGAAGATGTTATTATACAAGTGCTTAGTATACTAAAACTATCTTTTTTATATTGGTATGACGTATAAAAGACAGAGAACTAAGTACGTAAATTTCTACTTAAAAGTGAAAATAAGTGTGCAAGACAACTCAAAATTAGGTTCAGTTCACTAAAAAAATGTTTAAAGGAGAGCTTACTTCACTTGAATATTTTGGGATATCAGAAATAAATGTCCCCCCGTATTCCGTAGATATATTAATAGAGTTTTATACAAGCTTGTTATTAACTTGCAATGTATGTATGCTTGTATGTTCGGGTGGAATTTTGTTACTCAATTTTGAAGCAGATATTTTCAACCGATTTTAATGAAATTTTGCAAGCATATGTATACAGCGTGACAATACAATATTATAATGTAATGCAGCCGATCTAATGCTACAGCTGGAAGGTGGCCACAGGACCTCTGTAAAGAAGCGTCGCAACATCATCGAGTTTGAACTCGTTTTATTCGTCTCAAGATATTCCAGTAAAAGCTTGTTTTTAAAAAGCTTTTTAATTAATTTTTTTATTCCATATTAGAATACGTAATTTTTTTAATATAAAAGGTAATATTTTAAGTAACGAAAATAAGCCGATAAACACAACTGGACAATTACATTTCCAATGCCATGTAATGTATACGTTTATGTAGATTTTGGCAATTTCAACTGTAGGTCCGTAACCCGCAAGACAAGATCACACCCTTGTCACATGTTTAGAATTGCCCCGGGTAGTCTTGTCTTACGACTAGGCTTGGCGATCATTAACGAACTGTTAAATCCTTACTAACTTAAACTTTCGGGTTCCATGATATGAATTATATATATATATATGTCGGAGTCACAGCGGGGGCGATCGGTCGAAGCGGTTTTTAAGAAATGGTGACGTCAGCTTCGCCGACGTCACTTGCATATTTTGTCAAGTGGCACTCATGATCCAAAGCAACAGAAATCGCTCTTAATCAAGTCTAGTCTACTCTAGTAATCAATCTTCATTATTACACACGTTGGTAGGTAGGGTTTATTTGCACAGCCAAAGACAATATAGAATTCCAATAGTTTATTGAATCAATGAAGCTACAGTTAAAATCATAGATCGGCACAACATTGTCAAAGTGAATTAGGTGAGAACACCAAAATCCACTGAACGTCCGTGTCGACCTATAACCTCCAGTTTCCAAATGCGTAGAGCCTTATGAGAAGAATACTGGCAAAGAAACTCATGGCCACTCTTTTAAATCTTAACTTATTAGTTACAAACGTTTAATAGTCAATTACAATAATTAAGAAGCCTATGTACTTAGCTTATTTACAGCTTGTCCTTCCTCGTACAATGCCCGTACTAAACTGATCTGTTGATTCTATTTTTCCTCAATACGAAACGGTGGGTAGTTAGTTTAAGAGCCAATAGGTTAGTAGTCCCGCAACTCGTGCGGCCGCTCTCTTTTATACCGGCTGCTCGTTTTAACTAGTGGTGACACCTACCACTGTATTCGGTGTTACCCGCACACATTTTAGTAACATTAAATGTAATATTACAGAATCGACTAAAACTAAAACGACATTATTAAATCAAGCTGTAAGTAAACTAAGACGTAATAATCACATCGTTAACAACAAATAATCAGTTTCTTCCTTTACATACACCGTCTACAGATTCCATCCAAACTGCCATATTTCTCGATGCACAGTTTGACGTTTCGAATAATCGATTGAAATAAACACGAATTCAAATTAAAACTTAAGAAAACTACTCGTTCTCCGACACGGCCGTCCTGATGCATCACACGTCCTCGTGTGAGTCATCTGTAAACAAAGAAAAAAGCAACCACAGTAGCTCAATTTATTCGGCCGGTATTGCCTCGTCGATACAGGCATTCTGATGGACTTACACGTCTACGTGTTTGTTAACTGAGGAATCATCTGGACAGTGAATCCGTCCTCTCGGCTATTCCTGACCAAATTAAAGATTCATAGAGACCAATTTCAAAGATAACAAATTATTTTGCCTTCATGATTTTAATTTTAAATTTGATTTTTCTATTCACGTTAGATATCACGATAAGGTTCTGACCATGCTCATTACGTCTCTACCAAGTATAATCGCGTAAGTCTTAGTGCAAACAATCATTATTGTCAGCACCCCTGTCTAAACAGCCAGTAACAGCGTTAAGACGTTTTGACTTAGTCGCTTAACCAGCAACTGCGTATAACCACTTCACCAGCGGCTTTTTGCTCAACTCTTAACCAGAGATCGAGATCTTTTTATTGTCACTTAACCAGCAACATATCGTAGTCACTTAACCAGCGACTGCGAATAACCACTTGACTAGCGGCTTTTTGCTCAACTCTTAACCAGAGTTAGAGTTCTTTTTATTGTCACTTAACCAGCGACTAACATTCGCATAGCCAGATGCGCACCGCGCACTCTCTACAGATAAGTACTGCACGAGCTACGGCTACAAATGACCAGCGAGACCTAAGGAGGTAGTGAAACCAGGTTACCAACACTACATCCCTTGTAATTCAATAACTTTGTTTATTAATTAAAATAAACTTAAAGAGTGTAATCCTATCTCTATCAACAATTGACAATAGTGTGGTTAAACGTCACAAAATACATTCCAGATAATTGTTCACGAACAAAATAAAGACTTCGATTAATCTAATAAACTATTCAAGGATCATTGTTTTCTACATCATGTTCATCGGACATATCAATAGGGACTTCACTAGTGGGTATCTGACGGTCTGTATTCACTTTCATTACTGCGAGTGTAGATGATCCATGGTTGGTAGAAAATATGTGTGGGTAGAAAATATGTGTGCTAATATTTCGGCGACCACGTAAGGACCTTAATACTTTGGGTCTAATTTCATTTGATTGCGATCCTCATTTTATAAGAGAACGTAGGCACCAATAGAAACGACCTTATTATTTTTAAGAACTTTTCGAAAATTACAACTGAAAAGCCTAATGCAAGCAGATTTTCATTCTTTTCTTTAAATAATTATGTCGTTTGAAATACAGTAATCGTGTACCTACTACAGGAAATGCTATTCAGTGCATTTCTTCAACCCGGACTTCTTGACAGAATTTCGTGTTTTTCTTGTTTTATTAAAAAGACAACTCTCCCATTAGGAATAAACATCCTGTGTCACGGGGGACCTCACAAACGTACACAGAGATCACCCAGACTCAGAGCAACAATTCGTGGACCACTGAATACTATGTTACAATAAGGGCGGGCGTTACCTACCCTCAATAATATTACTGCACTATATTGTCGTTGGCCCAGAAATCTATCTGACAGAATTTGTCTTATTAAAGAGCATTTGAAACAAAATGAAAACTTCTCACCAAATCTTTCTTGGAGCTGAACTAGAGCTGGTTGGACGGAGCTGACATTTACTGGTTACTCGGTTTGTAAATCGTTTGCCTTGGCATTCATATTGGAACTGCATCTATGACACCACACTTGAATAAGGCTCAAGCAATCGTCTTCTGCGCTTTGGTTTCCTTCGATTGTCAGGCGAGGTAGTATCTGAAATCTCAGATTATGTGTTAGCAATATTGTCACGACTAAAATTGTCCTAATCTTTACTGGATAACGTAACCTTTTGATTTTGCCATAGCTGTGACAGCGCTCGTATTTTTCACACATCACTTCACTTTTACAGTCCGAGTAGTTCTCTCACTAGTTGGCGGTTCTCGTATAGCACAAATTAATTCCGTAGCGAAAAGATTTTTTTTTAACGTAGGGTAAACGTAAAATAAAATAACAATCTGCCCTGTATTTTGTTCCTGATCCGTTATGGGTAATCCATAGGGTAATCCATAGAGGTAGACCATAGGGGTAATTCACAGGTAATCCATAGGGGTAATCTCTAGAGGTAGTCCACAGGGGTAATCCATAGGGCAATTCACAGGTAATCTCTAGGGGTATCACAGGTAATCCCACTTCTGATGTCGGAGTCACAGCGGGGGCGATCGGTCGAAGCGGTTTTTAAGAAATGGTGACGTCAGCTTCGCCGACGTCACTTGCATATTTTGTCAAGTGGCACTCATGATCCAAAGCAACAGAAATCGCTCTTAATCAAGTCTAGTCTACTCTAGTAATCAATCTTCATTATTACACACGTTGGTAGGTAGGGTTTATTTGCACAGCCAAAGACAATATAGAATTCCAATAGTTTATTGAATCAATGAAGCTACAGTTAAAATCATAGATCGGCACAACATTGTCAAAGTGAATTAGGTGAGAACACCAAAATCCACTGAACGTCCGTGTCGACCTATAACCTCCAGTTTCCAAATGCGTAGAGCCTTATGAGAAGAATACTGGCAAAGAAACTCATGGCCACTCTTTTAAATCTTAACTTATTAGTTACAAACGTTTAATAGTCAATTACAATAATTAAGAAGCCTATGTACTTAGCTTATTTACAGCTTGTCCTTCCTCGTACAATGCCCGTACTAAACTGATCTGTTGATTCTATTTTTCCTCAATACGAAACGGTGGGTAGTTAGTTTAAGAGCCAATAGGTTAGTAGTCCCGCAACTCGTGCGGCCGCTCTCTTTTATACCGGCTGCTCGTTTTAACTAGTGGTGACACCTACCACTGTATTCGGTGTTACCCGCACACATTTTAGTAACATTAAATGTAATATTACAGAATCGACTAAAACTAAAACGACATTATTAAATCAAGCTGTAAGTAAACTAAGACGTAATAATCACATCGTTAACAACAAATAATCAGTTTCTTCCTTTACATACACCGTCTACAGATTCCATCCAAACTGCCA